>OY770262.1:99950439-102852106 GCA_963669355.1 Chorisops tibialis | reverse complement strand
TTTGATAACATGCAAATAAAAGGAAACACGACTAGTTAATAGATATGTACTTTATTGAATTATATTTAAAGAAAACGTGTGCTTTGCGATCGGACACTTGCTGACGACTGACTACCAACTTCAGTAGTTGTGTAAGTATGCAAACGTGAGGTGCGCGAATTTGAATTCTGGACAATTAGTCCTAAGTTGAGTCGATTTTCCAGGAATTTATCTTTCGTTAGAGCCTTAGTGAGAATATCTGCACGCTGCTTCGAGCTATCGATATGTTTGACCTCAATCGCGCCGTTTTGAACTTGTTCTATTGTGTAGTGGAACTTGACGTCGATATGCTTCGTTCGACGATGGAAGATCGGATTTCCGATCAATTTCTCCGCTGCTGCATTGTCACAGAACAATGTTGTTGGTCCTAACTGAAAACATCCAATTTGATTTAGGAGTCGTCGAGTCCATACTACCTCCTTTGCTGCATCATGAGCTGCTACGTACTCCGCGTCAGTTGTTGATGTCGCGATGACCATAGGATGGGGCCACCATTTAGTAGAAGGACACCGCTGACACTCTTCCGACTTTCGATACACATTGCCCAATCAGCGTCAGAATACGCCAACAATGTTTTTTCACATCCGTAAGTTATGCCGATTTCTGTAGTACCGGCGAGATATCTCAAAACTCTCTTGCCAGCATTCCAGTGTTTTCGCGTAGGAACATAAATCTAGATAGTTGCGAAACTGCAAATGCCAATTCAGGTCGTGTACCGACCGTCAAGTACATCAAGCTACCAACCAGTTGACGATAAGGTACATCAACCACATCACCATCTTTCGCTGCGTTGAGTTTACCAGTCACTTCTGCTGGGGTTGATATTGGATTGCAATTTCCCATCGTAAATTTACAATGAACTGCTTTTTCATACGAGGGCGGATCGATAATGACGTGTAAAAATGAAGAAGGAGGGGGTAGGTAAGGAATTTGGTATTTTTTTTACCTGCTTCATCCATAAATAGATTACCTGCAAAGGCTTAGCCTGATAACTTTTTTAGTTTTTGTGTAACTGCTGTCTAAGCAAGTCAACTTTTATTAAATTTCAAAAATGGATAAAAACGAATTTCGTGTGTTGATTAAACATAACTTCTTAAAAGGGAAAACAGCTAAAGTAACCAAAGAAAAATTGGATAAACATTATGAGGACTCTGCACCATAGATTGCAATGATTAACAAGTGGTTTTCAGAATTCAAGCGTGTTCATACGAGCAGAGAGACCATACATAGTCCAGGTCGTCCAAATGAGGTCACCATGCCAGAAATGATTGACAAAATCCATGATCTCGTGCTAGGAGATCGTCGAGTGAAAGTGCGTGAGATAGCTAAAGCAGTAAGCATCTCATATGAATGTGTTTGGAATATTTTGAAAAATCATTTGGACATTCGGAAGCTATCCGCAAGATGGCTGCCGCGTTTGCTCAAAATCGACCAAAAACGCAATCGTGTGAAAACTTCACAGCACAATTCGCAACTATTTCAGCGTGATCCAAATGAATTTCTTCGTCGAATCATAACTGTTGATGAAACATGGATCCACCGCTACACTCCAGAAACCAAACAACAGTCAAAACAATGGATGGAAGCCGGTTCAAGTGCACCGAAGAAGGCAAAAGCCGTTCCATCGGCTGGAAAGGTTATGGCGACAGTATTTTGGGATTCCAAAGGAATAATTTTCACCGACTACTTGGAGAAAGGAAAAACAATAACGGGAGCATATTATACTCAGTTATTGGATCGACTGAATGCTGCAATTAAGAAAAAACGGCCGCATTTGGCGAAGAAAAAAGTGCTGTTTCATCACGACAACTCTCCAACTCACACATCTGCTGTTGCAGTGGCAAAATTATTGGAATTACGCTACGAATTGCTTCCTCACCCACCGTATTCTCCAGATTTGGCCCCGTGTGACTTTTTCTTGTTTCCAGACTTGAAAAAATGGCTTGCTGGAAAGAGATTCACCACGAATAGTGACGTCATCAATGAAACCAACGCATATTTTGAAGGGTTAGAGAAATCTTATTATTTAGAAGGGATCCAAAAATTGGAAAAACGCTGGACTAAGTGTATCGAGGGGACTATGTTGAAAAATAAAATAAATTTTTGCCGAAGAAATTTTGTTTTCTTTATTTTTACACGTCATTATCGATCCGCCCTCGTATGCTGTTTGTACCAAACGAATCGTTCGTTCCTTCCGATTACGAACGACTTCAATGCCTAAATAGCATGATACTTCGGAACTTGTTATTTCAAATTGTTGTCGCATTGCCTCTAGTAATTTGTCTTCTTTGTTTCTTTGTTTTAATTTTCCGATCACCAAGCCATCATCGGCATAGAGTGCGACCATCAACTCACCATCGTTGATTGTGTATACGCACGGATCAGTAGGCTCATACGATGTGGAAGAAGGAGTGACAGCATTAAACTAATTTGTTTCACATCATGCTAGAGTAGCTATAAAAATGTTTTGTACAAAATTTAAGCTTCAAATATTTAATATATACTGAGAAAATGAGTGCATTGGTTTTAATAAAATTTTGCAGTTTGTATGGAAGGTGGTAGAAGGAGTAGGGGGGCTTAATGATTTTTTGACAAACAGCTATTATAATCATTTAATTGATATACATATTTTAAATTTCAGATAAGTAACTTTCGTACTTTTCAAGAAAATCGAATTTTCGAAAAGATGTGATATTGTGTAGAAGGGGAGAAGCCAATTGGTTTACTTATCGCCGATATTAATCATATTACTAATTAAGGATTTAGTACAAAATTTTAGCTCGATAAATTTTATACGTACTCAGCAAATTCGTTTATAGTATTTCATGAAAAAGTGCAGTTTCTATGGAAGGTGGTGGAAGGAGTGGGGGGACTCTAATAATTTGTATACCATAGATCAGATATATAATATATTCTCTAAACTTCAAATTATTTCCTCCTATGGCTTTCAAGAAAATTTGATTATTAGATATTTTTGAAAATGTATAATTTTGTATGGGATGGGTTGGAAGGCGTGGGGTTATTGAAATGAGACTAAACGCAGATTACATCTCGACGCACACCTAATAATCTGTGAAAGTTTCATAATAATCGGTTCAGCTGTTTTTGCGTGAAAGCTGGAAATACAGACAGACAGAGAAAAATTTTCAAAACGTGTAGTTCTGCTTAGTTATTTTTCAAATAAAGCAAAACAACAAGTTATTGCCATTTATAAACAAAAAACAGACAGACACTACAATTATATTTATATGTATAGATATAAAGATTAAAATAATGGAGAGCACAGTCAAGTACTTCATATTCAATAGTGAAATTATAATACAAACGGATATTGGACATTGCTCAAGTACTCAAAAAAGATGATCCATTTTAGCAAATCATTTGATTGCAAAAAACTATCATAAATATTTAAAGGAAAAGTTTTGGGATTTCATTTTGTACTGATTTATTAATCGAGGCGTTTCGGTTTCTGATTATACATTCATTAAACTAATCAGCATCATAATGCCATAAATTTTTAACAATTTTTCGTCCTTTGTCCCATATTACTAAGCAACTTTCGATTTCTGCTTTTAATAATTTGATTTTTTTTTTTTTAAAAAAAATTTTTTTCGAATTTCATTATAATTTAATTAGTCATTCTCAAATGTCTCTAGAACGCAATTAATATTCTCGAAATTGCCTTGAATATCTATACTAATAAATTAGAGTTTCCATAAATTTAATATAATTTGAAAACTAGATTCTAAAAATTTTAATTGATCGGGGAATCATTTTTGTATAAAAATATCTTTAGAGCAATAGCTAGTGTATCTTTCATCAAATTTTTACCGTCGGAAGTTTTTTGAGAAATTTGTTTCAGTTCATCCGTCGGTAGTTCGAGAAATTTTTATGTCATAGCAATTCAAACCTATTGGTATAATTCTTATTATACGAAAAAGAATTAAGGTAATGAACTTTTTAAATAATTTTTGTTGTTTATAAAATTACTTTTTTTACTACTCGATTTTAACCTGCACCTGGAAAACAATAAAAGAAAGGCTTACATAACACTAAAAACTCAACTAGCAATTTAAAATTACAGAATTTATTCATGTCAAAGAGAATTCCCATATTGTCGGAAGGGAATATGAGATCAACTATTTTGATGACGATTTACAATCATTTATTGTTGGAAATGTATTAAATTATAAATTAATAGGCTTAGAATCCCTTGAAGGCCATCCATTAGATATTCATCATGTACCTGAAGGTAAAGTGGCTGTTCGAAAAAAATATTATTGGCTTACTGAGATTGTGAGAACCAAACTGGCTCAAGTCAATTTTTTTTAAATAATGAGTTAAGTGATAGCTAGTATTATTTATTTAATTTAGGGAGCACGTGAGAGCACAGCGACCTTTTTGGTCTATTGTGCGTTTATTGCCCCTTTAACCTACCATAACTCGATAGCTTTGGCTAATCTAAGTATATTTAAGGTAGCCATGTTAGCTATTAGCTATACTATTCATCAGTTGTAAGGAAATCTTTTCCTAGAAGATTGAATCTCTTCCATGCTACTGCCTCACAGTAACATAGGACATGCTTTGTCATTCCTGAGTCTTTGAGACAGAGTCGGCAGATGTCGGTTTCAGCTGGACCCACATTTTTAAGGTGGTGGTTTACTCCACTGTGCCCCGTCATAAGGCCGATTAGAGTAATAATATCACTCTTGCCGAATTTCAGAATATACTCCACTTTGTTTTTTTTTTCTTTTTCCTTTTTTTTGTAGTAGGATAAATTTCTTTGAGATTGATAAACTGGAAAGTCTATTCCAGTAGATTCTATCCTCTTGTTCAATTCACTTTCTAATTATTAGGTGTAAGTATCCTTTTGGTTTTTCACAGGATGGCTCTGGTCCAATAAAACTCGTCTCTGCGGTATTTTTTACGAGGCAGTCTGCCTTTTCATTTCCCTCAATCCCCATATGTCGTGGGACCCACATTAATGTTACTTTGTTCCTTTTTTCCCAGGATGATTAGGCTCTGAAGGCAATCCCAAACAAGCCTCGGCCCGTGTTTGTTAGATGCTGGGGCTTTAAGAACTACCTGACGACCCGATAAGATATAGATGTTTTTATTACGATGAGCACTCCTAATATTCTCTTGGATACATACACAGCTCCATTGCAATAAGTTCGATTTGGAAGCTTGTGGCTTCCTTACTAAGAGGTTTTGAAACCGAAAAGTTAGGACTAGCCATCTGTGTACCAGATGGTTCCTCTTCCATTTCAGGTAGCATGAATTGCCTTTCTTTGGGTTCTCTGATTATTACTTTGAATGGGGTTTCAAAGTTCAATTTTCTTGGCGTAGTGTCTAACAATGTTGAGGTTAGTACCTCAATTCTCGATTTTTTTTTAGATTTGGTGGTGACCTCTAAAATTCTTCGATTTGTATTTGTTACCCCTCTGTATGCGCAACACCCCTTTGATAGCCTCCTTTTTTATTTGAAGATATATCGGAGGGATGTTTAGGAATATTTTTTAATATTTTAGTCCACCAGATTAATGATCCGTATGAGACCATTGGGAGGATGATTGTTCTGTAGCACCAGTAGATCATCATGGGCTGTAATCCCCATCTTCTGCCAATTAAGCTTTTGCAGGCCCAAAACGCCTTTAATGCTTTGGCATGAGTCCATTCTATATGTTTGCCCCAGTTGAGTTTGTTGTCCAGAATCACACGTAGATATTTGACCTCATCGGAAAAGGATATAGGCGTTCCATTTATAGAAGGAGGTGTTACGCATATTTTCCTTCTATTCGTAAATGGTACTCTCTCAGTCTTATTTGGATTGCTGTTCAAGTTCTTAGACTGACACCAGTTCATTATCACTTTCAAGACAGATTCTAACCTTTCCGACAAAGTTAAATTATATTCGCCTCTAATGATAATAAGAAGGTCATCGGCACATCCTTTTACCTCGTAACCTTGTTTTGTTAGACGGTCCAGGAGCTCATCTACTACGATTGACCAAAGAACTGGAGATAGTACTTGTCCCTCCCCTATATATAGGTCTGTGCAGGCAAGATCCGTGGCTGTCAATCGGCTCCTTAGCATGGCCTGTTTCCATTTTATTGTGCCCGATTGAAGTCTCTTTTTCCTAGTTTCCGCTATTATGGCATTATGATCTCTAACCCTTTCTGCAATAAGGCAGGGAAGATTTTGTCTACTCCGGCTGATTTGTAGGGCTTAAAGGTGCTGATGACCCATCTAATCTTTTCCGGATTGAAGATATTACCAGCAAAACTATTGCTAAATGGAGTTTGACGATACGTCCTTTCCTCTTCTTCTAAATCTTCATTATAGTTGAATTATTTTGTGTTTCCGTGCTGTTTTTCGTTAATTATTCATCTGATCTCTCTAAAAGTCAAATTTCAGTCGAAGTGCCTTTTGATAACACTTTTTGGAGTATCGAGACCGTTGGGAGATCATCTATCTCTACACAAAACCTTCTCCATGACTCTCTTTTTGACTTCTTTAAAAGCTTATTGTATTCAGTAAGGAAGTTTTTGTATTCGTCCCAGTTACCAAAGGTTTTTGCTCTATTGAACAATTTCCTAGTTACTTTGCGTTTTGCGCCTAGTTCCGCGTTCCACCAAGATGCTTCTTTTGCCCTTTCTTGTGTTGAACGGGACAGCTTTGTTTGTAGGCATTTATTACATTGCCAACGAGTTTGTTCGCTATTGTATGATCAATGCAGTCTGGACTTCTACATCTACAATGGCACTACAGCCCAAATCGAACTTTGGCCTCCTGACATGCAGGTTCCTTAACATTTTTCATTATTTATTGCAGAAGGGTTGTTAGCCCTTCGCACAACCCTTTATCTACGAATTTTTCATTTTCGTAGATTGAGGTAACCAAGGTATACTCAAGCAAATAGTGTGCTAGAATTATGCGCCGACCGGGATTTGAACTTACGACCTTCGCATTACAAGACCAACACGTCACCTACTAGGCTACACCCTAGCAGTCTAGGCAGCTTATCGATTTTTCTACGTTACCTACTTCGTACTGGTTAAGATTCCAGCCGGTACGTTTTGGGTTTCCAAACTGACTTATATAGCTAAGTGAAGTCTTTATCTCAAAACAGATATGCCTGTGATCTGAAAGTGATGCTTCTTTGTCGCACTTGTTAGCTATGCAGTGGCTTGTTATGGTAAGATCAAGTACTTCCTGCCTGGCACTATTCATGAAGGTCGGGATGCTGCCTTTATTTATGATCTCTATATTGTTAGTAATAAGATATACTAAAAGTGACTCACCTCTTTTATTTATATTACTACTTCCCCATATTGAGTGGTGTGCATTAGCATCACAGACCAGGATGACCAGTATATTGTGGTTCTTGTTATATTCCACTATCTCCTTAAGGTGGAGCATCTGACCCCTCACCAGGAAAGCAGGCTAAGGCAAGTGTCGCCTCTTAATCCTCTCCTGCTATTGAAATTTTCATCAATACCGCTACTAAATCTGGTCTGATGAAAAGAGGCATATTTAGATAATTAATTTAAGATGATACTAGAAGTACAGCTCTTGGCCTAATGCTTCTTTTATCATAATCAACTTACCCATTTTTTGAGTAATTCCAATTGTCTTACACTTCGCGGCTCTTGGAAGGAGGAGGGCCACATAGAATTCCTCCTTTGCGAATCTCCAAGTCAGTACATCCATGGCCGCTGCTGCAAAACGGAAATTGACCTGAATAACTTTTAGGTTTAACGTTCATCAAGCTACGTAAACTGCAGTGGGCTGGCCATATAGAGCGAATGGAAGACAGAAGAATCCCCAATCGTGCTCTGAAAAGGATTGGAGGCGACGACTTCAGGAGGCCAAGGCCCGATTTGGGCTGTCGCGCCATTAATGATGATGAAATTTTAGGGTTTTCAGGTTTTTGACCAGCTTCGGAAGGTTGCGACTTGCCGCTTCTGACCTCCTTCGCTTTACAGCGTAGAGTCACACTCGAGAATTTGAAGCAAACTCGGTGCCTCTTCTGTTTAGGCCTTTCTACCGATCCGCCTTCGATGGAAAAGGTTATTATTGTATTTCTGCCCTCTTTCCTCCTGCTGAGGACTTTCCAATTCGAGACGCAAAAACCAGCATTTTGAGCATCGATGAGTCTTCTTCGTGAGGAAAATATCCCATGATTCTTTCTAATCATGGAATATTTTCCTCCCGGATAGCCCTGATGTTGGTGCAGTCGTCCGACTTGATGCTCTCAGCTGTTCGTTCCAGTTTGCTTATCCAGGCAAACAATTAGCATCCACCCTGGCTTGAGGCTAAGTCCACCAAATTGTGGATTTGATAGTAAGTGTCGTCTTCTAATGTAGCCTTTAATGGCGTACAACTTTGCTCTTCTGAAGATTTTATCCTTTTAGGCGTAAAGTTCAATAGCCATCTCGATTGGAATCACCACATCTTTGAAGTTGCCCTTGGTATTCTTCGCAAGTGCAAAAAATACTTTACGTCTCACAACTTAGCTACCATCTACAAGGCCTACATTCGACATCGCTTAGAGTACAACTCGCATCTTTGGGCTGGGGCTCCTAAAACCTTACGCTGTTCGAACAAATCCAAAAACATGCGTTCCGACTAATTGGAGATGAAACCATTACGGCTTCTATTGACTCCCTTGAGCATCGTAGAAATGTCGGAGTACTCAGCATTTACATACTATCGCTACTTCCATAGTAAATGCAGTTCGGAACTATGCGCACTTATTCCTCCACGTTACACTTTTCCACGATATACTCGTCAAGCGGAATATGCGCACCAATTACAGTCAAACTTTTATCTACCCGTACAGTGAAATTTAGGCGGTCATTCATTTCCAGACTCTGGAACGCATTGCCGGCTTTCTGAACGGGTATAACCTCCAGTCCTTCCAGAATAATGTTCACCGTCATTTCCTTCTCTCTCCATCAGAATTTCCATAATACTCCAAATTTTCAGTCCACTTCCTTTACCGACTTAACTGTGCAATGCATTAAAGGGTGACCCCCTAAGTTATACTCGGTGCCTTAAAAAAAAAAAGCTCTAGGTTCATAGATTCCGATATTGAGAACCACATTGTTACGGTTCATCATTTCATTGTAAAAATGAATAATTTGTTTTGGCTTTGAAATAATGTAACATATTTATATTTCTCAATATCAAAATGACCTAAGCCAAATTTTTTTAAATAATGAATTAAATAATTAGCTAGTAAGCTCTTGATACATACACTTACTTTCATAAATTCTAAAAAAATGTTCGTTGTTTTATCGAATTAAATTACGAAACCGCACTTTAAAAAAGAATAAAATTATATTTATTTTACAAATAAACTCATTGGTTCCCTAAAAATTCTTTTTGCATAAGAAACTTTGAATATCTGACGTTTTTCATTAGCATCACAAAGATCATAAGACTACTGAAAACTATGAAATAGCAACGATAATAATTTATGCATATGATCATTGGAACAATTATACTAAGCATTGAGTAGAAAATTGAACACCATCAACATATTTTGCATCAAAACTACAAAATTAATTGAAATTTAAGCCCATTGTTTATTTCAAAAAAATATCTGCCAACAAGTCGAGAGTAACTTAATTATTCTTGGGACACTTAAATGCGATTACGATCAATAGCTCCAGTACACATTGTATAATCAATGTTTCATTCGTTTATTTATGCAAGTTTGGGTTTGTATGGTGGTGTGAAGGGTGCGGGAGTTAGAAGTGGTGGGGTGATGATAATAAGTTTTTATGTAATTGCTTGAATCACGTTCAAAATTCTCTGTATGGAATGTTAGTTTCTTAAACGGAGTTGCTTAGAATTATTATGAAATTCTGTGTGTTTTATATGCACAAAAAAAACATTTGAATGATTGGGGATGGACGAGGTAAGGGAATCGTAGTAATTGTGATTCAGTTTTATTTCATTTCTCTTGCAAGTTATTCGTACAAATTTCAAGTTCGTAGTTTTTAATATACAGGGTGGGCCAAATACAAGTTTCTTTTTAAAAATGCAGTAAAATGAGCAAAATTAAATTTTTTTTCATGTATTATGACTTCATTAGTAGGAGCAAATATTTCCATTAATGATGGAATGCAACTTCGTTCAAGTGGCTGCCTCGGCTGGCTTCTCAGTAGCGCATTCTCCGAGGCGGCCAATTGACATCGCCAAGGCGGCTAATAACACGATTTGGGATGGTACTGACTTTTTGTCAAGATTTCGAGCGGGAAACAGCTTTCAGTGTCAAAATAACCTATGATTTAAAAAGAAACCACTAGATGGCCCACCCTGTATAACTTTGAAGATTCTCAATATTTAATACGAGTACAATACAAGCTGAAAAAGAAGGATATTTAGCATTTGGCCACCTTATTGTTATCGCTCTATAAGCCAAAAAATTAATAACTAAAAATAATTTCTATTTTTAGAAATATTCGTTTATTTAATAAAATATATATATGTAATTAATTTTTACTTATTTCCAGTCCCTTCAATCACCCCTGAATTTTCAAACTCAGTCCCGAGCTTAAAATATTGTGTTTGTACACATGACATGGCAACATAAAGTTGTCCATGTAAAAATTGTCATTCTGGGAAAATTTGAATTTCCAATGTACTAAAAAAAACATTGAAAAGAAAGTTGCATCGGCCAAAAATCGAACCCTGGCTGCTGATGGACTTGTATCGCCAAAATGATGCCACAATTATTGGATCTACTTTAATTAGAGTCATCAGTCTTGCATCACAACGGACCAGCTTATGATCTATGAGCGCCCGAACTTGTGTCTGGGTAGCCACCTGTACCTACCTACCTTAATTAGAATTAAATGGACTCACTTTTAAACTCCAAGTCGTTAGTTCAAAAAAAAAACATTGTATTTTGAACTCATTCATGGAATAAAAATTATTTGAAATTATGATATTTTTACTCAAGTGAAATCATAAAAAATTTCGGTTCGGAATCAAACCTGAGCCACCAGCCTCTTAGGCGAGCATTTTGTCCACCACCTTTACTGACGAATTTATTTTGCCAAAGTTCAGCCATCTATTTAATGCGAGTCAAGTGACTTCAAACATATGCACAGTTTTTGCTTAATATTTTAGATCTAAAGCTTTCTTACCAGATCGCGATGGCTGGGTGTCAATTGATATTACTATCTACCATCAATCAAATCAATCCAATTCCTGTTAAGACCCACTATAGGGACATAGGACAGAAACAACTCTCTTCTGCAAAACGCGATTCTGAGAATCGGCCTTAAGCTGTTGCCAGGACTTCTTTATTCCTCTGGCCTCCTGCTCAACTGCTCGCTTCCATGTGCTACATGGTCGACCAACCCGACGTCTTCCTTACGGATTGTAATCCAGAGCCTGTTTGGCGATGTTTCACTCTGGTTTCCTCAAAGTGTGACCGCCTTTGAATATCAACGGCTATTTTAGTCTATCCAGTTGTACTCCAAAGTTTGTCGTTAGAGATCACCTCTGGAATATTCACAGAATATTCCTAAAATGTGTCGGAGGGATTGGTTCACGAAAGTTTGCAGTTTCCTAGTAAGTGGAACGGTCACTTTCCACATAGTACAATCATATAACAATACACATTTGACGCATGCGCAAAAACATGCAGCTTCGTGCAAAGGGAGATCTCTCTTAACCTTCAGAAAGGGGAAAGGATACCGAAGGCCTGACGAGCTTTATTTAGACGAGCCTCAATGTCCTTTTCGGTTCCGCCTTCCAAGCTGACAATGCTTCCGAGATAACAAAAATCTTGCACCTCTTCCACATCTTGTCCGTTAGGAGCGATAATCAAGGTGACTTAAGATGTTAAATACTATCCATTGAAGACCTCCATCTTCCCCACCTTCCAGTGCAGCTTTCAAGATAACATTTACTACCACCAGAAACAGGGCTGGTGATAATATGCATCCTTGCCTTCCCGTTCGCACAGGGAAGCTCTCGGACAGCTCTCCTCTCTGTAATGCGCGACACCTTGCATCTTCGTAGGATTCTTTAATCATAGCTATGACCTTATCTGGAATACCTCTCCTAAGCAAGTAATCTCGCTTAACGCTGTCGAAAGCCTTCTTGAAGTCTACAAACATGAGATATAGTGGCGACCCCATTTCGGCCGACTGCTCCAATATTATCTGGGGTATTTGTGTGGTCGGTACAAGACGACCCTTTACGGAATCCAGCCTGATAACCTTCGAAAGTGCTCTCCACGACATCACTTATCCTAGTGAGAATTACCTTAGCCATGATTTTCGGTAAGGCAGTAAATAGACATGTACCACGCCAATTGCCCCAATCCCATCTTCGAAATTTTTACAATGAAGCCCTCCTCAATTCAGTCCGATATCTTCCTTCATTCCACAACTCAGTAAAGAGTGGGAAGAGTATATCGGCTGTTATTTCCAGGTCCACCTTGAGGAGTTTGGTTGGTAGTCTGTCTATACCTGGGGCTTTCTCTCACGCCATTCACCGAACTGCGGAAAATATTCCTTCTTCATCTGGGGGATCGTCCCTAATAGAGGATTGTTGCGGTTGGATGGGAATCATAAAAGAGGAACCATCATTTGCTTGTACTTCATTCGCTATATTAGAAACCGAATTTAACTTCGTGAGTCCTGCAGCTATTTGCCATTTAGTACTACAAAATTTACATGAAAATGTAACTAAAGTCGCAATGTTAACTTCACTGAAACTTAGTACCAGGTAATTAGTATCCTAAGCTTTTTATGTCAAACCATTCGAATAGAAGAATAACTATGAATATCTAAATTAAAACAGAAAGGAGACTAAACTCCTTCCTGGTGCATATCTCAAAGGTTTTATTTTCAGAATTTTCATTATGAAATAAAAAACGCACCAGAGCATATTCTTTGTGAAAGTGAAAGCTCGAGAAGGAATAGGGTGATATCATAATTGGATTATTGGAAGCTGCAGTGGTAGGTAAAACCAAACCAACCCTAATCAACTTTAACCTATCAGCTATCGGCAGTTCTCTTGTTATAACACAACAAAAATAAATGAGAATATAAGATCATAATATTTTAGTATCAAAGCGATTCAAGTTGCGAACGATAAAAGCAACTTCCCTCGAATCAAATCCCATCAGCTCAAATTCAAAAACTTTGCTGGTATTAAATTTCATTGCAACCGCTCTAAATTTCTGCAAATTACGTCTTATCCTCCTCTTTATGGATTTAACCCATTAAGCTTCTCTTTTGCAACCAAAAATTATTTGGTAGCCATAATATCTTTAATCTTAAGCAGTATCTTTTGAACTCATTCTACTCAATATCCGCTGTGGTTCATAAAAGGCCGCTTACGCCCAAGAATTAAACCATTGAAACTTATAACACTACCGCAGGGTAAGTTTTCAACTCCTAATGAATATTCAAAGAGCAGATCTTCTTAAAACGTACGAAGCCAAGATTAAAGATTTAAAAAAAAACATAATAAAATGGGAGAAAATACACTGCTTCTTTCAAGGTGTAATACGTTGCAGTATAAAATATTTTCACCTTCGAGATCTTGTTACTAAAATCCAAACAAGGACTCGCACTAACGAAAAAAACTACCGGACTTACACGGCAAACTGGAGACAAAAACTCCCGTCGGCGAAACAACAACTCATAAATGTTCCGCACCGAGCGTCCTAAAATACTCAAGAACTAACAAACTGACCCAGAATAAATGGACATCGGTTATTTGTCTTGTTCAAAAACGCTCAGCCAAAAGTTTTTAGCCACAAGCTAGAAGGTGGTAAAAACTTATAAAATAAATAGATATAAAAAAAAAATTATATTGGACATTTTGCCGACGGTGAATACATGTTATTTCACTTCTTCTTCTTCTATATTTTACCGACTTTGAATTTGAATTCAGCGTTTTAATTATAGGATATGACCGCCGAAAATTTGAACTAAGTAGCCCCAATGTACGAATGATGATCTTTTGTGGGTTTGGTCTCATAGGAACACAGGCGCTCAGTGTTAACCGTGATTACAGTCGGTTTTTTTTTTCATGTTCATCCAAAAAAGTTAAAATTTATCTGATCTTCCGGATGACAATAATTATCCGTAACGGAAACGAAGTTATCAATGATTTTCGTTATGAATGACTCGATCGTGATCATAATTATCAGTTCTATTTACTAACGAGTAGAAAATAGGGCTTAAAGGTTTCCATAATTGTTCTTTGCACTCACGAAACTTTTGATCATTGCATTATTTCGATTTTTTAAAATGAGTATTTTGAAGCTTTGGAAAATTAGGAAAAATGGATATATGAATAAAAATTGGCGGAAATTTTACCGATGGAAGTTCACCAAAGCTCGATTTAATTTAGGATTTAAATGTTATATTTTTATTAGATAATCTGGCTAGCAACATTTTAATAATATCAGGAGTTTTCGCTTTCTATATTTAGTAAAACAAAATTAAGACGCTAGAAAATTATGAAAGGCTAACAGAGCACTATCGTCTTGGAAATAAAATGTAAAATATAAATACATACTGATAAATTTATTTATTTTTAGACAGTGAATGATTTTCGAATAGAGTCGAAACTAGGCTTCGAATGAACTTCCAAATTAAGCGTCAGCCCCGGAGACAGTTTAGCCCAACATTCTCATGGCAACAAAATTACTAATTTTGTCATAATAATGTCAATTTTGTTATCAAAAGTATGTTGAAAATTTCAAGAATTGTCACAATCACAAAAAATTCAAATATTTGTCAGAATTTTTAAATTTTTCTTGTAGCTTGCTATTGCTGTGGGAAATAACACTAACATCCTTTTTAAAATCAAACAGTATCTTTTTCAATTTATGGCAACCTTCATTAATTATAAACCAAATCAAAACTATTTCAAAATCAAGAACTACGTAGGTACGAAAAGGTGCATCCCTTAGTAGCCCCTGGAGGGGCTTAAACAGAAAAGGCACCGAGTCTGGTATACATTCTCGAGTGTGACTCTACGCCCTAAGACTAAGGAGGTCAGAAGCGGCAAGCCGCAATCTACCGACGATGGCCAAAAGCCTGAATAGCATTAAAGTTATTCAGGCAAATCTCCATCGTGCAGCAGCGGCCATGGACGTACTGACGCGGAGATTTGCAAAAGAGGAATTCCATGTTGCCCTTCTAAAGGAACCAAGGGCCGTGCAGGGTAAAATTATTGGAATTCCACAAAAAATAGGTAAGTTGATTAATAACAAAAGAAGCGAGAGGCCAAGGGCGGCACTTCTTGTGTCATCTGAAATTAAATACCTAAATATTCCAAATTTCATTAGAACAGATCTAGTAGCTGTATTGGTGAAAATACCAGAGGCAAGAGGGATTCAAGAGGTAATAATAGCCTCAGCATACTTTCCTGGTGAGGAGTTGGAGGCTCCACCTCAAGGCATCATGGAACTAGTGGAATACAGCAGGCTCCACAAATTACAGGTAATACTGGTGACGCCAACGAACACCACACTATCTGGGGAAGTATTAATATCAACAAAAGAGGTGAGTAACTTTTGGAGTTCCTTACTACTAACAACCTAGATATAATAAATAAAGGTAATCCACCGACCTTCATAAATTCAGTAAGGTAGGAAGTACTTGACCTAACCATACCAAGCCCCTACCTGGTTGACAAGTGTGAAAATTGGCAAGTATCAAAAGAAGCTTCATTATCAGATCACAGGCATATCTGTTTTGATTTTAAGACTTCATTTAGTTACATAGAACAATACAGAAACCCTAAAGGTACCAACTGGAATCTCTACCAGTCAGTCCTAGAGTACGAAATAGGTATCGAGGAAGAAACAATAAGCAGCCCAGACTGCATCGATAAAATCACAAATAAACTCTTAAACAATTCTATCAATGCTTACGAACAAAGTTGTCCTGTTCTACACAAAAAAAGATCCAAACAAACTCCTTGGTGGAACAAGGAACTAGCGGCAAAACGCAAACAAACTAGAAAATTGTTCAATAGAGCAAACCCTTTGGTACCTGGGACGAATACAGAGAGTCCCTTACTGAATATAATAAGCTTCTAAAAAATTCAAAAAAAAAGAGTATTGGAGAAGATTCTGTGAAGAGATAGATGATCTCCCAACGGTCTCAAGACTCCAAAAGGTGCTGTCAAAAGACACCCCACAGATATCGGACTATTAGAGAGACCAGATGGGTTCTTAACCAAAAGCAGCATGGAAACTCTTGAAATGCTAATGGCAACACATTTCCCAGGCTGAAAGATAATTAACAATAATGAAGATTTAGAGGTATAGGAAAGGATGTATCGTCAAACTCCGTTCAGCAAAAGTATTGCTGGTAAAATTTTCACTCCGGAAAAGATCAGATGGGCGATCAACACCTTTAAACCCTATAAATCAGCCGGAGTAGACAAAATATTCTCCGCATTATTGCAGAAGGGGTTAGAGATCCTCATGCCAATAATGATAAGGATCTTTAAAGCCAGTTTTGTATGAGGATACATCCCGAAAATCTGGAGGAAAGCGAGAGTGGTATTTGTACCGAAGGCAGGGAACCATCCCAGCGAACAGCCAAAGTCATATCGCCCTGTAAGTCTTACCTCCTTCTCTGTCAAAACGATGGAGAAATAAGAACGGGGCATAACAAGGTCTGTCTTAATAAGAACCAACATGCCTACCAAAAAGGCAAATCAACAGAGTCAGCCCTTCATGGTTTGGTAAGACAAATCGAAAAGGCAAAAGACTATAAAGATATTGTCCTTTGCGCATTCCTAGATATAGAAGGTGCATTTGACAATAATCCCCATGAAGCCATAATAGCGGCAGCTAGGAAAAAGGGGTTGAAAACGGTCACGATAAAATGGATACACGCCATGCTGACGAGCCGAATGACAACCACGGATCTAGGTGATAGCACATTGACTGCACAGACCTATAGAGAATGTCCCCAAGGTGGGGTACTATCCCCACTTCTTTGGTCAGTTGTAGTAGATGAGCTTCTGGACCGTTTAACAGACCAAGGATACGAGGCAATAGGATATGCTGATGACCTCGTCATTATCATTAGAGGCAAATATGATTCAATAATATCGGAAAGAATACAATCAGCCTTAGAGGTGATAATGAATTGGAGTCAGTCTAAGAACTTAAACATTAACCCAAGTAAGACTGAGATAGTACCATTTACAAATAGAAAAAAACCACATTGTACCTCCTTCAATAAATGGAACATCAATACCCTTTTGAGATGAGGTAAAATATATAGGTATTATACTGGATAGTAAACTCAACTGGAACAAACATATAGAATGGACTCATGCCAAAGCACTAAAGGCATTTTGGGCCTGTAAAAGCTTATTCGGCAGAAAATGGAGATTAAGGTCCAAAATGATTTACTGGTGTTACAGAACAGTCATTCTCCCAATAGTCACATACGGATCAACGATATGCTGGACTAAAATTTTAAAACGGAAAGCACAGCTTACGCTACGAAAAATCCAAAGGCTAGCTTGCCTTGGTATTACAGGAACAATGAAAACCTGTCCGACAGCGGCAATGGAAATGTTACTTAACATCTCTCCGATACATATCCAAAAAAAAAGGAAGCTATCAAAGGAGTGTTACGCATACAGGAGAAAAACAATTATAAATCAGGGGATTTTAGAGGTCACCGCAAAATCCTAAAAGACCCAAAAATAGAGGTTATAACTTCCACACTATCGGACGCGATGCCGACAAAATTCAACTTTGAAACCCCCTTCAAAGTTATAATCAGAGAACGCAAGGACTGGCAATCTATGCTGCCAGAAATAGTAGAGGGATCAATCGTCTGATATACAGATGGCTCTCGCACAGTGAGGGGACAGGAGCCGGAGTCAAAGGTCCTAACTTCTCGGTGTTAAAACCACTGGGTAAAGAAGTCGCAATCTTCCAGGCCGAACTAATTGCAATGGAGCTATGCATCCAAGAAAATATAAGGAGAGCTCATCGCAATAAATCCATTTATATCCTATCGGATAGTCAGGCGGTTCCCAAAGCTCTAGCATCCAATAAACACGGATCGAAAATAGTATGGGAATGCCTTCAAAACCTAATCATCCTGGGGAAAAGGAATGATGTAACCTTAATGTACCAGTACATTTGGGAATTGAGGGAAATGAAGAGGCTGATCGCCTTGCAAAAAACGGCGCAGAAACAAACTTCATTGGTCAAGAGCCATTCTGCGGAAAACCAAAAGGGTACTCCAACCCCATACTCAAAAAGTGGGTAGAACTAGAACATAAAAAAAATCTACTGGAATAGACTTCCAGGCTTGTCAATTTCCAAAAATCTGATCCTACCACAAAAAAACAAAGTGGAGGATATTCTAAAATTCAGCAAGAAGGATATTAGTACTCTAATCGGCCTAATGATCGGGCACAGTGGAGTAAACCACCACCTCAAAAATATGGGCTTAGCTGAAACCGACATTTGTCGCCTTTGTCTCAAGGACTCAGAAACGACAGTACACATACTAAGTCACTGTGAAGCAGTTGCTAGGAAAAGACACAGTCACCTTGGAAAGGGTTTCCTTTCTACGGAGAAACTAGCCAATACGCCTCCAGTGAAGATTCTCCAATTAGCTAAAGCTATTGAATTTTAATAGGGTGAAGGGGCTATAAACGCACAATAGGCCAAGAAGGTCGCAGTGCTCTCACGCGTTCCCTAATAGTAATAATAATAATAATAATAGTAAACAAATGTGTTAAGTGCCAAATTTGGAGAAAATCGGGTTAGGTGACAACATTATTATATTATTATGTGTATTATCGAATACACAGTTGTGGCAAGTGATAAACTGATTAATTGGCAATACAGCGCCTGGGCGGTAGTGATAAGCACATTCGCTATGTAAGAACTTTAAGGCAAATCAAAGATTCAAATACGTTTATCTCAAAATAAACACGTAGCAATTAATACATTTAGCTAGGGTGTAGCCTAGTAGGTAGCGTGTTGGTCTTGTAATGCGAAGGTCGTGAGTTTAAATCCCGGTCGGCGCATAATTCTAGCACACTACTTGCTTGAGTATACCTTGGTTACCTCAATCTACGAAAATGAAAAATTTTTAGATAAAGGGTTGTGCGAAGGGCTAACAACCCTTCCGCAATAAATAATGAAAAATGTGGAGTAACCGGAATGTCAGGAGGCCAAAGTCCGATGTGGGCTGTAGTGCCATTGTAGAAGAAGAAGAATTAATACATTTGTGCACTGTGGTATCGATATCTAACAAGTATATACAGTAAATTGCCGCTCCCTGTCACAGCCACCTTGACGAAGATTGTTGACCTCAAATGTTACAATATATTTCCAAAATCCTCTAAACACAGATGTAGTTAAATAACTCTTAATTCTCGAATTAGTGATTCTAGAATAAGCCCCTTCATATGTACATATATGGTTGTCGTAAAAAAAAAAACCCAACCGAATTTTCTTAAAACAACTAAAAATTACGTCTGCATTTGAATGTCAAACATACGAAAAACCATCAACAATTGGGGAATATACTGTCCAAACTCAGCACAAAAAAAATCGCTGACAATTCGACAAAAGTCTCCATAATAACAATACATGAACCTTTACACAAAAAAAAAGACGTCCCAGTAATTAGTTCTGCCAGGTTTTTTGTTTCCTGCAACGAAACAATTCGTCATTCATTCCGGGCAGGTAATTTACGAAAAGAAAAAAATGTGAAAAATCCCAGGCTAAAGTCAGAAACATACGAACAAAATCCTACGAAATCACCATGCGAGTAAACAATAATAATAATAATTTTGTTTATGCAATGTGACCTACAAAGAGCAATAGCTTAACGCAGAAAAGAAGCCACCGTTCATGTGCGACATAACAACCATCATAATAAGCTCATCGTACTCATATAGGTGGGTCGACAATAATGTGCATATTGTATGCTCCGCCGACCCACTCACTATACCTCTAACCAAACACATACATAAATGATTGCCATAAATCTCCGAGCCCATGCCAAATGGCGACCATTATCAACTTAATTTGCCAGTTTATTAACATGCATGTTTGTTATAAATTATAATTATTATTTATATCTACCCGCCATCTGTACCGATCTCTATTACTATGCGAAAGATACAGTCAAGACTCGACTCTTCCGTACGATGAATTTAATTATGAATTTTGTTTAATAAATTTTAAACGATTCCGTGATTTATGAGGTGTCTTAATCGGCATCATCATCGCGATAATAACAAATATTTAGAAGGCGATATATGCGAAATGTCTATGCTCGCTCAATAGGCCAATCAAGTCATAATACGAAGTTTAAAATTGTATGACTACCGTTTGATTAGGTGGCGCTTAGCTATCTAATTTATTTAATATCATTGCAATTGAAAGTGGTATAACAAATCAACGTTAAATATATCTTAAATCATCGCTAAGTATCTCCTAGCAGCAAGTTTCGAGATAATGATGTTTTAATTGTTTAAATGCTCGAACCATTTATTTATTGAGGTTTCGATGATTCATAATTTGAGAAAAATATAGACAGAGTATAGATCTTTGATATAACGATTATTTTTGTGAATAGCGATTAAAGCGTTAAAAAATAATCAGTCAAAAATTACCGAAACGATCTGAATAACATTTGGCTATATCTCTTTATAATAATGGCGCTAGAATCCAGAATATTAATTCTATACTCTAACTATATCAGTGGTATTCAAATAGGGGTGCAAGTAGTTGTGGGGTTACGCGAGAGGTGTCCAAGGGGTGTGAGGATGCTAAAGGCAAAAGAAAACAACAGAATGAACATAAAGCCCATTTTTACTTTATTATTCTAATAATAAATATATATATATATATAATAATCGGCACAGAATTCTGATTCTGTTGATTCCAAGGAGTTTTTGCAATTCGCTGAATATTTTGGATTCAAACTGCGAACCTTGGTCGGTGGTGAGTGTTGCAGATACACCAAATCGAGGGATATAATTGTTAGCGAAAGTTTTGGCAACAGTCTCTCCAGATATGTTACTCATAGGGTAGGCTTCAGGCCATCTCGTAAAACGATCGACAATTGTAAGTATGTATACATTTTCATTGGACGGAGGAAGGGGACCAACAATATCTAGGTGAATGTGGTCGAATCGTCCCTCTGGAGTTTCAAATTTTCCAGGTTCGGATTTAGTATGTCTGTGTACTTTTGATTTTTGGCATGCCAGACATGACTTGGCGAATTGATTGATGTCTTTATTCATGTTTGGCCAAAAGTAACGACTAGAAATTAACTTTCTTGTGGCTTTGATGCCAGGATGTGAGAGAGAGTGCAATTTTTCGAAAACATCGAATCTCAAGGGTATTGGTACAAATGGCCGAGTTTTACCTGTACCTGTTTCGCACCATAGTTTTTCATCAGACAAAGGGATGTCAACAAGTTCCATTTTTAATTTGGAACAGTGGTTATTGGGTTGAGAAAGAAAAGTTTTTAAATCAGAATCGGATTTTTGATGTTTAATGAAACTGCAATTATCAAAATTGAGATTAATTGTTGATATTCCCGAATTTATTCGCGACAGGCAATCTGCTACGAAATTTTCCTTGCCACTTATATGGCAAATATCTGTGGTAAATTGGGAGATGTAGTCTAAATGGCGCGTTTGCCTTGGACTACGTTCAGTTTTTGATTTAATAGCATAGACTAGTGGCTTGTGGTCTGTATAAACAGCAAAAGATCTGCCTTCAACAAAATAACGAAAGTGCTTGATTGATAAATAAATGGAGAGCAGTTCACGATCGAAAGTCGAGTACTTTGTTTCGGCTGGTGATAGTTTTCTGGAGAAGAAAGCTAATGGTTTCCAACATTGGTCTTGATATTGCTGCAGCACTGCACCTACGGCTTTGTCTGAAGCGTCGCTGGTAATGCTGAACGTTGTATCGTTTTCGGGATATACGAGAAGTGTTGCATTTGCTAGAGCGGCTTTTATCTCTTCGAACTTGTCTTGGCATTGTTTCGGCCAGAGAAAAGCTGTTTTCGGATTTTTTTTCTTGTCTTGTTGTAAGAAAGATAGGTGCGAGTGGATAGGTGCTAATAATTCGGCTAATTTGGGCACGAATCGGTGGTAGTAGTTTACCATGCCGGCAAACCTTTGTACTTGTTGGATAGAAACAGGTGTTGCAAAATCTGAGATTGTTTTTACTCTGTCTCGTGATGGAAGGATTCCATCCTTAGAGATCAAATGGCTCAGGAATTCAAGGTTCTTAGCTCCAAAAACGCATTTAGAAGGTTTGATTGTTAATCCAAACTGTGATAATCTGTTGAACTGAAGTTGTAAATGGGTTTGATGCGTTTCTTCATCTTTGCTAGCCACTAATATGTCGTCTATGTAAACGAATACAAAATCCAGCCCGCTTTTGACTTCGTTCATGAAGCGCTGGAAGGTTTGTCCAGCGTTTCGAAGTCCGAAACTCATCCTGGGGAATTCGAATAAGCCAAAAGGAGTTGTAATGGCTGTTTTGTGAATATCCTCTTGAGCGACGGGGATTTGGTGATAGGCTTGAAGTAAGTCAATTTTTGAGAAGATGCGACAGCCGGTGAGTTTCATCGTAAAATCCTGTAAGTGAGGAATGGGGTAGCGGTCAGGAATTGTCGCTGCATTCAGCCTTCGGTAATCACCGCAGGGTCGCCATTCCGTGTTTTCTTTCTTCTTCACTAAATGAAGTGGCGATGATACTGGGGAAGAAGAAGGTTGGCAAATCCCTAATTCGATCATGTGCTTAAATTCGAGCTCGGCGGCACGGAATTTTTCGGGATTTAGGCGACGTGGTTTGGAGAATGGTAGTGGTCCTTCGGTTAAGATGTGATGGACAACACTATGTTTAGCTGGGTGGCTGAAGTTAACGGGCGCGGTCAGCGAAGGAAATTTTCGTAATATTTCGCCGTATGTGCTATCCAGGGTGTAGTTTATTGGACTAGGTACGTCGCAGTTAATTGTGATTGCGTTTACAGATAGTTTTGTTTTACTATCAATTATACGTTTGTGTTTCAAGTCGACTACTAGTCCAAATTTTGCCAAAAAATCGGCTCCTATGATGGGTTTGTTGACTCGGGCGACTATGAAGTCGTATAAGAATGAGCGACGCAGACCGAGATCAACTTCAATCAATTTAATTCCAAAGGTGTCGATAATTGAACCGTTCGCGGCTGAAAGACAGAAATCTTGATTTTTCTGATAATTGGCCGTAAGTGTGTTGCAAGGTATTACTGACCGATCAGCGCCAGTATCGATTAGAAAGTCTAGGTTATTTTTTCTGTCTCTTACGAAAAGGCGGCGGCTTGTTTTTAGCACCCCACTACTGGCCGCTTGGATAGTAGGGTGTTTTAGTTTGTCGAAAGCTGGGGAGTTGCTGATGGATTGGTTTTATTAGAGAAATTGCATGGTTGAATGCATTTCTTAGCTTTATTTCCGAAGTTAGAATGATACCAGCATGAGCTATTGCTATTGTTGGATCTACTTCTGCTGTTCGATCGGTTTCGGGGGAAATTTCTACCCCTATTTGTTGATCGTGGGTTTCTAAAATTTTGAGAAATCATAGTTTTTAACTCCGAGATTTCGCGTTCCAGTTTGTCTATTTTGATGTGCGTGGAGCAGGTGTGACAGTAGAGATATTATTGGGAGAACTCATGGCTTCCCATATTTTGTCAGCTGTATCCAATACGTTTGGAAAGTCGTTGCTCATTTGAGGGATTAGCGCAATGCTGATAAGGTTGGGCAAACGACTTAACCATAGTTTTCGAACTAGCTCTTCACCTAATGTTCTGCACGTTCCTGCCAGGGATCTCATTTTTCGGTAGAAATCGGATGGCTTTTTATCGCCTATCTCTTCGTTTGAAATTAACTTTTTTATCCGTGTTTCTATGCTGAAAGAATGTCGTCAATGATAGACTTCTTTAACAGCGAATACATATTAGAGCTAGGACGATTCTCAAGAATGTCCATGAGGGACTCAGCAACGTCTTGCGGTAATGAAGATACTAAATAATTGTATTTAGACACGTCGTTCGTAATACGACTAATTTACTCAGTACGTATAAAACGTATCGAGCTGAAATTGTGCATTAATAACTTATTTAGAATTATTATTTAGCCCGAAAAAAATTAGATGATTAGTCTTACCCCTTCTACCACCTCCCATACAAAATGGCGCAATTTTTGAATTCGACAATAAACGGATTTGCTCGAAAAGCATGGATACTATTGATCTGAAATTTGAAATATATTACTTTTATGATGATTTCAAGCTGCGAGTTTTTGACGCATGCGTCAAATCCGTGTTGTTATATGGTTGTACTACGTGGAAAGTGACCGTTCGACTTACCAAGAAACTACAGACTTTCGTAAACCAATGCCTCCGACGCATTTTAGGAGTATTCTGGCCAGAAGTGATCTCCAACGACGAACTTTGGAGTACAACTCGCCAGACTAAAATAGGTATTGAGATTCAACGGCGAAAGTGGCAGTGGATCGGTCATACTTTGAGGAAACCAGAGCAAAACATCGCAAAACAGGCTCTGGATTATAACCCTCAAGGAAGACGTCGGGTTGGTCGACCATGTAACACATGGAAGCGAGCAGTTGAGCAGGAGGCCAGAGGAATAAACAAGTCCTGGCAACAGCTTAAAGCCGATGCTCAGGATCGCGCCTTGTGGAAGAGAGTTGTTTCTGTCCTATGCCCCTATAGGGGGTCTTAACAGGAATTTGAATGATGATTTCAATCTATCATATAAAAATTATTTAAGTCCTCTCCTGTCTTCGACCACCTCCCATACACTAAATCTAATTTTTCATGAAATACTCTAAAACAATAACACAGTGTGTATAAAATCTATCGAGCTGAAATTGTGCACTTAATATATATTTAGAGTTATTAGTAAACCCTAAAAAATGAAGCTATTATCTGTACCCTTTCGACCCCCTTCCATATAATCTGACGCAATTTCACAACTTCACAAAAAGCAGATTTTCCTGTAAAGTATGAATGCTATTGATCTACAATTTAAAACATGTCAAAAGCATGATGTTTATAGTTATTTGTGAAAAAGTCATTAAGGACTCGCCCCTCCTTCTACCACCTCCCATACAAACTACACAATTTGGATAAATCCAATAACCTAATTTTCTCAGCAACTATGAAATTTTTTAATCCATAATTTTGTGTAAAACATTTTGATAGCAACTTTAGCGTAATGGGAAAAAATTAATTCAATGTCGTCAACCCCTGTACCACTTCCCCTACAAAATTTCTTGAAATCAAAAAATTTCTCATTCATCTAGAGCTTTATGCCCAATCGTAGTCCTGTTATGTTTTTTTCATTGCACATGAAACATTTTGCGCACGGTAGACCCCTGCTTCGGTGCATTACAATTTTGGAACAAATTATTATTTTTCTTCTACCTATATGTATAACAAATAGATGTATCGACGTGCAAAATTGAAACTTTCTATCTTTTACCAGAGCCCTAAGAAAATCACTCAAAATTTTCAATATTTTTATATGAAACGCGAAAAAAAAATGTCAGGGTAGCAAATTTTTTTTTCGCGTTTCATGATCAAATTAGCCTAAAAATGCAAAAAAAAAATCCATCCTGCCGAACGCCGTACATATGGACTCATATCTCCGAGACCGTTAAAGGTAGAATGCTTGTTTTTGGGTGGATTATTGATTGGGTAAGTGAGCTTCATTATCTAAATTTTGGTGAGTGTCAGATGGAAGGAGGAGGCGGGGGAGGCAAAGAGTAAGTCAAAAACTACACTTGCTAAAATCTCCACCACGAATGCAGATACGAACCTGAAAATCAGCAGAGGTATGAAGAGGGTTGTGGGACAAACTTTAAAAATAATTTAATTTCTTTATCCATTGGCGTCGGAAAAGGAGGAGCTAAAAACAATTTATCGGCCGAATTTTTTTTTTTTTCAATTTATTATATTTTCGAAACTACTAATCACAAAAAATCCATATTTTGGGACCATTAAGGTGGCATAATGATCCACCAGAATCAGCTTATACCATTGACACATAGCGCAGCCAAATTATAATTAAGGCCTAAATTATCATTAAACGGCTGTGTGTCAAACGCTAATTTAGTTAAATTACCGAAATAGTGATCATTTATCAGCTAAATCATCTTTTCTCATAATTTAGGCTATAACGATGAACAGTGTACTGGAGTTGGAGCTTTCATAAAAGCTTTTTCGCGTAAGAGAGAAAAAGAAAAGTCATTTTCTGCCAGCTCCGAATTATACAAAATATTTGAATCGTGGTTTAAACGCCCAGCTATAAAAGAGGACTTGCAATCGATTCCAATACAGGACTAAGAATCGTTTTTCTTCTTTTGTCGCCTTCCTTGCAAAATTTTATTGCCTATTGGCTATGCAATTCAACTTTTTAAAAATATGACAGATGAGTGAGTGGCTCTTCTTAATTAGCAAAGTGCTGTGTGTCACCAATCTACTAACGATGAAGACGAGCTAAATTACGAATTAGCTAAATTATAATTAGGACCGCTATGTGTCAATGGTATTAGAAAGAGGCTAATTATTGTAAGGGGGGAGGGGGAGGGGGGTCAGGGGTTGCAAAGAAAACCCCTTGAAAATGAATATCTCGACTGTCTCTTAAGCTATGTAATTGAAACTTGAAACGTCTACTAAGCTACACTAGAGAAATATGAAAAAAAATATAACACGTGAACAGCATTTCAAAAATGGCGCACTTTCCAAAATTACAAATCGTTATATCTCAAAATTGCGATATCAGATATCACATCAGAAATTTGTCAGATTGTAGAACTATGTAGTTTTTTGATAAAAAAATTAAGTTGAGGGGTGTAAGAAGAGGGAGGTGGAAAGCAAAAACATTGAAAATTTTGAGTGATTGTTTTAGGACTCTGGTAAAAGATAGAAAGTTTCAATTTTGCACGTCGATACATCTATTTGTTATACATATAGGTAGAAGAAAAATAATAATTTGTTCCAAAATTGTAATACACCGAAGCAGGGGTCTACCGTGCGCAAACTGTTTCATGTGCAATGAAAAAAACATAACAGGACTACGATTGGGCATAAGGCCCAATCGTACGATACTCTAAATGAAAGAGAAATTTTTTGATTTCAAGAAATTTTGTAGGGGAAGTGGTACAGGGGTTGACGACATTGAATTAATTTTTTCCCATTACGCTAAAGTTGCTATCAAAATGTTTTACACAAAATTTAGGATTAAAAAATTTCATAGTTGCTGAGAAAATTAGGTTATTGGATTTATCCAAATTGTGTAGTTTGTATGGGAGGTGGTAGAAGGAGGGGTGAATCCTTAATGACTTTTTCACAAATAACTATAAGCATTATGCTTTTGACATGTTTTAAATTGTAGATCAATAGCATTCATTCTTTACAGGAAATGCTTTTTGTAAAGTTGTGAAATTGTGTCAGATTATATGGAAGGGGTACAGATAAAAGCTTCATTTTTTAGGGCTTACTAATAACTCTAAATATATATTAAGTGCACAATTTCAGCTCGATAGATTGTTTTAGAGTATTTCATGAAAAAGTAGAGTTTGTATGGAAGGTGGTGGAAGACAGGGGAGGACTTAAATAATTTTTATATGATAGATTGAAATCATCATAAAAGTAATATATTTCAAATTTCAGATCAATAGTATCCATGCTTTTCGAGCAAATACGTTTATTGTCGAATTCAAAAATTGCGCCATTTTGTATGGGAGGTGGTAGAAGGGGTAAGACTAATCATCTAATTTTTTTTCGAGCTAAATAATAATTCTAAATAAGTTATTAATGCACAATTTCAGCTCGATACGTTTTATACGTACTGAGTAAATTGGTTTAGAGCATTGCATGAAAAAGTGCAGTTTGTATAGGGGGGGGGAAGGGGGAGGGGGGGTGGAAAGAAAAGAAGGACTTAAATAAATTTTATGCAGTAGATTGAAATTATCATAAAAGTATAATATTCCAAATTTCAGATCAATAGCTTTTATACTTTTCAAGCAAATCTGTTTATTGCCGAGTTGCGAAATTGTGTCATTTTGTATGGGAGGGGGTAGAAGGGCTAAAGCTAATCATCTACATCGGGTTGAGAGATGATTACCAATTTGGCTTTTTTTCCGATCGCCAACCTTGTCCCATGTGTCTTGCGACATCCAGAGTTTCTCACCGATTTGCACAGATTCTTCAGTTAGAAACATGTTTCTGGTTGTCTCCCAATTGGCGCCCAGTGTGCGCATTTCATGTCCGCCCAATGTGGATGACTTTTCGCGTAGAATGGTGTTGTACTCGCGCTTTTGGTTGGGGTCTCTAAGTCAATCCACATTAAGCTTGCGCCTCATTTGAAGAATTTGTGGTCGTCGAAAAGCTGCTGTGCACAATGCGTTTTCAACACTTTCCTTCACTGCGGCGATATTTTCGGCCGAACGTCCGGGCCGAAGTCGTTTCAATGTCTTCACATTTTACACTGAGCCAGCCTCTTGGAATTTTCGATTAGCTGGCGCACACACGTCCCAGAAGGCACATGATTACGATCAAAATTTGCTAGAATTTTGCGTATTGTAATTGCGATTGAATACGAGGTTTCGTAATAAAATTCAACGATTTCTATTTTTGTTTCACTGTGTAGCGTTCGATGGTAAATTTCCCGCATCTATAGACGACAAGTATCAACTTTTGACAACCCTACACTTCTTGTTGATACACCCTTTACTTTGACCTAACTTTCAAATTAATAGCTTAAATAGTTTCGGAGATAAATCAATTTCATGAAATTTTTATGGGGGAAGGGTAGACAGACGGATGGGCGGTCACTCGGAAGCAATTGCGCATAAATTCAATCATGTGATACTCTTGTAAATGATAGATTTTTTTTGTGATTTTAGGAAATTTTGTTTGGGGAGTGCTAGAAGGGGCGACGGCATTGAACTAATTTTTTCACATCATAATAGAGTTGCTTTCAAAATATTTTAAACAAAATTTGAGCTTAATAAATTTAATAGGAACTAAGGAAAAAAGTGTAGTGGATTTAATGAAATTGTGCAGTTTGTATAGGAGCTGGTAAAAGTATTGGGAAGTTCTTATTGATTTTTTTTTCCAAAAATGCTGTAAAAATCATAGAATTCATGTATTTCGATTTACAGACCATTAGCAATGATGCTTTTCAAGAAAATTTACTTTTTGTAAAGTTGAGAAATTGTGTCATATTGTATGGGAGAGGGTAGAATGAGTGAAGCTAGTTATCCAAATTTTTTCGGTCTTACTAATAATTCTATGTAAATATTAAGTACACAATTATATATTTAATTTATAGTATTTCATGAAAAAGTGCAGTTTGTATGGGAGGTTGTGGAAGAAGTAGGGGGATTCGAATAATTTTATAATATTAATACCGTAGATCAAAATCATAGCTAGGGTGTAGGCTAGTGGGTAACGTGTTGGTCTTGTAATGCAAAAGTCGTGAGTTCAAATCTCGGTCGGCGCACTATATAACTCCAGCACATTGCCTGCTTGGATATACCTTGGTCACCTCAAACTACGGAAATGATAAATTCGTAGAAAGAATGTTGTGCGAAGGGCTAACAACCTTTCCACAATAAGTAATGAAAAATGTTAAGGAACCTGAATAGTCAGCGCCATTATAGAAGAAGTAGAAAATCAAAATCATGTTAAAATAATAATATGTCCCAAATTTCGAATTAATAGCTTTGATAGTTTCCAAGAAAATTGAATTATTGTAAATTTTTGAAAAAGTGTTATTGTTTATGGATGGAGCGATTTGGCCCGTTCACGAGCTCGACCTTACTTTTTTGTCTAAAACGATGTGTACAAAATTTTAACTTTCTAGCTCAATGCATCCTCAAGCTAAAAAGCGCACGGACGGACGCACGGATGTACGGACGGTCGGATGGACATCCAGTTTTAAGATTTTTGAATGATAATATTAATCATATCATTACTTTTTTTCCGAGCATAATTTCTTAGCGGTACAAACTTTAGAGCAAACTTATAATTCTCTCAGATTTCATCTAGAGTATAAATAAAGGTTCGAAGCATGCGGTCGCCCTTGATGAAGCCATGTTGGTTTAGTGAGATAAAATACTGAACTAGCCCTTCAAAGCTGTTACCAAAGCATTCGAGCCTAGATACCAATTAATCAATTTCATGTTAAGTCCTCTCATAGAGGTATAGTACTCCACCACGAGGCGAAATCCTGAACATCGGAATTTAGTTTATAGTACTACAATGTGAAGGTCGTGAGTTCAAACCCCGATCGATGTATAATTCCATTACGCTGTGTGTTGAATATACCTTAGTCACTTCAATTTTCGATAATGCAAATTCGTAGATAAAGGGTTGTGCAAAGGAATAACAACCATTCCACAATAAGTAATGAAAAAATGTTAATGAACCTGAAGGTCAAGAGGCCAAGGCCCGATTTGAGCTGTAGTGCCATTGTAGAAGAAGAAAAGGTCTTGTTTATTCCTCTGAACTCCTGTTTAACCGCTCGCTTCTGCGATGCTACATGGCCGACCAACCCAAAAACTTTCTTGGTTAAAAACCAGAGCTTGTTCGAAGATGTTACATTAGCTTTCCAGTAATACTCCAAAGTTCGCCATTGGAGATGACACGAATGTATGCGTCCAGACAGCGAAAGAAGATTTCTCTTAACCTCTAGAGCTGGTAACGCTACCGAATGCTCAATGTATTTTTCCCTTGTTCATGCTTTCCACGTTGTGTATGTACTTACGCACATCTATTTTTAGTCCTACCCGTTTGCATTTGGAACGCAAAGATCACGCACGGATCTTTGATTTGTAGTTTGTCGTTGACAAACAACTATTAGAGGCATTGGAAACCGCTACAGATAATAAATAATAAATATTTCTTGGGATGATCAGTTTATCCCAAGAAATATTCGGAAGGTTAAATTCATTGCAGACTAAAAAACATAACAGAATTATGATTGGGCTTAAAGCCCAATCATTTGATACTCTAGATGAGATGGAAATGACTTTAATATACCGGAAAATGTGTCATTTCAAATTCTTTCGAATAGTGAATAGAGACTTTTGCATAGGGGAGGTGTATGGGTGGTGGCAGAGGAAGTGGAGCGTTTAATATTTTTAAACTGCTTATCATCCTCCTTATCACCATGCTTTGATTCAATTTCAAAGTCGATAGCTCTCATATACTTGAAGGAGAAATGCTTTTCTTGAATTTATAATACAGATATTTGTATGGGAGGTGATAGAAGGAGTGAATCGGAGCTGATAATTTTTTCTAACACTTATTTCAATTATTAAGAAACAAATTCGGGCAAAATTTGAAGTTTGTACTTTTTCTAGCTTGAATGGAAATCGATAAAATGCATTTAACAAAAATTATGCATTTGTATGGGAGGGGGTAGAAGGAGTGTACGGATCAAAACAAATTTTTTTCGTATTATTAATATTTTTATTTGTATACTTTACAAAATAAACTGCCAACAAGTCGGGCGAAACTTTATTATTCTTGGGACAAGTTGCGGATGAGTGGAAAGTCAATATGCAGGTTAGAGTGGTTAGGGAAGACTAAGTGAAAGGGAGTTCTTGGGTAGGACTGTTAACAATATTTCATTCGTGTCTGTAAGTTTGGGTTTTTATGAGGGGAGGAGTAGGGGTAATAGTAAGGGTGGGTGGATGTTAATAGCTTTTTAATTAATTACTTGAATCACGTCCAATATTCTCTGTATAGAATGTGTTTCATAGACGAAGTTGCATAGAATTTTCATAAAATTCGGTTTATTTTACATTCATGAAACCGAACATTTGTATGGGAGGGGGTAGAGAATATAGGGGAATCGTAAAATTTGATACGCAGTTTTATTTCGCGTCTCTTGTAAGGTGCTTGTATAGAATTTCAAGTTCGTAGCTTTTAGTTTGTTGGTTATTAGTTGATTTAATAAAATTGGTCGAAATCATAGTTTTGTATGGGAGGGGGTAGAAGCGCAAGCGCGATTTCAAAACTTTTAAAACAACTTCATTTGAATTATTTTTATAAGTTTTTATGCCAAATTTGAAATTGATAGCCTTTAAGAATTAGCTGATAACTGATTTCTTAAAAATGCTCGAAAAAATAATTTTGTATGGGAGGGGGTAGAGGAGGTAAGGGAATCGTCAAACTTGTGATGCAACTTTCTTTCATTTTTGTTGTTAGATGCTCGTACGAAATTTCAAGTTCATAGCTTTTAATTTGTTGGATATTAGTTGATTTAATGAAATTAGTCGAAATCATACTTTTGTATGGGAGGGGGTAGAAGGGCAAGCGCGATTTTAAAACTTTGAACGCAATTTCATTTTAATTATTTTTGTAAGTTGTTTTGCAAAATTTGAATTTGATAGCTTTTAATGGTTAGGTGATAATTGATTTCTTGAAAATGGTCGAAAAAATAATTTTGTATGGGAGGGGGTAGAAGTTTTAAAGGTTTTCGACCAGTTAATATTTCGTATATTTAGAAATTTTTTTTAAATACATTTTCCAAATTTTCAAGTTTCTACCTCAAAATTTCACTCAAAAATTTTCAGTTTATGTGTTTTTTTCAATGCACATGAAACACCTTGTGTACGTTAGACCGGGGGAGTCGGTTTATAATAAATATGGATCAAGTTAATATTATTTTTCTATGTACATTAAATATAGGTATTCACATGCAAAATTTTAACTTTTTATCTTTCACTAGAGCCCTAAAAAAATCACTCAAAATTTTCGACATTTTTGCTTATCACCTCCCTCCCCTTACACCTCCCAGCTTAAAATTTTTACCAAAATTAACTATTATGTAGTTCTAGTATCTGACAAATTTTTGATTTAATATCTGTACTATTTTTTGAGATATAAGGATTTGTAATTTTGAAAAGTGCGCCATTTTTGAAATGTTCCCCATTTCCCCCCACTACTATTATTTCAAGATGTTATATTTTTTTTTGTATTTGCCTAGTATAGCTTAATATACGTTTTAAGTTTTAATTACATAGCTTAAAAGATAGTTGAGATATTAATTTTTAAGTGTTTTTCTTTGCACCCCCCCTGACCCTCCCCCTTACAATAATTAGCCGCTTTCTGAGCTGGTTCCGATGGAACTATATGTCACCTTGACGGTCTCTAAATATAATTTTTTTTATGATAAGTAATTTCGAAGATATAATCATTTGAAAAAAAAATTCGGCCGACAATTGGTTCTTAGCCCCCCCTTTTCGCACCCCAATGGATAAAAAAATTAAAATATTTTTAAAAGTTGTCCCACAAACCTTTCTTTACAGGGTGTTTGGTACTCCGTACATAACCTTGTAAGGGGTTATTCCTGGATATATTTCGAGCAAAAAATTGTTCTACTGAGATGGCCAATTTTCAATATCCACGGAGATACAGGGTGATCAAGAAAAGTCCTTCGGACCTGTACCCTCACTCACTCAAAACGCTATATCTTGAAAACCAATAATCGCATTTCAAAGTGTTATAGCTTGTTTTTTAGGGAATCAAATTATCTTTCATTTAGTGTAATAGTCCGTATTGTACCTGTACCCAATCCTGAGGTATTTCCTTCAGACCACAAATTTTTGATACTTTGACCCTCAAAATTCTGTGATCAATGTAGTTTTTCTCAAGAAAACGCATTATAAAAATGTCATTTTAATGTTGTTTTTTTATGTGCCATATTATTGCCTACAAAAGATGCACACATACTTATGACTTAGGTTTTCCCGTTTTCCAGGTAATAAGCGAAAATACATATGGCTTAAAAATAAAATATGCCATAAACCAACCCTCGTTCTAAAAAAACTACCTGAAATGTTGTTAAACTGAAATATTCTTTGTGTCCTTTAATTACTATTTAAATTATCAATGAATGTCCTTTAGGTAGTATTAAAATTATCGAGAAAATGAATTAAATTAAAATGAGTTTCAACACAACTAGGTGCAGCACTTTGCCCTTTTTAATGGGTTACCTAACAAAATGAAAAGCCTATAAAAGCAAACCATACTTCATACTTTTATCAGTTTTAGTTACATTGTTAAAAGTACAAGGTGTCACTAAAATTTAGAAAAGAATTTCGAAATGCCTGAGTTCACGAACGAAGAATATGCAGACATAATTTTCCTCTATGGAGAGTGTCAGGGAAATGAGCAAGCGGCGCGGTCTTTGTATCATCACAGATTTCCCAATCGTCGAATACCTTACCCGAGAGTATTCCAAGACGTTTACAGAAGGATTAGGGAAACAGGCAGTGTTAGGACAAGCAGAGTGAATGCAAATCCTGCGCCGGTAATCGCTGTTTCAATTGATCAACGAATCCTAGCTGCAGTTCAAAATGATCCATCAACTAGTATACGACGCTTGGCATTGCGGTTTAACGTCTCTACGTGGAAAGTTTGGAGTGTTCTGAAAGCAGAACGTTTGCATCCCTACCACCACACACCAGTGCAGGAGCTGTTACCCATTGATTTGCCCAAAAGGATGGAGTTTTCCAATTGGCTCCTTGAACGACAACTAAGTGACGAGAATTTTATGAACAACATTCTTTGGACTGATGAGTCCCAATTCACCAGGGACGGTATCACAAACTTCCACAACTTACACACATGGGCTGAGAGCAATCCACACACAAGAAGAGAGGCATCATTTCAGCACAGATTCAGTGTCAATTTATGGGCAGGTGTGATTGGCAACGATTTTATTGGTCCTATTAGGCCTCCGCCTACCTTAAATAGTTCCAATTACTTGCATTTTTTGACAAATGATCTACAGGAGTTATTGGATGATATGCCACTGCAACGATTGGCTTCCATGTTTTACCAACACGATGGTGCTCCAGCTCATTACGGCCGACAAATCAGAGATTGGTTAAATTCCAATTATAGCAATCGCTGGATCGGTAGAAATGGACCGATACACTGGCCTGGAAGATCTCCTGATTTAACTATTATGGATTTCTTTGTATGGGGACGGATGAAGACCTTGTCTACGCAACGGAAGTAGTAACGTTGCAGGATCTAAACACCAGAATCGATGCGGCAGCAACAGAAGTAAGGCAGCAGTTGAGGAGTATGAACACAAAGAGAACACTGGCAAAACGAGCTTTAGCGTGCATTCAAAATGAAGGTAACCATTTTGAACATTTATTGTAATTAAGGAAATTTGAAATAAACCGTAAAAACCGTTCTTAAGTTCTTTTAGTTCAAGCGGAGAGTGTTGATCAACCTATTCTTGCTTTTTTGACAAAAGTGCTAAATTATTGGAATGATAATTTCTTCTAAACTATAAGACTTATGCAATGCAAGTGTATGCGTCTTTTGTAGGCAATAATATGACACAAAAGAAAACAACAATAAAATGACATTTTTATAATGGGTTTTTTAGAGAAAAACTACATTGATCTTAGAATTTTGACGGTCAAACTGTCAAAAATTTGTGTTCTGAAGCAAATATCTCAGAATTGGATACAGTTACAATGCGGACTATTACACCAAATGAAAGGTAATTTGATTCCCTAAAAAACAAGCTATAACACTTTGAATTGTGATTATTAGTTTTCAAGATATAGCGTTTTGAGTGAGTGAGGGTACAGGTCCGAAGGACTTTTCTTGATCACCCTGTATCTCCGTGGATATTAAAAATTGACCATCTCCGTAGAACAATTTTTTGCTCAAAATATATCCAGGAATAACCCCTTACAAGGTTATGTACGGAGTACCAAACACCCTGTATGTATGTTGAGTTTTAGCTTCCTAGCTGTTACCATGGTTGAGATATTTGAATTCGTATTTTTCGGTTTAAGCGCTCCCCCGCCTCCCCCTGAACCCGTACACCCCCCAAAATGGGTATCCGCATGAGATCTGCAACTATCTACAATCCCTCCAAAAATGAACTTTCTATCTTGAAGGGTTTGGGAGTTAATGTGCGCTGAGCGTACACGTCGGCGTACGGCGGACGGCGGACGGCGTACAGACAGACGGATTTTTTTTTTTGCATTTTTAGGCTAATTTAGTCATGAAACGCGAAAAAAAAAAATTTCAGGGTAGCAAACTTTTTTTTTTTTTTGTGTCGATCACAATACTTTATTATTATAATAATAAAGTAATATGAAGTTAATAGCTTTAACAGTTTCGAAGAAAAATAATATAATTTAAATTTCAAAATTTCGTGAAATTTGTATGGGAGGGGGTAGAAGGAGTGAGGTGAAGTTGATAATTATTTTTAAAATGAATTGCAATTATAGTAAAATTAATTCTGAGAAAATTTTCTCTTTTCAGCTTTACTAGTTTCAATGAAAATCGAAAATATGTATTTTTCAAAATTGTCCATTTGTATGGGAGGGGGTAGAAGAAGTAAAGGGATCGGGTCAATATTCCGTGATATTAATGACATCTATATCGTAATACTTTGACGTAAATTTCAAGTCGATAGCTTAAATAGTTTCAAAGAAAAATCAATTTCTTATTACTTCGAAATTTCATGAAATTTGTATGGGAGGGGATCCCATTCTGAACTTAAAGTTACTTTTTTGCTGAAAGTGACACACAAAATTTGTTAGCACTATAGCTCAAAGCTTTCGAGAGTTATGCTGTAGACAGACGGACAGACAGCAACTCGGAATCGAGGTTTCCGAGCAACAACAAATATTTCTGTACCCTTGGCGGCTCTGTGCGAGCGTTATTTCTTAGCGTTACAAACGGTAAGGCAAACAAAATATACTCTCAGATTTCATCTAGAGTATAATAAAGAGTTAGGGAGAAAAAGAGTTAAAAAAACATGACAGATAAATCGAAAAAGCTCTTTCCCGCATTAGCAGGATATATACACACGAAATAAATGCAGAAAACTTGAATTTCCGGATCTTACCCTGCTTGTTTTATTATGTGTGACGTTTCGATCTCTGCTGAGATCTTTATGAGAGTAAACAGTGTAAAATCTGGAAATCTTTCCTTTAAATTCAAAATGTACTGTGAAAGTATTCAACAATTCATTGAATTTGAGGTTTTTATTTTTAACAATATGCTAAAGAATCCAAATCAATAGGAAAGGTTTTTTTTAACCGCAATCAGGACTCCACTAAAACTTTATTTACAGTCCGCGCGAAATCAGGGTCGGTTCTAAAAACCGAATACATTTCTAGCTTGAGTTCGCCATCCAGAACCGAGGACACGGTAGTATAGAAAACATCTGGCATATGGGTCATTCTTGTGCAAACTGTAAACCTAATTGGACGACACATTTACTTTATTATTCTAATAATAGAGTATTTTGATCGACTTGGAAAAAAAAAATTTGCTACCCTGAAATTTTTTTTTTCGCGTTTCATGCCCAAATCTGCCTAAAAAAATATAGCAGAATTAGGATTGACCGTAAACCTCAATCATACGATACTCCAGATGAAATGGGAAAGAGTTTAATATACCGGGAAAATAGGTATGTCATCTCAAATTCGTTCGAATAGTTATTAGTGACTTTTGTATGGGAGGTGATAGAGGGCAGAGTTTGTATTACTTGGGTTTGACACCGAATACTTCATGCAAAATGTTTCGCGATGAATTTACAGTTTGTAGCTTTCATAATTTTCAAGGAAATTGGACATTGTCTTTCTAAAATTGTGGGATTTTTATGGGAGGTGGCAGAAGGAGCGGAAAGTTTTGCATGATTTTGAAACTGCTTAGCAGTATCTTTATCAGCATACTTATCACCATGCTTTGTTTCAATTTTAAGGTCGATAGCTCTCATATGTTCGAAGGATAAATGCTTTTCTTGAATTTTTAATATAGAACTTTGTATGGGAGGAGGTAGAACGAGTGAAGCGAAGGGTACATATATTTTTTTAGCATTTATAGCAATTATCAAGGGACAAATTATGGCAAAATTTTAAGTCTCTACTTTTTCAAGTTTTAATGGAAATCGATACAATGCATTTGCCAAAATTATGCATTTGTATGGGAAGGGGTAGAACAATCGGAATGCTTGTCATCGAACCCCTTTTTACGCACATTTATTTATAGTCCTGCCTCTTAGCATTCGAAATGTAAAAAGCACACATTTCACAAGTTCGAACGGTTATGCGCAAATAAACATAGGCCATAATTATACTTGTCTACTACAATGGCGCTACAGCCCAAATCGGACCTTGGCCTCCTGATATTTCAGGTTCCTTAACATTTTTTATTACTTATTGTGGAAGGGTTGTTAGCCCTTCGCACAACCCTCTTTCTACGAATTTTTCATTTTCTTAGATTGAGGTGACCAAGGTATATCCAAGCAGGCAATGTGCCGAAATTATATATTGCGCCGACCGGGATTTGAACTCACAACCTTCGCATTACAAGACCAACACACTACCTACTAGGCTATACCCTAGCTTATACTTGTAATCAAGACAATTTAAGACTCATTGAAAACCTTTACCTCCCTCACCTTTCAGTGCAGCTGTCAATATATCATTTATTACCACCAAAAACAGAGCTGGTGATTATATGCAACCTTTCTGACATCTGTTCGTAAAAGAATGCTCTTGGACAGCACTTCTTTATGTACGATAGGATTCTTTAATCACAACTAGGATGTTATCTGGAATTACTACCCATCGTAAGGCTTTCCATATTTTATCTTGCTTAACGCTTCTGAAACCACAATCGTAAGATACAGTTGCGAACCATTTAAGCGGAATGCTCCAATATTAGCCGCAGATTTTGTATGATCGGTACAAGACGACTCTCAACGGAGTCCAATTAGGTAAGCTTCAAGAGTATTCTCTACAGAATATTGGGAATTATCTCGATTTTCGATAGCCTAATATTATATAATTTCTATTTTCCTCAAGAATGTCTATGATCGCAAGTATAGCTACTAACTTTTCAACAACAAAATCCATAACACATAAATCGAACTTGTTTCCATGAAACACTAACGTAAAATTATGCTTTAAAGAAAAATGGCGACTGAGAACCAATTGGAAAACATCAAAAGACATAAATTCACCCACATACTAGCAATACGTTTCCTGTAAGGTATATCTGACTGCATAAATTGCCGACACAAGATACACAGGCCCCGTCATAAATAAAGCGAAAAAGGAATATGGAGAGATAATAAAAAAAACCTAAACAGGCCCTCTACAACTTCACCCCATCTCCTCGACATGCTTTACATTTTATAGGTAGTTTAATCTATAGACATATAAATATGAAGGTTTATCTTACCCATATGCAAGGTAAGACCGCATGAAAAATGTTGCAAGTCTCGAGTTCCCTTCGAGCAATTGCCTATCGAAGGGAAGACAAAAAAAAACTTTTTTGTGAAGAACCAGACACATGTACATATGTTTGCCTTCACTCCTTTACATAAATGAGGTGAAAAATAAAACCTGGCAAAGATAGTGCTAGCCATAGTAAAAAACTTATCGTATATGCAGTGTTCTACATATACCTTAGTACATATATAGGGGATTGTATCTAAAAATGTAAAAGCAAACATAGGGAAAGGTTGCGGTTACAAGTAAGGCCACATCGCGTGTTTGTGGTTTCGAAAACGGTCTAAGCCGTTCATAAGTTGTTGCATTCTCTTCGAGGCTCGGTTTCGTGAAACTAATAATCCATATTCACATGCAATCGTCAATGTCCATAGCAGAAATATAGCTATGCTTGAAAGAAAAACTTGATCATGGGAAAATTAAGCTGACTATTTAGAACTTTCGATGATGAATTGTTACCATTTCCGCACTTACTCGTACCTACAGATAATCTCATAGACGGTTCATCGAAAAGCCTTTTATAATAACCAACAATTATTTATTTGTTAAAATTATTCCAAAGAAGAGAAACATTTAAACTAAGGATTCAAAAAATCAAATTATTCAACAAAAAAATATTGATTTACCCTTTGCCGACGATCAAAAAAAAAATCGTTCCCTGAAGGTATCACCAATTTAATTTCCCTCAATAAGAATTCCAAGAATCAAGCACTGATCGCACCCAAATAAAAGGTAGATCAAGACCGATCACCAGAGAACAAGATAAACCAAGATCTGAAAAAAATACCATCACGTATCAATCTGAGAATGCATAAATCAATAATTTTAAATTTCTGCGAACCGAATCAAGCCTCGAGAAAGGATCAGACAATAAATCAGCTGATTAAAACCGATCGCCATTTTCATACAAATCACGAAACCAAATGCTAACCAATAAGATCAAAATAAAGAACTTTATTCACCTGTGTCGATATAGATTTATACCTACAGACAGATTATCCATGAGGATTAGTCAGTCACTTGATAAATCGGACAATGCGAATGCAATCGAAAATGTATGACTACGATGAAAACGTGCCATTTTCTGAGAATATACTATGAAGGATGTCAAAGTTTAAGTCGCAAGCAAAAACGAATGAAACGAAAAAAAGAAGTCATGAACAGACCTCAAAAAAGATCTTGATCGTGGATTGCTGTAATTTATTGCGGATTTGATTACTAAGAATAATTTTTTTTTATTATGAACTGACTTGGTAATGATCGCTCGGAAAGATTTCACAGTGAATTCACGTACCAATGTGATAATTGCAATTATTATTGTATGCCGTCATTGGTGAGTTTCAATGTAAGTGCATCATGCATTAACTCCATATTATTATTTTGTTATGTGGCAATGGGATTTACCACAATTTTAATTACTATATAACTAACTGATAGTGATATAGGCGAGCGTGTCAAGATATTGAATAAACAAATTATTTTTAGAATACACAAACAAGAAATGATTTAGACAAAGTTTTAGATTTAATAAATTTTACTAGAACTTTCATAATTTAACAATTGCCGTAGCTTCATAAAATCCATCACATGCGGTCGAATAACGTTGCGATAAATGAATATCAGTAAGAATTTGTGAACCAAACGAATAGCTTCCAAACCGATCGAGAATCGATCGTGCATCGAAAGTCATACGACGCTGTTGAAATTCACTATTCTGACTGGTGTCATCGCGAAATAGTGAATTAATTAGTGTCACATGTAATTTAACACTTTCGGTTTTCTTCTGCGTTAGACCCTTTTCGGAAAAATAATCGGCCATCTGATCTGCTATTAATTGCAACGGTTCCGATTCGATTTTTCCGTAAAGTACATCAACTGCAGTAGGATCATCGTTCATGATTTCCAATCCTCGAAGGTGAACATCAATTTCACCATATTCCTCCATTACAGGTCTGTGGAGAAAAAAAAATTAACCGATATTTAATTGTTTTCGAGGGTGCTTTAATTTAGTAAAATTACTTGATGATGAGTTCATGACATTCTTGTAAAAGTTGTGCTGCAAACGCTCGATCATCGTTGTCCATTAACGATAGCGTAACAAGAGTCAGATGTAATTTGCTTGGATTTTGAAATAATGTTGGATCGATCATTTCTCTCGCAGATAAGATTTCATTCTGTTAAAATAAATAAAAGAAAATAAACTTATTTCGCCGCAATATTTAACAAATGTTTATTTTGTTGATATCGTATTTATTTTTGTTGTGTGACATTAGACGAAGGGATTTTCAAGCGTCTTCCAATTATATGTCGCGTGACGAACCCACCCATGTCCTACCAGGTAGTCAAACTATTTTGTCGTCACATCGTATTGTTTTACTCTACATTAAATCTGAAACTATTAAAAGTTTGCTCTAAAGTTTGTAAAACTAAGAAATAAGGCTCGGAAAAAAAAGAATGACATAGAAATTAATATTATTACTCAAAAATCTCAAAACTGGATGTCTGCCCGTCCATTCGCCTGTGCGCTCTCTGGCTTGAGAGCATATTGAGCTAGAAAGTTTAAATTTTGGATACTTCGTTTTTCGACGAAAAAGTAAGGTCAAGTTTATGAACGGGCCAAATCACTCCGCTCCTTCTATCCCCTCCCATACAAAATGACTCATCTTCAATAATCAAATTTTCTTGGGAACTACAGGAGCGCATAATTTAAAATTTATAATATATAATTTTTATCATAAATGTGATCTATAGTATAAGAATTATTCGAATCACCTAACTTCTTCCACCATCTCCCAAACAAACTACACTTTTTCATGAAATATTATAAACCGATTTTCTCAGTACCTATAACATTTATCTAGCACAAATTTTGTACTGAATGCTTAATTAGCATGTAGTATTGTTAATATCAGAAAAAATTAACTGATTAGCTTCATTCTTCCCATACAAAGTGACACAATTTACAAAAACTCGATTTTCTTCAAAAGTGAATACTGATTAAAAATTAGAGAGATGTCAATTGCATATTATTCGTGTTTATTTCTGAAAAAATCGTTAAAAACACCTCAGTCCTTCTACCACCTGCCATGCAAACTGCACAATTTCATTAAATCTAATACACTTATTTTCTCCATACCTATTCAATTTTTGAAGCTGAAATTTGGTACAAAACATTATAGCTATTCTAGCATGAAGTGAAAAAAGCAAATAGTTCTATGATGTCACCCCCAATACAAAACTTCTTCAATCAAATTCAAATTCCTGTTAAGACCCCTATAGGGGCATAGGACAGAAACAACTCTCTTCCACAAGGCGCGATCCTGCGCATCGGCTTTAAGCTGTTGCCAGGACTTGTTTATTCCTCTGGCCTCCTGGTCAACTGCTCGCTTCCATGTGTTACATGGTCGACCAACCCGACGTCTTCCTTGAGGGTTATAATCCAGAGCCTGTTTTGCGATGTTAAGAAAGAGACAAAGGAAGCGGTAAAACCGAAAACTAAGAACTCGAATATCTCAATAAATCTTCCACATCCTGTCCATTAAGAACAATCGGTGTGATTGCGTTCGAACCCATGTGCATGTACTTGGTTTTACGCACATTTATTTTCAGTCCCGCTTCTTTGCATTTAGAATGCAACGAGCGAACATTTGACTCTAAGTCCGAACGGGTATGTGCAAGCAAACACACGTCATCAGCATAATCAAGGTGACTTAAGATGTTAAATAGTCTCCATTGAAGACCCTTACCTTCCCCACCTTCCAGTGCAGCTTTCAAAATGTCATTTATTACCACCAGAAACAGGGCTGGTGATAATATGCAGCCTTGTCAGAGACCCGTTCGTACAGGGAAGCTCTCGGACAGCTCTCCTCTATGCAAGTCGCGACACCTTGCATCTTCGTAGGATTCTTTAATCATAGCTATGACCTTATCTGGATTACCTCTCCTACGCAAAGCATTCCATATGTAATCTCGCTTAACGCTGTCGAAAGCCTTCTCGAAGTCTACAAACATGAGATGTAGTGGCGAACCCATTTCGGCTGACTGCTCTAATATAATCCGTAGGGTATTTGTGTGGTCGGTACAAGACGACCCTTTACGGAATCCAGCCTGATAAACTTCGAGAGTGCTCTCGACGACATCACTAATCCTATTGAGAATTACTTTAGCCATAATTTTTGATGCGGCAGTAAGTAGACATATACCACGCCAATTGCCAGAATCCCGAAGGTCGCCCTTCTTCGGAATTTTCACAATGACGCCCTCCTTCCATTCAGTCGGATATCTTCCATCATTCCACACCTTAGTGAAGAGTGGGAGGAGTATATCGGCTGTTATTTCCGGGTCCGCTTTGAGGAGTTCGGTTGGTAGTCCGTCTATACCTGGAGCTTTCCTTCCCGCCATTGACCGAATGGCGGAAACTATCTCTTCCTTATCTGGGGGATCGTCCCTAATAGAGGATTGTTGCAGTTGGATGTTTGGAAGTTGTTCTGTTTCCGGAATATCTTCATCTGACAAGATGTTTAAAATATCAGAGAAGTATTCCTTCCATCGTCGCAACTGGTGTTCACTCATATTAAGGAGAGTTCCGTTGACATCTCTCACCAGGTGGTTGGCGGTGAAATTCCTGTTCGTCAACTGTTTCATGATTTTAAATAGTGAACCCATATCCCCAAGGTAAGCCGCAGATTCTGCCTTGTTTGCCAGATCTTCAATGGCCTTTCTCTTGTCGCGTCTAACAGCCTTTTTAAGCTGTATATGAGCATCGCGGTAGTTCTGCCTCAAGTCGGGCGTTCGTTGGTTGACATCGGGTTGAGAGATGATTGCCAATTTGGCTTTTTTCCGATTGTCAACCTTGTCCCATGTGTCTTGCGACATCCAGGGTTTCTCACCGCTTTGCGCATATCCCACAGATTCTTCAGCACTAGTTAGAAAAGTGTTTCTGGTTGCCTCCCAATTGGCGTCCAGTGTGCGCATTTCATGTTCACCCAATGTGGATGACTTTTCGCGTAGAATGGTGGTGTGTTCGAGTTTTTTGTTGGGATCTCTGAGTTTATCCACATTAAGCTTGCGCTTCATTTGAAGAATTTGTGGTCGTCGGATAGCTGCTGTACACAATCTCAAGCAGGCAACCATCAAGTGGTGATCGCTCCCCACGTCAGCTCCACGTTTCGCTCGCACATCGAGGAGACATCTTCTCCATCGGCGACTTATAGCCAAATGGTCGATCTGGTTCTGAGTAACACCGTCAGGGGAAACCCAAGATGTTTTATGATGACTCTTGTGTGGAAAAAGGGTCCCTCCGATGACCATTTGCCGAGTACTACAGAGCTCCACAAATAATTCGCCGTTTTCGGGTCTCTTAATCCAAGGTCGTGAAGGGTCGACCCAAGGATCACCATGCCTCCCCATGACGTGTTCTAGTCCAGTGTTGTTGATCCAACCTAGGCGTTCATATCTCCCGAGATGATAATAATATCACCTCTTGGAATACGTTCGAAGGTGGCACTCAGTTGGCTATAAAACTCCTCTTTGTCACCAGATGTTGCGGTATTAGTTGGTGCGTAGCACTGCAGAATTGTGACGTTTCTGATACTGGTCCTGAGCCTGACGACGATAATCCTATCCGAGATTGGTTCCCAGCTAATGAGACTGTTTCTCGCTCTCGGCGTAAGGACGAACGCCACGCCATTTCTGGCTTCACTTTCAGGGCCAATGTACAGAATAGTGTTTCCGCTAGGGGTTCGTTCTTCTCCTGATCCTGTCCACCTGACCTCGCTCAAGCCCAAGATTTGGATGTTATAGTGCTCCATTTCACGGTCGATCACCGATTGGCGGTGCAAGGACCGAGTAACCCCAGCTCTTCCCCCGTCATTCAATGTTCGAACGTTCCAGAAGCCAATCATAGTCCGTTTTCGAATGCCAAAAGTCGTTACCGTAGAATCAGTCCGTATCCGAGGCGATGTATCTGTTTCTCGTATCATTTAGGTCTTAAGATCACGGGTGATAAGCCCATGATCCAGTGAGTGTCCATTTGCCATTTTTAGGGCAAGCAGGACTGGCTGTGGGTGAATTCTACAGCCCCCATCCCAGAGGGGGATAGTTAGCTCAGGTCCGTGGAGTCGCTAACTCCAAAGATAGTTGCAGGAATTGGTAAAACCTCATACTACAACTACCCCCTTGCGGGGGAAAAAAACTTCTTAAGATCACGAAAATTTTTATTTCATTCAGAGTATCGTATGATTGGGCCTTAAGCGCAATCGTAGTCCTGTTATGTTTAGTCCTCCTCTTGACCTCTTCGAATTTCGTGGACACCATTCGGTCACAATGTTTATCCATCTATTATTTGTGTGCCTTCTGATGTGACCCGCCCACTTTCACTTCAAAGATCCTACTCTTCTCTTGCAGCTTGCAATACCGGTTCGATTCCTTCTTTTTTTATGCGATTGAGGGCCGGTTTCACAGTGACGGCTTAATCTCAGGATTAGTTAAACGTGATCTTTGGTTTTAACTGAAGTTTAAACTGTGGCCGGTTTCACAGTTCAACAATCTCTAAAGATTAACTAAACTGAAGATTATTTTCCTTACATTGGTAGCAGTGCAATCATTCTGAATTTGTGGGCCGTCATTGTGAATGGTTATCTGTCATTGTTTAAGAATTCCGTGTATTTGCAAGAAAAACGTTCAAAATTTGAATTTTGAATTTATGATAAAAAGTTGTCCGGCTGTGCCCGATAAGCACAAATTACCTGCTGATCGCGCGCGTTGTCGGACATGCCACTTGATAGTTTCTTAGTTATATTGAAAAAGGGACAGTTTGCTTGTGCGCCGTAGCACGTACACGTCTGATGTCATGGACTCTGGGATGTGTCGACGACGTCGTATCGCCACAAGCCCTTAAACTTCAGTTTAAACTTAAGCCATCCACCGATTAAGTTAATCTTGACTTTAAACCTTGCTTTGAGTTTAAACGACCACTGTGAAACACCTTTTACATTTGAACCGAATTTTAAAGATGTCAGGTTTAAACTGGACCTGTGAAACCGGCCCTGAGTATCGAACATACCTCTCTTCCATGGGACGTTGGTAAACTTCGAGTTTTTCAGTGTTGGGAGCCGTTAATGACCACGATACGTTTGGTGCTGGTGTATGCTAGTGAGAGCAGGATACAACGCCTACGTCTATTAATATTCTTTTCTTTTCACGAAGTACTCAGTCGCATCTCCATTTAAGAAGATAGTAAGCTTTTTCGCGGTGATCGAGAGCTTTGTTTTCGCAATATTTATGAGAAGGTCAATAGTTTTGCTTTGGGCAGCTAAGTTCCGAAGCATATCTTGGAATTCGTCAATCACTACGAACTACTACGAAGATACGCTAAAAATCATTTCAACGAAGAAAACGGCGTCGTCTGCGCACCGAAGATGCGTTAGTCTGAAAGAAAAGATTTCCAGATTTTATTTATTATTCGTTACATGACCTTTATCAAACTCCCCGTTTGATAAAGATCTCAGCAGAGACCGAAACGTCACGAATAATAAAGCGTAACAGTGTAGAATCCGGAAACATTTTCTTTCAAATCCAAATGCACTGTAAGAACATTCACCAAACCATGCGTTAAGGTACGTTTACATCTGACACTTCTCTCCGGACATAAGTGTCAAGTGTCAGACAGAAATTCGCTTTGACTGTTTACATCTGAGAGAAATTACCAGACACTTAAGTCGTGGATAAGTGTCCGACAGTTCTTGCAATGCTGAAATTCGGAAGAAATGTCCGACCCGTTTACATACGGACACATGTGTCGTACATATCGTCCATTCTGCAGTTCAGTTTATGTGGTCAAGATGATTTTTTTTTTCATTTTAAGAAATTTCGTAGGGGAAGTGGTGGAGGGGATGACGGCATTGAACTAATTTTTTCACATCACGCTAGAGTTGCCATCAAAATGTTTTATAAAAAATTTAGGTTTCAAAAATTTAATAGGTACTGTGCACAATTTCAACTCGATCAATTTTATACGTATTGAGTAAATTTGTTTATAGTATTTCATAAAAAAGTGCAGTTTGTATGGGAGGTTCAGGAAGGAATCAATCAATCAATCAAATTCCTGTTAAGACCTCCTATAGGGGCCTAGGACAGAAACAACTCTCTTCCACAAGGCGCGATCCTGAGCATCGGCTTTAAGCTGTTGCCAGGACTTGTTTATTCCTCTGGCCTCCTGCTCAACTGCTCGCTTCCATGTGTTACATTGTCGACCAACCCGACGTCTTCCTTGAGGGTTATAATCCAGAGCCTGTTTTATGATGTTAAGAAAGAGACAAAGGAAGCGCTAAAACCGAAAACTAAGAACTCGAATATCTCAATAATGGTTTTAGCTAGGAAGCTGAAAATCAACGTATGCATAGAGGGGTTTGTGGCACAAACTTTAAAAATAATTTAATTTTTTTATCCAATTGGGTCCGAAAAGGGAAGGAGGGGGTCTAAAAACTAATTGTCCGCCGGTTTTATTTTTTAAATGATTATATCTTCGAAATTATTTACCATAAAAAATTCATATTTTGGGACCAATAAGGTGGTATACAGATCCACTAGAATCAGCTTAGAGGGAGGCTAATTATTGTAAGGAGGAGGATCAGGAGGGTGCAAAGAAAAACACTTAAAAATCAATATCTCGGCTGTTGTATGCAATTGAAACTTGGAACATATATTAAGCTATACTAGCGGAATATGAAAAAAAATATAACATTTGGACATAGTGGGGGAAAATGGGGAGCATTTCAAAAATAGTGAACTTTCCAAAATTTCAAACCGTAATATCTCAAAACTGAGTACAGATATCATATTGAAATTTTGTCAAAAAAAAAACAAAAGCCGAAAATTTTTTAATGAAATTTTAAGGTAAAAACTTGAAAATTTGCGAAATCCATCTAAAAAAAACCCTAAATGTATGTATGAAATATTAACTGCTCGCATACCTTCGAAACTTCTACCCCCTCCCATACAAAATTAATTTTTGGACCATTTTTAAGAAACCAATTATCACCTAACTATTAAAAGCTATCAATTTGAAATTTTCCAACAAAAACTTTTAAAAATAATTGAAACGAAACTGCGTCAAAAGTTTTGAGATCGCGCCTGCCCTTCTACCCCCTCCCATACAAAAGTATGATTTCGACCAATTTAAATAAATCAACTACTAACCAACAAATTAAAAGCTAAGAACTTTAAATTTGGTACGAGCAGCTTACAATAGAAACGAAATAAAACTACATCACAAATTTTACGATTCCCTTACCTCCTCTAGCCCCTGCCATACAAATGATCGATTTTATGAAAATTTCATGCATTTCTATGAAACTGTTATTCTATACAGAGAATATTGGACGTAATTGAAGCAATCAATTAAAAAATCACCCTTACTATCACCCTCCCCCTAACTATCACCCTCCGCCCTCCCCTCATAAAAGCCCAAACTTGCATAAAGGGATGAAATATTGATTACATGTACTGGAGCTATTGATCGTATTCGCAATTAAATGTTACATTGGCAACAGCCCTGCCGTAAAGGGTTTCCACTTTTGAAAGGGGGTTCCACTTCCTTAACCACTCTAACCTGCATATTGACTTTCCATGCATCTTCAACTTGTCCCAAAAATAATAAAGTTGCACCCGACTTGTTGGCAGTTTATTTTATTATTATTTTATTTATATTTACTCTACTACTAAATTCGTTCAGATAACACATCTAAAGTACAATCGGACGACGACATAGTGCTACTAACCGGTGGGTTCGGCACGCGACAGAGATGAGTGGAAAACGCTAAGAGAAGCCTTCGTTCAATAAAGAACACACCACACAACAACAGTAACGACAAAATAAACTTACATACATAAAACATCAGATAGAGTTTATAAATTAATAATAAGAAGAAATACCGTAATAAAATACAATTAATGAATGATCATAAAACTTTAAACGATAGAACCATAATAATAGTAAAAGAAAAAAAAGTAATAAAATTAAAATAACTATTAATAATAATGAATATTATTCAATGCATTGTGAAGTACTTCCGCAAAATAAAGGCTATTTTATTTTATCAAAAGTACTGCCGCTAATAAATACCAAGACTAGAGTAGGCAATAAGACAGCACCCTGAGCGACACCCAAATCGATTGGGAAGGAGGAGAAAGTAACGTCATATAATACGGTGGTGCGTTCGGACAGCAAACCCTTAATCCATCGAATGAAGGTAGCATCAAGGCCAATGATCGCGACTTTAACAAGGAGACATTCATGCCAAACTCTATCAAAAGCTTTTGCAATGTCAAGCGGAAGAACTTGATCTTCGTCGTATTTATGCAAGCAATAGTTCCAACGTTCCGTTAGGTTGACCAAGAGACCTCCCATAGACCTTCCAGAATGGAAACCGTATTGGCGATCGTGGATAAACTGTTCATCCGATTTCGCGAATAACAACAGTTTCCATCACTTTCGAGAGCATTAAAGTAATAGCTATTGGGTGGTAGTTTTTGGGGTTCGCTTTGCTCCTTTGTTAGGAATAGTCTGTACATTCCATCATTGTGGAAAATACTCAAAAGACTAAAGGTAGGGTACATTTATCAATTTATCGTTAAAGTTGACGGTTGTGCAACAAATGTGAATAGATCTTGATTATGTTCAACGCAACGCAGAATGTGACAAAAAGTGGCATTTTTTCATAACGATGCGACCATACAAATGTGTGGTTTCAAGAATAGAAAATACACCGCATTTCAAAGAATTTACTTCGTCTATGAAACTAACATTCCACACAGCGAATTTTGAACGTGATTCAAGCAATCAATTAAAAAATTATTAACATCCACCCATCCCTTCTATCGCACCCACCCCTCGCCCTCTATTCAAACCCAAACTTGAATAAATAAACAAATGAAATATTGATGTGTGTTCTTGAGCTATTGATCGTAATCGCAGTTAAGTTTTAAATAATTGACAACAACCCTGCCTTAGAGCTCCCATTCACTTAGTCTTCCCTATTCACCCTAACCTGCATATTGACTTCCCACGCATCCTCAACTTGTCCCAAGAATAATAAAGTTGCGCCCGACTCTTTAGCAAATATTTTAATGTAATATATTTAGAGCGAGAATTGTTACCGTTTTATCGATGCTCTTATTAAAGAAAAGCCTTACCTTAAATTTTACAAACGATTGCACTATTTGCTGACTTGTAAACGGAACAGACAGAAAATGAGTGAATTGTTGTTTATTTCGTGCTGCCAAAACAATCAAATTTACTTTTCGACGTGCTGCAGCAACCGTTTTTCTAGTTGGTCCTACAATCGTAACATCGCCGTCAACTCCTTGTTTTGGAATTCGAATCTGAGTTTTCGTCTCCGCTTCGATCCGTTTCTTCGTTGTGCCTTTTGAACCGATAATTTGTGAAAAGAAGATCCTGAAAAATCGCGTTTAGCATTTATTTTACAAAAAATAAAATGAAGGAAAAAACTTACGATGGGATATGATAAGATGTTGTATAACGATTACTGTCAGTCAATTGGATTTCGAAATCGTCCGTGTCTTCTTCGCTGTACATATCTGAATATTTTATTTGTTAATAATTATTATTTTGTAATACATAAATGATAGTTTTTCTGCAATTGAATCCATACCTTCTTCGATATAACCAGATTCAAATGTCAGGCCGTGATTTTCGATGTTTTGCGTGCCATTCACACGATAACATCGACTTCCGATCCAAATCAGTTGTGGTGCAAGAACGTCCATGGTTTGGTTTTAATTCATCAAAAATGCATCTGTAAATAAAATATTTGTTTAAATTCTCAGAACGTTAAATTTGTTAAAGGTGAATTATTCCATTTTCGGAAAATATTTTTGTTCGTAGTCTGGTGGTCGAAGACTATATCGACTCGGGTTTGGGAGTTGATTGAATTAAGCCAAGTATTGGGTCCTTAGAGTCAATGCGTATTTCGAGTTCATTCGTCAGCTGTTTTTTTATTTCACTTATTATTGATTCCAGCGATGGACTTAGAATATGGGGACAAGGTTATATCGTGGAGTAAGTTGACAACTCTATGTTGACAATATGCTGTATCGCTGCCAACAAAAGGATTCGATTTTCTTTAAGAGAGAAAATGTTAACTTAAAAGTAAATTAAGGTAGGAATTGTTTGGAGGGTTGGAGGAAGAATTCGCCTTAATTACAGATAAGTTTTGTGCGCGTGAAAGCTGAAGGTGAAACGAAGCCGTCGCCATTTTTTCATACGGTCGATTCTTTTGTCTCGATTCCGATTTTAAATCGTTTTTGCTCCATCAGTTTAATTTTTAAAAAGACAACATAAGCTCAAACAAATATTTTTTGAATAAAATAGCAAAATAGGCCTGAGATACTTTAAAAAAATTATGAAATATAAGACATAATGTATTATAACGCATAAATTTAAATTTTGAACTCGATATGCCAATCCCCTTTCAGAAAGTTCAGCAGAAAGATAGCGGGAACTCCCGCTAATTAGAAATACCTCGGAAGAAGGTGGTGAAGCCGTGCTATGATTAAGCAGGTAACAGAAACCATCCCTTAGTCGTGGCGGAGCATTCACTTGAAGTTCCGCAATCCTAATCCCCTTCCTATGATCGTCGTGCTCCTACGCAGAGCTTCTCCTTTTGAGACTCGTCTGCATTTTTTTGTGTGATATCATCTGCGCCTTCTGGAAACTATATCTCTGGTTCTTAAGATGCCCAATTTTGATTTGTTGTAATACCTACCACCTGCACGAAATTTTGTGTAACGAATGCCATCCCAACAATCCACCCCGGTTGCCAAGCCGAGGCAGCCAACGAGCGTGCAGCAGCCATACTCTCCATCCATTACCATAAATGGGAGAATTGGTTCATTCTCACCTGGTTTTTGAAGAACATTTTGCCTCTTATCACAAATGTTTTCTCTGAAGTGCCTTTGTCATAATTTTTGTGCCGTAAGATTTTTCGAGCTAAGGCTCAGTTGTAATCGCGCTTTTAATTCGTTTAAATAGTTGTTCGGGTTCAGTTTTTAGAGTACTAGGAATTTTAGGTTATAGCTGTATGTATTTAATAATATATATATATATATATATATGATTTCGTGTGAGGTATATTGCGTGAGTTACATCAGCATATTGTTGCGAGCTAGGGGTTCGCCGGGATTTCAAGTAAAAACACAATTCGTTTAAAAATAAGTGATAATTAATTTATTCGCACTCTAATTTAATTTCCCGATCACTTCGCACTTTATGACAACACCGCCGCGTGTTTTACTATCGCACTTTATGACAACACCGTCGTGTGTTTTACTATCGCTTTTCTGGTTCGCGTCTTCCATAAATGTCGCTGAATAACTGGTTCCCGACTGAAAGCATCGTGCTTTTATACATTTTTCTCCCAATTCTCGAACCTTCCGTTGTGTATGTCTCAACTATACTGGAATGTTCTAGATCTTTAATTATGGCTTTTTACATATTGACGGATACTGTTCTACATAATTCTCGTATATTCGAGAAAGATGATATTGCGTGGTTGCCAGATCTATAACAATATTTTGTAATATGAAACTGCAACATAGTGTTACTTTTTGTACTTTCATATTTATATTTTAACTTCCGGATTATACTTACCTACCGCGCACCATATACCTACCGTGCATCATATACCTACCGCGAGTTCGCGTTCTTATCTCTTAATATATATTGGATTTTGCCGTCCTCATTAAATTCTCGCTATCGGAAATGTAATTTTTAGAAAATTGCATTTTCAATCTGTAGCAATTCGATCGACTGTGGATTGGAATTGCTCAGAGTTTGATTTGTATCCTCATCAAGTGAAGACGCGTATTTTTGTATTAAATTTTCTGTAAAACCTTAAATAATTACTTGCTCGATTTTTTTTTTTTTTACAGAATGACCTGTGTTATAGGCAATTTCGGCCTTTATGTGCAATGCACAAACACAGTCATGGAGGGAAGGAATGGGATTGGGAAGGTTGGGGAAGGGGAGTGAGAATGACCGTAGCGAGTGGAGAAGCTGGTATATTGCTCAGTTGTACTGGCTCGATTGAAATAAAAATGTTCTTTTTATAAAATGGAAATTGTATATTTTTTTTTGTGTCTTAAGAAAGAATTTAAGTCGTGTTGCTATGTTTTGATCGAGCATAATGAATCTAGGTGTCCCACGTCAAAGGGTCCTGTTTGACGTAATGCCGTAAGTATTCGATGGTTTGAGCATGATAAGGTGTAGTCTGTAATTTGTGTTTTCTCAACAGCTTAAAGATGTTACTGACGAGAACTCAAGAAATTGCTTCCTTGGTCAGTGAGAATTGATTCGAGATGCCATGCCTACATATTATAGAGATGGCTTAATTTTAAGCTATTGTACTGGCCTCGGCACTGAGTAATATATGTTCGGATGTAAGTGGCTGATATAAATTTCCGGACCAAACAGTAGCACCTAAAGACTTGCGGTTTTTTTATTAAATTCTCTGAAATATGAAAGTATTATAAAAACTTTCAGATCCGAAAAATATTACACCCTAAATTTCCGAAAAAGGGTTAAAAGCGTTCCCCATATAAAAGAAAACTGTCAACATTAAGTAGGTGGACACATTTTGGCGAGATAAGTTTATCACCGTCGGTGGCTTAGTGGTACAATGCGGCCCGGGTTTCGATTCCAGATGTATACATCTACAAAGGCACTGCAGCCTAAATCGGACCTTGGCCTCCTGACCTTCAGGTTCCTTAACATTTTTCGTTATTTTTTATGGATGGGTTGTTAGACCTTCGCACAACCCTCTATCTTCGAATTTTTCATTTTCGCAGATTGAGGTAACCAAGGCATACCCAAGCAGGCAGTGTGCTGGAATTATGCGTCGACCGAGATTTGAACTCACGGCCTTCGCATTATGAAGTAACACGCTACCCACACCCTAGCTGTGAAGTGAGATATACTTATATGTAGGATTGATTAAGATAACAGAGGAGTTTATTAATTTTATTAATTTAGAATTTATTACAATGGAAATTTAAGAAGTTTGCTGATTCGCGAATAATTTAAATGAGAACGTGTCGATACAATGTTAAGCAACATTTTGAGTAGAATCTTTAGACAATACATATAACCGAATTTAATTCTGAAATGTAAATACCAAATCATGCTTGATTTTGAAATTCCTCAAAAACTAATCCGACTAACGAGACTTACAATGACAAACACTGAATCCCAAGTGAGAAAACAAACTGATTCTACAACCAGCATTCGAATGGAATGTGGTTTAAAGCAGGGAGATGGTCTAGCTCCCAACTTGGCACTAGAGTATGTCGTCCGAAAAATCCCAGTCGACACCAATGGGACACTAGTATTCAATTCCACCCAACTAGTAGCATACACGGACGACATAAATTTCCAAGATCGGAATTTGGACTGTGTGGACAACTTTACATATCTAGTAAAAGACGAAAGCTGCGAATATATAAAACTACTAGCAGACCCCGCGACTTCGTCCGCGCTAAAATCGCATTAATAAGCTATTTTTGAGAATGCTGTTAGTAATACAATATCTGGGGAAATATAATCTGCTCACTTTAAACCTCTTTCTAAATCAATTGCAAGTATTTTTCAAATGAAAATAAATCGATTTGATATATTATTATTGAATGTTAAGGATTTACTTCAATTTAAAGAGAATTACTGCTGTTGACATAATTACACTGACATCGATTTGAACAGATCTCAGTTTGTTTCCTGTCATTGGAACAACAAAAATCACTTTTATTTTAAATAGATGTTGACATTAACAACAACGTTTGTTATGACTTCAAACAGAATGTTTTCAAATAATTTTTATAATCTAGATGAAATCTGGGAGTATATTGTGTTTGCCTTGCCGTCTGTTACGCTAAGAAATAATGCTCACACAGAGTCGTTAAGGGTACAGAATTATTTGTTTCCGATCAAAAACCTCGAATCCGAGTGACCGTCTCTCTGTCCGTTCACGAACTTGGCATCACTTCTGAACAAAATCAGTGAGCACAAAATTTGGACTTTCTAGTTCAACGCGCTGGGGAATTATAGAGCGCACGGACGGACAAACGAACAGACGGTTTCGAGATTTTCGAGCAAAAATATTGACTTCTGTGTCATTCAGTTTTTTCTTCGAACGTTATTTCTTAGCGTTACAAACTTGAAAGAAAACATATAATACAGTCAGATTCATTCCATCCCGCTCCCCAATAAACATAACAATAACAATGCTGGTCTATAAACGAAAATTGTATCGATATCCCATCACTTCTTATGCTCCCCCCTTCGAATACCACCACTACGCCACGGAAGCCTCATACATATCCATATACATATTTTTGTATATATGTAAGTATATGTATGACCATGCGGCCGTGTGCTCCGATTTGCGATTTTCCGGAATTTTTTTTTTTTTTTGTGTGTTGAGATAGCAAAGATTATTCCGAAGAAAAAAAATTCATGCAAATCGGGTGAATAGTTGCGAACAACAAACGAAAAAATTTCTCCATACAAAATGTACTGAAAATGAAATTTTCCAAATTTTCCAATTTTCGGGGAAAATTTGCAATTTTTGGCTCCGTTAGGATCTAAGTTGGGCTTTAACGAACACAACAAAAGAAATTTGAGCCAAATCGGACGAACGGTTGCTGAGTTACACGTGTACACACTTATTTTTATATACATATATGTACATATAAGAAGATAAGAAATAGTTCGCATGATTACTTACGAATCACTACACATAAAAAAGGAACGCAAACCAAAACACACGGCCACATGATCATACATTAACATATGCATCCATATGCTATCTTTATACATAAAAAAAAAAGAAATTCGTGCTTAAAAAATTCCCGTCTGGAGTGGGAATCGAACCTATGATCTATTGACTGAAATGCAATCACGCTGCCCACTACGCCACGGATGTCTCAAATATCGGATGAATAGTTGTGAATAACAAACGAAAAAATTTCCCCATACAAAATGTACTGAAAACGAAATTTTACAAATTTTCCAATTTTCGTGGAAAATTTCCAATTTTTGGCTCCGCTAGTATCTAAGTTGGGCTTTAACGAACACAACAAAAAAAATTTGAGCCAAATCGGACGAACGGTTGCTGAGTGATGCGTGTACATACGTAGACCACTTATTTTTATATATAAGATTTTACGACCTATGCTCTGTTACGGTACCGAGACGTGGACATTAACGCGAACTTCCGAAAAGGCAGTTAACGCATTAGAAAGTGGAAGGTAGGAACGGAATGACGAATAAGATATAACCATGAGTTGTATCAACTCTACGGCGAGCCAGAAGCTTCAGCGTTCATCAAGTTACGTAAACTGCAGTGGGCTGGCCATGTAGAGCGAATAGAAGAAAGCAGAATCCCCAAACGAGCTCTCAACGAGTGAGTGGTAACAGGCCAGTGGGCAAACCACGCAAGCGATGGGAAGACTCGGTTGATGAAGATTACAAAGCCGTCTTAAAAATTAGCAACTGCAGGACGCATTCTTTGGATCGAGATGCTTGGTGGCGCTGACTTCAGGACGACAGGGACTTTAGGCCAATAGAACGAGGTTTTAATTTTGTTTATTGTTCGGTTTTCTTTTTTGATGACCTCCTACATGAGAATCGTCATACTCACGTAATACCGCTTCGATTTCTTGAGGATCACTTAATTTGATCTTTTCGTTTAGATATAATGTTGATTCTATCTCGGAGTTGTTGAATATTTCTGAGTAGACGAGCTTTAAACAAAACAAGTTGGCTTAGGAGATTCAGTAAATAGAAGTATGTGCGATTGACGCAGTAGATTGTTTTTCAACCTCTTATTTTATTTGTTATTGTGAAAGGGTTTATCGCACAACTATATCTACAAATTGTCATTTTTGCAGATTGAGGTGGCCAAGGCATATCTACGCAAGTAGAGTGCTGAAATTATACGTATAAGTATAAAAGTTACTCAATTGGAATTTAAACCCCTTTCTATATCGATTTTAGGTACATCTGCAAATATATATATCATATAATACATCACACCTGCCACTTCCCTTCCAAAAGTCGCAGTTTAGCGATACGCGCTAAAACAATTTTCAAGACAATGATTCTTTAATTAAACGCAATATACTCTTATAAATAGGTGATATGGCAGAAAATCACCTTCTAAAGTCACAGAATCTTTCAGTCCATCTAGAGTATCGCATGATTGGGGCTTACCCAAAATTGTAGCTCTGTTATGTTTCATAGTATTTTTATCCATTTCGTGTGTGCGTTTACCTGAAACTCAAGTATCACTGGCTCTGCTAGGGAGTTGTGAGAATTTCGGAGAGAGCTTTTGGAGTTTTTCGGCTATTGAGCTACCGATATAAATGATGAGTTGTGATACCGATGTGATATATAGGAATCGGTTGTATTTTTTCCGTGTCCTAGGTTTGCTATTCAAGAGCAGAACTTAGTACTAACCACAATATACGCACGTAGTCTAGCTCAATAAATGTTCGTCCACGTTCTCTTATGAATGTCACGATACGGTAATGCTACTGAGTGTGAGTTTTTGTGGGACGCAGCAAAAATTAAAGAAAAAATCCCAAAAAATCGAATAAAGCTGAACTCACTACAGAAAATCGCGAGTTTCATCACCTTGCTTCGGCACAATTAAATGCACCAAGATGATTATTCGTGCGAAAATTGAGGTTGGCGTTCACGGCGTGTGCGGGCGGAATCCAAGCGTTTTGTGCGAAAATTATAAATTAATTGTTTCGTTGGTTAGTTTATGACGTCTTGAGTGTGTCTCAAGGAGGATATATAAAAGGAGTACCTGATAGTCTGTCTCATGTGGGAATATTTTTTGATTCGGAAATTTTCGAAAATTGTGTCCAAGCTTAACTTGGCTTCAAACTTTTACAAAAAAAATACAATAATTTGTATTCTTTCTTGGTTGCTAATATTCAGTCAGCAATAAAGTAATTTTCAATACAATGGTGTTTGCTGTTTCATTTCAGAAATTTGTATTTTTTCAATTTTTATTAGTTTTGGTTTGTGTTTAAGCTAAGTACTTTAGCAACGGACAATTTAACGCGGGACAGAGACTTACTTTGGGTTTAAGTATGTCAAACAAGGATAGCGAAACAATTTTTTCGAAAATTTGACAACTGTTTCGAACAATTTATCGTGGGAAAGAGTTAGTTGCAATATTTTTAAGTGTGGCAGACAAAGATAGCGAAACGATTTTTTTCGAAAAAATTCGAGCATTTCGGTAGTAAGGGAGGGAAATACATTCATTCCCATTGTGCTTACAAGGCAAAGCATGCTCATAGTCACTCCTTTTTATATATCCTCCTTGGTGTGTCTCCTTAATAATCTTCGCCTACTACGAGCATTATTCAAAATTGAAGAGGTTCAAATACTTTGTGAAAATGTCGTTCCACACTCAAAATAATTTCCTGCAATTCGTCTTTGGTTTACATCGAGATTAAACCAACTAAGAGTCGACAATTGACGGTGTGCATAGATTTCCGGAAAACTATCCTGCACAGCTTAGTATAATCGAATTGAAAAGCAAAACGCTCTGCTCAGAATTCTTGGTTGGACTTACTACGGAGCAGAAGGCAAAGGAAATCTTGGGAAAACCACAACACACACATCTACCTCAAATTACGACCGTAATTTCAAGGAATGCTACGGATTTACGCGGTCTAGATAAGGAATCAACGATACCACTGAAAGAACCAGGAAAACAAAGCGAAGGAGGTTTGAACTGTCAAGTTATTTTAATACTTTTTGAAATTTTCTTAATATTACGTAAAGAAAAATCAGAAATTACTCCAGTTAAAAAGGGGAAGAAGGGGAAAATTAGGCAAAAATTGTTTCTTACATGCATCACTTTTGCGCCGCCTAATACTAGGCGGACCATAACCTTAATTTTTTTATTAGCACGTGGTTTGTTGCACTATGCACTTTAATTGTAATTACTCGGGAACAGTGCATTTTCATTATCAGTTAATTATTGGCTTTGCTACGTAACATTCCTCTGAAATTTAAGATACCTAGGAAAACGCTGCAAATATTTATTGGAAACTCCATTTAGATGCAATCTGTATTATCGACAATCCAAAAAAATTTTTATATTAGACATCACTATAGAGAATTTTACATGGCAGGCATTCGTAGAGTATTGTCAAGTTAAAGTTTAGAGATTGTTTATAATGGAATATTTTATCTAAAAAGATGTAAAAGTTAGAAACGTTCAATTTTCTTTAATTATTATTCAGTCACGTAGTTTCGAATTGTAATAAACTAGAATAGGAGATGAAACACTTCCAACACTACTGGAATCAATCAGAGTTACATTATTTATGAATTATAACGATTTAAGATGAATAGCTAGAACCAGAGCGAAAGAAGACTGAGTGCACAAACTGGCCATGCTTCCCATAGATCAGAAAATTTTTCGCATAAAAAATGCTTACCTCTCAAATGAACGATTTTGATTGGTTCGCTCAAGGTTATACCTCCCAAAAATTTAAACAGCTGATTACTAAGACATATTTTACACGAAGATTGTTCGCATGTGTGCGTGAAGATTGCACGCAAATTGGTGAGCTCAATTCGAGAAGCTCTCTCCAGTTTGTAAACTGTTTTACGTATAATTAAACTGTGGCTAGAACTTTCATTTAAAGAGCCCTCTAACCTCCACAGCTTCCTCCCCCTCTCTCCATGGGGCCATACAAAAAAAGATTTGTTGGAGACTGTATGGCTAAGGCAGGGTGGGCAGGGTAAACCAACCTAACACCAGTCGCCATCGTCGAGGCGTCTGATCGGGTCGACACCGCGATCAGAGAAAGTCCGATTTATTTTGTTGAATACCTGTTCTGGGGTAAGTCGATGTGACGAGCTCTAAAGCACATTTTGTTGTTACAGGCCATGGTTTTTATGGCCGGTATCGGAGCAACGATCCAGCCCGATACTGCCACCGAGATGGACGTTATCTCGACATCTTGGTATCGAAATAACTATATCCTTTGGCCTCCGTTACACAACATAATACACTGTGACAAGCACGTACCGGGAATTTGTAAATAAAATTGGTCTGGGAAATGATATTCTAAAATTTTGTGTTCTTAATTATTATCCCAAAAATCAGCGCGATATGTTAATCAGTTTGTTTACAGCAGCTGGTTGAATGGGTACACCTCAGTGGTCCACGGCGATTTTTACAATGGATAAAAAAAATGGAACAAAGAGTTTGTCTTAAATTTTGTGTTTCCAACCAAATTTCGTGTGCGGAATCGTTGCGAATGATGGAAAATGTGATTCAGTACAATAGAAAACTCGAGCTTTCGAGTAGTTCAATGTCGAGAGATACTTGAAGGCGTGCCTCGTTCTGGACGACCTCTTCAACTGACGACAACATTCAAAAAGTGAAGAAAATGGTGCTCGAAAATTGTCATGCCAGTGTTAGGGAGATAGCAGCAGAGCTCGACATCTCTTGCGAGTCCGTTCGTTCGAATTTGATGGATACTTTGGGCATGAAACGCGTCTTTTCTCGACTCTTTCCAATAAAGCTAAAATTTCTTAAAAAAAAGTAGCGTGAACAGGTCACTTTGGATATGCTTGATCGTGCGGATTCTGATCACACATTCATGGAGCGTATCATAACTGGTAATGAGACATGGGCCTACGAGTTTGACATGCAAACCAGTCAACAATCATCGGAATGGAGGAAAAAAATGAGCCGAAACCGAAAAAACCACGCCAGAGCTGATCAAAGATGTTCATTGTTTTTTTTCGATATTCGAGGTTTGATCCATCATGAATTCGATCCGGAGGTACAGACGGTTAATAAGGAGTACTAATTAATCATATAGAAGCATTTGCGTTGAGCAAATCCTTAAAAAACGGCCGGAATTGTGGAAGGAAAATTCATGGATTTTCCACGATGAAAATGCGCCATCGCATGGAGCCTCAATTGTGACCGAATTTGAGGCCAAAAAAGCAACGAATTCCATCAATCAACCATCGTATTCACCAGATTTGACTCCGTGTGACTTTTTCATGTCCTCGAAACTGAAATTAAGGGCATAAAACAAAAATCGCGTGGACTACTGAGGTGTACCCATTCAACCAGCTGCGTTAGACAAACTGATTAACTGACCGCGCTGATTTTTGGTATAATAATTAAGGATAGTCGACAGTCTCAAAAATATTTTATGATTTTAGTGAAGTATAGGGGGAAAGATAGCTCGATTAATTTTGCTAGGAGTCCGTCGTGCCAGACCGAATCGAACGCTTTTTCAATATCAAGTACTATCATTCCAACTGATTCCTTTGAGTTTAGTGATGCATTAACGTCGTTAGTTACCCTATAAAGTTGATGAGTGGTCGAGAGTCCTGACCTGAAGCCGAACTGAAAATTGGGTGTAAGATAATTCGCTCAAAGATTTTACTTAACGTAGGTAAAAGGCTGATGGGACGATAGTTTTCAGGGCAGCTTGCATCCTTACCGGTTTTAGGAATGGGGAATATGTGAGCAATTGGGAAGTAGCTTAGTTTAAGGCAGCTATTTTAGACGAAATTCAATAAAATCAATGTTTTTTACTTTATCAAAGTATTAGGGAGACCATCGACACCTGGAGCCTTATTGTTCGAGAGAGTTTTCAATATTTTCATTATTTCGCGCGGCTTGCAGAGAGTGGTGGGAGGTAAGTCAACAGATTCGGGGATGGTTGATACTGCGTTCCTAACAGAGAAGTTGTGGATGTGACTGCCTAAGTGTTCGGTAAGGCGATGGGCCGCTTGGAAATTCATTGCTACCAATTCAGCTTTGTCTTTGTCATTGAATATGGCCGTACCGTTTTCGTGTAATAGAGGTGGAATATGTTTGTCCCGTCTTTTAAGTACCTTATTAAGATGCCATTTTTTTGGAGCTTTTATCTAGGGATTTTAGTTTTTATTTCTGGTTTCGAATAGACTACCCTGAATATTTTTAGTTAGACGGTTTACTAGGTTCTTAACACGCGGATCTCTTGATCTCTGCCATTGTCTTCGTAATGTGTTTCGTTCTCTAATCATGGCTTTGGTGTTCTCGTCAATGCTGATGTTATGCTGATTGGTTATTGTTGTTTTGGGTGTACAGAGTTCGACAGAGTTCCAGATGTTGGTAGTTAGTGTTTGGAGAGGGTCATCGATTTGATCGTTTCTTGAAACTGTGCTTAGGTCAAGTGTACTGGTATTGGTAACATTGTTTAGTACTCTATGAAATTTCCTCCAATTTGTTTTATTGAAGCAATAAACAGAATTGCTAAATTCAATGATCGGTGTATCGTTTTCAATAATAAATGATACAGGAAGATGGGGAGATGATAGCTCATGTAACGTGATTGGTTGGCAGATTGGGACAAGGCCATTACTGATGAGGAGATCCAAAGTTGAGTCCATTCCCATTGGTGGATGGAAGGTTGGTTCGGAAGGAACATGAATGAAAAGATTATATAGGGTTATCCAATAAGAGGTGTTATTTTGAATAGCCCGCTATTTCGGTAGATGTCACTTTTGAAGCTGTCATTTTTTGACATTTGACAATTAGAAACTACGCCATTAATAAAAATGGAACGATACACGCTTCAACAACGCATTGAAATTATTAAAATTCACATTATTAAAATTCACTATTCTTGACTGATGAGGCCCATTTCCACCTCGGTGGCTACGTCAACAAGCAAAACTGTCGCATCTGGGGCTCAGAAAACCCAAGAGTTATTGTTGAAAAGCCTCTCCAGCCTCAACGTGTGACTGTTTGGTGGGGTTTATGGTCCGGCGGGGTCATTGGACCTTACTTTCGAAAATGAGGCTGGAGCAACAGTTACGGTGAATGGATTGCGCTATCGAGAGATTATTAATGATTTTTTATAGCCGGAATTGGATGATATTGATCTGGACAACGTTTACTTTCAACAAGACGGCGCTACGTGCCACACAAGCACCGAAACCATTGATCTTTTACGGGAAAAGTTTCAAAATAACACCTCTTATTGGATAGCCCTATATTTGCAAATAAGGTCAAAAAGGATTTAGCCAGCTTTGTTCGCTTTGACACAGTTCCAATGCCTGGAGTTAAAGTCACCACAGAGTAAATACCTTTGGTTATAATTTGACAAAAGTTTAATATCGTCTTCGAAAAACTTTAGTTTAGTTGCATTAAGTTTTGTCCCGGGAAAGTAGACTGCAACGATGACCGTATTGTAATGTTCAATTTTGATTGCGATGGTCTCGATGATTTTGGTTTTGGCTCTGGGCAGAACTGAATGTTTGATGCCTTTATTAACAATAATAGCGACAACTCCGCCAGTCGATCCTGTCATTTCTGTGGACTACAAAGTTGGAATGCGAGAGTTTGTCGTGCGGTTTGAGCGAGGTTTCCGGTAGTATAGCAATATCAATGTTTGAGTCAACAATATAGTCGAATGTCTCGACAGATTTCTCTCGGATGCTTTGCGCATTCCAAAGGAGTGTATTTAAATTCTTAAAATTAACCATTATAAACAAACTTAATAGCCAAATTAGTAAGAACTAGAAATTGTTCGTGTTTTGTTTTGCATTTGGCAAGGTTGTTTATCAATTCTGTAGACATCTGGATCAGATGCTGCTGTGATAGCAGAGTTTAGCGGTAGTTGTACTATCGATGCGCGATACCACCGTATTATATTGCAAGGAGCAGCCAGGTTTGTTGCTCTGTGGTGCATTAGTTGAGGCGCGACTTACATGCATATGTGGGTAATTGGTGTCGAATTTTGTAAATGTATTGTAAGGTCGCTTTTTTTGAATTTTGTCTCTTCTATGCGACGACAACTTTTGTCTAATCTGACTAAATTCGTTCCTCTTCGGACATTCGTGGTCGTTAGCGAGGTGCTTATCTCCACAGTTTGCGCATTTGATCTCTTCAATGTTTTCAGAAGTACAATCAGAATGTTTGTGCGGTTCGCTATATATCAAACACCTGGTAGAAAGGTGACAATACGTTGACCCGTGGTCATAGAGTTGACAGTTACGACACTGTGTTGGGCCGTTTCGATTGCGCGAATAAAAATTTCAGTGCACTACGGTGTGGTGGTTGGATGGGTATAGACAGGGTAGGCATCTGATCGGCGTCATTAGGCGACGCCCAGTGTTGTAACTGTCATATACACATCAATTGTGCTCATCATACCTCCTCGTGGTAGCCACCGGATCCTGGTCTTGTCCATCCGGACTTGACTTGCTGAACTGATGGGCGCGAGTGCTAATGAAACAGAAAAATTCTAGCACTATAATAATATGGCCCTCCAAGTTGGGGGTTGGGCGATGTGTTAACAACTCATCCTCGGAAAAAACACACCCGTTTCGAAACCTGAAGCAACGCCTCGGACTGGATTGATTCAACGGCAACGACCACGCAAACGAAAAATGGACTATTCCTTCGGATCTTGGAACGTGCGATCCCTGTACAGAGCAGGAGCAGTGAGAGAGCTTCTGGAACAGGCAGTCAAATACAATATAAACATAATTGCACTCCAAGAAACTAAATTATTAGGTAACGAGATTAATGACTTAAGATCGCACACAATTTTCAAAAGTGGGAAATCATCGGGAAGCCGGGAATTTGGAGTTGCGTTTATCGTCGACAAGAAGTTTAAACACCAAGTTACCAACTTCAAATCCGTCAATGAACGATTGTGTGCAATCCGCATCAAAACAAGTTTTTTTAATGTTTGGCTTATTAATGTCCACGCCCCAACGGAAGACAAAGACGACGAAGTTAAAGACGATTTCTACAGCACCTTAGAATCAACATTCGACTCCCTTCCGTCGAATGATATTAAAATAGTATTAGGTGACTTTAACGCGAAAGTGGGCAAAGAAGAAGCATACATAGGGACAATTGGAAGGCATAGTCTCCATGATATTAGTAACGACAACGGCCAGAGGCTGACTGATTTCGCCAGCAGCAAAAACCTTATTGTAAGCTCGACATGCTTCCCGCATCGTGATATTCATAAGAGAACGTGGGCTTCACCCGACGGAAGAACATTCAATCAAATAGACCATGTTCTAATAGAGAAAAGGACGGCCTCCTGCATTCTCGACGTCCGTACATGTCGAGGGGCTAATTGCGACACAGACCACTATTTGGTAAAGACCAAGTTTCGATGTCGAATCGCAAACCGAGGACACTCAAAAATACAACCGGTTCCTAAATTCGACATAGGGAAACTCAAAAACGAGAAAATAGTTGCGAAATATGCGTTAGCCTTGGAGAGGCACTTCACGACAATGCTGAATACCACTGTCAGCATGCCAATAGAAGAAATGTGGCAAAAAATCAAAGATGGCATTACATCTGTCGCAGAGGAGGTGATAGAACAACAACCCCGGCGCAAAAGAAATGATTGGTTCGACAAAGAATGCCAAGATGCCTTAGAACGAAAAAATTAAGCTTACAAAATATTAACGGAACGGCCGACACGAGCCAAACAAGACAAGTACAAGGATCTTAGACGATTTGCAAACAAAATATGCAGACAAAAAAAACGGAAGTACAATAATGACGAAATTAAAAACATGGACGAACAATTTAAATTACACAACACAAGAGCCGCGTATTCCCTTGTCAAAAGGATGAAAGAAGGTTACAAACCGAAAACGACCCTATGCAAGGATGCGGAAGGGAACATTATAAGTAACGCGGAAGATATAAAACTAAGATGGGCACAATATTTTGAACACCTTCTTAACCCGAGCCCATCACCTACACGAACAGCAGCAGCAGATACAATAGCAGGTATAACTGATGTAACAGCTGATGAAGGATCCGCTTTGAGTCCTCCCACACTCGAAGAAGTAAAAACAGCCCTAAGGAACCACCCAAACAACAAAGCGCCGGGCACTGATCAAATCCCAGCTGAACTTCTGAAAGCCGGCGACACCTGCATAGCGCATCTCCTACATAGATTAGTCGCGGACATATGGACGCAGGAAATACTTCCTGAAGATTGGCGCAAGAGCATCATATGTCCAATTTATAAAAAAGGTGACAAACTCTGCTGCGAAAACTACCGAGGAATATCTCTGTTGTGTACGTCTTATAAGATTTTGACGAAAATTCTAGAAAAGAGAATTAAGCCCTATGCTGATAAAGTAATTGGTGAATACCAAGGCGGATTTAGAGCTGGACGCTCAACCACGGACCAGATATTCTCAGTTAAACAGGTGCTGGAAAAGTGCTGGGAATATAATATTGATGTGCACCAGATATTTGTTGACTTCAAACAAGCATACGACAGTATCGACAGGCGCGTACTGTATAAAATCATGTTGGAGTTTGGAGTCCCACCGAAACTGGTCCGACTGACAAGAATGACAATGACTGAGTCTTTGTCACAAGTCAGAGTAGAAAATGATCTGACTTCCAGTTTTAAAACAGACAACGGGCTTAAACAAGGTGACGGCCTCGCACCAATGCTTTCCAACTTAACACTCGAAAAAGGAAAAAGACGCCAATCAGACAAAATATTACGGTAGGAGACTATAACCTAGAAAACGTAGACTATTTCATATATCTAGGGGCGAATCTATCGAAGGATGGAAGCGAACCCATCGAAATCAAAAGAAGGATAATGATGGCAAACAAGACTTATTATTCGGTACTTCCAATAATCAAAAACAAGAACGTGCACAGGAAAACAAAACTTAAGCTATACAAAACAATCATAAGACCTGTGCTATGCTATGGCAGCGAAACGTGGACATTAACTCAGGCGTCCGAAAAACGACTTAACGCCTTTGAAAGGAAGGTCCTCAGAAGAATCCTCGGACCTGTGAGGGAAGACTCAATCTGGAGAATACGATACAATAGAGAATTGTATGCCATCTTCGACAATCCAGAAGTGTCAACCCTCATAAAATTTAAAAAATTACAATGGGCTGGTCATGTGGAGCGGATGGATGACGGAAGAATTCCCAAACGCACACTAAAAGGGAAAGTCAACTGACAAAGACCGGTCGGAAAACCACGAAAGCGCTGGGAGGATTCGATTGACGCAGACAGCAAATCACTGCTAAGATTTTCAAACTGGAGGACGCGGTCACTGAACCGAGATGGATGGAGGCAAAGCATTCAGGAGGCCAAAGTCCGATTTGGGCTGTAGCGCCATCGTAAGTAAGTAAGTAAGCACTACGGTGTGCATTACGGTTTTAGTTTCCTTGAGTTTAGGCAGTTTAACGGCACCGTGCTCAAAGTAGACTATGTAGTATGTATACGTTTTACTGATAATAAATTTTTTGACGTCAAGACAGCTGATTCCGTGTGCTGTGTTTCTTGAGTTCTTCACAAGACATATCGTGGAGTCCAGAGAGGACAAATTTCGTCGGCCCCATGTCCGATCGACGGTGTATAAAAAAGTATAGTTTCCTAGCTAATAGGTGGTTATGTACTTCGTCACAATTTTCGGTGGTTTCGAGAAGAATTTTGATACCCGTGGGTGGAGCTTTGCGCAGTTCCTTAGATATATCACGTAGGGTATGAATTCTCTTGGGACTATACACTCGTATGTACCAGCATTTATCACTCCCCATTTCAACAGAACAATAAATAGAAAAGCACACGAAACGATTGTAACTGTCGATTTCAATGGATAAAAGTTTGTTAGTATGTTGTGAATGAAGAATTTGAATCAGGTTAGTATAGACTGATTGGTTAAGTACATAAGGAAGAAGGATACGCGCGGAAACCTAGCAATAAACCTTAGAATTGGAGATGCGTAGCTTCCTCTTTTCAATTTGAAGATAAGATCCACATCGAGTAAAATATTTTTTCTAAATCCAATACTGTCCACTTTCTAGATTTTTAATATTTCGTATTCTAACATAACATTTCAACACTGATTTACGAAAAATTTACTTACTAAGAACATTCAAGGATATCTTCAGGCAACTAATACTTGGTAAAATTGTAATTCAAATTTAAAGGCAAGAGAATCAAAAATAAAACTTACCATGTAAACAAAAATCGTATAAGATAACTTGGAAACTTGACAGCCGATGATCTTCTTCTTTATTCACTTTTCAAGGCTCTACAAAAGCAAAGTTGGAAATCGAAACGTTAAACAGTTCAATGGCGCAGGTAGTTAGCGGAGTAATATTGATAATGTTGTTACTTGTGAATCAAAGAGTTACTGTATACTATAGTTACTCCATGGGACATTAGAGGCGCTTTACCATAGTTTGGCAAAGGTGAAGCCCGATATTTGAAACGAAATTTAAAAAAAAAGTCAACTTTTTTTTTTGGTGCTTTCGTAACATCAAGAACTGTGCGCAGTTTTTAATACTTAACTGAAAAGTCACAAACAAAAATTTTGAAGGAACAATTTATCTTAGGGTTGATGCAATTGGCATAAGAAAACCAGAAAAGTCACCACTACACGAATTTTGAATTGGGGAAGGTGAATTCGCAGGTGTCGATTGTAACATTTCTGTCAGACTCTAATATAGTGTCTCCTTCTAACCATGGAGTGACGGTGACTCTACTGTAAACGAACGGGCCCTCTCGAGTTTGGCCACGGGGCCATTAATCGAGATCGAGCTGTCATTCGTCGATATTTAAAAAATGATGCTCATTTCTTTCATCGGTGGAGCAGGCTGGCTAATATGTAAGCCCAAATGATTTTAATACGAAGGCGTAAAATGAGCCCGTTGGAGGCTTACATTGGTGTCCTACCCCTCAACAAACCTAGCGTAACCTAAGCTCAAAGTATTGTTACATTGAAAAATACCGGCGACCACATGTCATCCGCATTTCACGAAGCAATTGATGGCTTTGAATGCAATGCTTCGTAACTTATCGCTCTCCTGCTAGCACGATGCTGCACTCCCAGCACAGCCACTATTTTCGCGGAGCTGTAAATAAATGCGAGGCATAATGCTCTCTGGTACCCGGAGTGCGCCAAGGACTAGAAAGGCGTTGCCCATTCTACGCCTCCGTTCGAAATGTTCCCGAATTTTGTTTTTAACTCAATTTTAAAATTTATTAGTCATGTTGACCTTCAATATAATCTCTCTCGGATTCAGCGGCCTGGTACCAGCGTCGTTGCTCTTCCATGCAGCACTTGCTAACTTGCTATAGACTTCTAGACTTCTTGATCACAGTTCAAACAATGTATTAGAGTTCCCATTAAAAATTTCTACTTCATAAATAAACGATTTTGATTGGCTCGCACAAGGTTATAAAGGGTTTTCCAATAAGGACTTGACAACTTTTTTTCAAAATAAAATGCAAACCATTTGAGACGTTGTTCCTTCGTGTACTTTACCATGCTAAAAATGTTAAGTTTACTGAATAAATTGACAGTGACAGTTCGATGATTAGTGAAAGGGTGCGTTCACAAATTGAATTCAAAGTTGTCAAGTCCCTATTGGAAAACCCGATACCTTCCAAAAATTTTACACGTAGATTTTACGCATCTAGGAGTGTAGATTGTACGCATATTGGTGTCCTTATTTCGAAAAGTTCTTTCAAGCTTGTGAGCTGGGATGTGGTCTTGAAAACGGGTCCACGTGTTGTTTTGCCATTATATATCTCTGGCCGGGGTGTAAAAACACATAAGTCAAAAAATTACGTTTTCTGGATTATTGCAGTACAAAAGTCAAAACTAGTTTAATTTTGTTTTGGCTTTAACATAAGAGACCTAAAACCCATTTAGAAAAAAAAGAAAATCATTTATCAGAGAGGAAATGAAAAAACATAAATTGTATGCACTATACCAAAACTAGTAGAGTTGACTTATGTGGTTTTACACCCCGGCCAGAGATATTGCTTCTTGCGTTACGTAAACGACACATAATAATGATATAAATCCAATTGGGACGAATTCGTGTTGCACTAAAACGCGATAATCGAAGAACACAATAAAAATCTACATTTGACTTCGATCGCCGCTCTTTGTTCGGTCTTCGCCCGCTTTTGAAAGTCCATTGGCTTGACTGCCGCGTCAAAACTACAGACCTACGTCTCATCGCATCAGGAACCAATTTGGCTGCCACACTTTTTGCAGAATCGTATAACAGAATCCGATCAATATATCCACCTCTCCTGCCAACTCTCTCACAATCAATCGACTGTGTAGATGGACGGATTTCTAAAAAAAAATTCAAAAATTATCCGGCAGCATCAGGTTTCACTGTCAAGAGTACAATACCATCGTAAACCTGCATATCCTTCACATAAATAAGCCTCGTATAAGTTCTTCAGCAATGGCACTGAAGAAAACTTTTTTGCAAACATCTTGTCCCTCTCCAACTATTATTGGTACTTGCTCTTTTATCGTGGTCATTGTCGTTTCCACTGAGATTTCCATTATCTCCACGCAACAATTAGAAATGAAATCGCCTGTTTAAGAAAATTTTTACATCATTCAGCCTCGTCCTTTGCATACACCGCTTGATAAACCATTCGAAAAGTTTCGAAGAAAATCGCAAATCAATTTAATTTTCATCTTCGTTTTATATTTGAACTGCATGAACTTATTTGGTAACTCGTAACATTCTCGTTTCAATTTTATTTACAAATTTATGAATATCAAAATGTTTGGATATTCGGTATTAAATTCTTCAGAATTTTCATTTTGCTTCATTTATCTTGGGAAATGTAACATCTAAATATGAGCATCTACTTAATACGAAATTCTTATATTACAATTTCTTTAATTCCTGCCCATCGTATTTTCGATTTAATAACGAATTCCTCGCGATCGACTGCGTCTAACATTTTCACCTGTTGTCGTACATAGCTAACAAGTCGCTCTAATAGAACATAATTATCGCATTTCTTCTCGAAAAACCTTCGCCAGAGAGATCCAGCCAGAACTTTATCGTCCGACATGATACCTTCGTCGTACGATATTAACGCAGCTTGAAATTGTTCGGATAGAATTTCGATTTGTGCTCGTGTCCCTGATGGATTATTAGCCTATGAATTATTGATTTTAATTGAATCCGTAGTTTGAAAAATAGTACAACTTACGCCTAATTTTTTCGCTCTTGTATTGACATCTGCCCACATTGCTTCAACGATGCTGTTACGTATAAAACGACCATCTTCACCGGACTCTGCACCCTCACCCATCGCTCGAAGTAGCAACATCCAGACGTGGAGTTCGGTAACTAAAAACCACGAATTAAATGTGTTCGGCATATTAAATTCTTCGAAAAATTCCAGATAGTTAATTTTATCGGCGACCGTTTCGTACAGAAGAAAACTACCCATTTTCAAGCGCTGCAATGAAATTGAAAATTGTTAGTCTGGAACTCCAAGAGGCTGATAATAAAATAGCGTTAACTACGTCGTTGATATTTGTTTCGGGTCGCCTTATTCTTCTTTAGTTTTTACTTTATTATTCTAATAATAAAGTATTGTGATCGACACAGAAAAAAATTGCTGCCCTGAAATTTTGTTTTTTCGAGGTTCATGACTAAATTAGCCTACAAATGCAAAAAAAAAAATCCGTCCCGCCGTACGCCATTCATATGGACTCATTTCTCCGAGACCGTTAAAGGTAGAATGTTCGTTTTTGGGCAGATTGTTGATTGGGTAAGTGAGCTCCAATAATTATATATATAATAATAATTAATAATAATTTTTAATAATTTTCTTATCCATTGGCGTACGAAAAGGGGAGGGGGCTAAAAACAAATTGTCAGCCGAATTGTTTTTTTTTTTTTTTTTCAAATTATTATATCTTCGAAATTATTTATCATAAAAAATTCATATTTTGGGACCATTAAGGCGGCATATAGCTCCACCAGAATCAGCTTGGAGAAAGGTTAATTACTGCAAGAGGGAGGGTTAGGGGGAGGGGGGGGGTTCAAAGAAAAACACTTAAAAATGAATATCTCAACTATTTCTTAAGCTATGTAATTGAAACTCAAAACAAATATTAATCTATACTAGCGAAATACGAATACGTTTCTTAAATTCGACATTGGCAAATTCAAGGATGAGAAAGTAGTTGTTAAGTACGTGTCAACCTTGAAGGGAAACTTTGCGACAATGCTGAACAATAATAATGACATTAACTCCGTCATAGATGGTCCCAAGCCCGGTTGAGAAAGAAGGGAGCATGGAGTTAACCTGAATGGCCAGTAATACCAGTACATCTCAGGAAGTAGGCAAAAAGTATGATATAGTTGGACTTGCTGCATAGCTGTGAAAAATCCAGCATGTGATATTTAGCTGAAAACTTCCACCCTTTTTCTACCAGGGTGTAATAAATAAGTAGCACTGGTCCTCCAGGTCGGGGGTTAGGCGAGGCGATTTACAGGAAAAAAACACTGTCCAGAAACCTGAAGAACAGCCTCGAATCAACGTCAACGACCCAGCACACGAAAAAGGGACTACTCTTTTGGATCTTGGAGTGTTCAATCCTTATTTAGGACAGGAGCTTTGAAAGAATTCCTCGAAAAAGTGAAGGAACACAACATCAACATAACTGCCATCTAAGAAACGAAATGGCTCGATAACGAAATCATGGACATGAGATCACACACAATCTATCCAAGTGGAAAATTGTCGGGAAGCAGTGAGTATGAAGTCGTTTTTGTTGTAGTTTTCAACACTTGGTTGATCAACGTCCACGCACCAACAGAAGACAAGGATAATATAACTAAAGACGAATTTTATGCTACCATAGAGACAACCTATGATTCACTACCCTCGAATGACCTAAAAATTCTCTTAGGATATTTTAATGCGAAAATCGGAAAGTGGATTAAACGAGACAGAATCAAATCCTTCGCAGAAGAGCTATTAGGATATCAAGTACGGCAAAAAAATAATGATTGGTTCGACCAAGAATGTCGCAATGCATTGGATAGAAAGAACGAGGCTTACAAAACTTATTGAACGACCAACACGAGCCAGAAAAGAAAGATATGACGAGCTTAGGCGATATGCGAAAAAGACCTGCAGGCGAAAACAAAGGAAGTACCATAATGACAAGATACAAAAAATGGACGACGCTATGAGACGAAATAAAACGCGGGACGCATACGCAATAGTAAAAGAATTAAAAAAAGGATATAAACCAAAAACCAGTCTCTGCAAAGGCGCAGAGGGCAACATTATAAGCGACGCACAAGAAATCATAAGGAGATAGGCTTCCTACTTTGAACATCTTCTAAATCCTACCCCATTAGCATCCATCACAACTGACAACATTTCAATTGACGCCTCAACTGATGAAGAAAAACCATCATCGAACGCTTGTCGAAATCAAAGCAGCCCTACGTGACCAAAAATTAAACATAGCGCCGGAAATTGACGAACTTCTGAAAAACGGTGGAAACTGTGTCGTTGAAATACTACTCTAAATGAAAAGCAAAATTTGGACAGAGGAAATCATACCCGACGATTGGCGTAAAAGCATCATATATCCAATTTATAAGAAAGGAAACTCTACTGTGAAAATTACAGAGGAATATCATTGTAGAGTAAGTCTTATAAAATACTGACAAAAATAATTGAACGTCGTCTTAAGCCATATGCTAATGAAATAATTGGGAATACCAAGGCGGATTCAGAAACGGTCGATTTACAACAGATATTCTCGGTGAAACAGGTGCTTGAGAAATGCTGGGAATATAACACAGACGTGCACCAAATCTTCGTAGATTTCAAACGAGCATACGACAGTATCGATAGGAGATTACTGTACCAAATCATGCTTGATTTTGGAATTCCTCCAAAACTAATCCGAGAGACTCACAATGACAAACACTGAATCGCAAGTGAGAATACAAACCGATTCTACAACCAGCTTTCGAACGGAATGTGGTTTAAAGTAGGGACATGGACTAGCCCCCATACTTTTCAACTTAGCACTAGGTATTTCGTCCGAAAAATCCCAGTCGACACCAACGGAGCACTACTATTCAAGTCCACCCAACTAGTAGCATACGCTGACGACATGATGATCCTAGTAAGAACCTTCTTGACTCCGCCGCAAAAGAAGTCGGGTTGCGCATTAACAAAAGCAAAACAAAAGTAATGACGTAGACAAGAAGGTACCTATCAGACAAAACATAACAATTGTGGAAAATAATTTGGAGAGTGTGGACAACTTCATATATATTTTGGGGCTAATCTAGCAAAGGACGGTAATAAAACAGCCGAAATCAAACGACGGATAATATTAGGTAATGAGACGTATTATTCGGTACTTCCAATAATGAAATCCAAGAATAATAAGCTGCGGATATATATATAAAACTATTATACGGCCTGTGCTCTGTTATGGCAGCGAGACGTGGACATTAAGGCGAACTCCCGAAAAAACAGTTGACACATTCGAAAGAAATGTCCTCCGAAGAATTTTGGGACCTGTGATGGAAGGAACTGAATGGTGAAGATACAACCATGAGTTGTATCAACTCTACGACGAGCCAGAAGTTTCAACGTACATCAAGCTACATAGACTGCAGTGGGCTGGCCATGTATATAGAGTGAATGGAAGGCAGAAGAATCCCCAAAAGTGGTCTTAAAGGCAATGCAAGCGCCAGTAGGCAAACCACGCAAGCGATGGGAAGACTCGGTTGATGAAGGGGTTTGTATTTTTCGTATATGACACCGAACATGCCATGCAAAATGTTTTTTGCTGAATTTAAAGTTTTTATTTTTCATTATTTTTAAAGAAATTGGTCATAGTTTTCCTGAAATTGGGGCATTTGCATGGGAGGGGGCAGAGACAGTGGAGCTTTTAAGATGATTTTGAAACTGCTTATCATCATCCTTATCACTATGCTTTGATTCAATTTCAAAGTCGACAGCTCCCATATACTTGAAGGAGAAATGCTTTTCTTGAATTTATAATACAGATATTTTTATTGGAGGTGGTAGAAGGAGTGAAGCGGAGCTGATAATTTTTTCAACACTTATTTCAATTATTAAGAAACATATTCTGGCAAAATTTGAAGTTTGTACCTTTTCTAGTTTGAATGGAAATCGATAAAATGCATTTAACAAAAATTATGCATTTGTATGGGAGGGGGTAGAAGGAGTGTACGGATCAAAACAATTTTTTTTCGTATTATTAATATTTCTTTTTTTATACTTTATACAAAATATCAAGTTGATAGCTTTAACAGTTTCGAAGAAAAATATTTTAATTTAAATTTCGTGAAATTTGTATGGGATGGGGTAGAAGGAGTGATGTGAAGTTGATAATTCATTTTAAAATAAATTGCAATTATAGTAGAATTAATTCTGACGAAATTTCGTTTTTTCAGCTTTACTAGTTTCAATGAAAATCGAAAATATGTATTTTTCAAAATTGTCGATTTGTATGGGAGGGAGTAGAAGGAGTAAGGGGATCTGGTCAATATTCCGTGATATTAATGACATCTATATCATAATACTTTGACCTAAATTTCAAGTTGATAGCTTAAATAGTTTAAAAGAAAAATCAATTTCTTAATATTTCGAAATTTCATGAAATTTGTATGGGAGGGGGTAGAAGGAGTGGGGGGATGTAGGCCATTCACGAACTTAAAGTTACTTTTTTGCTAAAAATGACACAATATTTTTTAGCACTATAGCTCAAAGCTTTCGAGAGTTATGCTGTAGACAGTCGCACATACGGACAGACAGGCGGTCACTCGGAATCGAGGTTTTTAAGCAACAGCAGATATTTCTGTAGCCTTGACAGCTCTGTGCGAGCATTATTTTTTAACGTTACAAACGGTAAGGCAAACACAATATACTCTCAGATTTCATCTAGAGTATAATAAGCAGCTGAAGGACACGGTCTTTGGATCGAGACGATTGGAAGCGACGACTTCAGGAGGCCAGGGCCCAATCTGGGCTGTCGCGCCATTGATGAAGTAAATGGTTTAAAGCAGGGAGATGGTCTAGCCCCCACGCTTTTCATCTTGGCACTAGAGTATGTCGTCTGAAAAATTCCAGTCGACACCAAAGAGACACTACAGTTGAAACCCACCCAACTAGTAGCATACGCTGACGACATTAACATCCTAGCAAGATCCTTCCCTAGTGCTAAGGAGGTATTCGTCAATTTTAACTCCGCCGCAAAAGAAGTCGGGTTGCGCATTAATGAAAGCAAAACAAAAGTAATGACGCAAACAAGAAGGAGAACGCCAGTCAGACAAAACATAACAATTGCGGAATATAATTTAGAGAATGTGGACAATTTCATATATCTTGGGGCTAATCTAACAAAGGACGGTAATGAAACAGACGAAATCAAACGAATACTAGCAAATAAGACGTATTATTCGCTACTTCCAATAATGAAATCCAAGAAAGTGCACAGGAACAATAAGCTGCGGATATATAAAACTATTTTACGACCTGTGCTCTGTTATGGCAGCGAAACGTGGACATTAACGCGAACTTCCGAAAAGCAGTTAACGCATTCGAAAGAAAGGTCCTCCGAAGAATTTTGGGACCTGTGAAGGAAGGAACGGAATGGCGAATAAGATACAACCATGAGTTGTATCAGCTCTACAACGAACCAGAAGCTTCAACGTTCATCGAGCTACGAAACTGCAGTAGGCTAGCCATGTTTTTTTTTTGGCGAATAGAAGACAGAAGGACCCCAAACGTACTCTTAAAGATAAAGTGAGTGGTAACCGAGAAGTAGGCAAATTACGCAAGCGATGGAAAGACCCGGTTGATGAAGCAAAGCCATCTTACAAATTAGAAGCTGGAGGACGCAGTCTTTGGATCGAGACGATGAGAGGCGCCAAATTCCCGAATTAGGGTGTCGCGCCATTGATGTTGCTGATGAATAATGACATCAGTCGCAAAGGAGGTGATAAGACACCAAATCTGGCGCAAGAGAAATTTTCAGTTCAGCAACAAATGCAAAGGTGTATTATATGAAAAAACGAAGCTTACAACATATTGTCGGAAAATATGCAAACAAAAAAAAAACCAAAGTACAATTACGAAATTGAGAACAAGGAATTCGTCATTTGAAAATTACACAACACGAGAGCCGCGTATTCCCTTGTAAAAAAGCTGAAAGAGGGATACAAACCCAAGACAATCGATCATAATTAATGCGGAAGATATAAAACTAAGATGAGCACAATACTTTAAACATCGCTTTCATTATAATCCAAAGCTTGTTTAGCAATGTTTCACCGTGCGATCCACTGCCATTTTCGCCTTTGAATCTCAATGCCTATGTTAGTCTGTACAGTTGTTATCCAAAGTTCGTTCAGATCACATCTGGCCAGAATATCCCTAAAATGCATCGGAAGCATTGGTTCACGAAAGTTTGCAGTCTCTTGGTAAGCCTAACGGCCACTTTCCATATAATACTTCCATATAACAACAAACAAGGGAGATCTCTCTTAACCTCCAGAAAGGGTACCGAAGGCCTGACGAGCTTTATTTAGACGAGCCTCAATATCCTTTTCGGCTCCGCCGTCCATACTGACAATGCTTCCGAGGTAACAAAAATCTTGCACCACTTCGACATCTTATCCGTTAAGAACAATCGGTGTGCTTGTTTTCGAACTCATGGTCATGTATTTGGTTTTACGCACATTTATTTTCAGTCCTGCCTCTTTAGATTTAGAATGCAACGAGCGAATATTTGAATCTAAGTTCGAACGGTTATGCGCAAGCAAACACCCGTCATCAGCATAATTAACTGACTTAAGGGCTTACCCGGGTCAAAATTAGTCAAGAAATTTTATTTTTCTATTCGATAGTACAACATCTCAGGAGTATTGTGTCAAAAGCTCAAGTCATTCCGAGCAAAACTAACGGAGATATAATTTTTTGAACGTTCCGACTCGGAGACCCGAGCGGATCGCAGGTATATCCAATCACGAGCAAAGAAGAACGTATACGACGAAAGCAAGAGCAAAAAGATGCTTTGGACCAAGCTATTTCTGCCGGAACACTGGAATACGGGCCTGGAATCGACGACTCTATGTAAGTAACCAAAAAAAATTGAAAATACTGGTTTTATGATCGTATAATTGCTTGTAAATCTTTAAACGCGTTTTTCTCGAAATGTTGTTTTCAAAGTCGGTGTCCACTGTAACTCGACGAATATGTACCGATTTTACAGATACAAAATGGCCGACTTTTAGTACAGAAAAACACGATTTTTGCTTCTAAACGTTCCCAAAAATTCAAAAATGAAAAAAAAAATTATCAGGAATCGTTGGGGGTGGGCAAAACATGTCCAGAAATGAAATCTTTTTGGGTTTTTGCTTTCAGATAATTTTTCGTCGACTTCTGAGGGACACCGCGAAGCGCCTTTTTCAAGCAGCGAGTTCGCAAAATTGCTGCCATCGGCTGAATTTTTAATATTTTTATTTGTAACTTGGACGAAATAAACTTCAAAATATACTTAATTAAATATACTTGAATGCGCTAATGTACCTTATCACCGAACAGAGATAAAATTCCCAAAAATGTCGTATTTTTTCACTCTAAAGACCCGGGTAATCCCTTAAGATAATAAACAATCCCCACTGAAGACCTTTATCCTCCCCACCTTCCAGTGAAGCTTTCAAGATGTTAGAAATATGGCTGATGTGCTAATATGCAGCCTTATCTGACACCCTTTCGCATAGTAAACATCTGAGACAGCTCTCCTCTATGTAAGATGCGACATCTTGCATTTTCGTAGGTTTCTTTAATCAGAGCTATGATCTTATCTGAAATAACTCCCTAACGCAAAGTATTCCATATGTTATCTTGCTTAACGCTGTTGAAAACCTTCGCGAAGTCCGTGTGCGCCTTATAAAATCGTGACGAAAATTTTAAAAGCGAACATTAAGCCCTATGCTGACAAAGTAATTGGTGGATAATATCTAGACGGATGTAGTGCTGGACGATTGACCACAGACCATATATTCTCAATTAAACAGGAGCCAGGAGAATGCTGGGAATTTGATGGTGAATGATTGATGTTCACCAGGTATTTGTTGATTTCAAACACGTATACGACAATATCAACAGACACGTAAAGGTGGTTGCCCAGACACAAATCTAGGCGCACATATACCATAAGCTAGTCCTTGTGATGCCACAGGACCTTAGAAGAGACTCCTACTCGGTGAACCAACAGGAGCTTTCTATGAAGCGTTGAAGACTCCTGGCTTCCGCATTTGCCATATTACCGAGACTATCGAAGAAGTGTGCGCCTAGGTGGCATCTTCTTCTTCTAGATAGAGCAGGGAAGTACATAACAGATGAAGAATCGTCTCTTCATCCTCGCAGCTCTTGCCAAAATCATTAAACGGAAGGCCAACCCTCTGAGCATGTCTCACTATAAGGCAGTGTCCTGCGATGACTCCTACTGTGAAGCAAATCATCTGCCTGCTTAGAGAGATCAGTGACGGAAGTATTTCGAAACCCACATTAAAGAGGAAAGTCAGACAACGAACAGTTGGAAAAACGAGGAAGCACAGTGAGAATTTTATTGATACGGGTAGATTGGTAGAGAATAGTGGTTAAGGTCACTAATTCGAGAAGGATAGAGGTATAGTATACTGGAGGCCACGACTTGTTTGGGTCTGTAAAGCCATTGCCATGAAGCAATAATATATCGATCGATATCAACGCAATCAACCACAAAAGTGTTTTTTTGTAAAACCAAAAAGAACGTACCGACTTAGTACCACCAGCAAAGTTGAACCGTTTCAGAGCCCTCCGGAAAATGCCAACGTCTTCGGACTGGACGACACTCGTCGACAACAATCTTTGGCTAGCAAGGCTGCGAGATTTCTGTGTTCCTGCGGGAGCGCAAGCTGCGACGGCGGCACATGGAGCAGTGAGGCTCCGCTGCACCTGCAAGGTGAAATGTTTACATAATTTTCAGGTTAGTTTCGAGATTAATCAAAGCAATTGCTTTATGAACTTACCATGCTGTGGCCCAAGAAATTTACATTCCTTCCAACCAGTCTCGTGCAATTCAACATCATTCAATAAAAGCGATCTCTTCGCTAAAAAATTATTTCAACTGCACTAAAAATACAAAACATTGACATAGAATCCCATACTCTGACAGCTGATGCCTTGTTCTTGGCTAATTTTCGCCGTGACACAACAACAAGAAATTCCCGAATTGATTTCCTTTGAGAGGAAATTCCCCTCCTGAATTTGACATTCTTCACAACGTTCCGTTGACAAGTTTTTGTTTGGTAAATAATTTGCGATTCGTTCTTTTGTTTGTAGATTTAAGGGTTTAAATCCGGTTTTTGTCTCGATTACTACATTTAGAATTCCAAGTCGCAGCTTCCGCCGCACCAATGAGAAACGATATGTCCGACAGCAACCGGGAACAGGGCGACACCGAAGGCGGCAATTCTTATCTTCGATTGCAGCAATCGCAGATGATCCGTTCGAATATTCACAACATATCGCAGCTCTTGAATACCGGACTGAGCACCGAAACTTTGGATATTTGCTTAAAATTAATCGAAGCCGGAGTGCATCCACAAACGCTGGCCGAAGCCATCAGTCAAATTCGGAATGGTATTGCCGAGATAGAAAAGGACGAGTGATATATGCTGTCTAATCGGGGGGTAAAAATAAATGGATTGTTGTAAGTTTAAATTGGTTTATTGTTATTGGTTTGGTGAGGAGATTGGGAGAAAGTACAGGTTGATTGGTAGTGTTGGGTGGCCTCAAGATGCCACAGTAGTCTTCCTGCATCGTTAGATCTGAGAGGAACTGCTGATACTAGATCGGTGCCAGCTCGTTTTATGATCGACTTCGTACGAAGATCCTAGAAACTAACAAGCCCAGGCAACGAAAAGTGAAAAGTTAAAATCTCTATAACAGCTCAAACCAATAAAAAGACGATGCATTGCGTATAGCATTTTAGTGGTTTTTGATCTGAGATTTACGCTACAGTAAGTATGAAACTCATGAATCTTGTCTCACTTTTTGCTGAAAATGGAATTTAAAAAAAAATGTGATCAATAGGTTAACATCGAAAAAATTCGATTTTTCAGCGAGTAAAACGGCAGCCAGTTTACTTAAGGATAGCGAAAAACACAATCGGTTCCAAATTCGACATTGGAAAACTCAAAGATGAGAAAGTAGTCGCAAAGTCCGTGTCAGCCTTGTACTTGTGATAGAGTAGGTGATAGGGCAACAACCCCGGCGCAAAGAATTGATTTATTTGATAACGAATGCCAAGATGCCTAAGAGTTGTTGAAGGATCAGCACAAGGGGAAAATTAAAATACAACAACTTTTTCCTTTATGACGTTCATAGGTCGAGTACTTATAATATAATATCTTTTTCAATCTCAATTGTTATTTTTCATTACATTTAAAAATTCACGGCATGCTGTGTTTTTGTATTACAGTTTCTATAGCTTTACTATACTTTTAATTTTAAATGGTATATTAGCGCGTATTCCATGATGTACAATTCGCGATAAAAATTTCTAATAAATTCACTACAGTACCCCCTCTCTAGCGTAGCGATTAAATTATAATATGGTGATAATTGATATTATTATTATTTTTATACTTTTTAGAAAATACTTGAACTTAAATTGTCGGCAAAACTGACTCTTTTTGGAACTTCGTTTTTATTTCGTTCATTGCTTAGTATACCAAAAGCTGGCTTCAAACGATCAATTGAAATAGATTTGGGTCGTCCTTTCATCTCTACTACAAAATGTTTTCTGAATCGCCTGACAACGGAAAATGGTCCATCATATGGAGGATTGAGCGGAGGTTTCACTTTATCAATTCTGACAAATACGTGGGTGCAGTTGTCTAAAGACAACGTGGCTCGGTGGGTCTAATGGTTCTCTAATGGTTTCTCAACCTCTCAATGAAATTATTAGATGTTGATTCATTGGATAGTGTACTATTGCACAAAAATTCACCAGGAATTTCGAGTGTTTCGCCATACACCATTTCGGCTGGCGAGCATTTCAGATCTTCTTTAACCGATACTCGAAGTCCTAACATGACAAAAGCTAACTCTTCGCTCCAATGAATGGTGTTGCACCTGGCCATTAAAGATGCTTTTATTTGTCTATGTAATCGCTCTACCATTCCATTGGATTGTGGATGGTAGGAATTTGTTCTTATTCTATTCGTTCCAAGGAGACTTTGAAGTTCGGTGAAAAGCTTTGATTCAAATTGTGAACCTTGATCAGTTGTAATTGTGGTGGGAACTCCAAATCTTGGAATATACTGGCATACGAAAGTCTTTGCGACAGTTACAGCTGTCATGTCTTTTATTGCGTAAGTCTCTGGCCAACGTGTGAATCGGTCGATGATCGTTAAAATGTATGATCAGCCATCTGACGGTGGAAGGGGTCCGACTAAGTCTAGATGAATGTGCTCGAATCTGCCCGCAGGTATCGCGAAACGGCCTGGAGCAGATTTGATGTGCCTATGCACTTTTGCTTTCTGGCAGGAAATGCACGATTTTACCCAATTATTTATGTCCTTAGCCATGTTTGGCCAAAAATAACGGGAAGTAATGAGTTTTCTTGTAGCTCTAATTCCTGGATGCGAAAGTGAATGTAATTTCTTGTAGACTTCGTGCCGTAGAGGTTGTGGAACATATGGTCGATTTTCTCCTGTTCCAGTTTCACACCAGACTTTATCATTGTAAAAGGGGATTTTTAATAGTGTCATTTCTACTTTAGAGTTTGGGAGTTTATTGCCGGATATAAGAGTCTGTAATTCTGTGTCAGATTGTTGATGCTTTACGAAAGACGAATGGTTGAAATTTTGGTTTGTCATAGAAATTTCGGGATGACATCTTGAAAGGCAATCGGCTACAATGTTGTCTTTACCTTTAATATGCTGAATGTCCGTCGAAAATTGAGCTATATATTCTAAATGTCGAGTCTGCCTTGGACTCCTCTCGGTTTTTGAATTAATAGCATATGTTAATGGTTTGTGGTCTGTAAATATCATAAATAGTTTTCCCTCTACGAATTACCTAAAGTGCTTGATAGCTAGGTATATTGCGAGGAGCTCACGATCAAACGTAGAATATTTAATTTCTGCTGAGGATAGCTTTCGTGAGAAAAAGGCTAACGCCTGCCATTGCTGGTTGTGATATTGTTGAAGAACAGCACCTACTGCTTTATCGGATGCATCTGTTGTTATGCTTAGTGTGGCTGTATTGTCAGGATAGACTAGAAGTACCGCATCACTAAAAGAGTGTTTGATTTTTTGAAATGCATCATTACAGCATTCGGGCCACGAAAATGTTAGCTTTGACTTTGTTTTCTTTTCATTTTGAATCGATGTAAGATGTAAATGTATAGGTGCTAGAAGCTCAGCTAAGTGTGGTATGAACCTGTGATAATAGCTTACCATACCTATGAAGCGTTGCGTTTGCTGAATAGATCCAGGAGCCGGATAATTAGCTATGGCTTCTATTCTTTGATGGGGTTACATATGCCATCTTTACAAATAGTGTGACTCAAGAAGTCAAGAGTTGGAACTCCGAAAATGCATTTACTGAGTTTTATGCTTAAGCCGTATTTAACTAGCCTTTCAAAAACAAGATCTAAATGCATTTTGTGTGCTGATTCGTCCTTGCTGGCTATTAATATATCGTATATATAGACGAATACAAAATCTAGATCGATTAGGACTTCGTTCATGAAACGTTGACAAACGTCCAGCATTTCGAAATCCAAAATTCATTACGGAGAACTCAAAGAGACCGAACGGAGTTGTGATAGCTGTTTTGTATACGTCTTCCGCTGCCACTGGGATTTGATGATACGCACGGAATAAGTCGATTTTTGAGAATATAGTACAGCCAGCCAACTTCATTGTAAAGTCCTGTATATGAGGAATAGGGTAACGATCTGGTATGGTGACAGCGTTTAATCTACGGTAGTCACCGCATGGCCGAAATTCTCCAGTGTCTTTTTTCGTTACCAAATGAAGAGGTGAAGACACCGAAAATGATGAAGGACGACAAATTCCCAATTCGGTCATGAGCTTGAATTCTAGCTTGGCTGCTTCATATTTTGTCGGATCCAACCTACGTGGCTTGGAGAATGGCAATGGGCCTTTAGTTAGAATATGGTGCACAACGCTGTGCTTAGTTGAGTTTTTAAAATTTGGTGCTGCGGTAAGCGAAGGGTATTTCCGTAATATATCTCCATAGACGTTATCTATTGTGTAGTTGACTGGAGTAGGTGTATTTGTATTAATAGATTTAGCATGCGTGAAAAATGTTGTTTTGCTGTCAATTAAGCGCTTGTTTTTTATATCAACGATTAATGCGTTTTTTTCTAAAAAATCTGCGCCTATAATGGGCTTGTTCACTGAAGCTATGATAAACTCATGTAAGAAAGTGTGATTCAAACCAAAATCTACTTCAAGTAGTTTTGTACCAAAAGTATTTATAATTGTGCCATTTGCGGCTGAAAGACAAAATTCAGAGTTTGTACGAGAATGTTTAAAGAAATCTTAATGTAGTAATACTGAGCGATCTGCGCCAGTGTCTATTAGAAAATTCAATTTATTTCGTCTGTCTTTGATGAAAAGACGGCGGCTTTTTGTAAGCATCCCACCATCAGCCGCAATGACGATGGGATGAATTAGTTTGTCGAAAAGGAACTGGACGGGGTTGAATCCTTATCGAATTTACATTTTCGAGCTTGATTCCCGTTCTTGAAATGATACCAGCATAATGGTCCGCGGCTGTCGAACCCTCTTCTTCTATTAGATCGATTGCCAGAAGGATTTCTTCCTCCAGAAGTGGACCGTGAGTTTCTGCTAAAATTCTGTTGCTTGGTAATCATTCTCTTCAATTCTTTGATCTCTTGTTCCAAAATTTCGAATTGAGAATTTTGTAATGAAAGAGAGTTTTGATTCTTCTGTTTTGGCACTTCGGCCACAGCTGACACGTTATGACTATTTTGCATAGCCTCCCATATCTTATCTGCTGTGTCCAGTATGCTATGGATATCTTTGTCCATCTGGGAAATAAGGGCAATGTTTATTAAATGTGGTAATCTGCTTAACCATAATTGTTTAATAAGATCTTCGCCAACAGTCCCAGATGTACCTGCAAGTGATCTCATCTTTCTGTAGAACTCGGAGGGTTTTTTATCCCCGATTTCCTCATCAGACACGAGTTTTTTTATTCGTGTTTCGATGCTTAACGAATTACAATCGATTAAAGCTTTTTTTAAGTAGCTGTATCGATTATTCGCTGGAGGATTCTGCAATATGTCGATCAGGGATTCAGCCACATCCTGCGGCAAGGATGAAACGACGTAATTATACTTCGATGCGTCGGTGCTAACTCTACTTATGGCAAATTGCTACTCAATTAGGATAAACCAAGTAGTGACGCTATTCGGCCAGAATGTAAGCAACCGTACGTTCATTGGACTTAATTCGCTAGTACTGAAATTTTCGCTGTTATTAGTAGAAGCATTAAATTTACTGTTATCAGAAGTAATTGTTTGATTAGGAGAAGCATTTACTTCTGTATCGTTGGTTTTTTCTTTGTCACCAACCATATTATAATTTATATTTTGGGATAATGTATGGAGCGAAACTACAATATATCGAACGTCAAACAATAAGAATTTGAAAATGAAATTAAAAAAAAAAGAAAAGAAGAAAAAAAAAATATTCATGGAATATGCGCACAATAACCTTACAATCACACGTTAGTTATAAATTGGAATAGCTATTTTATATCTAAGAACAAAAAAATGTATGTTGGAATAAATAAAAAAAAATGTCGACGATGCGTTCCTGTTACGAATTTCCGGTTTTTTTTTAAATACGGGATGGATGATTCCGTTTTTTTTTCTTTCGCACGAGGTTCGGTATGATTTCACTTTATTTTACCGACCTTTTTTTCCAAATGACTTAAATATATTTTTGTTCTTGAAATTTCTTTCTTTCATTCTGTCGTCGCTTATCTTCCCATTTCAATAGTTCCTCTGACGATTTATTTGTGTTGAAAATTTCTTTCGATGTACCATGTCGCTTATCTTTGCTGCTTTCCTCTGATAGCTCGGCAAAATCATCGGCGGCTGCGGATATCGTATTCTATTTGGTATCTCTTGTCTGCTTCCAAACGAATAAAACACTTTTTTTATACTCTAGATTAAATCTGAGAGTATATTGTGTTTGCCTTTGTAACGCTAAGAAATAACGCTCGCACAGAGCCGCCAAGGGTGCAGAAATATTTGTTGTCGCTCAAAAACCTCGATTCCGAGTGACCGTCTGTCCGTCTGTCTGTCTGTCCGTCTGTGCGTCTGTCTACAGCATAACTCTCGAAAGCTTTGAGCTATAGTGCTAAAAATTTTTTTATGTCATTTTTAGCAAAAAAGTAACTTTAAGTTCGTGAATGGGCTACATCCCCCCACTCCTTCTACCCCCATCTCATACAAATTTCATGAAATTTCGAAATATTAAGAAATTGATTTTTCTTTGAAACTGTTTAAGCTATCAACTTGAAATATAGGTCAAAGTATAATGATATAGATGTCATTAATGTCACGGAATATTGACCCGATCCCCTTACTCCTTCTACCCCCTCCCATACAAATGGACAATTTTGAAAAATACATATTTTAGATTTTCATTGAAACTAGTAAAGCTGAAAAGACGAAATTTTGTCAGAATTAATTCTATTATAATTGCAATTTATTTTAAAAATAATTATCAACTTCACCTAACTCCTTCTACCCCCTCCCATACAAATTTCACGAAATTTTGAAATTTAAATTAAATTATTTTTCTTCGAAATTGTTAAGGCTAGCAACTTGATATTTTGTATAAAGTATACAAATACCTAGTCCTGCCATAAGTTCTGTCACATAATTTCTCACATTGGCAACAACTTTATTTTATGAGTGACATTTCAATATCGGCCAGTTTTATAAACGTCATAATGTTGTTGACAGTTGATGGTCATTTAAAGTGTGTTCGTTAACGTGTGAAGATGGAATGGGGTGTAATAGAAAACCGAACTGCAGTGATTGCACTACATAAGTGTGGAAAATCCGCGAGTGAAATTTTCAAGTTGTTGTGCCCGTTAAAAATAACGCAAAGATCTGTGTATCGTGCGATCCAGAGATATAACGCGATCCAGACTATTGAAGATCGACCTCGTTCTGGACGTCCGCGTGATGTACGTTCTTCTGCTGCCATCAAAGCGGTCGAGAGTCGAATTCGTCGAAATCCGCTTCGTAAACAACGAATCATGGCTCGAGAGATGAACATCTCCACCCGAAGTATGTCTCGCATCATAAAATCTGACCTCGGGATGAGTGCCTTTCGACGATCAACGGGACATTTGCTGACTGAGCAGTTGAAGCAAATTAGGAGCACCAGATCGAAAGAGCTCCTTCGGCGGTACGGCAACAACAAACATCGAGAAATTTTATTTACCGATGAAAAAATTTTTACGGTGGAGGAACATTTCAACCGCCAAAATGATAAGGTGTATGCCCACAGCTCCATAGAAGCTCGAGAAGTTGCCACTAGGGTACAGCGAGGACATCATCCAGCATCAGTCATGGTATGGTGGGGTGTCAGCTACGAAGGGGTCACCGAGCTTCATTTTTGCGAAAAAGGCGTAAAAACTGCAGCGAAAAATTATCAAACGGACATCCTGGAGGGATGTGTGAAGCCGCTGAACTCTACGCTATTCAACAATCGACATTGGGTTTTCCAGCAAGATTCTGCGCCAGCCCACAAAGCTCGAACCACACAAGCGTGGTTGGAAACCAATATTCCACAGTTTATAAGGGCGACGGAATGGCCTTCTGGGAGCCCAGGTTTGAATCCCCTGGACTACAAACTGTGGGCGGAGTTAGAGTCCATGGTGTGCACGAGACGACACCCAAATATCGAGAGCCTTAAGCGATCTTTGACAGAAGCAGTAGCTAATTTTCCGCTAGAAACAGTGCGTACTGCTATCGATGACTGGCCCAACAGATTAAAGAGCTGTGTTAAGGCTAAAGGCGGCCACTTTGAATAATTTGTTGCTTATTTTACTTCCATTAGTATGCCAAAATAAAATATATTTTCCTTTGTCAAAAACTCTTTTTCATTTATACAAAAATTGCCCATATACGTGTGACAGAACTTATGGCACGACTAGGTAGAAATATTAATAATGCAAAAAAAATTTATTTTGATCCGTACACTCCTTCTACCCCCTCCCATACAAATGCATAATTTTTGTTAAATGCATTTTATCGATTTCCATTCAAACTAGAAAAAGTACAAACTTAAAATTTTGCCAAAATTTGTTTCTTAATAATTGAAATAACTGCTAGAAAAAATTATCAGCTCCGCTCCACTCCTTCTACCACCTCCCATACAAATAATTGTATTGTAAATTCAAGAAAAGCATTTCTCCTTCAAGTATACATATGAGAGCTATCGACTTTGAAATTGAATCAAAGCAAGGTGATAAGGATGCTGATAAGCAGTTTCAAAATCATCTTAAACGCTCCACTTCCTCTGCTACCTCCCATACAAATGCCCCAATTTCAGAAAAACTATGACTAATTTCTTTAAAAATAATGAAAACTAAAAACTTTAAATTCAGCAAAAAACATTTTGCATGCCATGTTCGGTGTCATATATGAAAAATGCAAACCTCCCCCTCTACTTCTAACACCTCCCATGCAAAAGTCTTTATTCACTATTCGAAAGAATTTGAGATGACATATTTTCCGGTATATTAAAGTCATTTCCATCTCATCTAGAGTATCATATGATTGGGCTTTAAGCCCAATTATAATTCTGTTATGTTTTTCTTTTAAAAAATGAAAAATGGAGAAATATTTAAAGTTCGGGGTCACCACTGTTGAAGGATCAGCACAAGGGGAAAATTAAAATACAACAACTTTTTCCTTTATGACGTTCATAGGTCGAGTACTTATAATGTAATATCTTTTTCAATCTCAATTGTTATTTTTCATTACATTTAAAAATTCATGGCATGCTGTGTTTTTGTATTACAGTTTCTATAGCTTTACTATACTTTTAATTTTAAATGGTATATTAGCGCGTATTCCATGATGTACAATTCGCGATAAAAATTTCTAATAAATTTACTACAGAGTCAAGCTTACAATGTATTAATGTAATGACCGACACGCGCCAAACAGAATGAATATAATGATGAATTGCAAACAAAATCTGCAGACGGAAAGTTCAATAATGGCGAAATTAAAAACATGAGCGAACATTTTAAATAACGCAACACGAGAGCCGCACATTCCCTCGTTAAAAGGATGAAAATGGAATACCAACCGTAAGCGACGCAACATTGTAAGTAATGCGGAAGATATAAAACAAAGATGGCTGCAATACTTTGAATACCTACCTCCTCAATCAAAACCCATCATCCGCGCGAACAGCAGTAGCATACATAATAGCAAGTATATCTCTCTCTTCAATGGCACTACAGCCCAAATCGGGCCTTGGCCTCCTGAACTTCAGGTTCCTTAACATTTTCATTATTTATTGTGGAAGGGTTGTTAGACCTTCGCACAACCCTCTATCTACGAATTTTTCATTTTCGTAGATTGAGGTAACCAAGGTATATTCAAGCAGGTAGTATGCTGGAATTATGCGTCGACCGGGATTTGAACTCACGACCTTCGCATTGTAAACCAAACACGCTACCCAATAGACTACACCCTAGCAGGTATATACAACTGATGAAAGATCTTCTTCGAGTCCGCCTAGCCCTACTGTAGAAAGGGTTAGAGATCTTAATGCCAACAATGATAAATATCTTTAAAGTAAGTTTTACATGGGGATGTGTCCTAATTATTTGGAGGAAAGCAAGGCAGGGAATCGTTCCATTGATCAGCCCAAGTCATATCGCTCTATAAGTCTCATCTCCTTCTTCGTCAAGACTATGGAGAAACTCATGGACCTTCACATAAGAACAGGGCCTAGTAAAGTATGTCTTAATAAGAATCAACATGCCTACCAGAAAGGCAAATCAACAGTCAGCCTTCACGGTCTAGTTAGACAAATAGAAAAGGCTAAAGACTACAAAGAAATTGCTCTTTGTGTATTCCTAGATATTGAAGGAGCTTTCGACAATACTCCACATGATACCATATTAGCGGCTGCTAGGAAAAAAGGACTTGAGTCGGCCACCGCGAATCTAGGTGATAGCACATTGACTGCACAGACCTACAGGGGCTGGCCCCAGGGAGGAGTATTATCTCTACTTTTTTGGTCAATCGTAGTAGATGAGCTCCTAGACCGGCTACGAGCTAATAGGATACGCCGATGACGTTGTTATTATATATTATTAAAGGCAAATATGATGTAACTTTGTCAGAAATGCTGCAATCTGCCTTGGAAATGATAATGAACTGATGTCAGGCTAAGAAGTTGAACATCAACCCGAATAAGACTGAGATAGTACCATTTACGAATAGAAGGAAAATTTGCATAACACCTCCTTGTATAAATAGAACGTCAATACACTTTTCAGATGAGGTCAAATATTTAGGTGTAATACTTGATAACAATCTCAACTGGAACAAACATATAGGTAGAATGGGCCTGCAAAAGCCTATTTATTAAGCTAGGGTATAGCCTAGTAGGTAGTGTATTGGTCTTGTAATGCGAAGGTCGTGAGTTCAAATCCCGGTCGGCGCAATATATAATTCCGGCACATTGCCTGCTTGGATATACCTTGGTCACCTCAATCCAAGAAAATGAAAAATTCGTAGAAAGAGGGTTGTGCGAAGGGCTAACAACACTTCTACAATAAGTAATAAAAAATATTAAGGAACCTGAATATCAGAAGGCCAAGGTCCGATTTGGGCTGTAGCGCCATTGTAGAAGATGTAGAAAAGCCTATTTGGCAGAAAATGGGGCTTTCAGCCCAAGATGATCTACTGGTGCTACAGAACAATCATCTTCTTAATAGTCACATACGGATCAACACTCTGATGGACTAAAATGTTACAACAAAAAGGGCAGCTTACATTACAAAAAATTCAAAGACTGGCGTGTCTTAGTATCACAGGTGCAAGAAAAACCTGCCCTACTGCGGCAATGGAAATATTCCTGAACATCCCTCCGATACATCTCCAAATAAAAAAGGTGGCAATTAAAGGGGTGCTACGCATACAGAGGGATAACAATTACCAATCGGGAATTTTCAGAAGTCACCTCCAAATTCTAAAAAATCCAAGAATTGAGGTTCTAACCTCAACACTGTCAGACACTATGCCGACAAAATTCAACTTTGAAACCACATTCAAAGTAATAATCAGAGAACGCAAGGAATGGTAATCCATGCTAACTGATATGGAAGAGGGATCAACCATCTGGTACACAGATGGCGCACGCACCTCGGAGGGGACTAATTTTTCGGTTTCAAAACCTCTTGGTAAGGAAGCCACAATCTTCCGAACTTATTGCAATGGAGCTATGTATATATCCGAGAAAGTATTAGGATAGCTCATCGCAACAAATCTATTTATATCTTATCGGATAGTCAGGCAGTTCTCCAAGCTCCCCCCCAAACAAAGGTGTCAAAAACAACGGTTTGGAGAACGATTCAACGTAATTCTAACATTTCTAGAGATTTCATTTTGAGGTGATATTTTCTGATGAAAAGAAATGGAACTTAGATGGATCCGACGGATTTAACTCTTACTGGCGCGATCTGAGGAAGGAACCTCTATTTTTGGAGAGGAATTTTGGTGGCGGTTCTGTGATTTTATGGGGACCATTTTCTGCAGCAAGCCGTTTGGATACACAATTTATTTCATCGCGGATGAATAGTAGAGATTACATCCAAGTACTCGAAAACAGTTTACTGCCATTTCTGGCAGAACATGACAAAAAACAGGATTTTCCAACAAGATAATGCCAGAATTCATACTAGTCAACAATGGGTTGGATGGAGACATATTTCATTAGGGTGATGAACTGGCCGGCATGTTCTCCTGATCTGAATCCCATTGAAAACATTTGGGGAGTTCTTGTCAGACGGGTATATGCTGAAAATCGCGAATATGAATCACTGGCGGAATTGAAAGCTGCAATCCTTGATGAATGGCAGAAACTTGACCCTGAAATGTTAAATAAATGAATCCAATCGATGAAAAAAAGGATTTTTGAAGTCATAAAATCCAAAGGAGGCCCTATTAATTATTAAGATTTTGTATACATTTTTTATTTAAAAACACTTTATTTTGTTGGAAACTTCAACTGGGTTATATATATGAAACGAGCAAAAAACGTAAAATAGCTGGAACTGTTGCAAAAATAACGAATCCTTGCAATAATTTACCTACAAATAATTTTAGCGCCAGGCTTTCTACATTTAGCAATCAAATACAAAAGCATAATAATTTTCCGAGTGAAAATAACCTAAAATTTCTACGTGGGATATAAATTTGAAACGGAGTGTATTTTAGCAGAGTTCGATGCGAACGCTTTGGGTGCTCAGCACTAAACGTTATATTCGAAACAGCAAATGAGTTAAGAGATTATAACGGCTTTTCTATTGTGCATTTATACCTGTATTTGTATACAGGCATACAAATACAGCGAGGGGAGGGGGGGAGGGAGTTTGTTTGTAGGGCTCAGGTAAGAAATCGGAGCGCAACAGGAGGGTCCAACCCTCCGCCGCATCGAGCGTGCGCTCCAAATACTTGGTCTGTTCAGACCTGTCACTTTCGAACGGCTTCAAATATTGAAAAATCGCTTCGCCCACATATTCCATACTATATTTGGATGCAATTTATGTCAAAATAAAGAATGGATTTTTTGAACCAGTGTGATGGGGGATGATGGCCTTAAACAAAGGTGACAGCCTGGCATCAATGCATTTCAATTTGACACTCGAATACGTTGTTCGGAAACTTTTCCCATTGACACCAAGGGAACACTGCTTCAAATCCACACAACACGTAGCATATGCCGACGACATATGTAGATATCCTTGAAAGATCTCTGGAGAGTGCTAAAGAAGTAACATTCGGTAGCAAGGGAAGTTGGACTACGTATTAACGAAAAAAAAAACAAATATGCCATAAACTAGGAATACAAACGCCAATCAGACAAAGTATTCCAGTAGGAGACTAGAACCAAAGACTATGTGTAACATAAAGTATCCCAAGCCTATGGAAAAAATTCTAACCAATTCTATTGCATTGAGAGCGACGATAAGGTTTTAAACACCCATAGCTACTTCCACCGATTGAATCGGTTGGCTCTTGGATATGGGCAGGTAGAAGCCAATGAGCGGAGATCATGTACTTTGTGCTTGGGATATCTTATATTATTCATAGTCTTTGCTAGAACCTAGAAAATGTTGATAACTTTGTATACTAAGGAGCAAACTTATGGAAGGATGGAATCCATCGAGATAAAAAGATGAATAATGATGGCGAATAATACGTATTATTCGGTACTACCAATAATTAAAAACAAAAACGATAGACCTGTGCTATGGCAGCGAAACGTGGACATTAACCCGGTCATCCGAAAAATTACTTAATGCCTGTGAAAGTAAGGTCTTCAGAAGAATCGTCGGAGCTGTGAGGGGAAGACTCCACTTGTATTAAGTTGTTGCAGATGAAATGGCGACTTTCGCGATGAAGTGAAGTTAGTTGCGATTTTCATGTCTCAAACTGCCGCCAGGTGGCTCTGGTATTAATAAATATTGAAGCATGAATACTCCTACATTTGGTCATGAAATCATTTCAGTTTTGGACTTCATTGAGATCGGAGAGAAAAAAAAATAAAAAAAAACATGGAATCGAGTCAAAAACGGCTACTTTTTCCTTACGAGTTCAAGCTTGGCCACAACGCAAGGGAGGCAACCAAAAACATCAACAGGGCACTTGGAGCTGACACAGTAAGAGAACGAACCACGCAGCTATGGTTCGAATTCCGATCAGGAGATATGACACTTCAAAGTGAGCCATGTGGTCACCCAGAACCGTCGATAGACAACGACGAGCTGCGTTTAATAGTGGAGTCTGACTCACGCCAAACTGTAAGGGACATTGCAGAGAAACTGGGCCTACACTATTCGACAGTTTCCTGGCACTTGCAACAGCTTGGAAAAGTCAAAAAGCTTGATAAGTGGGTTCCGCATGACCTTACTGAGCAACATACGGCCTCATGTATCAAGAATAACGGTCAAAAAATTAAACGATTTGCAGTATGAGACTCTTCCTCATCCACCAGACCTATCACCAATCGATTATCACTTTTTTAAACTTACTTACTTACTTACGATGGCGCTACAGCCCAAATTGGGCTTTGGCCTCCTGAATACTTTGCCTCCATCCATCTCGGTTCAGTGACCGCGTCCTCCAGTTAGAAAATCTTAGCATTGATTTGCCGTCTGCGTCAATCGAATCCTCCCAGCGCTTCCGTGGTTTTCCGACCGGTCTTTGTCCGTTGACTTTCCCTTTTAGTGTGCGTTTGGGAATGGATGGTTGGATGGGTATAGACAGGGTAGGTATCTGATCGGCGTCATTAGGCGACGCCCAGTGTTGTAACTGTCATATACACATCAATTGTGCTCATCATACCTCCTCGTGGTAGCCACCGGAACCTGGTCTTGTCCATCCGGACTTGACTTGCTGAACTGATGGGCGCGAGTGCTAATGAAACAGAAAAATTCTAGCACTATAATAATATGGCCCTCCAAGTTGGGGGTTGGGCGATGTGTTAACAACTCATCCTCGGAAAAAACACACCCGTTTCGAAACCTGAAGCAAAGCCTCGGACTGGATTGATTCAACGGCAACGACCACGCAAACGAAAAATGGACTATTCCTTCGGATCTTGGAACGTGCGATCCCTGTACAGAGCAGGAGCAGTGAGAGAGCTTCTGGAGCAGGCAGTCAAATACAATATAAACATAATTGCACTGCAAGAAACTAAATTGTTAGGTAACGAGATTAATGACTTAAGATCGCACACAATTTTCAAAAGTGGGAAATCATCGAGAAGCCGGGAATTTGGAGTTGCGTTTATCGTCGACAAGAAGTTTAAACACCAAGTTACCAACTTCAAATCCGTCAATGAACGATTGTGTGCAATCCGCATCAAAACAAGTTTTTTTAATGTTTGGCTTATTAATGTCCACGCCCCAACGGAAGACAAAGACGACGAAGTTAAAGACGATTTCTACAGCACCTTAGAATCAACATTCGACTCCCTTCCGTCGAATGATATTAAAATAGTATTAGGTGACTTTAACGCGAAAGTGGGCAAAGAAGAAGCATACATAGGGACAATTGGAAGGCATAGTCTCCATGATATTAGTAACGACAACGGCCAGAGGCTGACTGATTTCGCCAGCAGCAAAAACCTTATTGTAAGCTCGACATGCTTCCCGCATCGTGACATTCATAAGAGAACGTGGGCTTCACCCGACGGAAAAACATTCAACCAAATAGACCATGTTCTAATAGAGAAAAGGACGGCCTCCTGCATTCTCGGCGTCCGTACATGTCGAGGGGCTAATTGCGACACAGACCACTATTTGGTAAAGACCAACCGAGGACACTCAAAAATACAACCGGTTCCTAAATTCGACATAGGGAAGCTCAAAAACGAGAAAATAGTTGCGAAATATACGTCAGCCTTGGAGAGGCACTTCGCGACAATGCTGAATACCACTGTCAGCATGCCAATAGAAGAAATGTGGCAAAAAATCAAAGATGGCATTACATCTGTCGCAGAGGAGGTGATAGGACAACAACCCCGGCGCAAAAGAAATGATTGGTTCGACAACGAATGCCAAGATGCCTTAGAACGAAAAAATGAAGCTTACAAAATATTAACGGAACGGCCGACACGAGCCAAACAGGACAAGTACAAGGATCTTAGACGATTTGCAAACAAAATATGCAGACAAAAAAAACGGAAGTACAATAATGACGAAATTAAAAACATGGACGAACAATTTAAATTACACAACACAAGTGCCGCGTATTCCCTTGTCAAAAGGATGAAAGAAGGTTACAAACCGAAAACGACCCTCTGCAAGGATGCAGAAGGGAACATTATAAGTAACGCGGAAGACATAAAACTAAGATGGGCACAATATTTTGAACACCTTCTTAACCCGAGCCCATCACCTACACGAACAGCAGCAGCAGATACAATAGCAGGTATAACTGATGTAACAGCTGATGAAAGATCCGCTTTGAGTCCTCCCACACTCGAAGAAGTAAAAACAGCCCTAAGGAACCACCCAAACAACAAAGCGCCGGGCACTGATCAAATCCCAGCTGAACTTCTGAAAGCCGGCGACACCTGCATAGCGCATCTCCTACATAGATTAGTCGCGGACATATGGACGCAGGAAATACTTCCTGAAGATTGGCGCAAGAGCATCATATGTCCAATTTATAAAAAAGGTGACAAACTCTGCTGCGAAAACTACCGAGGAATATCTCTGTTGTGTACGTCTTATAAGATTTTGACGAAAATTCTAGAAAAGAGAATTAAGCCCTATGCTGATAAAGTAATTGGTGAATACCAAGGCGGATTTAGAGCTGGACGCTCAACCACGGACCAGATATTCTCAGTTAAACAGGTGCTGGAAAAGTGCTGGGAATATAATATTGATGTGCACCAGATATTTGTTGACTTCAAACAAGCATACGACAGTATCGACAGGCGCGTACTGTATAAAATCATGTTGGAGTTTGGAGTCCCACCGAAACTGGTCCGACTGACAAGAATGACAATGACTGAGTCTTTGTCACAAGTCAGAGTAGAAAATGATCTGACTTCCAGTTTTAAAACAGACAACGGGCTTAAACAAGGTGACGGCCTCGCACCAATGCTTTCCAACTTAACACTCGAAAAAGGAAAAAGACGCCAATCAGACAAAATATTACGGTAGGAGACTATAACCTAGAAAACGTAGACTATTTCATATATCTAGGGGCGAATCTATCGAAGGATGGAAGCGAACCCATCGAAATCAAAAGAAGGATAATGATGGCAAACAAGACTTATTATTCGGTACTTCCAATAATCAAAAACAAGAACGTGCACAGAAAACAAAACTTAAGCTATACAAAACAATCATAAGACCTGTGCTATGCTATGGCAGCGAAACGTGGACATTAACTCAGGCGTCCGAAAAACTACTTAACGCCTTTGAAAGAAAGGTCCTCAGAAGAATCCTCGGACCTGTGAGGGAAGAATCGATCTGGAGAATACGATACAATAGAGAATTGTATGCCATCTTCGACAATCCAGAAGTGTCAACCCTCATAAAATTTAAAAAGTTACAATGGGCTGGTCATGTGGAGCGGATGGATGACGGAAGAATTCCCAAACGCACACTAAAAGGGAAAGTCAACGGACAAAGACCGGTCGGAAAACCACGAAAGCGCTGGGAGGATTCGATTGACGCAGACAGCAAATCACTGCTAAGATTTTCAAACTGGAGGACGCGGTCACTGAACCGAGATGGATGGAGGCAAAGCATTCAGGAGGCCAAAGTCCGATTTGGGCTGTAGCGCCATCGTAAGTAAGTAAGTGCGTTTGGGAATTCTTCTTTCATATATACGCTCTACATGACCATCCCATTGTAACTTCTTAAATTTTATGAGGGTTGACACTTCTGGATTGTCGAAGATGGCATACAATTCCCTGTTGTATCGTATTCTCCAAATCGAGCCTTCCCTCACAGGTCCGAGGATTCTTCTGAAGACCTTTCTTTCAAAGGCGTTAAGTAGTTTTTCGGACGCCTGAGTTAAAGTCCACGTTTCGCTGCCATAGCATAGCCCAGGTCTTATGATGGTTTTATATAGGTTAAGTTTTATTTTCCTGTTCACGTTCTTGTTTTTGATTATTGGAAGTACCGAATAATAAGTCTTGTTTGCCATCATTATCCTTCTTTTGATTTCGATGGGTTCGCTTCCATCCTTCGATAGATTCGCCCCTAGATATATGAAATTGTCTACGTTTTCTAGGTTATAATCTCCTACTGTAATATTTTGTCTAATTGGCGATTTTTTCCTAGTTTGGGTCATAATTTTTGTTTTGTTTTTATTAATACGTAGTCCAACTTCCCTTGCTACCGAGTCAAAGTTTACAAATACCTCCTTAGCACTCTCCAGAGATCTTGCAAGGATATCTATATCGTCGGCATATGCTACGAGTTGTGTGGATTTGAAGCAGTGTTCCCTTGTTGCAACGGGAAGTTTCCGAACAACATATTCGAGTGTCAAATTGAACAACATTGTTGCAAGGCCGTCATCTTGCTTAAGGCCGTTGTCTGTTTTAAAACTGGCAATCAGATCGTTTCCTACTCTGACTCATGACAAAGACTCGGTCATTGTCAGTCGGGTCAGTTTCGGTGGGACTCCAAACTCCAATATGATTTTATACAGTACGCGCCTGTCGATACTGTCGTATGCTTGCAAGAAGTAAACATATATATGGTGCAATATTATATTCCCAGCACTTTTCCAGCACCTGTTTAACTGAGAATATCTGGTCCGTGGTCGATCGTCCAGCTCTAAATCCGCCTTGATATTCACCAATCACTTTGTCAGCATAGGGCTTAATTCTCTTTTCCAGAATTTTCGTCAAGACCTATGGACAAATACCAGTTGGAAAACCACGGGAGCAGTCGGAGAATTCTACTGACGCAGATAGCAGATTTTCAAACTGGAGGATGCGGTTAGTGAACCGAGAAGCCGTAGTATACAGGAGGTTAAAGTCCGATTTGGGCTGTAGCGCCATCGTAAGTAATATAGGGCCCATTACGGCTTTTTAGTCTTCGAGAGATGGTGAAAGGAAGGAGAGGACACGAATAATTTTTATATAGTAGATTGAAATTATCATAAAAGTAATATATTTAAAATTTTAGATCAATACTTTTTGAGAAAATCCGATAACTGTCAAATTGCGAAATTGTGTCCTTTTTTAATGGCGTGAAGAGATTTGGCACGTTCACGAACTTATCCTTACTTTTGCGTCAAAAACGACGTGTAAAAAATTTGAACTTTCTAGATCAACGCTTTCTCAAGCTAGAGAGGACACGGACGGACGATTTTGAAATTTTTGAGTGATAATATGAACTTCTCATTCATTCATTTTTTTCTCCGAGCCTTAATTCTTAGCCTTACAAACTTTGTGGCAAACTTATAATACTCTCAGATTTCATCAAGAGTATAAAAATGCAAAACAATATTAAATCTACGTCAGAAGAAGCAACACTAATTAACAGACTAGGCTCTTGATCTAAAATAAATTTTTATTAAATTTGTACATATTTTATATTTATTTATTGATCCATACATGCTATAATTAATTTAACCTATTAAATAAAAATGTACACACACAAGCCACAAGTGAATAGGGCTAAATTAATTATTTTCGCTTTCGCAATGATCTCGTTACGATCGCTTCCTTATGTCGATTTACGAGTGGAGTTGGTTTTCGTGCTGATTGGGTCCTTCCAGCTTTGTTCGGCACGGATACTTTCGACAGAGTGTCATTCGAAATAATGCTTTCATTTTCATCTGATTTTGTATTGGCAGTCATGCTCTTTTTTATTGCTGAGTTCTTTTTTGAACTCGTTGCCTTATTTTTCTCTACTGATAATGTCGCTGTCGTCGATGTATTTGTCTTTGAGGATTTCACACTATCCCTTTTCGAATTCTCTTTATTCGACGACAGACGTTTGTCAGGCGTACTGATAATCGCAATCGATATCGGCGATTTACCCTTTGCAATCGTCCTGGTTACGATATGATTGAAAAGGAAATCATGCTTGGATTTGTTTCGTGTGTTACGATGATGCAATGATGATTCGAGCGTTGGTGCAGGAATTTTCGTTGTTTTCGTTGCAGCAGATTTTGAAGTTGTTTTTTCTTTATTTTCGCTAGCTGAAGGATTTTTCATTTCGATGACTTTTTCGATCGTAGCAGTCTCTCCTTTTTGAGACTTTTCATTTGTTTTACTGTCTGAAAGTGGAACATTTTTTCTCGGTTGTTTGCGTAATGGAGTATAAACAAAATCGTTGTAACCTTTTCCGGCACCTGGCGATGTAAATAATCGTAAGCGACGTTTTGATGTTCCACCTCGTCTGCCTTCTATCGTCATGTTTTCGATCTAAAAATTTAAAGCAGGAAATATTAGAAATTATGATTTGATTAAAATATTAATAGAATTTTTTACCGATTTATTAGTATTCTTTGTCGACACAGTTTTATTGTTCCGTTTCGCCTTAAATGAAATTCAGATAATATTAATGGGATAACTCAGTCAAACAACTTGTTGCTACAAAAAATTTATTTCAACATTTTTTTTTGTCTATAACAATTACAATTACATTGGTTGCCGGTGCCGACTTATGAAATTATGAAATGCATATAGCTTAAGGATATCGTACAAATATATCAAGGGAAACATGGTAAGATTATTCTTTTTAGGGCTTCAATCATACTTTGTAACAAAAATGGATGGGCTAGGTAGAAATTTCTTGGGTTGGGCAATACTTCAAATTCAAACACTCTGCAGTATACAGTATACTCCAGAGTCTTTGAATTGAGGTAATCTGCATGAAATTAAATTCAATGTGGTAAACAACCTAAAACGACCTAAAAACTTTCAGTGTCAGATATTGATGTACACAGACAGACAAAAGTATTCACCACTCGACGTATATCGACATTAATTACGAAAATACTATCTTTGTATTTTCATTATAAAATCTTATACAAAGCGATGTTTCTTATTGTCTCCATTCCAAGAAAAAATCTAATAATTTAGGTATGGTACGAGTTTCGCTTGGACAAAAGTATTCGCCACTTGTATTCCTAGTTAAAATTCTAGGAATTTACAAACAAAACAAAACAAATTCACTACACTACTAGCATACGAATGGAGATATTTTCCAGTCTACGATACTACTTTTGCATAGCTTAGTGACCGCGATTGCATTTGTGAGGTATTTTATGAGTTTTAAAAGTAAAAATGAGTCGAAAAGGGAAAGAAACCATTGTGGAGGAACGGAAAATAATTTTAAATTTGTTTATGGACATGAAACCTATCGAAGAGATTTGTCAAATAGTGAAACGCAGTCGAACCACAGTTCGCGATATAATAAAGCGGTTTTCAGGCCAGGATTTTCGAAATCTTAAAGGAAGTGGAAGACCTAACAAGCTTAATGCTAAACCGAGAAATTTCGAAAATTTTTAAAAAGGAACCAATAACCAGTTCATTGAAAATCGTAGCAGCATTTACGGAAGATACAGGAATCGATATACACTCTCGTACTATACGTAGAGTCCTACGAAGTTATGGATACAATTCCCGATGTTGCAGAAAAAAAACCCTTCATAAGTAATTTTAATAGAATAAAGAGGTTAAAGTTTGCTAAAGAGTTTATTAACAAACTAACAAATTCCAGGAATAAAGCCATCTTCTCAGACGAAAGAAAATTTTGCTTGTACCATTCAGATGGACGGATTCGTGCCAGTAGGAACTGAATTCGACAAAAAGAACATTCAAGTAGCGGTGAAGCATGGTGGCAATTCGGTGATGGTATGGGGGTGTATACCGGCATCTGGCGTGGGAGAACTGGTATTTGTTGACGGTATAATGAAAGAAGACGATTATTTCAATATCTTAAAGGAAAATTTAAGAAAAAGTGCCGAAAAATTGGATCTTGTAGACGATTATTATTTCCAGCACGACAATGATCCAAACCATACTGCTGAAATAGTACGTTTGTGGATTCTCTACAACACACCTCACACTCTGAAAACTCCTCCCCAGTCACCTGACCCCAACCCCATAGAAGATTTATGGGATTCCCTCGACCTCATTCATAACCTTTCACTGTACGCGAAAACATCAAGTCTCATCGCGCATATACCAAGGAGGATATATAAAATGAAGTGTCTCATGTGGGAATACGTTTTGATTCGGCAATTTTCGAAAATTGTGTACTTGGCTTCAAACTTTTACAAAAAAAAAACATAATTTGTATTTTCTCTTGGTTGCTAATATTCAGTCAGCAATAGAGTAATTTTCAGTACAATGGAGTTTGCTGTTTTATTTCAGAAATCTTTATTTTTTCAATTTTTATTAGTTTTTGATTCGTGCCTTAGCTAAGCACTTTAGCAACGGAAAATTTAACGCGGACAGAGATAGTTGCATTGGGTTTAAGTATGTCAAACAAGGATAATGAGAGAATTCTTCCGAAAATTTGACAATTGTTTCGGACAATTTAAGGCGGGACAGGGTTACTTGCTATAGGCTTAAGTGTGCCAGACAAAGATAGCGAAACGATTGTTTCAACAAATTTCGAGCATTTCGCCAGTAAGGGAGGGAAATAGTTTCATTCCCACTTTCTTACAAAGCAAAGCATGTTCATAGTTTCTCCTTATTAGGAGGATACCTTGGCATATACACGCAAGTTCTACTAACACACTAGATTAATCATACAGCGGGTCGCTTACGTCATCAAGTGTTCGGGGACCTTGACAAACTGCATGTATAGGCCTAAAACAAAAACAACACAGGCAATGTAGAGACACGACCAACAGGAAAAAGGATCGAACAAGAGCGATACGAGAAAGAAATAATTCGGAACATCTGGCACTCGATTTGGATTATTCAGCAACAACAGCAACCACAGAAGAATTACTCGGCACGCATAATCATCGAAGATCTCCAAACAAAAACAGTAACTCGGCAGCGAAGACGAGTTACTATTGACGGCGATGATACCGACAATGAGTTACAATGAGCGCCGACATGGACGGCGGTATGAACGATGGTCGGTTGACCCGAGGCAGCCAGTTCAGACTCAGAAGCGAAAGAGATTAGGAGTTGTGACTCGGACAGGAGACTTGAAAGTAAAAAGCGAAAGAGTGGAAGCAGCAGAGTCGTACAGTGAAGAAAATGAAGTTGAAATTGAATTTGGAAAATAAAGTAAAGTGAAATTGTTGGTTTAATAGTATTTCATGAAATAGTGCAGTTTGTATGGGAGGTGGTAGATGGAGTAGCGGAATTCGTAATTTGTATACTGCAGATCGCAATTATCATAAAAATAATATGTTCAGAATTTCAAATCAATGTCTTTTCTCGTTCTCAAGAAAATCTGATTGCTGTAGATTTCTGAAAATGTGTGTAACGTTAGCATTCAAGCTGCATATAAACGTATATAATAGACGGGAATTAAATAAATAATTTCACACTCAACGAAACTTTCAAACAGCGCAAGGGAAGACCCATGTGCTCCACAAAATATATTGATGACCCCGACGTGATCTGGAGATCACATTTCAGAACGATTTTTGTTTGATATTATTGTATTATACTATTTTTATATTCTCAGCTTGAACTGTGGGGGAGCTCACTTTCGAGCCGCCTGCTCTTTGAAAGGAGATCGACTTCCTCATATGCAATTATGAGAAGGATTCTTCTAGCCGCAAGATAGCCGAAGAATACTGGATAGTGACATTTGTATGGCAGGTGAAGGAACGGGATGAAGGTTATAATTTTTGAACATGTAATTGCAGGTACAAAAACTTGGGATTTGTATGGAAGGATGGTAGGATCTTGACGATTTCGCAACTAATAATTAGCATTGTTATAACCATAGTTTGCGCCAATTTTGAAATCGATAGTTCCTGCCCGCCAAGGATAGTAAGATCGCTATCTGGTAGAATAAAGACTTTTATATTCTGGAAAAACGCTAATTCAAGCAGCACTTACGCTGTTTAAAAAACAATTAAGAGCCGTCAAACGAACTTCATGAAAGAGATTTTGTGAAGAAATCGATACTGCTAGGATAAAGAGGACTCTATCCAAAGACCCATACTCATACCATATGCCCGAAATACTGGATAAAAGTAATGGTTCTTGGACGGAGTAAAGCGTCATTGTGAAAATTCCGAAGGAGGGCGACCTTCGCGATTGTGGCAATTGGCGTGGCATGTATACATAATGTCGTATCGAAAATCATGGCTAAAATAATTCTCAATGGGATTAGTGATGTTGTAGAAAGCACTCTCGAAGTTAATCAGACTGGATAACATAAAGGGTTGTCTTGTATCGACTATAGTTACTCCATGGGACACTAGGGGCGCTTTACCATAGTTTGGCAAAGGTGAAGCCCGATATTTGGAGCGAAATTTAAAAAATGTGTCGACCGTTTTTTTGGTTCGTTCCTAACATCAATAACTGTGAGCAGTTTAATACTTAACAAGAAGTCACAAACAGAAATTTTGAATTTGGTGAGTTTAGTGGCCAATTTCATCTACCCTAAGATGAAATTGGCCACTAAACTCACCACACCACGAATGGTGAATTGGGGAAGCTGAATTCCCAGATGTCGATTGTGACATTTCTGCCAGACTCTGATATAGTGTGTCTTCTTCTTGCATGGAGTGACTCTAGTACAGACCATACAAATACCCTGCGGATGTTAGTATAGATAAGATCATAGCTATGATTAAAGAATCCTATGAAGATCCTATTGATACATATTATCACCAGCCCTGTTTATTGTGGTAATAAGTTACATCTTGAAAGCTGCACTGGGAGGTAGGGAAGATAAATGTCTGCAGATTTTAAGATTTTAAATAACCTTAATCATGCTGATGACGTGTGTTTGCTTCCACATAATTGTTCGGAGTCAAATGTTTGCTAAATGCAAAGAGGCAGGCCTGAAAATAAATGTGCGCAAAGCCAAGTACGAGGGCTGTATGATAAGTACCCGTGTTTACCGATTGCAACACTGACGCAAAATGTTTATGCCATTATGTAGCGCCATCTTTACAATGACGACTGTGAAAATTTCAGACAAATTTATCGAGTAGTTTTGTTTTGACAGCTGTTGAAATTCATCAAGTTCGTGTTTATTTACAATCATGGAGAAAGAGCAATATCGATCAGTGATTCGATTTCTTTTTTTGGAAGGGAAGACGTGTGAGGAAATCAAAGTGAAGTTGCATGCCGTTTATAAGGACCATGCACCTTCGATGACTACCAGCAGATATTGGTTTAATGAATTCAAGCGTGGCCGAACATCCGTTTTTGATTAAGAGCGCCCAGGCCGTCCGATTGAGATGACTACGGAGGATATGGTTAATAAAATCCATGATATTGTGTTAGCAGATCGTCGGATGAAGGTCAGAGAGATTACTGACATTGTACACATCTCAAATGGACGCATACAAAATATCCTACACGAAAAATTGGGCATGAGAAAGCTATCGGCGAGATGGGTGCCGCGTTTGCTAACAGTGGAGAAAAAACGAAATCGCATGACGGAGCACTGTTTGGACATGTTCAAGCGCAATCCGAAAGAATTTCTACGGCGTTTCGTGACTGTTGACGAAACATGGATCCATCACTACACGCCAGAAACGAAAGATCAGTCAAAACAGTAGATTTCACCCGGCGAAATTGCTCCAAAGAAGGCGAAAACGGTTCCATCGGCCGGAAAAGTCATAGCCACCGTTTTTTGGGATTCGCAAGGCATCATCTGCACCGACTATTTGGAGAAAGGAAGGACAATGACGGGGCAGTACTATGCTGATTTATTGGATCGATTCAATGCTGAATTGATAAAAAAAACGGTCTCACTAGGCGAAAAAAAGTCCTTTTTTCCCCATGACAACGCACCTGCTCACTCGTCCGCAATCGCCACAGCAAAACTGGTCGAATTGCGCTACGAATTGCTGCCTCACCCACCATATTCCCCTGATTTGGCCCCCTGTGACTTTTTCCTCTTTCCAAACTTGAAGAAATCGTTGGCAGGAAAGAAATTCGACTCGAATGAGGAGGCTATCGACGCAACAGAGGCCTATTTTGCGGAGTTCGACAAATCATTTTTTTGGATGGCTTGAAAAAGTTAGAATATCGCTGGACTAAATGTATCGAGCTGAAAGGAGATTATAAATAAAAAAAAAATATTTTTAATGCGTTTTCTTTCCTACCCGTGTTAGGAAAGAAAACGCATTAATCATCATACACCCCTCGTACATGCACATGGGTTTGAACACAAGTGCACCGATTGTGCTGAACGGACAAAATATAAAAGATGTGCAAAACTTTTTTTACCTCGAAAGCATTGTCATCATGGACGGCGGAGCCGAAAAAGGAATAAAAAAAAACCTCGTCAAGCCTTTGGTATCCTCGCATGCATGCGTTAAATCCGTGTTTTTATATGATTGTACTACATTGAAATGCCTCCGACGCATTTTAGGGACATGTTGGTCAGAAGTGATTTCCAACGACGAACTTTGGAATAGAACTGGACAGAATACCATAGGCATGAAGATTTAAAGGCGGAAGTGGCAAAGGATCGGTCATACTTTGAGGAAACCAGGAAACATCGCCAAAAAAGCTCTTGATTATAATCCTCAAGGAAGACGTTGGGTTGGTCGACTATGTTGCACATGGATGCGGGCAGGATGCCAGAGGAATAAACGAGTCCTGGCGACGACTAAAGGCCGATCGCGTTTTGTGGAAAAGAACTGTTTTTGTCCTATACCACCATAGGAGGTCTTAGCAGGAAATTAATTGATTGAAAAAAAAACTTGACATTTGTATGGAAGGTGGTAGAAGGAATGGAAAGATCTGGACGATTTCGAAATTCTTATAACCATGGTATGCAGCAATTTTTAAAACGATAGCTCTAATATTTTCCGAGAGAAAAGACATTTTTTAATTTTTCAAAATATGAGAAATGCGGGTATAAGAAGGGCAGTGAAGTGGATTTTTGAACGTTTATGGCAAGGTAGGAGGAGGTAGAAGGGATGTGCGAATCGAAACATAATTTTTCTAAGCTACTGGTGTTCACATCGTTACTCACGCGAGTTCTTAGATCTATGTAGTGAGAACATGGATGAAATTTTGACCCGAATTGTCACTGGAGACAAAACTTGGGTTCATCATTATGAGCCAAAATCAAAGCAGGAGTCAATGCAATGGCGCTTCACCCCCTAAGAAGTTCAAGGTATCACAATCCACCGGAAAATCGTGGGCACTTTTCCTTTGGATTCAGAGGAGGTTTTGATGATCGACTATAAAGAAAAAGGACAAAATATTACAGGATGATACTATGCCAACCTGCTAAAAAAATTAAAGGATTCCATCAAAGAGAAAAAAAGAGGAAAGTGGACTCGAGGTGTGATACTTTTGCGTGACAACGCACCTGTTCACAAAAGCCACGTTGCAATGGCTGCCCTACAGAAATGCGGCTACGGAATATTGAACCACCCCCTTATAGTTCAGGACCCTTCCGATTAATATTTTTTCCAAAACTGAAGAAAGAACTCCGGGGAAGAAAATTTACCAACGATGAAGAGCCGAAGTCGGCAATTGCAGCCTGTTTTGAAGGCTTTGATAAAACATTTTTTTTAGAATGAATAAATAAACTTTGTGAGAGATGTGATAAAGGTATTAGGCTTAAGAGAGAATATACTGAAAAGGAAAAATAATAACTTGTTTAATTTTACCCCCTTCCCGGTGATTCCGCGAAACTTTTGACCTCCCATTGTACCACGTAAACAAATTGAATCTTTCCGTCTGATCTAGCGTGCGCTTCGTCCGAGCGGCCATTTTTATGCTCGCTAGTTTATCTAAATGGAAGTTATATTGCACTTTGGGTGGAATAATAGAACAAGTTTTACTTGGAAGTGATTATGATGGATGTTTGATCATCTGAACGGGTTCAGATGCTCAACAGTCTTTTTCGATTTGTCCATAAAACTTGCAGCCTTATGAATAGGAAGTACAATAATAGGAAAATTAATAAATCTTAAGGAAAAAATACATAAAAGCAATGCGGAAGCTATAAGACTGAGGTGGGCACAAATCTCTTCTCAATTCGAGCCTATCCTTCGCACAAAACGCAGTAGATATAACGACTACTGAGGTGTACCGATTCAACCAGCTGCTGTAAACAAACTGATTAACAGACCGCGCTAATTTTTGGGATAATAATTAAGGACAGTCCTACTTGCTTATCAAAAAAAAATTTTTAATTTTTTCCCAGATTAATTTTATTTATAAATTATCGATACTTTTTTATCACAATGTATGTACCTCAAATAATCGCGGACATACATACATATATGGACGCAGGAAACACTTCCAAAATATTGGAGCGGAAGCATTAAATTTCCTATCGAGCACGTTTGAAGGAAAAGAAAAGAAAAGGCTGTTGCATGGATGCAAGGAGCTCAACAACTTCAACCGTTACAAATATCGTAGTAACTTATTTACCCACTTTCTTGTATCATATCCTTAAACGCTGAAATTTCAGTTGAGTCCAAGAACTTTGAAAATGTAATTCGAATCGAGTTTTTTTTATTAGAAATCGTTATTTACGGTCAAGACTCATGATTTAGTCGTGAAAGAACATTGTTTCAGATCTTCTCTAGGCAGCTGGAGAGGTACGAATTGGCAGTGTCTTTCTCGGCACTGGTTTCTCCGGAAGAACCTAAGGCAATTCGTCATTACTTCCCATCAGTGGCCATTCTTTCCTACCCTGTGATAGAAATTTAGTTGTACGATACTATAATAAAAAGAAACATAACAGGACTACGATTGGACGTAAGGCCCAATCATGCGAAACTCTAGATGAAGAAAAATTTTTTGATTTTAAGAAATTTTGTATGGGGAGTGGTAGAAGGAGTGACGGAATTGAAACAATTTGATCACATCATGCTAAAGTTGCTATCGGAATGTTTTATTGCAAATTTAAGCTTCAAAAATTTAATACGTACTATGGAAATTAGTGAATTGGATTTAGTGAAATTGTGCAGTTTGTATGGGAGGTGGTAGAAGGAGTGGGGAGTTCTTAGTGAATTTTTCAAAAATTACTGTAAACATGATGCATTTGACATGGGGGAGGGGGGGGGGGGGTTAGAAGGAGTGAAGCTAATCATCTAATTTTTTTCGGTCCAAATTTCAGATAAATAGCTTTTATACTTTTTGAGAAAATTGGTTTATTGTCGAATTCCGAAATTGTGTCATTTTGTATGTGAGGGAGTAGAAGTGGAGCGATTCGGACCGTTTGCGAACTTAATTTTTTGTCAAAAATGACGTATGCAAAATTTGAGCTAAAGAAGGCACGGACGTACGGACATCTGGTTTTTAAATTTTCAAGTGATAATATGAGCTTCTGCATCATTCATTTTTTCTCCGAGGCTTATTTCTAAGCGTTACAAACTTTGTGGAAAACTTATAATACTCTCAGATTTCATCTAGAATATAAACTTAACAGGACTACGATTGGGCGTCAAACCGATATTCTAGATCAGTGGTGTCCAAAGTGTGTTCCCACGAACCCTGCGGCTCCACCAAAAATATGGCGGCTTATCAAAAAAAATACAATGTTGGGCTTCAGCTGTGGAGCAAAATAACTTGGAGTGTTTCCCGGCGCTTAATGATTTTCTTGCAAAATCTGAAGTGGATTTTGATATGGAAGTCCGTGATAATATAAAAACTCATCTGTTCACACATCTTTTTATAGAAATCGCTAACTGATTACTTTCATTAATTTTTTTTTCTCTAAACCTTATTTCTTCGCGTTACAAACTTTGTGGCAAATTTATAATACTCTCAGTTTTCATCTAGAGTATAAAAATAAAAACAACGCACCGGACATACTATGCATCACAAAATTATTTGTACCATGCAAATAAAATCTTCAAGTTAAGTCATGTTTAAAGTGCGCGTAACAGCTTTAAGGAAAAATATGTTTGGAGGAAAAGGAAGCGAATAATGTCCTTAAAATACCCAATGACAAAGTTAACGCAATTCATTTAAAGCAAAGGAATTAAAAGTAAAAAACATTTTAACAAAATTATTTGTACCATTGAAATTTATTCACAAAATTATTTGTACTGAAAATACCAGAAATGAAAAGAAAAAGTCATTCTTTTTCGACATTTAATATGAGGTGCTGCCTCCCTTTGCATTTATTACTGCCTGCAGTCGCCTTGAAACTGATTCCACTAAATTCATCGTTATTTCCTTGAGAATATTATTCCAAATTTCAATTATTTCATTGCAGGCAGCTCATTGCGATTTTCCGATTTCATGTTTGATTTGTTGCTTCACGTAATGCCAAAGGTTCTCAATCACATTCAAATCCGGGCTCTGAGGGGGCCAAGGTAGAAGCTCTTGTTGAATTTTGTTAAAAAATAAAGTAATTTAACGACCTTTGTGATAGGAGCATTATATTGCTGCAATATGAAGTCCCCTCCAAGCAAGGCCTTCGCTGACTGGAAGGCGTTATCATTACCAGTTGCCAAATAAATGAACTGGGTAAATTTTCCTTTTAGTTCAACCAGTTTTCGTATACTATTGTAGTCATACAGCCCCAAACCATTATTTTTCCGCTATTGTGCAGGCGGAATGGTTCGCTGTTGTTTTTTTCTTTAAGCAGGAGTGGTACGATAATATTCTTTGCCATATGATCCATCTAACGAAAATGCTAACTCATATGTCCACAGAATGGATTTCCAGAAGGGCTTATCAATATAATCTTTTACAAATTCCAGTCTGCGAACTTTATTTCGTTCCTTTTTACATAACATTTTTTATTCGCTTCCTTCAACCTCCGTCGAATCATTAACATTTTGAAGAAATATTTTAATTGGAATTGAGCCACCTTTAGTCACCGCTTCAACGATTTCTCGATCTTCTCTATTGGATGTGACACGCTTTCTGCCCCTACCGCGTGCCGTTTTCAAAGTTTTTGTATTATTTAATTTCCGAACGTGATACAAAACGGTATTTCTATGACACTTAAATTGTTTAGTTAAAGTAACCCCGACTCTGTACTGACTAATGATATACATTCTGTCAAAAAAGTACCGGGAATTGTTCCATAAAACGCAAAATAATTCTTCAATCATCAAAATTTCTGTTGTCGCCTTCAAAATAGGCTCCATTCGAAGCAATACACATATGCCAACGATTAATCCAGTCATCAAAGCACCTTTTAAACGCGTTTGAAGAGATCGCCTAAAGCTCCTTCAGCAAATTCTCCTTAATGGCCTCTATCAAAGCGGCGTCCGCGGAGTGGCAATTTAAGTTTTGGGAAAAGAAAAAAGTCACAGGGGGCTAAATCCGGTGAATACGGTGATTGTTCGATGATATTTGTCGAGTTTTTGGCCAAAAAAGCGTTCACAATATGAGCCTTGTGAGACGGTGCGTTATCATGGTGCAAGATCCATGAGTTTTCTTTTCACAAATCCGGCCGTTTCATACGCACATTCTCTCTCAAACGCCGCATAACTTCCAAATAATATGCTTTATTTACCGTAGAACCATTTAGAACGAATTGCGAGAGCACAACACCACGATAATCGAAGAAAACGAGCAGCATGACTTTCACTTTTGACCGACTTGACGTGGTTTTTTGGGTTTCGGCTCATGTGGATAGCGCCATTCAGCCGCCTGTTGACTAGTTTGCATGTCAAACTCATATACCCACATCTCATCACCTGTTATGATGCGCTGGATAAACGTTGGGTCCAAATTCACTTGCTCAAGCATGTCTTCAACCACCTTCTTCCGATGAATTTTTTGAAGGAAATTCAACTCTCTTGGAACGAGTCGAGCAGCCACGCGTCTCATGCCCAATTGATGGTTTAAAATGTTGCGAATTGCGAACACGCTGAGGTCATGAGATATCTCCCTCAAACTTAAATGACCGTTTTCCAGCACCATTTCCTTGACTTTGTCGACGTTTTCATCGGTTGAAGACGTTGATGGGCGACCAGATCGGGGCAAATCTTCCACGACTTCTCGGCCCTCTGCAAACGCCTTATACCACTCGTAAACCGGTGTTTTTGATACAGCACACTCGCCATAGACTTTTTGCAGCATTTTCAACGATTCGGCAAACGGAATTCCGTTGAAAACACAAAATTTAAGATTAACTCTGTGTTTGATATTGTTATACTAGATCTGGCAACCACGTAATTTGATCTTTCTGGAATATGGAAGAATTTTGTAGAACAGTCCCCCAATATGTAAAAAGCCATAATCAAAGATCTAGAACCTTCGAGTTGAGACACACAACCGATGACATACACCAGGAAGGTTCGATAATTGGGGGAAAATGGTATAAAAACACGAAGCTTTCAGACGGATGAGTCAGTCATTCAGCGACATCTATCGGTAGACGCGGACCGGTGCAAGAACGCGATAGAACAATATCGGCGGTGGTGCCTATGCTGCGAATTAAGTTAAAGTGCGAATAAATAAATTATCACTTATTTTTAAACGAATAGTGTTTTACCTGAAATCCCGGCGAACCTCTAGCTCGCAACAATATTTTTATCAATAGTAAAAATCGCAGAGCACACCTGAGGTTGACTGATATAATTGAATGCCAAAAACAAACTAATTGACAGATCACGCTCAAACTCTGCATCATTATAGAGGACAGTTGTGCGAACATTGCAGCAAAAAAAATTTTGACATGTGTGACGCGCGCTTTTTAAATGAACAATTCCCGGTACTTTTTTGACAGAATGTATACTTTATCTTCGTATGACAGCTCTCGCACTTTCGGCATTTTCACACAATACTTAATCGTCACACTTGTTTTAAGCACGAAAAACAATTGAGAAGTTAATACCTTACTGATTTCAGTTCAAATAACTAACGGTGGTCTCATATTTTCTCAGAAATAGTACTGTTACCATTGGGTACAAATAATTTTGTGAATAAATTTCAATGGTAATTATAATAATTTTGTTTAAATGTTTTTTACTTTCAATTCCTTTGCTTTAAATAAATTGCGTTAACTTTATTATTGGGTATTTCAAGGACATTATTCGCTTCCTTTTCCTCCAAACATATTTTTCCCTAAAGCTGTTAAGCGCACTTTAAACATGGCTGAACTTGAAGATTAGGATTTTTTTTCCATGGTACAATTAATTTTGTGATGCATAGTACACGGTGGGAGACTATGAGCTTTTTATCAAATCATTATGTAAAAATAACTGCTTTACTGTTATAATAGTGAATGCTGAAGACGTGGTTGATTATAAAAGTTGATGCTCTCTGTACTAAAAAAAACAATGGTGTCTGTAGAATCTGATGATCGGAACACTTCAAAGGCTCAGAAGGTTCAACTAAAAATCATCTAATTCATATGATTTTCTCACTCTTACAAGCATACAAACTTGGTTACAGCAAACCCTTTCATTAAGAGTATAACCACGTACACCTTCAGGTTGAACAGCAACAACAAAACTTCACTAAAGCTGCCTTAAGCATTGAGCGAGGAAGATGAATGAATATGCTGTTTTTATCTTTTAGCAATGTTCTCATTTTTTAATACCAAATGTTTTCAATATTTTAATGTGAAATAAATACATTATTTCTATAATGACTTTGTTTTTACACTTATTGATTGATAAACCTTGGTATCAGATACAAAATAAATAAATGTATTTGAGAAACCGCATAAGTCAAGGAACTTTCAAAATCGCTTGAAAAAAATCAATCCAGAGGGACATATTCCATTAAAAAAATTAGGAAGTAAAAGATTTGGATTGCGCTAAAACATTTTTTATGCAATGTGCCTAAAGGCAGTTGACTTATGCGTTTTCTCAAACTTTTTTTTTTTTTTTGATTACTAAATTTAACATTTTCTGATATAATTTTTATAGGTTGGTATAACAGTATGTAAAACTAAGACTACAAAAAAAAAGCTACAAGTAAATGACATTGAATCGTTTAATCGGTCTCACCTGTGTATTATTCTTTCCTTGCGTAGTTAAACATCTTCTTGTTCGAGATGCGGGAGCCTGCATATAAAAATCATTAATGAAAATCTCATAGTGAAAAGTTACAAAGAAAAAAAAAAAACTTACCGCAGTGGCATTTGGTGAAGCAGGAATTTCATTTTCTGATTCTGACTCTGAAGCAGAAACTTCATCGCTCTCTGAAACAACCAATGGAATTAAATCGCCATCGGATTCATCTCCTTTTTCATTTTGCGTTGCATTCTCTTCGCGTGATTTATCTCTATTACCAGTAGGAGAGATATTTTTCCGGGTTGAGAATAAATCGTCACCGCATTCTTCTTCGTTGTTTTTTCTGGTCTCTTCGGAAGACCCTGCTTGCAGATTCAGGGTATTCTTTGGTGGTCGACCCCGAGCTCTCTTTCTAACCGGAGACGATGACGGTAGCGGCATTTTCGCCTTCTTTGGCGAATTTTCTTCTGCCATTCTTGTTTGTACATTCATCGATTTACGTAAATATCGTAAATTTGTCGTATTGTCTTTACCAAATGTTGTTGGTGTTTGAAGCGGAAGTACCGGTGGTGTTTGAGGTTGAAGTACCGGTGGTGTTTGAGATTGAAGTATCGGTAGTGTTTGAGATTGAAGTACCGGTGGTGTTGTTTGCGGTTGCAGTACCGGTGGTGTTTGCGGTTGCAGTACCGGCGGTGTTGATTGCTCTGCAATCTTCTCAGCTTCTTGTGAATTGTTCGGTTCGGAAGGTAGGAGATCGGGCTGTGCTTCTGGTGTCGTTGTTTTATTAATATTTAATATTTGAACTTCCGGCTCGGTGGTATTCACATTTGCGATCGGCTCGACCACTTCATCTGCGCAATCTTCTTCCATAATATCGTCAAGAGTATTTACAACAGGAGTTTTGTCTTTCTTAGTTTCATCAATTTTATTTCTATTCTCGTCTTCTACGTCCGACGCTCCTTCAGCAATTTCCTATCAAATCAAAAACGGATCAATATTGACTTCGATAAAAAATTTTTGCGATTGAAACTTTACCTCATCACTGCCTACGTTCGTCGTCGTTCGCACACTTACAGGCATAAACGTTCCTTCAAGCATGTCGCGGAAATTTTGCAGATTTTTTTGTGTTTTCGGATCGATTTCACACTAACGAATCGTAAGAAATAAAACGATTTTAAAATTTAAAAACAAAAAAAAATCCTAATCAATCCTTACCTGCAAAAGTTTCTCACAGTACGTTTTCAAATCGACACGTAATGGAACATCATCGCCTGCCGATACTTCCAATGTGACGAGACTCTTGGCTAAAATCTTCAACAAATCCTTATTCGATATGTTATTTTGCATTTCTTGCACAAATGACAATGCAATTGTGTTATGAATGTTCCGGCTGGAATTACAGTAAATCGGTCGCGTCGAATCGATTACAAATCGCAGAACTGTTTCCGGTTTAATTTCATGTAGTGGACTGTCGTACGGCGCCGACATTATTGTTTGAATGGTGGGCAAAAGGCATGGTTGTAAGTGATCTTGTTTTTTCTTCTTCATTAAGCTTTCGAAGAATACGCCCAAAAATTGATTGATTTCGGGATCTAAGAGGAATAAACAGAAAGTAAGACATTGGAGGAAAAATCACACGGAAATTCTGTCCAGAATTGCAATCACTGTCTACCTGTTATTGGATTAAAATATTTCAATAGCAGTTTCTCTATTATATCGTCATTTTTTATTTTTCCGTGAAGTAAAAGTCGACCGAAACCGTTGACTAAGGCACTTATAATGCAGGTGTCATCGCAAGTGTCGAGAAAATGTGACATCAAGAAAATTAGATCGACACCTGGAAAAACAAATTTAGAACGACACTTTAAGTGAACGAACATGTACAAATTGTGTCACAAAAACACACCATGCATTCCAGTTGAAGATGTTTCCTCTTCGGCATCTAAGGAATCCAACGTATTGTACAATTGCCGTCCAGCTTTACGGCTCTTATTGTGCTTATCTTCAATTTCAAAATGGGAATAACCATATCTAAAAAAAAAAACCATCGCAATTAAAAACCTGTCGCTGAAAAACAACTACCAATACCTGTCCAAAAGTTCAAAAATACATTCGATTGACGTCTTCCATAACCGAATGTTGTGATTCTTATAGAACTGCGAGATCAATTCGGTATAGACATCTTTGGAAAGCGGCTCGTACAATATACTATAAGCTGTGCCGCATTTCAATGCCCAATCTCGAACCGCAATTTGATTGGATTCAATGTGACGACGAATGAAATCCTGTAACAAATATTTTTTCATTAATTAAACCATCTGCGTAGCCGCATCACCAATTGCTTTTTACCTTGTACAGCTCACAAACTAAGGGCGTCAATGATTTTACATTTTTCGAAACTACCATGTAAAATGAAATTTGCAGTGATTTTATTAGAATTTCCATTGTGACTTTTTTGGCTTGTTGAAAATTTATCGAGAGCTGTAAAATAAATGCAATAGTTTCATTCATAGTTTGGTATTTGAGATAAATTTTCATCAGTACATATTTTCTCGATTCTTCGCTACCCGAGCTCGATATCTCGCTAAGCAACGGTTTCAGTAAGTTCGCATATTCCTCGCTACATCCATTTCGTTCTTCAGCGATTCTTTGCGCTTGCACGTAGTCCTTTTTCTGAACGTAATTCATTTCTTGCTCTTCTAAATCTAAAATTTTCACTTTCAACGACGATAATTTAAACTTGAGACTATTGTCCGAATGTTTTTCAAGCAATGACTCAATTAGTGTTCGATCGTTCGATATATCATTAGTCCAGCTCTTTGATTCCGAAATTTGTTTGATAATGTCGACGAAGAACTGATAAAAAAAAAATGCAATAAAATCATTGAAAAAAAAACTCCTAGAAAATAAATAAAATTGCGCAATACCTGTAAACGTTCTTCTTGTTTTGTTATTAAATTTTCTGTACACTGAACAATAACGATAATTGTGTGCTCTTCAATTTCGAAGTTCTGTAGAAGATTTTCCAAGAGTTGCTTTAAATTCTCCCGACCAATTTCATCGCCCAAATCGAAAGTATTTACGATTTGCATAAGCGTTAGTAAAACGTACTCATACTCCATTTTTTGCCACTTATCCATGTCCGTATTGAACGATTCGCAATACCTAAAAACGAAAGTTTCAGTATGCATGGTATTTCATTTTGGAAAACAATCGTACTTCAGAACATAATTGCAAAATGTGGTTAATTCGGGAATGATTGAGTCCAATTCATCGGATATATCTTTCTGCAAGTACTCGATCAGACACAGCCAATACAATGCTACTTCGACAGTCAATTTCTCGAAAGGGACACATTTCTCGTAGTCTCCTTCTTCCTCCAACGGTAACATACGAACCAAGTCTTCCTTTTTCTGTCGCCTGAGTTACAAAAGTGACACGTAATTCGATTCTTTCAATCTTCTTCAATATGCACAAACTTACTTGAAAATCTCAACGAGCGCCATTTTCGTAATTTTTCGAAATCGTAGAATGTCCGCATCGTTTGAATCTAATTTCAATGCGGACACTAACGAAATCACATTTTGATTATAAGATTCCAGCCACTGTGGCAACATTACAGTTGTAACAACTTTTCGAACCATGTCGGAGCGATCGTTAAGTCCTTGCTCGAGAAAAGTGAGTCGCTGTGAGACCTTGTAAGCCTTTACGGAATAACTGCTCATATGAAAGTACGTGTGGCGTCGAACTTTCTCATCGACATCCCAAAGCCGCTCCAAAATGTACGGAATCGTATTATAATTGCGGCCCATCGATGTAATAACGGCCTGACGGACACGCGGTGAAGGATCTGAGCTCAAATGAAATTGATACGCCTTGACAATAACATCGTCCGGATTTTCGGGCACTTGAAGACGCTGTAGTGTTAAAATCGCCTGAACGCGAACATTTGGATTTAAATCGCGTAATCGATTTATCATATAGCCTAGAATATTATCGCAAATCGCGTCGTCTAAAGCCGCTTCTGGACCCATAGCGGACAAAATCATGTTAACAAATTGGCAAATTCGATAGCGTATGTGAGGACTATTGCACATTGTCTAAAAAAAACAACAACTATGTAATCTTGATTCTCCAAACTACCAAAAATTCAACTCAATTACCGTTAACAACCACTTAAACATAGCCATAAAGACCGGATGTGTATCCTCGCAGTCATAAGATGCAACGTATTTTGCACAAAAAACTAGAGTTGTGTTTGCGTAGTCATTTGTCTCTTCGACTGCGATAACCGATCTCATCATTTTAATAAAAGTGAACATGAAAGCATCGTGATCCATCTATAATGAGATTTATTTCGGATATCTTAATTATTAGCGGATCAGTTATTACGCGATGTTTACCTTTTCATAAAGATTTTGCATTTCTTTGATGTACTTATTGTGAAATGTTTCGTTTAACTGAGCATTGCACATGATCGTGTACATTGGACCACGCTGAATTTTAGAAGTGTTTAGACACATTCCCACGTCCTGATTTTCGTCATTTTCATCGGTTTCGTCACGAACTAAAGCGGCTATTTTTCGTCTCTTCGGCATTTTTAAATTGAATTTAAAAAGTTGATGAAAGATATGGGACCTGAAAACAATTTGTTTAACGTTTTAAAAAAAAAAATCATTTCAAATAAAATTTTTATCGATTGAAATCACTTTTAAGAAATGTTCAATGTTCACTGAATTAGTTACTTTGACAGTGCCACCATAAATCGTATGGAGAGATACGTTGCATTTCTCCGTTAAATAGAACTCGTTCCAATTTGAAAAACTCTTTATTTTTTTTATGTGACACCGAAACTAGAGGTGTTACCCTTTTGTACCGAAGCCCAGCTCTGGGAAGGTGGGAAGGATATTGGTTTTGGAATTAAGTGGATAGAAGATTTTTCTCTTGAATTGTTGCGCGAATACTGAGATATGCAGCGAGTTCCATATTCGAACTGTCCGGTTTAAGAACGAATCATGAAATTTGATACTGCGACCGAAGATAGGTTTGAGAGAACACTTATGAGCTCTGCTTCACGAGTATTACGAGGTAAAGGCATACATGGGGGTAAGAGATTAGAGATTTCGTCCGAACAATCTCCATTGTAGTAACTATACAAAAGGGTTAGGAAGCTTACAATTCGCCTATGCTCGAGTGAATCGAACGATGAAGAGATGTTAGAATCTTCAATAATTTTAATGGCCCGAGACTGGAATAGGAGAGAAAAGTTTTTGCAGCTCCCGTCCATAGGTGGGAATTCAATTCAAGTCGTGGTCTAATATAGGCTCATTAATCATCATTAATCCAGAAGCAGTCAAGGAGTTTTTACAACGTTTTAGGTAACCCAAACATTTAGATATGCTATCTATGATTTGGATACCTAACATCGAAACACTTGTAGAATTGGATAATGGATGGCTTGCGAAGGTAAGGGTCGAAGTTAGAGTCACGTTGATTGAACCATGAACCTACGTTGCTCTACTAAGCTAGTACATCGGGCTAAGGACGCAGTGTTGAAGTGATAGGAGAAGTCTAATGTGCTGACACCAGCGAAGCTATGAATAGGATTGAAAGTTGAAGATCGCAAGTCATTAATAAATATTCGAAAAAGGGTGGGAGAAAGAACCGAGCTCTGAGGGACACCAGCGTTAATTTTATAAGAAGGGGAAACCACACTATCAAATACGACATGCATCGAACGATTGGCTAAAAAACTTTCAATTCAGGAAATAAGGGAGTCGCCCACACCAAGAGCTTGAAGTTTGGTTAAAAGGGCGTTGTGCGATACTCTGTCGAAAGCCTTGGAAATATCAAGAGCGATAATACAAAATTTATCAAACTGATGAATGCTCTTGTTCCACCGTTCAGTGAGGGCGGTTAAAAGGTCTCCTGTGAAACTTTTTTTGCGGAATTCAAACTGTTTACTGTCATTAATATCATTTTGGTTGACGTACTCTTTAACTCTAAGGGTTGTTAGCAAGAGAAGCGCAATTTTCAAGAACAAGGGCAGGGATTCCATCTAGATTTGTTAGCATCTAGATTCTAAGAACTCGGTATACGTTACGCGAATGAATGATAATGTGACCTAAAGAGGAATTTAGCGCAGTATACGTTGGAAGGTTGGAGTTGGGAGCAAATTGAGCCGCTGAAATGTTAGCCTACATGTTGGAATTTGTAATAACCTCATTGTTGTAGATTAAAGATGAAATTGATGATGCAGAGCTACCTCTGATGGAACGAGCGAGAGATCAAATACTTTTGCTACCCTTAGTACATCTCACAATGTTTTGCCTCAGTTTCTGGTCATGCAAATATTTTTCTCGTTGTTAGTTAGAATTACAGAGATTCTTTCTTTTTTGAAATTAATCGGTAAGCTGCCTCTTTGACTCGCATCGCAGTACCACATTTTTCATTAAACCGAGCCTTAGAATTGGGCTTGAGGTTTGTAGCCTTGGGCGATGAAAAGTCGCATGCCTAACAAGATAGTCTCATTAACTGCGGAAGAAGCAAACTCAACACCTCTATTGAAGCATATTGACCTATCAAATGAATAATAAAATTGCTTAAGACTTAACTAATCGGCACTTCCGCAATGCTATATCAACTTTATTTGAGTTGGTGTGATTAGCATTGAGATGGTGACTGTGAAGCGGGTGGAAATTAAACAATGTTTTGAGCTTCCGAGTGGAGAATTAACAGAAGTCGAGCATTTAGCTGAGTCTGAAATTTAGAAAAGATCAAGAAGATAAAATTTTGGGTCTGCAATGTCAGGGATACGAATAGCTCTGTCTATAGTCTGGAATAAGTTATTCTATGATGCGAATAGCTCAACAAATCGGCCGGCTAGAGATGTGTTGCAGGTGTATTGCAGCAACATTAAATAAATAAATAAAATAGCCTTTATTTCGCTCAATTACTTCACACAATGCATGTGAATATTATCACTGACTTTTAAATTCAATAGTATTAATTATTATTATTAATTGGTATATTAATTTTATTATACATTGTGACAAAAAAGTAACAGCAATTTGTAAATAAAATTACTCTGGGGAATAATATTAAAAAATTTTTTTTTTGGTAAGCAGGTAGGACTGTCCCTTAATTATTATCCCAAAAATTAGCGCGGCTTGTTAATCAGTTTGTTTACAGCAGCTTGTTGAATCGGTACATCTCAGTAGTTCAGGAGCAATTTTATTTACAAACTAGCAAATACCCGCAACTTCGTCCGCGTAAATATCGATAAGTAGTTCAGGAGTAATTTTATTTACAAACTAGCAAATACCCGCAACTTCGTCCGCGTAAATATCGATACAATGTGCTTTTCATAGTAATGTACGGTATATTTCATATACAGGGTGTTTGGTACTCCGTGCATAACCTTGTAAGGGGTTATTCCTGGATATATTTTGAGCAAAAAATTGTTCTACGGAGATGGTCAATTTTCAATATCCACGGAGATACAGGGTGATCAAGAAAAGTCCTTCGGACCTGTACCCTCACTCACTCAAAACGCTATATCTTGAAAACTAATAATCACTTGCAAAGTGTTATAACTTGTTTTTTAGGGAATCAAATTACCTTTCATTTGCTGTAATAGTCCGCATTGTAACTGTATCCAATTCTGAGATATTTGCTTCAGAACACAAATTTTTGACACTTTGACCATCAAAATTCTAGGATCAATGTAGTTTTTCTCTAAAAAACCAATTATAAAAATGTCATTTTAATGTTGTTTTCTTATGTGCCATATTATTGCCTACAAAAGATGCATACACTTGCATTGCATAAGTTTTATAGTTTAGAAGAAATTATCATTCCAATAATGTAGCACTTTTGTCAAAAAAGCAAGAATAGGTTGATCAACACTCTCCGCTTGAACTAAAAGAACTTAAGAATGGTTTTTATGGTTTATTTCAAATTTTCTTAATTACAATAAATGTTCAAAATGGCTCCCTTCATTTTGAATGCACGCTAAAGCTCGTTTTGCCAGTGTTCTCTTTGTGTTCATACTCCTCAACCGCTGCCTTACTTCTGTTGCTGCCGCATCGATTCTGGTGTTTAGATCCTGCAACGTTACTACTTCCGTTGCGTAGACAAGGTCCTTCATCCGTCCCCATACAAAGAAATCCATAATAGTTAAATCAGGAGATCTTGCAGGCCAGTGTATCGGTCCATTTCCACCGATCCAGCGATTGCTATAATTGGAATTTAACCAATCTCTGATTTGTCGGCCGTAATGAGCTGGAGCACCATCGTGTTGGTAAAACATGGAAGCCAATCGTTGCAGTGGCACATCATCCAATAACTCTTGTAGATCATTTGTCAAAAACTGCAAGTAATTGGAACTATTTAGGGTAGGCGGAAGCCTAATAGGACCAATAAAATCGTTGCCAATCACACCTGCCCATAAATAGACACTGAATCTGTGATGAAATGATGCCTCTCTTCTTGTATGTGGATTGCTCTCAGCCCATGTGTGTAAGTTGTGGAAGTTTGTGATACCGTCCCTGGTGAATTGGGACTCATCAGTCCAAAGAATGTTGTTCATAAAATTCTCGTCACTTAGTTGTCGTTCAAGGAGCCAATTGCAAAACTCCATCCTTTTGGGCAAATCAATGGGTACCAGCTCCTGCACTGGTGTGTGGTGGTAGGAATGCAACCGCTCTGCTTTGAGGACACTCCAAACTTTCCACGTAGAGACGTTTAACTGCAATGCCAAGCGTCGGACAGCGTCGTTGTGTTGAAACTCATTTTAATTTAATTCATTTCCTCGATAATTCAAATACTACTTAAAGGACATTCATCGATAATTTAAATATTAATTAAAGGACACAAAGAATATTTCAGTTTAACAACATTTCAGGTAGTTTTTTTAGAACGAGGGTTGGTTTATGGCATATTTTATTTTTAAGCCATATGTATTTTCGCTTATTACCTGGAAAACGGGAAAACCTAAGTCATAAGTATGTATGCATCTTTTGTAGGCAATAATATGGCACATAAAACAACAACATTAAAATGACATTTTTATAATGCGTTTTTTTGAGAAAAACTACATTGATCACAGAATTTTGAGGGTCAAAGTATCAAAAATTTGTGGTCTGAAGCAAATACCTCAGGATTGGGTACATGTACAATACGGACTATTACACCAAATGAAAGGTAATTTGATTCCCTAAAAAACAAGCTATAACACTTTGAAATGCGATTATTTGTTTTCAAGATATATCGTTTTGAGTGAGTGAGGGTACAGGTCCGAAACACTTTTCTTGGTCACCCTGTATCTCCGCGGATATTGAAAATGGACCATCTCCGTAGAACAATTTTTTGCTCAAAATATATCCAGGAATAACCCCTTACAAGGTTATGCACGGAGTACCAAACACCCTGTATAATCTGCACTTTTTATGTTCTATTCCAAAAAAATTTCTGCGAACTAAATTCTAGAAAAGAAATCACTATTAGTGTAAGGCCTCTTTTGCCAAAATCAAAATATAATATTAAAACGCAGCAATAGATTTTCTCTTAATTTCAATTAATAATTACTTGTACGTATTTTAACTTCCTTTACTTAGAATTACTCACTGACAAAAATCAAAATATAATGTCAAAAATCACCAATAGACTTTTTCACTTATAGACGATCAACAGCATATGATTGAAAAAACTGAATTGGATAAACTTTCTATGTTTTCGTCATAAGCAGCACTTGACGTTTGACACAATACACAATACATACTATATAACGAATGAACCCAGCGAGAAGTCGTACCCACTAAGCACTTTAAAAACCGTAAAAGATATGGTATTTCCCTAAGGTGCGAATACCAACCAAATCGCCAGCCTATTAATACATCTATTGTTTTTGTGCCTCACATCTTACGTACTAAAATAGCCCCCGCAGGATACGCTGGCTAATCATATACGATAGATACCACGCTAGGGACGAAATTTTACTGTTTGAATGTGTGAGTAGGTTACGCAGGTTGGTTGCTACAGGTAGCCGAAATACCTACGACATCAATGGCTTTTTGGCATAGCCTGTTCTTAACAAATCTCAGCCGCTGTAGGATGGCTACGATTTTGCTGGTTTGGCCGGCCATGTACCAGTCCAAAGTGGCTACCTACGCTTTTTACATCCACTTTTGTTGGGTTTTCTCTGAAGATCCCTGCTAATTAAGGATTTAATACAAAATCTTAGCTCGATCAAAGTTATATGTACTGAGAAAATTGGAGTATAGTATTTAGTAAAAAGTTTAGTTTGTATTGGAGGTGGTGGAAGGAGTTGGGGGATTCAAACTATTTATATACTTGAAGATTGTATTTATAATAGAAATAATATATTTTAAATTTCAAATTAATAGCTTTCATAGTTTCCATGAAAATTTGATTATTATAAGTTTTTGAAAATGAGTCACTTTGTATGGGAGGGGGTAGAAGGCGTGAGAGGAGAAAAATAAAACCTAAAGCAGATTACTCCCAGAGGTAGAGCTAATAATCTGTGAAAGTTTCATTGCAATCGGTGCAGCCGTTTTTGCGTGAAAGCCGGAAAGACAGACAGACAGACACTACAATTATATTTATATGTATAGATTGCTGTTACTTTTTTATCACAATGAACGAGGGCTGTATGATAAGTACCCGTGTTTACCGGCTGATGGCAACACTGACGCAAAATGTTTATGCCATCATGTAGCGCCATCTTTACAATGACGAGTGTGAAAATTTCAGACTGATTTATCGAGTAGTTTTGTTTTGACAGCTTCATCAAGTTCGTGTTTATTTGCAATCATGGAGAAAGAGCAATATCGATCAGTGATTCGATTTCTTTTTTTGGAAGGGAAGACGTGTGAGGAAATCAAAGTGAAGTTGCATGCCGTTTATAAGGACCATGCACCTTCGATGACTACCAGCAGATATTGGTTTAATGAATTCAAGCGTGGCCGAACATCCGTTTTTGATTAAGAGCGCCCAGGCCGTCCGATTGAGATGACTACGGAGGATATGGTTAATAAAATCCATGATATTGTGTTAGCAGATCGTCGGATGAAGGTCAGAGAGATTGCTGACATTGTACACATCTCAATTGAACGCATACAAAATACCCTACACGAAAAATTGGGCATGAGAAAGCTATCGGCGAGATGGGTGCCGCGTTTGCTAACATTGGAGCAAAAACGGAATCGCATGACAACTTCGGAGCACTGTTTGGACATGTTTAAGCGCAATCCGAAAGAATTTCTACGGCGTTTCGTGACTGTTGACGAAACAGGGATCCATCACTACACGCCAGCAACGAAAGAACAGTCAAAACAGTGGATTCCACCAGGCGAAACTGCTCCGAAGAAGGCGAAAACGGTTCCATCGGCCGGAAAATTCATGGCCATCGATTTTTGGGATTTGCAAGGCATCATCTTCACCGACTATTTAGAGAAAGGAAGGACAAGCACGGGGCAGTACCATGCTGATTTATTGGATCGATTCAATGCTGAATTGATAAAAAAAAACGGCATCACTCGGCGAAAAAAAAAGTCCTTTTTCATCATGACAACGCAACACTCGTCCGCAATCGCCACAGCAAAACTGGTCGAATTGCGCTACGAACTGCTGCCTCACCCACCATGTTCCCCTGATTTGGCCCCCTGTGACTTTTTCCTCTTTCCAAACTTGAAGAAATCGTTGGCAGGAAAGAAATTCGGCTCGAATGAGGAGGCTATCGATGCAACAGAGGCCTATTTTGCGGAGTCCGACAAAACATATTTTTTGGATGGCTTGAAAAAGTTAGAATATCGCTGGACTAAATGTATCAAGCTGAAAGGAGATTATATTGAGAAATAATTAAGAAAAAAATTTTTTGTTAATGCGTTTTCTTGCCTAACACGGGTACTTATCATACACCCCCTCGTATATCTTAATTTCGTTACGTTTTTTTTTTCTTATTTTGTTGTATGGCGTGTCCTTTATTGAACGAACGCCTCCCCCATCGTCTTCCACTTATTTCTGTCGCGTGCCAATCTCATCCACGTCCTACCGACTAGCCGCACTATATCGTCATCCCATTGTAATTTTGGTCTTGGCCTGTTTTCAACTCGTGGATACCATTCGGTCACTAACTTTGTCCATCTATTGTTTTTGCACCTTGCGATGTGACCCGCCCACTTCCACTTTCGGCGAAGAGACCGACATCATCTACAAACCCGAAGATGCTTAATCTGTCCCCATCTATTCGAAGTCCGAGTCAGTTCCAATCTAGTTTCAAACAAATGTTTTCACGGCAGCAACAGTATGGACATTAAAATCGCCCGCAGCCGCGATTTCAGATTCAGGGTGTTTGAAGAGAATTTGATCAATTAAATCTGAAATTTTTTCAAATTCATTGATTGTGTCTTCGTCCAATATACATACTAGGGGTTCGATACAAAAAAATAAAGATGAATACGAAGGGCGGGCGCGATCTCAAAACTTTTGACGCAGTTTCGTTTCAACTATTTTCAAAAGTTTTTGTGCAAAATTTCAAATTGATAGACATTTTTGCTTGTCACCTCCCTCCCACCCCCCAGCTTAAAGTTCTTATCAAAATTAAAGACTATGTAGTTCTACAATCTGACAAAATTACAATTTTATATCTGTGCTCAGTTTTGAGATATAACAGTTTGAAATATTGGAAAGTGCACCATTTTTGAAATGCTCCCCATTGTGCCCCACTACCATTGTGTCAAAATGTTATATTTTTCTCGTAATTCCCTAGTATTGTATGATCCAAGTCTCAATTACGTAGCTTAAGAGATATTGATTTTTAAGTGTTCTTTGCACCCCCCCCCCCCCCCCACCCCGGACAATTTGTTTATAATCAACCCCCCTCCCCCACTCCCTTTTTGGACCTCAATAGATTAAAAAAATTAAATTATTTTTAAAGTTTGTCCCACAAACCCTTCTATATGTGTGTTGATTTTCAGCTTCCTAGCTGGAATCATGGTTGAGATATTTGAATACTTAGTTTTCGGTTTTAGCGCTCCCCCCACCTGCCTCTAAGCCCTTCAAATTCCTGTTAAGACCGCCTATAGGGGCATAGGACAGAAACAACTCTCTTACACAAGGCGCGATTCTGAGCATCGGCTTTAAGCTGTTGTCAGGACTTGTTTATTCCTCTGGCCTCCTGCTCAACTGCTCGCTTTCATGTGTTACATGGTCGACCAACCCGACGTCTTCCTTGAGGATTATAACCCAGAGCCTGTTTGGCGATGTTTCGCTCTGGTTTCCTCAAAGTATGACCGATCCACTGCCAGTTCCGCCTTTTACGGAATCCAGCCTGATAAACTTGGAGAGTGCTCTCGACGACATCACTAATCCTATTGAGAATTACCTTAGCCATAATTTTTGATACGGCAGTAAGTAGACATATACCACGCCAATTGCCACAATTCCGAAGGTCGCCCTTCTTCGGAATTTTCACAATGACGCCCTCCTTCCATTCAGTCGGATATTTTTTAATATTTCTTTCAATTTTTTTTTTAAATACAAGCTAGAAGCTTATGTTATTGTAGTAAACAAAAAAAAATATTTATTTTCTCACTCATCCTCGAACCTCTTAAACAATCATTGCCAATTCACGAGCGTAGAAAATGGCCTGCTCGGCAAGCTCGACAGAAGGTAATGGTTCCTTGGGCTTAGCATTTTTCGTCACAAAATAGTAAATACTATCCGGTCCCAATTGCCAATTTTTCTTTTTCCCAAATGTCTTAACCTGATCGGTTGTCTTCAGATTCAGTCGTTTCAATGCTTCAGGCAGAGAAATTTTCTCGTACGATTTTTCTAAGCAAGCACCAATTTCGTCGCGTACTGTTTCCAACAGAATGTTCATGAAGAAGTTGTAACTATCGGCTGGGGCGCTATTCTTGGCCTGGGAGATTTTATTATACCGCCCCTCCATGATGTACTGCTCCAGAGCCAGAATCGGCTTGATAAATTTATTCGTCTGGATCACTTCGGTGGGCAAGAGCTCGAGTTCTGTGTGAAACTCAGAGACGCGATTCAGATATCTTCCTTCATTAACACACCTCAGTAGAGAGTGGGAGGAGTATATCGGCTGTTATTTCCGGGTCCGCTTTGAGGAGTTCGGTTGGTAGTCCGTCTATACCTGGAGTTTTCCTTCCCGCCATTGACCGAATGGCGGAAACTATCTCTTCCTTATCTGGGGGATCGTCCCTAATAGAGGATTGTTGCGGTTGGATGTTTGGTAGTTGTTCTGTTTCCGGAATATCTTCATCTGACAAGATATTTAAAATATCAGAGAAGTATTCCTTCCATCGCGGCAACTGGTGTTCACTCATATTAAGGAGAGTTCCGTTGACATCTCTCACCAGGCGGTTCGCGATGAAATTCCTATTCGTCAACTGTTTCATGATTTTAAATAGTGAACTCATATACCCAAGGTAAACCATAGATTCTACCTTATTGGTCAGATCTTCAATGGCCTTTTTCTTGTTGCATCTAACAGCCTTTTCAGCTGTATATGAGCATCGCGGTAGTTCTGCCTCAGGTCGCGCGTTCGTTGGTTGACATCGGGTTGAGAGATGATTGCCAATTTGGCTTTTTTCCGATTGCCAACCTTGTTCCATGTGTCTTGCGACATTCAGGGTTTCTCACCGCTTTGCACATATCCCACAGATTCTTCAGCACTAGTTAGAAAAGTGTTTCTGGTTGCCTCCCAATTGGCGTCCAGTGTGCGCATTTCATATTCACCCAATGTGGATGACTTTTCGCGTAGAATAGTGGTGTGCAGGCAACCATCAAGTGGTGATCGCTCCCCACGTCGGCTCCACGTTTCGCTCGCACATCGAGGAGACATCTTCTCCATTGGCCAAATGGTCAATCTGATTCTGAGTGACACCATCAGGGGAAACCCAAGATGTTTTATTATGACTCTTGTGTGGAAAAAGGGTCCCTCCGATGACCATTTCCGAGTACTACAAAACTCCACAAATATTCGCCGTTTTCGGGTCTCTTAATCCAAGGTCGTGAAGCGTCGACCCAAGGGTCACCATGCCTCCCCATGATGTGTTCTAGTCCAGTGTTGTCTGATCCAACCTGAGCGTTCATATCTCCTGAGATGATAATAATATCACCTCTTGGAACACGTTCGAAGGTGGCACTCAGTTGGCTATAAAACTCCTCTTTGTCACCAGACGTTGCGGTGTTAGTTGGTGCTTAGCACTGTAGAATTGTGACGTTTCTGACACTTGTTCAGACGATAATCCTATCCGAGATTTGTTTCCAGCTAATGAGACTGTTTCTCGCTCTCGGTGTAAGGACGAACGCCACGCCAGTGCTCCATTTCACGATCGATCACTGATTGGCGGTGCAAGGACCGAGTAACCCCAGCACTTCCCCCGTCATTCAATGTTCGAACGTTCCAGAAGCCAATCATAGTCCGTTTTCGAATGCCAAAAGTCGTTACCGTAGAATCAGTCTGTATCCGAGGCGCTGTATCCGTTTCTCGTAATCACGGGTAATAAGCCCTTGATCCAGTGAGTGTTCATTTGCCATTTTTAGGGCAAGTACGACTGGCTGTGGGTGAATTCTACAGCCCCATCCCACAGGGGGATAAAGATAGTTGCAGGAATTGGTAAAACCTCACCCTACAACTACCCCCTTGCGGGAAGCCTCTAGTGTCAGATAGAATAGAATTTCAAAGAGAAAATTTGTTCCTGGAGGACGCTGAAAGGGAAGGCCCTGGACGGAGAAAAACATTACTGCTGTAAGGCTAATGATGGACGAAAACAGACGAATGACCTACCAGCAGTCACAAGAGCGCTTTTGGCAGCGGCTGGTGAAGTAGAGACCGTTCTACTTTGCCAGCGCAGCTAGGCCACCAGCGGCTAGCGGCTGGTAACCAGCGTCGTGTAACCGCCACTTGAGAAGACGGGAATTTCGCTAAGAATGGGTTTCTTAAATTTGCCAAGACCTTAACAAATTAATGTTAATGTCTTTGTCGACGATGATAAGTAAATGAGGCTTTACAAGACCAGGGAATCGCACGGAAACTTTATTTTTCTCCATGTCAAAAAAAAATGTTAAGGGCTTCACTTGGGATATTAAAAACTCATGATTTGTTTCAGAATGAAAATAGTTAGCAAATTCAAAATCTAATTCCTGTTAAGACCCTTCACACCTTGTGGAACAGAGTTTTCTGTCCTATGCTCCTAGGACAGAACCAACTCTTTTCCACAAGGCGTGATTCCGAGCATCGACCTTAAGCTGTTGCCGGGACTTGGTTATTTTTCCGTGTTAGCAAATTACCGGCAGCATATAAATTGTAAAACGATGATTACATTCTGCCATCGCAGGCAGCTATTCACAAGTTCCGAAACCGAGAAGACGGAAAAAAGCAAACAAAAACCTTTCCATTGGTCCGGCACCATAAACAATAAACATTGCCAATTAGCTTTTGTGCCCTTGCAGAAAAACCGATTCATTGACAAGACATCACTGTAACCGAACGTTATTGACCAACATCCCTAATTCATAAACAAAACAACCGCCGAGAAATCAACATCCCACAAAGCGCCGCAGTTCCTTCACCCAATCTCCTGATAATCTCAGAAGCCTACGCAACACTCCACAGGTTCCGCATAACCGACACGTTTTTCAAAATAAACAACTCGATTCCAAAATTTAGCCAAACAAGAGACGACGCGCGCACGCCAACTTCCAATTCGGTTTTAACCATTTCAATTGCACTTCACGTATTTCTTAACTTTAAGGCTTACTTCGACGTTCAGCTGCGATTTCTCCGCGATCCCATGCACCAAAATCTCACCAATAATTGAAATTATTTTCGATGAAAACACAAAATAATTAAACAGAAGAAAAATGCACACGAAAAAATATTTTTGACGCTCGCTTCTTAATTTTTGACATAAATTGCCGTTAGTGAAAAGTTGCTTTGGTGACGGATTAGATTTTCGACCAGTTGTTTTCAAAAATTCGACCGATCAGCATAAATGAGAATTATTTTCAAAAATAATTGATGGAAATCTCAAAATTGAAAAAAAAATTCGAGGATTCAAGCAATACGTAAGGAAATGGAATAAATTTTGAAAAAAAAATATTATTATTGTGTTAATTGCAAATTACCACTAGATGGCACGCATAATTTACGGCGAAAACTTCGCATGAGCGAATTCCACACGTGCTCGCTTACCAAAAGTCATAACAATACTGATTATGTCGGACGAAGAAAGTGCCGCGGTTGTTGCGTCGCGGAGACCAACGACCGAACATAAATCATGGAAAAAAGTCAACCAGGAACGGAAGCTACTGAAGAAAAAGTTCAAGGAGGAGAATATGCTGAAGAAGTTGGAGAAGACGCGGAAACTCGACGACCTTACCAAGGTTATGGCGCAAGAAAGTTCCAACGCGGGCGCCCGGAAGCCGGTGTCGACCGTGAGCATTGCAGTTCCTGGATCGATTCTCGAAAATGCTCAGTCTGCCGAGCTTCGGACATACCTGGCCGGGCAAATTGCACGAGCTGCATGCATTTTTCAAGTGGACGAAGTAATCGTTTTCGATGATTTGGGCGTTCGGAATTCAAAGGATTCAAAAACGTGTACAGTAGGTAGGTACGGTTTTTGTTTTGTATATTTTTAACGTCTGTTTCTATCTTGTTTTTCGGTGCCTTCTAATAATTTTAACTTGAAATCAACCCGCCCTATGTTGACATCATGCTTTTCCTCAATCCCCATCGATTGATTCGTCGTTTCACAAGAGCCTTGTGATCGCCACGACCTCCTGTCGTTATCATCAATGGCGCGACATCCCAAATCGGGCCCTGGCCTCCTGAAGTCTTCGCCTCCAATCGTCTCGATCCAAAGACCGCGTCCTCCAGCTGATAATTTTTAATATGGCTTTGCTGTCTTCATTAACCGAGTCTTCCCATCGCTTGCGTGGTTTGCCTACTGGCCGGTTACCATTCGCTTTGCCTTTAAGAGCACGTTTGGGGATTCTGCTTTCTTCTATTCGCCAGCCCACGCAACTTGAACGTTGAAGCTTCTGGCTCGTCGTAGAGTTGATACTACTCATGGTTGTATCTAGAGATGGGCATAATCGATGATTTTCATAATCGATATATGCTTAGTCGAATGAATTCAATAATCGAATGATCGTCGAAATCTCGATTATCTATATTTTCTTCGTTTAAGCGTACCGTAGTGAGGAATCCACATGCGAATCTTGTTTCTCGTATTTGTTTTTGGTTGTAGTTGTTGCATCGTTTGGTCGCTTTGCCCTGATGTGAAAGGGGGCGAAAACAATATCGTGAGGGGAAAGGCCAAATGTCGTAACCCCAGTGTTACGACATTCACCTCACGATATTCACATGCGCATTTCGCACTACGCTCATTTGAGAAACGAGCACAAAAATCTCGTTCTCTTTTATCGTATTTCATTCGAATGATTTCATTCGAAACTTCGATTATCACCTACATCTCGTTACTAGATATGTGCTGAGAGCCGAGTGATAATCGAAATTTTGAATGATCATTCGAACGAATTACGGTAAACGAGAACGAAAGATCTTTCGTGTTTTGTAACTGCGAGTTTAATTTCAGCGAAAATGAAACGCGTGTGTATCAAATTCCTGTTAAGACCCCCTATAGGGGCATAGGACAGAAACAACTCTCTTCCACAAGGCGCGATCCTGAGCATCGGCCTTTAGCTTTGCCAGGACTTGTTTATTCCTTTGGCCTCCTGCTCAACTGCTCGCTTCCATATGTTACATGGTCGACCAACCCGACGTCTTCCTTGAGGGTTATAATCCAGAGCCTGTTTTGCGATGTTTCGCTCTGGTTTCCTCAAAGTATGACCGATCCACTGCCACTTTCGCCGTTGAATCTCAATACCTATTTTAGTCTGGCGAGTTGTACTCCAAAGTTCGTCGTTGGAGATTACTTCTGGCCAGAATATTCCTAAAATGCGTCGGAGCCATTGGTTCACCAAAGTCTGCAGTTTCTTGGTAAGTCGAACGGTCACTTTCCACGTAGTACAACCATATAACAACACGGATTTGACGCATGCGTCAAAAACTCGCAGCTTCGTGCGAAGGGAGATCTCTTTTAACCTCCAGAAAGGGGAAAGGATACCGAAGGCCTGACGAGCTTTATTTAGCCGAGCCTCAACATCCTTTTCGGCTCCGCCGTCCATGCTGACAATGCTTCCGAGATAGCAAAAATCTTGCACCTCTTCCACATCCTGTCCATTAAGAACAATCGGTGTGCTTGCGTTCGAACCCATGTGCATGTACTTGGTTTTACGCACATTTATTTTCAGTACCGCCTCTTTGCATTTAGAATGCAACGAGCGAACATTTGACTCTAAGTCCGAACGGGTATGTGCAAGCAAACACACGTCATCAGCATAATCAAGGTGACTTAAGATGTTAAATAGTCTCCATTGAAGACCTTTACCTTCCCCACCTTCCAGTGCAGCTTTCAAAATGTCATTTATTACCACCAGAAACAGGGCTGGTGATAATATGCAGCCTTGTCAGAGACCCGTTCGTACAGGGAAGCTCTCGGACAGCTCTCCTCTATGCAAGTCGCGACACCTTGCATCTTCGTAGGATTCTTTAATCATAGCTATGACCTTATCTGGAATACCTCTCCTACGCAAAGCATTCCATATGTAATCTCGCTTAACGCTGTCGAAAGCCTTCTCGAAGTCCACAAACATGAGATGTAGTGGCGAACCCATTTCGGCTGACTGCTCTAATATTATCCGTAGGGTATTTGTGTGGTCAGTACAAGACGACCCTTTACGGAATCCAGCCTGATAAACTTCGAGAGTGCTCTCGACGACATCACTAATCCTATTGAGAATTACCTTAGCCATAATTTTTGATACGGCAGTAAGTAGACATATACCACGCCAATTGCCACAATCCCGAAGGTCGCCCTTCTTCGGAATTTTCACAATGACGCCCTCCTTCCATTCAGTCGGATATCTTCCATCATTCCACACCTTAGTGAAGAGTGGGAGGAGTATATCGGCTGTTATTTCCGGGTCCGCTTTGAGGAGTTCGGTTGGTAGTCCGTCTATACCTGGAGCTTTCCTTCCCGCCATTGACCGAATGGCGGAAACTATCTCTTCCTTATCTGGGGGATCGTCCCTAATAGAGGATTGTTGCGGTTGGATGTTTGGAAGTTGTTCTGTTTCCGGAATATCTCGCAACTGGTGTTCACTCATATTAAGGAGAGTTCCGTTGACATCTCTCACCAGGTGGTTGGCGGTGAAATGCCTGTTTATCAACTGTTTCATGATTTTGAAAAGTGAACCCATATCCCCAAGGTAAGCCGCAGATTCTGCCTTGTTTGCCAGATCTTCAATGGCCTTTCTCTTGTCGCGTCTAACAGCCTTTTTAAGCTGTATATGAGCATCGCGGTAGTTCTGCCTCAAGTCGGGCGTTCGTTGGTTGACATCGGGTTGAGAGATGATTGCCAATTTGGCTTTTTTCCGATTGCCAACCTTGTCCCATGTGTCTTGCGACATCCAGGGTTTCTCACCGCTTTGCGCATATCCCACAGATTCTTCAGCACTAGTTAGAAAAGTGTTTCTGGTTGCCTCCCAATTGGCGTCCAGTGTGCGCATTTCATGTTCACCCAATGTGGATGACTTTTCGCGTAGAATAGTAGTGTATTCGCGTTTTTTGTTGGGATCTCTAAGTTTATCCACATTAAGCTTGCGCTTCATTTGAAGAATTTGTGGTCGTCGGATAGCTGCTATACACAATCTCAAGCAGGCAACCATCAAGTGGTGATCGCTCCCCACGTCAGCTCCACGTTTCGCTCGCACATCGAGGAGACATCTTCTCCATCGGCGACTTATAGCCAAATGGTCGATCTGGTTCTGAGTAACACCATCAGGGGAAACCCAAGATGTTTTATGATGACTCTTGTGTGGAAAAAGGGTCCCTCCGATGACCATTTGCCGAGTACTACAGAACTCCACAAATAATTCGCCGTTTTCAGGTCTCTTAATCCAAGGTCGTGAAGGGTCGACCCAAGGGTCACCATGCCTCCCCATGACGTGTTCTAGTCCAGTGTTGTCTGATCCAACCTGGGCGTTCATATCTCCCGAGATGATAATAATATCACCTCTTGGAACACGTTCGAAGGTGGCACTCAGTTGGCTATAAAACTCCTCTTTGTCACCAGATGTTGCGGTATTAGTTGGTGCGTAGCACTGCAGAATTGTGACGTTTCTGACACTGGTCCTGAGCCTGACGACGATAATCCTATCCGATATTGGTTCCCAGCTAATGAGACTGTTTCTCGCTCTCGGCGTACGGACGAACGCCACGCCATTTCTGGCTTCACTTTCAGGGCCAATGTACAGAATAGTGTTTCCGCTAGGGGTTCGTTCTTCTCCTGATCCTGTCCACCTGACCTAGCTCAAGCCCAAGATTTGGATGTTATAGTGCTTCATTTCACGGTCGATCACTGATTGGCGGTGCAAGGACCGAGTAACCCCAGCTCTTCCCCCGTCATTCAATGTTCGAACGTTCCAGAAGCCAATCATAGTCCGTTTTCGAATGCCAAAAGTCGTTACCGGAGAATCAGTCCGTATCCGAGGCGATGTATCCGTTTCTCGTATCATTTAGGTCTTAAGATCACGGGTGATAAGCCCATGATCCAGTGAGTGTCCATTTGCCATTTTTAGGGCAAGTAGGACTGGTTGTGGGTGAATTCTACAGCCCCCATCCCAGAGGGGGATAGTTAGCTCAGGTCAGCGGAGTCGCTAACTCCAAAGATAGTTGCAGGAATTGGTAAAACCTTATACTACAACTACCCCCTTGCGGGCGTGTGTATACAGAAAAAAAAATCGGTCGTTTGGGATTTTTCCTTAAAATCTGCACATAACGCGAGTGTTAACTGTCGGTTGTGTAAAAGAACATTAAAGCTTTTTAAAAACACTACAAACTTAAAAGAGAATTTGAGCCGTCTTCATCCAATTCAGCTAAAAGAAGCTGAAGATCGTCCAGAGCCGGAAATTTTTGAAACCGAATTGGTGTATAATTCCTTACTAGCTTCTTCAAGAACAACTCGATCAGAAGCGGTTTCAGGCGCGCCTAATACAGGATCTGAACAATCTTCAAGTAATAATTCTTCTAATACTGCTATTGCTCATAAAAAAGGCCGACAATTAAAACTTGTGGTTACAAAAAGTACTCTTACTGAAGCCGAACAGAGGGAATTGGATAAAATTATCATTAAAATGATAGTTTGCGATTTTCAACCACTATCAGTTGTAGAAAATAAAATTTTCTTAGAATATTCACAAAAAATGAATCCTTTATACAAGCCACCAAGTCGGAAACATTTATCAAATATATTGATTCCTGAATAGTATTCGCAATCTGTTTCAAAATTAAGGACTAACTCAAGTTTACTGCCCATCCTGGGGAAAAAATTTGAAAAAATAATTCTAAGCCGGTTACGTAATGAAATTGAGGAGCTTAACGTTATTCCTGATTTCCAATTTGGTTTCCGTGCAAAGCACTCAACAACACAGCAGCTTTTTAGAGTTAAGTCGCAAATACAAAAATCCCTGCACGCCAAAGAATCTGTTGGCATGATAACTCTAGATATCGAAAAGGCCTTCGACTCCGTTTGGCACGACGGCTTGGTTTACAAACTAGTGAAACTCTCTTTTCCTCCTTACCTGTGTCAATTAATAAGTTCGTTTCTTAGCAACAGAAATTTCACTGTTAAAGTGAAAGATAAATTATCTCGCCATAGAGCTATCCATTCAGGAGTCCCACAAGGTTCTTGTATCAGCCCCACCCTATATAATATCTTCACAGCGGACATCCCTAAACTTAATTCCTGCGAACTAGCAACATTTGCAGATGACACCGCTATTTTATCTGCAGCTCCAGATTATCAAACAATAATAAACAACCTACAAGATCAACTCGAAAAAGTCTCAGAATACTTCCACAAATGGAAAATTAAGCTTAATACTAGCAAAACGCGGGCTATATTCTTCACGAAAGGTAGATCCTCACGTTACTTACCTCCACCTATAATCAATGTACTTGGAGAGCCTGTATCATGGTCTAAATCTGTGAAATATCTAGGAGTTTATTTTGACCCTAAGCTAATTTTCCAAAATCATGTTGACCAAACTATCTCAAAAACAGCTAAAAACATTCAAATTTTGTATCCACTGATCAATAGAAAGTCCCAAATGTCCCAAGAAAATAAGCTGCTATTATACAAAATAGTAGTACAACCAGCATTAACATACGGAGCTCCTGTTTGGAAAATCTGTGCAGCTACCCATCGCAAAAAACTGCAAATCATACAAAATAAGTTCCTTAAAATTATTCTAAATAAACCGTGGTACTTCTCAACTCGTCTTTTGCACGAATTAGCAAAAACGCAACAGATTAATGATCTTACCAATGAACTAGAATACAAATTTAAAAATAAATGTTTGAATTGCGGCATCACCACAATCGAATCGATCTTCGATTAGAATAGTCATTAGTTTTAAGTTAATTTTAATTTTAGTTAAATAAGTAGAATTAATAATTTAAACATTGGGTTTTGCACTTTTTCCCAAACTTATTAAACCTACTAAAATTGTTAGTAATAAATCTGCACATTTGCTACTCAGTACAAAACAAAGTTGTAGAGACAATGTTTAGTCTAAGCTCTGAAAACGAAATCATTAATTAAATTTAAGTTGAAAACATACGCAATAAATATACATACATACATACATAAGGACTAACTCGGTTGAAAATTTAGCTATAACAACTGATATATGGACATCCGACAGCCATAAATCTTATATCACGGTTACCTACCACTATATTTTGCAAGATTCTCTTATAACCAAGAATTTGTCAACAAATGAAATCATTGGATCGCACACCGGAGAAAATATAGCTAACGTCTTACGGGATGTATTTAATGATTGGAATATTTTAAGCAAAATTATAACGATTGTTACAGATAATGGTGCCAACATTGAGAATGCTGTGATTGGGCATTTGCAAAAAAACCATCATCCGTGTGTAGCACATACGTTAAATCTAAGCGTTAATGAAGCAATATCTCGCCACCAAAGTCTGCAAAATATATTGAAAAAATGTAAGGGTATAGTTGCACATTTTAAGCACAGTGTGGTTTCAACAGAAAAACTTAAAAATACCAAAGATTAAATGAAATTACCAGCTTTAAAAGTAAAACAGGATGTTGCAACACGTTGGAATTCAGTGCTTATTATGATTGAAAGACTGCTAACAATTAAAGATTCTCTCATTGTAGCATTAAGTAATTTGCCACGAGCTCCTGACTCCTTAAATGCAGAGGAATGGAGCATACTTTCTGATTGCGTAATGGTACTAAAACCTGTGGAAGATACTACCACCATCCTATCCGTATAAAGCTATCCGACTATATCGCTAGTGATTCCAATCCTTAGAGGCTTACAACATTCAATTGAAAATATGCTACCAGTAACGGAAGCTGGAGAATTTCTTCGCCACTATTTAGCAGACATAGTCAGCCGTCGCTTTCAAAATTTTGAAGCTAATAAAACAGCAGCAAAGGCTACTTTTTTGGATCCAAAATTCAATAAGGTTGCTTTTGGGGTGGAAGAAAATGCGAACAATGCACAAAAGTGGCTCATGGAGGAAATGGTCTATCAATTGACCATTTGGCTTCCTACGCTGCAACCACATATACGAGTACATCTGCAGCTGAAGAAACTACCACCGGAAATAAATCCATTTGGAATTATTTTGATTCCAAAGTATCAAGGTATCAATCAATTACAGCGTCAGTTGCAACAACTGCGAACATAACATTAATTCAATATGTGGAAATGCTTCCGAGAACTCAGGATCCTTTAATGTATTGGCAATCGAACAAAAACATTTTTCCTGAGTTGTATAAACTCGCCATGAAGTATCTTTGTTGTACCGCAACATCGGTTCCATCGGAAAGAGTTTTTTTCCAAGTGTGGACAATTGACAAATATTCGCAGGAATGGACTGGCAGGCAAAAATTTAAACAATATATTATTTTTGAATACGGAAATGTAATCTGAAAAATACCAATTAAAAGCTACTTTTCATTTTATTCAGAATTTATTTTTTAATAAATCAACCCACATAGAAATACGTTTGAATTATTTTTTTTATTTTTTCTCATGTTAATTATTAAGCTATTATACAATAAAAAAAACTATTTTCCATGTTCAACCTGTGCTTTTAAAATTTTTTATAACTCGATCAGTTAGAAATTTGATTGAAATCTGATTCGAAATTTTAAGTGATCGAAATTTTGATTATTGCTCGGTTTTCAAAAACAAATCTCGTTTATCGTATTTCATTCGAATGATCATTCAAAATTTCGATTATCACTCGGCTTTCATCACATATCTCGTGACGAAATGTGATGAAAGCCGAGTGATAATCGTAATTTTGAATGATCATTCGAATGAAATACGATAATCGAGAACGAGATTCTCTTTCATAGACTCGCGTGTCGTTCTTCTTCTTCTGTCACCACTGAGCATGTTCTGACTCTCCAAAACACAACATGAGCGCAGTGCGAAATGCGCAAGTGCTTATTATTTCTCTTAATTCCTTTTGATTACAAATGTTTCATTCGCTCCCTTTCGCAGCACACCAAAGCAGAGCAGAGCTCTCAAACGAAATACGATAAAAGAGAACGAGATATGTTATATGAAAACTGATTAAATAATCAAAATATTAAATGATAATTCATTAGGTTCATTAAACGTTCTCTTCTTGTTTCTTCATAATGAAATGAATGAAAAATCATTCGAATGATTGCTAGAAGCCTCTCGAGATATCTCGATTATTTTGATAATCGAAATGTTTCATTTCCATTCGAATGATCCCATCACTAGTTGTATCTTATTCGTCATTCCGTTCCTTCCTTCACAGGTCTCAAAATTCTTCGGAGGACCTTTCTTTCAAATGCTTTACTTACTTACGATGGCGCTACAGCCCAAATCGGACTTTGGCCTCCTGAATGCTTTGCCTCCATCCATCTCGGTTCAGTGACCGCGTCCTCCAGTTTGAAAATCTTAGCAGTGATTTGCTGTCTGCGTCAATCGAATCCTCCCAGCGCTTTCGTGGTTTTCCGACCGGTCTTTGTCCGTTGACTTTCCCTTTTAGTGTGCGTTTGGGAATTTGTCCGTCATCCATCCGCTCCACATGACCAGCCCATTGTAACTTTTTAAATTTTATGAGGGTTGACACTTCTGGATTATCGAAGATGGCATACAATTCTCTATTGTATCGTATTCTCCAGATCGAGTTTTCCCTCACAGGTCCGAGGATACTTCTGAGGACCTTTCTTTCAAAGGCGTTAAGTAGTTTTTCGAGCATCTGAGTTAAAGTCCACGTTTCGCTGCCATAGCATAGCACAGGTCTTATGATTGTTTTGTATAGCTTAAGTTTTGGTTTCCTGTGCACGTTCTTGTTTTTGATTATTGGAAGTACCGAATAATAAGTCTTGTTTGCCATCATTATCCTTCTTTTAATTTCGATGGGTTCGCTTCCATCCTTCGATAGATTCGCCCCTAGATATATGAAGTTGTCTACGTTTTCTAGGTTATAGTCTCCTACCGTAATATTTTGTCTGATTGGCGTCTTTTTCCTAGTTTGCGTCATAATTTTTGTTTTGTTTTCATTAATAAGTAGTCCAACTTCCCTTGCTACCGAGTCAAGGTTTACAAATACTTCCTTAGCACTCTCCAGAGATCTTGCAAGGATATCTATGTCGTCGGCATATGCTACGAGTTGTGTGGATTTGAAGCATAGTGTTCCTTTGGTGTCAACGGGAAGTTTCCGAACAACATATTCGAGTGTTAAATTGAATAGCATTGGTGCGAGGCCGTCACCTTGTTTAAGGCCGTTGTCTGTTTTAAAACTGGAAGTCAGATCATTTTCTACTCTGACTTGTGACAAAGACTCAGTCATTGTCATTCTTGTCAGTCGGACCAGTTTCGGTGGGACTCCAAACTCCAACATGATTTTATACAGTACGCGCCTGTCGATACTGTCGTATGCTTGTTTGAAGTCAACAAATATCTGGTGCACATCAATATTATATTCCCAGCACTTTTCCAGCACCTGTTTAACTGAGAATATCTGGTCCGTGGTTGAGCGTCCAGCTCTAAATCCGCCTTGGTATTCACCAATTACTTTGTCAGCATAGGGCTTAATTCTCTTTTCTAGAATTTTCGTCAAGATCTTATAAGACGTACACAACAGAGATATTCCTCGGTAGTTTTCGCAGCAGAATTTGTCACCTTTTTTGTAAATTGGACATATGATGCTCTTGCGTCAATCTTCAGGAAGTATTTCCTGCGTCCATATGTCCGCGACTAATCTATGTAGGAGATGCGCTATGCAGGTGTCGCCGGCTTTCAAAAGTTCAGCTGGGATTTGATCAGTGCCCGGCGCTTTGTTGTTTGGGTGGTTCCTTAGGGCTGTTTTTACTTCTTCGAGTGTGGGAGGACTCAAATCCTTCATCAGCTGTTACATCAGTTATACCTGCTATTGTATCTGCTGCTGCTGTTCGTGTAGGTGATGGGCTCGGGTTAAGAAGGTGTTCAAAATATTGTGCCCATCTTTGTTTTATATCTTCCGCGTTACTTATAATGTTCCCTTCTGCATCCTTGCAGAGGGTCGTTTTCGGTTTGTAACCTTCTTTCATCCTTTTGACAAGGGAATACGCGGCTCTTGTGTTGTGTAATTTAAATTGTTCGTCCATGTTTTTAATTTCGTCATTATTGTACTTCCGTTTTTTTTTTGTCTGCATATTTTGTTTGCAAATCGTCTAAGATCCTTGTACTTGTCCTGTTTGGCTCGTGTCGGCCGTGTCTTTCAAATGCGTTAACTGCTTATTCGGAAGTTCGCGAGAATGTCCACGTCTCGCTGTCATAACAGCACAGGTCATAGAATAGTTTTATATATCCGCAGCTTAATACGTTTTATTTGCAAGTATTATCCGTCGTTTGATTTCATCTGTTTCATTACCGTCCTCTGCTAGACTAGTCCCAGGATATATGAAGTTGTCCTCACTCTCCAAATTATATTTCGCAACTGTTTTGTCCGATCGGCGTTCTTGTTTGCGTCATTACTTCTGTTTTACTTTCGTTAATGCGCAACCCGATTTCTTTTGCGGCAGAGTCACGATTGACAAATACCTCCTTAGCATGAGGAAACAATCTTGCTAGAATATTTATGTCATCAGCGTATGCTACTAGTTGGGTGGACTTGAATAGTCCCATTAGCGTCGACTGGAATTTTTCGGACGACATACTCTAGGGCCAAGTTGAAAAGAATGGGGGCTAGACCATCTCCCTGCTTTAAACCAAATTCCGTTCGAATGCTGGTTGTGGAATCGGTTTGTATTCTCACTTGGTATTCACTGTTCGTCATTGTGAGTTTTGTTAGTCGGACTAGTTTCGGGGGAATTCCAAATTCAAGCATGATTTGGTAAAGTACGCTTCTTTCGATACTGTCGGGTGCTTGTTTATAATCTACGAAAATTTGGTGCACGTCTGTGTTATATTCCCAGCATTTCTCAAGCACTTGTTTCACCGAGAATATCTGGTCTGTTGTAGATCGTCCGGTTCTGAATCTTAAGACGACGTTCAATTAATTTTGTCATTATTTTATAGGACGTACAAATCAACAAATTCTCACAGCAGTGTTTGTCTCCTTTCTTGTAAATTGGACATATAAGCTTTTTCGCCAGTCGTCGGGTATGAATTTCCTCTGTCCAACTTTTGCATATCATGTTGTGCAGTATTTCAGCGACACAGTTTTCACCGTTTTTCAGAAGTTCAACTGGTATTCCGTCAATTCCCGGCGCTTTGTTTTGTTTTTTGGTCACATAGGGCTGCTTTGATTTCAGCTAGCGTGGGTGGTATCGATGATGGTTCTTCTTGGTCAGTTGAAGCTTCAATTGAAATGTTGTCTGTTGTGATCGGCGCTAATGTGGTGGGATTGGGAAGCTGTTCAAAGTAGGAAGCCCATCACCTTTTGATTTCTTCTGTCTCGCTGATGATATTGCCCTCTGCGTCTTTGCAGAGACTGGTTTTTGGCTTATATCCCTTTTTTAAGTCTTTTACTATTGCGTATGCGTCCCGCGCTTTATTTTTTCTCATGTCGTCGTCCATTTTTTGTATTTTGTCATTATGGTACTTCCTTTGTTTTCGTCTGCAGGTCTTTTTCGCATATCGCCTAAGCTCGTCATATCTTTCTTTTTTGGCTCGTGTTGGTCGTTCAGTAAAAATTTTGTAAGCCTCGTTCTTTCTATCTATTGCGTCGCGACATTCTTGGTAGAACCAATCATTATTTTTTCGCCGTGCTTGATACCCTAATTCCTCTTCTGCGGAGGATTTGATGCCGTCTCGTATTTTCATCCACGCATTTTCCACCGGCATATTTTGGATATTTTCATATATTGGTGTCAGGTGTTTATTACATGCTAACATGTAGGCCTGCGCCACCGTTTCGTCGTTAAGCTTGTCGACATTGAATTTGCGAGCTCTACTCGTTTTCGAATATCCACGGCAAGCTATTTTGCATCGATACTTAGCTCTGACTAGATAGTCATCAGAGTCACAATTCGCACCGCGGAGAGTTCGTACATCAAGTATGCTGGAAGCAGCCCTTTTCTCAATTAGAACGTGGTCTATTTGTCTGAAGGTGTGACCATCTGGTGATGCCCACGTTCGTTTGTGAATATCGCAATGTGGGAAGCGCGTAGAACTTACAATCATATTTTGCTGCTTGCGAAATCAATAAGACGTTGGCCATTGTCGTTGGTTATGTCATGGAGACTGTGCCCTCCTGTTGTTCCTCTATTAGCTTTCTCCTTTCCGATTTTTGCATTAAAACCCCCTAAGACAATTTTCAGGTCATTCGAGGGCAGAGAATCATAGGTTGTCTCTAAGGTGGCATAAAATTCGTCTTTAGTTATATCTTCCTTGTCTTCAGTTGGTGCGTGGACGTTGATCAACCAAGTGTTGAAAATTCTTATCTTTATTCGGATTGCACACAATCTTTCAGTTACTTTGAAGCTCGTGATCTTCTGTTTAAATTTTTTTTCAACGACAAAAGCGACTCCAAACTTTCTGCTTCCCGACAATTTCGCACTTGGATGGATTGGATCTCATGTCCATGATTTCGTTACCGAGCCATTTCATTTTTTGGATGGCAGTTATGTTGATGTTGTGTTTTGCCACTTTTTTTTATCGCACCAGGTTGAACTTAGGGGTCACCCTTTAATACTGTAGCGTACAGTCGAGTCGGTTTAGGAAAGAATGAAACAAAATAAAAATTAACAAAATGAACAATTAATTGAATAAGGACGGACAGGATAAAAGAAATCGGTGAATGTTGCCTTTAAATTGCGAGATGTTATAATCATTAGGAAAAGTGGCCGTGGGTAGTGCATTCCACATTTTGGATGTTAGAGGTATGAATGACTGCTTACGTGATTTGGGTGGCTCAACTGTATACTCATGAGCACGTTCAGCAGCACGAGTATTGCGCGTGAACCTATATAAGTGGGGGAAAAGACGACTAATTTCATGGCTACAGCGGCCATGGAAATATCTGTAGTAGATGGTGAGTACTCCGACATTTCTGCGCTGTTCAAGAGAGTCTAAGGATGCCGTTATGTCATCATCTCCAATAAGTCGAAGCGCAAAACTCTGAATTCGCATCTTTAGATGAGTTTTGGGTGCTGCAGCCCAGGTATGCAAATTGTACTCGAGTCGTGATGTGTGATTTGTAGATGGTTGCAAGATCGGATGGTGTAAAATATTTCTTGCACCTTCGGAGAAAGCCTAAGCACCTGGAGGCGTCTAAGGCTACATTGTGGATGTGCTGGCTCCAGTCAAGTTTTTTGTTAATGTGCATACCCAACAGGTAGAAATTCTCCGAATGGTCAATTGTCACACCATCACAGCATGAGGTCAGGTACCGACGTGTTATATTTAAGACAAAGATGACAGGCTTATGTTTTAGTGGTATTAAACTCTACTTGATTCGCTCTGTACCAATGCAGGATTGTGTTGAGGTCAGTATTTAATGAATTAAATAACTCCCGGCGCTTAATAGGCACAGAAGACTGGTACGCCTCAGCAATTGAGTCGAAGCTATAAGTGTTTTCAAGTGTACTGTCATCTGCGAAGCTGTGAATTGGGTTGAGAGTCGACGACAAAAGGTCGTTAATAAAGATTAGAAATAAGGTAGGTGATAAAACGGAGCCTTGAGGAACGCCGGAATTGATAGGAAAGGGAGATGAAGAGACGCCATCTAAAACAACTTTAATGGCGCGCTTCGATAGGAAACTCTCAATTCATAGAAAAAAGAAGCATCAAAGCCAAATGCTTTGAGCTTAGAAAGTAGGGATTTATGCCAAACTCTATCAAACGCTTTCGCAATGGCTAATGCATGTACTTGGCCTTCAACAAATTTTTTCTTCGAGGAACTCTTTCAGAGTGCCTGTCCTAAATAAGGATTGAACATTCCAAGATCCAATAGAGTAGTCCATTTTTCGTTTGCGGGGTCGTTGCCGTTGAGTCCATCCGTTCCGAGGCTGTTCTTCAGGTTTCTGGACAGTGATGCGCCCAATCCCCGACCTGGAGGACCGTTCCTATTTATTTGTTACACCCTAGTAGAAAAAGGGTGGGAGTTTTCAGCTAAATATGACATGCTGGAGTTCTCACAGCTATGCTGCGAGTCCAACTATGTCATACTTTTGCCTATTTCCTGAGACGCACTGGTGTTACTGGCCATTCAGGTTAACTCCATTCTCCCTCTTCCTTTCTCAACCGGGCTTGGGACCGTCTATGGCGAAATTCCTCTAACTTTCGCTTTGCAGCAAAATTTTATAACAAGGCATCACCGCGTCAACTTAGACATCTTGACTTTATTCGTCAATTTACATCCGACATTCGACATATTTTGGGTCGAGAAAATGTAGTTGCTGATGCGTTGTCTGCTCTTACCAACGACATTATCTGGCCATCAATATTCAAGGATTGCCGCAACTAGACTAAAGATTGTACTGCATGCCAGAAAGCAAAAATTTCTCGGCATGCTAAAAGTCCTCTTGGCGAATTTGAGTTAATTTCGGAAAAATTTAACTCTGTCCATATTGATTTGGTAGGTCCATTACCAATATCTTGCACTCATGCCTGTCCTAAATAAGGATTGAACATTCCAAGATCCAATAGAGTAGTCCATTTTTCGTTTGCGGGGTCGTTGCCGTTGAGTCCATCCGTTCCGAGGCTGTTCTTCAGGTTTCTGGACAGTGATGCGCCCAATCCCCGACCTGGAGGACCGTTCCTATTTATTTGTTACACCCTAGTAGAAAAAGGGTGGGAGTTTTCAGCTAAATATGACATGCTGGAGTTCTCACAGCTATGCTGCGAGTCCAACTATGTCATACTTTTGCCTATTTCCTGAGACGCACTGGTGTTACTGGCCATTCAGGTTAACTCCATTCTCCCTCTTCCTTTCTCAACCGGGCTTGGGACCGTCTATGGCGAAATTCCTCTAACTTTCGCTTTGCAGCAAAATTTTATAACAAGGCATCACCGCGTCAACTTAGACATCTTGACTTTATTCGTCAATTTACATCCGACATTCGACATATTTTGGGTCGAGAAAATGTAGTTGCTGATGCGTTGTCTGCTCTTACCAACGACATTATCTGGCCATCAATATTCAAGGATTGCCGCAACTAGACTAAAGATTGTACTGCATGCCAGAAAGCAAAAATTTCTCGGCATGCTAAAAGTCCTCTTGGCGAATTTGAGTTAATTTCGGAAAAATTTAACTCTGTCCATATTGATTTGGTAGGTCCATTACCAATATCTTGCACTCATGTTTTTGTACGTCATATTCAATGCGATCAACACTGCAAGCCAGTTTTGAAGGACCGTTCGAAGTTGTCAGTCGCGATGCCATATATTTCAAAGTTAAAATCGGCAATAAATCCGTAAATGTATCAATTGACAGGCTTAAGCCTACTTGCACCGCCGATCCACTAGAACGGGTGGAATCTTTGATTAAGTCATTGCAGAAGAAAAAAGTAAAATTCGGGAAAAACGAATATTTTAAAAGCTAAGCATTTCCTAGTTTCCAGGAATTCATTATATATCCTATGTGAAGGGGGTGTATGGTGCGCTCGTTTCATATTATACAGTTATTCGTAATGAACTGGATTTAAAATCAGCTACTGTAAATCTACTTACAGTAGCAGGCGATTTTAAATCCTGGCTCTAAAAAAATAAAAGTCAGTTGAAGAAAGTTGCTGAATGAGAAAAGATTCAAAAATATTGGGTGAGTGCAAAAGTTCGTGCGGAGGTGCAACAGATGGCGTTAGAAGCAGCCCAAAGTGTTGTCATCAATACTGCCATCTACGTAAGACAGATCGTTGGAAAGGTGACGTGTGCAGCTTTCATTTGAAACAAAATAATTTGTGTAGATACAAGCTGCTTCGAGAAAGATTACTTTCAAAATGAGTGTCGATAAGGTGCATTTACGGCATGTTATGCTTTACGAGTTTCGGAAGGGAATAAACGTTGCAGCAACCGTAAAAAACATTCAAGAGGTTTATCGAAATCAAGCACCAGGTAAACGAACTGTGGAAAAATGGTTAATTTCGCCGCGGAGAGTTTAGCCTTGAAGACGAGCTACGCTCAGGTCGACCTTCACACATAGATGACGATGTTGTGCGTACTTTAGTTCAGAATACTCGGCGAATTTCAACAGAGGAAGTTGCTACAGCATTTAACGTTGACCGATCAACCGCTTTTCGACGTTTAAAAAACATGGGATTCGATTTGAAGCTCGATATATGGGTGCCCCATTTGCTGACCGAGAGGAACAAAATCGAGCGAATTTCTGCTGCCGTCTCTTTACTCGGGCAGCTCAAAAACGAACCGTTTTTGGATCGATTAGTGACGGGCGATGAGAAATGGGTCCTGTACAACAATGTTCAGCGCAAACGCACATGGAAACAGGCAGGTGAGCATGGTGACGCAATGGCAAAGGTCAGTTTGCACCCGATGAAGGTGATGCTCTGTGTTTGGTGGGATTGCAAGGGCATAAATTATTTTGAGTTTTTCCCAGCTGGCCTAACGATTGACTCGGGCAAGTACTGTCGCCAATTAACCAATCTGATTCGAGAAATCAAACAATTTGCTGAGGGCTCGGTGATCTTTCCCCGTGGTATCAATGATTAAACAGCCGTTCCAAATCGCCATCTTGGAAACTTAAGAGTTGCATCATATATGATGTCGGTGCGTGATGAGCTCCAGGCCGCTTTCATTTCCAGTCAGATAACTTTTTCACTGCGGTTCTTCCAAACTATTCTTGCTAGTATCCCTCACCTTCCGCTTATTCGCCCTGCATGTTGTGCTATCCGCCGCAAATTATTTTGTAGCCGATGGCCGTTTCTCCGGTTCTGCGTTCCGAAATGAGCAGTACATTTCGAATAATCCTTCGGCGACGTTCTTGGATTGCGACAATCACGTCTTAAATGCGCGTCCGCCATCCCAACATCGTGGAGCTCCTGGTCTTAAATTCTGTCTTGTTAGCTCCACTCTAGGGCTTTTATCCGATTTTCCCGATTTCGCCAATCATTTCGTAAAACTGCTCTAGAGGCATATTCTGCATAAGAAACAGTTGCATTTTTTTGGGCTACAGCAATGGCATTTTAAGTACATTATCTGTCTGCAATTCCAACATCGGTGCCTTTTGTTATTTACGCTCTGCTCCTTGAGTTCTTCCTTCTAGAAAAATCTTTGCATGGTTCCGACCTTAACCCTCCGGGTTCGCCAATTATTCGACGCAACTTGTTTGGTGCCACAGCCTGAATAATTCACTCCTCTTCGCTGTCTTCTTCTGCATTCACGTCTTTTATGTTCGACGTTCCCAATTCGTCCACTCATGCATAGGACACTTTTGCCGCGATGTAGTCTGGAGACGCCGATGATGGTTCTGGAGACGGCGATTCCACCATCGTTGGATGGTGCCCCTTGAGAATGGCTTTTACTCGTTTCCCGGGCTTTTAGCAGATGAGGCGCACTGCTGCGAATTAAAGTCTGTCAAAAACTTTTGCAATGTCAAGTGCAAGAACTTGACCTTTGCCGTATTTGTGCAAGCAGGAGTTCCAACGTCCCCTCAAATAGATCAAAAGATCTCCCGTCGACCTTCCAGAACGGAAACCGTATTGACGATCGTGGATAAGCTGTGTATTCTCGAGATAATGAACGATCTTTCGATTGACAGCAGTTTCCATTACTTTCGAGAGCACTGAAGTAATGGCTATTGGGCGGGCATTTAGCGGGGTTCGCTTTACTTCTTTTCTTGCGAATTGACAGAACATTCGCAACTTTTCACAATTGTGGAAAGCATCCGGAAGAGTAAGATAGATGGAAAAGATTGCGTAAGGGTTTAGCCAGAGAAGAGGAGCACATTTTAAGGGTAATGGGGGGAATGCCATAAGGGCCAGTGGACTTGTGAATATTAGCTTTTGCAGAATCCTGGAAATGAGTGTGCGAAAATGTAGCGAAGGCAGCAAAAAAACTAGGTGGTGCTGAGATAGGAGGGGTTTCGTTTGAAGGTGGTTTGCTTGACTAAACTGCGACAGCCAATGGTCCAGTATCTCGAGCGGAGATACTGGAGAGTGAGCTATAGGCCGCCGTTCAATATGACGTTATATGCCTGGCGGACTAGCAATCGCGTTAAGCTACTCCCCTTCGGAAGAATAATCGGATTTTTTTATTCGTATGGCATGAGTGAGTGAGTCGCCCTCCGACTCTTAAATCTTGATGTTGGTCCATAAATAACTAGAGTTTCGAAAGTTTGCTGCTATTCGGTACGGCTTCTTGTTTGTTGATTTGTGTTATTTCTGTTGAGAAGATCGAGGACTGAGGGATTTTCGTCCAAGTTGTACGAGCGGTGTCGATCTCCGTCATACTGAGCAGTCCGATTCGTATGTCCTCGGCTTGTGCGTTGTTGTAGAACCGCATGCAGTAAGTCGTGATTCGTACTAATTTCGAAAACGAGTAGTAGTTCTGCAGTCTAGATCTGTAGGGTACCTAGTAGCCGTTTGGAAAACTCACACTTTTCGTTCAGTCGCCTCGCTACCGACAAAATGTGATGACTTCAGCCAGAAATCGGATTGTTTCTTGAGCCAAGAAGGTCCAAACAACCAAGAATCACATGAGGTGAGTTCAGTTGCGGAAATTTCAGGTTATTTATTTGTAAGTGATATCCACCAGGAAAACATGTGGAAATTGCAAATCATTCAGCTATTTCTCCATGAAGCTTAGTGGATTTCCCTGTAGCTGTTCGAAGCGCGTACCTTTTCTTGTTATGATGCCAAACGTGATCTGTCCGATCTCAGTACGGATCTCGAGCTTCGGTATCGATTGCAACAACCACAAAGTTAATGTTGCGAAATTCGGCCACACATACATAGTTCCGGAGGCGTTCATTCCAATAGCCAACGTCTGACCGTTGAGGTTGGCTTTTACTGGTTTCACCGGCTATTAACGAATGAGGCGAACTATAAATCCACGTCTCTTGTATCCCGCTGATTGGCGCATTCAGAGCGAGCGTTTGGCATCCGTCGCAATTCTAGCCACGTGGAACTCCACGACCTGCTTTGCAAACTCCGCTCTTTGAAAAAATCATTCCTCGGTCTTAATATTAATTTCCCGGACTCAATTGCTACTGCGCGAAATTTGTTTGACAGCTTCAAATGTAAAAGCGTAACTCAAGGCTTGCTTTTGTGTCAATTTTAACGTCTGTTGTAGCTCTCTTTCTTGCAAAGCGTCGTTGAACGCGTCTGTTGACGATCCATTTCGGTTTTCTTAATGCATGCTGGGAAAGGATAACAGCAGCTATCTTTCAATGTATTGTGCAGCTCGCTGTAGAGTTTCGCCGGATTTCTGCATACGGTTACAGAGTTGCGTAATATAAATTTCAGGCAAGTGAACTCCGCCGTAGCGAAGGTCAAAAGTCTTGCCCTTTCAGACGCTGTACTTCGCTGGATATGCCCGCGATTTTTTCCAGTATTTTCGGTGATATTTTGTTCTAGAGCCGTCCGCTGTTCTAGAAACTTCGCGCTTAACCGGTCTGCTTAACTAGTGCGTCCGTTTTATTCACCTGAAGGTCCATCTTCGCCATCATTTGCTGCATCATCTTCACCATCGAGACTGAGGATCTAGAACTTTCCGCTGTAAGATTTGTGTAACTCTCGCAAATAAGTCTACACCACCAACTGAATAATATTGCACGTACCAGGATCGAGGCAACTGTGATATTAGCCTGAAAGCCATTTCTGCAGTATGTCATTCCTACATACTGTGATACCAGAATAACAGCCACCAGCCCAATGCTGTCTTGTCGATATTTTTCCAGTATGTTTCTTCTGTGCTTTGCATAAGCCAATCTCCGATTCGGATCTTATCCGCATGCGTCCAATCCGTGTTATATGGTGATACTACGTGGAAAGTGACCGTTCTACTTACCAAGAAACTGCAAATTTTCGTGAACCAATGCCTCCGACGCATTTTAGGGATATTCTGGCCAGAAGTGATCTCCATCGACGAACTTTGGAGTACAATTCAATCAATCAAATCAAATTCATGTTAAGACCCCTATAGGGGCATAGGACAGAAACAACTCTCTTCCACAAGGCGCGATCCTGAGCATCGGCTTTAAGCTGTTGCCAGGACTTGTTTATTCCTCTGGCATCCTGCTCAACTGCTCGCTTCCATGTGTTACATGGTCGACCAACCCGACGTCTTCCTTGAGGATTATAATCCAGAGCCTGTTTTGCGATGTTTCGCTCTGGTTTCCTCAAAGTATGACCGATCCACTACCACTTCCGCCGTTGAATCTCAATACCTATTTTAGTCTGGCGAGTTGTACTCCAAAGTTCGTCGTTGGAGATTACTTTTGGCCAGAATATTCCTAAAATGCGCCGGAGGCATTGGTTTACGAAAGTCTGTAGTTTCTTGGTAAGTCGAACGGTCACTTTCGCAATTGGACAGACTAAAATAGGCATTGAGATTCAAAGGCGGAAAAGGAAGTAGATCGGTCACACTTTGAGGAAACCAGAACGAAACATCGCCAAACACGCTCTGGATTATAATCTTCAAGGAAGACGTCGGGTTTATCGAGCAGTTGAGCAGGAAGTTGGAAGAATAAACAAGTCCTTGCAACAGCTAAAGGCCGATGCTCAGGTGTGAAAGAGAGTTTTTTCTGTTCTATGCCCCTAAAGGAGATCTTAACAGGAATTTGATTGATAGATTTATGCGCATCTGAGTTCTCACAACTATGCTGCAAGTCTGACTACACCGGGTTATTCATCATTTTTCCCCTCTTATTTCCTGTTACAATAATCCTTCTTTCATCCTTTCTCAACCGGATTTGGGGACCGTCTGCGGCGGATGCTTCTGCGTGCTTGAATGAGTGTTTTGGAAACAACAATTGAAAATCGAAAACATTCGATGAGCAGTAAAGTGTGTGTGTTGAGAATAATAGACAGTTAAATATTGCTACCAACTGATGAACAGTATAACTATCTACGTTTTATGCGATTGAAATATCGTAACAATTTGTTTTTTTTTTTCAGGGACAGATGCCGACAACAAAAACTCAGTCGTACGAAGTAGTTGTCTTCAATTAGCTCGCATCTTGCAGTATTTAGAATGCCCGCAGTATCTTCGAAAATTTTTCTTTCCGCTGCATAACGACTTAAAATATTCGGGACTTCTTAATCCACTCGATGCTCCTCATCATCTTCGCCAACAGAATATTTTCATGTTCCGCGAAGGCATCGTGACAGATAAAAGGGTCAAGGAGCAAAAAGGAAGCTATGTGAACGTTGGACTACTGAATGATGTGTTGATCGATAAATGCCTAACGGAAGGTCTTCGAGTGACAGTTCGATTGAACCATAATTCAGGTAAATAAATTAAATTCAAATCTGGAAGTTAATTTTCATTTAATACACATTAACAGAACAAAAATCAAAGAAACTACGCGGTAAAGTCGTTTCGCCATTTGAACCGCGTCTCGAAACTGGTGTCTACTGGGGTTATACCGTACGTGTTGCCAATTCGATTTCGCAAATTTTCACACAATCACCGTACGAAAATGGCTACGACATGACGATAGGAACGTCCGACAAAGGATCCAGCCTTCAAGAAATCGAACCGAAAGGTTTGCATTTTCATCACGCACTTATCATCTACGGCGGATTACAGGGGCTCGAAACGGCGATTGAAACGGATGAAAAACTAAACGTAGAAGATCCTAAGCTCTTATTCGATCACTATTTGAATGTGCTACCAAAACAAGGTTCGCGAACGATACGAACCGAAGAAGCAATTATTATTTCGTTGTCCGCTTTGCAAGAAAAATTCGATCCAAAAGTGCGACCGCCTGAATTCAACTTGCAGGAGTACATTCCGCAAAGTGAAGACACCGGCATGAAGCAATACGAAAAGATTAATGCCAATACGAAAGTTGTAAACGATCTCGGTCGATTCGATTAGGGAGAAAACAAAAATTAATGATTAAATTCTGCTTGTTGAGAAACGAGATTCTTTTTTTTTGAATTTTGAATTTTATTGAGGATGATAAGTGTTTGATTTTTATTTACATTCTACAAACTGATAAGACTCCTAAATTTACTATTTATTAATTCGTTTAATAACTTATACACGGTATAACGTAGTGCTTATGAGGTGAAGCTTGTTCTTTGAACCGGAGTATGAGTTTGGCAGTTTGGATTATTGGTTTGAAAGTTGTCGAAGCGGAAGAACGAACGATTTACACAAAATACTGAATAATTGGCACAATCAGACTGAATTTCAGAAAATTCCTACTTATCGAATTTAAAAGGGAATTGGCTGTCCCCTTTCCAGTGTTGCACAATGATTTATTGCAACATGACGTACAGGCATACAGTTTGGTCCTTTCACCGATTACTATGCATCCGGATTCACAATTAACCGCGCATTTTCGCTCGAGCGACCACATTTTCGGACTGCTAGTAGAATTTTCGTTACTTGTTGTGTATGAGAAGCGTTTTACCTGAAAAAAAAATATTTGATTTAAAAGTAGATTTTGTGAAATATTTAGCCGGAACATACCATACACAAAAACTCATCGGATTTACATTTTTTCATCAATGTCGAATGATTTGAAAGAAAATCAACACAAGTCTCACCGTCTTCCATGGTTTCGCAAGAATAGCACCATAAATCGTTGATTTTCTCGGCAGCTGCTTGAGTTTTATGAACCGTGTTGGTCAGCGACTGACAAAATACTGGAAAAACAATAGGAATTGTCGATTAATCGATTTTTTCACGCGATTGTTATTTACCTGACGGAATTAATAGGATATTTGTGTAGAAAATAAATGCTAGCATTTTATGTGATAACAACACATTCCTTGTGATGAGAAATGCGTTTCGTATGAAGCCGTGGTGTATGAGAGACGTCTAGAATCGAACGTCTTTTTTTGATTTAATACTGCAGAGCTATATTTTTTTTACTGCAAGGACGCTTTCCTTGTATCGACTGCAGATGTTTTTCGTGACATTTCTGCAGCCTGATTGTGACGATGAAATATGAAGGGAAAATATGTGGACATGCGCCGAATTCTTTTCGAGGACAGAACTTTGTCTTGTGTAGTTCGATATATGCCACGATTTCATGTTTTCCTTTTGCTTAATAATATTCTGAACGTAGCATGGATCTATTTTGAATCACGCAGATTAGCAGCGTTATTTTTAGATACTCTTGCTTATGATCAACATAAGGTCACTGGACTGATTTTATTAGTATGACACGAAATTCAAATAGTTTTTTTTATTGGGCTAATATCGTTGAATAATTTCTTGTTTTTGATTTTGTGTAATTGATTTGTTTCTGAACAAGTAAATAAGAGAAAATATGAGCAAAGTAGTTGGTTGCTCTGGAATAATAAATTGTGCGGCTTAATGTTGACATAAACCGTGAGAAAATTTTGCGCAATAACAAAAGTGTGTAACAGTAACGCGGCTAGGAAGCCACATGTTCGTTCAGATTTTCTAACAGGGCTTCTCCGGGTCGGGCAGCACCTCCTGCCGGCTACTCAGGAGCGTTGGGGTAGGTCGAAATTTACCCAAAGAAGCACCCGTCCTTGATTCGAGCTGCAACATGGGAACAAATGGCGTGCTAGAGAAGGGTGTCATGATGAGCAGTCCCAGGGCCACCTTAAGGCAGCCTTCTACTCTTCACATCACGAGAAAAAAAAATTCCGAAAAAAAAACATATTACGAAATTAGTAGCAGAATCCTAAAAAAAACGACGATATATCTTAACATGGAAAGGAAAAATATACAGTGTGTTTGGTACTCCGTGCATAACCTTGTAAGGGGTTATTCCTGGATATATTTTGAGCAAAAAATTGTTCTACGGAGATGGTCCATTTTCAATATCCGCGGAGATACAGGGTGACCAAGAAAAGTGTTTCGGACCTGTACCCTCACTCACTCAAAACGCTATATCTTGAAAACTAATAATCACATTTCAAAGTGTTATAGCTTGTTTTTTAGGGAATCAAATTACCTTTCATTTGGTGTAATAGTCCGTATTGTACCTGTACCCAATCCTGAGGTATTTGCTTCAGACCACAAATTTTTGATAATTTGACCCTCAAAATTCTGTGATCAATGTAGTTTTTCTCAAAAAAACGCATTATAAAAATGTCATTTTAATGTTGTTGTTTTATGTGCCATATCATTGCATACTGTATCAATCGTCGAACCAAGCACATTAATTCAATAAATATTATAACGTTTAATCAACTCAAGAGTTTTTAATTCAATATTTTGGCCCTTCACAAAACCAGTTTATCGTTAACAGCTTAATCAGTAACATTACTTATGACTTAGGTTTTCCCGTTTTCCAGGTAATAAGCGATAATACATATGGCTTAAAAATAAAATATGCCATAAACCAACCCTCGTTCTAAAAAAACTACCTGAAATGTTGTTAAACTGAAATATTCTTTGTGTCCTTTAATTACTATTTAAATTATCGATGAATGTCCTTTAAGTAGTATTTAAATTATCGAGGAAATGAATTAAATTAAAATGAGTTTCAACACAACGACGCTGTCCGACGCTTGGCATTGCAGTTAAACGTCTCTACGTGGAAAGTTTGGAGTGTCCTCAAAGCAGAGCGATTGCATTCCTACCAAAACACACCAGTGCAGGAGCTGGTACCCATTGATTTGCCCAAAAGGATGGAGTTTTCCAATTGGCTCCTTGAACGACAACTAAGTGACGAGAATTTTATGAACAACATTCTTTGGACTGATGAGTCCCAATTCACCAGGGACGGTATCACAAACTTCCACAACTTACACACATGGGCTGAGAGCAATCCACACACAAGAAGAGAGACATCATTTCAGCACAGATTCAGTGTCAATTTATGGGCAGGTGTGATTGGCAACGATTTTATTGGTCCTATTAGGCTTCCGCCTACCCTAAATAGTTCCAATTACTTGCAGTTTTTGACAAATGATCTACAAGAGTTATTGGATGATGTGCCACTGCAACGATTGGCTTCCATGTTTTACCAACACGATGGTGCTCCAGCTCATTACGGCCGACAAATCAGAGATTGGTTAAATTCCAATTATAGCAATCGCTGGATCGGTAGAAATGGACCGATACACTGGCCTGCAAGATCTCCTGATTTAACTTTTATGGATTTCTTTGTATGGGGACGGATGAAGGACCTTGTCTACGCAACGGAAAAAGTAACGTTGCAGGATCTTAACACCAGAATCGATGCGGCAGCAACAGAAGTAAGGCAACAGTTGAGGAGTATGAACACAAAGAGAACACTGGCAAAACGAGCTTTAGCGTGCATTCAAAATGAAGGGAGCCATTTTGAACATTTATTGTAATTAAGGAAAATTGAAATAAACCATAAAAACCATTCTTAAGTTCTTTTAGGTCAAGCGGAGAGTGTTGATCAACCCATTCTTGCTTTTTTGACAAAAGTGCTACATTATTGGAATGATAATTTCTTCTAAACTATAAAACTTATGCAATGCAAGTGTATGCATCTTTTGTAGGCAATAATATGGCACATAAGAAAACAACATTAAAATGACATTTTTATAATGCGTTTTTTTGAGAAAAACTACATTGATCCTAGAATTTTGAGGGTCAAAGTGTCAAAAATTTGTGTTCTAAAGCAAATATCTCAGAATTGGATACAGTAACAATGCAGACTATTACAGCAAATGAAAGGTAATTTGATTCCCTAAAAAACAAGCTATAACACTTTGAATTGTGATTATTAGTTTTCAAGATATAACGTTTTGAGTGAGTGAGGGTACAGGTCCGAAGGACTTTTCTTGATCACCCTGTATCTCCGTGGATATTGAAAATTGACCATCTCCGTAGAACAATTTTTTGCTCAAAATATATCCAGGAATAACCCCTTACAAGGTTATGCACGGAGTACCAAACACCCTGTATATGTTTTCTTTGTAGAATGAATTTAATATATAAATGAAAAAAACAAAAAAAAAAGGAATAAATTTATAAAAAAAAACAAAATTTATATTTCTAAAAAAAAATACTTGTAGTTGCTCGATCCGGTGGGGCCCTTGCTGCAATCCAGAAATTCATAAATTTGTTTCCTCTTCGGTTGATGATTTTTTTCTTTTTTTTTTGATTATTTATATATACATATTTATACTCTAGATGAAATCTGAGAGTATATTGTGTTTGCCTTACCGTTTGTAACGCTAAGAAATAATGCTCGCACAGAGCCGCCAAGGGTACAGAAATATTTGTTGTCGCTCAAAAACTTCGATTCCGATTTGCTGTCTGTCCGTCTGTCCGTCTGTCTGTCTGTCTGTCTGTCCGTCTGTCTACAGCATAACTCTCGAACGCTTTGAGCTATCGTGCTGAAATTTGTTGTGTGTCATTTTTAGCAAAAAAGAAACTTTAAGTTCGTGAACGGGCCACATCCCCCAACTCCTTCTACCCCCTCCCATACAAATTTCACGAAATTTCGAAATTTTCAGAAATTGATTTTTCTTAGAAACTATTTAAGCTATCGATTTGAAATTTGGGTTCAAGTATTATGATATAGATACCACTAATATGACTCAATATTGATCCGATCCCATCACTCCTTCTACCCCCTCCCATACAAATGCATAATTTTGAAAAATGCAGTTTTTCGATTTTCATCGAAACTAGTAAAGTTATAAAAACGAATTTTTGCCAGAATTAATTTTTTTATAATTCCAATCAGCACTGAAAAAATTAGCAACTTCCCCTCACTCCTTCTACCCCCTCCCATACAAATTTCACGAAATTTTGAAATTTAAATTAAATTATTTTTCCTCGAAACTGTGAAAGGTATCAATTTGATATTTCGCACAAAGTATAAAAATAAAAATATCAATAACAGGAAAAAAAATTGTTTTCATCGTTACACTCCTTCTACCCCCTCCCATACAAATGCATCATTTTTGTTAAATGCATTTTATCGATTTCCATTAAAACTAGAAAAATTACAAACTTAAAATTTTGCCAGAATTTGTTTTTTAATAGTTGCAATAAATGCTGGAAAAAATTATCAGCTCAGCTTCCCTCCTTCTACCCCCTCCCATATAAATATCTGTATTATAAATTCAAGAAAAGCATTTCTCCTTCGAATATATGAGAGCTGTCGACTTTGAAATTGAATCAAAGCATAGTGAAGGATGATGATAAGCAGTTTCAAAATCATCTAAAACGTTCCACTTCCTCTGCCACCTCCCATACAAATGCCTCAATTTAAGGAAAACTATGACCAATTTCTTTAAAAATAATGAAAACTAAAAATTTTAAATTCAGCACGAAACATTTTACACGCCATTTTCGGTGTCACATAGGAGAAATACAAACCTCCGCCTCTACTTCTACCACCTCCCATGCAAAGTCTCTTCTCACTATTTGAAAGAATTTCAGATGACATATTTGCCGGTATATTAAAGTCATTTCCATCTCATCTAGAGTATCATATGATTGGGCTTTAAGTCCAATCATAATTCTGTTATGTTTTATTTCGTTTTTATGTTTGTCGATAATTTGGTATTATTATTAACACTTTGTCTTGAGTATTATTTTATTGTTATTTTTTTTTTATTATTATTATAGTCGTGCACTTTTTAATTCATTTCACGATACTTTTTTTTTATTACATCTACGATTTTTTTTGGCGCCAAAAGAATTACAGCAGTGTTGCCCTAATTATTTTCGTACACGTTTTCCTTATTTTTGATTTGCTTACATAAAAGAAACATTACATTTTTTTTTCTTTGGAAATTGCCACTAACTAAAACGGGTGTGAAGAATACAAGCTATATAAAAAAATAATAATGCAACAAGTGTTAAACTTACAGCTGACAAAATTATTACTAACTCCCATAGGTATTAATGAAGCACTAACATCACGGAACAATTTTATTCACAAGCTAGCGCGAGAAGGTAAACGTCACAACACAATAAAATTCGTTAGGGTGAAAAATGGTAAAGTGTTAATCAGGATTACCGAAAAATCGAAAATTATACATATTAAACATCCTACACAACTAAATGAACTGCGATCAGACCGATTTCACTTTGCCATTTCACCCAAACACCACTGAAAACACATTCAAGACCTTACAGTTAACGAAATCCACCTCACTAAAGTTGTTATATTTGAACGCACGAAGCTTACAAAATAAAATTAATGACTTAAACTACAGTGGCAGTCAAAAGTAAGTAAACAACCAAAATAATGCATATAATATAACTTTAATCTGACAATACTACAATTTTCCGTTGACATTCCGATGCAAAATCCAATGGAATAAAAGATTACAGTTATATGAACACGTGCATGAAGAATTTGTTCTGCCTTTATTCGTAAGGACGAATTAAAATCCAATTAAAATAAGTTTTCATCGGCTCCTGCAATTCGGCCAAAGCTGGCTGCAGAAAGTAAAGTTACTCCTTCTGTTGAAACAATAAAAAGACGTTTAAGGGAAAGTGGCAAAAATGGACGTGTGGCACGTAAATCACCTTATGTCAGCAAAGCCAATAAAACGAAAAGGTTAAATTTGTATGCCGAACATGCATTAAAACCCGATAGTTTTTGGTATTCGATTTTATGGACAGACGAATCGATTATAAGAATGCGATATAATCATGGATAAATGTACTTGTGGGAAAAAAAGGTAAATCGCTCTCTTACAAGTGTACGAAACTAGCCTTAAAGAGTGCCGGAAAGAGCGTTATGTTGTGGGGTTGTTTTTCTGCATATGGTATTGGAAAAATTGCTCTATTGGAAGGTAAAGTAAACTGCATAAGTGTACTTAAATTTAATGAGGGAAGTCATTATACCTGAAGGTAAACGCTTGACATGAGAAGGTTTCTTACTTCAGCAGGATAACGTTTCTATACATAAGGCCAAAATTGTTCAGAATTTTCTCAAGGATGAGTAAATGAATGTTCTGAATTGTCCACCACAAAGCTTAGACCTTTCACCCATCGAAAATGTATGGTCTTGGCTGAAAATTAAAATCAGCGAAAGAGCACCAAGTAGCACTTCAGAATTAAAAGCGTGTATCGAGCAAATTTGGCCAACATTTTCGGAGGAACAATGTAGGAAGTACGCTCTTTCTATGTCGGGTCGGATAGCCATAATGTCCCAAAACAAAGGGGGTCATTGTGGCAGTTAAGTAACCTGTTCACTTACTTTTGACTGGTCGAATTGAAAATATCGCCTTATGATTCAACTATAAAGTACTATTACTTACCTTTTTATTCACAAATTTGCCTTTATTTTGTAGAATATATGTTTTGTTATTGTTATAATTAAAAAAAGAATAAAATAATTTGGATTTTCAAGTATTAATTGCCATTTTCTTTTCAATATGACACATGTTTACTTACTTCTGACTGCCACTGTATATATTGAGTAGCTCGAATACACTGATCCACGTAATAATTATTGCCGAAACATTGCTAAGCTCAGCCTCTAGTAAATATTTCAGTATCAACAACTACTCGTATTATTGTTCTTGCAGACCTAGTAGAATTGCTGGTGGCTTTGCAATACTAGTTTAGTCGTGGTCGTGAGTATAAAGAGCCGTCCGATCTGGACGAAGGTTGAAATGCAACTAAACTAATTTTTATTTACAAGAAAATGCTTAACCTAATACAAAAAGTATATAATATAATTAATAGAAAAGAAATACATAGCGTTCAAATACTACTACAAATTACTAGCGGTGCATCGGCTTATTCCAGAGGCTGCGAACCTTTTTAATGATAAATTCATGGTCATCACTCTCCTTTCAGTCGGAGACGTAATAAACGAAAGAAATAAAAAAAAAATATAATGAAGTAAAAAAAAGAAAATGAAAGTTAAAAGATTTTTTGCTAAGAATAGTGAGTTCACTTAAGAAAAGAAACGTACTTTCTTCTTATTTTTGCGCGGTTCATTTGATTCCAGTATGAAAGCTGGTTTCAGTCTATCCGTATATATGGAAACATTTTTGTTATTAATGTTCACTATGAACTGTTTTCTGAGTTTCCTGACTATCTGAAACGGACCTTCATATGGAGGTTGGAGACTTGATTTGATTCCTTCAACTCTAATGTATACGTGTTTACACTCGTCGAGAGCTTTGGGAACGTATGAATTTATGTTAGGTTTTCGCGTATCGCATGGTTTCAGTTTTGCCATTTTTTCTCGTAGCTGAGATATGAATGTAATTGGGTCATCGAAGTCACGGGAATTCGTAATTGACACGAATTCTCCAGGTAGTTTTAATGGCTGCCCGTAAACCAGTTCCGCTGGTGAGCAGTTTAGGTCGACCTTGAATGCTGCTCTAATGCCAAGCAAAACGATTGGAAGATCGTCTGACCAATTGGCTTTGGATTCACGAGATTTTAAAGCCGTCTTGAGTTGACGATGAAATCGTTCGACTAGGCCGTTCGCTTGCGGGTGGTAGGCGGTTGTTCGAATTCTTTGGGCACCTATTATGCTACTCAGTTCTGCAAATAATTTGGACTCGAATTGTGTGCCTCTATCCGTGGTAATTCTCAAAGGAACTCCGAATCGGCTGATATATTGATTGACGAACGTTCTAGCGATCGTTGCTGCCGAAATATCCTTAATGGGATACGCTTCCGGCCATCGTGTGAAACGGTCTACTAAAGTTAGGATATAAGAGAAACTATTCGAAATTGGTAAAGGACCAACAATATCCATGTGGATATGTTCAAAACGAGTGGAGGGTAATTGAAAATTTTGAAGTGGAGATTTGGTGTGTCTAGTTATTTTGCTGCGTTGACAGTGTTTACATGATTGGGTCCATGATTTTATGTCGGAGTTCATGTTCGGCCAAAAATATCTTTCCGAAATGATTTTTCGTGAGCTTCTAATGCCTGGATGTGACAAGGAATGAAGGCTGTTGAAAGCTATTTTCCGGAGAGCTAGCGGAACATAGGGTCGAATGCGACTATTGTTAACTTCGCACCACCATGGATGAGTTAACGTTGGAAAGGTGCGTTGTTCCAGTGTGAATGTGGAATTTTTACGACTGTTTGGAATTTTTAGGTCTTTAAGTTCTTCATCTTCGCCCTGAAGCGTAAGTAAATTGTTCAGGGTCAATATCGGTTGATTGATTGTCGAGATTGAGTCATCCGATACACGAGACAGACAATCGGCTACTACATTATCGCGTCCCTTGATATGCTTGATGTTAGTGTATTGTGCGATAAAGTCTAAGTGCCTAGCTTGTCTTGGACTACGTTCGGTTTTCGTGAATAATGCTTTTGTTAGGGGTTTATGGTCGCTGTATATTGTGAAAGTTCTTCCTTCGAGGAAATGTCGAAAATGCTTGATTGAAACGTATATTGCCAATAACTCTCTGTCGAAGGCGGAGTATTTGGTTTCAGTGGTACTTAGTTTTTTTGAATAAAAAGCTAACGGTTCCCATTTTTGACCATTAGATTGTTCTAGCACTGAGCCTACGGCAATATTAGATGCATCTACCGTAAGTCTGAGCTTTTCGTTTTCTGCCGGATGAATGAGAAGTGTAGCTTTTGCTAGAGCTGTCTTGATGTCATGAAATCAATGCCTTCTATAGTAGAAAGCCGAGTAACTGAATCCAACAACAACACGTTGGAGTCATAACAAACATGACAGTTCCATACAAATTCGAGCGCTTTTGTATGGAGCAGACACGGCGGGCTTCGTAAGAATCGCGTTTATTCTTAAATGCAGTGTTAAAGATAGTTCAGCTTTCTAAGGTACTTTATTGATAGTGCTCGGCATGTAATTATGACACGTTGATATTAGTGCAATGGATTTTTAATTGAAAAAAGTGCGATCAAAGTTAAATCTCGGCTTCTCACATCGAAGAAAATCTGTTACTCTTATTGTGCACAGTTCTCCGGTTAATTTTCACACAGAAAATTGTAGAATTTTAGTTATTACGAAAAAGTGTGCACTCGCGTAATATTTTCGTGCTTAATTTGAACTAATTATGCGCTTTTCTTGTTTTCGACAAAACGTGTTTTTACGACAAGTTCGTCAAAAATAATACAGGTGGTCCTTTGGAATGGAAAAATCCATGACGTCATACCCACTGGAGTCATTCAAGATGGCCGCTACGTCAGTTCTGCCCAGCTTGAGATGTAGAAAGCATTGCATGAAATGCCTTTTGACAATTGTCTGGCCATGAGAACTTTACGGCTTTTTTATTTGCGTTAAGTTCTTTCATATGATCATAAAGAGGTGCTAATAGTTCTGCAATGTTTGGCACGAAGCGATGGTAGTAGTTGACCATACCATTAAAGCGTTGTATTTGTCGTATAGAGGTAGGAGTTGGGAAATGCTGTAATTCGATCACTGGACGGAAGGACACCGTGGCTGTTGACTTTGTGACTTAAGAAATTTAATTCTTCGACGCCGAAAGTACACTTTTCTGGTTTGATTTTTATGTCGTATTCAACCAATCTTTGGAATAAGATTTCTATGTGTTTCATGTGTTCTGCGTGGTCTTTGCTGGCTATCAAAATGTCATCGACGTACACGAATACAAAGTTAAGACCTCTTGTTACTTCATGCATGAACCGTTGGAATGTTTGAGCTGCGTTACGTAGTCCGAATGGCATCCGATTAAACTCAAACAATCCGAAAGGTGTTGTAATTGCGGTTTTGAAGATATCTTCTTCGGCAATGGGAATATGATGGTAGGCCCTAACAAGATCGATTTTAGAAAACACTTTGCAGCCATTAAGTTGGAGGCAGAAACTCTGTAAGTGAGGAATAGGATATCGATCTGGGGTTGTCACCGCGTTTAGGCGACGATAGTCACCACAAGGACGCCAATCATTAGGATCCTTTTTGGGGACCATATGTAATGGCGATGATGCTGGCGACGATGAAGGACGACAAATGCCCATTTGTTGCATCTGTTCAAATTCTTGAAGTGCAATTTTATGTTTCGATTTGTCAAGTCGTCTCGGGCGAGAGACTGGTAAGTGTCCAGCGGTTACTATGTGATGTACCACTGTGTGTTTGGGTTGCAGGGAGTAATCTGGTGCTTCAATTAATTTCGGATACTTCCTGATGAGATTGCCATAATTGTCCTTGAGGGCAAGAATGCATGGTAAGGAAATGTTTGTCTTGCGTGTAACTCCACTCACGGAGAGAGTGGTCAAACCATCACTAAGCTTTCTGCGTTTGATATCAACCAGTAAAGAAAATTTTTTTAGGAAATCTGCACCGATTATTGGTCTGTTGACCGAAGCCAAGATGAACGGAAAAGTAAAAATCCGTCGAAGACCGAGGTTGAGATTGAGTAATTTTGTGCCAAAAGTGTTAATTGGCGTTCCATTGGCTGCGGACAGGTTGCATTCCGGACGTCTGGTGCATTGATTTGGAAAGAAAGACATTGGGATTACGGAAACCTCAGCACCAGTGTCAACTAAAAAATTTATTTTAGAATCTAAGCATCGTACGAATAAGCGGCAAGTGGGTGTTTGTTGAAACCGATTATTTGCCGCATTAATAATCGGCTTCTTTAGTTTGTCGCTGAGTTTGAAAAATTACAAGGCTTTGTACATTTTTTAGCTCGATTGCCAAAGCGCGTGTGATACCAACAATATTCAGTTTTACCTCGATGAGGACTTCTGTGAAAAGAATGTTGGCGGTGTAAATGAGGGCGAGGCGACTTGCTGCGACCGCGTGCGATAAAATTTTGCATTGCATTGTTAATTTTTGCAATTTCCATTTTTAACGAGTCTATTTCATTGCTTTCTATTTTTGATGCTACCGAGACGGATGATACTGTTGGATTGTGAGTAACTTCCCAAATTTTATCGGCAAGTTCAAGTTTTTTCTCGAGTTTTTGGTCGGTGGCGACTGCTAATGGAATGGTAATGCTTGGTGGGAGTTTTCGTTCCCATAATGATCTTATTAAATCATCTCCAATTATAGAGATGTCGGACGAAACAGAAACCAAGTGGCGATATAATTCGGATGGTTTGCGCTCACCGAGATCTTCAGTGGAAAGTAGTACTTCGAGACGTTTTTGTTCAGACAAGGAGTGGCGTTTAATAAGCGCGTCCTTTAGGTTTTCATATTTGTTTTCAGACGGAGGATTATTTAAAATGTCAATGATCGCGTTCATTGCATCGACAGGAAGGGCTGTTAGGATATACGAATATTTAGATTCATCTTTACAGATCTTTCGGATTGGGCTTCGGCTGCAATAAACCATGCGGCTGGGGCTTTTTTCCCAGAAAACCGGTAGTTTAACGGAGCTAATTTCACCGTTTTGCACTAACACCGTTTTTTGTTCCGGTGGTGCAGCTTCCGTGTCACTATCCGGCATATTTCGTTTAAAATTTTGTTAAAAATTCGAAATTCGATCACAAACGAGTCGAAGGAAAATAACGTGGTGCAACTGTAAATGTTGCGAGTACCGCAAAAAAATATTAAAGAAAAGTTTGATTTAACGAAGCACGTTTCCTTTGAAAAAATGAAACACGAGGTACGTATGATATATTACAATCTCTTTTGAAAGAGAGGAATGAGAGAAAAAAAAAACGAGAAAATCAAGAACAACGTGTTTGATAAATTACTTTTAAAATTCACTATTGCAGTTCGCTGATGCACCGTTAGCTTACAGTAATTGTGACAACGTATTTGATAAATTATTTTTAAAATTCACTGTTTTAACTAGGTTACTTCTCTTTAATTAATTTTCGATATGGTCTAATTTTATGTTTTATTTGATTTGTGTGACTTTGAATGTAATTGAATAATTTGAATATGTGATTGAATAATTTGTTATTTTTTTTTTTTTTTGAAGAAATTTCACGTAATATTTTGAAAAGAAAATTCTATATAATTGAATTCTACTTGCGTTTCCGTTGGTTTGAAGGTACTTTGTCACGTTCCGTTATCCTGTGGTATTTGATGACCAGCGGCGTATGGAGAAGGAAATCGGTAATTTGTACACGTTCTGAAGTTTCCCCCGTCAGCGCTGCTCCTCCTGTTGTTGCGTTTTGTTAATGATGCTTTCCTGTTGTTGCGTTTTGTTAATGTTGCTTTCCTGTATCGTGTTTGTTGCCCACTCCGTTCGATCAGGAAATTTAATTTGAAACTTCCGTTTCTCAACCTGCGGTTGGTTCACGCAATCATACTCGCAGTCTAAAAGGAAGTTTGCGTTTCTAACGACGTTTAAAATTTTGCCATGACCAATTAGTAGCGCTGACCGCGAATTAGTGGTTTTTATTCTAATGGCTGCTAGGCCGGCTGTTTGTTTTATATAAATATCAAGTGGAGGTAGTGAGAATATTACCTCCAGGGCTGCAGTTGATGAGATTCCAAGAGCACCTGTTATACTCAGGTATGCCATTCATTGGATTAACTGTAAAGGTGCTAGGTTGGTTTTTAGTACCACCGCCGTCCACCAAACCAGCGCACCATAGCAAATAATTGGTCTGACAATACTGGTAAATATCCAGTGGATTAGGTGCGACTTAAGGCCCCATCTCAAGCCGAATGTCTTTTTGCAAGCGAATAAGGCTACGGTAGCCTTTTTTGCTCGTTCTTGAATGTTGGTCTTCCAGAATAATTCACTATCAAGAATAAGACCTAAATATTTAACTTGGTTCAAGAGGACCAAAACGTATGGTGTTCTTTTTCTAGAGAAGAGAACCACGTCTGTTTTTTGAGGGTTGATAGTATGTTCTTTATCTAGTACACTACTGTTTAACAGTTGTAAAGCGGGATGCATAAGGTTCCCTAGAAATTGTTAAAACTTATCAGTTAGCATGATGACAAGATCGCCTGCATATGATGTATGCGTTTCGATTTAAAATGGAAAGCGGTTCATTCACTGACCCACAAGAGAGGCGACATTATGCCGCCCTGTGGCGGTCTACACTCCGCGACAACTGTTTATGACCAACCCAATTTTTCTAAGAATTCCATAATTACGTAGTAAAATTCAATGATCTGCTTTGTCATTTTATTGCTTAGGTAAAGTAAGTTCTTGACGCATCTAAATTAAAATTAAAAAATAATAATAATTATACTCTTTCACTACCTGCCTATTCAAAAGCGCGACAACTGTTTATGACCATCAGTTCAATTTCGTTATTTCTGGCGGATAGACATGTTTAAAGAGGAAATTTTCGGGTTGTTGTAATTCTTTGTAATTTTGTGCATGAACAGTTTTTTAGAAAGATTTAAATATTATTGAAATGGGAAAAGGAACAACTTTAACGGCTTTCGAAATTGGTCAAATTAAAATATTGAAGGATACAGGCTGCTCAACTAGAGAAATTGGAAGAAAACTGGGGAGAAGTCATGGCGTGATTTTGAATTACCTGCGCGATCCGGAAAATTATGGGAAAAAAGAGAAAGGGGGGAATTAAAACTGCAACAACGGAACGGGAACGCCGAAGTTTATTGAGAATTGCATCCAATGAACCACTCACAGCGAGAGAAATAGCAAACAGAGCAGGAACATCTGCTAGGCTTAGGACAGTACGACGCATTTTAGAAGAATGCTCACATTTACAAATAATGAAAACGGCAAGAAAACCAGTTTTAAAGAAGGTTCACCAAGAACAGCGTTTGGTATTTTGTCGAAAATATATGGATTGGACAACAGAATGGCAAAAAGTTATTTTTACTGACGAAAAGCGTTTCTGTCTTGATGGTCCTGATGGTTATTCTTTCTATTTTTACGATATGCGAAAAGAAAAGCGATTTCTCTCACGACAGACAGCATTTGGTTCCGTAATGGTATGGGGCGCTGTGTCCCATAACGGCGTGGTCGGTTTAGTAGTTCTTGATGGAAAACAAAACGCTCAAAAATATAAGCAGCTTTTAATGCAGAAGAAGATTAAAATACCGGAAGTTATGGAGACTACTAATGGGATTTACCAACAGGACAACGCCTCCATACATACTGCGAAGCTTGTCAGAAACCGGTTTTCAGAAGAAAATCTTCGTGTTTTGGACTGGCCAGCGTTATCTCCCGATCTGAATATCATCGAGAATTTGTGGGTATACTTATCTCGACGTGTTTACGCAAACAGCAAGCAGTACGACAGCAGATCATACCTTATTGAAGGAATAAAGAGAGAATGGAGGAATATTCCTTTGGACTACGTTCAAAAATTATACAGCTCAGTTCCCAGCCGAATTTTTGAGACAATACAAAACAGTGGAAAACACACTCACTATTAAAAAATAAATTTATTATAGATTATTTTATTTGTCTTATTTTTCTCCGTAATTTTCATGTGGTCATAAACAGTTGTCGCGCCTTTGAATACTATTTTAGGCAATTAATTTTGTGCTGAAAGGTAGCCAAAGAGAATAATTTTAATTTTGGTGCGTTACGAACTTACTCCACCTAACCAATAAAATGACAACGGAGATCATTAAATTTTACTTCGTAATTATGGAATTCTTAGAAAAATTGGGTTGGTGTACATATTACTGGCTGGATAAGTTGATCCTAAAATTTTGCAAATAACGTAAAAACGTTATAAAAACAAACCTTAATTGATTTTTATTACAATAATTATATATTTCATTTTTTGACATCTTTTATTACACAATTCAAATAATTTCAGTTTCTTGTGTTTTTCTTCAAATTAATATCAGCAAGCTTAAACCTACATTTTTTTTTATTATTTATCTAAGTAAACTTATTATGACCGTTGTTGTTTAGTGCGTATTTTTTGAATGTTTTTTTTGCTCATTTTCTAAATTCAAAATATTTTTAATCGTCACAGTAAAATGAAAAATAAAAAAAATCACGGTATAAAATCTACTTTCTTCTTTTTGTGAACGTACAAATATAAAATTTTACATATTTTGTTGCTATTAATTCATGATTTGTTTTTATTTTTAATTTTTTAACTAAGAAAAATGCATTTCGGTTGGCAGGTTGTGTTTATACAAATTCGAAAAAATTAAGTTTTAATTTTTAATGAATAATGGAGTGGTGAAAATAGACGATAATTTGAATTACGTAATTTTTGATTTTTGTGCATTTTGTTTTGATGATAGGCCAAATTTAAAATTTTACATTGTACATTATTATTTTTTTTTTAATTTTAATAGCCATAGCGAAATATTTTGAATTTTATGAATAATCTGAAGTTATCGACTTCAATTCTATGATTAAAAATAAATATACAAAGAAATGTTGACTTTAATATTTCATAATTGTTTTTTATGTGCGCATATAATTTCCATTTGAAAAATAAAATAAAATTTCATGCTTTATTATTAATAATTTTTGTAACCATTAAGTAAGTGCTTTCACGAGTGACCTTAAAAATCTACTGTACAAAAAATCTTTTACGATATTAAGAGCTTTCTTTTCTCTTTATTTAATAATAATGGCACTAATATTGTGGGTGCTTTTTTTCCGAGATAACATGCAAATGTTTTAGTTCGATAGTTGGCAGACCACACAATCTGATTTTTTTTTTATAATGAGATGAAAGGATTCGATTAGTTTAGATTAATGAAATATTAAATATATTTTTTAAATTGATTAAAAAAGATCAATATTTTCGTTCGTATATGTTTTCATTGTCGATAAAAAGTAGAATAATTATGGCTAGAGGCAATTAATGCAGCGAGATTGCATCAAGTTGATATGGCGCAGTGTCGATGCATTACATGTTTCTAGCATTATGGCTTAATTTAATAATAATGATTTTAAGAGTAAAATTTAAAATTAAAAAATATTTATTTCATAATTATATTTAATAGATTTTTATAAAAAAGAAAATGGCATTATCAGTTATCTTAAAAATATTTTTTTTATTCCTCTTTTGTATAAATTTTCGTAAATTTGTTAAAGTTTCTCGTTTCCTCTTGTTAACTATTTACAGATTTGAGGTCGATTTTTTCTCACAATTTGCTTTGTGTTTAGTTGAAGAATTATTTTCGTTTTCTTTTTTTATAATTAAAATCACAAAATATTTAAAATATTTATGTCCAAATTGTATTAAATAGTTTTGAGGGAATTTATCAGAGTTGGTCTTTTCGGCTGAATCAATTTGTGGAAATAATTTGTATGAGCTTCTCACGACTTTTCTGTAGGTCTACTATATGTGAAAGATTTGGTGGAAATTCGAGTCACTCCATGCGAGAAGGAGACACTCTGTATCAAAGTCTGGCAGAAATGTCACAATCGACTCCTGCGAATTCACCATCCCCGATTCATTATTCGTGGAGTGGTGAGTTTAGTGGTTTTCTTTTGCCAATTTCATCCACCGTAAGATAAATTGTTTCTTCAAAATAAAGCACCTCTAGTGTCCCATGGAGTGGAAATAGGGGTCCTTTTTATGAAAAAATTTTCACTACGGATCGCTTTCACTATCGCAATCATCAAAACTATTTCCAACAGTTAAAAATATAAACAATGGGAATTTTGAAAAATATACAATGGCGATATATTTATGAGATAAAAATAAGCGAAAGCGATCGTGATACGGGAACCGAATGCGGATGGGCAAACCCAGCTTGAGAGCGATAAAGAAAACATTTCTAGGAACAAAACATTTAAATTCCAAGGTAAGATTTGACGGATTCAAAACAAGCAAAAATAGTTTCACATGGAATCATTTTTCTCTAGAAACGCTCTTGTAAACAAATGATAAAGGACTTCTGTTTAAATTATCAGTTCTGTATTTTATTCCATCTGTTTTTCTTACATGGCGTCAAATTATTTAACTGTAACTGGAGAAAAATTAAAAAAAAACTGATTAAAAATTTTGACGCTTTTACCGATCTTGTTTGAAAGCGAATACCGAGTCCACTAAGGCCAATTGACAAAAACTAGTAAGATAGCTCTTAGAAGTTACGACGAATGGCTGCACATTTAACAATTATTTATTATACAATCATTGCCACATAAAAAAAAAACTATCAACAAATTTTAATTTTCTTAACCAGTGAAACTGAAGACCAATCACAAAAAGTCATGCAACGAATTTCCGTTATTTTCCCTCAAAATCTATTCTAAAAAAAATTTCTACCTTTCACAAAAAAAATCACACAATTCCAAATTAACCAATAATATTAAACTTTTTACATTTTTTTGTTTAACTTTAAAAACTAAAAATTTAAATAATAAATAATAAAAAAAAAATTGCTTATTCCATTCAAACCGTCCACAATCATAAAATTTATCTCACTCACTCTCTCTCTCTCTCTCTCTTTACCACTTATTCGAAAATCTTTTCAAAATGTTAACATTCAAATTCATTGGCGGTAATTGCACTCAAATCCTTCATAAGACCCTCTAAATTTGCCATTTCCTGATTCAGTTCTTCCGTTGAAGTGCTCGGTGCCAGTCTTTGTATTTCGTCGGTTGAATGAGCCACCGATGGACCGCTTTGCAATCGATTCGTTGGCGTTACATTCGAAAATGATGCCTTTTTGTATGGCGATGAATTTTGCGGACGTATCGTGACGGCCGGTACTGAAAAATATTTAAAAGAAAAATTGTTATTTAAGATTTTTTAACTGATTTTTTTTAAAACGAATTATAGAAATATACGAGAAATTTTGAATTTCGGTCAGTGCAGCAGTATAATTTAATATTGAAGTGCGCAAGGGGTCGCTGGATTTCAAGTAAAGAAATAAAACCACAATTTCATTTTAGTTTCAATCAAATAAATTTCTTGTTGAGACCCCCTAAAGAGGCATAGAACAGAAACAGCTTTCTTCCACAAGCTCTCTTCTCTCTTAACTTCCAGAAAGAGGAAAGGATACCGAAGGCTTGACGATCTTTATTTAGACGAGCCTCAATATCTTTTTTGACACCGCCGTCCATGCTGACAATGCTTCCGAGATAACAGAAATCTTGCACCTCTTCCACATCTTGTCCGTCAAGAACAATCGATGTGCTTGTGTTCGAATCCATGTGCATGTACTTGGTCTTACGAAAATTTTTTTTTTTTTTTTTTTTAGTTCCGCCTTTTTGTACTTAGAATGCAACGAGCGAACATTTGACTCTAAGTCCAAACGTTTATGTGGAAGCAAACACACGTCATCAGCTAGGGTGTAGTCTAGTGGGTAGCGTGTTTGGTTTACAATGCGTAGGTCGTGAGTTCAAATCCCGGTCGACGCATAATTCCAGTACACTACCTGCTTCAATATACCTTGGTTACCTCAATCTACGAAAATGAAAAATTCGTAGATAGAGGGTTGTGCGAAGAGCTAACAACTCTTCCGCAATAAATAATGAAAATGTTAAGGAACCTAAAGGTCAGGAGGCCAAGGCCCAATTTGGGTTTTAGCGCCATTGAAGAAAACACACGTCATCAGAATAATCAAGGTGATTTAAGATGGTAAATAGTCTTCATTGAAGACCTTTATCTTCCCCACCTTCCAGTGCAGCTCTCAAGATGTCATTTATTACCACCCGAAACAGAGCTACATAGGGCAAGCTAGGATGTAGCCTAGTAGGTAGCGTGTTGGTCGACAATGCGAAGGTCGTGAGTAACCCGGTCGACGAATAATTCTAATGCTTGGTCACCTCAATCTACGAAAATGAAAAATTCAAAGATAGAGGGTTGTGCGAAGGTCTAACAACCCTTCCACAATAAATAATGAAAAATGTTAAGGAACCATGATGTCAGGAGGCCGAGGCCTGATTTAAGGCGTAGTGCCATTGTAGAAGTAGAAGAGAAACAGGGCTGGTGATAATATGCAGCCTAGTCTGACACCCGATCGCAAAGGGAAGATCTCGGACAGCTCTCATCTGTGCAAGACGCGACACCTTGCATCTTCGTAGGATTCTTTAATCATAGCCATGACCTTATCTGGAATACCTCTTCTCCTACGCAAAGTATTCCATATGTAATCTCGCTTAACGCTGTCGAAAGCCTTTTCAAAGTCCACAAACATAAGATGTAGTGGCGAACCCATTTCGGCTGACTGCTCCAATGTGTGGTCGGTACAAGACGACCCTTTACGGAATCCAGCCTGATAGACTTCGAGGGTGCTTCCACAACATCACTAATCCTATTGAGAATTACTTTAGCCATAATTTTCGATACGGCAGTAAGTAGACATATGCCACGTCAATAGCCACAATCGCGAAGGGCGCCCTTCTTCGGAATTTTCACAATGACACCCCCCTTCCATTCTGTCAGATATCTTCCTTCATTCCACATCTCAGCAAAGAGTGGGAGGAAGGGTTGACACTTTTGAATCGTTTTATATAGTTAAAGATTAGTTTTCCTGTGCACATTTTTATTTTTAATTATTGGAAGTACCGAATAACACATCTTTCTCGCCATCATTATTCTCCTCTTTATCTCGATGGGTTTACTTCCATCCTTCTACAAGTTGCCCTTAGCTATACAAAGTTGTCTACGTTTTCTAAATTACAGTCTAGTAATTTTGTGTCATAACTTTTGTCTTATTTTCTTTAATACGCAGGCCAACTTCCCTCACTACCAAGTCAAGGCTTACAAAAACTTCTTTAGCACTCTCTATCACCTTGCTTAAGGCCGTTGTCAGTTCTGAAGCTGGAAGAGTTTGTTTTTATAAATTTGACATAGTATCAAATACTCCTGCACCAATCTCCAGGAAGTGTTTCTTGCGTCCATATGTCTGTGATTAACCTGTGTAGGAGAGTTGCTATACAAATGCCGCCAGATTTCAGAACCTCAGCTGGAATTTGATCAGTGCCCGGCGCTTTGTTGTTTGGTTGTTCTTCTGGGCCAGTTTTACTTCTTCGAATATGGGAGTACTCAAAGAGAAACCTTCATCAGCTGTAAGACTAGCTGTACATGCTATTATATCTGCTGCTGCTGTTCGTGCGGATGATGGGGTCGGACTGAGGAGGTGTTCAAAATATTGCGTCCATCTTAGTTTTATATCTTCCACATTACTTGTAACGTTGCCTTCTGCATGCTTACAGAGGGAATACGCGGCTCTGGTGTCGTATAATTTAAAATGTTTATCCATGTTTTTAATTTCGTCATTATTGTACTTCCGCTTTTTTGTCTGCAGAATTAGTTTGCAAAACGTCTAAGATCATTATATTCATCCTGTTTGGCTCGTGTCGGACGTTTCGTTAATTTTTTTCGCTCTAAGGCATCTTGGATTCGTTGTCAAATCAATCCTTTCTTTTGCGCCAGGATTGCTGTCCTATCAACCCCCCTACGACGGATGTAATGCCATCTTTGATGTTTTGCCATATTTATTCTATTAGCATGCTGGTGTTGTCTGGTGTTTCTCTGTCCGTGTGTATGTATTGACGATATTCAAGATTTCAACAGGAAATTATCGTCAATTGGGACCGGAAGTTATGAGCATTTAACAAAAAAAAAATCTTTAAAAAATTATTTTTCTTTAGGTAGCATCTGAATTGAAGGGGTTGCTTTTTTTGTGCAAAATTGCAGGTCCGGTAAAGCGAGTAGAATGAAGGGAATTAATAATATTCCTCTTGGACTTCTGGATGTATTGGTTTATATTTGAGCGTCGGCCTTATAAAGTAGTTGCACGAGGGTGGTTCAAATATAGGTGGTAATTTTGCTAGTGTACTCACCAAGCGGTTCCGAGCTGAATGGTGGTGTGGGATATTGAAGGTCGGTGTATTAGGGAAGGGGAACCAGTTTGGTTAGCTGCTCCGCTCTGTTCTGTCCTCAGTACAGCCATGAGTAAGCAAGAAGCATCTTCGTCTATTATTATAAAGTTTGGAACCAACGAAATATTTAAACCCTCGGAGATCGTCACGTGTGATGAGGCGTGGATATAGCCTTTCAGTCCGGAATCAAAAATGGCGAGTAAGGAGTGGCGAAGAAAGAATGAAGCTTGCACAGATAATGTAAAAAAACGCTAGAAGAGTATGATAGAGAATTTGCAAAAAAAAAATCCCCGCGGATCCTTATCGAAATTCATCACTTCTCATGCAAAGTCAGTAAACGCGCTTTCAAGCGACCGGACACACGCACCCAGGGATAGCCAAGAAAAGCGGGCAAGGGAGCTAGACGTGAATTGCAATGGCTTTGAGGGTTTCTCGACAGCAGGTAAAGTACTATACAACCAGCCGAGGAATTGCATTCTATTCAAGAAAATATGAAATTGTTAGCTAATCCTGAGTTTTACACAGATGAATTGGTTGCAGCCGTCATCGCGTAAACTAGCAGTGGTTGTAAGCACACGCTAATTATTGGATCGAGCTATCTCCTATGGAACTCGACCGAACTTGTTCCCAAAAACTTAGAAGGCCTCGTGGCATACTGCCGGAACAAAAACATGCAGCTGCTGATGGGTTGCGACTCAAACGCCGACCGTACAGCCTGGGGCAGCAGGAACAGAAACAAAAGAGGAGAGTACCTTTCAGAATTGCTATCATCAAACTTGCTTAGCATAATAAAAAACGGAAACAACCTCAACTTTGTTAAGAAAGCTAGACAAGAGGTACTTAACATAACAGTTGCTTCGATCTATATTAGCGCACGGATAGCTAACTGGCACGTATACAATGGGACCACAATAACGGACTATAAGCAGATAAAGGAGGTGGATGATGTTTCGTAATATCAGGCTCACGAACTGAGCTAGGTAGGTAGGTAGGTAGGTAGGTAAAGGTGGCTGCCCAGACACAAGTCTGGACGCACGTAGACCATAAGCTGGTCCGTTGTGTTGTGACGATACAGGATCTCAGAAAAGACTTCTACTCGGTGAACCAACCGGAGCTCTCTATGAAGCGCTGAAGGCTCCTGGCTTCCACATTACACCAGATTACCGAAACTATCGAAGAAGTGTGCGCCTAGGTGGCGTCTCCTTTTCCTATAGAGGGCAAGGCAAGTCCATAATAGATGAAGAATCATTTTTTCGACTTCCTCATCTTTACAGCTCCTGCAAAGATCATAAAAAGGAAGCTCAAGGCTCTGAGCATTGCTCCCTATCAGGCAATGTCCTGTAACGACTCGCACTACGGAGCTGATCATTTGCCTGCTTAGCGAAAGCAGTCTACCAGAGCGTGTTAGATCCAGCACAAACCAAATCTGTTTGGTGGTATTACATGTAACACCATTCGCCCATTTGTCGTTGGCTTTGCTAATCGCATTCAACTTAGGTTGCAGCTTATGAGTTGCGAGAGGCATACTTAGCTTCTCTTTCTCAGATTGAGTCTGCAAAGCGGTTCCGTGCCGGTGAGCATTGCAGTTCTCCGGAATGGTCCTATGCCCCAGTACGAACTGGGCGAACTATTAAACACAGTTAAAAGACGAATCTAGAAACATCAGAAGCAAACAATATTGCAGACATTGAGACCGGAATACAAAATGCAATCATCAATGCCTATCACCAAAATTGTACTAATTAAGCCCAGTGTGACGAACAGAAACATCTTCATCAGCATTATCAGAGTACAATAAAGGACTGAAGAGATCCAAACGAAATCTTGAAGAAGGTTCTATTCGTATATGTATAATACTACGGAAAGTGCAAGGCACCATTACATTATGCTGATAAGACCTCGACAAAAGCCTCTTGAAACGTCCAGATAGAACTTTCAGAGAGGGCGAAGGGTGACTCCAGAGCTTCTTGCTCAAACGCCCTTCCCTCGATAAATTTTCAGAGCTAGCCTTACATGGAGGTACATACCCTTGACATGAGGAGCAGGGCAGATGAACTAAAAACTTGGGCGATGATACCACAGGATGCACCCAGCCATAGTAGGACCCATTCTCACGTACTCAGCGATACTATGGTAGAAAAAACTGCACGCACTACAGCCAGAGCTAAATTTGGAAAACTACAAAGACTGGCCTAGTTTAGCTCTTACTTTAAATTTGAGATGATAATTTTTTCTAGTCCATTAAGCTCTTTCTCCAACTCTAGAATATTACATGATTGAGCTTAATCTATCATAATTGTGTTATGTTGTAAAATTAAAAAAAAAAAAAAAATCTTTAAGTCAATAGAAATATGATTTTCTTACCACTGTGTTTTGTTGGATTGGTTATGATTGGTGTGGATGCATTGGGTGGCGGTGGTCCTGGTACACTAAAACTTTTCAAAGGATGTCCTTGTCCACGTTTCGGAACTTCTACTGGCATACCTGGAGCATAGGTTACCGACGGATTACTGAAAAAAATAAAATTTTAATATTAAAAGTTAGCTGAGACTTTAGAAAATTGAAGCATTGTAAACTGTTAAACTTATTTAGATCAATGAGCTTAGACTCTACTTGTTACGTTCTCAACGATCTTGTTTGTACGAGATTTTGACGATTACGACTTTCATTCAGGCGGATATCAGCGCTTATTTCCGGATCCGCTTTAAGAAGTTCGGTTTGTAGATCGTCCGACCAAATGGCGGAAACTATTTTATTTCTATTATCATAAAACATCTTGGGTTTCCCCTGATGGTGTTACTCAGAACCAGATCGACCATTTGGCTATAAGTCGCCGATGGAGAAGATGTCTCCTCGATGTGCGAGCGAAACGTGGAGCTGACGTGGGGAGCGATCACCACTTGATGGTTGCCTGCTTGAGATTGTGTACAGCAGCTATCCGACGACCACAAATTCTTCAAATGAAGCGCAAGCTTAATGTGGATAAACTCAGAGATCCCAACAAAAAACGCGAATACACCACCATTCTACGCGAAAAGTCATCCACATTGGGTGAACATGAAATGCGCACACTGGACGCCAATTGGGAGGCAACCAGAAACACTTTTCTAACTAGTGCTGAAGAATCTGTGGGATATGTGCACAGCGGTGAGAAACCCTGGATGTCACAAGACACATGGGACAAGGTTGGCAATCGGAAAAAAGCCAAATTGGCAATCATCTCTCAACCCGATGTCAACCAACGAACGCCCGACTTGAGGCAGAACTACCGCGATGCTCATATACAGCTTAAAAAGGCTGTTAGACGCGACAAGAGAAAGGCCATTGAAGATCTGGCAAACAAGGCAGAATCTGCGGCTTACCTTGGGGATATGGGTTCACTTTTCAAAATCATGAAACAGTTGACGAACAGGAATTTCACCGCCAACCACCTGGTGAGAGATGTCAACGGAACTCTCCTTAATATGAGTGAACACCAGTTGCGACGATGGAAGGAATACTTCTCTGATATTTTAAACATCTTGTCAGATGAAGATATTCCGGAAACAGAACAACTTCCAAACATCCAACCGCAACAATCCTCTATTAGGGACGATCCCCCAGATAAGGAAGAGATAGTTTCCGCCATTCGGTCAATGGCGGGAAGGAAAGCTCCAGGTATAGACGGACTACCAACCGAACTCCTCAAAGCGGACCCGGAAATAACAGCCGATATACTCCTCCCACTCTTCACTAAGGTGTGGAATGAGGGAAGATATCCGACTGAATGGAAGGAGGGCGTCATTGTGAAAATTCCGAAGAAGGGCGACCTTCGGGATTGTGGCAATTGGCGTGGTATATGTCTACTTACTGCCGTATCAAAAATTATGGCTAAGGTAATTCTCAATAGGATTAGTGATGTCGTCGAGAGCACTCTCGAAGTTTATCAGGCTGGATTCCGTAAAGGGTCGTCTTGTACCGACCACACAAATACCCTACGGATAATATTAGAGCAATCAGCCGAAATGGGTTCGCCACTACATCTCATGTTTGTGGACTTCGAGAAGGCTTTCGACAGCGTTAAGCGAGATTACATATGGAATGCTTTGCGTAGGAGAGGTATTCCAGATAAGGTCATAGCTATGATTAAAGAATCCTACGAAGATGCAAGGTGTCGTGTCTTGCATAGAGGAGAGCTGTCCGAGAGCTTTCCTGTGCGAACAGGTGTCAGACAAGGCTGCATATTATCACCAGCCCTGTTTCTGGTGGTAATAAATGACATCTTAAAAGCTGCACTGGAAGGTGGGGAAGGTAAAGGTCTTCAATGGAGACTATTTAACATCTTAAGTCACCTTGATTATGCTGATGACGTGTGTTTGCTTGCACATACCCGTTCGGACTTAGAGTCAAATGTTTGCTCGTTGCATTCTAAATGCAAAGAGGTGGGACTGAAAATAAATGTGCGTAAAACCAAGTACATGCACATGGGTTCGAACGCAAGCACACCGATTGTTCTTAATGGACAGGATGTGGAAGAGGTGCAAGATTTTTGCTATCTCGGAAGCATTGTCAGCATGGACGGCGGAGCCGAAAAGGATGTTGAGGCTCGGCTAAATAAAGCCCGTCAGGCCTTCGGTATCCTTTCCCCTTTCTGGAGGTTAAGAGAGATCTCCCTTCGCACGAAGCTGCGAGTTTTTGACGCATGCGTCAAATCCGTGTTGTTATATGGTTGTACTACGTGGAAAGTGACCGTTCGACTTACCAAGAAACTACAGACTTTCGTAAACCAATGCCTCCGGCGCATTTTAGGAATATTCTGGCCAGAAGTAATCTCCAACGACGAACTTTGGAGTACAACTCGCCAGACTAAAATAGGTATTGAGATTCAACGGCGAAAGTGGCAGTGGATCGGTCATACTTTGAGGAAACCAGAGCAAAACATCGCAAAACAGGCTCTGGATTATAACCCTCAAGGAAGACGTCGGGTTGGTCGACCATGTAACACATGGAAGCGAGCAGTTGAGCAGGAGGCCAGAGGAATAAACAAGTCCTGGCAACAGCTTAAAGCCGATGCTCAGGACCGCGCCTTGTGGAAGAGAGTTGTTTCTGTCCTATGCCCCTATAGGGGGTCTTAACAGGAATTTGATTTAAGAAGTTCGGTTTGTAGATCGTCCGACCAAATGGCGGAAACTATTTTATTTCTATTATCTGGGGGGATCGTCCTTAATAGAGGATTGTTGCGGTTTGGCCTTCTCGATTCGCTCAATTTCTGGATATCTTGATCTGACAAGAAATTTCAAATATCCTACTATCGCCGCGACTGTTGTTCACTATGAAGAATTGTTACATTGACATGTCTCACCAGGTAGGACAGATTCCGCCATAACAATGATCCTTCTTCTGTGTCGTCTAAAAGCCTTCTTAAACAGTATAAGTGTATTACGAAAGTGTTGTCGTAGCTCGAAAGTTCCTTGATTACCATAGGGTTGGAAGATGATTGCCAATTTAACTTTTCTTCGATCAGATTGCCAACCCTGTCCCATGTGAGTTGCGACATCCAGGGCTTTTCACGGCTTTTCACATATCCCACTGTTTTTTTCGACTTGGGGTTTAGATTCCAAATTTCATCATCACCTAATGTTGTAATAAAAAATGTTGGAGTCTTGAAATTTATTCACATTAATCCGAAGAATCTGTGACTGCCGGATAGCTGCTATCCTCAATCTTAAGCAGACAGCCATTAGGTGGTGATCACTCCCCATGTCATCTCAATGCATCGCTCTCACATCATGGAGATATATTCTCCATTGACAACGTATGGTTTGGTTCTGAGTAAGACTACCAAGAGAACCCAAGAAATTTTCTGATAACTCGTGTGAGAAAGATGGTTCCTTCAGACGATTATTTGCCAGGTGTTACAAAGCCAGAAATAAATGCGTCGTTTTTAGGATTTATGATGTGTCGACCCAAGGGTCACTATAGTTCCCCACAATGTGATCTAGCCCAGTGTTATTGAACCCAACCTTGGTGTTCAGTTTATGTCAGATAATAATATCATATCGCGCTAAAACGCCTCTTTTTCGCGGGATGTTGTCGCATTAGTTGGAGCGTAGTTCTTGGTCATCACCACTAATTGGTCATGACAAAATTTTAAACACCATTAGAGACGCAAATTCTCTTTTAAACTGCGAGTACGATTGCATGAATCAACCACGGGTTGAGAAACGGAAGTTTCACATTAACCAAGGAACAGGTACAGGAATCTATTCCAACAACCTACACGAAGTGTGACTGTCGCACTTCTTTCTAACTTTCAGAGCACGCAACAGTGTCCCAAGCGGAAGTATTTTTATTTATTTAACGGGTGTATAAGAATTCTTTTAGATATGCAGAACAGTTTCGGAAATTGTTACATTTTCTCGGACAGCACTTTTGGTACTCCAATCCTACAGTACCATGTCCAAACTAGTGGATACAATTGGAATTGCCTATAACAATTTGAATCGTTTGTAACCGAAGAATTTTTAATTTGGATACCACAGACACGCTTGCCATGCAAGTACAGAGTGGGCCAATTACAAGTTTCTTTTTAAAAATGCAATAAAATGAATAAAATTAAATTTTTTTCCATGTATATATATTATTAGTAAGATCAAATATTCCCATTAATGATAAAATACAACTTCGTTAAGTGGCTGCCTCGGCTAGCTTCGCAGTAGCGCATTCTGTCACTCCAATTTTCTAAGACCATGTCGATGGTTTCAGGCTGTAGCTCACGGATTGCTTAGATGATATTGGCCTTAAGTGCTTGAATAGTTTCTGGATTGTTGGCATGACATCGGTTCTTCACGGTTCCCCAGAAAAAAAAGTCCAAAGTGGTCAAATCGCAGCTCCGAGACGGCCAATTGACATCGCCAAGACGGCTGATAATACGATTTGGGAATTTGGTGCGTAAAAGTTCGATTGGGCTGTGTGGCATGGCGCGCCATCCTGCATGAACCAGAGGTCGTCCAAATCCATGTCTTCAATTTCAGTAAAATGTCGTAAAAAAGTCGGATAACATGGCTCTGTAACGTTCACCGTTGACCGAAACGTTGTTCCCAGCCTCATTTTCGAAGAAAAATGCTAAAAATGCACCAAACTGTCACTCTCTGTGGATGCATTGGCTTCTCGACAATAACGTGCAGGTTTTCCGAGCCCCAGATGCGGCAATTTTGTTTGTTAATGATGAAAATAAGGTCCAATATTTCCCAACGTTGTTTAAGTGCAAAGCGACTTATTTTGTTCTGTGGAGGTATGATACTGACTTTCTCTCAAGACTTCGAGCGGGAAACAGCTTTCAGTGTCAAAATAACCTATGATTTAAAAAGAAACCACTGGATTGCCCACCCTGTATCTGCAAAGATTAACTCCCATTAGGATATCAGTCGACGTAGCACCAACAGTGCTGAAGACTAGCTTCTAGCAAACTATTTTGGATTCTTTCTTGACGAAATGTTGGCAGTTGGATAGCTGCAGAACGACTAAATCCTTTTGGGAATCAAATAAAAATATCACAGGTCAGATGTTACTCTGAAGTCGCTATAGCGTCCGAACTATTGTTGGCCTAACTACAGGGCAATGTTTGCTAAAGATCCACGCATTCAGGCTGCCGATCGCAAGCAACAGCCTTTGCAGAGGTTGCGAGGATGACGAAGAATCTATCGAACATTATCTTTGTCACTGTTCACAAATCTCCAACAGTGGTCTCTTTTGTTTAGGCTCCAGATTCTTCTCACAACTAGACGACCTCAGAGCCTGCTTCGGTTTTGTTTGAAAACCTCATTAGACATTTAGAATTTCAGAACTCACAGGCACAATAAATCGAGCATCAAATTAGAGTTTTGAGAGGTTTTGGTATTGTACATCTCGTTTCGAGATGTCATTGCACTCGAAAACTCAACTTTGTTTAAACATAATTGTGTATATTTTCTTCATATTAGTTAAAAGCAACATTAAACAAGGGAAATCCGCAAATGTGTTGCCATTTAAAAGAAATCACATAATTTTCGACAACGCCTGCCTAAACGTATGCAGACGCTTTCAGTTTGATCGAGATTAGTGATATAAAAACAAACACGTATCGGGTTTAAAAACACTCGAAATAAAAAGCTCCTTATACTACCCCTGGATTAGCGGCACTACAGATATGGAATGTTAGTTTTGAGCCATAGTTGCGTCGTTTTTGCAATTTGAGCTGAAGCAGTCTTGCTGGAAGGTCCACGGCTTGGTGGTGGACATTGATTGGTTGTGACTTTACAATGGACCGATATTTCAATCTCGCAAAAATGGAGCTTGATAACGCCATCATAGCTGATTATCAAAGAATTACAGATGTGGGATGGCTTCTTTCGACTCTCGTGATGAGTTTGGACGCCTCGATATATGACACGCGATCGTTCTGTTTATTGATGGATTCTTCTATGGTGAAGATTTTCTCTTTGGTAAACATATCTCGGTTGTGAGGGTTCTTCGTGTAACGATGTACTTTCGATTTTGGCTTGCTTTTTATTTTCAATGCGACCGTGAGTTGGTGGCCAGTGTGTCTTTTATTTATTTATTTAGCCTACCGTACAAATTCCTTACAGGCCAGATTATTCAAAATACAATTTAACATTAATTGAGAGGAAAAAAAATATAAATATATATATATCACACTTTAAATATCAAGTCAATAAAACAATAAAATTAGTAAATTGACGTAAACTTAAAATAAAATTAAAATTAAAAATTAAAAAAAAAAGGAAAAGAAAAACTAAGCAGAATTAAAACATAAACATACAGTCAGGTACGATTTAAGGCGTCTAATACCATTTCTCTAAAGCAGTCTCTATTAAAGCTGATATCAATAAAATTAGCAACCGAATTAAAATTAAATATGCTGCGAGTTAAAGGCTCATTGGACCCATAAACCGTCTTATGAGCAGGATATGCCAAAAAATCACGAATACGTAGAGGTCTCTCAGGAACATAAATGGAGATTTTATAAAGCAGCTCAGGAGAATTAATTCTATTACAAAGAATATCTCGCAAAAACACTATTGACTGTTGTTTTCTTCGAACATCTAGAAATTGCAAGTCGATTAGCTTACAACGATTTTCATAACACGGCATATCATTTGACCAATCAAGCCTTCTCAGTGCAAAGCGAGTGAATCTTCTCTGAACACCCTCAATTCGTCTACTATGAATGGCATAAGAAGAATCCCAAATGACCGAACAATATTCCAGAAGGGGCCTCACCAGCGAGCAAAAGAGTGATTTCAAAGTATATGGATCTTGAAAATCAACTGAAGTTCTCTTAACGAAACCCAAACGAGAATTAGCTCTTGCAACCATGCGATCGATATGAGCAACAAAACTTAATTTATGGTCTAATAATTCACCTAGATCATTTGCTTCCTGGGATCGATGTAGTTTTGTATTATCCAGAAAATAGCAATTCAGAATGGGTGAGAGACAACGATAAATAGACATTATTTTACATTTAGAAAAACTTAACTCCAAAAGATTAAATTTACACCAATCAACAAATGAATTAATCTCGCTTTGAAATTTCTGGCAATCTTCTAGGTCTTTAACACGAATGAAAATCTTCAAATCGTCGGCATAGCCCAAACAGGAACAATACTGAAAAATAGAGAAGACATCATTTATGAACAATATGAACAAAAGTGGCCCTAAGTGGCTACCTTGAGGAACCCCCGAGTTGACACGAATACTTCTAGATAGAAAAGAATCAATTTTGACATATTGGGCTCTATTGCTCAGGTAAGAAGTAAGCCAATCAAGCATTTTGGAATGAAAGCCAAGAGCATACAACTTAGACAGAAGGAGATTGACATGCACTCTATCAAATGCCTTGACGAAGTCCGTATACAGAACATCAACTTGACACCCTGCCTCAAGTGAGTTAGTGGAAAAATTAGTAAAGAGAGCAAGGTTAGTTAAAGTTGACCTTCCAGCAACAAAACCATGTTGACAGGTTGAGATGTGTTCTCGAAATAAAAAATAAAGCTTGTCTTTTACCAAACTTTCAAAAAGTTTGGGAATCGCAGATAGTTTAGAGATAGCTCGATAATTTTCAACTAGATGTCTAGGTCCTGATTTATAAATGGCAGTGATGTAGGAAACTTTTCACTGGTCAAGAAATTCACCACTTTGTAAAGAGAGATTAAATATAGTTGTTAATGGAATTACCAGAGAATCGCGGCAAAACTTTAACATAGATGCAGGAATATTATCTGGGCCAGGACTTGTATTATTTTTTAATTTACACAGTGTGGCATAAACATCATCTTCAGATAATCTAATTAAGCCAATATCAGTTATAGAACTAATACTAGCATATCGGTTAGGATTAAAAGGTATACTATTATTATCATAGACCGATTGGAAGAAAGCTGCAAATAAATCACAAGACGACGATATGTCACCAGAAATTTGATCTTTATATTCCATATCAGAAGGGTAACCGAGGTGTTTCGCTTCGAGTTTACAAAAGTCCAAAAATAATTGCTATCCGATTTTATTTTAGATTCAGCAGTCATTAAGTAATTCTGAAATAAGAATTTATTTAGAACCTCATACTCTCTACGTATTCGAAAAAAGTTATTACGATGAGCAATACTATCCGTAGTTATGAACTGCTTATGCGCTTTATTTCTTGCGGGTTTTATGTCAAATCCTAAGTTTGATAATGCAAGACTTAGATATTTGCGAAAATTACATTTCCCGCGACAAAGTTTCCTGCATGATTAGTACCGTGAGGCTTTAATCGCTTCATGAGTTTTAACATTACGCGGACGGCCGGATCTTTGACACCAGTATCCTCATAAAACTTCACAGCACGATACATAATGGATAATAGGATTGGGATTGATTACAAGTGGTCGCAACGTCCGAATGATATTGGAATTATCATAGGCCAGTGACATCAATGCAATCCATGATTGTGAACAACTGATGCCAAAAACTTTTGCCGTGGCAATAACATACGAGGGGAGGTCAAAAATTTCGCGGAATGAAGGGGATAGACAAGATAGAGGGAAATATTTTTACCTGGAGGTATTCTAACACTCAATACAGATATAAATACAAATTTCGTGTAAAATCGAATCACTAACATTTTAGTTATCGCCAAATCAACAACTCAATCGGAAAGAAAATGCTGACTATAGTCAAAATTGAGTTTCATGCTGCCATAAAGTTCCTAAAGCTAGGATGTAGCCTAGTGGGTAGCGTGTTGGTCTATAATGCGAAGGTCGTGAGTTCAAATCCCGGTCGACGCATAATTCCAGCACACTACTTGCTTGCGTATATCTTGGCCACCTCAATCTACGAAAAATAAAATTCGTAGATAGAGGGTTGTGCGAAGGTCTAACAAACCTTCTGCAATAAATAATGAAAATGTTAAGGAACCTGAAGGTCAGGAGGCCAAGGCCCGATTTGGACCGTAGCGCCATTGAAGAAGAAGAAGATAAAGTTCCTTACCAAGCAAGGAAAAATGCCACAAATCATTTGAGAAGAAATGTCAACTGTTTACGGAGACTCTTGCCCTGGAAAAGCGATGATTTACAAGTTAAATAGTTTATTCAGGCAAGGCAGAGAGTCATTTGAAGATGATAAAAACTTGGGCCTGTCGATTGAGGCCACTTTCTCAAAAATCGCCGAAAAAGTGGAGAAACTTGTTCTCGAAGATGCTCGTTTAAAGAAGAAAGAACTCGCAAAAACTGTTAGAGTATCAGATACAACAATTGAATATTCTCCTCCGGCATGTCTAAAATAAGCGCAAGATGGGTACCGAGAATGCTCTCAGCCGTTCAGAAAAAGCAGCGCACCGAGTGCTCCGCGTGTTTCAGGGAAGAAAAAAGAAGAGGAAAGTGGACTCGAGGTTTGCTGGTTTTGCACGACAACGCACCTGTAAACAAGAGCCACTTACAATTGCTGCTCTACAGAAATGCGGTTACGGAATATTGAACCACCTCCCTTTTAGTTTAGATCTGGCCCCTCTCGATTACTATTTGTTCCCAAAATTGAAGAAAAAACTTCGGAGAAGAAAATTTACCAAAGATGAAGAGGCGAAGTCGGCAATTTCAGACTATTTTGAAGGCCTTAATAAAACATTTTTTTTTAGAAAGAATTAATAAACTTTGAGAGATGCGATAAATGTATTAGGCTTAAAAGAAAATATATTGAAAAGGAAAATAATAACTTGTTTAATTTTACCCCCCTTCCCTGTTATTCCGCGAAATTTTTGACCTCCCCTCGTATAAATGCGAAGTTTGCAATCGCAGTAAAGACCAAATTGATATTCGTAATGAGTGCGTTTAGTCGAAGATGAATTTTTATGCCCAGACTTGATTTAACTAGGACGCAAAAGATATTTTGATGAAGCATAAATAACTTAAAACGCAATACATTTGTCGGCCTTATTTATAAATAGACAATTACATACACACAAAAAAAGAATTATAAATTGCACGATCAATACAATATAGTGAATATTCTTTCCTAATTCGAACATCTTTCCGTACTAAATTTAATTTACATAAGGCATGTTCTTCATTTTGGTTCGGCTCTTTCTTACATTTCGTTTATTATTATTTTTCTTTCTCAGTCCTGATAAAGAATCATCCTTAAATAATCGCGAACTATGTCGGCCTAAATCCGATTGCAATCTCTTGAGTTCACGATACTTACGAGCCATTACAATATACGGAAATTTATCTTCATTCGACATTGCTCGCCAATATTCTCCGCCTTTAACAGCTAGTTTCGTTGCGGACAGATTATAATGTTGTCGTCGAAGCTCTCGCAAATAATTGAAAAACGGATTTCCCGTTAACGATCCGTAAGCTGTGCTAACACCTTCCTGCTTAATAACCGCATCGTTACATTTTGCCCGATGTAAAACTTCGACCGTATCGACTTTACGAAGTGCATAGTTCGATCGTATTGGATAGTAACTCGTTTTCGGACCACAAGCGAAAATTGGCACCGTATCCAACAATGTACTATCGTCATGATTGGGACGATTTTTTCTCATTTTCATTCGATTCGTAGCATTATCATCTAGTCTAACGATTTCATCAATTTTTTGCCGTTTTTCATCATTGTCTGGGTCGGTTCCATGACCCACTGATTGTGATCTATTTAAATCACCCATCGAATTTATACAAGGAAATTTATGCCTACGAATGGCATTCGAATAACGAAACAGTTTATCAAATGAATTTATTGATATTGAAATAAAAGCTTCAAAAAGTTGACGGGCTTTGAATAAAAATAAAAAGGGCGATTTTGGCATGATAAATTTTTTTATTGATCAAGGCCTACCCAAGAAGGATATATAAAATGGAGTGCCTGATAGGCTGTCTCATGTGGGAATACTTTTTGATTCGGAAATTTTCGAAAATTGTGTCCAAGCTTAACTTGGCTTCAAACTTACACAAAAAAAATACCATAATTTGTAGGCTCTCTTGGTTGATAATATTAAGTCAGCAATAAAATAATTTTCAGAAAAATAGAGTTTGCTGTTTTATTTCAGAAATCTTTATTTTTTCAATTTTTATTAGTTTTTGGTTCATGTCTAGGCTAAGCACTTTAGCAACGGATAATTTAACGCGGGACAGAGATAGTTACTTTGGATTTAAGTATGCCAAACAAGGATAGCGAAATAATTCTTTCGAAAATTTGACAATTTTTCGAACAATTTAACGTTCCCAATATTTTTAAGTGTGCCAGAAAAGGATAGAGAAACGATTTTTTTTCGAAAAATTTCAAGCATTTCGCCAATAAGGGAGGGAAATACTTTCATTCTCGATTTCTTTCACGGCAAACATCCTCATAGTCACTCCTTTTTATATATCCTCCTTGGGCCTACCCATATTTTTCTTGGTACGATTATTTAATTGGGAGTTTAATTTAATTTCTAGATAATTTGCTTGGACTTTTTTACAATAATTCAGTTGTAATAAAAAACAACAGAATTATGATTGGGCTTAAAGCCCAATCATATGATACTCTAGATGAGATGGAAATGACTTTAATATACTGGAAAATATGTCATCTCAAATTCTTTCGAATAGTGAATAGACTTTTGCATGGGAGGTGGTAGAAGAAGAGGGGAGGTTTGTATTTTTCGTATATGACACTGAACATGGCATGCAAAATGTTTTTGCTGAATTTAAAGATTTTAGTTTTCATTATTTTTAAAGAAATTGGGCATAGTTTTCCTGAAATTGGGGCATTTGTATGGGAGGTGGCAGAGGAAGTGGAGCATTTAAGATGATTTTGAAACTGCTTATCATCATCCTTATCACCATGCTTTGATTCAATTTCAAAGTCGATAGCTCTCATATGTATACACGGAGAAATGCTTTTCTTGAATTTATAATACAGATATTTGTATGGGAGGTGGTAGAAGGAGTGAAGCGGAGCTGATAATTTTTTCTGACAGTTATTTAAATTATTAAGAAACAAATTCGGGCAAAATTTTAAGTTTGTAATTTTTCTAGTTTGAATGGAAATCGATAAAATGCTTTTAACAAAAATTATGCATTTGTATGGGAGGGGGTAGAAGGAGTGTACGGATCAAAATAAATGTTTTTTGCATTATTATTATTTCTATTTGTATACTTTATACAAAATATCAAGTTGCTAGCTTTAACAGTTTCGAAAAAAAAATAATTTAATTTAAATTTCAAAATTTCGTGAAATTTGTATAGGAGGGGGTAGAAGGAGTGAGGTGAAGTTTATAATTATTTTTAAAAAAAATTGCAATTATAGTAGAATTAATTCTGACAAAATATCGTCTCTTCAGCTTTACTAGTTTCAATGAAATCGAAAATATGTATTTTTTCAAAATTGTCCATTTATATCGGAGGGGGTAGGAGGAGTAAGGGGATCGGGTCAATATTCCGTGATATTAATTACATCTATATCATAATACTTTGACCCAAATTTTAAGTCGATAGCTTACATAGTTTCAAAGAAAAATCAATTTCTTAATATTTCGAAATTTCATGAAATTTGTATGGGAGGGGGTAGAAGGAGTGGGGGGATGTAGCCCATTCACGACCTTAAAGTTACTTTTTTGCTACAAATGACAGACAAAAATTGTTAGCACTATAGCTCAAAGCTTTCGAGAGTTATGCTGTAGACAGACGCACAGACGGACAGACAGACAGACAGACAGACGGTCACTCGGAATCGAGGTTTTTGAGCGACAACAAATATTTCTGTACCCTTGGCGGCTATGTGCGAGCGTTATTTCTTAGCGTTACGAACGGTAAGGCAAACACAATATACTCTCAGATTTCATCTAGAGTATAAAAACATAACAGAATTGGGCGTTACGCCCAATCATATGATACTCTAGATGAAATAGGAAATAGTTTATTGTACCGGAAAATATGTCATCTTAAATTCTTTCGAATAGTGAATTGTGACTTTTGTACGGGAGGTGGTAAAAGCAGAGGGAGAAGGTTTGTAATTTTTGTATATAACACCGAACGTAGTATACAAAGTGTTTCATGCTGAATTTAAAGTTTGTAGCTTTCACAATTTTCGAGGAAATTGAACAATTTTTGACTGAATTTATGCATTTTTATGGGAGGTGGCAGAGAAAGTGGGGGGTTTTGGATGATTTTGAATCTCCTTTTCAACATCCTAATCTAATGCTTTGTTACTCATATGCTCGAAGAAGAAATACTTTTCTTGAGTTTTCAATACAAAAATTATGTAAAAAATTAGTATGGTAGGTGGTAGAAGGAGTGAAGCGAAGTTAATATTTTTTTTAGCATTTATTGCAATTATTAAGGGACAAATTGTAGCAAAATTTTAAGCTTGTACTTTTTCTAGTTTCAATAAAAATCGATTAAATGCATTTTATCAAAATTGTGCATTTGTATGGAACAGGGTAGAAGGAGTATTCAATCAAAACCAAATTTTTTGGCATCAATGATACTTGTAATAGTATACTTTCCTCAAAATTTAAAGTTGATAGCCTTGACGATTTTGGAGAAAAATAATTTTGTTCAAATTCCGAAATTTCGTTAAATTTGTATGGGAGGGGGAAGAAAGGATGAGGTGAAGTTGACAATTTTCACAAAATTGGTTGCAATTGTAATATTAATTTTGACAAAAATTGGTTCTTTTAGCTTTGCTAGTTGCGATGCAAACCGAATAAATGCATTTTTGAAAATTGTACATTTGTATGGGAGGAGGTCGAAGGAGTAAGGGGTATCAAATCAATATATTTTGACAGTAATAATATTCACATTATAATACTATTACCTGATTTTCAAGTCAATAGCTGAAAAAATTTTCGGAGAAAAATCAATTTTTTTAAATTTCGAAATTTCATGAAATGTGTATGGGAGGGGGCAGAAGGAGTGGAGGGATGTGACCCGTTCACGAACTTAAGGTTACTTTTTTGCTAAAAATGATATATGAAAAATTTCAGCAAGGTCAAAGGTCAAAGCTTTCGAGAGTTATGTTGTAGACAGACGGACAGAAATAGAAATTTTCGTGATTTCAGCATTGAACTAATTTTTTTCATATCATGCTAGAGTAGCCATAAAAATGTTTTATACAAAATTTAAGCTTCAAAAATATGATAAGTTTTGAGAAAATTAGTGTATTAAATTTAATGAAATTGTGCAGTTTGTATGGGAGGTGATAGAAGGAAGAATGAGTTTTTTTCAGTAATATCTATGAAGATTATGCAATTGACTTCTTTCAAATTTCAGACCAATAACATTGATACTTTTCAAGAAAATTACTTTTATGTAAAGTTCGGAAAAGAGGTCGCTTTGTATGGGAGGGGGTATAAAGATTGAAGTTAATCAGTTAATTTTTTTTATCCAACTAATAATTCTAAATAAATATTTAGTGCACAATTTCAGCTCGATAAATTTCATAAGTGCTGAGTAAATTGGTTTCTAGTATTTCAACAAAAAGCGCAGTTTGTATGGGAGGTGGTAGAAGGAGTGAGACGATTCAAATACTTTTTATATTGCGGATTGATGCCATCACAAAAATAATATGTTCCAAATTTCAGATCTATAGTTTTCATACTTTTTCAGAAAATCCGTTTAATGTGGAATTGCGACATTGAGTCATTTCGTATGGGATGTGGTAGGAGTGGAGCGATGTGGCCCATTCACGAACTTGGCCTTACTTTTTCGTCAAAAACAACGTGTACAAAATTTGAATTTTCGCTAGAGAGGACATGGACGTTCGGACATACCTAGTCTAGCCATAAATACTGTTACAAACTTTTTGAAGCACTGTTCAATAAAAGAGGTGTTATATGTTAAGAAATCATGGTTTATTTATTAAATGCATTGTCAACAACGGAAATTGCAACAAGTTATTCGAAGTGATTGCCTTTTGCCTTTACACAAGCCTTTAATCGAGCTGGCCACTTATCTATGGAAGCACGCACGACTTCAATCGGAAAGTTGGCGACTGCATGTGTAAGAGACTTCTTTAAGGATTCGATATTAGGATGTCTTTTAGAGCACGTCATTTGCTTTAAGACAGACCATAATTCGTAACCCAGCGGATTCAGGTCTGGGCTAGAGGAAGGCCAATTTTCAGCTTTAATAAAATCTGGAACATTTTCTTCAAGCCATTTTTGGGTTCACTTCGCCTTATGATCTGGTGCAGAATCTTGCTGGAAACTCCAAGGCTGATTTTTGAATAATGACGTGTTGAGAGGTTTCACTACACTTTCAAGGACACTTTCTTGATAAATTTTGGCAGACGTTTTGACGCCCTTCTCACAAAAATGCAACTTTGTCATCCCGTTGTAGCTAACACCCCCAACCATTACTGAGGCTGGATGATGACCTCTTTGAACCTTTTGGGCAACTTGAGAAGCTTCTCTGGCACTGCGAGCATAAACCCTATCGTTTTGTTTATTAAATGTTTCTTCGACAGTAAAAATTTTTTCGTCCGTAAACAAAATTTTACGGTGTTCTTGGTTTGCGTACCGGCAAAGTAATCGTTTTGATTTTTCCACTCTATTTTTTTTAACGAATCTGTTAGTAAATGCCCGGTAGATCTACGATAAGCACCCAACCCCAAGTCACTTTTGATGATACGTGAAATTGTTCTTTGGGGTATTTTCATCTCACGCGATAAATTTTTTTGTTTCCGAAAAGGATTACGGCGAATTCTCTCGCGCACGGCTTTAACCGCTTGAGGTGTTCGAGTAGTTCGCGGACGGCCACTTCTTTCACGGTCACTTACTCCAGACGTATCATTAAATCTTTCAATAGCCCGATATACAAACATTCGGCTTATACCAAGGGTATGGCAGAGTCTTAAAAATATCACTTGGTTGTATTCCTACTTTATGAAGTGCAATCACAGGAATTCTATTTTCTTCCTCACCCCAATCCATGTTCACTACACTAAAAATTAAACTCAAATGATGACAAATGCATCAAGCACAAGCGTACTATAGCGATTAGCTCAATTTTTAAGAAATGCAATATAACGGTTCCTTTCTGCAGGGTTGCCAAACCTTGTAACAATATTTATGGCTAGACTAGGTACAGACAGAAGGATGGACGGACATCCGAATTTGAAATTTTTAAGTGATAATATAAACTTCAGTATCATTCATTCTCCGAACCTTATTTCTTAGCGTTACAAACTTTGTGGCAAACTAATATTCTCAGATTTCATCTAGAGTGTAAAAAGAAGAGAAAATACAATCACTCACCTATAATTCGACGGCATTGAATCGTAAGCGTATGGATTCTCTGGTGTTTGAGCCAACGAATTAGATTGTGGCTGAGTTAGACTCTGCTGCGAAAGTGCAGTATCGACATTTACATGTGGTCTACTCGCCATATTGTATTGTGTTCGTGGATATTGCGGCCGTTCCATTGTTGAATTCATGGATGTCGCTAAATAATTAAAATAATATTAATAAATAAATCGTTAAACCAAAATAATCCAACTCACTCATATATCCTGGAACGTATGCTCTCTTATCCAAAGAGTTTGTAACATGCGGTATTGATGGATCACTGTCATATTCATGGACCACAGATCGTGGCAATGTCATCGCTCCACTGCTCGATGCCCCATCACTGCATCCTGAAACTAAAATTTCAAAATATTGAAATCAAAATTGAATAATAAAAAAAAAGAATTATTACCATGCGTACTATTCGTGTGGTGATGACCTTTTTCAACGTTTTTCAATTCCATTTGATCGTGATGAATCCATAAGTCGGGTGGTTTCGGGACACCCACAACGTTTTTCTGATAGCTATTAATGTTTTATTGTAAATCGATAAAATACGAATTAAAATTCATGAAGTATTTACCTTTTCTTAGTGTGATCTGGCGTACTTGGTGTTTTCCTTCTGCATAGAAGCGTAATCACAATTATAGCAATAATCAATGTAACGGCAGACGCTCCAATTATGATGTAAATAATCATTTCATTGCTGATTCCATTCCCAATAATACTTGAATCCTGCATGAGCACAGCCGGTCCCGTCGTATGAGAAATCATCGCGGAAAACGGCGAATTACCCTTCGTATTTTTCATTTGCACTTTAAAATAGTACGTCGTATATGCTCGTAAGTTTTGTATGACTTTGAAATGCGTGTCTTCACCAACGGTTTCGTCCGTCCAGTCACGATCACGTTTCGTAAAATCCGTAGTGTAATAGATCGTATATCCGCTCATCATGCCGTTATTATGTTTCGGTGGCTGCCATTGCAGTATCACATTTTGAGGGTTCGAATCGTCCGTACGAACGGTTAAATTTCGCGGTGGCGATAGCGGGATGTTTTGCAAGGTTGAATTCAAAACCGACATGGACCAGGCAGATTCACGTCGTCCCTTAACTACCTTCACAGCGAATTCGTATTGAGTGTTCGGCTTCAAATCGCCGATCATCGTATTTAAGTCGGTGGTATTGTGATAGCGAAACCGACTTGATCCGGGTGAACCGTACCGAACAGTATAGTGACGATTGTCGGTGACCTGTTGACTTTTGCTAAGCGTCATATCGGTCCAGTAGACGACAATCGAACTCGGCGACATTGTAATTGCACGGAGACCGACTGGAACTTGTAGCGGAGCCGGAATGTCTAATGGCTCGTCTTCGCGTGTTTTTACATTGTCGTAAATCGGTGGTCCATCTCCTTTCATATTTCTTGCTCGCAACGATAGAACATACTCACTGTTTGGTTCAAGATTTTTTATTTCGAAATATCGAGAATTTTCATTCAAATCTTGCATATTATCGTCCGGAACTCCTTTACCCCAACCCAAAATATAGCTACGAATTTTTATCTCTTGTTGATTGGGTGGCGCCCAGTGCAAAGCGATACTTTGAGCTCCAGTTCGAACTGCAAATTGAATTTTAGTGAGTCAAGTAAGTCTTAATAACTGTTATGATAGTTACCTGTTACCCAGCGTGGTTTTCCAGGTACTTGTGTTTCGTCCAAGTCATTTTCGTACGTTACAACTCTATGCCATTCGGTAAACGGCCCCGATCCATTTACAGTCATCGCTGCGATTTTAACTTGATATTCAGACATGCGATCCAAGCTATTCAATTCAAAATGGCGAAGATTTCCTGCAGTAGTCTTAACTTGTGGCGATTCTCTTAATTTTCGATAACGAATTTTATAGCCGGTTATTTGGCCGTTACGTTCTTCTTCTGGCGGTGGCTCCCAATGGACAGTAATCGACTGAAATAAACAAAACGGTTAATACTAAGGATTGGATTTATTTCAAAACAAACTTACTGTCGAACTGGTCACTTCTAAAGTTACATTACTTGGCGGCTCCGAAGGAATAGACGAAAACGTCTTTATTTTAATTTCGTTCGAAGGATCGCCCATTCCGTTTTGATTAAACGGTACCACTGAAATTGTGTACTCTGTGAACGGTCGAAGTTCGGATAAGGTAACATCTAGACTTGTACTATCCGTGTACATTTCGCCGCTTTCATCCTGGGGAGCAAGATACAAAGTTCAAACTAGATCAATTAAAAATTAAAATTCGATTATACCTCAGCATAGTAAATTCGATATTTCGAGACCACTCCGTTTGTGATAATTGGCGGCTCCCATTTAACAAGAATATCCTTATGACTCAATGCTACACCTTCCACATTAATCGGCGGTCCTGCAATATTTTCCTCCGGTTGAGTGCTAACTTCTAAGATTTCGGACGATTCGCCGGCTCCATGATTACTGTTTCCAACCACGCGAAATTGATAGGTTTTGCCCGGCATCAAGGACTGAATGTTAACTTGTTGGTCGTCTCGGGACTTTGTTGTTATTTTGCGCTCCCTTTAATTATTGAAAATATAGAAAACGAAATTATGTTAATATTTTTAGCTACATGGACAAAAAATTACATTCGGCAAACATTTACACGTGTGCTTTTTTTACACAAATTTATGCCAACTTAAAACCTACTTTAAGACATATCTTGTCGATATTCTAAGCATGTCCTTGATAGGAACACTCTTGGCAATCGTCATGGATTTCTTCATTTCTAGTTATTTTTCGCATAATCTTGCACAGACATTCTGCATGATATTGCCTAGTTTTCGTTTTTTTTTTCGCTTTATTCGTTTCCTTTTTAAAGAAATTTGTCACGTACTGAATTCGTTGGAGAATGTCTCCAGAGATTCTTAGTTCAAATTTAATCAAGGATGGTTTGTAAGGATCTTCACGATTGGATTTGTTCCGACTAGAATGCACTTTTCCGGACAATTAAAGAGATAAGATTTTTTTTTTAATTTGGAAATAAAATTGAATTAGAAATCGAATTATGATAGAATAGATATGAGAGATTTGAGGAAGAAATAGTGAACAGCAACAGAACATGTTGAGAATTTTTTAACGACGGGCATATATGTTGGGTAATTCTATTCATGCTCCATATTTAGAGTTATTAGCAGTTTGAAACTGGGGTCATCTTTTAATCTAGGCTTTCCTTAATTTACATAAATTGAGCAAGATAAAATATTTCACGGATTTCATGCCCCAAGTACGGAATAGTGTGCTAATAAGACAAAATATGACGATATGATACTGTTACCTGCACAAAGCCGAGAGGTGCTTAAAGGAAGCAAATATCGTAGTGTATTTTATTGACTTGCGGCGAATGATTGGTCCGATACGTGAAAGATCAACCTCACAAATTAGTAACAACCACGAGGTGTTCGTCATCTCTAACGATTCATCTGCATCCACTCTCATTAGACTATGTAAACTGCAATGGACGGGCGATGCAATCAGTATAATCATCTTAACAATTTGCAGACGCATCCCGGAGGACTAATTGAAAGCGATGGGAGAACATAATCGAAACACGAGGACAAGAGCTGCCAAAATTTTCTAACCGGAGGATGCGGCCGCTGGGCCAAAATGATTGAAAACGATGCATTTTCGAACCTTAGGCTCAATTTCAGCTATCGAGTTATTGATGATTCCAATTGGCAACCATGAGCCGCCTGAAGATGTCTCTACTTAGGAAACCGATGCATGGATTTTGAAGGCACCATCATCATTTACACGATCGTGCCTCCATGGATAATATTTCAATCATAGATGATGGGTATACCTCAACTGGATCTATAAAGCGACACAAAAGGACATATTTTCAAAACTTTACAATAATCAGATTTTCCATAAATATTGAAGTGCGCAAGGGGTCGCTGGATTTCAAGTAAGGAGTTTAATAAGTGGACCGCAAAATTTTAGTTAATTTAACTAACCGTATTACTCTTGAGACTTTTCGCTCAAAACTATCGACTTTCATGTCAACTCACTCGTCGTCTTCTTCAAACGAGACTCTTTCTCTCCTGTGTCTTAACTCAACTGGGTTTAGGTAGACAGAATCAGGAGAAGAACGAACCCCGAGCGAAAACACCATTCTGTACGTTGGTCCTATGAATAAAGCCTAAAATGGCGCAGCGGTCGTCCTTACACCGAGAGCGAGAAACAATCTCATCAGCTGGGAATCAATTTCGGGTAGGATTATCGTCGGCAGGCTCAGGACCAGTGTCAGAAACGTCACAATTCTGCAGTGCTACGCATCAACTAATACCGAAACACCTGGTGACAAAGAGGAGTTTTATAACCAAATGAGTACCACCTTCGATCGTGTTCCAAGAGGCGATATTATTATCATCTAAGGAGATATGAACGCCCAGATTGGCTTTGACAACACTGGACTAGAACACGTCATGGGGAGGCACGATGACCCTTGGATCGACGTTTACGACCTTGGATTAAGAGACCCAAAAACGGCGAATTATTTGGAGAGTTTTGTAGTACTCGGCAAATGGTCATCGGAGGAACATTTTTTCCACACAAGAGTCATCATAAAACATCTTGGGTTTCCCCTGATGGTGTTACTCAGAACCAGATCGATCATTCGTAAGTCGCCTATGGAGAAGATGTCTCCCCGAGGTGCGAGCGAAGCGTGGAGCTGACGTGGGGAGCGATCACCACTTGATAGTTGCCTGCTTGAGATTGTGCACAGCAGCTATCCGACAACCACGAATTCTTCAAATGAAGCGCAAACTTGATGTGGATAAACTCAGAGACCCCAACAAAAAGCGCGAGTATACCACTATACCACCATTCTACGCGAAAAGTCATCCACATTGAACGAATATGAAATGCGCACAATGGATGCCAATTGGGAGGCAACTAGAAACACTTTTCTAACTAGTACTGAATAATGTGTGAACGTCGCAAGACATATGGGACCTGGCTGGCGATCGGAAAAAAAGCCAAATTAGCTCTCAAGCCGATATCAACCAACGGACACCCGACTTGAGACAGAACTACTGCGATGCTTATATACAGCTTTAAAAGGCTGTTAGACGCGACAAGAGAAAGACTATTGAAGATCTGGCCAATAAGAAAGAATCTGCAGCTTACCTTGGGGATATGTGTTCACTATTTAAAATTCTGAAACAGCTGACGAACAGGAATTTCACCGCAAACCACAGAGATGTCAACAGAACTCTTCTTAAAATGCGCTTTGCGCATTCCTAGATATAGGAGGAGCATTTGATAATACTCCCCATGAAGCCATAATAGCGGCAGCTAGGAAAAAAGGTCTGGAAACGGCCACAATTAGATGGATACATGCCATGCTAAGGAGCCGAATGACCACCACGGAACTGGGTGATAGCTCATTGACTGCACAGACTTATAGGGGATGTCCCCAAGGTGGGGTGCTATCTCCACTTCTATGGTCAATTGTAGTCGATGAACTCCTGGACCATCTAACGGAACAGGGATATGAGGTTATAGGATACGCCGACGACCTCGTCATTATTATTAGAGACAAGTATGGTTCAATTATATCTGAAAGAATACAATCAGCCTTAGATATGATAATGAACTGGTGTCGGTTTAAAAACTTGAACATCAACCCAAGTAAGACTGAGTTGGTACCATTTACAAACAGAAGGAATATTCATATCACACCCCCTTCAATAAATGGAACAATTATACCCCTTTCAGAAGAGGTAAAATATCTAGGAGTTATACTGGATAGCAAACTCAACTGGAACAAACATATAGAATGGACTCATGCCAAAGCTCTAAAGGCATTTTGGGCCTGTAGAAGCTTATTTGGCAGAAAATGGGGACTTAAGCCCAAAATGATTTACTGGTGTTACAGAACAATCATTCTTCCAATAGTCACATACGGATCAACGGTATGGTGGACTAAAACTTTGCAAAGAAAAGCACAGCTCACGCTACAAAAAATCCAAAGGCTAGCTTGTCTTGGCATCACAGGTGCGATGAAAACCTGTCCCACAGCGGCAATGGAAATGTTTCTTAACATTCCTCCGATACATCTCCAAATAAAAAGGGAAGCTATCAAAGGGGTGTTACGCTTACAAAGGGAAAACAACTATAAACCAGGGGATTTTAGAGGCCACCTCAAAATCCTAAGTAACCCAAAATGGGAGGCTCTAGCCTCCACTTTGTTGGACCATATGCCGACAAAATATAACTTTGAAGCCCCCTTCAAGGTTGTTATTAGTGAACGCACGAACTGGCAATCCGCGTCACCTGAAATGACAGAGGGTTCAACCATCTGGTATACAGGCGGTTCGTGCACCTCCGAGGGGACGGGAGCTGGAGTCAAGGGACCTAACTTCTCGGTTTCAAAATCACTCGGCAAAGAAGCCACAATCTTCCAGGCTGAACTAATGGCAATCGAGCTATGCATCCAAGAGAACATAAGGAGAGCTCATCGCAACAAACCAATTTATATCCTATCGGATAGTCAGGCAGTTCTAAAAGCCTTATCATCCAACAAACATGGATCGAAGCTAGTTTGGGACTGCCTTCAAGACCTAATCATCCTGGGGAAAAGGAATGATGTAACCTTAATGTGGGTGCCAGGACACTTGGGAATTGAGGGAAATGAGGAGGCCGATCGCTTAGCAAAAAAAGGCGCGGAAGAAAACTTAATTGGCCCAGAACCTTTCTGCGGAAAACCAAAAGGGTTTCTTAACTCCTCAATTAAGAAGTGGGTTCAAGAAGAACATATAATCCACTGGAATAGACTTCCTGGTTTATCAACCTCGAAAAAATTAATCCTACCACATAAAAACAAAGTGGAGGATATCCTGAGATTCAACAAAAGGGATATCAATACTCTAATCGGGCTAATTACGGGGCACAGTGGAGTAAACCATCACCTCAAAAAAATGGGCTTAGCTGAAACTGTGGCGGCTTATACTGCATCGCTTCTAACCAACTAAGCCGTGGGGTCTAGATAGCTCAGTGGCCAGCACGGCCGCTTTGCAACTCGAAAATCCCCAGGTTCAAATCTCACTCACTACCTGCACGGTATTCCCTTAGCGTCTAAGGCAGGGCCTGCTTACACAAGCCTTACTGACGAGTCCGTCGTAAGCAGGCCTGGGACGAAACGCAACACAGCACAGTAGCTGCTCACTCGCTACAATGGTGACCCCGACAGAGAATACTCGATTAAAATCTTACAAAAATTAAAAGTTTTTATCAAAATTGAATTCACATAACATCGTATAAGTTTCTTTTTAAAATTGAATACAAGATAATACAACTTAACGTGGTGCGAAGTGTAGTGATTAATACACATCTACAACCGCTATTATCGGTAATGCAATTATTCTGCAAACATCTTCGGCGCATAATTTCATCGGCAGAGGACATGCAACAAAAATAGCAGTGGACAAAGGAATACGACAAAATCAGCAGCCACAACTAAAATCCACACGACACAAATAAAATTTCAACATACATCGCAATCTTTCGAGGGATAATTAAACATCAGCAGCCACAACTAAAATCCACACGACACAAGTAAAATTTCAACAGACATCACAATATTTCGAGGGATAATTCAACATTTCAGCAGCCTTGCAAGTATTCGTACAAAATTATAATTTTAACATTTTAGTGACTATTCAACATCAGTGAATATTAATAAATTAATAATATTTCATAGCATACGTGATCTAAATAAAATTTCAAATCAATTTTTTCCAATTAGAATACGAAAAAAAAAAACCATAACAAAACCAGTTAATTACAAAACTTCTTTTTTTTTCCTCATTATAAATCGGATTTTCTCAATTGTAAAACATTGTGAAATAGCTACGGTGCTTTTTAGGAACAGTGAATTTTTAGTAATTATACATTTATATATTTTTTTTTTCCTCTAAAAGTGCGCGCTAGTTACAAGTAAAAGTAATTACAGTTGCATATAACAGATAATGTTACGCATTACAAAGTATTTTACGGAATATTATTCGCTGAGAGGGTTTTACCGGATAAAATTTTCTACTGACGCGATACCGATAAAGTTCTAAGATTTAAAAATACCGCTGAGATTTTTTTATCAGGTAAAACTATCTTACAGCGCAATTCCAATTAAGATTGCTGAAAATTTGAATAAAATACCGCTACGATTTTTCTTTTTCCAAAAAAATTTTTTTTCTTCAAGCGTGATTCCGACTGGATTTTTCATGAATTTAAACACCGCTACGATTTTTTTTATCAAAAAAAAAATTTTCTAGCGTGATCCCTATTAAATTTTTAAAGGTTTGAAATACAGCTACGATTTTTTTTCCAAAAGGAATTTCTAGCGTAATGCAAATTAAATCTTTAATAAATTTGAATACCGCTACAATTTTTTTTTTTCTCGAAAAAAAAAAAAAAAAATTTCTTTTAGCGTGAATAAACTTCCATAAAGAAGGAAACTGCCGGCTAACTTGTTTCCATCAAGTATAATACACAAAATGCATATGTTTTCATTAAAGTGAGATAAAATTTTTCGAAATAAATTGAAAATAGTGAATTTCAAAAAAATAACAAACATATTTATCCACTTCTTCACACCTGATTCTTCCTTATGTATATGCCCCCTAAGTTAAACACACATCATCATGATTAAAAATGAAGAACCAAAATAATAACTCAAAAATTAAGAATACAATACGATATTGAATTAACATTGTATTTTTTTTGATTGAATTCGAACAAATTGCTAATTTAAATTCAACCGATTTCTTTTGTTGTTACGTAGCATATTTGGCATTTTAATTTTAGCCAAAATTTTTAATTCTTCTTCTTTCATTAAATATTAATCGATTTCAAACTGCTAATATGGCAAATAACGATGATCCTACACCTAAAGTAGAAGCGAATGATTCTGGGTCTAGTAATATATCTTCATATACTGTAAGACTTCCGGGATTTTGGTCCAATTCACCAGCAGTATGGTTTATTCAAGCAGAAGCTCAGTTCGAGATAGCTAAAATAACAAAGGACTCGACCAAGTATAATTTTATCTTGGCTGCACTCCCACAAGACGTAATTGAATTGGTTATTGATACTATTCAAAAACCACCTGCCGAGAATAAATACCATAACCTTAAAAATATTTTAATTGAAAGGCATTCAATGAGCGAAGAAAAAAGGATTGAGCAATTATTAGGTAATGTCGAAATAGGTGACAGAAAACCTTCAGAGTTTTATCGATCATTAGCTAATATTGCAGGCACTAGCGACGCTATAAGCGAAAAACTCATTCGCAATTTATGGATGCGACGTTTATCGCAGCCAATAGCCATTGCATTGATTGCTCAAAACGATAAACCAATTGAGGAGCTCATGTCATTAGCAGATAAAATATGGGATGCTCTCCCTAGCTCGAATTCTATCTGTGCCATCAAACCAAAAGATAACTTTTCTGCTCTTCAGCAAGAAATCGCTGAGCTAAAAAAGAGCATTGAGTATTTGAGAAGAGAACCATTTAGGAATAAAAAATTCTCAACCAGATCACGAAGCCACTCTCGAAATAGAAATTTTGAAAACAAAAACTTCGATAACCTATGTTGGTACCACAAGAAATTCGGAGCTAAGGCACACAAATGTGTAGAGCCTTGTAAATTTAAGTCCACTACTTTAAATGCAACTACAAAGTTGCCAAAAAACTAAAAAAAACCTCTATAGTAGCGGCGGATAGAGGAAAACTTACAAAATCTCGCCGTCTTTATATCAGAGATCACAATAACAAGCTCAATTTCTTAATAGATACAGGTGCAGAAGTCTCTGTAGTACCAAAATACCTTTTCACATCCAATGCTAAATCGCAAGATTATATCTTAACGGCAGCGAATGGATCTGGAATTAACGTTTATGGCACAAAATTATTGAAATTAAATCTAGGTCTTCGTCGTGATTTCATTCACTCATTTTTAATAGCGTCAGTAAATAAGCCAATAATAGGCGCAGATTTTCTTGAGAAATATAGTATTCTAGTTGACTTACGAAATAAAAAGTTAATAGATACAGTTACAAAGTTGACTACTCAGATTTCTCCAACGCAGGCTAATACACCAACACCTCTGAATTTTAGCATAGACAACAAATTCGGAATTTTATTAAAAGATTTTCCGTCGCTTTGTCAACCAATTAATTTTAATTTACCAATTAAACATTCGGTCGAACACCACATTTTGACCAATGGTCCACTTCCGACAGCTCGTCCAAGGCGCCTTGACCCTTTGAAACACAAAGCCGCCAAATTTGAGTTCGAACAGATGGTACAGCTAGGTATATGTCGACCCTCAGCTTCACCAGCATCATCACCATTGCACATGGTCCCCAAAAAGGATACCAGTGATTGGCGCCCGTGTGGCGACTATCGCCGACTTAACGCGATCACAATCCCAGATAGGTATCCAGTGCCTCATATTCAGAACTTCTCAATGTTCTTAAGAGGTTGTAAAATATTTTCTAAAATAGATTTGGTCAGAGCTTACCATCAGATACCAATTGCAAAGGAAGACCAATATAAAACAGCAATAACAACTCCGTTTGGTCTATTCGAATACACTCGTATGAATTTTGGCCTAATGAACGCTGCACAAACCTTTCAAAGATTTATAAATCAAGTCGTCAATGGTTTGAATTTCGTCTTCGTCTACATAGATGATATTCTCGTAGCCAGTCGTAATGACGACGAACACAAAGATCATCTTCAACGTCTTTTCCAGAGATTGTTTGAATATGGTTTAACCATTAAACCTGCTAAATGCGTTTTCGGAGTATCCGAACTAGATTTTCTCAGTCATCACATTTCCGAAAAAGGTATCTTACCATCGAGCAATAAAGTACAAGCAATTAAACATTTAGCAACCCCGTCTTCATTAAAGCAAATTCAGCAATTTGTTGGTATGGTCAATTACTATAACAGATTCATACCCAATTTGGCCCAATTGCTGACACCCATTCACAGTCATGTCGCTCAACTTGTGAAACAAAAGGGTTCCAAAAAACAATTCAGCTGGCCAGCAGACTGCGAGACAAGTTTTGCTAAAACCAAGGAAGCTCTTGCCAATGCCACTTTTCTCACTCACCCAATCGAGAACACTTCCTATAGCCTCACAACTGATGCATCAAATATGGCAGTTGGAGCTGTTCTACAGCAACTTAATGCCGATAATTGGGAACCGTTAGGTTTTTTTTCAAAGAAACTATCCCCTGCTGAAATCAAGTATTCAGCATTCGATAGAGAATTACTTGCGATATATCTGGCAATAAAGCATTTTAGATACTTTCTTGAAGGTCGAAGATTTACAATTTTCACCGACCATAAACCGTTGGTAAAAGCAATCCCATCCAAAACTGAGCGTTCACCTCGTCAAACACGACACCTAGAATTTATATCGCAATTTACGACAGACATAAGACACATTACTGGAAAATCCAACCATGTAGCTGATACATTATCACGCATAAATAGCGTTGATACAAACATTACAGCCTTAAATTTAAAAAATTTAGCTGACCTACAAAATAGTGACACTGAGTTGCAAAGTATTCTAAGCAATACTAACAACACTCAATCAAGTTATAAGTTAGAGCTTATGGTTGTTCCCATATCGCAAGAGAAAATATGGTGTGAAGTCAGCCTGGGAAGAAGTCGTCCATATGTTCCCAAAGAACTACGTGCGCAAGTATTTCATTCCATTCACAATTTATCACATCCTGGTATTCGCACAACTCGGAGACAAGTCACATCCAGATATTTTTGGCCCTCAATGAATAAAGATTTAAACAAATGGTCAAAATCTTGTATTGGATGCCAAAAGTCAAAAATTCAACGCCATACTCGAACTAAATTCGACCGTTTCGACTTGCCTTCCAAGCGATTCGAACATATCCACATGGATATAGTTGGCCCATTACCACCTTCAGCTGGAAATACTTACCTGCTTACCATAGTAGACAGATTCTCTAGATGGCCAGAGGCGTATCCAATGAAGGACATGTCCGCAATCACAGTGGCAGAGACATTCATTCAGCAATATGTAGCTCGTTTTGGAGTACCTCTCGAAATCACAATGGATCAAGGTAGTCAGTTTAAGTCAAAATTGTTTGCGGAAGTGACTAAATTAATAGGATCACATCGCATCCATACTACCGCTTATCATCCACAAGCAAACGGATTAGTCGAACGTTTTCACAGGCATATGAAAGCAGCCTTAATGGCTAGAGAAAACTCAACAAATTGGTGCAACGAACTACCGTTCATATTATTAGGAATTCGTACTGCCATACGAGAAGATCTCCAATGCTCACCAGCAGATCTTGTCTACGGACAAAGTCTGGTAGTACCCGGAGAATTCCTCGCCAATACTACCAAAAGTAACGATATAGATCCAACAACCTATGCTTCCCAGTTAAAGAGAACCATGACTAACTTAAAAGCCACTGGTACACGATTAAACAATCAAAAGAACATACATTTCTCAAACGATCTAACAACCTGCGATTTTGTTTTTGTCAGAGTCGATAAAATAAGGACTGGCCTAAAACCCCCTTATGAAGGACCTTACAAAGTAGTCCGTCGACTTCGTAAGCAATTCGTGATCGAAATTAACGACAAAGCTGTGACAATTTCCATTGATCGTTTAAAACCAGCGCATATATTTCCATCAAAATGAAAACATATACATTTGTTTAAATATATATAGATTTTTTTTATCGCATTAACGCTTTGCTGAAAGGGGAGTATGTAGCGATGCTGACAGTGTCGAATTTAACATTTCCAAAACATTTATATTACAGTGTAAATGTTTCAGACGACAGTGTAGCAATGCTACCCATTCTGGTATAGATATTTTAAATCATCAGTAATGCTGAAAGGTATTGTTTATTTAATGCAATACAATTGAATATTTTCCGACTAGTTTAAAACAATACAAAGTTAAATTCTTTTGTTTCACAAACTAATCCTAATCCTAAGCCGCACCGCTATTCGGAAACTGTACATATCAATTTAATTTAGAAACTAGTTTTTAAGTATACTAAAATAGTTAGTTTTAAGTTATGAAAATTAATAAAGATAAGTTGTTAACGAACCGCCGACGACTACGGTCATTCTTTTCATTTATATTTCAACACTGCACTATCCACCACAAAACTGACATATGTCGTCTCTGTCTCGAAGACTCAGAAACGACAATACATATCCTATGCCACTGTGAAGCAATGGCAAGGAGCAGACTCAAGATTCTTGGGAAGAGCATCCTTTCCACCGAGGAACTAGCCAACATGCCTCCCTCACTTATACTCAAATTAGCTAAAGCTACTGGGATATGGTAGGGTAAAGGGGCAATTATCGTACAATAGGTCGGAAAGACCGCAGTGCACTCACTTAGTCCCCTAACTTAAATAAATAAAAATAAAATGAGTGAACACCAGGCGATGGAAGCAATACTTCTCTGATATTTTAAACATCTTCTCAGAGGAAGATATTCCAGAAACAGAACCACTACCAAACATCCAAACGCAACAACCCTCTATTAGGGACGATCCTTCAGATAAGGCAGAGATAATTTCCGCCATTCGGTCAATGTCAGGAAGGAAAGCCACAGGTATAGACGGCCTACCAACCGAACTCCTCAAAGCGAACCCGGAAATAACAGCCGATATACTCCTCCCACTCTTTACTGTGGTGTGGAATGAAGCAAGATATGCGACTGAATGGAAGAAGGGCGTCATTGTGAAACTTCTGAAGAAGAGATTGTGGCAATTGGCGTGGTATATGTCTACTTACTGCCGTATTGGAAATCTTGGCTAATAGGATAAGTGATGTCGTGGAGAGCACTCTCGAAGTTTATCAGGCTGGATTCCCTAAAGGGATATCTTGTACCGATCACACAAATACCCTTCGGATAATATTGGAGCAGTCCGCCGAAATGGGTTCGCCACTAAATCTCATGTTGCGGACTTCGAAAAGGCTTTCAACAGCGTTAAGCAAGATTACATATGGAATGCTTTGCGTAGGAGAGGTATTCCAGATAAGATCATAGCTATGATTAAAGATTGCTACGAAGATGCAAGATGTCGCGTCTTATATAGAGGAGAGCTGTCCGTGAGCTTTCCTGTGCGAATGAAAATGGGTGTCAGACAAGGCTGCATATTACCACCGGCCCTGTGGAAGAGGTAAAAGATTTTTTTTATCTCGGAAGCATTGTTAGCATGGTAGTGAAGCCGCAAAGGATATTGAGACTCGTCTAAATAAGGCTCGTCAGGCCTTCGGTATCCTTTTCCTTTCGGTCGACCATGTAGTACATGGAAGTGAGCAGTTGAGCAGGAGACCAGAGGAATAAACAAGTCCTGGCAACAGCTAAAGGTCGATGCTCAGGATCGCGCCTTGTGGAAGAGAGTTGTTTCTGTCCTATGCCTCTATAGGGGGTGTTAACAGGAATTTGATTGATTGATAAATCTAGATTGGGCTTTACGCACAATCCTAGTCATTTTATGTATTTATATTTTGTTACTTATTCTACATTATTACAAATTTCTCCATAATTTCATTTTGTCGCCAACCAACGTTTCTTGTCATACTACTGTCATAATTTTTGGACATTTGGAAACACTTCCTGCAGTCAATCTACTGCTAAAAGGTGCTGGGAATATAACATTGATGAGCACCAGATACCTGTTGATTTAAAACAGGCAAACACTCGTAAGCTTCATATCTTTGAAATCAAGATTCCAATATGTAGATAAAGGGTTGGGCTAACAACAAATAAAATGTTAAGCAACCTGAAAGTCACGATTCCATGGCCCAATTTGAGCTGCAGTACTATTGACACGCCACGGATGAAAGGTTTCTATTGATGCAAGGAGCAAACCGCTTATAAGATTCTTAAACTGAAGGTCAAGGTCACTAATCCGAAAAAGATGGACGCTTGCCGTGCAGCAGACCAAAATGCACCATTGTAGCTGATACTTTTATAATCATAGAATGCTGTGACAATTGAAGGACGTTTTTGACCTAAAGTCGGGAGTTCCTAACAGCTTCTAGGAACATAATTATTCAACCTTTTTATTAATTATTAATGACCATCTACAATTTCTTTCCCATGACTATGGCAATCATTAGATGCCGACTACCCAAGACTTTTTAGGTGATGACTTTCCATTTCGACTCCATAATTTTACAATCTGGCCCTAATTTTTGTTAAATTGTTGCTTACCGGTCAACTGACTAATTAGAAATTCGAAGATCTTTAGAACAGGAAACCAACGATCAATAAGTGCTTAAGTGTATTGAAGCACCAAAAAAAAAACAGCTTCTTCAACTGCTTCAAGTAGTAATATCTTAAACTTATGAATAGATAAATTTATATAATAATGAAAAACTGTGCATAGTTACGATAAGTAGGTAATTAAGATTTGCCGAGATAATTTTGTCAGTATCGGCAGTTTAGTGGAAAAACTCGCCTGCCACGCAGATGGCCCCGGATTCGATTCCCGGCTGATATTCTTTTTTACGAATATTTTTTGTACGATTTGACTACAGTAAAAATATCATAATTTAAAATTAATTTTTTTCCATGCATGAAAACAAAATAAAATCGATTTTTTAGTTTAAAACTAACGACTTGATGTCTAAAGCTGAATCCATTTGAATCTAATTACAGTAGATTCAAAAATTATGGCTAAATTTTGGCGATACAAGTTCATCAGCGTCGGTGGTTGTGTGATGGAATGCTCGCCTGTCACGCGGGTTCGATTTTCGGTCGAGAAATTTTTTTTTAAAATATTTTTCATTACAAATTTGAATTTTCCGAAAATGACAATGTATTTTCACATGGACAATTCTATGTCGCTATGACATGAGACCAAACACAAAAAGATTTGAAATTTTAAAAATAAAGTCAATGGGAAATCACAAAGATTGTCGTGTTTAAGGAAGTCCTAATATAAAACATCGACTTCTTTCATTACATTACACCGATTTTAAGTTCTGCACTGAGTTTGGGGAATTAGGAGTGTTTGAAGGGACCGAAAATAATTAAAATTAATTATATGTATATATTTTACTAAATAAACAAATACGTATTTCTAAAGGGAGAAATTATTTTTACTTATTTATTTTTTTGACTTATTCAATAAGGTGGGCCGTATAAAAAGTCATTTTCGTACTAAATACACGTGCGAATCACGGGTGCATGTGTTTGTAACAAATAAATAAATTTGGGTGTACCCTAGTGTGTAGCGTGTTGGTCTACAGCGCGAAGGTCGTGAATTCAAATCCCGTTCGACGTATAATGACAGACTAAAGTTTTTCTTAGAGCGCACCACACGAATTGCATGGGATGACATGACCTCTTCTCCCTTTCGTACTGGTATAAGTGTACCTAAAGATACAGCTTTAACTCCATTTTTTTTAATTTTTTGTTTTTGCAAAAAAATAATTCACGCGATTCCAATTGGTTAACAATTGGTACAAGCTAGGTTTATAAAAAACATAACAGGACTACGATTGGGCGTAAAGCCCAATCGTGTGATACTCAAGATGAAACAGAAATTTTTTTATTTTAAGAAATTTTGTAGGAGAAGTGGTAGAGGGGGTGACACACATCACATCACGCTAAGGTTGCTATCAAAATATATTATACAAAATTTAGGATTCAAAAATTTAATAGGTACTGAGAAGATTAGTGTATTGGGTAGAAGGAGTAAGAAGTTATTAATGTTTTTTGTTGGAAATAACTGTGAACATCATTTAATTGACATATTTTAAATTGCAGATCAGAAGCATTCATACTTTTCTGGAAAATCGACTTTTTGTAAAGTTATTGAATTGTGCCAAATTGTATGGGAGGGGGTAGAAGGAGTAGCTTCACTCGCCTAATTTTTTTTGGTCTTACTAATAATTCTAATAAATATTTAGAGCGTAATTTCAACTCGATAGATTTCATATATACTGAGCAAATTAGTTTATGGTATTTCATAAAAAAGTTCAGTTTGTATGGGAGGTGGTGGAAGAAAGGGGAGGACTCAAATAATTTTTATACAGCAGATTGGAATTATTAAAAAAGTAATATATTCCAAATTTCAGATCAATAGTTATTAAGCTTTTTTAAAAAATCCGTTAATTGTCGAATTGCGAAATTGTGTCATTTTGTATGGGGGGGGGGGAATAACCGTCTATTTTTTTTAAAATTCTAAATTAATATTTAATGCACAATTTCAAATCGATAAATTGTGTACGCCCTGAGTAAATTGGTTTAGAGCATTTCATGAAAAAGTGTAGTTTGTATGGGAGGTGGTGGAAGGAGGTGGAGGACATAAATATTTCTTATAAGTAGAATTAAATCTTCATAAAAGTATTATATTCCAAATTTCAGATCAATAGCATTTATACTTTTCGAGAAAAGCCGTTTCTTGACAAATTGCGTAATTGTATCATTTTGTATGGGAGGGGGTAGAAGGGGTGGAGCGATTTAGCCCATTCACGAGCTTGTCTTACTTTTTTGTCAAAAACGACGTGTACAAAATTTGAACTTTCTAGATCAACGCGTTCTCAAGTTAGAGAGGACACGGACGAACAGACAGACGGACGGACGGACATCCGGTTTTGAGATTTTTGAGAAATTGTATGAACTTTTTTTCTCCGAACCTTATTTCTTGGCCTTACAAACTTTGTGGCAAACTTATAATACTCTCAGATTTCATCTAGAGTATAAACATAGCAGAATTATGACTTGGCGTAAGCCAAAATCAGTCTAGATGAAATGAAAAGGAAAAAACTAGGGTGTAGTCTAGTGGGTAGCGTGTTTGGTTTACAATGCGAAGGTCGTGAGTTCAAATCCCGGTCGACGCATAATTCCAGCACACTACCTGCTTGAATATACCTTGGTTACCTCAATCTACGAAAATGTAGATAGAGGGCTGTGCGAAGGTCTAACAACCCTTCCACAATAAATAATGAAAATATTAAGGAACCTGAAGTTCAGGAGGCCAAGGCCCGATTTGGGCTGTAGCGCCATTGAATAGAAGAGATCAACGCGTTCTCAAGTTAGAGAGAACACGAACGAACAGACGAACGCACGGACATCCGGTTTTGAGATTTTTGAGTAATTGTATGAACTTTTTTTCTGCGAACCTTATTTCTTGGCGTTACAAACTCTGTGGTAAACTTACAATACTCTCAGATTTCATCTAGAGTATAAACATAACAGAATTATGATTTGGCGGAAGCCAAAATCAGTCTAGATGAAATGGAAAAGAGTTTAATGTACTGGAAAATATGTTATCTCAAATTCTTCGAAGAGTGAATAAAGACTTTTGGTAGGTGGTAGATACAGGGTGTTTGGTACTCCGTACATAACCTTGTAAGGGGTTATTCCTGGATATATTTCGAGCAAAAAATTGTTCTACGGAGATGGCCAATTTTCAATATCCACGGAGATACAGGGTGATCAAGAAAAGTCCTTCGGACCTGTACCCTCACTCACTCAAAACGCTATATCTTGAAAACCAATAATTGCATTTCAAAGTGTTATAGCTTGTTTTTTAGGGAATCAAATTATCTTTCATTTAGTGTAATAGTCCGTATTGTACCTGTACCCAATCCTGAGGTATTTCCTTCAGACCACAAATTTTTGATACTTTGACCCTCAAAATTCTGTGATCAATGTAGTTTTTCTCAAGAAAACGCATTATAAAAATGTCATTTTAATGTTGTTTTTTTATGTGCCATATTATTGCCTACAAAAGATGCACACATACTTATGACTTAGGTTTTCCCGTTTTCCAGGTAATAAGCGAAAATACATATGGCTTAAAAATAAAATATGCCATAAACCAACCCTCGTTCTAAAAAAACTACCTGAAATGTTGTTAAACTGAAATATTCTTTGTGTCCTTTAATTACTATTTAAATTATCGATGAATGTCCTTTAGGTAGTATTAAAATTATCGAGAAAATGAATTAAATTAAAATGAGTTTCAACACAACTAGGTGCAGCACTTTGCCCTTTTTAATGGGTTACCTAACAAAATGAAAAGCCTATAAAAGCAAACCATACTTCATATTTTTATCAGTTTTAGTTAAATTTGTAAAAGAACAAGGTGTCACTAAAATTTAGAAAAGAATTTCGAAATGCCTGAGTTCACGAACGAAGAATATGCAGACATAATTTTCCTCTATGGAGAGTGTCAGGGAAATGAGCAAGCGGCGCGATCTTTGTATCATCACAGATTTCCCAATCGTCGAATACCTTACCCGAGAGTATTCCAAGACGTTTACAGAAGGATTAGGGAAACAGGCAGTGTTAGGACAAGCAGAGTGAATGCAAATCCTGCGAAGTGCTAAATTATTGGAATGATAATTTCTTCTAAACTATAAAACTTATGCAATGCAAGTGTATGCGTCTCTTGTAGGCAATAATATGACACAAAAGAAAACAACAATAAAATGACATTTTTATAATGGGTTTTTTAGAGAAAAACTACATTGATCTTAGAATTTTGACGGTCAAACTGTCAAAAATTTGTGTTCTGAAGCAAATATCTCAGAATTGGATACAGTTACAATGCGGACTATTACACCAAATGAAAGGTAATTTGATTCCCTAAAAAACAAGTTATAACACTTTGAATTGTGATTATTAGTTTTCAAGATATAGCGTTTTGAGTGAGTGAGGGTACAGGTCCGAAGGACTTTTCTTGATCACCCTGTATCTCCGTGGATATTGAAAATTGACCATCTCCGTAGAACAATTTTTTGCTCAAAATATATCCAGGAATAACCCCTTACAAGGTTATGCACGGAGTACCAAACACCCTGTATAAAGGAGATAGGATTTTCACTCCGAACGTGACATGCAAAGTGTTTCATGTTGAATTTAAAGTTTGTAGCTCTCATTATTTTCTAGGAAATTGAACAATTTCTGTCTTAATTTATGGTATTCGTTCAGTCCCCGATGTAGTATGATGCGGCAGTTTGTCTCGCCTCGTATGATATTTGCATGCTCATGCGTCTTCGCTTGCAATGTTTTATACACGCTTGCTTCGATCGCGACCATGCTTAATAGTATACGCAACTTTATGTAAGACGCGACATCTTGCACCATCTTCGTAGGATTCTTTAATCATAGCTATGATACATGTACATATAGAAAAGTTTTCTTAAAATTTGTATAAACATGTTTTTATTATATCAGATTCGTAATCTACTACTATACCGCCAATACACTCGTTTCAAATCTACTACGCAAGAAATTCAGAAAATTGCAACAAGCCGCTTTTTTCGTGAAGGACAGCAAAAGTCATACGTTATCCTTCGAATGAAAGTGATGTGGAATGTATTATCAGGCATTCTTTTCTCTACGGAGTATAATCTCGGAAATATAAAAGCAATATTCACCAGAACTTAAAATTCTTCCCTTTTGTGTTTCTCTTCTTATTTCCCATGCTTCACATGGCCGACTTAACTCTGCATCGTGCATCGAAGGGTAGCCCCCTAAGTTATTTCAATGAGCATAAAATTTATATTTTACTTATTTACATTTTATTCGGTATAGTCTGCAGAAAGCTGCTAAAACGAATAAATACAAATATTGACGTATTTCTGTGATAACAGAAATGTTTAAGCAACAAATAAAGGTTGCGTGAATATTTTCACAGCTCATCCAAAAGCTCCCAACCAACTTAATTATCTTACAGTAATCAATTATTCTTAGTAGCCAATTAATCCTAATTATCCTTCCCCATTTCCCTTGTTAATAAATATCATTGAATTTTTTAGGTTGTCAATCAGTTTGATAAAGGTCTTAGCAAAAACCGAACATGACACAATTAAAAAGAACAGGGCGGAATTAGTGTTTTATATGCGTAGTTAGAGGCGAAATACCTTAGAATATGTATATATGGAAACGGTGATCCCTATAAAGCTCTATAAAGCCAGCTAAAGCAATTCCAATAGATAAATAAAACGATTCCCACCTATCGCCGACCGCTCTCAGATATCCTAGAACCAGCAAATTCGCTCTCAGTCTGACGAAAAATACGCACAAGTGCAGTTATCATATCTCTTTTCTCTATCGTAAATTATTTATTATTCTCCTTGCATGTTACCTCCATAAGCTCCTACAAAACTGGTTTATTTTTAGCTGTTCAGGTCCCGCTTTTTTTGTTGGTATGACCCTTTGGTAAGAAGTAAAGAAAATACCGGCGAACGAAATAAGATTTTCTTGAAGTGACTTTTTTTGTTAGTTAGGTATTATAAAAGCAAAAGCGGTCCTAGTTGGTTTTTGTGGTTTTTCTTCAGCTTTAATTGAAGAATCACGAAATGAATATGTGAAATGACTCTCGCTCTCTCTGCCATTTTTGTCAAAATTAAAAGCGTGGCATGTTATTAGTGGAGTAGCGTAGTACAAAGAGTTGTGATGCTGGGGAAAAAAAGTTGCTGAAGTAGGTACACAGCTTTGTATGTTACTTAATATACAAGGGCCCCCATGGAATTCTTCAAACTATGTATATTTTTAGCGAAATACCAACTTTGCTTAATCGTAACGATAGTGTCCCAGCTGAGTGTATTTTTAATTTAGATGAATGAAATATTATACTTGAAATATTTATTTATTCACCATCCACACAGAAACAGTCTGAAACCTTAGTTGTTTTTGGAAAACCGATATGCAAAGCGACTTCTCTGTTTTGGATTATTTATTAATGAAAGTTTTTTTTTCGCTTATGAGAACGAGGATTGCTCGTCAGAATGAATTCTAACTATTGAAAAAATAATAATAATATTGCTTTGATGTTGATGTAAGTATTTTGTCATTTGTTTTTATAATCGTTTCGGTGGTCGGCGAATGCAAATCAAAGTAAACAACTCTAACATTGAACCAGTTTTCGTATTAATTGCATGGAACTTAAACACAAAATTTTCCTCTCTTGCAAAACACAGTTTGCAAAGCATCTACTTGTTTAGATTTAACTTTAATTAACAGTGTAAAGTTGGAAATTCGACAATGAAATTTAATGCTTATTTCTCTCTCTCTGGACAAATTTATTTGAAACCATTAAATGACTGCCGTCATCGTTGTCGCCCAAAACCACAAAATAAACAGAAAATCATCCACAAATTCAATCGAAATCCAATTAAAAATTTCAGTTCATCATCCGATTTTAAACTTTCTCAATTAAAATCATGAATGTCGTTCGTTCGTTGTAAATGTTTGCCAAAACTTTTCCAAGGGAAAGGCCTTCAGATCCTAGATATTATTATGGTTTTATGTTATTATAATGTACAAACCTTTCGCTAGTATGCATTTTATAGTAAACCGAATACGAGATGACTTCGTCGGGATTCTTTAACGGCTCCAACCAGCTTAGCGCGACGAAACGTGGCTTGATGATTTGTGCTTCGAGATCTTTCGGCGGTCCAGGAAGCGGAACAGTTGCCAAATGATTACCTTCTAAATTGTGGAGCTTATCTGAATTGGTGGGATACGGTAAAAATGATGATTCTTGGATTTTTGTCTCGTCATTATGTTTATTAATTGATGATGAACCGAATCCGGGCAATTCCCCACCATCGGTATCATCATTTTCATCGTCATAGTGATCCTCGTTGTATTGTTCGTCGCCATAGTCTTGATCGTCTTCGTAGTCCGGGTCGTCCGTACCGAAGGCCTTATTTTTATCGTCCGATAGTAAACTATCGAGTGCACTTTTTGATAACTTTCGAGAATCAGGCGATTTCGGTCGTACTGTCTCGTCTGATTTCGGACTTTGTTTACGTGTCGAAAGTGCTTTAGTCGTTTTCGATTGTTTTGCCTCTTGGCCTGTATTCGTGTGTAAAGGATGAGGTTGGTATGGGAGAATAAAAAATCGAATAAATAAAAACGAACAGAAAATAAACTTAAATATAACAAGTAAGCCGGACAATTAGATACAAAATAAAAAAAACCAACTTAGCGCATAAATCATAAATTACTTAATGCATTATTAGAGTTGATTTAAGGACACGAATACGAGCTGAACGAAAATATATATCCCTTACCCGGTTCGATTATTTTGAGTCGTGCTGACGCCTGAACACTGCCGGCCGCATTGGTTCCCACGCATTGAAACATACCGGCATCCGAATTCAGTAAGCCATATATTTTCAAATTATGTCTGAAAAAAGGTGAAAATATTATGGAAAATATGTAAAGTATTCGCAATATTCGTCTTACCCTCCAACAATTTGCATGTAATCGTTCGGCGTAATAACATCTCCATTTTTCAGCCATTTATTAACCGGCGTTGGTTTGCCGCGAATCGCACAACTCAATTCGAGTTCTTCCTTTTCGTAGGCGACCTTATCGACAGGACTCTGAATGAATTTTGGCGGAACATCGACCCGAAGAGTGGCCTGGGCGTCTAACGAATCGACTGTATTGCTGGCACGACACTGATAATTATCCGAGTCGATATCTTCGGCAGCAGCTATTTGTAACGATCCAGTTCCAATAGTCGAGAATCTCGTGTCCAAATCACTAGAATACATCAGAATAAATAGAGGGCTTTAGTTTTATTTTATCTAATTACAGAGAACTCTAATTTTCCTTACTTCATATCGATTTCCTCGCCATTTCGTAACCAACGGATTTGTGGCTTTGGATTGCCGTTCGCCACACACTCAAACGTAACCTTATCGCCTTCCTTGACTGTTTGGGGTGAAGGTCCCATTTGAAAAGCTGGTGCAGCCGGACTATCACCCGGTCCGTGATTTTTATTAATATTTAAATTCTTTTTACTACTTAATCTAGAAATATTTCCGGACGTTACGTTGCATTGATAAGTGCCGCGATCTGAATTTGATACTTCGTCGATTTCTAGAGCACCAGATGGTAATACGACCATACGAATCGTATCGAAATGCAGCGGAGCGTCGTCCTTAAGCCACTGAACGTCGTGCTTGATACCGTGCTGTATTGATCCGATCATGCATCGAAAATAGGCCGTCTGACCAGGTAGCAGGTACAATTCCATTACATCCTGATCGATTTCAGGCAGCCGAGCTATCGAAACTGTTGCCGATCGGCTAACTATCGTGCCGATTCCGTCGACATTCAATAGGCATTGATATGATCCGGTCAGTCCACGATTCTCTTCGATTGAACTGATGTACAGTGAACCGTTTTTTAATTGGGTTCTGTAAAAAGAAAACTTTACTAGTTTTGGTAAAGATTTAAAATGAATATTAGAAGATTTACCTGAAAGTGTCGCCTACAATTCCTAAATCTTGGCCATCTGGTCCTCGCCATCGAATGTTGGGCGCAGTTTTTCCTTCCTTGAGGGCGCCCGGCTGAGCAGATCCGGCACATTGCAAAAGAACTGAATGACCCTCTGGAACAACTACGTCGACTGGTTCGATTGTGAATTCAAGAGCTGTAGATGAAAAAATAGAAAATGGTATTAGATGCATATATTAGCTTATTTTGATTTGTGACGACGTATTGCGACACTTCCGGCGGTGCACACGGCACCCAAAGTGTTAAGAAGTACGCTATGGATAATTTTTTGAGATTAATGATTTTGTATAATCTAAGTACGTTATCGAAGGACAAGACGATGACAATGATGCTGAAGGGCTCATTGTCACAAACAGGTCAACCTTTAGTAAAGCTGAAGGGAAGAGGACTCAGGTATGCGACTGAAGTCAAATACCTGGGCATTAAAGTTTCGGAGCGGTTGGGATTTAAGCCTCATCTGCGAAAGCTCAAGAGGCGTCTCCTCACCAGTGTAAATCAGATCCGCAGGGTGCTGCGTTGTGAATGGGGCCACTGCAGGCGTTCTGTTCGTATTGTTATAGATCTGGCGGCCACGCAATATTGATCTTTCCCGAATATGCCAGAACAGTTCCCCAATATGTAAAATGCCATAATCAAAGATCTAGAACCGTCCAGTATATTCTAGACATACACCGGAACAGTATACTCCAAAAGGTAGGCAAACAAAGATCTAGAACTCTCCAGTATAGTCGAGACATACACCCGAAAACATCCACGACAGAAGCTTCGAGAACAGGGGGAAAGTATATAGAAGCACGAAGCTTTCAGTCGGCAGTCAGTCATTTTAATGATCGAGACGCGAACCAGTGCAAGCGAAACGCGGCGGTAGTGCCAAATAGGCGAATTAAGTTAAAGTGTGAATTAAGTTAAATTGCGAATTAAGTAAAAGGTGCGAATAAATAAATTATCCCTATTTTTAAACGAATTGTGTTTTACTTGAAATCCCGGCGAACCCCTAGCTCGCAACAGTATCATATACGACAGTCTTTTCGTTGCTTGCGCAACGTATGGATCGGTGGTATGGTACGAATTATTGGCGACTGGTGAAGGCACCAAATCGATTAACACGTGCCAAAGAGTAGTACATGTTTAGCTGTATGCCGCACGGTTTCCACCGTGGCCATGCAGGTCCTCATGGGTGCTCTTCTATTGAACTTGAAGGTGAAGCGTCGTGCTATCACCTACAAGGACTGGTTAACTTCGGAAGAGGTTAGGGAGAGGAGCCTTCGCGAATGAACTATTCGAACTTAAGGTTACGCCATTGTGGCAAGTCAGGTGGAATAGCAGTGGCAAGGGTAGGGTAACACATCGATTCATTGGGGTCACAAGTTTCGCGAGAGATAACCAAGACTTTGACTTCTGTCTTAGTCTTGGTTATAGATTCTCTGGCCGTTGACACCAAGGGAACACTATGCTTCAAATCCACATAACTCGTAGCACATGCCGATGATATAGATATCCTTGCAAGATCTCTAGAGAGTGCCAAGGAGGTATTTGTAAACCTTGACTCGGTAGCAAGGGAAGTTGGACTACGTATTAATGAAAACAAAACAAAAATTATGACGCAAACTAAGAAAAAGACGCCAATCAAAATATTGCAGTAGGAGACTACAACATTGAAAACGTAGACAACTTTATATACCTAGGCGCAAACCTATCAAAGGATGGAAGCGAACCCATCGAAATCAAAAGAAGAATAATGATGGCAAACAAGACGTATTATTCGGTACTTCTAATAATTAAAAACAAGAACGTACACAGGAAAGCAAAACTTAAACTATATAAAACGATCATAAGACCTGGCAGCGAAATGTGGACTTTAACTCAGGCGTCCGAAAAACTATTTTTTTTATGTGACACCGGAACTAGAGGAGTTGCTCTATTGTACTCAAGCACAGCTCCGGTGAGGGGGAAGGATATTGGTTTTTGGGAATTAAGGGGATGAAGACGGAAGTGGCTATGAATATTTCTTTAGAATTGTTGAATGTTTTAGTCATGCGGGAATACGGAGATGGGCAGCGAGTTCCATATTCAAACAGTCCGGTTTATAAACGAATCACGAAGTTTAACAGTTCGACCAAAGATGGGGTTGAGAGAATACTTATGAGCGCGTGAAGCAGCTCTAGAATTACGGGGAAGGGCATACATGGGGGCAAGAGACTAGAGATTTCGTCCGAACAATCTCCATTGTAGTAGCGATACAAAAGGTTTAGGGAGATTACAGTTCGTCTATGCTAGAATGATGTCAGAATCTCCTATAATTTTAATAGACCGAGACTGGATACTATCCAGATAGGTGAGAGAAGTTTTTGCAGCTCCAGCCCATAGGTGAGAATTAAATTCAAGACGTAGTCTAATGTAGGCCTTATAAATTGTCAGTAAACTAGAAGCGGTGAAGGAGTTTTTACACCGTTTTAGGTAACCCAAACATTAAGATACTTCCTTGGCAATGTTAAATATATGATCGTTCCAAGATAAGTTATCTGTGATTTGGATACATATCATCTTAACACTTGAAGAGTTGGTTAATGGCTGGCCTCCGAAGGTGATTGGGTCAAGGTTAGAGGCACGTTTGTGGGACACAAGACAGCACTGGGTTTTCGAAGCATTCAATCTGACTTGACTCTTATTGCCCCAACTAAGAATTATAGCCAGGTCGTCATTCAGGAGGCCGGCCAAAGTCCGATTTGGACTGTAGCGCCATCGTAAGTAAGTAAGTAAATCATTCAATGATTGAAGCATGAACCTACGTTGCTCTGCTAGAAGTCTAATCTGCAGACATCAGCGAATCTATGAACAGGATTGAAAGTTGAAGATAGCAAGTCATTAATAAATATTAGAAAAAGGGTGGGAGAAAGAACCGAGGCCTGAGGGACACGTGTTAATTTTACAAGGGGAAACCACACCATCCAATACCACACGCATTGCACGATTGGCTGAAGAACTTTCAATCCAGGATAAGAGAGAGAATAAGAGTGTCGCCCAAACCAATAGCTTTAAGTTTGATTAAAAGGGCACTGTGCCATACTCTATCAAAAGTTTTGGAAATATCGAGAGCGATAACGTTCAGTGAGGGTGGTTAAAAGATCTCCTGTGGAACGTTTTCCATACTGTTTGCCGTCAATAATATCATTGATATTAAGATATTCTATTACTTTATTGTTGATGATTGTTTCCATGACCTTTGACACAATTGAGGTTATTGCTATTGGGCGATAATTAGCGCGATTGATGCGTTCACCTTTTTTGGGACTGGCTGAACATTTGCAAGCTTCCATGAAGATAGGACAGTGGAGAACGATAAGGAGAGACGGTAAGATTTGCATTGAAGTTTAACAAGAGGAGCGCAGCAATTTTTAAGGACTCCATTAATGCCTTTGAAAAAAATGTCCTCAGATCCGAGAGGACCTATGAGGGAAAACTCGATCTGGAGAATACGATACAATAGAGAATGGTATCTTCTTCTTCTGCAAAGGCACTACAGCCCAAATCGGGCCTTGGCCTCCTGACCTTCAGGTTCCTTAACATTTTTTCATTATTTATTGTCATTTTCGTAGATTGAGGTGACCAAGGTATACCCAAAGCAGGCATTGTGCTCGAATTATGCGTCTACCGGGATTCGAACTCACGACCTTCGCATTCTAGACCAACACGCTACCCACTAGGCTACACCCTAGAGAATGGTACGCCATTTTCATATTTTCAAAATAATTTAAAAAGTACATACAAGTATCTACATACTTCTGCACTGACTCGTATTATTTTCAAAATTTTTAGTTTGTTTTAGATTCGCTAATAGACTAATTTGCCGCTCTTTTATCACAAAACCAAGACAGGAAATTCTGACTCAAATAGCACACGATAATTACTCCTTTACATACTGATAGTGAAAATTAAATCTCATGACCATGAAATTACATAGTTATGACTTTAAGACGTTGTTTAGCGCGCGGCCACATCATAATTTAAGCGGTAATTGCTAATTTTCTAATTGTCTAAATCTATCTCGTATGAGATAGTGGCCTATAGAACTATACATCAATTTGATTAAAGACATCGTTTAAGATAATTTACATTCCCCTTTTCCCCAAAACCCGTCGTTGTTATATCCAATTAACATACTAAAGAAATTATGGATACCACTTGAAGACGACGTCGACGACGAGAGAATTTTACGGTCGAATTAAATGGTCGAAGGTACAGCGGACTGATTCTATCCAACGCTGTTATCAAAGTTGCTCTTTGTTTGGGGGAATTCAATTCGACTACAAAATATCATTGAAATAATTCAAAGGGATATTCTAAACAATTGGTGATTCAAAGTGGGTTTCGCCTTTGATTACCTCGTCCGGTAGAACGCTTTTCGTCCGGTAGAACGCTTTTCGTCCGGATAAGTTCAAAATCAATGCAGTCCAGAAGTCATATAGGTACACTTGGGAGTCTGAACACACACTATGTCCGTGCATTGTTAGTTCCAGACGATGATGATTTGAAAGTCGACTTTGCAGGACTGAATATTTCAATAAAAAAGGCAACCATACAAATAATTGGCAACCGTTGGAATGTTTTGAAAAGGATTTTCTTTATTCTTTCCTTTAACTTTATACTGATTTTCGAGTAATGTATTCATTTTCCAGATTCTAGCTTCCTTCAGGGGCCGATACATGCATATACATATACAGATTGGCGATAGTCGAAAGTTACATGCATGTATAGCTCGCAATGCCCCATTCCATCCAAATAGCTGTACGTACATGCAGACATGCTATCTGATGTGATGTGTGGATTTCTGAATGATAGCACTGGCAAATATTTACAGATCGGATCGGATTGCTTAACTGGCAGAGCCCGGCTCCTTTTGTATATACGCTATACAAGTGGCATAACGTTCTATACACAGGTTGTTTACGTACTTACTAGACTGCGAAAAAAAAAATATTTCGCTCTTGCCTAAAGTCAAAGACTCCAAATGGAAGTATTTCCCTCTTTGAAGGAAAACTTCAAAGTGAAAATGCCATCTGCTTTTGCGACCTAGGAAGTTTTCTTTCGAATTAGAAATAACTGACGAAACAGGAGGAAGAAGATTTTCATGTGTAGAATATGTTTTCAACTGAAATTCAATTATTATTAAAATTTTGAGAAAAATAAGCGATGGTATAGATTTAACGTAATTTAAAGTTCAAGTTTCTGATTTAATGTAATAACGTACACTGACAGCGTAATTACATTGAGGGTAGATCCAACAGATATCTTTTAATATTATTTTCAATTAGAGCTGGGTAACTCACTCGTTCTTCGCAACACAACAAATTAGAAGGAAGCTTGATGTGCTTCTCTGGCTTTCGTTGTTGTAAGAAACGAGTTAGGTAAAGCTTATCCATGCGTAAAATCAATGCCGCGACAGTTTAAAACGAATCCTTTATGTTTCGGTAGAGTTATTTGCGTATTTTGTAGTGCTGCAATTTTAACATAATCTTGAAGAATTTTTTGTTATTTTAAAAGGTATTTTTGCAGATTTAAGAAAGAAAAATAATTTTAAACTTAACTAACATGTTTGAAGCGAAAACCAACATTGGAATTTAACATTATTATATTTAGGTACTAGTGCATGTACCCGAGCTTTCGACTTTCATATAGTGTAAACGCACCTTAAGGATTATCGCGAAACTTCAAATGGGGTCTTGTTTTACGGGTTAGATTTCACCATTCATTTGTAATATTAGGTTGTTGCAAATGAAATGGCGACTTTCGCGATAAAGTGAAGTTAGTTGCGAATTTCACGTCCCAAACTGCCGCCAGGTGGCTCTGTAAGCAATGAATATCGAAGAATAAATACTCCTACATTTGGTCATGAATCATTTCAGTTTTGGACTTCATTGAGATCGGAGAGAAAAAAAAAATAAAAAAAAACTTGGAATCGAGTCAAAAACGGTTACTTTTTCTTTACGAGTTCAAACTTGGCCACAACGCGAGGGAAGCTACCAAAAACATCAACAGGGCATTTGGAGCTGACACAGCGATGGTTCGAAAAATTCCGATCAGTGAGCCACCCAGGACCATCGATAGACAACGACGAGCTGCGTTTACTAGTGTAGTCTGACTCACGCCAAACTGTAAGGGACATTGCAGAGAAACTGGGCGTACACTATAAAACAGTTTTCCGGTACTTGCAACAGCTTGGAAAAGTCAAAAAGCTTGATAAGTGGGTTCCGCATGAGCTTACTGAGCAAAACATGACGCGGAATAACGGTCAAAAAATTGAACGAGTTGCAGTATGAGTATCATCCACCATATTTATCAGACCTCTCGCCAACCGATTACCACTTTTTTAAACATTTGGATTATTTTTTGACGGAGAAACAATTTAACAATGATCGAAAATGCCTTCGAGGAATTTCTTCAGTTTAGAAAGTCGGGCTTCTACAAAACTGGCATAAATGCACTTGTATCTCGTTGGGAGAAGTGTATTGCATCTGCTGGTACCTATTTTGATTAATAAAATTAAGTTTTATAAGAGTTCAAGTTGTTTGAAATTTCACTAGCAAAGTCGCGATTTCATCTTCAACAACCTAATATTTGGAGGACTGATACTAATTTTTGGTATCCCGACGATTTGTCCAATGGATAAAAAACAAGACTAACGTATCTGTATAAAATTTGTAAAACTCTAACCGAAACGTTCCATTTGTTGCAGACGGCTCTCGGTGACGTCGCTAAATCTTTATCGACTAACTAGAGTCTGTGGGTGTTGAAAGGAATAAAAACAGTATCACTTAAAACTCCACCAGAAAACATTTTATTTTTACTTCCATTTGTGGGAGTTGAAATTACATAAAAGATTTTAGCACGAAGAATAAAATTTTGTCGGCGTTTTGACAAGACAAGACAAGAACGTTGACTGAGTTGGCAGGCGGCGTGATGACGACATCATGAGCCGTAAGCCGTCGCAATATAAATTCGATGTTATATTTGACGATGGCGGGAAGTTTTTTCAAATATTATTTCCTTGGGTGTGTGTTCTTGACCATGTTGTTTTGTTGGCGTTGGTCGCCACAATTTATTGTATAAAAACGCGACCTCTTCTGCTGGTGTCGAGATGGGACATGGAGCCATTAATCGAGCTGTCATTCGTCGAAATTCAAACTGAAAAGATTGCTTTTTCACTAAAAACTATTTGAAGCGTAATTCTTAGGATTTAAAATTTATACTTGGGCTAAAATTTCAAGCTAGGGTCTAGCCTAGTAGATGTTGGTCTTACAATGCAAAGGTCGTGAGTTCAAATCTCAGTCGACGTAATATAATTCCTGCACACTAGCTGCTTGGATATACCTTGGTTACCTCAATCTACGAAAATGAAAAATTCGTGGATAGAGGGTTGTGTGAAGGACTAACAACCCATTCACAATAAATAATCAAAAAAATGTTCAGTTACCTGAAGGTTAGGAGGCCAAGGTCTGATTTGGGCTGTAGCGCGATTGTAGAAGAAAATTTCAACGAAAAAGAGAATCTAGCGCAGAAAATGAGGTAAGATCTTCGATTTGAAAGTTTCCCGCCCTGTGCTGTGCCTGTTGTCTATACTCTAACAAGAGAGGGTCCGTTCCTATACAGTAACTTTACAACTAACTACCAGGAGTGGGACAGTCGTTTCGTATTAGAAGGAGAGTTAGATCTCGACTACGATCGAGCAGTGGCGTCTTGTGACCTGTTTCTATGGGAAATCTGACTCTTTCCGTTATGTCGAATCATTTCAACTCACTCACTTAATTGAGGCGATCTAAAAGAGTGCTTCTAAGGAGTCACTCACGAGATTTCAGTCACACGCATACGTAGCATCATAAAACGAAAAGTTCCCACTTATCAAACTTTCCATTATGCCTTGTTCTTTCTTCTTCATAAAATAACTTTAGGTGGCTTGCCTTCCTTCACTATTTCGGCGACTCACTCACACCACTCGCACACTACGGCACTGTGTTGCAGCGCAATAACACACTTAAAACACTTCCCGTGTCGCGGTGCGCATCATCGTGTTGTGTGGTGGATTCTTACTGATGCAATTGATGGGATCCAATTCTTTTGTAGTGAGTCGCATCATTGCATTGACTCACACATTTTGCTTGACACTTATAAGTTACCCATCTCTAGACCTGTTTGATGTGTTTTCAGAAAATATTGACAGATGGAAGGGCAGATTTTTTTGTCATTAACGTAAGAATATTTAAACAAATAATCATATAACACATCGGTCAAAAAGTCCCGAGGCTAACTAAGAAAAGCAAAGTCCTTTGACAAATTCTTATGATTTTCAAGGAGTTCCAACATTAGCATGACACATGTCAAAATTTCATGACATTTCGACCTTTACTATACAGGTTACAATGGTTTTAGTGACGCCAATTTTGATATTCCCAATGCAATGAAAAAAATTCGTGTTTTGATTAAATATTGCTTTTTGATAAAAGAAAATACCGTTCAAGCAAAAGTCTGGCTTGATGAAGTGTTATGGGGACTCAGTACTATCGAAAGCAACAGTTAAACTTTGTTTTGGAATTTAAACGCGGTCGTACAGACACCGATGGTGCTGAACGCTGTGGACGTCCAAATGAGGCTGTTACTCCAAAAAATAATAAAAAAAAGTGCGCAAAATTGTTTTGGAAGACCATAAAATGAAGTTGCACGAAATAGCTCACATCCTGAAGATATCAAAAGGCAGTATGTTCACCATCGGGCATGATCATTTGTCCACCATCCTGCATGAACATATGTCCATGAAAAAGCTGTGTTCAAAAAGGGAGCCACGTTTGCTCACAGTGGGCCAAAAACAGCAACGTGTCGACGATTCAGAGCGCTCAGTTTGGAACTGTTCAAGCGGAATAAACAGGATTTTTTGCGTCGATATGTGACAATGGATGAAACATGGATCCATCACTGCACTCCGGAATCACATCGGCAGTCAGCTGAGTAGAGCAGCCGATGAAAGTCGTCTGAAGCGACCGCAAACGCAAATGCCCACTGGTAAAGTTTCGGCATCAGTGTTTTGGGATGCCCATGGAATATTGTGCATCGACTCTACTGAGGAGGGAAAACCATCAACAGTGACTATTACATAGCGTTGTTGCCGCGATTGAATGACGAAATTGCAAAAAATCGGCCTCAAACGATGAAAAAAAAAGTGCTTTTTAACCAAAACAATACACCGTGCCACAAGTCGATGAGAAAGATGGCCAAAATGTACGAATTGAAATCGAATAGCTTCCTCACCCACTCTGGCGCCCAGCAATTACTTCCGGTCAACCGGAATCGTACCATAAAAAAGGAACCGAAATGTTAGAGTGGCACTGGAATGATTGTATGTTGATGAATTAAGTCGAATTTGGCCAAAAAATTTATTTTTCGTAGTTAGCCTCAGGACTTTTTGACCGACGTGTTACGTCATCTTAACAAAATTGTTTCATTGAAGCAATTGCAGATCATTTTTAAAAAATGTTTTTAAATTTAATGAAAAATATTTTCAGCAGTAATAATAGAACTGTTGATTTCATAGAAAAGCTTTAAAACTAGTGATATTAAAACAGCCCAAATCGGGGCTTGGCCTCCTCCATACTTCACCTCCATCCATCTTGGTTCTCAGTGAACGCATCCTCCAGTTTGAAAATCTTAGCAGTGATTTGCTGCCTGCGTCAATAGAATCTTCCCAGCGCTTCCGTGGTTTTCCGCCCGGTTGTTGTCCATTCACTTTCCCTTTGAATGTGCGTTTGGGAATTCTCCCGTCATTCATACGCTCAACATGACCAGCCCATTGTAGCTCTTTAAATTTTATGAGGGCCGAAGATGGCTTCGAAAATTTTCCTGAGGACCTTTCTTTCAAATGCGTTGAGTAATTATTCGGATGCCTGAGTTAATGTCCACGATTCGCTGCCATAGCATTGCGGAGCTCTTATAATTGTTTTATATATTTGAAGTTTGGTTTTCCTGTGCACTTTCTTGTTTTTGATTATTGGAGGTACCGAATAAGACGTCTTATTTGACATCATTATCCTTCTTTCAATTTCAATGGGCTCGCGTTCATCCTTCGATGGTATAGAAAGTTGTCTACGTTTTCTAGGTTATATTCTCCTACTGTAATATTTGGTGCGATCCTGAGCTTCCCCTTTAGTTATCGCCAGAACTTGTTTATTCCCCCTTGCTCAACTGCTTGCTTCCATATGCTCCATGGTCGACCAACACGACGTCTCCCTTGAGGATTATAATCCAGACCTTGTTTGGCGGTGTTCCAGTCTGGTTCCCTCAAAGTGTGATCTATCCACTGCCACTTCGGCCTTTGAATCTCAATGCCTATTTTAGTCTGTCCAGTTGTACTCCAAAGTTCGTCGTTGGAGATTACATATGGCCAAAATATCACCTAACTGCGTCGGAGGCATTGGTTCACGAAAGTTTACAATTTTTTGGTGAGCCTAACGTTTACTTTCCACATGGATTTGATGCACGCATCAAGGAAGATCTCTCGTAACCTCCAGAAAGCCTGGCAAGCTTTATTTATACGAACCCAAATATCATTTTTGGCTCCGCAGTCCATGCTGACAATGCTTCCGAGGTAACAAAAATCTTACACCTCTTCCACATCTTGTCCGTTATGACCAATCAAAGCGCTTGTGTAAGAACCCATGTGTATGTTCTTGGTTTTGCGCAGATTTATTTGCAGTCTTTCCTCTTTGCAATTACCTTAACTGTGTCAGAGTTATCAGTTATCCGTAAGACCAACCGGACGTGAAATGTGTGACATTGCATAACCCTATTTGCCCCATTTTGGCATCCAATGGTTTCCCAAAACCAAATATATTGCGGGAAAACTTCCGATCACTCTTCCCGCAATATATTTGGTTTTGGGAAACCATTGGATGCCAAAATGGGGCAAATAGGATGATGCAAACCTCCAATGTTTTTTTAAGTTCGCTGAGGGCAGAGAAAAAATCGCTGACTGCAGAGAAGGTCATACCGAAAGAAACCCATACCAATTGTTTTCATCAAATCAATATTGGCTAACATGACTTATAAACATCAAAATTTTTCAATTTTAAATGCTGTATTAACATTTTTGACAGCTGTTTTATAAATGACCTATTACTATTTAATGTTATCATTAATATCAAAAAGGTTATTTTACTCAAATTGCACTTGGATACTTTTTGAATTAAGCTATGGTGATAACGGATCTGGAGGCAATATTCACGCAAAACCCAACTAAAGGTGGTCATCAGGTGGCAGAGATCGATACCGTCTATTTTCCAAGAGATAGTGATGAATTCTCGACTGTGGAGTTACAAAGGATAGCATAGTTCTGTAAAGAAGTTGGGCTGCATCAAAAGTTTTGGAATTCCTTTGCCCTTCCACTCCCTCCCATGCAAAAGTATGATTTCGACCAAGTTCAATAAATCAATTAATAAACAACAAATTAAAAGCTACGAACTTGAAATTTTATACAAACACATTTTGAAAGAAACTTAACAAAACTGCATCACCAATTTTGCTTTTCCCTCACCCCCGCTATCCCCTCCCATACAAATGATTTTAAGAATATAAAATACACTTCGTCTATGAAACCAACATTCTATACAGCAAATTTTGAGTGTGATTCGAGCAATCAATTAAAAAAATTTTGACAATGTAACTATCCCTTCTACCACACCACCCGTCCACACCCTCTCCCATACAAACCCAAACCTGCATATATAAGCTAAACGAATGAAATATTGATTCTACAGTGGTAGACATTCGTATGAGCGCATCTGAAAATGTATCATATATTGTATTCTCCACTGTAAAATATTTCTAAGAAAAAATTTTTCTCCCTATTTTTGGAATTGCTATGGATAAGTAATACACGACAGTAAAACTGATGAAACTAACGGTACTGCTTTGAAAAAAAAGCGAAAATTGAGAATGGAGCTCAGTTTGAGCTGCGACATTCGTATGAGCGCATCGAAGAATTATTGAGTTTTGAACGCGAAATTTAAGGTTTTTTTTGCAAATTTTGTTTTAAATAGCATTAAAGAAAGTTTTGTGCAGAATATATTTTGCAATATTATTTAATATAAGCGTTGTTTTTGCATCAATGCCTTCTGGGAAGCGCTTAAATGACGAGGAGCAGATTACCATCAATTTATTGAAAGAAAAAGACTTCTCCAATAGGTAAATTGTTACTAAACTTTGTCGATCTGAATGTGCAATCAGCAATTTCTAAAAAAAAGGCAATGGCTATGGCGTTAAGGTTCAAACAAAGGGCAATACAAAATTATCCTTGCGTGACAAAGGCAAAATTCGACACGAGGCAACAACAAATCGGCTATCTGCAAAACAAATTAAGGACAAATTAGAGCTTAATGCAACACCTCGTCACATTGCGCGTGTTTTAAGGACTTCGCCAAATATAGCATGGACGAAACTTAAAGGAAAACCGTTCACCGAGAGAAGAGACTAGAATTCGCCAAAAAGTACATATCTTGGACATCCGAATGGGAAAAAGTAATTTTTTCTGATGAAAAAAAAAATTCAATTTGGATGGCCCAGACTGCTACAGTTGCTACTGGCATAATTTGAAAAAAACACAACGTGGTCAGATCGAAGCGTAATTTCGGCGGTGGAAGCGTTATGGTCTGGGGTGCATTCTCATGCAAAGAAAAGCTTCCAATCTGTTTCATAACTACTAGACTGAATTCCAAGATGTACATAGTTCTCTTGGAAAACGTTTTAATCAGTCATCTGGATAGTTGCTACGAGGAAGATGTAGTTTGCCAGCAGAATAATGCATCCATTCATGCTTTGAGGCAAACCAAGAGTTGGCTTTCGAATAAAAATATTCGCACACTTGACTGTCCCGCTTGTACTCCTGACTATAATCCAATTGAGAACCTTTGAGGGATTCTCGCTAGCAAAGTGTATACAAATGGACTTCAGTTTGATAGCGTAAATGTCTTAAAAGCAGCCATCCGCACGTGGTGGTCCGAAATTGGCCTGGATTGTCTAAATAATCTAACAAATTCAATGCCCAGCCGAATTTTTAGTGTCATTCAAAATAAAGGTAAAAAATGTGGTGCGCTCATACGAATGTCTACCACTGTATATATTGGAGCTGTTGATCGTAATCGCAGATTATTGATATGTAACCATCCCTTCTCTCTCCCCCCTCCCTCCTCCCCTACCCCTCCGATACAAACCCTAACTTGCATATATAAACTAAACGAATGAAATATTGATTGCATATTTATTTCCCACGTATCCTAACTTTTCCCAAGAATAATAAAGTTCCGCCCGACTTGTTGGCAGATTTTTTTGTTCTAGGTTCTAGATCATAATGATTAATTAATATTTCGCTACCCGTATAAGGGCCGAAACCTGGGTGTAGCCTTGTGGTTAGCATATTGATCTACAATTCGAAGATCGGGAGTTCAAATCCCGGTCGACGTATAATTCCAGCACACTGCTTGTATGGATAAATCTGGGCCTCCTCGATCTACGAAAATGAAAAATTCGTAGATATAGGGTTGTGTGAAGGGCTAACAACGTTAGTAAAATTCTATGACATTTCGTTCGGATTTGTATGATTGTATCAAAGTATTTAAAGAATATAATGGCGCTACAGCCCAAATCGAATCTTGGTCTCCTGACATGCAGGTTCCTTAACATTTTTCATTACTTATTGTGGAAAGGTGGTTAGCCCTTCGCACAACCATCTTTCTACGAGTTTTTCATTTTCGTAGATTGAGGTAACCAAAGTATATCCAAGCAGGCGATGTGTTGGAATTATATATTGCGTCAACCGGGATTTGAACTCACGACCTTCGCATTACAATACCAACACACTACCCACTAGGCTACACCCTAGCTTAAAGAATATAAGTACTTAACTTCAATTATTTTACTCCAATGCCAGAATAATTATCAAAAGGCAGCTGATCTATACAGAGAACGACGGTTTTTCTCAATTATTTCACAAAACAAACAGAACAATAACGCAAATATATTTCTGCATAATTTAATCTCTCTAAGAATCAGAAAGACACAATCTAAATCATAGAGTCTGGATGTCTGATTTTAATTAATTGCCACTAATTAATTTGAAAAGATTTGAACTTCGGCTCAACACTGCATCAATGATGTATAAAGTTCTCCTTAAGCCTCTTATGGCCCCTTCTTCTTTTTGCATTCAATCGCATTTCTTTTCATCGAACAGATTTTAACAATTCATTGCATTCAAAATTGAATTCAAATGCAGCAGACTGCCACATTTCTCATGCTTTATATTTAAGCATTAATAAGATTCACTAATAGATTCAAGATCGTGGAAAATTAAGGCGCAGGATTAAAAAAAAAAAATAAATATGGTTCACCTAAATAAGATTCTGCTTAAGAAACCAGAGCAGAAATTTATTGAATTCAATCAACCGTAGTCATTACATGCCGTGAAGCATTATAAATCCTAAATCAGCGCGATACATTGGAAATTCGAATGCAGGTGCCCCGTGTTGAGTCGCTGTTTTCGGAGCCGCTTTGAATTTTATATTATGTCACACGCACTGTGGGTGCGGACCCAGATGATTTACGACTTGGTTGTATACCACGATCTTATAATACAGCTCGAGATGCAGAAGTTTTCTTATAGCTATCTCCTCACAGACTTTAAAAGTGTTTTGTTCTACTTAATAGTATACGTTAATTTATCAAATGGTTTTTTTTTCTGTCTTGATTGGCGCCCAGTGGTTAAAAATTGACGGGATTTAGATCAAGTATTTTGCGATTTTCGCATTCCAATCTAATAAATGTGAGTATGTCGTGAGAATTGGTGTCAGAAGTGGAATCCATGAAACTAGTATCTTGGGATCGTTTTGTTTTGACATTGAAACACGCAGAATAGATTTTACATATTTTTCGGATTCAAAAAAATTATCTATTTTATGGATCTGAAAGTCGGTGTGACGATATCAAAGGAAAACATGATGAAAATGATGATTAAATTAGCATTAACATTATCCTTCAATTAAGTTGGAACGGAGGTTAACTATCGTTAAATCCTTGGACGTCAAGCAGTACGGATTTGAGCTGCATCTGCCTGAGTTCAAGGAGTCTCATCTTGCCACTGTATGACAGATCCGCAAAGTTCTACGATTCGAATGGACCCTTATGAAACGATCGGTATTAAATATATCGCTCTATTCTTTCTATGTGGAGCGTATGTGGCGGCAATATGGTGTGAAACCGTGGCGACTAGTAATGTATTCGTGTGATTATCACGTGTCAAGAGTAGTCCTAATTGTATGTTTATACCTGGAAACCTTCAGCGATTCCACTGAAGTTCTGTTGGAGCTTGGCAAATCTATGGGCCCAGCTGATCGATCAAAGCTATGCATTGGCTTAAACAGAAGTGGGTGGCATCCCACGAATGCCGCACCAATTACTTAGAACCTGGTGCTACGGATGAGGTATTGAAGACCCCAGATCATGTCGTATCAGTGGTATATACATTTGGCATACGGCTTCTGTGTAACTGCAAGCATATAAACCTACAGAACTATAACTTTTAGATTGCTTGGCACCGTTATCACCAATCAAGGTGTTGGGAAGGAGGGAAAGTTCAGGAGCACTCCATTAATAATTGATTCAGGAGGCCCTCCAGGTTTCGGAACAATAATTACTTAAGTCTTTCGCATAACCCTCTAACATCGGATTTTCAATTATCGTCAGCCAAAGCGATTCAGTTATACCCTCAAGGACAGTGTACTGAAAATATAAGCCGATCGGGATTCAATCTCACGAAATCTAATCTAGATATAAAATCGAAATGCAATTACTGGAAGAATTGAAACAGGCAGGCCTTGCTCTATTGCAATTATTGGTGTCAGAAGTGGGACACACGGCAACAAATTGAAATGACGAAATACAATTGCATTGTTCATCTCGCTTAAACGAAGAACGAGAGACCCATAGCCAATAGCCTATAATGCCGTTCTTTATGCATAAGCTTTTGCCTGTATTATTTGATCGAAATTGAAATAAAATCGATAAAAAAAAATCTCTCCTTCGAGAAGCAATTGTACAGTTACGATCAGCAAGCAATGGCTTCCAAACATCCTGAAGGTATAAGGCAATTGCGAGTCAATTGAAGTTCAATATACAAATCGTGGATCTTGAGACATAAAAACACAATGAACCCGCCATCTTTAAGCAGCCAGCCATCCAGCCTTAGTAATAGATGACTACTCTACACACCGCGTCACAGCGTTCTCCTTGTTGCGGATGCCAATTGATATGCAACATGCACACAAGCTATAGAGGCGATCATCGATAAAAGCTGGGTTAAACCAAGAGATCAGATTAAAAAGACGCCTGCGGTGGAGCAGATTTTTTTTTTGAAAAGAAATACAAAATAAAAGTTGATAGATCTGAAGAGGTACGTTTGTGAAGCACTCGAATGGAAATTGGTGGAAAAATTAGCGTGAAAAGTCTCACGTGAAATTCGAAAACTGATTTTCGATCGTCGTTGTCGCGTCACGACTTTTTATTGTTCCAATCAAGGCAAGATCAATTGGGCCTTGAGTCTCTGTAGAATACGACGAGTATATAGAAAGCGGTGATTTTATTTATTTTTTTCGTAAAGTGATCTTCGTTGTACCTTGAGCTAACTACGAATTACCTGCATATGTCGCACACTTCTTATTAGGATTGACTTTGGTAAGATCGGTTTCTTCACTATCGTCGCGTTTCTTCTGAGACAATTTTTCGATCTCGGATCGCGCGCGCACCAAAAAGTTCCCTTTCAAATTCATGCGCGCCTCATGCTCATTTACGAGATTATCGCTACACCATATCGAGTTGTTGATAATCCCAATTAGGGCTTTGATGAGATGGACGTGTTCAATGGGCTTTTTTGCTTTAGGGTAAATTTTCGGATCACGAATAAATCATTGATGAAATTTCTTAAGTATATTTTCATTACATAGATTTAGTGATGATCGGAATGTGATGATTTCGAAAAATGCAGAAAAGTGTTTATTTTTGTTTTAGACATTTAAAGTGATCGAAACCGTGGAGAAATTTTAATTTGATCGTTATAAGTGGAGAATAGCAAGAACATCAAGTAGCGTAGACACAAACCTTTTCTGCATTTTCAAGTATAATTTTAGCACATTTAATTGCAATCGGCATATTGCTTTTTGTATTTTATTATGTTGAGTATGTTAGTACTAGGAATTTGAAGATTACTTAAGAATTATACTCGTGATCATAAGGTCCGGTTTTGATTAATGCAAGGTATAAGACCACTTCATCGCGTTTTAAAATTTAAGACGGGCTAATGTTTATACTTCAGATAGAATGTGAGAGTACGAGTGGGCCAAATACAAGTTTCTTTTTAAAAATGCAATAAAATGAACAAAATTAAAATTTTTCCATGTATTATGGCTTCATTAGTAAGAGCAAACATTCCTATTAATGATGGAACACAAATTCGTTCAAGTGGCTGCCTCGGCTGGTTTCGCAGTAGCGCATTCTGTAACTTAATTTTCCAAGACCATGTCGATGGTTTCGGGCTGTAGCTCACGTATTGCTTGGATGATATTGGCCTTAGGTGCTTGAATTGTTTCTGGATTGTTGGCATAACATCGGTCCTTCACGGTTCCTCAGAAAAAAAGTCCAAAGGGGTCAAATCGTAGCTCCGAGGCGGCCAATTGACATCCCAAGACGGCTGATAACACGATTTGGGAATTTGGTGCGTAAAAGATCGATTGTGGCATGGCGCGCCATCCTGCATAAACCAGAGGTCGTCCAAATCCATGTCATCGATTTCAGTAAAAAAAACATAATAGGAGTACGATTGAGCATAAAGCCCAATCGTGCGATACTCTAGATGAAAGAGAAATTTTTGTAGAGGAAGTGGTAGAGGGGGTGACTCCATTGAACTAATTTTTTTACATGACGTTAAACGTTTTATGCAAAATTTAGGGCTTAAAAATTTAATAGGTACTGAGAAAATTAGTGTATTGGATGTAGTGAAGTAGGGCAGTTTGTATGGGAGGTGATAGAAGGAGGAGCGAGTTTTGAATGACTTTTCAGAAATAACTATAAACATCATGCTTTTGACATGTATTAAATTGCAGATCAGTAGCATTTATACTTTTCAAGAAAATCAACTTTTTATAAAGTTGTGAAATTGTGTCATTTTGTATGGGACGGGGTAGAAGGGGTAAAGCTAATCGTCTAAATTTTTTTCGGTTTTACTAATAATTCTAATAATAATTCTTTAGTGCACAATTTCAGCTCGATCAATTTTATACGCACTGAGTAAATTGTGACGTTCTACACAGAGAATATTGGACATGATTCAAGCAAGCAATTAAAAAATTATTAACATCCACCCACCATTACTATCACCATTCTTCTTCTACCTTCTACAAAGGCGCTACAGCCCAAATCGGACCTTGGCCTCCTGATATTCAGGTTCCTTAACATTTTTCATTACTTATTGTGGAAGGGTTGTTAGCCCTTCGCACAACCCTCTTTCTACGAATTTGTCATTTTCATTGATTGAGGTGACCAAGATATATCCAAGCAGGCAAAGTGCCGGAGTTATATATTGCGCCGACCGGAATTTGAACTCACGACCTTCGCATTACAAGACCAACACACTACCTACTAGGCTATACCCTAGCTCACTATCACCTCTCCTCTCATAAAAACTCAAACTAGCATAAATAAACGAATAAAATATTTATTATATTGTTGCGACCTAGGGGTTCGCCGGGGTTTCAAGTAAAAACACAATTCGTTTAAAAATAAGTGATAATTTATTTAAGCGCACTTTAACTTAATTCGCACTATATGGCACTACCGCCGCGTACTCTTTCGATCGCTTGCACTGGTTCGCGTCTCGGTCATCAAATGACTGATCCCCGACTGAAAGCTTTCGTGCTTTTTTTTATACATTTTTCCCCACTATTCATGACTATTCTCGAAGCTTCCGTCGGGGTGTATGTCTGAACTATACTGGAAAGCTCTAGATCTTTAATTATGGCTTTCTACATAGTTGAGTATACTGTTCTACATAATTCTTGTCTATTCGAGAGAGATCGAGTTGCGGGGTTGCCAGTTCTGCATATAACAATATGTACTGGAGCTATTGATCGTATCCGCAATTAAGTGTTAAATTGACAACAGCCCTGCTCAAGAACCTCCTTTCACTTAGTCTTCCCTAACCAATCTAACCTGCATATTGACTTTCCACGCATCCGCAACTTGTCCCAAGAATAATAAAGTTTCGCCCGTCTTGTTGGCAATTTATTTAAAATGGATTTGCTGTCTTCATCAACCGAGTCTTCCGATCGCTTGCGTGGCTTGCCTACTGGCCGATTCCCACTCGTTTTGCCTTTAAGAGCACGCTTGGGGATTCTTCTGCCATCCATTCGCTCTACATGACCAGCCCACTGCAGTTTACGTAGCTTGATGAACGTTGAAACTTCTGGCTCGTCGAAGAGTTGATACAACTCATGGTTGTACTCTTATTTGCCAGTATTATCATCGTCGTTGGATTTCTGCTGTTTCATTACCTTCCTTTGCTAGATTAGCGCCAATATATATGGAGTTGTCCACTCTCTCCCGCAAGGGGGTAGTTGTAGTATGAGGTTTTACCAATTCCTGCAACTATCTTTGGAGTTAGCGACTCCACGGACCTGAGCTAACTATCCCCCTCTGGGATGGGGGCTGTAGAATTCACCCACAGCCAGTCCTGCTTGCCCTAAAAATGGCAAATGGACACTCACTGGATCATGGGCTTATCACCCGTGATCTTAAGACCTAAATGATACGAGAAACGGATACATCGCCTCGGATACGGACTGATTCTACGGTAACGACTTTTGGCATTCGAAAACGGACTATGATTGGCTTCTGGAACGTTCGAACATTGAATGACGGGGGAAGAGCTGGGGTTACTCGGTCCTTGCACCGCCAATCAGTGATCGACCGTGAAATGGAGCACTATAACATCCAAATCTTGGGCTTGAGCGAGGTCAGGTGGACAGGATCAGGAGAAGAACGAACTCCTAGCGGAAACACTATTCTGTACATTGGCCCTGAAAATGAAGCCAGAAATAGCGTGGCGTTCGTCCTTACGCCGAGAGCGAGAAACAGTCTCATTAGCTGGGAACCAATCTCGGATAGGATTATCGTCGTCAGGCTCAGGACCAGTGTCAGAAACGTCACAATTCTGCAGTGCTACGCACCAACTAATACCGCAACATCTGGTGACAAAGAGGAGTTTTATAGCTAACTGAGTGCCACCTTCGAACGTGTTCCAAGAGGTGATATTATTATCATCTCGGGAGATATGAACGCCCAGGTTGGATCAGACAACACTGGACTTGAACACGTCATGGGGAGGCATGGTGACCCTTGGGTCGACCCTTCACGACCTTGGATTAAGAGACCCGAAAACGGCGAATTATTTGTGGAGTTCTGTAGTACTCGGCAAATGGTCATCGGAGGGACCCTTTTTCCACACAAGAGTCATCATAAAACATCTTGGGTTTCCCCTGACGGTGTTACTCAGAACCAGATCGACCATTTGGCTATAAGTCGCCGATGGAGAAGATGTCTCCTCGATGTGCGAGCGAAACGTGGAGCTGACGTGGGGAGCGATCACCACTTGATGGTTGCCTGCTTGAGATTGTGTACAGCAGCTATCCGACGACCACAAATTCTTCAAATGAAGCGCAAGCTTAATGTGGATAAACTCAGAGATCCCAACAAAAAACTCGAATACACCACCATTCTACGCGAAAAGTCATCCACATTGGGTGAACATGAAATGCGCACACTGGACGCCAATTGGGAGGCAACCAGAAACACTTTTCTAACTAGTGCTGAAGAATCTGTGGGATATGCGCAAAGCGGTGAGAAACCCTGGATGTCACAAGACACATGGGACAAGGTTGACAATCGGAAAAAAGACAAATTGGCAATCATCTCTCAACCCGATGTCAACCAACGAACGCCCGACTTGAGGCAGAACTACCGCGATGCTCACATACAGCTTAAAAAGGCTGTTAGACGCAACAAGAGAAAGGCCATTGAAGATCTGGCAAACAAGGCAGAATCTGCGGCTTACCTTGGGGATATGGGTTCACTATTTAAAATCATGAAACAGTTGACGAACAGGAATTTCACCGCCAACCACCTGGTGAGAGATGTCAACGGAACTCTCCTTAATATGAGTGAACATCAGTTGCGACGATGGAAGGAATACTTCTCTGATATTTTAAACATCTTGTCAGATGAAGATATTCCGGAAACAGAACAACTTCCAAACATCCAACCGCAACAATCCTCTATTAGGGACGATCCCCCAGATAAGGAATAGATAGTTTCCGCCATTCGGTCAATGGCGGGAAGGAAAGCTCCAGGTATAGACGGACTACCAACCGAACTCCTCAAAGCGGACCCGGAAATAACAGCCGATATACTCCTCCCACTCTTCACTAAGGTGTGGAATGATGGAGGATATCCGACTGAATGGAAGGAGGGCGTCATTGTGAAAATTCCGAAGAAGGGCGACCTTCGGGATTGTTGCAATTGGCGTGGTATATGTCTACTTACTGCCGTATCAAAAATTATGGCTAAGGTAATTCTCAATAGGATTAGTGATGTCGTCGAGAGCACTCTCGAAGTTTATCAGGCTGGATTCCGTAAAGGGTCGTCTTGTACCGACCACACAAATACCCTACGGATAATATTAGAGCAGTCAGCCGAAATGGGTTCGCCACTACATCTCATGTTTGTGGACTTCGAGAAGGCTTTCGACAGCGTTAAGCGAGATTACATATGGAATGCTTTGCGTAGGAGAGGTATTCCAAATAAGGTCATAACTATGATTAAAGAATCCTACGAAGATGCAAGGTGTCGCGTCTTGCATAGAGGAGAGCTGTCCGAGAGCTTTCCTGTGCGAACGGGTGTCAGACAAGGCTGCATATTATCACCAGCCCTGTTTCTGGTGGTAATAAATGACATCTTGAAAGCTGCACTGGAAGGTGGGGAAGGTAAAGGTCTTCAATGGAGACTATTTAACATCTTAAGTCACCTTGATTATGCTGGTGACGTGTGTTTGCTTGCACATACCCGTTCGGACTTAGAGTCAAATGTTCGCTCGTTGTATTCTAAATGCAAAGAGGCGGGACTGAAAATAAATGTGCGTAAAACCAAGTACATGCACATGGGTTCGAACGCAAGCACACCGATTGTTCTTAATGGACAGGATGTGGAAGAGGTGCAAGATTTTTGCTATCTCGGAAGCATTGTCAGCATGGACGGCGGAGCCGAAAAGGATGTTGAGGCTCGGCTAAATAAAGCTCGTCAGGCCTTCGATATCCTTTCCCCTTTCTGGAGGTTAAGAGAGATCTCCCTTCGCACGAAGCTGCGAGTTTTTGACGCATGCGTCAAATCCGTGTTGTTATATGGTTGTACTACGTGGAAAGTGACCGTTCGACTTACCAAGAAACTACAGACTTTCGTAAACCAATGCCTCCGACGCATTTTAGGAATATTCTCGCCAGAAGTGATCTCCAACGACGAACTTTGGAGTACAACTCGCCAGACTAAAATAGGTATTGAGATTCAACGGCGAAAGTGGCAGTGGATCGGTCATACTTTGAGGAAACCAGAGCAAAACATCGCAAAACAGGCTCTGGATTATAACCCTCAAGGAAGACGTCGGGTTGGTCGACCATGTAACACATGGAAGCGAGCAGTTGAGCAGGAGGCCAGAGGAATAAACAAGTCCTGGCAACAGCTTAAAGCCGATGCGCAGGATCGCGCCTTGTGGAAGAGAGTTGTTTCTGTCCTATGCCCCTATAGGGGGTCTTAACAGGAATTTGATGATGACACTCTCCAAATTATATTACAATGGATCTAATTAGATAGTTCCGGTGCCATCTGGTTCAACCTAAACATACATTTACCTGATTACGATAGCCAAACTACATTTCCCAGACTTACATTTGCCGGATTTTCATTTATCAGATTAAGTTGAAGGAACAAAATGTGCCACGCATCTGGCTAATAGAAGTCTGGCAAACGTAAGTCCGGCTTATGAAAGTCTGGGAAATGGAAGTCAGGCTTATGAAAATTTGGCAAGCCCATGAAAAGTCTGGGAAATGTCGAATGGACAAATGTAAATCTGACAAATGTCCGTGTCTCATTTCGACGCGTATTGGCTTTTCTCTTCTTTTTTTTACAAAACAAGATCAATTTCCACAAAGAGGAAGGGCTAGACCCTAAAAAAAAATATTGTGACATTAATTTGAATCCTATGTACAAAGCAATCTACACATCATACAAATTCCCATACATCAGTCAAGTAAAAACATACTACTTCACCCAGCGCAGAAACTTCTGGTAAAATGAGCGAAATGTCTAGAATGTGCGATGATACTGATTCAGTAATGTAATAACGTTAGGATCATTTGAGAAAGATCATGTTCGACTATAAAATAGTAAGCAAGAGCGCTAGCGACCTAGTCCTTTGTGAGAAATTTTACACACCCAATTTCAACAGTTTTGGAATCCATTTTTGATTTCATTTCCGAAATCAGGGGCTTCAAAAGTTCAGAACAAGTTTGCATTTCTAATTTAAACGTTAGATATATATTTACAATACTTTTTGCAGAAGTACTCAACTAAATTTTACAGAACAAAAGCAATTCTAATAAAAATTATTTTTAAGAGCATTCGAAAACCTAATGAAATGAATTAGTGTTCATCCAAGTGAAAACAACATAGAATGAAAGATCAATACGCCCGTCTGGACATTTTATGTATAAATTTTATTTTGTTTTCGTCCGTTTTCTATAAAACAAGCCTGCTTAGAAAACTGTAAGCATTTAGAATTATTCTTTTTATGCATCCGACCGTTATTAATAGTCCTTTTGTAAAACGATGCTCCAGAAAATTTTGCGTCCTAATTGTTTTTTTTTCTTCCATATTCGCCAACATTTAGCTTTAAAATATACTAATTGTTTATGTTGGAAAAAATAAACGGAATATTTGGAGCGAAAAAATTGCTCAAAGTCTTTATATTGCGTGTTGAAAAAAACAAAAAGAAATGAATAGATATTAGATTGGCATATTCTTTAAAAGCAATTGATAAGTGACCTTAGGGCACTTTCTGCAATCTGCAATCAATATCATGTCTGGGAAAACATTCGGATAATATTAGCTTTTATAAAAATACACAAGACAGCATAACTTTTCACTTTTCAAATAGTATCTCCCCAAACAACACAAACTCCCTTCTTTGCCCTGCATACAAATTAAGAACTTTTTTGCAAACGAATATTGCAACCGTTCGAACATAAATAAGAACATATTTTGTGATCGCTTTTTACAGGAAAATAACAAATGTAATAAATAAACATAACAGGACCATGATTAGGCGTAAGGCGCAATCGTGCGATACTCTAGACGAAAGAGAAATTTTTTGATTTTAAGAAATTTTGCAGGGAAAATAGTAGAGGGGATGACGACATTGAACTAATTTTTTCATATCATCCTAAAGTGGCTATCAAAATGTTTTATACAAAATTTAGGATTCAAAAATTTAATAGGTACTGAGAAAATTAGTGTATTGGATTTTGTGAAATTGTGTCATTATGTATGGGAGGGGGTAGAGCGATTTGGCCCGTTCACGAAATTGACCTTACTTTTATGTCAAAAACGACGTGCACAAAATTTGAACTTTCTAGCTCAACGCGTTCTTAAGCTACGAAGGACACGGATGGACGGACGGACAACTGGTTTTGAGATTTTTGAGTGCTAATATGAACTGCTGTATCATTCACGTTTATCTCCGAGCCTTATTTTTTAGCGTTACAAACTTTGTGGCAAACTTATAACACTCTCAGATTTCATCTAGAGTATAAAAAGAACGTCCATGGTCTAACGCATGTCAAACTATTTACGTACATAGTTTTTTTTAGAAATCCAGAACCAAATTAATTGAAAAATTCTTAACTACATTCACCGAGAAACTCATCACAACAATGCATGAGAGATTCTCGCTCATATAACATTTCATCAATTTTATAATTAAAGGGTCGTGTGTCGCGATTTTCTTCCTGATTAATAGCACGCGATATTGAAACCTTGTATTATCATTTCAATCTTTAATAAATTTACTAGGGTTTGTATTGAACAAATTTAAAAAAGTTTGTTTCGAAAATTAAATTTAATCACAATTTCGGTTATAGTTTATAAAGACTGCAAAAAATAACCATTTTTAAATAAATTTATGACCTACATTTCAAAAGATGACTTCTCATTTGTTATTGCTATAACAATAAAACAAGGTCACGAATAGGGTTTGTATTGAACAGATTTTTAATTTTTAGTTTTATTGATAAAATATTAAAGAAAAAATGTTTTATTTTCAATTTTTTCATATTTTTATAGTGCTAATTTCCTATATAGTAGATTTTGACATTGTAAAGTTGGATATGTTTTTAGTCTTTAATCGAATATAAAGTCACGCAATCAATTAAATTTTATGACTATTTAAAGGAATGTACCTCGAATTTTCAAAGTCAATTGTTTATCCAATTTCCAATTTATCATTACTAAAACTATTTTGAGCTATTCGCATAATTGATCAATTCGAAATTACCTCATCTTTAACGACCGCTAGAATATACTGGGACTCACGCCACCTCGAGGAAAAATTTGAATGCTTTAGACTATTAAATTATATTGTTATAAATCTGACAACCTCGACGTCCCCAGCAACACCGAGAAGAGTCCATCAACATTTAAAACGCTATACACATGTTTCCAGACACTTCTACCGAGCTCCACAATGTAGGCAATCATTCTAGACACACACACACAACGACACCTGTCTGGGAGACTTAGTATAAATATCCGCCAACTTTCAGACAACGAGTTAGTTAGATTTTGGCGACACCTATCGGTGGAAAAACGCGAATCGGTACAAGTGATAGATTGGCAGTGTTCCTGGGTTGTACGAATTAAGTTTTAGAGCGAATTTAGTGAAGTGATCAAGAAATAAAGAAAAGTGCGATTAAATAAAATTATTCATTATTTTTAAACGAATTGTGTTTTCCTTTGAAATCAGCGATCCCCTAGCTCGTAACAATTGGTGTCAGAAGAGTGGGATTTCAAGGATAAATTCGGGTTAAAAATCGCGAGTGAAATTAAAAATTCTCGGAACGGATAATTTTGTGAGAGCGGAAAAGTGAAACTAAAATTCTCGGACAGTGAGAATTTGGTGAAACCGAATATTCTCGAGTGCTCTAGTGAACAGTGACTTTAATTAGCGAAGTAAAATCGCGGAACTAAAATTCTCGAACGGACAGTGAGAATTTTGTGAAATCGAATAATCTCGAGTGATTTAGTGAGCAGTGACGTAAATTTAAGTGAATTCGAATCGCGGAAAAACTGGAAATAATCGGTAGTGAAAATGCCGCGTTATTTAAAAGACTTAAAAGTAACGGAGCTGAAGGAAGAGCTCAGTAGACGCGAGTTACCTACAACAGGGAGCAAGTCTGAACTTGTCAGCCGTATGATCGAGACACTTGAGGCTGAGGGTGAGAATGCAGATAGTTTTGAGTTCCAAATCGAGGAAGCTAGTAAAGAGGAGTGCTCTGGTACATCGGATGCCTTAACACAGTTAATGCAACAAATGATGCACAAATTAGAGCAACAATCAGTGGACATTAAACAACAATCTGCGGACATTAAACAACAATCTGCGGATATGAATCAGAAATTAGAGCAACAATCTGCGGACATTAAACAACAATCCGCGGACATTAAACAACAATTAGACCAGACCTCAAAGGAACTCAACCAAAAATTGGAGCTGCAGAATAATAAAATAGACACCATGGGTAAGGCAATAGAAGAAAACGTGGAGAAGAAACTTCGAATCTTCGAAGAGCAAATTACGGAAAAGACATCCGGGATTGCAGAAGAAGTCGAACGCCTAAAAAGAGACTTCGATAACGTCAAAGCGACTGGAGTCATCAAGGCAGAACACGTTGCGCACAAGGGTCTCAAGGCTCCAATCTTCGATGGACAAACACCGTGGGCTATTTATAAGACCCAATTTGAGGCCGCCGCAAGAAACAACCATTGGAACGATCTAGAACGGGGAACAGCTCTTATATTGGCGCTAAGAGGTCCACCAGCAGAGGTTCTTCAAACGATTCCGCAGGAGCAACAACAAGACTTTTCAACCTTAGTCCAGACATTGGATCTTCATTATGGCAGTGACCACATGCGAGAGATCTACAAAACGCAACTGTACAACCGAACTCAAAAGAATGGTGAAACACTTCAAGAGCTGGCACGCGATATTGAACGACTCACACTATTATCGCTGCCTAATGCGCTAACAGAGCAACGAAACGATACAGCTGTTTTCGCATTTAACAATGCTGTACAGGACAGAGAGCTGCAACAGGCGTTAAAACTGGCAGGTAAGAAAACGATTGGCGAAGCCTTAGTATATGGACTGACGTTCGAAGCTGCCAAGCAAAGCTCGCGGAGTAACTATCGAGTTCGAGAAATAGTAGAAGAATGTGTGTGCCAGAAAGCCGAGTACACCAAGCGGAGCGAAGGATCTGGTGCTCCTCGATGCTGGAATTGTGGACAGGCAGGACACTTACGACGCGACTGCCGCAAACCCAGAAAAGCGATCAACTACTGTTCCGGCTGCGCTGCTAAACAAAGAGGAGGAAGGGGCGAACCGTCACGAGAGCACGCTTCGCCTAATGACAGTCCGGGAAACGAGTAAAGGCCAACTTTATGGGGCAGAAGTTGGCTGGTAGAATCGACGCCCCCGGAACCATCATCGCAGTTTCTCGACTACATCGTTGTGAAAACGACTTATGTATGAGTGGTCGAGTCGGCAAATTAAACTGCATCATAACAGTCGACACAGGCGCAACACGGTCAGTGTTAAGATCTGACCTCGTAGATCGTACTTGGCTTCACAACACCAAGAAGTACGCACTTCGCACTGCTACAGGAGAAACTACAACGGTCCATGGAGAAATAGCTCGTGACATACAGCTTGGAGATTTGACCTTCTCGCATGTATTCGTGGTAGCTGATATTACCGATGAGTGTATCCTTGGAATGGATTTTCTGAAACCACACGGTATACAGCTGGACTTAGGACAACGAATAATGAAGTGGCGGAATATTGAAATCCCGATGGAAATAACATCCTCCAACACAACAAAGCTACGAGTTGTATTATGCGAAGATGCGGACATACCAAAGTCATCTGAGAATGTTATTTGGGCAGAGCTCGATGGTGATCCCGGGAACCACCGATTCTACCTCATAGAACCGGAAACGACACCTGCATTACGAAGTCTAATAATAGGAAAAACGCTCGTAAAAAGGAATGAGAAGATGATGGTACCAATAAGAGTCCTGAACGTTGCGGACAGCACTACCAGCGTAAAGAAAGGAGATGTAATTGGCAGCTGTGAACCAATATCGGCGGTGACGAGTATCGACAAGGCAGAACCACATGACGTACCCTCTAAAAATAAGCCAAGAAGGAAGGACAATGTAACATCAACACTTCTTCAGTCAAGCAACCTTAGAGGAGAACAACACAAGCAAGCAGTAGATCTAATCGAAGGATTCAGCGACGTCTTTTCCACCGGTGATGACGACTATGGCAGAACAAACTTAGTGAAACATCGTATAGATACCGGAAGTGCTACACCGATACGTCAACCTCCAAGAAGAGTACCATTAGCGAAACAAGGAGAAGTCAATTCAATGGTCAAAACTATGGAGCATCAGGGAATCATCGAAGAATCAAAGAGCCCGTGGATATCGCCAGTAGTGCTGGTAAAGAAGAAAGACGGCAGTACCCGTTTTTGTGTAGACTACAGGCGACTAAATGATGTTACGAAAAAGGATAGCTATCCACTACCTAGAATCGACGATATCATGGACACCCTGACCGATGCTAAATGGTTCTCAACGTTGGACCTGAAGAGTGGTTACTGGCAAGTGGAGATAGATGAAAAAGATAGAGAGAAGACAGCATTCTCTGTCGGCAGTGGACTGTGGCAGTTCATCGTAATGCCATTTGGCCTGTGCAATGCTCCAGCTACGTTCGAAAGACTGATGGAATTGGTTTTGCGTGGTCTGAGTTGGAAAACTTGTCTCGTTTACCTAGATGATGTGATCGTTATCGGAAAAACATTCAATGAACACCTAAAAAATCTGCAGGAAGTCTTCCAGCGACTGCGAGCGGCAAAATTAAAGCTGAGTCCGAAAAAGTGCACTTTGTTTAGTGCAGAAGTCAAGTACTTGGGTCACATCGTTTCAGCTGATGGCGTAAAGACAGATCCGGAGAAGATACTGGCGGTGAAAAATTGGCCTACTCCGAGTGATAAACACCAGTTGCGCAGCTTCCTAGGCTTAGCGACATATTACCGACGATTTGTAAAAGACTTTGCTAACACGGCGAAATGTCTGCATCAGTTAACAGAAAAAGGGAAGCCATTTACATGGAGTCAACAGTGCCAGGAAGCATTCGAGAGGATAAAAGACCAACTCTGCGACTCCCCAGTTCTGGCGTATCCAAAACCAGGTCATGGTTTCATGGACACTGACGCCAGCAATGTCGGTATCGGAGCAGTACTATCACAAGAGATCGATGGGCAGGAGAGAGTGCTATCTTACTACAGCCGAGTACTCTCAAAATCAGAAAGGAACTATTGCGTAACTCGCCGAGAGCTACTAGCCATAGTAGAAGCAACAAAACATTTTCACAAATATCTCTATGGTCAAAAGTTCCTTCTTCGAACGGATCACGCATCGCTTAAATGGCTACTTCAGTTTAAAAACCCCGAAGGCCAAGTAGCCAGATGGATCGAAAGGCTCGAATCCTACGATTTCGAGATTGTTCATCGAAGAGGAAGAATCCACGGAAATGCCGATGCGCTTTCACGTCGTCCTTGTCCACCGAACTGCAAGCATTGTCACCGTATAGAAGGAAAAGAGGCCGGAGAAACCATTCAGAGGATAACGACCGAACCAAAGACTGGATGGAATCAGCAAGAACTGGAAGACGCCCAACGTAAAGATCCAGATATTTCACCGATCATGGCATGGAAGGACGAAATGAAACGGCCTGAGTGGAAAGACATCTCACAATTCAGTGAAACCTTAAAGTGCTATTGGGCACAATGGAACTCCCTTCACCTAGACGGCGGATTATTAAAACGGAAATGGGAGAACGCTGATGGAAAGTCGTATCACATGCAAACCATCGTCCCGCATTGTAAAGTCGAGGAGGTTTTGAAGGAATATCATGGAGGTACCTCCGGTGGGCATTTGGGAGTAAACAGAACCTTGGCAAAGATACGAGAAAGGTTCTATTGGATCCATCTCCGAGATGATGTCGAAAACTGGTGCCGTAAATGTACTACGTGTGCATCAAGTCAGGGCCCACACCGCAGATCAAAGGGAGAAATGCAACAATACAACGTGGGAGTCCCATTCGAGAGAATTGCTGTGGATATTGCTGGACCATTCCCGGAATCAGAAAATGGTAATCGCTACATTTTAGTGGTCATTGATTATTTCAGCAAGTGGCCTGAAGCTTACGCAATTCCAAACCAAGAAGCAGTAACCGTCGCAGAACAAATTGTTACCAACTGGGTGAGCAGATTTGGAGCGCCACGCGAACTACACTCCGATCAAGGGCGCAATTTTGAATCTCAAATATTCAAACACGTGTGCCAAATGCTGGGAATAAACAAAACGAGGACAACTCCATTACACCCACAGTCTGATGGAATGGTGGAACGTTTCAATAGGACATTGAACTCAAACCTATCCAAACTCGTCAGCGAGAGGCAACAGGACTGGGACCAGCACATCCCTCTATTTTTAATGGCCTATAGAACATCGGTGCATTCAACAACAGGAGAAACTCCGTCCCGAGTCATTTTCGGAAGAAATATTCGAGTCCCTGCGGAGCTAATGTTTGGAGTGCCACCAGACCAACCAACCAATGCTAAAGATTATGTCTCGGATCTTCGATGTCGACTAAAGACAATTTATAACCTGGTCAGAGATAAAATTGATTTGGCGTCCGACCGCATGAAGACGAGGTATGATCAACGGGCGAACTCATCAGGATTCCAAGAGGGCGATTTGGTTTGGTTATACAATCCCAAACGACAGAAGGGCAGATCGCCGAAACTACAGCGAAACTGGGAAGGCCCTTACCAGATCATCAACCGGTTAAATGATGTCGTCTATCGGATTCAACTACATCATAAACCCCGCACTAAAATGAAAGTGGTACATCTCGACCGATTAACAAAGTACATAGATTGGCAGTGTTCCTGGGTTGTATGAATTAAGTTTTAGAGCGAATTTAGTGAAGTGATCAAGAAATAAAGAAAAGTGCGATTAAATAAAATTATTCATTATTTTTAAACGAATTGTGTTTTCCTTTGAAATCAGCGATCCCCTAGCTCGTAACAATATCATCCCAGAGTGCATTTGTATTGGAACAAGTTAATAATTTTTAAACTAATGGCCGAAACAATTAGAGATGGTATGCTATTTCACATACCTGCGATTTTTTCACTGCTACTTGAAAAGAGCAATCGCATATTGCGATTCAAAATTTAAAAGAGCTGCGATTAGAAGAGCAGAGCAAATGCATACTGCTTACGTTCTATCACCAATAAAATTGCCGCAATGATCATCGCTACAAATTCCAGAGTTTTTGTTCGCACTCGCATATTAGTCCCGCAACTCACGCATTCCACATCGATCGCTAAGCAAATTGTAATTTTCCTACATCTATCAATCAGGCAAGACTCAATCTCATAGCTCAGCATAGTGAACACTTTCCCCATTTCCCCCTGGGAATGAAAAGATTTTCTTTTACTATCCAATGTACGAAAAAACGATCGAGCGCAATCGAGTCAGGATGGCAAAAAAGTCAATAGCATTACATATACACAAGCCAGACAAAAAAAACATCACCCAGTCATCGATCGCATGGCATATATACAACCGCATCGCATATATACAAATACAAGCCAAAGAACAAAAAAAAAAAACAACCGGTCATAGAAAACCAAAACAAAAGGTTTTCTTTTTTCACACGACAAAAAAGTCAATCGCATTTCATATACACAAGCCAGACAAAAAAAACACCACCCAGTCATCAATCGCATGGCATATATACAACCGCATCGCATATATACAAATACAAGCCAAATAACAAAAAAAAAAACAACCGGTCGTAGAAAACCAAAACAAAAGACCCTTTTGTTTTGGTTTTTTTTACACGACACTACCTCACACACAAACAATGAACAACGTAAAGCTCTTATCAGATCCCGAAACGAAACCCATGGAAGTCGATTTTTACCCAAACGTCGTTATTCCGATTGCTCTCGATTGCTCTTTCGTTGCTGTTATATCGCTTGAACGTTGTTATTCCGATTGCTCTCGATTGCTCTCGATTGCTCTATTGCTCTCGATTGCTCTATTGCTCTCGATTGCTCTTTCGTTGCTGTTATATCGCTTGAACGTTATTATTCCGATTGCTCTCGATTGCTCTATTGCTCTCGATTGCTCTATTGCTCTCGATTGCTCTATTGCTCTCGATTGCTCTTTCGTTGCTGTTATATCGCTTGAACGTTGTTATTCCGATTGCTCTCGATTGCTCTTTCGTTGTTGTTATATCGCTTGCGATCAGCGATACATTGGCTCGAGATTTGGTGATTGATATTGCGATATAGCGATATTTTGATCGGTGGGATCTGATCTGATAGGTGAGGTGTGGAACGTCCGATGATAAGGGATTTGTTTAGCGATATTTTGGTCGGTGGGATCTGATCTGATAGGTGAGGTGTGGAACGTCCGAAGTGGTCAATGACGCGCTTTGCTAGAGTTTTTTTGGCGGTTTTTGTTCTGAGTTTCGATCTGGTCGGTTGGTAGGACATGTTGCGGCTATCGCAAGTTTCGCCGATTTATGTTGCAGTCAGTCAGTCCACCGTGTCGATAAGAGCTTTACGTTTTTCATGATGAAGTTGCTTGTGTGAGGTAATGTGTGAAAAAAGTAAATATGTAGTAGACCCTTTTGGTTTGGTTTTCTATGACTGGGTGTTTTTTTTTATTTGGTTATATGCGATGCGATCGATGACCGGGTGTTTTTTTTATTTGACTTGTGTATGTATATGAAATGCGATTGACATTTTTGCCATCCTGACTCGATTACGCTCGATCGTTTTTTCGTACATTGGATAATAGTAAAAGAAAACCTTTTCATTCCCAGGGGGAAATGGGGGAAGTGTTCACTATGCGCACTGAGCTGGTGGTACTGAGAGGGTCTGCCTGATTGTTAGATGCAGGATTTCGCAGAAAATTACTATTTTTTTTTTTTTTATTGCGCACTAGCATGGGAGGTGGAAAAATCACTGCTATTGGAAGAGCTGCTCTTTTTCACAGATATTGAAAAAGAGCAATCGCAGTGAATCACTGCGATTGGAAAAGAGCAGATTTTGCCATCCCTAGAAACAATATTTGTTATTCATATAGCTTTAAAAGATAGTCTGAATCTTTAAAATGTGTGAAATTGATCAGATGTGCATGTGTTGAGGTCACTTTATAGGATGCGAATAAAAGATCAAAAAAAATTTTAAGTTAAAAATTAGTGAATTTTCACACAATAAATAGCTGTTTATTCATATGAAAAATGTGTAATTATGACCGTGAAAAGTGGAAATTTGATCATTTTAACCAAGTTTCGCATTGTAAAAGTAGTAAAATTTACTATTTCTACTGCATGTTCAAAATTGTCGTTTAATATTAATACATAGGTGTTCCATTCACTTACAACTAAAAAAAAATATATTAACTCAAATTTCAAGCACAATTTCGTTCATTTTCCTTACATTGAGATCAGAGAATCAAATTGTTTTGAATGATTCTTATCGAAAAGTAGATTTGGAGGCTAAAACTTTTTTTTTCATAAATATCAGACATGCTTCTTCTACAATGGCACTACAGCCCAAATCGGGCCTTGACCTCCTGACCTTCAGGTTCCTTAACATTTTTCATTATTTATTGTGGAAGGGTTGGGACCTTCGCACAACCCTTTATCTACGAATTTTTCATTTTTATAGATTGAGGTGACCAATGTACACCCAAAACAGTAGTGTGCTGGAATTATGCGTTGACCGGGATTTAAGCTCACGACCTTCGCATTGTAGACCAACACGCTACCCACTAGGCTACACCCTAGCTCAGACTTGCTGCGGCCGCGAAAATGTACTCTCTTTGTCAGTTATTCAATATTATTTTCTTACAGGGATTTCTTTTCTAAAACTCAGTTCTACCTTCAATAAGGGCACTATTCTTACAGTTCCACACTTATTTTATTGTAGATGAAATCTAAGAGTATTATAAATTTCCCACCAAGTTTGTAACGCTAAGAAATAAGGCTGGGAGAAAAAATGAATGAATGAGAAGTTCATATTATCACTCAGAAATTGCAAAACTGGATGTCCGTCTGTCCGTGTCCTCTCTAGCTCGAGAACGCGTTGAGCTAGAAAGTTCAAATTTTGTAAACGTAGTTTTTGAGACCAAGTTCGTAAACGGGCCAAATTTCTCCACTCTTTCTACCCCCTCCCATACAAAATGACGCAATTCCGGAATTTCACAATAAACGGATTTTCTCAAAAAGTATGAAAGCTATAGATCTGAAATTTAGAATATATTATTTTTATGATGCCATCAATCTACAGTAAATTATATGAATAGCCTCACTGCTCCTACCATACGAGGTGCACTTTTTGTTGAAATATTATAAACCATCTTACTCAGTACGTATAAAATTTATTAAGCTGAAATTGTGTACTCTATATTTATTTAGAATTATTAGTAAGATCGAAGAAAATTAACTTATTAGCTTTACTCCTTCTACTCACTCCCATGTAAAGTGACACATTTTGAGAACATTATATAAAATCGATTTTCTTCAAAAGTATGAATTTTATTGGTCTGAAATTTGAAAAAAAACCCTGAAAACCAGTCGCTCCTTCTACCATTTCCCTTACAAACTGCACAATTTCACTAAATTTTATACACTAATTTTCGAAAAACCTCTTAAATTTTTGAAGCTTAAATATTGTATAAAACATATTGATAGCAATTCTATCAGGGTGTGAAAAAATTAATTCAATGACGTACCCCCTTCTACCACTCCCTATTCAAATTTTCGTAAAATCAACAAATTTCTCTTTCATCCAGAGTATCGCATGATTGGGCGTATAGCCTAATCCTAGCGTAGTCCTGTTATGTTTTATTTATCTTCACCCATAGGTCAGTTAGAAAAGTACAAACAGATGGCGAAACATATAAGTTTTTCATTTTCCCTGCCCTAATTCGATTTTTAATTGAATGAAATTAATTTATTTTTCAATTTACAAGCATCAGTTAAACAATTAATCATTCTGAAAATAGTTCGACTTGCTTTCATATCCTATTTAATTCAATGTCTCGTTCTATACGAATAAATTTTAGAAACTTTTGATCTCAACCCTGGCAAGTAAATCAAGTTGCATCGTCGAAAAATCAGGGGTAAGAAATTTTTTTTTTTGGCGCACTTTCCTACCGAGGGCACAAACCATCCTTTAGAGAGAAGAATTTTTTTGATAATAGTTCATTAAAAGTGTTAAACGCTGCTAGAAAAAATGCAAAAGCAAAAACGTGCCAAACTTTTTCGTAGAATATAAATCACTATTATATAGTACTTCGCAATATTGATATTTTGGAGTGAAGACAAAATTGAGAGATCTTAGCGAATTGTTAAATACACGAATATGCATTGGTCGTCAGTATTAATACCCATTATTTTAAATCATGAGTGTCCTTTGAGTTTTAAGTTTACTGAAAGTACATCTGTTATGATTCGTACCTTATTCCTGTTCAATTGGACCAGTTGCCGGGCTCGTTGGGTAGAAAGGCTTGGTAGGTATTGTTTAATCAGTCTAAATTTTGGAAGAGCAATCCAATAATGGCGAGGATCATTTTCTTTTAAGCCATCGAAACAAATTTAGGGCCTCACCCTTTAATGCGCGATATACAGTTAAGTCAACACGGGTAAGATAAACAAATGGATATAGTGAAAGGATAACACAGCAGGGATGAGTTTGAAGTGGCGGTGGACATTGATCTTGAATTTCTATAGGTTGGTAATGCATTCCACATTACTGTCGTCCGAGGGATGAACGACTGCCTGAATTTAACTGTTCTCCACAGCAATGGCTTCACAGAGCATGCAGCTTTGTGAGGGTATTTAATAAAGAACCATGGAAATATCTATAGCAAATGCAGAGTACTCCGATATTTCGACGATACTCGAGGAAATTGAATGGGGCCGATATAGCCTAATCTTTGATTAATCGGAATGAATGGTTTTGGATACGGTCGAGCAAAGCTAGGTGTGCTTTTGGAGACCCAGCCCAAACATGCGAGTTATATTCAAGGTGTGGCCGGAAACAAGCTATAGATGGTAGCTGGTACACTTCCGCAGAATACCTAGACGTTTCGAAGCATCAAGAGCGACTTCGAAAATATGTTGGCTCCAATCAAGGCGATTGTTAAATTTTATACCAATTAACGTAGGCATATTAGCGGTTGACGTCGGAATGTTCTGCTTAAAAGATAGATGACTGGACTGCATTTTTCTTGCCCCATTCCAGGATTAAACTGAATTCAATGACTGTATGACTCCATACGACATGAGTCCACCGATGTCGGACGGCAAATTGGTAGATGTTATCTATAGTACTGTTAACTGCGAAACAATGAATAGGATTGAGAGTAGACGCCAAAAGGTCATTTATGAAGACCCAAAAGAGGGTGGGAAACAAAACCGAGCCCTAAAGGACCCGAGAATCTATGGAAAGGGTGCAGAAGTTACTCCGTCTAGTACGACTCGTATAGAGCGCGTTTGGAGTCCGAATCATGCGTTAAAACCAAAGGCCTTGGTTTGGCTAAGAGATATATGTGCCAAACTTTAGCGAACGCTTTAGCAATGTCAAGAGCAAGTACTTGGCATTCGCCGAATTTGTGGATGCAGGAATTCTAACACTCGGTCAGATAGACCAAGAGATCGTCTGTAGAATGTCCCGAGCGAAATCCATTTTGGCGATCAAAGATGAAGAGTTCAGGCGAAAAACGGGATACGTCAATTCTTTTCCATTTAGACTGAAGCGCTATCCATATGGAAGAAATTACTCTAAATCCAGTGGTGTTATCAAAACTTCTGCTAGATGTCAGTAAGATAGTTTTAAAAATAGTATATCCTTGGTAAAAAGGCGATAAGTCAGACAAAACTAGGCAAGAAAGAGATACATCAAGATAAGTTATAAGCTGACGAGCTGAAGCAGTTGAGGCCCCAATAGGCCAAGTTATTTTATAGTGCTCGTTTGTCTATGTGTTTACTTTTTACTATGTTGTATGCATTCTAAAAAGACTAGGATCCGCCACTGTTACATCCACTGTTCGCAGTCACACGTGTATGGAGTTTGGCAAGAACTTTGGAACCAAAAACCCAAAACTGCCAATATCAGCTGAAAAGCATTCAGATTTAATGGATTTGATTAAGTTTTGTGGAGAAGAGGCAAAGCACTATTACAAAAAAATTACCTGTGGCGAGGAAATAGCCAGTACATACTGAGAAACTTAATTTGATGGAAAAAGTAAACTTACTTCACGATTCACGATTATTTTATGAAAACTTTTGTATTAAAAAGGAACAGTGACTTTTAAATTGTTAAGCTTGTACTGCAGTTTGTTTCTATAATTTTGAATTATCCTTTTGTTGTGCTCAATAAAATGATTTTTTTTTCTTTAGTGGATTTAAAAGGAAATGTGAGTGAAATAAATGTTAAAAACATTATTTATGTTCAATATATAGTTTACAGTATTAAAATATTCGATTCAAAATAAAATGCTTTAAGCGTGCACTGAAAGAAGTATCTGAACTGACTAGTCTCGTTTTTCGCCTGTACTATTCAGAAAAAAGTTGATTATCTTGCGATTGATACCAGTTTTCTTTACTTTGAAAAGCACTGATGTAATCGATATGGGGCCATAATTAGCAGTGTTCACTTTGCTTCCTTTCTTTGGGATTGGCTGAACATCTGCGATCTCCGAGATCTGAGGAAAGCAGGCTGAAGAGTATGAAATACGGTAGAGAGTACGAAGAGGATTCGCTAGAGAGGAAGCGTAATTTCAAGTACGATGACGGATGCTATCTGGCTCAGCAGACTTGTGAATATTGAGCTACTGGAAATAACCCTAAGAGAATACAAACCGATTCCACAACCAGCTTTCGAACGGAATGTGGTTTAAAGCAGGGAGATGGTCTAGCCCCCATGCTTTTCAACTTGGCACTGAAGTATGTCGTCCGAAAAATTCCAGTCGACACCAACGGGACACTACTATTCAAGTCCACCCAACTAGTAGCACACGCTACGACATTAACATCCTAGCAAGATCCTTCCGAAGTGCTAAGGAGGTATTTATCAATCTCGACTCCGCCACAAAAGAAGTCAAGTTGTGCATTAACGAAAGCAAAACAAAAATAATTACGCAAACATGAAGGAGAATCCCAATCAGACAAAACGGAAGGAACGGAATGGCGAATAAGATACAACCATGAGTTGTATCAACTCTAGGACGAGCCAGAGGCTTCAATATTTAACAAGCTACGTAAACTACAGTGCATTGGCCATGTAGAGCGAATGGAAGACGGAATAATCCCCAAACGTGCTCTTAAGGGCAAAGCGAATGCTAACCGGTCAGTAGGCAAACCACGCAAGCTATGAGAAGACTCGGTTGATGAAGACAGCAAAGCCATTTTAAAAATCATAACAGAATTATGATTGGGCTTTACTCTAGATGAAATGGGAATAACTTTAATATACCGGAAAATATGTCATCTCAAATTCTTTCCAATAGTGGTAGAAGTAGAAGGGGAGGTTTTTATTTTTCCCATATGACATCGAACATGGCATGCAAAATGTTTTCTGCTGAATTTAAAGTTTTTAGTTTTTATTATTTTTAAAGAAATTGGACATAGTTTTCCTGAAATTGGGGCATTTGTATGGGTGGTGGAACAGGAAGTGAAACGTTTTAGATGATTTTGAAACTGCTTATCATCACCCTTATCACTATGCTTTGATTCAATTTCAAAGTCGATAGCTCTCATATATTCGAAGGGGAAATGCTTTTCTTGAATTTATAATACAGATATTTATATGGGAGGGGGAAGAACGAGTGAAGCTGAGCTGATAATTTTTTCTAGCATTTATTGCAACTATTAAAATACAAATTCTGGCAAAATTCTAAGTTTGTAATTTTTCTAGTTTTAATGGAAATCGATATAATGCATTCAACAAAAATTATGCATTTGTATGGGTCTTTGGATCGAGACGATTGGGGGCGACGAAGAAGGCCAGGGCCTGGTTTGGACTGTTGATGATGATGATGGAAATAACGAAATGGTGGCCAGATTCCAAAAAGTACAAAGGACTCTGGTTCGACGGTGGGACCTTGGAGTTTCTAGCGAAATTCGCTGCTAAAAGGTTTTTCAACAAGATCAACAACGGTTCGGTTACAATCGAGGAGAGGAGGTTTTGAAGATGTGATGAAATTGTTATTGACCGATTTCACAAATCACCAGAAAGATCTCGAGTATATAGGATTATCAATGATCTTAAGTCGACGTTCTTGCTCTTCCTCGAACTTAGCACCTTTAAATAATCATACCATAATTTGCTCCGATACTCAAGTCGAGTTAATTGTATAAGCTTCATAAGCTATTTATAATTTTACTTTAATATCTGAAACTTTTGTAGCCAAACTAAACTTACGGATAAGTACTATCAACCCCTTACCAGGATTAAACATAAAAAAATTACTGTTATTTCAACAGGACACTTTCCCTTAAACAGCATATAAAAATAATCAATCAATAAATTTCCTGTTAAGTCCTCCTACATGGGCAGAAACAGTACTCTTTCACAAGGTGCAGTTCTGAGCATCGGCCTTTAATTACCACCAGGACTTGTTCATTCCTCTGGCCTGCTGCTCAACTACTCGCTTCCATCGAAAAAATATCATTTACATGCAAAGAATTTAAAATCAAAATCAAGTCTTTTCAGTAAAAAAGATAGCTATAATATTATAAACAAAAAAAATTTAATTTTGGAAAATTTTCTAACCATTTCCTTCCGTGGTTATGGGAAAAAATTAACACTTCCTTATAAAATGTGTTTGTTTAACTATAAGATTTGAATTTTTATATTTTTAAGTTCCTGCACGTAAGTGTTAATAATTTCAAAACCAATCACCTAATCACATTTCGATTAAACCAGTTCCCTCACCTAGGGTTTAGTTTAAGGATATTCAAAAAATAAAGTCAAGGTTTCCAACTGCTTCGGCAAAATTGTTTGTTTGTGAAACACATTTTTACTTAAATATGCGATTTCGTTTATACGCCTGTTTATTATTAGATGTGTATTATATTAAAAATTTAACGAGAAAAAAACAAAAAGTTGAGTATAGGTGGAGAGTCCCACAAAAAAAATTGTCGTTTTCATAAATGAATTTAAATTAAAACGAAAATCCCCTCCTGATTAACGATATACATCACTACAATATTCATTCCACACTGATGGTGATTTCATGTAATTCTATCTAATCTAGAAACATCGTACGGTAATTTATAATGAAAAATTACATGTCATTATAATTACATATAGCAGTGAAATTAGAACGTAAAATAAATTAGGTAAAATAATAGAGAAACGACTTGCAACATGTTAAAAATTCTCGCCGGGATTGTGGCGCTCCCAAATTGAAATCGATTTTAACCATTGCGTGTTGGCATATTATTTCATCCCATTTCAAGTTATTTAAATGCTCTTAATTATTCGGACATCAATTTGTAATTATTCTTTCCCGCGGGGCTCATCAGAAACAGCATTATTTCAATGCATAATAATTAAAATTGATTATAACGATCATAATGCGAGTACTCTAGCACATTCACATTATTATCACCAAAATAATTAAAAAAATGTGCATTATTTAAAAAAAAAAATATTGAAAAGTCAAACATTAAAACAACTTAATTTGCCGACATAACACTCGAGTACATGACATAAATTTGTTTTAACTACATAATTAATTACATATGTATATCCAACCAAAATTTTTCTGAGAAAAAGGTCTTAGGCGCCATGCAAATTAATTTATTGTCAGAGCTTGAGTAAAATGTTAAAAAATCACAGCCAACTGAATTTAAAAGAAAAAAGCCTCAGGCTATTTAACGTTGATACCTGCTGGCTTATAGAGCTCAATATGATTCACTGAATTGTCGCTATTTCTTTTGGCAAATGGGCAAACATCTTTTTAAGTAGTTAATTTTGAATATTTTTACAGTGATGTGATTTTTTGCGGAAATACCGGATTTTATCGCATATTTGTGAGATTTACGGCGTGATTTTATTCACCTGTACGACAGGGGATCATGTAAATGTAGGTACACTTTACTTTCTAAACGGATCTTAATTATATTCGGTAGATTAACTTTTCAATGTGTGTACTTACCATTAAGAAAAAAAAAAAATTGGTACCTACTTAAATTTAATTTTGACACTAAATTTGATAATGCATATCGAAAATTTAATCAATTTAAATTTGAATATTTGAACTTGTCAGCAACTTAATTTTCTTCAATCTTTCGCTACTGAATAATTGTATAGTAAAAAAGATTGTACAAGATTATTATAGTTTTCATTTCTTCAAAAAATTGTCGATCAAATTATCAACCCGGATTAAAGATTTCACTATTAGAGGAGTAGACATTTTAACAAATTGTAAAATAGAGAGGAATTACTGAAAGGAAAAGTTACTTAGTTTTAAAATAATTGCCAAGATCCCAAGAATCCTCTGCAACAGTTTTTAACGTGATTTTTCGAGTTAGACAAAAAAAAAGGAATATTTCCTTTATAGATGTGAAGTTGCTGAATATGAATTTTGTCAATTTTAACATCAATTATGTTACAGAATTGTCTGCCCGATATAACTTCTTCAACTATAAAAAAAAATGAGCATTCCATGTATTATTTAATTTGTAACCTGCACCCGTCAATCAGATTGAGGATACAGTCATGTGCGATAAAAAATCCGTGCGCTTAAATTTTCTGTACATTTTAAAAAAAATTGCTAAGCTTGAAATTATTTTATTGTTCATGTAAACTTTTATAAAACAACTAAATACCATTCCTGGTCTGTATTTCAAATAATTGAAATATTAATAATAGAATACCAAAATACACCCAACTCTTTTTTTTACACGGTAGATACGTTCCAGCGAAAATCGTGTAAAAAAAAGATATGCCACTCATAGTAAAATCGAAGATGTGTTCCAGAATTTAAAAAAAAAACCGTGTAAGATGAAAAAATAACTGCATGATGTTTAGAAAATCGTGCAAAAAAAAAAAAAAATAATGAAAACCCAGATTATTTTAATTCTATAAAAAAAAAATCAATCATTTTAGTAACTATAATCACTGCTTGGAAATAGGCCAGCAAGTTTATTGTTGTAAGGAATAACATTGCTTTAATCGCATGATATGTCTAACACGTTTAATGAGGTTGAACCTATTGAAGACTCCTGTTCTTTAATAACGTCCTTAGATTTTGGCTGTCTTTTTATTAAGAAATCTGAAAATCTGGTTTTTTGGGGTTTTAAGTTGCTTATACCAAGTCGTGTTATAAGTTCTGTTACAAGAAGAATTTTCAGTAGAAAATGAAAACCTTCATCTTGTAAATTTATATTTTCAGACAATTTTTCGAGCTGTATTACAAATTGTTTTAAGCAAAATTAATCAAACTGACCTCCTGTGTCAAAACAAGCCCGGAGACTGCGTGAACAGTCGTCAATGGAATTACGCACCTTTACCCGCGGGAACTCGTTCCTTGCCTCTTCTGGCTCTTAAAATTCGGGTGTCGTCTTTGGCATGCCACTTCCTCAAATGTAGACCCTAGGGAACAGTCCAACGGATTGAGGTCTGCACTCCCAGAGGGTCAATCTGAAGCCCCTATGAGATCAGGAAAGTTTTTCTCAAGCCACAACTGAGTTGATTTGGCCTTGCGAGTGGGAGTAAGTTCTGCTGGAACACCCAATGTCGTCCCCATAGATGGTATCACTCAAATGCATCAGAAGACGATGTAAAATATCTTCTTGATAATCACTGGCTCCAGCTAGGGTATAGCCTAGTAGGTAGTGTGTTGGTCTTTTAATGCGAAGGTCGTGAGTTCAAATCCCGGTCGGCGCAATATACAATTCCGGTACATTGCCTGCTTGGATATACCTTGGTCACCTCAATCTAAGAAAATGAAAAATTCGTAGAAAGAGGGTTGTGCGAAGGGCTAACAACCCTTCCACAATAAGTAATGAAAAATATTAAGGAACCTGAATATCAGGAGGCCAAGGTCCGATTTGGGCTGTAGCGCCATTGTAGAAGAAGAATCACTGGCTCCAGTTTTGACGCCCTTTTCACAAAAATAGAGGTTTGTAGTGCCTTCATAGCTGACTTCCAACCAGACCATCAATGACGAAAGATGATGACACCTTTCTACCTGCTCAACATTTTCCCGTGCTTCCGTCAAATTTCTCTTCGGCCGTGAAGATTTTCTCGTCAGAAAACAAGATGGTGTGATGTTGGCCATTCGCGTAACAAACAAACAACGCTTTTCCTTCTATCCATTCTATACGTCCAGCGATCAAAAGTTGAACTGTAATCTTAATATGGAAGGTAAACAACCGGGGAAAGGACAGGTCATTGATTGTTGTTCAAAGAGAATTAGCAAAGCCCAAGCATGTAAATGGGTTCGACACTACATCTCATGTTTGTGGACTTCGAGAAGGCTTTCGACAGCGTTAAGCGAGACATATGGAATGCTTTGCGTAGGAGAGGTATTCCAGATAAGGTCATAGCTATGATTAAAGAATCCTACGAAGATGCAAGGTGTCGCGTCTTGCATAGAGGAGAGCTGTCCGAGAGCTTCCCTATGCGAATGGGTGTCAGACAAGGCTGCATATTATCACCAGCCCTGTTTCTGGTGGTAATAAATGACATCTTGAAAGCTGCACTGGAAGGTGGGGAAGGTAAAGGTCTTCAATGGAGACTATTTAACATCTTAAGTCACCTTGATTATGCTGATGACGTGTGTTTGCTTGCATATAACCGTTCGGACTTAGAGTCAAATCTTCGCTCGTTGCATTCTAAGTGCGCAAAAGGATGGAGTTTTGCAATTGGCTCCTTGAACGACAACTAAGTGGCGAGAATTTTATAAACAACATTCTTTGGACGGATGAGTCCCAATTCACCAGGAACGGTATGAAAAACTTCCACAACTTAAACACTTGGGCTGAGAGCAATCCACATACAAGAAGAGAGGCATCATTTCAGCACAGATTCAGTGTCAATTTATGGGCAGGTGTGATTGGTGACGATTTCATTCGTCCTATTAGGTTTCCGCCTTCCAGTTTCAAATGCTTGCATTTTTTGACAAATGATCTATAGGAGTTATTGGATGACATGCCACTGCAACGTTTGGCTTCCATGTTTTACCAACACGATGGAGCTTCAGCTCATTACGGTCGACAAATCACAGATTGGTTAAATTCCAATTATAGTAATCGCTGGATCGGTAGAAATGGACCGATACACTGGCCTGCAAGATCGCCTGATTTAACTATTATGGATTTCTATGTATCGGGACGGATGAATGACCTTTTCTACGCAACGGAAGTAGTAACGTTGCAGGATCTAAACACCAGAATCGGTGCGACAGCAACAGAAGTAAGGCACCAGTTGAGAAGTATGAGCACAAAGAGAACACTGGCAAAACGAGCTTTAGCGTGCATTCAAAATGAAGGTGGCCATTTTGAACATTTATTGTAATTAAGGAAATTTGAAACCATAAAAACTATTCTTAAGTTCTTTTAGTTCAAGCGAAGAGTGTTGATCAACATATTCTTGTTTTTTTGATAAAAGTGCAATATTATTGAAATGATAGTTTGTGCTAAACTATGAAACTTATGCAATGCAAGTGTATACATATTTTGTAGGCAATAATATGGTGCATAAAAAATCAACATTAAAATGACATTTTTATAATGCGAGATTCTGGGGAAAAAACTACATTGATCCCAGAATTTTGAGGGTCAAAGTAGCAGTGTTCTGAAGAAAGTATCTCAGGATTGGGTAGAGTTACAATGCACCAAGTGAAAGGTAATTCGATTCCCTAAAAAACAAGCTATAACACTTTGAATTGTGATTATTAGTTTTCAAGATATAGCGTTTTGAGTGAGTGAGGGTATCTCCGTACAACAATTTTTTTCTTAAAATATATCTAGGAGTAACCCCTTACAAGGTGGTGCACGGAGTATAGCGAGGGCGATGTCGGAACAAAATAATTTGATTTGTCATTGATGCCAGTAGCATTATATCGTGCCGCACATATGTCCTCATATCTCCGAGATCATTAAAGATAGGAAGTTCATTTTTGGGTGGATTGTAGAGTGGATAATTGAGTTCCAATACCTTAATTTAGCATGCGATAGTCCTGCGCGAGGTTTCGAAACCGTTCCTTTTTATCATGACTTGTAACGGTGGAGATAAGAACACCTTGAATTATCAATGTCTTATTCTCAATTCTAAATAGTTCGTTGTGATATTCTGAACACAAGTTTTTGTTAAGATTCGATTGTATCAAAGTATGACTCAATAGTCAACCAGTCTATCTATCTAATGAACCGCCCCTAGTTTAACCTAGTTTTCAAAATCATAACAGCGACAAGATTACGGTTTTTTTTGTCACAGCAACATGTCCGGAGCATCACTAGTCGGAGCTATGATAGAAAATTACCCCATCTCTAATTTATATATGACCGGCATGAAATTTGAGTCTTTACTTGGAGTGTAGAAATATGTTAAGCTGCAAAGCATTAAAAAAGTGTAAAGAGAAACAATGAAGCTCTACTTGAGTAAAAATGTCACACTTTCGTCACATTCCACACTTCATGTGTCGCAATACTGCTCTAAATGCATTGCCAAGTAAAAATGTCACAGTTTGTCACACTATGCGTTCCACTGATCACACTTCACTTTATTGCAGTGACAACAAATTGCGACATTGAGACTGAAACTACAAATATTGTTGAACTTGAAATTTTCGTGAGCACTCTAACAACATTGTCTGCATCATAATTGGTACAAAACTGAATTAATTGAAAGACGAAAATATCAAATATCTAATTTAAATTTATCAGTCGAATTATAATTGATCAATTTTCATGTTTTGATTATATAAACGCTATCTGCACTTTGCAATAATAACGTTCACGCAAACTCCAATAAAACAACAGGGTGATTGATAAACAAATATTTTAGTTTTGTTTTCTTGTTTGATTTCTGCAGAAAACCCGACGAAATGTAAACATTTTACGACTGAATACCATTATTGCCTCTTCCATTGTGCATAGCAAAGTACGAAATCGATGAAAATGTTTTTGTTTGGCGGATATATTTGTCTTCAGTGCAATGAAATTTCATCAAGCTGGTGTTCAATGGTTCGATATGTTTATATAATAGATTGCGACGCGTTAAAATCATTTTTAACGCCATATATCTATCAAGACAAAACTTCTTGGTGAGAGCTATGACTGCTCCTTTTCCATTATGTTTTGCCATCTCCAAGCCAGACTGATCGAGTGAAAGCAATTTCCTTTAGGACACCCTACGAAACATGTATACAAATCGATTGTATGAAATCTCCACCACGAACGTTAGAAAGCACGAAACCTTCCTCTATTTTTCTTCATTTATTCTGTAGAGTGAGACATTAACATCCGACAATTTTCATCGTGCACATATATAAGCTGCATGGAGCCTTCCCGGTGAAAGAATCCCTTCCTCCGCCTTGAAAAACTTGTCTCAATTTTTATTTCCCTTGAATAAATACAATTATCTGGTGTGTGTACTTGGGTCTGGTTTGGTAGCCAAGCCCGCCAATAGCTTCTCCAATGTTTACTAAAGTCTTTTGCGGCGCAATGTTGATACAGCCTTTTGCGACCAGGATAAACTTTGTAGACTCCTACAATATACCTATATTCGATTGAATACAGAAGCGCTTGTTGTTGTTGTTGTTGGCGACAACCTTGTTGTCCCTAATGCTCCGCGTTTTCCCTGTCGAATCTTAAATACCATTAATCAAAGGGAACACTGTGCGACGATCTGAATTTCTTACATGGCTCTCCTGTGGGTATTTGTATGCACGAATATGAGACCTCGATAAGTATTATAGGAGCCTAGGGAACCTTTTCAATTATCTGCGACTTTAGTTTCTTCTAACAAGAAAAGAAAAAAACAATCCGAATCCATCTATCAATTGAATCCCGGCGTGAAGATGTCTACTCAAAATTGGATAAGTTCTCAGTTGAACGAATTTCTTTTAGTGATAAAGTCAAGTTAAAAAAAAAACTCAGTCTCATATTTTGGATCATCCATCATGGGATTGGATCCTGAAATACTGTCATGACCAATTTTTTCCTTGTTTCAGCGACGAGATTAATAGCGAAGTCTTTTTGCTTTCTATTTATCGGCATTGCGGAAGATCTGTTGAAAGATTCATGAGAATTCATTAGAGTTATGTATATGTTATGTTGATGTTTTTCCATAGATTAGAGTGAGAGAATATTTCGTAGATATGCAACAATGTTAATAATTCATTGCGTAATTAGGGGAAATATTTACACTCTCTAAGAAGTTTGAAACGCGAATAAATGTGGCTCGGAGAAAGGCCGGTATTATAATTAGGCATAATTACAAATTGGATGGATGTTGATAAGTTTTAAATGACTGCTTGAATCACGTTCGAAATTGTTTGAATAAAAGAACAGGAGTTGGAAGAATCGCAGGATGTGTGATGCAGTTTTATTTAGTTTCTCTTGGCATGCATTCCTACAAAATTTTAAGTTCGTAGTTTTTAATTTGTTGGTTCTTCGTAGATTTATTGAAAATTATGAAATTATCAACTTCACCTCACTCCTTCTATCCCCTCCCATACAAATTTCACAAAATTCCGAAATTTTATTTAAATTATTTTTCTTCGAAACTGTAAAGCTATCGACTTGAAGTTTTAATGATACTATAATAATAGAAATATCATAGACGACAAAAAAAAATTTGTTTTGATCCGTATACTTCTTCTACCACCTCCCATACTAATGCATAATTTTAGTAAATGCATTATATCGATTTCCATTAAAACTAGAAAAGGCACAAACTTAAAATTTTGCCAGAATTTGTCCATTAATATTTGCAATAAATACTAAAAAATTATCAGCATCGCTGCGCTTCTTCTACCCCTTCTTATACAAATATCTGTATTATAAATTCAAAAAAAAAACATTTCGACTTTGAAATATGAGAACTATCGACTTTGAAATAGAAATAAGGATGTCGATGAACAGTTTCAAAATCTTATAAAACCCTCCACTTTCTCTACCACCTCCCATACAAATGGCCCAATTTCAGGAAAACTATATCCGATTTCTTTGAAATAGTAAAAACTAGAAATCTTAAATTCAGCGCGAAGCATTTTGCGTCCCACGTTCGGTGTCATACGCAAAAATTGCAAACCACCCCCTCTGCTTCTACAGAAGTCACAATACACTATTCGAAAGAATTTGAGATGACATATTTTCCGGTATATTAAACACTTTCCCATTTTATACAGAGTGTCATATGATTGGGCTTTACGACCAATCATAATTCTGTTATGTTTTTAAATGGGTTTTCGAAATTTTGAAGTTTTTAGATTAAAATTTTAATCAAAAATTTTGAGTCTCTGTATTTTTTTATTTTACATAAAAAATTTTGTGCAGATTAGGGCCCCCTTCAGTGGGTAATAGTTCTGATTCAAATTATAATTTTTTCTTTATGTATATCAAATGGATGTGTGCACGTGCAAAATTTGAACTTTGTAACTTTTACCACAGCCCTTAAGTTTTAAGTTTAGACTGTACTATATAACGGCATACATGTATGACATCATGGAAAGTATGTCACACAAGTAGTATCGTCTAATCAGCGCTTATGTCTCTGCCATTCTGTGGGCCATGGCGCCCGGTTAAGAATCCACTACGACGTGCACCCCCAAGGGACCTCATCGATATGGAAGTAATGCACTATACTTCGACAAAATTAATGCAACCTTATGTCCTAGATGCACTACGCGATAAACCACCACCAACATGTACGTAAGCAACTGCAAAAACATGGGTCGGCAGCAACAGTTTGTCCCGGTGGTACCAGATAACCTCTGGTGAGGCGGCGCAGGTGTTGGACAATCACGTGCGGTGGGCACATGTGATTTGGCGCCACCAGCTCCGACCTAGCCTCTCCTTTAAAACATTATACTGATCGAACACCTCAGGTCCATGAAGTCGCTATACTCCAAAAGTAATTACTGGAATTGACGTACCTTTAACCCTGACAGCCCGCATCTACGTCTGAAGTACGTATAATAAAAGGATCAAAAACCCTTCAGAGTAACAATACTGCCTTGACAGCCAGGAAAGCCAGGGAGGAGGGGGCTGACTCCGGATTTTATGAAGTGTAGAGTGATAGTATGTAATGGTAACGGTTCTGGATGTAGCCTAGTAGCGTGTTGGTCTACAATCCAAATCCCTGTCGACGCATAATTCCAGTACATTGCCTGCATGAGTTTATCTGGTCCACCTCCATCTGCGGCAATGAAAATTGATGGATAAAGGGTTGTGCGAAGAGCTAACAAGCCTTCGACACAATAACAAATAAATGTTAAGAAACCTGATGGTCAGGAGACGACAGCTGTAGTGCCATTGAATAGTAATAAGAAGAAAGCATACAGGTTACTGATCTGAAATATAGATCGTATCATAGTACTCTAGATGAAATCTGAGAATATATTATGTTTGCCTTACCGTTTAGAACGCTAAGACGCTTGCCGCCAATGGTACAGAAATATTTGTTATCACTATTATAAAAAACCTCGATTTCGAGTAACCATCTGTCGAAAGCATAACTCTCGAACGCTTTGATCTATCGTGCTGAAATTAGTTGCATGTTATTTTTATCAAAAAAGTAACTCGAAGTTCGTGAACAGGCATCCATCCATTCCTTCTATCCACTCCCAAACGAATTTCATGAAATTTCGAAATTTGAAGAAATTGAATTTCTTTTCGAAACTAAGCTATCGATTTGAAAATTGGGTCAAAATATAATGTTGCAAATACCATCAACGTCACAAATTATTGATCCAATCCCTTCACTCCTACTCCATACAAATGCACAGTTTTGAAAAATTAATTTTTTCGATTTTTATTAAAGCTAGCAAAGTTATAAGAACGAATTTTTGCCGGAATCAATTTCATTATAATTGCAATCAGTTTAAAAAACATTATCAATTTCACCTCACTCCTTCTACCCCCTCCCATACAAAATTTCACTATATTTTGCAATTTCAATTAAATTATTTTTCTTCGAAATTGACAATCGACTTGCGATTTTGTGCAAATATCATTAACGTTGAAAAATTTTGTTTTGATCCGTATACTCCTTCTACCCACGCCCATACAAATGCACAATTTTAGTAAATGAATTATATCGATTTCCATTAAAACTAGAAACTTAAAAACTTTGTTATTTTTGGGACAAGTTGAAGATGCGTGTGTGTGTGAAAAAGTGGATTGGAACATACGTATCCTATCTACTCTTTGCTTAGGAGAGATATTCCAGATAAGGTCATAGCTATGATTAGAGAATCCTACGAAGATGCAAGGTGCCGCGTCTTACGTAGAGGAGAGCTGGTCACCTTAATTATGCTGATGACGTGTGTTTGCTTTCACATAACCGTTCGGACTTAGAGTCAAATGTTCGCTCGTTGCATTTTAAATGCAAAGAGACGGGACTGAAAATAAATATGCGTAAAGGTAAGTACATGCACATGGGTTCGAACACAAGCACACCGATTGTTCTTAACGGACAAAATGTGGAAGAGGTGCAAGATTTTTGTTATTTTGAAAGCATTGTCAGTATGGACGGCGGAGCCGAAAAGGATATTGAGGCTCGTCTAAATACAGCTCGCCAGGCCTATGGTATCCTTTCCCCTTTCTGGAGGTTAAGAGAGATCTCCCTTCGCACGAAACTGCGAGTTTTTAACGCATGCGTCAAATCCGTGTTGTTGTATGGTTGTATTTCGTGGAAAGTGACCGTTCGAATTACCAAAAAATTACAAACTTTCGTGAACTAATGGCTCCGGTGCATTTTAGGAATATTCTGACCAGAAGTGATCCCAAACGACGAATTTTGGAGTACAACTAGACAGACTAAAATAGGCATTGAGATTCAAAGGCGAAAGTGGCAGTAGTTTAGTTACACTTTGAGGAAACCAGAGCGAAATATCACCAAACAGGCTCTGGATTATAATCCTCAAGGAAGACATCGGGTTGGTCGACCTTGTGGCATAGAAGCGAGCAGTTGAGCAGGAGGCCAGAGGAATAAACAAGCCCTGGCAACAGCTAAAGGCTGATGCACCTTGTGTAAGAGAGGTGTTTCTGTCTTATGCCCCTATAGGGGATCTTAACAGGAATTTGATTGATTGATATACATTTTTTTGAAAATGCTCTGTGGTTCATATATGATCACCACCAATAGGGACATTTCCTTCTCTTTGTTTGAGAAACCATCGGTATAGATTTCGTTCGATATCTCTTAAGCTTGTTTTGATAATCCAATAAAAAGTTGGCAACATGAAAAGACAATTGAAGAAATGCCTTTCTCCAACTCCTGAATAATTTTACTTTTCTCCTCTATTGTCAGATAATTTTGAAATTGTCGCTTCATAAAACTAATCGACGTTATCGGATATCTATTATTTTCACTTTTTATGCAATAAGTCACCAATCACGCAGGACTAACTTTTTCAAAACCAACTGCATTTTCAAATTCGGAATAACAAGCGGTCAAAAAACAATTTTTTCATGGATGATCGCGAAACGAAGCGAACAAGTGATTTTTCAATGGAAAGTGCTGAATAGAATATACGACGGTTTTCTTTAAAGATTTTTGCAAAATGTGATGCTATTTTATTACTTTGCAGTATATCAACAATAACATTAATGTGGTTAGATTAGAGGCTTCAATTCTGATTATAAGTTATGATAATATTTATAACTATATTCATTGAATGAATATTGAAAAACTACTTTCAATTTAGTATAATTTAATATTTTTGCTATCAACATATTAATAAATAAATACAAGTAATAACAACTTCAACATAAAGAAGTGTACGTTTAATTTTATCACGTTCGATAACCTTTCCGCACATATCAACTAATATTTTGTTTACTCCATAAATCTAATCCTCGAAAAAAAAATACGGAAGCTGGTCATTACATTTTTTCGAACAATGTTCACCATTTTGGGGGGCATAAATAAAATTCTCACTATCGACCTTTGATTAATAGAAAGCATGAATTATGTGGCGACAATAGCCGGAAAAGCTTTCGGTGCCGCCAGAGATCAACATTTTATCATCGGCTAGATCAGCTATGAAAAACGCCGAAAAAAAAACATATCAAATGATTCGTAAGTGCGGCTTCGGCTTCTTAAGATTTATTGAGCCTATGGTGAATTTAAAATGCGGGCCCCAGTATCGCGTTCTCTCTGAGTCGTTTATCAATCGAATCGATTAACAATAAATAATTCTTGTGCGGTATTCTATTCTGAAGAGCAGTCATAATAAAATAGCGACAAATTCTAACTTATTATTTGTCTGGCCGCACAATGTCTTTGAGAATTACCATAAACGATGACTAAAACGCCATATCTATCGTTGGGAGGTCATTACGAGAATTTCGAAACTATTGTCCAAAATATTCTTTGTATAAAACTGAAGACTGTTCTAGAGGTCTCGCAAACCGAAAACCCACTTCTATAGAAATCCCCGGAGGTGTTATTGGAACATTTCGAAGATAAACAACGAACATATCGTCTAGTTCTATTGCATTTCGTCTTTCTCTAAACACATAAGACAATTAGGAGATTAATGGGACATGTCTGAAGATGTTTCGGAAAAGGTGCTGGCAAACATGTTGTCTTTCTTGCATATATCCATCGACCGACCACATTCACATGTTTGTTTTCTGATCGAATGTAATAAATATCAGGATGTGATGAGTATTCGATTTTCTATCCATTTCGGCCAGAATTCGTGTAGGTATCACACACTGGCGTACGGGCACGACCTCACGATATATGATGCCCTTTCAGTAATCCATCAAAAAATGTTTTCAGTTTGAGTGCTTACATGTTTTGATCGGAATCTATTTCGGAACGATATCTGATATTGCTCGGATTCTAATCGGATTGATTTGAAACACCCGGGCAGGATTGAACGATTGTTTATAGTTCCATAGTGAAAACATTGCAGTACGACGATTCCGGGTTAACCCCATAATTTCGATTCTCTTCTTTGTGGATTAGGAACATTTTTGATGCACTAAGCAAATAATAACATTTGTATCGGAAGTGCTAAAAAAGTGATAGAAACTCTATAATTTAATCTCATATTATCAAAACAAAATTATAAAAAATTTCGCCAAATTAATCGATCTCAAACCCAATTCACGGTATAAATCAAAAAACATACAAGGGAAGGTCAAAAATTTCGCGGAATGACAGGGAAGGGGGGTAAAATTAAACAAGTTATTATTTTTCCCTTTCAATATATTCTCCCCTAAGCCCAATACATTTATCACATCTCTCACAAAGATTATTAATACTAATAATATTGGGCGTAAGGCGCAATCGTGCGATACTCTAGATGAAAGAGAAACTTTTTGCTTTCAAGAAATTTTGTAGAAGTGGTACAGGGGTTGACGACATTCAAGTTCCTATCAAAATGTTTTATGCAGAATTTCAACTTAAATAATTTTTATATTATCATAAAAATCATCATAAAAGTAATATATTCCGAATTTCAGATCAATAGCATGTTTACTTTTCGAGCAAATCCGTTTATTATCGAATTGCAAAATTGCGTCGAGTTGTATCGGAGGGGGTAGAAGGGGTAAAGTTAATCGACTCATTTTTTTCAATCTTACTACTAAATCTAAATAGGTTATTAGTGCTTAATTTGAGCTTGATAAATTTTATACGTACTGAGTAAATTGGTTTAGAGCATTTCATGAAAAAGTGCAGTTTGTATGGGAGGGGGTGGAAGGAGAGGAAGGATGCAAATAATTCTTATACAGTAGATTCAAATTATTATAAAAGTAACATATTCAAAATTTTAGACTAATAGCTGTTATACTTTTCCAGCAAGTCCGTCTAATATCGAATCGCGAACTTGTATCATTTTATATGGGAGGGGATAGAAGGGGTTAAGTTAATCGTCAAAATTTTTTTGGTCTTACAAATAATCTTAAATAAATATTTATTGCACAATTTCAGCGCGCTAAATTTTGTACGCACTGAGTAAATTGGTTTAGAGTATTTCATGAAAAAGTACAGTTTGTATGGGAGGTGGTGGAAGGCATAATTTTTGAATCGTTAGTAAATCTTCGTCCCCGAAATTCTTTCTTAAGTTTTGGGAACAAATAGTAATAGGAAGGGGCCGTATCTGGACTATAAGGGAGTGGTTCAAATTCCGCATTTCTGTATGGCTACTACTGCAACGTGGCTCTTGTGAACAGGTGCGTTGTCGTGCAAAAGTAGCACATCTCGAGTCCCACTTTCCACTTGTTTTTTGTTTGACGGCAGTTTTTAATTTTTGTAACAGATTGGCATAGTATCCCTGTGGTATTTCATATTCGATCATCAAGACCCCCTCTGAATCCCAAAAAATTGTGGCGATGATTTTTTCGGCGAATTGTGAGACCTTGAACTTCTTGGGCGGTAAAGCACCCTTACGGAGCCACCGCATTGACACACGATTTGATTCAGCCTCATACTGATGAGCCCAAGTTTCGTCTCCAGTAACATAGAACCATATCTTGGCCTTTTTACGCAAACAGCCCAACGCAAGGTTGGAAGTTTACGGTTGTTTTTAGTAACACGGATTGTTTTTGTGACGACAATCATTAACGCTACCGAAGGTAGCAGTTTATTCTAAATGCAAGTTCGGCATTCATACTTCTGGATGCGAGACTTTTCTAATTCTCTGCCAGTCTGTTGGTCATGGCACCAGGTTGGAAAACGCAACTCCACGTCAAGCTCGGTGGAACTATGCTACTAACTATAAATGGGCCGTTACGTGGGGATGGCGCTTCCCAAAAGGTAATACCGGAATTGACCTTAGTCGTTCACCTGGTATTTGAAAACCGAAGTTGTCCCTTCCTTGCGTGTAAAGAAGAACATATAACATACAAGGGACGGACAAGACGACACAAAATACCCATCAATGGCCAGCTTCCACCCTTCTTCTTTTGAATGCCTCGCGTGCAAAGACGCGGACAAAAGTCAAAGTCCCGGTTATCCCTCGCGAAGCTCGCGGTTGCAATAAATTTGTACATCACTCTTCCCTTAACGGTATCGTCCCAATTGGCTTACCACAGTGACGTGGCTTTAAGTTCGAGGAGTTCCTTGCATTCGCGAAGGCTCCTCTCCATAACCTCTTCCGAGGTTAACCAATCGTTAACCAGTAATGGGAGTCCTTTCCGGACCTTGTAGGTGATAGCACGACGCTTCACCTCCAATTCCAATGGCAGAGCACCCATGAGTACCTGCATGGCCACGGTGGAAACCGTGCGGCATACAGGTAAACACAACGCAACACCCTGCGGATCTGGTTGACACTAGTGAGGAGACGCCTCTTGAGCTCTTGCAGGTGAGGCTTGAATCCCAACCATTCAGAAACCTTAACGACCAGGTATTTGAGTTCAGTCGCGTACCTGAGCCTCCTTCCCTAAAGATTTACCGAGGGATGACGCGATTGTGACAACGAGCCCTTCAGCATCACTGTCACCATCTTGTCCTTCGATATTGCCACGCCAACCCTCAGACTCTATTCCCCAACAGTTGCCATTAAAGCCCCTCCCTTACGCTCAAGCTCAATTGTGGAGTTTACCTCCACCAGAACCAGCAAATCGTCAGCATATGCCGCGAATCTGCATGAATACGCGAGCTGTACCAAAAGGCCATCCATCATTAGGTTCCAGACAAATGGGCCACTGATAGAGCCCTATGGGCAGCCACGCTCCCCAACCTTCCATACAGTGTCGCGTAGACCTCTAACATATGCTGATCTGTGAGAGCAATAGCTCTTTCTTGCGTCTCCAGTAACAATCCGGGTCAAAATTTCATCCCTGTTCTCGCTACAGAGATCAAAAAACTCGCGTGAACACTCGATGCGCTGCTTTTTCTGAACGGCTGAGAGCATTCTCGGTACTCATATTGTGCTGACCTTAGACATGCCGAGATGATCGTGGAGGATATTCAAAACGGTTCTAACTGATACTCCAACCATTTTTGCGATTTGTTTCTTCTTTAAACGAGCATCTTCGAGAGCAAGTTTCTCTATTTTTCGACGATTTTTGAAGAAGTGGCCTCAATCGGCCCGAGTGTTTATCATCTCCAATTGACTCTCTGCCCTGCCTGAATAAACTATGCCACTTATAAATCATCGCTTTTCCAGGGTAAGAGTCCCCATAAACAGGTGACATTTTTTCTAAAATGATTTGTGACGTTTTTCCTTGTTTGGTAAGGAACTTTATTACAGCACGAAACTCAATTTTGTCCATAATTAGCGTTTTCTTTCCGATTGACTTGTTGATTTGATGATAACTAAATTAGTAGTGATTCGCGAAATTTTTAACCTCCTCTCGTAACAAACCTACAAATGTGGGTAAGCACCAATCACGCCATTGATGGAATGGAATAGTGGCGTAACTAAGAACACCCACTTTCCCCAAATTTTCAGAGCGCCGCCCCCCGCACCCCACCCAGAGATACGCTTATTGCAGTAAAAATTTTGATCAAGCTTATTTTGCAAAAGTGAAGCGCTGTGCAAATTTTTAGCAAATTTACACAATTTTCCTGTCGACAGGTCTAATACTGAATAATTTGTATGCTCTAGAATCTGAGAGTATTATAAGTTTGCACTTAAATTTGTAACGCTGAAAAATTGTCAGAAAGAGTCGCCAAGGGTACAGAAATATTTGTTTTCGCTCAAAAATCGCGAAACTGTCCGCCTGCACGTCCGTTCGCTCTCTAGCTTCAGAACGCATTGGGCTTGGAAGTTTGTACTGGGTATTTTTGGTAAAAAAGTAGCTCGTGAACGGGCCACGCGCCACATACTTTACCTCCTCCCATACAAAATCACGCTATTTCACAACTTTATTGTAAGTTAATTTTCTCGGAAGATATAAATGCTATTGATCTGAAATTTCAAACTTGCCATTATCATGATAAATTTATTTGTTTCTTAAAAAAAAAATTAGATTCTCCCACTCCATCTACCACCTCTCATACAAACTATACAATAACACAAAATCCAATAAACCGTTTTTTTTTGTTGTTTTCAGTATTCATATTCAATTTTGTGTATAGCATTTTGGTCTCACTATAATTTGATATGAAAAGTAATTAGTTTGATCACACCGCCCCTTCTATCATCTCCCATACAAAAAGACACAATTTTACAACTTTATAGTAAGTTTGTTTTCTTGGACACTATCAAAATTAGTCCTCTGAAATTTGAAATTAACACTATTTCAGTGATATTGTTTAGTTTTTGTTAAAAAATTTGAAACACTGTCACTCCTTCTACTCCCTTTCGTACAAACTACACCATTTCGAGAAATTCAATGTACCAATTTTTTCAGTACCTATCAGAGTTATGAAGGTCAAATTTAATAAAAAGAAATATTTTCTTATAATCAGTCAGATGTGAAAAAGTATGCTCGACCCCCACGTACATAAAGTTAGCAGTTGGAGTTAGAGATTTTGTTACTTATTTGTTGCTATTTTGTTATGTCAAAATAAAATTTGTATCCTCAAGCATTTTCGAGTGGCTACCGTATTTGAATAGATTTGTTCTGGCAACATACGATTTTTTTCTCAATGTTTATTGGAATCTTGTATTACAATTTTCTTACAATGTAGTCCAAAAGTATCCATACGTGGTAGCAGCAATTAGTTCAATTTTATAGCCACTAAAAAAGTTATCCGAGAAATATCCCTCTGAACTTATCGAAGCATTCATTTCTTCCATTCAAGTGAAACGGACATTACGTACGTACCTACATATATAAGTGCTTAGTTTATGCTTGTACAAGGCTAGAAAAAACCATCATTAATCCAACTCGATAATTCTATGATCCCAGAAGGAGCTAGAACGCAAATGAGAAGAAAACAAAAACGAGGGAAACATGTTACATAAATTCATAAAAGTGGTGCTCACATTTCGAGCATTGAACCCCAAGGAATGATTCAAGTCTTCCAGATCGAATGAGTTATGTGATGTATTCTATACCAATCCCAATCCCTTCCACTTTCACGATAATTTATTACCGGAGCCTAATAAAAATAATAACGACACCAATAAACTTTAATGGCCAATTGATAGCTCTTCTTATATGGCAAGCGCGGCTTTTTCTTCGCTGACTTAGTTGACGATGAAAAGTGTGGTGAAAGAATTATCCAGAACTCCCAAAACACCAACTATAGATGACATAGTGTTATACAATAGAATTAGGACCGTATGCTGCCCGCTTTTTTTATTGTCTTCTATCCCTAAAATGACCTTAATGCGGTTTAATTCAAACTTATTTTTCGTTTGTTAAAATTATTGGGATGATTTGCTGGTGACGATAATTAGGTGTCATTTATAGACTTCTAATGGCAGGGTCACAGAACTGTGTACGTACGACGGACATAGTGGAGGAGATTTAAGGAAACCAGTTAAGATGCCGGGCATATCTTATTATGTCATTTTATCTTTTCGATTTTACGATGCACCCAGCATGCTCTTAGTAATAATTATTGTCTTTTTGATCTGCGCTAGTTGGGTATAAAAAAAATACCTATGGCAGACCTTTTCTTTTAATTTATCATATGCCATGATTAAGTGAAAATTAGGAGACGTTTCAGTGTTAATGCCATGACTTTCAGATGATGAGATGATGCAGCATTTTTGTATGGATATCAACGACCTTTCGAAACACGATGGACCGAATGAGTGATTCAAGTGTTTGCGGGGTTTTCGAATTGCACTATTATCGAAACATTTGAGAACACCTTTTTTTTTAAATAAAGCGTGCTGTGGTTTAATTTAATGAAATACGATTACAGATTGAATTTAAGAGTGCAATGCAACGTATATTGTACGATGACAAGCATTGATTCAGAAAGGTAAATTTTACTTTATTATTCTAATAATAAAGTATTGCGATCAACTTGGCAAAGAAAAATTTGCTACACTGAAATTTAATTGTTTTCGCGTTTCATAACCGCCGTGCGTTTAAGCTCAGCGCACATTAACTCCCAAGCCCTTGAAGATAGAAAGTTCATTTTTGGGTGGATTGTAGGGTGCTAATCTCAGGCAGGTAATTTTAGGGAGTGTTGTAGCTAAGGGTGAGACGGAAATCACCTCGCGGACTAGTGATGTCAAGTTTCGTTACTTTTCGGTACCAGTAACTATTCGTTACTTTAAGGAAAGTAATCAAATCTTTTTCATAACAGGTACCTCCATTTGGTATACTTTGTGATTCAAGAATGTGATGCGAGAATGCGATGCCTGACGATTTCAAAAAATTGAAAAATTCTCGAATCTCGCATAGCTGTCGCTTGTAAACTGTGTTTCGTGTGTTGAAGGTGTCAAGCAAACGTGTTTAAAAAAGGGACTATGAAGGAAAAAGGAAGTTTTAAAGAAAGGAATTTGAATTGAATAAAATTTCAAAATGGATAAGTTTGAATGCAGACTTTTTGTGACGCTTGAACGTATATTATTTGTATTCCTTGTAATTTGGAAATACAATTAAAACTATTTAATAAAAATAATAAAAAAAGAGTTTGCAGTATGAATGCATGCGTAACTCACTTTTAAGACGTTCCCGGACAATAAGAAATTGTATGAATGAAACTGGTTGCTATAGCATTCGTGAACGGGATAATGTACATAGGCTTGCGATGAAGTATGCGATGTCTCGCACGAGGCTTGCATCGCACTCTCGCGTTCAATGTACCCCGGGCTTTATGCACAAGAGGAAAACCTCCTGTGATGTAACGAAAAAGGCAACTAAATGTTAATTCCGGTATAAGTACTTTTTTTGTATGCAGAACGAATACTCGAGTAATGAAATGTTTTGACAGTTCAGTTACTTTTTCAGGAGCTCGATCTCATTTCGTTACTTAAGTAACGAAAATAAATCTGCATCGGTACTCGGTACTTTGAATTACAGTCGGTAACGAGTACTCGTGTACCTTTTTGACAACATTATCGCGAGCCACATGTAGCCCGCAGGCTACGGGTTGGACAACACTGCCATAGATCATAAAAATTATATAATCTAATTTTCAAGTGATTAGCTCTACCAGTTTCCATGAAAATACTATTATTGCGAATTATTAAAAATGAAAGTCTGTTGGGTAGATCGCCTCCACGTGGGGCAGACTGGGTAATGCTAAAAGATCTACAGATAGGGGGGAATAACTCGAATAGCTTGCTATCGGCTCCGTAACCTATCAAGATAGGGGGGAACATATCGAACAGATAACTGTCGGCTCCGTATCCTATCTATGGTATTTGGCGGATGTGATGGGGGGATTGAAATCGTTCAGCTAGCTGTCGGTTCCGTATCCTATCACAGCATGGAGCATTTTGAAATCTGGACTGGTCATGTTTCAGGCAGTTCTCAAGAAGCTCTATGGTTACAAGGGGATATATCCCTGTAGTGATTCGCAGGTGTACGTACTACCTACATGGTGACCATTATAAAGTATGACGCTACAGGAGTAAACCTCGTATATAAAAATCGCCTAATCCACGGTGGAACAGCATATGCCAATGGATGAATGGTTAGAGGGTATCTAACCATTAATATACGAACTCTGGATACCTGGTGACCTCCAGTTTTAATCAGCCTTCCCCTAGTAATGCGGAGCTCTGCTAGGGGTGACTCTACTTTCTCGCGCTAGTCGTGGGAACATGAATAAAAATAATAACAAAAACAAACAAGAGGCTGATGCTACCTCCAAAGCATCACAAACAGCGGTTAATAACGCAACGGAAGTGGGTAGTGGAACAAGCACCCCTCCAAAAACTATGCTTAACTTGACTGTAGAGGGTAATCTTTCGGTCAATAAAAAGTACATAAGACCGCCGCGGGAAAAAACCCAACCGAGGCATACGACCTTGCCTGCATGCCAATGCAAAGCACATTGGAACCGGCACAGAAAATAGCCACAAAAAGAGGTAGAACCTCATCAACAACACCGCCAGCTGCCGGAAATGAAAACAAAAGGCACAAGACCGCAAATAAAATAGCCATGCATAGACCGGCAGAAGATGCTCAGCCATCCACGTCGGGAATTAGTTATAGGGACGCGGTCAAAGGAGTAAAGGTGGGAATTATACACACCGAGCATCCGCTCAAAATACTTACTCCAAAGCAGCTAGCTGCAATTTAAGAATCCATCCTGGACAGCATTCCAACAGCAGCCATAGAAGGAATAAAGCCACAATTTTGTGGACGTAGTCTCAAGCCAGGATGAATGCTAATTGTGTGCGGGGACGAACAAACCGCATCGTGACTAGAAATAACAGCCAAAGACATCAAGCCGGATGACTCCACCACCATCAGGGCGGTCAGGAAGGAAAATATTCCGCGATTAGAAATAATCACGGGATATTTCCCACACGAAGAAGACTCGACAGAGAAATTAACAACCCTCATCGACTCTCAAAACGTAGGTTTGTGCGCCTCAAACTGGAAAGTCCTTAATAGAAGGAAAGAGGGCACGAACACAATTATAACCTTCTCTATCGACGGCCAATCGATGGAGGGGCTTAAACAGAAGGGGCACCGAGTCTGGTATAAGTTCTCTAGTGTGACTCTACGCCCTAAGGCTAAGTAGGTCAGAAGCGGCAAGCCGCAATCTACCGACGATGGCCAAAAGCCTGAATAGCATTAAAGTTATTCAGGCAAATCTTCATCGTGCAGCAGCGGCCATGGACGTCCTGACGTGGAGATTTGCAAGAGAGGAATTCCATGTTGCCCTCCTACAAGAACCAAGGGCTGTACAGGGTAAAATTATTGTAATTCCACATAAAATTGGTAAGTTGATTTATGACAAAAGAAACGAGAGGCCAAAGGCGGCACTTCTTGTATCATCTGAAATTAAATACCTAAATATTCCAAGCTTCATTAGAACAGATCTAGTAGCTGTATTGGTGAAAATGCCAAAGGCAGAAGGGATTCAAGAGGTAATAATAGCCTCAGCATACTTTCCTAGTGAGGAGTTAAAGGCTCCACCTCAAGACGTCATGGAATACAGCAGACTCAACAAATTACAGGTAATACTGGGCTGTGACGCCAACGCACACCACACTATCTGGGGAAATAGTGATATCAACAAAAGAGGTGAGTCACATTTGGAGTTCCTTACTACTAACAACCTAGATATAATAAATAAAGGTAATACGCCGACCTTCATAAATTCAGTAAGGCAGGAAGTACTTGACCTAACCATAACAAGCCCCTGCCTGGTTGACAAGTGTGAAAATTGGCAAGTATGAAAAGAAGCTTCATTATCAGACCACAGGCATATATGTTTTGATTTTAAGACTTCCTTTAGTTACATAGAACAATACAGAAACCCTAAACGTACCAACTGGAATCTTTACCAGTCAGCCCTAGAGTACGAAATAGGTATCAAACTCTTGAAATGCTAATGGCAACACATTTCCCAGGCTGCAAGATAATTAACAATAATGAAGATTTAGAGGTAGAGGAAAGGATGTATCGTCAAACTCCGTTCAGCAAAAGTATTGCTGGTAAAATCTTCACTCCGGAAAAGATCAGATGGGCGATCAACACCTTTAAACTCTATAAATCAGCCGGAGTAGATAAAATATTCCCCGTATTATTGCAGAAGAGGTCAGAGATCCTTATGCCAATAATGATAAGGATCTTTAAAGCTAGTTTTGTATGGGGATACATCCCAAAAATCTGGAGGAAAGCGAGAGTGGTATTTGTACCGAAGGAAGGGAACCGTCCCAGCGAACAGCCAAAGTCTTATTGCCCTATAAGTCTTACCTCCTTCTTTGTCAAAACGATGGAGAAATTAGTGGACATTCCCATAAGAACGGGGCCTAACAAGGTATGTCTTAGTAACAACCAACATGCCTACCAAAAAGGCAAATCAACAGAGTCAGTCCTTCATGATTTGGTAAGACAAATCGAAAAGGCAAAAGACTATAAAGAAATTGCCCTTTGTGCATTCCTAGATATAGAAGGAGCATTTGACAATACTCCCCATGAAGCCATAATAACGGCAGCTAGGAAAAAGGGGTTGGAAACGGCCACGATAAAATGGATACACGCCATGCTGAAAAGCCGAATAACAACCACGGATCTAGGTGATAGCACATTGACTGCACAGACCTATAGAGGATGTCCCCAAGATGGGATACTATCCCCACTTCTTTGATCAATTGTAGTAGATGAGCTTCTGGACCGTCTAACGGACCAGGGATACGAGGCAATAGGATATGCTGATCACCTCGTCATTACCATTAGAGGCAAATATGATTCAATAATATCGGAAAGAATACAATCAGCCTTAGAGGTGATAATGAATTGGTGTCAGTCTAAAAACTTAAACATTAATCCAAGTAAGACTGAGATAGTACCTTTTACAAATAGAAAGAAAAACCACATTGTACCTCCTTCAATAAATGGAACATCAATACCCTTTTCAGATGAGGTAAAATATCTAGGTGTTATACTGGATAGTAAACTCAACTGGAACAAACATATAGATTGGACTCATGCCAAAGCACTAAAGGCTTTTTGGGCTTGCAAAAGCTTATTCGGCAGAAAATGGGGATTAAGGCCCAAAATGATTTACTGGTGTTACAGAACAGTCATTCTCCCAATACAATACGGATCAACGATATTTTTTTTTTTTTTATGGACTAAAATTTTACAACGGAAAGCACAGCTTACGCTACAAAAAATGCAAAGGCTAGTTTGCCTTGGTATCACAGGAGCAATGAAAACCTGTCCGACATCGGCAATGGAAATGTTCCTTAACATCCCTCCGATACATATCCAAATAAAAAAAGAAGCTGTCAAAGGAGTGTTACGCATACAGGAGAAAAACAATTACAAATCAGGGGATTTTAGAGGTCACCTCAAAATCCTACAAGACCCAAAAATAGAAATCGCACCTCTGAGGCCAAGAAGGTCGCAGTGCTCTCACGCGTTCCCCTAATAATAATAAATAAATAATAAAAATGAATCATTTTGTATGGGAGGAGTTGAAGGAGTGGAGCGATTTGGCCAGCTCCCGAACTTGAACTTACTTTTTCGTCAAAACGATTTTAACTTTTTAGCTTAACGCATTTTCAAGCGAGAGAGCGCACAGACGACGGACGGACATCCGGTTTTGAGATTTTTGAGTGATAATACGAACTTCTGTAGTAATCATTTTTTCGCCAAGCCTTATTCCTTAGCGTTACAAACTTTGTAGCAAACTTATAATACTCTCAGATTTCATCTAGAGTGCATGGTAAAAATATACCAATGTTGTCACTCACTCGCTATTCCCTCCATGTCACACTCCTTTGTACGTTATTTTAATGCATATTTTACAATTCAATTACATATTACGATAAGTGCACAACACCTGCTTATACACAGATGGTTCGCGGTAAGAAATTTATTACCAATATCATGCAACACGCAAAATATTAAGGACATAATTAAACTTAAGTTCATGGAAAACACGTATTAAATTTCTGAAAATGTTTTAATTATATTATTAGGAATGAGAATTGCTTCCTTTTTACCGAATGCTGAAATGATTGTTTCACTAATTAGAATCTTTGGGGTACCTACTACTAGAAACTTATATCAATGAAATAAAAGTAATACAAGATTGTAATTACGTTAATAAAATCAATAACGTTTAATTTGATTTGGTCCTTAGGTGAATAGGCATGACGAAGAAAACAATATCAGCATAATTATTATAGATTACAAACTTTTGTCAGTACTGATGCGAATACAACGAAAAGTCGAGTCATATATCAAATTATAAACTTTCTTTTATCCAGTTTTGCCCTAAAGACCGAAGATTTATGCTACTCATCTTTTTGTATCGCCAGCATCATAAGGAGCTCAACATATTTTCAGTCTGCCAACATAACATGATATGCAATTATCTTGTATATAATATTTTCTGCTTCCTTTTTCAAATCAACAATTTTCTCGGTACTTGAGAATGTTGTACTGTATGTCAATACACGCGAATAAAAACGGAAAAACAAGGAAAACTCCATCAACAATACGTGAAGGTAATTCATCAAAGTCGAAAATCGTAGTCGCTAAGTGCATTCGATGGCGTCTCCTTTTAGAGTCTTGTACTGATTACGAAAATACATTACATCCTATGTAAGTAAGAAAATCGCATAAGATAAATTCATCTCTAGAATTGTGATAGCGGTTTTCGCCGTCAGGCTACCCGTAAACTGCAAACCGATTGGCATTAGGTTGGCCGACCGACACCCATAGGCTCCATCTAATAACCGACTTTAACATCATAATGAGAGGTTAATCGCTTCCCGTTTTGACCATATACAGATCCTAGCTAAATGTTTACGAGAAAACGTTTCACGAATAAAGATAGTGGTGTATACGGCGACTTACGACATGATTATTGTTTTGCCCCAGTTTTAGCGCCATCATAATCCCCATATATACTTTTCATTTAAAAGCGTTTGCGTAATGATGGCGTACTTCACAAAAACTTCTCGCTTGCTTCTTTCTACTGCCGCTCATGCATCACAGCTAAACCTCTAATTGGATTAAAAGATTTCGTAATTTACACGAGATACAATAATTATCGCAGCTGCAATTTTACTGATATCTGGTAAAACCATTAAATACTCTAATGAGTTGTAATGTGCTTAATTAGTGTACATATCGAAAATTCTATAGTCTTTACGAAATAGTTATGGAGGTAAATCAGTTTTGAGTATATGCAGAGAGTTTATGAATGGTTTGGTAAAGTTGAGCATTTGTGTATCCATATTTCTTTAAAGTCGAATTTGTAATAACTGCGAAAAATAATTATAAAAAAATAATTAGGCGCTTTTTGCTTAAATAATTTTAAACAAATTTTATATTTTCCTGACATTTTGCATGAGTATAAACATATCCGAGATTCGAACCGGTAATTTCAGTATTCACTAATAGATAGCGCCGACTAAAGTTGTTAAACGTGATTAATCCAAGTTACCTTTTGTAATCTAAGCAAATTGTCGATGATGGTGATATTGTTAAATATCGCCCTAATGTCCTTAAAATATATACTTTATCCTGTAGAACTGTAACTTTATTTTGATCCCAAATTTGATAAATAAAAAAAGATTTATGGACTTACTCCAATAATGAGGTAGTTTTATTTGTTTGAAAAGGTGCTTTTCGTATTGTTTTTTGTATGTTTCTTTCAACACAACTTACCTGAAAAAGAAGAAAATAATTTATTAATATTTTTTTTAATTAAAATTTTCACTGTATAATATCGCTCCCTTGAAATTCTCATACTTCGATTGTGTGTGTTATTAACGGAAAAGATGTGAAAGAGGTGCAATATTTTTGTTATCTCGGAAGCATTTTCAACGTGGACGACGGAGCCGAAAAAGATATTGAGGTTCACGTAAATAAAACTCGCCAGACCCTTTCTCTTTTCTGGAATTTAAGAAACATCTCTCTTTGCACGAAGCTGCGAGTGTTTGGCACATACGTCAAATCCATGACTGCACTGCATGGAAAGTGACCATTAAGCTTATGAAGAAACTGCACACTTTCTCCGACGTATTTCAGGAACATTCCGGCCAGATGTCATCGTTAACGACGAACTAATTCAAAAATTCAAAGGCGAAAGTCGAAGAGAACTGCCCTTATTGAAGGTTTCAACAGGAAATTGATTGATTGAGATAAAATCTAGGAGCTTATTGTGTTAAGTCGGATGAGTCCATATCGTGAATGTTCATACTCTAGATGGAATCTGAGAGTATTATAAGTTTGTTTGAAAGTTTTTAACGCCAAGAAATAATGCTCGCACAGAGGCGCCAAGGGTACAGAAATATTTGTTGTCATTCAAAAATCTCAAAGCCGGATGTCCGTTCGTCTGTGCGCTCTCTAGCTTGAGAACACGTTGAGCTAGAAAGTTAAAATTGTGTACACGTTTTTTTTTTTTTTTTTTGACGAAAAAGTAAGGTCAAGTTCCAAATCGCTCTACCCCTTTTGCCACTTCCCATACAAAATGACTCATTTTCAATCACTTACAGTAATCAAATTTTCTTGGAAACCATGAAAGCTAATGATTTGAAATTTAAAAATATTATTTTTACCATAAATGTCATGTATGGTATAAAAATTATTGTAATCTCACACTCATTCCACCACCTCCCATACAAACTGCACTTTTTCATGAAATACCATAAACCAATTTTCTTAACACGTATAATATTTGTCGAGCTAAAATTTTCCAATAAATTCTAATGAGCATCATAATTAAGACTGAAAAAATCAACTGTTTAGCTTCACTGCTTCTACCCCCTCTCATACAATATGACACAATTTCACAACTTCACTAAAAATTTCATAGTATTCATAGTTATTTCTGCAAAAATCACTAAACTACTAAATCACTAACTACTAAACTACTCCTCCTACTACCTCCCATACAAACTACATATTTTCACTAAATCTTTTCAACAATTTTCTTAGTACCTATTAAATATTTGATGCTTAAATTTTTTATAAAAGCTATTCTAGCATGATATGAAAAAAATTAGTTCAATGCTGTCACCCCTTCTACCACCCCCTATACAAAATTGCTTGAGGTCACAAATATTTATATTTCATATAGAGTAGCCCACATCGGCAAATATCGGGAATAAAAATTTGAATCCGCCGTTTCCCAATAGATGGCGCCAGCAGTAAATGCTGATCAAAAATGGCGGATCAGAAATGTCACATGGTAAACTTAGACACCTGTCAACAACTCCTCATTATTTGATTTGTGAAGTTTTATCGGCGTCATATATTTTTTTGTGCGCGAATATGTTGACGTTTGAGCCAAATAAGCGTCATTTGCGGGAAGTTTTGCTTTTTATCTTCAATTCAATTTTGTTTATGAAAAAAATTGGAGCGTTTTAAATAGTTTTGCTAACGAACGCATCAATTTTAATAAAAAAAAACGTTAAACATTTTCACGTCACATTTTTAGAATCTCACTCCACTTATACCTAATTATGTTCTATTCTTAAAATTTGAACCATAAATCAGAAGATACTTGTTTCAAGTACTATATACCTATACCTACTTGATAAGTGTAGCAAAAAGATGCTTGATAAGCTCTCAATACGGCAAGGAGACAAAACAATAATAAGAAAAGAAGGTGCAACAAGGCACAACCGACGACGACGACAAGCATCACTAGCATTTACAGAACGGATTAAGCACGTATATGGATGGCTTAAAGAGTGATGCCCAGTAGCCATAATGCCTTAGCTACGAAAAGAAATAATTTCATTGAAATACTCGTAACATCATCAGGAGGATTGTGAAAAAACGTCAACCGAGATGATTGAAGAAAGATGTAAAAGTCCAAAAATATAATCAACATCGTCAAGTCTTCAGCTATCTCACGGGTGCAATCCAATTAATTAAAACACCTTGGGAGTAGTGAAAGCATCGCCGTCTTTAAATTATCACCTACCTTTTCCAATAAGCGACATATCGATAAGCTTTGTTACCTAAGCATCCGAAGAAAAACAGCAAAAACCCCCGTAATTAACGTAACCGTCAAACGAAAAGAAACTCCAATTGGAGATATACAAAGAGCATTTCAGTATCTTGGCTGCATTCTGCCCTACCTTAGCCGTAGATACAAACATTTCTCATTTGATTGCATATTTGCTGCCTGCTGTTGCTGCTGCCTACTCATAGTTATTGCGAATCTACCGGAATTATTTTCCTTACGTTGATGGTGATATGGCCTGTTTCTTTGAATCCCTTGCAGCAGCTTCTTTCTTGGCAATTTCTCAAAAAATTTATCGCCTCAAAGCATCTTTTTAGTTCGAATCGTATACGGCGTCTTTGGACTAAAAACCGGTTTCATACACTTCTTGTAATACCGGCAGTGGCCCTGATTGCACCATTTCACATCTCTCACAAGTCGCTTCGTTGCCTTCCACCTCGATAAGTTCCAACTTTGATGATGATGATGATGGGCTCGTTCGTTTTCTTCTTCTTGCCAGTATCCTTTTAAGCAACAGCATTTCGAAATGTACCATACGTGCGAGATGCGTTCATATATGGAGCGCGTCAGTTTCAAGTTGTGTGAAATCACTGCGAGGAAAAAAATAATAAGAAATAACGCGGGCCCACTATACGATCCCAGAGGTATCCCATCTCGCAGTACCTACTACAAAATCTCAGCATGAACTATAGGTTGGTGTAGGATGAGGCAAAAGACAGAAAAAAAAACGGTTTCTCGGCCTCTGCGTCGTCGCCTTAATGGCATCTTAGGCATAAGAAACGAAACGCACTCTGAAACCAATCTTGTGTATCTGGTCGAGTTTTTCGTTAAAAAAAATTCCCGATGTCATTTCTTTTATGGTATTTTCAGCGGTATGAATCTATGGAATCAGTCTTTCTTCTAATGCACGTCTAGTGCGCGATCTATGCCAAGTACTTACATGGATCCCATTATCACATCATTTGAATATGCGATATCTTCATATGGACTTAGGCCTGTACTTTGCTAACAAAACTCTGCATTTTATCCATCGCCGTAAACCACAATCGATTCGCGCTCATTAACACTTTTGCCAGCCGTTTCCCATGATGTTGCGGTGCAATGTGGCAGCGGTCTTGAAGTGTTTTGGGAAGCCCCTTTCGAATTTCAATAGTGTGAGAAACTCTTCGAATTTACTTAAGTATGGTGGATGCGCGACTACGATTCATATAGCTATTTTTTTTTTGCAGTCATGTTTCTTTACTTTTTTTTGTCGCATGTTGAGATGAATTCATTCACAGGTTTTCATCCTTGTCAAGTTCTTTTGAATATAGCTAAAAGGTGTATGACACAGGAAGGGTAGGACTTGCGTGCTCAACCGAAAACCACATACGACGTATTTCTGGCTTTATTTCCCGGCATATAACATAAACATACTCGTATATTACAAACGTTTAACAATAATGAGGGCCTAAGAATATATCGTATATTTTCATTTTATGAAAGTCGCTTGTCGGATTACATTGAAATGCGGATCAAGGATTATGTTACAGAGTATATGGAGGCAGACTGAACGACTTACAATTCTTAGGGATTTCAATAAAAATTTTCGCTTTTAGGTTCTCGGCCCCAAGAAGTTTAATCACTCAGTTTTGATGACAGCTGTCTTTTTTCTTGAAAATCATTAGCTAGCTTTCAGCGTACAATTTAAATCTTTACAATATTTTGCTATTCAACTAAGTGCGTTGTGTGTCTTAAAGACATCGTCACAATGCAATAAGTTTTCGAATTTTACCTGAATTGGCACATTAATTTCATGTGTATTACTAGGCGCCGGAAAAATATGGTTTTATAGATATTTGGATCATCTCTAATTACTTAACCATAAAAACTAATTCCATATTTCGCCATATTTCGAAATATTTTTTCACATTTTTAATTTTTTCAATTTTCTTTATTTCACATTTGTGTCACAGAGTATACAGAAAGCCAGAAAGCAATGTGACCGACCCCATGCAGAATTACAGGTTTCAATGCTTGCCATCATATAAAAATATCGCGATAATTTAGAGTTTAAAATTTTACAGTCCCTTACAGAAATCTGACTGATTTGAAGCAAAATCATGCAGAATAGTAGATTTTGACAACATGACAAGGTAATTTTAATCGATAAGAAGAAAATGGTGGTGGAAAAAAGCATCACCTCGATTCCGAATGACCCCCTTTATACAACAAAACTCCCGAACGCTATGAGCTATCGCGCTAAAATTCGTTCTATGCAGTTTTTAGCAAAAAAGAAAACCTTAAGTTCATGCACGGACCACGTCCCTCCCTCCTTCTACCACCTCCCATAAGAATTTTACGAAAATCCGAAAAAATTGATTTTTCTCCGAAACTATCAAATTATCGATTTGATCAAAGTGTAACAATGTGACTACCATTAATATCGAAAAATTCTGTTTCGAACTGCTAAATCAAGTAAAGAATATTTCCTTCGAACATATTGTTATAGATCTGGCAACCACGTAATTGCTCTTTCTGGAATATACAAGAAAAGTCCCCCAACATGTAAAAAGCCAGAAACAAAGTTCCAGCAACTTTTCGTATACTCCGAAATGTAGGCAATTAAATTTCTAGAATAGTCGAGACATACACCTGGAAACATCCACGAAATAAACCTCTAGAAAAAGGGGAAATGGTATAAAACCACGGTAGCTGTCAGCGAGCAGTTAGTCATTCCGCAGCATCTGAACGCGAACGGTAGTGAACGCGATAGAAAGCGAAATATCGGCGGTTTTGCCAGAGTTTTATAGAGAAAATTAAGTTAACGTGAAAATTAAATGAAACGTGCGAATAAATAAATTATCCTTTTATTTTTAAACGAATTGTATTTTTCTTGAAATCCCGGCGAACCTCTAGCTCGCAACAATATGATAGTCAATCGACTTTAAAATTGGAACGCAGAATGGTGATGAGAAAAATTTATGTTCAAGATTTTATTTAAAGCATAAGTTATCTTTTTTTCATTAGCAAGCATGTGCAACAAAAAAAAAGTTTTGATTTGATTATTGATTAATCGGATCATAGTTTTAGAGCACAACTTACGAGGGTTTTCCCAGAAGTACTCCACATGACGTATAGATGGCGGTTGTTTGAAGAGAATGACTATGATAGAAAGGACTAACCTTATAAATCTTAACTTTGCAGTTTGACGACGCTATGTTGTTTATCATTTGTTTGGCAGCCATCTATAGTGAACGTTCTTAGTGAATTTGTAAACATGGAAAAAATTGGTTATTGTTGTGTGATAGATTACTTTCATTTGAAAGGCCTTAGTTCACTATCAAAGCTCTACTCTGTGGGAGTCTGCTCCTTCGTGGAGCGATTATTCACAATGGAGTAAAAACAGCGTCGTGAGGATGTTCCAATCGAGTGTTTGGCAAAGTTTCACAGCTATAAAGCATAGTTTTTGCGTCGATTCATAACCATCGATGTGACTGAAAGGGGAGAATCGGCTCTAAGGAAGCAAAGATAGTTTCATCTGCAGGCAAAGTTATGGCGTTAGCTTTGTGGAATGGGCGTGGGATAATTTTCAGAAAGGAAAAACAATCAACGCTGAGTATTATGGGAACTTATTGCAGAAAGTTTTGTTTCACCAAGACAATGCACCAGTTCACACATCCATTATCGCGATGGTCAAAATCAATGAGTTAAAATTCAAATAGCTTCCTCACGCATCCTATATGCCAGATTAAGTCCCTTCGGGTTGTTTTATGTTTCCAAACATGAAAAATGACGCGATGGTAGAAGATTTGCCAACAATGAAAATGTGGCGTGTGCGGTTGATGGCAATTTTGAGGAGCTCGACAATTCTTACTATAAAAAGGGTATCGAAGCTATTGAACATCACTAGGAAAAGTGTATTGAGCTAAAAGGTGACTATGAAGAGAAATAAAGATATTTTTCACAAATTTTTGTATTTTCTTTCTAAGGTCGGGTAATTCTGGGACTACCATCGTAATACGTTTGAATTAAAAAGGGACTGTGCTTTTTGGTTCCCCACATTATAAAATAAAGGGGGTTGTGATCGTGAAAAATTTGAACCCACAGTTTTGGTGGGTTTTCACTATTCGAGGTATCAGAAATCCAAAAAAGTAGATTTGGTCGTGACGTCTGTCTGTCTTGATGATAACTCGAACAAATCTAATTGGAAAAGAGTGGGATTGGGCGGAAAAAATCGGCTACACGCCGAACAGACCGAAATTGTTTTTGGGAATGATTGCCAATCGTAAGCACGAGTATTTTTCCTTTTTGACCAGTCGAAAAGTTTTGTATGACAAAGAATACAGATTAAAACAATTTAATTACTTTTTACGTATTGAGTGTTTTCATTTGACGCATGACCGTCAAGATAAACGTTTTTTGGATATACTAGACACCTATAAGTTTCAATATATTGTATTTTCAATTGGATGAACAAATATTTTGAAATAAACTTGTAAAAAAAAAAAATTTTTGTCATCTTAACTTTTGCGATATTTATATATTTTCTTAACATACAGGACATTACATGACACCGAACATGGCATGCAAAATGTTTCGTGCTGAATTCAAAGTTTTTAATTTTCATTACTTTTAAAGAAATTGGACATAATTTTCCTGAAATTGGGATATTTGCATGGGATGTGGCAGTGGAGTGTTTAAGATGATTGTGGAACTGCTTATCATCATCCTTATCACCATGCTTTGATTCAATTTCGAAGTCGATAGCTCTCATATATTCGAAGAAGAAATGCTTTTCTTTTCTTGAATTTATAACACAGATATTTGTATGGGAGGGGGTAGAAGGAGTTAGGGAGAGCTGATAATTTTTTCAAGCATTTATTTCAATTATTAAGAAACAAATTCTGACAAAATTTTAAGTTTGTAGTTTTTCTAGTATTAATGGAACTCGATATAATGCATTTAACAAAAATTATGCATTTGTATGGGAGGGGGTAGAAGAAATATTCGGATTAAATCAACATTTTTTTGTGTTAATGATATTTCTATTGTTATACCTTGCTCAAAATTTCAAGTCGATAGCTTTGACAGTTTCGCAGAAAAATAATTTAATTGAAATTTCAAAATTTTGCGAAAATTGTATGGGAGGGAGTAGAAGGAGTGAGGTGAAGTTGATAATTTTTTTTTTTAAACTAATTGCAATTATAACAAAATTATTTCTGGCAAAATTTCGTCTTTTCAGTTTTACTAGTTTCAAAGAAAATTGAAAATATGTTTTTTTCAAAATTCTACATTTGTATGGGAGGGGGTAGAAGGAGTGAGGGGATCGGATCAATATTCCGTGCTGTTAATAAAATCTACATCATAATACTTTGACCCAAATTTCAAGTCGATAGCTTAAATAGTTTCAAAGAATGAAATGACACACAACAAATTTTAGAACAATAGCTCAAAGCTTTCGAGAGTTATGTTGTAGACAGACGTACAGACAGACAGACGGAAAGACGGTCACTCGGAATCGAGATTTTTGAGCGACAACAAATATTTCTTCCCTTGACGGCTCTGAGCGAGCATTATTTCTTAGCGTTACAATCGGTAAGTCAAATATAATATATTCTCAGATTTTATCTAGAGTATAAAAAATGCGAATACTGTACTTTTTTTAATTGAGAGATATCAGTGTTAACCGCGGGAGTATTTTGTCCGTATGATGTGCAATGACGACCAATATACGGTGGCTCACAGCTTATTTAGTGCAATGCTATTTTTAAATTATAGAACACTGCATCTTAAAAAGTAATTAGAAAATCATGAAATTTTGAATGTAGATATAAAAAAACATGCTTATTGATTACAATAAATAAAAGAAAAAAAGTTCACAAAAATAAATTCTGACACTCTTAAGGCTGGATAGACCGATGGTGCAGCAGAAACGTAGGCCACAGCTTATTTCATGCAGATACTTGTCTCCATTTCTGTCCGATCGTGTCGCGCTGTATAAGAAGAAGAATTGGCAACTAGCTGTAGTCAATATTTAGTTTGATATTTTACGTGTAAATGACAAGAAGTGCTTTTTGAAAAAATGAGTCGTCGCACGACAATTGAGCAGCGAGAATTAGTGACAAGTCATTTCAAGAACGGGCTATCCCAGCGGAAAATTACTCAATTTGTTAATTTGAGTCTCACCACAGTGCAAAGTATCATTGAACGCTTCGTTCATGAAAATCGTATTCAAGATAAGGGCAGAAGCGTGCCAAACAAAATTTCAACTCGTCTGACGAACGATTTATTTTACGTAAAATCAAGGCGAACCCAAAGTTAACGGCTCCAAAACTAGTCGCGGAGATACAGCAAGGACTAGGTAAGTCCAAAATATGTCCGCCGCGTGCTCCGAGAGACCACAACTTCCATGGTCGAGTAGCTAGAAAAAAAACCATTCATAAGCAGAAAAAACTAGCTGAGTCGCCATGTCTCTGCTAGAGAGCACGCCAACAAAAATTCGGACTTCTGGAACGTCATTTTCTCAGACGAGTCTGATGGCATAGCATACGTATGGCGGGAACCTAATACTGAGCTACAAAAAGAAAATTTAAAAGCGTAATGGTTTGAGCCTGTATGTCAGCAGCCGGGATTGAAAATTTGGAGTTCATTGAAGGTAACATGGACAAAACCATGTACCTCAACATTTTGAAGAAAAAAAAATTTGCTCCATGTTATACAAAGAACACGTCCACGTGAGTGCTACGAATCTTGAAATTCCAAACATATTCCGTTTCTACCAAGACAACAACCCTAAGCATATGTAAGTCTGGTATTAATCTTGGCTGATTTGGAACTGCCCGCATCTTATGTCCCAGCCGGCACAGAGCCCACATATGAATGTAATAGAAATTAAAATATTCGTAAACATAGTATTTCCAACAAGGAACAATTGAAAAAAAAAAAACTATTTTGGAGAAGTGGACGAAAATTACCACAGAAACTACCCAAAAACTTATGGATTCTATGCCAAAGAGACTTAAACATGTAATAAATGCAAAGGGCTACCATACCAAATACTGAATTTTGTATAAAATTTAACTTTTTTCTGTAAATTGAGGCCTAAGTTTAAGTACATGAAATAAGCTGTGACATAGATATTAAGCAGTATTTTCATAATTTTTGTTAATTAAGTATTACAAACAAAAATTGTGTTATTTTTAAAGTTCCTAGCTTAAACAATAAATATCTTGTCAATATTTTACATAGTTTTCCAATAACAGCGTAACAAATTTCAAATTTGTAGCTGCATGAAATAAGCTGTGAGCCACTGTAGAATAAATCGTTTGACCTTGTTGAGCGAACACGAAAGTTTATGGCCTCAAGAAATTGCGGATAATCCTTTTCATTATGGAGAATTCGGAAAAAAAAAGCTATAAGTTCCGACTGATCTCATCGCTTTGATAGGGCGGCAAGATTGAGGTCAACGAGCAGATAATCATAGTCAAGTTGCTCTAGCGAAATATGCATCTTATATGCAATATCTCTAAGGATTTGTGTTGTTTTGTTTCAATATTATTTCTGTGTATCTCATAATGTGGATTCCAAATCATTGGCAGATATTCGAGGTTAGGACGAACTAACGAACAATATAGCGTTCTAATGAATTGAATGCTGGAAAAGTTTTTAGTGTTCCGAATAATAAATACAATTATTCTACGGGCTGAATTACATATTGAATTATAATGTGGAACAAATGATAAAGAGCTATCAAGGAGAAGACCTAAGTCCTTTACAGTGAAAACCGCAAGTATATAAACATTATCAATGTGATAATCATATGAAACGCATTTGCGAGATCTTTTGCAGATGATTAAATTACATTTAGTAATATTAAGCAAGAGATGATTAGACTGACACCATTCAAAGCAAATCAATATTATGTTGGATTATTTGGCAATCGTTTGTCGATTCAATTACTTCAAAGATTTTTAGATCATCGGCAAAGAACAGAAATTTAACATCACGAAACACTAAAGAAATATCATTAACAAACAACAAAAAGAGCAGGGGTCCTATATGAGAACTTTGTGGTACTCCTGATGTCACCACGATTCCGACTTAGAACAATTGGTGTTAACGATACACGTACGTAGATAATCTCGTAACCAGAGTAATTCCACTGAGCTTCGAGATGATTAACTTTATCAAACGCTTTTGAAAAATCAGTATACATGGATTTGTTGGCCTTGTTGCATAGTCTCATAGATTGTCTCGATATATGGTAACAGGTTTAACAGATGAATCTACCCTTAAAAAAGTTGATTGGGGGTGATAATTGGGCGAAATAGAATGGTTAGCTTGGACGCTACAATCTGGTCAAACAATTTTGAAATACACGATTAGATGCATATGGGTCCATAACTTATGACATCGAATGGAAAAATTAAATAATAACATTAATGGTTGAGCTGGAAACATTTCACAATACCAAAGAAACAATGAAGGTATACCGTCAGGTCCCATTCCTTTACTAGGATCTAGATCATTCAACAATGGTATAACCTCGGTAATATTAATGTCAATAGAAGAAAGATTCAAGTCAGAACTGATGTATAACGCAACATTAGAGTTACTCGGAACAGATTCAGAATAAACTGAGGAGAAGAATTCAGCAAACAGCTCAGCAACACTAAGATGATCTGAGACAACCTCATCGTTAAGGAACATTATCGGACCTAAGTGAATTGACGTAATTCCAGAATGTCTTGGCATTATTAGAAATATTGCGTTCCACATGATTAATATAATTTAAATAACATAACAGAGCTTTAGTTTTAAATAAAGCTCTTAGTCGAGAAAATTTAATATAGTCATGGTACATACTTTATGTGTGAAAATTTTTTAGCTTTAATTATTTGTTTAAGATCACTGTTGTATAAGCGGGGGAAGGATGACTTTGAAATTATTTGAGTTGGAATGAGGTCATCAATAATATTATAAACACGAGCGTTGAATGTCATAATATCTCTTTTTCTACAATGGCACTACAGCCATAATTGAACCTCGCCTCCTGATCTTCATGTTCCATAACATTTTCAGTACTTATTGTGGAAGGATTGGTAGGCTTTCGTACAACCGTCTATCTACGAATTTTTCATTTTCGTAGATTGAAGTAACCAAGGGATATCAAAGGTTAAGGAATCTGAATGTCAGGAGGCCAATGTCGGATTTGGGCTGTAGCACCATTGTAGAAGAAGAAGAAAAAGGTATATCAAAGTATGCAAAGTGCTGAAGCTATACGTCGACCGGAATTTGAATTCACGACTTTAATATTGTAGACCAACACGCTAACTTGAAAATATGTTTTAAAAACGCAAAAGGGTTAATTAAGGGAGCTGCGAATTTTTCCATAAACACATTATTATAATCACAAGAATACAATATTGTAAGAAAACAAAAGAAAGGGATTTTCGTTTTCAGAAGTACATTTGCCATTTGGTGTAAGGACAAGTAAATATAAAAACATATAATACAAGTGGAAATGCAGGTAAAATAATTTTTCTCTAGATATACAGTGCGACAAATAAGTTTCAACAAGAGCCATGGAAAACATCACTGAAAGAAGATATCTGCATATTTTTCGATTTTCTTATTCAAAATATTCTCTTCCAGTTTCAATACACTTATTACAGCGATTCAACAGTGATTCGAATGCATGTTCTAGCTCATTTTGTGGAATTACCTCTAGCTCGTGTTGTAGCTGTTCTGATGGTCGAAATGTCATTAAAGAACATCCTTTCAACTTCAATTTCAATTTTGGGAATAGAGAGAAATCGCATGGGTCCAAATCAGGTGAATACGGGGGATAATTCAAAACGTAAATTTGATTGCGAGCCAAAAATTGACGAATAATGAGTGAGGTGTGACTCGGTGCATTATCGTGCAACAGACACCAGTCGTTGGGATCACGACATTCGGGTCGAATACGACGTATTCTGGCCACCAAACGCTTCAAAACTTCGATATAATCGATCAAATTCCTGTTAAGACCTCCTATAGGGGCATAGGACAGAAACAACTCTCTTCCACAAGGCGCGATCCTGAGCATCGGCCTTAAGCTGTTGCCAGGACTTGTTTATTCCTCTGGCCTCCTGCTCAACTGCTCGCTTCCATGTGTTACATGGTCGACCAACCCGACGTCTTCCTTGAGGATTATAATCCAGAGCCTGTTTTGCGATATTTTGCTCTGGTTTCCTCAAAGTATGACCGATCCACTGCCACTTCCGCCGTTGAATCTCAATACCTATTTTAGTCTGGCCAGTTGTACTCCGAAGTTCGTCGTTGGAGGTCACTTCTGGCCAGAATATTCCTAAAATGCGCCGGAGGCATTGGTTTACGAAAGTCTGTCGTTTCTCGGTAAGTCGAACGGTCACTTTCCACGTAGTACAACCATACAACAACACAGATTTGACGCATGCGTCAAAAACTCGCAGCTTCGTGCGAAGGGAGATCTCTCTTAACCTCCAGAAAGGGGAAAGGATACCGAAGGCCTGACGAGCTTTATTTAGCCGAGCCTCAACATCCTTTTCGGCTCCGCCGTCCATGCTGACAATGCTTCCAATATAGCAAAAATCTTGCACCTCTTCCACATCCTGTCCGTTAAGAACAATCGGTGTGCTTGCGTTCGAACCCATGTGCATGTACTTGGTTTTACGCACATTTATTTTCAGTCCCGCCTCTTTGCATTTAGAATGCAACGAGCGAACATTTGACTCTAAGTCCGAACGGTTATGTGCACACGTCATCAGCATAATCAAGGTGACTTAAGATGTTAAATAGTCTCCATTGAAGACCCTTACCTTCACCACTTTCCAGTGCAGCTTTCAAGATGTCGTTTATTACCACCAGAAACAAGGCTGGTTATAATATGCAGCCTTGTCTGACACCCGTTCGCACAGGGAAGCTCTCGGACAGCTCTCCTCTATGCAAGACGCGACACCTTGCATCTTCGTAGGATTCTTTAATCATAGCTATAACCTTATCTGGAATACCTCTCCTACGCAAAGCATTCCATATGTAATCTCGCTTAACGCTGTCGAAAGCCTTCTCGAAGTCTACAAACATGAGATGTAGTGGCGAACCCATTTCGGCTGACTGCTCTAATATTATCCGTAGGGTATTTGTGAGGTCGGTACAAGACGACCCTTTACGGAATCCAGCCTGATAAACTTCGAGAGTGCTGTCGACGACATCACTAATCCTATTGAGAATTACCTTAGCCATAATTTTTGATACGGCAGTAAGTAGACATATACCACGCCAATTGCCACAATCCCGAAGGTCGCCCTTCTTCGGAATTTTCACAATGACGCCCTCCTTCCATTCAGTTGGATATCTTCCCTCACTCCACACCTTAGTGAAGAGTGGGAGGAGTATATCGGCTGTGATTTCCGGGTCGGCTTTGAGGAGTTCGATTGGTAGTCCGTCTATACCTGGAGCTTTCCTTCCCGCCATTGACCGAATGACGGAAACTATCTCTTCCTTATCTGGGGGATCGTCCCTAATAGAGGATTGTTGCGGTTGGATGTTTGGTGGTTGTTCTGTTTCCGGAATATCTTCCTCTGACAAGATGTTTAAAATATCAGAGAAGTTTTCCTTCCATCGCCGCAACTGGTGTTCACTCATATTAAGGAGAGTTCCGTTGACATCTCTCAGCAGGTGGTTGGCGGTGAAATTCCTGCTCGTCAACTGTTTCATGATTTTGAAAAGTGAACCCATATCCCCAAGGTAAGCCGCAGATTCTGCCTTGTTTGCCAGATCTTCAATGGCCTTTCTCTTGTCGCGTCTAACAGCCCTCTTAAGCTGTATATGAGCATCGCGGTAGTTCTGCCTCAAGTCGGGCGTTCGTTGGTTGACATCGGATTGAGAGATGATTGCCAATTTGGCTTTTTTCCGATCGCCAGCTTTGTCCTCAGTGTCTTGTGGCATCCAGGGTTTCTCACCGCTTTGCACATATCCCACAGATTCTTCAGCACTAGTTAGAAAAGTGTTTCTGGTTGCCTCCCAATTGGCGTCCAGTGTGCGCATTTCATATTTACCCAATGTGGATGACTTTTCGCGTAGAATAGTGGTGTATTCGCGTTTTTTGTTGGGATCTTTAAGTTTATCCACATTAAGCTTGCGCTTCATTTGAAGAATTTGTGGTCGTCGGATAGCTGCTGTACACAATCTCAAGCAGGCAACCGTCAAGTGGTGATCGCTCTCCACGTCAGCTCCACGTTTCGCTCGCACATCGAGGAGACATCTTCTCCATCGCCGAGTTATAGCCAAATGGTCGATCTGGTTCTGAGTAACACCATCAGGGGAAACCCAAGATGTTTTATGATGACTCTTGTGCGGAAAAAGGGTCCCTCCGATGACCATTTGCCGAGTACTACAAAACTCCACAAATAATTTGCCGTTTTCGGGTCTCTTAATCCAAGGTCGTGACGCGTCGACCCAAGGGTCACCATGCCTTCCCATGACGTGTTCTAGTCCAGTGTTGTCCGATCCAACCTGGGCGTTCATATCTCCTGAGATGATAATAATATCACCTCTTGGAACACGTTCGAAGGTGGCACTCAGTTGGCTATAAAACTCCTCTTTGTCACCAGATGTTGCGGTATTAGTTGGTGCGTAGCACTGCAGAATTGTGACGTTTCTGACACTGGTCCTGAGCCTGACGACGATAATCCTATCCGAGATTGGTTCCCAGCTACAATTCCTTTGCTATAGGAAAATGTAATGCATTGTGTATTGATTTTTGATAGAACTATCCGTGTTTTTTGGATTGTGATCATTTCAAGTGGTCGAGCTGAAATTGGCCTATCTTCACGATTATCATCTTCTAACCTCTCTCTACCTCCCAAAAAACGTTTATGCCACAAAAAAACATTTGCTCTACTCAAACAATTATCGCCGTACACTTGTAGTATCAACCGGAATGTTTCTGATGCATTTTTGCCAAGTCTTACGTGAAATTTGTTAATTGCTCTTTGTTCTATGTGATTATTCCAACATCAACAAAAAAGTTGCTTTGGGAGAACTGTCATAACTTTGCTATTTATCAACCGATTCAAGCAAAATTGGTACTACAGGAAAGAGGAATGTCATATATAGATATATAGTTCGAGTCTCGGAACTTAATTGATACACTGTGTATATTTAGTTTTAAGTAAGTATAAAGGTTCAACTGCTCTTTTCATGGATTGTATCCTTTTCTTAAGCCTATTCACAAAATTCACACACTAGAGCAGCGTCATAATTTTCGCTGTCCATTTCCACAAAGGGATTCCTTCCCCATTTTTTGTACATGAAACAATTGGTCCAACCTTCAACTGAGTTTGAATAAAATTCACCGATAAACATTCACAGTCAGAATAGAGTACTTCACCATTCTGCCCCACCCATTTCCATTGATGCGAAACGGGTGAGCAAACTAAAGTTTAACTACACTAAACTAAAGACAATTTAATCATATGTCAAGAATGTACTAATTATAGTTGTAATGTTAACAAGTATGCATACCTTACAGTGGTTACAAAATCAGAAGTTTGAACACAGGCTCAAATAGACCAGAACGAAAACTTCACGCATCAACGCTCAAGAAAACTAGACTAACATGGCTGGCGTAGTTGAGCAGTAATAGGTTGGTCTAGTTTTAGGTATTGCCACTCGCTGGCAGCATCACTATTCAACAATGGCCCTACTGCCCAAATCGGGCCTGGGCCTCCTGACATTCAGGTTCCTTAACATTTTTTTCATTATTGATTGTGGATGGGTTGTTAGCCCTTCGCACAACCCTCTATCTACGAATTTTTCCTTTTCGTAGATTAAGGTAACCAAAGTATATCCAAGCAGGTAGTGTGCAGAAATTATATTACGTCGACCGAGATTTGAACTCACAACCTTCGCATTGTAAGACAAAGACGCTACCCACTAGGCTACTCCTGGCAGCACCTCTATGACACCGAAAAACGTCGAACTTCATTCCGCCCCGGTATCCCGTTGTGCCCCGGGTTCCCCTACAAACATTATTTAAAGTATCTCGATATATTTTTATTTAAATTGCTCTCATAGAACGTAAAATGAATTTCTAATCTAACTTTCTTAAACTTCGCATTTGCTAGAAGAAGTTTTTTCGAGTATTTTGAATGTTCTGTATCACGAATGAAAATATTATAATGCCTTCGACAGACGATGCAAGCTAATATATATTAACTTCCTATTTTGATATAAGAAGGCTTAATTATGTATAGGATAATGACACTAGTAATATCGAAAAGCGAGATAATATAAATTAACTCGCATCGCGAGTTCATATATCGAAAAGTGAGTTAATACGATTTTTTCTCTATCGTGTGTCGACAGCCTTAGGCTGCGAACAGAATGAAAAGCGATGCGAGTTAGTAAGGAGTTGATAAGAAGAGAGAACCAATTAAAGTTTTCTTTTATAATGATTTCTCGATTTAATCCCTTCGTCGGTGCTTAATATTAAGGACTTTGCGCGATTTCATTTATTTAATCTTGCCGTGGTCAAAAGCGAAACATTTATACGTCCACCTGCTCAAAGTCGGTGTGTCCCGCTCAATGAAGAACTGGTCTAGTTACGTTACTAAATAGGCAAAATTATGTGTTTTGATAATGGCAATCGTAATTTCGAAAACTGAAATACTAGGCAGACCTAGAGTCACTGCATGCAAGAAGAACGTAACGCTCCAAATATCGGGCTTCACCTTTGCCAAACTATGGTAAAGCGTCTCTAGTATCCCATGGAGTAACTATAGGTAGACCTACCTACTATTTAATATAGAGAAATATAGAATTACATATTTTGATGTTTCTCGCTGTATAAAACTCTCAAAATAATTTTAAAAGATTTAAAATTCAGTAATAGTTAATGGTTAAATGCGAACCTAGAGAAAATAATTTAGTGAATAAATCTTTCTGCAAAAAAAAAAAAAAAAATAATAACAATAATTGTTAAATTCCAAATAAAATTTGTTATGAAGTATAGGAGGCAGGTGAGATTATAACATAAGAGTATTCGTATAACAAAATTTCCTACATTTGGCTATGCGCACTATATGCACGAGGTGAACAACTTGTGAAAGGTTTAAACATTTGAACTAAAGGAAAGTCAAGAATTATTCATTTATTCATTAGCGAATACTCATATCATAAGTAACTAAATTACAATAATTCATAATTATCGCAAGAAGCTAATGAATTTACCTAAACCGCCCCAATACCATTTCTTGATCAAAAATATCTTTAATCTCGCACTCATGCATGCACTAAATTAAAGCCAAACAAATACCTTTCTACCCCTAAAACAATATTATCCTTGCATGAGCTATCTAATGTCATACTTACCTAGGGTAAATATTATTTCGTACGGTTACTCCTTTTCCCTTAGGACAGTTCGGTGTCAAAAGGAACACTTACAGTTTGGAGTTCACAAACATTTATTTACTTTAATTACACCTGCCCGGTTCTAGTAATTTACACTTATCTGTGCTTGAATAATTCGTTCAAAATAGAATTTGGAGTCTCATCTTTATTTTTCGATTTTTTTTTAAATACCTACGTTATCAGTTACTACAACAACGAGATGGTCTTTTATTACTTTCACCATGATGACTATTTGAAATTTGATAGGTTCGTCTGAAATATGTATATCTTACATAGTCGACCAGAAGTTTTTCATGGATATTGCCCACACATATCTATATGTATACTTAGATGATGACTCCGTACTTAATGTATAGTGTAGCTGATATGTGTGCTAACCGGTGTGAAAAGTGAAACCTTTAAAATGATAGAAGCCTTTGTGTCTAGCGTAATTGTTTTAGTAACCGAAATGAGTGCACTAAAGTGTGGATAAAACTTGTTTGTTGGTGTGCTTATTGTGCCAACCTAGGTCATTATAACCTTAAAAGTATCAATTACATGTAGATTATAATCTTTTTAAAACATAATTAATTTTGATGCGAATTTAAATTTAACGGAAAAATTTCCGGAAAATAATTAATAGAGGCCACTTTTTATGAAATAGTTTCCATTTTTTCTAGTATCGACCCGAATAGGGAAACCCGGGGTTGAACAGGGTACCAAGTTGAAAATATGTTTTAAAAATGCAAAAGGGTTGATTAAGAGAGCTGCCAATTTTTCTATGAACACATTATAATTTAATAATCACAAAAAAAAACAAAACAATAAAATTGTAAAAAAACAAAAGAACAACATTTGTTTTCAAAAATTGAAAATTCTGCCATTTACCACGGACATGGACCAGAACAGGATGGTAGAGACTAGTAAGGTCACTCGTAATAGATACGTAAACAAACGTTTAACTACATTAAAGACAAATTAAATGCACTTCAAGCATGTCCCAACTATCGTTGTAAAGTAAACAAGGATGTATTGTATACCTTACCTAGGTCACAAAATCATTTACAATTCAGGAGTAAAAAATCACACAATGAAAACTTTACGCAACAACGTTCAAGAAAATTGAACTAACATGACTGGAGATTATCTATTTTTATTTATTGCCGCTCGCTGGCTACACTTTGTTGACACCAAAAGAAAGGCGAACCTCATTCCGCCCCGGGTTCCCCTATGTATGTTGCAATCTGACAAAGGGGATCTTATCTTGCTAGAGGTCAAATCTGAGCTTTTGGCATCATTGAAAAATATAGAAATTTCTGAGGAGAACGTCAAAAAAAAGGTTAATAATTAACGAAGTTATGAAATTTTGAAGTAGTTTTTCCCCTCCCCCTTTCAACACCTATCACAATGCAAAAAAAAAACCAAAACATGAAATTTTGACGTAAAATCGTGTTTTATTCTGTACTGAACATTTTGCTTTAGCAAAATAATGTCCCTTTTGCTCGCCTGCGACACATAATTACAATGTTACGAAAACGCACCACCTACTTCAGCTGCTGAACATGACTACTTTTACTCGACATTTAATTATCTGATAGTTTTGAACTGTTTTTGAGATTTCACTGACATAACTCTATCAATGGATTAACCAAGAAAATTTGTCGTAACTTTTAGAATATGTAAATCAATGGTGGCTGATTTTTGAATATTAGCTATTTTGGTTGCATCTCCTGGTATACAGCAAATGTGGTGTATCCTTGCACTCTAAGTGCTTGACGAGATAGGGAGATAAGTTAGAAAAATAAAATCTTTTCTCGGTCGAAAAAAATATAAATAACTATATAAGAAAGTCTATTCTATGTTTGGGTTTCTTTCTTTTTTTATGATTAGTTTAGGAAGGCTCAGGGGCTATGCAGCCATATTGGAGCCGTGAAAAAAATTTGAATCTATTAATATCGAAACTATCTTACCTTATTATAACACTAGATGCCAATCTTATTTTAATAAAAAGTGTAATATTGCGAAGGGGCGATAAACAAACTGCCAAGAAGTTGCGTATAAATAAGGGACGGGTAAAACCACTTTGGGCCAGTGAAACGATTAGCTCGATTCTTCTTGTATATTTGCCACATGACCAGAGGACGTTGTCGGCGTCTTCGTATTGCTCGCAAATATCACATAAAGGCTTAGCTGTTATTCCGAAACGGTTGAGATTACTATTCAGAGCGATTTGATTGGTTCAAGATTTTGGTAGTTTTCTAAACCAGAGATACATTCGGGACTACAAAGTGAGAGTATCGGTCCATGTTACCTCGGTTCCATCGAGCATGCCGAGAATCCAAGAGTCTTTGCCTCAGTAACGTTAGAAAGTCCTCTTTAAGCAGACTGGGGTACAAGGGTTTCGCCTGAGATAACAATGAGCCTTTGCGGGCTAGTTTATGTGCAACTTCATTGCCTTCAATGCCGCAGTGGGAAGGAGCCCATGCTAAAAGAACATTGAAACCTTTCGTCGTAAGCTCCTCCAAGACGATTCTGTATTTATGGAAGAGTTTAATAACTGAGCTTACGTTGCTAGTAGTGAATATTTCCGACAGGCTATCTGATGCAATAAGATAGTTACCCTTAGAATGATGTTCTTTAATGTGTATGCATGCCAAGTAAATTACAATAATTTCTGCAGAAAATACAGAAGCAGAATCTGCCGATTGGAAAGTCGCTTAGCAAGTGTCGTGTCGTACATTGAGGAAAGTTGTCCGAGAGCTTCCCTGTGCAAACGGGTGTCAGACAAGGCTGCATATTATCAACAGCCCTGTTTCTGGTGGTAATAAATGACATTTTGAAAACTGCATTGCAGGAAGAGGAAACATAAATGTCTTCAGTGGGAACTATTTAACATCTTACAGGTCACCTTGATTATACTGAAGACGTGTGTTTACTTTCACATAACCGTTCGGAAAGAGAGTCAAATGTTCGCTCATTGCATTCGAAATGCAAAGAGGCGGGACTGAAAATAAATGTGCGTAAGACCAAGTGCATGCACATGGGTTCGACCACAAGCACGCCGATTATTCTTAACGGACAAGATGTGGAAGAGGTGCAAGATTTTTGTTATCTCGGAAGCATTGTCAAAAAAAAAATATTGAGGGTCGTATAAATAAAGCTCGTCAGGCCTCCGGTATTATTTCCCCTTTCTAGAGGTTGAGAGAAATCCTCTTTCGCACGAAACTACGAGCATTTGACGCATGGTTCAATTCTGTGTTACATAAAAAGTGACCGTTCGGCTAACCAAGAAACTGTAAACTTTCGTGAACCAATGCCTCCGACGCATTTTAACACTACTCTGGCCAGAAGTGATTTCCAACGACGAACTTTGGAGTACAATTGGACAGACCAAAATATGTATTGAGATTCGGAGGCGTAAGTGGCAGCGGATCAGTCACACTTTGAGGAAACCAGTGCGATACATCGCCAAAGAAGCTCTAGATTATAGCCCTCAAGGAAGACGTCGAGATGGTCGACCATGTAGCACATCGAAGCGAGCAGTTGAGCAGGAGACTAGTGGAATAGACAAGTCCTGGCGACAACTGGAGGCCCATGCTTGATATTTATAGTCTAGATGAAATCTGCGTGTATTAAAAGTTGCTTCAAAGTTTGTAACGCGAAGAAATAATGCTTGCACGGAGGCGCCAAGGGTACAGAAATATTTTTTTTCGCTCAAAAATCACAAAACCAGGTGTCTGTCCGTTCGTTCGCTCTCTAGCATATGAGCACATTGAGCTAGAAAGTTAAAACTTTGTACATGTCGTTTTTGACAAGAAAGTAAGGTCAAGTTCCTAATCGGGCCAAATCGCTCCACTCTTTCTGCCCCCCTCCAATACAAAATAACTGGTTTTTAATCATTTACATCAATCAAATTTTCCTCGAAACCATAAAAGCTTTTAATTAAAAATCTAGAAAATATTATTTTTATCATACCACCTCCCGTACAAACTGCACAATTTCACTAAATCCAAAACACTAAAATAAAATAATAATAATGGATAAATTTGGGCACTACACGATAAAAAGAAGATCGCAACTCTGGCACTTTCTACAATATTGATGTACCTTGCCCTCAAGCATGGGTATAGTCGACGTATAAGTTCAGAACACTACCTTCTTTGACATACCTTGGTTGTCTCAATCTACGAAAATGAACAAATTTGTAGACAGAAGGTTGTGCGAAGAGCTAAAAATCCTTCCACAATAAGTAATGAAAATTTTAAGGAACCTGGAAACCAGGAGCATAAGTCCCGAATTAGGTTGTAGTGCCGTTGAGATGAGTAGGAGAAGGCTTTTCTTTAAGGTTTATAATGAAACAATCCTAACAATCGTTCTGATAGAAGACGAATTTTTCTTCATGAGCTTGGAGAACAGTTGGTCTTCTTCTTTAATGGCGCTACGGCCCAAATCGGGCCTTGGCCTCCTGACCTTCAGGTTCCTTAACATTTTTCATTATTTATTGCGGAAGAGTTCGCACAACCCTCTACCTACGAATTTTTAATTTTCGTAGATTGAGGTAACCAAGGTATATTCAAGCAGGCAGTGTGTTGTAATTATGCGTCGACCAGGATTTGAACTCACAACCTTCGCATTGTAAACCAAACACTCTACCCACTAGGCTACACCGTAGCATAGAACAGTTGGTCTTACTAAATATTAATCAGAGAGCAGAAAATCTTGCAATAATAAAAAACTTCAACACTCATACTGGAATAGAATGTGTACTTGGGAAACCAATGCAGTTATCTTTTTCCAGCTCAACATGTGAAAAAAAAAATAATTGAACGTCGTCTTAAGCCCTATACTAATGAAGTAATTGGCGAATACCAAAGTAGATTCAGAACCGGACGATCTACAACAGATCAGATATTCTCGGTGAAACAGGTGCTTGAGAAATGCTGGGAATATAACACAGACGTGCACCAAATCTTCGTAGATTTTAAATAAGCATACGACAGTATCGACAGGAGCGTACTGTTCCAAATCATGCTTGACATTGGAATTCCCTCAAAACTAGTCCGACTAACAAGACTCACAATGACGAACACTGAATCCCAAGTGAGAATACAAACCGATTCCACAACCAGCTTTCGAACGGAATGTGGTTTAAAGCTGGGAGATGGTCTAGCCCCCATGCTTTTCAACTTGGCACTAGAATATGTCGTCCGAAAAATCCCAGTCGACACCAACGGGACACTACTATTCAAGTCCACCCAACTAGTAGCATACGCTGACGATATTAACATGCTAGCAAGATTCTTCCCTAGTGCTAAGGAGGTATTTGCCAATATTGACTCCGCCGCAAAAGAAGTCGGGTTGCGCATTAATGAAAGCAAAACAAAAGTAATGACGCAAACAAGAAGGAGAACGCCAATCAGACAAAACATAACAATTGCGGAATATAATTTGGAGAGTGTGGACAACTTCATATACCTTGGGGCTAATCTAGCAAAAGGACGCTAATGAAACAGACGAAATCAAACGACGAATAATACTTGCAAATAAGACGTATTATTCGGTACTTCCAATAATGAAATCCAAGAAAGTGATCAGGAACAATAAGCTGCGGATTTATAAAACTATTATACGACCTGTGCTGTTATGGCAGCGAGACGTGGACATTAACGCGAACTTCCGAAAAAGCAGTTAACGCATTCGAAAGAATGGTCCTCCGAAGAATTTTAGGACCTGTGAATGAAGGAACGGAATGGCGAATAAGATACAACCATGAGTTGTACCAACTTTACAACGAGCCAGAAGCTCCAATGTTCATCAAGCTACGTAAACTGCAGTGGGCTGGCCACGTAGAGCAAATGGAAGACAGAAGAATCCCCAAACGTGGTCTTAAAGGCAAAGCGAGAGGTATGGAAGACTCGGTTGATGAAGACAGCAAAGCCATATTAAAAAACATAAAAGGGCTACGATTGCGCGTAAAGCGCAATCTTACGATACTCTAGATGAAATAGAATTTTTTGTGATCCCAAGAAATTTTGTATGGGGTGTGCGCGTAAAGCGCAATCTTACGATACTCTAGATGAAATAGAATTTTTTGTGATCCCAAGAAATTTTGTATGGGGTGTGATAGCATTGAACTAATTTTTCCCCCATCATGCTAAAGTAGCTATAAAAATGTTTTATACAAAATGCTTACTCCAAAAATTGAATAAGAGCTGAGAAAATTAGTGTATTAGATTTAGTGAAAATGTGCAGTTTGTATAGGAGGTGGTAGAAAGAGTGGGGGATTTTAGTGATTTTTTCAGAAATACCTAAGAATATCATAAAATTGACATCTCTTAAATTCTAGGCTAGTAACATTCATACTTTTCAAGAAAATAGATTTTTTGTGAAGTTGTGAAACTGTGCCAAATTGTATAAGAGGGGGTAGAAGCAGTGAACCTAATCAAATATTTTTTTCTGATCTTAGTTATAATGCTAAGTAAATATTTATTTCAAAATGTAAGCTCGATAAATGTTATATGTTCTGAGAAAATCGGCTTAGAGCATTTCATGAAAAAGTGTAGTTTGTATGGGAGGGAGTGGAAGAGGGAGAACGAAAATATTTTTTAGACTGTAGATTGAAATTATTATGGAATTAATATATCCCGAAATTCAGACTAATAGCTTTTATACTTTACGAGCAAATCCATTTATTGTCGAATTGCGAAATTGTGTCATTTTGTATGGGAGAGGGTAGAAGGGGTGAAGCTAATCATCTAATTTTTTTTGGTCTGACTAATAATTCTAAATAAATTTTAGCTCGCTAAACTTTATATGCACTGAGTAAATTGGCTTTAGAGTATTTCTTTAAAAAGTACAGTTTGTATGGGAGGTGGTGGAAGGAGGGGGAGGGCACGCATAATTTTTATACGGATTGATATTATCATAAAAGTAATATATTCCAAAATTCAGGCCAATAGCTTTTATACTTTTTGAGCAAATCCGTTTATTGTCAAATTGCGCAATTGTGTCATTTTGTATGAGAGGGGGTATAAGGGGTGGAGCGTTTGGCCCGTTCACGAACTTAACCTTACTTTTTTGTCAAAAACGACGTGTACGAAATTTGAGCTTTCTAGCTCAACGCGTTCTCAAGCTAGAGAGCGAACGGACGGACGGACATCCGGTTTTGAGATTTTTGAGTGATATAATTAACTTCTGTATCATTCATTTTTTTCTCCGAGCCTTATTTATTGGCGTTACAAACTTTAAAGCAAACTTATAATACTCTCAGATTCCATCTAGAGTATAATTAGCAGCTGGAGGACGCGGTCTTTGGATCGAGACGATTGGAGGCGACGACTTCAGGGGGCCAGGGTCCGATTTGGGATGTCGCGCCATTGATGATGATGTACAACAAAAGGCACCAGAAAATCTTGTTTTATATACAAGAAGCCTATTTGCGGCGAATACTGTGTAACTACAACATAATATTTACTACTTAGCACCCAATTCTCAAAGCCAAAATAATATACATAAATATAACTAGAATACATATATTAAATATTTGTAAAATTTATATAATAATTTAATATACGTAATATGTTAAAAATATGAATACTATTTTCGACCCTGTTTTACCGTTTTTCAATACTGTCTGCTTCAGCCTAAAAATTTTTGGGCCACACGTGTGGCCTTGTCTTGACTTAGGATATTTAAATCTTATTTTGCAAACCTCCAGGTGTTTACAACTTAAGAAATGTGATAAATAGTTACAATCCCTTAAAACATGTTAATTGAGAATATCCTGAAGTTTCAATTAAAAAGCTACTCAAAGATAAAATTGCCATATTTGTGATCAGGTATTGCCACAAGGGTTAGGGATCTATGAATTTTAAATTATTAAATTTTTTTTAGTTGTGACAACCTTATTCTGAGGTAGCGAATGTAGCTTCCCTGTTTCAAAATCCGTCTCCTACAAGAATGTAAGGAAGGAGGAGGCGCAATAATTGAATGTAACACAGGGCGCGAAAAAGTTTGATCCGTTTCTAGATTTTCTAAATTCACCCAACACCTAATCTCTACAGATAATGCAGTCCAAAAAATTATTTACATATTTTATCTCGTAAGGCCGGATGCTCTTGAAGAATAATAAAGTTAAGGCCAACATTTTTGGGCAGTTATTTATAGTTTTCATATGTATCGAACCGATAAAAGTATGATTTTTCTATTACCACCAAAAAATTGATATAGAAAATTCAAATTTTTTTTCTGTATATAAAAACCTAAAGTAAAATGAAAGAAAGCCACCCATTAAAAATAGCATTCAAATATCGCACCATTAAATCTTCCATAACAAAAGCGAAAAATGAAAAACCACCGAGCATGCAACTGAACCATGTTATTGGATAGCTTAATTGTGACACGGAGATAAGTCGTCTTTAATCCTGCTCACTGTGTAGATAACGTTGAATTTATGCAGGTCCCGCACTGTAGAAAAGTGCATATACACATACGTGCTACAGGCCTAAACGTACGGATGGCTGAAATACGAGGGTGAATCTTGTCACCCACACACAGGATTTGGCACAAAATGCTTGTGATATGCTTGTAAGGGATAATCTCGAATGGATTTCCATTTGAACTATATATGAGTACCCGGTACACGCTATGTACAAAGAGATCTATCGCTTAATGGATTCCACAAGCTCGGGTTTATGAGCTCAGCCAATATCAATGGCTGCCTAGATTTCCGTAAATCGCATTGGAAAGGGAAATGTGAGGCATCGGTGGTTCCTTCTCCCGCCCAATACCTTCGATTGCGAGGATATAGGCAGGCAACTTCACTTGCACTACGGCTCCTTCCGATGCTATCGCTTAGATTCATCTGCCACTTCGGTAATACCCCACCTCGTCTCTCGATTAATTAGCTTCGTGTACAAAATCGCAAATGAATGCAAAACAGTCTTGTGCTGTGCAGCTCTCTGATCCTAACAGTATTTCGTTATTTATTTCTTTTTAATATGATTTCGCAGAGTAGGATAAGAGGAAGCCTGTATGCATTACACAAATGGAAGACTCGAGAAATCGAATCACCTGGCCCAAGCCCAGGTCGATGGATGATAACATTGGGATACCCAGGTCGCACTCTATAGGAGGCACACACTCAGTTTGCAGCCCATTAGTGGTATGGAAAGCAGGCAGCCAGCCAGTCAACTATGCTGTTCGACATCTGCTCAAGGCGAATTTCGTTTGCATTCGAATGCACACATTTCGAAAAATTTTGTGATTGCAAACTCGTATGAGATGCAGCAGCAGCAGCTCAACTCTGCACTTATGCATGCATGCAGCTGCCGCAACAACAACATCAACTTCAACAAAAACAAAGACTGCGGGCAGCAGCATCACGCCGGCAGAAACCCATCATAGCGCTAGCACAGCTCAGGCATCAGCCGGCTATTGATGAAACAAAGGCCACCGGGACTAGAAACGTGCATAATTACAAAATTTTGATTGAGATAAAAACGGTGCCATAATGGTTTAGGCCTACGCTAATCGTCTCCGATAGCTGTTTCGAAATGCGCCGCATGGTACGACGTAGCACGTGCCCCATTTCCCTATAGTCGCTTTCAAATGCTAAACTCTATTACGGCAACTTAATGGAATTACGTGTGGACGTGAATGATTCGAAATGACATGGAAACCTAGAAAAATCCTTGAATTTTTCCGTATTAAGTTCTTCGGGATCAGCATGTTTGCATACGTGGAGCGCCAATGCCGGAAGGCTAAATTGCGCTTCGAGTTTAACATCATCTCAGAACTCGTTCGTTGGCAAACGACTCAATTAACCTTCTGCCCGGAAAGTGTTTCGAAACAATTTCCAGATCCTGACTGAACGTATGGAGCTATATACAACCCTCCTTCGAATCATTTTGTTCAATTCCATATGAAAAGAAATAAATTCTTAATTGCTTGCAGGCAGGCTCGACAGAATTTAAAGGTAAACTTCTGTGGAATTTGGCTTCAGCATTCGTCGAAAATTTTTCAGGGCCCAATATGTATACAGAATTGTGTTTACGCAAAAAATGGAGAGGAAAAAATGGGATTCTACCCCGTAGAGATCTCGATAAATCTTTTGGAGATTTTTTAGCGTATGTATGTAGAGAATGGAGCTTCTCTATTTTGATGTAGGCATAAGTCCAAATCGGACAGGTGAAAACAAATTTTCTATCCATGGCCAGAGGAAAGAAAATCAATAAATTTCTTTATGTTTATGCCAGGCTTCGAGAGTTGAAATTATCCAGTAGGCCCTTTTCCAATGGGATTTTTCCAATGCTGTTATTTTTTGTATCGTGTTTTAACGATCGATCATAAAAACTTCGGTCAATTGATTCTGAAAACTTAAATAACCGGGCAATGGTAATTAAGTTCAAGAACGTGTTGATAAGACAGTTCAGAAATTATAAAGAGAATTAATTTTTTTTTATACTTAAAAATTCTATTAGAACCTAAGAATACGTAATAAATTTTCCAATCAATAAATTTTGTAGGCAATATGCATTATGTAATTAAAGAATTCTGAATGGATAATAAATTTTTCTGTTCTATAAATAATGTCTGTCATATCATCTGATACCCGCTCCTGTGAGATTGAGGCAGTATAATACACCCATAGCCCGTCCTGCATGCCCTTAAAAATGGCAAATGGTTCATGAGCTTATGACCCGTGATCTTAAAATGATACGAGAAACGGATATGAACGGATTCTACGGTAACGACTTTTGTCATTTGAAAACGGACTATGATTGGCATCTGGAACGTTCGACCATTGAATGACGATGGAACGGCTGGGGTCACTTGGTCCAAACACCGCCAAACAGTGATCGACCTTGAAATAGAGCACTATCACATCCAGATCTTAGGCTTGAGCGAGGTCAGGTGGACAAGATCAGGAGAAGAACGAACCCCTAGCGGAAACACTATTCTTTACGTTGGTTCTGAGAGTAAAGCCAAAAATGGCAGTTTAATCAGCTGGGATCCAATCTCAGATAGGATTATCATCGCCAGACTCAATACCAAGGACAGAAACATCACAATTCTACAGTGCTACGCACCAACTAATACCGTAACACCTGGTAACAAAGAGGAGTTTTATAGGCAACTGAGTGCCACCTTCGAGCGTGTTCAAAGAGGTGATATTATTATCATCTCAGGAGATATGAAAGCCCAGGTTGGATCTGACAACACTGGACTAGAACGCGTCATGGGAGGCATGGTGACCCTTGAATTGACGCATCACGTTCTTGGACTAATAGGCCCGAAAACGCCGAATTATTTGTGGATTTTTTTAGTACTCGACAAATGGTCATCGGAGGCATTCTTTTTCCACGTAAGAGGCCATAAAACATCTGAGGTTTCCCCTGACGGTGTTACTTAGAACCAGATCGACTAGTTGACTATAAGTCGCCAATGCAAAAAATGTCTCCTCGATCTGCGTGGAGCTAACATGGGGAGCGATCATAACTTGATGGTTACCTGCTTGAGTTTGTGCTGACCAAATATCCGAAGGTCACAATTTCTCCAAATGAAGCCCAGCCTTAATGTGGATAAACTAGGAGACCTCAACAAAAAACACGAGTGGACCGCCATTCATTCGAATATGAAATGCGTGCATTGGAGGCGAAAGGGGAGGCAAACTGAAACACATTTCTAACAATGGTGGGATAAGCGCAAAGAGGTGAGAGCCCTAGATGTCGCAAGACACATGGGCAAGATTGACGATCGAAAAGAATTGGCAGTCATCGTTCAACGCGATGCTAGCCAAAGAACTCTCGACTTGAGACGGAACTTCCGCCATGCTCATATCCAGCGCGACAAGGGAAGGGCCATTGAATATTTGGCCAATAAGGCAGAATGTGCGGCTTGACTTGGGGATATGGATTCGCTATTTAAAATTATGAAACAGTTGACGAACAGAAATTTCGCCACCAGTCTGGTGAGAGATGTCAACGAAACTCTCTTAATATGAGTAAACACCAGTTGCGGTGATGGAAGGAATACTTCTAATATTTCAAACATTTTGTCAGAGATAGATTTTACTGAGAAAGAACAATTGCCAAACATCCAACCGTAACAATCCTCTATTAGAGACGATCTCCCCGATAAGGAAGAAACACCTCCTCTCCCCCCCGCCCTTCTCCAAAGTTTGCGAATCAACTGAATTTTCCGTAGAAGCACTATATTTGACATTTTAAACATCTTGTCAGAGGAAGATATTCCAGAAACAGAACAACTACCAAACATCCAACCACAACAATCCTCTATTAGGGACGATCCTCCAGATAAAGAAGAGATAGTTTCCGCCATTCGGTCAATGGCGGGAAAGAAAGCCCCAGGTATAGACGGACTACCAACCGAACTCCTCAAAGCGGACCCGGAAAAACTGCCGATATACTCCTCCCACTCTTGACTGAGGTGTGGAATGAAGATTAAAGAATCCTACGAAGATGTAAGGTGTCGTGTCTTCCATGGAGAAGAGTTGTCCGAAAGCTTTCCTGTGCGAACGGGTGTCAGACAAGGCCGCATATTATCACCAGTCCTGTTTCTGATGGAAATAAACAACATCTTGAAAGCTGCACTGGAAGGTGGGGAAGGTAAAGGTCTTCAATAGAGACTATTTAACATCTTAAGTCACCTTGATTATGCTGATGACGTGTGTTTGCTTGCACATAGCCGTTCGGAATTATAGTCAAATGTTCGCTCGTTGCATTCTAAATGCAAAGAGGCGGGACTGAAAATAAAAGGATATTGAAGCTCGTAAAAATAAAGCTTGTCAGGCCTTCGGTATCCTTTCCCCTTTCTGATGACAGAGAGAGATCTCCCTTCTCACGAATCTGCGAGTTTTTGACGCATGCGTCAAATCCGGGTTATATGGTGGTACTACGTGGACGTCGACTTACCAAGAAACTACAAACTTTCGTGAACCAATGCCTCCGACAGATTTTACGAATATTCTGGCGAGAAATGATGAACTTTGGAGTACAACTGGACAGACTAAGATAGGCATTGAGATTCAAAGACGAAAATGGCAGTGGATGGGTCACGCTTTAAGAACGCCTAAGAAAAACATTTCCGTACTCTGGATTGTAACCGTCAGGGAAGATGTCGGGTTGGTTGCATATGGGAAGGAGCTGGTGAAAAGGAGGCCAGAACATTTCCTGGCCACTGATGCGCAGAATTTCGCATTGTAGAAGAAAACTGTTTTTGTCTATGATTAGTAAAAAATTTATAAATTACCAATTATCTTATACTTTGATATATTAGGACTCTTTGGCCTGTTGCAGAAACCGCACATACTCTTTTTCATCTTCTTTGAACCACTTCTTCAAACTCGATCTATATGGGAAGTCATAAGAAACAGCGTCTTTAGGATACGTTCCGCTAAAAGCCGTGTAGGCCTGCAAACGCTTGTTTGGAATTTAGCTCATAATGTGATAATGTGTGGCACGGACGATGGCGCTAACACTGCTCGAATCGGAACATAGCCTTAATGTAAAAATTAATTTTATCGTTAAGCAACAACAGAGGAGGTTTTTTTTTGTTGTTGCCGTTTCTTATAGATTATTTTTAGGAAAATGTGAGAAGAAAGGGAATATAAGAGACAACTAAGTTAGAAACAAAAATTTTTCTTAAAGATTTCATCATCACATCAAACAGATTTATTATCTACAAATTATTTATTTCCATTTCTTTCAAATCTAGTTCTTACCGGAACAAACTTTAGATTGAACTTAATCTAATGATAATTTTTAACTTCTTTAAGCTAGATACAAAATTTTTTAATTAATTATTAATCAAAATAATTTGGCGCGAGTACCGGAAATATTCATCTTGAATTGTTTTACTTTTTAGGTTTTTTTTTTTCTTTGATTTTCTCTTTATCTAATATGATAAATTGTTGCAAGAAAAAAAATATATTTTACGGTTTGTGGTAAGAACACCGTCTCTAATCGATTGAAAAGAAATATTAACAAAAAATTAATTAATAATTTAATACATTTCCGGAATAAATTAATTTTAATTCCCAAACCTAATTCTGATTTTCGCATGCAGCAGCCTAAAATGGAAAAAAATATGAAATTCATTTAAAAATAGGCAAAGCTTTTCTTTTGGAGCGCCATTCTTCTCAAGTAATTTCTATAGCTGCTGGTAAAACACGTGCAATTTCGTTGAGCCGTTGACGACCAAATATCAATCAATCTCCTTCCCCCTACAGAAACAGTTCCCTTCCACAAGGCGCGACTCTGGCCATAAGCCGTTAGTTATCGCCAGGATTTTTTTTATTCCTCTGGTCTTCTGTTCAACTAATCGCTTCCACGTGGATTCTAATCCAGAGCTTGTTTGGCGATGTTTTGCTCTGGTTTCATCAAAGTGTGACCGATCCACGGCCACTTTGAATCTCAATGCCTATTTTAGTCTGTTCAGTTGTACTCCAAAGTTCGTCGTTAGAGATCACTTTCTGGCCAAAATATCCCTTGCATTTTCTTAGTGAGTCAAATTGTCAATTTCCATGTAGTGTAACGATATAACAAAAGATTTGACGCATGCGTCAAATACTCGCAGGTTCGTGCGCAGACCAGACATGCGAAACAAAGGCTATTTGGCCGTTTTGGCCGTGTAATATGTACTCGTAGCTTATGTAATTCCTAAATTAAATAAGAGTGCAAATGTACAACTCTTTCAGATGTATTCGTGGAGTACTTCAGAACTAACGCGTAAATTGATCTGTCGCTCCGTTTAAAATCTGTATTGCATAAAAAATTATACGCATCCCCATCGCAATGCATTCTTTTGATTTTGCGTGACGTGGGAACAAAACGATAAAAATTCAAGGAACTGTCTTATTTAGCTCTATTTGAACTAAATGGTAATCTCTAATCACTATTTCAAAGACATCCTCAGTGAGCTAGATATGCGCGTAGTTAATGCTATAAAAAGAATTTCGCGACTTCCACGACAAAGAATGCAGCATAAAATTAAATCGCATGCAATTCCATGCCGACATCAGGAGTATCTTCTGTAACCCCATTAATAAATAGATAATTCGCCATACAAAGCTATTAATTTATTTATTTCATTTCATTGTAAAATACCTGCAATGCTGATTTTGCATAGTTCGATTCTACGTCGTGAATCAAAATGCTGGGTGGCTGACACACAAGGTCGAGTGTCAAAGATTAATCGAATATTATGAAAATTTAAATCCGCATAATCCCTATCTGTCAGCAGGTGATAAAATACGATTATAATTCCCTATTATAGCGTAGTAAATAAAATTGCGCTATTGTCGAATGCTTGGAAAGGTTAGCAGTGCGAATTAGATTTATTTTTAAGTCCCTTTGACACAAACGAAGTGCATTCCGTGCGTGTGCAACGATTTAATACTTTTACTAATGGCGTTTTCGAAAGCACTAGCAATATAAATATAATCATTATTTCTAGGTTTTTTTTTTAACGATGCGGATGGTAATGTGATTTTATGGTTATTTTAATCGTTAAGCTTGCTGCCAAATAAGAAAATAATTGTTATGATTTTAATTTGGATTACAGGTGTTTAAATCGGTACTATATTGGCATTTTTCGCTGCACGAATTTAGAAAATGGTAAAATCCTGTTTTGTATGTAGTTAATTCATTATTTTTTCAAATCATCCATTTACACTTATTGGCTCTGTAGGCTGATAAGAATTAATTTTAAATTTTTGAGCTCTTATTAATTATATCACACTTAAGAAAAAAATATTTTACTCTTCTCTCGAATCGAATTTTCTCGGAAGGTAAAGGTTGATATACTTTTAACCTAATCTAATTCGGGTTAGTTTCTGGCAATCAGCTATTCGAAAATTATTTTCATCATTTGTCTATTTTTTAATTTTTAATCTCATTTTGTACATAATTCCAAATCAGTTCATCATCAAGGAAAACTTTTTTCTCGGGTTCATGGTCATATGTTTCCCACATTTCTGAAATCTGAATTGAGATTATTTTAATTTATTATTCCAAGAATAAAGTATTGTGATCAACACAGAAAAAGAAAATTTGCAACCCTAAAATTATTATTATTATTATTTTTTTTTTTTTTTTTACTTTTCATGACAAGGTTATATTAGTCTAAAAATTCAAAAGAGAAATCGTTTGCCTGTACGCTTCACGTCATCGCTTTTTAAATTGCAGCGACTCATACCTCCGAAACCCTTAGAGCTGGGAATTTCATTTTTGGGTGGATTGTAGATTGGGTGAAGAACTTAAATTACCTATTTTTGGGAGTGTTGGGTGGAAGATAAAGGCGGACTGAGGACTCTCTAACGCTTTGAGTTATAAAGTATCGGGTGAGTGCAAAAGTCACACAGTGATAGGCAAACAAAGTTCTTTATTCAATCAGTGATGTGTTCTCCATCGTTTTCTATAATCTGTTTCCAACGTTCTAGCAGCATACGGATGCCGCGATCATAAAAACTGCGCGGCTTAGATTCGAAGAACGAAGTTTTTTAAGGCTTCCAAAGAGTCAAGTTTTTTTCCATTTAAAAGATTTTACAATGGCCGGACCAAGTGATAATCAGATGGTCCGATATCAGGAGAATACGGTGGATGAGTTAGGACATCCCATTTCAGGCTGTTCAGTTTGCGCAGCGTCTGTTTCGAAATTTGACAAAATCGGACGTTTCTGTTTGATTTCTCGATTCAGATTGGTTAATTGGCGACAGTACTTGCCCGAATCAATCGTTTGGTCAGCTGGGAGAAACTCAAAATAAATTATGCCCTTGCAATCCCACCAAACACAGAGCATCACCTTCATGGGGTGCAAACTGGCCTGTGACATTGCGTCACCATGCTCACCTACCTGTTTCCATGTGCGTTTGCGCTGAACATTGTTCTACAGGACCCATTTCTCATCGCTCGTTCCTAATCGATCCAAAAACGGCTCGTTTTTGAGCCGCCCGAGTAAAGAAACGGCAGCAGATATTCGCTCGATTTTGTTCGTCTCGGTTAGCAAATGGGGCACCCATATATCGAGCTTCAAATCGAATCCCATGTTTTTAAACGTCGAAAAGCGGTTGATCGGTCAACGTTAAGTGCTGTAGCAACTTTGTCTGTTGAAATTCGCGGAGTATTCTGAACTAAAGTACGCACAACATCGTCATCTATGTGTGAAGGTCAACCTGAGCGTGGCTCGTCTTCAAGGTTAAACTCTCCGCGGCGAAATTTCGCAAACCATTTTTCCACAGTTCGTTTAGCTGGTACTTTATCTCGATAAACCTCTTGAATGTTTTTTACGGCTGCTGCAACGTTTATTCCCTTCCGAAACTCGTAAAGCATAACATGCCGTAAATGCACCTTCTTATCGACACACATTTTGAAAGTAATCTTTCTCGAAGCAGTTTGTATCTACACAAAATATTTTGTTTCAAATGAAAGCTGCACACGTCACCTTTCCAACGGTCTGTCGTACGTAGATGACAGTATTAATGACAACACTTTACGCCGCTTCTAACGCCATCTATTGCACCTCCGTGCGAACTTTTGCACTCACCCAATAGAATTTTTGTCATTTGTAGCAAAAAAGTGAACAGGTCACATCTAATTACTCCTTCTACCACCTCCCATACAAATTATGAAATTAAACTATTAAAGCTATTGACTTTAAAATTTGACCAAATAATAATATATAATAAATAACAATATAAATAGCATCAACATCGACAAACTCCGATCTGTTCATTTCTTCTACTTCCTCCTATAGAAATACACAGTTTTGCAAAATATATAAAACTTCGGTGTCCTCCTTATATCTCCTCCCATACAATTTTCTTAATTTTTAGAAATTTATGAAAAGCATTTCCCCTTCGAATAATGAAAGCTATCGACTTTAAAATCGAAAATTTGTTTACCATCTTCCATACAAATGTCACAGTTTTAAACAGACAATTTTTAAATTTGTTTAAAAAATTTCAAAATCACAAACATTTAACTCGGCACAAAACGTTTGCATATTAAGTTCATATTTAAATAAACTGCCAAAAAGTCGAGCCCAACTTGATTATTTTTGAGACAAGTTAAAGATGCATGGAAAGTCAATATGCAAGAAAGACTAAGTGGAACCTGCTTTCAAAAGTGGAACCCCCTTTCACAAGTGGAACCCCCTTTAGGGCAGGGATGAGGCCAATTCAACACCTAGTTGCGAATACGATCAATAGCTCCAGCACATGTAATCAATATTTCATTCGTTTATGCAAGTTTGGGTTTCATGAGGGACGGGTGATATTAAGGGTGGGTGGATGTCAATAATTTTTCAATTGATTGTTTCAATTACGTCCAATATTCTCAGCATACAATGTAAGTTTCATAGTTGTAGAATTTTCATAAAATTTCATTCACAAAACCAATCATTTGTATGGGAGGGAGAAGAGGATGTAAGGAAAATGTAAAATTTGTGATACAGTTTTATTTCATTTCTCTTTTAAGGTGCTCGTATAAAATTTCAAGTTCGTAGCTTTTTGTTGGTTTGCAGTTGATTTATTGAAATTGGTCGGTGTATGGCAGGGGGTAGAAGGGCAAGTGCGATGTCAAAACTTTTGTCGCAGATCCATTTCAACTACTTTCAAAAGATTTTGTGCAAAATGTAAAATTGATAGCGTTTAATAGTTAGGTGATAATTGATTTCTTGAAAATGGTCGAAAAAATAATTTTGTATGGGAGGGGGCAGAAATTTAAAATATATTCGACCATTTAATATTTTATTCTTTTAGATTTTTTTTTTAAATGCATTTTGCAAATTTTCAAGTTTCTAGCTTAAAATTTCATTTTTCAGTTTATGTGTTTTTTTCATTGCACATGAAACACCTTGTGCACGTTAGACCAGAGGGGTTGGTGCATAACAATTGTGGAATTTTATTATTTTTTCTGTACCTAGTCAAGTCATAAATATTGGTACACAGAAAAATCGACGCCAAATGAAAACGAATTAATATTTTTCAAAACTTTTTTTTTCTTTTTATTGGGTTATTCAATGGCTACAAATCTTAGAACAACTTATTCGAAATGACTTCCATTTGCCTTCCAGCACGACTTGAGACGATCTGGCCACTCATCGTTCGCGAGACGCACTTCATGCATGGGGAAATTATCCACTGCACGGACAAGGGCTCGCTTCAACGACTTAATATTTGGGTGTCGAGTAGAGCAAGTTATACCCTCTAATTCGGAACACAACTTGTAATCTAACGGGTTGAGGTCTGGACTACCAACTGGCCAATCATCCGGAACGTTGTTTTTGAGCCACAGTTGAGTCGTTTTTGCCTTGTGAGCTGGAGTAGAGTCTTGCTGGAAAGTCCAAGGCTTGTTGGCGAATATAGATTGGTTAAGAGGCTTCACAATGGGTTCCAAGACGGTCGATTGATATACTTTGGCCGCTGTTTTCACTCCTTTCTCGCCAAAATGAAGCTTGGTAACGCCATCGTAGCTCACTCCCCACCATACCATTACAGACGCGGGATGGTGGCCTCTTTGGACCCTCGGGAGGAGTTGGGATGCTTCTCTGGATGACCGAACATACACACGGTCGTTCTGTTTATTGAATGATTCTTCTACGGTGAAGGTTTTCTTGTCAGCAAACAGAAATTTTCTGTGAGCGTTCTTCGCGTACCGACTGCGTAACGCTTTCGATTTTCGCTTGCGTTTTTCCTTCAATGCGGCCGTGAGCAGGTGTCCAGTGTGTCACTTGTACGCGCTAAGTCCCAAATCTTCTTTGATAACGCGAGACATGGATTTTTGCTAAATTCGCATTTCCCGCGACAAGATTTTGTTTTTCCAGCGATTTTCAGTCGATTCGTTTCTTCACGGCTTTGATCGCTTTCGGAGTTCTCACAGTGCGCGGGCGGCCGGATCTTTGACGGTCTCGTACTCCACCAGTATCCTCAAACAACTTCACAGCACGATACACAAAATTGCGAGTGATTCCAAGCGGTCGCAACGTCCAAAATATATCGCTTCTTTCCATGTTGCATTTTAGTAGGCCAACTACAACAATACGATTTTTGATGTCGCCCCATTCCATGATTGTAAAAAATTGATGCCAAAAACTTTTTACGTGGCAATGAAGCAGAAATGTCAACTGTCAAATCGCAGTCAAGACGAAATGGATGCGCCAAATATTGCATTCGTAATGAATGCGTTTAGTTGTGTACCAATATTTATGACTTGACTAGATATGTACAACAAATAGGTATATCCACGTGGAAAATTTAAACTTTGTATCTTTCACCAGAGCCCTTAAAAAATCACTCAAAATTTTCGACATTTTTGGTTACCACCTCCCTCCTCTTATACCTCCCGATGTAAAATTTTTACCAAAATTAAAAACTATCTAGTTCTATAATTTAATTTTAATTTGATATCTGCTCTCAGTTTTGAATTATAACGGTTTGAAATTTTGGAAGTGCACCATTTTTGAAATGCTCCCCATTTCCCCCCAATACTGTTTTGTCCAAATGTTATATTTTACTCGTATTTCTATAGTATAGTTTAATATAGGTTCCAAGTTTCAATTACATAGCTTAATAAATAGCCGAGATAATGATTTTTAAGTGTTTTTCTTTGCACCCTTCCTGACCCTCTCCCTAACAATAATTAGCTTCTATCTAAACTGATTCTAGTGGACCTATATGCCAAAATATCAATTTTTTATGGTAAGTAATTTCGAAGACATAATTATTTGAAAGAAAAAAAAAATCGGCCGATAATTGGTTTTTAGCCCCCCCTTTTTACACCCCAATGGATACAAAAATTAAATTATTTTTGAAAGTTGTCCCACAAACCCCTCTTAATGTATGTTGATTTTTAGCTTCCTAGCTGTAACCATGGTCGAGATATTTGAATTCGTATTTATCGGTTTAAGCGCTCTCCCCGCCTTCCCCAAAACCCGTACACCCCACAATGGGTATCCGCAACTATCTATAATCCCCCAAAAAAAGAACTTTCTATCTCTAAGGGTTTGGGAGTTAATGTGCGCTGTACGGCGGACGACGGACGGATTTTTTTTGCATATTTAGGCTATTTTAGTCATGAGACGCGAAAAAACAAAATTTCAGGGTAGCCATTTTTTTTCCAAGTCGATCATAATACTTTATTTTTAAAATAATAAAATAAAATTATAAACAAAAGTCAGTTGTCTTTATTTTAAAGAATTTGAGATGACATATCCGATGCATTAAACTTTTTCACATTTCATCTAGAGTATCACAAGGTTGGGCATCAGACGCAATCATAATTATTTTCTGTTTTTCCGGAAAAAAGGACTTGGCCGCGAGGATGCGCAGTGAAGCAGTTTTAAGGCCACACAATGAAATTAACAAATCTAAAAACCGAATGTGAAAATATCGAAATCGAATTAAATTTCAAAATTCGTATGGATATTTCATTTATAGGTAAAAATACAATGTTAAAAATTCTTCAGAATTATTCGTAAATGATCATCATCATATTTTGTTTTTATACCTTACAGACATATTGCTAGATCTTCGATATGTAAATAAAATATTTTTTTCAAGGTTTGCAAGGTGTACATATACCACTAGATTGTTATTGTTTTTTACGTTAGCTAAAAATGATGAAACTACATATTCTACTAATCTTTTAAATCAATTATAACGTAATAGTGTGAAATTTAAACATTTCTGGAAATATCGTGAAATTTTGTTTATTTTATTAGAACAAAAGTTGACACGAAATTGTTTATTTAACAATAGAAATGACTAAATCCAAAAAACACACACAGTATAATATCTATGATGTTTGTGAATCATCGCAACATCATCGTAAAATATTGCGATTTTACAGGTAAACTATAGATTTTAATGTGCATACTTTTTTTTATCTTTTTCCGGTTCGTTCGTGAGATAAGTAAATAATAGAAATAATGTATTTGTAACTATTTAAATCATCTCTGTTTCGATACTTTTTCTTTTTCTATATTTAATAAATTCAAACTTCACTTATACTCGGATACATTAGTAATGATCAGAAAAATGATTCCCATGATGCAATAATTTTATAATAGTTTTGAGATAATCAATAAACGTATAGCTTTGGTGAATGCCGACTATAATTATAATTGGTTAACCTTGCGCTGAAGAAAGATACAATGAATGTTCAGAAAATTTTGAATGCATAACAATTGACCTAAGTGAGTGTACGTATTGGTAAGTACTTACGTATTTCATTTAAAATGTTAGGGTTTTCTTTTTTTTTATATACCAAAATAAGTAAGCCGACTAAGATATTAATAATGTCTAAATTATACGATTGATGTGGTCACGATTGCTGAAGTATATGAAAAGGTGGAAAATTTGCTAATACCGATTCACAAGGAAAATGCAAATTTAGCCATTTCAACAAAAGAAATATGCAAAACTGCCGTGAATAATTTGAATGTTATTATGGCATAGACTAATTAGAAGATATTTTATTGAGGTATGTTTATATTTATACGAAGAGTAAGTTATGCTAAATCCAACGTTTGTAACTGTAAGTAATAGGGCTCATACGTGATCACCAGAAATGTGTGTTGTCACTCTAAACCTTCCAATTCGAGTGACCGTCCGGCCGACTCAATAACTACCACGTAACATAAAAATATCTCATCAAACTTCAATAAACCCTTTTCGAATACTATATGAGTACTATACTCTAGCAAATTGGTGACAAAGAGGATTATACTGTTACATGCAGACCTGGCAACCCCGCAACTCGATCTCTCTCGAATAGACAAGAATTATGTAGAACAGTATACTTAACTATGTAGAAAGCCACAATTAAAGATCTAGAGCTTTCTAGTATAGTTCACACATACACACCGCTTCGAGAACACTCATGAGTATGGGAAGAGTATAAAAGCACGAAAGCTTTCAGCGAGAGAGTCATTCATTCAGTAATTTTTATTACGGAAACGTGAACCAGTGAAAGCGATAGAAAAGCACGCGGCGGTATTGCCATATGGTGCGAATTAAGCGGGAAATTGAATTAAAGTGCGAATAAATAAATTATTACTTATTTTTTTTAAACGAATTGTGTTTTTACTTGAAATCTCGGCGAACCACTAGCTCGCAACAATACATATATATGAATATTGAAAAATCATCTTCCACCTCATCACCACCAGCTACCATATAACACATCGGTCATAAAGTTCCGAGACTAACTACGAAAAACAGTTTTTTTTATTGCAAAATTCGACTTTACTCATCAACTCTCCTTCTAGAGTGATACAATTATTCCAGTGCCGCTCCAACATTTCGGTGCCTTTTTTATAGAACGATTTGGATTGACCCTCAAAATAAGCATTTTTTCGGCTACGACTTCAGTATTTGACGCAAATCTCTTTCTCTAGAGCATCTTTTTGAAGTCTGTGTGGAAGCAATCCGAACTTTAATTCGTGCAATTTGGCCATCGTTCTCATCGAATTGTGACACGGGTCACAGTCTTGGTGAAGGAACACTTTTTTCTTCTTCATATGGGGCCGATTTTTTGTCTCATCATTGAATCGCTGCAACAACGCTATGTTTCTCTTCGATGCACATCCCAAAATACTGAGACCAAAGCTTTACCGGAGACATTTGTGTTTTTGGTCGCTTCGAACGACTTTCACTGTAGCGATGAATCTATGTTTCATCCATTGTCACATATCGATGCAAAAAAATCCCTTTTATTCCGTTTAAACAGCTCTAAAAAGCGCTTTAAATCATCGACGCGTTGCTGTTTTTGGTCCGCTGTGAGGAAACCCGGCGCTCACTTTAAACACGACGTCCAGAGCGTTCGGCATCATCGGTTTGAATGTTGCTTTCGATGAAGCCGGGTCCCTATAATACAGGGTGTTTTTTTAGAAGCGGAGAACTTCAAATTAAAAAAAAAAACACAGAAACATGTTTTTATTATCCATTAAATTGGCTTTAAGCATTAATGTTTGAATATAATTTCGGGCATGTGGCCACCGCGGCTGGCGCGTACATGGCGCAATCTGGAAGTCCACACACTCTTCGCAGTAAATCAGGCTGTATTTCGGCAATAACGCGTCGAATGTTGGCTTCCAAGTGCTCAATAGTTTCTGGTTTATCGGCATAGACATGGGACTTTACCCAGAGAAATAAATCTAATGGCGTCAAATCGCACGAACGAAGTGGCCAGTTAATAGTTCCATTTCATGAAATTAATCGATCATCAAATGTTTCTTTCAGTAAATTAATAGTATCGTGCGCTTTGTGGCATGTGGCGCCGTCCTGTTGAAACCACATGTCTCCAACATTAAAGACTTCCAATTGAGGCACGAAAAAGTTAAGTTAGTAATTATGTTTCTGTACCGCTCACCGTTGACTGTAACGTTCTGACCATCATCATTTTTGGAGACATTTGGACCAATGTTTCCACCAGCCCATAAAGCGTAAACGATGACTTCTTCTGGATGTAATGGTGATTCGACAATGGCTTGAGGATTATCATGGCTCCAAATGCGGCAGTTCTGCTTACTGACACAGCCATTTGTCCAAAAATGTGCTTCATCACTGGACAACATTTTTTAAGTGGAATTATGGATCAATAGCAATGGTTCATTCGGCCCATTTACCAAATGTACGGCGCGAACGATGATCGTGTGGCTTCAATTCCTTTATAAGTTGAATCTTGTTAGCACGTAAACCAAGATCTTTACGTAAAATTTTCCATAAAGTGGATGGACACAAGCTTAATTTTTGAGCACGATGGCGAATTGACACATTTGGATCATCATCAACACTACGCTGCACACCATCAATCGCTTGCTGTGTGCGCACTTTACGACGCCTTACGGGATGTGTATTATCGTTTAGAGTAAACGTATTGCGAAAACGACCCATAGTTTCTCGAATTAATCGCTCTGATGGACAATTACGAGTAACCATAAAATGCACGTGAAGCTAGGGTGTAGCCTAGTAGGTAGCGTGTTGGTCTTGTAATGCGAAGGTCGTGAGTTTAAATCCCGGTCGGCGCAATACATAATTCCGGCACATTGCCTGCTTGGATATACCTTGGTCACCTCATTCTACGAAAATGGTACAATTCGTAGAAAGAGGGTTGTGCGGTAGCCCTTCGCACAACCCTCTTTCTCTCTTTCTCTTCCACAATAAGTAATGAAAAATTTAAGGAACCTGAATATCAGGAGGCCAAGGTCCGATTTGAGCTGTAGCGCCTTTGTAGAAGATAAAATGCACGTAATGCCCGATGAGTTTCTCGAATTGAACCATGGTTTTCAAAATAAATTTGAACAATTTGATAATTGCCAAACCAAACTAACTACAAAACAACCGGGAACCATCAAGCCGACTGTCACAGAAAACAGTGTTGCCAATTTAGAGTTCTACGCCTCTAAAAACCACACTTTATATAATACTGAAGCAGTACGGAAGCATTACTGAATTGCAAATGCGGTTTTTCTGTTAACATTTACTGATCTCTAGCATTCGTTAAGTAGTCCTCCTGTATTCAAATCCGAAATGGCTCATTTTAATCCCTAAGAAATACCGAAATTCAGTACTGTTCATTATCCAAAATTATAGTGGCTGTGGATGAACTCTACAGCCCCAATTCCACAGGAAGATAAATTGGCCATTGCGTAATGGTAATGGGGTCGTAATGTCGGAATCTTAATGGGGCTATGTTTCTTATTCTTCAATGGCACTACAACACAAATCGGGCTTGACCGTCTAACCCTCAGGATCCGCAACATTTTCATCTATTCATCTGGTAAGGGTTAGCCAACCGTCTAGGTTTTTTTTTTGAAGATTGAAGTGACCCAGATATATTTACGCAAGCATTGTGCTGGAATGATACGTCGACCGGCATTTGAACTCACGATCTTCGTATTGCAAGCCAACACACTAATCACTAGGCTACACCGAGATTAATCGGGCTATCTTTTATCATCATAACTGGCGTGACAGTCCAAATCGAGCCCTGGTCTCTTGAAGTCGTCACCTCCAATCGTCTCGATCCAAGATCACGTCCTACAGCTGCTAATTATACTCTAGATGAAATCTGCGAGTATATGGTGTTTGCCGTACCGTTTGTACCGCTAAGAAATAATGAAAGCACAGAGTCGGCAAGGGTACAGAAATATTTACTGTCGCTCAAAAACCTCGATTCCGAGTGACCGTCTGTCTACAACATAACTCTCGAAAGCTTTGACCTATCGTGCTGAAAATTTTCACATATCATTTTTAGCAAAAAAGTAGCTTTAAGTTCGGGAACAGGCCACATGGGGGGGTCGTTCTACCCTTCTATCCCATACAAATATCATGAAATTTCGAAATTTAAAGAAATTGATTTTTCTCCGAAACTATTTCAACTATTGACTTGAAAATTAGGTCATTAGGTATAATCATGTAAATATCATTGACGTCACCTCTACTACTACCCCCTCTCATACAAATTCACGATTTTGGGAAATGCATTTAATCGATTCTCATTGAAACTAGAAAAAGTACAAACTTCAAATTTTGCCAGAATTCGTCCCTTAATAATTGCAATAAATGCTAAAAAAAAGTATGAATTTCGCTTCACTCCCTTTACCACCTCCCTTTCAAATTTTTGTATTGGAAATTCAACAAAAATTCTCTTTTGAACATATGTGATTAGGATGTTGATAAGCAGATTCCAAATTATACAAAACCTCCTACTTTCTCTGCCACCTCCCATATAAACGCCATAAATTCAGACAAAAATTGTTCAATTTCCTCGAAAATTATGAAAGCTACAAACTTTAAATTCAGCATGAAATATTTTGTATACTACGTTCGGTTTTATATACAAAAATTCCAAATTTCGGCCTTTATGTACAATGCACAAACACAGTCATGGAGGAAAGGAATGGGATTGGGAAGGGGACTGAGAACGACCGTAACGAGTGGAGCAGCTGGTATATTTTTCAGTTTATCTGGCTGCTACTGACAAATATTTGCAGATGTTATGGGGGACTGAATGATAGAAAGCGAACAGAAACCATCTACTGAGTATCTAGGCCTTCTTGAAGTGGAACTGTTTCACTTTTACACCGTTTCCCCATTTTATTGCGAATCATTTTTTATCACCAGTAGTAACTGAAAAATTTGCGCTTAAAAAAATCCCGTCTGGAGTGGGAATCGAGCCCACGACCTATTGACTGAGAAGCAAGCACGCTGCCCACTACGCCACGGAAGCCTCAGTGTTCGTCATTGTGACGAGTCTTGTCAGTCGGCAATGTTTTAGGGGAATTTCAAAGTTAATCATGATTTGGTACTGTACGCTCCGTATGCGTCCCGCGTTTTATTTTGTCTCATATCGTCATCCATTTTTTTTTATCTTGTCATTATGGTACTTCCTTTGTTTTCGTCTATAGGTCTATATCGCATATTGCCTAAGCTCGTCATATCTTTCTGTTTTGGCTCGTGTTGGTCGTGCAGTAAAAATTTTGTAAGCCTCGATTTTTCTATCTATTGCATTGTAACATTCTTGGTCGAACCAATCATTATTTTTTCGCCGTGCTTGATATCTTAATATCATGTTCGGTTTTATAATTTTGATTAAGATATAGAAAAAAAATTAATTCTATGATTTTGCTTGCTGCAAACTGGGACTTCTTTCTGACTGAACTCACAACCTTCGCCCAACATGTCACCATCTATGCTACACCCTGAGTAAAATTTGGTACTGGTGGGACCGAGAATCAGAATTTTCATATCTCGCGAAAATTTTATAAGTTTAAATATCCGATATCAGTTACAAGCCTGCAAAGTTTTTCAATATAAAAATCTGTGATATCATATGTAAATAGGAAGAAATTTCTAATGCGAAATTCAAGTTATGTATATCTGCGTCAATAGATTTTAAATTATGGCTCTAAACACCAATATAAAATCAGACATCTTTATGACTTTGTTGGCATTAAAAAGACCATAACTTACATCCAATATAAATTTTCGATTGTATCTCATTGACCTGATTTTTTTTTATGTATCTTATCAGTAAATATGCTTTGCAGTAAAGTCGTAAATTTAACGAAACCATACAATCAGTGCGCCATTAAGTGCATTTTTCTAGTTAAAAACCAAATTTTTTCACTTTGAGTTTGTTTAAAATGCAAACGAGACCCATCTTTATATCTTTCTACACTTCAATAAAATTAAAAAAATATAACCAAAAGGGCCATTCGTCATACTGAAAAAATGCAATATGTAAAGATTGTTGTTTTTTTCTAAAATCCGACTATAGTCATTTTTCTAAAAAGCCTCAAATCCTCAGTTTTAAGTCGATTAGAACTGTGTCATAAATTTAATAAGCGATAGGATGACACACCTTCCGGTTAATACAGAGACAAACATTTAAATTGCTTTTTAGACGTACCACAAAGAAATCTTCTAAATTTTCGTTTGGAGGATTATCTATTCATGAAAATTCAAAGTTTTGATCTCCCATCGAGTTTTATCGGCGTTGATTGCCCGAGCTACTTTCTGACGGCGGAATTTATTTGAATTTAATACGTGCTGCTTTAAATTCGATCGAATTTTTTTTTAAACTGAAAAAGGAATTTCCATATTACGGAGAAAATCAAAGGAATTTTTTTTTGTGGTTGCAACCGTGAAAATATTTGGTAAGAAAAAAGTATAATGGGAAATATTTAAATCGATGTCAATTAAAGAGTTTCGTTTTCTTTTCGATTTTGAATTTAAAAAATTCATAGAAATTGATTTTTTTAGTTGAAAGGAGCTGTGTGTTGTAACCGAATTGATTTGTAAGATTCTTTTGATAAGTTGTAGAATTCACGTTTGAAGTTGTAAAGACGATTGGCTTGGAGACGAACCAATTTATTACTTAAGGTTTTAATTGAATTTAAAACTGTTTTGGAAAGAAGAAAACATTATTCAAACTAAGAATTTACATAAATATATGTGCGTATAATTTAATTTGCTAAGGAATTGGAAAATTCAAAACAAACATTTGAAACCATCCTAAGGCATCCTTTCCGGGCTGAATTGGCAACATCCAGGAAATCTAAAATTATCTAGAAATAATAAATCGTTAGTGGAATCTCTGCATCAAATTAGTAATATAATGAGTTCCGGAAACCAATACGATTGGGAAACATAAATATGCACATTAAGTTCTCACGTTACGTTTTTTACAGCCTTATCATTTATGTAAATTTATCTTGCCAATTTCGTGTTAATTAATGATTAGTGTCGAAGAATTAATTAAACGGTAACCAATAAAGATGTAAATTTTGTAGCACATCGTCTCAAAGTTCAAGTACCTACACGACGCTTTTCAGATGAATGAGTGTGAATCATTTTTTATCTGGTTCACATCAGAAAAACTATTTCTATCGTATGCAGAGAGTCTTAAGTAGTTTTGGAAGTATGATTAGTTGAGGTCTATAAAAATGGTTTATTTTTCCAAAATTTTTTAGCTTTAATAACGCTGTGATCAGAAAGTACCCGGAATTTGTAATTCAAACGAGTCACTGTTAACAGATCAGGTAGTTTTTTTTTTTAATATTCTAGAGGAAATTTCGTCACCAAGTTTGGAACGCTAAGAAATAAGGTTTGCAAAAAATAATTTATTAAAATCATGCTTTCAAATATATTTTAATATAATTATATCAAAGCCGGATGTCCGTCATTCCGATCACTAGCTCGAAAATGCGCTAAGCTAGAAAGTTCAATTTTTACGTACGTAATTTTTGACGAAAAAGTATGTCAAGATTGTAAACGCGACAAATCACTCCACTCCTTCTACCCCCCTTCCATAAAAAATGACTCGTTTTCATATTTCGCTGTAAACCAATTTTCCTAGAAACTACAAAAGTAATTGATCTGAAATTTGGAATATTAAGTTTTTATGACAATTATAGTGTAGGAGAAGATCATGTACCTAGGACCTATTGCACCTTGGCGCTATTGTTACTTTGACCAATTTAACAACGTTTTCACTTATTTCATGCCATTTCCTGAGAACTGAACCCACATACAAATGAGTCAACAACACACACAAATATAGTTGAAAAACATTTGAGCTCTTTGAGTTTTTGCCTGATTGAACTACTTTTAAGTGCATAGAGCGCAGGGCCTATCTTCACCGATATTATTATTATTTATTTATATTAGGGGAACACGTGAGAGCACTGCGGCCTTTTTGGCCTATTGTGCGATTATTGCCCCTATACCCTACCATAACTCAATAGCTTTAGCTAATCTGAGTATCTGTAAGGGAGCCATGTTGGCTAGTTCCTCGGTGGAAATAAAACCTTTCCGCAGAAGATTATGCATTTTCCTTGCCACTGCTTCACAGTGGCATAGGATATGTATTGTCGTTTCTGAGTCTTCGACAGAGGCGGCAGATGTCGGTTTCAGCTAAGCCCATATTATTGAGGTGGTAGTTCACTCCACTGTGCCCCGTCATTAGGCCGATTAGAGTACTAATATCGCTCTTTCTGAATTTCAGGATATCCTCCACTTTGTTTTTTGGTGGTATGATTAGTTTTTTTGAGGTTGATAAGCCTGGAAGTCTATTCCAGTAGATTTTGTGTTCTTGTTCAACCCACTTCTTAAGTATCGAGCTTTGATGCCCTTTTAATTTTCCGCAGAATGGCTCTGGACCAATTAAGTTTTTTTCCGCGCCATTTTTTGCAAGGCGATCAGCCTCTTTGTTTCCCTCAATTCCCATATGTCCTGATACCCACATTAAGGTTACGTCGTTCCTTTTCCCCAGGATGATTAGGTCTTGAAGACAGTCCCAAACTAACCTCGATCCGTGTTTATTGGATGCTAGGGCTTTGAGAACCGCCTGACTATCCGATAGGATATAAATTAATTTATTGCGATGAGCTCTCCTTATATTCTCTTGGATACATACATAGCTCCATTGCAATTAGTTCAGCCTGGAAGATTGTGGCTTCTCTGCCGAGTGGTTTTGAAACCGAGAAGTTTGGACCTTTGACTCCGGCTCCTGTCCCTTCACCGATATTAACCCAAGCATAGTCGGAGAATCAACTAGCGTCAGCAGCTCCTCACTCCCCCCACCACGCTCCAGCCCTGACTTTCCATATAATTTGTGCCGGACGTTCGCTTCAACCCTGCGTACACCATTTTATAACGATTTTGTGACTTTGTTGTAATTGAAAAAAAAAATAGACAAATTTCTGTCGAAACAGTTTACGACGCTGAGATAGCTCCTTATATCTCAGCGTCGTTTACGTGTTACTGAATCGACAATTTTTCATAACTTTCAAAGGCGATAATTTCTCAAATAATAGTGGTTCAAAAGTTATTCTTTAGAAATATGTCGCGAAATTTCATTACAAAAATATCTTTAAAAAATTTATTGTCACAGAAATTTGTACTACTCATGTCTCGAACCGTCACTTTTTTTTCACCAATTGTAACTCTTTTAATAAAAATATCAATAAATCTGATAAAAAATGTCACAAATTTTTTCTTGAATGTCACAAATTTAAACTCTTTTGTCACACAATTTTGTTGGGACAATTCTGTCGATTTTTTGTATCAAACAGTGACGTGATCTGCATGACCTGTAGAAGTCCAAGAGTTTCGTTTTTTGGATTATCTTTCTAGCGATTACAAGATATGAACTTTTGAGTGACCCAATTGTTGTGCAGTTGTAGCAAACGGAGGTGAAAATTTTGAATCATGAGAAACAATGAATGTGGCACAATATAACTTGAAGATGCAAAGCAAAATATAATTAAATGGGCTCTCGGCTATAAAAAAACAGTTATTTGGAAGGTCGCACTATGACTAAAATGATTCAGGCGCCAAATTAACTTAAATCGGCGCTGGTTAACATTACAAATCATACACGTAAAAAAATTACTCAGTACATAAAGAATACAGAAACGTGGCAGAAGCCCATCTAGGGAGCGTAATGATATACCGTATGCCAAACGCAATCCTTCGGGATACATGCGAAATCTAGGCTCTGTGATACGTGAAACTATCCTACATGTTTGTGTGACCATCGGACAACCTGCTATTGTTCAACTTTTGGCTTCTATGTGTTACGTACAAAGTCCACCAGCCCGACGTTTTCCTTAAGGGATTATATACAGTTGTACCGCGCAAAAAGATGAAATTTTCTCGATTTCTTTTTGACACTATAAAAAATATTTATTCAAAATCTTTTGTCAACGTCGAATAGTTTCTAAGAATTTGTTGAAATTTTTTCATCAAAAAATATTAAATAATAAAAAAGTTATAGGCGAATTCCAGGAACGCCTTTTTACTTACGGTGGACATCATATCTTGAGAACGGTTCATCTGAAATCAAAAATTCAAAAAAATTCCGTTAGTATATTGTATTGTCTAGTCGCTGAACGAAGGATTTTCAATTTTTTTGAAAACTTTTTTTTTAGAGCAAAAAATCGAAAATGTTTGTACATTGAAAAAGTATATTTTTTGTAACAACCGTCGCCATTTTTTTTTCAAATCAAAATTTTTACAAATCCTTCGTTCAGCGACTAGACAATACAATATACTAACGGAATTTTTTTGAATTTTTGATTTCAGATGAACCGTTCTCAAGATATGAAGTCCACCGCAAGTCACGTCGAAAAAAAGGCGTTCCTGGAATTCGCCTATAACTTTTTTATTATTTAATATTTTTTGATAAGAAAATTTCAAGAAGTTCTTAGAAACATGTACTATTCGACGTTGACAAAAGATTTTGAATAAATATTTTTTATGGTGTCAAAAAAAAAACGAGAAGATTTCATCTTTTTGCGCGGTACAACTGTATATAAACCCTTAAGGATTATAATCCAGAGTTGTCTGGCGATGTTTCGGTTTGGTTTTCTAAGGCTGTGATCGATCCACTCCTACCTCCATTGAATCGCAATGCATATCTTAGTATGTTCTGTTGTACTCCAAAGTTCGCCGTTCAAAGTGACATCAGGACAAAATGTGACAGAGGCATTGGTCCATGAGAGTTTGCAGTTTCTTGGTGAACTTAACGTTCACTAGTATAATAACAACAACTCGGATTTGACGCATGAGTCAAAAACTAGCAGCTTCGTGCGAAGGGAGATCTTTCCTAAACTGGAATCAGAGTTGACGAGTCGTCGCTAGATGCCGCACAAAACCCTTTAAGATCGGCACCCGGCAACTTGGAAAGGTTCATGTTTATTTTGTAAAAAAACAAATTAATTTTAAAGAAAAGATTTCCGTAGTTTGATAAAGGTCTCAGCAGAGACTGAAACATCACGAATAATAAAGCGTAACAGTTTAGAATCCGGAAATCTTTTCTTCGAATTCGAAATGCACTGTGAAAACCACCAAACTAAATTTTTAATTTATTCTATGTTAATAATTGAAAGAAAAACGTCAATATTCCTCAGTGAAATTTATGGAAACCTATTTTAGGTTGATAATGGCAAGAAATAACCTGTAGATATTTCTGGGAGAAAAGTATAGCGTATAACACTGTGATAATTGAACGATACATTTTGGGACCGGTCGTCGATTATTCTTCAAGTAGGTTGATTTAGTTTAGTTGAGAAAGTAGAAAGCCGTTTATTTTGAAAGTGGCCCAAGTCCATTTTTATCTTTTTTCAAGTTAACTGTGGTGACATTTATAATTTATGCTGAACTGTCAAAAAGATAAATCGGCATTGAAATATATTTAATACATTTGAAAATTTTGTAACAAGTACATTTTCATAATAATATAAATACTGAAAATCATAATTTTGAAAGTGACCTAAATCCAATTTTTATTAATAATGTCAAAAAGTGCGGCCCAAAATCTTGAAAGCAGTGATGAAGGTAATTTAAATTACATTATAATATTGAATTAAATTTTAAAGAATAATATTTAATTAAAGAAATTATTAAACCCATGGGAAAGGATAAAATCACAAGATTCCTTGATTCTGAAAGTGAAGAAGAATTAAAATCATACAACAAATATATAGAAAAAGAAAGAGAATTTTAGAACTTGATTCTTCAACAGAGGAAGACGAACTAATTGAGAATGAGAATTTACAAAACAACAGCTTCAGAGAAGGATTCAGAGAAAACAGAAGTGATACTTATGTTCAGAAAATTCGTAAAATTAAACGAAATTCGGAGAAAAGATACGATACACAAACGGGAAAAAATTATACCTGCCAAAGTTTTTCAAAATAAAGATTGCCAATGTCGAAAAGACTGCTTAAATTTAAATGAAACAGAAAGAAAACGTATTTTTGAAATGTTTTGGTTAAAAATTGTTGAATCGATGGAAAATTATGTAGAAATCATAGACCACAAATTTTTAATATCAGGTCATTCATTTTTACCTAATGACAGAGATTTTGGCGTTATAGAAATGTCGTTAAAAAGAAATCATTTACTGCATGTGCCACAAGATTATTATGATATAATAAAAAAATGTAGAATAGGTAATACTTTTAACATCTGCAAATATTTGTCAGTAAGCAGCCAGTCCAACTGAGCAATATACCAGCTTCTCCACTCGCTACGGTCGTTCTCACTCCCCTTCCCCAACCTTCCCAATCCCATTCCTTCCCTCCATGACTGTGTTTGTGCATTGCACATAAAGGCCGAAATTGCCTATAACACAGGTCATTCTGTAAAAAAAAAACAAAAAAACCAAAGGATTTTATATCAACAAGACTCTTAGAAGAAGAAGTTTATAAAAGATCCAAAAATACCAACGGAGAAAAAATAAACTGGCTGCAAATATGCTGGATGCGATTTTTAAGAAATGTACCATATAAAATTTTATATAAAACAACCATGGATGAGAATGCAGAGTTTAAAATTCTTAATTTATTACCACGAATTTGGAAATATTGTATTGCCATCATTATACAAAAGTATAAGAAGCATCACATCACTAAAATACCGACACCCGCCATGATGGACTTACTGTGATATATGCATACCTCCGGAACACCATAACTACTTTAAATCTCTTCCGCATACTGAGAATGTCAACGAACAACTTGTTATTAAATTTAATTTTTTTCTTCTAAAAATATAAAATGGTTTTTTTAATTTTTCAAGCTATATGTAACAGACTTAAGCTCTTTCAAATTTTATAACAAAACAAATTTTTATTTTGAAAGTGACCTAAGTCCTTTCAAGGTAAGCAAGGACATATTATACAATTAATAATAGCGATTTTTTAATCGAAATTATAAAATTAACTCCCTTAAATACGATTTAGCATTGCGAGTCAACCATATGTATATTTTTAATTTTGTAAAAACGCAAAACCTTAAATATTTCAAATTAAAGACAAATGGACTTAGGCCACTTTCAAAATAAACGGCTCATATATAGCGGTAATATTCATCAAGACATTCACGGTAGGAAAACCATCAATAAAGATACTAGATAGCGAAATGTCTCAATTCTGGTGCCCTGAAGTTGCCTTAATTTTGGTTTAGAACACTAGCTGAGAAGGGCTGATTGTTTCACAGATATCTGTATATTTTGATTTTTTTTTGGAAATTTGTAAAGAAAAAATATAACAGAATTATCAAATCAAATCAAATCAAATTCCTTTTAAGACCCCCTATAGGGGCATAGGACAGAAATAACTCTCTTCCACATACCTATTTTAGTCTGGCCAGTTGTACTCCAAAGTTCGAGATCACTTCTGGCCAGAATATTCCTAAAATGCGTCGGAGGCATTGGTTCACGAAAGTCTGTTGCTTCGTGGTAAGTCGAACAAAACAGAATTATGCTTGAGCGTAAGGTCCAATCATATGATACTCTAGATGAAATAGGAAAGAGTTTGTTGTACCCGAAAATATGTCACCTCAAATTCTTTCGAATAGTGAATAATGACTTCTGTATGGGAGGTGGTAAAATCAGAAAGGGAGGTTTGTAATTTTTATATGTAAAAGCGAAAGTAGTGTACAAAATGTTTCATGCTGAATTTAAAGTTTGTAGCTTTAATAATTTTGGAGGAAGACAAAATGGGTGGTTTTGGATGATTCTGAATCTGCTTATCAATATCCTAATCACATTGCATTGCTACAATTTTAAAGTCGATAGCGCTCATATGTTCGAAGGAGAAATATATTTCTTGAATTTCCAATACAAAAAATTGTATGGCAGCTGATAGAAAGACTGAAGCGAATTAATATTTTTTTAAGCATTTATTGCAAAATTGAATCAAAACCAAATTTTTCGACATCAATGATATTTATAATAGTATACTTTTCTCAAAATTTAAAGTTGATAGCTTTGACGGCTTTGAAAAATAATTTAATTTAAATTCCGAAATTTCGCAAAATTTGTATGGGAGAAGGTAGAAGGAGTGAGGTCAAGTTGATATTTTTTGAAAATTGGTTGCAATTGTAATGAAATTAATTATGCCCAGAATTGATTCTTCTAGCTTTGCTAGTTGCTATGCAAACCGAATAAAGTTATTTTTGAAAACTATGCATTTGTATGGGAGAGGATGGAAGGAGCAAGGGGATCAGATCAATATTTTTTGACGTAAATGATATACAAATCATTATAAAATGACCTAATTTTCAAGTCAATAACTGAAATAGTTTCGAAAATTCATGAAATTTATATGGGAGGTGGTAGAAGGAGTGAGGGGAGTGTGGCCCGTTCACGAACCTAAAGTTACTTTTTTGCTAAAAATGACATATGACAAATTTCAGCACGATGGATCAGAGCTTTCGAGAGTTATGTTGTAAACAGACGGAGAGACAAACGGACAGACGAACACTCGGAATCGTGATTTATGAACGACAACAAATATCTCTGTGCCCTTGGCGACTCTTTTAGCGTTATAGAAGATAAGGCAAACACAATATACTCTCAGATTTCATCTAGAGCATAAAAAGGTAATAATAAACCGCTTATAAAATGAATTAGCTGGCTTAACCACATGAATAATTCTTATACATTGCGTATTAACATATGGTCTTATAATATGGAGCCAAACATCTATGTATAACCAAGAGAGAATATCAAGACTCATGAACAAAAGCATTAAAGCAGTATATAATTTACCACATCTGACTCCATCGACTGACCTATATGAAAACTACACCTATCTAAATCTACAACAAACCTTAAATCTTGAGCGGTCAAAATTAATGTACAATATAATAAACCAAGGATTAAAATCATCAATACTAATTACGTACAGTAAGGATATTCACAACTATAATACAAGAAATGCTAGTGCGATAAGAAACAGAACCTGTAGGACAAATAGAATAAGAAAGGATCCCATTTATGAATCTATACTGTACTACAACTCCTTGCCAAACGAAATTCGACAAGCGAAGGATATCAGATGCTTCAAGATTGCAGCAAAAAAATACATAAAAAACACATAGAACCTACGAAACAAACAAATATCTACCTATTACAACCCGCGAATGATCTAAAAAAGAAACCACGATCCGTTTCCCTTATACCAGCACGCGGCTGTCTGGGAAACAATCACTGTTTCTATATACAAAAGGGATAAAAAAAAAAAAAAACAGAATGAAAGAAAAAGATAAGACAAAAAAAAAAAAAGAGAGCGAGAAAAAAAAAAAAAACAAAAAGGAAAAGGAAAAGAAAAGGAAAAAGGAAGAAAAAAGAAAAAAAGAAAAGAAGAAAAAAAAAAAAATTAATTTTTATATTTATTTCTATTATTATAGCTATTTATTATTTAATGCTTTTAGTTATTTAATTTTTCATTAAATACTTATTATTATATTAATTACTCTTTGTCTACTATTATTATTTATGTAATTTCAATTAATACTCTTTTTTTTTTTTCTTTGTATGATTTTTTTCGGCAGCCAGTAATCTTTCATTCTGGATCTCATCGACGGACACTCATCGACTCATCTGAGCCTAAAACTGCGGTACTTGTACCTGGTTTAGGTAAAATCCGGCGCAATGCCGAGATTGTATGAACTCTTATTTATTAGTAAGTTATTTTTTTTATTTTAAATATCCCCTGTAATCATTAAGTCGAATGCACAGAAATAAACTACGATGAAGTATTACTAAACGAACGTTGGATGAAGCACTCCCTTCGCCTTGCAGAAAAGGATAGCGTGAACTCCCACCGAAATGTAGATTGCACAGGTGGTGGGAGTTGAACATTATTGCAATGTAGGTCGACTCAGTGGAAACGCTCCGTTAGTAGCAGCGGAACCATTAAAAGAACTCCGTATATGCAATCCCCTTCTGTTGATGGACCCCCCCCCCCTCCAAAGATTTTCTCTTCGCCTTTTTATTTCATCAGGGCCTTCAGCCGTCAATATCGTTGGTCCTTCCAACACCCCTTTTTAGATTCCTCGATGATACAAACGTTGCATGTCATTTTTATGTATTGGAGGAGATGGCAAAACCCCAGTTGCCGATCAGCTAAGCCGTGCTAGCCAGCAAGCATGCAGCAGCCATACTCCACTTAACATTATAAAATGCTATTTTTACTCTATCGACGTAAAGTATTATCATATATTTATTTTGTAGGCGTTGCCGTTTTTTTATAGTCATCGAAATAAGCTTAATGGGTCACCCTTTAATACTCGATGTACAGTTAATTCGACATGGGTAAAGGAAACAAGTAGAAATATAGAAATCAGCAGGGATGAAGGACTGTTCTCCACGGCAAGGGCTGCACAGTATACTCGTCTGAGCGTGCAGGTTGATGAGTATTTCGGGGGCATTGATTAGGGATTTTAGTTCCATGCTACATTTACCATGGAAGTATCTATAGTAAATGCAGAGTACTCTGATATCCCGACGATGATCGAGGGAGTCAATTGATGCCGATATTGCTTCATCTCCAATTAATCGGAATGCTTGTTTCTGGAGACGTTCAAGTAGAGCCAGATGTGATTTTGGAGCCCCAGCCCAAACAAGCGAGTTGTACTCAAGACGTGTTCGGATATAAGCCTTCTAGATGGTAGCCCGTTCGGAGACAGAAAAGTATTTCTTACACTACCGCAGAATACCTAGACGTTTCGAAGCATTAACAGCGACTTTGTAGATGTGTTGACTGCACTCAAGCGATTGTGAAATTTTATACCTAGCAACGTGAAGTCTGCAGAAGGTGAAATCTGCACACCCCTGAAGGACATTATAGTGGCCGACGCCTGAACATTATGTTTCAGAGATAGATGACAAGACTAGGTTTTCGAAGCATTAAGCTCTAATCTGTTTTCCTGCCCCATTCCAGGATTAAAATGAGGTCAGAGTTCAATGACTGTATTGAGAGTAGATGACAGAAAGTCGTTTATGAAGACTAAGAAGAGAGTAGGAGAAAAAACTGCCCTGAGGGACGCCGGAATCAATGGAAAAGGCTGCAGAAGTTACTCCGTATACTCTCTACAATGGCACTACAGCCCACATCGTGCCTTGACCTCCTGACATTCAGGTTCCTTAACATATTTCATTACTTATTGTGGAAGGGTTGTTAGACCTTCGCATAACCCTCTGTCTATGAATTTTTTTCATTTTCGTAGATTGAGGTGACCAAGGTATACCCAAACAGGCAGTGTGCTGGAATTATGCGTCGACCGGGATTTTAACTCACGACCTTCGCATTGTAGACCAACACGCTACCCACTAGGCTACACGCCAGCAGTTACTTCGTATGGCACGACTCTAATAGAGCGCTCGGAAAGAAAACTTTCAATCCATTTAAGAAAAACTATGTTAAAACCATAGGCCTTCAAATTGGCTAAGAGACATTTGTGCTAAACTCTGTCGAACGCTTTAGAAATGTCAAGAGCAAGTACATGCCCTTCTCCGAATTTGTCGGTGCAGGAGATCCAACGCTCGGTAAGATGGACAAGGAAATCACCAGTGGAACGTCCCGAACGAATTCCATATTGGCGATCATATATGAGATTTTTATCCACAAGAACGTTTACTAGCTTGCGATTGACAACAGTTTCCATTAATTTTGAAAGCACTTAGGTAATGACTATGGGGCGATAATTAACGGGGTTCGCTTTGCTTCCTTTCTTAGGAATTGGCTGAACATTCGCGACCTTCCAGATCTGAGGAAAGCACCCTGAAGAGTATGAAAGATGATAGAGATTACGAAGAGATTTAGCTAGAAGCGTAGTTTTTAAGGACAATTGGGGATGCCACTTGTGAGTATTGAGTTCCTGCAGGAGCCTTGTACTCAAATACTTTCAAAATTTCAATAGCTAAAAAATAAATTCGGAAATATTTCCCTTCATTTCGAAATACGCTTTTGAAAACAATAACCAAACAATTCTTCAACAGACTGTTATTGTGTAATTAAGAATGTTATATTCTAAGTTTTCGATTCAGACAAATATAAAACACAAAATTGCTTAGCTTACCTCGGATTCGTTTTATAGCCATTTTCACAGCTAATAAATTGAAAGAATAGATTTTCGGATTTCACACTGTTATGCGCTATTAAAAGTTACGTAAGATCTCAGCAGAGACCGAAACGTCACATTTAATAAAGCATAACAGCGTGAACTCCGAAAATCTTTCCTTTTAATTTGAAATGCACTGTGAAAACATTCTCCAAACCATTAATAAATCATTTGATTCTTACCTAGAAAAAAATAAGAAAAGGTAATTTAATATTTAAAAAAATAAGATTTATTGTCAATTAATTATCAATAAAAAAAATTATATTATAGAGAGTGTCTCAATAAAATCGCCTATTTTGAAAGTGGTTGGCAGTGGTTATTTAAAAGCTCTAATGTTTTTTTTTAATCAAGAGTGTAGACATTGAGGTTATATATGGAACAGAATATCCAACAAACGCTGCACGACCAACATGCAAAAAAATGGCTAAATCCAAAATAGGCCGTCTTAATGAGACATCTGTATATGAATAATCAAAATAGATTCAGATATTTTTCCTTAAACATGAATTAACTAAAATTTATAAATTTTAATCAAAAGTCTTAAATTCAATACGAAATAATTACCCCTGTAAGCTACCACAAACAATCATTACCTTTCACCATTTCCTCATCATGACCTAAATCAATGCGTACGCGTCTTTCGAAAACCACTTTGCACTCTCAAACTCCAAAAAATACGAAATTAAACACACCATCCACCACCCATAAGCTTAAGATAATTTATGGACCTTTACATTTTTTTTTCCATTAAATACGGATCCCTCCCCCGTATAAAAGAGCAAAAAGCCGGTTTCTTAAAAAAAACGGAAAGAAATTTATTCATAGGACAAAATTTATCATCGCCTGCCACACATTTTCACTGCCACGAAGTATTCGTTAGCGTGGAGGACCCCCCAATTCAAAGACAGAAAGAACACCAGCAACCTTGAGTTTAGCCATCAGCATTCATCTTATTCGTTGAGTAAAGACCAAGTACCATCCTCATAAGATCTGGGCGAGAAGACGTACGGGCCTGTAATCATTGCACACAAGAGTACCATTACTGGTACTCGTATGACGCGCCGGCGAGTCGAAATTCAGATGCATTTTATTTTAGCCACAGTTTAAAATTCATTGGTCGGTGTCATTATGAATTTATGGTTAAATCATGAATCATTTCGCGAGAGACATTTACAAGAGCGGCACGATCGCGGAAAGACAATTTTCTTAACCATGTCCAAGGAAAAGGCCTTAAGTGCTATTTTTCGGGAAGATAGCTAAGATATTATGTTTAATCAGATTGATATTTATTGCGAAAACGGCAATATTTCGACCTTTTTTTTGTTTATAGATCAAAAGAAAAACTATAATAAATTTAAAACGAAAGCGGTCTGGATATTTTTACTTATACGCACATTATAGCTCGGTATGTAAAAATATTTCGAGACTAATTAGTGTCAAACTTTGTTTGTAAATATACTTAAGATTCCAATGATATATGATCGGGTTTTAATAGATTTGGAATAGCCTTTAGAGAATATTTTGTCCCTTTTTGGTGCAATCAGATGAAAATGATCTTATGGTAATATCAAGGAACCCGACGTCATTGTACCGATCTTAAATTTTGTGTTTTGATGGCGAAAGTTGTGCTAATTTTTAAAATTCGTCCGAAGTTTGTTCGAAGATCTGACCTGAGATAAATAAGATCTATAATATTCATCTATCATCAGGAAACTCATCCCGGACAACAGGTATGACTTAATAGAATTTTGTTTAAATAATACTTTCTTTTCAGCTCTAGGGAAACTCTTCAAGCAATCGGAAGGAGCGGCTATGGGATCTCCAATTTCGCCAGTGGTAGCGAAAATTTTAATGGAGGAATTCGAAAAGAACGCACTGGACTCAGCTCAATTAATAACGAAATTGTATCTACGGTATGTGGATGGCACCTTCATGATTTGGCAACATGGGAAAGAAGAGCTACTTTCCCCACCTTCCAGTGCAGCTTTCAAGATGTCATTTATTGCCACCAGAAACAGGGCTGGTGATAATATGCAGCCTTGTCTGACACCCGTTCGCACAGGGAAGCTCTTGGACAGCTCACCTCTATGCAAGGCGCGACACTTTGCATCTTCGTAATCATAGCTATGCCCTTATCTGGAATACCTCTCCTACGCAAAACATTCCATATGTAATCTCGCTTAACGCTGTCGAAAGCCTTCTCGAAGTCCACAAACACGAAATGTTGTGGCGAACCCATTTCGGCTGACTGCTCTAATATTATCCGTAGAGTATTTGTGTGGTCGGTACAAGACGAACCTTTACGGAATCCAGCCTGACAAACTTCGAGAGTGCTCTCAACGACATCACTAATCCTATTGAGAATTACCTTAGCCATAATTTTTGATACGGCAGTAAGTAAAAAAATATACCACGCCAATTGCCACAATTCCGAAGGTCGCCCTTCTTCGGAATTTTCACAATGACGCCCTCCTTCCATTCAGTCGGATATCTTCCTTCATTCCACATCTCAGTAAAGAGTGCGAGGAGTATATCGGCTGTTATTTCCGGTTCCGCTTTGAGGAGTTCGGTTGGTAGTCCGTCTATACCTGGAGCTTTCCTTCCCGCCATTGACCGAATGGCGGAAACTATCTATCTAATAGAGGATTGTTGCGGTTGAATGTTTGGTAGTTGTTCTGTTTCTGGAATATCTTCCTCTGACAAGATGTTCAAATTATCAAAGAAGTATTCCTTCCATCGCCGCAACTGGTGTTTACTCATATTAAGGAGAGTTCCGTTGATATTTCTCACCAGGTGGTTGGCGGTGAAATTCCTGTTCGTCAACTGTTTCATGATTTTAAATAGTGAACCCCTATCCCCAAGGTAAGCCGCAGATTCTGCCTTGTTGACCAGATCTTCAATAGCCTTTCTCTTGTCGCTTCTAACATCCTTTTTAAGCTGTATATGAGCATCGCGGTAGTTCTGCCTCAGGTCGGGCGTTCGTTGGTTGACATCCGGTTGAGAGATGATTTCCAATTTGGCTTTTTTCCGATTGTCAAACTTGTCCAGGGTTTCTCACCGCTTTGCACATATCCCACAGATTCTTCAGCGCTAGTTAGAAAAGTGTTTCTGGTTGCCTCCCAATTGGCGTCCAGTGTGCGCATTTCATATTCACCCAATGTGAATGACTTTTCGCGTAGAATAGTGGTGTATTCGCAGTTTTTGTTGGGATCTCTGAGTTTATACACATTAAGCTTTCGCTTCATTTGAAGAATTTGTGGTCGTAGGATAGATGCTGTACGCAATCTCAAGCAGGCAACCATCAAGTGGTGATCGCTCCCCACGTCAGCTCCACGTTCCGATCGCACATCGAGGAGACATCTTTTCCATCGGCGACTTATAGCCAAATGGTCGATCTGGTTCTGAGTAACACCATCAGGGGAAACCCAAGATGTTTTATGATGACTCTTGTGTGGAAAAAGGGTCCCTCCGATGAAAATTTGCCGAGTACTACAAAACTCCACAAAAATACGCCGTTTTCGGGTCTTTTAATCCAAGGTCGTGGAGCGTCGAACCAAGGGTAACCATGCCTCCCCATGACTTGTTCTAGTCCAGTGGTGTCTGATCCAACCTGGGCGTTCATATCTCCCGAGATGATAATAATATCACCTCTTGGAACACGTTCGAAGGTGGCACTCAGTTGGCTATAAAACTCCTCTTTGTCACCAGATTTATTAGTTGGAGCGTAGCACTGCAGAATCGTGACGTTTCTGACACTGGTCCTGAGCCTGACGACGATAATCCTATCCGAGATTGGTTCCCAGCTAATGAGACTGTTTCTCGCTCTCGGTGTAAGGACGAACGCCACGCCATTTCTGGCTTCACTTTCAGGGCCAATGTACAGAATAGTGTTTCCGCTAGGGGTTCGTTCTTCTCCTGATCCTGTCCACCTGACCTTGCTCAAGCCCAAGATTTGGATGTTATAGTGCTGCATTTCACGGTCGATCACTGATTGTCGGTGCAAGGACCGAGTAACTCCAGCTCTTCCTCCGTCATTCAATGTTCGAACGATCCAGAAGCCAATCATAGTCCGTTTTCCAATGCCAAAAGTCATTACCGTAGAATCAGTCCGTATCCGAGGCGCTGTATCCGTTTCTCGTATCTGTTAGGTATAATCATTAGAAGGACAAAAAACCATTGGAGAATGAAGGAGTGTACAAAGTACTTTGCGGCTTACATGATAAGAGTGTACATAGGAGAAACGAGACGCGCAGCCCAAACAGGGATCAACGAACATCAACGATGCATACGGAAAAACCAAATACAGTCATCAGCGATCGCGGAACATCCAACAGAAGAGAATCATACGATCGATTTCGACAATGTGAAAATTCTGGACAGGACAAATCAATATTTTCAACGGATAGTACGAGAAGCCATTGAAATCTTCAAACATCCACGTAACTTCAACTGAGAAACTGGATACAAGTTATCAGCAGTTTGGCAACCTACTCAAAATTTGATAGGAACAAAATCCATACCCTGAAATCCTTAACTAATTTAACTACCTGATACTAATTAAATAATCTTAATTAACTAATTTAACCCTGAGTTACCCTTTCCACACCCAATCAACCCCATGCTGTATAAAATAATTCTTCTGTAACTGCCGATCAGTTTGATGAAGGTCTCAGCAGCGACCGAATCGTCACGAATAATAAAGCGTAACAGTGTAGAATCCGGAAATATAAAGCATTTATTAAGAACAGTTGGTGTTACTGTACAGAATTCTGAGATTGTTGATCTAGAAATCCTCATTATTTTTCGATATGGAGAACAGAATAGAAAATGGTTAAGATCCTTTCATTCCTTTTGGAATCAAATCTCATCTCTTATTTTACAATGTCATATTAGATCGGCAACGAAGAGTTTAACCCATGGAGAAAGATCATCACTTCATCAGACACCACTATAGGGTAAAATCTTTTGATCTTAAAAAAGTTATATAAGGTAAAACTTTTGGACTGGTTTTGAGAGATTGGCAAAACATTTGCTTATATAAACTGCGATGTACTCAGTCGAACGAACAATTAAAAGAAAACGGTTTTCAATTAAACCTTTTCCAACTCAAACAAATTCATTGTACAACTTGATTAAATTTTGGTTTGGAGAATGTTTTCCCAGTGCATTTTGAATTTAAAGGAACGATTTCCGATTTGATTTATTAAACCTAACCTTTAGCAAACAAACAAATTTTAATAAAGATCTCAGCAGAGGCCGAAACGTCTTTTTCAATAAAGCATAACAGTGTGAAATTCGGCAAACCTTTCCATTAAATTTTGTTCTTATACTAAGTGTCTTAGCCCATTTTTGAAATGCACGTGTTTTGCATAACTGGATATAATCGAAATTTTTGGTTCATTTTGAGCAACGAATGATAACAAACTAAACGCATTTGTAGTTCTGTTGTATTTGTATCATATTAATGAGTTTTATATTCTGACTTCTTAAATAAATACAGATCGGTCACGTTGCAAAACGAGATACAATAAAATTACAAAAGCACTATGAATTCCCAAACTGCAAACTAAGGAAAACTATATATTTGGATTCGTGTGACCTAATTATTCCATGAATAAGCAAGCAAACTACGTTACCTGAAATATTTAATAAGTGGAACATGTAAGAAGTATTTTGCTACATGTGAGACGTGATCGAACTTTAAAACTTTGTGAACAGATTTTATCCCAGTTGTTGAAAGCTACATAATATAACATGAATATTAATTATAATCTTAATGTCATACCCAAATTTAGCTTTCATAACACTTATAGATTTTTATCTAATTACAAAAATTAAAACGTGATGCTTTAAATTAGATCTTTGAAAGTTAAATATTTCAAAGGTAAGTGATTCTAAGGAACATTTCTTTTTTCTGATTTTTTTAACGTTGGTTCAGTCTGGAGAATTGTTTAATGAATTCAGAAATAACTAAATCAATGAATTTTGAAGAACTTTTTCAAACTCTTTACACTAACAATTTGCCAATAACTCTACTATTTTCATTCGAATTTAAGACTTTCATTTTCATTCCTATTTTCAAGTTCATCACAAAAAATCTAGAGTGGAATGAGTAAAATTGTGTCTTTTTTTACAGTCTGTCACCAAACCATTAATTTTTTTCAGTCTCAAGTAGTTTTTCGCTTAAAATCTACTTGAATACCAAACCGAGCACTTTATTCAAGTAAATCCACTTAAACATGATCCAAACTAAGGCTCTGAAGTATTTTCTACGATTAACCGAAAAAATCACAAGGACAAAAATGATCGACTTGTTGGTATTCTAGAAAAAAAAAATCAAATCTAAACTACAACATCAGGTACTTACAATTTAAGGATTTCCTTTCACATTCTCCTTTACAGTGTTTTTACTTTAACAGAAAGAATTCTTCAAATCAAAAGAGTATGGTCTTTTTCAAAGACGGAATTTTCTTTATTAAAAAAAAATACGCTTCGCTAATTTATTTTCCTACATAAGGGTATTTTACACCCTATCAAAGATCCAAGCGTACATTATACCTATACGTTCAGATTGCAAAAAGAAAAAAAAGAATTATCAAAGGGATTATTCCATCGAAATTGCTCATAGACAAGACATCTAAGACGTTCGCAAAGGATCAAATTTCTTGAGTCTTTTGCAACGGCTGTACCTGAGAGTTCCGTATTTTCTTAAAAGAGAGTTAGGTGGTGGGATATGGAACGAAAAAAAAAATAATGCCTTAAGAATTTATGAGGTTATCCATGAGTGTTTTTTGTAGCGACGCTATAATCTATCATTAACTATTGAACACTGAACACCTTTATTTTTTTAGGATTTGGCACTTTACCAATTCTGTGGTATTTTGTGGCTTCGTAGATTATTGATAAAGGTTACGATCTTATTTTTTTAAGCATAGAATTTTTATACAATACCAGAATTGAAAAGATTGTTTTTAAAGATATAATAGAATTATGGTAAAATCATAAACCCCAATCATGTAACACTCTAGCTGCTAGTCTAAGGACTAGATGAAATACCGAATTTTTAGTAAAAAAAAAAATAAGACGTAATAAAAAATATCGTAGGCCTTCGAAGTGGAGTAATGTTTTTTGCAAGCGAGAAAAGTAACGTCGTAGTATCACGTAAGCCGTAAGAGATTTAAATAAGGCTTGGAAGTATAACCTACTTATGTAGACTTAATTTGTTTTTATCGTTGATGTCTTATGCTAGTAATGCATATACCATAAGACTCATTAACACCGTATCACTGTAGAACCTGTAATGCAAGTGGAAACTTTACTCATATTCGAAGAGTAATGCTTGAGTAATGCATTACTTATATTCGAAGAGTATTGCTCCCACTTCCATTGCATGGGTAACGTGTACACTGCTATGTAATGCAGTTTAATGCGAAGCTTATATACTAGCCTAGGACATCAATAATAAAAAAGAAATAAACTGAAATGAGTAGGTAGAAAATACTTCTATGCCTTTTTGTGAATACTTACTCTCTTCGAATATGAGTAATGCTTCCACTTGCATTACAGACTATGGTAAGTTGTTGAAGAATCTTACATAGCGTACTAGTCAAGGACATCAACAATAGGAAAGAAATTAAGTGGGTAAAAGTAGGTAATGCTTGGGGAATGCATGATTTTATCTTACTTTTCTCGCCAACAGAACCAGCAAGGGTTCAAAATTTCGTTCTGCGCTGCAAAAGCGTCATTTTTGAGCAAACTGTGACTCCATAGCTACAGTTAGATCGAATTTTACGCTTTTGGACTATGCAACGAAAATTGTTGTATCCTTGTTGACTGCGTCCGCGGCGTAGTTTCTAGTGAAAATGAACTAAAATAGTGATATGGTATACAACAAACAATAAGTCAATACAAAAATTAAAAGAAAAAAAAAACCAACCGAACTATCGTATAATTAGGCGTAAGGCAGCCCAATCATGCGATACACCAGATTAAAGAGAACATTTTTTGATTTTGAGAAATTTTGTATGTATTTGTAGAAGGGGTGACAGCATTGAACCAATTTTTACATCATGCTAGAATAGCTATAAAAATGTTTCGTTAAAATTTAAGTTTCAAAAATTGAATGAGTAAAGAGAAAACAAGTGTATTAGATTTAGTGTATGGGGCGTGGTAGAAAAAGTGGGGAGTTCGTAATGACTTTTCAGGACTAACTATAAACATCATTCAGTTGACATATGTATTTTAAATTAGATCAGTAGCATTCAACTGTAAAGTTGTGAAATAGTGTATGATTGTATGGGAGGGGGTAGAAGGAATGCAGCTAATAGTTTTTTTTTTGTCTTACTAATAATTCTAAATAAATATCGAGTTCGATAAATTTTATACGTACTGATTAAATTGTTTTACAGTATTAAAAGTAAAAAAATCCCGAATTTTATAGTTTGATTTATTATGTGTGACGTTTCGCTATCTCCTTTATCAAGCAGTTTGATGAGGATCTCAGCAAAGACTGAAACATCACAAAATTGAAAACGTACTGTGAAAACATTTACCTAACCAATGATTTATAGTATTTCATTAAAAAAATCCAGTTTGTATAGGAGGTGATGGAAGGAGTGAGGTGATTCGAGAAATTTGAATACCGCAGATTGAAGTCATCATAAAAATAATACATTCCAAAATTCAGAACGTTAAGCTTTTATAAATTTCGAAAAAACCGGTTCATTTTCAAATGGCGAAATTGCATCATTTTCTTTGGGAGGGGTAGAAGGGATGGAACGATTTGGCCCGTCCACGAACAAGAACGACGAGAACAACATTTGAACTTTCGAGCTCAACGAGTTCTTGATAGGGAACACAGTCAGACGGACGGATGGACAGACGAATGAACAGACATCCGGTTTTGAGATTTTCGAGTGATTATACGAACATCGGTATCCTTCGCTTTTTTCTTCGAGCTTTATTTCTCAGCGTTACGAACTTTGTGGCAAACTTATAGTGCTCTCAGATTTCATCTAGAGTACAAATATGGTGCATTACGTTCCGTAAACTAATTTAAGCGCATGTGATATTGTTGAAATAAGTAATTAGCTACAACACTTCTGAACACTCCCAATAGTCCTACTTTATGGATATTAACTGGTAGTGAATTCCAGATTCTAACAGCCTGAACGAAGCCCCGAAAGTACTTTAATATACAGATTGGTCGATTTCAGAAAACAGATCTAAGGGTAAGAACGTGCAGAAGATACTTTGCTGCTCGTGGCCGACGTCGCAGTCGTGTTCGCCATGTAGGTTACGGTCTAGATCGATGTAGCGAGAACATACCGGAATCTAGATTCTTTCAGTATTCTGCGCAGTATTGTAGCGAATTGGTTTCGTGTTTTCGTAGTAAGTTTTCAAGAGATAGTAAAAATAGTGATAACATGATGTGTTTTAGCACAAAGTGGTGGCTACTAATAAATTTTCCAAACCTGGGCCCTGAAACAATTACTCAAAATTATCGACATTTTGGCCCACCACCTCCATCCCCTTACACTCCCCACATAAAATTTTTATCTAAATTATAAATCGTACAGTTCTACAAGTATTGGCATCTTTCTATCTGCAATTGTAGTGGAAACATTAGCAAGTGTATGTTTTGACTCTAGCCGGCCCGCCGTCTCCCCCTTCCACCCGATCCTCCACAAGACTTAGGTAATGAAACTCAGTTACTCAATCTTCAATTCACCTAAAAATGAATTTTCTACTTCTTCTTCTACAATGTACTACAGCCCAAATCGGACCTTGGACGCCTGACATTCAGGTTCCTTAACATTTTTTCATTATTTATTATGGAAGGGTTGTTAGCTCTTCGCACAACCCTCTATCTACGAATTTTTTATTTTCGTAGATTGAGGTGACCAAGGTATATCCAAGAATTATGCATTGCGCCGACCGGGATTTGAACTCACGACCTTCGCATTACAAGACCAACACGCCACCCACTAGGCTACACCCTAGTCTAAATGAATTTCCTATCTTTAAGGATTTCGGAGATATGAATGAGATATGGTGCGAAACATCGCCAAACAGGCTCTGGATTATAATCCTTGAGGAAGGTCGACCAACCCGAAGGTCACCATGTAGCACATGGAAGCGAGCAGTTGAGCAGCAGAGGAATAAACTGGCAACAGCTTAAGGCCGATGCTTAGGATCACGCCTTGTGAAAGAGAGTTGTTTCTGTCATATGCTTGATTTGATGATAAGGCATCGTGCAAATGGCAATTCTTTGCACGATGCTTTGCTTTCTACATCGATGACAGATCAAAATATTTTGTTTTGACATCGACCGCGCTTTAGACGTCGATGTAAGCTGCAATGATGCAAGGCCGCGAGCATTTTTGATATGTGCGGTCCCAGTTAAAACCCTACGTTTGTTTGGTCATCGATGTACCGACTGCGACCGCGACCTGAATCAGGAGCAGCGAGGTATCTTCGGCATGTTCTTTCCCTAAGAGAGTTTTTATTATTATTATTGGCACTAGATGTAGATTTAAAGGAAGACCTAGGATAGTATTTTGGTACTAGAAATATCTTCAAACCTAAGCAATCCATAGATATACCTGAGACAATCGTTAAATACAACGTTTAATATTTTGTTACACGTCGAATCAAGTTTGGTCAAAATTATAGATCCATAAATAAAATACCGAATTATAAGTGTTTTCAAAATTTGTCTAGTACTGCACATACAGTAGGGTTCAGAGCTAATTTGCTTATGGCAATCCAATTCGCTATTATGTTAAGTAAATTAAATGATTTACTCAAATATGTTTGCATACCATCAGCAAATAGATGGACATGAACATCTTTCAGAAGATTATTAATATACAATGAGAATAGTAAAGGACTGAGCATGGATTCCTGCAGAACACCACACGTTGTAGGTAAAACTGACGATGACTCAGCGTTTACTAACCTACTGAGATCGTCCTGCAAGTTAGGCATTATGGCAGATTATGCGGCCTAGTTTGCGACTCATTCTTACTGATAGCTAAAATATTGTTGCACGTGAGCTCTACTTGCTCATCAACTACCACTGAACACCGATGCTAGGGAATGAGTAACACCTACGACCGAATTCCAATCATGAACGCTATACGATTCGATCGGAATTTTGAAAATTTCCTACAACAGCGACAATACTATGAGGAACATCTGCGACCAAATGCGACTCGATCGGAATGATCGAATTCCAACCAACAACAATTCTAACAGCGGAACACCGTTCTTTTGATGGGGAAGCAACAACAATTACACGTATAGACTCGGCCGACAAGGAAAAGAAGTTGATGAGTGAATGCTTTATAGAAGCAACTAACAGCTCTCGGCCGATAAGGAAAAGATTCGTGCGACAAGGGAATGATTCGGCCGACAAGAACGATGTAAAAAGGCGAGTGTTTTTTGATGAACAGTCAGTCCGTTTTGAAAGATCGACGGGTCAGTCGATATTTAGAAAGCGAAAGAGTGAAGATTGGCAAGCTATAAGTTGGCAGCGAGAACGTTTCAAGTGAAAGGTGTAGAACAATTTAGTTGAGTGAGATAAAGTTTTGCGGTTAAATTATTTTTACTTCAAATTCAGCGACCCACTTGCGCACTTCAATATGTCAGTTGCAATATTCTATCAGATATAACATGTTAGACCTGTGTTAATGATATTAAGTAAGATGTCAGATATAGATCGAAATAATAACTTGATTAAGTGTGGAGATAATATATCCGAGCCAGTAGTGGTCTTAGAATTTGATAATATCGATTTCGACGCAGTATCCACGAAGCTTCCATACAAGTCTAAAAGTGAAGAACTCTAGATCTCGCAGGATACGACAGCGGATAAATCCTAAATATTTGATTTCATAATTATTTTTTAATTTACCCGTTGAAGTTCACTTACACCGACTTTTTTCTTCGTATTACTCATAAATAGAGTTTAATTCTATAACTTTTCTGTGAAATGAGTGCTAGCTAAGCGAGCATTAATATTCCCAAGCTCTCTGATAATTAATATAAAAATATAAAAAGGTAACGCGTATAAATAGGTATTTATTTTACTCTCAAAGAATTTGACAAGGATTCGTTAAATCGAGCATTACATTTTTGAATCATTCGTAACATGGTACCATCAATAAACGAAAAAGATTCGTTCGTTATATTGGGGTTTCGGTAAATTATGTACTTGTCTGAATCGACGTGGGCTTACTTTGAAATTTAAAAAGCATGAGTTTTCATACGATGTTTTCGCTCGTCATGCCGATAGCCACGGGTGTATTTGTCACAGTTTTCGAATGGAAGGTTAACAATTAAGCTAGAATGTAGCCTAGTAGGTAGCGTGTTGGTCTTGTAAAGCGAAGGTCGTGAATTCAAATCCCGGTCGGCGCAATATATAATTCCAGTACATTGCCTGCTTGGGTATACCTTGGACATCTCAATCTACGAAAACTAAAAACTCGTAGAAAGAGGGGTGTGCGAAGGGCTAACAACCCTTCCTCAATAAGTAATGAAAAATGTTAAGGAACCTGAATGTCAGGAGGCCGATTTGGGCTGTAGCGCCATTGTATAAGTAGAAGGTTAACACTTGCGACATTAGTTCCTAAATAGCTAACCTCTCCCAAAAACAATCAAACCGATATAACCACTACTTTCACACTTAATGTATCACTAACGAGCTTTCATTAGCAATTATCGAAATTTCATGTCCAGATTGCGAAGTTCATACTGAAATTGTCCAGACTCGATTGTTGTGAGAAATGTCAAAGATCTCGCCATTGTTCTTCGCCGCACTCAGCTGACGTCGAGCAATGAATTATACCAATCGCCTAAAAACAGAACCCAAAAAACTGTCTGACTAATCGCGTTACTGTAGCAGTGACTTTTGTGAAATAAAAATCTCGTCACTATCGAGTCTTCTTTAATGGCACTACAGCACTATTTGGGCTTCGGGCTTCTGACCTTCAGGTTCTTTAACATTTTATTTGTTATTATGAAAGGGTTGTTAGCTCTTCGCACAACCCTCTATCTACGAGTTTTTTATTTTCGTAGATTGAGGTGGCCAAGATATACGTACCCACGCAAGTAGTATGCTGAAATTGTGCGTCGACCGGGATTTGAACTGCCGACCTTCGCATTGTAGACCAACACGTTATCCACTAGGCTACACACTAGTCACAATCGAGTACTGGCCACAAAATTCGAAAAGAAATTCCATCAGCCATCTGATCTAAGATATTTTTTCCCGAAATACAGTCTATACAGATAGTGTGAAGTACAACTTTGGATGTTTTCCCATCGAACGTTGGTGTTGAAGGCACTATCGAAGAAGAAATAGCTACGTATATCTTAGCTCAGGATTATTCTCTTATTCTTTTCATCAACCAATCTTATCTATGGATATGACACGCCATGAGAAAAGAGAGTTTATCTTGCCAAAGCAAAATATACAGTGCAGCCCAAAACACGAGTTAGGTCAAAATTTTATGTTTTGGGTTTGGGAGGAATTCTCGTGTATATTGTGGTAGGTGGAGGGAAGTAAAAAATGATAGGGAGAGCTTTATTGTGTGGAATCTGAGAGTATTATAAGTGTGCTCTAAAGTTTGTAACGCCAAAAAATAATGCTCACACAGAGTCGCTAAGGGTACAGAAATATTTGTTGTCGCTCAAAAATCTCAAAAACCGAGAACGCGTCGAGCTTCCGTAGTAGATGCAAAGGCTGGAGTTGAAGTGCTACAAGTCTGTCATTATAGCTGATATGAGGCTTTTTTAATCTTTAGTAAGTAAATTTGCGGGGAACGGATTCGACGACCCCAAAATGGCAAGCATAGTGAGGGTTCCACAGGATAGAACAGTATTCTAAGATGTTACAGACGAGAGTGGAAAATAGCAGGGCTGCAGTTCTTGAACGGTTAAACTGGACTGTCGTATGGAGGACAAAACTAGCACGTCTGTATGCCTTATCTGTAATCTCAGAATAATGATTGTCTACTATAAGCTTGCGATCGAAGGTCATCCTTTATTGTAGATACTGCTTCAAGGGTGGATCCGTTAATAGAGTAAGTGAGGACAGGAGAAGTAGTCTTATATGAAAACTCCATAGAAAAACACTTCTCAATGTTTAATGTTAGAATACCAGCGCGACAAAGTAGACAAGTCAGTCTGGAGATTCAAGCAGTCAGAGTAAGAGGAAATTTCACGGAACATTTTGAGGTCGTCCGCGTATAAGAGACAATTTGAAGATAAGAATTGGGGCAGATCATTAATGAAGAGCACAAATAGTAGCGGACCAAGAATAGATCCCTGTGGAACACCAGAGTTAGAAACTCAGCAGATGTATGTCCATTGAACGTAATTCGCAAGACAACGATCCGTGAGGTAAGAATTAAACCAATTCAGGAGAGAGACAGTGACACCGTACCTTTCAAATTTTGTACATTTTGTAAGTGAGTTCCATTACTTACATTTTGGGAGTGTCATGTCAAAGGGTTAGGCTGGAGAAGCGCTAGAGCCGAACGTTACATGAAACTCGACATTCAAATATATTGGTTTTGGGATAATTTTAACAATGTCAAAAGCTTTCGAGAAATCACTGTATATGGCATAAACAGTGTTAGGATGGATTGTGCTACGGAGTTAGTGAATTCACATAAATTGGTGAAAGTAGATCTGTCTTGTGGACAACTAATACGTCCGGAAACATAATGAAACTTTAACTTCAATTATCTCGAAACTACCTCTTTCAACTCCATTCAAAATGTCATAACATTGCCAATTTCTGACATTTTCACACGATTTTTTCGTTGTCCTCATCGGAATTTTGTTTATTTTCCAATGGTGCCTAAAGCGTAGTTTTGGCATCTGGCAAGTTAAGGTCCTTTTTCTCATGAGGCGTCACATATAGGCTTTACATTGAATTCCATGAAATTTAAAATTAACCACGTAATATATTCGTCAATATACTTTATATGGGTGCTACAAAAGCATCCCAAATTTAACAAAAAAATAAATGTTAATTGTGTAAACCCTACTTCCTTTTAATAAGGAATATGCCACTCACAAATAAGCCAAAGGTCTGGTCGCTTATTAACCTGAAGCCTGAAAAAATCACCACAAGAGTTAATTAAAACCCATCTACATTCATTTCCCATGTCACAATATCCTATTTCACCCCAGGGCTTCGAAGACAGACCGATCGATTGCCTCTGTCTCATCTTTCAACCAAAATATTCTCAAGCAATTGGCCAGAAATAACTCGTTCAGCGACAGATGTAGAAACCAGCTCTCCCTCTACTCGATAGTTTGGAATAGTAATATGTGTAAACAGAGCTCGTGTTCTAGGCCTTAATCAACTCGAGAAGTAGATCGGAAAGAAATAAATAAATTGGTAGATTGGAACCGTCGTCATCTATCACTGTCTTCGATCAAATTTGTATCGTCGAATTTAAATTTCGAAGATTCTCCGAAATCTTCATCAGTAACATTGTACGCAGTGTCGATTGCATTTGATTAACTTCGAAGCTCAGTTGGTAAACTACTAAACTGTCAGCTTCTGGAACTTAATAATTTCGGACGAAGGAAGAAAAATGATCGCACGATTTTCGTTGCATTTGGTCCGGGAAAATGCTCATTTTTCATCTACGTGATTTTTCTTAAAACTCAACACTGCAATGAGAAATGATAGGCCAAATGGTATACGACAGACACAAATGTGGCACCTAACAATTTGAACAGACGGTAGAGAGTATAGTGCTTCCAATGCCGGTATATAAAATTCATCCGAACACTAGATAATATTTTTAACTAGCTGCTAGTTTTCTAGCATTGCTCATGCGATGTCGATTCGGCAAACACATTTCAACGCAACATCTTACTAATTAAGAATGCGAGGGAGATGTTAACGATGATATTCTGTTTGCTTGTCTTTTCATTTAGTTTATTTTTCAATGGAATTCTCTCCAACTTGATGATTGCGTTAGTTGAATGATTAGGCCTACAGCCTTGATGATTTTTTTCCCTTAGATTTAGTTTGATACAAACTTACGATAAATTATAGTTTAGTAGTGAGTGCCGTGCATAAAGCACATTTTCTACGATTGGTTTCGACGAAATGTCAAGACGCATGTGACATACAGCTGCAGCAGCATCGTTAGGAAATAACTCGATTGTCAAGAAACATTCTTAGCTAGTTGCCATCGTCAGTTGGCTCGTAATCAGGTATAATTATCGATAATTGATGGAGAATTCATGCCTTATTTGAATAAAATCACATGCCAATTAAAAACAATAACTGTTTCGGTTTCGAAAGGAATGCAACTAATTGGGTTATGAATGACAGAAATGTCCTGTCTTGTTAGTTAATATTATTAGAAATTGAGATTATAGATACTAGTAGTTGATTGAAGAATTTTTTAAAGTCCAATGGACTAGTTTATATAAATTTAAATTAATGAACGAAATTACGATAATTAAAATCTTTTTTGAAATTTTTATGCAAGAGTGGAAAATGATAGTATTTAAAAGAGAGAATATTGGTTATATTCGGAATATAAATTTAGAGTTGTTATTCTTATGAATATTCTGGCCAGAAGTGATCTCCAACGACGAACTTTGGACTGGCCAGACTAAAATAGGTATTGATATTCAAAGGCGGAAGTGGCAGTGGATCGGTCAAACTTTGAGGAAACCAGAGCGAAACATCGCCAAACAGGCTCTGGATTATAATCCCCAAGGAAGACGTCGGGTTGGTCGACCATGTAACACATGGAAGCGAGCAGTTGAGCAGGAGGCCAGAGGAATAAACCGTAAGGGGTCGTCTTTTACCGACCACACAGGTCGCAATCCCGAAGGTCGTCCTTCTTCGGAATTTTCACAATGACGCCCTCCTTCCATTCAGTCGGATATCTTCCTTCATTCCATACCTTAGTGAAGAGTGGGAGGAGTATATCGGCTGTTATTTCCGGGTCCGCTTTGAGGAGTTCGGTTGGTAGTCCGTCTATACCTGGAGCTTTCCTTCCCGCCATTGACCGAATGGCGGAAACTATCTCTTCCTTACCCCCAGACCCCAGATCGTCCCTAATAGAGGATTGTTGCGGTTGGATGTTTGGAAGTTGTTCTGTTTCCGGAATATCTCTGAAAAGATGTTTAAAATATCAGAGAAGTATTCCTTCCATTGTCGCAACTGGTGTTCAGTCATATTAAGGAGAGTTCCGTTGACATCTCTCACAAGGTGGTTGGCGGTGAAATTCCTGTTCGTCAACTGTTTCATGATTTTAAATAGTGAACCAAGGTAAGCCACAGATTCTGCCTTGTTTGCCAGATCTTCAATGGCCTTTCTCTTGTCGCGTCTAACAGCCTTTTTAAGCTGTATATGAGCATCTCGGTAGTTCTGCCTCAAGTCAGGCGTTCGTTGGTTGACATCGGGTTGAGAGATGATTGCCAATTTGGCTTTTTTCCGATTGCCAACCTTGTCCCATGTGTCTTGCGACATCCAGGGTTTCTCACCGCTTTGCACATATCCCACAGACTCTTCAGCACTAGTTAGAAAAGTGTTTCTGGTTGCCTCCCAATTGGCGTCCAGTGTGCGCATTTCATATTCACCCAATGTGAATGACTTTTGGCGTAGAATAGTGGTGTATTTATTTTTTGTTGGGGTCTCTGAGTTTATCCACATTAAGCTTGCGCTTCATTTGAAGAATTTGTGGTCGTCGTGCCCCTATAGGGAGTTTAATAGGAATTTGATTGATTGATATTCTTATGAAAATAACAACGATTTCCACGGTACTATAGTAGTTCACCTTAGCACGGAGCGATTACGGATCGCACTGGTCCGTTTCTGCGAAAAATGATTTTCTTTCGAACTCAGCAATCGTTGAAATTGGTGACAGCTGATACACTATCACGATAATTTTACTTTATTATTCTGAGAATAGAGTAAGTCAACATAGAAAAAAAAAATTGCGACCCTGAAATTTTGCTTTTTCGCATTTCATGACTAAATTAGCCTAAAAATGCATAAAAAAAACAACTGGACTACGATTTGGTGTAAAGCCCAATCATGCGATACTTGAGATGAAAGAAGAATTTGTTGATTTTTAAGAATTTTTGTATGAGGAGTGGTAGAAGGCATGAAGGCATGACGGCATGAAAATAATTTTTTCATCATCATGAAAGAGTTGCTATTAATATGTTTTATACAAAATTGAAGCTTCGAAAATTTGATAGGTTTTGAGAAAATTATTGTATTAAATTTAGTGAAACTCTGCAGTTTGTATTTATGAGAGGTGATAGAAGGAGCGGGGGGTTTTCAGTGATTTTTTTTTCTTTAATAACTATCAATAATAAATAATAAATTGGGTTTTGCCTGCTGACCTTCAGTTTATTTATTTATTTTTTTTTTGCATTACTTATTGTGGACAAGTTGTTAGCCCTTCGCACAACCGTTTATCTATGATTATAAATTTTCGTAAAATAATATAAAAAAAGTGCAGTTTTTATGGGAGGTGGCAGAAGTGAGCCGATTGAAAAAATTTTTATCCTATGGATCGATATCTATATATAAAAATAATACATTCCAAATTTCAGATCTATAGCTTTCATAGTTTTTGAGAAAATCCGTTTATTGTGAAATTCCAAAATTGAGTAGTGGTAGAAGGGGTGGAGCAATTTGACCCGTTCACGAACGGACGGACATGCGGAAGGATGGACATCCGGTTTAAAGTTTCTTCAATGATAATATGAACTTCTGTATCATTCATTTTTTTCTCCGAGCCTTATTTCTTAGCGTTACAAACTTTAGAGCAAACTTATAATGTTGTCAGATTTTATCTAGAGTATAAAAATCCGCAGTACATATGAACTCTCCGAGATCGTTAAGTTAATTTTTGGGTGAATAGAAGATTTTGTAAATGAGTTCCATTACTTCAATTTTGAGAGTGTCAGGTGGAAGAATGAGGGATAAAGCCGAACGTTATATATACTAATATCTCCTCTACGAATACATACAGAAAGCTGGAACTCGACATTCAAATATATTGGTTTATGGAAAAAAAAATTATTTTAGTATCCAGTGGGGTCCGGAAAGGGGAGGGCCCCATTTGAACTGCAAAAAGTTCATAATTTTAGAACCGTTTAGGTGGTGTTCTGCTCCACTATTATTGGCTTTGAAGGAGGGGCATCAGGGGAGTGCAAATAAACACACTTAAAAATTAACATTTTCACTATCTTTGAACTTATGTAATTGAAACATGCGACATGTATTAAGCTATACTAGCTAGCGGAATATTAGCAACACATATCATGTGTCATAATAGTAGCGGGGTAAATGGAGAGCATTTCAAAAATGGTTGACTTTTCGAAATTTTGAACAGTTCTATCTCAAGATCCAATACAGAATTTCTATCTCTTATTGAATGTCTCTCGTATTCAAAAAGAAATAACTTGATATAGACATGAAAGAGTTTGCAGGAGTTTTGTACTTTTATGACTTTAGGTTTGCATCACTGGGATGAGCTGAGAACACCTAACGGATAAAAATTGTTTTGTTTATAGCCTCAATATTATATTTATCGATGGCGTGTCCGCTTAAAGTTTCCACATTAGTTGAACAACGTACACTGATCCGTTTTTTGCTTTCTGAAGTTGAAAAACCGGCTAAAATCTTTTCTCGAATGATGTTACAGTATTGTGAAGGTTGCATGAACCGCGGAAATTTTTATGAGTGGGTAGAACAGTTCAAAACACCAGCTCACCTGTTTGAAAGAAATTCTGAACGCAAGCATCAGCGAGAAAAAAGATATTGAACATCTTTTGGGATGCCCAAGGTGTCGTCTTTTGTCATTATTTGGTAGATCAGCGTTCGATAAACAGTCCGTACTACTCAGGATGCTGATGAACAAAGTAAAGCCAGCAATAAGAGAAATACGTTGCGAATATCAAAGAAAGGGAGCAATATTACTACACGTCCTCAAACCGCCCGGCTGACACAAGAAGCCAATGCAAAAATGGGTTCGAAGATACTACCGCATCCTTCCTACAGTCCAGGTTTGGATCCATCGGCTTTTCATTTGTTTGGTCCACTCAAGGAGGCATTCAATCAATCAATCAAATTCACGTTAAGACCCCACAATGCGCGATCCTGAGCATCAGCCTTTAACTTTGCCAGGACTTGTTTATTCCACTTGCTTCCTGCTCAACTGTTCGCTTCCATGTGCTAAATGGTCGACCAACCCGACGTCTTTCTTGAGGATTATAATCCAGAGCCTGTTTCGCTCTGGTTTCCTCGAAGTGTGACCGATCCACTGCCACTTCCACCTTTAAATCTCAATACCTATTTCAGTATATCCAGTTGTACTCCAAAGTTCGTCGTTGGAGATCATTTCTGGCCAGCATATGCCTAAAATGCGTCGGAGGCATTGTTTCACGAAAGTTTGCAATTTCTTGGTAAGTCGGACGGTCACTTTCTACGTAGTATATGACAACACGGATTAGAGGCATGCGTCAAAAACTCGCAGCTTCTTGCGAAGGGAGATGTCTCTTAACCTCCAGAAAGGGGAAAGGGTACCGAAGGGCTGACGAGCCTCAATATCCTTTTCGGCTCCGCTGTCCACACTGACAATGTTTCCGAGATAACAAAAATCTTGCACCTCCTCCACATCTTGTCCATTGAACAATCGGTGTCCTTATGTTCGAACCCATAGGAATGTACTTAGTTTTACGCACATTTATTTTCAGTCTCGCCTCTTTGCATTTAGAATACAACGAGCGAACATTTGACTCTAAGTACGAAGGGTTATGTGCAAGCAAACACATGTCATTAGCATAATAAAGGTGACTCAAGATGTTAAATAGTCCCCACTAAAGACCTTTATCTAGCTCACCTTCCAGTGCAGCTTTCAAGATGTCACATATTACCACCAGGAACAGGACTGGTTATAAGATGCAGCCATGTCTGACACCCGTTCGCACCGGAAAGCTCTCGGGCAGCTTTCTTCTGTGTAAGACGCAATACCTTGCATCTTGGTAGGGTTCTTTAATCATAGATATGACCTTATCTGGAATACATCTCCTACTAAAGTATTCCATATGTAATCTCGCTTAACGCTGTCATAAGCCTTCTCGATGTCAACAAACATGCGATTTGGTGACGGCATTTTGGCGGACTGCTCCAATATTATCTGTAGGGTATTTGAGTGGTCGGTACAAGACAATCCTTTACGGAATCCAGCCTGATAGACTTCAAGAGTGCCTCCACGACATCAATAATCTATTGAGAATTACCTTAGCCATGATTACGATAAGTCAGACATAACACATTGTTCAATAAGTCCGTAGGATAACAAAGAAAATACAGTTTTTTCGGTCTAATTTTGCTTTATTCTTCAACATAGTTTCCTTCAAGAGTGACACAATCCGTCCAACGCCTCTCTAGCTTTTCGATACCAGTTTTGTAGAACAACTTGTCTTTCGACTCAAAATGTGCCTCAGTTGCGGAAATTACCTTTTCATTTGAGCCATATCTTTTGTCAGCGATCATTTTTTTCAGGTCTGCAAAGAGCCAGTAGTCGCTGGGGGCTAGATCTGGAGAATACGGTGGGTGCGGAAGCAATTCGAAGCCCAATTCATGCAATTTTGCCACTGTTTCGATCGACTTGTGACACGGAGCATTGTCTTGATGAAACAGTATTTTTTTCCTCTGCATGTGTGGCCGTTTCGCAGCAATTTCTCGCTTCAAACGTTCGAGTAATGGTATATAATAATCGGTATTGATACTCTTTCCCTTCTCAAGGTAGTCTATGAATAATATACCATGTGCATCCCAAAAAACTGAAGCCATTACCTTGCCAGCCGATGTTTGAGTTTTTGGTCGCGGTTCTCCCGCTGCTGTCCACTCGGATGACTGGCGATTTGACTCTGGTGTGAAATGATGGATCCAAGTTTCATCCATTGTCACATACCGCCGCAAAAAATGTTTTTTATTGCGTCGAAACAGCTTCATGCAGGCCTCCGAATCGTCGAAACGTTGTTGTTTTTGGTCCACTGTGAGCAAACGCGGCACCCACTTAGAAAAGAGCTTCCGCATCGACAAATTCCCATGCAAAATTGTGTGCACACTGCCTTTCGATATCTTTAGAGTGTCTGCTAACTCTTGCAACTTCACTTTACGATCGGCCAAAACGATTTTGTCGACTCTTTTAATGTTTTCTGGAGTAACAGCTTCATTTGGCCTTCCACTGCGGGGCAAGTCCTCAGTCGAGCTACGACCTCATTTAAACTCGGGAAACCACTTCTCAACCATTTGTCTCGACGGAGCAGATTCTAAATAACACTTTTCAAGCCATGCACTTGTTTTAACGGTGTTTTTTCCCATCAGAAGCAATGTTTTATCATCACACGAAATTCGGATTTTTCCATGTTTTTAAAAATAACAAAAGTAGCGTCACTTCGAGCACTGTAGCTTGTAAACAAAGAATCAGAATGCCATGAAATTTTGACGCGTCGCTTCTGAAAGTTGGTACTCTCTGCCAATGGTTCGGCCACAGAGGTGCCATCTCTGGGTCATCCTACGGACTTATTGACCGATGTGGTATACCACACCAATTGCCACAATCCCGAAGGTCGCCCTTCTTCGGAACTTTCACAATGATGCCCTCTTTTCATTCAGTCAGATATCTTTCTTCATTCCAAACCTCAGTAAAGAGTGGAAGGAGTATATCGGCTGTTATTTTCGGGTCCGCTTTGAGGAGTTCGATTGGTAGTCCGTATATACCTGTGGCTTTCCTTCCTGCCGTTGACCGAATGGCGGAATCTATCTCTTCCTTATCTGGGAGATCGTCCCTAATAGAGGATTGTTGAGGTTGGATGTTCGGTAGTTGTTCTGTTTCTGGAATATCTTCCTCTGACAAGATGTTTAAAATATCAGAGAAGTATTCCTTCCATCACCGTCTTTACCCACATTGAGGAGAGTTCCGTTGACATCTCTCACCAGGTGGTTGGCGGTGGAATTCCTGTTCGTCAACTGTTTCAATGAGGCATTACGTGGAAAAAATTTCAGCAACAATGAGGAGGTCCAACAATTTACGTGGAAGTGACTCAAACAATAAGACAAAGACTTCTTTGCATCAGGTATAAAAAAAAACTAGTTCATCGTTCTACTACTCTACTATGGCGCTACAGCCCAAATCGGACCTTGGCCTCCTGATATTCAGGTTCCTTAACATTTTTTTTTTTCATTATTTATTATGGATGGGTTGTTAGCCCTTCGCACAACTCTCTTTCTACGAATTTTTTTATTTTCGTAGAATGAGGTGACCAAGGTATATCCAAGCAGGAAAAGTGCTGGAATTATATATTGCACTGACCGGAATTTGAACTCCCGACCTTCGCATTGCAAGACCAACACGCTGCCTACTAGGCTACACCCTAGCTTAGTTCATCGTTGGGGCAAGTCAAATTTTGCAAAAATACACATTTTTTTTTCCACATCCATTTGTCTCTTTAATTATTGAATGTTCCTCGTTAAAATTTTGTCAGATTGTTGAACTGCATGACTTATAATTTTGGTAAAACTTTTAAATTGGGGGGTGGTAGGGAAGGGAAGGGAAGGTGAGCCAAATTGTTGAAAAATTTCATAAATTTTTTTTTTTGAGCTCTGATGAAAGGTACAGTACGTGCATATGTACATTCCTTTTGAGGCTAGGGTGTACCCTAGTGGGTAGCGTGTTAGTTCACAATGCGAAGGTCATGAGTTCAAATCCCGGTCGACGTATAATTCTAATACACTACCTACATGAGTACACCTTGGTTACCTCAATCTACGAAAATGAAAATTAGTAGATCGAGGGTTGCACGAAGGACTAACAACCCTTCCACAATAAGAAATGAATTTGATAAGGAACCTGAGGCTTCCGTGGTGTAGTGGGCAGCGTGCTTGCTTCTCTGTCAATAGGTCGTGGGTTTGATTCCCACTCCAGACGGGATTTTTTTAAGCACGAATTTTTCAGTTGCTACAGGCAATGAAAAAATTATTCGAAATAAAATGGGCAAACGGTGTAAAAGTGAAACAGTTTCACTTCAAGAAGGCCTAGATACTCAGTAGATGGTTTCTGTTCGCTTTCTATCATTTTATCCCCCATAATATCTGCAAAATATTTGTCAGTAGCAGCCAATGCAACTGAAAAATCCTCTTCTACCTTCCTAATCCCATTCCTTCCCTCCATGACTGTGTTTATGCTTTGCACATAAAGGCCGAAATTTCGTACAACACAGGTCATTCTGTTAAAAAAAAGGTTATGATGCCAAGATCCGATTTGGGCTGTAGTGCCATTTTACAAGTAGCAGATACATCAATAATAATAATTTGAACTGGAACATTTAACCAACGAAGCTGGGCCCTAACCGGCCTTTTGAGCCATTCTGATTGGATAGATGCAATTGGCCCTGGCTGCATTCGTTAGTACTAGCAGTCAGTTAAATGGAGTCTGATTCAAAACTTGTAATAGTTAAAGTGTTGCAGCAAAACTCGTTTCATCCCAAACAAAACGTGAAATAACTCAAAATTGTTAGACATTGACTATTGTTCTGAAAATACTTTCTTTTCTTTTCTTTTTTGTAAATTATAACCTTTTCGAAATAAAAAAAAAACAAAATTTCATCCACGAAGATGGAAAATCGAAAAAAATTAATTTCGATTTCTCATTTTTTTAATGTGGATAAGGTGAGTTTTGAATGTAGCCTCAAATAATGTACTGGCAACACTTTACAGTGACATCTATTGCTGGCTATTTGGCGTTTTTCAGATAACCATATTATCTTTATTAAACTGATGGTAAAGTTTGATAGGGGTCTTAGCAGAAACCGAGATGTCACGATTAATTAAGCAGATCATTATAAAATTCGGAAATCTTTTTTGGAAAGGCTCTTCTATGCATGTCTTCGCATCTTTGGTGTTTTTTTGCTAAATTTTTTTAATTTAATTCGCGAAGATAGCTGGATTAACGCGTAGGACTAACCGCCAGCGCAAATTTAAAAATTAAGAGTATAATATTTATCAAAAAACACTAAAGAAGGAGAACCTTAATTCGAAATACACTGTGACACTCATATAAAAAAAAATTATTTCCAATCCTCAATAAATTTATTAATAAGTTGACATCCTTTCGATTACTATCGTTTCTTTATAGCCAATAAATCAAGCATTTTTATGGACAATACTAAAACACGTCGAACATATTATATTTCTCCACGTCTAAAATTAGCTTCACTATCTATCAGCAATCGATTTAAGAAAATAACTCAAATATTTCTATGGTTTTCATCATCTTTAATCTTTTTTTTTCTTCTATTTTGTTGAACCTTTGAAGCTAATTTTATCGCTTCAGAATAAAAAAAAGAGTCAAATTTATGTATGTAGTAATTTAAACCGCGATTGATAAAATGTCAATAAATTATTTTACCATCTATTAAAAAGAAGTGTTGTAACTATCTTAATAAGTTCATTAGGGAAATATTTGTATAAAACGATAATCCAAAGTGGAATAAACTCAGGTCATAAATTATAATATAAATTGTATACAATTCGAATTGGAATTGAATGGCACACGTTAACACTACGACGGAAACGAAAAACCTTATCGAACTAGCAATAAGGTAAAGGTTTCGTTTTATCGTATATGACGTTTTATGCTGACGAAAACGATGTCATATATTAAATTTCAAGAAATATATGACATTAAAATGATATACAAATGTCCGTCATTTTTATGCTTTTATCCACCTCAATTGTATCCCACTTATCTCGGGTCATTCGATGTCTGAAAACATATTTCATTTTGATGGCAAGATTTTGATTTTCCTTTGTATGTATGAACATGACTCAATAAAAAACCAATTGGTGGTCAAGTTTAAAATGAAATCTTTAGATATGATTTTAAGATCGTACAATGCATAAACGGAAGTTAAAAGCCTTTACAACTTATCAGTTTTTCTTGACAAAAGCAATCTACATTGAGAAAATTGATAAAAAAAAATTCACATTGCGAAAAGGCGAAGATTGCAAAAGAACTTCCGTTTCGATGTGTATATTTTAGATAACAATTTGTAAAAAAAATTATATTTAGCTCATGATCATTAACTGATATGTGGTACACAACGAAGGAATTCCGATGTGTACTCGTAAATTTCTTAGACAGTTGTAAAACTGAATTTGGAAATTTGGAAAGTTCGTGAAACTGCCACAATAAAAAGAGACGAAAAGACACGTAATTGTAGGTAAAGCCCAATCATGCGAGATAACATTTTTTTAATAGAATTTCTCGAGTAAATTCAATGACGATATTATTAAAAGACCCTTTTTGTGCAATGCACAAACACAATTATGGAGGGAAAGAATGGGATTGGGAAGGGAGGGGAAGGAGAAGGAGAGTGAGAACGACCGTAACGAGTGGAGAAGCTGTTATATTTTTCAGTTTTACTGGCTGCTACTGATAAATATTTGCAGATGTTATGGGGGACTGAATGATAGAAGCGAACAATAATCATCTACTGTACTCAGTAGATACTTCTGGGCCTTCTTGGAACTGTTTCACTTTTAAATCGTTTTGCCCATTTTATTTAGAAAAAATTTTTCATCGCAGTAGCAACTGAAAATTTGTTCTTAAAAAACCAACGACCTATTGACTGTAAAGCAAGCACACTGCCCACTACGCCACGGAAGCCTGTGTATAAGAAGAGGTAGAAGGAGCTTTCAGATCAAAACCAATTTTTTTGACATTACTGATATTTGCATAATTTAATAATAAATATTTTATACAATAAGTATAAAATGGAGTGCCTGATAGGTTGTTAGAATGATTCATAGAAAATTTTGTTAATGAAAAATTCTGCATTTTAAATGCTCAAGGGGCATTAAGGATTTTATAATTGTAAAAAGAAAATTGATACAATAAAATATTGCAAACGTGTAAAGAAAGTTGAAATTAAGGAGATGAATTTCGGTGTCAAAAATAATATGCTATTCAAACTACGGAAGGTTCAATTAAAAAAGGTTTAACTATACTATGGCTTCATCTGCAAACATTTCGCACCGAAAACCATTCAAATTCCGGTGGAAACGAGATATCAACTAGGTTTACATCAGTCCAGATAAATCAGTTTCGCGCAGGCTCATTTATGTCAAAGCTCCTTGTTCTGTTCTAAAGATGTTACAGTTTTTTTTTCCAATTGTTATATTAAAATATTTCAATTTGATTTTACAGAAAAATATGCAATTCATTAAGTTTTATTACACATCAGATTTCAATATTAATACAACTGGTTACAAGATTAATTCGCAATTGATTACAAGATGAGTTCTAGGTTAGAAAAAAAGCAAAAGAAGCACGTTAAAGAAGCTCGAAGAAGTGTAAAAGTCAAAAATTTCGTTCAGACCACGATGTTCAGGGTTGATTCATTAATCATCGGTGGGCTCACGTAGGAATCGTCAATCAGAAGCGCAGAAGATATGCGCTTAGCCCACGAAAATGAGGCATCGTGTGGACGTAGCTTTAGTCATGCAGATTAGTGGAAAATACCCAACAGCGTATGAAGAGAAAATCTTCTTTTCCAAGCTATAGCCGAGATACAGTCAGCAAAAACGCACTTCGAAAAGCACTATGAAGACAGGCGCAGTGTCTTCATAGTGCCGCAGGGGTAGCTACTAGGCGAAAAAGGCTGATTTCAGTAGTTTTGCCTTTGAAGTTTGGTAACTCCACGAACCCTGCTTTTCGACCAGTAACTAAGTCTTGCTGTGACTTACATTGAAAAGTGGAGGCGCTCCCGGTGACCCACAAAGACCGGACCAAAGGTCTAAAACCTGATACTAAGGCCGAAGTGTGAGGCCCCCACCATATGGAATAACTTGGTACACAAAATGGGAGACAGGCTTGATTAGTCGCAAGCTCTGGGAAGGGATAACGGTTGATGGTTTCGTTGTCACAGGTCTACGTACCTGAGAACGCACGGTACAACTGAGGGTACTATGAGGGGGGAAAGGTGAGGATCGGTGGTTCATTAAGTTCACGAAGTGATCAAAATCTAGATGAGAATGCATTATAGGTAGATCCTAACCGAAAATTAGTAGCAAGAGAGCAAAAGTCGGATGCGAATGATGTCGGATGCAGGACACGTAGACGGACAGTAATTGCACATGGGTGGTTCTCGGAAAAAAGTAGCAAACTGAATGGACCGAAATATGAGGTAGTAGCGAGCTGAAAAAAGCGAATTGGGATGTTAACGGGTCTTATGCAGGATCGTATGGGAGATGTTGGGTTTTCCAGAAGAAGAGGCGAGGGAACAGCTTTCCTCCGGACAGAAAAGCAAAAGAGCCAAGCCCCCAAGCGATCAAAATCGGAAAATTGAAGCAGCGCGAGAACTGCTTTCGCTTCTTACCGATTCTTTTGCATGATACTGATCCACGTAGTGTAGTTACACAGCTGTGTTCAAGAATAGTCGCGATATTGTTCGAAACATCCGCTTCCGTGGTGTTCAAATTTAAACGTAAAACAAATATTACCCTAGGCCTTTCCACTGCTTTCAAAGTGCACAGCAGATCGCGCCAGGAATAGAACTATTGTTCATAGCAGGGCCACTGCAAAGTCACACGTTTCTTTTTGATATGTGTTGCGTACCTTTCCCTTAGTATTGTTTTTCTTCCTTATGAAGGGTGTGAATACTCACTTTGCGGGTAGATCTAAAAACCCTCCACACCAAGAAGAGCACCAGCTCAAGCCTCCAATGGACGATTTTGAAAACATAGTCTCGCGGAACAATATCCTATGGGCAATACGCAGCTTCAAACCACATAAATCCCCAGGACCGGATGGCATAATACCTGCCAAATTTCAAAACACCTCTGAAATCATCCTTCCCTGGTTAGACGTTATTTTTAAAGATTTTCTGCGACTGGTGCACATTCCTAAAATATGGAAGGAGGTGAAAATGGTTTTTATCCCCAAAACTCTATCCTCATTCCTTCTAAAAACCTTAGAACGATTTATAGACCTTCATCTACGCAGCGATCGATCAGCGAATGTTGTCAGCAGCCCAACACGCATACTGGAGGGGAAATCGGATGAAACGGCCCTATACACAGATGTATGCTATATCGAAAAATATCTAAATATTAAAGAGTACACTATGGTAGCTTTTATTGATATCGAGGGGGCTTTCAATAACGTAAGACCCGAACCAATTACGGACGCACTTTCAATTCTGAAGGTGGACGCGTACTGATTAATTTGATATTGACATCTAGAATTATCAGCACAAAATATAAATATAATATAGTATTCATGAACGTGTTAACAAAGCTACGGTTGCACTTTAGTCCTATAAGAAAGCCACAGGTAACAATTGGGGATTGTAGCCCGAAGTAGTGCATTGGCTCTATGTTGTCGTCATCAGACCCATCTTGCCTTATGGTGTGATTGTATGGAGGACTAAGACAGACAAATCTGCACTCTCTTCAACAAGGTTCAGACAACAGCATGTTTATGCATAAATGGGGCTCTGACTGCAACCCCCTTTGCAGCACTAGAAGTAATGTTTTATTTGCTACCTATCAATGTTATTGGTAAACAGATGGCTGCAAGTGCAGCTGCTCTCCTGGTCACTCCTTAGTTCTGAAAAATTTCGAGAATTTAACCGAAAACATAGACCCTCGAGACAAGAGTTGGACGCAGCTGAAATACGCGAGGAAAAGTTCATATCCTTCTATACTGTTGGCTCCAAAACTAGAGGTGGAGTGGAAGGAGGTGTTTTTTACGCAATGCAATTTTTCCGTCTTCCGGATCATTGTAGTGTGTTTCAAGCAGAAGTGATGGCGATTAAATAAGCCTTAGCCTGGCTTAAATGTAATGTAGTATCTACTAAGGATATTGGCATCCTCACTGATAGCCAGACCGCTATTAAATCTCTGGAATCAGTCATGTCAAATTTCGTAATTCGTTTTTAAGCCGGACTGTTCAGTATTCTCGCATCACTACAACAATTCAAGATAATAATTCATAGTCACTTCCGTCCCTATCCTCTTGATTCCCAAAAACCAATATCCTTTTCATCTCACCGGAAGTTGGACTTTAGTACAAAAGGGTAACCCCTCTAGTTCCGGTGTCGCAGAAAAAAAATGTCTACATCCAAAAATGTTCTTGATTGTCGCGCGTCTCTGAGGAAGATGGCTGCACAATTCAACATTCGTCTGTGCTGGGTATCAGGGCAGAGGGCCATTCTGGGGAAATGCACGGCCGACGAACTCACCCGGCAAGGAACCACCTTGCAGACTCAATATGAGAAAGAGAAGCTGAGTATACCTCTCGCAACTTATAAGCTGCTACTTAAATTGGATGCGATTAGCAAAACCAACAGATGGGCAAACGGTGTTACATGTAATACCACCAGACTGGTAGACTGATCTGGCTAAGCAGGCAGATAATTATGTCCTTAGTAGGAGTCGTTACAGGGCACTGCCTGATAGGGAGACATGCTCAGAGGCTTGGCCTGCCATTTAATAATTTTGCTGAGCTGCAAAATGAGGAAGTCATCATCTGTTCTGTACTTGACAGAGACACCACCTAAGCGCACACTTCTTCGATAGTATCGGTATTAGGGGAAATGCGGAAGCCAGGAGCCTTCAACGCTTCATAGAAAGCTCTGGTTAGTTTACCGCGTAGGCGTCTCTTCTGAGATCCTGTAGCATTACAACGGACCAGCTTATAGTCTATGTGCATCCGAACTTGTGTCTGGGCCGCCACTTCTACCTACCTACGGATGTGGGAACTATTTCATCCAGAATCATATTGGATTCATCGAAGACGAAGATACGCCATATAATACAACTCTTATAGTGCGCTTCAAAAGAAATCTCTTAATCCATATAAAAGGAGCATCGAAGCCAAATGCTTTGAGCTTTGAAAGAAGAGATTTGTGCCAAACTCTGTCAAAGGATTTCGCTATATCAAGCGTAAGAACTTGGCATTCACCATGTTTATGTAACCTGGGCGTACCTTAGTGCGTGTTGCGGAGTTAGTGAGTTAAAATCCCGGTCGACGTATACTACTCACTGCTTTCGCCACCTCCCATACAAGCTGGACATTTTCTTAAAATACTATAAACCAATTTACTCAGTACATATGAAATTTATAGAGCTGAGATTATGCACCAAATATTTTTTAGGAGTATTAGTAAGATCGGAAAAAATTAGACGATTAGCTGCACTCCTTCTACCCCCTCCCATACAACATGAAACAATTTAACTTTACAAAAACTGGATTTTCTTGAAAACTATGCATGTTACTGATCAGAAATTTAAAATATAACAATTACATGATTATTTTAGTTGTTTCTTAAGAAATTGCTAAAAAAAACCCCCACTTCTACTACCTCCCATACAAACTGCACAATTTCAGTACATCAAATAAACTAATTTATCATTATGTGAGTAAAAATTAGTTTAAGGGGTTAAGGCCCCGCTCTACCACTCCCCTTACAAAATTTCTTAAGGTCAACCAATTTCTTTTTCATCTAGAATATCGCCCAATCGTAGTTCTATTATATTTTAAAATAAGCTGAGGACAAAATAAGTACGTACGTAAATTTTCTAAATAACATCGTTATCCATAAAAAAAAATTGAGCACATTAGAATTTATTTAAGTATCAATACTTTTATAATGCTGGTACTTACGTTAATCCCATTTGTGGAAATTTATGAAAAATATTCAAACTTTTGCCAAAACATACAAAACAAAATAACTGAAACTCAAACTTGGTTGCTTCCTCTCATCCAACATACAAATTATAATTCCATCTTATTCAGTTTATACAAATGTTCCTAAAATGATAATTCTTTTAAATTAAAATAAGTGTTCTTTAAAAGAACAAAGAAAGAAACACACATACAAAACGACAAAAACTCCCTACAGTTAAGATCCCAATTATTTGTTCAATTTCGCTGGATCAGCGAGCAGTTTCTTATAAACGTAATAACACCATCTGTTCCCGTCAAAACAAATTTTTCTCCATTAATTTTCATCAAACGTTTTCATTCAATCGAACAAAAATACTTTATTTGAAAGGCCGGTTGAATGACACCTCACAACACATGATCGACACATTTTCTCTGTTGTATGTTTCGCGCGTCTGTGCGTTTACTTTGACACAATACCCAATTCGAAGTCAGGATGTGAAGCGTGTACGACGAAACGTGTAGCATCATCTTCATCATCATAATGGTAATCAGTTTATAGCATAAATATCTAGCAGATTTCTGTGCCAAGAACTATAGATAAATGCCAATAAAAAAATTGGAAGATGAGATTTCGTTTGAACAATGACATGACAAATCACTTTTTCATTATGATTTTATTGGGATTTTTTTGTTAATTGATGAGATTTTTGCTAAATGGATTAAAATTTGTGAAATAAGTTTGAGGAAATTTAATAAATTTTATATCCGCAAGTGTTTCAGATTCCAAGTAGTAAATTGATAGATGATAAAAACGTTGGATGAAATGTAAATTAATATTTATTATTTCATTCCGACTTAATAGAAAAAATTTCCCACCTCTATCTGCCAAGTGAAAAAGGTTGCTTTTGATTTTAAAATGGTTGTTTTAGAATTTGAAACTGATTTTGTTTGTGTTGAATATGGTAGCTTTTGATTTGCAAAATCTATTGGCAATGAAAAATTACGTTTGTTATGTGCTATTACGTAAAGATAGTTTTTTTTTCAATCGAAAGATCGCTTAATTAATTGTAAATGTCTTATAATAAATTCCTAAAATTAAATAATTATACAGTCAAACCTGCCAATCGGACCGCTCTATAATCGAACCACCTTCGAATTGAACCACCCTACTCCATATTTCTTTTAGTTGTCAAAGATATAAACCTTTTTAAACGAACAACATTCTAATAAGACCATGGACGTCGAATGTAATTTTAGGTAGATTAGTGTACAAAAAACCTAATCGAACCGCAGCCAAAACTTTGAAAGATTTTTCCAAGAAAAACAAAAGAATGCTTGCAGATTGTAGTGATAACTCCGCCAAAGGTTTGGGTCAACTAGTGATGTCAAGTTTCGTTACTTTTCGGTCCCAGTAACTATTCGTTATTGAAAGAAAAGATTTCCGGATTCTAAACTGTTACGCTTTATTATTCGTGACGTTTCGGTCTCTGCTAAGACCTTTATCAAACATTTCAGCAGAGACCGAAACGTCACGAACAATAAAGCGTAACAGTGTAGAATCCGGAAATCTTTTCTTTCAATTCGAAATGCACTGTGAAAACATCCACCAAACCAACTATTCGTTACTTTAAGGAAAGTATTCGTTACCTTTTATTCGTAACTAGGTACTCGTTTATTTAAAATGATCGCCATATCATGCAGGGATGAGTAAGCCAGTTTTGCAAATCATAAATTCAAATAGAAGAAATCGCCTCCTTTGCCCCATGCAGTATCTATATGCAACAATTAATCGCTTGTGAATCGCTCTCAATTTCGTTGGCCTAGTACGTGCATCGATTTTTTAACTATCCCTCATCTAAATAGAAAATATCTTTTAACACTAACGTAAATAAAACGACAACGTGAAGGAAATAACTTTTATTAAATTGAAATTTTCTTCAACAGAAATCCCTCAAATTGATAAAAAAAAAATCCTTTTATCACCCCAAACATTAAGAAATTCTACAATCTGGAATCACTGATCCCACAACCCTAACACTAGTAGCTACTGCTTGCCCTGCCGCTCGAGCCGAGAGCCCAAACTCGCAAAACGATCGTTTTGCATGCCCGAGCTGCAATATGCTTGAAAAACAAATAAAAACATAACAGGGCTACGATTGCGCGTAAAGCGCAATCTTACGGTACTCTAGATGAAATAGAATTTTTTGTGATCCCAAGAAATTTTGTATGAGGAGTGTTAGAAGGGGTGATAGCATTAAACTATTTTTTTCCCCATCATGCTAAAGTAGCTATAAAAATGTTTTATACAAAATGCTTACACCAAAAATTGAATAGGAGCTGAGAAAATTAGTTTGTTAGATTTAGTGAAAATGTGCAGTTTGTATGGGAGGTGGTAGAAAGAGTGGGGGGATTTTAGTGATTTTTTCAGAAATAACTAAGAATATCATAAAATTGACATTTCTTAAATTTGAGACTGGTAGCATTCATACTTTTCAAGAAAATAAATTTTTTGTGAAGTTGTGAAACTGCGTCATATTGTATGGAAGGGGGTAGAAGCAGTAAAGCTAATCAAAAATTTTTTTCTGATCTTAGTGATAATGCTAAATAAGTATTTATTACGAAATATGAGCTCGATAAATGTTATATGTTCTGAGAAAATCGGCTTAGAGCATTTCATGAAAAAGTGCAGTTTGTATGGGAGGGGTTGGAAGGAGAGGGAGGACGCAAATAATTTATACACAGTGTATTGAAATTATTATAAAAGTAATATATCCCGAAATTCAGACCAATAACTTTTATACTTTTCGAGCAAATCTATTTATAGTCGAATTGCGAAATTGTGTCATTTTGTATGGGAGGGGGTAGAAGGGGTGAAGCTAATCGTCTAATTTTTTTAGCCTTACTAACAATTTTAAATAAATATTTAGTGCACAATTTCAGCTCGCTAAATTTTATACGCACTGAGTAAATTGGCTTAGAGTAATTCATGACAAGTACAGTTTGTATGGGAGGTGATAGAAGGAGGGGGCGGACACGCATAATTTTTATATGGTAGATTGATATTATCATAAAAGTAATATATTTCAGGCCAATAGCTTTTATAGTTTTCGAGCAGATCCGTTTATTGTCAAATTGCGCATTTGTGTCATTTTGTATGGGAGGGGGTAGAAGGGGTGGAGCGATTTGGCCCATTGACGAACTTGACCTTACTTTTTTGTCAAAAACGACGTGTACGAAATTTGAGCTCTCTAGATCAACGCGTTCTCAAGCTAGAGAGCGAACGGACGGACATCCGGTTTTGAGATTTTTGAGTGATAATATCGGGTTTTCCAATAGGGACTTGACAACTTTGAATTCAATTTGTGAACGCACCCTTTCACTAATCATCGAACTGTCACTGTCAATTTATTCAGTAAACTTAACATTTTTATCATGGTAAAGTACACGAAGGAACAACGTCTGCAAATTATAAAAATTTGCTACAGAAATTCGGAGTCGGTGACCGCTACTTTAAGAGCGTTAACTCCGATTTTCGGTCGTAATTCTCGCCCTAGTAGACAGGCAGTAACAAGTTTAGTGCAAAAATTTGAGTCTACATATTCGTTGTGTGATGTTGCCGTGCCAGTGAGACAATGGGTTGGTCGAAGTGTCGAAAATATCGCTGCCGTTGAAACGTCCGTAGCAAATGATCCAAATCAGTCAATTCCACGGCGTTCTCAAGAGTTGGGCATCGCCCAGACCACGTTATGGCGAATTTTGCGTAAGGATCTTGGTTTACACCCATACAAGATCAAGCTGACTCAAGAATTGAAGCCGATGGACCATTTGAAGCGACGTACGTTCTCCGATTGGGCTCTGGAAAAGATGCGCCAAGATGATCAATTTCATCGCAAAATCATCTTCAGTGACGAAGCTCATTTTTGGCTCAGTGGGTTCGTCAATAAGCAAAATATGCGTTATTGGTCTGGTGAAAATCCACATGTGCTTCATGAAAGACCACTTCATCCACAAAAAATAACTGTTTGGTGCGGTTTGCATGCCGGCGGCGTCATAGGGCCATATTTTTTCGTCGACGATAATGATCGTCACGTTACTGTGAATGGTAATCGTTATCGCGCCATGATTACCGATTATTTTTGGCCCGAATTGGAAGATATGGACTTGGACAACATGTGGTTTCAACAGGACACAAGCCACACAGCACACGGTACAATCGATTTATTGAAGAGTAAGTTTGATGAGCGTGTTATCTCAAGAAATGGACCAGTCGATTGGCCGCCTCGTTCGTGCGATTTAACGCCTCTGGACTTTTTTCTTTGGGGTCACGTCAAGTCGTTGGTCTATGCCAACAAGCCGACGACGTTGGAAGAGCTCAGAGCCAACATTGAACACGAAATAGCAGCCGTTTCGGCCGAAATGTGTGGCCGAGTCATCGAAAATTGGGTCCAACGAATCGACCGCTGCAAACGTGCCCGCGGTGGCCATATGAACGAAGTCGAGTTCCATTCATAAATGTTTTGATTGTACTTCAACCCGATAATAAAGTTTTTGAAATATCTCAAATGGTTTGCATTTTATTTTGAAAAAAAGTTGTCAAGTCCTTATTGGAAAATTTCTGTATTCATCATTTTTTTCTCCGAGCCTTATTTCTTGGCGTTACAAACTTTAGAGCAAACTTATAATACTCTCAGATTTCATCTAGAGTATAATGATGTGTAATCTAAACGTCCGAAAATCGAGCAGGAGGGTAAAATAAAATTATGTAAACCAAACTCTGCAGAGTTCACATCACACGTGCGATATGCGAGTCCGAAAATGATGTCGACATTGCTACGTCTATAGGCATTATCGCACATCTCGTTTGTGCGTGAAATGTTCAAAGCATAAGCAACAGAAACAGAGAAGCAATTGCGATCTTCGATTATATACTTGTAAGCATTTTACAATTCAGAAAAAGTAAAGTCCATTGATGACTCGTTAATGTATCGTTAACGACGCTCGTTAATGATCAAAACACTCGTTAATATAATTCATTGACGAGTGTTTAATGAATTATTTTGTTTGCTGGGCATTCTTACTGTTGAAAAAAACGAAACGAAAAGAAACATCATTTTCTCTGTAAACTTTGCTTTAAGGTAGAGTAAGAGTATTCATTCTCGTTTCCGCTTTGGAATGGCGGTACGGTGTTATGCACAAATGTAGATTTCCCTTCTGTGATGTAATGAAAAAAAAAGCAACTAATCGTTACTTTCGGTATAGGTTTTTGTTTTGTATGAGGAAAGAATACTCGAGTAACGAAACAGTAATGAAAGTTCAGTTACTTTTTCAAGAGCTCACCTAGGTACTAAAGTAACGAATATAAATCTGCGTCGGTACTCGTTATTTCGGATTTCAGTCGGTAACGAGTACTCGTGTATCCTTTTTTGACATCACTAGTGTCAACACATGCATTACCTCACTACCTGCATAGACAACCATGGGACACAAATGAATAGAGATAGAGTGGGGACCCATAAGACATGAGTTTAACTCTTAATAACAACAATGAAACAAATGGATATAACAACACAGAAGAAAGGACATCATTTGCAAGAAGTGCGCGAATAATTCGATCCCCGGAGAAATTGATGAGCAGAGACGTCCCACCAACGCAGCCATTGCCTTCATGCCTGGATGGAAGAATTTTCCCGGCTATAGCAACCGGTGAAGAAGAAGGCTGTAAATTTGATGCTCTCGATAGGCTTAGTGAAAAAATTAAGGAGCTAGTTGAAATAATGGGTGGTGGAAGGCGAACGATCCATCAATCTATGGGAAACGTGGTGAGTGCTATGCGGCTATGCACAAACGCGCTACAAAGGACATACGTCGTCGAACAGAGTCGGGGAAGACTGATAAAAGTGCCCAAAAGAAAGACTGATAAAAGTACTCGAACCTCGCCATTACTAGAGTTCATCAATAATGATCCACAGAATAAAAGTGAGACGAATGGCACCGGAACCGAGCCACCCTACCTAAAAAGCCGAGAAAGGAAAACGCACTCGCAGAAACTCGTAACAACTACAAAAAGCAGCAACTGGAAAACTTAAGGCGAAGGAACCTAAAGAAATAGGATAGACGAAAGTAAAGAATAAAAGAATAAAAAGGCGAGAAAACGGTAAAGTATGAAATCCAAGCCTAAAGCGGTTAGACCTGATGCAATAGTCATCATCAAAACCATCAAGGTCTCACAATCTGCCGGAAAAATTATGGCCACTATTTTTTGGGATTCAGGGGGGTTTTGATGATCGACTATAAAGGAAAAGGACAATATATGACAGGGGGAATCTATGCCAACCTACAACAAAAATTAAAGGATGCCAGTAAAGAAAAACGAAGAGGAAAGTGGACTCGAGGTGTGCTGCTTTTGCACGACAACGCAACTGTTCACAAGAGCCAATGGCTGCCCTGCAGAAATGCGGCTACGGAATATTGAAACCACTCCCCTTACAGTTCAGATCTTACCCCTTCCGTTTACTATTTGTTCCCAAAACTGAAGAAAGAACTTCGGGGAAGAACATTTACCAACGATGAAGAGGTGAAGTTGGCAATTTCAGCCTATTTTAAAGGCTTTGATAAAACATTTTTTTAGAAGGAATTAATAAACGTTGTGAGAGATATGATAAATATATTAGTCTTAAGAATACACTGGAAAGAAAAAATAATAACTTGTTCAATATTACCCCCTTCCCTGTCATTGTGCGAAATTTTTGACCTCCTCACGTAGGACTAGGGACGAAAAAGAAAATTTTCAAATCTGATGCTAAAAACGGATCCTGTTTAACGGAATGAAAAAATATTTGAAGATAACAAACTTGGTGTGGTGAATGTTTTCACAGTGCATTTCGAATTGAAAGAAAAAGATTTCCGGATTCTACACTGTTACGCTTTAGTATTCCTGACGTTTCTCTGCTGAGACTACAGTTTGATAAAGATCTCAGCAGAGACCGAAACGTCACGAATATAAAGCGTAACAGTGTAAGATCCGGAAATATTTTCTTTCAGACTTGAGGTCATTGAAAAGCCCTTGAGAAGCGCTTCACGAGTTACAAACCGTTTTGTAAAAATTTTACACAATATTTTATTAAATTTAATATGTAAAATTTACCGTTTTTGTGTCAAAGGCAATAATTTATATTTCTGTTAAGTACTCAGCGAGATCTTTCCAATGAGATCAAGTTTGTGTCCGTGCTTTTAAATTATTTTTTAGCCCCACTACGCAGGACTCTTTTGGCACCGGTTTCATTTTTCGCCTTTCATCTTAGTTAAACTGCGTTCTATTATTATATGGAGTTCATATCCTTGTCACTTTCTGTTGTTATTTTTTGTTCTAGAGCTCTTGTTCTATAAGTAGTGAACTTGAACAAAAGTCAAAGAACTTTTTTTTAAAATGATCTTTTACATCAGCATATAAATTAAAAAAAAAGAAACAATAGTTTAATCGTTTGGCTGCATTACCCCTTTAATCCTGAGTCTTTTTAAAATCGCATATTCCTTTGGTATTAATTAAAACTTTTCTTAAACTTTTTTCTGTATTTTAAATTGTAATATTCGTTTGTAATAGACATCTCCGTACACCGAGATTCTTTGAAAATAATTGTAAATAAGTTTGGCTATAAGGAATATCTAAAATTTGACAAAACTATATTTCAATCAATATACAACAAATATGTGAAGAAATAAACGGCGCCAATTTACATTCCTGGAAGGAATAAAGAAAAAAAACAAATTTAATAGGTGAAAATATGACAAAAAAGTCTCCGTACAGTTAGTAGTCCCGTTAGATTTTCATACTCCTTCTTGAATTCCAGTGTAGTTCTAACCACAGACTGATTCGCAATAAGTGTCGTGTTAACGATGCTCACATTTTTTTCCTTTATTCTGTGTAATTTGTGAAGCTGAACTCCATCAAAGCCGAAATTACCATCGACATCAGGAAGCTTATTTTCAAGATGCACAACGAAGGAAAAGCATTACGGCAAATCGGAAAAATCATCGGAAAACCGCATTCTTCAGTGCAATATGTCGTTAACAACTATAAAAGTCAAGGTTCAGTTCAAAATATGCCTCGTTCTGGTCGGCCTAAAATATTGTGAGCGCGAGAATGGAACGACAGATTTTACGCAAAATTAAAAAAAAAACGAAGACGAGCGCGCCAGATATTGGTAACCAAATTCGAAATAAGTTTTCCATAAAAGTTAGCAATGAAACTATTAAAAATGTGCTCAGAAAAAATGGTTACCACGGGCGTGTGCCTAGGCGAAAGCCTTAAATTCCATCACAAAATCGTAAGAAAAGGTTAATTTTCGCAAAAGAACACCCAGCAAAACCTCAAAGTATGTGGAATAGTGTGATTTTTACTGACGAAAGTAAGTTTGAAGTTTTTGGAAAAAGTGGAGGAGGAAAAATATGGCGAAAACGAAATACAGAAATGAATGTTGAAAACCTAACACCAACAGTTAAACATGGCGGTGGTAACGTCATGGTGTGAGGGTGTATGTCGGCATCTGGAGTGGGCTATTTACGATTTATTGAATCAACTATGGATCGTTTTCAATATTTAAATATTTCAAAAAATAATTTAAAAGAAAGTGCCACAAAAATGAGTCTCGGAGAGACATTTATATTTCAACAAGACAATGATCCGCAACACAAATCTCATGTTGTACGGGAATGGTTGTTATATAACGTCCGAAAACAACTTCATACACCTCCACAATCACCCGATCTAGACCCTATAGAACATTTATGGGAGGAATTAAAACGCAGGTTAAGAAAATTTTCTTTTAAAAACAAAACAGAGTTAAAACAAAAACTTGAAGAAGAATGGAACAAACAGTTACTAAGAAACTCGTAGATTCTATGGAACGACGCTTGAAAGCAGTCATTACGGATAAGGGGTACCCCACTAAGTATTGAAGCTACATAATTTCGAGCAGCAGATAATTATATCATTAAATATATTAGGGGTTGGAATTAATTCGTAGCGTTTTACAAAAGGTGGCGTTACTCAAGTATCCGTAGTCACACATACAAAAGCAATTATTCTCCATAAAGCTACTGTCATGGCGCATCTAGTCTGAATCATCACTGAACGACATTTCTTTATCGAGTTTATAACATTTTGTTTTGCGTCATCAAACATGTCAACGTTCGTGCCCGAAAATCTGTTTTTGCGGGGAGTGTTGCTTCATTACTTCCACATGAAGAAAAGTGCCGCGGAAAGACATCGCATTTCAGTAGACGTTTATGGTGAATATGCTCTAGCTGCGCAAATGTGCAGAAAGTGGTTCGCTCGGTTCAAAAATGGAAATTTTGGCTTGGAAGACAAGGAGCGTCCCGGACAGCCGAAAAAGTTTGACGATGAAGAATTGGTGACAATGCTCGATGAAGACCCGTATCAAACGCTTGCACAGACGTCAACTGATGCGTTTGAGTAAAGCATTAAAAGAAAAGCGCCCCCAATTTAAGGATCGACATGACAAGGTGATTTTGATCCACGACTACGCCAGACCCTGTGTTGCAAAAGTGGTGAAAACTTATTTAGAAACGCTGAAATGGGAAGTTTTATCCCACCCGCCATATTCACCAGACATCGCTCCATCAGAGTTCCACTTGTTCCGGTCCATCGCGAATGGCTTATCAGAGCAGCACTTCGACAACTACGAAAGTACCAAGAATTGGATCGATTCATTCATCGAATCTAAAGACGAAGAATTCTTGTGGTATTCGTGCTTTGCCAGAAAGATAGAAAAAGGTAGTAGAAAACGATGGACAATACTTTCAATAATACCACAGTAATAATATTTTCAGAATAAACCATCAAACTTTGCAAAAAAACGCTACGAATTAATTCCAACACCTAATAGTATACTGTACGGAGACTTTTTTGTCATATTTTCGCCTATTAAATTTGTTTTTTCTTTATTATTTATTGGCGCCGTTTATTTCTTCACATATTTTTTGTATATTGATTGAAATATAGTTTTGTCAAATTTCAGAAATATATATTCTTTATAACCAAACTTACTTACAATTATTTTCAAAGAATGACGGTGTACGGAGAGTTTTTTGTCTGAGTGTACCTTCTTTCCGAAACGATTTTTCGAATTTTCCATTTTACGTGAAAAATAGAAAATACGAAAAAAGACTCTTCAAATTTTACTGCACCATTTTTTTTATCATCAACAATTTTCGAGACACAGGCCAAGACATTAATATTTTTCCTTTTAGTGTGTTTTTAGGGTTGTTACCGCACCTTAAAAGTCCAAGTGTTAGTTTTGTCGATCCCCGAAGAGTTTTCCTTCTCAAATTAATAAAAGGTAAATTCATACGGGCACTGGACTTCGAATGAATAATTTAAAATTATGGCGCCACTCATTTACTTAGTAAGAACTCGTCTATAAAGTAGGACAACAACAGCTAAACTTGTTAAATGCAATCAACATTTTCTATATAAGCCATTATCATAATTCATTTACATTTTAACGCCTTCGGGGTTCATAAAATAGCATAAATAATGTTAATAAAAACACGTCTCTTCTATATGCAATGTAATTGAAACAAGACACTTTAAGATGATGTTGTTGCTCCAAACAAATACAAAACATTTCTTACACATAAACAAAGGATCTTTTCCACCAACACGAAAAATAATCATTGTTCAGAATTAAACACTGGAAGGATAAGAAATTTCATATAAGCTCTATAAACTCTGAAATTTATGATTACAATCTCCAATTATGTAGGAGGATAATTAAGTGAAAATATTACGAGTAAAACACAACGAACATTTTAATTTATTTTGCCAAAATATAAGCAGCATTTTCAGCTAATCATTTCACATCTTCCTGGAAAATTCAGATTTCAAGGTAGATTTCATATTTCCAATTACTAACATACTCGGATCTTTCTTGGACGAAAGTAATTCATCAAGTTTTTAATCATCAGTCAAGGTGATAACGTCGATAAGTGATATACTCTTCTCGGTAATTTTGTTTCTAAACGATTCTGTAATCTTGAAAAAAATAAAATTTTTCAATTATATTTTTATGCATTTCGTAGAAATTGAAAGCATTACCGATAGCCGAAGTAAACAATGTGGCTTTGATGAAGTTGAAAGCCAGATGGCATAGATGACCTCCGCCATCAATATAATTGACTTTTTATGTTGAAGGTTGGTTACGTACAATCGTGATTTACTTTGAAATTATTTAAGTAAATTGACCCATTATAAGTCAGAGAGTTTGCCATCAATTAATTGAAATCATTTAATAAATTGAAAATTTCTGATTTGAATTAAAAAACATAATAGGACTACGATTGGGCGTAAAGCCCAATCGCGCGATACTCTAGATGAAATAGAAATTTTTTGATTTTAAGAAATTTTGTAGCGGCAGTGATAGAGGTGATGACATTGAAATAACTTTTTTCACAACACGCTACAGTTGCCATCAAAATGTCTTATACAAAATTTAGGATTCAAAAATTTAATAGGTACTGAGAAAATTAGTGTTTTGGATTAAGTGAAATTGTGCAGTTTGTATGGGAGGTGGTAGAAGGAGGAGCGGATTCTTAATGCCTTTTCAGAAATAACTAGAAACATGCGTTTGATATGTATGTTTTAAATTGCAAATCAGTAGCATTCAGCATTTTCGGGGAAATCGACTTTTTGTAAAGTCGTGAAACTGTGTCAGATTTTATGGGAGGGGGTAGAAAGAGTAAAGGTAATCATCTAATTTTTTTTTTGGTCTTACTAATAATTCTGATTAAATATTTAGTGCAAAATTTTAGCTCGATAAGTTTTATATGTATCGAGTAAATTGGGTTAGAGCATTTCATGAAAAAGTGCAGTTTGTATGGGAGGTGGTGGAAGGGGGAATCCAAATAATTTTTAGAAAGTAGATTGATATCAACTTAAAAGTGATACATTCCAAATTTCAGATCAATAGCATTTATATTTTTCGAGCAAATCCGTTTATTGTCAAATTGCGAAATTTTGTAATTTTGTATGGGAGGGTGAAGAAGGACTAAAGCTAATCGCCTAATTTTTTTTAGTCTTACTAACAATACTACCCCCCGCAAGGGGGTAGTTGTAGTATGAGGTTTTACCAATTCCTGCAACTATCTTTGGAGTTAGCGACTCCACGGACCTGAGCTAACTATCCCCCTCTGGGATGGGGGCTGTAGAATTCACCCACAGCCAGTCCTGCTTGCCCTAAAAATGGCAAATGGACACTCACTGGATCATGGGCTTATCACCCGTGATCTTAAGACCTAAATGATACGAGAAACGGATACATCGCCTCGGATACGGACTGATTCTACGGTAACGACTTTTGGCATTCGAAAACGGACTATGATTGGCTTCTGGAACGTTCGAACATTGAATGACGGGGGAAGAGCTGGGGTTACTCGGTCCTTGCACCGCCAATCAGTGATCGACCGTGAAATGGAGCACTATAACATCCAAATCTTGGGCTTGAGCGAGGTCAGGTGGACAGGATCAGGAGAAGAACGAACCCCTAGCGGAAACACTATTCTGTACATTGGCCCTGAAAATGAAGCCAGAAATGGCGTGGCGTTCGTCCTTACGCCGAGAGCGAGAAACAGTCTCATTAGCTGGGAGCCAATCTCGGATAGGATTATCGTCGTCAGGCTCAGGACCAGTGTCAGAAACGTCACAATTCTGCAGTGCTACGCACCAACTAATACCGCAACATCTGGTGACAAAGAGGAGTTTTATAGCCAACTGAGTGCCACCTTCGAACGTGTTCCAAGAGGTGATATTATTATCATCTCGGGAGATATGAACGCCCAGGTTGGATCAGACAACACTGGACTAGAACACGTCATGGGGAGGCATGGTGACCCTTGGGTCGACCCTTCACGACCTTGGATTAAGAGACCCGAAAACGGCGAATTATTTGTGGAGTTCTGTAGTACTCGGCAAATGGTCATCGGAGGGACCCTTTTTCCACACAAGAGTCATCATAAAACATCTTGGGTTTCCCCTGACGGTGTTACTCAGAACCAGATCGACCATTTGGCTATAAGTCGCCGATGGAGAAGATGTCTCCTCGATGTGCGAGCGAAACGTGGAGCTGACGTGGGGAGCGATCACCACTTGATGGTTGCCTGCTTGAGATTGTGTACAGCAGCTATCCGACGACCACAAATTCTTCAAATGAAGCGCAAGCTTAATGTGGATAAACTCAGAGATCCCAACAAAAAACTCGAATACACCACCATTCTACGCGAAAAGTCATCCACATTGGGTGAACATGAAATGCGCACACTGGACGCCAATTGGGAGGCAACCAGAAACACTTTTCTAACTAGTGCTGAAGAATCTGTGGGATATGCGCAAAGCGGTGAGAAACCCTGGATGTCACAAGACACATGGGACAAGGTTGACAATCGGAAAAAAGCCAAATTGGCAATCATCTCTCAACCCGATGTCAACCAACGAACGCCCGACTTGAGGCAGAACTACCGCGATGCTCATATACAGCTTAAAAAGGCTGTTAGACGCGACAAGAGAAAGGCCATTGAAGATCTGGCAAACAAGGCAGAATCTGCGGCTTACCTTGGGGATATGGGTTCACTATTTAAAATCATGAAACAGTTGACGAACAGGAATTTCACCGCCAACCACCTGGTGAGAGATGTCAACGGAACTCTCCTTAATATGAGTGAACACCAGTTGCGACGATGGAAGGAATACTTCTCTGATATTTTAAACATCTTGTCAGATGAAGATATTCCGGAAACAGAACAACTTCCAAACATCCAACCGCAACAATCCTCTATTAGGGACGATCCCCCAGATAAGGAAGAGATAGTTTCCGCCATTCGGTCAATGGCGGGAAGGAAAGCTCCAGGTATAGACGGACTACCAACCGAACTCCTCAAAGCGGACCCGGAAATAACAGCCGATATACTCCTCCCACTCTTCACTAAGGTGTGGAATGATGGAAGATATCCGACTGAATGGAAGGAGGGCGTCATTGTGAAAATTCCGAAGAAGGGCGACCTTCGGGATTGTGGCAATTGGCGTGGTATTTGTCTACTTACTGCCGTATCAAAAATTATGGCTAAGGTAATTCTCAATAGGATTAGTGATGTCGTCGAGAGCACTCTCGAAGTTTATCAGGCTGGATTCCGTAAAGGGTCGTCTTGTACCGACCACACAAATACCCTACGGATAATATTAGAGCAGTCAGCCGAAATGGGTTCGCCACTACATCTCATGTTTGTGGACTTCGAGAAGGCTTTCGACAGCGTTAAGCGAGATTACATGTGGAATGCTTTGCGTAGGAGAGGTATTCCAAATAAGGTCATAGCTATGATTAAAGAATCCTACGAAGATGCAAGGTGTCGCGTCTTGCATAGAGGAGAGCTGTCCGAGAGCTTTCCTGTGTGTCAGACAAGGCTGCATATTATCACCAGCCCTGTTTCTGGTGGTAATAAATGACATCTTGAAAGCTGCACTGGAAGGTGGGGAAGGTAAAGGTCTTCAATGGAGACTATTTAACATCTTAAGTCACCTTGATTATGCTGATGACGTGTGTTTGCTTGCACATACCCGTTCGGACTTAGAGTCAAATGTTCGCTCGTTGCATTCTAAATGCAAAGAGGCGGGACTGAAAATAAATGTGCGTAAAACCAAGTACATGCACATGGGTTCGAACGCAAGCACACCGATTGTTCTTAATGGACAGGATGTGGAAGAGGTGCAAGATTTTTGCTATCTCGGAAGCATTGTCAGCATGGACGGCGGAGCCGAAAAGGATGTTGAGGCTCGGCTAAATAAAGCTCGTCAGGCCTTCGGTATCCTTTCCCCTTTCTGGAGGTTAAGAGAGATCTCCCTTCGCACGAAGCTGCGAGTTTTTGACGCATGCGTCAAATCTGTGTTGTTATATGGTTGTACTACGTGGAAAGTGACCGTTCGACTTACCAAGAAACGACAGACTTTCGTAAACCAATGCCTCCGACGCATTTTAGGAATATTCTGGCCAGAAGTGATCTCCAACGACGAACTTTGGAGTACAACTCGCCAGACTAAAATAGGTATTGAGATTCAACGGCGAAAGTGGCAGTGGATCGGTCATACTTTGAGGAAACCAGAGCAAAACATCGCAAAACAGGCTCTGGATTATAACCCTCAAGGAAGACGTCGGGTTGGTCGACCATGTAACACATGGAAGCGAGCAGTTGAGCAGGAGGCCAGAGGAATAAACAAGTCCTGGCAACAGCTTAAAGCCGATGCGCAGGATCGCGCCTTGTGGAAGAGAGTTGTTTCTGTCCTATGCCCCTATAGGGGGTCTTAACAGGAAAAAAAAAAAAAAAAAAAAAAAAAAAAACAATACTAAATAAATATTTGGTGCACACTTTCAGCTCGATAAATTGTATACGCACCGAGTAAATTGGTTTATAGTATTTCATGGAAAGGTGCCGTTTGTATGTGAGGTGGCGGAAGGAGGGAGAGGATACAAATAATTTTTATAGAGTAGATTGAAATCATCGCAAAAGCAATATATTCCAAATTTCAGATCAATAGAATTTATACTTTTCGACCAAATCCGTTTATTGTGAAATTGCGAAATTGTGTCATTTTGTATGGGAGGGGATAGAAGGGGTGGAGCAATTTGGCTCGTTCACGAAATTGAACTTACTTTTTTTCAAAAACGACGTGTACCAAATTTTAACTTTCTCGCTCAACGCGTTCTCAAGCTAAGGACACGAACGGACATCCGGTTTTGAGATTTTTCAATAATTGTATGAACTTCTGTATCATTCATTTTTTTTCTCCGAGCCTTATTTCTTGGCGTCACAAACTTCGTGGCAAACTTATAATACTCTCAGATTTCATTTAGAGTATAAAAATTTAATGATCAGTGATGATTACTTCAATTAGCGTTCTAAACGCTTCTTTTATTGTAAATTTGGTAAGAAACATAATAAAGTTATGATTGGGCGTAAAGCCCAAGAAAAAAAAAATTGGTACATTTGATTTAGTGAAATTGTGCAGTTTGTATTGGAGGTGGTAGAAGGATGAGCGAGTTCTTAATGGCTTTTCCAGAAATAACTATAAACATCATGTCCTTGACATGTTTTAAATTGCAGATCAGTTGTATCCATACTTTTCAGAAAAATCGACTTTTTGTAAAGTTGTGAAAATGCGTCAGATTGCATATGAGGTAGTAGAAGGAGTTAAGCTAATCATCTAAATTTTTTTTTTGTACTTCCTCATAATTTTAAATAGTGCACAATTTCAGCTTGATAAATTTTATACGCAGGGAAGGGGGGGATACAAATAATTTTTATACAGTAAGTTCAAATCATCATAATCGAACAAATCCGTTTATTGTCAAATTGCGAAATTCTGTCATTTTGTATGAGGGGTATAGGGGGTAGAAGGGGTGGTACGATTTGGCCCGTTCACGAGCTTGACCATACTTTTTTGCCAAAAATTACGTGTACAAAATGTGAACTTTCTAGATCAACGCGCTCTCAAGCTAGGGATGATACGAACGGACGGACAGAAGGACATCCGGTCTTGATATTTGTGAGTGATTATATTAGGAGTACAAATAAGTTTCCACCATTTCACAAAAGATGGCCCCACCAGAACGTTATGTTGAAATTGTCAGATGTAAAACGTAATATCGTAAGTTTGGAAATATGGTAACAACATAACCAAGAAGTATTAGTGACTCCGTATCAGCTTCACATAGTTTTGTTTGTGCGAAAATGTCAAGTTTTGTGCCGAATAAACGTCATTTGCGGGAACTTTTGATTTACTTCATTAATTTGGAAAAATCTGCAGTTGAGGCGCATCGATTGCTTGTAGAAGTATATGGTGAGACTGCTTTAAGTGAGAGAAGTTGTTGTGAGTGGTTTCAAAAGTTTAAAAACGGTGAGTTTTACGTGGAAGACAAAGAACGTAGTGGAAGACCGAAAGTATACGAAGACACGGAATCGGAAGCATTGTTGGAGAAAGATTCGTGGTAAAGGCAAGAAGAACTTGCGCTTACATAAGAAGTAACGCCGATTTTGCATGTGTGAAATGCTGCTTGCCAGGCATAAAAGAAAGGGTTTCTTGCATCGTATAGTCACTGGAGATGAGAAATGGATCCATTACGATAACCCAAAAAAGAGTAAATCATGGGGACCACGTGGCCATGCTTCAACATCGACAGTCAAACCGAATATTCATGGAAAAAATGTAATGCTGTGTATTTGGTGGGATCAGCTTGGTGTCGTAAATTATGAGTTGTACAATCCGGGCGAAACCATTATTGGAGCTCTTTACCGAACACAATTAGTGAGATTGAGCCGAGTACTCAAGGAAAAACGCGCCCATTACTACTTCAGATACGACAAAATTATTCTCCTACATGATAATGCTCGTCCGCATATTGCAACGGCGGTCAAAACCTATTTGGAAACATTTAATTGGGAAGTCCTACTCCATCCGCACCCCTTCCGATTATCACTTGTTCCTTTCGATGGCACATGGCCTGTCTAAGCAGCGATTTACATCATATGAAGATACTAAAAATTGAGTCAATTCGTGGATAGCCACAAAAGATGAAGAGTTCTTCCGACATGGTACCCGAATGCTGCCAGAAAGATGGGGAAAAGTAGTGGCTAGTGATGGAAAATACTTTGAATGAAAGATAATTTACCGTTCTTTCACAATACATTCCTAATTTTTGATAGAAAACGGCAGAAACTTATTTGTACTCCTAATAAATAAAAAAAGATTACAATTTTCGAAAAAAAAAAAACTATTAAATATATTTCCGCAATAATTTATACTGACTCCTAAAACACGGCACAGCAATTTTAACAAAAATGGTCGTAAAGTGACCATAAAATACAAACAATTTGTAAATAAAATTACTCTGGGGAATGATATTTGAAATTTTTTATTTTTTTTTTTTTTTGTAAAAAGGTAGGACTGTTCTTAATTATTATCCCCAAAAATAAGCGCGGTTCATAGCTGCTGGTCGAATATGGATATACATACCTCAGTACTCTACGCCGATTTTTGTGTTATGTCCTCGATCGACTGAAAACGGGTTCCACGGAGCGGAAATTTCAGTTTTGAGGATAGGAAAAAGTCACACGAGACCAAATCTGGTGAATACGGTGGTTGATTGAAGCAATTTTTTGCTATTTTGGCTTCAAATTCGGTCACAATTGAGGCTGAATGCGATAACGCATTTTTATCGTGAAAAACCCATGAATTCTCCTCCACAATATTGGCCATTTTTTACGGATTTGCTCTCGCAAAAATGATCAAACCTCGAATAAAAAACAATGGGCATCGCCTTGATTTTTGTGATGTGATACTCTAGATGAAAGATTTTTCTTTCTATTTTAAGAAATTTTGTATAGGGAGTGGTAGGAGGGTGACGGCATTCAACTTATTTTTCCCCCTCATCCTAGAGTTGCTATCAAAAGGTTTTATTGAAAATTTAAGCTTCAACAATTAAATTGTTACTGATAAAATCAGTGTATTGGATTAAGTGAGATTGTACAGTTTGTATGGGAGGTGGTTGAAGGGATGGGTAGTTCCTAATGGCTTTTCCAGGAATAACTATAAATATCATTCAGTTGACACGTTTTACAGTCCAAATTTGTTGAATCGCTTGGAAGGGAACGATTCGAACACAATGATGACGTCGAGGAGCATGTGCGCAATCGTTGTCGACGCGCCCTTAAACTTTTTGCGGCTCTGAAAATTTCGCAGGGGGCGCTATTATTTACACCACTGCCTAGCTGGCGATGGTTTGCGGAGTTCAGTTTGGGTCCTGTCTTTGGAATGACTGAACTTTAGCATTCATGAAAAGCACCGAGAGGAGTAAGATAGATAGAAAAGATTGCGGTGAGGTACAGCTAGAGTGAAAAAATATATCTTGAGAGAAATGATGGGGATACCATTCGGACCAGTAGGTTAATGGGTACTAAGCTTTTGGGTACCGTATTAAAAAATAAAGGGGGCGTGAAAAACCTGCCGGAGATGGAGAAGGGGGAGACAGGCCAGAAGATGGTAATCACGAGTCTTATTATTATCGGATTAGCATTATCTACAGGATCAATGAAAGTGTGGTCACCATCAAGGAGTGGAAGTGTTTAGAAAGAGATAAAATTACTGTTGACCGCTTTGATGAATGATTAGTATGATCTCGAGCCTTTTGGCAATTGAAGAGTTATCGGTTAGCAGGTATTTCTATTCTATTCTACAATGGCACTACAGCCCTAATCTGTCCTTGTCCCTCTGACCTTCAGGTTCCTTAACATTTATTAATTATTCTGGCATCCTCCATCGACGATTTTTTCATTTTCGTAGGTTGAGGTTACCAAGGAATACCAAAGCAAGCAGCTTGCTGAAATTATACGTCGATCGGGATTTAAACTAACGACCTTCGAATTGTAGACCAGCACACTACCCACTAGACTACACCCTAGCATGTGTTTGATTGCCTTTAAATGTTTGAAATATTTGTTGAACTAAGCGTTCTTCGACGGCGTTACTTTCTTACAGTTAGAGGGTATTTAGAGATTCACACCCTTCGGAATATTCTCGGTAACCAGTCTAAAGGCTTCATCGCAGTCATAGGAATCACAGCACAATTTCTAATCAAAGGCACTGTAGAATTCGTTTAACGTTCCGCAATTAGATCTTTCTAAATGACAAACGATTCTTGGGGCTTGATTGGTAGAAGGTTTAATGCTGCAATTAGAAAATGTGTACGAATCAAGAAGGGGTTTCCAATTGATGATGGCGCAGACAGAATATTTTTCAGGCAGGTTTGGTAGAATTCAGAAGGGTAGAAAATTGGTCTGCTACCTCTGGTGAACTTCTTCCTTCTACGATGGTACTACAGCCCAAATCGGACCTTGACCTCCTGACCTGGAGGTTCCTTAACATTCTTTTTAATTACTTTTTGTGAAAGGATTGTTAGCCCATCGTACCACCCTCTATCTACGAATTTTTCATTTTCGTAGATTGAGGTGACCAAGGTATATCCAAGCAGGCAATATGCTGCAATTATATATTACGTCGACCGGGATTTGAACTCACGACCTTCGCATTACAAGACCAACTCGCTACGCACTAGGCTACACCCTAGCTACCTCTGGTGTACTAGTAAGCTCATTTACCATCGCCCCGCGATTACGATTTTAGGTTTTGCAGGTATTCCCGGGGTCTATAAACATAACAGGAGTATGATGTGGTTTTGAATCGCTTTCTTACACAGATGTAAATACATCTATTTAAATAAATACTGGATTGGAGCATTCCCCCTGAAATAGGAACTAGTTGACAGATGATAACAAATATGCAGGGCGACACTTTGCTGAAGAAAGAATGCTGGGATAGAAGATATCCAAGTACAGAATATAACTGTTCACTTCCTGGTACCTCATACATTCGTTTGGACCTCCGGTCTTGAGTTATGGTTATGCACGTTAAGTGAAAGATAGGCAGTTTCCATCCCTCGAATATTGAGCGAAATGAGCGATAAACAAAAAACGCCCAAGACAGATACATACAGAAGAAAAAATTAAATAAAATGTTAATAAAATCAATAGTGAAAAGAAATAATAAATTAATAAGTTTTCTTCAACAGCTGATAAATTGGAAAAGAATTTTGAAAAAGCTCGAGTATCCTTTAGCATGCGAGGTACGGTCATAATGCGAAAAAGGAATAAGTTTTGTCTTGACCGAATATCAGGTGCATCAGCACGTAATGTGTCATGCAGTTTGCAGTAATTGGCTATTGGCATATTCATGCTAGCCCCCAATCAAGGAATCTTTCTAAAGAGTGGCCGCTTGGTGTATCGAAATCACGCGTCAACTGGAACTTGAACATATAACACGCTTTTCACCCATTACCCTTCATAACACTTATAGCCAATGCCCAACGAAAATTTAAAGTTAAAAACAAAAACAAAACAACCTGCAGGACATTAATTGTCTAATCTTCTAATCCCGATCTTGAATAGGATACATTGGAACAAAAGGATGCTTCAAAAAGTCCTAAACAATCACGACAAACTTTAAAAGCAGAACACCCTCCGGCTTCCCACTTGTTCACATTCTTCAAAGCTTTGTGAACAAGCTCGCCCTTAACTCTTTTTCTATTGTATGCTATCAAGATAAAGTCCTACTATCCTAGAAAATTATCAGAGTCGCCGTCAAACGTAAGGACTACAAACTGTGATAAACAAATAAAAATGAAAAACAAGAGAAAAAAGAGAACGACGCAAAGAAACAATGAACAAGCGAACGTTAACTGAAGCCATTTCAAGTGAGAAAATTCGTAACACCACTACGCCATCACCACTAAGTTGTATCCTGGTTAGCGTGTATTTCTGGCTGGCGACTGCACCAGTTCGTGCATGCAGCTGCTACGACGAGATGTCCTCGCTAGTGAATAAGCGAATTACAAAAGTGAGCCTTACTCAAAGAATATCCTTTCACTGTCGTTATCATTTTGTTAGCATCGAATTACTCGAGGGCTCTGCTTTTTTTTTGCCCACCCAGCCCAGCCTTTTCTCTGAATATATAGGGTAGATGCGATTGTTCGCCATCATATCGAATAGTCAGTCACTTTCGCCCAACATCATCCAGCCATGAAGCCAAAAGTTTCACCATCATACCGCCCTTCCGACACCCAGCCTCTATTTCTCCCAGCTTCCGTTTTTCCTTCAGTGTGAGCTTCTATTTTGGACCAGATGCTTGCAGGATTATCGTCCTTTTGGATTCTCCACTGGATTTACTGTGGTATCGTGCCGCATCCCGAGCTAACCAACTCGCATCTCCGTGGTATTCGTCTGGTTCTACACAATGTTGCACAAGCACATCCTGGAAATTGGGAAGTATGAAAAGAACGAATCCACTAGGATCTAGCCATAGTAAAAGTTCCGGTGATGTTTAGTCCCCGGGACTGTTAATTAATCCTGGTAAAACTTTTTACGATTTCAGATATGATATGGCTGGACCGCACCATCACTTCACTACCCGTACCCCTTCCGGGGTTCTTTTTATTATCCCAAAAATATATGTATAAAACAGGATTTTGTTTTTGCACGCTATTTACAGTGATATCGAGCAGAAATTCATAAGAGGAAAGCGGTTCCGGGATAGGCGCAATAACATATTTTGAATACCTTTTAAGCTGGAAATGAAATGTTTCGGCCATTTTCGTGAATTAATCGCGAGGACATGCACGTGATATAATATGCAGCAGAATGTTAATGGGCGAGAAAAAAGTTTGAGTTATAAAGAACACAATTTTACTATTTATGTCACATGAATACTATAGAAAAGAACATCAATGATTTCGGGTATACTAAGAATTTTTCTTATTGAACTGTCAGGCCAGGGTGGGGTTCTTTTTCGAAAATTTTAAATTGCTCTATGTACACCCCGCAGGGGGGTAGTTGTAGGATAAGATTTTATCAATTCATGCAACTAGCTTTGGAGAATACCGACTCCACGGACCTGAGCTAACCTGGGATGGGGGCAGTAGAATTCACCCACAGCCAGTCCTGCTTGCCCGTAAATCCTAACTAATACGAGAAAACGGACTATGATTTGCTTCTGGATCGTTCGAACATTGAATGACGGTGGAAGGCTGAGGTCACTCGGTCCTTGCATCGCCAATCAGTGATCGACCGTGAAATGGAGCACTATAACAACCAAATCTTGGGCTTGAGCATGGTCAGAAGGAGAAGAACGAACCCAAAGCGGAAACACCGTTCTGTGCGCTGGTCCTGAGAGTGAAGCCAAAAAAGGCTTGGTGGTCGTCTTTGCACCGAGAGCGAGAAACATCAGCTGGGAGCCAATCTCGGATACAAAAAATACCGCAACACCTGGTGACAAAGAGGAGTTTTATAACCAACCTTCGATCGTATTCCAGAAGGTGATATTATTATCATCTCAAGAGATATGAATGCCCAAATTAACTTTGATAACACTGGACTAGAACACATCATGGGGAAGCATGGTGACTGTTGGGTCGAGGAGTCACGACCTTGGATTAAGAGACCCGAAAACAGTGAATTATTTTCACCATAAAAAATCTTGGGTTTCCCCGGATGGTATTACTCAGAACCAGATCGACCATTTGCCTATAAGTCGCCGATGGAGAAGATGTCTCCTCGATGTGTGAGCGAAGCGTGGAGCAGACGTGGGGAGCGATCATCACTTGATAGTTGCCTGCTTGAGATGGTGCACAGCATCCATTCGACGGCAACAAAGCTCGAGTACACCACCATTCTACGCGAAAAGTCATCCACATTGGGCGGATGTGAAATGCGGACACTGGACGCCATTTGGGAGGCAATGAGAAACACGTTTCTAACTAGTGCTGAAGAATCTGTGGGATATGTGCAAGGCGGTGAGAAACCCTCGATGTTGCAAGACACAGCTCGTCAGGCCTTCGGAACCCTTTCCTTTTTCTGGAGAGATGCAGGCGTCAAACCCGTATTGTAATATGGTTGTACTATAGAGGTGTAGGGTTGGAAATATCTATTATTTAGCAGCTGGTCGCTTGACAGTTGTCACATATTTACATTTATCATCTATAAGGGAAATGTTACCATGGAATGCTACACAGTCCTCGAATTTCATTACCTAAATTCGCGTTCAATCGCAGTTACGATGCGAAAAATTCGACCAAATTTTGATCGGAATCATGCCTTCTAATATGTGTGTGCGCAAACTACTCAAAACATTCCAAGAGACTGACTCAGTGTAACGTATGAAGACACTGAAATGACTTCAGCCCGGACGTTCGACCGAAAATATCGCCGCAGTGAAGAACAGTGTTGAAAACGACCCAAACACCTTCATTCGTCGCCGTGCTCAAGAACTCAATTCCTCCACGTCCAGACTGCAGGGAATATTGACAAGAGATTTGGCTCTGCATGCGTACACGATCCAATTGACAGTTAGTTCTATGATTGGGCTTTGGAAACAAATCTCACACTTAGACTTACTAAGAAACTGCAAACTTTCGTGAACCAATGCCTCCGTCGCATTTAAGGGATATTTGGCCAGATGTGGGATTTACAAAGAGGAACTTTGGAGTACAACTGGACAGACTAAAATAGGCAGTGTTATTTAAAGGCGAAGGTGGCAGTGGGTCGGTCACACTTTGAGGAAACCGTAGCGAAACATTACCAAGCAAACTCTGAATTATAATCCTCAAGGAAGACGTCGGGTTGGTCGACCATGTAGCACATGGAAGCGAGCAGTTGCGCAAGGGGCTAAAGGAATAAACAAATCCTGGCGATAAATGAAGACCATTGCTCAGGATCGCGCATTGTGTAAGAGAACTGTTTTTGTCCTATGCCCCTATAGGAGGTCTTAGCAGGAAATTAATTGATTGAGAGTTTGACTCGAACTCTCATTGTTAACCACTTTACATTCTGTGTAAGTAAGCTATCTTAAAGTAAATTTATTGTCACATCGAATTTAAATTTTACATATATTGAATATTTTTGGTGCTTATTACCTGATATCGAATCTTCGAAATTAAGGAATGACATAAACATTTCGCCAATCCCAATTTAATCGCCTATTAGAATAAAAAAAAATCTCATCATTTTCTGTTTTTATTTTATCTGACGCTCATGACATACACCTAATTGACTCCATTCATTTTCAGACAGATACTTAGATAACCCTTTCATGTTAGGCTATTGATCGAACGTTCTTATTGTGAACGCTAGACCAATCGATTTTGAATTTTGTATTTGGAAAATATCACATCTAATCGTATTTTAATCAGAAGAGCAGAGATCTAGTGAAATCTGATCTCCCAGATTTAGTCAAAAATTCTTTAAACCTTTTCTTTTAAGAGATTCCAAAGCTGACCAACCTAAAGATTGCTTCTAAGAACAATCCTACGATCTTATCTGACTATAACTACAGAAATACTCAACCGACTGCAATGAGTTCACGACCCTGAAACACGTGCTGATTCTATCGTTATTTCTAAGCCATTGCGATGAGCAAACAAATCTTTATCAACAGAAAATATTATTGACCCATTACTATGTGTAGTTAAGAAAAAGTTTTTCACACCTGCCCATATAAGTCGGTCACCCCCACATTGCAAATATGTGTTCTAAACGTTATCGCATCAAAAGAAATTCGCGGTTTAACAATCGTTTTTTCTACGTACGTGAAAAGTGTTCGCTCCTTTTATATTTGTGTGTTTAACCGAGCAATTTACGCGACCATGGTCGCAATCTTTTGAAGGTGTGATTCTCACCCTAAAAAAAACCTGAACGGAATATTTGCCTAAGGCCAACACAAACGGCTTTTATTTCCCATCACATGCACGATTTGAGCTCCCCATATAAAAGATAACGTAATTAAATATTCCCATTAAACAGACAAGTTCTATAACCGAAAACCGATTCTGCGGTATCGATTTGAGAGTGGGTTCTCGTCGACCGATGTGTTGTCAATCAAAACTATATTCGCCTTCTTATCGCGAGTTCAATTGCGGACATGATAAGAAATCGTTTTGAGAGACGTACACATAACTAGATCCTCACAAATAAAATATATTTCAATGCAATGACGTAATTTAAAATCAAGCAAAAAAGTTTGCGTAGAAAATTAGGCATATCATTCCATTGATTCGATAAAGAATCATTAATGAATCATTTCAGCGATCTGTCAATGATTCGATAAAGATTTGCCTATTGAAGGTTTCAAACTGCACATACTTTAGAGTTTGATTTTATGACGAGATTTCAAGATTACTTTAGTTTTCGCCGGACTTTCGAAATTGTGTATTGTTTGAAAATTCTCTTTTTGCGACATTAGGAAATGGTCTTCTAAAAAAAAAGGATTTACAACTGTCAAACATCTACTTATGTGCTTGGTTGTCATAGTTGACCCTTAATCCGCATTTCAGAATAAAAAAATATATTTTTGAATGGGGAGTGAAAAAATGCAAATCGTTTTTCTGTCAAGACATCATATGAAAATCAAATATCGATAGGGCGTTCGGGCAGATAAAGCACACCTTTGTCGAATGTCACATATTGTAGGCATGGCTGAAGATAGGGATAAAGTACTCGTAGGTGGCTGTATCTGTCCGAAATAGATACCACTTTGTAATGAATTTACATTTCGAATGAACGGATGGATGGGTTGGTTGAAAAAAGGTTGATTTTCTGTCGGGCGTTTTCTTCCTATTTTTTTTCCAGGAAACATTTTATTTATTCATGGTAAGTTGGGTCGTAGCCTGAAAAATGTCAACCGTATTGTGATTATAGGCTAGAATATGTTCTTCAAGAGTCGGAAGCAAAGTTGAAATTTAAAAGGCCCGTTCGGGAATTTCTTCGAAAGAATTGCGGTAAGCCATCTCAATGCGATCACTAGAAAGGTAGCACCGAAAAAATGTCCTTACTCAATTTGCTTATTAGTGAATATGTAAGGTTAAAAGTTACATGAATTGAATTGGGTTTACATCACTTTCGTCGCGTAACAAAGTTTGAAAAAAAAAAAAAAACACTTATCCAAAGTAATATTTTTAAGCTCTTTGTAGATTTTTATGTATTCTGTTCGGTTCGCCGTTTTATCAAAAAAAAAAAAAAATATAACAGAATTACGTCAAAGAACACGCACGCTCGGTGAGCAAATATCTAGAACGCACGATCATCAAATGTTCTAGGCCTTGAACATTCAACCAACCAACAAGTTACATGGGCAATGAAGAGAAGCAACAACAACCACACGTATGGGCTCATACGAAAGGGAAAAGACTCGGGTGCCGAGGCAATGCTTTATAGAAGCAATCAACAGCGCTCGAATGAGAAGTTAAAGGCTCGTACGACGGGAATTGACTCGGACGAAGTAAAAATACTTCATAGAAAGCAACAACAACTATACGTAGAGTCTCGTACGACCGGGAAAAGAATCGGAAGACGAGACAATACTTAATAGAAGCGATTAACAGCGCTCGGACGAGAAGGAAAAGATTCACACAACAAGGGGAATGATTCGTACGATAAGTGAAATATAAAAAAAAGTAAGCGTTTTTGATGAACAGTCAGTCTGGTTTGGAGCCGTCGACGAGTCAGTTGATGTTTAGAAAGCGAAAGACTAAAGTTTGGCAAGCGATAATGTGTGAGCGAAAAAAATTCAAGTGTAAACGGATTTAGTTAAATTAAATAAAATTTTGCGGTTGAATTAAAGTGAACTTGTTGTGGTAGTTTTATTTTTACTTGAAATCTAGTGACCCCTTGCGCACTTCAGTATATAAAATCTAATCGACGCTCTGATTATTCAGAATACTAAATAACGACATTCGTATGGGAGGTGGTGGAGAAAGTGCAAAAATACCTTAAGCCGGTGTCTGAAATAAATAATTCCAAGATTGTGTCTTGTTGCATAGGTTTTAAGAAAATTAGTTAATCTAATTCTCGAAATTGTGATATCTGCATGGGAGGTGGCAGAAGGAATTGAAATTTATAGTTTAATAATTTTTACTTTTCACGATTCTTAACGAAATTTATTAATTAAAATGTATTATCTTAAAAAAAAAGAGTTAGGAACGAGTTTTTCCTGCCTTAAATTTACAATTTTCTACTAAATTCGAAAACGCAAAGAACATTTTCTTTAACTTCCGGCTCACGTAGAGTCGCCATCATCTTATAATATTGTAATCAGGATTCGCAACTATTTCTTCACGGAAAATTTAATCAAATTAGGACGACGTCCCATGGTTTAAGTTTCGTCGAACAGTTTCCTCTCAATTATATCGTCGTCGTGATATAAGTATTTAATATATGAACCCCTCCGACATTCAACGACTTCGACATCCTTTTGGAAGGAAGCGTACTGAAAATAGAAAGTCGACCGATATTGTATATACCCTACGTGAAGGACGAAGTTCAAGACTTCTAGTCTAAGGACGAGGGTGAAGCGAAACTTGTTTCGGGCTGCTTTTTTTCTTAAAGTATAAATGAAACATTTCGAGAGGACTCAACCATTATGCCCATGTTTAATTATTTTTTTGCTTGGTTCGTCCTCGTTGCCAGAGTTTGGCTTCATATTATGAAAATACACATACATAGATTCGTATTCATGTCAACATAGTTATTTAAGAGGGGCTGTAGAACGATTCGAATTCCAATGTGATGTGATATATGGTATGACGACGACTGCCGTCGCTGTTTTTTGCTGACGACATATTTGAAAAAAGATGGTTCAGGCTACATAACTAATGTGGTTGGAAATGTGAATCTCGAGGAATTTACGGAATTTCTGTAGGATAAATTATGCAAAAACCAATGCGTGAATTTTAGAGAAAATATGAACGGATATTGATTAGGTACGTGATATAAACCATAAAAACATACAAATACATAATACACGAAAAATTCATAGTTTGTAGTCGATGTTTGTTCTTGTGAAAAATGTCGGATATCTTTATAAAAATAATAAATATTTTAAGAGATTTTAATCAATTTTAACTTTATGTTTATCGATTTTAGGTTGGTATGCTACTCCCGATGGGAGCAATAGATAAACATAACAGGAATACAACTGGGCGTAAAGCCCAATCGTGCGATACTCTAGATGAGAGAGATTTTTTTTTATTCTAAGAAATTTTGTAGGGGAAGTGGTAGAGGGGGTGACGACATTGAACTAATTTTTTCACATCACTCTAAGGTTGCTATCAAAATGTTTTATACAAAATTTAGGATTCAATAATTTAATAGGTACTGAGAAAATTAGTGTATTGGATTAAGTGAAATTGTGCAGTTTGTATGGGAGGTGGTAAAAGGAGTGTGAATTTATTAATGACATTTTTAGAAATAACTGTAAACATAATTAATAATTAATTGACATATTTTAAATTGCAGATCAGTAGCATTCATACTTTTCTGGAAATTCGTCTTTTTGTAAAGTTGTTAAATTGTGTCAAATTGTATGAAAGGTGGTAGAAAGATTAAAGCTAATCGCCTATTTTTTTTGGTCTTACTAATAATTCTAAATAATTATTTGATGCATAATTTCAGCTCGATAAATTTCATACGTACAGAGTTAATTTATTTAGAGTATTTCATAAAAAAGTGCGGTTTGTATGGGAGGTGGTGGAAGGAAGGAGAGGACTCATTTAATTTTTATACAGCAGATTATTATAAAAGCAATATATTCCAAATTTCAGATCAATAGCTTTCATGCTTTTTGAAAAAATCCGTTCATTGTCGAATTGCGAAATTTTGTCATTTTGTATGGGAGGGGGTAGAAGGGGTTAAACTGAATATCTATTTTTTTTGGTCTCACTAATAATTCCAATAAAATATTTAGTGCACAATTTCAGCTCGCTAAATTTTATACGCACTGAGTAAATTGGTTTAGAGTATTTCATGAAAAAGTACAGTTTGTATGGGAGGTGGTAGAAGGAGGGAGAGGCGCATAATTTCTATATGGTAGATTGATATCATTAAAAAAGTAATATGTTCCAAATTTGAGACCAATAGCTTTTATACTTTTTGAGCAAATCCGTTTATTGTCAAATTGTGCAATTGTGTCATTTTGTATGGGAGGGGGTAGAAGGGGTGGAGCGATTTGGCCCGTTCACGAACTTGTCCTTACTTTTTTGTCAAAAACGACGTGTACAAAATTTTAATTTTCTAGATCAACTCGTTCTCAAGCTAGAGAGGACACGGACGGACAGACGAACTGACGGACAGACGAACTGACGGACAAACGGACGGACATCCGGTTTTGAGATTTTTGAGTGATTATATGAGCTTCTGTATCATTCATTTTTTTCTCCGAGCCTTATTTCTTGGAGTTACACACTTTGTGGCAAACTTATAATACTCTCAGATTTCATCTAGAGTATAAAAACCGACAGCCAGTTTTGTTCGCCCTCAAAATGGCAAATGAAGACTCACAGGATCATGGGCTTATCAACCGAGATCTTAAAATCTAACTGATACGAGAAATAGATACAGCGCCTCGGATACAGATAGATTCTACGGTAATAACTTTTGGCATTCGAAAACGGACTATGATTGGAACGTTCGAACATTAAATGACGGTGGAAGAGCTGGGGTCACTCGATTCGTACACCGCCGATCAGTGATCAACCGTGAAATGAAGCACTATATCATCCAAATTTTGGGCTTGAGTGAGGACAGGTGGACAGTATCAGGAGAAGAATGAACCCCGAGCGGAAACACCATTATGTACGTTGATCCCGAGTGTGAAGTCAAAAATGCCGTAGCGCTAGGCCTTGCACCGAGAACGAGAAACAGTCATCGGCTGGGAACTCGGAAAGGATTTTCTTCGTCAGGCTCAGGACAAGTTTGTGAAACGTCACAATTCAGCAGCGCTATGCACTGACTCTTGCCGCAACACTTTATAATTAAGAGGAGTTTCCTAACCAACTGAGTACCACCATCGAATGTGACCCAGGTCTAGAGCACGTTATGGAGAAGCATGGTGACCCTTGGGTCGACGCGTCACGACTTTGAATTAAGCGACCCGAAAACGGCGAATTATTTGTGGAGTTTTGTGATACTCGGCAAATGGTCATCGGAGGGATCATTTTTCCAAACAAGAGTAACCATAAGACATCTTGGGTTTCCCCTGATGGTGTTACTCAAAACCAAATCTATTTGGCCATAAGTTCCCAATGGAGAAGATGTCTACTCAAACCGCAAACGAAGCGTGGAGCTGACATGAAAAGCGATTACCATTTGAAGATTGCCTAAGATTGCCTTGAGATTGTGTACACCAGCTATTCGACGTCCACAAATTCTCCAAATGAAGCGCAGGCTTAATGTAAATAAACTAGGAGACCCAATAAAAAATGCAACTATACCACCATTCTACGCGAAAAGTCATCCGCAATGCGCACATTGGACGCCAATTAGGCGGCACTGTGTGATATGCGTAAAGCGGTGAGAAACCTTGTAAGTCGCATAGGACAAGGTCGACAGTCGCAAAAAAGCCAAATTGTCAACCAAAGAACTTCCGAAAGGAACTACCGCGATGCTCATACATGTTTAAGAAGGCTTTTATACGCGACAAGAGTAGGTACCTTGAGGATATGAGGTCGCTATTTAAAGTTATTACATTTGACGAACAGGCATTTCACCGCAAACCAGCTGGGGAGAGATGTCAACGGAATTCTCCTTAATGTAAACATTAGTTGCGGCGATGGAAGAAATACTGCTCTGATATTTTAAACTTCTTTTCAGAGGACGAAATTTCAGAACAATTGCCAAATATATGTACAACCGCAATGATCCTCTATTAGGGACGATCCCCCCGATAAGTAAGAAATAGTTTCCGCCGTTTGGTCAATAGCGGGAAAAAAAGCCCCAGGTATAGAAGGACTATCAACCGAACCCTTCAAAGCGAACCCGAAAATAACAGCCGATACACTACTCCCTCCTAAATCTTTTCTACTCCCTCCTACTTAATTACTGAGGTATGCAATAAAGGAAAATATCCGGCTGAATGGAAGGAGGGCGTCGAAAATCAAGGCTAAGGTAATTCTCAGTAGGATTAGTGATGTCATAGAGAACACTCTCGAAGTTTATCAGGCTGGATTCCTTGTACAGACCATACAAATACCCTACGGATAATATTGAAGCAGTCAACCGAAATCATCAACATCTCATGTCAGTGGACTCCGAGAAGGCTCTCGACAGTGCTAAGCGAGGAGAGGTATTCCAGATGTAAAATAAGATAAATATTTATTCAGTAGTATTACAAGAGACACTTTTCATAAAATGGTAGATACATGATTGCAGCAGGTCATAGAGGAGTTTACCGTAATTCCTAAATTTTTAACAATAGAGCTAAAAACGAGGCATGTACCATTCATCATAACACTAGGCAAATTTAATAATTCAAGATTTTTAATTCCTGTATAATAGACGATACATTGTGACTTTTTCTCATTAAATATTAATCTATCTTCGGTTGACCAACCAAAAACTCTTGCGATATCGCCATTAATACGCGCAACCCAGTCATCAATAAGACACACCGGTCTACTCAAGTAAAGCTGAACATCGTCAGTGTACATATGAATATTAAAGTCTTGCAATACGTTTGGCAAATCATTGATGTAGAGGCTAAATAGTAATGGACCCAGTATAGAGCCTTGTAGTACGCCCCTCAAGAGACGTAGAGAAGAAGAGACATCATCACCGACTCGCACTTCCTGCCAGCGGTCATGCAAGAAATTGTGTAAAAGTTGCGTCCGGAACCCAGATTGCCAGCGTGTCACTAAGCGCTCCTTCTTTTAAAACTCCGGCATTTGAATGGACATAGATCTCTCGAGAACTTTCGATAAAAAGCACAATATACTAATAGGCTGGAAATCAGTGACTGCATTAGGAGAATTCGTTTTTCGATCGGCAATACTGAGGCAACTTTCCATGACATAGGATAAACAGGTATTTAAAATATGTAGCATATGGAAATAACAAATATGCGTGAGAAGAAATTTTATAAATTTTAGATATAGAGTGTCAGAACCAATGACATTCGATTCTATGGAGTTCATATCTGAGAGCAGCTCAGGTAATTCGACGCATCGAAAAGAAAAGGAGCTATTTTTTTAGAATGTATTTCATTTGAAGGTGCTGGGGTGGTCTGAGCCGATATCGGGCAAGCATTAATGAAGTGCTTATTGAGTTCATCGGCCCCAAAATTACAGGTCGTTGGTTCCTTGCCACAAATACCAGCGTTGTTTAAATTGGTCCAAATTTTCTTGGAAAATGCTTAGCATTCCTTATAGCTGTTGTAGCAATATTTCTTGCAGATTTATATAACTTTTTAACATGATCTATTTTTGAGCGACGATATTGGCGGTGGAGATAATCTCTTTCGGCTAATAAGGATGATATTTGATGGGTAATCCAAGGACATGCGAAATTTTTTTTATTTTCTTTTAATAAATTGAACTCATTAGTTAAATCTTTAAAATTTAAGTGGTTTTAGTTCCGATAACAAAGATTTAATCGGGGTACACACATTAATACACATATCATAACACATTAAAAGTAAATCATGATCAGTGGAACTAGGAGGGCTTGTTTGGTCAAAAAATAGTACACGGTTTTTGTCCGACGTAAAAAACATGTCTAACAGAGAAGGATTGTTACAAAAACAGAAAGTGGGTATGGAATTAGTGATAACTTCGAGATTTATGGACTGAAACAGATGAAGAAACCTATCTTTACGATTGTTGTGGAGTAGTAAATCGACATTAAAGTCGCCTCCGACAATAACATTAATGTATTGATATGTATGGGTTGTCATTGAATGAAAAAGGATGCGACATCTTCATTAAAACACCTTGGTGGACAGTAAGTAGTAGTAGATATGATCATAGCAATGATTAAGGAAACCTTACATCTTCGTCAAGGCGTAGCGTTTTACATAGAGGAGAGCTGTCTGATAGCTTCCCTGTGCGAACGCGTGTCCGACAAGGCAGAATATTAACCTCCAGCTGTTTTAGTGGCATTAAGTCCCATTTTGAAAGCTGCACTGGAAGGTTGGGAGATAAATGTCTTCAAGCGGGACTGTTGAACATCATTATGCTGATGACGTGTGTTTTTATTACTTCGGAAACATTATCAGCATGGACGGCGGAACCGAAAAGGATACTGAGGATCGTATAAATAAAGCTCGTCAGGCCTTCGATATCATTTCCTCTTTCTGGAGATTAAGAGGCACTGGATCGTCCTTACATCGAGAAAACCAGAGCGAAACATCGCCAAACTAACTATGGATAATCATCCTCAAAAAAGAAGGGCTGGTCGACCATGTAGTACATGGAAGCGAGCAGTTGAGCAGGTCAGAGTAATAAACCAGTCCTGGCGACAACTATGGAAGAGAGTGGTTTCTGTCCTATGCTCCTATAGGGGGTTTTAACAGGAATTTGATTGATTGCTTCTGATAAGTTTTCTTTAGGAAGTCATATCGGGATTGCGTGTGTGTACGGCGGGCCACGGATTTGTATTGAACATGCGAAAGTTCAGCCTGGGTGTAGTCTAGTGACTAACGTGTTGGTCTACAATGCGAAGATCGTGCGTTCAAATCCCAGTCGACATAAATTTCTAGTACGAAGCCTACGTGGATTTATCGAATTTTGATTTTCACAGATTTAGGTGACCCAAAGTTCGTAAGTGGAGGGTTTTGAAGCGAAGCAGATAATTTCTTTTCTTTCTTTTGTTTTGCATTTATTACAATTATTAAGGGATAAATTCCGACATTTCAATTATTAGACTTTCCACAAAACGTCAAGTCGATAGATTTGACAGTTTCGAAGAAAATTAGTTTAATTGAAATTTCAAAATTTCGTGAAATTTGTATAGGATGTGGTAGAAGAAGTGAGTTGAAGTTGATAATATTTTCAAAACAGATTGAAATTATAATAAAAACTTAACAGAACAGAATGGGCGTAAAGTCCAATCATATGATACTCTACATGAAATTGGAAATAATTTATTGTACCGGAAAATATGTCAATTTAAATTCTTTCGAATAGTGAATTGCGACTTTTGTATGGGAGGTGGTAAAAGCAGAGGGGGAAGGTTTGTAAATTTTGTATATAACACTGAACGTAGTATAAAAAATATATCATGCTGAATTTAAAGTTTGTAGCTTTTAAAATTTTCGAGGAAATTGAACAATTTTTGCCTGAATTTCTGCATTTGTATGGGAGGTGGCAGAGAATGTGGCAGATTTATGATGATTTTGAGTCTTCTTATCAACATCCTAATCATATTGCTTTGTTACTCATATGTTCGAAGGCGAAATACTTTTCTTGAATTTTCAATACAAAAATTTGTATGGGAGGTGGTAGAAGGAGTGAAGCAAAGTTCATATTTTCTTTTAGCATTTATTGCAATTATTAAGGGACAAATTGTGGCAAAATTTTAAGCTTGTACTTTTTCTAGTTTCAATGAAAATCGATTAAATGCTTTTACCAAAATTGTGCATTTGTATAGGAGGGAGTAGAAGGAGTCTTCGAATCGAAACCAAATTTTTTGACCTCAACGATACTTGTAATAGTATACTTTTCTCAAAATTTACAGTTGATAGCTTTGACGGTTTTGGAAAACAATAACATAATTTAAATTCCGAAATTTCGTGAAATTTGTATGGGAGGGGGTAGAATGAGAGAGGTGAAGTGACAATTTTTACAAAATTAGTTCCAATTATAATAAAGTTAATTTTAGCATAAATTGGTTCTTTTAGCTTTGCTAGTTGCGATGCAAACCGAATAAATGCATTTTTGAAAATTGTACATTTGTATGGGAGGGCTAGTAGGAGTTAGGGGATCAGATCAATATTTTTTGACAGTAATGATATTCACATTATAATACTATTACCTGATTTTCAAGCCAATAGCTGAAACAGTTTCGGAGAAAAATCAATTATTTTAAATTTCGAAATTTCATGAAATGTGTATGGGAGGGTGCAGAAGGTGTGGGGGGATGTGGCCCGTTCACGAACTTGAGGTCACTTTTTTGCTAAAATTGATATATGAAAAATTTCAGCATGATAAGTCAAAGCTTTCGAGAGTTATGTTGTAGACAGACGGTCACTTGAAATCGAGGTTTTTGAGCGACAACAAATATTTCTGTACCTTTAGCAACTCTGTGCGATCATTATTTCTTAGCGTTACAAACGGTAAGGCAAACACAATATAGGTACTCTCAGATTTCATCTCGAGTATAATTATTTGTGGCAATAATTCGTTTTTTCAGCTTTGCTAGTTTCAATGAAAATCGAAAAAAATTAATTTTTCAAAATGACGCATTTCTATGGGAGGTGGTAGAAGGAGTGAGGAGATCGCTTCAATATTTTATAATGTTAATGATATTTACAACGTTGTACTTTGACCCAAATTTCAAGTCGATAGCTTAAATAGTTTCGAGGAAAAATCGGTTTCTTAAAATTTCGAAATTTCATGAAATTTGTTTGGGAGGGGGTAGAAGGAGTTCAAGAACTCAAAGTTTCTTTATTGGTAAAAATGACATTTCAGCACGATAGCTCCAAGAGTTCGAGAGTTTTGTTCTAAACAGACGGACAGACGTTCACTTGAAGTCGAGGTTTTTGAGCATTGGCTCTGTGCGAGTCGGTAAGTCAACACAATATACTCTCAGATTCCATCTAAAGTATAATTGTGATCAGGAGGCCAAGGCCCGATTTAGGCAGTAGCCCTATCGACTGCCGGACTAAGATTTTTTTTGTTTCAACGGCGGACTTAGTAGTAGCAAAGATTTTTTTTTATTTTCGGTGAATTGAATATTTTGATTTGCTTTGTTTTTTTCGGTTGAAAATGGGAATTTAAAGACGTTTAAATAATGGCCAGGTTTTGGGCAGTTCGTGCAGAGGAGGAGTTTTAGTATGCCATCCATGTAAGTGCCACAATAAATTTAATTTGTAACTATAATATATTCCGCTGAAACATTTCAAGGCGTATAAGTATTAGATTTTGTTAATATCTTCATTTCTTGACAATTTAACCATAAACATTATAATATTCGAAACATAAAACCCCGCTATGTTGAAAGCATGTGTGTATTTCCTTGAAATTGCATTAGTATGCTCTTATGGAGGGTTCATGAGAAAATATTGAAACATTGTTGCGCGTAAATTAGCAACACTTATTAACTTTTTTTTATTTGCTACCATGAAAGGGTTGTTAGCTCTTCGCACAGCCTAAGAATTTTCACTTTCGCAGATTGAGGTAGTCCGGATATACCCAATCAGGCAGAGTGCTGAAATTATACGTCGACCGGGATTTGAACTAACGCCCTTCGCATTGTAGAGCAACACGCTACCCACTAGGCTACACTAATGATCTAGAAAACTGTTATTTCCTGCGAAGCAATTGGCTTAAATAGCTAGTCAACTAAAGCTTTCACATTATATACATATTTCTTTGACTCGAAACTCAAAATTTTTTCAAGTTTGTTACAAAGATTTCCACATAGACGGTTAATAAATGGTTTTTCAGAGTCATTTTCCTATGTAACCCAATGCTGATATTAAGGCAACACAAATCCAAAGCAATACTTCCGTAGCTTCATTAGACAAAATCACCAATGGGAGAAGTTATTGTTAATTCATTCTGAACGATGGTATCGATCTTTAATTTATCTAATTCCACTAACAATTTGCGGTCTGTATATCTCGTTCTGTTCGATCATTTATGAAAGCAAAGATATTGAAAGAATTTTTCTGATTCCGGGTTTTCCGTTAATCCATCCCAATTTGAATCCGTTAATCCGTATCGAGCTTTTAACGCCGCGTTATTAAACTATAAATAATCTATAAATTTTTTTAATATCATTATAAAAAAAAGGTAATCATAATCTAAACTAAATTACGATTTTTTTCCAAAATACACTGCGTCTTTCTTGCAATCTCAAAACAGATGAGGCCATATCTAGATGATTACTTTAGGTCTTTAATCAACCACTCATCGCTTATAGAGATACAGCTCGATTTCAAAAGAATGTTTTTCAAAGCACCTTACTTTTGCGTTCGCAAGCATAGTTATGTATACTATCGCGCTCCATTGTAATCTTATCTTTAGGCAGATTAACAATCTCGGAAACCACAAACTACCTGGTGTGTTGTAGTAGATTGAAGTAACACAACGACTGATAAAAAACGATGCCACCGATTGGTCATAATCTGCATCAAAAATGTCGACAGTAGGAAAATATTAATAATCAACATCATTCACGCCATTTGTAAAGTACATAGAACTTTAGATACAATTTCCAATAAATGTCGCGAAAAGTATTTTAGTTTTTCTCTCGTTTTTTAAATAATGTGATATCCCATGGTTATGCTATATGGAAAGTTAGATAGTAAAAATAATCTGATAAGAAATTTTCGCGCGAAACGAAGGTGTGATTAGTGGCACATCAACATATCGAATTATGACAGGAGTATTAGACGGTTTGGCGTCAAAATGTACAAACATATGTGTACTATATCACGTACGCTTGACGTTGTGCACATTTAAAAACACTCGTGTTCGATTAAAGGGTGATTATTGGTTAATAATAGGGAAGTTATGTCTGGATGTTTGCTTTTGTACTCATGACAGTTCGATCTTGGTATGTCAGAGCTTTTTTTCTATTTTTGTGTTATTCTCCTGTAAGTACAGGTGTCTTACGATTCTACTTGCTGTCACTATTTTTGCACTTTCTCAATTTAGTTAGAATTATTCCAGTTTCTGGGAGTATTGTGTATCTATGGATATTCTTTGGCCAGATTGTTTTGTCTCGTGGATAATGTTGGCCATTAATCGTGCAACATGAATATGCAATTTTAAAGATCGGATCTACATATGTTAAATGTTGAAATTCTTGAGCCTTGTTTCTCTGGATATATGTACTTTGTATTCCTCAGGTTGTCCCCGGATGAAGGTGTCAAAACTGTATGTCATTACGCGCGTTCACAGGTTACAGATATTGGACGACCGACCAGGGATCGGTCAGCTGCCGAATTCGCAGCTGCGGACAGAGAGAATGTTTTTCATCCAAATAGTGCTGTTTCTTTCCAAAAACTATCCCCAATCTCAGTAGCCCACTTTCCTTATCCTACACATCAAATCCCAAGAACGTCTTTTTTTGCAGATTGGCAAACAAACGAGCTCGGGGAAACCCACCATGGAGCACGCAAAGGAAAACATAACAGAATTATGATTGAGCGGAAAGCCCAATCATATGATACTCTAGATAAAATAGAAAAGATTTTATTGTATCGCAGAATATGTCATCTCAAATTCTTTCGAATAGTGATTAGTGTTTTTGTAGGGGAGGTGGTAAAAGAAGACGCGTGAGGTTTGTAATTTTTGTATATAACACCGAATTTAAATTTTGTAGCTTGCACAATTTTCGACGAAATTGAACAATTTTTGTCTGAATTTACGGCATTTGTATGGGAAGTGACAGAGAAAGTGGGAGGTTTCGGATGATTTTGCATCTGCTTATCAACATCCTAATCACATTGCTTTGTTACAATTTTAAAGTCTATAACTCTCATATCTCAAGGAAAAATACTTTTCTTGAATTTCCAGTACAAAAATTTGTATGGGAGGTGGTAGAAGGAGTGAAGCGAAATTCATATTTTTTTTAGCATTTATTGCTATTATTAAGGAACAAATTCGGGGAAAAATTTGAAGTTCCTACTTTTTGTAGTTTCAATGAAAATCGATTAACGAAATTGTGCATTTGTATGGGAGGGGGTAGAAGGAGTATTCGAATCAAAACCAAATTTTTCGACAGCAATGATATTTATAATAGTATACTTTTCTCAAAATTAAAAGTTGATAGCTTTGACGGTTTTTGAGAAAACTAATTTAGTTAAAATTCCGAAATTTCATAAAATTTGTATGGGAGAAAGAGTGAGGTGAAGTTGATAGTTTTCCAAAATTGGTTGCAATTGTAATAAAATAATTATGACAAAAATTGGTTCTTTTAGCTTTGCTAGTTGTAATGAAAATCGAATAAATGCATTTTTGGAAATTGTATATTTGACAAACACAATATACTCTCAGATTTCATCTAGAGTATAATAACATGGTTAGGGGTCTCTACTTAAGTGTCAGGAATGACTTGTTAACTGACGAGGAGACTTTGAACCAAAGTCAATCAGCCTTTGACTCTCGATAAACGGCCGTCGTTGAAGGAAGCGAATTCGAAAGAGACCGACTCTGCCACGCAAAGAAAAAAGCCGACGGACTATCACACGCAGACGACAACGGAATAAGGTAAAATTGCACAGAAGAGAGGAGTTAAAAACTGCTGCTAGTGCCACTTCTTCTTCAAGTGTAGTATATGCGCTGATTTTGCACCGATACCACCTAATCCTTCGAGATCAGGAAGAACGTTAGCGAGTCAAAGCGAAAACCAAAGAAGAGTCGGCAATCGCTAAACGAAAGGAGCGAAAGGGGCAGGAAAAATGTTCCGATGGATTCGTCGAATTTCCCCTTCAGTAACGTGCAATTACACTCTTCAGAGGCATTCATATTACTCGGCATAAAACTTAGCAAACATCTCAATTGGACCAAACATATTTCTGACGTTGTAGTTGATGTCCCCAAACGCCTTGGTGTTCTTCGAAGATGTAAATAGTATTTTACGCCTTACGATCTAACTAATATCTACAAGGCCTACATTCTTGTCTGTCTCGAGTACAACTCACATATATGGGCTGGAGCACCCAAAACAAAATTTGCGATACTCGGTCGAATCCAAAAACATGCCTTCCGTCTAGTTGGAGATGAGACTATAACAGCTTTTAGATTTACTCGAACATTGTAGAAACGTCGCGATACTCAGCGTTTACTATGGATATTTCCACTGTAAATGCAGCGAAAAACTGTCCAACCACATCCCTCTCCTAACTATCCCAGGAATACTCGGCAAGCCGCACGCGCTCATGAGTTCACTGTTAACCTTTATCGTCACGTACAGTTAAGTATAGTCAGTCCTTCGTCATCCGAACATCAAAACTATGGAATGCATTGCCGTTCAACGTATTTCCAGTAACTTACAATATTCATTGTTTCAAGATTAACATCCACCGACAGTTTAAACTCTCCCCACTAGAAACTTCCTTGTAACTCCACAGCTCAACACCCTATACCGAATTGACTATATGTACATCCAATGCATTGAAAAAAAAGCCTTAAAATGGCGCTTGTTGATTTGGTGAATCCCGAGGGAAAAATCGCTGAAGAAAATTAGTCAGCTACAGAAGAAGAGGTCACAAATCCACTGGACGAACAAATGGATGCAGGAGGTGTTCCCAAAATCAGGTTCAATTGGTACAAAGGGTTGCACGGTATTTTTAGAATATCGAGTACAGATCAGCGATCGAGTGACTTCCTCACAAAAGCGGTTGGTGGAAAAAAAGCCGCCCTATGACAACGCAAGGCTGGCCGTAGTCCTTAAGAGCAATGTTTCCCGTCTGATCCCCGCTAGCGTTACTGTAAAAGATCGCAACGTCGAGCCGTCGCGAATCCAGTGCCGGATCATGAATTAGAATGAAGCTGGAAGATAAGTCAGATGACGCAGTCCGAGAAGGATGTTAAAATGAATATCAGAAGTTCAGCACTAGCCATTAGGAAGATGAAGGGTTTAGTGTACTTCGGACTGCACCGGATCCACTTTACCCTTGGAAAGGTAGCGAGGCGGTGCAGATAAGCCTCCGTCACAGTGCAGCGGCGACTGTGAATCAGTAGGCCCACCACATTAGGGTATGGGCGACTTGTGTCTGTGAGTGAGTAGTGATAACAAGATACTCAGACAGTGTCAGTACCCAGCAAATTTAACGATCGCTCGCAAATAACGATCTAAAAACGAGCATGAAATGACAGACGACAAATAAACTGCGTGACGATCTTAGACAAACCTATCATTAGTATAAACAAGGGCCATACGACTTCGATGTTGTTATATACAAGCAGTTTTCATCTCACTATGCGCATTGACAGTGCCAAAAATTATTTGGTGAAATTTAGTTTGCAGAGGATCGTATTCGAGTGCTTGTGTATTAGCGCATCCGTGAAATTCAACGGAATCAACAACAGAAATAGAAAAGGCATTTGCGACCTTCTCTTGTTTGGCTTCAAAATTTCAGTTCAAGTAATTCATTAACGAATGACCATTTAGTCCGCTTGATGAATCATTAATGTATCGTTAATGACGCTCGTTAACGATCAAATCGCTCGTTAATATATTTCATTAGCGACTCTTTAACGAATTATTTTGTGTGCTAGGCATGCTCAATGTTTACCACGACACTGCAGCAGGTAAGCTGCATTCATGTATAAAAACAAAGAAAGATTTTAATTCAATAAAGCTTATCAGTTTTGCAGCAAGGACCAAACGGTTGTAATTTGGGAAAGGGTAGTAAACGGTTCCAAGCGAGCCATTCCTCTGACCTCAATTTACATGCAGTACGGTTCACCATCGGATCTGAGCCGGCAGCTAGTAAGTTTCATGAAACAGAACCGTTTCGATCTGATTCTGGCTCGTGATGCGAATGCGCATCATCTATTACGGAGAAGCTCAGATACAAATAAAAGATGTGAGTCACTTGTTGAATTTCTAGCAGGGAAAAATATGATAGTAGCAAATAGACAGTGATGCTCCCAGCATCGTCTCGTACAGGAATCCTAGAGCCAGAAATTGCCAAGCCTTTGGAATCAACTTAGAATTTTTTTTGGGTCATAGTTTCAACACTGGACCCATGACATTGAGATCGACATTAACTTCTTAACAATAGCGTTTATGAGGAGTTATTTATTTATTTATTTATTTGGGCTCTTGAAAAAAAAGATTACAATTTCAATTAAACAAACGCGGAAAATAAAAGAATAGCAAAAAGGAAAATTTAAACATTGAAGATGATAGCTTATAATATACTCTAAAAAATAAATGAATAGTAAAGATAAAAATTTAAACATTAAATATGATAGATTTCACTCTATTCTTAAATAAAGAAAAAGAAGAAGCTAAAGAACCAAGTTGGAGTCGATCATGGTTCCTTTGCATTCTTAGCATCGGAGAGTGATAGTATACATCGAGAGAGGCTCGTGGAAGATTGAAGATGTCTGAATTCCTTGTTGAGAATATTCCTGGTCTAAAGTTCAGGTCGTCACAGATGTGGATTTTGAGCAGGTAGTTGCACAGCTTGAAGAGGAAGCAAGCATCGAGGAAGGTCCGCTCTTAAATGCAGTGGCTGTAGGTGAAGTACTTCAAGTCTGCCATTGTAGTCGATATGAGGCTTCCTTAATCTGTAGAAAAGGGTTCGAGTGAATCTACGCTGAACAGATTCGATGGCCCGAACATGGCAAGAATGATGAGGGTTCCAGACGGTGGACCAGTATTCCAAAATACTGCGGACGAGTGTGGAAAATAGGAGAGCAGCTGTTCCTGGACGGTTAAACTGGACTGTCGTGCGGAGGACAAAACCAGCAAGTCTGTATGTCTTATTAGTAATCTCGTAGAAATGATTGACGAATTTAAGTTTGCGATCAAAGACCACTCCTAGATCCTTTATTGTGGTTACTGCTGTAAGGATGGATCCATTGATAGAGTAAGAGAGAACAGAGCAGGTAGTCTTATACGAGTACTCCAAAGTAAAACACTTTTCTATGTTCAAAAAGATAACGTTGTTTGAACACCAACGAGAGACAGCAGACAAACCAGCCTGGAGAATCATGCCATCAGAGACGGAGGAAATTTCCCGGAACAAATTGAGGTCATCAGCGAAGATCTAACAACCCTTCCACAATAAATAATGAAAAAGCTTAAGGAACTTGAAGGTCAGGAGGCCGAGCTCCGATTTGGGCTGTAGTGCCATTGTAGTAGTAGTAGTAGCGAAAAAAATTGGGGCAAATCATTTATGAAGAGAGTAGATAATAGAGGACCAACGATCGATCCCTGCGGGACACCAGAGTTAGTAAGAAACTCAGTAGAGGAGTATCCGTTGAACGTAATTCGAAGACGACGATCGGTAAGGTACGAACTGAACCAGTTCAGGAGAGAGCCATTTGGCTTGCCCCATGAAAAGATCTAAAAAGAAAAATGGAGCAGTACGATAAGCTCCATGCATTACGCCGTAAAGCTAGGAAACTTCAAAATAAAGCACGAGTAAATTTAAGCACTCTGTACTGTACAGGAACTGACTCTCTCTTATTAGAGTTTGGACACCAGGTTCGAGCACAAAGCGGGAAATTTTCAAATCGAATATTTTAGTAGTGTAACTTATTTTCTGCGATCGATTTTCTTTTTCGTTAAAATTTTAGGACAAGTATAATTTAAAATCCCGTTTCAAGTAGTTCTTAGTGAAAACGTAATATTTTATCATCTTTTGAGTACGAGTTGTCACTCGTCAACTTTTTGAATGTCGACGAGGGATAGCTTGATTAACGGATCCGAGGCCACATTCGACACCAGCAGAAGCGTTTGTGTTCTTACACAGTAATTCTACGCTGTACGAACGGCATAGATGCAACCTTGGAGGCTACACGTAAGAATGTTTTGTCAAAAGGCTCTTCCATGGTCGAGCTCCTGCAAAGCAGCTATGGTACATGGAGCGCCTCGTGGACAGGAACATTTTTCTCTGCCACCTCAACTCAGACGAAACGTGTGTCTATCTTGTTCCGTACTGAGAGTTTTGAGATGCCTCACATAGCTTGGATGATCCTTAGGTATTGCTTTTCTAGTCAATGCTTTCCATATTGCAACACATTTAACGATATCAAAGGATCTCCTGTCGATGGTAAGATGATTATGCGTATTGAAGTGAGTTCGGAATCGCTGGATTTGAAGTCAAATTCAACAAGGACACTTTTTAATTAACAAAACATAAACTTTATTAATTCGCTTTTAAAAGTCACTAGAACACCTTTTTACACATTTTTTCGCTATAGTTTTCGCAACTTTATCGCTGTCGATCGCACGACTCAATCGCTTCCGAATAGCAAATGCAAATCTTCCATAAACGCCCGCCCTTCTTATATTTCCGCACGTTCGTTCCAGAAGGTTTTCCGCTGTTCCTGCAGTGTGCACGAGAGTGTGCGTATGCATGTGTTCGTGAGTTCTAGGTCTGAAGCTCGCAAACAGTCAACGTCCAGTGTATGTGCGTACAGTTGAAGATCTGAAACACTTGCTGAGCGAGTTACTACTACACTGCTTGATCTACGAAACTGAAGTTTTGGCGGAAGTCACCCTGTTCATCTCACAATTCGATCTTCATTCTGCCTGAAAAATTGTTGTCAGTATTTTGTATATTGTTTCCAGCAGAGTTTTCTCTCTCGAGTTATTTGAGTCGGGCAAATGATCTTTCTTTGGAATTCTCAATATTACACTCTCCATATTCTAAGGACATTTTAGGGGATCACCATTGAATGCGCAATGGACAGTTAAGTCGACATGGGTAAGGGGAAACAAGTGGATAAACGAAAATTAGTTGGGAAACACAGGAAGATTTTGAAGTGGCGGTGAACATTAATCTTAAATTGCTGGATGTTATATCCTGTTGGAAAGAGATTGCCTGGTAATGTATTCTAAATCAATGTCGTCCGAGGGATGAAGGACTGCCTAAATTTCACTGTTCTCCACGGTAAGGGCTTCACAGTGTTCTCATTTTTGTCCAAAAGAAGGTTGACTATGTTGAGATTAACAGTAGTTTCCACTACTTTTGAAAGCACTGCTTCCTTTCTTTGGAATTGCCTGAACATTCGCGGCCTTCCAGATCTGAGGAAAGCACGCAGAAGAGAATGAAAGATGATAGAGATTACGAAGTTTAGCTAGAGAGGAAGCGCAGTTTTTAACAACAATGGAGCGATTCCATCTGGCCCAGCAGACTTGTGAATATTGAGCTCTTGCAGTATCCTGGAATAAAAGGATCAACAACGGTTTGGTCAGGAGGTGGTGTTGAAGTCAAATTCATTTTTTTTTTTTGGGATTTATTGGTATGAAACATTTGAGGCTATGAGGGCAAAAGTGACCTAACAGTGGCCTAACGCCAATAGAAACGTATTGGGTTTCTATTGGCGTTAGGCCACTGTTGCTCTCATAGCCTCATTTATAACGAGCACATCTAATTTTGCTGACCGGTTTTTATCTCACAGAGTATTCTCAAAAGTACCAAACGCCTTGAATTTGAATCTGAACATCATAACGCCTATTCACCTAAAGTGTTTAGAAGTCTTTCTGCACCTTGTTTCGTATTGGTATCGCTGTTAATATTCGAATCTTATTTCTTGACATATGGAAATTGCGGAATTACGTAATTTCGAAAGTGTGATTGCTTATACGTTCTTCGCTCTTTTGGATCCTTTGATGGAGGGTCAGCTCGCAAATTTCTATTGTGCGCATGTTCATCATACTCTAGATGAAATCTGCGAGTATATTGTGTTTGCCTTACCACTTGTAATGGTAAGAAATAATGCTCGCAGAGTCGCCAAGGGTACAGAAATATTTGTTGTTGCTCAAAAATTTCAATTTCGAGTAACTATCTGTCTGTCCGTCTATCTACAACATAACTCTCGAAAGCTTCGACCTATCGTGCTGCAATTCGTCATATGTCATTTTGAACACCCCCTACCGTTTAATTGTTATGTTTTGATAGGCGTTCTCCTCCTTGTTTGCGTCATTACTTTTGTTTTGCGCAATATTACTTCTTTTGCGGCGGAGTCAAGATTGACAAATACCTCCTTAGCACTAGGGAAGGATCTTGCTAGGATGTTAATGTCATTAGCGTATGCTACTAGCTGGGTGGACTTGAATAGTAGTGTCCCGTTGGTGTCGACTGGAATTTTTCGGACGACTTACTCTAGTGCCAAGTTGAAAAGCATGGGGGCTAGACCATCTCCCTGTTTTAAACCACATTCCGATCGAAAGCTGGTTGTAGAATCGGTTTGTATTCTCAGGTGGGATTCAGTGTTCGTCATCGTGAGTCGGACTAGTTTTGGGGGATTCCAAAGTTAAGCATGATTTGGTACAGTACGCTCCTGTCGATACTGTCGTATGTTTGTTTAAAATCTACGAAAATTTGGTGCACCTGTTTCTGTTGTAGATCGTCCGTTTCAATTATATTTGTCAGTATTTTATAGGACACAATGATATTAATCTGTAACTCTCACAGCAGAGTTTGTCTCCTTTCTTGTAAATTGGACATACCATGCTTTTTCGCCAATCGTGGGATGTGATTTCCTCTGTCCAAATTTTGGTGTGTAGTATTTCTGCGACACAGTTTCCACCGTTTTTCAGAAGTTCTAAGCATATCATCAGTCTCAAAACTAGCTTCTAAGATGACAACATATATTGAACAATACAACTAATAAAATCGATGTAACCAAACTTATAATTCCATGAATCTGTGACGACATTGGCTGACTATTTTATTTTCCACCATAGTGTGAACTGATCCTGTGATTGTCGCACCCTACAAAACGGAAGATGGTTCAGGGTCGCGCCATCATACATGATCGTACAACATTATGTCTCTTCATTATTCTTAGAATTTCCCATCATATCACACTAAACGATCTTGAGAGCGCACAATTTCTAGTCCAACCAGCTTTGCCACCTTCCCGACGACGGCAACATCGAGAATCAACCAACCAGCAGCAGAAAATTCTTCTGACATTGATCGTGCACAACACATATGCTCGTATGTATCGCCAAGTGACTTCTCTCGTACCTTGAGTCCGATAACATCGAATTACCGGCGAGGATCGACAAGTGATGGTACAAATTGGTTGTTGGATGATGATCGCGCTTCGTCGTGCAACTTGAAAAGCAAAAACAGAACAGAAGAAGCAGAAGAAATATAAACAGGTCTGCGATCTCCTCCGCACACAATCTTTGCAGACTGCGACTTCCGTAGAGTTTTCAGTGTTATGCTTCTCTAATTAATAAACGTGAACAGAAAGCGATAATGTGCTCGTCTGAATAACAAGAATTAAATTCCCTTGCCTCCTTTATTATTGTTTTTGCGTCCGATCATGCTTTGATTTTGTCATCCCGATCGTCTTACACTGCTGGTGTTTACTTCTGACGCGAAACTCTATCAACAATTTCCGTTCGAAGTCGCTGTTACTTCTTGCGCAAATTCTTCCACTTAGCGAGGATCATTACGTTCTCCGTTTTATCCGATTGGATGATGGAATTAGCTTCCGTCGCTGTATGTTGATTTGCAAATCAAATTTGATCGAGCTAACGTAGCGTACGAGCCAACCAGTTTTCGCTTTTTGTCCAGATCAAGCCAACGTGCAGGCGTCAAACGATCGATCTTGTCGCAATCGCGACTTAAGAAATCCAGCAAAGTTATGCTTCACCGTCTCAGGACGGATGGATCAGCATGATCTCAACTAAGGAGAGGAGACATTATTAAAAAAAAAAAACAAGTTCAATTACATCCAAGTTCTGTCGATCGTGCGCCAACCGTACTATGCTTAACGTCAACTTTTCTGCATTCTTAAAAATCATGCAGAAATAGTTGCCTGTAAATTGATAGTGGCGTAGGCGTTGTTCAAGTTACTTGTTACGACTATGTTGTAGCGTTGCACATATATTTTTGTTTTGTACGCTTCGAGAAGGCCAAATGGTTTTCTGCATTCTCTAAAATTTAACAGCTGAAATTGTTATCCTTCGCGCAACTGAACTCGATTTTAACGCACTGCGAGATCACGTTGGTCTGATTGCGATCGTATATTACCCAACGCAGTCGGTCATTTTCACACATCCAATTCGAATTTGTTCGTCACATGGTTAGTGGAGTGTGCAATGTGCATAGAAGGAACGCGCGACGAGCCTAGGCTCCGGCTGCGTGCTTTGCCCAAGATGTTTAAATAATCGACAACTTTTCTTTCACCATAATGTCTTAGACCGACAATTCGTATATGTGAATGCTTATCGCGCGACTACGCGCGGTCGAATGCAATTTTTTTTTGTTACTCGCGCGCCAGTAGTTCCATATGTTTGTCTCGACACTCAACAGAGATTTTGTAATGTTAAAAGTGTGTTCTGATTACTTGCGCGATTAAATTTCGTAGTTTTGTTTTTATTTCATCGTCCCACACTTGGCATTTGCGAGCGCATAACTCTTAGTTGTATGCTGGCGTTTTGTTTTAAGACTCTCGACGTGACATTGTCCGATCTGTAAAATAAGTATATGCGGAGATTTGTTGTTTGCCATTTTGCGTGATATCTCAAATACACAGAAGTTAGATAAAGCGTTAGTCGTTAACGAGAGGAATTAATGGACCTCCGTTGTGGCGGCGATTTTGCTGAAAAATGTGTTTCGATAGAAGCATTCGAAAGACCTTAATGGACAGTGCTGACTTCTGATGAAGGTTATGGGTTCAGTCGTAAAGGGTCAAATTCCTGTTAAGACCCTGTATAGGGGCATAGGGCAAAAACCGCTTTCTTCCACAAGGCGCGATCCTGAACATCCCCTTTAGGTGCCCTTCCTCGTGCTTCGTGTCTCCTGCTCAACGACTCGCTTCCATGTACCACATGTTCGACCATCAGCTTGTTTGGCGATGTTTCGCTCTTGTTTCCTCACAGTGTGACCGATCCACTGCTACTTCTGCCTTTGAATCGCAATGCATATTGTTGTCTGTCCAGTTGTACTCCAAAGTTCGTCGTTGGAGATCACTTCTGGCCAGAATATCCCTAAAATGCGTCGGAGGCATTGGTTCACGAAAGTTTGCAGTTTCTTGGTAAGTCAAACGGTCACTTTCCACGTATTTTACGCATGCTTCAAATACTCACAGCTTCGTGTGAAGGGAGATTCCTATTAATCTCCAGAAAGGGGAAAGGATACCGAAGTCCTGAAGAGCTTTATTTAGACAAGTCTCAATATCCTTTTCGGCTCTGCCATCCATTCTCACAATGCTTCCAAGATAATAAAAATCCTGCACATCTTCCAAATCCTGTCCGTTAAGAACAATCGGTGTGCTTGCGTTTGAACCCATGTGCATGTACTTGGTTTTACGCACATTTATTTTCAGTCCCGCCTCTTTGCATTTAGAATGCAACGAGCGAACATTTGACTCTAAGTCCGAACGGTTATGTGCAAGCAAACACACGTCATCAGCATAATCAAGGTGACTTAAGATGTTAAATAGTCTCCATTGAAGACCTTTACCTTCCCCACCTTCCAGTGCAGCTTTCAAGATGTCATTTATTACCACCAGAAACAGGGCTGGTGATAATATGCAGCCTTGTCTGACACCCGTTCGCACAGGAAAGTCCGAGAGCTTTCCTGCTCTCCTCTATGTTAGACGCGACACCTTGCATCTTCGTAGGATTCTTTATGATCTCATCTGGAATATCTTTCCTTCACAAAGCATCCCATAAGTAATCTCGCTTAACATTTTCGAAGGCCTTCTCGAAATCCACAAACATGAGATGTAGTGGCGGACTCATTTCGACGGACTACTCCAATATTATCCGTAGGGCATTTGTGTGGTTGGTACAAGACGACCCTTCACGGAATCCAGCCTGATAAACTTCGAGAGTGCTCTTCACGACATTCCTAATCCTGTTGAGAGCTATGATTTTCGATACGGCAGTAAGTAGACATATACCACGCCAATTGCCACAATCCCGAAGGTCGCCTTTCTTCGGAATTTTGCACAATCATGCCCTCCTTCCATTCAGTTGGATATCTTCCTTCATTCCAAACCTCAGTAAAGAGTGGGAGGAGAATATCGGCTTTTATTTCCGGGTCCGGTTTAGATGCTCGGTTGGTAGTCCATCTATACCTGCGGCTTTCCTTCCAGCCATTGAACGAATGGCAGAAACTATCTCTTCTCTTCCTTATCTGGGGATCGTCCCTAAAAGAGGATTGTTGCGGACGGATGTTTGGTAGTTGTTCTGTATCTGGAATATCTTCCTCTGACAAGATGTTTAAAATATCAGAGAAGTATTGAGAAGTATTGCCGCAACTAGTGTTCACTCACATTAAGGAGAGTTCCATTGACATCTCTCACCAGGTGGTTGGCGATGAAATTCCTGTTCGTCAACTGTTTCATAATAAAATTAGTATTATTATTATAATAGTAAGCCCATATCCCCAAGGAAGCTGCAGATTCTGCCTTGTTGGCCAGATCTTCAATAGTCTTCCTCTTGTCACATCTAACAGCCTTTTTAAGCTGTATATGAGCGTCACAGTAGTTCCATCTCAAGTCAGGAATTCTTTGGTTGACATCGGGTTGAGAGATGATTGCCAATTTGGCTTTTTTCAAATCTTCAACCTTGTCCTATGTGTCTTGCGACATCCAGGGTTTCTCACCACTTTACACATATCCCACAGATTCTTCAGCACTAGTTAGAAACGTCTTTCCGGTTGCCTTCCAATTGACGTCCAATATCCGCCGAATGTGGATGACTTTTCGCGTAGAATGGTGGTGTACTCGCGCTTTTTGTTGGCTTCTCTAAGCCTATCCACATTAAGCTTGTGCTTCATTTGAAGAATTTGTGGCCGTCGGCTACTGTACATAATCTCAAGCAGGCAACCATCAACTTACTTCCCAAGTCAGCTCCATGCTTCGCTTGCACATCGAGGAGACATCTTTTCCATCGGCGACTTAAAGCCAAATGGTCGATCTGGTTCTGAGTAACACCATCAGGGGAAACCCAAGATGTTTTATGGTGACACTTGTGTAAAAAAAGGGTTCCTCTGATGACCATTTACCGAATACTACAGAACTCCACCAATAATTCACCGTTTTCGGGACTATTAATCCAAGGCCGTGATGCGTCAACCCAACATGCTGCCCCATAACGTCTTCTAGTCCAGTGTTGTCAGAGCCAACCTGGGCGTTCATATCTCCTAAGAAACTCTTGAAACACGCTCGAAGGTGGCACTTAGTTGGTTATGGAACTCCTCTTTGTTACCTATCACCTTGTGTTGTGGTATTAGGTTGTGCGTAGCACTGCAGAATTGTGACCTTTCTGACACTGGTGCTGAGACTGACGAGGATAATCCTATCCGAGATTGGCTCCCAGCTGATGAGACTGTTTCTCGCTCTCGGTGTAAGGACAACTTGACCGCCACGCCATTTTTGGCTTCACTTTCAGAACCAACGTACAGAATGGTGCTTCCGCTCGGGGTGCGTTCTTCTCCTGATCCTGTCCACATGACCTCGCTCATACTCAATATTTGGATGTTGTAGTGCTCAATTTCACGGTCGATCACTGATTGGCGGTGCATGGACCGAGTGACCTCAGCCCTTCCCCGTTGTTCAATTTTCGAACGTTCCAGAAGCCAATCATAGTTCGTTTTCGATGGCCAGAAGTCGTTACCGTAGATTCCCTCCGTATCCGAGGCGCTGTATCCATTTCTCGTATCAGTTAGGTTTTAAGATCACGGATACCTGTCAGACAAGTAGGAGCTAATTCGTTTTAAGAAGCCGTCACCAAATTCTATTGTTGCGAGCTAGGGGTTCGCCGGGATTTCAAGTAAAAAACACAATTCGTTTAAAAATAAGTGATAATTTATTTATTCGCACTTTAACTTAATTCGCACTATATGGCACTACCGCCGCGTACTGTTCTATCGCTTCCTGCACTGGTTCGCGTCTCCGTCATCAAAAAGACTGGTTCTCGACTGAAAGTTTTCGTGCCTTTTATACATTTTTCCCCCTATTCTTGACTGTTCTCGATGCTTCCGTCGGGTGTATGTCTGAACTATACTGGAAAGTTTTAGATCTTCAATTATGGCTTTTTACATATTGGGAGATACTGTTCTACATAATTCTTGTCTATTCGAGAGAGATCGAATTGCGGGGTTACCAGATCTGTAACACTATGTTTCTTCATTCCGTTAGAAGTATATTATGAGAAAGCTCATCGAATGCTTTGCTAAAAACAGTGAAAATGCAATCGACTTGTGTTGACTTGTTATCGGAAGCAAAAGCACGCAAGAATTGATATGAAATGTAGGCAAATCCCTTACTAAAGTTTCAAAAAGCTTACGAATCGCTGATAGCTTGGCTATTGGCATGTAGTTCATAATTACGTCTTTATGTCCTTTTTTTATGAACAGGAATAATGAATAACTTTCTCCACAAAGTTGGAAAATGATCTAACAGTAAGAGCTCGTTGAAAAGAGTAGAGAGCGGGTACATTAAATCAGAGACCAACCCGCTGTATTCTCCAGACATAGCCCCTTCTGACTGCCACCAATTTTCTTCCAATCTATGACACATGGACTGGCTGTGCAGCAAAAAAACTGCGGATTTATAAAACTATTATACGACCTGTACTCTGTTATGGCAGCGAGACGTGGACATTAACGCGAACTTCCGAAAAAGCAGTTAACGCATTCGAAAGAAAGGTCCTCCGAAGAATTTTGGGACCTTAATATGAGTGAACACCAGTTGCGACGATGGAAGGAATACTTCTCTGATATTTTAAACATCTTGTCAGATGAAGATATCCCGGAAACAGAACAACTTCCAAACTTCCAACCGCAACAATCCTCAATTAGGGACGATCCCCCAGATAAAGAAGAGATAGCTTCCGCCATTCGGTCAATGGCGGGAAGGAAAGCTCCAGGTATAGACGGACTACCAACCGAACTCCTCAAAGCGGACCCGGAAATAACAGCCGATATACTCCTCCCACTCTTCACTAAGGTGTGGAATGATGGAAGATATCCGACTGAATGGAAGGAGGGCGTCATTGTGAAAATTCCGAAGAAGGGCGACCTTCGGGATTGTGGCAATTGGCGTGGTATATGTCTACTTACTGCCGTATCAAAAATTATGGCTAAGGTAATTCTCAATAGGATTAGTGATGTCGTCGAGAGCACTCTCGAAGTTTATCAGGCTCGATTCCGTAAAGGGTCGTCTTGTACCGACCACACAAATACCCTACGGATAATATTAGAGCAGTCAGCTGAAATGGGTTCGCCACTACATCTCATGTTTGTGGACTTCGAGAAGGCTTTCGACAGCGTTAAGCGAGATTACATATGGAATGCTTTGCGTAGGAGAGGTATTCCAGATAAGGTCATAGCTATGATTAAAGAATCCTACGAAGATGCAAGGTGTCGCGTCTTGCATAGAGGAGAGCTGTCCGAGAGCTTTCCTGTGCGAACGGGTGTCAGACAAGGCTGCATATTATCACCAGCCCTGTTTCTGGTGGTAATAAATGACATCTTGAAAGCTGCACTGGAAGGTGGGGAAGGTAAAGGTCTTCAATGGAGACTATTTAACATCTTAAGTCACCTTGATTATGCTGATGACGTGTGTTTGCTTGCACATACCCGTTCGGACTTAGAGTCAAATGTTCGCTCGTTGCATTCTAAATGCAAAGAGGCGGGACTGAAAATAAATGTGCGTAAAACCAAGTACATGCACATGGGTTCGAACGCAAACACACCGATTGTTCTTGATGGACAGGATGTGGAAGAGGTGCAAGATTTTTGCTATCTCGGAAGCATTGTCAGCATGGACGGCGGAGCCGAAAAGGATGTTGAGGCACGGCTAAATAAAGCTCGTCAGGCCTTCGGTATCCTTTCCCCTTTCTGGAGGTTAAGAGAGATCTCCCTTCGCACGAAGCTGCGAGTTTTTGACGCATGCGTCAAATCCGTGTTGTTATATGGTTGTACTACGTGGAAAGTGACCGTTCGACTTACCAAGAAACTACAGACTTTCGTAAACCAATGCCTCCGGCGCATTTTAGGAATATTCTGGCCAGAAGTAATCTCCAACGACGAACTTTGGAGTACAACTCGCCAGACTAAAATAGGTATTGAGATTCAACGGCGAAAGTGGCAGTGGATCGGTCATACATTGAGGAAACCAGAGCAAAACATCGCAAAACAGGCTCTGGATTATAACCCTCAAGGAAGACGTCGGGTTGGTCGACCATGTAACACATGGAAGCGAGCAGTTGAGCAGGAGGCCAGAGGAATAAACAAGTCCTGGCAACAGCTTAAAGCCGATGCTCAGGATCGCGCCTTGTGGAAGAGAGTTGTTTCTGTCCTATGCCCCTATAGGGGGTCTTAACAGGAAATTTGATTATGTGGAACATTATTATCAGCGCTAATCTGTTTCTACATACATCAAATTACTAGGAGCTAGGAGCTATGAAGGAAGGAACGGAATGGCGAATAAGATACAACTATGAGTTGTATCAACTCTACGACGAGCCAGAAGCTTCAACGCTCATCAAGCTACGTAAACTGCAGTGGGCTAACCATGTAGAGCGAATGGAAGACAGAAGAATCCCCAAACGTGCTCTTAAAGGCAAAGCGAGTGGTACCCGGCCAGTAGGCAAACCACGCAGGCGATGGGACGGCTAATGAAGACAGCAAAGCCAGATTAAAAATTTGCAGCTGGAGGACGCGGTCTTTGGATCGAGACGATTAGAGGCGATGACTTCAGGAGGCCAGGGCCTGATTTGAGCTGTCGCGCCATTGATGATGATGAAGCGTTTGTGTGAGCAAAACCTTGAAAAATGGCCGGAATTGTGGAAGGAGAATTCATGGATTTTCCACGATGAAAATGCGCCATCGCATTGAGCCTCAATTGTGACCGAATTTAAGGCCGAAAAAGCAACAAATCGCATCAATCAACCACCGTATTCAGTAGATTTGGCCCCGTGTAACTTTTTCCTATCCTCGAAACTGAAATTACCGCTCCGTCGAACCCGTTTTCACTCGATCGAGGATATAAAATAAAAATCGGCGTGGACTACTGAGGTGTACCGATTTAACCGGCTGCTGTAAACAAACTGATCAATAGACCGCGCTAATTTTTGGGATAATAATTAAGGATAGTCCTACCTGCTTACTCAGAGTAATTTTATTTACAAATTATCGGTACTTTTTTATCGCAATGTACAGTGGCGGACAAAAGTCTACGGCAGCACCTTATATTGAGGTTCTGGTTAATCGGAAGCTGTAATCAAAAATCCATTGGTGCACATTTTGCAGTAACGTAAATATATGTATTTATAAGAAAAAACAAAAACAAAAACTTTTCATAACAAACTTAAAGCGAAATTCATACAAACATAAAAAATTGAATGGACAAAAGTCTACGGCAGTCTGTGCTGGCTGACTTATACATAAAAAATTTCCAACTAAACGTATCGGAATTTTTAAAATTATTTGTTGGCTTAATACTTGGTTGGACCCTTTTTAGCAGTTGCAGTTTTCGGGACATAGAGAACTCAGAACCAGATCGACCATTTGGCTATAAGTCGCCGATGGAGAAGATGTCTCCTCGATGTGCGAGCGAAACGTGGAGCTGACGTGGGGAGCGATCACCACTTGATGGTTGCCTGCTTGAGATTGTGTACAGCAGCTATCCGACGACCACAAATTCTTCAAATGAAGCGCAAGCTTAATGTGGATAAACTCAGAGATCCCAACAAAAAACTCGAATACACCACCATTCTACGCGAAAAGTCATCCACATTGGGTGAACATGAAATGCGCACACTGGACGACAATTGGGAGGCAACCAGAAACATTTTTCTAACTAGTGCTGAAGAATCTGTGGGATATGCGCAAAGCGGTGAGAAACCCTGGATGTCGCAAGACACATGGGACAAGGTTGGCAATCGGAAAAAAGCCAAATTGGCAATCATCTCTCAACCCGATGTCAACCAACGAACGCCCGACTTGAGGCAGAACTACCGCGATGCTCATATACAGCTTAAAAAGGCTGTTAGACGCGACAAGAGAAAGGCCATTGAAGATCTGGCAAACAAGGCAGAATCTGCGGCTTACCTTGGGGATATGGGTTCACTATTTAAAATCATGAAACAGTTGACGAACAGGAATTTCACCGCCAACCACCTGGTGAGAGATGTCGACGGAACTCTCCTTAATATGAGTGAACACCAGTTGCGACGATGGAAGGAATACTTCTCTGATATTTTAAACATCTTGTCAGATGAAGATATCCCGGAAACAGAACAACTTCCAAACATCCAACCGCAACAATCCTCTATTAGGGACGATCCCCCAGATAAAGAAGAGATAGTTTCCGCCATTCGGTCAATGGCGGGAAGGAAAGCTCCAGGTATAGACGGACTACCAACCGAACTCCTCAAAGCGGACCCGGAAATAACAGCCGATATACTCCTCCCACTCTTCACTAAGGTGTGGAATGATGGAAGATATCCGACTGAATGGAAGGAGGGCGTCATTGTGAAAATTCCGAAGAAGGGCGACCTTCGGGATTGTGGCAATTGGCGTGGTATATGTCTACTTACTGCCGTATCAAAAATTATGGCTAAGGTAATTCTCAATAGGATTAGTGATGTCGTCGAGAGCACTCTCGAAGTTTATCAGGCTGGATTCCGTAAAGGGTCGTCTTGTACCGACCACACAAATACCCTACGGATAATATTAGAGCAGTCAGCTGAAATGGGTTCGCCACTACATCTCATGTTTGTGGACTTCGAGAAGGCTTTCGACAGCGTTAAGCGAGATTACATATGGAATGCTTTGCGTAGGAGAGGTATTCCAGATAAGGTCATAGCTATGATTAAAGAATCCAACGAAGATGCAAGGTGTCGCGTCTTGCATAGAGGAGAGCTGTCCGAGAGCTTTCCTGTGCGAACGGGTGTCAGACAAGGCTGCATATTATCACCAGCCCTGTTTCTGGTGGTAATAAATGACATCTTGAAAGCTGCACTGGAAGGTGGGGAAGGTAAAGGTCTTCAATGGAGACTATTTAACATCTTAAGTCACCTTGATTATGCTGATGACGTGTGTTTGCTTGCACATACCCGTTCGGACTTAGAGTCAAATGTTCGCTCGTTGCATTCTAAATGCAAAGAGGCGGGACTGAAAATAAATGTGCGTAAAACCAAGTACATGCACATGGGTTCGAACGCAAACACACCGATTGTTCTTGATGGACAGGATGTGGAAGAGGTGCAAGATTTTTGCTATCTCGGAAGCATTGTCAGCATGGACGGCGGAGCCGAAAAGGATGTTGAGGCACGGCTAAATAAAGCTCGTCAGGCCTTCGGTATCCTTTCCCCTTTCTGGATGTTAAGAGAGATCTCCCTTCGCACGAAACTGCGAGTTTTTGACGCATGCGTCAAATCCGTGTTGTTATATGGTTGTACTACGTGGAAAGTGACCGTTCGACTTACCAAGAAACTACAGACTTTCGTAAACCAATGCCTCCGGCGCATTTTAGGAATATTCTGGCCAGAAGTGATCTCCAACGACGAACTTTGGAGTACAACTCGCCAGACTAAAATAGGTATTGAGATTCAACGGCGAAAGTGGCAGTGGATCGGTCATACTTTGAGGAAACCAGAGCAAAACATCGCAAAACAGGCTCTGGATTATAACCCTCAAGGAAGACGTCGGGTTGGTCGACCATGTAACACATGGAAGCGAGCAGTTGAGCAGGAGGCCAGAGGAATAAACAAGTCCTGGCAACAGCTTAAAGCCGATGCTCAGGATCGCGCCTTGTGGAAGAGAGTTGTTTCTGTCCTATGCCCCTATAGGGGGTCTTAACAGGAATTTGATTGATTGATTGATTGAAATTACCAGTTCCTGCGGATGTAATTTTCTCCCATTTTGTGATGAGCGCTTCCTTCAACAAATTTTTATTTTTTATGCAACATTTCCGAATTTTCGCTCCAGAAGCTCCCATACATGTTCTACTGGGCTTAAGTCCGGGCTTTGGGGAGGCGTATTCAGCTGCCTGGGAGCGTAGTGCAACAACCAGTTCTTGACGAAAAGTGCTGTGTGCTTCGGATCATTGTCCTGTTGGAAAATCCAACTCCCTCCAAGGCACAACTTCTCAACTGATGGCCTTAAATGTTTTTCCAGCAAAAGTCAATCTGCCGACCCCAGATGCAGCAATGGCTCCCCAAACCATACCATTACCTCCACCGTGCTTGACAGTAGGAATCAAATTGTTGGTCTCTAAAGCCTTATTCTTTTTTCTCCATATTGTACTGCGACCATCAACACCCGAACATGTTGTATTTCGACTCATCGGTAAAAAGGACTAGATTCCATAAATCATTGTCCTTGTTGATATGGGCCTTGGCAAGCTCTAGGCGCAGAAATAGGTTTTTGGCGGATATTAATGATTTCTTACGAGTTCTGCTTTGAAACCCATTAGAATTTATTGCTCTCGAGATTGTTCTTTCATGGACATCTTTTTTCCTTACCGCAGCCACTTGTTTCGCCAAATCTGGAGCACTTATTTTTGGATTTTTGTTCACTTTTTTTTAAATTGAACTAATGGCTCTGCGCGAAAGCTTTTTCGGTCGGGCAGTTCGCGACTTATTTTCAATAGACCCACTGTTTTCAAAATTTTTGATAATGGTATATATAAACAGAACTTCGTTTTAAGTTCAGTAATTTCGCAATTTCCGAGCACGATTTATTGACTTCTTTATACTGGACGACCAAATTTCGGACATCACTAGAAATTTCTTTTCGCGATGACATTTTGCGGTCCTTGCAGTTCGAAACTAGCGACAAACCTATAATAACCTATAATAGTTAATAATTTTGAAGTGGAGCATTTAAGATGACTTTGAAACTGCTTATCATCATCCTTATCACCATGCTTTGATTAAATTTCAAAGTCGATAGCTCTCATATGTATACTTGAAGGAGAAATTTATAATACAGATATTTGTATGGGAGGTGGTAGGAGGAGTGAAGTGGAGCTGATAATTTTTTCTAACACTTATTTCTATTATTAAGAAACAAATTCTGGCAAAATTTAAAGTTTGTACTTTTTCTAGTTTGAATGGAAATCGATAAAATGCATTTAACAAAAATTATGCATTTGTATGGGAGGGGGTGGAGTATACGGATGAAAACAAACTAGCGATAAACCTATAATAGAGTTGCAGCTGCACGTGTACTGAATGGCAGTAAGAGCAAATAAACAAATTTCGAAGAAATACCGTTAGGTTTAGTTGGAATTTTTTTGTGCATAAGTCAACCAGCGCTGACTGCCGTAGACTTTTGTCCATTCAATGTTTTATGTTTTTATGAATTTCTCTTTAAGTTTGTTATGAAAAGTTTTTGTTTTTGTTTTTCTATAAATATATTTACGTTACTGAAAAAATGTGCATCAATGATTAAAGCTTCCAATTAACCAGAAACTCAATATAAGGTGCTGCCGTGTCCGCCACTGTATGTCTCTCAATGTGCATTTGCGTCCCTCACATCTGGACTTCTTGTTTGAAAATTTAGGAGCAGTTTCGGATGAGCACAAGGAACGGTTCCATCAAGACATCAGCAAGTTCGAGAGATGATTTTTAGGGAAGTGGAGTGAGCATGTTGGCAAATTACTGCTGCTTTTTGGTACGGAAAAACTTCTACCTCAGGGTGCAAGGGCTCCTCTGAAAACGGTGGGTGGGGAAAAACGGGTGTCATATGCGGATTCAGGAGGCCATTCTACATAAGGATTAGCAAGAATGGTGTCAGGACTCGAACAAAAAATTCTTACCGTAGTGTTATATTACGATATAATCTGAAAAATAACAATTCAAGGCAAAATGTATCGTTTTTGGTAATTACGAGTATGTACAGTGCTGTGCAAAACTTAAGCAACTCACTACATGTCGGAATGAAAAGGAAAATTGCAATCAAAATATAAAGGATTTTTTTTTCCTTTTTTTTTTTAAATTTACACGTTAGCATGTTGCTTAGAGTTCTGCAATAAAAAAAGTACATCAGTATTTTAACTGTTCTTAAAAAAAAAACAAAAACAAAATACACCAAAAAAAAGGCAGTGCAAAATCTAAGCAACTTTAATTAATATTTCGTGTAATAGCCGTTATTTTTTATAACAGCGGCACATCTGCGAGCCATTGATTCAACTAAATTATTTAAAATTGATATGTCAATTTTTTCCCATTCGGTTTTTAGGTTCGTAAACAATTGGTCCTTGTTTGCAAACTGTACTGTTCCCATACGCTGTTTCAATATACCGAATAAGTTTTCTATAGGATTCAAGTCGGGCGATTGTGCCGGCCAATCAAAAACTTGAATCCTTTTAGAGCTAAGCCATTCTTTAACCAACTTCGATGTGTGTTTCGGGTCATTATCATGTTGAAACACCCATCGAAGTGGCGTATTCCACTCTGCATAAGGTAACATTCTAGATTCTAAGATGTCCTTATACATGAATCTTTCCATAATTTCTGTTATTCTATGAAAGGGACCAAGACCTAATGCTGAGAAACATGTCCAGACCATGACGCTTCCTCCCCCATGTTTCACCGCTTTCCTACAGAAGCGTGGATTGAGTTGTTGTCCCTTCTCACGCCTCACACGGGAGAAGCCATCAGAATTGAAGAGGTTGAACTTGGATTCGTCGCTAAAAAAACGGCCTTCCATTTAGCAACTGACCAGTCAAGATGGTTTTTAGCGAATTCAAGCCTAAATGATATATAAAACGATATAAATAGGAAAATAATAATGTTTAAAAGTGTTGTTCGAGCAGTTTACCTTTTCCTTGCATGTCTTTTTGTGAGCAATGGTTTTTTTAAAGGTGTATAGCTTTTTAGATTGAGTTCAATTGCCCGTCTGCGAACAGTGCTTGAGTTGATATTTAAGCCTAGCTCTTTTACAACTTCTTTTGACGAGATAAACGGTTTTCTTTTTATCAATTGTTTAATTTGTAAGTCATCTCTAATGGTAGTTTTACGCGGCCTTCCACCAAAACTTACACTTTTCACACTTGTTGTTTTTATATTTCGTAATCCATCTTGAAATTAAAGATTTGTTTATATTTAACGATTTGGCAATCTCTATTTGCGTTTTTCCAGAATAATATAGCGAAATTACATTTGATTTAAATCTATTATCGTATTGATCACGCTGCATTTTAAATATTATTTTTTTAGACACAATTAAACCCAAAGGGAAGACGATATATACTGATCTAATTGATACGAACATCAGAAAAGAAAAACAACATCGGGAAATCCCCGTTATGTTTTGTTCTGACTGGGAATCGCAGCTGCGTTTTGAAAGTTGCTTAGATTTTGCACATTCTTTTTTTTGGTGTATTTATACTCTAGATGAAATCTGAGAGTATATTGTGTTTGCCTTACCGTTTGTAACGCTAAGAAATAATGCTCGCACAGAGCCGCCAAGGGTACAGAAATATTTGTTGTCGCTCAAAAACTTCGATTCCGAGTTGCTGTCTGTCCGTCTGTCCGTCTGTCTACAGCATAACTCTCGAACGCTTTGAGCTATCGTGCTGAAATTTGTTGTGTGTAATTTTTAGCAAAAAAGAAACTTTAAGTTCGTGAACGGGCCACATCCCCCCACCCCTTCTACCCCCTCCCATACAAATTTCACGAAATTTCGAAATTTTCAGAAATTGATTTTCCTTAGAAACTATTTAAGCTATCGATTTGAAATTTGGGTTGAAGTATTACTATATAGATACCATTAATATGACTGAATATTGATCCGATCCCATCACTCCTTCTACCCCCTCCCATACAAATGCATAATTTTGAAAAATGCAGTTTTTCGATTTTCATCGAAACTAGTAAAGTTATAAAAACGAATTTTTGCCAGAATTAATTTTATTAGAATTCCAATCAGCTTTGAAAAAATTATCAACTTCACCTCACCCCTTCTACCCCCTCCCATACAAATTTCACGAAATTTTGAAATTTAAATTAAATTATTTTTCTTCGAAACTGTTAAAGTTATCAATTTGATATTTCGCACAAAGTATAAAAATAGAAATATCAATAACAGGAAAAAAATTATTTTCATCCTTACACTCCTTCTACCCCCTCCCATACAAATGCATAATTTTTGTTAAATGCATTATATCGATTTCCATTAAAACTATAAAAATTACAAACTTAATATTTTGCCAGAATTTGTTTTTTAATAGTTGCAATAAATGTTAGAAAAAATTATCAGCTCAGCTTCCCTCCTTCTACCCCCTCCCATATAAATATCTGTATTATAAATTCAAGAAAAGCAGTTCTCCTTCGAATATATGTATGAGAGTCGCCGACTTTGAAATTGAATCAAAGCATAGTGATAAGGGTGATGACAAGCAGTTTCAAAATCATCTAAAACGTTCCACTTCCTCTGCCACCTCCCATACAAATGCTCCAATTTCTGGAAAACTATGTCCAATTTCTTTAAAAATAATGAAAACTAAAAATTTTAAATTCAGCACGAAACACTTTACACGCCATTTTCGGTGTCACATAGGAGAAATACAAACCTCCCCCTCTACTTCTACCACCTCCCATGCAAAGTCTCTTCTCACTATTCGAAAGAATTTGAGATGACATATTGGCCGGTATATCAAAGTCATTTCCATCTCATCTAGAGTATCATATGATTGGGCTTTAAGCCCAATCATAATTCTGTTATGTTTTGTTTTTGTTTTTTTTAAGAACAGTGAAAATACTGATGCAGTTTTTTTATTGCAGAACTTTAAGCAACATCTTATATTTTGATTGCAATTTTCCTTTTCATTTCGACATGTAGTTAGTTGCTTAAGTTTTGCACAGTACTGTATCTTTGTATCTATTTCTTTCGATGTAAATAAAATTTATGTAACGATCATAAGACCTGTGCTGTACTATTGCAGCGAAACGTGGACATTAACTCAGGCGTCCGAAAAACTACTTAACGCCTTTGAAAGAAAGGTCCTCAGAAGAATCCTCGAACCTGTGAGAGAAGACAATCCAGAAGCGTCAAACTTCATAAAATTTAAGAAGTTACAATAGGCTGGTCATGTGGGGCGGATGGATGACAGAAAATTCCCAAACGCAAACTAAAAGGGAAAGTGAATGGTCAAAAACCGGGCGGACAAACACCTAAGTGCTGAGGGGATTTGTTTGACGCAGACAGCAAATCACTGCTGATTTTCAAACTGGAGGACGCGGTCACTGAACCGAGATGGATGGAGGCCAAGGTCTGATTCAGACTGTAGCGCCATCGTAAGTATCAAAGTGGCAACTCTGGCCGGAATTTGTTTATTCCTCTGACCACCGAACTTCTCAATGCGAATTTCATCTGCTTCAAATCTTTCATTCTTTAATTTTGACTTCTGTCATGTAGACTTTAAAAAAACAAAACTACACCTACTGTTTCCGAAAAAGAAAAATGCATCCTGTCTGTCATAATCCCAATCCCAGCATGTATTTTGGCTTCTCCACCGATCCCCCGGGTCATGAAGAAGCCCCATCTTTTCACTCAACTAACACTTTGGAGCGGCGCCTGAGCCACTGGCAGGCATCTGTCAGTTTTGTGTCAACTGCAAGAAATCCTGTCGGACGGGTTCTCGTCGCAGTGAAACCCTTTCTTATTTTACACTTCTTAAAGACGTAAGATTTTATTGTTGCTGTTTCTTATGAAGATCAAATTCCTACCTTGACTGGCTCGACACGATGTGATAAATGTGGCCGCTATTAAAATTAATCCAACTCCGATTCGGTATCGATGAAGGATAACCGTCTGCCGTCGATTCTCTCTGCCTTCGATGCCCCGACCAAGACAGCTGTTCCAATCGAGTTTTTTCATTTTTTTCGCGAGACCACTTAACCCCAAAACAATTGCAAGAACAATCGGATTAGAACGACGACGAATGTAAACTAATTGACGCGCCGTTGTACATTTTGATGCGATCTGATTTTCAGTGAACTTCTTCAAAAATTCAGACTACTAGAAGCACTACACACTCCCTTGGCGAACGCGACAAGTAAACACACCCATCCACCGATTTTTTCCGCACTCCCAGGAACCCGATAAATTCTGGACGAATTTCCTACGCGCTTCTTTCAACAAATCGTAAAAATGAGAAAACGGCAATCGCGACCTTTATTTAATCTTATTCTCCGCTCGGAATTTGTTTTGTAAACAATAGAAAAACTGCAAAAACACAAAACTCTGATGAGACACAACAAAATTAAAATGCACAACACTAAACACCACAAGCCGAGAAACTTCGTCCACCATACGCCATCTCAGTTCAATTCCGACTGAGAGCTCTGAGAAATTCTGGCGTGCTTTGGTTTTCTTCGGAAATCGAGTGAAAAAATGCCAAAGCGAAATTCTCTTTGGCCTTCACTGGAATGATTGCGGCGCCAGTAAGAGAGAACTATCTCGCTCTTCTGTGTTTTCATATGAATTTGACGTTTGACGGGGTGCACACATGTTCGATTTAGTGCCAGATGCACGCACACTTCCCTAGAAAGTGCATGCGCCGAAATTAAAGAGAGGAGAGAAACCGGTTTCGTTGGATTTTTGCTCAATATCCAACCACGCTGGAAGTTGGCTGGAAGTAAATAATTTGTTTGAAAAAAAATCGACAAATGAATATCACTCTGGCTCCTGTGGTTAGGCAAAGTGAAATGTCAAATAACAAAAATAGTAAGAGTACAGCTAGCGATCAGTTCTGGACAGTAAAACTGTGAGCGTCAAAATAAAGTGTACAGCATATACACTCGGCAGAAAAAGTCTGCGTACACACTCAACACATCCAACATACACTGGTGGTCAAAATAATAAATACACGCCAGCGTTTTTTGGAAAACATCTATTTTTTCAGCTTTTAATACCTTGTTGTTGTTAAGGGTTTGTTAAGGGTTTTTGATATATTCCGATTTGGATTCATTATCCTAATTATAGAGTGGACAAAATAATAAATACAGTACGAGAAATTGTATTCAAAATTCTAATTCTTTTCAAGAGAAGTTTTCAGTTTTATTTTTTTTATAATTTCAACTTAGTAATTTATTGCGTAACCCTTATTTTTAAGAATTTCTTTGCAACGAGCCGGCATCGAATCCACTAAACGTTCACAACTTTCTTATGAAATCAGGTGCCACTATCTTTTTACTGCAGTCCACAATTCGAACTTATTTCTAGGCTTGTGTACATAAACCTTATCCTTGACTTGCTTCCACGAGTTTTCAATAGGATTACAGTCCGGTGACTACGCTGGCCAATCGAGAACCGACATTTTTTTTGCGCCGCAACCACTCCTACACTATTTTTGCAGTGCTTCGGATCATTATCGCGTTGGAATGTCCATCGAAGTCGCATGTCTTCCTTTGCAAATGGCAGCATTATGTCCTTTAGTATGTCCACATAACTTTCTTTGGTCATAATCCTGTCAATCAACTGAATTGGGCCTACACCATACCAAGAAAATGCTGCCCACACCATTATGCTACCTCCCCGATGCATAACGGTATTTTTGGTATATTGTAGATCAAATGGTTTGTTGGGACGACGCCTAACATATTCTTTTCCGTCCGATCCGAAGATGTTGAACTTGCACTCGTCACTCCACAGAATATTTCGCCATTTTCTCGTGCCTTTTCCTCCGCTCCAATCTAAATGGGCCCTTGCAAAATTTAGTCGGTTCCGTATGTTTTTTTTTACTTAGGAGAGGCACTTTTCTTGGTGATCGGACTGGTAAGTCTGCGTCCAATAATCTTCTACGAATTGTTCTAGCACTGACTTTAGCATTTGTTTCCCGCAAAATCACGACCGAAGACGCGAAAGGGGTTTTCCGTGGTCGGCCGCGATTTTCTTTATCATTCTTCTCCTTCAGAGCGAAAGAAGACTGAGTGCGAAAACGGGCCATGTCACCCATAGATCAAAAAATTTTTCGCATAAAAAACTCTTACCTCCCAAATGAACGATTTTGATTGGTTCGCTCAAGGTTTATACTCCCAAAACTTTAAACAGCTGATTACTAAGCCATATTTTACACGTAGATTGTTCGCATATATGCGTGGAGATTGCACGCATATTGGTGAGCTCAGTTCGAGAAGTTCTTTCTCGTTTGCCAACTGTTTTACGTATAATTAAACTGTGTTCTCCTTCATGACATTCTGAACCATTCCCAAAGAGCAGTGAGAAATTTGTGCAATCTGTTGAAGAGAGTAGCCGTCGTCCCTTAGGTGTTGCATTTCGATCCTCTTTTCTGCGGAACAGTGCTTATTTCGGCCCATGTTTGAACTAAAGAATTATTACAAAATCAGATAATTTGAACTTGTTAGAAAAGTTTTCACTTAAGGAGCCACACATACCGAAACGACGATTTCGTGCAAAAATGGCTATTTTCGCACAGACATTCCTGACAAAACACTCAATATAATGAAAATTTGTTTTTATAATTTTAATCCTTGTTAATTTTACAACAGCATGTTGGAAACAAATTTTTAAAATTATGTTTGGGAAAAAAGTTTACAGCATAACTCCGGATTCGGTTTTTTAAAAATGAGAAAAACCATACTTTTCGATGCGACTTATGACCTATAAGTCAGGCGACGACTACATATTATTTTTTGAAATAACAATAGAAAAAGGTTGCGACATGTGCTTGACGGAAGAACTTTTTCGATTTTTATAAGTTTTGTTAATAATAAATGGAGTTAAAAAAGAGCGTTTCTTATTGATTTTTTTGTTCGAATTTACGTATTAAAACTGATGACTATGAAATTTTTTTAACACTGAAATCGAAGAATAGAATGTTGTTAAGCTTATTCAATGAGTTTGGTATTAGTTTTTATAAAAAATACATCATGATTGTTTGAAAATCAATCAGTAAATTTCACAGGGAAAATTGAAGCTCAGTATGCCTTGAGACGGCGACCAGAGCAGAGGTTGGTCCGCGCCGATTTTTCAATCGGTTGGTCTCTTTTACAAGATGTTTGTACGCTCTCAAGAGATTTGTCTTTTCCCCTTCGCATTTTCGATGATCGCTTACATTCTTTGTATGTGTTGTCGCAGATCAAAGTTCGTAGGTGGTGAATGATGAGAAATCCATTGGCCTATGCTTTTGTATTTTTTCCAATGCATCATTTTCTTTCCTTATTCCTTCGCGACCTATTTCCCTGCTTCATTTCCACTTCCTCTTTATTCTTGCACATTCCTCTAGTCGCATCTTCCCGCATCGATGTGGAAAAACTAATCATCACAGCTTGTACGGCTGGCTAGCAGTCGAGCAAATTACGACACGAAAAAGTGTTCAGAGAGAACAAAATCATTTACTCTCTCGATTTTAAATCGTAGGCAAAATGATTTGAAATCGATATCGACCGATGGTAGGTACGGCCGCTTAACTTACTCGAAAGAAAATAAATTTGAAAAAAAAATTAAAAAGTAGGCCGAAAGTACTTATTTAAAAACACTGTATTTATTATTTTGTCCAATGTGAAAGTGGTCCTTTGACTATCAAATTCAAATTGACATGTCCGCTTAAAACATATGAACAGGCTTGCTACTTAAAACAATGGCTTCGCAATCTAATGGTTCATTGCATTTGATTACGTCACTTGAAAATCATTGCCAGCTGAAAAAATAAATGTTTTACAAGAATCTTAGGGGTGTATTTATTATTTTGACCACTAGTGTAATTAATAAAAAACATCGTTTTAAGTAATTTATTTCATAATAATTTTTTTTTCTTTTTTTTCATGGATTTATTACAAACATAAAACAAAACAAAAATGATGATTATTGTACTCCATAAAAATATTAAAATTAAAAAACGAAAACAAATCCTGAATTCCAACAATAAACAGTCTGCGTACAAATATTTCTTTTCAAAATAAAACAATTGTTTTTCCTCGTTAATAGCTTGTGGGATATCCTCGTCTCTTTATTACTTCCCACAACCGTTTTTGCATGGAATCTACCAGCTTCTTAATGAACTTTGGGGTTGTTGAATTCCACTCCTGGATCAGGACTTCCTTGAGCATTACCTTCGACGTTATTTTGTGCGCACGAATCCTTTGTTCCAAGTGATGCCACAAATGCTTTATTGGATTAAGGTCAGAAGATTGGCACGGTGTACGAAACTGATTTTGGGCATTATACAGCAACCAGAGTCTTACTACCTCCGCAGTGTGCGTAGGGTCGTTGACTTGTTGGAAGTAAAAGTTGTCGTTTAAGCCCAAATGTTCTGCACTTTTCTTCAAATAACACCGCCACCACCGTGCTTTACTGTTGGACAGAGATTTTTTACGTCGAAGGCCGCGCCAGTTTTTCTCAATACAATCTTCCGACCTTTGATTCCAAAAATACAAAATTTACTTTTATCCGAGAAAATAACTTGTTCCCAAAATTCTTTTGGCTTATTTATGTGTTCCTTAGCAAACGCTAGCCGCTTGAGTCTGTTTACTGTTGTTATAAATGACTTTCTACGGGCAACGCGTCCGTGATACCCATACTTCCTAAGAATTTTACGAACACCATCATCAGTAATAGACTTGCGGTACTTTGCTTTGATGTCCTTTGCCATATCAGCTGCAGTTAATCTAGGATTAGCCTTCATCGTTCGGAGCAAACTCCGAGTTTGCTGAGGGCTCAACTTCGGAGGACGGTCAGATCTGGGTGTTGAAACCAAAACTCCTATGCTTTTGAAGTTGTTTACGACTTGTTGGACAGATGAATGACTTCTACTGACTATTGCACCTATTTCACGATATGACGTACCTTTTTTCCACAAATCCACGATAATTTTCCTTTCCCCAAATTCAATTTCCCTTGCTTTATTAGACATCTCTTACTTAACGTTTTTTAGAAATTATTTTTAACGCAAACCTTAGATGAAAACACGTTTATCAACTTTCCTACACAAACTTTATTGTTATTAATGATTTAACTGCAATTCAGAGACTTTGACTTCCCTTTATACGCTTTGAACGCAGACTTTTTATTCCTGGAATTTCAGACTATTTTTCGTTTCCGAATTTTACCGTTGTTTTAGAGTATAGTAATTCTCATTTTTGTTTTGTTTTATGTTCATAATGAAGTAATGACACAATGGATAACAATGAGTGCCAAATAAAAATTCAAAACGAGTTGACTCAAAGCTTTCCAATGGAGTCAGGTCTCAAACAAGGAGATTATCTCGCCTCCATGCTCTTTAACTTGGTGCTCGAGTACGTCGTCAGGAAGGCAACTTCAATAGCCTCAGTGGAAACCAGAGGTACGCTACTCGTAAAATCCACACAGTTGGTGGCGTACGCAGACGACGTAGATATTCTGGCCCGATCAATACTGTTTGTTAGGGAAGTATTCCGGGAGTTGGAGTCGGTATCAGGTGAAGTTGGGCTCAGGGTCAATGAAGCGAAAACTAAATACATGACCCAGACACGAACTGTCCCAGAGAGGCAGGCGAATACAACTTCAAGCAAGTGGACGAATTTGTATACCTGGGAGCCCTTCGCACAAAGGACGGCAATGAGCGACATGAAATTCAAAGAAGAATCACGGCAGCTAACAAAGCATTTTATGCGGTCCTCCCCATAATGAAATCAAGGAACGTTCATCGAATCAATAAACCACGCATCTACAAGATATTATTTCGTCGTGTACTGCTATACGGATGTGAAACATGGACCTTGACGGGAATGTCGGAGAAGGTAATCGACACGTTTGAGCAAAAAATTCTTCGGAAGGTGTACGGAGCAGTTAAGGAAGGAGATGATTGGCGACCCACCAGCATCTATCGTGATAAAATTGCGCAAGCTACAATGGGCTGGCCACGTGGAACGAATACACGAATCCCAAAACGGGTGCTCAAGGGCAAAGCTCAAGGCAACCGATCGCAAGGCAAGCCACGAAAGCGATGGGAGGACTCAGTCGACGTAGATTGCAGATCGCTTCTCAATTTTTCAAACTGGAGGACGCGATCGAGACAACTAGAGGAGGTGCATCATGGAGGCCAAGGCTCGATATGGGCTGTAGCGCCATTGCATCATCATTGTCGTTGGTTGTGTCATGGAGACTGTGCCCTTCTGTTGTTCCTCTATGGACCTCCTTCTGTCCGACTTTTTCATTAAAATCCCCTATGACAATATTTAGGTCACTCGAGGGCAGTGAATCATAGTTTATCTCTTGGGTGATACAAATTTCGTCTTTAGTTTTATCGTTCTTATCGTCTGCTGGTGCGTAGACATTGATCAACCAAGCGTAGCGTAGAGAACAGTGAAGTTTAGGCAGTCCTTCATCCCTCAGACGACAGTGTTGTGGAATTCATTACCAGGCAATCTCTTTCCAACGGAATACAACTTCCAGCAGCTTAAGACCTTCATCATTTGGCAACATGGGAAGGAAGAGCTCGACAAATTCTTAGCATACCTGAACGCACACCACGAGAAAATTAAGTTCACCATGGAAACAGAAAGCAAAGGGAAACTGCCATTCTTGGATGTACTCGTCGAAAGGAACGATACGTCGCTAAGCTTCGGGGTATACAGGAAACCAACTCACACCAACAGATATCTCCACGCTCATTCACATCACCACCCAAGCCAGAAAACAGGCGTATTGAAGACCCTAATACACAGAGCTCAACGTATAACTGATGGAAATCCGGGCAGTTTACGAAAAGAAAAGGAACAGTTGAATCGGGCATTCAGAGCAAATGGATACAAAGCGAGCGAAATTAACAAGGCGTGGAAACCGAAGCATCCAAGGACAACAGAACGAGAAGACACTGAAGAAGGAAATGCTGACAAACGATGGGTAAAACTACCTTACATCCAGGGCACGACGGATAAGATAGGAAAAATTCTTCGAAAATCGAACATCAAGACAACATTCACTACCCCGGCTACTATCCGAGGAATTTTAGGAAACCAGAAGGACAAAAAACCATTGGAGACTGAAGGAGTATACAAAGTACCATGCGGCTCTTGCGATAAAGTATATATAGGAGAAACGGGACGCACAGTCCAAACAAGGATCAAGGAGCACCAACGATGCACACGGAAAAACCAGATACAGTCATCAGCGATCGCGGAACATGCAACTACAGAGGACCATACAATCGATTTCGACAATGTGCAAATTCTGGCCAGGACAAATCAATATTATCATCGAATAGTACGAGAAGCCATAGAAATTTCGAAACATCCACAGAACTTCAACCGAGACACCGGATACAAGTTATTAGCAGTTTGGCTACTGCGTTAAAATTTGGTAAGAACAAAATTCGTACCCAAAAATCCTTAACTAATTTAACTACCTGATACTAATTAATTAACCTTAATTATCCTTCCCACACTCAATTAACCCCCTTGTCTATATAATAATTGTCTTTTGTAATTGTCGATCAGTTTGATAAAGGTCTCAACAGAGACCGAAACGTCACGAATAATAAAGCGTAACAGTGTAGAATCCGGAAATCTTTTCTTTTAATTCAAAATGCACTGTGAAAACATTCACCAAACCATATATTTTCTTTTCTAATAATAACAATTATGCATTTCTTTTTAGTTGAATGCAAAGGACCACAATTGTAAGATTACAATATTCTAGTTTGAAAAATAATTACAATGTCCACTCCATTATTTTAGACATACAAAATTAATCATTGCCTCAGAGGTGTTTTGCAAAAAAAAAAAAATTACCGACAATTGGTTTTCGATCCCTTCTTTTTCTTCTTTTCTTCAATGCATACAAAAATTAAATTATTTTTTCAACACACAAATACAAACTCCTCTATATGTATGTACGTCAATCGAACATAAATTACATTGCATTTCCTACGTCTCCGGAACATATTCAAGCAATCAATTAAAAAATTATTAACATCCAACATCTTCTAGTACCCCCATACAAACTCCAACTTGTATAAACGAACTAAATATTGAATGTTAAAACTGGAGGTTTTGATTATAACCGCAGTGTTAAATAATTGACAATCGCTCATTCCTAGAACCCTATCTCCCTCGTCCCCTTTATCTACAACCTAAACATGCAGGAAGACTTCTCACAAGAGTAATAAAGTTGCACCCGGCTTGTTGGAAAATATTTAGGACTGTAGTAGTTATGAAAAGCAAACAAAATTTGTGTAGTAATAAATATTTTTTTCCTCATATCGATCAAAATACTTTTTTTTATAATAATAAAACTAAAACCCCTCAAGATTTTGTTTCCTGAAAACTGATTGGTTTCTATGCCTGATATTTTTTTCAATAATGGGAAATCATATTCTAAATAATTCTAGCGCAAAAAATCATTTTAGTTAAAAATGGAGATATGCGGTATTAGTACTGAAGCGATGATAGGTCTCCTCTGAAAAATCACACTCAAACACATTATATTTTCAACAATTTTCATCCCCCTTTGAACCACGAACTGGAGAACAAAGCGCACGCACTAACCTCAATATTTTACGCATTAAAATCAATTCTCAGGACATTGAATGGGGTAACAAAGATCGAATCTTATCCTTAGTTCGTACTTCATGTATGCGGTGTAGTGCCCCTTAATGTGAACGCCATCGAACTTAATCCCCAGCTCGTAGACGAGAGGTTTACATAAGACCAAGCAGTCGTACAAGTGCATCCCATTGCCCTAAGCCAAGTGGTTCAACTATCGCACAATTCAGGATTCACAGGGACGCCCGTGACAGGATATAGGACAGAGCGTATGGCATATACCCCTGAGCCATTCTGCATACAGACATACACCCAGGATCTCGGGATTTTGTTCGGTTCATTTTTGAATTTTTATCTTCCCCCGAGGAAATTAAAAACTGTACGGGAATCATTTATTCCACATGTCTGGAAGGGTCATAAAATATTTCGTGTCACACAGACGACATTTTTTTTTTTTTTTTTTGATGTTGCATATTTCACAAATGGTTAAACACACAAAGCTGTGTGTTCGATGGACGAGTATATTTAAAAAACCTCGGTTGAGACGTAGTTCAGGAATCGAACAAGGACTCGTAGAATCCAAGGCCCGGTGTAGAGCAACCCATTAGATCTAATCTAAATCCCAGTGGATTGCGAAAGATTGAAGTCACATACGATGTACGATAACCGAGCGAATAGACAACTCATAAAAGATAGAAATTGTTAATTTGCATATCTAGACATTCTCGACTCTAATTAAGCAGTAAATCACAATTTGAAATGCTACAGTATAATTAGTTTTGTCCCGTTTTTCGGAGTTTTCACATTCGCAGTTTCATGAAGAGAACATTTTATATACATATCTAGGATACATTTATTTATTCGACTTAGGAGGTAATAACCTTTTAACCATCGTCTATCTAAATATTAAGCACGTAATCTTGAAATGATAAGATCTTTTCTTGAGTACAGTATCAATTTCTACCCCAAGAGATTCTCCGACTTGTTAAAGTTTAATCGAAATTCTTTAAAATTTGTTATAGCTAGTGAGGAAAAATTAAATTTATACCTCGGCATTAGCATAATCTTGACAGGAAATGATGCATGAAAGTTCTTTCAAAGACGGACAAATATCTGATGGCTAAATCTTTAAGGCTTTGGTTTACTTTCTAGTGATATGGCTAGAAAGATAAGAAATTTTTTTTTTATTTTGTGAATTAAATTTTTGTATTCGTGAAAAGGGGAATCGCTACTAGCCAATTAGATAGCTAATTAATTAGTTAGATAATAAAAGATAAAGTCGAATGGATCTGTTAAACTGGAATTTCTAGGTTTACATAAACAGCGAATAAAATCACCACACTGATATGGAATTTCAAGAATGGAACATAACTACCATTGACTATTTTTTCAATTGTATGCGGATGAATATTTTAAGAATTATGTTAGATAACTTTTACCATAAACAAATAATAATCTACAGTCACTCACAGCTTAAATGATCAATCAAATCAAATTCCTGTTAAGACCCCCTATAGGGGCATAGGACAGAAACAACTCTCTTCCACAAGACGCGATCCTGAGCATCGGCTTTAAGCTGTTGCCAGGACTTGTTTATTCCTCTGGCCTCCTGCTCAACTGCTCGCTTCCATGTGTTACATGGTCGACCAACCCGACGTCTTCCTTGAGGGTTATAATCCAGAGCCTGTTTTGCGATGTTTTGCTCTGGTTTCCTCAAAGTATGACCGATCCACTGCCACTTTCGCCGTTGAATCTCAATACCTATTTTAGTCTGGCGAGTTGTACTCCAAAGTTCGTCGTTGGAGATTACTTCTGGCCAGAATATTCCTAAAATGCGCCGGAGGCATTGGTTTACGAAAGTCTGTAGTTTCTTGGTAAGTCGAACGGTCACTTTCCACGTAGTACAACCATATAACAACACGGATTTGACGCATGCGTCAAAAACTCGCAGCTTCTTGCGAAGGGAGATCTCTCTTAACCTCCAGAAAGGGGAAAGGATAGCGAAGGCCTGACGACCTTTATTTAGTCGAGCCTCAACATCCTTTTCGGCTCCGCCGTCCATGCTGACAATGCTTCCGAGATAGCAAAAATCTTGCACCTCTTCCACATCCTGTCCGTTAAGAACAATCGGTGTGCTTGCGTTCGAACCCATGTGCATGTACTTGGTTTTACGCACATTTATTTTCAGTCCCGCCTCTTTGCATTTAGCATGCAACGAGCGAACATTTGACTCTAAGTCCGAACGGTTATGTGCAAGCAAACACACGTCATCAGCATAATCAAGGTGACTTAATATGTTAAATAGTCTCCATTGAAGACCCTTACCTTCCCCACCTTCCAGTGCAGCATTCAAGATGTCGTTTATTACCACCAGAAACAGGGCTGGTGATAAAATGCAGCCTTGTCTGACACCCGTTCGCACAGGGAAGCTCTCTGACAGCTATCCTCTATGCAAGACGCGACACCTTGCATCTTCGTAGGATTCTTTAATCATAGCTATGACCTTATCTGGAATACCTCTCCTACGCAAAAGCATTCCATATGTAATCTCGCTTAACGCTGTCGAAAGCCTTCTCGAAGTCCACAAACATGAGATGTAGTGGCGAACCCATTTCGGCTGACTGCTCTAATATTATCCGTAGGGTATTTGTGTGGTCGGTACAAGACGACCCTTTACGGAATCCAGCCTGATAAACTTCGAGAGTGTTCTCGACGACATCACTAATCCTATTGAGAATTACCTTAGCCATACTTTTTGATACGGCATTAAGTAGACATATACCACGCCAATTGCCACAATCCCGAAGGTCGCCCTTCTTCGGAATTTTCACAATGACGCCCTCCTTCCATTCAGTCGGATATCTTCCATCATTCCACACCTTAGTGAAGAGTGGGAGGAGTATATCGGCTGTTATTTCCGGGTCCGCTTTGAGGAGTTCGGTTGGTAGTCCGTCTATACAGCTTAAATGATGCACTTACAGCTTAAATGATGCACTTACAAAAATACTTAATTTTGATGGAATGCTAGCTCATAAAAAGAAATATCTAAAATTCCAAAAAACCGTCAAATACAGAAAAACCCAAAAATATTTCTTCATCTATGCAATAACAAAAATTAAAAAATTGAAATTTGAAAAAAAAACATAACAGGGCTACGATTGCGCGTAAAGCGCAATCTTACGGTACTCTAGATGAAATAGAATTTTTTGTGATCCCAAGAAATTTTGTATAAGGAGTGTTAGAAGGGGTGATAGCATTGAACTATTTTTTCCCCATCATGCTAAAGTAGCTTTAAAAATGTTTTATACAAAATGCTTACACCAAAAATTGAATAGGAGCTGAGAAAATTAGTGTTAGATTTAGTGAAAATGTGCAGTTTGTATGAGAGGTGGTAGAAAGAGTGGGGGGATTTTAGTGATTTTTTCAGAAATAACTAAGAATATCATAAAATTGACATTTCTTAAATTTGAGACTGGTAGCATTCATACTTTTCAAGAAAATAGATTTTTTGTGAAGTTGTGAAACTGCGTCATATTGTATGGGAGGGGGTAGAAGCAGTCAAGCTAATCAAAAATTTTTTTTCTGATCTTAGTGATAATGCTAAATAAGTATTTATTACGAAATATGAGCTCGATAAATGTTATATGTTCTGAGAAAATCGGCTTAGAGCATTTCATGAAAAAGTGCAGTTTGTATGGGAGGGGTTGGAAGGAGAGGGAGGACGCAAATAATTTTTACACAGTATATTGAAATTATTATAAAAGTAATATATCCCGAAATTCAGACTAAAAACTTTTATACTTTTCGAGCAAATCTATTTATAGTCGAATTGCGAAATTGTGTCATTTTGTATGGGAGGGGGTAGAAGGGGTGAAGCTAATCGTCTAATTTTTTTTAATCTTACTGACAATTTTAAATTAATATTCGGTGCACAATTTCAGTCCGCTAAATCTTATACGCACTGAGTAAATTGGTTTAGAGTATTTCATAAAAAAGTACAGTTTGTATGGGAGGTGGTAGAAGGACGGGGAGGACACGCATAATTTTTATACGGTTGATTGATATTATCATAAAAGTAACATTTTTCAAATTTCAGACCAATAGCTTTTATACTTTTCGAGCAAATCCGTTAATTGTCAAATTGCGCAATTGTGGCATTTTGTATGGGAGGGAGTAGAAGGGGTAGACGGACGGACGGACGGACAGACGGACGGACATCCGGTTTTGAGATTTTTGAGTGATAATATTAACTTCTGTATCATTCATTTTTTTCTCCGAGCCTTATTTCTTGGCGTTACAAACTTTAGAGCAAACTTATAATACTCTCAGATTCCATCTAGAGTATAAAAATACGTCACAGCTTAAATGATGCATCATGGAAAAAATGTAGAATATTTAATGAATTAACTGTTTTCTTTGATTTCTAATAGGACCGTCTTTATGATCTAATACTGCCTGATGCCGTTTTGGCATAGATTCTACTAATGTCCTCGTATAGCTCGGGGATATTTTATTCCACTCTTCCAACAGCGTTTTTTAAACTGTTTTTATTAATAATGGGGTGCTTTTCAATTTCTAGTTATAGTTTTGCCCATATATGGTTAGGTTAGGTTAGAGTGGCGGCCTTAGCCCACATAGACCCTTTGGGATCCATAGTGATACCACATCGGAAAATAGGGAAAACCTAATGGTTCGCTGGTATTGCGAGTTCCTTGTTGAGCTCAAAGGATTTCGCTGCTGCAGCAAAGTTCAGAACGTTTCGCATACTACAGCTCGACACCTGTTTGAGATCGGAGAAGAACGGAGAGCCGAGGGTTTTAAGCCTTCTTCTAGCAAGCGCTGGACACTTACATAACACGTGCTCCATTGTCTCTCTTACTCCTGGCTGGTTGCAATTCCTGCAGCGATCATGGGTTACCAAACCCATCCTATAGGCCTGTGCTCCTATAAGACAATGGCCAGTGATGATGCCAACCATTGTCGCACATTGCTTCCTGGATAGTGATAACAAGAGTTTTGTTTTCTTTGCATCATACCTGTTCCACATTGATTTTGTGGTTCTACAAGTTGTGGTCGTATGCCATCTAGCTTCGGCTAGATTCGTGAACTGTGTGTCCAAATATCCTTTGATGATCATTATAGGCGGTGGTACGTTTTCTGCAAGTTCGTGATCAAGATTTGCCCCTCTTTTCGCCAGGTCGTCCGCGGCCTCATTACCTGTTATGCCGCTGTGGCCTGGAACCCAGCAGAGTTCTACCCTTCTGTTGACACATAGATTCTGTAACGCGCGATGACAGTTAAAGACTACCCTAGACTTTATAGTACAGGCTTCTAGTGCCTTTAGGGCAGCCTGACTATCTGTGTATATAATTATTCTTTCGTTACCATTTCGCGACGATCTGCTGGCGATCTCGGCTGCTCTCTGGATTGCCAGGATTTCCGCCTGAAAGATACTGCAGTCGTTTGGTAGCCTGAGAACTAAATCCGTTGTGAGGTCAGGTGTGCGCACTGCTGCGCCCACCCCTCCCTCCATTTTGGATCCATCCGTATAGATATTTATCGCTCCCCTAGGGTCTCCGGTTCTTGTTGACCAGTATTCCCTATCCGGTATACGTATCGAGAACTTCCTGTCGAAAACTGACTTCGCAATCATAGAGTTCGTGTTTCCCGCGGGTAGACTTATGTTGCTGTGGCCGTACGGTCGTGTACTAAGTTGCTTGTGCTCCTTGAGTCGTAGAGCACTCTTGGATGCCACGTTTAATGCGACCAAGTCTATTGGTGGCAAAGACAGTAACACGTTCAGTGAATCGGAGGGCGTGGTCCTAAGAGCGCCAGTGATTCCCAGACATGCCTGCCTTTGTACTTTTTTCCAATCTTTGCCTGTAGGTCGTCTTATTTAGAGCGGGCCCATATATGCCCATATATCTTCTTCTTCAATAGCGCTACAGCCCAAATCGGGCCTTGGCCTCCTGAACTTCAGGTTCCTTAACATTTTCATTATTTATTGCGGACGAGTTGTTAGCTCTTCGCACAACCCTCCATCTACGAATTTTTTATTTTCGTAGATTGAGGTAACCATGGTATATTCAAGCAGGTAGTGTGCTTGGAATTATGCGTCGACCGGGATTTGAACTCACGACCTTCGCATTGTAAACCAAACACGCTACCCACTAGACTACACCCTAGCTACCCATATATGCTCAATTACATTTACAGTGGCTCACAGCTTATTTTAACCAGAACGTAAAAAAATCTTTAAATTTGGCATTGTTTTTAGTGCTTTTTATACTCTAGATGAAATCTGAGAGTATATTGTGTTTGCCTTACCGTTTGTAACGCTAAGAAATAATGCTCGCACAGAGCCGCCAAGGGTACAAAAATATTTGTTGTCGCTCAAAAACTTCGATTCCGGGTTGCTGTCTGTCCGTCTGTCCGTCTGTCCGTCTGTCCGTCTGTCCGTCTGTCCGTCTGTCCGTCTGTCCGTCTGTCCGTCTGTCTACAGCATAACTCTCGAACGCTTTGAGCTATCGTGCTGAAATTTTTTGTGTGTCATTTTTAGCAAAAAAGAAACTTTAAGTTCGTGAACCGGCCACACCCCTCCACTCCTTCTACCCCCTCCCATACAAATTTCACGAAATTTCGAAATTTTTAGAAATTGATTTTTCTTAGAAACTATTTAAGCTATCGATTTGAAATTTGGGTTCAAGTATTATGATACAGATATCATCAATATGACTGAATATTGATTCGATCCCATCACTCCTTCTACCCCCTCCCATACAAATGCATAATTTTGAAAAATGCAGTTTTTCGATTTTCATCGAAACTAGTAAAGTTATACAAACGAATTTTTGCCAGAATTAGTTTTATTAAAATTCCAATCAGCATTGAAAAAATTATCAACTTCACTTCACTCCTTCTACCCCCTCCCATACAAATATCACGAAATTTTGAAATTTAAATTAAATTATTTTTCTTCGAAACTGTTAAAGTTACCAATTTGATATTTCGCATAAAGTATACAAATAGAAATATCAATAACAGGAAAAACAATTTTTTTAATCCTTACACTCCTTCTACCCCCTCCCATACAAATGCATAATTTTTGTTAAATGCATTATATCGATTTCCATTAAAACTAGAAAAATTACAAACTTAAAATTTTGCCAGAATTTGTTTTTTAATAGTTGCAATAAATGCTGGAAAAAATAATCAGCTCAGCTTCCCTCCTTCTACCCCCTCCCATATAAATATCTGTATTATAAATTCAAGAAAAGCATTTCTCCTTCGAATACATATATGAGATCTGTAGACTTTGAAATTGAATCAAAGCATAGTAATAAAGGTGATGATAAGCAGTTTCAAAATCATCTAAAATGTTCCACTTCCTCTGCCACCTCCCATACAAATGCCACAATTTCTGGAAAACTATGTCCAATTTCTTTAAAAATAATGAAAACTAAAAATTTTAAATTCAGCACGAAACATTTTACACGCCATTTTCGGTGTCACATAGGAGAAATACAAACCTCCCTCTCTACTTCTACCACCTCCCATGCAAAGTCTCTTCTCACTATTCGAAAGAATTTGAGATGACATATTTGCCTGTATATTAAAGTCATTTCCATCTCATCTAGAGTATCATATGATTGGGCTTTAAGCCCAATCATAATTCTGTTATGTTTTTGTTTATAATTGTTTTAGAATATTAAAAAAATATAGAAAAATAAATGAAGTAATATTTGATTAGTTTAAGCATTAAACTAATAACCTGATAATGTTGATATCTTCTTTAGTTTAGTTTTTATAGGCATTTAGAGGTTTGTTTACGTCCTGGTTGAAATAAGCTGTGAGCCACTGTATATCGGGTGATTCTGGTGCCGTTTTAATGATATGAGGGCAGTTGTATAGCATCCATTCCCTAACAAGATAGGATGAATGCTTTGGGTCATTATCATGGAAAAAGCTAAAATTGTCCTTTATTCCCATATTTTCTGCCCTGCTTTTCAAATTCTGCTTAAGGATGTCCATGTACATGTGTTTGTCCAAATTGCCTTCTATAAAGTGGAGTTTCCGACGATCGCAGAGGACATGCAGCCCCAAACCATAACATGACCTCCACCATGCTTAACAGTAGGCCGCACATTCTCAAGTTTTAGCTCCTCATTTGGCTTTCTCCAAACAGAAACCTTCCCATTTGATGCAAAAATATTGAATTTACTCACATCAGCAAAAATTTTCGTTTTCCAAAAGTCCTGGGAGCTGTTTCGGTATGTACGGGCAAACTCCATTCGAAGACGCACGTTCTTAGAACTAATCAAGGGCTTGTTTCTCGCTACTCGTCCATGTAAATTTTCTTTCTGCAATATTCGTCGCACTGTTTCAGGATGACACTACTTTTCCAACCATTACTCCACTTCAGACGTGAGCTTTAGAGCACTGACCAACGGTTCTTTCCGGGATTTCCTGGTAATCCATCGTTCATCGTGGCCTGTGAACATTTTGTTCCTCTTTCCTCCCTTTATTTTCAATCCAATTTTCGCGTGAATATCTTTCAATAATATGTTGTACAGTAGATGCACTTTTGTTAACAATTTTCGCGATGCACCTTTTACTTTTCCAGAAATAAAATGGTTTATTTGATTCGCGTTCCTCCGTTGTACGACGACCCATTTTTGATAAGCGATACGATCGGGTGGAAACTAAAATAATGAACTTCACTTTGCGACTAGAAATCCCTATTGTAATAGTAAGAAATCATAGTCTGTGAACATGGAGTGGGGACTAACCGTTATATTCTCGGAGATTTTCTGCCTGCATCATTTAAGCTGTGACGCTATTTTAAAGAGTATTCACCGAATTGTTTATGTTTGATCTAAATTCAGCTGCAAAATTGTTTTGATATCAGTGGAATTAAGAGGAACTTATACAACAGTGTGACTATTTGAAGACGTTAATCGAAACTTTATTTCTATACTTTTTTTTATAGCAAAATTAAATGACTGATCGTATGTCGATTATTGGTTTTTTGAACAACGTTTTGGTACATTTTTCACACGAAGAGTTGTGAGTGAATTTATTAAGTTCAACTAAAAAGTCAAACAAAAGTTATAAGGAAACAATTTAGCTTGAACTCCAAGAATGGTCACCCAGGCTATTCTACTGAGTGTTTCTTCCCAGCTGACCATGCAATGTCCTACTTAATTGATTTGATGTCAAAATCTCTTTGATAGAATGAGGTGTTTTAAATGCTCCTCCCCTTTGATAAATTCATGTTAGGTTAAGTTAGGTTAGAGTGGCGGCCTTAGTCCATATAGACCCGTTGGAATCCATGGTGATACCATATGAAATATGGAAAACCTAATGCGTAATATCTAGCGATGTAACGAGTTCCTTGTTGAGCTGAAAGATTTCCATTGCTGCGTCGGAATTCAACAGATTCCGCGTATCGCAGCTCGAGACCTGCTTGAGGTCGGGGAAGAACGGTGCGACGAGATATGTAAATATTTTTCTAGAAAGAGCCGGGCTTTTCCACAACACGTATTTCACCGTGTCCCTCTATCTTGGATACTTGCGATTCCTGCAGAGATCATGTATTGCCAAGCCCATTCTGTAAGCATGCGCTCCAATTAGGTAATGGCCGGTAGCAATATCAACCAATGTCGAACATATCTTCTCCGCGTCACTCGCATTCCACATTGATTTCGTTGTTTTACAGGTTAAGTACCACACTTTTCAACATGACTTAAGCCTTATCATTTGCGAGTCCTTAACTTAGTTTTCGGCGCTTGCACTTCTTTTTGCTAGCTCGTTCGTTACTTCATTACCTGTTATGCCTGCTGACTACTCTTTTGGAACTTGAAATGTTCGATTCTTATTTCACAAGAAGAAGTGGCAAAACACAACATCAACATAACTGCCATCCAGGTCACGAGTTTCAAGCCACTAAGTTTAGGTTTAGGTTATAGGAGGGTGGTTTGAAGAACCACAATACATTGGGGCCATCTAGTTGGGCCCATAGTACTCGCCCTATTCATTATGAGATGATTTCTCCTCCTCCTGTGCATTTGGTTCGATTTGCGAACCGAAACAGGCAATGACCTGGCCAATAATAGTTCGGACGCTATCAGTGGCGTGACCTTATGGGGAAGCAATTATTTTTTAAATATATTGGCTTATTACGCTTAAGCAATATATTATAAATATTACTAAAACGTCTCTCGTCAGCTGCTTGAAACATATTAATGTTGAGAGCACCCAGGAATCACGAACGTGATATAAAAACGTAATAAAATTTTAATTTTTTTTTTTTTTTACAGAATGACCTGTGTTATAGGCAATTTCGGCCTTTATGTGCAATGCACAAACACAGTCATGGAGAGAAGGAATGGGATTAGGAGAGTAGGGGAAGAGGAGTGAGAACGACCGTAACGAGTGCAGAAGATGATACATATTTTTCAGTTGTACTGGCTGCTACTGAGAAATATTTGCAGATGTTATGGGGACTGAATGATAGAAAGCGAACAGAATCCATCTATTGAGTATCTAGGTCTTCTTAAATTGGAATTGTTTCACTTTTATACCGTTTGCCCATTTTATTTCGAATAATTTTTTATCGCCAGTAGCAACTGAAAAATTCGTGCTTAAAAAAATCCCGTTTGGAGTGGGAATCGAACCCACGACCTATTGACTGAAAAGCAAGCACGCTGCTCACTACGCCGCGGAAGCCTCGATATTCTAGATAAAATAGGAAAGAGTTTATTATACCGGAAAATATGTCATCTCAAATTCTTTCGAATAGTGAATTGCGACTTTTGTATGGGAGGTGGTAAGAGCAGAGGGAGGAGCTTTGTAATTTTTGTATATAACACTGAACGTAGTATACAAAATATTTCATGCTGAATTTAAAGTTGGTAGCTTTCATAATTTTCGAGGAAATTGAACAAATTTTTCTGAATTTATGGCATTTGTATGGGAGGTGGCCGAGAAAGTGGGAGGTTTTGGATGATTTTGCATCGGGTTATCAACATCCTAATCACATTACCTTGTTACTCATATGTTCGAAGGAGAAATACGTTTCTTGAATTTTTAATACAAAAAATTGTATGGGAGGTGGTAGAAGGAGTGAAGCGAAGCTCATATTTTTTTAGCATTTATTGCAATTATTAAGGGACAAATTCTCACAAAGTTTGAAGTTTGTAATTTTCCTAGTTTCAATGAAATTCGATTAAATGGATTTGCAAAAAAATTGTGCATTTGTATGGGAGGGGGTTGAAGGAGTATTTGAATCAAAACCAAATTTTTCAAAATCAATGATATTTATCATAACAGAAATTCGGAGAAATATTTTAGTGACGTCTTGCTTTGACAGACCCTTCAACCTTTTTTTTTTATTAAATATAAGCTTTAAAAATGTTGAAAAATTAATTAATTCAAGCCTTAGTTTAAGCTTTTAGTTTTTATTTTCTTAATGAAAAAAGTAAAGACGTCTTAGAAAAGATGTCGCCCGATCTGCCGAAGTTTAAACCGATTTGTTTCCTCTCAAAGCACGACAAATATGGGCAGTGTTGCCAGATCTACCTCTTCACATTTTTCTTTCTGATCATTCATCGGCTAGTACAGAAATTTCAATACTGGCAATACTTTGATCGAGAGCCAGAGCTTGCGACTGAAAGCACTGGCTGGATACAATTGCATTAACGCATCTCTCCTTCCTATAGAAGTCAAATTTGCGCTCGCCGCGAGCGAAAATCTTACACATATTGGCCGGCGGTCTCGTTCTCTTGTATATATGCGACTAAAAAGCAATGAGAGGAAAGGTGGAAGCATTTTAATACGAAGCATCTCTCCTTCCTATTAAAGTTGAAATTGCGCTCGTCGCGCGAGAAAATTTCGCTCGTATTGGACAGCGGTCTTGTAAATGCATTTTTTAAATCGCATCTTTTTCCCTGTGTAGGGCTTTCAACTTTCGTTGGTCAGAAAAAGCATGAAAAAAATAGCTGCCCTGAGCATGTAAATGCTGTAAACAGTGGTAGACGAAAATAACGCGCGCTTTCTTTTAAAGAAATTTTTTAATAACTTTTCATATCCGTGCTGATTTCAGTTTTATAAACTGAATAGAGGGCAAAACATGGGGGAAGCATTGCTTCCCTTGCATTAATGGACGCTATTGCGACTACGTTGTAACAGCTAAGCTGTAGTATTTTTATTCGGTTCTTCTTAAAAGGATTTAGCCGTTCTACAGCTGTACAGCTGCCGCCACCCAGCCAAGAAAGAATCCAAAATAGTTTGTTTGAAGCTAGTCTTCAGCACTGTTGGTGATTCATCGACTGACTTCCTAGTGGAGTTAATGTTTGCAGATCCTTGAGCGCTAGCGTGCCTGCTGCGTCGTTTCCTAACAGGCTGCTATGACCCGGTATCTAAATTAGAAATACTTAGGTTATAGCCGCCGGGCGATTCAAATTGTGTCTACAAATGGACATTAGTTAGGGCGTGGTTCTGTAGGATTTCAGTGCCAGAAGAGTAACCTTGCTGTCCGAGAAAATGTAACAATTTCCGAGACTGTTCTGCATATCTAAAATAATTTTTGTGCACCCGTTAATAGCTAATACTTCCGCTTAGAACACATTCGCGTGTTTTGGAAGATGAAATGAAGTATGGATGTCGAGATCGTGGTAATAAATCCTACATCTGTCCTTTGGTTAGTTTTAGATCCGCCCGTATAGAGATGAGGACCTGCACAGGTGCTGAGTATCATATTTTTGCCCATTCGATTCGTTGAGGAAACTTAATATGAAACTTTCGTTTCTCATCCTGCGGTTGGTTCATGCAATTATACTCGAAGTCTAAAAGAGAGTTTGCGTCTCTAATGACGTTTAAAATTTTGCCATGACTAATTTATGGTACTGAAAATGGATTAGAGGTTTTTATGGCAGCTAGGCCCGCATGTTCTTTCATAAAAAGATCAAGTGAGGGCTGCAGTTGTTGTGGTTCTAAGAGCACCTTTTATACACAGACATGCCATCCGTTGGATTAACTGCAAAGGTGCTAGATTGGTTTTTAGTACCATCGCTAGCCACCACACCAGTGCGCCATAGCAAATAATTGGTCTGGCAATACTGGTATACAGCCGCGGCTTAAGGCGCCATCTCAAACCGAATATCTTTTGGAAGCGAAGAAGGCTACGGTCGCTTTTGTTGGCCTGCCAGGATAATTTACTATCAAGAATAAGACCTAAATATTTAACTTAGTTCGAGAGTACTCCGAATGTTTGGTGGATTAAAAACATGTGGTCTTCTTCTTCTGGAGAAAAGGACCAAATCTGTTTCTTGAGGATTGATGGTAGGTCCTTTATTTAGTGCCCAAATATCTAACAGTTGTAATGCGGACTGCATATGGTCGCCTAGAACGTATTCAAACTTAGCAGTTGGCATGATGACAAGATTGTTTGCATATGCTATTCTGAGGTAGCCTTCCGATATAGAATAGAAAGGCGTTCATTTCAGGTTAGGACCCACAAGAGAGGCGATATTATGCCGCCCTGTGGCGTTCCTTTGTAGACTTTATCTCTTCACCCATCCGTGCTACGATTTTTTGTGAGCAATGAAGCTCAGCTATCCATGCAGTTAGGTCTCCTGTGGAATATTATGTACGATGGAGTTCTTCGACTATCGTTGCCACAAGGAGTAAAATTAATCGGGTTCGCTGACGACATCGCCGTTGTTACCGTGGCTAAGCACATCCACGAAATAGAGTCAGCAACAAATGAAGCCGTATCGCAAATTAGAGACTGGCTAGAGTCCGCTGGCTTAGAATTAGCTAATCACAAAACGGAGGCTGTTCTTATAACAAGCCGAAAGAAAATTGAATACGTGAACATTCAGGTCGGCAGTCAAATCATCAGATCCAAGGAGGCAATTAAATATCTAGGAGTTATGCTCGATAAAAGATTAAAATTAAAAGTTCACGTGGACTTCGCGAGCAAAAAGGCGTCACAAATACAGGCAGCCCTTTCCCGAATACTGCCAAACATCGGTGGACCAGGATATGCCAGAAGGATATAGCTCGGTTCTCCTATATGCTGCTCCGGTTCAGGCGGCGGCGCTAGCGACATAGGAAACAAGGAAAAGGATGTCATCAACATATAGGCTCTGTGCGATAAGAGCAATCAGCGGTTTCCGAACAATATCGGATGAGGATAGCCGGAATGATCCCCATTGACATTCTCGCGAATGAGATGCTAAGGATCTACGAAAGAAGATTCTCGATCCAACAAGAGGCAGCTGTTGCCAGGAAAATAAAAGAAGAGGAAAAGGCAACATCAATGGCTATGTGGCAAGCCAGGTGGGACAACGCTATAAAAGGCAAATGGACCTATAAGCTAATCGGGTGTACGGGGACTCAACTATCACATCACGCAGTTCCTATCAGGTCACGGCGGCCACCGCAAATACCTACATAGGTTCGGACACGATAATTCGCCTCTTTGTCCAAATTGCCCAGATGAAGAAGAAGACACAGAGCACGCGGTTTTCAACTGCAGTCGCTTCGGAGAATGGAGAAATAATATTCCGAGTCCACCATTCATCATTGACTATTTGATGGAATCAGAGGAAAATTGGTTGGAAATTTGCACACTCGTAACGAATGTAATTCTTACTCAACGGTACATAGTGGGATACACAACAATAAGAGTCTGTGCTTCTTATTTTTGATAGCCTAAACTCCTGAATTTTGGTTTTCCTAGTGAAGATCACCCGTTCTTTATTTTGCGAGCTTACCTTAAGCCCGGTACTTTTTTCCTAGTCATGCAGTTTTTTTAGAGCTCCTTTCGTGAGTTTGGATATTATGTTTGTGTATTTACCTGATACTAGTATTACAAACTCATCGGCATAATCCAATATGTTTACTCTTGAACGTTACAGTTTCATGAGTATGCCATTCAGAACCAATACCCACAAAAGTGAGAGATAATTTCCCTCCTTGAGGCATTTCTCTGCATGTGAGTTTACAGGAGCTTGCTTTTTCCTATTCGGACGCTATAGATCTGTTTTTACGCAATGTTTCGATCCATGCGCGTTTTATTTACCTGGGCAGCGCAGAGAGCTTCCACAATAGCTTCTGCCGTTGCATTGTTAAAAGCTCCCTCTATATCTTGTAAAGTGCCTAGAAAGTACTCCTTATACAGTAGGGTTTTTTTGATGCATATCACCACCTCATGAATGGATGAATCTACCGATTTCCCTTTTATGAACGCGTGCTGCGCTTGTGAGAGATGCTCTGGGTCTATGGTATCTCTGATGAATACATCCAGAACCCTAGAGATTTCAGAAAAAAGGACGTAACACTTAGGGTTAACGTGACTACCCTTACCCGCTTATGGTATAATGATCACTCGGCCTTCCCTCCATATTGAATGTCACTCGAACTTTCCTCCATATTATGGGCACGTAGTTTAGTTTGAGACAACCCTTGGATATCGCTATCAGCCACGGAATCACTAGATTTTCCACTTTTTGTATCATGGTTGGTACGATTCCATCCGGTCCAGGCGACTTGTAAGGATCGATCGAGCTTATTGCCCACCTTAGCCTGTTTATTGCGGAAAGTCCTGGGACGATCTCAATTTGCGTGTTGCTTACTTCTGAGTAGGAGACTCAGGAGTTGCGGTCGGGGAAGTAAGTTCTTAACAGCGCCTTATGCGTTTTCTTGCTCTCTTTCAACTAGTTTCCATCCGTGTTCCCGAGTAAGGCTGACGGAGCAGCGTTCTTGGATTTAAGTTTTCTAAGTGCAGAGGATATTGAAGTTCGCTCTATTTGGCTGCAGAATTTTCTCCAGCTTAGCTTTTCTCAGTTTCATTTTAAGGACCTTCTACTCCTATATTCATCCCATGCTTCTGTTTGCCCAGTGCGCTTCGCTCCCTGTTTCACCATTGTGGTTCAGACCTCTTAGGCGGATTTTTCAAAGTCATATTCAAGAGTGTTAGTTAGAAATGTTGTGGTGTAATCCAGTTACTTGTATTTAAAATGTAGTCGGGCTTTCTTTTCTCTAGTCTTTAGCTTTGGGCTAGATCCATATACAGATTCCAGTCCGCTTTTGCCGAATTTTTGTACGCTTTTACATTTTTATTTGGAGTAAAGACCATATCGAACCTTATATATCTGTGGTCGGAGAGTGATGGTTTGTCAAGGACTTTCAAATTTTCCAACATACACCCGTCCGAGTCCGTATAGAGCGTTATGTCGAGAAGGCTTTCGCTAATAGGGCCATTATAAGTTGGCACGAGTTAATATTTAGTATGAAGAGTAGTAAAGGCTCACCTTTTTCGTTGATGTCCATATCTTCCCATAGCGAAGTCCACGTCGCCGCCAGCTACCACGTTGAGCTTCGTCCATGCGGACTTAAAATAAATAGATCCATATCTTTTATTCTGATTTCAGTTTGTATTCCTATATAAATGCTACTTACCTAAGGAGCACAGTCAGAACATAATCCTCTGGCCATGGTTTCCTCAAAGTGTGACCGATCCACAGCCACTTCTGCCTTTGTATCTCAATGCTTGTCTTAGTCTGCCCAGCTGTACTTCAAAGTTCATCGTTGGAGATCACATCTGGTCAGAAAAAAAGCGTCTCCAGCTAACGTCGTCTATTTCGTCGTGAGCTACATTCTTCGTTTAAGCGATATTGACTTATACACGGCGCACATATCGAACATCGAGTTTATCGTGAAGCACCTAGGCGAGGCGCAATATCATTGCGTTATGAGTGACTTCAATATTGGCGAATTAACTGAACAATCTCGGCTGAGGAAAAATGTTTTATACCCTTCAATATGAAGACGCCCACGGAATTCTTAGTTATCGATTCATTATTTTCTCTTCACTTATTTTAAATTAATTTTGTGAAAAATAGTCTTAATAGATTATTAGATTTAGTTTTCATTAGTAACGATATTGAATATTATTTACATGAGGTGCGTATTCCTCTTTTGAACAACTCTATTAATCATAAAGCTTTTTCTATTATTTTTAAATTTTACGTTCTAGAAAACAAGTTATCTTTGAGCAGTTCTTCATCTTACTTCAACTTTTTTAAAGCCGATTTTGTTGCATTGAACGATTATTTTCAATCGATGGATTGGGTCAGTATTTTCTTTAATTTAAATTTATCTGACACATTTTCAATTTTTCAATACAGATTGAAGATGGCTCTTGATTTATTCGTCCCCGTGTATAGAAAGAAAGCTACTCCGAAAGTTCCATGGGGCAATTCACGCCTCAGTAATCTAAGGAACCGAAAAAACAAGGCATATAAGAGGTTTAAAATAACAAAAAGCATAAATGGCCACACCATTTTCCTTAGGAAGGAATTCGATTTTCTGAATCGTTTTCTTTATGGTCGGTACTTATCCTCGACAGAATCAAATCAATATTAAAAATAATAGTTGAGTCTTCTGGGTATATTTAAACTCTAAGCGCAAATCATCTCAACTCCCGAAGTCAATAGCTCAGAGACTTTAATTGTTGAATCCGGTGTTCCTCAGGGCAGCCATCTGAGCCCTTTACTATTTAATCTTTTTATAAATGACATTTCATCTGTACTTGATTTCTGCTGGTGTTTATTATACGCGGATGATGTTAAGATTTTCTCTCGTACAACATGCTTTGAAGACTGTTATAGAATTCAGAATGATCTGAATAATTGTTTGATGTGAGGTAAACTCTCTCAAACTTAATATCAGTAAATGCTTGATTTTCTCCGCTTATAGATGTCTCAATCCTGTTCTATTCAATTATAAATTTGGAGCTGAGGATCTGCAGCGAGTGGCTGAAGTCAAAGATCACGGCCTTTTAATTGATACTAAATTCACTTTTGTGCCTGATATCGATTACACAGTTGCTAAAGCTAATTCAATGCTTGGTTTTGTAGTGACCCTACAATATTAATAATATACGAATAATAATTATTATTATGAATTGAAATAAGAACGTATTTTGGTTTCGACCTGCATATTTAATTTTCAATCCGCACTGTATAATATATCAAAATTCCAGGTATATAATATTTTTTACTCAATATAATTATAATATTTTGATTTTGTAAGTAGGCTATAAAAACAGATATAAAAACATAATAGATTCATTCGAGAACGTTTTGATCAGATAAAAAGCGCTGTGTTTTATGTCCGAAAATAATAATTAAATAAAAAGCAATAATAATTAAATAATAATTAAATAAAAAGCAATTTATAAATAACGATTAGAGTTTTTGTAAAGATTATGAACTCTAACAGTTTCATTAAACGTTGTTTTTTTTATTATATTTAAATGTTAAGTTTTTTTGATTTTTGATTTGAAATGTATAAGATTTTATATTTTTATATGATGATATATTAAACACCTAAATAAATAAAATAAAATATCTCTAAGATTAACGGTCACTTTTCATGCAGTGCAAACAGATAACAACAAGGATTTCGCGCATGCGTCAAACACTCGCAGCTTCGTGCTAGAGGTGATCTCCCTTACCTCCAGAAAGGGTGTCGAAGATCTGACTGACTTTATATCCACGAGCCTCAATATTTCATAGCTTTCCTATTAAGCCCACTGTAGAGACATTAGCCATATTAGACTCTTCCACAATGCGCGATCCCAAACATCGAGCTTAAGTCATCGCCTGGATTTGTTTATTTCTCTAGCATCCTGTTCAACTAATATTTTCAATATGTGATACATTGTCGACCAACCCGACGCCTGCCACTTCTGCCTTAGCATATCAATGTCAATCTTAGTTTGACCAGTTGTACTCGTCGTTCTAGATGAGGCATTTGTTCATCAAAGTTTACTGTTTTTTGGTAAGTTTAATGGTCACTTACCGTGTAAAAAACTACATAACAACGGATTTGACTTCAGGTGGTAGTTCCGGGTCCACTTTCAAAAGTTCAGCGGGCTGCCCGTCTATACATTGGACTTCCTATCCCGTCATTAACCGTTGTGGGGGAAACTATTTGTTCCTTATCTAAGATATCGTTTCTAACAGAGGATTGTTGCGTTTGGGTGGTTAGTCATTGTTCTGTTTCTGGAACATCTGTCTCTGTCAAGTTGTTTAAAACACCAGATAAGTATTCCTCACATGGCCGCAACTGGTTTTCACTCATTTTAAGGTGTGATCCTGTGACATGAAATAAGTCTGTAGGGCTACACATTTCCCTAGGTTCTAATTAGCCGTGCGGAGCTTTTCATAGCCAACTTCCTTTTCGGCTACGTACAGACCTATGTTATGACTAGCACTGCGGGACAGTCCATTAAAAACTTCCTTTTCGTATCCAGTTACGCCTACGCACAAGATTAGCCCTGCGGGGCTTTTCTGCAGCAATTCCCTTCTTCGTATTTCATTACGGCTACGCACAAACCTATATCATAACTAGTCCTAAGTAACCATTATTTTCTCTTCTCATCTCAAGTATATATGTATGTATGTATCTCTATATAGAAATTGTTCATATTCTTCGGATTTTCAGAGAGATAGAGAGATTCCCTTTTTTCCAGTTGTCTTATTTAAATTTAAAGTTACACTTTTATTAAAGTAAGGCCTCGATTACTGTCGAATCATTACTGAAGACATGTCCTATCCTAACATTCCCGATTAACCTACTTTCAAAAACAAACTACCCACACGTGATGCAATCAAATCACAGGTACAAAAGATATTGAACCCAAAGAGCTATAAAATTTGCTTGCACGTCCTAATACTCTACCATTAAGCTAAAAAGCTTTCCCACTCAATAAACCACGCTATTTCCTACCTGAAAAAATACACTCAAGTTCCTACTACATTCACCATTATTCTGTTTACCACTCCCTTAACAATGTACGAAATTCTCTTTCCTCTGGCTGAAAATATTCAGCATTTCACCTCTTCCCTTCGGTTTTCAATTCAATCGTTCATGGGACTTCCACTTTTCTTTATTAGACCAATATCTGACAGGAATCTTTAATAAAAGCAAGAAATAAGCTAACTGAAAGTCATATTACTAAGCTGAAGTGAAGAAAAAATGGAATAAGAAGAACAAGAAAATACGTAAAAGATTTTCTAATAAAGTCATTCCACGATAACCAAAAAAAAGAGCTTGTAATACTGCCACTATTTGATACTTTTCGTATCCTGCCGAGATGCTCGAAGAAAGTACAAAGAAAGAGGGAAGTTTAGCCTTCCTTTTTGATTTTTTTCTTGGATAATTTCTGGCAAACTTACTTACAAAGTAACTTTCGCTTTCGTTTGAGACCGCTCCTTGAGTGAGGCTCAGTATTTTCGTACATGTTCAGCATAATTATTTGCTAATGGAGTTGTCTGTACAGGAGCCCTTTTGAACCTAACGCTTCAGCTAACTGAAAATACACACTGGCTCAAGTGATCCTGTATTTACTTTACTTATTGGAAGGGATATTCTACTTTATTTGGAATTAATTGATGGACGTCTTTCGTCAAGGATAGATCCTGAATACAATTGTATATAAAGGACGAAAATGGAGCTCATCAAGAAGTTTTTTGTACTCCTACTCGATATTTACTGAAATTCTTTTTCGGAATAGAGTGGCTTTATTTAAACGCTTTTCTACTTGGAAGACAATAAACTCAATTAGAAATAGGATTCTATGGAGACTGGTAGACTAAGGGATTCGATAGACCAATTTTAATTCATATGGATCGAAATCACTCAAGATACTAGCTCATGATGAAGAAAACCAATCTGCAATTATTTTAATAGGAAGGTCCGGACTGTTCTGAAAATTTCAAATGCTTACTTACGATGACGCTGCAGCCCAAACCGGATCTTGGCCTCCTGAATGCTTTGGCTCCATCCATCTCGGTTCAGTGACCGCGTCCTCCAGTTTGAAAATCTTAACAGTGATTTGCTGTCTGCGTCAATCGAATCCTGCCAGCGCTCCGTGGTTTTCCGAACTGTCTTTGTCCTTTGACTTTCCCTTTTAATGTGCGTTTGAGAATTCTTCCGTCATCCATCCACTCCACATGACCAGCCCATTGCAACTTCTTAAATTTTATGAGGGTTGACACTTCTGGATAGTCGAAAATGGCATACAATCCCCTATTGTATGGTATTCTCCAGATTGAGTCTTTCCTCACAGGTCCGAGGATTCTTCTGAGGACCTTTCTTTCAAAGGCGTTATGTATGTAGTTTTACGGGCGCCTGAGTTAATGTCCACGTTTCGATGCCATAACATAGCATAGGTCTTATGATCGAAAATTCGAAATATGCATCTTTTATTGAAGGATAATCCTATCTTGTGATGGTTGGATGGGTGTAGATAGGCTGGCATCTGATCGGCGTCATAAGGCGACACCCAGTGTTGTAACTATCGTATACACATCAATTGTGCTCATCATACCTCCACGTGGTAGCCACCGGGTACTGGTCTTGTCCATCCAGACTTAACTTGCTGAACTGATAGGCGCAAGTGCTAATGAAACAGAAAAATTCTAGCACTATAATAATATGGCCCTTCAAGTTGGGGGTTCGGCGATGTGTTAACAACTCATCCTCGGAAAAATCACACCCGTTTCTAAACCTGAAGCACCGCCTCAGGCTGGATTGATTCAACGGTAACGACCACGTAAACGAAAAATGGACTATTTCTTCGGATCTTGGAACGTGCGATCCCTGTAGAGAACAGGAGCAGTGAGAGCGCTTCTGGAACAGGCTGCCAAATACAGGGTAAATATAATTGCACTCCAAGGAACTAAATTGTTAGGTAGCGAGATTACTGACATTGGATCGCACAGAATTTCAAAAGTGGGGAAAAAATCGGGAAGCCTGGAGTTTGGAGTTGCGTTTATCGTCGACAAGAAGTTTAAACACCAGGTTACCAACTTCAACTCCGTCCATGAACGATTGTGTGCAATCCGCATCAAGACAAATTTCTTTAATGTTTGGCTTATTAATGTCCATGCCCCAATGGAAGACAAAGACGACGAAGTTAAGACGATTTCTACAGCACCTTAAAATTAACATTCGACTCCCTTCCGTCGAACGATAATAAAATAATATTAGGTGACTTTAACGCGAAAGTGGGCAAAAAAGAAACTTACATAGGGACAATTGTAAGGCACAGTCTCCATGATATTACTAACGACAACGGCCAGAGAGTGGCGGATTTTGCCAGCAGCGAAACTCTGTTTGTAAGCTCAACATGCTTCCTGCATCGTAAAATTCATAAGAGATCGTGGGCATCACCCGACGGAAAAACTTTCAATCAAATAGACCACGTTCTAATGGAAAAAAAGAAGGCCACCTGCATTCTCGACGTGTGTACATGTCTAGGGGCTAATTGCGACACAGGTCACTATTTGGTAAAGACTAAGTTCCGATGTCGAATCGCTAACCGACGACACCAATAAAAGATATGTGGCAAAATATCAAAGATGGCAATACATCTGTCGCAGAGGAGGTAATAGGACAACAACTCCGGCGCAAACGAAATGATTGGTTCGACAACAAATGCCAAGAAACTTTAGATCGAAAAAATCAAGCTTAATAAATATTAACAGAACGACCGACATGAGCCAAACAGGACAAATATAATGCTCTTAGACGATTTGTAAATAAAATATGCAGATAAAAAAAACGGAAGTACAATAATAATGAAATTAAAAACATGGACGAACATTTTAAATTACACAACACAAGAGCCGCGTAATCCCGGATGCAGAAGGGAGCATTAAAAGTAATGCGGAAGATATAAAATTAAGATCGGCGCAATACTTTGAACACCTTCTTTATCCGAGCCCATCATCCGCACGAACAGCAGCAGCAGACATAACTTCCAGTTTTAAAACAGACAACGGCCTTAAGCAAGGTGACGGCCTTGCACCAATGCTTTTCAACTTGACAATATGCTGTTCGGAAACTTCCTATTGACTCCCTTGGAGTCACACTAAATCGCTTCAAATCCACACAACTTGTAGCATCAGAAGAATCCTTGGACCTGTGAGGGAAGACTCGATCTGTAGAATACGATACAATAGAGAATTGTATGCCATCTTCGACAATCCAGAAGTGTCAGCCCTCATAAAATTTAAGAAGTTGCAATGGGCTGGTCATGTGGAGCGGATGGATGATGGAAGAATTTCCAAACGCACGCTGAAAGGGAAAGTCAATGGACAAAGACCGGTCGGAAAACCACGGAAGTGCTGGGAAGATTCGATTGACACAGACAGCAAATCACTGTTAAGATTTTATAACTGGAGGACGCGGTCACTAAACCGAAATGGATGGAGGCAAAGCATTCAGGAGGCGAAGGAAGAAAGGCAAAACTGTATGCCACCTCGCGCGTCATATGTTGCGGATAGTGAATGGCCGACTTGGTTCGGCTTTTTGCCGAATAAGCAAAGCATGCGAATAGACAACAACGGACCAAGAAAATGTTTTTGCCATTGCTCCGTCGCGATCATCTCCCACAAATCTTCTTCATTCTTTCTGAGATCATCATCCTTTTGTACAATAACTGGGCTGTATTAAGGTACCCGTGCCGAGAATCGACTAGGCTGAGGGCCCAGTTAAATAACTCATTCGATAGCGGAAGATCCAGATACCAGGTGACTTCCGGATAATTTAGGCTTGTCTGCACAATGCGGATCTCTGTGCAGATCGACCGTTTTTCTCCGCAACTCGTAGGATCGAGACCGGCTCTCTTAAAATGCCGGAAGGAAGAAAACACGCTTCCTTGAAGGCTCCGTTAGAGCTAAGAAAGACTTTGGTCACCATATACGTGGTTTTTGAATAAAAAAAAAAGAAAGGAAAAATTTGGAAACGGGCCAAATCGCTCCACCTCTTCAGCCCCCTCTCATACAAAATGACACAATTTCGAAATCTTAGAATAACCGGGTTCTCGAAAAGTATAAAAGCTGTTGTTCTGAAATCGGGTCTATATCATGTTTTAGTTATGTTAATCTACGAAATATAAATTATTTTAGTCCCCATACTCCTTCTACCACCTCCCTACAAACTGCACATTTTCGTGAAACATTATAAACTGATTTACTTAGTACGTATAAATTACATTAAGCAGAAATTTTGAACTACTCTTTACTTAAAATTAATAAAAAAACAACTCGGTTGGCTTCACTCCTTCCCATACATTATGACACTATTTCACAACTTTACAAAAAGTCTATTTTCCTGAAAATTATGAATGTTACTGATCTGAATTGAAAGCATGTCAAATGCATGATGTTAACAGTTACTTATAAAAAAGTAATTAAGAACACTCCTTTTACCATCTCCCAAACAAACTGCACAATTTCACAATCCAATACACTTATTTTTTCAGTACCTATTAAATTTTTGAAGCTTAAATTTTGTACAAAATAGTTTCATAGTAACTTTAGCATGATGTGAAAAATTGCTTCAATGCCACTCCCTATATAAGATTTCTTAAAATCAAAAAATTTCTCTTTCATCTAGTGTATCATAAAATTGGGTTTTTCGCGTAATCGCAGCCCTGTTATGTTTTTCGATTCCATAGAGCATCGCAAGTTGTATTTTAGGTGTTGCAGTCCATGTTGGTAAAAGGTACATTCGAGGAACCTACTGCAACATCCTTTATAAGGAGTAGGTAACAGTTTTTAAGGCTTTAAAAGTACTCTACTTTATTTTTCCGGCCCCATTCCAGGATGAAGTTGAGGTCTGAGTTCAATGTACCAAATAATTCGTAGCGTTTACAATTTAGCAAAGTACGATGAGCTTTAGCAAGGTGCTATCCAGAGTACTATAGTCTGCAAAGCTATGAATAAGATTGCATGTTGTTGATAGAAGGTCGTTATGTATTATCATTATAAAGATTAAAGATAGAGTGGGTGATAAAACAGAGCCTTGAGGTTCGCCGGAAGAGATCTGAAATGAGCATCCATTACGACTCGTATCTAGCGTGGAAAGTTTCAATGCATTTCGCAAGGGTAGTGTGAGTGTCACAACTTTTAACTGTGAGTTTTACTAATAGACCTTTGAGGCAAACTCTGTCAAAGGCTGTCGCATTGTCAAGAGCAAGTACCTGACCTTCTCTGAATTTGTAAATGCACGAGTTCTAACGTTCAATCAGATAGATTAGGAGATCTCCAGTGAAACGATTGGAACAGAACCCGTATTGGCGACCATGGGTATGCCTATTTTTCTCAAGGTAACTAAGGGGTTTCTGATTGACAGCTGTTTCCATCACAGCACTGGAGTAATAGCTATAGGGTGGTAATTCGAGGAAATCGATTTGTTTCCTTTCTTTGGCTACACATTCGCCATTTTCACACATGGTTAGAAAGTGCCCTGAAGAGAATGAAACTGCATCATAAATTTTACAATGCCCACAACTTTTTTACCCGCTCCCATATAAATGTAAGGTTTCGTGAATATAAAATGCACTGAATTTTCTTCGCCTGTGAAACTATAGAAAATTTTGAACTTAATTCATTTCTTCTATCGCCTCACCCTTTCCCGTAGGAATCCTTGCATAAACAAACGAATGAAATATTTATACTGAAGAGCTATTGACCGCAATCCCTGCTAAGTGTTAAATAATCGACAAAAGGCCTATCCTTAGTCTTACCTATCTATTACTACCCTAATCTGCATATTTATTAGCAACGAATCCTAAAATTGTTCTAAAAATAATAAAGTAATAAAGCCCGACTTGTTAGCAGATATTTTTAAATATTTATTGCAATTATTAAGAGATAAGTTCGGGCAATATTTCTAACTTTTAGTTTATTATTTTATTAATAAAGTATTGTGATTGACACAGAAAAAAAAATTGCTACCCTGAAATTTTGTTTCTTCGCGTTTCGTGACTAAATTAGCCTAAATAAATTGCCAACAAGTCGGGCGAAACTTTATTATTCTTGGGACAAGTTGCGGATGAGTGGAAAGTCAACATGCAGGTTAGAGTGGTCAGGGAAGACTAAGTGAAAGGGAGTTCTTGGGCAGGGCTGTTGTCAATTTAACAATATTTAATTCGTTTCTGCAAGTTTGGGTTTTTATGTTGGGTAAGGGTGGGTGGATGCTAAAAGCTTTTTAATTGATTGTCTGAATCACGTCCAATATTCTCTGTAAAGAATGTGTTTCATAGATGAAGTTGCGTAGAATTTTCATAAAATTCGGCGTATTTTACATTCACGGAACCGAATGTAATGTAGGGGAATCGTAAAATTCGATATGCAGTTTTATTTCGTTTCTTTTTTAAGGTGCTTGCACAAAATTTCAAGTTCGTAGCTTTTAGTTTGTTGGTTATTAGTTGATTTAATGAAATTAGTCGAAATCATAGTTTTGTATGGGAGGGGGTAGAAGGTCAATCGCGATTTCAAAACTTTTAACGTAATTTCATTTCAACTATTTTTATAAGTTTTTATGCAAAATTTCAAATTGATAGCTTTTAATAGTTAGGTGATAATTGATTTCTTGAAAATGGTCGAAAAAAATAATTTTGTATGGGAGAGGGTAGAAGTTTTTAAGGTTTTCAACCAGTTAATATTTTGTATATTTAGAAATTTTTTAAAATGCATTTCGCAAAGTTTCTACCTTAAAATTTCACTCAAAAATTTTCAGCTTATGTTTTTTTTCAATGTACATGAAACACCCTGTGCACGTTAGACCGGAGGACTTGGTTTATAACAATTATGGATCAAGTTATTATTATTTTTCTATGTATATTAAATAGATGCAAAATTTAAACTTTGTATCTTTTACCAGACCCCTAAAAAAATCACTCAAAATTTTCGACATTTTTGCTTATCACCTCTCTCCCCTTCCAGCTCCCAACTTAAAATTTTTTACCAAAATTAACACTATGTAGTTCTACAATTTGACAAATTTTCAATTTGATATCTGTACTCTTTTTTGAGATATAAGGATTTATAATTTTGAAAAGTGCGCCATTTTTGAAATGCTCCCCATTTCCCCCCACTACTATTATTTCAACATGTTAAATTTTTTTTATATTTTCCTGGTATAGCTGAATATATGTTGCAAGTTTCAATTACATAGCTTAAGAGATAGTTGAGATATTCATTTTTAAGTGTTTTCCTTCGCACCCCCCTGACCCTTCCCCTTACAATAATCAGCCTCTAAGCTGATTCCAATGCAGCTATATGCCACCTTAATGGTCTCAAAATATGAATTTTTTACAATAAGTAATTTCGAAGATATAATCATTTGAAAAAACAATTCGGCCGACAATTTGTTTTTAGCCCTTCCTTTTCGGACGCCAATGGATAAAAAAATTAAATTATTTTTAAAGTTTGTTCCACAACCCTCTCTATATCTTCACTGATTTTCAACTTCCTATCTGCATTCGTGGTGGAGATATTACCAAGTGTAGTTTTTGACTTTTTCCCTCCCCCCGCCTCCCCCTTCCACCTAACACCACCCAAAATTTAGAAATAGAGCTCACTTACCCAATCAACAATCCACCCAAAAACGAACATTCTACCTTTAACGGTTTCGGAGATATCCATATGTACTCCCTCCCATACAAAATTATTTTCTCGATCATTTTTAAGAAATCACTTATCACCTAATTATTAAAAGTTATCAACTTAAAAATTTGCACAAAAACTTCTAAAAGTAGTTTAAATAAAATTGCGCTAAAAGTTTTGAGATCGCGCCTGCCCTTCTACACCCTCCCATAAAAAAGTATGATTTCGACCAATTTCGTTAAATCAAATTAAAAGCTACGAACTTGAGATTTTGTACAAGCACCTTACAAGAGAAATGAAATAAAATTGCAAATTTTACGATTCCCTTACCCGCTCTACCCCCTCCCATACAAATGTTCGGTTTCGTGAATGTAAAATACAGCGAATTTTATGAAAATTGTATGCAACTTCGTCTATGAAACACATTCTATACAGAGAATATTGGACGTTATTCAAGAAATTAATAAAAAAAAACAAACTATTAGCATCCATCCACCCTTACTACCACTCCTCCCTCTCCCCTCATAAAAACCCAAACTTGCATAATGAATAATGAAATATTGATTATATGTACTGGAGCTATTAATCGTTTCCGCAATTAAGTGTTAAATCGACAACAGCCCTGCCCAAGAACTCCCTTTCACTTAGTCTTCCCTAACCACTCTAACCTGCAATATTGACTTTCCACGCATCCTCAACTTGTCCCAAGAATAATAAAGTTCCGCCCGAGTTGTTTGCAGTTTATTTTCTTATACTCTAGATGAAATCTGAGAGTAAATTGTGCTTGCCTTACCGTTTGTAACGCAAAAAAAACAGAGCCCGCATGGGTACAGAAATATTTGTTATCGCTCAAATACCTCGATATCGAGTGAGTTTGTCCGTCTATGCCGAATTTTTTTCATTTTACGCAACAAATAAACTTTAAGTTCCTGAACGGGGTACATCCTCCACTCCATGGTTTTTCTTCGAAACTATTTAAGTTATCGGCTTGAAATTTAGGCCAAAGTATGTCGATGTATATATCATTAACATCACAAAATATTGATCCGATCACCTCTCTCCTTCTATCCTTCCCATATAAAAGAACAATTTTGAAAAATTAATATTTTCGATTTTCATTGAAACTAGTAAAGTTGAAAATACGAATTTTTGCCACAATTAAATTTATTTTAATTGCAATCAGTTTTGAAAAATCTATCTTTCACCTCACTCCTTCTATCCCCTCCCGCACAAATTTGTTTGCCAATGTCATTGACGACGAAGATTTATAATTTGGTCCATATCCTTCTATCCCCTCCCACGCATATGCATAATTTTGTTAAATGCATTATATCGGTTTCCATTCAAACTAGGAAAAGTATAAACTCAAAATTGTGCCAGAATTTGTCCCTCAATAATGGGAATAAATGATAAGAAAATTATCAGCTTCGCTTCACTCCTTCTACCTCCTCCCATACAAACATGCAAAGCATATTGATAGATATGTATATTGATTGGGAGTTTCAAAATCATCTAAAACCCTTCATTTCCTCTGCCACCTCCCATACAAATGCCCCAATTTCAGTAAAACTATGTCCAATTTGTTTCAAAATAATGAAAAATACAAACTTTAAATTTAGTACTACTCATTTTGCCTGCCACGTTTGATGTCACATACCAAAAATTACAAACCATGTATTTGTATGGGAGGGGATAGTAGCTGTGCGGTTATCGGAACAAAATTTACGACATTAATGGTAATCACATGGTCATACTTTGGTAAATTTTTTAACAGTCACTCGAAATTGAGAATTTCAAGCGACAACACGTATTTCTGTACCCTTGCCGACTCTGTGCACCAGAGTCATTTTTTAACATTATAAACGTTATAAAATACTGAAATACTTTCAGAAAATCACTGCTGCGAATAAAAATAGGCTATTATTCATTTTTGAGCTTGTGCAGTACACCGTCAAAAAAAAAACACCAAATCCTACGATCATTATTTAAAAATAACATCAGAACCCTTTCTCCAAATGTCCTTTTCAACATTCCCATTCCGATTCTTTCACATAGCGAGAAAGACAAATATCAAGAAACACAAGTTCTTTCATAAATCTCCATTTAGCGAAATAAATTGCTGATGTTGACATAGCAAAGCTCTGGTGGTTCTCCTTTTGCTTTTCATGCTCTATCGAACTGTATGTACATAAATAACACTAGCTGTGTAACAACATACATACATATATAGAAACAACAAGGACCAATAAGATAAGATAAGAAAGAAAAACTGTACCACAAGAACGAGAACATAACCTACAACTTGATGTAAAATTGCAGTCAAGTAAAAAAAAAATATGCGCCCAAGAAAAACTTACTCAACTCATTGGAGTCAGGATAGCGAGTTTCCTTCTGCATATCCTGCAAAAGTTGTAAGTGTGTCGTATGTCGTAAATTTCTCTAACTTGTAGTCAACTTAAGGTAATATGGAGACTGTCATATCCTCATCCTGTTTCAATTTTTCTCTTTTCCGTTAATGCGTTGTCGTATCTTAACTTTCTCGAAGACGTGTGTGCAAAATTCATCTTCATTTAAAGTCTGTTTTTAAAATTTCGAAAATTTTTCGGTACATTGGGGAATATTCACGGAAGTTTTTCAAGAGACATTCTCATAGCATTACTTTGCTATGACGTATGTTCTAATGTGATATTATAAGGAGGTATCTGAATATAGGGTTGTGGTAAAATGTTATACATATACTAGAGCTATTATATTTATTTTTCTCTGCCAGCATTTTTTCATATTCGCAATTGCAGAGAAAGCCCTCTGAGAACGATGCATTCAGAAGTTCAGAGTTTTGCACAATTCCAGTAACACTTGACGTTTTTCAATTCCTTTGCAAATATTCATAACCATGCAATTTCATTTTAAAAGGAAAGTTAAAAAAATAAATTTTAAGTGGATGTGGCATTTTAAAGGAATTACAATCAGAATATGATTCGACTGATAGTTCTTAACAATTGTCAACTTTTGACAATGATATTTTCTAGTGTCTTACGTGTACTTGTCTGCCAATCATAATTGAAATAGTATATCCTCGTTTTGTGAGTGACGACAAATCCACATATCAGAACGTAGAGGGTATGCCACAGATAAAAGTGACTTATTCTCCATAAGTTCTGCTAATGCCCAAAAACTTTAAAACTTCTTTGGAACCCCCCCCCCCACAGAAATGGGGCCAGAATTACTCCATAGCAGTGTACTTATCAGGGTGAAGCCTAGTGGGTAGCGTATTTGTTTACAATACGATAGTCGTGAGTTCGAATACCAGTCAACGCATAATTCCAGCACACTGCCTGCTTGGATATGCCATTGATATGAAAATAAAAATTTGCAGATAGAGGGTTGTGCGAAGAGCTAACAATCCTTCCACAATAAGTAATGAAAATGTTAAGGAACCTAAAAATCGGGAGGCCAAGGCCCGATTTGGGCTGTAGTGCCATTCAAGAAGAATAAGTGTACTTATCATAAAAGGAAAGTAATGAGCAGGGGTAGTAAGATTCATCCATAGCCGCCTTGCTTGTTCTGAAAATGGATACTGGAACACTGGAATATGAACACTAATGCTTTAAAATGATAAATGATATTAAAAACGGACACATGTTTCACCCACTGGTAAAATTTGTGTTCTTATATGGTTGTTCTACATGGAAGATGACCGATTGTTTAGTAAGAAACTGCAATTTTTGCGAATGAAATTCTCGTCGCATTTTGGGCATGTTAGGCCAGATTGAAGTACAACTGAACAGAACAAGATGATGTCTAAGGCGCAAGAGGCAGTGGATTGTAAAAAAGAACTGGGACCAAGGCTCTCATCGAATTTGATTAAAAAACAATAAACTAAGTAAATAATCCCCCCTCCCCCCACGATTAGTTCTAAACTAAATTTTGCATTTCTCTATTCTAATTTCACCTGGCGCACTTTGTGCGAATCTTTTACAAAAATAGTAGAAAGGTCACTGTTATCATTTTCTTTAGGAAATAAAATAGAAACTGAATAAAAAGTGGCATTGTCTAGACATATGGTACGTGAGCGAGCATGGTACACCCATTATGTATGTACATATATCCATTTCCATCCAACACAGACATATAATTTTAATGTAGCTGTTGCATCTTCCGAAGAACTTTTGTTAAACGTAATATGCAATAAACATATGTGTGGAAAATGAGAGGGTTCCTTTCCATTTCTTTCTGTTGACTAAAAACTCTTTTTTGAACAGACTAATTAGCTGCATTTTGTTAGTTTTTAACGACCAAGGAGCATCCATGCATTACACCGTGCCACGCTATATGACACTGCAGTAATAATTTCATCATTATTTGCGTTTTTTTCCCGAAGGGATTTAAGACTTTTGGTAAATTGCCAACAACTAATGGTGCGAAACGTGAGTTCTGTGTGAATTTGAATATGACGGTGGCGGTTGAATGCACAATAATTTTATAGTTTTCTTTGTACATATGCCTAAATACTTTAGGCCGAATGTTTGACTCCAAATTTATGAAGAGCTTTTTTTTATTTAACGATTGTGGATAAAATGTAAAAATCTGTGTAAAAATATGAAATCTCTAATAATTTTTGAGCATGAACAGAACAGGAAGAATAGACGAATAGATTTAAAATTTCAAAAATTGATTTGTGTCAAATTGTAACATAGCATGAGTGATGATTGAATAGTATAGTACATAGGATGAATGAACATTACCCTTTTGTTGTACTAATATTATGCATCAGTCGCCAATGATCTGTAAATGATGATCTGAACAGCAGGGAACGTGAAAGTACTTTAATAGTGGCATATAGTCACACGCTTTTGACCTTCTTAAACGTTGGGTGAATATGGCTAAGTGGTTAACACGCCTGCATTGTAATCTAGGATCCCGGGACCAATCTATTTCTCGACTTGAAAAAAATTACTTGCTCATTCGTTACACACTTATGAGCGCTTAATCGCACCTTTTGCACAATACAAAAATATGCTTTTAAATGGCTTCTATTGAAGCTGAACTGGAGAGCTCACTTCAGTTAACATGCCGAAATGTGTGTTAAATGTTAGCAAGTTCGAAGCACTTCCTCGTGACAAATAAAGCTCATTTCGCCAGCTCTTTTTTTCCTGCTGTGATAGTAAAAGGGTGAAAAGCGTAGGAAATAATTTACGTTAGTAAGACCTACCCATCATCTTATATTTTGACAGACTGCTGTATTGTATATACATCCTATCTAGGGGGCGGGGAAAATTAGAAGACTTTGAAAGTTAGGGTAGCAATGCTTTAGTAATGCGAAATTTAAGATCTTGTTTGCGCTTAGCAATTTAAAATCAAGACGTACTTTTTAGTTGGAGAAAAATAAATGGCGTAATTTTGAGATGGCGTCAATAAAGAATAAACTGCCAACAAGTGCAGGTTAGAGTGGTTAGGGAAGACTAAGTGAAAGGGGGTTCTTGGGCAGAGCAATTGTCAATTTAACACTTTGCGGAAACGTTCAAAAGCTCCAATACTTATAATCAATATTTCGTTCGTTTCTTTATGCAAGTTTGAGTTTTTGTGAGGGGTGGGGTGAGGGGTGATAGTAAGAGTGGGTGGATGGTAATAGTTTTTAATTGATTGCTTGAATCAAGTCCAATATTCTCTGCATAGAATGTCAGTTTCATAGACGAAGTTGCATAGAATTTTCATAGGATTCGGTATATTTTACATTCACGAAACCAAACATTTGTATGGGAGGGGGTAGAGGAGGTAAGGGAATCGTAAAATTTGTGACGCAATTTTATTTCCTTTCTCTTGTTGTGTGCTCGTACAAAATTTCAAGTTCGTAGCTTTTAATGTGATGGTTATTAGTTGATTCAATGAAATAGGTCGAAATGATACTTTTGTATGGGAGGGGGTAGAAGGGCAAGCGCGATTGCAAAACTTTTAAAGTAATATCATTTCAATTATTTTTATAAGTTTTTGCGCAAAATTTGAAATTGGCAGCTTTTAAGAGTTAGCTGATAACTGATTTCCTAAAAATGGCCGAAAAAATAATTTTGTATGGGAGGGGGTAGAAGAGGTAAGGGGAATCGCAAAATTTGTGACGCGATTTTCTTTATTTTCTCTTTTAAGGTGCTGGTACAAAATTTCAAGTTCGTAGCTTTTAATTTGTTGGTTAGCAGTTGTTTAATTGAAATTGGTCGAAATTATACTTTTGTATGGGAGGGGGTAGATCGGCAAGTGTGATCTCAAAAATTTTGACGCAGTTCTATTTAAACTATTTTCAATTGATTTTGTGCAAAGTTTCAAATTGATAGCTTTTACTAATTAGGTGATAATTAATTTCTTAAAAATGGTCGAAAAAATCATTTTGTATGGGAGGAAGTAGAAGCTTTCAAGGTATCCGACCAGTTTATATTTCATTCTTTTAAAGATTATTTTTAAATGCATTTTGCAAGTTTTCAAGTTTCTACTTTCAAATTTCATTCAAAAATTTTGATATTATGTGGTTTTTTCATTGCACATGAAACACCTTGTGCACGGTAGACCAGGGGGGTCGGTGCATAACAATTGTGGAATTTTTATTATTTTTTCTGTATGTACAACAAATAGATGTATCCACATGGAAAATTTAAATTTTGTACCTCTCACCAGAGCCCTTACAAAATCACACAAAATTTTCGACATTTTTGGTTACCACCTCCCTCCCCTTATACCTCCCAACGTAAAATTTTTACAAAATTTAAAAACTACTTAGTTCTACAATTTGACAAAGTTTTAATTTGATATCTGTACTCAATTTTGAATTATAACGGTTTGAAGTTTTGGAAAATGCATCATTTTTGAAATGCTCCCCATTTCCCCCCACTATTATTTTGTCCAAATGTTATATTTTTCTCGTATTTCTCTAGTATAGCTTAATATAGGTTCTAAGATTCAATTACATAGCTTAATAAATAGCCGAGATATTGATTTCTATTTGTTTTTCTTTGCAACCCCCCTGACCCTCCCCCTTACAATAATTAGCTTCTACCTAAACTGATTCTAGTAGATCTTAATACCATCTTAACGATCTCAAAATATCAATTTTTTATGGGAAGTAGTTTCGAAGATATTATCATTTGAAAAAAAAATTCGGCCTACAATTGGTTCTTAGCCCCCCCTCTTCGCACCCCAATGGATAAAAAAATTAAATTATTTTTAAAAGTTGTCCCACAAACCCCACTATATGTATGTTGAGTTTTAGTTTCCTAGCTGTTACCATGGTTGAGATATTTGAATTCGTATTTTTCGGCTTAAGCGCTCCCCCCGCCTCCCCCTCAACCCGTACACCCCCCCAAAATGGGTGTCCGCCTGAGATCCGCAACTATCTACAATCCCCCCAAGAATTAACTTTCTATCTTGAAGGGTTTTGGAGTTAATGTGCGCTGAGCGTACACGTCGGCGTACGGCGGACGGCGTACAGCCAGACGGATTTTTTTTTTGCATTTTTAGGCTAATTTAGTCATGAAACGCGAAAAAACAAAATTTCAGGGTAGCAAATTTTTTTTTCCCAAGTCGATCACAATACTTTATTATTAAAATAATAAAGTAATTGGAACAGATGAATGAAACTATGTATTAGGATCATGCAAAAGAAACTAAATAATGCTAATACAACCGTATTTCATTGATAGATCTGGAAACGCTTTATTTTCAGTTGGGCACATACTTTTTTTTTCATTGCTTCATATATAACATGCATATTTATAATAAAAAAAGGCATGGAGAACAAATGGACAGTGCGCGTTGCAAAATGTTAGACAGATACTAACGGCTAAATTCGAAACAAACTTGTAATTCAAATTAGTGCTGAACGACGCGCGCCATAATAGAGAATAGTGGCCAAAGTAATGTTTTTGTGAGTCAAAAAAGACGCAAAGGCATAATGTGTACATATAACGATCAAACACAATGCTAACTCTTGATATCGATCATAAAAAAAATCGAGTACAGTACGCATGACAAATATCAAGTTTCTTTTTGATTTTCTTCAAGTTCTTGCCTGCTTGTCGAATGAAATATCGGTAGACGGTATCATTGAATGGCGTTTGTTCTTTATTTTTCTGTCTCGATCTGTTTTTGAGTTCTTCTTTCACCCTTTCTTTCACTCTGTTGCCGTATTTCAGCGGAAACCTGGATCCATAATAGATGGAGACGTGAAACCCTGAAAAGGCACATCTTGATGAAAAAACCTTTCCAATGGTATTTAGTTTGATTAAGTTTGACCATTGGTTTGGGTTGTAGTACGTTTACAAGAAAACCTTTATTTTTTTAAATATGTCGATTGTCAATCAATCAGTCAATTTCCTTTGAAGACCCCTATAGGGGCATAGGACAGAAACATTTTTCTTCCACCAGAATCGGCCTCCCTTCGCATGAGTCGAACGATTACTTTCAATGTACTACCATCACACAAAAACACGAATTTGAAGCCTGCATCAAATACTCGCAGCTTCGTGCGAAAGAAGATATCTCTTAACCACCATAAAGGGGAAAGAATACCGAAAATCTGACGAGATTTTCTTATACGAGCCTCAATATCCTTTCGACAAAGCTTCCGAGGTAACAAAAATTTTGCTCCTCTTCCACATCTTGTCCATTAAGAACAATCGGTGCACTTGTGTACGAACTAATGTGCACATGCACATGAGTACTTGGTTTTCATCATCATTATTGGTGCGTCAGCCCAAATCGGGCGCTGGACTCCTGAAGTCGTCACCTCCAATCATCTCGATACAAAGACAACATCCTTCAGCTGCTAATTATACTCTAGATGAAATCTGAGAGTATATTGTGTTTGCCTTACCGTTTGTAACGCTAAGAAATAACGCTCGCACAGAGCCGCCAAGGGTACAGAAATATTAGTTGTCGCTCAAAAACCTCGATTCCGAGTGACCGTCTGTCTGTCTGTCTGTCTGTCTGTCTGTCTGTCTGTCCGTCTGTCCGTCTGTGCGTCTGTCTACAGCATAACTCTCGAAAGCTTTGAGCTACAGTGCTAAAAATTTTTGTGTGTCATTTTTAGTAAAAAAGTAACTTTAAGTTCGTGAATGGGCTACATCCCCCCACTCCTTCTACCCCCTCCCATACAAATTTCTTGAAATTTCGAAATATAAGGAAATTGATTTTTCTTTGAAACTATTTAAGCTATCGACTTGAAATTTAGGTCAAAGTATTATGATATAGATGTCATTAACATTACGGAATATTGATCCGATCCCTTCACTCCTTCTACCCCCTCCCATACAAGTGGACAATTTTGAAAAATACATATTTTCGATTTTCATTGAAACTAGTAAAGCTGAAAAGACAAAATTTTCCCAAAATTAGTTCTACTATAATTGCAATTAGTTTTAAAAAGAATTATCGACTTCACTTCACTCCTTCTACCCCCTCCCATACAAATTTCACGAAATTTTGAAATTTAAATTAAATTATTTTTCTGCGAAACTCTTGAAGCTATCAACTTGATGTTTTGTATAAGGCATAAAAACAGAAATATCAATAATGGGAAAAAAAATTGTTTTGATCCTTACACTCCTTCTACCCCCTCCTATACAAATGCATAATTTTTGTTAAATGCATTATATCGATTTCCATTAAAACTAGAAAAATTACAAACTTAAAATTTTGCCAGAATTTGTTTTTTTATAGTTCCAATAAATCCTGGAAAAATTATCAGCTCAGCTTCACTGCTTCTACCCCCTCCCATATAAATATCTGTTTTATAAATTCAAGAAAAGCATTTCACCTTCGAATATATGAGAGCTATCGACTTTGAAATTGAATCGAAGCATAGTGATAAGGATGATGATAAGCTGTTTCAAAATCATCTAAAACGTTCCACTTCCTCTGCCGCCTCCCATACAAATGCCCCAATTTCAGGAAAACTATGTTATGTCCAATTTCTTTGAAAATAATGAAAACTAAAAACTTTAAATTTAGCACGAAACATTTTACATGCCATTTTCGGTGTTATATATAAAAAATACAAACCTCCTCCTCTACTTCTACCACCACCCATGCAAAAGTCACTATTTACTATTCAAAAGAATTTGATATTTATACTCTAGATGAAATCCAAGTGAATATTATGTTTGCCTTACCGTTTGTAATGCAAAGAAATAACGCTCGCATTGAGTCGCCAAGAGTACAGAAATAGGTATTTGTTCTCGCTCAAAAACCACAATTCCGAGTGACCGTCTGTCCATCTGACAAAAAACTTTGAGTTCGAGAACGGGTCCCATCACTCCAACTTCTTCCACAACCTCCAATATAAATTTTACGAATTTTTGGAATATCATTTAATTTGTTTTTCTCCGAAACTATTACGGCTATTAACTTGAAAATTTTACAAAAGTATAGAAATATAAATACCATTAATGTAAAACAAATTCTTTTGATCCGCTCATTCCTTCTACTCCCTCACATGCAAATGAACAATTTTGAAAAATGCATTCTATCGATTTTCATTGAAACTAAAAAAGATAGAAACTTGAAATTTTGTCAGATTTTTTTTTTTTTGGTTTAATCACCATAAATAAATTTTTAACCTTACTTTACTCCTTCCACTACTAATCATACAAATTTTCTGAAAGTTAAAATTTTGGGGAAAATGATTTTGTTTTTTAAAACCTTTAGACCTATTGTCTTCAAAAATTGGTGGAAGCATAAAAATGTGATTGTACTTAACGTTTTGCAATTCTATTTCGATCAGCTTACTATTTCTATCCCCTCCCATACAAATGGACAGTTTTTAAGATTTGTTATTTCGATTTCCATACTAATTTTAAAAAGGTATAAACTTGCAATTTCGTCAGAATATTGTTTTTGGTAATAGTAATAAATAATAAAAAAAAAGTCAACTTCGGACCACTCCTTTCACCCGTTCCCATACAAATGACAAAATTCCAAGACGACAACATATTAACTTCTTTAAAATTATGAAAGTAACAAACATGAAATTTCTCAAAGAAAGCTTTTATTCCAACTCCAATTACATATTCCAAAATTATATATTTTCCGTCAATCCTTCTACCTCCCATACAAATCGCATAAATTTTCGAATTTGGCTCACTTTTTTATTTAATTTATTCAAGCTATCGTTCTAAAAACTACCATTTATCATTTTCGTATGAATAGTGAAAAAACCTTCCTTTACGACCTTCAGTACAAAAGAAAGCTCATTTTCTTTAAATTTGTAATTGCTGTCAGGCATGTAATTCAAATTATAACTAAGAGATTTAAAAGTTTCGAAATTCTATAACCTCTTCAACCACCTCCCAACCAAACGCCATAATTAAAATAAAATGAATTTTATGCTTTATTCAATTAGGAGATTTCCACACCACCTAATCCTTTGAAGGCTACGAGGTACTCTTTTGGCGCGTTAACTGTTTTTTCTTACATGACAGTTTCCCCATGAGGCCTATTAACATGAAAATAGCTATAACATAATAAAATGCAAGGGAAACTAACCTTGTAATAGTATCGCAATAGCATCATGGTAGCTGTAAACGGTTTCATAAATTGATGCTTGCGAACCTTCGACACTTGAAAATATCCAGTCGATTTGGGTGCCTAAATGCGTTGTTCCTATGTTTGCATGCAGCAAATTTCTTAGACCCAAATTTAAAAGAACCAAACTTAGTTCACTTCTATGATCAACCCTAAGATCAATGTTAAAATCGCCCATTACTATTAATTTATTAATATTATATTTGTCACAAAGTGTCCTAATTGTGTTCTTTACAATACGAACGTAATATGTCGCACTTCTATATAGCACCATATAATGGACGTCTAAATATTTGAAGAGAACATATTCAAAATGCCTCGATCCAGATGCATAGTCCTTCAGTGTTTCTACTATTACAATATTTTGCAAAAGTTCACGTTTTGCAAAACATATTATTCCCCTCGCTTTTCTGGCATGTCCACCAGAATCGCTGTCAATTCTAGAAAATAAAGAAAATCCTTCTAAAGAATAATCGTCCGCAGGTTGTGTCCAGGTTTCAACAAAACATAAAATATCCGCTGATAGCATCAACTTATCACTTTTGATATCAATGTAATGCACGTTGAAGCTTTGAACATTTTGGTAGAAAAGGAGCAGAGATTCCAACGGTCGTGATAAAATGTAACTAAAATTAAGATTTAATGACTTTTCCCTTCTCAAATATAATATTTCGGTCTCAAGAGGATCTGAGGAACTGAATGGCTTAGGTGGTACGAAATTTCCTAACAAATACAGTCCACTTGCTTTTGTCGCCCGACTGCAAGCAACGTAAAGAGAAGCTCTCGTCATTCCAGCCTTTAGATGGATCGCCACGGATGAATATGTTGCACCCTGACTCTTATGAATAGTTATTCCCTCTGCTGGTACAACCGGAAACTGACTTCTTTCGATACAAACTTGGTTATTTCTTTTATATTGAAATGATTTGGAACATTTCTCGATTGGTGTCCAACTGGAATTAATGGAACTCTGCATTTTGGATCTAGCTATTCGACCAACTGATTCATTACAAAAGTCAATCCACAACCTAACAGGTATAAATACTCCATCCCGTAAAGTACCTATGTCAATATGCATGAGCCTACCAGTAGCACCATTAACCAGTCCATCAGCAGTGTTAATGTTCATGATCATCATGTATTTTGCGCTTGCTTTCAGCATAATTTCTGATGCTAAGCCCATCGTTTCAGAAGGTTTAAAGGTTTTTACGGTCTTTAAGATATTTTGTTTGGAACTATCAGGTAAGGTACCGCGAACTTTATCAACCGCATTTGATACGTGGAGTTGAGTATTAATTAAATTCAATTTTTCTATATTGAATCGGTTGACTTCGTCGTTTGATCGAAACAAATGGATGCAATCTTCTGGTACATCAGAAGAATTGAATTGACGTCCCTTTAACAATGTGATATCTTCTTCAGTCATATGTCCACTAGCTAAATTATTGAGAGCCACTGCAAAACTAGCATCATCGCGTTGTCGCATAATCTCCGTAAGTTCGTAGTATTTAAACGAATCCCATAGCGGGGAGCCCACGAGTTTGGAATAGGGATCATTTCTATTACTGGCAAATACCCATCTGTCGCCCACAGGTGGAAGTTGTCTTAAATCTCCCAAGACTACTAGAGAGATGCCACCAAAAGGAAGAATACTTTTGAAAATTTGCTTCAGTCTAGAATCTAGTGAAGATAACATTTTGGCACCTACCATAGAAATTTCGTCAATAATAATTACCCTCAAATTTATTAAATTGGAGTACAAAGTATTCGCGACGTCATTGCTCAAAGGCCGAATTTCACCGGCACTTTGGTTAACAGGCAAAGCAAACATAGAATGCAAAGTGGATCCTGTTATGCTAAATGCAGCTTTGCCTGTTGGAGCACATAACAAAACAGTGACTAAATTAGGGTCAGTGCCAGCTTGCGCTAAATACCTTTTAGTCAGCGCTTGATATATTGCTGTGATGAGACGGCTTTTACCTACACCAGCGCCTCCACCTACAAATTCGTAAAAAGTATCATTTTTATTTACATTATGTAGAATGTGATTTAAGTATGACCGTTGTTTGTCATTTAAGGAGCGAATAAGAGCTAAAAATTCTATTTTCGGTATAATTGGGGGAAGTTTGATAAGTCTCATCCCATCATCATTATCATTATTACCTTCGTCCAAAATGTTAATATTTGGTTGAACTTCAGGTATAGCAAATGGGCGAAATTCCGTATCCAAATCTGCATCTTCATTCATGCCAGGATCTGTTTCTATTTCCATCAGATTAGATTCTCTTACCGATCTCAGTGCATCATCCAACTCGGAGTCGTTTTCAAAAACATTAAACATTTTTCGGTTGGTAGTAATCGTTTGACTATTTCGGGCGCAAATTTCTTCAGTATTTTTACCCAAAATGTCTTCAACTTCATTTCGCCATGACAGAAATAACATCACTTGCTCTCGGAAATAATTTTCCGAATCTTGGGAGAAATTGTAACGACGATAACGAATAATGCAAGGCTTAGTACGCTTTCGTATGAATCCGCTGCCGTCATTAAGCCTTAAAGGTTCTGACAGGTTAGAGTCTACAACAGATTCCAAATTGTCTTCTTCATTTTCATTATCATTATTCGTTGTATCGCGTCTAGTTCGACTGAATCTGTAAGACGCTACGAACTCAGCAAGGCAAATTTCTTCTAATATAGTCGGTCGTTGGACATAATGGTCTAGAATGCTCGAGACAAATATATCTGTAGAACTAGGATCCAAATCTTGAAGTTGTTGTCTAGATTTGACCATTCGAACACGTTCTGTTGGAGGCGAGGTATTTATATATTGTTCGGCATTGCTGCATTCTGATAAATGCATCCCTAGAACATTATATACTGCTTCTTGAGCAGAAATTTCGCTGCCAGATATAAATTTATTACCAAGATGCTGGAGTTTTCTCCTGATGTTGAAGTTACCATTTGCAATTTCATCCATTGCATCCGCTAATAATTTTGAAACTCCCCTATTTGACTTATTTATGTAGTTAATAATATAACTGCAGCAAGCATATGCATCCAAAATGAACTGAATGTCCATATTAGCGCGATGTAGGCGCAATATGTTGGGATTAAATGCATTCACTAGAATATCTTTGAAATCCCGTTGAAGATAAATTGCAGGTTTTTTCAATTGAGATCGTATAGCCAAAATATAGGTACTACGATCCATATTAACAGCTTCTAAGAACCCAGAAAACGTGTAAGAATTTGTATTTGAGTGGTCTTTTAAAAATTCAGATATTTTATTGTAATTTACTCGATTTTCTTCGCTATTTTCCGAATCCGGAAGAGGAGTTAAAATTGAAGTTTTTTCCATTGGAGGATAGGGCATACCGTACCTACATATATTCATTCCTCGAATTTCCCGGAGGCAAGAACGTGCGTGTGAATGTTTTTGGTAGACTGTGTAATTTAACAGCCCGTCATATTCACTGTCTGTCGTTACAAATTTATCAATAAATTGCTCAACAGTTTTGATACTTTCAGCATCCTCTAAATTTAATTTAGGAGCATCCTTTAACCAATACATTGCGTGAACATGCGGTGATCCCCTCTGCTGAAACTCAACCCGATAATAATAGTTTACGACAAAATGTTCCCCAAATATTCCTGAGCTGCTTTTGAAAAGTTTCAAAATTGCTCGAAATCGATGATCGAAATATCGGGCACAAGTGACGGGGTCAGACCGTATAAGTCTCGATTTCGTTCTAAAATCGAGATCGTCTGCATCTTGCTCAGAAATAATTTTTTCATCAACGACTTTTGACAGAATAACAAGTAGCTCTTGCCATTTTGTTTCTGCCGCTGATAAGGTTATAAAGAAAGTGGGCAATCCAAATTGCCGAATCATAGCAACCACTTTCTTTTTTTCACTCTCCCAGTGAGATGGAGATGACCTAATTCCCTTCAAAAGACGATATCCGGCATCATGTTGAACAAGATTGCTAACATAGTTCTCATCCAAAAGATTCGAGGCAGTATCAGGGGCACCAGGACGACTTTTTTTACGTAAGCATATGGAAACTGAACTTTTTATGTTCAACAGTTCATATTTTTTATATGTATACAGAAGTTTTTCTACTGTAGCACAGCGTCTGTCATATCGTCTTAGTTCGGATCTTGCTATTTTTGAATATGACAGTTTGGGGCCAGTTATTTCACGCGGAAAGCCACAATAGATGGATGGGAAGGAAAGTTCTTCCGCAGTATTATCAGAACTTATATCGACTGGGATCTGGCCTTCTCCCGGTGCAATCGCAATGTGTTCTAATGGGACATTATCTAAAAGGGTTTCTTGACCGCCAGGATTTAAATTATTCGGGGAAAAACTATCAAATTCTGGTTCATTTTCTTCAACTATTGCTTGTGGAACAGTACCTCTTAATTCATCGATGGTAGCAGCATCATTTGCAGTCACTGCAAAGTCTACTTCAGCGGATTGGGAATACCTTTGTCTCCACGCTTCTGAGAAAGATATTTGAGCATATAAGGGTTTTTCCATAAGATGTTGGAGAGCTAAAATTATAAGAGACGGGCGAATAGTTTCACTCATAAAACTATGATTGTATGCCAATCGTCTTTTCAAGTGAAGTTGGATGACATAAGATTGGTCCATTCTTCTCGGCAACATTGCTACTGTGGTATCAATGTTTATTGGGATATTAACGCACGCGCCTTTAATGCCGCATTGCCTGTCATATCCAAGCGACCGAATCTGCATAAATGGAATGCGTGGTGAAATTAGTCGCTGTTCTAGACAAGTCAATACTTTTAAGCAATTCGGTATATCACGAAATTCCAGACCGTTACCTAACCATATATTTGGGAATTTTCCAATCGTAACAAGGCGTCTACAGTTGGAACAAAATTTATAAATATTTTCAATATTGGGCATTTTTTCAGCTAAAAAAAATACTTTGTTCGCAAATTCGATTGAATATTTCTCTGAAATTTTCTGCTTGCTTAGAGTTTTTATTTGAACAGGAAACCATAAACCCCCGCAACACACACAAATTTCAGTAGGGCCCTGCTTAGCTATATCATCATAATTTGCTAACCACCTTTGATAATACCGGCGAGATTCGCCTTCCAAGTATTGCTCGTATTCATTATTATCCATATTTTGCCTTTCCAAAATATTCCTTCTTGATTGACGAGAGTTTTCCGCGTTTCGGTTTTCGTCCGATTCTCTATAAGCACGAACCCGTTGAGTGGATTGCAGAAGTATGTGTCGCCGATAATCCATCAATTGCGCACGCCTTTCTGATCGTCTCAACACATTTGTATTTCCCTCTGCAATACGGTACGAATCACTTAGACGTCTCATCCCTCGTCTTAATGAATCTCTAGCCTGTTCAACTCTCCTAGTAATTAGGTCTTGGCGTCTTCCCGCGCGAGCCCTGGTATCGGCAGCCTGTTCTTCTCTGCGAACAGTGGGATTAGAACGTCGTTCTGAGCGCCTTGCGGCGTCCCTACTACGTTCTTCCCCCCTAAAATTTAAATCTGCGCGTCTCCCCGCGCGAGCCCTGGTATCGGCAGCCTGTTCTTCTCTGCGAACAGTGGGACTAGAACGTCGTTCTGAGCGCCTTGTGGCGTCCCTACTACGTTCTTCCCCCCTAAAATTTAAATCTGCGCGTCTTCTCGCGCGAGCCCTGGTATCGGCAGCCTGTTCTTCTCTGCGAACAGTGGGACTATAACGTCGTTCTGAGCGCCTTGCGGCGTCCCTACTACGTTCTTCCCCCCTAAAATTTAAATCTGCGCGTCTTCTCGCGCGAGCCCTGCTATCGGCAGCCTGTTCTTCTCTGCGAACAGTGGGACTATAACGTCGTTCTGAGCGCCTTGCGGCGTCCCTACTACGTTCTTCCCCCCTAAGATTTAAATCTGCGCGTCTTCCCGCGCGAGCCCTGGTATTGGCAGTCTGTTCTTGTCTGCGAACAGTGGGACTAGAACGTCGTTCTAAACGTCTTGCGGCGTCCATACTACGTTCTTCCGCTCTAAAATTTAAATTTGCGCGTCTTCCAGCACGAGCACTGGTATTAGCAGCCTGTTCTTCTGCACGAACAACGGGATTAGAACGTCGTCCTGAACGCCTTGCGGCGTCCCTACCACGTTCCTCTCCCCTAAAATTCAAATTTGTACGTCTACGCGCTTGCGACCTGGTATTTGCAGCATATTCTTCTGCTCGAATACTGACATTGGAACGTCTGCTAGAACGCCTTACTGCATCCCTTACCCGTTCGTCGCTTCTTCGAACTAAATCTCTGCGTCTTGTCGCACTCGTTGCAACCCAGCGAGCTAAACGCTGTGAGTAACTTTCTTTAATTAATCTAGGCATTATCCAAATCTAGGGTAAAACTAGGCAATACGCAGATTTCACAGATTTTATATTCCTTAAAGGACTCTGTGGGAAAATAAGAAATACCTCTTGACCGTTCAACAGTTTTGAGCAAAGATCACGAGAAAGCTTGGTTGCTATGTTATCTCAGATCGCTTCTTCACGTTATCAGATACTTTACGTGAACAAAATTCGAAATTAATGAAAGTGCTTCCGGTGAGAAACAAATTAGTACTTCGAGTTCTGATGGTGTTAATGGTAATAATGATGCATCAACAACTTCATGAATAGAATCTTTTGCAAAAACTTTCGATGTATTCAACTACAATCGGCACCCTCTCAAATTCATATAAATCTTTCAAAATTTTTAACAGAAATTCATCCAGTACCTAAGTTACCATAAAAAAGCTACTACTACAAAGAAATAATTTAGTTTGAATTCTTTTTTATGTATTATTAAACTTTATAATAAAATTTAAATGTTTGATAGGAAATTAAAACGACTGATAACTTATTTATGTAGAGACATTTGGTTGTAAAAATATAGAATAATACTAAGATACCCTGTAGTCCGAGAATCATCAATATCTGCAGTCCCCCTCACTTCACATTCACTTCTCACATCAAATTTAATCAAATAACAATCAATCAAAATACAAAAAAAAATATAATATAAATTTTAAAAAATTCACAAAAATTCTAAATAGAAAATACGAACAGTAACTTCTATCGCGAAAAAATATGTATTGGCCATCAAATACTAGACCAAAGTTAAGAGTCAAAATAATTTTGGAAATTATCCTAAACTCATAGTCATTTATGACCATGGAAAAACCCGTTTAACTATTTATTACACATTCTCAAAACATTTTCGTTCTTATTACTCATGTCATAGTTCATTTTTAGGATAACAAGCAGAAACTATTGAAGGTCGTAAATCGCATTCCCTTTACCACCTAATAAAACTTTGAATTTTATTACCTATTCGAACTTATTTTCTGAAAATAAACAGCATACAGAAAAAATCCAGGCAAAGGTCCTGATCGGGGTTACTAGCGGAGGCTGTGTTTCGTATACGTGGTAGGTCTTACTATTAGGTCTGAGGCAATAAAGGAAAATTATCAGGAATTTATGCATTACCTCATTTCTAGTAATTCAGTGCAGGTAGTTACAAGTTAAAGTTCATTGAACACACAATCTGGGCATCGAAAGAAATAATTATGCAGAACGCAGTTATCCTAGTTATCTATTTACGAAACATCAACTTTCGCATATCGCATTACCGAAAGGAAGAATGTTACAGTTTCTAAATGAAACACTTTAAAAAATGTTTAATTGGTTATGTTTCATCTAGAGTATCGAATGATTGGGTCTTATGCCCAATCATAATTCTGTTATGTTTTTCAGAAAGATTTGTTAAAAGGAAGGAATTTACCTTAAAGAATTTACTTGTGAATAGATAACTCCGTGCCCGTATAATGGATTTCGTTTCAAATACCTAAACAAAATGTAAAATTTAAAGGGGTACACTAATTACTAAAATTCTAAAAACTAATCTAAATACTTTTATTTCGGAAGTATTACAAAGGAATTCTGGCAAAATTTCTTTGTAGCGAAGCGCATAATAATAATATAAAAGATAGTAGTTTGTGGTAGATCTACAATAGAAAATATCTGCTAATGAGGCGGACACAACTTTATTATTCTTGTAACAAGTTGAGGATGAGTGGGAAATCAATATGCAGGTTAGAAGGGATAGGAGAGACTAAGTGAGTGCGTGTTCTAGGGCACGGCTGTTGTCAATTCGCTGTATAGAGTGTGTAAATAATCAAGACCTTTTGAGACCAAAAGTTTTCTTTTAAAAAAAAATGTTTTTTTAGAGAAGTGATCTTAATTTTTTTATAATGTATAATTTAAATCTGGTAGTGTATTACCATTAGGGCCTTCAATCAAGGGATCGTGGCCTCGCCCAATCTCGATAGCGCCGGAAGCACAATCTCGGGATAAGAAACCCTATAGCACGTTAAAATCAAAAAAAAAAAAGTAATGCTTTTTAGATCAAAAAACTGTTTTTTAATGAAAAGAAAATGTTCTTTAATTTAAAGATATGAGTTATTCCTTGTTTTGAAAGAACTTTCTTTGGCTTAAAAAAATGTTTACTAAATTTTTTTTTTTAATTGAAGAAAAATTTTTTGGGCGCTAATTCATTACCAATTTTCTTTCTTTTAAAGCCTTTTTTTTAAATAGGGCAAAATTTCTTTGAGTGTAATGCTTCGTTTTCAAGAAACGTTCATTAAAGCAAAGAAATTTTTACTTAACTGAAATAAAAATTTTTTCTTGGAATTAAGGAAATTTCAATTTTTACTTTATTATTTTAATAATAAAGTATTGTGATCGACACAGAAAAAAATAAATTTGCTACACTGAAATTTTGTTTTTTCGCGTTTCATAGTAGTGGGTATGTAAGGCTTCTGGCTTTTTTTGACCTTTGACCTTTGACCTTGACCTTTGACCTTGACCTTTGACCTTGACCTTTGACCTTGACCTCGTTTGAACTTTGACCTTGACCTTTGACCTTGACCTTTGACTTAGTGGGGATCCAAACCGGCAATACTTATTAGTGGGGCCATCTTTTGTCAAACGGCGGAAACTCATTAGTGGGGATCCAGACCTATTAGTGGGGATCCAGACCGGCAATACTTATTATTAGTGGGGACCTAAGTAAAATTTTCAACCAACTGACCTAAACCGGAAGTGAAATAGATAGATGCTGGTTCTCCTAACTGACTTTTTTTTGAAATGCCAAGATTGATAAGAGTTGTACGAATTATGATTCATATATGATGAAATTGATATTTACATTGACAGGAATAAACACGAATTGTAAACAATTATATTTTTAGTTGGACTTTAAGAATGCTTTCGTTGTTTATATTGTGAAATAGGTTTTGATCAGCTTGTTTAGTTTTATGAATTAGGTGTCATATACATATGATGAAAATTGATAGATTGTGTGTATGGAGATTGTTATTGTTATTAATAACGTGATATTATTTTATGACGTCATCATCGAGTAGGAATAATTCTTTCGAATTGTTTATGGTTTAGAGTATTCATATGATAGGTTGTTTACATTTTTTTGTATGGAATTTTTATTATTTTATGACGTCATCATCAATTGGGAGTAATTGTTTGAATTGTTTATGGTTTAGAGTATTCATATGATAGGTTGTTTACATTTTTTTTGTATGGATTTTTTTTTGGTTTACGAGTGAGATTGATATGAAAATTTCACCTCAATTCGCTAACATATATGATCATTTTTTTGATAAACGAGTTCAAGGTCTAAGATTTGTATGAAAATAACTTGTATTTGTGGTAGATGAAGCACTTGTATGGTTACATGGATATAACGCTGTTATGCAATAGGGGTAAGCTTTGTATGGGATGTTGGTTAGTGATGATGTACTGACGTTCCATGACGTCATCAATTAGGGTTGCCATAAGGTCATCGATTATAGTTTCATGACGTCATCATCAATTGGGGTTGCCATAATGTCAAAAAAATAAAAATAAAAAATAAAAAAAAAAAATAAAAAAAAATTTAAAAAAAATTTAAAGAAAAAAATTAAAAAAAATTAAAAAAAAAATCAATAAAAAAATAAAAAAAAAAAAAAAAAAAAAAAAAAAAATAATAAATCATAAATTTACAGATTCGCATGACAATGTTCCTATGCCTAATACTGATAAACCCGATTAATGGGCTATTTAACGTACACGAACTGACAGGATTTACAGAAATACAACTTAACAAAGTAGAAATAGTGACCAAAGCAAATATTATCATACACATAATTGACATAAAAGAAATTTTAGACGTAATAAACGAATTTTCAACCAATACAGCTAATTTTAACGGAGAACAGAAGAACTTACTTATTACAGAATTAAAACAATTGACAAACAAAATTAAAAATATTTTAGGAATTATATAGAAATAGATAGAAAAGTGCTTTATTGAATATAGTCCGATGTACAGCAAAATGGTTATTTGGAACGATGGACGAACAAAACAGACTAGACACATAAAATCACATGAAGACGACAGACGAAAATAATCATAGTCTCATTACCGTAATAAACCAACAAATAATTATAAACAACAATTTAATGAATCTTTCAGACAGCTTAAAAATTGAAAAATAAATATATAGAACCATATCAACTACAACAACAACAACTACAACACTATAAAATACAACCAAACAACCATACAAACACCTGATACCAACTTGTACCCATATGATACCAATTTACCTTATTAAATTTTACTATAAGTTAAGAAATAAAAAAGAGTCTTGTGTGTTGTTATACTTGTATACCAAATTCTGATTAATATGCATATTTCAAGAAAAAAACAAACTGAATGATGGTTTTAAGCATATTTATTATCAAGATATTTTTTTTAAATAATAAACATAAGAAAATTACGATATGTATCGGTTATATTATATATAGAATAGCTATTTCTTTAACAATGAAACAGTTTTCAAATCCTCTAAATTTAATATTTATATTATTACTTCAGCTTTTCTCAATGCTTCAATGATGGCAACAATCTCGTTGATATGATAAATATCTCCCGCCTGTAGCGCTGATACAAGCAATTGTAACCGGTCCACCAATTCATTGGGGTCATCCCAAGAAATATACTGTTTTGGTTCGATTGATGTTTGTATTAAATCTCCTCCTCTATGAGTTAAAAGTTTGTTAATAGTTTTTGTATATTTATAGCCACGGTTTCCATTTATTTGTCTTTTGCTGGGTTCGCTTGATGTTTGTATTAAATCTCCTCCTCTATGAGTTAAAAGTTTGTTAATAATTTTTGTATATTTATAGCTACGGTTTCCATTTATTTGTTCTTCGCTGGTATAGTGACGTCTATAGGCATTAGTATCGAGCAGAATATTTCTATAATTCTGTAAATCATCTTTATTGTACAGAGTCTTATCTGGAACTTTCATAAATAGTAGCTCATATATGCCCGGAGTACCCTCATAGGTTTTATCTTTTATTAATATTTGACTACCATCGATTGTAAAAATCGAGTTTCCAATTTTCCATTGTTCATTTTCATGATAAACACCATAAGTACTATCAATGAAATCCGGATTATTTACAAATATATTTAAATATTTTGTAGGTATTTCATCAAATTCTCGCTCGTTCATATATTCAATGAGTTCTTGCCGACCTGAAGGAGTTGTCACATATTTACGTATGCTTCTTACATCCGGAGACTTTAATGGTGTTTCAAAAGTATCAGTTAGATTAAGCTTTCGTCCGAATTTGGGTGTTGGAGTTTCAAAGTCTACGTCACTTTCACTATCATCTGTAGATTGAGTTTCCATGTTTTCTTCTTTTTCAGGTTCATATTTACTATGATTATGATTTTCTACATCTCCTTCTCTTTTAGGCTCGAATTTACTGTATTCATACAGTTTAACTAATTTTTTAAGAGGTCTTGTGATTGGCTTAAAAGTTTGTTCTTGTCGAGTTTCAGCATTAACTCTACCTGTTTTGAATTGCTTATATTTTTTACGTAACGAGTTACTAGACTTTATAATTTGTATAAGAATATCTTTATCGGTCGACTTCTGCATTTTTCCTTCTTACACAACAACAACAGATTAACAGATATCGTACTGCTTCTGTACTGAGGTGTACTGCTTTAATACTGCTTCTGTACTGAGGTGTACTGCTTTAATACTGCTTCTGTACTGCTTTTGTACAGCTTTAATACTGCTTTGTACAGCTTTAATACTGCTTTGTACAGCTTTAATACTGCTTTGTACAGCTTTAATACTGCTTTAATACTGCTTCTGTACTGCTTTGTACAGCTTTAATACTGCTTTGTACAGCTTTAATACTGCTTTGTACAGCTTTAATACTGCTTTGTACAGCTTTAATACTGCTTCTGTACTGCTTTGTACAGCTTTGATACTGCTTTGTACAGCTTTAATACTGCTTCTGTACTGCTTTGTACAGCTTTAATACTGCTTTGTACAGCTTTAATACTGCTTTGTACAGCTTTAATACTGCTTTGTACAGCTTTAATACTGCTTCTGTACTGCTTTGTACAGCTTTGATACTGCTTTGTACAGCTTTAATACTGCTTTAATACTGCTTCTGTACTGCTTTGTACAGCTTTAATACTGCTTTGTACAGCTTTAATACTGCTTCTGTACTGAGGTGTACTGCTTTAATACTGCTTCTGTACTGAGGTGTACAGCTTTAATACTGCTTTGGACAGCTTTAATACTGCTTCTGTACTGAGATGTACTGCTTTACACAGCTTTATTACTGCTTTCAGGTTTTTAAATATAGTTTTTCAAACTTTTTTCTCATATTACTGAATCAAAGTCTTCATATTGATTATATATAGTTGTATTTATTTGATATTGGAATCAAGATAGGAAATAACTTCTCTTGGATGCTGAAAGTGAACAGAATTCAAAGCATATATACAGTATTCATATAAATCTAGAAACATGACTGCTGAGTGTTGAAGGGAAAAGTATAGATTTTTTTTTTTTTTTTTTTTGTTATTCGAGCCTCAATGTGATTACAATCAACCAAGTACAGCTGTGAGGTTGTATAGTTGGTTGTACAGCTGTGTGGTTGTATAGTTGGTTGTACAGCTGTGTGGTTGTATAGTTGGTTGTACAGCTGTGTGGTTGTATAGTTGGTTGTACAGCTGTGTGGTTGTATAGTTGGCTGTACAGCTGTGTGGTTGTATAGTTGGTTGTACAGCTGTGTGGTTGTATAGTTGGTTGTACAGCTGTGTGGTTGTATAGTTGGTTGTACAGCTGTGTGGTTGTATAGTTGGTTGTACAGCTGTGTGGTTGTATAGTTGGTTGTACAGCTGTGTGGTTGTATAGTTGGTTGTACAGCTGTGTGGTTGTATAGTTGGTTGTACAGCTGTGTGGTTGTATAGTTGGTTGTACAGCTGTGTGGTTGTATAGTTGGTTGTACAGCTGTGTGGTTGTATAGTTGGTTGTACAGCTGTGTGGTTGTATAGTTGGTTGTACAGCTGTGTGGTTGTATAGTTGGTTGTACAGCTGTGTGGTTGTATAGTTGGTTGTACAGCTGTGTGGTTGTATAGTTGGTTGTACAGCTGTGTGGTTGTATAGTTGGTTGTACAGCTGTGTGGTTGTATAGTTGGTTGTACAGCTGTGTGGTTGTATAGTTGGTTGTACAGCTGTGTGGTTGTATAGTTGGTTGTACAGCTGTGTGGTTTTATAGTTGGTTGTACAGCTGTGTGGTTGTATAGTTGGTTGTAATCACATTGAGGCTCGAATAACAAAAAAAAAAAAAAAATCTATACTTTTCCCTTCAACACTCAGCAGTCATGTTTCTAGATTTATATGAATACTGTATATATGCTTTGAATTCTGTTCACTTTCAGCATCCAAGAGAAGTTATTTCCTATCTTGATTCCAATATCAAATAAATACAACTATATATAATCAATATGAAGACTTTGATTCAGTAATATGAGAAAAAAGTTTGAAAAACTATATTTAAAAACCTGAAAGCAGTAATAAAGCTGTGTAAAGCAGTACATCTCAGTACAGAAGCAGTATTAAAGCTGTCCAAAGCAGTATTAAAGCTGTACACCTCAGTACAGAAGCAGTATTAAAGCAGTACACCTCAGTACAGAAGCAGTATTAAAGCTGTACAAAGCAGTATTAAAGCTGTACAAAGCAGTACAGAAGCAGTATTAAAGCAGTATTAAAGCTGTACAAAGCAGTATCAAAGCTGTACAAAGCAGTACAGAAGCAGTATTAAAGCTGTACAAAGCAGTATTAAAGCTGTACAAAGCAGTATTAAAGCTGTACAAAGCAGTATTAAAGCTGTACAAAGCAGTACAGAAGCAGTATTAAAGCTGTACAAAGCAGTATCAAAGCTGTACAAAGCAGTACAGAAGCAGTATTAAAGCTGTACAAAGCAGTATTAAAGCTGTACAAAGCAGTATTAAAGCTGTACAAAGCAGTATTAAAGCTGTACAAAGCAGTACAGAAGCAGTATTAAAGCAGTATTAAAGCTGTACAAAGCAGTATTAAAGCTGTACAAAGCAGTATTAAAGCTGTACAAAGCAGTATTAAAGCTGTACAAAAGCAGTACAGAAGCAGTATTAAAGCAGTACACCTCAGTACAGAAGCAGTATTAAAGCAGTACACCTCAGTACAGAAGCAGTACGATATCTGTTAATCTGTTGTTGTTGTGTAAGAAGGAAAAATGCAGAAGTCGACCGATAAAGATATTCTTATACAAATTATAAAGTCTAGTAACTCGTTACGTAAAAAATATAAGCAATTCAAAACAGGTAGAGTTAATGCTGAAACTCGACAAGAACAAACTTTTAAGCCAATCACAAGACCTCTTAAAAAATTAGTTAAACTGTATGAATACAGTAAATTCGAGCCTAAAAGAGAAGGAGATGTAGAAAATCATAATCATAGTAAATATGAACCTGAAAAAGAAGAAAACATGGAAACTCAATCTACAGATGATAGTGAAAGTGACGTAGACTTTGAAACTCCAACACCCAAATTCGGACGAAAGCTTAATCTAACTGATACTTTTGAAACACCATTAAAGTCTCCGGATGTAAGAAGCATACGTAAATATGTGACAACTCCTTCAGGTCGGCAAGAACTCATTGAATATATGAACGAGCGAGAATTTGATGAAATACCTACAAAATATTTAAATATATTTGTAAATAATCCGGATTTCATTGATAGTACTTATGGTGTTTATCATGAAAATGAACAATGGAAAATTGGAAACTCGATTTTTACAATCGATGGTAGTCAAATATTAATAAAAGATAAAACCTATGAGGGTACTCCGGGCATATATGAGCTACTATTTATGAAAGTTCCAGATAAGACTCTGTACAATAAAGATGATTTACAGAATTATAGAAATATTCTGCTCGATACTAATGCCTATAGACGTCACTATACCAGCGAAGAACAAATAAATGGAAACCGTAGCTATAAATATACAAAAATTATTAACAAACTTTTAACTCATAGAGGAGGAGATTTAATACAAACATCAAGCGAACCCAGCAAAAGACAAATAAATGGAAACCGTGGCTATAAATATACAAAAACTATTAACAAACTTTTAACTCATAGAGGAGGAGATTTAATACAAACATCAATCGAACCAAAACAGTATATTTCTTGGGATGACCCCAATGAATTGGTGGACCGGTTACAATTGCTTGTATCAGCGCTACAGGCGGGAGATATTTATCATATCAACGAGATTGTTGCCATCATTGAAGCATTGAGAAAAGCTGAAGTAATAATATAAATATTAAATTTAGAGGATTTGAAAACTGTTTCATTGTTAAAGAAATAGCTATTCTATATATAATATAACCGATACATATCGTAATTTTCTTATGTTTATTATTTAAAAAAAATATCTTGATAATAAATATGCTTAAAACCATCATTCAGTTTGTTTTTTTCTTGAAATATGCATATTAATCAGAATTTGGTATACAAGTATAACAACACACAAGACTCTTTTTTATTTCTTAACTTATAGTAAAATTTAATAAGGTAAATTGGTATCATATGGGTACAAGTTGGTATCAGGTGTTTGTATGGTTGTTTGGTTGTATTTTATAGTGTTGTAGTTGTTGTTGTTGTAGTTGATATGGTTCTATATATTTATTTTTCAATTTTTAAGCTGTCTGAAAGATTCATTAAATTGTTGTTTATAATTATTTGTTGGTTTATTACGGTAATGAGACTATGATTATTTTCGTCTGTCGTCTTCATGTGATTTTATGTGTCTAGTCTGTTTTGTTCGTCCATCGTTCCAAATAACCATTTTGCTGTACATCGGACTATATTCAATAAAGCACTTTTCTATCTATTTCTATATAATTCCTAAAATATTTTTAATTTTGTTTGTCAATTGTTTTAATTCTGTAATAAGTAAGTTCTTCTGTTCTCCGTTAAAATTAGCTGTATTGGTTGAAAATTCGTTTATTACGTCTAAAATTTCTTTTATGTCAATTATGTGTATGATAATATTTGCTTTGGTCACTATTTCTACTTTGTTAAGTTGTATTTCTGTAAATCCTGTCAGTTCGTGTACGTTAAATAGCCCATTAATCGGGTTTATCAGTATTAGGCATAGGAACATTGTCATGCGAATCTGTAAATTAATGATTTTTTATTTTCTTTTTTTTTTTTTTTTTTTTTTTTTTTATTTTTTTATTGATTTTTTTTTTAATTTTTTTTAATTTTTTTTTTTAAATTTTTTTTAAATTTTTTTTTATTTTTTTTTTTTATTTTTTATTTTTATTTTTTTGACATTATGGCAACCCCAATTGATGATGACGTCATGAAACTATAATCGATGACCTTATGGCAACCCTAATTGATGACGTCATGGAACGTCAGTACATCATCACTAACCAACATCCCATACAAAGCTTACCCCTATTGCATAACAGCGTTATATCCATGTAACCATACAAGTGCTTCATCTACCACAAATACAAGTTATTTTCATACAAATCTTAGACCTTGAACTCGTTTATCAAAAAAATGATCATATATGTTAGCGAATTGAGGTGAAATTTTCATATCAATCTCACTCGTAAACCAAAAAAAAATCCATACAAAAAAAATGTAAACAACCTATCATATGAATACTCTAAACCATAAACAATTCAAACAATTACTCCCAATTGATGATGACGTCATAAAATAATAAAAATTCCATACAAAAAAATGTAAACAACCTATCATATGAATACTCTAAACCATAAACAATTCGAAAGAATTATTCCTACTCGATGATGACGTCATAAAATAATATCACGTTATTAATAACAATAACAATCTCCATACACACAATCTATCAATTTTCATCATATGTATATGACACCTAATTCATAAAACTAAACAAGCTGATCAAAACCTATTTCACAATATAAACAACGAAAGCATTCTTAAAGTCCAACTAAAAATATAATTGTTTACAATTCGTGTTTATTCCTGTCAATGTAAATATCAATTTCATCATATATGAATCATAATTCGTACAACTCTTATCAATCTTGGCATTTCAAAAAAAAGTCAGTTAGGAGAACCAGCATCTATCTATTTCACTTCCGGTTTAGGTCAGTTGGTTGAAAATTTTACTTAGGTCCCCACTAATAATAAGTATTGCCGGTCTGGATCCCCACTAATAGGTCTGGATCCCCACTAATGAGTTTCCGCCGTTTGACAAAAGATGGCCCCACTAATAAGTATTGCCGGTTTGGATCCCCACTAAGTCAAAGGTCAAAGGTCAAGGTCAAAGTTCAAACGAGGTCAAGGTCAAAGGTCAAGGTCAAAGGTCAAGGTCAAAGGTCAAGGTCAAAGGTCAAGGTCAAAGGTCAAGGTCAAAGGTCAAAGGTCAAAGGTCAAAGGTCAAAAAAGCCAGAAGCCTTACATACCCACTACTTTTCATGACTAAATAAGCCTAAAAAAGCAAAAAAAAAAAATCCGTCCCGCCGTACGCCGTACATATGGACTCGTACCTCCAAGACCGTTAAAGGTAGAATGTTGATTTTTGGGTGGGTTATTGACTTAGTAAATGAGCTCCATTATCCAAATTTTAGGGAGTGTGGGGTGGAAGGGAGAGGCGGGGGGATGGAAAATACACAATACAATAATATACACTTGCTAATATCTTCACCACGAATGCAGATAGAAAAATGAAAATCAGCACACGTATAGAAAAAGTTGTGGGACATATTCCAAAAATAATTTAATTTTTTTATCCATTGGCGTCCGTAAAGGGGGGGCTAAAAACAAATTGTCGGCCGAATCTTTTTTTGAAATGGTTATATCTTCGAAACTACTTACCATAAAAAATTCATATTTTGGGACAATTAAGATGGCGTATAGATCCACCAGAATCAGCTTAGAAATAGGCTTATTATTGTGAAGGGAGGGGTCGGAGGGGGTGCAAGGAAAAACACTTAAGAATTAATATCTCAACTATCTCTTAAGTTATGTAATTGAAATTTAAAACATATACTAAGCTATATTAGCGAAATACAAAAAAAATATAAAATTTGGACATAATGGTAGTGGGGTGAAATGGGGAGCATTTGAAAAATGGTGCACTTTTCAAAATTAGAAATCATTATATCTCAAAATTGAGTACGGATATCAAATTGAAAATTTGTCAGATTATAGAACTACATAATTTATAATTTTGATAAAAATTTTAAGTTAGGGGGTGTAAAGGGAGGGAGGTGGTAAGCAAAAATGTCGAAAATTTTGAGTGAATTTTTTGGGACTCTGCTCAAAGATAGAAACTTTAAATTTTGCATGTGAATACATCTATTTGATATACGTAGAAAAAAAATAATAATTTGATCCACAATTGTTATGAACCGACCACCCCGGTCTAATGGGCACAAGCTGTTTCATGTGCAACGAAAAAAACACGAAAACTGAAAATTTTTATACTCTAGATGGAATCTGAGAGTATTATAAGTTTGCTCTAAGGTTTGTAACGCCAAGAAATAAGGCTCGGAGAAAAAAATGATGAATACAGAAATTAATATTATCACTCAAAAATCTCAAAACCGGATGTCCGTCCGTCCGTCCGTTCGCTCTCTAGCTTGAGAACGCGTTGAGCTGGAAAGCTCAAATTTCGTACACATCGTTTTTGACAAAAAAGTAAGGTCAAGTTCGTTAACGGGCCAAATCGCTCCACCCCTTTTACCCCCTCCCATACAAAATGACACAAATGCGCAATTTGACAATAAACGGATTTGCTCAAAAAGTATAAAAGCTATTGGTCTGAAATTTGGAATATATTACTTTTATGATAATAAAAATCTACCATATAAAAATTATGCGTGTCCCCTTTCTCCTTCTACCACCTCCCATACAAACTGTACTTGTCATGAATTACTCTAAGCCAATTTACTCAGTGCGTATAACATTTAGCAAGCTGAATTTCTGCACTTAATATTTATTTAAAATTGTTAGTAAGGGTAAAAAAAATTAGACGATTAGCTCCACCCCTTCTACCCCCTCCCATACAAAATGACACAATTTCCCAATTCGGCTATAAATGGATTTGCTCGAAAAGTATAAAAGCTATTAGTCTGAATTTCGGGATATATTACTTTCATAATGATTCCAATATACAGTATAAAAATTATTTGCGTCCTCCCTCTCATTCCAAACCCTCCCATACAAACTACACTTTTTCATAAAATGCTCTAATCCGATTTTCTCAGAACATATAACATTTATCGAGCTCACATTTTGTAATAAATATTTATTTAGCATTATCACTAAGATCAGAGAAAATTATTTGATTAGCTTTACTGCTTCTACCCCCTCCCATACAATATGACACAGTTTCACAACTTCACAAAAAAATCTATTTTCTTCAAAAGTATGAATTTTACTGATCTAAAATTTAAGAGATGTCAATTTTATAATATTCATAGTTATTTCTGAAAAAATCAGTAAAATCCCCCCACTCTTTCTACCACCTCCCATACAAACTGCACATTTCAACTAAATCTAACACACTAATTTTCTCAGCTCCTATTCAATTTTTGGAGTAAGCATTTTGTATAAAACATTTTTATAGCTACTTTAGCATTCTAACACTCCCCATACAAAATTTCTTGGGATCAGAAAAAAATCTATTTCATCTAGAGTAACGTAAGATTGCGCTTTACGCGCAATCGTAGTCCTATTATGTTTTTTAATATGGCTTTGCTGTCTTCATCGATTGCGTGGCTTACCTACTGGTATGGTACCATTCGTTTTCCTTCAAGAGTACATATCGTCCCTACCATGACAAACTATCGAATGTGAAAAAGTTGTTTTTTCATATTCAATACCCTGCTCTTGCATTGGTCTTGCATTGAGGACAATTCGCCTTGTGGCAAAACCTCAAATCACGATTCGCCTTGTGGCAAATCCTCAAATCTGTAGCCCTTAAAGAAACGCTGAAAATGTTATTTCCAGCGTTCCTTTAGGGGCTACAGATTCGAGGTTTTGCCACAAGGCGAATCGACGACTTTTTCACATTCGATAGTTTGACATGGTAGGGACGATATGGGGATTCTTCTATCTTCTATTTGCTCTACATTGCCAGCCAATTGCAGCTTACGTAGACCGATTACTTGGTTTTACGAATATTTATTTACAGTCCTGCCTCTTATTATTATTTTTTAAGTAGCCGAACACAACTTTAATGTAAATTACACAGTCATGTTGGTAAGGCAAAAACAAGGAGATAAGGAGTTAAGGTTAAACGGGATTCAAAGGGGGGAAAGCCTAAAATGCCGGTGGACGTTGAGTTTGAAACGTCGAAGGTCGTATGACAATGGGAATACAGCTTCAGGCAATGCATTCCAGAGCTTAGAAGTTCGGGGTATGAATGACTGCCTATATTTCACTGTGCGGGAAGTTGGAAGCTTAACAGTTAACTCATGTGCACTTGAAGCTATGTGAGTGTTTCTAGGAAATGAGTACAGAGGTGGAATAAACTTAACAAGTTCCTCACTGAATTTACCATGAAAGTAGCGGTAGTAAATGCTTAGTACTCCGACATTTCTGCGATGCTTTAGGGAGTCTATAGAAACCGTGTTGGCTTCATCTCCAATTAGTCGGAACGCCTGTTTCTGGACACGGTCGAGCATCGCAAGTTGCGTTTTGGGGTGCCCAAGCCCATAAATGCGAATCGTACTCGAGGCGTGGTCTAATGTAGGCCTTATAGATATTTGCTAGGTCACTGGGAGTCAAATATTTTTTACATCATCGGAGAACTCCTAGGTGTTAGGAAGCGTCAAGTGCTACGTCGAGTATGTGCTGGTTCCAATTAAGATGGTTATTTATTTTGATGCCAAGGATTGAGAAGTATTCGGAAGAGTTTAGTAGGACACCACCGAAGGTTACATTAGAAACCGACATCGGGATATCACGTTTAAGGGAAAGATGACAGACCTGAGTTTTTGAGGTGTTCAACTCTACTCTATTTATCCTGCCCCATTCCAAGATTAGGTTCAGGTCAGAGTTCAATGATCCAAATAGTTCGGCACGTTTAGATGCTACCGGGACACGGTCAGCGTTAGTAATCGAGTCGAGTACTGTCATCTGCAAAGCACTGTATCGGATTGAGCGTTGATGACATAAGGTCATTGATAAAAATAAGAAAGAGTTGGGTGATAAAACAGAGTCTTGGGGGACTCCGGAATCTATGGGAAAGGGAGAAGATGCGACGCCATCCAATACGACTTGTGTGGTGCGTTCATGTAAGAAACTCTCGATCCATTTTACAAGGTTATTATTAAAGTGAGCTGCTTTGAGCTTCACTAGGAGACAATTGTGCCAAACTCTGTCAAACGCTTTAGCGATGTTAAGCGCCAGAACTTGACCTTCGCCAAATTTATAGATGCAAGAGTTCCAACGATTAGTCAGATATTCCAAGAGGTCACCTGTAGATCGTCCGGAACGGAATCCGTATTGGCGATCATTGATAAGTTTGTTATTTTCAAGATAGCGGACTATTTTGCGATTCACAGCCGTTTCCATCACTTTGGACAGAACGGAAGTAATGGCGATGGGGCGATAGTTGGCGGGCAACGCTTTGTTTCCTTTCTTGAGAATCGGCTGAACTTTCGCCATTTTCCACGTGCGCGAAAAGTGTCCAGAGGAGTAAGAGAGATGGAATAAATCGCGCAGCGGCTTAGCCAGGGACGCAAAACAATTTTTTAGAACTAAGGGAGTATTACCATCGGGACCTACAGATTTCTGAACATTGAGCTCACTAAGAATTCTGGAGATATGTCGTGTGTGAAAATGAATCTAAGATAGACGAAATTTAGATGGTGTTACAAGCGGGGGAGACTGGTTTGTCGCTGGCAGCCTGGAGTTTCGTGCGAAACTTGCTGCGAGAAGATTGGCTTTCTCAACAGGATGGATTACAATTCGGTCCCCATCTAGAAGAGGTGATGCAGATGATTTTACATAGTTGCTCTTGACCGTTTTAACAAATGAGCAAAAAGATCTCAAGCCATTTGGTGTTTCTAGAATTTTCCGTCGAAGTTTTTGGTCGCGTTGAAACTTAGCACTTTTCAAAATCGATTTGCATGTATTCCTTGACACGTTGTAAAGAGATCTGTTGGCAAACGTTGAGTTGCTCTTGAAAATTTGAAAATATTTCTTCTTGTTCCGGATGGCCGTAAGACAATCTTTAGTAAACCACGAGTCCTTCGACGATTTGATTCCTTTATAATTAAAGGGTATGAAGAGTTCCATACCCTTAAGCATGTTTTCGGTTACAAGCTGACAAGCTGTATCAAAATTATTAGACTCGAAATACAATTTTTAATTAAAGGCCTTGAAAAACTGTTTTAATGCTCCCAAGTCTACTTTTTTGTAATGCCTCTTAGAATGCAACGGGCGTACATTTGACTTCAAGTCCAAACGGTTATGTGTAAGTAAGCACACGCCATCAGCACAATAGGGGTGACTCGAGATGCTAAACATTTATCTTCTCCACCTTCCAGTGTAGCCTTCAAGATATCATTTACTACTACCAGAAATAGGGCTGGTGATAATACGTAGCCTTATCTGACGTCCGTTCGCAGACTGCTAAAGTGCTCTCTAGAATTCTCAGTAATCCTATTGAGGATTGCCTTAGCCATGATTTTCGAAACGGCAGAAAGTAAACATATACTAAGCCAATTACTACAATTCCGAAGGTCGCCCTTCTTCAGGATTTTCACAATAACGCAATAACACAGATGTCTTATTCATTCCACACGTCGGTATAGAGTGGTAGGAATATATCGGCTGCTGTTTCGTGTCCGCTTTGAGTAGTTCGATTGGTTAAGAGCTTTCTTCGTCCGAATGACGGAAACTACTTTTTCCTTATCTGGTGGATCGTTCCTAATGAAAAATTGTTGTAGTTAGATGTATGGCAATTGTTCTGATTCTGGGATACCGTCCTTTGAAAAGATCTTCAAAATTTCTTTTATTGACGCAACTGGTGTTCACTTATATTAAGGAAAGATTCGTTGAAATCTCTCATCAGATTGTTGGCCATGAAATTTTTGGTCGTCAACTGTTTCATAATTGTAAATAGTGAACTAGGGTGTAGCCTAGTGGGTAGCGTTTTGGGCTTGTGATGCGAAGGTCGTGCGTTCAAATTCCGGTCGGCGCAATACATAATTCCAGCACATTGCCTACTTGGATATACCTTGGTCACCTCAATCTACGAAAATAAAATATTCATAAAAAGAGGGTTGAGCGAAGAGCAAACAACCCTTCTGCAATAAGTAATGAAAAATGTTAAGAAACCTGAATATCAGGAGGCCAAGGTCCGATTTGGGCTGTAGCGCCATTGTAAGAAGAAGATGAAATAGTGAACTCATATCCCCAAGGGAAGCCGCAGATTCCGTCATATTGGCCAGATCTTTAATGGCTCTTTTATGTTGCGTCTAGCAGTCTTGGAGCTATCTTCTATTTGCTCTACATTGCCAGCCAATTGCAGCTTACGTAGACCGATTACTTGGTTTTACGAATATTTATTTACAGTCCTGCCTCTTATTATTATTTTTTAAGTAGCCGAACACAACTTTAATGTAAATTACACAGTCATGTCGGTAAGGCAAAAACAAGGAGATAAGGAGTTAAGGTTAAACGGGATTCAAAGGGGGGAAAGCCTAAAATGCCGGTGGACGTTGAGTTTGAAACGTCGAAGGTCGTATGACAATGGGAATACAGCTTCAGGCAATGCATTCCAGAGCTTAGAAGTTCGGGGTATGAATGACTGCCTATATTTCACTGTGCGGGAAGTTGGAAGCTTAACAGTTAACTCATGTGCACTTGAAGCTAGGCGAGTGTTTCTAGGAAATGAGTACAGAGGTGGAATAAACTTAGCAAGTTCCTCACTGAATTTACCATGAAAGTAGCGGTAGTAAATGCTTAGTACTCCGACATTTCTGCGATGCTTTAGGGAGTCTATAGAAACTGTGTTGGCTTCATCTCCAATTAGTCGGAACGCCTGTTTCTGGACACGGTCGAGCATCGCAAGTGCGTTTTGGGGTGCCCAAGCCCATAAATGCGAATCGTACTCGAGGCGTGGTCTAATGTAGGCCTTATAGATATTTGCTAGGTCACTGGGAGTAAAATATTTTTTACATCATCGGAGAACTCCTAGGTGTTAGGAAGCGTCAAGTGCTACGTCGAGTATGTGCTGGTTCCAATTAAGATGGTTATTTATTTTGATGCCAAGGATTGAGAAGTATTCGGAAGAGTTTAGTAGGACACCACCGAAGGTTACATTAGAAACCGACGTCGGGATATCACGTTTAAGGGAAAGATGACAGACCTGAGTTTTTGAGGTGTTCAACTCTACTCTATTTATCCTGCCCCATTCCAAGATTAGGTTCAGGTCAGAGTTCAATGATCCAAATAGTTCGGCACGTTTAGATGCTACCGGGACACGGTCAGCGTTAGTAATCGAGTCGAGTACTGTCATCTGCAAAGCACTGTATCGGATTGAGCGTTGATGACATAAGGTCATTGATAAAAATAAGAAAGAGTGTGGGTGATAAAACAGAGTCTTGGGGGACTCCGGAATCTAAGGGAAAGGGAGAAGATGCCACGCCATCCAATACGACTTGTGTGGTGCGTTCATGTAAGAAACTCTCGATCCATTTTACAAGGTTATTATTAAAGTGAACTGCTTTGAGCTTCACTAGGAGACAATTGTGCCAAACTCTGTCAAACGCTTTAGCGATGTTAAGCGCCAGAACTTGACCTTCGCCAAATTTATAGATGCAAGAGTTCCAACGATCAGTCAGATATTCCAAGAGGTCACCTGTAGATCGTCCGGAACGGAATCCGTATAGGCGATCATTGATAAGTTTGTTATTTTCAAGATAGCGGACTATTTTGCGATTCACAGCCGTTTCCATCACTTTGGACAGAACGGAAGTAATGGCGATGGGGCGATAGTTGGCGGGCAACGCTTTGTTTCCTTTCTTGAGAATCGGCTGAACTTTCGCCATTTTCCACGTGCGCGAAAAGTGTCCAGAGGAGTAAGAGAGATGGAATAAATCGCGCAGCGACTTAGCCAGGGACGCAAAACAATTTTTTAGAACTAAGGGAGTATTACCATCGGGACCTACAGATTTCTGAACATTGAGCTCACTAAGAATTCTGGAGATAAGTCGTGTGTGAAAATGAATCTAAGATAGACGAAATTTAGATGGTGTTACAAGCGGGGGAGACTGGTTTGTCGCTGGCAGCCTGGAGTTTCGTGCGAAACTTGCTGCGAGAAGATTGGCTTTCTCAACAGGATGGATTACAATTCGGTCCCCATCTAGAAGAGGTGATGCAGATGATTTTACATAGTTGCTCTTGACCGTTTTAACAAATAAGCAAAAAGATCTCGAGCCATTTAGTGTTTCTAGAATTTTCCGTCGAAGTTTTTGGTCGCGTTGAAACTTAGCACTTTTCAAAATCGATTTGCATGTATTCCTTGACACGTTGTAAAGAGATCTGTTGGCAAACGTTGAGTTGCTCTTGAAAATTTGAAAATATTTCTTCTTGTTCCGGATGGCCGTAAGACAATCTTTAGTAAACCACGAGTCCTTCGACGATTTGATTCCTTTATAATTAAAGGGTATGAAGAGTTCCATACCCTTAAGCATGTTTTCGGTTACAAGCTGACAAGCTGTATCAAAATTATTAGACTCGAAATACAATTTTTAATTAAAGGCCTTGAAAAACTGTTTTAATGCTCCCAAGTCTACTTTTTTGTAATGCCTCTTAGAATGCAACGGGCGTACATTTGACTTCAAGTCCAAACGGTTATGTGTAAGTAAGCACACGCCATCAGCACAATAGGGGTGACTCGAGATGCTAAACATTTATCTTCTCCACCTTCCAGTGTAGCCTTCAAGATATCATTTACTACTACCAGAAATAGGGCTGGTGATAATACGTAGCCTTATCTGACGTCCGTTCGCAGACTGCTAAAGTGCTCTCTAGAATTCTCAGTAATCCTATTGAGGATTGCCTTAGCCATGATTTTCGAAACGGCAGAAAGTAAACATATACTAAGCCAATTACTACAATTCCGAAGGTCGCCCTTCTTCAGGATTTTCACAATAACGCAATAACACAGATGTCTTATTCATTCCACACGTCGGTATAGAGTGGTAGGAATATATCGGCTGCTGTTTCGTGTCCGCTTTGAGTAGTTCGATTGGTTAAGAGCTTTCTTCGTCCGAATGACGGAAACTACTTTTTCCTTATCTGGTGGATCGTTCCTAATGAAAAATTGTTGTGGTTAGATGTATGGCAATTGTTCTGATTCTGGGATACCGTCCTTTGAAAAGATCTTCAAAATTTCTTTTATTGACGCAACTGGTGTTCACTTATATTAAGGAAAGATTCGTTGAAATCTCTCATCAGATTGTTGGCCATGAAATTTTTGGTCGTCAACTGTTTCATAATTGTAAATAGTGAACTAGGGTGTAGCCTAGTGGGTAGCGTTTTGGGCTTGTGATGCGAAGGTCGTGCGTTCAAATTCCGGTCGGCGCAATACATAATTCCAGCACATTGCCTACTTGGATATACCTTGGTCACCTCAATCTACGAAAATAAAATATTCATAAAAAGAGGGTTGAGCGAAGAGCAAACAACCCTTCTGCAATAAGTAATGAAAAATGTTAAGAAACCTGAATATCAGGAGGCCAAGGTCCGATTTGGGCTGTAGCGCCATTGTAAGAAGAAGATGAAATAGTGAACTCATATCCCCAAGGGAAGCCGCAGATTCCGTCATATTGGCCAGATCTTTAATGGCTCTTTTATGTTGCGTCTAGCAGTCTTGGAGCTGTATATGAGCATCGCGGTAGTTCCGTCTCAAGTCGGGAGTTCTTTGGTTGACATCAAGCTTAGAGATGATGGCTAATTTGACTTTTTTCCGATCGCCAACCTGGTGGTATACTCGCATTTCAGGTACGGTCTTCAAGTTTATCAGTAAGTTTGCGCTTTATTTGAAGAATTTGTGGCATTTGGACAGCTGCTGTGCACAATCTCAAGAAGTCAATCATCAAGTGGTGATCGCTCCCTAAGCCAGCTCGACGTTTCACTCGCACATCGAATAGTCATTTTATCCATAGGTGACTTATGGCCAAATGGTCGATTTCGTCCTGTGTTACAGCATTAAGCTCGGTCCACACCATATAATATAACATGCTGTATAATCATGTTATGTAACATGTTATACAATTTCTGCAAAAATGTAACAAGACTTGATGTTACATAACATGTTATATGCTATCGGTCGAGTGTCGGTAAGCATCAAAGGAAGTTATATAATATTGTTATGTGAAATGTTGCAATATCGATCACATTTGCGTAGCATGTTATAAGAGCTTCGGTCTCATTTTGATTGTCAAAGTGCGAGCATGGAGTGATCCCATCAAAGTTTAGAATTGTTAATTGAACTATTTCGCGAAAAACCCGAACTGGGCGTCATGCGAAATCCTTATCATAAGATAAGAGAGAAAAAACATGACGCGTGGATGGAAATCACAATGTCATTAGGAACCAATAAGACAGCGACTGAAAAACAAACATAACATGAGTGCGAGGTTTTTTGTGATTTTTTGAGACAACTATAATCATCATGCAACTGATACATTTTAAATATCAGATCAGTAACTTTCATGCTTTTCAGGCAAATCGAATTTTGGAAAATATTTGATATTGTATGAGAGGGGTAGAAAGGGAGAAGGTTATCGACTTACTTTTGCCCGATATTCATTCTAATTCTAATTAAGGACTTAGTGCAAGATCTGAGCTCGATAAATGTTATACGTCCTGAGCAAATTGGTGTATACTATTTCGTGAAAAAGTGCAGTTTGTATGGGAGGTGGTACAAAGAGTGAATTAATCCGTATACCATAGATCACATTAATGATAAAAATTATATATTCAAAATTTCAAATTATTCGCTTCTATGATTTTCAAAAAATTGTATTATTATATATTTTTGAAAATGAATCATTTTGTATAAGAGTGGGCAGAAGGCGTGGGGGTATTGAAATAAGATCACACGCAGATTACATCTCGGTGCATACCTAATAAACTGTGAAAGTTTCTTTACAATTAGTTCAGCCGTTTTTGCGTGAAAACCGGAAAGACAGACAGAAAAAATTGTTAAAAACGTTTGTTTCTGCTTAGTTATTGCTAAAATAAAGCAAAAAACTTACTTATAGCCATTTATAAACAAATAACAGACACACACTACAATTATATTTATATGTATTGATAATGCTCCATTTAACGGTCGATCACTGATATTGACCAAGTGGCTCCAGCCCTTCTACCCTTCATTTAATGTTCGAATTTTCCAGAAGTCAATCATAGTTAGTTTTCGAATGCTAAAAGTCATTACCGTAGAGTTCGTCCGTATCCAAGGCGCTGTATCCGTGTCTCGAATCAGTTAGATTTTAAAATCTCGGATGATAAGCTCATGATCTAGTATTCATTTACTATTTAAAGTGTAAACAGGACTGACTATTTTCTACTGCCCCCATATCATGAGGTTTTTAAAGGACTATGTAATCAAGTTCCGAAAATAATTTCTTTACCATTGAGCGTAATGCAATTCACATCATGAATCTGCAAGGATGGGGAGACTATACGATGGTTTATTGGCTTTGTCTCGCAGATCTGTCCAGAACACAAAATTTCAGGAGATGCGATAAACATTGGTCATTAGACTGCAAACATGAGTCTGATTTTCAAACATTCAATAAAAACGTCCTCACACTACGGAGAAATCATTACCCAGAAGTAGCAAAAGCGAGACTTAGTATCGTCAGAAAGCAACTATTGAATGTATTTTTCTCTTTATTTATGAGGAATTATATGTATCTAAAATACATTCTTAAATAGTCTAAATTAATGTTACTTTCTCCCATTTCAGGGCGACCAACGATGTATCACTAAAACCACACTATAAAAAACACTTTTGAACTATCATAAATTCAAGCTTAAGATTTTCCCTCGTATAATTTTCTGGTGTGCAGCACATGCACGAAATTGCACATAAATCTTGAAACGATGTCATTTGAAAAAGGGGCGATCTCTTTGGATATTGGTGTTTGTTATTCGAAAAGATTTTTAATCGTTCAGCTGTACTATAGACGTATTAAATTTGATCTGGAACATATTGAAAGCATTTTTAAAAGAAATGCTTGGGAGTATGCAATTTGTATAGAGCTATCTTTCAACTATTTAATAGTCGTGAATAATGGAAAATAGATAATTGGATTTTTTTTTCGATAAATCGAAAAATACTGTGAAATAGTGTGAAGTGGACTGAATTGATTTCTTTTACTTTAGCACTGGAGAATAATGTTCAAAATCATTAGACAGAAACCGGTTGTAATTTCCCAACGAGAAATGTAAAGTTCCGTAGAATGCTTCATCATTAATGTCCTAGACTAGTAAGGTGTTCAAGCTTCTCATTATATTTGCATTACAAATCAGTAAATATAGCAAATGGAAGCATTACTCTTTCAAATATGAGTAAGACTTCCAATTGCAATTCAGATTATGCAGGGGTAAGCTACTCATGGGTCTTATAAACCTGACTTGCCTAGACCGTCGATTATTCTTTTAACAGATTTTAATGATTTTTGTTATATGCAATTTAGGCACAACCACAGTAATGGAGGGAAGGAATGGGATTGGGAAGGTTAAAGAAGGGGAGTGATATCGACCGAAACGAGTGGTGAAGCTGGTATATTTTTCAGCTGTGTGAAACTGTTTCACTTTTACATCGTTTGCCCATTTTATTTCGAATAATTTTTTATTGCCAGTAGCAACTGAAAAATAAACTGCCAACAAGTCGGCGTTATTACTTTTGTTTTGCCTTCGGTAATGCTCAGCCCAACTTCTTTTGCGGCGGAGTCAAGATTGACAAATACCTCCTTAGCACTAGGGAAGGATTTTGCTAGGATGTGAATGTCGTCATCGTATGCTACTACTTAGTTGGGTGGATTTGAATAGTAGTTTCCCGTTGGTGTCGACTGGGATTTTTCGGACGATATACTCTAGCTGAATCAAATTTGGAGGTGTGGGATCAGACACTATGCACCCGTTCGGATCAATAAAAATAAACATAGAGGCCAAACATTTGAAGAAGTTTTCGACTTTATGTCTACTGATATCGTCGAATATTCCAGATCTATTTCATATTTTTGGTGTTATTTCTCTCTTTTACCTATTCTCGGCAACCTATTTAATTTATCCCTTCGATCCGGTGTTTTTTCCTTCTTATGGAAATTTTGTACTATTACACCTTTACATAAATCTGACAAGCGCGATGTTGTGAGCAATTACGGGCAAATTGCCATTCTTCCTTGTATTGCTAAATTGTTTGAGTCAATTGCTTGTGATGTTTTGTACTTCCATTCTAAGTCGATATTAGGACCGTTTCAGCATGGCTTTGTGAAAAGCAGATTCACCGTTACCAATTTCAAGCAATTTTCTACCTTCTGTCTTTGTGCTCTCGAGAAACGGCAGCAGGGCTACTGCATTTATACAGACTTCAGTAAGGCATTCGATAAAATTGATCACCTTATTCTTGTGCACAAGCATAACTGGCTTGGTTTTCCTATGCGTTTTGTTTCGTGGATGGTGAATGTAGTAGGGGGGATTGAAATCGTTCAGCTAGCTGTCTGATCCCTATCCTATCACAGCATGGATCCTTTTGAAATCTGGACTGGTCATGTTTCAGGCATTTGGTTGCAAGGGGATTTTTCCCTGCAGTGATTCGCAAGTGTACGTACTACCCATATGGTGACCATTATAAAATGTGACGCTAGAGGAGTAAACCTCGCATATAAAAATCCCTAATCTACGGTGGAACAGCATATGCCAATAGATGAAAGGTTAGTGGGTAACTAGCCATTAATATGTGAACTCTGGATACCTGGTGCCCTACAGTTTTAATCAGCCTCCCCTGGTAATGCGGAGCTCTGCCAGGGGTGACTCTACTTTCTCGCGCTACTCGTGGGAATCACATGCATAGTAACAAAAATAAACAAGGGGCTGATGCTTTCCACAAAGTATCACAAACAGCGGCTAATACCGCAAAAGAGGTAGTAAGCGAATCAAGCACCCCTCCAGAAACCACGCTTGAAGTGGCTTTAGAGGCTAATTCTGCGGCCCCTCAAAGGCTCATTAGAACGCCACTTAGAGCGCATAGTAAAACCGCCAGTAAGCCTCAAATAGACGAACAACTGCTATCAGCAGAGCTGAAGCAATTGATTCTAAAAGAAAACAAAAAGAGGTTGAGCGGTGCCGCTAGAAGATGGTACATGTATCACCGTAACCACGGCATGACCACGAACGAGGCATACGATCTTGCATGTAAGCCAATGCAAGATACATTGGCACCGGCACAGAAAAAGGCAATAAAAGAGGTAGAACCTCATCAAAAACACAGCCTTCTGCCGGAAATGTAAATAACAGGCACAAGCCGGCAAACAAAAGCGTCACGCATAGACTTGCAGAAGAGGCTCAGCCCTGCACGTTGGATATAAGCTATAGAGACGCAGTCAAGGGAGTTAAGATAGGTATTATACATACCGAGCATCCACTCAAAGTCTTAACTCCGGAGCAGCTAGCTGTAATTCAAAAATCCATCCTGGCCGAAATTCCAAAAGCAGCCAAAGCGGAAACAAAGCCCCAAGTTGGTGGACTTAGCCTCAAGCCAGGGTGGATGCTAATTGTTTGTCGGGGTGAGCAAACAGCATCTTGGCTGGAACGTACAGCGAAGAATATCCTCCACCAACATCAGGGCTGTCCAGGAGGAAAATATTCCACGATTAGAAATAATCACGGGATATTTCCCCCGCGAAGAAGGCTCGACAGAGGAATTTACCACCCTCATCGATGCCCAAAACAAAGGTTTGTGCGCCTCAAACTGGAACTCAGTAGGAGGAAAGAGGGTAAAAACACCATAATAACATTCTCCATCGACGGCCAATTGATGGATGGGCTTAAACAGAAGGAGTACCGAGTCTGCTTCAAATTCTCGAGTGTGACTCTACGCCCTAAAGCTAAGGAGGTTAGAAGCGGCAAGCCGCAATCAATCGAAGGTGGCGTGAATATCCTAAAAGTTATTCTGGCGAATCTCCATCGTGCAGCAGTGGCCATGGACGTACTGACGTGGAGATTTGCAAAGGAGGAATTCCATGTTGCCCTCCTACAAAAACCAAGGGCCGCACAGGGTAAAATTATTGGAATTCCTCAAAAAATGGGTAAGTTGATTTATGACGAAAGGAGCGACAGACCAAGAGCTGCGCTCACTCTCATCTGAAATTAAATATTTAAATATTCCTATTTTCATTAGAACATATTTAGTAGCGGTCCAAATGAAAATTCCAACAGCAGCAACGGTCCAAGAGGCGATATTCGCCTCAGCATACTTTCCTGGTGAGGAGATAGATGCTCCACCTCAAGGCGCCAAGGAGCTAGTGGCATATAGTAAGATCCACAACATACCAGTCATCCTGGGCTGCGACGCTAATGCACACCACACAATTTTGGGAATAAAAGAAGTGATTCACTTTTGGATTATCTTACTACTAAAAATCTTGCCATAATAAATAAAGGCAGTACTCCAACATTCATGAATAGTGCCTCGCACGAAGTACTTGATCTTACCATAACAAGCCCCTGCCAAGCTGACAAGTGTGAAAATTGGCACGTATCCAAAGAAGCATCACTTTCAGATCACAGGCATATCTGTTTTGAGATTAAGGCTTCACTTGGATACATAAGCCAATATAGAAATCCAAAACGTACCGACTGGAATATTTTCCAGGCAATTCTTGAGTACGAAGTAGGAAGCACAGAAGAATCAATAAGCAGCCCAGACTGCATTGATCATACAGCGAACAAATTCGTTGACAATGTAATATATGCATACGAACAAAGCTGTCCCGTTCAACACAAGAAAAGGGTTAAACAAGCACCTTGGTGGACCGCGGAACTAGCGGCGAAACGCAGAGAAATTAGGAAATTGTTTAATGGAGCAAAAACCTTTCATAGCTGGGACGAATACAAAAACTCCCTTACTGAATACAATAAACTTCTCAACAAGTCAAAAAAGAGAGTCATGGAGAAAATTTTGTGAATAGATAGATGATCTTCCAACGGTCTCGAGGCTCCAAAAGGTGTTGGCAAAAGACACCCCGACTGATATCGGACTTTTAGAGAGATCAGATGGATCAATAACAAAAAGCAGCATGAAAACACTTGAAGTGTTACTGGCAACACATTTCCCAGGCTGCAAACTAATTAACAACAATGAAGAGTCAGAAGAAGGGGAAAACATGTATCGTCAAACTCAATTAAGCAATAGTATTGCTGATAAAATCTTCACTCCGGAAAAGATAAGATCGGCGATCAATACCTGGAAGTCCTACAAATCAGCCGGAGTAGATAAAACCTTCCCTGCCATACTGCAGAAAGGGTTAGAAATATTAATGCCAACAATGATAAAGATCTTTATAGCAAGTTTTCCATGGGGATATATCCCAATTATTTGGAGGAAATCAAGGGTGGTATTTGTACCGAAGGGAGGGAATCGTCGCATTGATCAGCCCAAATCATATCGTCTCACCTTCTTCTTCGTCAAGACGATGGAGAAACTAGTGGAACTTTACATAAGAACAGGACCTAATAAAGTATGTCTTAATAAGAATCAACATGCCTTCCAGAAAGGCAAATCAACAGAGTTAGCCCTTCACGGTCTAGTTAGACAAATAGGAAAGGCTAAAGACTACAAAGAAATTGCCCTTTGTGCATTCCTAGATATTGAAGAAGTTTTCGACAATACTCCGCATGATGCCATATTAGCGGCAGCTAGGAAAAAAGGACTTGAGTCGGCCACCATAAAATAGATACATACATGCCATGCTAAGGAGCCGATTGACAACCGCGGATCTAGGTGATAGCACATTGACTGCACAGACCTATAGGGGCTGTCCCCAGGGATGAGTATTGTCTCCACTTCTTTGGCCAATCGTAGTAGTTGAGCTCCTAGACCGTCTAACAGAACAAGGCTACGAGGTAATAGGATATGCCGATGACCTTGTAATTATCATTACATGCAAATATGATTTAATAATATCGGTAAGGATACAATCAGCCTTAGAGGTGATAATGAACTGGTGCCAGTCTAAGAACTTGAACATCAACCCAAGTAAGACTGAGATAGTACCATTTACAGGAAAGTCCACATCATACCTCCTTCTATAAATGGAACGTCAATACTCTTTTCAGATGAGGTAAAATATTTAGGTGTGATACTTGATAACAAAGTCAACTGGAACAAACATATAGAATGGATTAAAAGAAAAGATTTCCGGATTCTACACTGTTACGCTTTATTATTCGTGACGTTTCGGTCTCTGCTGAGACCTTTATCAAACTGATCGACAATTACAAAAGATAATTATTATATAGACAAGGGGGTTAATTGAGTGTGGGAAGGATAATTAAGGTTAATTAATTAGTATCAGGTAGTTAAATTAGTTAAGGATTTTTGGGTACGAATTTTGTTCTTACCAAATTTTAACGCAGGTAGCCAAACTGCTGATAACTTGTATCCGGTGTCTCGGTTGAAGTTCTGTGGATGTTTCGAAATTTCTATGGCTTCTCGTACTATTCGTTGATAATATTTATTTGTCCTGGCCAGAATTTGCACATTGTCGAAATCGATTGTATGGTCCTCTGTAGTTGCATGTTCCGCGATCGCTGATGACTGTATCTGGTTTTTCCGTGTGCATCGTTGGTGCTCCTTGATCCTTGTTTGGACTGTGCGTCCCGTTTCTCCTATATATACTTTATCGCAAGAGCCGCATGGTACTTTGTATACTCCTTCAGTCTCCAATGGTTTTTTGTCCTTCTGGTTTCCTAAAATTCCTCGGATAGTAGTCGGGGTAGTGAATGTTGTCTTGATGTTCGATTTTCGAAGAATTTTTCCTATCTTATCCGTCGTGCCCTGAATGTAAGGTAGTTTTACCCATCGTTTGTCAGCATTTCCTTCTTCAGTGTCTTCTCGTTCTGTTGTCCTTGGATGCTTCGGTTTCCACGCCTTGTTAATTTCGCTCGCTTTGTATCCATTTGCTCTGAATGCCCGATTCAACTGTTCCTTTTCTTTTCGTAAACTGCCCGGATTTCCATCAGTTATACGTTGAGCTCTGTGTATTAGGGTCTTCAATACGCCTGTTTTCTGGCTTGGGTGGTGATGTGAATGAGCGTGGAGATATCTGTTGGTGTGAGTTGGTTTCCTGTATACCCCGAAGCTTAGCGACGTATTGTTCCTTTCGACGAGTACATCCAAGAATGGCAGTTTCCCGTTGCTTTCCGTTTCCATGGTGAACTTAATTTTCTCGTGGTGTGCGTTCAGGTATGCTAAGAATTTGTCGAGCTCTTCCTTCCCATGTTGCCAAATGATGAAGGTGTCATCCACATATCGAAGATATCGAACGAGAAGCCATAGAAATTTCGAAACATCCACAGAACTTCAACCGAGACACCGGATACAAGTTATCAGCAGTTTGGCTACCTGCGTTAAAATTTGGTAAGAACAAAATTCGTACCCAAAAATCCTTAACTAATTTAACTACCTGATACTAATTAATTAACCTTAATTATCCTTCCCACACTCAATTAACCCCCTTGTCTATATAATAATTATCTTTTGTAATTGTCGATCAGTTTGATAAAGGTCTCAGCAGAGACCGAAACGTCACGAATAATAAAGCGTAACAGTGTAGAATCCGGAAATCTTTTCTTTTAATTCAAAATGCACTGTGAAAACATTCACCAAACCAATATAGAATGGACTCACGCCAAAGCATTAAAGGCGTTTTGGGCCTGCAAAACCCTATTTGACAGAAAATGGGGATTACAACCCAAGATGATCTGCTGGAGCTACAGAGCGATCGTCATACATCTCCAAATAAAAAAGGAAGCAATAAAAGGAGTGCTACGAATACAGAGGAATAACAAGTACAAATCGAGAGATTTTAGAGGTCGTCTCTAAAAAATCCGAGAATTGAGGTTTTAACCTCAACATTGTCAGATACTATGCCGACAAAATTCAACTTTGAAGCCCCATTCAAAGTAATAATCAGAGAACGCAAGGATTGGCGATTCATGCTACCTGATATGGAAGAGGGATCAACCATCTGGTACATTTTGGCTCGCGCACCTCGGAGGGGACTGGAGCCGGAGTCACAGGTCCTAATTTCTCGGTTTCAAAACCTCTTCGTAAGGAAGCCACAATCTCCAAGGCGAACTAATTGCAATGGAGCTATGTATCCAAGAGAATATAAGGAGAGCTCATCGCAACTAATATATTTACATCTTATCGGATAGTCAGGCAGTTCTCAAAGCTCTTGCATCCAACAAACACGGATCGAGGCTTGTTTGGGACTGCCTTCAAAACCTAATCACCCTGGGAAGGAGGAACAAAGTAACGTTAATGTGGGTCCCAGGACATACGGGGATTAAGGGAAATTAAGAGGCAGACCACCTCGCAAAAAATGGCGCAGAAACAAATTTTATTGGACCAGAGCCATTCTGTGGAAAATCAAAAGGACACTTGAATCTTACACTTAGAGAGTGGATTGAACAAGAGCATAGAATCTGCTGGAATAGACTTTCAGGCTTATCAATCTCAAAGGAATTTATCGTACCACAAAAAACAAAGTGGAGGGTATTCTAAAATTCAGCAAAAATGACATTAGTACTATAATCGGCCTATTGACGGGGCATAGTGGAGTAAGCAGCCACCTCAAAAATATGGGCTTCGCTGAAAACCAACATCTGCCGCCTCTGTCTCAGAGACTCAGAAACGACAGAGCACGTCATATGTCGCTGCGAAGCAGTAGGAAGGAAAAGATTCAATCTTCTAGGAAAGGGTTTCCTTACAACTGATAAGCCAGCCAACATAGCTCCCTTAAATATACTTAGATTAGCCAAAGCTATAGAGTTATGGTAGGGTAAAGGGGCATTGAACGCACAATAGATCAAAAAGGTCGCGGTGCTCTCAAGTGTTCCCCTCAATAAAATAAATAATCTATAATAGTTTAATAAAGGTCTCAGCAGAGACCGAAACATCGCGAATAATAAAGCGTAACAGTGTAGAATCCGGAAATCTGTTCTTTCAATCTATAATAGCTTATAAAATTGAATCTCACTCGTTAAAGGCGGCTGAAGAAAAGATTTTAGCCGTAAAACGTTTTCCGGACCCCAGCGATGCAAAACAAAATCAATCAAGGCTGGGCGTTACAGGATATTTTCGCCGTTTCATATCCAAACCATGCCATCATCGCAAGACCATTAAGCGACCTATTGAAAAAGATGCGAAATTTGAATTTGGACTCAAGCAATTCAGATGTTAAAGATATGACTCACTGAGAGACCTATTTTAATGATTTACCAGTCAGATGCTGAAATAGTGCTCCATACAGATGCTAGCCAATTGGGATATGGGACTATCCTTCTTCAGAAGAATCATGAAGTCAACTCCTGGCATCCAGTTTTTTTCTATAGCAGAAAAACAACGCTTCCTGAGAGAACTACACTAGCTCTGAGTTAGAAACTGTAGCCGTCATCAACGCTCTTGAAAAAACCCGGGTGTATTTAGTTGGAGTTCAGTTTAAGGTAATAATTAATTGGAGTACTTTCAAAGGCAAAGTAGCAAATAAAGACATGTCACCAAGGATAGCAAGATGGGTTTTATTTTTGGTGGAGTTCCAATGTCAAATTGAGCATAGAGCTGGAACAACAATGAAGCATGTTGATGTTTTGAGCAGATGTCATAACTTATGAATAATCCAAGACGATCTACTGACAAGACTTTGATCAGCACAGCGAAGAGACCAGATGATAAAAGCAATCACTAAAGTTTTGAAGCATGCACCATTCGAAAATTATGTCCTGGAACGAAACATAATTTTTAAAGAAAATAATGGAGATAAATTGGTGTATATACCGAAGGCGTTGCAAGTCGAAGTTGTACAGAATATCCACGAACAAGGCCATTTTGGAGTTCACAGAATGAAGGAACTCATTTGATAAAATTTTTTTATCCCCAAAATAAAATTTCGAAGTACAAAATTGTGTAAGATGCATTTTAGCAGCTAAAGAAGGGATACATGAGGGATTTCTACTTCCAATCCCAAAGGAATTAATTCCGCTTCAAACGTATCACATGGACCATTTAGGCCCTAAGACCGCGACAAGTAAAATTTACGTTGATGCTTTCATTACCCTCTACCTTGCTTAGGGTATCAACACATCTCTTTCGGAATTAGTACCAGAACTGATTTATCCTTAATAACATAATACTTACAGGACATCCTAAGATGTTGGGAATTACTACTGACGACCTATGCAGATTTTGCTGAAAGTCAATTGAAAGCACCGATCTCATTCAATAGACTACCATCGTCAGAAGTGCTTCAGGGAGAACTTTCCACATCAAGTTTGAATTTATAAATCCAAATTCAATTCTAAATTTAGATCTCGCCCCAATTAATCCAATTCATCATGGATTTAATCTAGAGAAAGTATCCTCAGGTTGGTAAAGCACAATATACCCATGGTCGCAGTGCTTGGAGGACGGGATCCTTCGCCTTGAAATAATATTCTAATTCTAAAAAAAAATTTTCAACTAAACTTTTTACCACCCATACTGGGTGGCTTGTTAGATTCACTTCACTTACACGGACCCTTTCGGATACAGTAACTTGAACTAAACTTATTCCACACCAATAATGAATTCGGGCTTGGACGTCAGTTGTAGTTTTTATCTTTTCACCCTGCGTCTTCTTTCATGGTGTGTTTACGAACGATTAATATTCACTAACTAAAATCGCAATAAACTTTAACGTTCTTAAAAAATAAATATATGTTATTTTTATAATTGCCATAAAATCTATTTATTTTTATTTCAAGCTTAATTAAGAAAGTTAACCTTCCTATACTTATTTTACTATTCTGCAAAACAACGTGCAAAAGTTATGTTTGTATCAGATTGCAAATAGGAATATCATGCATTTTAATTTTATAAGATGGTAATTAAGGTATAATTATTTAAGCATTAGTATGATGTACAATTTCGATATATCCGAATATAAATTAAGTTGACTGGAATATTGCCCAGGCAGAACTGTTTGCAATCATGAATTTGAATATTGTGTTTCTTTTCGGTGTAATTGAGGTATTCACATTGGTTCGGGCTTTTTCGGAAGGATCGCCGAAGGTTACTTTATTGCACGGTGGAGTTCTAGTTGGTAGTTACATGCGTAGTGTTAACAGTAATGAAATTAGTGCTTTTCGTGGCATTCCCTATGCGGAACCACCTGTTGGAGATTTACGTTTTAAGGTGTCTATACAGTTTGTGCTTTTTTTTACCGAAATTGTTAATATTCGCCTTTTTAGTCTCCAGTTCCAACTAAGCCATGGCTCGGTGAAAAATTAGCTGTTAAAAATTCGCCTATTTGTGCTCAGCAAAATCCGTTTTCACGGAACTACACGACAGTTGGTGAGGAAGATTGTCTCTATCTTAACGTCTACGCACCTAAGGTGAATGATTTTAATTCGATGATTTATATTATTTGTTAATTAACCCATTTCTCCAGGATCGTACAGCTACAAAGCCCCTTTCGGTTATGTATTTTATTCATGGCGGAGGTTTTATGTCTGGTGCAGGAACTTCAGATTACTACGGTCCAGACAGGATACTCGATCATGACATCATATTAGTCGTGGCTAACTATCGACTTGGACCTCTGGGATTTCTTAGTACTGGAACAGAAGATTGCCCTGGCAATAATGGCTTGAAAGATCAAGCTCTCGCTCTGAAATGGATTCACGATAATATTGCTGATTTTGGTGGAGATCCAAATGATGTTACAGTATTTGGAGAAAGTGCAGGTGCTGCGAGTCTTACATATCACATGATCTCATCACTGTCGAAAGGTAAGATCCGAACTTAGAGAGAATTTCCTCTGGGATATCTATTTTCAATTGTGGAATAAATTTGATTTCATTTGGCAAGGCAATCTTATCTCCAAACTATTTCACATTTTGATAAATGTACTACAAATGTTTGACCGAAAATCAAGATCTTTACGTTATCATATTTACGGCAACTAAATTTGTGGACTTGACGACTTTTTCTAAAAAGATATTATTATAGAATCGTTCGGTTTCAATATTTAATATTATTTTTTTTTTAGATCTTTTCCATCGAGCTATAATACAATCTGGATCGCACTTTGATCCCTGGGCATTAGGTAACCCTGCCGTTACATTCGGACGAACTAAGAAACTTGGCAGACTATTAAAGTGTCCTGAACAAAATTGGCAAAATATTATGGCTTGTTTGAGAAAAAAATCTGCTGACGAAATCTTATCAACGACAATTAAATTCTTTGTAATTACTTTTATTTTATTTGTATTCAATTAGGATTTATTGCTTCGCTTTATTTTGTATTTTAGGAATTCGACACAGATCCAATTATAACATTCGGTCCGGTTATAGAGCCAGAGATTGAAGGAGCATTTTTAACAAAAAACCCTCAAGATGTTCCCAGTCCGGCTCATATTCCTATAATCATTGGCGTAACTGCAGATGAAGGAATTCTGAAATCTGGCCGTAATTCAATTAAATCTGAAATAAATATTTTTTTTTTTTAAATAAATCAATTTCAAATTTAGCCCTACTTCACTATCAGTACGATGAATTTAAATCACGATTTGAAGAAGTTCTTCCAATGACGTTATTTTATGATAATCAATCTGAAGAAATTCAGAAAACTATAACAAGTGCAGTTGACCAGTTCTATTTCGGCGGAAAACATGATTGGACTAAAAAAAATCATCGAAATTTGACAAATGTAAGAAAATTTTCAAATCTTTAATTTCAAATGATTAATAAGCTGCATTTTTTTTAAAGTTATACTCTGATAGATGGTTCTACTCAGGTGCGATTAAATACCTTGAACATCGGTTCAAAAATGATAATGGAACCGCTGAAACTTATATTTATTTATTTAACCAGAAACCATTGAAATCCATAAGTTCACTTTTTTCAGCCGGACCAGATTATATTGGTAATGTTCAAGAAAATTACAAAACACACAAAATTAATAATAATTTAATATTTATCTCTAAATAGGGATTTCTCATGGCGAAGATTTGCCGTATTTATTTCGATTTACAGGATTCGATGCGACTGATGAAAATGATGCTAAAGTTAAATTTGCTTTGCCTTCTATGTGGGTCAATTTTGCCAAAACTGGGTAAATATTTTGAGAATATTAGCTTGTCTAACGAAAATACATACGATTTGATATTTTATCAGAAACCCAACTCCAGCTGGATCTGGATTGCCGAAATGGGAACCGAATAATGATTTTCCATTGAAATATGCACAAATTGGCGGTACAAGTCCAAAGAATTGGACACTGTTGAAGCAACAAATCGGATTTAATGAAGATAGGATGGAATTTTGGAGAAATATGGCTAAAGAGATTCCAACATTGTCTTAAGAAGAAATTATTATTGTTTAGCTATTTCAGTATATATTTTTTGAAAAGCAATAAAAACATCGGAATAATTTCAAGATAATTGTTATTTTTCTAAAAAACATTAGGTACATCATACTTACATACAAAAAAAATATTATTTGCTAACTTAGGAGAATAATTTTTTCTTGAAAACGATTTTATTTTTTTAATTAAAAAAATAATTACTCTATAAATAAGAGGGAAGGTAAAAATTTCGCGGAATAACAGGGAAAAGGGGTAAAATTAAACAAGATATTATTTTTCCTTATCAATATATTTTCCCTTAAGCCTAATATATTTATCACATCTCTCACAAAGTTCCGGCTCCTGTCCCCTCATAGGTGCGCGAGCCATCTGTATACCAGATGGTTGATTTCTCTTCCATTTCAGGTAGCATGGATTGCCAGTCCTTGCGTTCTCTGGTTATAACTTTGAATGGGGTTTCAAAGTTGAATTTTGTCGGCATAGCGTCCGAGAGTGTGGAAGTTAAAAACTCTATTTTTGGGTTTTTTATCATTTTGAGGTTACCTCTAAATTCCCTCGATTTGTAATTGTTTTCCTTCTGTATGCGTAACACATCTTCGACAGCCTCCTGTTTTTTGGAGATGTATCGGAGGGATGCTTATGGATATTTCTATTTTCGTTGTAGGACAGGTTTCCATTGCTCTTATGATACCAAGACAAGCTAGCCTTTGGATTTTTTGTAGCGTAAGCTGAGCTTTTCGTTGTAAAATTTTAGTCCAGCATATCGTTGATCCGTATGTGACTATTGGAAGAATGATTGTTCTGTAGCGCCAGTAAATCATTTTGGGCTTTAGTCCCCATTTTCTGCCAAATAAGCTTTTGCAGGCCCAAAATACCTTTAGTGCTTTGGCATGAGTCCATACTATATGTTTGTTCCAGTTGATTTTGCTATCCAGTATAACACTTAGATATTTTACTTCATCTGAAAAGGGTATTGATGTTCCATTTATTGAAGGAGGTATGATGTGGATTTTCCTTCTATTTGTAAATGGTACTATCTCAGTCTGACTTGAGTTGAATGCGCAAAGGGCAATTTCATTAAAGTCTTTTACCTTTTCGATTTGTCTTACCAAACTATGAAGAGCTGACTCTGTTTATTTGCCGTTATGGTAGACATGTTGATTATTATTAAAACAGACCTAGTTAGGCCCTGCTCTTATGTGAATGTCCCCTAACTTGTCCATCGTTTTGATGAAGAAGGAGGTAAGGCTTGTAGGGCAATATGACTTAGGCTGATCAATGGACGATTCCCTGCCTTCGGTACAAATACCACACTCGCTTTCCTTAAGATTTTTGGGATGAATCCCCATACATAGCTGGCTTTAAAAATCCTTATCGTTATTGGCATTAGGATCTCTAGCCCCTTCTGCTGTAATGCGGGGAATATTTTATCTACTCCAGCTGATTTGTTTGGTTTAAAGATGTTGTTCACCAATCTGATCTTTTCCGGAGTGAAGATTTTACCAGCAATGCTTTTGCTGAACGGAGTTTGACGATACGTCCTTTCCTCTGCCTTTAAATCTCCATTGTTGTTAATTATCTTGCAGCCTGGAAAATATGTTGCTACTAACACTTCAAGAGTTTCCATGCTACTTTTAATTGAGGACCCATCTGGTCTCTCCAATAGTCCGATATCTATCGGGGTGTCTTTAGATAACACTTTTTGGAGTCTTGAAGCCGTTGGGAGATCAGCTATCTCTTCACAAATTCTTTTCCAAGACTCTTTTTCTAATTTTTTTAGAAGTTTGTTATATTCAGTAAGGTACTCGTCCCAGTTCCCAAAGGTTTTTGCTCTATTGAACAATTTCCTAGTTTGTTTGCGTTTTGCCTTTAGTTCCTCGTTCCACCTAAGTGTTTGCTTGGCCCTTTTTTGTGCAGAACAAGACAACTTTGTAAGTATTAATAATATTGTTTATGAATTTGTTCGTGGTTTTATCAATGCAGTCTGGGCTGCTTATTGATTCCTCTTCGATACCTAGTTCGTACTCTAGGACTGACTGGTAAAGTTTCCAGTTGATACGTTTAGGGTTTCTGTATTGTCCTATATAGCCAAATGAAGTCTTAATGTCAAAACAGATATGCCTATGATCTGAAAGTGAAGCTTCTTTTGATATGTGCCAATTTTCGCACTTGTCAACCAGGCAGGGGCTTGTTATGGTTAGATCAATCACTTCTTGCCTAGCTGAATTTATGAAGGTCCTTTATTTATTATATCTAGGTTGTTAGTAGTAAGGTATTTCAAAAGTGACTCACCTCTTTTGTTGATATCTCTGCCTCCCTAGATAGTGTGGTGCGCGTTAGAGTCAGAGCCTATAATGACTGGTATTTTGTGGATGCTGCTGTATTCCACAAGCTCCATGACGCCTTGAGGTGTAGCATCTAGCTCCTCACTAGGAAAGAAAGCTGAGGCAATTATCACTTCTTGAATCCCTCCTGCATTTGGTATTTTACTAGTACCGCTACTAAATCTGTGCGGATGAAAATAGGCATATTTAGGTAATTAATTTCTGGTGATATTGGAATTGCAGTAAATAATTATTGGTATTCCTCAAAAAATGGCTAAATAAATTTTCGATAAATGAAGCGAGAGGCCAAGATCTCGCTTCATTTATCGAAAATTTATTTACCCATTTTTTGAGGAATACCAATAATTATTTCCATCGTGGCTCATGGTTGTTGAATGGAACTCCTTCTTTGCAAATCTCCACGTCAGTACGTTCATGGCCGCTGCTGCACGATGGAAATTCGCCTGAACAACTTTTAGGTTATTTAGGCTTTTGGCCATCTTCGGTTGATAGCGGCTTGACGCTTCTGACCTCCTTGGCTTTAGGGCGTACACTCGAAAATTTGAAGCAGACTCGGTGCCCCTTTTGCTAAGCCCCTCCATCGATGGAAAATGTTATTATTGTGCTTGTGCCCTCTTTCCTCCAACTGAGGACTTTTCAATTTGAGGCGCACAAACCAGCGTTTTGAGCATCGATGAGGGTGGTAAATTCCTCTGATGAGTCTTCTTCGTGGGAAAAATATCCCGTGATTATTTCTTATCGCGGAATACTTTCCTCCCGGACAGCGCTGATGTTGGTGGAGTCGTCGAACTTGATGCTCTCGCAGTTTGTTTCAGCCAAGATGTAGTTTGCTCATCTCCGCAAACAATTAGCATCTAGTCTGGCTTGAGGCTAAGCCCACCAAATTGTGGCTTTGTTCCTCTGTGACTGCTTTTGGAATTTCGGCCAGGATGGATTTTTGGATTGCAGCTAGCTACTTCGTAGTTAGGATTTTGAGCGGATGCTCGATATGTATAATACCTATCTTTACTCCTTTGACTTCGCCCCTATAGCTAGGACCTGACATGGAGGGCTGAGCCTCTCCTGGAGGTCTATGCGTGAAGCTTTTGTTTGCGGTCTTGTGCCTCTTATTTTAATTTTCGGCAGAAGACGGTGTTGTTGATGAGGTTCTACCTATTTTTATCGCCTTTTTCTTTGCCGGTGCTAATGTATCTTTAATTAGCTTGCAGCCAAGGTCGTATGCCTCATTCGTGGTCTTACGGTGGTACATGTACCGTCTCCTAGCGGTACCGCTTAACCTCTTTTTGTTTTCTTTTAGAGTCAATTGCTTCAGCTCTGCTGATAACAGTTGTTCGTTCATCTGAGTTTTGCTGGCGGTTTTACTATCCGCTTTAAGTGGTGGTCTATTGAGCCTTTTAGTGACCAAAGAATTAGCGTCTACAGCCACTTCAAGCGTGGTTTCTGGAGGGTTGCTTATTCCGCTTACCACCTCTTTTGCGGTATTAGCCGCTGTTTGTGATGCCTTGGGGGAACCATCAGCCCCTTGTTTATTTTTACTGTTATTCATATAAATCCCACGAGTACCACGAGAAAGTAGAGTCACCCTTGGCAGAGCTCCGCATTAACAGGGAAAGCCTGATTAAAACTGGAGGGCATCTGGTATCCAGAGTTCGCATATGAAGAGTTTGTTACCCACTAACCATTCATCTATTGGCATATGCTGTTCCACCATAGATTCGGGGATTTTTATATACGAGGTTTACTCCTCTAGCATCGTACTTTATAATGGTCACCCTGTAGGGAGTACGTACACTTGCGATTCACTATAGGGATAAATCCCCTTGTAACCATAGAGCCTCTTGGCAACTGCCTGCAACATGACCAGTCCAGATTTCAAAAGGGTCCATGCTGTGATAGGACACGGAACCGACACCTATCTGAACGATTTCAGTCACATCCGCCAAAGACGATAGATAGGATACGGAGCCGACAGTTAACTGTTTGACTTATTCTCCCCTATCTTGATAGAATACGGAGCCGACAGCAAGCTATTCACTTATTCCCGCCTATCTGTAGATCTTTTAGCATTATCTAGTTTTCATCACGTGGAGGCGATCTACTCCTTCTTTAAACGAGAACAAGTTTCTTCACTTCTATGAGGATTTTTGAGGAAGTAGTCTCAATTGGCCGGCCCGAGTATTTATCATCTTCAATTGACTCTCTGCCTTGTCCGAATAAACTATGCCACTTATAAATAATCGTTTTTCCAGGGCAAGAGTCCCCGTAAACAGATGACATTTATTTTAAAATGAGTTGTCGCGTTTTTCCTTTCTTGGTAAGGAGCTTTTTGACAGAACGAAACTCAATGTTGTCCATAGTTAGCGTTTTCTTTCCGATTTCCAAATGTTAGTGATTCGATTTGAAACTTTTCATTTATACCTGTATTGAATGTTAGAATACCTCTAATAATATTTCCTTCCTCCCTTGTCCATCCCCTTCATTTCGGTGGGATACCTAGTTGAATCGTTATTCTGTACAGAGCATTACGGTCGATATTATCGGTGCACATTAATATCATATTCTCAGCATTTTGTTAGCACCTGTTTTACTGAGAATAACTGGTCCGTTGTCGATCGTCCGGATCTAAAGCTACCTTGATATTCTCCGATGATGTTGTTAGCGTATTCACTGAGTCTTCGTTCGATCATTTTTGTCAAAATTTTGTAACACGTACACAACAATGAAATTCCTCTGTAATTTTCGCAACGCAGACGATCATCCTTTTTGTATACCGGACATATAATTCTCTTCCGCCAGTCATCGGGTAATTTTACAGTTGTCCAGATTTTAGCAATTAATTTAAATATTCGACTGGTAAGCTCTGTTCCACCTTCTTTCAAGAGCTCTGCAGGGATTCCGTCAATTCCGGGCGCCTTATTCGACTTTAAATTATGCAGGGTTGTCTCTACTTCATCATCATTTGGAGCTATGGGCAGTTCATCTCCATCTGGATCTTCCGGAATTATAAACGATTCAGTCTGTGATGTCATTCTATTTAACAGTGTTCGGAAGTACTGAACCCATCGTGCATTGATTTCGGTAGCGTCGCTTATAATGTTGCCTTCTTCGTCCTTACAGAGGATAGTTTGCGGTTTATAACCTTGTCTCATTTCTTTCACGGTATTAAATGCTGCTCGCACGTCATTTTTCTTCAGGTTTTCATCCAATTTTGTCATTATTTATTTTTCGTTGTTTTCGTCTGCAAATCTTCTTGGCGTCTCGCTTGAGCCGCTGATAGTTCTCTAGCTCGTGTTCGTCTTTCGAGAAACAGTCGATAGGCTTCGATTTTCTTGGTAATGGCTTCTTGGCATTCCTTATCGAACCAGTCGTTTCGTTTTCTCCGCTCTAAATGTACTAACGTATATTCAGCTGCGCGCTGAATACTATCCTTAGTCCTTAATCATAATTTACAAATTACAAATGTCATTCGGATGTATAGCTATTCTAATACACTGCATCTCCATTAACTTGACAAACATGTACTATATTACTGAATTTTCTAACTAGGATGGATTGTAATAAAACAGGGAAATGAAAAAAATAGATTTTAAGTTTTGTTCAAACGTAATAATACTAAGGTTTCAAATCAGAAACTAATCCGAATAAAAATCTGAAACGAAGCTTATAATCGGTGCTCGCTCATCATTAAGCTCCTTATTGTCCCATTGTGTATTCTAAGGATAAAATCTGAATTATGTATATGCGAAACACTTGACCCTTAACAAGAAGTACCCTCGTATTGACTATTGAATGTGAAATAAGTGTGCTTGCCGAACTTGAGATGTGTGCACCCAAGGCACATGGTCCTTTTGTGTAAAAGCAAGATGGGGTAAAATATCGAACATATTTTGTTCGTAGCGTAGCACTCGCTTTTTCCTTACTGAATAGCACGTTATCTTTGATTATGAATTCTTCTCGTTTTTTTTCTCTGTTTCGGTTTCATTGAAAGGTTAATCTATTATTGAGGACAGGAATTAAGAGGGTTCCTGCTGCTCAGATCCTATCTCTAGAATTTTTGCTCTTTTCTTGCATACATTTCGTGGGGGCGGCAAAGTACTCATACGTACATATTCGTCTGTATACGCGAATTATGGTAAGATATTGTAACTGGCGTAACTCCATATCATTGATATCCTGCAAGAGTTTTATGAAAAGCAGAGTTTCCTCAAACTCTGTAATGAGGAAAATGGAATTTTCGTATGTTTACATTCAGCCCTTCGGTAATGATTACTCATATTTGCCAGTTATGAAATTCTTTTAAAAGGAATTTACAGTGTTTGAAAAAAGAAAATAAGAAAAGAAAATATTTGAACGGATGCAACGAAAGAGTGGTATATTAAAAAATTGAAAGGATTTTAATATTGTTATTGCTCTTTAGACTCTCGAGAGAGCAATGAATCTTATTTCCGCCATGCTTAGTAAGAAATAAAACATAAACAATTGGATTTCCTGTTTTTACGGATTAAGTTTATCCATAGATGACTAGAGCCTTAGATAATATTAATATTATTGCATTTGTTATTTTCGTACCATGTTAAAAAATACTATCGGCTACATAAACTTATTTATGCACATAAAATTTCGATTAAATCAAAAATTCTAAATCACCGTGATAGGGAGTCTAGTGCATCCTTTCAATCCTGAAACTATACAGAGATTTGTTGTTATATTTGTTGCCATATAAAAATTTTTCGCAAGCAAACATGAGCACATGATACGCGAAAATGTAAGAAAAGATTTATGAGAATGGACGATTGCTGCAATATAAGGAGCATTCTGCTTCCTTTTATTCTTTCCTAGAAAAATGTTTTCGATCATAAAAACGGAAGTGAAAGATTCTATAAATGGGGAAGTTGTAACGACATAAAGCCATTTTCTATGGGTAATAAAAAACTAAATAAAAAGCTTTTAAGAGTCACAATTTTCTTCGCTATATCGTATCTCTTCTAAGAAATAAAAAATAATGTTTGTTATTTTATATTTTACCCATTTTCAAAAAAAAAAAATAGGATGGGAAGCGAAATAACGTGCAATAATTTGCTTGCAAATGAAATCAAAGAGGACAGAACAAAATAAATTCAAATATAGATAACTGTGAAAAGTCCTTTCCAGATTAATAATGCGCAAGAAAATGAAACAAATTATACGATAATTATGAACTTTTAAGAAGACATCCTTGCTAACTTGAGGAAGGACAAATTCTTGATAAGACTAATGAGATATGAAAAATTATCTTAAATCTTTGACTTTATGGACGTTGGTTATTTTCCTGGGATAAGGGTTTTTCTAGTTGATTAAATAATGTGACAGTTCATGGAGTTCAAGGACTGAAGCTATGAATTTTATTTTGCCTTCACTAGATTAATAGGTCTGAAATTGTTGTAAATTGAATATAAATATTGTTTCAAGGGTTTAATAAATATACTGGGTTTTTAACATATTTTGCCTAAATTACATGCTTCATGACAGTAGATCTTAACTTATCTTACCACTTTAAACCAAATCAACATTCGTCCATCAATTTGTTTTCCACAGCATGGTGATTAATGGAGTTATTTAAGATTTTTTTTCGAATAACTTGTTGATTGTAAGCGAAAAGACTTATAGGCCAATAGCTCTTGTGATCAGTTGGATTTTTTCCCAGGTTCAAGGATTGAAATAACATTTGCACTCTTTCAGGATAGTGCATATTGTTCAAAATGTTATTGAGCAATACTGAAAAATTGTCACGTCGGTAAAATGTATTGGCATTATTTATTATTTTGTGTTTAAATTTTTTGGTAAAACTGAAGTTTACAATTTAATATCTTGATTTGATTTTTATTTTTTCGGGTTTGGCCAGCTTTTTGGCTTTTTTTATGAAATGAAACGATCTCATCTGAAAAGTCAAAAGGAATCGAATTCGAATTTAAGCCCAGTTTGATAAAGGTCTTAGCAGAGACCGAAACGTCACGAATAATAGAGTGTAATAGCGTACAATCTGAACATCTTTCCTTTCAATTCAGAATGCATTCCGAAAACCAAGGATTCTATTCTATTCTATAATGGCACTACAGCCCGAATCGGGCCTTGGCCTTCTGATCTTCAGGCTCCTTAACATTTTTCATTATTTATTGTGGAAGGGTTGCTAGACCCTCGCACAACCTTCTATTTACGTATTTTTCATTTTTCGTAGATTGAGGTGACCAAGGAATACCCAAGCAGGCAGTGTGTTGGAATTATGCGTCGACTGCGATTTGAACTCACGACCTTCGCATTGTAGACCAACACGCCACCCACTAGGCTACACCCTAGGCCGCAAACCATGGATGACCATTTCCAATTAAACTAACGCAAGAGCCACATATTCCCTATTTGTAAGGTTGAAGCGAGGATACAAGATCAAGACGACCCTCTGCATGGATGTAGGAGATTAACTCATAAGTAATTCGGAAGATATAAAACTAATATGGTTGCAATAATTTGAACACCTCCTCATCCCGAGCCCCTCATCCACACAAACAGCAGCAGACAAAATAGCTGGTACAACTGACGTAACAGCCGATGAAGGATTTCCTTTGAGTCATTCCGTACTCGAAGAACTAAAAACAGCCCTAAGGAACCACCCAAACAACAAAGCGCCTGGCACTGATCAAATACTAGCTGAGCTTTTGAAAACCGGCAATATCTGCTTAGCACATCTCCTAAACAGATTTATTACGGACATTTGTACGCACGAAACACATCCTGAAGATTGGTGCAGGCGTATCATATCGTTGGTGTAGTTCTAATACCTTGTAGTCCACTTTTTCGTTCCTGGAATTTCAAGCCGTTCCCAAGATGGGGGTGCGCTGAATCAAAAGTTTGGTGCTGATTCCGTTGCTGTTTCCGCGTCAGAAATCATCAATTTACCATAAATTTGCATAAATATTAGCTATGGAATATTAAAGTAAACTATTCAAACTTCAAATAAATTCAAGTGAAAAATTCGTATCTGTTGCTTATTTTTCCAAGAATGAGACTCGCATTAAAAATAGCGTTGCCTATCGACTCAAGCGTATTATTGGATGAGACCTGTAATAGAGATATTGGGATTTATCTCCCGTGTAATACACTTCTTCTTCTTCAATGGCACAGCAGCCCGAATCGGGCCTTGGTCTCCTGACCTTCATGTTCCTTAACTTTTTTAATTTTTGCAATTGTAGAAGAGCTGTCAGCCCTTTGCACAACTCTCTAATACAACTTCATTTTTGCAGATTGAGGTAACCCAGATATACCCAAGAAGGCAATGTGCTGGAATTATATGTCGACTGTGATTTGAACTCACGAACTTCACATTATAGACCAACACGCTACCCACTAGGCTACACCCAGGCGTGTAATACACTATTTAACCATAATCAGGACAATGATCTCTTACGAGATCAATTGTTTGACGAAAAAGAGTTACCTCAGTGAAAGACGGTCTTTCCGAATTGCAAGGTCTTGTTTGTATCTCCATTACTGGGGCAATGACGACTGATGCGACAGGAGGTCAGGAATGTCCTCTTAGGATTGATAAAGAGATAAAGATGTCTCACTCCATAGAAGAAAAAAGTCACACCTCGTAAAAAATCGCTTTCTTACCTCGCATCCAAGCGAATTCGATGTTGGGTTTATGAATCAATGAATTCCTAGTAAAGCATAGGATTTGTATGATTTATGAATGAATGAAATTATATTTTGGACCTTTCGGTTTCTTTCAGAAGATCGCCACATCGGCGAAATCCGAATACCAATTATGTTTCCCTTAGCGGCCCTTGGTTCCTATGAAAGGGAGGAGTTCCTCCTTTGCAAATCTCTACTTAATAATGTCCATGTCTGCTACTGCACGATAGAGATTCGCCTAAATAACTTATTCAGGCTTACGGTCAACTTTGGTCACCGCTTCTATTCTCTTTGACCTTAGGCCAGAGAGTCCCGCCTTGAGAATTTATAGCAGACTCTGTGTTACTTTCGTTGAAGGCTATCCATCGATTGGCCAGCGATGAAAACGGTGTGTGTGTGTGCCTTCTACCCTTTTTTCCAGTTCTACTTCTACAATGGCGCTACAGCCCAAATCGGACCTTGACCTCCGGACATTCATGTTTCTTAACATTTTCCATTACTTATTGAGGAACGGTTGTTAACCCTTCGCACAACCCTCTTTCTACGAATTTTTCATTTTCGTAAATTGAAGTAACCAAGGTATATCCGAGTAGGCAATGTGCTGCAATTATATATTGCGCCGACCGGGACTTTCCAGTTAGAGAAGCAAAATCCAACATATTGAGCGCTAATAAGGGTGGTTATCTCCTCTGATGAATCTTCTTCATGGGGAAAATGTTCCGTGATTATTTCTAATCGTGGGATATTTTCCTTTCGGATGTTAGTGGACTCGTCGATCGATCTAAGTATGCTGCGGTTTACGCATCTAGGTAAACGATTAACATTCATCCTGGCTTGAAGCTGAGTTCACCAAATTGTGGATTTCCCTCTTGGCTGCTTTTGGGATTTCAACCAGAGTGGATTTTTGGGTTAGAGCTAACTCTTCTACTGCTAGGATCTACGGTATACACATATAATGCCGATCCTGATGCCCTCAACCTCTCTGTAGCTAGTGCTCAACGTGGAGGGCTGAGTCTTTTCTGTAGGTCTATGACACCTTTGCTTAAAGCCTTGTACCTTTTGTCATCACTTCTGAGAGATGGCAGTATTGTTTATGAGGCATTTCTCCTTTTCATTACTTTATTCTGTGCTGGTGATATTGTCTTAGCTGACATGTAAGATCGTAAGGTTCGCTTGCGGTTTCGCCGTAGCTGTGATGGTACATATATCTTCTTCTAGCAGAACCGCTTAATCTCTATTTGTTTTCGTCAAGACTCACCAGTTTTAGCTCTGTTGATAGCAGTTGTTCGTCCAATAGAGGTTTACTGGCGCTTTTTCTATACGTGGCGATCTTGCTTGTTCGTGACGGAAGGCTTAGCCTCTACAGTCATCTCACGTTTCTGGAGGGTTGGTTGTTCTTTTTATCTCTTCTTTTCCTGCGTGAGCCGCTGTTTCTGCTGCTTTAAGAGTGGTTTCTGTCCCTTCTTTATTTAAACTAGGTTCCAACATTTGATCCCTACGAGTAGCACGAGAAAGTAGGTCACCCCTAACAGTGCGCCGCATTACCAGGGAATGCTGATTGAAACTGGAAAGCACCTGCTTATTAAGGGTTAGTTACCCACTAACAATGCATTCTTAGCATATGCTATTTCATCGCAGATTAGGGGATTTTTATTTCCAAGGCTTACTCCTCTAGAGCCGTAGTTTATAGTGATCAAAATATACACGAATCACTTTAGGGAAACATCCCCTTCTAACCATAAATATATTGAGATCTGACTCATGACTAGTCTAGATTGTAAAAATACCAATGCTGTGATAGGATGCGGAACCGACAGGTAGCTGAACGATTTAATCCCACCTACCTTATCCGCTACAGACCATAAATAGAATATGAAGCCGACAGCAAGCTGTTCACCTTGTTCCTTCATATCTGTTCATCTTTTAGTCATTACTCCCGTAGACAGTGTGGTAGATTTATACGTCGACCGGGATTTGCAGACCCGACCTTCGCACTATAATACGCTCACACTTGGCTACACCGAAGCTGGATTTAATTAGGCAACTCTCAAAAATAGCTTCTAATTCGTTCCTCTCAAGCTCTTTAAAATAGTCGCTGATAATTTGTTAAAATCTTTTATCACAAGAACAGTCTTTAACAGTTCATAAAAGACTCATTTTAGCAAGTATATAATTTGGCAAATACTCGACAAATTATCATTATTTTAAATTTATAACTGACTCATAAAAAATATTTTTTGCACGTATCCATTTTGATAGGACCGATAAATCATTTAATAATCTTTTTCAGACTCATTTATGATACGAACAATCATAAAAAAAAACCTTTTATGAATTAATTATGAATCTTTTGGTTTACTGGGTAGTTATAGCGATCTTATCTATAAACTTTTTAGTGGTAGGTAGATAGGAAGAGGTGTCTGCCCAAACTCAAGTCCGGGCGCACATAAAACATAAGCTGGTCCGTTGTGATGCCACTGGATATCAGAAGAGACTACTTGATGAACTAACCGGAACTTCCCATGAAGCGTTGAAGGCTCCAGGCTTCAGCAGGATTATCGAACCTATCAAAAAACTATGCGCATAGGTGGCGTCTCCTTCTTCTAGACAAGTACATAACAGATAAAGAATCGTCTCATTTTCTTTCTCATCTTCGCTGCAAAATTCATTAAACCAAAGACCAAGCCTCTGAGCATGTTTCCCTATCAGGTAGTGTCCTGTAACGATTCCTACTACGGAGCTATTCACCTACCTGCTTAACAAGATCAGTCTACTAAAAAAGTACTCGTTTTAGAAGCAGCTCAAGCCAAATCTCTCGGGCAGTATGACATATAACTTCGATTGCCCATCTGTCGTTGGCTTTGCTAATCGCATCCAACTTAAGTATCAGCTTATAAATTGCGAGAGGCTTCAGCTTCTCTTCCTCAGAATGCGCAAGGTGGTTCCGTGGCGGGCGAGTTCATCGGCCCTGCGAGTTCCCCAGAATGGGTCTATGCCTTGGTACCCAGCATAGGCGAATGTTGAATAGTTCAGCTATCTCCCTCAGAGACGTACGACAATCAAGAACAGTCTTGGATGTAGACATAACTGATTATCAGCGAAAATGTCAATGTCTTTAGTAGATACATTACACTTAAGCTTCTGCTTGGAACACACTACAATGATCCGAAAGACGGGATAATATGTTTAAGTTAAGCATTGCGGTGAAAATACCTCTTCCCACTCCACTTTTAGTTTTGGAGCCATCAGTATAGAACTCTTCCTCCCGTATTTCATCTGCCTCCCACTCTTGTCTCGTGAGGATGACGGTAAGGAAAATATTATCGAAATCAAAACTTGGTAGAATGTAGTCTGTGTTTTCGGTTAAATTCTCGAAATCTTCCAGAATCAAGAAGTGTTTGACTGCAGGTCCAATGGCGAATTTCTTTAAGGGGGCAGCACTGATAGCCATCTGTTTATCAATAATATTGAAAGGTATCAGATGAAACAGTACTTCTTATGCTGCGGACGGGGTTGTTCTCAGAGCCCTCTTATGCTGTTCTCTGCACCTTACTGAGGAAAGTGCGGTTTGTCTCTGTATTTACAATCACACCATAAAGCAAATTGGGTCTGATGATGGCAACATAGAGCCAATGCACTACTTTGGGCTGCATTCCCCATTTCTTACCTATGGTTTTCTTACAGGAGTAAGGCGTAACCGTAACTTTGTTGTCACGCTCCTGAATATTAGGTTTTCAGCCCAGTTTCCCGTCACAAATAAGTCACCATACTGTATGATGCGCGTTGCGTCACATCCAATAATGAGGTCTGCTTTGAGGCTCTGTGCTCCAGCAATCAGACCTATAATATTATCTGGAGAGATTGGCTCAGGGTGATCATGAGCCAGATAAACCGAAATTAGTCAGTAGTTTTTTCCTCTCGTTTCAAGACTGGCTGAAACAATATCTTGGTTACTGTGACGAGGGAGTAGAAATATGATTAAAGTGCTCTTATACTAGATCTAGATATGCCTTGATTCCTTGCATAGTTAGGAGTCTTGAGTCTACTCATTTGGTTCTCAACAGCCCAAGGTTCTTAGATCGTGACTATTTCTTCTCCTTGCCGATTCAGCCGAAGAAGTAAGAAGGCTGCGCCAATTTATAGTGGTGAAGGTAAATTTGCAGAAACTTAAGTTTTTCTACGTTCAACCACGGTGACGTTCATTTCTGCCGGATCGGAAGCCAAAAGTTCGTCCTTGCTGATGCGAACTAAAGTGCTCGTCCTCCGCCTCTAGTCCTGGCGACTGGTGAGTCGTCCTGATTAATGAATAGACCGGCTACGTGAGGGGCTGAGTCTGATTTGGATGTAGAGTCTTCTCTTCCGTGTCCATCATGGGCACTGGAGGTACGGGATCCTGGGCTCCTTGCTCCACTTTTATATACTTTCATTGTGGTTTTTGTCAAGGGAACTAGGGAATCTTTGTTGATCACCATTATGGCGCATTGTTCCCATTAATGTCCTCCAGCTTCCCAAGCTTCCAATTATGGGAAGACAGATTTGGGTTGCAAGACCAAATAATATCTAAAATCGCACCTGCATCACTCGGTTCTGAAGGTAATGAGACACGGGCTCGAGGACGGCTTGGGATCTCTCTCGATGGTTGCTCGCCTGGCCATACTTCTCTAAATCTAGCGTTTGCGATTTTGTACAAATCCGCTGTACTTAGATCGGCACACTTGATCAGTTTTACGTGACATTGGTGCCATCCTCCATCTCTGCAAACCAGTGGAGGACCAGGATGATCCCGCATAATGCCTAGGAAGTTGGCTGAAAGTTTCCTCCTGCGCTGATAAGTAATGCTTCCACTTTTGTCGGTAATCACTACTACCTCTAAGAATTTCGCTTAAGGGCCTTGACAATTCCCCGGTACCGGTGTGGGCTGTCTTTGCTTCCTTCAGGAACTCATCCCGCGATCTTGTATGCTTTCCTATCGAGGGAAAGTCTGTACATTCGGCGATCAGTTTGGTAGCACAAACCGCAGATCCTCTCTGCTTTTCGATTCCGAGATGATCCAGGCGACTGAGATGGCTTTGGGCGCTACGCTGCTCCATAAGGAGCTGTTTTGAGGGTGGAATATTTAGATTCTTCCCTGATTTAACCTCTGGAGATTTGGGTGGGTCTCCTTCACTAGTTCCACAGCGGACGCCGCTATTCGGTTTTGGTTTGGTATTCTTTGACTTTGCCGGCTGTGTGCTGTCTGCATTAGATATGGAGTAAACCGGTTTTTCCCCATGTACCCTAAGTCACAAGGTCCAGGCTTAGGGCCCAATAATCTAGTTGCTTGCACGTTGGGGCCTTACGTTTTTTGCTTAGACCAGGTTTGTTAGTCATGGTCTTCGCATCGGCTATTTTGAGTCCAGGTTTGGTGGCCAAAGTCTGGCTTGGCTACAAGAAATCCTTCTGGGAAGCGTGCTTGCTTTCTCCCGGCATCTTAAGAAAACCGGTATCTTAGGTTGGTTTTATATTGTTGGACACTTTATCCAACGAGTAGCGGAGTAAAACGGTCGATCTGCGCAGAAATCCGCATTGTGCAGATAAGCCTAATTTATTCGAAGGTCAACGGATCTTCCACTAGCGACTGAGGTCCTCAGCTTGGTCGATTCTTGGTACGGTTACCTTAATCCAGCCTACTTATTGTAGAAAAGTTTGAGGGTTTTAGGAAGAAGATTGATTTCATAATGAAGAAGGTTTTTCAGAGGGAAAATTGGAAAACCATGACACAATTGGAAAACCATTCTCTTTGTCCGCGGTTGCCTATTCTCAGAAAAATCGAGAAACAGGATTTTTGAAATCTGAAGTCTTGCTAATACAAATAATGTTAATTTAAAAAGCTTTTAATTTCAGGAAAAGTACCTATTTCTTCTACAATCGACACACAACTAAACTTTTTCCTTGAACGAACCATCCTAATTTCAACGATTAAAATGATTCGCTGGCTTACTTTCTAAACGAATTGAAAACTCTCTATGTGTGGGGTTGAATTCAATTGCTTTTTTACAGAAAGTATTATAATGTCTCTATCTTCCCATTTTGGTGCGCTATTAAAAACTCTTTTCCAAAGCTCTTTATATCCACGGTCCGTAAAATTAGTTTCTGTCCGACTCGAAAAATGTGCACTTTGAGCGAAACGATTTTAAATTATTTATTCAAGCGTGTCGCTATTAAGCTCCTTCTTCTTCTCTGTCCATTTCATTCCAACACTTGCCAGGACTTGGTAAAGAATTTTAACTATGTTTCGTAAGTACACACAGGACGATTCAGAGCGTTCAGGTTAAGGCTCATAAATAGTTTTAAACTCAACGGACGCCATAAAAATGTTGTCTCTTCTAAACAAAATTTTGAAACGATTCCATAGTTTGTTCTTCCTTTTTTTAAAAAAAAAAATCTTCTGAAAATGTTTTCGATAAAATAACAGCAGAAAATAGATCGCCACTTTCGAGCATAAGAGGAAAGAATTTTTACGATTCCTTTGCTAGACTATAAAATAAAAGTCCATTTCTAAAATGAAAAACTTTGAATTTACTTTGCAATAACGAAGGACTAAGCAAAGATGACGATCTTATCTCCTTGGAGTATACGCTTCATATTTAAAGCCTGCTATAGAATTGAGTTTCCTGGAAGTGGAGTAATCAATAAGATGCTTTCTTCTGGAAATTGTGGTTGTTTATCGCTTGCTATCAATCAATCGAAGAAGGGTTCAAAGATAAAGTATGAGTATGTACGAATATGCAGGTGCCTTCTAAAAGTACGAGTATCTCGAAATCGATGAGATTATTTGTCTTCAATTATTTTTGTACGTTGCCAGCATATTTTTCCGCAGTATTTTTTTTGCATTTTATATAAACAAAATGGATACTGATTCAAACGAAATGCTCTCTGCAATAATTTTGAGCAAAAACTTATTTAAGTGCATGCAATAATACTTTTCCAATAGCAGCGTAGTTTATTTTTCCACATCATGGCACCCATTTCAGTCGGGCTTTTACGATGCCATCGTTAAAAATCAAATTGTAAATATAAAAGGAGCTGCAGAAAATAATGTTCAACTTGTAAAAATATTATTTTCAAAATTCAAAGCGACGCAACTATCGTATATAAATTTCGTTTCTAAAGAAGTGTTAGTTTTTGCTATTCTGCCGATTGCATACTCCAATGAATCCTTCACTCTTTCAAGGATCATTAAAATAAATCGATAAAAAATATGTATGAAAATTATGGCATGGTGGTAAATTTCCAATGGAATTTCGAATTTATTTGAGCGGAATGCACTATACTAACCAATAAATAAAATCTGAATCCAACGGGGTCCTTAATGTTCGAGAATCGGTTTTTTTTAGAAGGCGTATTTATTTTAATTAAATACAAAAATTCTTGCTATTATGAAGTATACCTTACATTTTATTTAATGCAGTAAATTATTGCAACTTTACTTATATGTATATGCCATTCGAAAGCAAATTCTGTGTAGGATTGAATCGACTTTTTTTTTATAGAACTCAATGAAACGATCGAAAGATTGGGAATTGATTTTATAATTTTTCATAATTCGAAATGAAAATGGAAGAAAATTAGTTGTTAGTTAAAATTATTTGCCAAAAAGCCGGGCGCCACTTTATTATTTTTGCAATAAGTTAGGGCAGAGATGTAATTAAGCGTGGGGGGAGGGACTTAGGGGTCCAGCCTTCCTTACAAACAGGTTATTTTTTTCAACATTTATATCTTGTGGATACTATAGAAGAATGTGAAATGTATTAAATGATTTGAACTCTTACAGCTTTAACCATCTGCTTGCAATCTTTTGAGTAAAATGCAATACAATATGTTCAAAAATGTATAAATGATGGCCCCATGAATGGCTGATGGGGTTGAAATGGATGCGTTTCCCAATTTCAATAATAAGCACACAATGAATATAATTTTAATTTTATAATTTTAATTGTTCTTGAAACACTGAATGCTGTAAGTTTCTGGGGCGGCAATACTTTCCATAGTCTTGATGTTCGGCTGATGAAGGACTTTCAATATTTCACTGTACGCGATGGTAAAGGCTTAACAGTGAACTCATGATACTTCTGGGATAGTTGACAAGAGGAGGGATCAATGTGAAATCCGGCAATTTTTTTTCCAGAAACTGTTTTATATTATATTTTTAAAATTTCGGTCCATTTTTCGACATTTGCAAGATAAAACAGCATTTGAAATATGCGAGCACTTTTAAGTAATAGTAATATTTTTAGGATCCTATGTAGCCTCCTATGTTTAGGTTAGGAAAACATTCTGTCATTAACTTAATTTTTATATTATTGGAATGATTGAATTTTAAAAGCGAACGGATCTTATCATTTTACTTTATTATTTTAATAATAAAGTATTGTGATCGACTTGGAAAAAAAAAAACTTGCTACCCTGAAATTTTGTTTTTTCGCGTTTCATGACTAAATTCGCCTAAAAATGCAAAAAAAAAAATCCGTCTGTCTGTACGCCGGTGTGTACGCTCAGCGCACATTGCACATTAACTCCCAAACCCTTCAAGAGAGAAAGTTCATTTTTGGAGGGATTGTAGACAGTTGCGGATCTCAAGCGGATGGGTGGTGTACGGGTTCAGGGGGAGGCGGGGGGAGCACTTAAGCCGAAAAATATGAATTCAAATATCTCAACCACGGTAATAAGAATAATCCTTAAAAGGCGGAGTAGTGCATAATTCATTTAACTTGGAATTTGTCAAAACAATAATTATAATGCATTAAATAAAAAAAAAAAAAAAAAAAAAATAGCTAGGAAGCTAAAACTCAACATACATATAGAAAGGTTTGTGGGACAACTTTTAAAAATAATTTAATTTTTTTATCCATTGGTGTGCAAAAGGGGGGGGGGGCTAAAAACAAATTGTCGGCCGAATTTTTTTTTTTAAATGATTATATCTTCGAAATTACTTACCATAAAAAATTGATATTTTGAGACCATTAAGGTGGCATATAGTCCCATTGGAATCAACAATTAGAGAGTGGCTAATTATTGTAAGGGGAGGGTCAGGGGGGTGCAAGGAAAAACACTTAAAAATAAATATCTCAACTATCTCTTAAGCTATGTAATTAAAACTTACAACATATATTAAGGTATATCAGAAAAATACAAAAAAAATATAACATGTTGAAATAATAGTAGTGGGGGGAAATGGGGAGTATTTCAAAAATGTTGCTCTTACGAAAATTTCAAACCGTTATAATTCAAAATTTAGTCCAGATATCAAATTCAAATTGTAGAACTAGGTAGTTTTTAAATTTGGTAAAAATTTCACGTCGGGAAGTGTAACGGGAGGGAGGTGGTAACCAAAAATGTCGAACATTTCGAGTGATTTTTTAAGGGCGCTGGTGAAAGATAAAAAATTTAAATTTTCCATGTGGATACATTTATTTGTTGTACATATAGAAAAAATAATAAAAATTGCACAATTGTTATGCACCGACCCTCTGGTCTACCGTGCACAAGGTGTTTCATGTGCAATGAAAAAACCACATAAACTGAAAATTTTTCAATAAAATTTGAAGGTAGAAACTTCAAAATTTGCGAAATACATTTAAATTTTTTTTTAAAAGAATGAAATATTAACTGGTCGAATACCTTGAAAGCTTCTACTCCCGCCCATACAAAATTATTTTTCGAACATTTTGAAGAAATTAATTTTCAACTAATTAATAAAGGCTATCAATTTAAAATTTTTCACAAAATCTTTTGAAAATAGTTCAAATGGAACTGCGTCAAAATTTTTGAGATGACACTTGCCGTTCTACCCCCTCCCATACAAAAGTATGATTTCGACCAATTTCGATAAAACAACTGCTAACCAACAAATCAAATGCTACGAACTTGAAATTTTGTACGAGCACCTTAAAAGAGAAAGAAAAGAAAATTGCGTCACAAATTTTGCGATTCCCCTACCTCTTCTACCCCCTCCCATACAAAATTATTTTTTCGAGCATTTTTAAGAAATCAGTTATCAGCTAACGCTTAAAAGCTATCAATTTCAAATTAAGCATAAAAACTTATAAAAATAATTAAAATGAAACTCCTTTAATAGTGTCGCAATCGCGCTTGCCCTTCTACCCCCTCCCATACAAAAGTATCATTTCGACCTATTTTATTGAATCAACTAATAACCAACAAATTACAAGCTACGAACTTGAAATTTTGTACGAACACACTACAAGAGAAAGGAAATAAAATTGCGTCACAAATTTTACGATTCCCTACCTCCTGTACCCCTTCCCATACAAATGTTTGGTTTCGTGAATGTAAATACACCGAATCCTATGAAAATTCTATGCAACTTCGTCTATGAAACTGACATTCTATACAGAGAATATTGGACGTGATTCATGAAATCAATTAAAAAACTATTAACATCCACCCACTCTTACTATCACCCCTCACCCCTCCCCTCATAAAAACTCAAACTTGCATAAATAAACGAACGAAATATTGATTATATATACTGGAGCTTTTGAACTGCCCAAGAACCCCCTTTCACTTAGTCTAACCACTCAAACCTGCATATTGACTTTCCACACATCTGCAACTTGTCCCAAGAATAATAAAGTTTCGCCCAACTTGTTGGCAGTTTATTTATACTCTAGATGAAATCTGAGAGTATTAAGTTTGCCACAAAGTTTGTAACGCTAAGAAATAAGGCCCGGAGAGAAAAATGAATGTTACAGAAGTTCATATAATCACTCAAAAATCTCAAACCTGGATGTCCGTCCATCCGTCTATCCATCCGTCTGTCTGTTCGTCCGTCCGTCCGCCCGTGTCCTCTTTAGCTTGAGAACGCGTTGACCTAAAAAGTTCAAATTTTGTATACGTCGTTTTTGATAAAAAAAGTAAGGACAAGTTCGTGAACGGGCCAAACCGCTCCACCCCTTCTACCCTCTCCCATACAAATGACACTATTACGAAATTTGACAATAAACGGATTTGCTCGAAAACAATAAAAGCCATTAGTCTGAAATTTTGAATATATTACTTTTATGATGATTTCAGTCTATCGTATAAAAATTATATCTGTCCTCCTCCTCCTTCTACCACCTCCCATACAAACTGCACTTTTTCATGAAATACTCTAAGCCAATTTACTAAGTGCGTATACAATTTATCGAGCTCAAATTTAGCACTAAATATTTATTTAGAATCATTAGTAAGACCGAAAAAAATTAGACCATTAGCTTCACGCCTTTGTTCTTAACGGACAGGATGTGGAAGAGGTACAAGATTTTTGCTATCTCGGAAGCATTCTCAGCATGCAAACTACAGACTTTCGTGAACCAATGCCTCCGACGCATTTTTGGAATATTCTGGCCAGAAGTGATCTCCTACGACGAACTTTGGAGTACAACTGGCCAGACTGAAATAGGTACTGAGATTCAAAGGCGGAAATGGCAGTGGATCGGTCACTCTTTGAGTAAATCAGAACGAAACATCGCCAAACAGGCTCAGGATTATAATCCTCAAAGAAGACGTCGGGTTGTTCGAAGCGAGCAGTTGAACAGGAGGCCAGAGGAATAAACAGTCCTGGCAACAGCTTAAGGCCGATGCTCAGGGTCGCGCCTTGTGGAAGAGAGTTGTTTCTGTCCTATGCCTCTCTAGGGGGTCTTAACAGGAATTTGATTGATTCCCCCCTTCTACCCCCTCCCATACAAAATGGCACAATTTCGCAATTCGACAATAAAGGGCTTTTCTCGAAAAGTATAAATGCTATTGACCTGAAATTTGGAATATATTACTTTTAAAATAATTCCAATCTGCTGCATTAAAATTATATAAGTCTTCTTCTTCCTTCTAGCACCTCCCATACAATCTGCACTTTTTCATGAAATACTCTAAGCAAATTTACTCAGTGCGTATAAAATTCATGGAGATGAAATTATGCACTAAACATTTATTTAGAATTATTCGTAAGACAAAAAAACATTAGGCGATTAGCTTACCTCATTCTACCCCCTCCCATACAATTTGACACAATTCAACAACTTTACAAAAAGTCGATTTTACTGAAAAGTATGAATGCTACTGATCTGCTGTGCCAATTAAATCATGTTTGTAGTTATTTCTAAGAAATTTATTAATAACACCACCCTCCTTCTACCACCTCCCATACAAACTGCAAAATTTCACTAAATTCAATACACTAAGTTTCTCAGTACCTATTAAAATTTGAATCCTAAATTTTGTATAAAACATTTTGATAGCAAACTTATCGTGATGTGAAAAAATTAGTTCAATGTTGTCACCCCCTTTACCATTTCCCCTACAAAATTTCTTAAAATAAAAAAATTCTCCTTCATCTAGAGTATTGCACGATTGGGCTTTATACCCAATCGTAGTCCTGTTATGTTTTAGACTAATTTTAACATACTGATACGTATTCACTGTCAAATCATAGTTAAGATGTTGTTGCATTAAATAGCAACAACGTTTTAACTCATAACACAAGATTAGGCAAAAACCGATTTTGAAATGCAAATCATGTGCAATTGAATGATGTTTCAAAACTTATTTTTTTCTACCAGTAAAAAGTGCAAATAAAAATTTATCTTTATAAATTATTAATTAAAAATAAAACCAAAATTTTTGGAAGGTTTTTGTAATGAGAGCGAGAAATTATAAAATAATGTTATTAATCATAAAATTATCTGTCTACATTTACTTATATATGACTAACAATACCTAACTGCTACAATGTACGGCGATTCGTTGACGGAATTTCGTACATATGTACTACTTCTTAGTTTCATTATCCAGCCTAATAAAGAATTATTATATACTAGCAAACGCCCGCGACTTCGTCCGCATAAAAATCGGATTAATAAGCGATTTTTGAGAATGTAGTTAGTAGTACATTATGTGGGATATATAATCTGCTTACTTTAATGGCTCTTTGAACACAATATTTTATGTTTTGTTGGAATCAGAACCATAAATTATTAAGAATGATACCATGATACTCGCATTTGAATGGGAGAGGCTCGTGATCAAATCAATCCCGTGATTCGATATCATACGTATACGTGTTAAGGACATGTGAATAGTTGTAGCTTGTGTTAATTGAAAAAAGCCCAAATAGAATGACATTAAGCTTAAAAACATAACAGGACTTCGATTGTGCGTAAAGCCCCATTATATGATACTACCGATGAAATCGAAATTTTTGTAATCTTAAGAATTTTTGTGTGGGGAGTGATGGAAGGGATGACAGTACTAAATTAATTTTTTTCGCACCATGCTAGAGTAGCTATAAAAATATTTTGCACCAAATTTAAGCTTGAAAAACTGAATAGGTAACTTGAGAAACTTAGTGCATTGGATTTAGTGAAATTGTGCAATTCGTATGGGAGGTAGTAGAAGGAGTGGGGGATTTTTGGTAATTTTTCTAGATACAACTATCATCACCGTGCAATTGATATCTTTTAAATTTCAGATCAGTTAGATTCACACTTTTCAAGAAAATCGAGTTTTTGCAAAGTCGTGAAATTGTGTCATATTGTATGGGAGGGGGTAGAAGGAGTGAAGCTAATCGGTTAATTTTTCTCGATAATAATAATAATACTAATTAAGGATTCATCAGAAAATTTTAGCTCGATCAAAGTTATATGTACTGAGAAAATTGGATTAGAGTATTTCATGAAAAAGTGCAGTTTGTATGGGAGGTGGTAGAAGGAGTGGAGGGTTTTTAGTAGTTTTTCTGGAAACAACTATAATCACCATGCAATTGATGTGTTTTAAATTTTAGATCAGTTAAATTTACACTTTTCAAGAAAATCGAGTTTTTGCAAAGTCGTAGAATTGTGCCACATTGTATGGGAGGGGTAGAAGGAGTAAACCTAATTGGTTAGTTTTTTCCTGACATTAAAAAATTGCTAATTAAGGATTTAATACAAAATCTTAGCTCAATCAAAGTTATACGTACTGAGAAAATTGGAGTATAGTATTTCATGAAAAAGTTTAGTTTGTATGGGAGGTGGTGGAAGGAGTTGGGGCATTCAAACTATTTATATACTTGAAGATTGCATTTATAATACAAATAATATATTTTAAATTTCAAATTAATAGCTTTCATGGTTTACATGAAAATTTGATTATTATAAGTTTTTGGAAATGAGTCACTTTGTATGGGAGTGGGTAGAAGACGTGAGGGGAGAGAAATAAAACCTAAAGGAGATTACTCCCCGAGGCAAAGCTAATAATCTGTGAAAGTTTCATTGCAATCGGTGCAGCCGTTTTTGCGTGAAAGTCGGAAAGACAGACAGACATACAGACAGAGAAATTTTTTAAAAACGTTTGTTTCTGCTTAGTTATTGCTAAAATGAAGCAAAAAACTTATTTATAGCCATTTATAAACAAATAACAGACAGACACTACAATTATATTTATATAGATTATTATTATATTTGAATGAATGAAATAAATAAAAATAGTACGTGTTTCGCCTTTGCCAATACATTAATATGTCGGCAACTTTTTGTTTCCATTCGGTGGAGGTGGTAGTAATCGAAAATGACAAATGAGCTAAATGACAAAATAAAATGAAAGTCCTTTTAAAGTTTTCTGGAATAGACTAACAAAATTGGTTAAAATCATACTTTTGTATGGGAGGGGGTAGAAGAGCAAGAGCGATTTCAAGACATTTGATGCAATTTTGTTTCAACTATTTTTAAAAGTTTTTGTGCAAAATTTCAAATTGATCGCTTTTAATAGTTAGGTGATAATTGATTTCTTGAAAATGGTCGAAAAAATAATATTGTATAGGAGGGGGTAGAAGTTTTAAGGGTTTTTGACCAGTTAATATTTCATTTATATGGGGATTTTTTTTGAATGCATTTCGGAAATTTTCAAGGTTCTACCTTAAAATTTCACTCAAAAATTTTCAGTTTATGTGTTGTTTTTTCAATGCACATGAAACACCTTGTGCACGTTAGACCGAGGGTCGGTTATTAACAATTATGCAACAAGTTATTATTATTTTTCTATTTATATCAAATAAATGTATCCACATGCAAAATTTAAACTTTGTATCTTTCACCAGAGCCTTAAAAAAATCACTCAAAATTTTCGACATTTTTGCTTATCACCTCCCTCCCCTTACACCTCCCAACTTGAAATTTTTACCAAAATTGGCGACTATATAGCTCTACATTCTGACAAATTTTCGATTTAATATTTGTACTCTGTTTTGAGATATAACGATTTGAAAAGTACGCCATTTTTGAAATGCTCCTCATTTCCCCCAGTACTATTATTTCAATATGTTATATGTTTTTCGTATTTTTCTAGTATAGCTTAATATATGCTTTAAGTTTCAATGACATAGCTTAAGAGATAGTTGAGACATTAATTTTTAAGTGTTTTTTTTTGCACCCCCCTGACCCTCCCTTACAATAATTAGCCAATCACTAAACTGATTCCAGTGTTGCTATATGCCACCTTAATGGTCCCAAAATATGAATTTTAACAGTAAGTAATTTCGAAGATATAATCATTTGAAAACAAATTCAGCCGACAATTTGTTTTTAGCCCCCCTTTTCGGACGCCAATGGATAAAAAAATTAAATTATTTTAAAATAATTTTTATAGTTTGTCCCACAACCCTCTCTATATCTCTACTGATTTTCAACTTCCTATCTGCATTCGTGGTGGAGATATTAGCAAGTGTAGTTTTGACTCTTTCCCTCCCCCCGCCTCCCTCTTCCACCTAACACCCCCCAAAATTTAGAAAATAGAGCTCACTTACCCAATCAACAATCTACCCAAAAATGAACATTCTACTTTTAACGGTCTCGGAGATATGAGTCGGCGTACGGATTTTTTTATACTCTAGATGAAATCTGAGAGTATATTGTGTTTGCCTTAACGTTTGTAACGCTAAGAAATAATGCTTGCACAGAGCCGCCAAGGATACAGAAATATTTGTTGTCGCTCAAAAACCTCGATTCCGACTTGCTGTATGTCCGTCTGTCTACAACATAACTCTCGAACGCTTTGAGCTATCGTGCTGAAATTTGTTGTATGTCATTTTTAGCAAAAAAGTAACTTTAATTTCGTGAACGGGTAACATCCCCCACTCCTTCTACCCCCTCCCATACAAATTTCACGAAATTCCGAAATTTTCAGAAATTGATTTTTCTTTGAAACTATTTAAGCTGTTGACTTTAAATTTGGGTTAAAGTATAATGATGTATATATCATTTCGGTCACAAAATATTGAGCCGATCTCTTCACTCCTTCTACCTCCTCCCATACAAATGCATAATTTTGAAAATTGCATCTTTTCGATTTTCATTGAAACTAGCGAATTTTCGCCAGAATGAATTCTATTACAATTGCAATCAGTATTGAAAAAACTATCAACATCACCTCATTCCTTCTACCTCCTCCAACACAAATTTCACGAAATTTTGAAATTTAAATTAAATTATTTTTCTTCGAAACTATTAAAGCTATCAGCTTGATATTTTGCATAAAATATGAAAATAGAAAACCAATAACACGGAAAAAATTTGTTTTGATCCGTACACTCCTTCTACCCCCTCCCATACAATTGCATTATTTTTGTTAAATGCATTATATCGATTTCCATTAAAACTAGAAAAAGTATAAACTTAAAATTTTGCCAGAATTGGTTTTTTAATAATTGCAATAAATGCTAAAAAAATTATCAGGTCCTCTTCACTCCTTCTACCCCGTCCCATATAAATATCTGTATAATAAATTCAAGGAAAGCATTCTCCTCCGAATATATGAGAGCTATCGACTTTGAAACTGAAACAAAGCCTGGCGATAATGATGTTGATAAGAAGTTTCAAAATCTTCTAAACCCCTCCACTTCCTCTGCCACCTCCCATACAAATGCCCCAATTTCAGGAAAACTACGTCCAATTGAAAATAATGAAAGCTACACACCTTAAATTCAGCACGAAATATTTTGCATACCACATTAGGTGTCATATTCAAAAATTACAAACCGTCCTCCTCTGCTTCTAACACCTCCCAAACAAAAGTCACTATTAATTATTCGAAAGAATTAGAGGTGACATTTTTTCCGGTACATTGAACTCTTTCTCATTTCATCTAGAGTATCTGGCTTTACGCCTAATCATAATTCTGTTAAGTTTTTTTGCATTTTTAGGCTAATTTAGTCATAAAACGCGAAAAAAACAAAATTTCAGATAACAAAATTTGTTTTTCTGTGTCGATCACAATACTTTATTATTAGAACAATAAAGTAATATAATCTGGTGTAGGCCTAGTGGGTAACGCGTTGGTCTACAAAGCTAAGTTCGTGAGTACAAATTCCGATCGATGTATATCCAGCATGTGCATTTGCCACATCAATCTGCGAAAATGAAAATTCATAGGTAGGTGTGCGAGCGGCTGTATTGTAATGAAACAATTCGTCGACTATCGTCATTTCCTGCTGCGACCACCATTAAAACAGTAACGATAATCTTTGATGTTATGTCGAAAATTATCGTAAATTCCTTTATAGCTTAAAATACGTACAACTAGCTATAAAAGGTCTTTTACTACGGAAGCACTTTCAGATCAAGAACATAAAGAATGGTGAAATTTCCCCGACCTTCATAAACCATCAAAGAAAAGTGCTCTAGTGTAGCTGTAACGTCCTTTTGTATTTCGTAAAGTGTTTGCCATCAAAACCCATGCAAACTACACGATTGCGTTGCATCGCTACAAATCGAATTGACTCGTGCCCGTATTACATAGAATTCCGACACCATATAGGTGGTAATAAAAGGAGCAATTTGTAGGAAACACCCTATAAACCTAAAGGAGAGTCCCTGGGACTATAGGAATGGACATAATTATAGGGAATCTCGGCGTTAACTATTCCTAAGACCGCACAAATCTTAGAATAGGCAAGGAAACCGAGTATGGTGGTGGGCATTCGAGTGGCTATGGCTCAAAATGGCTTCGGACGCCAAAGGAAACAGAAGGAACCTTCAATAATCGACCGTTTTGGACACAAACCCTTTATTAGAGCGTAGCTTTTCCCAATCAGATAATTTTGCCTTTTTTTCTGGGTCGCAACCACTTTGATGAATTGCCTTTAATTATATAGGACCCTATCATTTCGATCGAGTTTCGCAGTGCGGTCGAATGCAATCGAGCGGTACCTATTCGCAATCGAATTATATATCACTGATTGAATTTATTTATGCCGAATTTTAAATCGTTCGGTAGAGAGAGTGATTTGATTTATTTTTGTTGTCCTATTGGAATATGTATGAGGTCGAATCATGCGGATCAATAAAGTGATTGCATTTTTGAGGACATTTGAGCTTTTGATTTGAAAGTTCGTGCAACTTTATGGACTACCAAAGAAAAAAATTGATAGATGATTACATATAAATAATAAGATTTTTCAAATCGGTTGGTAATAAATACGTCGAGAAATTAAGTGCTTAGCGGGTTTCCTGATTTTAATATGCTCTGGAATAACCTAATTTTCTATGAAGTTCCTTTAGTCGGCTTCAAAAATGTGCAGAATTTCGTTCTCTAATTATTTTACCACCTTTTACACTGAAATTATTTAAAAGCATAATTGTTTTGAAATTTTCCTTTCTCTTTATTCAATTACATCCGAATGCAGATTTCATAAAAAAGGACGTAAAAATGATAAAAAGTAAAAAGAACAACGTTCTATAAACTGAATCAATTTCATTTGTATGAAATTTCATCTCGCAAATTTAATTTTCCACGATATTTTCATCGGATTTAGCTCGAAAGCAACAGCAGCCTTTCAACCCAGGCTAGACCTATTCTATGCTACAATTTATTTATAACGAAATTACGAACATGTGTGAATGCTCGCGTGAGTAAAACATAAGGAATTAATGCGACAAGATGAACTCTTTATGACATTCTTTTCGCCATTATATGGTCGTGTGCCACTCAGGCCCCTATAGTCAGGCCAGCAAGAAAATTTATTACTTGGAAATATCTAGGTAATTAAGACACTTGCTATGCGATCCCGTACAAGAAACGGTGGAATTCCTCAAGTGCTTGGCTTAGTCTTTGCTCGGATTCGGTGCGGTATTTTTATGATTTATTTGTGACATCAACATGACAGGCGGTTGATTATAGCCGTGTGTTGGGCACCACCTCCATGTCGGATTGTTCATTAGTTAGATTTCGAGATTTATTGTTACACGATTATTTTGAAATTTTTCTCTCAGCTCTTGGTAACTGTTTTATTTTTGCGACTTTATTCAGATGGAATTTTCCAATATTTCTAGATACTATCGTGGACATCTTGGCATCCACTCTGAACTTCAGGAAGGAGCGAGTAGTCGATAACAGATTCAGGACTTGTGGTCAGGATTTGTTAAACAACAAATCACTTTATTCTCTAGTTGCTCTATGATGGTTCGTGAGAAGTGTACGGAAAGACATAAAGCTAAAAAACTTGCTTACACTTTTCCCAGCAACCAGTACACTTCTTTTACTTCTACTTCTACAATGGCAATACAGCCCAAATTGGACCTTGGCCTCTTGAACTTCAGGTTACTTAACATTTTCCATTATTTACAACCCTCTATCTTCGAATTTTTCATTTTCGTAAAATGATGTGACCAAGGTATACCCAAGCAGTGTGCTGGAATTATGCGTAGTATATTGCATAGTAGATCAACACGCTAGCCACTAGACAACACTGTAGCACCAGTACACTTTGAAAGATGTTAATTTATCGAGCAGATGGTTATGTTGTATAGTAGTAACGCACTAATGACAGTTCCTTTCGGCTTAGCCTAGAGAGACGGTACAAACATCGTGATAGACAACTGTAATCTTTCTTTTTTTCCAATTGAACTGTAACAGGTGGCGAGCAACCCGGTTGAGAAAGGAGGAGGGAGTATAGAGTGTACATGAATGGCCACCAACACCAGTGCGCCTCAAGAAGTGGGCAAAAACTATGACATAGTTGGACTCGCAGTATAGCTGTCATAACTCCAGCTTGTCATATTTAGCTGAAAACTCCCACCCATTTTGTACATGGGTGTAATAAATAAGCAGGACTGGTCCTCCAAATCACGGGTTGGGCGAAGCGTCAATAGCGCATCCTCGAAAAAAAAAGCACTGTCCAGGAAGCTGAAGAATAGCTTCGGAACGGATGGACTCAACGGCAACGACCCCGCAAACAAAAAATGGACTACTATTTTGGATCTTGGAATGTTCGATCCTTATTTAGGATAAGGGCTATGAAAGAGTTTCTCGAAGAAGTGGCAAAACACAATGTCAACTTAACTGCCCTCCAAAAAACGAAATGGCTCGATAAAGAAATCATGGACATGAGATCACACACAATCTATCCAAGTGGAAAATTGTAGGGAAGCAGAGAGTTTGAAGTCGCTTTTGTCGTTGACAAAAAATTTAAACAGCAGGTCGCGAGTTTCAAACCAGTAAGTGAGAGATTGCGAGAGTGTAGCCTAGTGGGTAGCGTTTTTGTCTACAATACGAAGGTCCGTGAGTGCAAATCCCGGTCGACGCATAATGCCAGCACACTGCCTGCTTGGGTATACCTTGGTCTCCTCAATCTACGAAAATAAAAATTCATAACAACTCTTCCTCAATAAATAATGTGGAATGTTAAGGAACCTGAAGGTCAGGAGGCCAAGGCCCGATTTGGACTGTAGTGCCATTGTAGAAGTAGATTTGGAAGATTGTGTGCAATCCGAATAAAAAATTAATTATTCAACGTTTGGTTGATCAACGTCCGTGCACTAACAGAAGACAAGAACGATATAATGAAAGACGCAGTTCGCCACCATAGAGACAACCTATGTATTATTCACTGCCCTCGAATGACCTAAGAATTGCCTTAGGGGATCTTAACGCAAATATTGGAAAGGAGAAGGCTCATAGAAGAACAATAGGAGAAAAAAGCCTCCATGACATAACCAACGGCAATGGCCGCGTCTTATTGATTTCTTAAGCATCAAAATTATGATATGAGTTTACTTTACGTGCTTCCCACATCGCGATATTTACAAACGAGCGTGGGCATCATCAGATGGCCTGTAATCAAATAGACCATGTTCTAATTGAAAAAAGGGTTGCTTCCAGTATACTTGACGTAAGAACGCACCACAGTGCAAATTGTGATTCTGATCCTATCTAGTCAGAGCTTGTCGTGGATATTCGAAAACGAGTAGAGCTCGCAAATTCAATATTGACAAGCTTAAAGACGAAACGGTGGCACAGGCGTTCATGTCCGTACTGGATCAACACTTGACACCATTATATGAACACATCCAGAATATGCCAACGGAGAATATGTGAACGAAAATACGAGACGGCATCAAATCTTCTGCATATATATATATTAATTATTAATATATAAGATATCAATCGCGGCGAAGAAAACATTACAGAACTATGATTGGGCGTAAAGCCCAATTATATGATACTCTAGATGAAATAGGAAAGAGTTTATTGTACCAGAAATTATGTCCTCTCAAATTCTTTCGAATAGTGAATAGTGACTTTTGTATGTGAGATGGTAAAAGAAGAGGGGAGAGGTATGCAATTTTTGTACCTATATATAACACCGAACGTGGGATGCAAAATGTTTCATGCTAAATTTAAAGTTTGTAGCTTTCATAATTTTCGAGGTAATTGAACAATTTTTGTCTGAATTTATGGCATTTGTATGGTAGGTGGCAGAGAAAGTGGAAGGTTTTGGATGATTTATAATCTGCTTATCAACATTCTAATAACATTACTATGTTACAGTTTAAAAGTCGATAGCTCTCATATCTTCAAAGTAAAAAAAGTATTTTAATTTTCTCGACTTACCAATACAAAAATTTGTATGGGTGGTGATAGATGGAGTGAAGAGAAGTTCATACTTTTTTTAGCACTCATTGCAATTATTACGGGACAAATTCTGGCAAAATTTGAAGTTTGTATCTTTTCTAGTTTCAATGAAAATCGATTAAATGCATTTACCAAAATCGTGCATTTGTATGGGAGGGGGTAGAAGGAGTATTCAAATCAAAACCAAATTTTTCGACATCAATGATATTTATAATGGTATCAATCAAATTCCTGTTAAGACCCCCTATAGGGGCATAGGACAGAAGCAACTCTCTTCCACAAGGCGCGATCCTGAGCATCGGCCTTAAGCTGTTGCCAGGACTTGTTTATTCCTCTGGCCTTCTGCTCAACTGCTCGCTTCCATGTCTTACATTGTCGACCAACCCGACGTCTTCCTTGAGGATTATAATTCAGAGCCTGTTTTGCGATGTTTCACTCTGGTTTCCTCAAAGTATGAGCGATCCACTGCCACTTCCGCCTTGAATCTCAATACCTATTTTAGTCTGGCGAGTTATACTCCAAAGTTCGTCATTGGAGATCACTTCTGACCAGAATATTCCTAAAATGCACCAGAGGCATTGGTTTACGAAAGTCTCTAGTTTCTTGGTAGTCGAACGGTCACTTTCCACGTAGTACAACCATATAACAACACTCGCAGCTTCGTGCGAAGGGAGATCTCTCTTAACCTCCAGAAAGGGGAAAGGATACCGAAAGCCTGACAAGCTTTATTTAGCCGAGCCTCAACATCCTTTTCGTCTTTTCGTACTTGGTTGTACGCACATTTATTTTCAGTCCCGCCTCTTTGCATTTAGAATGTAACGAGCGAACATTTGACTCTAAGTCCGAACGGTTATGTGCAAGCAAACACACGTCATCAGCATAATCAAGGTGACTTAAGATGTTAAATAGTCTCCATTGAAAACCTTTACCTTCCCCACCTTCCAGTGCAGCTTTCAACATGTCAGTTATTACCACCAGAAACAGGGCTGGTGATAATATGCAGCCTTGTCTGACACCCGTTCGCACAGGGAAGCTCTCGGACAGCTCTCCTCTATGCAAGACGCGACACCTTGCATCTTCGTAGGATTCTTTAATCATAGCTATGACCTTATCTGGAATACCTCTCCTACGCAAAGCATTCCATATGTAATCTTGCTTAACGCTGTCGAAAGCCTTCTCGAAGTCCACAAACACCCAACCCATTTCGGCCGACTGCTCTAATATTATCCGTAGGGTATTTGTGTGGTCGGTACAAGACGACCCTTTACGGAATCCAGCCTGATAAACTTCGAGAGTGCTCCCGACGACATCACTAATCCCATTGAGAATTACCTTAGCCATAATTTTTGATACGGCAGTAAGTAGACATATACCACGCCAATTGCCACAATCCCGAAGGTCGCCCTTCTTCGGAATTTTCACAGTGACGCCCTCCTTCCATTCAGTCGGATATCTTCCTTCATTCCACACCTTAGTGAAGAGTGGGAGGAGTATATCGGCTGTTATTTCCGGGTCCGCTTTGAGGAGTTCGATTGGTAGTCCGTCTATACCTGAAGCTTTCCTTCCCGCCATTGACCGAATGGCGGAAACTATCTCTTCCTTATCTGGGGGATCGTCCCTAATAGAAGATTGTTGCGGTTGGATGTTTGGTAGTTGTTCTGTTTCCGGAATATCTTCCTCTGAAAAGATGTTTAAAATATCAGAGAAGTATTCCTTCCATCGTCGCAACTGGTGTTCAGTCATATTAAGGAGAGTTCCGTTGACATCTCTCACCAGGTGGTTGGCGGTGAAATTCCTGTTCGTCAACTGTTTCATGATTTTGAATAGTGAACCCATATCCCCAAGGTATGCCGCAGATTCTGCCTTGTTTGCCAGATCTTCAATGGCCTTTCTCTTGTCGCGCCTTACAGCCTTTTTAAGCTGTATATGAGCATCGCGGGCGTTCGTTGGTTGACATCGGGTTGAGAGATGATTGCCAATTTGGCTTTTTTCCGATTGCCAACCTTGTCCCATGTGTCTTGCGACATCTAGGGTTTCTCACCGCTTTGCTCGTATCCCACAGATTCTTCAGCACTAGTTAGAAAAGTGTTTCTGGTTGCCTCCCAATTGGCGTCCAGTGTGCGCATTTCATATTCACCCAATGTGGATGACTTTTCGCGTAGAATAGTGGTGTATTCGCGTTTTTTGTTGGGATCTCTGAGTTTATCCACATTAAGTTTGCGCTTCATTTGAAGAATTTGTGGTCGTCGGATAGCTGCTGTACACAATCTCAAGCAGGCAACCATCAAGTGGTGATCGCTTCCCACGTCAGCTCCACGTTTCGCTCGCACATCGAGGAGACATCTTCTCCATCGGCGACTTATAGCCAAATGGTCGATCTGGTTCTGAGTAACACCATCAGGGGAGACCCGTTTTATGATGACTCTTGTGTGGAAAAAGGGTCCCTCCGATGACCATTTGCCGAGTACTACAAAACTCCACAAATAATGCGCTGTTTTCAGGTCTCTTAATCCAAGGTCGTGACGCGTCGACCCAAGGGTTACCATGCCTACCCCATGACGTGTTCTAGTCCAGTGTTGTCTGATCCAACCTTGGCGTTCATATCTCCTGAGATGATAATAATATCACCTCTTGGAACGCGTTCGAAGGTGGCACTCAGTTGGCTATAAAACTCCGCTTTGTCACCAGATGTTGTGGTATTAGTTGGTGCGTAGCACTGCAGAATTGTGACGTTTCTGACACTGGTCCTGAGCCTGACGACGATAATCCTATCCGAGATTGGTTCGCAGCTAATGAGACTGTTTCTCGCTCTCGGCATAAGAACGAACGCCACGCCATTTCTGGCTTCACTTTCAGGGCCAATGTACAGGATAGTGTTTCCGCTTGGTTTTCGTTCTTCTCATGATCCTGTCCACCTGACCTCGCTCAAGCCCAAGATTTGGATGTGTGTAATGGTATTCTTGCTTCAAAATTTAAAGTTGATAGCTTCAACGGTTTTGAAGAAAAATAATTTAATTGAAATTCCGAAATTTCTTGAAATTTGTATGAGTCCGTTGATACTTTTTCCAATTGTAATAAAATTAATTTTGACAAAAATTGGTTCTCTTAGCTTAGCTTATAGTTGCAATAAAAACCGAATAAAGCCATTTTTGAAAATTGTGCATTTGTATGTGAGGTGGTAGAAGGAGTGGGGGGATATGGCCCGTTCACGAACTTAAAGTTACTTTTTTGCTAAAAATGACATATGAAGAATTTCAGCACGATATGTCAAAGCTTTCGAGAGTTATGTTGTAGACAAACATACAAATGGACAGACAGACGGTCACTCGGAATCGAGGTTTTTGAGCGACAACAAATATTTCTGTACTCCTTGCGACTCTGTGCGAGCATTATTTCTTTGCGATATAAACGGTAAGGCAAACACAATATACTTTCAGATTTCATCTAGAGTATAATAATGATTGGTTCAACCAAGCATGTCGCGATGCAATAGATAGAAAGAACGAGGCTTACAAAACTTTTAATGAACTACCAACACGATCCAAAAAAGAAAGATACGACGAGCTTAGGCGATATGCAAGAAAAAAACCTGCAGTCGAAAATAAAAGAAGTACCATAATGGCAAGATATAAAAAATGGACGACGATCTGAGATAAAATAAAATGCGGAGCGTATAATCAATAACAAAACATCTGAAAAAGAATATGATCCAAAAACTTGTATCTACAAAGAAGCAGAGGCACTATCATTAGCAACACACAAGAAATTAAAAGGAGATGACCTTCCTACTTCTCACATCTTCTCAATCCCTCTACATTAGCATCTCTTGATGTTTGAATTGCCGATGAATCATCAGGGACACTACTCACGCTTGTCAAAATGAAAGCAGCCCTATGTGACCAGCAACTAAATACAGAGCCGGGAATTAGCGAAATACCAGTTGAACTTCTGAAGAACGGTGAAAACTGTGTCGTTGAAGTACTACAGAGCATGATATGCAAAATTTTGATAGAAGAAATCATATCCGACGATTGGCAAAAAAGCATAATATGTACAATTTACAAGAAAGGAGACAAACTCTGCTGAGAAAATTACAGAGGAATATCATTGTCTTGTACGTCCTATAAAATACTGACAAAAATAATTGAACGTCGTCTTAAGCCGTACACTAATGAAATAATTGGAGAATACCAAGGTCTACAACAGACCAGATATTCTCGGTGAGGAGATTGAGATGATGGGAATATATTACAAACGCGCACCAAATCTTCACACATTTTAAACAAGGTTTAGGTTGTAGGAGGGTGGTTTCATAGAACTACAATTCTATCTAGTTGAGCCCATTGTACCCCCTATTGATTATAAGATGGACGTCACTTCTCTTGTTCTGCCACTTGGTTCGGTTTCCGAACCGTAGTAGGTTCGAATATTGAACGCCTCTGAAGTCGTCTAGTTCTGATAAGAATCTATAGCCTAAACAAAGGAGATTTTGAACAAGCATACGACAGTATCGACAGGAGAGTACTGTACCAATGCTTGATGCTTGAATTTTCCTGAAACTAGTCTGACTAACGAGACTCACAACGAACAACACTGAATTTCAATTGAGAATGCAAACCAATTCCATAACCAGCTTTCGGACGGAATGTGATTTAAAATAGGGAGATGGTCTAGCCCCCATGCTTTTAATCTTGGCACTAGAGTATGTCGTCCGAAAAATCTCAGTTGACACCAATAGAACACAACTATTCCAGTCCACCCAACTACAACTAGTACTGTACGCTGACGATAATTACTCTAAGCCAATTTACTCAGTGCGTATAAAATTTAGCGAGCTGAAATTGTGCACTAAATATTTGTTTAAAATGGTTAGTAAGGCAAAAAAAAATTAGACGATTAGCTTCACCCCTTCTACCCCCTCCCATACAAAATGACACAATTTCGCAATTCGACAATAAATGGAATTCCTCGAAAAGTCTAAAAGCTATTAGTCTGAATGTCGGGATATAGTACTTCCATAATAATTTCAATCAACAGTATAAAAATTATTTGTGTCTTTCCTCTCCTTCCACCCCTCCCATGCAAACTACACTTTTTCATGAAATGCTCTAAGCCGATTTTCTCAGAACATATAACATTTATCGAGCTCACATTTTGTAATAAATACTTATTTAGCATTATAATTAAGATCAGAAAAAAATATTTGATTAGCTTCACTGCTTCTACCCCCTTCCATACAATATGACACAGTTTCATAACTTCACAAAAAATCTATTTTCATGAAAAGTATGAATGTTACTAGTGTAAAATTTAAGAGATGTCAATTTTATGATATTCTTAGTTATTTGTGAAAAAATCACTAAGATCCCTCCACTCTTTCTACCACCTCCCATACAAACTGCACATTTTCACTAAATCTAACACACTAATTTTCTCAGCTCCTATTCAATTTTTGGAGTAAGCATTTTGTATAAAACATTTTGATAGCTACTTTAGCATGATGGAGAAAAAATTAGTTCAATGCTATCACTCCTTCTATCATTCCCCATACAAAATTTTTTGGGATCACAAAAAATTCTATTTCATCTAGAGTATCGTAAGATTGCGCTTTACGCGCAATCGTAGCCCTGTTATGTGTTTTTTTAATTTTCGTAGATCGATGTGACCAAGGTATATCCAAGCAGGCAATGTGCTGGAATTATATATTGCGTCGACCGGGATTTGAACTCACGACCTTCGCATTATAAGACCAACCTTATCACCATGGTTTGTTTCAATTTCAAAGTCGATAACTCTCATACGTTCGAAGGAGAAATGCTTTTCTTAAATTTATAATATAGATATTTGTTTGGAAGGGGGTAGAAGGAGCTAGGGTATGGCCTAGTAGGTCGGCGCAATATATACCTAATTCCGGCACATTGCCTGCTTGGATATACCTTGGTCACCTCAATCTAAGAAAATGAAAAATTCGAAGAAAGAGGGTTGTGCGAAGGGCTAACAGCCCTTCCACAATAAGTAATAAAAAAAATATTAAGGAACCTGAATATCAGGACGCCTAGGTCCGATTTGGGCTGTATCGCCATTGTAGAAGAGAAGGAGCATTTAGGGACAAATTCTGACTAATTTTAAATTTGTACTATTTCCAGTTTTAATTGAAATCGATATAATGCATTTAACAAAATTATGCATTTATATGGGAGGGGGTAAAAGGAGTATACGGATCAAAACAAAACACAAAAATTTAAGTTGATAGTTTTGAGAGTTTCGAAGAAAAATAATTTAAATTTAAGATTTATTTTTTGTTGAATATGATACACAACAAATATTTCAATACCCTTGGCGGCTCTGTGCTATTATTCTTAGCGGCAAACACAATATACTCTCAGATTTTATCTAGAGTATAAAATTTGTAATACAGGACTGCTAGTAGAACTGTTCAAATACTGCTACGTACTGTTTTGTTTTTCATCGAAATTCGACAGATTGAAATTGATTGGTAATTATTTCAGGTGAGAGTGTGGTGCTCCAGCACATTAATCAATTCATTCGTTAATAAAAAATCACTCTAATTTTTTATTAACGAACATTTAGAAATCAGTAACTTTTGTTTTCGAAAATAATAAAATTTTTTTTATATGACGTCAGTCGAAATTAAAAAATCCGTTGATCAGTACGATTTAAAATTTAAGACATTAAATATTCCATTGTATTAAAAATAAATAAAAATAATAATTCAAACTAATTAATAGAATTAAATGTGGTGAAATAAAATGCTGTTAATATAATTTTAGTGAAATAAATATTGTTGGATAATATAAATTTAATTTACTACAACCATTATCACAACAAGAGTAATATAGTTATTAAAAATACAATAAATAAGTATTATTTGGCTTACTAATCGTTTAATTTACGAAATGCATAGCTTATTTTTCTGTAATTAATATAAAATGTTCACTTTTAAATCAACCGAAAAAAGTCTTGGTAAGTAATTTCATGTTTTGCATGTTTTTCAAATTATGCAATTATATAATATTTTTGGGAACGCTGCAATTGATAAACTTAAAGAATTAAAAAATTGACTAGAGGAAACTGGTGTTCAAACGTGTCCAAATTCTCATTAATAACAATTTATTATTCATTCGATATTATTCAAAACGAACTTAAGGCACGTCCATACCTGTTCTCTTCGGGTTCGGTATTTTTTGCTAAGTTTAACTCATTTACATGTAAAGTATAAATCTGCACTTTCGACCTGTATTACACGTTCTTACATTAGTTACCAAATTTCTGTAATTATTTAATTTACGCCCGAAATGCTACTGAGACTCATATAAATAAACATTGCCAGGCATTCGGTATCCTCTCGCCTTTCTGGAGGTTATGAGAGATCTCCCTACGCACGAAGTTGCGAGTGTTTGACGCATGCATCAAATCCGTGTTGTTATATTGTTGTATTACAAGAAACTGCAATCTTTCATGAACCAATGCTCCGACACATTTCAAGGATGTGATGTGGCCAGGTGAGGTCTCCAACGACAAACTTTGGAGTACAACTGGATAGACTAATATAGGCATTCAAAGCCGGAAGTAGTATAGTAGTGGATCGGTCACTCTTTGAGGAAACCAGAGCGTAACATCGCCAAACAATCTCTGGATTATGATCCTAGAGGAAGGCGTTGGGTTGGTCGACCATACAGCACATTGAAGCGAGGAGTTGAGCAAGAGGCCAGAGTCCTGACGACAACTAAAGGCCGATACCCAGGATCGCAACTTGTGGAAGAGAACTGTTTCTGTATATATGGGGTTTTAACAGGAAATTGATTGATTGATTCAATTCATGGCGAAAGCTGAAATAATTAATCCGTAATATGAAATTGAAAGCTAGGGTGTAGCCTAGTAGGTAGCGTGTTGGTCTTGTAATGCGAAGGTCGTGAGTTCAAATCCCGGTCGACGTAATATATAATTCTAGCACACTGCCTGCTTGGATATACCTTGGTCACCTCAATCTACGAAAATGAAAAATTCATAGAAAGAGGGTTGTGCGAAGGGCTAACAACCCTTCCACAATAAGTAATATAAAATGTTAAGGAACCTGAATATCAGGAGGCAAAGGTCCGATTTGGGGTGTAGCGCCATTGTAGAGGAGAAGTAGAATTTTAAATTTAGGATGTAAATGAATTCAAAGCTTAAAATTAAAATGTGCTTTAGCGACAAGTTAAATTACAAAACTTCGGTAACTATGTGAAAACGCGTAAGACTAGCGGAGAGTACGCATTTAAACTTTGAAATTGTAAAATTTTGTAACAAATACCAAATAAGGAGAATACAGGTATAGAAGAGCCTTCATTCCATCCCAAAATGCATGCTTCAGAAAATCATACATGTAACACTCATTCAGTGCCGAAACAAAGATTCCAAATATACACAGCGTCAACAACTCCACTACGACATTTTAATCAGTCATCATCACTTACCATTAAATGTCATTAAGCTTTTTCTTCGCACAAAAATCATTAAAAACTTAACAAAATATTTTTCTCATTACAAGAGCACACAATTATTAAAATTCGGAAATTTTCACGTCAATTTAGATGAATTACAATTATGTTAAAATTGAATTCACGAGTTATATATATTGGCCTTTAATTCAATGCCAAGATGGTTTTTGCCGAAAATTATGTTCATAATGAAAACGTGGAAAATTTAAGGAAATTCGAATAAAAAGTGGTTGGCGTTCGGTTCAGTGATCCGAATCACAAGTCTGAGTATAAAATTCGCCAAATTCTGGCTTTTTGGGACAGTGCTGATCTGAACGTTGTTAGTAAAATGTTGCAATTTATATCGTCGGTGTTAGTTATCGTAGCGGTTGTCAGTTGTGTTTTAGCTCAACCGAATTGTTCACAGCCTCCTCCGCTTGCAGTGAGCTAGAAATTTAAAAAAAAAGCTTTCTTAATTTTTTATGATTTTATTGTAATAAATTCGAGTGATTCGCCTTTTTGATCCATTTTAGTTCAATATTATTTGCTGTTTCAATTTTTTTAATTTGTGTATTTTTCGAATTTTTCTATTTAGAACGTTAAGCAATGTTGTGCAAAGCAAGCTACTCTCCCAGATCTTTCTGAAGCATGCCAGAAGAAAATTAATCCATCAGGACCTGGTATGAATCACGTAAGTATTGAATAATGGGATACAATGTTAAGTATATACATATTTAATTTTTTTAGTTGAGTTGTGTACGTAAATTTTTTAAATGTAATTGTAAATGGTCAATTTTTAGCCAAATTGGAACTGTATGCTATTTTTCATTATTTTCTATATTCCTTAAAAATGTGGAAAACAGAATTTAAGTAAAAAAAAAAAACAATCTTTAGAATTCATTTTAGACTAGCGATCTCCTCCAATTTGTCCGCGTAAAAATCGCAATAATAAGCAATTTTTGAGAATGTAACTACACCCAGAGAAAAAACAACGTAAAATCAAAAAAAACTTTGTTTCGTAACGTTTTCAATAGAATTATGAATTAAACACGGAACATTTTATATCAATGGTCTCCGACTTCGAAAACGATTATGTAACCATTTTAACGTGAAACAGCTTTGAATTGAAGTACATTTTACTTTATTATTTTAATAAGAAACTATTGTGATCGACTTGGAAAAAAAAACTGCCCTGAAATTTTGTTTTTTCACATTCATGACTAAATTAACCTAAATAAACTGCCAACAAGTCGGGCGAAACTTTATTATTCTTGGGACAAGTTGCGGATGAGTGAAAAGTCAATATGCAGGTTAGAGTGGTCAGGGAAGACTAAGTGAAAGGGAGTTCTTGGGCAGGACTGTTAACAATATTTCATTCGTGTCTGTAAGTTTGGGTTTTTATGAGGGGAGGAGTAGGTGTAATAGTAAGGGTGGGTGGATGTTAATAGCTTTTTAATTAATTACTTGAATCACGTCCAATATTCTCTGTATATAATGTGTTTCATAGACGAAGTTGCATAGAATTTTCATAAAATTCGGTGTATTTTACATTCATGAAACCGAACATTTGTATGGGAGGGGGTAGAGAATATAGGGGAATCGTAAAACTTGATACGCAGTTTTATTTCGCGTCTCTTGTAAGGTGCTTGTATAGAATTTCAAGTTCGTAGCTTTTAGTTTGTTGGTTATTAGTTGATTTAATAAAATTGGTCGAAATCATAGTTTTGTATGGGAGGGGGTAGAAGCGCAAGCGCGATTTCAAAACTTTTAAAGCAACTTCATTTGAATTATTTTTATAAGTTTTTATGCAAAATTTGAAATTGATAGCTTTTAAGAGTTAGCTGATAACTGATTTCTTAAAAATGCTCGAAAAAATAATTTTGTATGGGAGGGGGTAGAGGAGGTAGGGGAATCGTCAAACTTGTGATGCAATTTTCTTTTATTTTTGTTGTTAGATGCTCGTACGTAATTTAAAGTTCATAGCTTTCAATTTGTTGGTTATTAGTTGATTTAATGAAATTAGTCGAAATCATACTTTTGTATGGGAGGGGGTAGAAGGGCAAGCGCGATTTTAAAACTTTGAACGCAATTTCATTTTAATTATTTTTGTAAGTTGTTTTGCAAAATTTGAATTTGATAGCTTTTAATGGTTAGGTGATAATTGATTTCTTGAAAATGGTCGAAAAAATAATTTTGTATGGGAGGGGGTAGAAGTTTTAAAGGTTTTCGACCAGTTAATATTTCTTATATTTAGGGATTTTTTTTAAATGCATTTCGCAAATTTTCAAGTTTCTACCTTAAAATTACACTCAAAAATTTTCAGTTTATGTGTTTTTTTCAATGCACATGAAACACCTTGTGCACGTTAGACCGGGGGAGTCGGTTTATAATAAATATGGATCAAATTAATATTATTTTTCTATGTACATTAAATATAGGTATTCACATGCAAAATTTTAACTTTTTATCTTTCACCAGAGCCCTAAAAAAATCACTTCAAATTTTCGACATTTTTGCTTATCACCTCCCTCCCCTTACACCTCCCAGCTTAAAATTTTTACCAAAATTAACCATTATGTAGTTCTACAATTTGACAAATTTTTGATTTAATATCTGTACTCGTTTTTGAGATATAAGGATTTGTAATTTTGAAAAGTGCGCCATTTTTAAAATGTTCCCCATTTCCCCCCACTACTATTATTTCGAGATGTTATATTTTTTTTGTATTTGCCTAGTATAGCTTAATATAGGTTTTAAGTTTCAATTACATAGCTTAAAAGATAGTTGAGATATTAATTTTTAAGTGTTTTTCTTTGCACCCCCCCTGACCCTCCCCCTTACAATAGTTAGCCGCTTTCTGAGCTGATTCCGATGGAACTATATGCCACCTTAAAGGTCTCTAAATATCATTTTTTTACGATTGGTAATTTCGAAGATATAATCATTTGAAAAAAAAATTCGTCCGACAATTGGTTCTTAGCCCCCCCTTTTCGCACCCCAATGGATAAAAAAATTAAATTATTTTTAAAAGTTGTCCCACAAACCCCTCTATATGTATGTTGAGTTTAAGCTTCCTAGCTGTTACCATGGTTGAGATATTTGAATTCGTATTTTTTGGTTTAAGCGCTCCCCCCGCCTTCCCCTGAACCCGTACACCCCCCAAAATGGGTATTCGCCTGAGATCCGCAACTATCTATAATCCCTCCAAAAATTAACTTTCTTTCTTGAAGGGTTTGGAAGTTAATGTGCGCTGAGCGTACACGTCGGCGTACGGCGGACGGCGTACGGCGTACGGCGTACGGCGTACGGCGTACGGCGGACGGCGGACGGCGGACGGCGTACAGACAGACGGATTTTTTTTTTTTGCATTTTTAGGCTAATTTAGTCATGAAACGCAAAAAAAAAAAATTTCAGGGTAGCAAACTTTTTTTTTTTTTTGTGTCGATCACAATACTTTATTATTATAATAATAAAGTAAAATGGGAAAAAATGAATCCGTCCCGCCGTACACCGTACATATGGACTCATATCTCCGAGACCGTTAAGGTTAGAATGTTCGTTTTTGGGTGGATTGTTAATTTGGTACCTAAATTTTGGGGAATGTGGAAGAGGGAGGCAAAAAGTAAAAAACTACACTTACTAATATCTCCACTATGAAAAGCTGAAAATCATCATAGGTATAGAGAGAGTTGTGGAAAAAAACTTTAAAAATAATTTAATTTTTTTAATCCATTGGCGTTCGAAAAATTGTCGGCCGATTTTTTTTTTAAATAATTATATCTTCCAAATTAGTTTCCATAAAAAAATCATATCTTTGCACCATTAAGGTGGCCTACACATCCACCAGAATCAGCTTAGAGAGAGGCTAATCGATTACTATACATGAAAAAAGTGTATTTCCAAAATTATTACATATTAATAAAAACATAACTGGACTAAGATTGGGCGTAAAAGCCAATCATGCGATACTCTAGATGCAAGATAAATTTGTTGATTTTAAGAAATTTTGTATGGGGAGTGGTAGAAGGGGTTACAGTATTGAACTAATTTTTCTCACGTCATGCTAGAGTAGCTATGAAAATATTTTGTACAGAATAAAAGCTCCGAAAATGGAATAGGCGCTGAGAAAATTAGTCTATTGTTTTACAGAAATCGGGCAGTTTGTATGAGAGGTGGTAGGTGGTATGGGATCTTAATGACTTTTTCAGAAATATCCATAAACAGCATGGATTTAAATTGCAGATCAGCAGCATTCATATTTTTTCGGATTATCGACTTTTAGTAAAGTTATTGAATTGTGTCATATTATATGGGAGGGGGTAGATCGAGTGCAGCTAATCGTTTAATTTTTTTCAGTTTTACTAATTATCTTATATATAAAAATAAGTGGTCTACGTATGTACACGCATCACTCAGCAACCGTTCGTCCGATTTGGCTCAAATTTTTTTGCTGTGTTCGTTAAAGCCCAACTTAGATACTAACGGAGCCAAAAATTGCAAATTTTCCACGAAAATTGGAAAATTTGGAAAATTTTGTTTTCAGTGCATTTTGTATGGGGAAATTTTTTCGTTTGTTATTCACAACTATTCACCCGATATTTGAGACATCCGTGGCGTAGTGGGCAGCGTGCTTGCTTTTCAGTCAATAGATCATAGGTTCGATTCCCACTCCAGACGGGAATTTTTTAAGCACGAATTTCTTTTTTTTTATGTATAAAGATAGCATATGGATGCATATGTTAATGTATGATCATGTGGCCGTGTGTTTTGGTTTGCGTTCCTCCGGCATTTCTTTTTTATGTGTAGTGATTCGTACGTAATCATGCGAACTATTTCTTATCTTCTTATACATATATGTATATAAAAATAAGTGTGTACACGTGTAACTCAGCAACCGTTCGTCCGATTTGGCTCAAATTTCTTTTGTTGTGTTCGTTAAAGCCCAACTTAGATCCTAACGGAGCCAAAAATTGCAAATTTTCCCCGAAAATTGGAAAATTTGGAAAATTTCATTTTCAGTACATTTTGTATGGAGAAATTTTTTCGTTTGTTGTTCGCAACTATTCACCCGATTTGCATGAATTTTTTTTCTTCGGAATAATCTCTGCTATCTCAACACACAAAAAAAAAAAAAAATGAATTCCGGAAAAACGCAAATCGGAGCACACGGCCGCATGGTCATACACATACTTACATATATACAAAAATATGTATATGGATATGTATGAGGCTTCCGTGGCGTAGTGGTGGTATTCGAAGGGGGGAGCATAAGAAGTGATGGGATATCGATACAATTTTCGTTTATAGACCAGCATTGTTATGCAAATGATATATTTGTAATATGATGATTTACAGATCCATAGTGTAAATATTTCTCAAGAAAATTCGCTAAAATTCGAGTTTTTTGGGTTTTATTGGGGAGCGGGATGGAATGAATCTGACTGTATTATATGTTTTCTTTCAAGTTTGTAACGCTAAGAAATAACGTTCGAAGAAAAACAGAATGACACAGAAGTCAATATTTTTGATCGAAAATCTCGAAACTGTCTGTTCGTTTGTCCGTCCGTGCGCTCTATAGTTCCACAGCGCGTTGAACTATAAAGTCCAAATTTTGTGCTCACTGATTTTGTTCAGTAGTGATGCCAAGTTCGTGAACGGACAGAGAGACGGTCACTCGGATTCGAGGTTTTTGATCAGAAACAAATAATTCTGTACCCTTAACGACTCTGTGTGAGCATTATTTCTTAGCGTAACAGACGGCAAGGCAAACACAATATACTCCCAGATTTCATCTAGATTATAAAAATTATTTGAAAACATTCTGTTTGAAGTCATAACAAACGTTGTTGTTAATGTCAACATCTATTTAAAATACAAGTGATTTTTGTTGTTCCAATGACAGGAAACAAACTGAGATCTGTTCAAATCGATGTCAGTGTAATTATGTCAACAGCAGTAATTCTCTTTAAAGTAAATCCTTAACATTCAATAATAATATATCAAATCGATTTATTTTCATTTGAAAAATACTTGCAATTGATTTAGAAAGAGGTTTAAAGTGAGCAGATTATATTTCCCCAGATATTGTATTACTAACAGCATTCTCAAAAATAGCTTATTAATGCGATTTTAGTGCGGACGAAGTCGCGGGATCTGCTAGTTCTATTATAAATAAATGTGTAGTGCCCAATTTCATGTAAACATAACAGGACTACGATTGGGCGTAGAGCACAATCATGCGATACTCTGGATCAGTGTTACCCGAAGTGTGTTCCGCGGAGCCCTGGGGTTCTACCAAAAAAAGCTTTGGCAGTTTATGAAGAAAAATACAATATTGGACTTCAGTCGTGGAGCAAAATAACTTTGATTGTTCCTGACGCTTAGTGGATTTCTTGCAGAATTTGAAGTGCATTTGGATATGGAAATTCGTGAATATAAATAAACTGTAAACTAGTGGGGCGCAACTTAATTATTCTTGGGACAAGCTGAGGATGCGTGTAAAGTCAATATGCAGGTTAGAGTGATTAGAGAAGGCTAAGTGAAAGGGGGTTCTTGGGCAGCGCTGCTGCCAATTTAACACTTAATTGTGGATACGATCAATAACTCCAGTACATATAATCAATATTTCAGTCGTTCATTTATGCAAGTTTGGGTTCTTATGAGAGGAGGGGGAGGGGTGATAGTAAGGGTGGGTGAATGTTAATGTTGTAATTTTTTAATTGACTGCTTGAATCACGTTCAATATTTTATGAATAGAATATCAGTTTCATAGACGAAGATGATGATGCAATGTCGCTACAGCTCATATCGATCCTTGGCCTCCCGGAGGCACCTCCTCCTGTTGCCTCGATTCAACGTTCTCCAGTTTGAAAAATCAAGAACCGATCTGCAATCTGCGTCGACTGAGTCCTCCCATCGCTTTCGTGACTTCCCCTGCGCTCGGTTTGACGAAGTTGCATAGAATTTTCATAAAATTCGGTGTATTTTACATTCACGAAGCCAATCATTTGTATGGGAGGGGTAGAGGAGATAAGGGAAATGTAAAATTTGTGATGCAGTTTTATTTCATTTCGCTCGCAAGTTGCTCGTACAAAATTTCAAGTTTGTAGCTTTTAATTTGTTGGATTAATGATTTATTAAAATTGGCCTAAATCATAATTTTGTATGGAAGGGGGTAGAAGGACAGGCGCGATCTCGAAACTTTTGACACAATTTCGTTTCAATTATTTTTAAAAGTTTTTATGGAAAATTTCAAATTGATAGCTTTTAATAGTTAGGTGAATTGATTTCTTAAAAATGATCGAAAAAATAATTTTGTATGGGACGGGGGAGAAGTTTTCAAGGTATTCGGTCAAATAATATTTCATACATTAGGAATGTTTTTAAATGCATTTCGCATATTTTCAAGTTTCTCTTAAAATTTTATTCAAAAATTTTCAGTTTTTGTGTTTTTTTCATTGCACATGAACCACCTTGTGAACGTTAGACCAGGGGGGTTGGTGCATAACAACTGTGCAGCAAATTTTTTTTTCTATGTATATCAACCAGATGTATTCACATGCAAAATTTAAACCATGTATCTTTTACCAGGGCTCTAAAAACATCACTCAAAATTTTTTACATTTTTGCTAAGCACCTCCATCCTCTTATACCCCCAACTTAAAATATTTATCAAAATTAAAAACTATGTAGTTCTATATAGAATCTGACGAATTTTCGAATTTATATCTATACTCAGTTTGGAGATATATCGGTTTGAAATTTTGAAAAGTGCACCGTTTTTGAAATACTCCCGATTTCCCCCACTATTGCTACAAATTTTATATATTTTTATTGTATTTCTCTAGTATAGCTTCATAAACATATATCCCATGTTTCTATTACATAGCTTAAGAAATAGTAGAGATATTCATTCTTAAGTGTTTTTTCTTGCACTCCTCCTGACCTTCCCTCTTATAATAATTAGCATCCCTCAAAGCTGATTGTGGTGGATCATTACGCCACCTTAATAGTCCCAAAATATGAATTTTTTATGGTGAAGATATAATCAGTTAAAACGAATTTGTTCGGCAATATGTTTTGAGCCCCCCCCTTTTCGGACGCCAGTGTATAAGAAAATTAAATTATTTTTAAAGTTTGTCTCTCAACTCTCTCTATACCTGTGATGGCTTTCAGCTTCTTATCTGCATTCGTAGTGGAGATATTAGTAAGTGTAGTTTTTGACTCTTTCCCTCCCCCGCATCACCCTTTCACATGACACTCCACAAAATTTAGACGATGGAACTCATTTACCCAGTTAACAATGCACCCAAACTCAAACATTCTACCTTTTACGGTCTCGGAGATATGAGTCTATATGTACGGCGGACGGCTTACGGCGAGACGGTTTCTTTCTTCTTACATTTTTAGGCTAATTTAGTCATGAAACGCGAAAAAACAAAAGTTTTGGGTATCAAATGTTTTTTTCTGTGTGAATCACAATACTTAATTATTAGAATAATAAAGTAAAATTTACTAAAAAATGTTATATGTTATAGAACTTGAAGGTCAGCTTTGGGCTGTAGGGCCATTGGAGAAGAAAATTAATACATTAGTCAAAATAAATTTTTAGCAAATATTTATTTATATGACTGCGTGCAGCATTAGCAAAGGGATGTGCTCCATCTAATCTCATATCTCAAGATGTCCCTGAAATAAAAAAAAATAAATTAAATGACTAATAACTTTTCTAGTGCTTCGCTGAGTGTGTCTTCAATGAAACTGGTATCTTGTCTAATGGACAGTTGATGATGGATAAAGCAAAGGCCATGTTTGCACAGAAATACAAGGATTCCCCTGAAATGATCCCAGTTATGGAGGCAGCTATGACAAAATGCGATTCTAAAAGTAAGTAATGAATGATTTTATTATATTTATTAAAGTGTTTGTGAGTGATTTTTAGATATCCTTTTTATCAAGTTTGGCTACCCATTTTATCAAGCATCTCCCAAATAAAAAGTACAACTTTCAGCCATAACAAAATTACGATTAGGCATAACGCCTAAACACATTACTTACCTATTTACGATGGCGCTACAGCACAGATCGGACCTTGGTCTTCTGAATGCTTTGCCTGCATCCATCTCGATTCAGTGACCACGTCCTCCAGTTAGAAAATCTTAGCAGTGATTTGCTGTCTACGTCAATCGAATTCTCCCAGCGCTTCCGTGGTTTTCCGACCAGTCTTTGTTTTAGTGTGCGTTTCGAAATCCTTCCGTCATCCATCCGCTCCACATGATCAGCCCATTTTAACTTTTTAAATTTTATGAGGGTTGACACTTCTGGATTGTCCAAGATGGCATACACTTCTCTATTGTATCGTATTCTCCAGATCGAGTCATCCCTCACAGGTCCGAGGATTCTTCTGAAGACCTTTCTTTCAAAGGCGTTAAGTAGTTTTTCGAGCATCTGAGTTAAAGTCCACGTTTCGCTGCCATAGCATAGCACAGGTCTTATGATCGTTTTATATAACTTAAGTTTTGTTTTCCTGTGTACGTTCTTGTTTTTAATTATTGGAAGAACCGAATAATACGTCTTGCTTGCCAGCATTATCTTTCTTTTGATTTCGATGGGTTCGCTTCAATCCTTCGATAGGTTTGCTCCTAGGTTTATAACGTTGTCTACATTTTCTATTTTATAGTCACCTACTGTAATATTTTGTCTGATTGGCGTCTTTTTCCTTGTTTGTGTCATAATTTTTGTTGTGTTTTCATTAATACGTAGTCCAACTTCCCTTACTACCGAGTCAAGGTTTACAAATACCTCCTTGGCACTCTCCAGAGATCTCGCAAGGTTATCTATATCGCCGGCATATGCTACGAGTTGTGTGGATTTGAAGCATAGTGTTCTCTTGGTGTCAAAGAGAAGTTTCCGAACAACTTATTCGAGTGTCAAGTTGAAAAGCATTGGTGGAGGCCGTCACCTTGCTTAAGGACATTGTCTGTCTTAAAACTTTAACTCAAACTCTGCTTCGTGACAAAGACTCGGTCATTGTCATTCTTGTAAGCCGAACCAGTTTCGGTGGGACTCCAAACTCCAACATGATTTTATACAGTACGCGCCTGTCGATACTGTCGTATGCTTGCATGAAGTAAACAAATATCTGGTGCACATCAATATTATATTCCGAGCACTTTTCCAGCACCTGTTTAACTGAGAATATCTGGTCCGTGGTCGATCGTCCAGCTCTAAATCCGCCTTGGTATTCACCAATTACTTTGTCAGCAAAGGCTTAATTCTTTTTTCCAGAATTTTCGTCAAGATTTTATAAGACGTACACAACAGAGATATTCCTTGGTAGTTTTCGCAGCAGAGTTTATCATCTTTTTTATAAATTGGATATATCATGCTCTTGCGCCAATCTTCACGAAATGTTTCTTGCGTCCATATCTCCGTGAATTATCTATGTAGGTGATGCTCTATGAAGATATTGCCGGCTTTGAGAAGCGCTTTATTGTTTGGGTGGTTCCTCAGGGCTGTTTTTACTTCTTCAAATGTGAGAGGACTCAAAGCGGATCCTTCATCAGCTGTTACATCAGTTATTCCTGCTATTGTGTCTGCTGCTACTGTTCGTGCGGGTGATGGGCTCGGATTAAGAAGGTGTTCAAAGTACTAGTGCGTCCATCTTAGTCTTATATCTTCCGCATTACTTAGAATGTTCCCTTCTACATCCTTGCAGATGGTCGTTTTCGTGTGGTATCCCCCTTTCATTCTTTTAACAAGGGAATACGCGGCTCTTGTGTTGTGTAATTTAAAATGTTCGTCCATGTTTTGAATTTCGTCATTATTGTACTTCCGTTTTTTTTTGTCGTCTGCAGATTTTGTTTGCAAATCATCTAAGTTTTATATTTATCACGTTTGGCTCGTGTCGGCCGTTCTGTTAATATTTTGTAAGCTTGATTTTTTCGATCCATCTTGGCATTCGTTGTCGAACCAGTTATTTCTTTTGCACCGGGGGAGTTGTCCTATCACCTCCTCTGCAACAGATGTTATGCCACTTTTGATACTTCGCCACATTTCTTCTATTTTCGCATGCTGGCGTTGTTGTTCAGTATTGGCGCGAAGTGCCTCTCTAAAGCTGATACGTACTTCGCAACTACTTTCTTATCCTTGAGTTTTCCTATGTCGAATTTAGGAACAGGCTGTGTTTGTGAGCGTCCTTGGTTTGCGATTCGACATCGGAACTTGGTCTTTACCAAATAGAGATTTGTGTCGAATTATCTCCTCGACATGTACGCACGTCGTTAATGCAGGAGGCCGTCCTTTTCTCTATTAGAACGTGGTCTAGACACATAGTCAAGGTAACAATTAAAGGATCAGGATAGCGCCTTGTGAAAGTGAACTGTTTCTGTCCTACGCCCCTTTAAGGCATCTTCATAAGAAAATAATTGATCGATGACGTTCAATCATCAATCAATCAATCAATTTCCTGTTAAGATCCTTCATAGCACAGAAGTAGTCTTCCACATGACTCGGTTACAACCATCGACCTTTAGTTGTCGGCAGTACTTGTTTATTACTCTGGCCTCTTGCTCAACTGCTCGCAACCTTGTGTTGTATAGTCGATCAACCCGACTTCTTCCTTGAGGATTATAATCCAAAGCTTGTTTCGCGACGTTTCGCTCTGGTTTCTTCAAAGTGTGACCAATCCACAGCCAATTCCACCTTTGAATATCTGTTCGTATTTTATTCATGTCCAGTTGTACTCCGATGTTCGTAGTTGGAGACAACATATGGCCACATCCCTATAATGCATCGGAGGTATTGATTCACGACAGTTTGAAGTTTCTTGACAAACCTAACGGTCACTTTCCATGTAGGACAATCATATAACAACACAGATTTGAAGCATGCTTGGTTTTACGCAAATTTATTTTCTCTCTTGCATCTTCGTAGGATTATTATGTGGAATACCTCTCATACACAAAGCATTTCATATGTAATCTCGCTTATGACTATCGAAATCCAAAAACATGAAATATAGTGGCGAACCCATTTCGGCTGACTGCTCCAATATTATTCGCAGGATATTTGTATGTTCTGTACAAGACGACCTCTAATGGAATACAGCCTGATAAAATTCGAGAGTACTCTCTACAACATAAATATTAAATTATAATATAATTTCCAAAGTAAGTAGACATATGTATACCGCGCCAATTGCTGAATATCTTCATTAATTCAAAGTATCAGTAAAGAGTGAGAGGATACTCCTCAGCTGTTATTGCCTGGTTCGTTTTGAGGAGTTCGGTTGGTAGTTCGTCTATACCTTACGTTTTCTTTCCCGTCATCGACCGAACGGCGAACATTATATCTTCCTTACTGCGAGGATCGTCCCTAATAGAGGATTTTTCAGGTTGGATGTTTGACAATTGGTCTGTTTCCTGAATATCTTTCTCTGAAAAGATGTTTAAATTATCAGAAAAGTATTATTTCTATTCAAGCTAGGGTATAGCCTAGTGGGTAGCGTGTTGGTTTACAATGCGAAGGTCGTGAGCTCAAATCCCGGCCGACGCATAATTCCGGCGCACTGCCTGCACCTTGGTTACCTCAGTATACGAAAACGAAAAATTCATAGATAGAGCGTTGTACGAAGATCTAACAACCCTTTCACAATAAACAATGAAAAAATGTTAAGGAACCTGGAGGTCAGGAGGCCAAGTCTCGATTCGGGATATAGTGCCTTTGTAGAAGTGGAAGATTCCTTCCATTGCCGCAAATGTTCTTCACTGATATTAAGGAGAGTTCTGTTGATGTCTCTTACCAGGTAGTTGGCGGTTAAATTCCTGTTCGTCAGCTGTTTCAGAATTTTAAATAGCTAAACCCATATCCCCAAGGTAAGGCGCAGATTTCGCCTTATGACCATCGCGGTAGTTCCGTTGGAAGTTCTTTGGTTGAGATCGGGTTGAAAGATGACTGCCAATTTCGTATTTTTCCAATCGCCAACTTTGTCCCATGTGTCTTGCGACGTTCAGGTTTTCTCACCGTTTTACGCATAATATCCTACCGATTCTTCAGCACTTGTTAGAAACGTGTTTCTGGTTGCATACCTGCTTGGCGTCCAGTGTTGTCATTTTATATCCGCCCAATGTGGACGACTTTTTGCGTAGAATGTTGGTATGCTCGCGTTATTTGTTGGTGTCTCCAAGTTTATCTACATTTAATTTGCGCTTCATTTGAAGAATTTTTGGTCGTCGGATAGCTGCTGTGTCATATCGAGGAGACATCTTCTCCATCGGCGACTTATTATGGCCAAATCATCTATGTGGTTCTGAGTAACACCATCTGGTGAAAACCAAGAGGTTTGGGTGGAAAAAGGGTTCCTTTCGATGACCATTTACCGAGTACTACAAAACTCTACAAATAATTTGCCATTTTCGTGTCTCTTAATCCAAGGACGTGACGCGTCAACCCAAGTTCCACGCAGGTATTATGCTGAAATTAAGCATAGGCCGGAATTTGAACTCACGGCCTTCGCATGGTTGACATACGGACTATCCAATAAGTTAAAAAATATAGCAATAATAAATAAATGCAGCATCAAATAGAAAAGATGGTTTTCAATAAATAAATTGGCTGCAAAGATGTATTAACTGAAAAAACGGCCTCAGTCGCTGGGCTAGTGTATAAAAATGGCCTTCTATGTAGCATGTTGGTCTACGAAAGTCCTGAACTAAAAAAAATTTATGCACAACTCCTTGCAGTTTCGAAAGCAACCACTAGAGTCTTCAGAATGAATGTGATTCTATTTACGATCGGACTCTGTTTCTTCACATATTTCAACGAAGTGGTAATCTACAATAAAACCAGTTCACTTTCTTACTTTCAAAACACAAACTTTACCAAATGTGCCAACTGAAAACAAAATTTAATTAAAAAATTTACATTCCAGTTAAGGAAAAGATGGCTACAATGAAAGCACCACCACCACCACCAGGTGCCGAAAACTGCAGTCCATTCTCAGCTATGATTATGCACTGCACTTTAAACGAATCATTCATCAATTGTCCAGCAACGTTATGGCAAAATACCGAACCGTGTAATAATGCCAAAGAATTCGCAAAGGCGTGTCCGATGAAGCCACCAGGAGCTTAAATTTCAAAAAAATCTGAGTGTATAACAAAAGCTGTCAAATGTAATAGTCGATAAATTTTCTACAACTAGATAAATATTTTTTGCAAAATTATTGAAAATAAATAAAAGGAAAAATAAAAATAAATTGTGTTACTCTTGATGAAGCGAAGATTTTATTGCAAAAATTTTATTTTTAATTTCATTATTTCATAGGATATAACAGTTTGGCAACCTGAACTATTCAAGAATTTAGTGCACAATATGCGATAATGGGTGGTACTGAAAGGAAGCACTCCGATTGTTCTGATCGCGTAGAAGTGAGATTTGGCTTTCCTGGCAGCATTATTATGGTAAAAAGTGAAGGTGAAAAAAATTTTAAGATCGCGAAAAATAAGCAGTATTCGCTCTTAACTGAGGTCATAGTAAAATTTTGCTAAATTTACTCCTCCCTAAGCCGCAAGAAAGACCACGTAGTATGTACAGAGAAATGCAATTCTATTACAGGATTTGTAGTTAATGCACATGAAGGATCACCAATCAAAATCTTCAGACAAAAGGTAATTCTACAGTTAGTCCCAGATTCTCAAAGTGTTTTCTATTCTACGTAAAATTGTCGCCCCGTTCTTGCATTTTTATACTCTAGATGAAATCTGATAGTCTTATAAGTTTTCTCTAAAGCTTGTTACGCCAAGAAATACTGCTCCTACTGTCGAAATATTTGTTGTCGCTCAAAAATCTCGAAATTGGGTCTGTCCATTCGTCCGTCTGTCCATCTGTTCGCTCTCTAGCTTGGAAATGTAAGCTAAGCAGCTCAAAATTTGTACACCTTATTTTTGGAGGAAAGAAAGGTGAAGTAGGTGAACGGGCCAAATCGCTCAACCCTTCTACCTCTTCCCATAGCAAATGACGTTTCGAAATTTGACAGTAAACGGATTTTCTCGAAAAGTTTAAATGGTATTGATCGTGGTGATACGGATCACGTCCTGATTCGTGCACAGTTCCCAATAACAGCATTACAACCACCGATAGTAAAAGTTTCAGAGAGGATCGTTTGGCACTTCAAGAGAGCCAACTGGGGCGGACTAAAAGCATTCTTTAAAGCTTTTGATTGGAAACTGTGTCTTAGATCCAATAACTGCGATCTAGCCTGCAATATTATTACCGAAACAATTCTTAAAGGAATGCGGCTCTTTATTACTTTCAACCTCAAAAGAGTTATACCATCTGTGGCAACCCGTACCACGTCTCTCGGCAGCAGCGACCGACGGTATCGAGAGCGAGTCAGTCGAACAGGAGACGGCAAAGTTGTAGCGTGCGAAATCAGAATAAAGTTATAATTGAAAATACGGATTGTGTTTTATTGTAGCGGGTTGTTACAGTGGCGACGAGTAAAAAAAAAGGGAAACATTGAAAAAAAAAGAAAGTTTAGAACAACAAACGAAACGGAATTAGAAACTATAGCTTGATCGAGCAGTTGGCAGCACCCGGTGTAAAAAGGTATGGATGTGTGTGTGAAAAGAAAAGAAATCATCTGACAAAGTCAGAGCCGGAACCGCGCCCTATGTTAAAAATTCTGACCAAGGTCAGAGGCCGGCGTCAAACGCCTGGCCAGTGTTTTCAATCTGGCTAATGTCAGAGCCGGAACGGCGCTCTATGTTAAAAAAAAATTCTGAACAAGGTCAGAGGCCGGCGCGAAACGCCTGGCAAGTGTTTCAATCTGGCTAATGTCAGATGCGGTATGAAATCACCAGATGAAGGTGAAATACCGCCGAAAGTAATTACTATCTGGCAAATGCCAGAGGCCGACAGCCAAAACTTTTCAATCTGACAAATGTCAGAGGCGGAATGCACGCCAGCTTATCGTTGATTTTATTTTGTTGTTGCAGGTACGGTGCGAAAGAAAAAACTGACATGGCGGAGACAGTAATCAAGCCATTTTTGTGCGACTCTATAGAAAAATCATTGCTGCGGGCCGAGTGGGAGAAATGGCTCAGGTCGTTTGAAATTTATGTTGAGTCGGAAGAGATAACATCGGTGGTACGTAAAAGAAATAAATTACTACACTTGGGAGGTCCACAACTACAATCAGTGGCCGACTCCCTACCTGATGCGATAGTAAAATTCGACGAAGAGCAAAACAATGATGTATTCGCGGCCTTGGTGGAAAAGTTGAACGAATATTTTTTCCCAAAGAGGAACTCCACATTCGAGAGGCACCTATTTCGCAATATCACTCCTTCCGAAGACGAAAGTTTCAACAAATTCGTATTGCGTTTGCGACAGCAAATCGCCAATGTTCTGTTGGCTCTACCAAATCCGAGATTGAGGAGATTTGCCTGAAGGACAAAATTGTTGATTCGTGGGCGTCTATCGAACTCAAGCGCAAATTGTTGCCAAAAGAGCAATCCCTTGACGAAATATTAGATGTCTGCCGCGTAGACGAACAGATATGCAAACAGTCGCAGTCAATGCTGTGCCAAACAGATGTAGACACGGTCAACAGGATCGGTTCAGGACAAAAGCACGGGCGTTTTCATAACATCGATTGTGGTAGATGTGGCCGCAAGGATCACACGGACAACAATACGAGCTGCCCGGCGCGGAACATGAAATGAAACAAATGTTCCCGTGTTGGCCATTTCGCACGTAAGTGCAGGACGGAGATGAACCGACAATCGATGCAATTGAACAACTTCGAGCTGAAGCGGCGCCGCACCGAAATACGTTCTATTGAAGACGATAAACCGGATATTTCCCACCAGAAGAATGCGAGTTACTGTTTTCAAGTAGCAAGCGACGGCGATATGGTTGGATCGGTGATGTGCCAGATTGGGGGCTACGCAATACAACTCATCATTGATTCCGGGTCTCGATTTAACTTGATAAGCCAGGCTGATTGGAAGCTACTTCAGACAAAGAAGGCAATAGTGTTCAATATTCGCACAAAGTCCGCAAATCAGTTCCGCGTATATGCTTCGAACAAGTTACTTACCGTAATTTGCGTTTTTGAGGCTTTTATTTCGACGAAAAGAAATCCGGAGATGATTTCCACGTTTTACGTGATTGAAAATGGAAAACAATCATTACTAGGGCGGGAGACAGCAATTCAACTTAACGTTCTGAGACTCGGTTTAAATGTTAATAGAATCGATGAAATTAAGCCATTCCCAAAATGGAGAGGGGGAACCGTCAAATTATCCATAGATTCGGCAGTCATACCAGTTCAGCAGCCCATGCGGCGCATTCCAATCGCACTAAAAGACAAGGTAAATGCAAGGCTGAAGGAGTCACTTACTCAGGACATCATCGAGCCAGTATCCGGACCAAGTTCATGGATATCTCCCATAGTGCTGGCATTTAAAGATAATGGAGACATCAGGCTGTGCTTAGACATGCGTAGTTATAATCGAAAATACGGATTGTGTTTTATTGTAGCGGGTTGTTACACCATCTAAGGGCTCTTGGCTTACCAAAGATTGTCTCAATGCAATCCACGCAATGAAACTTGCATTTAGTAAGTTCAGGATACACCCCACCCTCAACCACAGAGATATGCATATCAAGGCAAGGAATTCCTGCAACGCCATAATTTACCACGCGAAAAACTGCACGACTTAAAATTAAGACGAAAGGTCCTTGCATGCGCTAAGGGATCTAAATCCTTTTGGTCATTTGCTAAGGCCGTCAGTAATAATTTTATTTCATCGTCCACACCACCTCTTTCTGACGGCAGTCGCTCAGTCGTTGATTCATTTAAAAAAGCAAATTTATTAGCAGCGAGTTTTGCGAGAAATTCAACCCTGCCACCTAGTAATCAGTCACCCCCAACTGTATCGCCTACGCTAAAATTCTTCAGGATCTCAATATCATTAAATCCTCTGGTCCGGACGGTATTCCTTCTTAACCCTTAAAAAATGCTTCTCATATTTGGCTAAACCTCTTCGTGACCTTTTCCATCTATCCTACTCTTCAGGAAAATTCCCAAATAGCTGGAAACAAGCGAATGTGCAGCCTATACCCAAGAATGGAAGCAAGTCGGATCCAGCAAATTATCGCCCAATATCACTTCCGCGCTGTCAAAAGTTATGGAAACTGCTGTCAACCGCAAGGTCATACAATATTTGGAGATTAATCAACTTTTAGATGATCCAATATCCAATATGGTTTCCAGTCGGGAAGATCCACAGGTGATCTATTGGTTTACCTAACCAAACGCTGGAACACTTGCATACATAAATTTGGCGAAGGCCAAGTACTTGCATTAGACATTGCGAAAGCATTTGATAGAGTTTGGCACAAATCCCTACTTTTCAAGCTCAGAGCATGTGGCTTTGATGCTTTTTTATTGCTATGGATTGAGAGTTTCCTATTGAAGCGCGCCATTCAAGTTGTTTTAGATGGCGTCTCTTCATCTCCCTTTCCTATCAATTCTGGCGTTCCTCAAGGCTCAGTTTTATCACCTACTTTATTTCTAATCTTTATTAACGACCTTCTGTCGTCGACTCTCAACGCAATTCACAGCTTCACAGATGACAGTAGACTTCAAAACACTTATAGCTTCGACTCAATTGCTGAGGCGCACCAGTCTTCTGTGTCCTCAACACAATCCTGCATTGAGGCAGAGCGAATCGAGTAGAGTTTAATACCACTAAAACACAAGCCTGTCATCTTTCTCTTAAATATGATATATCGGTACCTGACCTCATGTTTGATGGTGTGACACTTGACCTTTCGGAGAATTTCTACCTGCTGGGTATGCACATTAATAAGAAAAAACGCCTCGTACGGCTAGGCTTGGTGGGGTGGCGGCAACTGGATAGCTGAAGAACGGCCAAATCCTTTTGGGAAGAACCGAATAAAAATATTACAGCTCAGCTGTTATATCGTAGTCGCTATAGTGTCCGTACTATTGTTGGCCTGACCACAGGCCATTGCTTACTAAAGCTGCACGCATTTACGCTGGCGGATCGCGAGCGACAGCCTTTGCAGAGGTTGCGAGGAAGACGAAGAATCTATTGAACATTATCTTTGTCACTGTTCGCAAATCTTCAACAGTCGTCTCCTTTGTTTAGACTCCAGATTCTTCTCAAACTAGACTATACTTTTATTTATTGTAAAAATCGCCGTGGACTACTGAGGTATACTGATTCAACCAACTGCTGTAAACAAACTGATTAACACCGTGCAAAATTTTGGGATAATAATTAAGGACAGCCCTAACTACTTACCAAAAAAATTTTGAAATATCATTTCTCAGGGTAATGTTAATTACAAATTCCCGTTAACTTATGGTCACAATGTAGACCAAATGTCGTACTTGATACATGGCTCAAGTGTACAATCCAACTAATAAGACCCTCCATTTTTTCTTTATTGCCATAAAAAATTGCGATTTTGTGTGACAGTATAATTCCAATAATCCCACTGATAATTCCATGTTCTTATATCAAATTTAAATTTCTTTAAAGGATTTACGTTACGAACAATCATTCAGTTCAAAAGTAACTATCGACACTATAAATTGAAAAATGTCGTTTCACAATAGATGGCACCAGCAGTAAATGCTGATCAACACTGGCGGATCAGAAACGTTACTTGGTTAGCTTAGGCATCTGTCAACAACTCCTCATCACTAGATTTGTGACGTTTTATCGGCGTCATATACTTTTTTATGCGCGAATAGTTATGTCGAAGTTTGAACCAAATAAGCGTCATTTGCGGGGAGTTTCACTTGAAAACAAAATTCAATTCAAAAACATAATATATAGAAATCATATGATACTCATATGAAATGGGAAAGAGTTCAATATACCGGAAAATATGTCATCTCAAATTCTTTCGAAGCAGAGAGGCAGGTTTGTAGTTTTTGTATATAGTTTGTAGTTTTCTGCTTATTTTAATGTTTGAAGTTTTCATTATTTTCGAAGAAATTGGAGCATTTGTATGGCAGGTGTCAGAGGATATGGAGGGTTTTAAATAATTTTGAAACTGCTTATCAACATCCTTCTCACCATGCTTTATTTCAATTTCAAAGTCGATAGCTCTGATCTGTTCGAAGGAGAAATGCTTTTCTTGAATTTATAATATAGATATTTGTATGGGAGGGGTAGAAGGAGTGAAGGGAAGCTGATAAATTTTTTAGTGTTTGCAATTATGAAGGGACAAATTCTGACAAAATTTTGAGCTTATACTTTTCCTAGTTTTAATGGTAATCGATATAAAGCAAAATTATGCATTTGTATTGGAGGGGGTAGAAGAAGTATACGTATCTAAACAACATTTCTCATAATGGTATTTCAATAATTATACTTTTCATAAGGCTTCAAGTCGATAGCTTTGACAGTTTTGGAGAAAAATAATCTACTTGAAATTTCAAAATTTCGTGAAATTTGTATGGGAGGGGATAGAAAGAATGAGGTGAAGTTGATATATTTTTCAAAACAGATTGTAATTATAATGAAATTAATTTTGGTAAAAACTCATTTTTCAGCTTCGCTAGATTCAATGAAAATCGAAAAAATTTATTTTTTAAAATTAAGCATTTGTAGGGGAGGAAGTAGAAGGAGTGAGGGGATCAAATCAATATTCTGTGATGTTAATGGTATATACATCACTATATTTTGACCCAAATTTCAAGTTGATAGCTTAAATTGTTTCGAAGAAATATCGATTTCTTAAAATTTCGAAATTTCATGAAATTAGTATGGGAGAGGGTAGAAAGAGTTGGGGGATGTATCCCGTTCACGAGCTTAAAATTTCTTTTTTGCTAAAAATTACACACAGCAATAGCGATAGCTCAAAGCGTTCGAAATTTATCTTGTAAACAGACGAACATACGAACAGACAGACAGGCGGTCGCTCGGAATCGATATTTTTGAGCGACAACAAATATTTCTGTACCCTTGGCGAGCATTATTTCTTAGCGTTACAAACAGTAAGGCAACCACTATATACTCTCAGATTTCATCTAGGATATACAATTCTGTTCTTTACTTGTTCCTTTCTTAACTGACTTGAGGGTGGAACTGAAAAAATTTAGGGCTGCTAGAATAGTGTCATCAGTGAAGTCAGGACTGCACAATTTCAAACAAACTCACTCACATATAATTTACCAGGAATTTATAGTACATCACGATTTTACAGCTTGTTAACTTTTAAAGCTTTCATCAGCAGTAGAATTAAAATCTTTTTCCTGTTTACTTAAGTTCTTCTTAAGTGTAGGACGATGGAAAGGTCAAAATGAAAACTATCTTTCTAAAGAATCGAGTGCTCTCAATTCGGTACTCTTCAAATTTTATTACTTCGACCGCTTGTAATCTTAAAATCCTTAACTGTGCAACTAATTTCCCAATAAAGTTTTTTAGCAGTTTCTTAGCCTTTCGAAATGCATCGTCTGGAAAAACTTTTCAAACTAAGTTGGGAGTTTCCTATGCAAATTCGAATAATTTGATAATTTTTGTAACGTTGGTCGATTTAAGAAGCCATCCACAAAAAAAAAAGTTAATACTTTTGCTTCACTTGCATAACTTTAGATTTGGCATCCGCACGACTAAATTTATTGCAATGAAAATTCTTGAAAATCCGCTATAAGGAAATTGGTATAACTTATTTAAGTAGACTACAAACCGGACCGGTTTAATCTTTAGAATTACTTAAACTTAATCTTAAGTTGAAACTGAACTACAAACTCTGTCCGGTTTCAAGGGGAATTTTATAAATTTTAATGCAACTTTGTTCTTAATATTCTTAAAAATATTTTGCAAAATTTGAAGTTGATAATTTTTAAGGCGCTGGTGATAATTGATTTCTTATAAATAGTCGAAAAAATACCTTAATATTGGAGGGGCTACAAGTTTTGAAGTTATTCAAGCAGTTAAACATTTATACTTTACACTTAAAATTTCAATCAAAAATATTTGGTTTTTGTATATTTTTCATTACACATGAAAGACCTTGTGCAGGTTAGAACTCCCATTCGGTGCATTCAACCAAATAGACTACGTTCTAATTGAGAAAAGGGATACTTCCAGTATACTTGATGTACGAACCCTCCGCGATGTGAATTGTGACTCTGATCACTGTATAGTCAAAGCCAAGTATCGATGCCGAATATCTTGCCGTGGGTATTCGAAAATGGGTAGAGCTCGCTAATTCAATGTCGACAAGCTTAAAGACGAAACGATGGCGGAGGATTAAATTTCAGCATGTAATAAACACCTGACACCAATATATGAAAACAACCAAAATATGCCAGTGGAGAATGTGTCGATGAAAATACGAAACGGCATCAAATCCTCCGCAGAAAAGGTGTTAGGATATCAAGCACGGCGAAAAAATAATGATTGGTTCGACGAAGAATGCCACGATGCAATAGACAGAAAGAACGAGGCTTACAAAATTTTTACTGGACGACCAACACGAGCCAAAAAGGATAGGTATGACGAGCTTAGGCGATATGCGAAAAAGACCTACAGGCGAAAACAAAGGAAGTACAACAATGACAAGCTACAAAAAATGGACGACGATATGAGATAAAATAAAGGCGGGACGCGTACACTATAGCAAAAGACATGAATAAGGGATATAAGCCAAAAACAGTTCTCGGCAAAGACGCAGAGGGCAACATCATCAGCGACATACAAGAAATCAAAAGGAGATGGGCTGCCTATTTTGAACATCTTCTCAATCCCAAACCATTAACACCGATCACGACAGACAACATTTCAAATGAGGCTTCAACTGGTGATGAAGAACCATCATCGACATTACCCACGCTTGCTGATGTCAAAGCAGCCCTACGTGACCAAAAACTAAACAAAGCACCAAGAATTGACGAAATACCAGTTGAACTTATGAAAAACGGTGGAAACTATGTCGCTGAAATGTTGCATAGCATGATATGCAAAATTTGGATAGAGAAAATCATAACCGACGATTGGCGAAAAAGTATCATATGACCAATTGACAAGAAAGAATACTAACTCTGCTGTGAGAATTACAGAGCAGTATTATTGTTGTGTACATTCTATAAAATACTGACAAAAATAATTGAACGTCGTCTTAAGCCCTATAATGGACGATCTAAAACAGATCAGATATTCTCGGTGAAACAAGTGCTTGAGAAATGCTGGGAATATAACAAAGATGTGCACCACATTTTCGTAGATTTTAAGTAAACATACGACAGTGTCGACAGGAGCGTACTATATCAAATCATGCTTCACTTTCGAATTCCCCTAGTCCGATTAACAAGACTTACAATGACGAACACTAAATCCCAAGTGAGAACACAAACCGATTCCCCAAACAGCTTTCGAATGCAACGTGGTTTAAAGCAGGGAGATAGTCTAGCCCCCATGCTTTTCAACTTGGCACTAAAGATTGTCGTCCATAAAATCCAAGTCGACACCAACGGGATACTACTATTCAAGTCCAGCCAAATAGTATCATACGCTGACGACATTAACATCACAGCAAGATCCTTCCCTAGCGCCAAGGAAGTATTTGTCAATCTTGACTCCACCACAAAAGAAGCCGGGTTGCGCATTAGCGAAAGCGGAACAAAAGTAATAACGCCAAAAAGAAGAAGAACGCCAATCAGACGAAACATAACAATTGCGGAATATAATTTGGAGAGTGTGGACAACTTCATATATCTTGGAACTAATCTCGCAAAGGACGGTAATGAAAGAGACGAAATCAAACGACGGATAATACTTGCAAATAAAACGTATTATTCGGTACTTCCAATAATGAAATCCAAGAAAGTGCACGGGAAGAATAAGCTGCGGATATTTAAAACTATTACACGACCTGCGCTCTGTTATGGCAGCGAGACGTGGACACTAAAGCGAGCTTCCGAAAAAGCAGTTAACGCATTCGAAAGAAAGGTCCTCCTAGGAATTTTGAGACTTGTGAAGGAAGGAATGGAATGGCGAATAAGATACAACCATGAGTTGTATCAACTCTACGACGAGCCAGAAGCCTCAACGTTCATCAAGCTATGTAAACTGCAGTGGGCTGGCCATGTAGAGCGAATGGAAGAAAAAAGAATCCCCAAACGTGCTCTTAAAGGCAAAGCGAGTGGTAACCGGCCAGTAGGCAAACCACGCAAGCGATGGGAAGACTCGGTTGATGAAGACAGCAAAGCCGTTTTAAAAAACATAACAGAACTATGATTGGGCTTAAAGCCCAATCATATGATACTCTAGATGAGATGGAAATGACTTTAATATACCGGAAAATATGTCATCTCAAATTCTTTCGCATAGTAAATAGAGAACTTTGCATGGGAGGTGGTAGAAGTAGAGGGGGAGGTTTGTATTTTTCGTATATGACACCGAAAATGGTATGCAAAATGGTTTTTGCTGAATTTAAAGTTTTTAGTTTTCATTATGCCCCAATTTCCTAGAAGATTTTGTCTTTTCCTTACTACTGCTACGCAGTGACATAGACCGTGTTCTGTCGTTGCTGAGCTCTTAAGACAGAGGCAGCAGATGTCTGTCCCTACAAGACCAATATTTTTGAGATGGTGGTATTCTTCACTGTGGCCCGTCAAGAGGCCGATCAGAGAAGAGATGTCACTCTTACTTAGTTAAAGGATCTCCTCCACTTTGTTTTTTTTTTCTTTTTTTTTTGTGGTAGGATTAATTACTTGGAAGTATTTTCCAGTAGATTCTGTGTTCCTGTTCAATCCACTTTCTCAGTATTAGTTTGGAATACCCTTTTTGGTTTTCCGCAGAATGGCTCTGGGCCAATAAAGTTTTTCGCCCGCGCCATTTTCGCGAGGCAGTCTGCTTCCTTGTTTCTCTTAATCCCTATGTGTCCTGGAACCCACATTAAGGTAACGTTGTTCCTTATTCCCTTATTCATTGCGCCAGTGATACCAAGACAAGCTAGTTTTTGAACTTTTTGTAGCATTAGTAGTGCCGTTTGTTTAGCATTTTAGCCCACCACACTGTTGATTCGTATGTAACTACTGGAAGAATGATTGTTCTCTAACACCAGTAAATCATTTTGGTAAAGCCTCATTTTCTGCCAAACAAACATTTACAGGCCCATAGCGCCTTTAGGAATTTGAGATGAGCCCATTCTATGTGTTTCTTCCAGTTGAGTTTATTATCAACCTCATTTGACCTCATTTGAGAAGGTTATTGATGTTCCATTTTTACAAGAAGGCGTTATGAAGATATTTCTTCTATTCGTAAATGGTACTACCTCAGTCATACTTGGGCTTATATTCAAGTTCTTAGACTGACAAGGCAGATTGTAACCTTTCCGACAAAGTTACGCCATATTTACCTCTAATGATAATAACGAGGTCATCGGCATATCCAATTACCTCGTAGCCTTGTTCCACAGTCCAGGAGTAAATCAACTACAATTGACCATGGAATTGGAGATAGTACTCCTCCCTGGGCACATCCCCTATAGGTCTGTGCAGTCAATCTGCTATCATACAGATCCGTGGTTGTCAATGGGCTCCTTAGCATGACCTGTATCCATTTTATCGTGGTCGATTCTAGTCCGTTGTTCCTAGCTCTTAAGAATTTTGTGGAAATAAAAAGCAACTTGTGTATCAAAACAAGGTCAAGTTTTACCTAGGACACAAGCCATTTTTCAAGCAGGGCAGAATTTGTTTTTACAATAGAATGAAGGAACTGCTGGAAAAAAATGTTAAGGGCAAAAACGGGTCACTTTTTTCAGAATAGAAATCACTATAAGATTTTATTGACTCTCTACAGGAACTCTTTGTTTCTCATGCGGGATCAATTTTAGGATATTTTTGTATAATTTGCGATCCTGTTTATCAGATTCATGTGTTTCGAATTGAATGGGTTTAATGTAACTTTGTAAGTTTTTCTGACGCTGACATTAAGGAATCAATCATTCATCAAATATACTGCTAAGACTACCTACAGGGGCATAGGACAAAGATAGTCTTCCTCCACAAGGCGCGATACCGAGCATCGACAACGCGAAAGCTTGTTAATTCCTCTGGTCTGATGTACAACTGCTCGCCTTCATGTGCTACAAAGTCAATCGATCCGACAGATGTCCTTGCGCGATTTTTTTTTCGATGCTAAGGCCTCTGTGTGAATCGAATTCACTTAAGGGAGCGAAATTAAAATATTTCTATTGAATTTTACTGAATCAGCTAAAGAATTTCCATGGAGACTCCCGAAAAAAAAATACAGCGCCCATATGAGTTGCAACACCTACTTCCTACTACATTTCAGACCAAAAGAACGACTCCCAAAATTTAGCACCGCTGACTTTTATAGTCTCATTTTGGTTTATATTTGAAATTTCGAAAAACATATTGCAGATCATTATATTTGAAAAATCGTTTGTATCGCATTTTATTTATCACACACATTTATCACGCATCTCCATCAAATATGTTCGTTGTGAGTTTTACATGATGGGATGTAAAGCTCTAGACACCTATACCTACATATACCTAGATTGAAAATATTCGAACAACCCTTTTATGCTTACTGTACTGCATTTTATCAACTTCCAAATGAAAAGAGTTTCTTTATGAGCAACAGACATATCCATCTGTCGGTATACGTATAGCAGTTAGTGTGCATTTTCATACGTGTCGCGAAAATTTGTATCCCCATAGTAATAAATTCACCTGTTAATGTCAGGAAAAAAGGGAAAAGTGTCAACCACAAAACCAATAAATAAAAAAAAATACTTTTAGGTATTTGATATTTTTGTATGTGGTCTGGGAGTAGATATGGGAGTAGGCACCTTATTTTATAAATCGTCACCACACTCGGAAGATTAATATTCTCTGTGAAAAGCAATAAATTTAAATGGTTTTATTTTTTAGTTGAAAACAAGATATAAATATTATTCAGTATTTACAGAAATATGTGAATGAAATTTTTTTACTTACTACTGAAAAGTGATGAATTCAACTTTACTAGTCATTATTATGCTTCGCAGCTTTTGTCTCAACTGTTCTTCCTCATGTATTTCAATGTTCATATGGTTGTAAAATCTTATCTTTAAAGTAGAAAATTAAAATGCTACTCACGTTAACAGTATCTACCTAATGTGGAGATTTTTATATGCTAGATAAAATCTGAAAGTGTAACGTTAAGAAATAAGGCTCGGTGAAAAAAATGAATAATACTGAAGTTAATATAATCACTCAAAAATCTCAAAACCGAATGTTCGTCCGTCCATCCGTGTCCTCTCTAGCTTGAGAACGCATTGAGCTACAGAGCTCAAATTTGGTGCACGTCGTTTTTGATAAAAAAGGTAAGCTCAAGTTCTTGAACAGGCCAAATCGATCCACCCCTTCGACCCCCTCCCATACAAAATGATGCAATTTCGCAATATGAGTACGCATAAAATAGACGATTAGCATCACCTTTTCTACCCCCTCCCATACAAAATGACACAATTTCACAACTTTACAAATAAACTGCCAAAAAAGTTGGGCGGAAATTTATTATTCTTGGGACAAGTTGAGGATGTATAGAAAGTCAATATGCAGGTTAGAGTGGTTAGGGAAGACTAGGTGGAAGTTGTGATGCAGTCTTATTTCGTTTCTCTTGTAAGGTGCTCGAACAAAATTTCAAGTTCGTAACTTTTAATTTGTTGGTTGTTAGTTGGTTTATTGAAATTGGTTGAAATCATACTTTTGTATTGTAGTGGACAGAAGGGCAAGCGCGATCTAAAAATTTCGCAATTTCGTTTCAACTAATTTTAAAAGTTTTTTTCTTGCAAAACTTAATATTGAAAGCTTTTAATAGTTAGATGATAATTGGTTTCTTAAAAATGGTCGAAAAAATAATTTTGTATGGGAGGGGGAAGAAGTTTCGACCAGTTAATATTCCATACTTTTAGGGATTTTTTAAATGCATTCCGCATATTTTCAAGGTTCTTCCTTAAAATTTCACTTAAAAATTTTCAGTTTTTGTGTTTTTTATTTGCACATGAAACACCTTGTGAACGTTAGACCCCCACTTCGGTGCATAACAATTGTGGAGCAAATCATTATTTTTTCTTCATGTATGTATATCAAATAGATGTATCCACATGGAAAAATTAAATTTTGTATTTTTGGACAGGGCCCTAAAAAATCACTCAAAGTTTTCGACATTTTTGTTTGCCACCTCTCTCCCCAACGTAAGCAATATTAAAGACTATGTAGTTCTACAATCTAACAAAATTTCAATTTTGTATCTGTCACCATCATCAATGGCGCGACAGCCCAAATCGGGCCCTGGCCTCCTGAAGTCGTCGACTCCAATCGTCTCGATCCAAAGACTGCGTCATCCACCTGCTAATTTTACTTTATTATTTTAATAATAAAGTATTGTGATCGACCTGGAAAAAAAATTTTGCTACCTTGGAATTTTGTTTTTTTCGCGTTTCATGACGAAAATAGCCCAAAATCGATATACATATACAGGGGTTTGTGGGACAACTTTTAAAAATAATTTAATTTTTTTATCCATTGGTGTGCAAAAAGGAAGGGGACTAAAAACAAATTGTCGGCCGAATTTTTTTTTTAAATGATTATATCTTCGAAATTACTTACCATAAAAAATTGACATTTTAAGACCATTAAGGTGGCATATAGGTCCACTAGAATCAGTTTAGATATAAGTTTATTATTGTAAGGGGAAAGGTCAGGGAGGTGCAAAGAAAAACACTTAAAAATAAATATCTCGGCTATTTCTTAAGTTATGTAATTAAATCTTAGAACATATATTAAGCTATACTAGAGAAACACGAGAAAAATGTAATAGTTGGACAAAAACGTTGTGGGGGAAATGGGGAGCATTTCAAAAATGGTGAATTTTGAAAAATTTCAAACCTTTATATTTCAAAACTGAGTGCTGATATCCATTTCAAATCTTGTCAAATTATAGAAATAAGTAATTTTTAAATTTGGTAAAAATTTTACGTCGAGAGGGGTAAGGGGAGGGAGGTGGTAACCAAAAATGTTGAAAAATTTGAGTGGTTGTTTAAGGGCTCTGTTGAAAGATACAAAGTTTAAATTTTCGATGTGGATATATCTATTTATTGTGCATACAGAAAAAATAATAAAAATTCCACAATTGTTATGCAACGACCCCCCTGGTCTAACGTGCACAAGGTATTTCATGTGCAATGAAAAAAACACATAAACTGAAAATTTTTGAATGGAATTTTAAGGTAGAAACTTGAAAATTTGCGCTATGCATTTAAAAAAAATCTTTAAGAGAATGAAATATTAACTGGTCGAATACGTTGACAGCTGCTACCCCCTCCGATACAAAATTATTCTTTCGACCATTTTTAAAAAATTAATTGTCACCTAACTAGTAAAAGCTATCAATTTGAAATTTTTCACAAAATCTTTTGAAAATAGTTGAAATGGAACTACGGAAAAATTTTTGAGATCACACTTGCCATTCCACCCCCTTCTATACAAAAGAATGATTTCGACCAATTTCAATAAAACAACTGCTAATCAAAACATAACAGAATTATGATTGGGCTTAAAGCCCAATCATATGATACTCTAGATGAGATGGAAATGACTTTAATATACCGGAAAATATGTCATCTCAAATTCTTTCGAATTGTGAATAGAGACTTTTGCATAGGAGGTGGTAGAAGTAGAGGGGGAGGTTTGTGTTTTTCATATATGCCACCGAACGTGGCATGTAAAATGTTTTTTGCTGAATTTAAAGTTTTTAGTTTTCATTATTTTTAAAGAAATTGGACATAGTTTTCCAGAAATTGTGGCATTTGTATGGGAGGTGGCAGAGGAAGTAGAACGTTTTAGATGATTTTGAAACTGCTTATCATCACCCTTATCACTATGCTTTGATTCAATTTCAAAGTCGACAGCTGTCATATATTCGAAGGAGAAATGCTTTTCTTGAATTTATAATACAGATATTTATATGGGAGGGGGTAGAAGGAGGGAAGCTGAGCTGATAATTTTTTCCAGCATTTATTGCAACTATTAAAAAACAAATTCTGGCAAAATTTCAAGTTTGTAATTTTTCTAGTTTTAATGGAAATCCATATAATGCATTTAACAAAAATTATGCATTTGTATGGGAGGGGGTAGAAGGAGTGTAAGGATGAAAACAATTTTTTTTCCCGTTATTGACATTCCTATTTGTATACTTTATGCGAAATATCAAGTTGATAGCTTTAACAGTTTCGAAGAAAAATAATTTAATCTAAATTTCAAAATTTCGTGATATTTGTGTGGGAGGGAGTAGAAGCAGTGAGGTGAAGTTGACAATTTTTTCAGTACTGATTGGAATTATAATAAAATTAATTCTGGCAAAAATTCATTTTTATAACTTAACTAGTTTCGATGAAAACCGAAAAACTGCATTTTTCAAAATTATGCATTTGTATGGGAGGGGGTAGAAGGAGTGATGGAATCAGACCAATATTCGGTTAATGGCATCTATATCGTAATACTTTAACTCAAATTTCAAATCGATAGCTTAAACAGTTTCAAAGAAAAATCAATTTCTGAAAATTTCGAAATTTCGTGAAATTTGTATGGGAGGGGGTAGAAGGAGTGGGGGGATGTGGCCCGTTCACGAACTTAAAGTTTCTTTTTTGCTAAAAATGACACACAACAAATTTCAGCATGATAGCTCAAAGCGTTCGAGAGTTATGCTGTAGACAGACGGACAGACGGACAGACGGACAGACGGACAGACGGACTGACGGACAGACGGACAGACAGCAACTCGGAATCGAAGTTTTTGAGCGACAACAAATATTTCTGTACCCTTGACGGCTCTGTGCGAGCATTATTTCTTAGCGTTACAAACGGTAAGGCAAACACAATATACTCTCAGATTTCATCTAGAGTATAAAAATTAAAAGCTACGAACTTGAAATTTTGTACGAGCACCTTCCAAAAGAAATGAAGTAAAACTACATCACAGATTTTACATTTTCCTTACCTCCTCTACCCCCTCCTATACAAATGATTGATTTCGTGAATGAAATATTATGAAAATTCTATGCAACTTCGTCTTTGAAACTTACATTCTATGCCGAAAATATTGGACGTAATTGAAGCAATCAATTGAAAAATTTTTGACATCCACCCACCTTTAATATCACTCCTCCCCCTTCCTTATAAAAACCTGAACTTACATAAACGAATGAAATGTTGATTATATGTGCTGGAGCTATTAATCGTATTCGCAATTAAGTGTTAAATTGACAGCAGCCCTGCCCTAAAGGGGGTCCACTTGTGAATGGGGGTTTCATTTGTGAAAGGGGGTTCCACTTACTTTTCCTTAACCACTCTAACTTGGATACTGACTTTTCATGCATCTTGAACTTGTCCCAAAAATAATAAAGTTGCCCCCGACTTGTTGGCAGTTTATTTAATATGGCTTTGCTTTCTTCATCAACTGAGTCTTCCCATCGCTTGGGTGTTTTGCCTACTGGACGGTTACCACCCGCTTTGCCTTTAAGAGCACGTTTGGGAATTCTTCAGTCTTCCATTCGCTCTATGTTACATGGCCAGCCCACTGCAGTTTACGTAGCTTGATGAACATTGAAGTTTCTGGCTAGTCGTAGAGTTGATATAACTCATGGTTGTATCTTATGCGCCATTCCGATCCTTTCTTCACAGGTCCCAAAATTCTTCGGAGGACCTTTCTTTAGAATGCGTTAACTGCTTTTTCGGAAGTTCGTGTTAATATCCACGTCTCGCTGCCATAACAGAGCACAGGTCGTAGAATAGTTTTATATATGTATATGTCGGATTAGTTTTGGGAGAATTCCAATGTCAAGCATGATTTGGTACAGTACGCTCCTGTCGATATTGTCGTATGCTTGTTTAAAAGTCTACGAAGATTTGGTGCACGTCTGTGTTACATTCCCAGCATTTCCCTATGGAGGTATACATTCTTCCTGCCATTACCCTTTAAGAGGTAACTCAGACTGAGAGGAAAATCAAAGTTACCTCTGTCGAAGCTTGGGACTCTAATGAAATTGTAAGCGACCCTACTTTCGTCACTATTTGCCATACCAATGTAACCCTGAAGTCGACGAATTTTTTGCATTCGCATAGGTTCCTCTCCAAAGTCTCCACCGGAGATAATCAATCACTAGCCAGCAATGGGAGTCCCTTCCAGATCTAGTAGGTGATAGCTTAATGCTTCACGTCCATGTCAAGGAGGATATATAATATGTAGAAACTATGAGCATGCTCTGCCTTGTAAGAAAATGGATCTCAAAGTATTTTCCTGCCTTACTGGCACAACATTTTTCGACACAACCGTTTCGTTATCTTTGTCTGGCATACTTAAAACTATTGCATCTAGCTCTGTCCCGTGTTAAGTTATTGACGTAAAGTAGAATTTCATATTTTATATGGCACAACTATTTAGTACCAGTTTTTCCTACCAAATGTACTTTGACAGACCAACCAAAATATACTTCCGTCTCGTCACTTGTGAACTCTTAAGCGTCGGGTGTTTTTCTTTTGACCTTTTTTTTCCGATCCACAAAATATCAGGTTATGGGCCCAGACCCTGTAACAATAACTTTATAAAATAGTTTTCGGGAAACCGTGTGTCGAAAATAATTATAAGTTATAAGCTGCGCGATTATATTCATATTTAGCGATATTTTATAGCTGAGCACATGCAACATGGCTAGCCAATCTGCTTTCAATATTGAAAAATTGAGAGGACGCGAGAATTACGATTCCTGGAAGTTCGCAGTGCAAGCCTTATTAGAACTAGAACACGAGGGACTTTGGAAATGTGTTCTTGGTACGGAAAGTGATGTCGTAAAAATCACAAAAGCGAAGTCCAAGATTATCCTGCTCATCGATTCACTAAATAATTCCCATGTGCAAAATGCGACGACGGCGAATGAAGCGTGGGATAATTTGCAAAAAGCCTTTCAAGATTCAGGTCTGACTCGAAACGTGAGTTTATTAAGAACACTTATTACTTCTCAATTGAGTTCTTCTAGCTCTTTGGAAGAATATATCAACAGAATTGTGCTGACAAATTACAAGCTAAAATCTATCGATATGGACATAAGTGACGAGTGTATCGGAACGCTGTTGTTGGCAGGTCTGTCGGACGAATATCGTCCTATTATCATGAGAATCGAAAGCTCAGGAGTTCTGAGTACGGCAGATTTGATCAAAACTAAATTGCTACAGGATATCAAGAAAGATTCCACGGAAGGCATGGTGTTATTTGGAAAAAAGTCTACAAGATCGAATAAACAGAAATGGCAGCCGAGATGTTACGAATGCAACAAACTTGGACACTTTGCAAAAACCTGTCGTGAAAATCATAAAAGTGCAGACAAAAACTTAGGTAAATTTTACAATGATAAATCAAAAATCATAACAAATCAGAAAAATTATTATATACCTCCTTAATCAGTCAAAGTGTGAACAGTGATAACTGGTTTATTGATTCGAGAGCTTCTGCTCATATGAAAATGTGTATCGAAAATCTAAGTAACGTTAGCAAACTGGTTAGAACTGAGGTATTAACGACGAATAATACGCGACTGCTGGTTCAAAATTTTGGTGACGTCCAATTGACATTAACTAATGGTAAAAGTGACACTGACGCTGTTATAAAAGATGTACAGTATGTACCCAGTCTGTGTGCAAATTTCTTTCGGTCAGTCAAATGGCTAAACGCGGACATTATTTAGTTTTTGATGAGATATCGTGTCGAGTATATAATCGCGAAGGTCAGTTAATTACGACAGCGCCAATGATAAACAATATGTGCCGGTTAGATTTCAAAAACACGAAGGTAGTTGAACCAGAGTGGCATTTCTCAGTCAGGAGCTTTGGCACCGAAGATTAGGACATATTGGAAATGAGAATTTAATTAAACTAAAGACGATAGTTGATGGTACTCATTTTTTGACAAAGAGCTATGAGCCATGTGTTACGTGCTTGAAAGGGAAGCATAGTAGAAAGCCCTTAAAGTAAATAGGTACAAGAGCCGAACGATTACTAGAACTCTGAAAGCCTCGGAGGCGCGATATATGTATATATTTTTGCTTATAGATGATTACAGCAGGAAAGTGTTTATATTGTTACAGATCTGGCAACCCCGCAATTTGATCTCTCTCGAATAGACAAGAATTATGTAGAACAGTATACTCCAATATGTAGCAAGCTACAATTAAAGATCCTTTCCAGCTTTCCAGTATAACACATACACACCGATGGAAGCTTCGAGAACTGTTCACACATAGTTCACACATACACACTGAAGGAAGCTTCGATAACTATCATAAAAAGTATAAAAACGCGAAAGCTTTCAGCGAGGATTTTAGTTATTCAGCGACATTTATGGAAGACGCGAACCAGGAAAGCGATGGACAGTACGCGGCGGTAGTGCCATATAGTGCGAATTAAGTTAAAGTGCGAATAAATAAATTATCACTTATTTTTAAACGAATTGTGTTTTTACTTGAAATCCCGGCGAATCCCTAGCTCGCAACAATATATTTGTTGGAACATAAAACAGAAGTTCTCGAACATTTTACGGGACAAAAAATAAAAACACTACGTACGGACAATGGAAGTGAGTACTGTAAGCATGCCTTTAAAAATTTCATGCAGAAGTGTGGAATTATTCATCAAATGACTGCGCCCTATGCGCCACAACAAAATGGCATGGTTGGAAGATTAAACAGAACTACATATAATTGAAAAGGTACGATGCATGTTGTTTGATGCAGACCTCGACAAGAAGTTCTGGGGTGAAGCAACTTCAACTGCTACGTATCTGATCAACAGATCACCATCGAAAGGGCTAGCATGTAAAACACCGGAAGAGGTTTGGACGGGAAGGAAGCCAAACTTGAAAAACTTACGAATTTTTGGCTGCAAGGAGATGGTTCACATTCCCAGTCAGAAGCGACGAAAACTTGATGTAAAGTCAAGAGAGTGTATCCTATTAGGGCATAGTGAAACTGCAAAGGCGATCCAGTTAAGCGTAATTTGTAACGGGCCGAGATTTAATTTTCTTCGAAAAATCAATCAATCAGCAACAGGTAATTGAGAACTACGATTTTGATTATTTACCAGAGGACGAAAGTCAACCTATGGACGCTGAGGATAAAACCGACAGAACCATAGAAGAGTTTGATTCTCCGCACGGTACGTTGGAAGAATCGCTGGTGAATATGGAATCAACTAGGAATGAAGAAAATTCGATTGTAACGAATGAATCTGGCGAATCGGGTCCAAGATGATCAAAGAGAATTTCGGAGAAAATACCTACCGAAGGGACCAATATAGTATCATATGTGACTAATAAAGTTGATTCTTTTAGTCCTAATACTGTACAAGAAGCCTTGTCTCGAGCAGATGCAAATCAATGGCGGCTAGCTATGAATGACGAATATAATTCACTCATCGAAAGTGAAACGTGGAAGCTTCAAGAACTAACGAAGAATACAAAACCAGTCGATTGCAAGTGGGTATTTCGAATTAAACGCGATAGCGAAGGATCAATTAAAAAATACAAGGCCAGGCTAGTGATAAAAGATTACGCACAACAAAAGGGCATCGATGATCAGGAAACATTTTCACCAGTGTTAAGATATTCATCTCTTCGTTTTTTTATAGCATATTCTGCAAAATATGACCAAGATATTACGCAAATGGATGCAGTCACAGCATTTGTGCAGGGTGCCTTGCACGAGGAAATATACATGCTGCAACTGCAGGGATTTGGAGATGGCTCTCATAAAGTTTGCAAACTTAAAAAGGCCATTTATGGTTTGAAGCAGACAAGTAGAGTGTGGAACGAGAAGCTAAACTTAACATTGATAAAAATTGGATTAACGCGATCAGAAGTAGACCAATGTGTATATTTTAAAAGAGACAATAATAATATATTGATAGTAGTGATCTACGTTAATGATATAATAATATTTTCTAATAATAAATGTGAAACAGAACTTAAGCAAAAACTTTTATCAACCTTTAAGCTTAGTGATATGGGTGAGGCATCATCCGTTTTAGGAATACAAATCAATAGAAATCGAAGTGAAGGGATAATCGCAATTGATGAAAATCAATATATTGAAGAAATTTTAAAACGTTTTGGTATGTATGAGTCTAATCCAGTCAGCACACCATTAAGTAGATCCCAATCAAAGTTATCGGCGAATGTTAACGACTTTGATGGAAATATTCCTTATCAATCGGCTATTGGTAGCCTTATGTATTTAGCGCAAGTAACCAGACCGGATATTTGTTTTGCTGTCAGTCCATTAAGCAGAATCCCGGACACCATTGGATCGCAGTCAAGGATGAGGATGAGCTTCGAGGATACTGTGATGCAGATTGGGCTGGAGACTGCGATGACAGACGATCCACTACGGGATATCTTTATTCAATGCAAGGAGTGGCAATATCCTGGAACTCGCGTAAACAACCGACTGTTGCCTTGTCTACTAGTGAAGCCGAATACATGTTATTATTGGCAGCGATGCAAGAAGGAATTAGGTTGAAGCGGTTTGAACGGGTATTATTTAAGAATGCTCCAAAATTGATCGCCATTTATTGCAATAACAAAGGTGCGATTCATCTTGCAACGAACAACAGCTATAGTCCACGAACAAAACACATCGACATTAAACACCAATTCATGCGAGAAAAATTGAGCCAAAGTATGATCAAACTGGTATATACTAAAAGCGACGAAATGTTGGCAGACGGCATGACCAAAGCATCTATTAGTAAAAGGCAGATGCTTTTCAACGAAGGTGTCAATCAAATTCCTGTTAAGACCCCCTATAGGGGCATAGGACAGAAAACACTCTCTTCCACAAGGCGCGACCCTGAGCATCATCCTTAAGCTGTTGCCACGACTTGTTTATTCCTCTGGACTCCTGCTCAACTGCCCGCTTCCATGTGTTACATGGTCGACCAATCCGACGTCTTCCTTGAGGATTATAATCCAGAGCCTGTTTGGCGATGTTTCGCTCTGATTTCCTCAGAAAGGGGAAAGCATACCGAAGGCTTGACGAGCTCTATTTAGCCGAGCCTCAACATCCTTTTCGGCTCTGCCGTCCATGCTGACAATGCTTCTGAGATCAAAATGCTTCTGAGAGCAAAAATCTTGCACCTCTTCCACATCGTGTCCGTTAAGAACAATCGGTGTGCTTGCGTTCGAACCCATGTGCATGTACTTGGTTTTACGCACATTTATTTTCAGTCCCGCCTCTTTGCATTTAGAATGCAACGAGCGAACATTTGACTCTAAGTCCGAACGGTTATGTGCAAGCAAACACACGTCATCAGTATAATCAAGGTGACTTAAGATTCTAAATAGTCTCCATTGAAGACCTTTATCTTCCTCACCTTCCAATGCAGCTTTCAGGATGTCATTTATTACCACCAGAAACAGGGCTGGTGATAATATGCAGCCTTGTCTGACACCTGTTCGCCCAAGAAAGCTCTCGGACAGCTCTCTTCTATGCAAGACGTGACACCTTGAATCTTCGTAGGATTCTTTAATCATTGCTACGACCTTATCTGGAATATCTCTCCTACGCAAAGCATTCCATATGTAATCTCGCTTAACGCTGTCGAAAGCCTTCTCAAAGTCCACAAACATGAGATGTAGTGGCGAACCCATTTCGGCTGACTGCTCTAATATTATCCGTAGGGTATTTGTGTGGTCTGTACAAGACGACCCTTGACGGAATCCAGCCTGATAAACTTCGAGAGTGCTCTCGACAACATCACTAATCCTATTGAGAAATACCTTAGCCATAATTTTTGATACGACAGTAAGTAGACATGTACCACGCCAATTGCCACAATCCCGAAGGTCGCCCTTCTTCGGAATTTTCATAATGACGCCCTCCTTCCGTTCAGTCGAAAATCTTCCTTCATTCCACATCTCAGTAAAGAGTGGGAGGAGTATATCGGTTGTTATTTCTGGGTCCGCTTTGAGGAGTTCGGTTGGTAGTCCGTCTATACCTGGAGCTTTCCTTCCCGCCATTGACCGAATGGCGGAAATTATCTCCTCCTTATCTGGGGGATCGTCCTTAATAGAGGATTATTGCGGTTGGACATTAGGTAGTTGTTCTGTTTCTGGAATATCTTCCTCTGACAAGATGTTTAAAATATCAGAGAAGTATTCCTTCCATCGCCGCAACTGTTGTTCACTCATATTAAGGAGAGTTCCGTTGACATCTCTCACCAGGTGGTTGGCGGTGAAATTCCTGTTCGTCAACTGTTTCATGATTTTAAATAGTGAACCCATATCCCCAAGGTAAGCCGCAGATTCTGCCTTGTTTGCCAGATCTTCAATGGCCTTTCTCTTGTCGCGTCTAACAGCCTTTTTAAGCTGTATATGAGCATCGCGGTAGTTCTGCCTCATGTCGGGGGTTCGTTGGTTGACATCGGGTTGAGAGATGATTGCCAATTTGGCTTTTTTCCGATTGCCAACCTTGTCCCATGTGTCTTGCGACATCCAGAGTTTCTCACCGCTTTCCACATATCCCACAGATTCTTCAGCACTAGTTAGAAAAGTGTTTCTGGTTGCCTCCCAATTGGCGTCCAGTGTGCGCATTTCATATTCACCCAATGTGGATGACTTTTCGCGTAGAATAGTCATGTATTCGCGTTTTTTGTTGGTATCTCTGAGTTTATCCACATTAAGCTTGCGCTTCATTTGAAGAATTTGTGGTCGTCGGATAGCTGGTGTACACAATCTCAGGCAGGCAACCATCAAGTGGTGATCGCTCCCCACGTCAGCTTCAAGTTTCGCTAGCACATCGAGGAGACATCTTCTCCATCGGCGACTTATAGCCAAATGGTCGATCTGGTTCTGAGTAACACCATCAGGGGAAACCCAAGATGTTTTATGATGACTCTTGTGTTGAAAAAGGGTCCCTCCGATGACCATTTGCCGAGTACTACAAAACTCCACAAATAATTCGCCGTTTTCGGGTCTCTTAATCCAACGTCGTGACGAGTCGACCCAAGGGTCACCATGCCTCCCCATGACGTGTTCTAGTCCAGTGTTGTCTGATCCAACCTGAGCGTTCATATCTCCGGAGATGATAATAATATCAGCTCTTGGAACACGTTCGAAGGTGGCAATCAGTTGGCTATAAAACTCCTCTTTGTCACCAGATGTTGCGGTATTAGTTGGTGCGTAGCACTGCAGAGTTGTGACGTTTTTGACACCCCTTTTCGGACCCTAATGGATAAAAAAATTAAATTATTTTAGACTTCGTTCCACAAACCCCTACATACATTTTCAACTTCCTTGATAGAACCATTGCTGAGATATTTGAATTTTCAATTTTCAGTCATAGCGCTCCTCTCGCCTCTCCCTTAACCCTTACACCCCTCACAAATGAGTGTCCGCCTGAGATCCGCAACTTTTTACAATCCACTCAAAAATTAACTTTCTATCCTGAAGAGTTTGGGCGTTCATGTGCGCTGAGCGTTCTCGTACGGCGTACAGACATTGTCTCGGTATTTGTTTAAAGTAAAATGCACTATCTCGAAGTCTTACCTCAATGTTGTCTTTAGCAACACGAATTGTATCAAATGACAATCATTAACGCCACCGAAGGTAGCAGTTTATGCCTTCAACAAGTTCAGCAATCATACTGCTGGATGCGAGACCTATCTAGATCTCTGCCAATCTTTCGTTCATGGCAACAGGTTGAAAACGCACCCTTACGTCGAGCTCCGAAGGGCTCTGCCTGTGATACGGACCACTACAACCACCACGTGTACGTCAAGACGACCTAAACCAACGCTGGGGGTGGAAACAACTTTCCATGTGCTCCCCAGCTTCCGAGGTACCAGATAACCGCCAGTCAAGCTCCGCAACCGAAGCAAAGTTACTTGCACTTTGAACGGTCGCACCCCTCAGGTTCGTGGGGACTGCCAACCCTAAAAGTAGTTACTAGAATCGCATTAAGTTTTCTACCAGTACTTGCGATAGATGAGTTGCGGAACCGAAGACAGGCACTTCGACTTGATCCTCCTCATCTTATGATAGGTTTCGGAGCCGACAATATGCTGCCGACTTTGTCCCCTCTATCTATAAACTGTCCTCCTATCTATGAGATGAAATCTGAGAGTATATTGTGTTTGCCTTACTATTTGGAACGCTAAGAAATAATTCTCGCAGAGAGACGCCAAGGGTACAGAAATATTTGGTGTCGCTCAAAAATTTCAGTTCCGAGTGACCGTTTGTCCGTTTGTTCCTCTGTTGTGTCATTTTTAGCAAAAAAGTAACTGCAAGTTCGTGAACAGGCTATATCAAACCACGCCTTCTACCCCCTCCCATACAAATTTCACGAAATTCCAAAATTTGAAGAAATTGATTTTTCTTTGAAACTATTTAAGCTATCGACTTGAAATTTTAGGCAAAGTATAATGATGTAATTATCATTACCGTCACAAATATTGAGCCGATTTCCTTATTCCTTCTACCTCCTCGCATACAAATGCACAATTTTGAAAAATCCATTTTTTCGATTTTAATTGAAACTAGCAAAGTTTTAAGGACGAATTTTTTCGAGAATCAATTTTATTATAATTACAATCAGTTTTGAAAAAATTATTATCTTAACCTCACTACTTCTACCCCCTCCCATACAAATTTCACAAAATTTTGGAATTTCACTTCATTTATTTTTCTTTTAAACTGTCAAAGCTATCGTCTTGAAGTTTTGTAGAAAGTATAATAATAGAAATGTCATTGATAACGAAAAGTTCTGTTTTGATCTGTATTCTTCTTCTACCCCCCCCATACAAATGCATAATTTTCGATTTGCATTATATCGATTTCCATTAAAATCAGAACAAGTACAAACTTAAAATTTTGTCAGAATTTGTCCCTTAATAATTTCAATAAATGATAAAAAAATTATCAGCCTTCTCCTTCTTTCCCCTTCCTTATAAACATCTATGCTATAAACTCAAGAAAAGCATCTCCACTTTGGCCATATCAGAGCTATAGACTTTGAAACAAAGCATAGTGATAAAGATGTTGATAAACAGTTTCAAAATCACCTGAAACCCTGCATTTCCTCTGCCACCTCCCATACAAATGCTCCAATTTCAGAAAAACTATGTCGAATTTCTATGAAAGCAATGAAAACTACAAACTTTAAATTCAGCACGAAACATTTTGCATGCCACGTTCGGTGTCATATACAAAAATTACAAACCTCCCTACTCTGCTTCTACCACCTTCACATACACAAGTCAGTGATCACAATTAGATATAATTTGAGATGAAGTATTTTCGGAACATTAAACTCTTTCCCATTTCATTTAGAGTATCATATGGTTGGGCTTCAATCAAAATTCTGTTGATTATACTCTAGGTGAAATCTGAGAGTATATTGTGTTTGCCTTACCGTTTGTAACGCTAAGAAATAACGCTCGCACAGAGCCGCCAAGGGTACAGAAATATTTGTTGTCACTCAAAAACCTCGATTCCGAGTGACCGTCTGTCCGTCTGTCTGTCTGTGCGTCTGTCTACAGCATAACTCTCGAAAGCTTTGAGCTATAGTACTAAAATTTTGTGTGTGTCATTTTTAGCAAAAAAGTAACTTTAAGTCCGTGAACGGGCCAAATCGCTCCACCCCTTCTACCCCCTCCCATACAAAATGACACAAATGCGCAATTTGACAATAAACGGATTTGCTCGAAAAGTATAAAACCTATTGGCCTGAAATTTAGAATATATTACTTTTATGATAATATCAATCTACGGTATAAAAATTATGCGTGTCCTCCCCCTCCTTCTACCACCTCCCATACAAACTGTACTTGTCATGAATTACTCTAAGCCAATTTACTCAGTGCGTATAAAATTTAGCGAGCTGAAATTGTGCACTAAATATTTATTTAAAATTGTTAGTAAGGTTAAAAAAAATTAGACGATTAGCTTCACCCCTTGTACCCCCCCCCCATACAAAATGACATAATATCGCAATTCGACTATAAATGGATTTGCTCGAAAAGTATAAAAGCTATTAGTCTGAATTTCGGGATATATTACTTTCATAATGATTTCAATATACGGTATAAAAATTATTTGCGTCCTCCCTCTCCTTCCACCCCCTCCCATACAAACTACACTTTTTATGAAATGCTCTAAGCCGATTTTCTCAGAACATATAATATTTATCGAGCTCACATTTTGTGATAAATACTTATTTAGCATTATCACTAAGATCAGAAAAAAATATTTGATTAGCTTCACTGCTTCTATCCCCTCCCATACAATATGACACAGTTTCACAACTTCACAAAAAATCGATTTTCTTGAAAAGTATGAATGGCACTAGTCTGAAATTTAAGGGATGTCAATTTTATAATTTTCCGAGTTATTTCTGAAAAAATCACTAAAATCCCCTCACTCTTTCTACCACCTCCCATACAAACTGCACATTTTCATTAAATCTAACTCACTAATTTTCTCAGCTCATATTCAATTTTTGGAGTAAGCATTTTGTATAAAACATTTTTATAGCTACTTTATCATGATGGGGAAAAAATTAGTTCAATGCTATCACCCCTTCTAACACTCTCCATACAAAATTTCTTGGGATCACAAAAAAATCTATTTCATCTAGAGTATCGTAAGATTGCGGTTTACGCGCAATCGTAGCCCTGTTATGTTTTTTTGTTGCATTTTTAGGCTATTTTAGTCATAAGATGCGAAAGAAATTTTCAGAGTGGTAAATTTTTTTTTCCAAGTCGATTACAATACTTCGATAAGTTGATGTTCCAGAAAAGTATGAATGCCACTCTGCAATTTAAAATTTGTCAATTGAATGATGTTTAAAGTTATTCCTGAAAAAATCATTAAGGACTCGCCCCTCCTTCTACCACCTCCCATACAAACTGCACAATTTCACTAAATCCAATACACTAACTTTATCACTAAGGGAACCCGGGGCGAAACTGGGTACCGGGGCGGAATGAAGTTCGACGTTTTTCGATGTCAAAGAGGTACTGCATGCGAGCGGCAATAAGTAGAACTAGACCATCCTGTTACTGCTCAACTACGGCCGTCATGTTACTCTAGTTTCCTTGAGCATTGGTGCGTGAAGTTTTCGTTCTGTTTATATCCAACTATGATTAACATAAGCTTGAAAAAAGTTTAATTATCTTTAGTTTCGTGTATTTAAATGTTAGTTTACGTATATTTCTCGTGTCACCTCACTACCCTAGCCTGAATCGTGTCCTTGGGGCGGAATGGGGAAGTACTCCATTCTGACTGTGAACATTGCGATGAATTTTACTTAAGATCAGTTGAAGGTTGAGTCGCTTGTTCCAAGTGCAAGAAATAGGCGAACAACTTCTGTTCGTGAATAGATAGTGAAAATAATGAGGTTGTTCTAGTGTGTGCATTTTGTGAAAAGGGCATAATTAATGAAAAGTGTAGTTAAACTTTCATTGTCACTTTAAACTAAATAATTATAGAGTAAACTTAATTTTTCTGCATTTCCACTTGTATTATATGCTGTTATAATTACTTGTCATAACCCTTCCATTCTGCCCAATCCCGGGGCAAAATGGGTAAATGACATTATTTACTATTTTTGAAAATAAAACTACTGTTGCTTTCTTTCAATACCATTGTGATTAATACTTCTTCTTCTACAATAGCACTTCAGCCCGAATTGGGCCTTGGCCTCCTGACCTTCAGGTTCCATAACATATTTCATTGCTTATTGTGGAAGGGTTGTTAGACCTTCGCACAACTGTCTGTCTATAAATTTTTTCATTTTCGTAGATTGAAGTGACCCAAGCAGGCAGTGGTGGAATTATGCGTCTACCGCGATTTGAACTCACGACCTTCGCTTTGGAGACCAATACGCTGCCCACTAGGCTACACCCCAGCCTCATTGTGATTAATTAAAAATTAAATTATATTATAATGTGTTTAAAAAAAAATTTGCACCTCCCTTAATTAACGCTTTTCTGTTTTAAAATCATATTTTCAACTTAGTACACCGTTCTGCTCCGGCTTCCCCTACCTTAAATTTTTGAATCCTATATTTTGTATAAAACATTTTGATAGCAACTCTAGCAAGATGTGAGAAAAATGAGTTTAATGCCGTCACCCCCTCTACCACTTCCCCTACAAAATTTCTTGAAATCAAAAAATTTCTCTTTCGTTTAGAATTTCGCATGATTGGGTTTTACGTCCAATTGTAGTCCTATTTTGTTTTTTATTCCATTTGTTATAAAACCGATACTTTTTCCGATAGAAATTATAAATTTTTCAACAAAGCTGAACAATTCGAAATTTTCGATCAATCAAATTATTTCGATATAATAAGTCACTGCAGAGTATCAAATATTCGTAATTAAATTAGAATCCTCTTGTTTTCGCCCTTTGACAACTTGTTTTTCTTCTCAAGTAGCTTAACAGCCAATCCCACCCAATACTTTCTAGTACACAATGGAACACCTAATGATACCTATCCTTCGGTTCGTACTTCTGAGTTCGCTCCTTGAAACGCTACTGCTCATTATTAACTTGAAAACGTTATTCATAATAAGTATACTTTGATTGAGGAGGTTTAATTAATAAGAAGGACAAAGGAGAGAATAAGTAACTGCCACTGTCGCTATATTAATACCGTGCTGTCAATATCACATCAAACACTTGAGGCCATTATCTCGCATTCCATCGAAAGGATATCGTTAAGCCTTTACTCAATGAAGGTTCTCGTTTATGACAGATATTCAATGCTTAATGGACGTTATTTTCGGGAAGTTGTAATGTCTTGAAGATTGCCGAATTTATGATGTCAGAAACATTACCTAATCCGGATGTTTTTGTTTTGGATCGTATTTCTTCTGTCCTCGATTTGATTCGTACACGTTGAATTTAATCAATAGGCTATAAGATAAATAACAAACGGAAGTGACAGTATTTGAGTTTTATGTTTTATTGAATTATTCTTGTTTTATTTTAAGTTCCTCGTTTTCTATGTCAATACTAACAATAAAATTGTTGGGGACGAAAATTCTGTATACTGAACTCACAAAAAATGATTGACAACGACTATTTTGCTGTTATAGAACTTGGAAAGCCAAAATTTAAAAGATTTGTTTGTTTGTATGTAACAGCATCAATCGAAATAAATTTTGATGCGATCTTCATCATTAGGCAGTTTGATGATCTGCGCTTAAACTGGAATTTATGTAATTCCAAATATTAAAAGGAGCACAGAGTTTTCAAATCAATTGGATCGAAAAATGTTTTAATGCCAAGTTGTAACAGTAAAAATTTTGAAATTGTTACTATGAACACCAACTGTCGCCATCTTGATTTTTTATAAAGTTGTATGGAGAAACGATTCATAAATTTACGCGGTGTTTTAACACTTTCACTATAAAACTAGGTGTCAATCGCTTTTTCTATTCACACAAAAGTTGCAAGGCCTCTAGTTTTATTGGGAATATAAAAAGAAAACTGCGTTTTTTTTTCCAAAATTCGAGCCTTTGTTGTGCAAATATTTATTATTCAAAGAATTTTCTGTCGCTAGCCAAAACTTTTTTTCCATCTTTTTGGCAGCATACGGATTCCGTATCGAAAAACTTTTAAGCCGATCCACGAATCGACCCAATTTTTAGCTTCTTCGTAATAATAGAAGTGCTGCTCAGCCGGACTATATGTCATGGATCGGAATAGATGGTAGTCGGAAGGTACAATGTCTGTTGAATACGGCGGGTGGGTAGGACGTCCCATTTCAGTGTTTCGAGGTGGGTTTTCACAGCGTAATCAACATGTGGACGAGCGTTGTTGTGCAGCAAAATCACTTTGTGATGTTTCTCATCGTATTGCGGCCATTTTTCCTTCAATGCTCGACTGAAATACATTCACTGATTTTCCACCCGATTGCAATAGCTCACTCTACACCACGTCGAGCTGGTCTCACCAAATACACAGCATGATTTTCGAGCCATGGATTTTGGGCTTGACCGTCGATGTTGATGCATAAGTGTGGTATTCCCATGAATTTTTACTTCGAATTATTGTAATGGAACTACTTCTCAATCCCAATGATAATGTGATGCAAAAAACCCTTCCTTTTTAGCCGTTAAAGCAGCTGTTCGGATTTGAAAAAATGCCGCTCGACGTTTCTTAGCTTAAACTTATGGCACCCAATATCCTTGCTCATAAATCCAGTTCTGTATGTTGCGGTGTCAACTTGTGTTTGGTGTCAATTTTTAAACTCTAGATGATATTTTAAACTTTTAGCGTTTAAACGCTATTTTCAACCTTTTTTTTAATTTTAAATTTTCTTTTTATATTTTGAATTTTTCTTAACCCTTTTTAGCGTTTAAACGCTATTTTAAGCCTTTTTTTTCAATTTTAAACTTTTTTTTTATATTTTGAATTTTGTTTGGCCTTTTTTAGCGTTTAAACGCTATCTTATGCCTTTTTTTCAATTTTAAACTTTTCTTTTTAGGTTACGTATCGGGAAACACATGTGAGAAATGTGGGTATATTTGGTCAAACGCATCGGAAAAGATCACAAGTATACCCACGTTTATCTAATGTTTGTACATCGGAAAAGATCACAAGGATACCCACGTTTATGTAATGTTTGCGCATCGGCATTGGGTTAAGGTGTTAAAAAACGGTCCTGAACCCATCATAAAATGTAGATGCACTTTTGCATTTTCGAAGATTAACGATGGGAACCAAGATTATATTACTTTCCCATAGGCTGAGCCAGTACAGTATAAATTAGGATAAGCCCTTAGAAGTTAAGTTAGTCTTAGGATGTTAGCCGAAGAGAAAAGATTAAAATTACAAGTAAAGTTATTTTTTTAAAATAAAAACATCGAGTTTTATTAGTGGCGCAGTCGGTAGGATTCTAGCTAAACTTGCAGAATCCATAAGAGAACGAACCGTTGAGAAAACGCGTTTCAAACAATAATTAATAAAAGAAAAAAAAAATAACGATTTGTGTAACAAAATAATATAAATAAGTTGCACTTAAAACTGAGAGGCGGAGTAACAAGCCCAAATCTGTCTCAAAACAACCCCTGAGGCTGGGGGGGATCTCAGTTATAATAAATACTGTAATTAAAGTGATAACGAATTGTGTACCAAGCGAATTATTAATTTATCTTGGACCCGTTCCTGTTAACATACCGTGACTCACAGCATCCAAATTTCCACGCAATTATCCTTTTAAATACCGAAATCATAGCAACGATTCAGAAGAAATGGACCCTGTACTAGCAACAAGATTAATAGCGGCCCTAGAAAATTTGGCCGTCCCACACAACGCGAACCACGGGGAGAATCGAGCAACGAGGATATTAAAGGAAATCGCGTACATCAAGGAATACGATGGTGATCGAAAACAACTGACGCAGTTCATCAACGTAGTGGGGACTCACCTAGATTCGCTGGAACCAAATGCAAAAGCTGAATGTTGGCAAGCGATCTACAACACGAAAATCACCGGCAGAGCAAAGGAACTTCTACTACACAACCAACCAGTAACATGGGGAGAAGCCAGAAATCTTTTGAAACAACATTTTCGACCAAGCGCAAGTTATAAGAATATATCTAGTAAAATAAGTAATCTTAAAATAAGTTCAATTTTCGATTTAAATAACAAGCTGGAAGATATTATATTAAATAAATTCATTTGCAAGTTATGAAAATAACCCAACCGAAACTAAAAACATTTTCTACCACACTTTAATTAATCGTATTCAGCAAATCGCGGCAAGAAACCTGTCACGAGAAATTAAAGATATGTTTGATCTCCATAAAATTAAAGAAATTTTATATTCTTAAGAAGGGTACGATCAGCACAACATAGACAAAGATTTCTTTTTGGAAAAACAACATACGCACCACCACAGACATTATACTAACGGAAGGGATAATAACAAATTTCAAAACGTTCGCAATTCCCAAAATCATTATGATCATAGCAATGCTAACCGAGACAACAATGATCGCGGACAAACTTCCGGGAACTACAGACAAAATCAGTACCGTTCACAGAATAACTTTCGATCACAAAACAACTCTGGACAAAGACAGTTCCCCAATCAAGGAAGACCGACTTTCAACCCCTCAGGGCATTTCAGAAATTCCCATCAACAGCCCGAACCAATGGAGATTGGTCATGTCACTCACGAAAACCAACAAAACAACCAATTTGAAGAAGTTCACAATATCGAACCAGTTTTTTTTCTAAATTAGGCCTCGGAAACAAAATATTCACCAATTTAACTATCGACAATATCAAATACAAAGGACCGATCGACACAGGGTCGACGATGAGTATTATAAATTCTAGTAAAGTAGACTGTAGAAAATTTAAAGTGTTCGAACGAGTCAATGTGAAACTCCAAACAATAAATAATTTAACAACTGAAATCGTAGAAAGAGTGATAACAAGCACACCGCAGGAGTTTAATTATGACCCTCAGGGTGCTACAAGGTGGTACAAACGTAATTTAGGGAATAAGCCATACGACATTTTAATGGGTATGGACTTGCTCAGTAAAATTGTCAAAACACTAGATTTTGATAAAAAATATCTCGAGCTTAACAATGGGATGAAAATACCTATCTACTCTTCTGAAAACGAAACAGCTTTTGATTGTTTCGAACTCAATTCAAATGAAAATGAAGTGGATTTAAGCCACTTAAACGAAGAAGAGAGAAGATAAATGCAAAACTTACTGAAAAAATTCAAAAATTTAATATGCAAGGACGGAGACCAATTGACTAACACGAACTCAATAACACACGAAATCAGGACAACCACTGATCAACCTATTAATGCCAAACTGTATAGGCTACCCCCAAAGCATGAAGAAGAAGTACGAAGACAGGTACAAGAAATGGAAGAACAGGGAATAATAAAAAAATCCAGTAGTAGATATGCCTCCCCCATTGTTATTATAGCGAAGAAACTTGATAATTCTGGACGTCAAAAGGTTCGTTTATGCATTGATTATAGAAAGCTAAACGAAATCACAGTAGATGACAAATACCCCCTACCAAATATAGATAGCATCCTGGACAAACTTGGAAGAGCCCAGTATTTTACTACAATTGATTTAGCTAAAGGATACCACCAAATAAGAATGCATCCGCAGGACATAGCGAAAACGGCATTTGTCACCCCGAACGGATTGTACGAATATGTCAGAATGCCATTCGGCTTGAAAAACGCGCCAGCCACCTTTCAACGATTGATGAATGAGATTTTGAGAGAATTATTAATAAAATCTGTGTTGTCTACTTAGACGATATATTAATATTCTCAACTAGCCTTCAAGAACATATTCAGTCCATAAATAAAATATTTCAAAGGCTCTCCGAGCACAATCTTAAAACTCAATTCGATAAATGTTCATTTATGAAGAAAAATACGGAATTTTTAGGACATGTCCTTACAGCAGAAGGAATGAAACCTAACCCCAACAAGATAAAGTGTATTCAAGAATACTTATTACCTAAAACAGAAAAACAACTGAAAGAATTCCTGGGTGCAACAGGCTATTACCGCAAATTTGTCAAAGACTACGCGAAAATAGCCAGCCCTATGATTAAATAAACTGCAAGTCGGGCGAAACTTTATTATTTTTGGAACAAAATGCGCATGCGTAGAAAGTCAATATGCAGGTTAGAGTGGTTAGGGAAGACTAAGAGAAAGGGGCTTCTTGAGCAGGGCAGTTCTCAATTTAACACTTTTCGGAAACGCTCCATATTTCATTCCTTTATTTATACAAGTTTGAGTTTTCATGAAGGGAGGGGGGAGGGTGATAGTAAGGGTAGGTGGATGTAAATAGTTTTTTAAGTGATTGCTTGAACCAAATCCAATATTCTTTGTATAGAATGTCAGTTTCATAGACGAAGTTGCATAGAATTTTCATTGGATTCGGTGTATTTTAAATTCACGAAACCAAACATTTGTATGGGAGGGGGTAGAGGAGGTAAAGGAATCGTAAAATTTGTGATGCAGTTTTATTTCGTTTCTTTTGTAAGGTGCTTGTACAAAATTTCAAGTTTGTAGCTTTTAATTTGTTAGTTAATAGTTGATTTAATGAAATTGGTCGAAATCATACTTTTGTGTGGGAGGGGGTAGAAGGGCAAGTGCGATCTCAAAACTTTTAACGTAATTTTATTTCAACTATTTTTGTAAGTTCTTTTGCAAAATTTCAAATTGATAGCATGTAATAGTTAGGTGATAATTGATTTCTTAAAAATGGTCGAAAAAATAATTTTGTATGGGAGGGGGTAGAAGTTTTAAAGATATTCAACCAGTTAATATTTCATACTCTTACAAATTTTTTTTAAATGTATTTCGCAAATTTTCAAGTTTCTACCTAAAAATTTCATTCAAAAATTTTCAGTTTATATGTTTTTTTCATTGCACATGAAACACTTTGTGCACGTTAGACCTCCACTTCGGTGCATAACAATTTTGGAACAAATTATTATTTTTTTTCTATGTACATTAAATAGATATGTCGACGTGCAAAATTTAAACTTTGTATCTTTTACGAGAGCCATAAAAAAACCACTCAAAATTTTCAACATTTTCGCTTTCCACCTCCCTCTTCTTACACCCCCAGCTTAAATTTCTTACCAAAATTAAAGACTATATAGCTCTACAATCTGACAAATTTTTGATTTGATATCTGTATTCAATTTTGAGTTTTGGTGATTTGTAGTTTTGGAAAGTGCGCCATTTTTGAAATGCCCCCCCATTTCCCCCACTACTATTATGTCCACATGTTGTATTTTTTTTATATTATGCTAATAAAGCTTAGTACACGTTTCAATTTTCAATTATATAGCTTAAGAGATAGTCGAGATATTAATTTTTAAGTGTTTTTCTTTGCAGCCCCCCTGACCCTTCCCCTTACAATAATGAGCTTCTATCTAAACTGATTCTAGCACATCGATATGCCATCTTAATGGTCTCAAAATATCAATTTTTTATAGGAAGTACTTTCGGAGATATAATCATTTGAAAAAAAAATTCGGCCGACAATTGGTTCTTAGCCCCCCTTTTCGCACCCCAATGGATAAAAAAATTAAATTATTTTTAAAAGTTGTCCTACAAACTCCTCTATATGTATGTTGATTTTAAGTTTCCTCGCTGTAACCATGGTTGAGATATTTGAATTCGTATTTTTCGGTTTAAGCGCTCCCCCTGCCTCCCCCTGAACTCGTACACCCCCCAAAATGGGTATCCGCCTGAGATCTGCAACTACCTATAATCCCTCCAAAAATGAACTTTCTATCTTGAAGGGTTTGGGAGTTAATGTGCGCTGAGCGTACACGTCGGCGTACGGCGGACGGCGTAAGGCGTACGGCGGACGGCGTACAGACAGACGGATTTTTTTTTTTGCATTTTTAGGCTAATTTAGTCATGAAACGCGAAAAAAAAAAATTTCAGGGTAGCAAAGTTTTTTTTTTTTTTGTGTCGATCACAATACTTTATTATTAGAATAATAAAGTAATATTTAAAAAAAGATAAAAACATAACAGGGCTACGATTGCGCGGAAAGCGCAATCTTACGATACTCTAGATGAAATAGAATTTTTTGTGATCCCAAGAAATTTTGTATGGGGAGTGTTAGAAGGGATGATAGCATTGAACTAATTTTTTCGACATCATGCTAAAGTAGCTATGAAAATGTTATATACAAAATGCTTACTCCAAAAACTGAATGGGAACTGAGAAAATTAGTGAGTTTGATTTAGTGAAAATGTGCAGTTTGTATGGGAGGTGGTAGAAAGAGTGGGGGGATTTTAATGATTTTTTCAGAAATAACTAGGAATATTATAAAATTGGTATCCCTTAAATTTTAGACTAGTGCCATTCATACTTTTCAAGAAAATCGATTTTTTGTGGAGTTGTGAAACTGTGTCATATTGTATGGGAGGGGGTAGAAGTAGTGAAGCAAATCAAATATTTTTCTTCTCATCTTAGTAATAATATTAATTTAATATTTATTACAAAATATGAGCTCAACAAATGTTATATGTTCTGAGAAAATCGGCTTAGAGCATTTCAGGAAAAAGTGTAGTTTGTATGGGAGGGGGTGGAAGGAAAGGGAGGAAGCAAATAATTTTTGTACTGTAAAATTGAGACCAATAGCTTTTATACTTTTTGAGTAAATCCATTTATTGTCAAATTGCGAAATTGTGTCATTTTGTATGGGAGGGGGTAGAAGGGGTGAAGCTAATCATCTCATTTTTTTTGACCTTACTAACAATTTTAAATAAATATTTGGTGCACAATTTCAGCCCGCTGAATGTTATAAGCACTGAGGAAATTGGCTTAGAGAAATTCATGATAACTACAGTTTGTATGGGAGGTGGTAGAAGGAGGGGAAGGACACGCACAATTTTTATATGATAGATTGATATTATCATAAAAGTAATATATTCTGAATTTCAGGCCAATAACTTTTATACTTTTCGAGCAAATCCGTTTATTGTCAAATTGCGTAATTGTGTCATTTTGTATGGGAGGGGGTAGAAGAGGTGGAGCGATTTGGCCCGTTCACGAACTTGACCTTACTTTTTTGTCAAAAACGACGTGTACAAAATTTGAACTTTCTAGCTCAACGCGTTCTCAAGCTAGAGAGCGCACGGACGGACGGACGGACGGACATCCGGTTTTGAGATTTTTGAGTGATAATATTAACTTCTGTATCATTCATTTTTTTCTCCGAGCCTTATTTCTTGGCGTTACAAACCTTAGAGCGAACTTATAATACTCTCAGATTCCATCTAGAGTATAAAAATGAACGTCCATGACCCGGAATACATCGAAGCATTCGAAACTTTAAAACTTAATATCATCCAACATCCAATTTTAAAATTTCCCAATTTCAATAAACCCTTTACTTTATTCACCGATGCAAGTAATTACGCCTTAGGCGCCGTATTGACCCAAAATGATCAACCAGTATGTTACGCTTCAAGGTCACTTAATGACCACGAGAAAAATTATTCTGCTACCGATAAGGAATTCCTGGCAATAGTGTGGGCAGTAACATACTTTAGACCATATTTATGGGGAAATAAGTTTAAAATTACTACCGACTATTTACCTATCAAATACCTCAACAAAAAATACACTGGCAAAGAATTCAGTCAAAGAAACCAAAGAAACCGGAGATATGAGTCCATATGAACGACGTACGGCGGGACGGATTTTTATACTCTAGATGAAATCTGAGAGTATATTGTGTTTGCCTTACCGTTTGTAACGCTAAGAAATAATGCTCGCACAGAGCCGCCAAGGGTACAGAAATATTTGTTGTCGCTCAAAAACCTCGATTCCAAGTGACCGTCTGTCCGTCTGTCTGTCTGTCTGTCTGTCTGTCTGTCTGTCTGTCTGTCTGTCTGTCTACAACATAACTTTCGAAAGCTTTGAGCTATAGTACTAAAAATTTGTGGGTGTCATTTATAGCAAAAAAGTAACTTTAAGTTCGTAAATGGGCTACATCCCCCCACACCTTCTACCCCCTCCCATACAAATTTCATGAAATTTCGAAATATTAAGAAATTGATTTTTCTTTGAAACTATTTAAGCTATTGGCTTGATATTTAGGTCAAAGTATTATTACATATATATGTCAATATTATCACGGAATATTGACCCGATCCCCTTACCCCTTCTACCCCCTCCCATACAAATGGACAATTTTGAAAAATACATATTTTCGATTTTCATTGAAACTTGTAAAGCTGAAGAGACGAAATTTTGTCAGAAATAATTCTACTGTAATTGCAATTTATTTTAAAAATAATTATCATCTTCACCTCACTCCTTCTATCCCCTCCCATACAAATTTCACGAAATTTTGAAATTTAAATTAAATTATTTTTCTTCGAAACTGTTTAAGCTATCAACTTGATATTTTGTGTAAGGTATACAATAAGAAATATTATTAATGCGAAAAAAATTTATTTTGATCCGTACACTCGTTCTACCCCCTCCCATACAAATGTATAATTTTTTTTAAATGCATTTTATCAATTTCCATTCAAACTAGAAAAAGTACAAGCTTTAAATTTTGCCAGAATTTGTTTCTTAATAATTGAAATGAGTTGTGAAAAAAATTATCAACTCCGCTTCACTCCTTCTACCACCTCCCATACAAATATCTGTATTATAAATTCAAGTAAAGCATTTCTCCTTTAAGTATATGAGAGCTATCGAGTTTGAAATTGAATCAAAGTATGATGATAAGGATGATGATTAGCAGTTTCAAAATCATCTAAAACGTTCCACTTCCTCTGCCACCTCCCATACAAATGCCCCAATTTCAGGAAAACTATGACCAATTTCTTTAAAAATAATGAAAACTAAAAACTTTAAATTCAGCAAAAAACATTTTGCATGCCATGTTCGGTGTCACATACAAAAAATACAAACCTCCGCCTCTACTTCTACCACCTCCCATGCAAAAGTCTCTATTCACTATTCGAAAGAATTTGAGATGACATTTTTTCCGGTATATTAAAGTCATTTCCATCTCATCTAGAGTATCATATGATTGGGCTTTAAGCCCAATCATAATTCTGTTATGTTTTTTTGCATTTTTAGGCTAATTTAGTCATGAAACACGAAAACAAAAAATTTCAGGGTAGCAAATTTTTTTTTTTCTTGTGTCGATCACATACTTTATTATTAGAATAATAAAGTAAAATTGAAATCTCTGGTGGATTTCATCATAAAGTTCGTTGTTGGATGTACTCAGTTGAATGGCAAAAACGTGGTCTGCCTCATGCGCACATTTTGGTTGGGTTCGTTGACAAAATCAGATCGGATGAAATTGATTTCATCATCTCAGCCGAAATCCCTGATGAACCAGTAGATCAGAAATTGCATGCAGTGGTTACTATGAATATGATCCACGGACCTTGAGGAGTTTTCAGCAATAACTCACCCTGTATGATTGATGGCAAGTATTCCAAACGATACCTGAGAGACCTGATTGCTTACATGGTGTAAGCACAGGCAATAACGAATATCCATTGTATTGTTGGCGATCAGTTGTGGACAATGGGAGATCTACAGTTGTGAGGTTCAAAGGACAAGTTATTGATGTGGACAATCGTTTGATATTTCATGGCCATCAATAAATCACAAGGTCAGTTGTTGGAAGTTTGCGGGATTAACTTGGAGTTTCCGTGTTTCGCAAATGGACAACTATATAAATATCCTTTTCGCCTCCGCCGTCCATGCTGACAATGCTTCCGAGATAACAAAAATCTTGCACCTCTTCCACATCCTGTCCGTTAAGAACAATCGGTGTGCTTGCGTTCGAACCCATGTGCATGTATTTGGTTTTACATTATATTAAAGACTTTTGTGGATGAAAGATAGCCTAGTGGACACTTCACGGTACTCCAGATTAGAATCTTGGTCACGGCCATGTTTCAAATTACCGTTGTCACGGATGAGGTATGATTTTTTTTTTTTTTTTCATTTTTCTCACTTTTTATTTCGTGGTAAATGGCGTTCTATGTAATGAGAATTTTTATACTCTAGATGAAATCTAAGAGTATATTGTGTTTGCCTTACCGTTTGAAATGCTAAGAAATAACACTCGCACAGAGCCGCCAAGGATAAAAAAATATTTGTTGTCGTTCAAAAACCTCGATTCCGAGTGACCCTCTGTCTGTCTGTCCGTCTGTCCGTCTGTCTACAGCATAGCTCTCGAAAGCTTTGAGCTATAGTGCTAAACATTTTTGTGTGTCATTTTTTAGCAAAAAAGTAATTTTAAGTTCGTGGGCCTCATCCCTCCACTCCTTTTACCCCATCCCATACAAATTTCATGAAATTTCGAAATAATAAGAAATTGATTTTTCTTTGAAACTATTTAAGCTATCGACTTGAAATTTAGGTCAAAGTATTATGATATCCCCTCACTTCTTCTACCACATATCATACAAATTTCACGAAATTTTGAAATTTAAATTAAATTATTTTTCTTCGAAACCGTTAAAGCTATCAACTTGATATTTTGTACAAAGTATATAAATAGAAATATTAATAACGCGAAAAAATTTGATTTGATCCGTACACTCCTTCTACCTCTTCCTATACAAATGCATAATTTTTGTTAAATGCATTTTATCGATTTCCATTCAAACTAGAAAAAATACAAACTTCAAATTTTGCCAGAATTTGTTTCTTAATAATTGAAATAAGTGTTAGAAAAAATTATCAGCTCCGCTTCATTCCTTCTACCACCTCCCATATAAATACCTGCATTATAAATTCAAGAAAAGCATTTCTCCTTCAAGTATATAGAGCTATCGACTTTGAAATTGAATCAAAGCATGGTGATAAGGATGATGATAAGCAGTTTCAAAATCATCTTAAACGATCCCCTTCCTCTGCCACCTCCCATACAAATGCCCCAATTTCAGGGAAACTATGACCAATTTCTTTAAAAATAATGAAAACTAAAAACTTTAAATTCAGCAAAAAATATTTTGCATGCCATGTTCGGTGTCATATAACAAAAATACAAACCACCCCCTCTACTTCTACCACCTCCCATGCAAAAGTCTCTATTCACTATTCGAAAGAATTTGAGATGACATATTTTCCGGTATATTAAAGTCATTTCCATCTTATCTAGAGTATCATATGATTGGGCCTTAAGCCCAATCATAATTCTGTTATGTTTTTCAACTGATTTAAAAAAAAAAGCAAGACAAATGTATTCATAAATTGCTGATATATTTATTTCAAAATTGTGTAAATGAGGGGACAATAATTGCAATTACAAACGCTGGTTTTTATTGCGGCAATTTTCTTGATTGTTGACATTAACCGCACACTGTTGATATTGATATTAAATCTCTTGTTAGCAACACAAAATTATTGTTTTTTTTTCGGGCAAAATAAATTATTAAATTGTGGTCATGAAATTCAAATTAAAATTAATGAAAGCGCCAACCAAAAAAAAAAACGCAAAACTGATTGACATGTAAAATTCGAATATCCGCAATTATTTCAAGTAATCGTCACCGAAATGAAAACACACAGGAAAAAGGCCATAAACAGATGAAGAGGAGACAAACGATTTTTGATCCGGAACCAATTTCATATCAATTTACTATAAAACTACATGCTAGTTGAAAATCAGTGCTCAGAGAAATTCTGAAATTCTATTGCGTTACAGTTTGCAAAATGGTTCAGATATTTATTTGGCTCATGATTTGCGCTTATTTCGTAAGTTAAAATTATTAAGTATAATGGATATTAAATATTTTCTATTTCAGGGCTCTAGTATTGCAGATCGTGATTGTTCGCAGCCTCCTTCAAGTTTTGTAATTATTCTGTGCCCTTAAATAAAAAAATATTTTTAAAAGGAATGTCTAATTGGTGTTTTATAGACAATTTTCGATTGCTGCCATCGCCAAGTTCTGCTCAATAGATACGGCCCGAAATGTACTGAGAAAATGTCGTCACAACTGAGGGCGTCATCTTCTTCACCATTCACAATGGTAATTGAATAAGAAAAATAAAATTGTTAGCAACATTTTTATGATTTCCATTTTACAGTGCCTGTCCGAGTGCATTTTTCAAGAAGGCGATCTCATGACAAACACCGAAATTGTAGTTGAAAATGCGAAAAGAGGATTTCAAACTTTATACAATACTACCCCCGAATTTATTCCCATAATGGAAGCAGCGCTGGAAAGATGTGATAAAATAGGTAGAGTAATTTGTGAAATTTTAAAATCTTTAACTATTTATTCTTACTTCTAAAATAATTTTTAGTTAAGAAAACTTTAGATGAAAACAAGATAACAATTGATCTGGCCGAGGATATGTGCCATCCGGTTGCGGCTATTGTGGCTCAGTGTACGTTGATACAGGCTTTTATTAGCTGTCCTGAACCCAGATGGGACGATTCGGATTCTTGTAATGACGCTCGAGATTACTTACAGACTTGTCGTCATTCGGCCTTCAAAATATTATAAAGGGAGCTAAGATGCTTTTAAAATTATATGAAGAAATTTTAAACGAGAATAAATGAAATATATTTAGTCGAGTCCCCAGAGCGAAAATGAAGCAATAAAATGTTCCGATGTTTTTTTTTTTTATAAATTTCTTTATTGAGGTGTAAGAATAAGGAGATACAAATTCTCTATGGAAAAAAATCACCGGGTTTTATAAACACATCTCAAAGATTCAACAGTTCGTGGTGAGTTTCAATGCACGAGAACTATGCTAGCTAAATATTTTGGATAATCAACCCAAATCCAATGGCCCGTTCCCAATAGACTTTCGAATCTCCTTCCATTGAGTGGGACCAGTTTCGAAAACTTTGATGTTCAGAAAAATAATAATCCGGGCATCCGTGTATTATACTGGTACTTTGATCAATTTGAAAGAAAAACATATACATATATACAATTTTTTGCACGTAACACTATTAGTAGTACAAACAGAAACTCAATTTTCATGGAAATAACTGAATTTCTGGCCGAAAATCATTTTACACAAATTACGCAAATTTCACACTGAAAAGCGTCCTCCATGTTTAGAAGCTGTAAAACGTTCAACAGCACACAATTCGCTTATCTCTTGTTCTCCAATGACAGTGTCCTGCGACAGAAACTTGAATGCAACCGTTTTTGTAACTACTTTTCAGAAAGCTTAAATTAAAAAAAAATAGGCCTGTCAACCAAAAAATAAATTGCCAACAAGTCGAACGAAACTTTATTATTTTTGGGACAAGTTGAGGATGCGTGGAAAGTCAATTTGCAGGTTAGAGTTGTAAGGGAAGACTAAGTGAAAGGGGTTTCTTGGGCAGGGTAGCTCTCAATTTAACACTTAATTGCGAATACGATCAATAACTCCAGTACATGTAATTAATATTTCATTCGTTTATTTATGCAAGTTCGGGTTTTTATGAGGGGACGGGGGAGAGTTGAAAGGTGGGTGGATGTTAATGATTTTTTAATTGATTGCTTGAATCACGTCGAATGTTCTCTATAGAATGTGTTTCATAGACGAAGTTGCATAGAATTTCCATAAAAATCGGAATATTTTACATTCACGAAATTAAAAATTTGTATGGGAGGGGGTAGAGGAGGTAAGGGAATCGTAAAATTTGTGATGCAGTTTTATTTCCTACCAAATTTATTGATTTATTGAAATTGGTCGAAATCATACTTTTGTATGGGAGGGGGTAGAAAGGCAGGCGCGATCTCAATACTTTTGACGTAATTTCGATTGCACTATTTTTAAAAGTTTTTGTAGAAGTTTTGAAGGTATTCGAGCAGTTAATATTTCATACAATTAGGGATTTTTTTATATGGATTTCGCAAATTTTCAAGTTTCTACCTTAAAATTTCATTCAAAAATTTTCAGCTTTTGTTTTTTTTCATTTCACATGAAACACCTTGTGCGCACGTTAGACCCCCCCTTCGGTGCATAACAACTGTGGAACAAATTTTGTTTTTTCTCTATGTATATCAAATAGATGTATCTTCGTGGAAAATTTAAACTTTGTATCTTTCACCAGAGCCCTAAGAAAGTCACTCAAAATTTTCGATATTTTTGCTTACCACCTGCCTCCCCTTACACCCCCATCTTAAAATTGTTACCAAAATTAAAAGCTATGTAGCTCTAAAATGTGAAACAATTTCAATTTGATATCTGATCTACTCAGTTTCGAGGTATAACGATTTGAAATTTTGGAAATTGCACAATTTTTGAAATGTTCCCCATTTCCTCCCACTACTATTATGCCCAAATGTTATATATCTCTTGTATTTTGCTAGTATAGCTTAATATATGTTTTAAATTTCAATTCCATAGCTGAAAAGATAATTGAGATATTAATTTTTAAGTGTTATTCTTTGCCCCTTCCCTAATTAGCCTTCCTCTGATTCTGGTGTATCCATATGCCACTTTAATGCTCTCAAAACATGAATTTCTTATGGTAAACCATTTCGAAGATATAACATTTCAAAACAAAATTCGGCCAACAATTTGTTTTTAGCCCCACTTTTTCGGACCCCAATGGATAAACATAACAGAATTATGATTGGGCGTAAAACCCAACCATATAATACCCTAGATGAAATAGGAAGCAGTTTATTATACCGGTGAAAATTGTTACATTAAATTCTTTCGAATAGTGAATAGTAAGTTTTGTATGGGCGGTGGTAAGAGCAGAGGAGTGATGTGTAGCACCGTATGCGAAATGTTTCATACTGAATTTAAAGTTTATAATTTTCGAGGAAATTGAACAATTTTTATCTGAATTTATGGCATTTGTATGGGAGGTGGCAGAGAAAGTGAAAGGTTTTGGATGATCTTAAATCTGCTTATCAACATCCTAATCAGATTGCTTTGTAACAATTTTAAAGTCGATAGCTATCATTAGTTCGAAGGAGAAATACTTTTCTTGAATTTCCAATACAAAAATTTGTACGGGAGGTGTTACAAGGACTGAAACGTTTCTTGCAATTCTTAAAGGACTAATTTTGGCAAAATTTTAAATTTGTACTTTTTCTAGTTTCAATGAAAGTCGATTAAGTGCATTTACCAAAGTTATGAGTTTGTATGGGAGGGGGTAGAAGGAGTTTTCGAATCAAAACCAAATTATTCGACATCAATGATATTTGTAATATTATACTTTTCATAAAATTTAAAGTTGATAGCTTTGATAGTTTCAAAGAAAAACAATTTAATTAAAATTTCGAAATTTCGTAAAATTTGTATGGCAGGGGGTTGAAAGAGTAAGGTGAAGTTGATAGTTTTTCCAAAATTGATTGCAATTGTAATAAAATTAATTATGACAAAAATTGGTTCTCTTAGCTTTGCATTTTTGAAAATTGTGCATTTGTATGGGAGGTGGTAGAAGAAGTAAAGGGATTAGATCAATATTTTGTGAAGTTAATAATATTCACATCATTATGTTATGACTTAATTTTCAAGTAAATAGCTGAAATGGTTTCGGAGAAAAATCAATTTCATTATATTTCATGAAATTTGTATGGAAAGGGGTAGAAGGAGTGGAGGGATGTGGGCCGTTCATGAACTTAAAGTTACTTTTTGCTAAAAATGTCATATGAAAAATTTCAGTACGATAGGTCAACGCGTTCGAAAGTTATGTTGTAGACAAATGGACAGACAGACAGATAGACAGATAGACAGACAGGCAGACGGACAGACGGTCACTCGGAATCGAGGTTTTTGAGCGACAACAAATATTGCTGCACCTTTTGTTACAATTGGTTAGGCAAACACAATATTTATTATTATTATTTATATTAGGGGAACACATGAGAGCACTGCGGCCTTTTTGGCCTATTGTGCGATTATTGCCCCTATACCCTACCATAACTCAATAGCTTTAGCTAATCTGAGTATCTGTAAGGGAGCCATGTTGGCTAGTTCCTTGGTGGAAATGAAACCTTTCCCCAGAAGATTATGCCTTTTCCTTGCCACTGCTTCACAGTGGCATAGGATATGTATTGTCGTTTCTGAGTCTTCGAGACATAAAATCCCCTGGTTTGTACTTGTTTTCCCTCTGTATGCGTAACACCCTTTTGATAGCTTCCTTTTTTATTTGTAGATGTATCGGAGGGATGACACAATATACTCTCAGATTTCATCTAGAGTATAATTCAATGATCTTGATTTTCAGGTTTCTACCTAGATATTGAGATATTCGAATTCTTAATTTTCGGTTTTAGCGTTCCCCCCGCCTTCCCCCTAACCCTTACACCCCCTAAAATGGTTGTCAGCCTGAGATCTTCAACCATCAACAATCCACCCAAAACTGAACTTTGAAGGATTTGGGGACAGATTACGGTGTACAGACAGACGGATTTTTGTACGATTTTAGGCTATTTTAGTCATGAAACTCGTAAGAAACAAAATTTCACGGTTTTATTGTCGAAGTCGATCACAATACATTATTATTAAAATAATTAATTAATAGGCCAAAATAACTGTTAAAAAAAATCTAAATTCATAAAAAAAAAACCCCAGGCCCATCGTCATCACAAATGCTTTCCAAGATAACCATGAAAATTCCAATATATTTCCGGCTGCAGTAATTAAACTTTTCAGGGCAAAGGAAATATTATGTTTTCGTTGCAACAATTTTGTCAAACATTCACAATTCCATGACAAAAATATGTTAAAAACTTGACGAGTTTTTTTTAGGTTAAGACTTCTCGAAAAAATTGCGCTGTTATTTCCCGTGCGACAACAAAATATTTATTTGTAAATATTAGAGTCTTTATAATAAAAGCAGCGGTATTTTGAATAACAAGTTTTCAAAAACACAATAAAATTAAAATTGGTCTGATTATAAAATTAAAATAAATTAATTTTACTTCAACCTAGTGCTTTCACAAAAAATCACAGAATATTAAAATAAACTACCAACAAGACGGGCGCAACTTTATTGTCCTTGGGACAAGATAAGGATGCATGGAAAGTCAATATGCAGGCTAGAGTGGTTAAGGAAGACTAAGTGGGCAGGGCTGTTTTCAAATTAACACTTAATTGCGGATTCGATCAATAGCTCCAGTACATATAATCAATATTTCATTCGTTTATTTATGCAAGTTTAGGTTTCTACGAGGGGAGTGGGAGGAGAGATAGTAAGGGTGGGTGGACGTTAATAAATTTTTAATTGATTGCTTTAATCACGTCCAATATTCTCTGAATAGAATGTGTTTCATAGACGAAGCTACATGGAATTTTCATAAAATTCGAAGTATTTTAAATTCCCGACACCAAACATTTGTATGGGGGGGGGAGAAAGCAAAGGAGGTAAGGGAACCGTTAAGTTTGTGATGTAGTCTTAGTTCGTTTCGCTAGTAAGGTGCTCTTACAAAATTTCAAGTTCGTAGCTTTTAATTGGTTGGTTATAAGTTGATTTATTGAAATTGGTCGAAATCATACTTTTGTGAAGCTAGGGTGTAGCCCAGTGGGTAGCGTGTTGGTCTTGTAATGCGAAGGTCGTGAGTTCAAATCCCGGTCGGCACAATATATAACTCCTACACATTGCCTGCTTGGATATACCTTGGTCACCTCATTCTACGAAAATGAAAAATTCGTAGAAAGAGGGTTGTGCGAAGGGTTAACAACCTTTCCACAATAAGTAATGAAAAATGTTAAGGAACCTGAATGTCAGGAGGCCAAGGTCCAATTTGGGCTATAGTGCCATAGTAGAAGTAGAGAAGTATATACTTTTATATGGGAAAGGGTAGAAGGGCAGACGCGATTTCAAAACTTTTGACGCAATTTCGTTTCAACTATTTTTAAAAGATTTTGTGCAAAATTTTAAATTGATATCTTTAAATAATTAGAATTTCTTAATAATGCTCGAAAAAATAATTTCGTATGGAAGAGGGTTGAAGTTTTGAAGGTATTCCATCAGATAATGTTTCATACCTCTATGGATTTTCATACTCTAGATGGAATCTAACAGTATACTATGTTTGCCTTACCATTTGTAACGGTAAGAAATAATGCTCGCACAGAGTCACCAAGAGTACAGAAATATTTGTTGCCGCTCAAAAACCTCGAATCCGAGCTACCTTCTGTCCGTCTGTCCATCTGACCGTCTGTCTACATAACTCTCGACAGCTTTAACCTGTCATGCTGAAATTTATCATATGTAATATGTAAATATTATTAATATAGATCTGATCCCCCTACTTATTCTAATCCCTCCCATACAAATGGACAATTTTCAAAAATGCATTTATTCGGTTTCCATTGCAACTAGCAAAGCTTAAAGAACCTATTTTTGTCATAATTATTTTTATTACAATTGCAATCAATTCTGGAAAAAATATCAACTTCACCTCACTCTTTCTACCTCCTCCCATACAAATTTCACGAAATTTCGGAATTTAAATTAAGTTATTGTTTTCCAAAATCGTCAAAGCTATCAACTTTAAATTCTGAGAAAAGTATACTATTACAAATATCGTTGATGTCAAAAAATTTGGTTTTGATTCGAATACTTGTTCAACCCCACCCATACAAATGCACGATTTTGGTAAATGCATTTAATCGATTTTTATTGAAACTAGAGAAAGAACAAACTTAAAATTTTGTGAGAATTGGTCCATTAATAATTGCAATAAACTGGGGTGTAGCCTAGTGCGTAGGTTTTACAATGCGAGCGGTCAGGAGCTCAAATCCCGGTTGAAGTAATATATAAATCCATTACACTGCCTGGTAGGATATACCTTGGTTACCTCAGTCTAAGAAAATGAAAAATTCATAGATAGAGGGTTGTGCGAAGGGCTAACAACTCTTCCACAATAAGTAAATAAAAAAAAAATTAGGGAACTTGAAGGTCATGAGGCCAAGGCCCAATTTGGGATGTAGTGCCATTGTAGAAGAAGAAAAAAACATGTGAATTTCGCTTCACTCCTTCTACCCCATACAAATTTTGATTTTGGAAATTCAAGAAAGGTATTTCTCCTTCGAATATATGAGAGCTATCGACTTTAAAATTTTGGCAAAGCAATGTGATTAGGACATTTATACATACTACCTGTGGATTTTTAGAAATTTCTGTTGCTTCTCGTACTATTTGTTGATAATATTGATTTGTCCTGGCCAGAATTTGCACATTTCCGAAATCGATTGTGTGATCCTCTGTCGAAAATGTGCAAATTCTGGCCAGGACGAATCAATATTATCAACGAATAGTACGAGAAGCAATTGAAATTTCTAAACATCCACAGAACTTCCACTGAGACACCGGTTACAAATTATCAGCAGTTTGGCTACCTGCCTTAAAATTTGGTAAGAACAAAATCCGTACCAAGAAATCCATAATTAATTTAACTACCTGATACTAATTCAATCAATCAAATTCCTGTTAAGACCCCCTATAGGGGCATCCCCGCAAGGGGGTAGTTGTAGTATGAGGTTTTACCAATTCCTGCAACTATCTTTGGAGTTAGCGACTCCACGGACCTGAGCTAACTATCCCCCTCTGGGATGGGGGCTGTAGAATTCACCCACAGCCAGTCCTGCTTGCCCTAAAAATGGCAAATGGACACTCACTGGATCATGGGCTTATCACCCGTGATCTTAAGACCTAAATGATACGAGAAACAGATACATCGCCTCGGATACGGACTGATTCTACGGTAACGACTTTTGGCATTCGAAAACGGACTATGATTGGCTTCTGGAACGTTCGAACATTGAATGACGGGGGAAGAGCTGGGTTACTCGGTCCTTGCACCGCCAATCGGTGATCGACCGTGAAATGGAGCACTATAACATCCAAATCTTGGGCTTGAGCGAGGTCAGGTGGACAGGATCAGGAGAAGAACGAACCCCTAGCGGAAACACTATTCTGTACATTGGCCCTGAAAGTGAAGCCAGAAATGGCGTGGCGTTCGTCCTTACGCCGAGAGCGAGAAACAGTCTCATTAGCTGGGAACCAATCTCGGATAGGATTATCGTCATCAGGCTCAGGACCAGTGCCAGAAACGTCACAATTCTGCAGTGCTACGCACCAACTAATACCGCAACATCTGGTGACAAAGAGGAGTTTTATAGCCAACTGAGTGCCACCTTCGAACGTGTTCCAAGAGGTGATATTATTATCATCTCAGGAGATATGAACGCCCAGGTTGGATCAGACAACAGTGGACTAGAACAAGTCATGGGGAGGCATGGTGACCCTTGGGTCGACGCTTCACGACCTTGGATTAAGAGACCCGAAAACGGCGAATTATTTGTGGAGTTCTGTAGTACTCGGCAAATGGTCATCGGAGGGACCCTTTTTCCACACAAGAGTCATCATAAAACATCTTGGGTTTCCCCTGACGGTGTTACTCAGAACCAAATCGACCATTTGGCTATAAGTCGCCGATGGAGAAGATGTCTCCTCGATGTGCGAGCGAAACGTGGAGCTGACGTGGGGAGCGATCACCACTTGATGGTTGCCTGCTTGAGGTTGTGTACAGCAGCTATCCGACGACCACAAATTCTTCAAATGAAGCGCAAGCTTAATGTGGATAAGCTCAGAGATCCCAACAAAAAACTCGAATACACCACCATTCTACGCGAAAAGTCATCCACATTGGGTGAACATGAAATGCGCACACTGGACGCCAATTGGGAGGCAACCAGAAACACTTTTCTAACTAGTGCTGAAGAATCTGTGGGATATGTGCAAAGCGGTGAGAAACCCTGGATGTCGCAAGACACATGGGACAAGGTTGACAATCGGAAAAAAGCCAAATTGGCAATCATCTCTCAACCCGATGTCAACCAACGAACGCCCGACTTGAGGCAGAACTACTGCGATGCTCATATACAGCTTAAAAAGGCTGTTAGACGCGACAAGAGAAAGGCCATTGAAGATCTGGCAAACAAGGCAGAATCTGCGGCTTACCTTGGGGATATGGGTTCACTATTTAAAATCATGAAACAGTTGACGAACAGGAATTTCACCGCCAACCACCTGGTGAGAGATGTCAACGGAACTCTCCTTAATATGAGTGAACACCAGTTGCGACGATGGAAGGAATACTTCTCTGATGTTTTAAACATCTTGTCAGATGAAGATATTCCGGAAACAGAACAACTTCCAAACATCCAACCGCAACAATCCTCTATTAGGGACGATCCCCCAGATAAGGAAGAGATAGTTTCCACCATTCGGTCAATGGCGGGAAGGAAAGCTCCTGGTATTGACGGACTACCAACCGAACTCCTCAAAGCGGACCCGGAAATAACAGCCGATATACTCCTCCCACTCTTCACTAAGGTGTGGAATGATGGAAGATATCCGACTGAATGGAAGGAGGGCGTCATTGTGAAAATTCCGAAGAAGGGCGACCTTCGGGATTGTGGCAATTGGCGTGGTATATGTCTACTTACTGCCGTATCAAAAATTATGGCTAAGGTAATTCTCAATAGGATTAGTGATGTCGTCGAGAGCACTCTCGAAGTTTATCAGGCTGGATTCCGTAAAGGGTCGTCTTGTACCAACCACACAAATACCCTACGGATAATATTAGAGCAGTCAGCCGAAATGGGTTCGCCACTACATCTCATGTTTGTGGACTTTGAGAAGGCTTTCGACAGCGTTAAGCGAGATTACATATGGAATGCTTTGCGTAGGAGAGGTATTCCAAATAAGGTCATAGCTATGATTAAAGAATCCTACGAAGATGCAAGGTGTCGCGTCTTGCATAGAGGAGAGCTGTCCGAGAGCTTTCCTGTGCGAACGGGTGTCAGACAAGGCTGCATATTATCACCAGCCCTGTTTCTGGTGGTAATAAATGACATCTTGAAAGCTGCACTGGAAGGTGGGGAAGGTAAAGGTCTTCAATGGAGACTATTTAACATCTTAAGTCACCTTGATTATGCTAATGACGTGTGTTTGCTTGCACATACCCGTTCGGACTTAGAGTCAAATGTTCGCTCGTTGCATTCTAAATGCAAAGAGGCGGAACTGAAAATAAATGTGCGTAAAACCAAGTACATGCACATGGGTTCGAACGCAAGTACACCGATTGTTCTTAATGGACAGGATGTGGAAGAGGTGCAAGATTTTTGCTATCTCGGAAGCATTGTCAGCATGGACGGCGGAGCCGAAAAGGATGTTGAGGCTCGGCTAAATAAAGCTCGTCAGGCCTTCGGTATCCTTTCCCCTTTCTGGAGGTTAAGAGAGATCTGCCTTCGCACGAAGCTGCGAGTTTTTGACGCATGCGTCAAATCCGTGTTGTTATATGGTTGTACTACGTGGAAAGTGACCGTTCGACTTACCAAGAAACTGCAGACTTTCGTAAATCAATGCCTCCGACGCATTTTAGGAATATTCTGGCCAGAAGTGATCTCCAACGATGAACTTTGGAGTACAACTCGCCAGACTAAAATAGGTATTGACATTCAACGGCGAAAGTGGCAGTGGATCGGTCATACTTTGAGGAAACCAGAGCAAAACATCGCAAAACAGGCTCTGGATTATAACCCTCAAGGAAGACGTCGGGTTGGTCGACCATGTAACACATGGAAGCGAGCAGTTGAGCAGGAGGCCAGAGGAATAAACAAGTCCTGGCAACAGCTTAAAGCCGACTCGCAGGATCGCGCCTTGTGGAAGAGAGTTGTTTCTGTCCTATGCCCCTATAGTGGGTCTTAACAGGAATTTGATAGGGGCATAGGACAGAAACAACGCTCTTCCACGAGGCGCGATCCTGAGCATCGGCCTTAAGCTGTTGCCAGGACTTGTTTATTCCTCTGGCCTCTTGCTCAACTGCTCAACTGCTCGCTTCCATGTGTTACATGGTCGATCAACCCGACGTCTTCCTTGAGGATTATAATCCAGAGCCTGTTTTACTAATTAACTAACCTTAATTAACTAACCTTAATTAACTAAAACTTTTCCTATGTATATCAAATATCCACATGCAAAATTTAAACTTTGTATCATTCACCAGAGCCCTAAAAAAATCATTCAAAACATTTTTGCTTACCACCTCATATCCCAGCCTAAAATGTTTTTTAATGGCTATGTCGTTCTACAATCTGATAAATTTTCAATTCGATATCTGAACTCAGTTTTGAGATATAAGGATTTGTAATTTTGAAAAGTGCATCATTTTTGAAATGCTCCCCATTTCTCCCCACTACTATTATTTCAACATGTTGTATTTTTTGGTATTTCTCGAGTATAGCTCAATATTTGTTTCAATTTTCAATTACATAGCTTAAGAGATAGTTGAGATATTCACTTTGAAGTGTTTTTCTTTGCACCCCTCCCCCTTACAATAATTAGCCACTCTTTAAGCTGATTCCGGTGAAAAAATTTCAGGGTACCAAATTTGTTTTTTTTTCTGTGTTGATCACAATACTTTATTATAAGAATAATAAAGTAAAATCGATATTATTGTGAACTCAGGGAATAAAAATTATGATATTGCAATAAAAAATATTCAAAAAAAGGAATATCGGCTGGGAATCGAACCCGGGGCCGTCCACGTGGCAGGCGAGTTTTTCCACTGAACCATCGATACCAATGAAATTATCTCGGGAAAACTTAATCAACTGTTTCACTTGACTTCAAATGTATGCACAGTTTTTCATTATTATATAGATTTTTATGCGGATGAAGTCGCGGGGATCGTTAGTATACAATATTATAGCTGGGTAGTGAGAAAGGGTCTCGAATTAAATCTGCCTCGAAAATTTGATATCTAGTCTAACGAAAAATTCATAATAAATTCACATAAATATAAAGAAATCTACTTTTACTTAAAGCTTTACAATTTATAGACATGGAAATTTGAACATAATATACTGATACAATAACACTAACGTTTTGTTTTGATTCGAACACCTCTTTTACATGTTTCTATGCAAGGTCAAGGTTTTAGCAAGAGTTCACTCCTTCTACCCCATGCCATATATATTCCATAAAATCAAAAAGTGAAAGTATTAATTTCTTTAAAAATTATTTATCCAAAAAACATTAAATTCAGCACGAAACATTGGCAAATCAAGTGTAAAAACATTTCAAAAAATTATATTATCTCCCCACTCCTTCTGCCACCTCCCACATGTAGGTCACTATTTGTTATTCTAAAGGAGATATGACATTTGAAAGAATTGCAAGAAAAGATTTCCGGACTCTACACTGTTACGCTTTATTATTCGTGACGTTTCGGTCTCTGCTGAGACCTGTATCAAACTCCTCTTATCAGAGACCGAAATGTCACGAATAATAAAGCGTCATCATCATCATCAATGGCGCGACAGCCCAAATCGGGCCCTGGCCTCCTGAAGTCGTCGCCTCCAATCGTCTCGATCCAAAGACCGCGTCCTCCAGCTGCTAATTTTTAGAATGGCTTTGCTGTCTTCATCAACCGAGTCTTCCCATCGCTTGCGTGGTTTGCCTACTGGCCGGTTACCACTCGCTTTGCCTTTAAGAGCACGTTTGGGGATTCTTCTGTCTTCCATTCGCTCTACATGGCCAGCCCACTGCAGTTTACGTAGCTTGATGAACGTTGAAGCTTCTGGCTCGTCGTACAGTTGATACAACTCATGGTTGTATCTTATTCGCCATTCCGTTCCTTCCTCCACAGGTCCCAAAATTCTTCGGAGGACCTTTCTTTCGAATGCGTTAACTGCTTTTTCGGAAGTTCGCGTTAATGTCCACGTCTCGCTGCCATAACAGAGCACAGGTCGTATAATAGTTTTATAAATCCGCAGCTTATTGTTCCTGTGCACTTTCTTGGATTTCATTATTGGAAGTACCGAATAATACGTCTTATTTGCTAGTATTATCCGTCGTTTGATTTCGTCTGTTTCATTACCGTCCTTTGCTAGATTAGCCCCAAGATATATGAAGTTGTCCACACTCTCCAAATTATATTCCGCAATTGTTATGTTTTGTCTGATTGGCGTTCTCCTTCTTGTTTGCGTCATTACTTTTGTTTTGCTTTCATTAATGCGCAACCCGACTTCTTTTGCGGCGGAGTCGAGATTGACAAATACCTCCTTAGCACTAGGAAAGGATCTTGCTAGAATGTTAATGTCGTCAGCGTATGCTACTAGTTGGGTGGACTTGAATAGTAGTGTCCCGTTGGTGTCGACTGGGATTTTTCGGACGACATACTCTAGTGCCAAGTTGAAAAGCATAGGAGCTAGACCATCTCCCTGCTTTAAACCACATTCCGTTCGAAAGCTGGTTGTGGAATCGGTTTGTATTCTCACTTGGGATTCAGTGTTCGTCATTGTGAGTCTTGTTAGTCGGACTAGTTTTGGAGGAATTCCAAAGTCAAGCATGATTTGGTACAGTACGCTCCTGTCGATACTGTCGTATGCTTGTTTATAATTAATAATAAAGCGTAACAGTGTAGAATCCGGAAATCTTTTCTTTCAATTCGAAATGCACTGTGAAAACCACATCAAACCAAGAGATATGTTATATTTGCCGGTGTATTAAATGCTTTCTGTATCTAGAATATCACATGAAACGCCCAATCATAAATTTGTTTTGTTTCTTTTATAGTTCCAGAGATGCATGATTGAAAACTATCAGGATAGCAACGCAAGTAGTTTTTATGTCTTTCCAGTATTTTTTTTTATTTATTATTTTCTAACTAGCTTAATTATAAAAAATAATAAATCACATAATTCGAAGGAAGCAAAGTATTGATTTAATTCATCCTTTAGAATAAAATTAAAAACATTATCACCCCAAACAAATATCTGTCAAATCTTCAAGTTCTTTAAAAAAAAGGATTTTTATCATTTCTCTTCACCCGTTTGTAATAATCCTTTCGTTTTCTATAGGAAATTAACAATAGCGAATATAAGGAAACCTCCTTTAATCGTTCGATGATGAATTTCCGCGAGCTTTTATCTTATTAAAAATTCCATTAAAACTTTTGCTACTAATTTCATAATAGTCCTTTCTTAGTTTGGGTTTTTGTTCTCGAAATTGCTTTTTCAGTTTAGTCTGTAAGTTTTTAAGAGTTTTCATCGAATTTATTTTAATATGTGCACATTTATATGGCAAGAGGTTTTTGGTATTTCATAGGTGGATAATTGTTAGTACATATGAATTCTTCAATGAAACTAAACCAAGCCAGAAGGAATAAGATGTGAGAGATTTATGCCATTACGAAGTGGATTGCAACAATAATTATTAGAACGTAATACTCTCGGCAATAAAGCATCATTTAGGCGTTAGGTTTGCTCGAGCTAAATCTCCACAAAAGAATCGAGTGTTTGACCAGGTATGTAACGAGTGATCAATAAACTTGTCCACAAGCTGAAAACTTTCGTTAACCAAATTTCTTCAAAATTTTTCGAAAATAATAAAATATCGTCATCTTTTGTTCCTGATGACGATATTTAATTATTATATATAATAATAAAATATCGTCAACAGGAACAAAAGGATGCGGATATAAATTACGATTTGAAAACGTGAGTGGAAGTGGATCGGTCAATCCTTCAGGATGCAAAACAAAACGTAGGTTAAGGATAGTACACTCTGCTTAGTACTTAGAAAAACGTAAAAAAAAGCGGAAGGCGAATATAGGTTTGTAGCGAATGAGCGGATACTGCTCTGTGTTGCCTTTCGTTTCAGGCCTACTATAGACGCACTCGTCAGCCAGTTTTGTGTAAGGAGACGCTATGGGGATACCGTGCAGGTAGTTAGGATGAAACTAAGGGATTTAGAATTGCAAAGTGGCCGTACTAACCACCGAGCCATCCAAACTCCACGGCTTAGTCGGTTAGTCGCGTTTCACAGTGGCGTAACTAAGAGCAGCAGCGCCCCCCCCCCCCTCCCCGCGAAATTTTCAGAGCGCCCCCTCCAGAGCAACGCTTATTGGAGTAAAATTTTGTGTACCAATTAATAATGTTAAAATGAAGTTCAGTGCAAAGTTTTAGCAAATGTACCCGATTTATAAATATTTGTTGTCGCCCAAATACCTCGAATCCGAGTGACCGTCTGTATGTCTATAACATAACTCTCGAACGCTTTGCACTATCAAACTGCAATTTTTTCTGTATCATTTTTAGCAAAAAATAAACGGCAAGTTCGTGAATCGGCCATATTACACCACTCTTTCCACTCCGCCCCGTACAAACTTCGCAAAATTTCAAATTATCAAGAAATTGATTTTTCTTCGAAATTATGCCAGCGATTAACTTGAAAATTTGACCAAAGTATAATAATATAAGTACCATTAACGCCAGAAAATATTGTTCCAATCTACTAATTGCTACTAACACCTCACATACAAAAATGAATTTTATGGATTTTTATTGAAACTGAAAAGATAGAAACTTGAAATTTTAACAGAATTTGGATTTTAGTAATTGCAATAAATTCTGAAAAATCATTAAATTCACTCCTTGTTCCCCCTTCCATATAAGTTTCATGAAATTACAAAATTTCAATTAAATTATTTTTCTTCCAAACTGTTAAGGATATCAATGTGAAATTTTGAACAAAGTATAATAAAGTAAATATCATTAATATCGAAAAATTTTGTTTTGATTCGGTCACTCCTTTTACTTCTTCACATACAAATGTACAATGTTTGGTAAATGCAGAAACTATTGCAAAAATATATTTAAAAGTTTTTTTCGGAAATTTCCTCCTTTTTAGAGGAGATGAGCAGAGAGTAGATCCCCATGCTGCTCAACATCATTTGGAGCTCACTCCTCTCCCATAATCCTCTCGCTCGTTTCTTGCAGCACCAAGCAAGGATGGGTGCTTCTTCGGGTCATTTTTGTCCCAACCAACGTTCCTAAGCAGCCATTAGGAGGTGCCGCCCGACTCTGAGACGCCCCATTACAGAATCTGTGACGAAAGTGTGGCTCTACAGTCGAATATTCGTTGCAAAGCGGAACAAGAAAATTATTCTTCCAGAAGAAATACAAAAAAAATCGTTTCTGGGTAAAAGATTCTTTACAGTAGTAACCCACACCACCCTCCCCCCGCCCTCCCTCCGCCCTCCCCCCTTCCACTAAACCAATATCAATTCTGCGGCAATAAAAGAACACACCAGATCTTTTTCGAGAAAGCAACAATAAACAGCGACTATGATATTTAGAAGCGACCGACAGCAAGCAGCCGATAAGTGAATGATTCGATCGACAAGGAAATAATTCGGTCGACAAGGAATAATCTTTAGAAGCAACTGAAAGCAAAGGGCCGACAAGGAAATGATTGGGTCGAGAAGAACGATATAAAAATGGGCGAGCGTTGCTGTAGCAGACAGGAGAGATCAGATCATCGCTTGGTTAAGTCATAGAGTCAGTTGAGAGTTGATATTTGGACAGAAGATTCGAAACATTAAGCAGCGGGCGGGTACAATTGACGGCCGGGATGAGTGAACGAGTAAATCCTGTGACCGACAGGCGGAGCTCAGTAGTAAGCGAGTACGCCGTGTGATCGACGGTGGAGATTGGTAAGCGAATACGTCGTGGGATCGACGGTGGAGATAAACTAAAGCGAGTCCTATAATCGACAGGTTAGAGGAAGTCCTACGATCGACAGACAGAATCCAGTAGGCGAAATCCAGAGACTTCTTGCGCACTTCAATACTTTTATAAGTTGGTTCCTGAATGGAGATGCAGAAAATTAAAAAAACGATTCAAATTCGAAGCAAATGGAAAAATAAAATTAACAAAATTGTTCTTTCAGAAAAATCACAAAAAATCTTCTTCTTTTTTCTTTTTCTTGTTGCAGAAGATTCTTACGCTTCTTAAGGAGAAGCCACGAGCCCAAAATTCGAGTATAACTTGCTTCCAACTTCCTGTAGGGTGCCTTTAAACCCTGGCGCCCCCCGCAATGTGTGGTCAGCGGGGGTGCTATTTACCACTGGCGTTTCACTACAAGCTGCCTTAAGGGTCTAGCAACTAAAAACCGTCGCTTAAGGTTGCACCTTGCAGAGAAGCGGAGTTTTGTTTTATGCTTTGTTGCGAGTACATTTAGTTGACTGCTTTGATAGATGAATTTTTCTTAATTAAATTTTTTTATGTTATTTTCTGCTTCTAGACTGATCTATCATATTAGAATCTCTTCTTTCTTAGTTATTCATAAAATGCTATTGGGCAGACATGTCCTAAAATTACACTTCACCTGATTTCAAGTTATAAATTCTCGACAGAGCTGAAAAATTATTCTCTTGCAAATTTTGTAAATTGTAACATCAACTACTCTGAATTTCAGATTTAATTATTGTAAAATAAATTTCTAGCCAAAAGAAATAATTTTTGCTCGTTGCTCTTCTCACATTGTCCTGTAAAATTTTTCCGATCCGAATACATGCACCAGGACAACTGGTTATGGCAGGAAATGAGCACTATAATTCAATTCCTTTCCAAGAAGTTTCTATCTTTTAATAGACATCTATTGTCTTTCGTGTATTCTCAATTCCCTGGAACACCAATTTTGGATTCTCTAGTCCATTGAATAAGGCACCCCTTGGAGTAGATTATGTTATGGTGGCACAATGAGCAGCGTAAGTGAACGATAGATAGATGATTGTCGAGTAAAGTAAATTGATGTATGTACAGAGAGTATAGCATCAGGGTACTGTACTACGTCCAGGACTTCTACAAGACCATCTTTTTGATGACATACTCAAACAATTATTTATTATAGCATTTCCGTTAATTGAAATTGGATCCTTCCGCTTGTCAGTTAATTTATTGCATTACGGACTCGAATGGAATCCTTTTTGTGCTTGCTAATGGATTCTACTTAAATTCACACGACATTATATCAATGTTAGAGACTAAATGAAATGATGAATGGAAAATTGCCAAGTTTTGTTTAAAGAAAATATCTAAAAAAAAAATTCTAAATGTAAGGAAGTTTAAGTCTTCATTCAATGAATTAAACATTAAGATCTGGTTTCACGATCAAAGTTTAAACCAAACGTTTGTTTTTCTACCCCCTTCCATACAAATTTCATGAAATTTCAAAATCTTACGAAATCGATCTTTCACTAAGAATTTTCAAAAGAATTTGGGAAAGCATTTTTTCTGTACATTAAATTCTTTCATACTTCATCTAGAGTATTGCATGATTGGGCTCTACGCCCAATCCTAATTCTGTTATGTTTATACTCTAGATGAAATCTGAGAGTATAATAAGTTTGCTCTAAACTTTGTAACGCTAAGAAATAAGGCTCGGAGAAAAAAATGAATGATACCGAAGTTCATATAATCACTCAAAAATCTCAAAACCGGATGTCCGTCTGCCCGTTCGCTCTCTAGCTTGAAAACCCGTCGAGCTAGAAAGTTCAAATTTTGTACACCTCGCTTTTGGAAAAAAAGCAAGGTCAAGTTCGTGAACCAGCCAAATCGCTCCACTCCTTCTACCCCCTCCCATACAAAATGACTCATTTTCAATAACATACATAAATGAAATTTTCTTGAAAACTAGGGAAGCTAATGATTTGAAATTTGGAATTTATTATTTTTATCATAAATGTGATGTATGGTATAAAAATCATTTTAATCGCCCCACTCCTTCCACCACCTCCCATTCAAACTGCACTTTTTCATGAAACACTCTAAGCCGATTTTCACAGAGCATACAACATTTAGCGAGCTCATATTTTGTACTAAATACTTAATTATCATTTTCACTAAGATCAGAAAAAAATATTTGATTAGCTTCACTCCTTCTACCCCCTTCCATACAATATGACACAGTTTCACAACTTCACAAAAATCGATTTTCTTGAAAAGTATGAATGTTACTAGTCTGATATGTCAATTTTATGATATTCTTAGTTATTTCTGAAAAAACCACTAAAATCACCCCACTCCTTCTACCACCTCCCATACAAACTGCACATTTTCACTAAATCTAACACACTAATTTTCTCAGTTCGTATTCAGTTTTTGAAGTTAGCATTTTGTACAAAACATTTTTATACCTACTCTAGTATGATGGGAATGCAATTAGTTTAATGCTATCGCCCCTTCTACCACTCCCCATACAAAATTCCTTGGACCAAAAAAATTTCTATTTCATCTAGAGTATCGTAAGATTGCGCTTTACGCGCAATCGTAGCCCTGTTATGTTTTTTTTTATTTATGAGTGCAGTTCAATAAAAAATTTTCTGCAAAAAACAGAAAAAAAATTATTAATTTATTAATCATTTTACTTTATTATTCTAATAGTAAAATTTTGTGATCGACACTGAAAAAAAATTTGCTACCCTGAAATTTTGTTTTTTCGCGTTTCATGACTAAATAAACTGCCAACAAGTCGGGCGAAACTTTATTATTCTTGGGACAAGTTGCGGATGCGTGGAAAGTCAATATGCAGGTTCGAGTGGTTAGGGAAGACTATGTGAAAGGGGGTTCTTGGGCAGGGCAGAAACATTGAAAAGCTTCAGTATATATAATCAATATTTCGTTCGTTTATTTATGCAAGTTTGAGTTTTTTGAGGAGAGGGTTGAGGGTTGATAGTAAAGGTGGGTGGAAGTTAATAGTTTTTTAATTGATTGCTTGAATCACGTCCAATATTCTCTGTATAGAATGTCAGTTTCATAGACGAAGTTGCATAGAATTTTCATAAGATTCTGTGTATTTTACAGGCACGAAACCAAATATTTGTATGGGAGGGGGTAGAGGGGGTAGGGGAATCATAAGAATTGTGACGCAATTTTATTTCCTTTATCTTGTAGTGTGTTTGTACAAAATATCAAGTTCATAGCTTTTAATTTGTTGGTTATTAGTTGGTTCAATGAAATTGGTCGAAATCATACTTTTGTATGCTCGAAAAAATAATTTTGTATGGGAGGGGTAGAAGAGGTAGGGGAATTGCAAAATTTGTGACGCAATTTTCTTTTTGTTCTCTTGTAAGGTGCTCGTACAAAATTTCAAGCTCGTAGCTTTTAATTTGTTTGTTATTAGTTGATTTAATGAAATTGGTCGAAATCATACTTTTGTATGGGAGGGGGTAGAAGGGCAAGTGCGATTTCAAAACTTTTAAAATAATTTCATTTCAACTATTTTTATAAGTTTTTATGCAAAATTTTAAATTGATAGCTTTTAATAGTTAGGTGATAATTAATTTCTTAAAAATAGTCGAAAAAATAATTTTGTATGGGTGGGGGTAGAAGTTTTGAAAGTTTTCGACCAGTTAATATTTCATACTTTTAGGGATTTTTTTTAAATGCAGTTCCCAAATTTTCAAGTTTCTACCTTAAAATTACATCCAAAAATTTTCAGTTTACGTGTTTTTTTTCGCTGCACATGAAACACCTTGTGCCCGTTAGACCGAGGTGGTCGGTTCTTAACAGTTGTGGATCAAGTTATTATTTTTTTTCTAGGTATATCAAATAGATGTAACCACGTGCAAAATTTAAAGTTTCTATCTTTGACCAGAGTCCTAAAAAAATCACTCAAAATTTTCAACATTTTAGCTTACCACCTCCCTCCCTTTACATCCCCTAACTTAAAATTTTTACCAAAATTATAAATTATATAGTTCTATAATCTGACGAATTTTCGATTCGATATCTGTACTCGATTTTGAGATATAACGATGTCTAATTTTGAAAAGTGCACCATTTTTGAAATGCTCCCCATTTCCCCCCACTACTTTTATGACCAAATTTTATATTTTTTTGTATTTCGCTAATATAGCTTAGTATATGTTTTAAATTTCAATTACAAAGCTTAAGAGATAGTTTAGATATTAAATCTTAAGTGTTTTTCTTTGCACCCCCCCCCCCCTGACCCCCCCCCCTGACCCTCCCCCTTACAATCATTAGCCTATTTCTATGCTGATTGTGGTGGATCTACCTAGGTATATGCCATCTTAATGGTCCCAAAATATAAATTTTTTATGGTAAGTAGTTTCGAAGATATAACCATTTCAAAAAAAGATTTGGCCGGCAATTTGTTTTTAGCCCCCCTTTTTGGACGCCCCCCCTGACCCTCCCCCTTACAATAATTAGCCTATTCCTATGCTGATTGTGGTGGATTTATATGCCATCTTAATGGTCCCAAAATATAAATTTTTTATTGTAAGTAGTTTCGAAGATATAACCATTTCAAAAAAAGATTTGGCCGGCAATTTGTTTTTAGCCCCCCCTTTTTGGACGCCCCCCCTGACCCTCCCCCTTACAATAATTAGCCTATTTCTATGCTGATTGTGGTGGATCTATATCCCATCTTAATGGTCCCAAAATATAAATTTTTTATGGAAAGTAGTTTCGAAGATATAACCATTTCAAAAAAAGATTTGGCCGGCAATTTGTTTTTAGCCCCCCCTTTTTGGACGCCAATGGGTAAAAAAATTAAATTATTTTTGGAGTTCTATCTTCTACCTTCTACCTTTAACGGTCTTGGAGGTACGAGTCCATATGTACGGCGGACGGCGTACGGCGGGACGGATTTTTTTTTTGCTTTTTTAGGGTAATTTAGTCATGAAATTTCAGGGTAGCAAATTTTTTTTTTTTCTGTGTCGATCACAATACTTTATTATTAGAATAATAAAGTAATTAACCTAAAAATGCAAAAAAAAATCCGCCCCGCCGTACGCCGTACATATGGACTTATATCTCCGAGACCGTTAAAAATAGAATGTTTGGTTTCAGGTGGATTGTTGACTGGATAAGTGAGCTCCATTATCTAAATTTTGAGGAGTGTCCGGTGGAAGGGGGAGGGGGGATGGAAAGAGTCAAAAATTACACTTGCTAATATCCTCACCACGAATAGGAAGCTGAAAATCAGCAGAGGTATAGAGAGGGTTGTGGGACAGACTCCAAAAATAATTTAAATTTTTTATCCATTGGCGTAGGAAAACGGGGGGCTAAGAACAAATTGTAGGCCGAATTTTTTGTTTCAAATGATTATATCTTCGAAATTACTCACCATAAAAAATTCATATTTTGGGACCATTAAGGTGACATAAAGATCCATCAGAATCAACTTAGAGAAAGGCTAATTATTGTAAGGGAGAGGGTCAGGGGGTGCAAAGAAAAGCACTTAAAAATGAATATCTCGACTATCTCTCAAGCTATGTAATTGAAACTTGAAACATATATTAAGCTATACTAGCGAAAAATAAAAAAAAATATAACATTTGATCAAAATGTTAGTGGGGGAAATGGAGAGCATTTCAAAAATGGTGCACTTTTCAAAATTACAAATCGTTATATCTCCAGAATCAAGTACAGATATCAAATTGAGAATTCGTCAGATTGTAGAACTACATAGTTTTTAAATTTGGTAAAAAATTAAGTTGGGTGGTATATATAAGGGAAGTGGCAAGCATTAATGTAGAAAATTTTGAGTGATTTTCTTAGGGTTCCAGTGAAAGATACAAAGTTTAAATTTTCCATATGGATACATTTATTTGATATACATAGAGAAAAATAATGATTTGTTCCACAATTTTTATGCACATAAGGGGGGTGTTTCAAGTGCATTGAAAAAAACACAAGAGCTGAAAATTTTTGAATGAAAATTTTCGAAATGCATTTAAAAAAAATCCCTAAAAGTATGAAATATTAACTGCTCGAATACCTTGAAAACTTCTACGTTCCTCCCCCGCCCACCCCCTAAACCCCCCCAATCAAAACTATTCTTTCGACCATTTTTAGCAAATCAATTATCACCTAACTATTAAAAGCTATCAATTTGAAATTTTGCACAAGAACTTTAACAAATAGTTGAAACGAACTGGCGTCAAAAGTTTCGAGATCGCGCCTGCCCTTCTACCCCCTCCCATACAAAAGTACGATTTCGACCAATTTCAATAAACCAACTAATAACCAACCAATTAAAAGGTACGAACTTGAAATTTTGTACGAGCACCTTGCAAGAGAAACAAAATAAAACTGCATTACAATTTTTACGATTCCCTTACCTTCTCTACCCCTCCCATACAAATGTTCGGTTTCGTGAATGTAAAATACACCAAATTTTATGAAACTTCTATGCAACTTCGTCTATGAAACTGACATTCTATACTGAAAAAATTGGACGTGATTCATGCAATCAATTAAAAAATTATTAACATCCATCCACTCTTATTATCACCCCTACTCACTCCCCTCATAAAACGCAAACTTGAAATATTGATTATATGTACTGGAACTATTGATCGTATTCGCAACTACATATGACAACAGCCCTGCCCTAGAACCCCTTTCACTTAGTCTTCCCTAATCACTCTAATCTGCATGTTCTATTTCCATGCATTCTTAACTTGTCGCAAGAATAATAGTGGATAGCCCGGTAATAGTACAAATGCTGCAATGGTTTCAATGTAGCTGAGCTGTTGCGTGATACATTTATTCTGTCCTTCGCATGGAATATCTATAGTGTTAAGAAAGAATTCTAAATTTATATTTTAAGATCGTTATCAAAATTAAAAATCAACTGCCTAATAGAGTCCTAATATACTAAGGTCATAAAGTTTCCTTTCAACTATTGATTTTTGACCTTTACCATCAACCCTTCGAGCAAACCACTCATCCTTTAACATCCGTAAAATCTGCATATTAATTCGACATTTATGTCCATTATTAAAATTCCTAGTTGAGTCTGACTGGTACTTGGGCGCGAAAGTAAAACGAAAATAACACTTCATGATAATTCGGTGCTCCCTTTAGACTGGTGATGGTCGAGTCCTTCAAACGTCCCTTTCAGTGCCGTCCGCAACCACCAGTGTATCCGGCCAGCCACATCACGTTATTCCCTCTCATAAAGCCGCGTCCGATTTCGTTTATTTAATTTTCTGATAAAGTATTTTATTTTCGGCAATTTCATTTTTATTTCGTTGTTCATGGTGCCACCCCGGATATGCAAATCTCCAATTTGGCACTGTTTGACTTTGTGTCTGGTTTTCAGGACGAGATATTTCTTTTTTTCTTTATTATGACCGAAACGATGGCGATAAAAATTAATTCGCGAATCATCCGGGCGTATATGACTAAAAACTCGACTGTTATTCGTTTTTTTTTTTGCGATTGAAAAGTTTCAATTCGAATAAAACGAGGATTTTTCTTTTCAACCGTAAAAGAGCTGTAGGGATTCGGAAAGGGAATTTCATATTATTAATTTTTGCCGACATTGACGTGAAGAAGGTAAATAGAGTCACGTTAAGGGAGTCCTTAATTTACATTCATGTATATTAACTGCAAATTTCGTGTTATTTCGATGTAAAGGCTCATAAATATTTGAATTTCTAACGAAATGCCCTTTTGATTTGCTTTAGGGACGTATAACCGTGGAACGCAAATGCTTTAAAGCGCATCAGGTAATCGGAAAGATGTTGTAAATCTGTAAAACCCACGACTTTTATTCATACATTCTGTACCAAACTTAGTTACTTACAGTGAATTTCCTCTGCCTGGGACAGATTTCAGTTTGAATGAAGCTTTTCCGGGATGTGCTTGACATTCTTGTTCTTGATGAATAGGAAACAAGAGTCCTTTTGTTCGCTCAACAACTTATTTAGCCTGTTATTCAGGAAAAAATAAAATCGTGAATAAAAATTTTGTCAGGACAATGGCAAACTAGAGGCAATTTGAAAGAATAGGCTTTCCTTAGTAATGTGAAGTATTGCATGAAGTCCTTTTATTACATTGCAGTTTTGAACAATTCCTACAACTCATAATTTCGATTTTTAGATTTGATTAATCCAATCCACATAATCCACACAAAACCAACGCATATTCTGAATCCAAAGTGGAATTAACGCGAACACTTTCGTCCAATTGAAAATGTAGAACTTTTATACATATAAGCGGCAAAATGACCGTGCGAAGCACGAATGCAAGGTAAAGAGCAAAATTTCAATAGCTCCAAATGTTTTATATAAATTTTATATTTTTTTTTATATTCCAAACAAAAACATAACAGAACTCCGATACTCTAGATGAAAGAGAATTTTTTTTAATTTAAGAAATTTTGTAGGGGAAGTGGTAGAGGGGGTGACTACATTGAACTAATTTTTTCACATCACGCTAAGGTTGCTATCAAAATGTCTTATACAAAATTTAGGATTCAAAAATTTAACAGGTGCTGAGAAAATTACTGTATTGGATTTAGTGGAATTGTGCAGTTTATATGGGACATGGAGAAGGAAGGGGCAAGTTCTTAATGACTGAGAAATAACTATAAACATCATGCTTTCGACATGTTTTAAATTACAAATCAGTAGCACTCATACTATTCAGTGAAAACGACTTTTTGTGAAATTATTGAATTGTGTCAGATTGTATGGGAGGGGTTAGAAGGAGTTAAGCTTATCGTCTAGTTTTCTTTTAGTCTTACTTATAACTCGAAATAAATATTTAGTGCACAATTTCAGCTCGATAAATTGTATACGCACTGAATAAATTGGTTTAGAGCATTTCATGAAAAAGTGCAGTTTGTATGGGAGGTGGTGGAAGGAGGGAGATGACACAAATAGTTTTTACGCAGTGAAATGAAATGATCATAAAAGTGTTATATTCCAAATATCAGATCAATAGCTTTTATACTTTTCGAGAAAATCCGTTTATTGCCAAATCGCTAAATTGTGTCATTTTGTATAGGAGGGGGTAGAAGGGGTGGAGCGATTTAGCCCGTTCACGAACTTGTCCTTATTTTTTTCTTATAAGCTACGTGTACAAAATTTAGCTCTCTAGCTCAACGCGTTTTCAAGCTAGAGAGGATACGGACGGACGGACAGACAGACGGAGGGACATCTGGTTTTGAGATTTTTAAGTGATTATATGAACTTCTGTATCATTCGTTTTTTTCTCCAAGCCTTATTTCTTAGCGTTACAAACTTTGTGGCAAACTTATAATACTCTAAGATTTCATCTAAAGTATAAAAACGGACTCGTTTCCAGATTTCAAAACAAATTGTTGTTCTCTCGTGATAAATCCTTTTCATTGTTTAGCACTAAAATTCGACTTGATATGTCCCTCAAGTCCGCAGCATAAAGTTAAATGTAGAAAAGTTCGCGCTATAACGATTTTAACAACCGTCTGGACCACGACGACCAGCTCATATCAACAATCGAATTGGGTCCATTTCGCTGAGGTTTCGGAACAATAAAGACTTTCTCTGTCCATTATTCTGCAGGATATGTCGTCGTCTATAAAATGAAATAAAAATCCTGAACCCGAGAGCAGAGGATCGAAAATACAAGGGGTCTCGGCGTTGTAAAAGCAAATTAAAGTTAACGAAATGGATTTACGGGACGGGAGACTCGACATGAACCTACTGCAAAGTTCTCCGATGAATGCGAAGGACTGCAATGTGGTGGTAGATTCCTCTGAATTCTGATGCTTTCACAGTTTACATCAGGGAACAGAAATGTTGAAAGCCTGATGAGTGGCATTCAGACCGAGACCCAACGATGGCGATAGTATTGGTTAATGAAAGCTATTTTCCGAATCAACTCCCTACTGCAATACCGCTCCTGATATAGTAATGGACTTGCGACTCTGATGTTGTATGTAATCAGGACTTTAGCAGGAGTTTTAACAATTGTCTCTTAATTAAGGGCATACGTATAGTGAACCTCAGCCATGCGAACGTAACAACATTCCGGTGAGTGAACTTTGCCCGGTGAACTTTGTTTAAGGGTAAAATTTTAAATGTGTGCAAATATAATGGAATGATGATATTGTATGGAACTATGATATGGAAATTTATTGAAAAATATTCAAATGATCTGAAGCCTAATAACACGGCAGGAAAAGAAGAACGTCCGGATGTTATCGCCAGCCTGAATCAATCAATTCAAAACAAACACATGCAAATAAAATAATTTTGCATATTGTACATAGGCCTCAATTAACCTTATTGAAAGAGCAAATAGTTTTCAATTTAAAACCAATTATTAGAAATGAATCATTGATTTCCAAGTGTATGACGTAGTTGGCTGCAAGTAGTAGGATTGCTTGCTACCTAACATTGACTTTTATTTGACGGATCAATTGAATACGCAAACGGAGCACGAATAAAATGGTCTGAACGTACATATAACCGAGATGATAGTACTGCGGCTCATCTTCTTTCAATTCAAACTCTGGACACTTTATTTTTTGAGAAAAAGTAAGGCCTAGTTCGGGAACGATCCAAATCGCTACACCCCTTCTTTTCCCTCCCATACAAAATGACACAATTTCACAACTTTGCGAAATGTCGATTTACTAGAAAGATATGAATGCTACTGATCAGCAATTTGAAGCATGTCAATTGCATGATATTTGCAGTTATTTCTGAAAAAGTTATTAAGAACTCCCCACTCCTTCTACATCTCCCATACAAACTGCACAATTTTACTAAATCCTATACACTAATTTTATCAGTAAGTAATTTAATTATTGAAACTTAAAAATAAAACATTTCGATAGCAACTCTCGCATGATGTTGAGAATGCGTGAAAGGTCAATATGTAGGTTACAGTTTAAAGGTTTGACTTAATAACTTCAATCCTTTATTTAACAATTTAAAAATTATTAAATCTTTTAACAATTTATTTATCTATTTGGCAACGATTATTTATATGTATCTATTTAATTTTTGAATTCAACAACAATTAACACAACTATTTATTTTTATAAAATAATAGTTTTCAATGTTTATCTGACAATAACTTTTTTATCAACTGACTTTTTTTTTAATTTTTTTTTTATTTTAGGACTTAAAGTCACCTGCTACTAGTAGTAGTAGAATTATAGAATGTCAGTTTCGTAGACGAATTTGTATATAGTTTTCATAAGATTCGGCGTATTTTGCATTCACGAAACCTCTTCTACCCCCTCCCATACAAATGAATGGTTTTAAGAATATAAAATATACGGAGAATTTCATGGAATTTACTTCGTCTATGAAACTAAAATTCTATACAGCGAATTTCGAACGTGATTCGAGCAATTAATTCAAAATTATTGCCATGTAGCCATCCTTTTTATCGCACCCCCTCCCCCCCCCTTTTTCCCCTTACAAGCCCGAACTTGCATATATAAACAAATGAAATATTGATTCTATGTACCGATGATTCTGGAGCTATTTATCGGAATCGTAGTTAATTTTTAAATAATTGACAACAGCCCTGCCCTAGAACCCCCATTCACATAGTCTTCCTTATTCACCATAGCCTCCACATTGACTTACCACGTATGCTCTTGTCCTAAGAATAATAAATTTACGCCCGACTTGTTAGCAGATTTTTTATGTAACCTTATGGATACTATAAAAGAATGTGAATTTCAGATTAACCATCTACTAGCAATCTTTTGAGTAAGTTATATGTCCAAAAATATTTTTATTTATTACTTATTACTAGCATCGCTTGTGGTCGAAATTCGACCAATTATGTGTGTAAAATAAGGAAATTCAAACTTTCAATGCGAATTCTTCTAATATTAGGCATTCTTTAATTAGACACTTTTCCATTTCCACATTTAAAGGAGCTTGCTTAAAGGAGCTTGCGTAAGCTCAAAGCAGTGCATTGGATCTACTGGTCCACGTTGGATCACCGAAGTCAAGCAGTATTAAGCGGCGCGTAGTTCTGGAATGGAATCCCGCTTGTATGTTCCCAATTTATTTTACCTGCCTTCATAGCAACATACTAACATGATTTATGTTTGTGCACATCAATGGCACAGTATCATTTTAATGATACAAGTTTCATTCCCCTCCTTTTATAATAAATAAGAAAAAGTGTACGTAATTTTAAATGCTCACGTATTAATATCTAAGATATAGCTTAGCCCCCGCAAGGGGGTAGTTGTAGGATGAGGTTTTACCAATTCCTGCAACTATCTTTGGAGACTAGCGACTCCACGGACCTGAGCTAACAATCCCCCTGTGTGATGGGGGCTGTAGAATTCACCCACAGCCAGTCCTGCTTGCCCTAAAAATGGCAAATGGACACTCACTGGATCATGGGCTTATCACCCGTGATCTTAAGACCTAACTGATACGAGAAACGGATACAGCGCCTCGGATACGGACTGATTCTACGGTAACGACTTTTGGCATTCGAAAACGGACTATGATTGGCTTCTGGAACGTTCGAACATTGAATGACGGGGGAAGAACTGGGGCTACTCGGTCCTTGCACCGCCAATCAGTGATTGACCGAGAGAAGAACGAACCCCTAGTGGAAACACTATTCTGTACATTGGCCCTGAAAGTGAAGCCAAAAATGGCGTGGCGTTCGTCCTTATACCGAGAGCGAGAAACAGTCTCATTAGCTGGGAATCAATCTCGAATAGGATTATCGTCGTCAGGCTCAGAACCAGTGTCAGAAACGTCACAATTCTGCAGTGCTACGCACCAACTAATACCGCAACATCTGGTGACAAAGAGGAGTTTTATAGCCAACTGAGTGCCACCTTCGAACATTTTCCAAGAGCTGATATTATTATCATCTCCGGAGATATGAACGCTCAGGTTGGATCAGACAATACTGGACTAGAACACGTCATGGGGAGGCATGGTGATCCTTGGGTCGACGCGTCACGACCTTGGACTAAGAGACCCGAAAACGGCGAATTATTTGTGGAGTTTTGTAGTACTCGACAAATGGTCATCGGAGGGACCCTTTTTCCACACAAGAGTCATCATAAAACATCTTGGGTTTTCCCTGATGGTGGTACTCAGGACCAGATCGACCATTTGGCTATAAGTCGCCGATGGAGAAGATGTCTCCTCGATGTGCGAGCGAAACGTGGAGCTGACGTGGGGAGCGATCACCACTTGATGGTTGCCTGCCTGAGATTGTGTACAGCAGCTATCCGACGACAACAAATTCTTCAAATGAAGCGTAAGCTTAATGTGGATAAGCTCAGAGATCCCAACAAAAAACGCGAATACACCACTATTCTACGCGAAAAGTCATCCACATTGGGTGAAAATGAAATGCGCACACTGGACGCCAATTGGGAGGCAGCCAGAAACACTTTTCTAACTAGTGCTGAAGAATCTGTGGGATATGTGCAAAGCGGTGAGACACCCTGGATGTCGCAAGACACTTGGGACAAGGTTGCCAATCGGAAAAAAGCCAAATTGGCAATCATCTCTCAACCCGATGTCAACCAACGAACGCCCGATCTGAGGCAGAACTACCGCGATACTCATATACAGCTTAAAAAGGCTGTTAGACGCGAAAAGAGAAAGGCCATTGAAGAGCTGGCAAACAAGGCAGAATCTGCGGCTTACCTTGGGGGTATGGGTTCACTATTCAAATCATGAAACAGTTGACGAACAGGAATTTCACCGCCAACCACCTGGTGAGAGATGTCAACAGAACTCTCCTTAATATGAGTGAACACCAGTTGCGGCGATAGAAGGAATACTTCTCTGATATTTTAAACATCTTGTCAGAGCAAGATATTCCAGAAACAGAACAACTACCAAACATCCAACCGCAACAATCCTCTATTAGGGACGATCCCCCAGATAAGGAAGAGATAGTTTCCGCCATTCGGTCAATGGCGGGAAGGAAAGCTCCAGGTATAGACAGACTTCCAACCGAACTCCTCAAAGCGGACCCGGATATAACAGCCGATATACTCCTCCCACTCTTTACTGAGGTGTAGAATGAAGGAAGATATCCGACTGAATGGAAGGAGGGCGTCATTGTGAAAATTCCGAAGAAGAGCGACCTTCGGGATTGTGGCAATTGGCGTGGTATATGTCTACTTACTGCCGTATCGAAAATCATGGCTAAGATAATTCTCAATAGGATTAGTGATGTTGTCGAGAGCACTCTCGAAGTTGATCAGTCTGGATTCCGTAAAGAGTCGTCTTGTACCGACCACACAAATACCCTACGGATAATATTAGAGCAGTCAGCCGAAATGGGTTCACCACTACATCTCATGTTTGTGGACTTCGAGAAGGCTTTCGACAGCGTTAAGCGAGATTACATATGGAATGCTTTGCGTAGGAGAGGTATTCCAGATAAGGTCATAGCTATGATTAAAGAATCCTACGAAGATGCAAGGTGTCGCGTCTTGCATAGAGGAGAGCTGTCCGAGAGCTTCCCTGTGCGAACGAGTGTCAGACAAGGCTGCATATTATCACCAGCCCTGTTTCTGGTGGTAATAAATGACATCTTGAAAGCTGCACTGGAGGGTGGGGTAGATAAAGGTCTTCAATGGAGACTATTTAACATCTTATGTCACCTTGATTATGCTGATGACGTGTGTTTGCTTGCACATAACCGTTCGGACTTAGAGTCAAATGTTCGCTCGTTGCATTCTAAATGCAAAGAGGCGGGACTGAAAATGAGTGTGCGTAAAACCAATTACATGTACATGGGTTCGAACGCAAGCACACCGATTGTTCTTAACGGACAGGATATGAACTTTGGAGTACAACTGGCCAGACTAAAATAGGTATTGAGATTCAAAGGCCGAAGTGGCAGTGGATCGGTCATACTTTGAGGAAACCAGAGCGAAACATCGCCAAACAGCCTCTGGATTATAATCCTCAAGGAAGACGTCGGATTGGTCGACCATGTAACACATGGAAGCGAGCAATTGAGCAGGAAACCAGAGGAATAAACAAGTCCTGGCAACAGCTTAAGGCCGATGCTCAGGATCGCGTCTTGTGGAAGAGAGTTGTTTCTGTCCTATGCCCCTATAGGGGGTCTTAACAGGAATTTGATTGATTTGATATAGCTTAGCATCCTATTAAGATTGCCCCTCTAGGCCCCGAACTTGTGTGACTGACCATAATTCCTGACCAGCCCACAATATACTTGAATCGAAGTACGATATTTAATTAAAAATGATTACGCAACTTATAGGTGTTACCCCACTTTACGGGACCCAAAATACAAGATTAATCATCATTTTATTACAAAACACATTATGCCTAAATTATCCGAACAATTTGTAGTCAATTTAAAAATGTGATTAGATTAGATACCTATTAAATGAAAATGAGAAGTTCTTTATGTACCTCCATTAATGCAGAATTAAAACGCTTTGGACTTGATTTTTATTTAAAATTAAATTTACATTGTACAAATAGCTATTAATAAAAACAACTTGAATAATTTAAGTGAAACGATCCAAAACACCAGTGTTTTATAAGACTATAAAAACGAAAGTACAACACACCTAATAAGCAGTAATCATTTAAAAGTTGTAATGAAAATGTTTCAAACTAATTCGTCGTTGTTTATAATTTTAGTGACGATCGCAAGTGGTTTTGTCGTAAAAGCCGGAGAACCGAATTGCTCTAAAGCTGCGTATATTGGTGTGAGTGTTGATTATTTGTCGAGTATCCAAAAATCTACAATCTAATCCGAAAATTTATTTCGATATTTAAGCCAGGAGAAAGTAAAACATTGTGTGCTGAGAATTGATTTTCCCAAAATTTTCGAGCTCTCAAAAACTAGAGGCAAAATACAAAATTATTTTATAACAGCAGGAAATAAACGTTATGCCAGTAATTTTCGAGCTCTTTGTAGACGCGGAGCCCATAAGATCGGCATCTAAAATTTACGAAACCGACAGGCGAACTATAAAAAATAAATTAAATAAATTGTTGTTATTCGCATATTTATTTCCTTACCATGATAACAAAGTTTACATTTAAAAAGATGTTTAGATTTTTTAAAGTGGCAAGAAATATCATACTAGCATACAAGATCGAATTTATATGAGGGTGGGAGGGGTGGTATAAGGAGTGGGTGGATGTTAATAATTGTTTAATTGATTGTTTGAATCACGTTCGAAACTCACTTGTTAGTTATGTTAGTTTCATTGACGAAAAGAAGAAATTCGGTTTTGTTTATATTCATGAAACATATATTTGTATGGGAGTCTTAAAACTTTCAATTGGTTAATAGTTGATTTATTGAAAATCTTCGAAAATTTACTTTAGTGCGGGAGGTAGAAAAAGTGTGGGGATTTAAAAACTTTTGGTGCAACTTTGTTTAGAGTATTTTTGGAAGTGCACGTACAAATTTTTTAGTTGATAGCTCTAAATGTATTGATAATAATTTATTTGTTAAGAATAATTACTTACGATGACGCTACCGTCCTATATGATCCCCCTCTATCCTTCTCGGTTCTGTGATCTCGTCCTCCAGTTTGAAAATCTTTGCAGTGTTCCATTTTTATACTCTAAATGAAATCTGAGAGTATATTGTGTTTGCCTTACCGTTTGTAACGCTAAGAAATAATGCTCGCACAGCGCCGCCAAGGGTACAGAAATATTTGTTGTCGCTCAAAAAATTCGATTCCGAGTTGCTGTCTGTCCGTCTGTCCGTCTGTCCGTCTGTGCGTCTGTCTACAGCATAACTCTCGAAAGCTTTGAGCTATCGTGCTGAAATTTTTTGTGTGTCATTTTTAGCAAAAAAGTAACTTTAAGTTCGTGAACGGGCCAATTCCCCCCACTGCTTCTACCCCCTCCCATACAAATTTCATGAAATTTCGAAATAATAAGAAATTGATTTTTCTTTGAAATTATTTAAGCTATCAACTTGAAATTTAGGTCAAAGTATTATGATATAGATGTCATTAATATGACTGAATATTGATCTGATCCCGTCACTCCTTCTACCCCCTCCCATACAAATGCATAATTTTGAAAAATGCTGTTTTTCGATTTTCATTGAAACTAGCAAAGTTATAAAAACAAATTTTTGCCAGAATTAATTTTATTATAATTGCAATCAGCATTGAAAAAATTATCAACTTCACCTCACCCCTTCTACCCCCTCCCATACAAATTTCATGAAATTTTGAAATTTAAATTAAATTATTTTTCTTCAAAACTGTTAAAGCTATCAACTTGATATTTTGCATAAAGTATACAAATAGAAATATCAATAACGAGAAAGAAATGTGTTTTCATCCGTACACTCCATCTACCCCCTCCCATACAAATGTATAATTTTTGTTAAGTGCATTATATCGATTTCTATTAAAACTAGAAAAAGCATAAACTTAAAATTTTGCCAGAATTTGTTTTTTAATAATTGCAATAAATGCTAAAAAAAATTATCAGCTCCTCTTTACTCCTTCTACCACCTCCCATACAAGTATCTGTATATTATAAATTCAAGAAAAGCATTTCTCCTGCGAATATATTAGAACTATCGAATTTGAAATTGAATCAAAGCGTGGTGATAAGGGTGATGATAAGCAGTTTCAAAATCATCTTAAACGCTCCACTTCCTTTGCCACCTCCCATACAAATGCTTCAATTTCAGGAAAACTATGTCCAATTGAAAATAATGAAAGCTACAAACCTTAAATTCAGCACGAAATATTTTGCATACCACATTAGGTGTCATATCCAAAAATTACAAACCTTCCTCCTCTCCTTCTACAAAAGTCACTATTAATTATTTAAAAGAATTGGAGGTGACATATTTTCCGGTACATTGAACTCTTTCCCATTTCATCTAGAGTATCATATGATTGGGCTTTACGCCCAATCATAATTCTTTTATGTTTTTTATACGTTTTAAAAATCGCTCTGAACTACTGAGGTGTTCCTATTCAACCAGCTACTGTAAGCAAATTGATTAACAGAACGCACTAATTATTGGGATAATAATTAAGAACAGTCCTACTTGCTTACTAAAAGAAAAATTTAAATATCATTTTCCAGAGTAATTTTAATTACAAAGCTCCCTTACTTTTTGTCACAATGTAAATTTAAAAAAAGAATAAAATTTCACAGCATTTCACTAAAGCTCCACTGAAATATAATTATTAATCAATTAATGTAATAATAATTTGTAATTTACAATACAGTTACTGCAACCTTGCTGCGCGCAAAACTCTATTCTCACGGATGAATCAATTTTACAAGCGTGTGGTAGACCTCCAAAAGAAGGTGTTGGTATAACTGCCGTAAGCAATATCAAAGGATCTAATATACAAAAAAAAATTACAAAATTATCCCTCTAGTGTTTTTCCGAATGCATGTTTAATCGATCTGGAATCTTGTACAATGGACAAATCCAACTGGAAAAGGCGAAATCTTTCTTTATCGAGAAATTCAAAAATTCCCCTGAAATGTTTCCAATCTTAGAGGAATCTGTAACAAAATGTGATAAGATCTGTAAGTAAAATCTTTAGATCAAAGCAATTATACTCATGTTGATTAATTATTAAGTTTTCTATTTACGCATAATAAGCTAGATAGCGTATTGGTCTACAATGCGAAGGTCGTGAGTTCAAATCCCGGTCGACTTACAATTTCAGCACACTGCAACGCTTGGGTATACGTTAGTCGCCTCAATCTATGAAAATGAAAAATATCGTAGATAGAGGGTTTGCGAACCATTATACAATAACTAATGGCAATTTTAAACAACATAAAGGTCAAAATGCCAAGGCCCGATTTAGGTTGTAATATCATTGTAGATGTTCTTTACGCATAATTTTTAATTACTTTCATACATATATACGAGAATCTATTATCAAAGATAATTGTAATAATAATTATCTTTGATAAATACACATATAATAACAAATAATTATATTTTCTTTTCTTTCATGTTTAAATTGGACGAAAAATAGCTAACGTGAAAATTTCATCGGTAACAGGCATTGGTATTTGTAATTCATTACCAATGATATTCACTCGATGTATGATGATCGAATCTTTCATAAATTGTCCGGAATCGAATTGGGTAAATAGCGAAGTTTGTAACAATGCCAAGGACTTTTTTAAATTATGTCCAATACCCAATCAACCATAACTGAAACTAACAATGAAACAAAAGTTGAAAAGTTATACGATACTCTCAGAATTATTTTGTTATATGTTAAAATTGAAAATTAATAAAACTATCTAATAATTAATTTTATATTCTTTTGATTTAAAAGTAATGTGTCGAAATTGAAATGAAAAATTTCCGGATTCTGCACTGTTACGTTTTATTATTCGTAACGTTTCGGCCTCTGCTAAGACCTTTATCAAACAGTTTGATAAAGGTCTCAGTAGAAACCGAAACGTCACGAATAATAAAGCGTAACAGGGTAGTGTCCGGAAATCTTCCCTTCCAATTCGAAATGCCCTGTGAAAACTTTCACCAAACTACGAGTATTGTGTCATTCACACATATCCGCTCTTGATAGTAAGCTACTTATTTTTGGTTATGCAGGCATTCATCGTTACTCATTGAACCATTTTAGTGAAGGAAAGCGAAGAAGAAGTCTACGCCTACCCGTTTAGATCATATTTTCGCTAGCGATCGATGAAAAACTTACATGGACTCCGCACATTAACGCTAGAAAATAGCATGTATCACTGGGCTACTACTATATAATAGAAATTTTGTATAATGAGTTTATATTATCGAATATAGCTAGGGTGTAGTCTAGTAAGTAGCGTGTTTGGTTTACAATGCGAAGGTCGTGAGTTCAAATCCCGGTCGACGCATAATTCCAGCACACACTACCTGCTTGAATATACCTTGGTTACCTCAATTTACGAAAATGAAAAATTCGTAGAGAGAGGGTTGTGCAAAGAGCTAACAACTCTTCCGCAATAAATAATGAAAATGTTAAGGAACCTGAAGGTCAGGAGGCCAAGGCCCGATTTGGGCTGTAGCGCCATTGAAGAAGATTATCGAATATAACTTATGAAATTTTAATATGGAGCCAAACTTTCATGAATAACCTGCAAACAATATCGACGATTAAGAACAAAAGCATTAAGGCTGTAAATAGTTCCCCACACATTCAGCGATCTTTATGTAACCTACAACAAACTTTAAACCAACCTAGAGCGGCCAAAATTAATGTACAATATAATAAACGAAGGACTAAAATCTTCTGTAATCATAACGTACACACGCCGTAGGTACGGACGACTTTTGGCATTCGAAAACGGACTTTGATTGGCTTTTGGAACGTTCAAACATTAAAGGACCGTCAAAGGGGTGGGGTCAATCGACCTATACACCGCTAAACAGTGATCGACCGTGAAATGGAGCACTATAGTATCCAAATCTTGGGCTTAAGCGAAGTCAGGTGGACAGGATCAGAAGAACAACGAACCCCGAGCTATAACACCATTCTGTACGTTGGTCCTGAGTGTGAAGCCTAAAATGCCGTGGCGAGAGCGAGAGATAAACAGTCTCATCAGTTAAGAACCATCAGGCTCAGTACAAGTGCCAGTAACGTCACAATTTTACTGTGCTACGCACCAACTACTGCCGTAACACCTGGAGACAAAGAGGAGTTTTATGGTCACCTGAGTGCCACCTTTGAGCGTGTTCCAAGAGGTGATATTATTATCATCACAGGAGATTTTCAGGTTGGCTCTGACAACACTGAACTAGAACACGTCATGGAGAAGAATGTTGCCCTTGGGTCGATGTGTCATGACCTTGAATTAAGAGATCCGAAAGCAGCGAATTTTTTGTGGAGTTTTGTATTCAATACAAGAGTTACCATAAAACATCTTGGGTTTCCCCTGATGGTATTTCTGAGAACCAAGTCGAACATTTGGCTACAAGTCGCCAGTGAAAAAATGTCTCCTCGATATGCGAGCGAAGCGTGGTGCTGCCGTGGGGAGCGATCATCACTTGATGTTTGCCAGATTGAGATTATGCACAGCAGCTATTCAATGGCTACAAATTCTTCAAATGAAGCACAGGTTTAATGTGGACAAACTGGGAAACCCCAACCAAAAACGCAAGTACACCACCATTCTACGCGACTCATTGATCGGATATAAATTGCGAACACTAGACTCCAATTGGGAGGCAATCAGAAATACATTTTTAACAAGTGCTAAAGAATTTGTGAGTTTTGCGCAAAGCGGTGAGATACCGTGAAAATCGCAAAATACATGAGACTAGTTTGGCGATCGAAAAAGGCCAAATCGGCAATCATCTCTCAACCCGATGTCAACCAAAAAACTTCCGACTTGAGGCGAAACTACCGCGATGCTCATATACAGCTTGAAACGGCTGTTAGACACGACAAGAGAAAGGCCATTGAAGATCTGGCCAACAAGGCAGAATCTGCGGTCTACCTTGGGGATATGGCTTTGTCATTTAAAATTATGATACAGTTCACAGACAGGAATTTTACCGCCAACCACCTGTTGAGAGATGTCAACGGAACTCTCTGTCTCTGCGATAGGAGGAATTCTTCACTGATTTTTGAAGATATTCCAGAAACAGAACAACTACCAAACATCCAACCGCAACAATCCTCTATTAGGGACGATTTCGCAGTTAAGGAAGAAATAGCTTCCTCCATTCGGCCAATGGCGGGAAAGAAAGCTCTAGGTAGAGATGGACTACCAACCGAAAACCACTAAGCGGACCTGGAAATAACAGCCGATATACTCATCCCACTCTCTACTGAGGTGTGGAATGAAGGAAGATATCCAGCTGAATGGAAGGAGGGTGTCGTTCGGAATTGTGGCAATCGGCGTGGTATATGTCTACTTACAGCCAAAACGAAGGTAATTTTGAACCGATGAAATGAAAATGAAACTTTTACAGTTTGTTAGGTATGCTTAAGGACGTAATTTACTTTTGGCTTTATTTCAATCCTCTCACGCCTTCTACCTCTCTCGCATCAGAGGGTCGTCTTCGGTTGGTATCCCTCTCTCATTCTTTTAACAAGTGAGTACGCAGCTCTTGTGTTGTGTAATTCAAAATGTGAGTTAAGTGGTCGAGGGACGTGAAGTTAAAAAAAAATAAAAATGCAAAATTTAATATGATCGAAATACTTTATTGGACTATCTTTTACGAGTGTATGAAACGGACTGCTTAATTACTTTATTATTATAATAATAAAGTATTGTGATCGACACAAAAAAAAAAAAAAGTTTGCTACCCTGAAATTTTTTTTTTTCGCGTTTCATGACTAAATTAGCCTAAAAATGCAAAAAAAAAAAATCCGTCTGTCTGTACGCCGTACGCCGTCCGCCGTCCGCCGTACGCCGTACGCCGACGTGTACGCTCAGCGCACATTAACTCCCAAACCCTTCAAGATAGAAAGTTCATTTTTGGGGGGATTGTAGATAGTTGCGGATCTCAGGCGGATACCTATTTTCGGGGGTATACGGGTTCGGGGGGAGGCGGGGGGAGTGCTTAAGCCGAAAAATACGAATTCAAATATCTCAACCATGGTAAGAGCTAGGAAGCTAAAACTCAACATTAGTATAGAGAGGCTTGTGGGACAACTTTTAAAAATAATTTAATTTTTTTATCCATTGGGGTGCGAAAAGGGGGGGCTTAGAACCAATTGTCGGCCGAATTTTTTTTTCAAATGATTATATCTTCGGAACTACTTATCGTAACAAAACCATTTTTAGAGACCGTCAAGATGGCATATAGTTTCATCGGAACCAGCTTAGAAAGCGGCTAATTATTGTAAGGGGGAGGGTCAGGGGGGGTGCAAAGAAAAACACTTAAAAATTAATATCTCAACTATCTCTTAAGCTATGTAATTGAAACTTAAAACTTATATTAAGCTATACTAGGCAAATATAAAAAAAATATAACATGTTGAAATAATAGTAGTGGGGGGAAATGGGGAGCATTTCAAAAATGGCGCACTTTTCAAAATTACAAATCCTTATATCTCCAAAAATAGTACAGATATCAAATCAAAAATTTGTCAGATTGTAGAACTACATAATAGTTAATTTTGGTAAAAATTTTAAGTTGGGAGGTGTAAGGGGAGGGAGGTAATAAGTAAAAATATCGAAAACTTTGAGTGATTTTTTTAGGGCTCTGGTAAAAGATACAAAGTTAAAATTTTGCATGTGAATACCTATATTTAATCCACATAGAAAAATAATAATAACTTGATCCATATTTGTTATAAACCGACCCCCCCGGTCTAACGTGCACAAGGTGTTTCATGTGCATTGAAAAAAACACATAAACTGAAAATTTTTGAGTGAAATTTTAAGGTAGAAATTTAAAAATTTGCGAAATGCATTTAAAAAAAATCCTTAAATATACGAAATATTAACTGGTCGAAAACCTTTAACACTTCTACCCCCTCCCATACAAAATTATTTTTTCGACCATTTTCAAGAAATCAATTATCACCTAACTATTAAAAGCTATCAATTTGAAATTATAATTAACAAAAATAATTAAAATGAAATCGCGTTAAAAGTTTTAAAATCGCGCTTGACCTTCTACCCCCTCCCATACAAAAGTATGATTTCGACTAATTTCATTAAATCAACTAATAACCAACAAATTAAAAGCTACGAACTTGAAATTTCGTACGAGCACCTTACAATAAAAATGAAAGAAAATTGCATCACAAGTTTTACGATTCCTTTACCTCCTCTACACCCTCCCATACAAAATTATTTTTTCGAGCATTTTTAAGAAATTAGTTATCAGCTAACTCTTAAAAGCTATCAATTTCAAATTTGGCATAAAAACTTATAAAAATAATTCAAATGAAGTTGCTTTAAAAGTTTTGAAATCGCGCTTGCGCTTCTACCCCCTCCCATACAAAAGTATGATTTCGACCAATTTCATTAAATCAACTAATAACCAAAAAACTAAAAGCTACGAACTTGAAATTCTATACAAGCACCTTTCAAGAGACGCGAAATAAAACTGCGTATCAAATTTTACGAATGCCCTATATTCTCTACCCCCTCCCATACAAATGTTCGGTTTCATGAATGTAAAATACACCGAATTTTATGAAAATTCTATGCAACTTCGTCTATGAAACACATTCTATACAGAGAATATTGGACGTGATTCAAGCAATTAATTAAAAAGCTATTAACATCCACCCACCCTTACTATTACCCCTACTCCTCCCCTCATAAAAACCAAACTTACAGAAACGAATGAAATATAAATATATAACAGTCCTGCCCAAGAACTCCCTTTCACTTAGCCTTCCCTAACCACTCTAACCTGCATATTGACTTTCCACTCATCCGCAACTTGTCCCAAGAATAATAAAGTTTCGCCCGACTTGTTGGCAGTTTATTTTAATTTATAATGGAAAATTCTTAAATCTATACATATTTGCTGATTCGTTTAATATGAAATGTGTGAATGATTTCTCTCCTAGCATTTATTCAAGGTGTCATATACCTATGCTGGTTGCAGGTATCTGGTTACATCCTCTAAGAATGTGGAGTATGTGTCTGGCGAAGATGCTGACTCATACGTAACTGGACCCCCGTTAAAATTAGGATTCTCCTGAATTCCGTTACTGACTTTTATCTTAAATTCTTTATGTTTTTCGAAATAAAATATGATTCCAAAAGTTATAATCACACTTATTAATATAATCAAAGTGATATTGATTCCGTATGAAACATTTTTATGATATTCCAGTTCATCAATTTTGTTAATGTTTTTTACATTTTCTAGGACAATTTCATCTAAAGTTATTTTATCGGTAAAATTTGTAAATTTTTTGTTTGAAGGGTAAGAAAAGCGTTCTAAAAATATTTCTTTAACATTTGAAAAGTAGTGATCGATAATTTTGATTTCACAATTGGTAAAATGAATAAGTACGTTTCCATTTATTAACAATTTTCTTTCGTCACAATTTTGACTAATATTTAATTCATATGCATTTTTTATTACAATTGTTTCCTCATCAATTTTAATTATTTCTGTTTTATTGTTCTTTATTAGTTTACAGTTTTCCTTGTGCACACAATGTTTACTTACTTCTAGTTCATTTAATGTTCTTAGTTCTTTATATTGATACACAGTTTCATTATTTGTTGTTACAATTTCGATTGGATAATCAGTTTCTTTTTGTTGCTTATTAGGAATTGGTATTATCATTCTAATTTTTATTTTCTTAAATTCGTTGGGTACTTTAACAGCAAATATTAATTTATTTTCTTCATATTTAGTTACTCCTAGTTTAATAAATTTTATTTTATTTAAATCTATGTTGTATTTTTGAATTTCTTCATCTGTTAGGATGTTTGGGTGTAGAATTCCATATTTAGCTGAAGCTATATTGTCTTGATTAAAAAAAAGTTGGTCATAGTATCTATTTTGATACATTACGTTATTCATTTTTTCTGAAATCAATATTCCGTCTTTTTCAATTATGTTTTTAAATTGTTTGAAAGTTTCATTAAATTTGTTATTTAATATGATTTGTTGATTTAGATTTGTAATTACGTTATGATTATTTTTATCTGTAATTTTAAAATGGTTTTCTATATCTAATCTATCTTGATCATCCATGGTCCCCAATAACCACTTCTGAGCATTACCTATTAAATTGACTAATCCTCTTTTCTTTCTACTATCTAACTTTATAATAGTTCTAATTATGTTCGTTACATGCTTAAGTTCTGTCATTAGTAGCTCTTTATGTTGTCCGTCTAGATCTGCGATATTTGTTGCAAAATCTTTGACCAGTTCTAAAATTTCTTGAGGTTCGATAATGTGAATTATTATGTCTGTTTTAGTCACTATGTCTGCTTGGTTCAGTTGTGTTTCCGAAAATCCTGTCTGTTCTGTTATGTCATGTATGTTTAGTAGTCCTTTAGTTGGTGTTATCATTAGTAGACAAATCAATCCGATCGTGAATATCTGAAAATTTAGGATTTCTCTTGATATTAGTGGTGTGGACATTATGTAACTTATCTTTTTTTTATTTAGGGCGATGTTTGTGTCTAACTGCTTTATAGTTGTTAATGAATCCTGTTGTTCTTATCTCGTGGTAATCATCCCTGTTTTCATTAAATTTATCCAATCTCTTATCTTTTGCTTTTTCTATATTTTCCCTAATCTTTTAAAAATCTACTTTACGAGCTTGGACTTCCGATGGTGTGCATTTTATGGTTGAATGGATTCTACTGTTATAGTTTCTAATTGCTTGTTGCAATGTTCGCCTAGTTGAAATTCTAGTTTTGTTTACAATAACGATTCTAAATTTTTCAGCTATGCTGTTATGCAACCTTTCGATGTCTGCGTTGCCTGTGTTCTTCTTCTTCTTCTTCAATGGCGCTACAGCCCAAATCGGGCCTTGGCCTCCTGACCTTCAGGTTCCTTAACATTTTCATTATTTATTGCGGAAGAGTTGTTAGCTCTTCGCACAACCCTCTATCTACGAATTTTTCATTTTCGTAAATTGAGGTAACCAAGGTATATTCAAGCAGGTAGTGTGCTGGAATTATGCGTCGACCGGGATTTGAACTCACGACCTTCGCATTGTAAACCAAACACGCTACCTACTAGACTACACCCTAGCTGTGCCTGTGTTGCTATGTGCTTTTGTTAGATGTAGAGTTATATTTTCATTTTGCAAAAATTCTCTAATTTGAGCTCCTTTGAATTCATTGTCAGCAATTATTTTGTTGGGTTTTCCTATCTTAGTGAAGTGCTCTTCTAATTGTTCAATTATGGTTATATGATTTCTATCGGTCAGGTAATAGGCGGTTCCAAATTTGGGAAATTTGTCAATAATTGTTAGGAAGCTATGCTTAAGTATTACGTTAGTGTCTATATGAATTATTTGATTAATTTCTGTAGGGGTTTCAGAATACTTGAATTTGGGTCGAATGGGTCTTCGATCGTATTTAACCTGTTGATATATTTCGCACTGGTTTATTACTATATCAATTAAGTCAAAAAATTTAGGAAAATAAATTTTGTTTTTAGCAGCATTGAAAGTTTCCTGTATTCCTGAATGTAAGCTTTCTCTCACGTGATATAATGAAATTTGCTTTATTGCTTCAGTCTCTGTTTTTATATCTTGTGCTCTAAAAGAACATCTTTCAAATTTGATTGTGCTGTCATTTGAATATAGTGATCTAAGCTTTTGCTGGACTTCTTTATATTTGGTTATATTTGATATTTCGGAGTATATTCCTGTAATTCCTTGCTTTATGTATCTCCTAAAAATATCGTCCAGGTTGTCAAAATCATACTCTGCTATGTTTATAATTCTTTTACTATGAATAATTTCTATTTCCAATGTTTTATTGTTAGTTAATATTATTTGCGTTTTGTGCTTGTTTACTATTTCTTTCTTAATAGGTATGTGATCTTGAAGTTCTTCTTCTGCTGAATGACTCGTTGCCATAGTACTATTATCATCGTCCTCGATGTTAAATATTCCTAAATCTCAGTACGAAGTTGTGACGTTTTCTGTATCATTTGGGCTATCATTATCCTCTTCTTGATGTTCTATCCTGCTTAAAAAGTCAGCGACTTTGTTTTCTTTCCCTTTTATGTATTAGATTTCAAATTTATATTCCCCTAGCTTGAACAACCATCTTTGATGTCGAGGAGTTAAGTCTTTTCCTTTATATTTAGCATGATGGAATTTTATTGGTTGGTGATCAGTTAGTATCTTAAATTTGTTTCCATAAAGGTATGACCTAAAGTAGTTAACAGCTCACATAATGGCTAAAAATTCTTTATCAGTTGCTGAATAATTCTTTTCATTCGCAGTAAGTGTTCTGGATGCGAAAGAAATAGGATATCCCTCTTGAGAAAGGACTGCAACAATAGCATAATTTGATGCGTCTGTGGTTAATTGAAATTGTTTGGTAAAATCTGGAAATTTAAGTGTTAGATGTGAACTAATTAAAACTTTAAGTTTTTCATAGGTTTCTATGTAATTTGGATCTTTAGTGTTTACTCTAGTTCGCTTTTGAAGATATTTAGAAATAGGTTGTGCCACTTTAGCGTAATCTCTGATAAATTTTCTATAATATCCAGTTAATCCTAAGAAACTCTTGATTTGTTTCTCTGTTTTTGGTAGCAGAATTTTTTCTATCGAACTTATTTTTTCGGCGTTGGGTTTTAAACCTTCCTTCGTGATTACATGACCTAAAAATGAAGTTTCCTTTTCATGAAATTGCATTTGTCAATTTGGATTTTTAATTGGTCTGCTTGTAAGACTTCAAAAATATCGGTTATTGCCTTGATATGCTCTTAAATTGACGTGCTAAAGATCAGAATATCATCCAGATAGACAACACATGTTTTGTTTATAAACTCTGTGAGAATTTCATTCATAAGACGTTGGAAAGTCGCTGTGGCGTTTTTAATCCAAACGGCATTCTTATGAATTCATAAAAGCCACGAGGAGTTACAAATGCTGTTTTCTTCCTATATTCTTCTCTAATAAGTATTTGATGGTATACCTTAGCAATGTCAATGGTTAAAAAATATTGCGCTCATCTTAATTCATCTAAAATTGAGTCTATGTTTGGTAGTGGGAATTTGTCATCCACGGTCACCTCATTTAATTTTCGATAGTCTATAACTATTCGGAACCTTTTTTCTCCCGTCACTTTTTTTGGGTATGACTATTAATGGGCTTGAATATTTCGAATTACTTTTCTAACAATTCCCTGTCGTTCCATAATTGCATCATTACTTCTTCTTCATGTTTTGGAGGGTACCTATATAGTTTCTAGTTTATTTGACCGTCAGTTGTTGTAATAATTTCGTGTTTTATGCTTGAAGTACTAGTTAAGGTATCTCTTTCTTTAAAAAATATATTTTCGAACTCTTTTATAACTTCTACTTCTTATTTAAATGGTTGCGCTTCAAACGCTTAATGTAATCGCTTTCGATTTTTTCTAACGCGTATATTTAATTGAATGTACTATATGGATTGTTAAGAAATGCTATGATTTGACCGTTGAGGGTTATTGATCCTTTTTCTAGATTTATCAATGCACCAAGTTTATTAAGTAAATCAACTCCTATTATGTATTGATAATTTCTATTCTTCAAGGTTTTCACTTTCCATCTTATTTTCCATTCTTTGGTTATTTAATTTCTTCTGGAGCCCGGTTCTGAAATAAGGTTTCCTGATTGGTTTTGTCTTTCTATATTTTCTACTTCCATTGGCGCTGCTGGCTGTTACTTATATTGACCTGATTTTTGGCGAAACTGATCTGAACAACCATAAGGTTGTAATTTCTTCTGGATTGACCCGAGTTATAATTATTTCGATTATTCTGATTTTGTAAGGATTGATTATGTCTTCTATTCATTCCCGAATTATTGTAGTTGTCTCTGTCATTAACTTGTCCTGTGTCGAATGGTTATAGCTATTCCAGTTGTTTTCAGTTTGATTTTTAGAGTCTTGAGTATAATTTCGATTATAACATAGTTAGTATTTCTGAAATTGGGTCGAGATTTGTCTCTCTGTTCCTGTTTATTAGTATGTCTAAATGTATTGGTCTGTTTAAAAAATTCTGGTCGAATGCAAGAGTCTTCAAATCTTCTTTTATGCATAATGGTTATAATATCTTTTATATCTGTTTCTTCATAAATTTTATCTAATAATATTCCCTGTGTCATGTCTTTAGCTGTGTTAACTAAAATTGAATCGACATTGTTTAAGTCAATTCCACAATCATTTTGGTAATAAATTATTAGTTCCGCCTTATATTTAATATTTTGTATTTCTACAGCTAGTTCGCCAACACTACTTACTTTTAAGTTACTAATTTTGCGGTAGATTTCTGTTGGTTCTACATCTGGTCTATATCGAAGTCGTAGGGTTTATCGATGTCCAATCATCCGGTTCCGGAATGTTGATAATTACGTTATTAGCTTGACTCTGAATTTTTTCATGGTATATGGCTCGAACAGCTGCTCTTTTCACTTCTTCGTTGTTTATGTCTTCCAAGTAGTATTCGACGCTCCTGATAAATCCATTGATGGTTATATCTCCTATGCCAGTAAAAATGCTCATATAGCGTACTTCTTTCAGAATTTTTTGTTTCTGATCTATGGTTGATTGTTGAGTTGTCAATCTTTGGAATGCTGCCGCTAATTTTTCGAATTGGTTGTTTCGTTGCAGCAATTGCTGTTCTAGTTGATGGATTTGTTACTCCATTCCGGTTGTTCAATGTGAATCCGTTTCACTCCGTCCAATATTTCGCTTCGTTTTTCTTTTCTTAACACTTTCTCAACACTCACTCCAAGTATTATTGAACACGGTTTCTCTTTGTCGATTTCACCGGTTTCACTAATAGCACTTGAAATTTAGCTTGTCTTAAACGATTTAGCTAATTTGCTCTGCTTTTACACGTAAAATATGCGTTAGCTTTCACTTTAACAGATAGCACTTGAATTTTAGCTTTTCTTCAACGATATAGCTAATTTGCACTGATTTTATTCGAAAACTAAACATTCACATTCACTTGTCAATTTTTTAAATTATCGCGATTCACTAATATGTAGGTTTGCCGACTGTCCTGTTTGGCTCGTGTCGGCCGTTCTGTTAATAATTTAAAAGCTTAATTTTTTCGATCCATGGCATCTTGGCTTTCGTTGTCGAACCAATCATTTCTCTTGCGCCGGGTTTGTTGTCCTATCATCTCCTCTGCGACAGATGTAATGCCATCTTTGATATTTTGCCACATTTCTTCTATTGGCACGCTGGCATTGTTGTTCAGTTCAGATGAAATTTCTATGAAACCGGCTAAATTTAGACTGGATTTTGTTTTAATAGTTAAAGTATACTTAATAAGAGGCAATGCCGCAAGTTTTGGTAAAATATCTTTTTTACAGTTTGTGAGATACTCATTTCCTTCCAAAAGCACGAATTCTTTGAAAATTGCCAAAAACGTCTTCATAAACAGTCTATATCTCAGGTTTAGATAAACCGAATTTAACTATGTATGGACCACTCAAATAAGAGGTCTAAGTGTCTGCAAACGAACCTCATTTTTAGTTTTTCAATACACTCCATTTCATATTTATAGCCCACCTACCAATTCGAAATTATTTTCGCTTTAAAATAATTTTGCCCCAAATTAAATACAAGGAAAGATTGAGAAGCTCTGTACAATGATTTTTCTGTTAATCATTTCTGTTCACCGTTCTTTTTGCTGCAGTTCTTGGAAATTCGTCATTTTTGTGCGTTTCATATTTATAACCCACATGGTGATTAGTGCAGTTAGAAATCGACACACTCAATCAGCTCAGTTGTTGTTTACAAGAGGGTTTTGTAATAATCTTATAATTTAAAATGCCACGCGATGTGTCTTTAAATGATGTCGAAAAGGGTGAAATTTTAGCGTACAAAGATGATGGTTTGAACATAAGCGAAATTTCGAGAAAAGTTGCTCGCAGTCGCCGTGTAATTCGAAACTTTTTAAAAGATCCAGAGTTACCAATGGGAAAGCGAAGCGAAAGGAAGGACAAGAAAACTGTCTCCGCGGGGAGAGAGGAAAATTGTACGGGCAGCAAGCAATTCGACACTAAGTTGCAATAAATTGGAAGCTGTTGTCCCAACAAAGGTGTCAAAAACAACGGTTTGGAGAACGATTCAACGTAATCCTAACATTTCTAGAGGTAAAATGAAGAGTGGTCCACGACTATTAGATCGCCATAAGAAAGCTCGGATGGAATTCTTAGAAAACCACATGGCTACAGATTGGTCTTCTGTAAGACATACTGGTTTTCGTACTTCTTCATTGTTTAAGCTCAAGATTTCATTTTCAGGTGATATTTTCTGATGAAAAGAAATGGAACTTAGATGGACCCGACGGATTTAATTCTTACTGGCGCGATCTGAGGAAGGAACCTCTCTATTTCTCGAAGAGGAATTTTGGTGGCGATTCTGTGGTGTTGTGGGGAGAATTTTCTGCAGCAAGGCGAAGGGATATACAATTTATTTCACCGCAGATGAACAGGAGAGATTACATTCACATTACCTTACCAAGTACTCGAAAACAGTTTACTGCCATTTATGGCAGAAAATGGCGAAAAAAAAACGGATTTTCCAACAAGATAATGCCAGAATGGACACACACAGATGGACACAAATTCCATTAGGGTGATGAACTGACCGGCATGTTTTTCTGATCTGAATTCCATTGAAAACATTTGGGGAGTTCTTGTCAGACAGGTATATGCTGAAAATCGCCAGTATGAATCATTAGCGGAATTGAAAGCTACAATCCTTGATGAATGGCAGAAACTTGACCCTGAAATGTTAAATAAATTAATCCAATCGATGAAAAACAGGATTTTTGAAGTCATAAAATCCTAAGGAGGCCCTACTAATTATTATGTTTTTGTATAAAATTTACTTTATTTACTTTATTTTGTTGGAAACTTCAACTGGGTTATATATATGAAACGAGCAAAAAACGTATAATAGCTGGAAATGTTGCAAAAATAACGAATCCTTGCAATAATTTACCTACAAATAATTTCAGCTCCAGGTTTTCTATATTTAGCAACCAAATACAAAAGCATAATAATTTCCCGATTGGATATAACCTAAAATTTCTACATGGGTTATAAATATGAAACGGAGTGTAGTTTAGTACAACGTCATATATATCAAAAACCCTCTAAAACAGGCGAAAATTTGCATATTTTGCTATATTTCGAGTCTTTCCCCCACTCCTCCAGTGGCCGCAATATTTTTATTGTAATCTACGCAAAAAAAATAATGAGGTTTAAAAATAAAAACGTCGAGATCGCGACATTTCGGCCCAAAATTCTAATCCGACTGGACTATATAGCATGTCAGTTTCATAGACGAAGTTGCATAGAGTTTTCATCCTTTTCCGCTCCGCTGTCCATGCTGACAATGCTTCCGAGATAGCAAAAATCTTGCACCTCTTCCACATCCTGTCCGTTAAGAACAATCGGCGTGCTTGCATTCGAAGCAGAAACATGGCTGGTGATAATATGCAGCCTTGTCTGAGAATTTGTCCACGTTTTTTGTTACAGTACAGTGTCAAATACCTTTTTAAGACCTACAAACCCTGACGTAACGTAGAAGCCTTTGTCAAGACCATCATTTATGAATTGCATCGCGTCGAGATAGAGATACTCGATACGCACTAACATTTCTGTCCTAATAGAGTTTGGACAATGCATGTACAGCGATTGCGCGGCTAATTTCGTCGGGAATTTTAATTTTCTCAATTCTTTTTCTTTTATTAAGTAAACACTATCAAAATGAGTTGTTATTTATGAAAGTCATATTTATATTCGGTTTTAATGAGTATTCTATTTAAAAATTTGTAGTTTAACGCAAGTTTGTGCTCGTGTCCGTACATTTGAAATCGGCCAAACTCAAGTTTGGCTGTTTTTCACATTTCTTATGTTGCCTTCTTGTGCGTCTAAACTCACTCTGAACTGTTGGTATTAGAGCATTGTCCAAACTCTATTAGGACAGAAGTGTTAGTGTGTATCGAGTATCTCTAGTCAGAGCGATCGGCCTATAATTGTTTGGGTCTGTTTAGAACCACTTTTGAACACTAAGGTAATCAAAGATGTCATTAAGCAGGATGGAAATGAACCTTAATGGCTTTAGAAATTGGCGACGATATAAACGATGACAAAGTTTTAAGTCATTAGTTGTTACTCCGTCAATACCTGGAGCTATGTTGTTCTTAAGCTCTGCTTTTATTGTAATGTTTTCTTTTATACAGGTAAGATATAGAAACATGGTATTTGTAATAACAGGACAGACGTATTTCGAATAATACTCTCCATTAAATTTTTTTAAATCTTTCGCAAGGGTTTCTGCTATTGAGACGAAGTGATCGTTAAGCCGATTTTCCTGAATTCGTGTCAAATTCATGGATTTCTGGTTAGTAATGGAGCTGTCGTTTTGACCGAGAGTTTCTTTAATAGGAGTCTATAGTTTCCTTGGATTAATGGCTGTCGACGCAAAGCGAAAATTGTAAAACTTTTCTTTGATCAGCCATTTCGTCTCATTTTTGATTCGTATGTATTCTGCTCTTCAGATTTTATTTAAGGGACCTTTCACCATTCTCTTGCACGATCGACGTTTCTTATGTATTTGAGCTAACACCATATTGGTTATCTACATATGTACATCTGAGCTAAAACGGCACCTTTATTTTGCGTTCTTATAAATACGGGCTTAATCTAATAGAAGATTGAGCCTTCCAATTACTTTTTAATGACAAGGAAGCGATAATCACATCGTCAATCACGTGAAAATTCATTTCAATTTTTTTCAACCAATTACGTACTCTGACACAGAAAAACTGGCCTTTTCAGTTCTCTCCGCAAAAAAAAAAATGATTTGTCGAAAATTTTTTCCACCAATAATTTAGCTTGCTTTTGTGGAGACAACTGTAAATTTAATTTCACTTTAGAGATAAAATAATTGTATGAAATTATGTATTTATTTTTTGCAGCCGGTAAAATTTCAAATTTGTCTCCAGCCCGCACCGTAATGTCTACACAACTTTTCATAAAGTTCTACCAACTGTTCAAGTCGATAAGAAATCCTCCAGTTTTTGGCAAGTGACGGAGCCATCTTTCTTTTTAATATTGTTCGTTCACGTACGACGTGTTTGTGGATACTTTTAAAGTGAATTATCAGGTGAATTATGGCTTTTTCTTGTTAAATTGTGTCCTGCGATTACATCAAGCGCTAAACGTTTCGTTATTTCTAAAATTTTGCTCCCTTTGTTCCGGGGTCTGTGAATTTCGAGTCCACCACACGTGTGCCTCCTTTTTCGAGGTTATATCGCTCCAAAGTGACATTTCGTCCAATGGTCGGGGAAATTTAATGAAATTTATGAAATAAATTTTGTTATGTCGTCGTTAATTTTGATTCGATTTTGTTCTCAGCTTACTTAGTTGCGCCGCGGTTAAGTTTAGAACTTGATGTATTTGGGTGCAAGTCTACGAAATGTTTGACGCCCGCTACGCGGCTTCCTCTGCAAAAATTGTAATTCCCGATTTGCTCTTTGATTTCAGATCCAAAATGACAACGGCAACAATTCGCACCCGTAAATTCATGACCAACCGGCTCTTGTGCCGCAAACAAATGGTCTGCGATGTCCTCCACCCGGGGCTCTCGTCCGTTCCCAAGAAGGACATCCGCGACAAATTGGCGGCCATGTACAAGGTCACACCCGATGTTGTCTTCGTTTTCGGTTTCCGGACGAACTTTGGCGGCGCCCGGTCCACCGGCTTTGCCCTCATCTACGATACACTCGATTTCGCCAAGAAATTCGAACCGAAACATCGTTTGGCCCGGCACGGACTCTACGAAAAGAAGCAACAGACCCGCAAACAGCGCAAGGAACGTCGCAACAGGATGAAGAAGGTGCGCGGTACAAAGAAGGCGAAGGTCGGCCAGGCCTCCAAGAAATAAACTACGCCGGCAGGGATTTCCATTTTTTAAGATTTTTTTTTTCTTGCGACTTTCAAGCCGATTTTTGTTCATCGAAGTCGATGTGTAAATAAAGAGAAGTGTTGAAAGTGGAAATTATGAAGGTTTTTCTATTTGTTTGTGCGTTTTTGCAGATTTTCCACGGCTGAGAATGTTCAATTCTTGGGCAACATATTTATTGCTTAGGGATAAGTTGCTCAGCGGTGTCTTGCATACATTTGGGTGGTTTCCTTATCAGCGCCATAACCTCAACACGACTGCCGTGCTAACTGTCAGTTTGTTGTTGAACTCGGACATGAAAGTGGTGGAGATTCTATGGCTCCGCGGAAATAATTTATTAAAAAAAAAAAAGTTGCTTAATTCTGCGTTTTCCTAATGTTTAAAACAAAGTTATTTGTTCACGTCTTGCAAGGTATTTACTGCCTGAGCTTTGGCTTAAGTTTTTAATTGAAATAAAAAGTGCCGGCGTTTCTGGTTTATTTGTGATAAAAATTCGCGACTGGTGGTGGTTATCAAGTTTCTTTTTTTTTTATTGTCATTATCGCATCGCTAAAAAAAGCAAAATTTGTTCTAGAGAATTTTTCGCCAAATGTGTAGATAAGGATGAGTTTCGCAGTTGTCGACGTTGCAAAAAGGACAGAAATTGGGAGTTCAAAGTGGCCTTGCGCGTCCAACCACTGACCAGTTCAACCAGTTTCAATCTAACCCCCTTCCCCGTATCTACGCATAAATTTCATCGAATCCAAAAAACCGCGGAAATCGGGGGTGCTTGGCTCAAATTCAAAGGGCGATCTAAACATAAACAGCTCCGAACTGACCGGACTCGTCTGCTGCCGTTTATCGCACTAGAACCACAATTTACGCGGCTCGGGATGTCTTTATTTTTAGAGTGGCGAGAAAAAGTGCAGTAGGTCATCAGCTTCGGGCGCTCATCTGTTCAACAGTTCCTTCTTTATGTTTGAACTTCCCATTTCGTTATCTACCATTCTTGTGGAAATTTTCCACGATTTGGAATTTTATTTGTAGAATGGCAGCGTTCAGTAAAAGATAATTTCTATACTCTACTCAAGATAGAAGAATTGTTAATCTGCTTTCACTAATCATATATTTATTTTCATTGTGCGAATAATTGGAAGTTATCAGAAATTATGTATACTGGCGTTTTATAATTTAAAAGTTTACGGACTTTTTGCCTACCACACGCAAAGTTTGTCTAATAATTAGGACGGGACTGCATAATTTTCGCTTTGGCGAATCGTTTCGACGACCGATAATCAGTGCTAATTGACAAAAATTTTAATCAAACTTAAAACGCCTTGAACTCTAACAATGGAATGCGGTAAGTGGTTTTAATTTCCTGTTTATTACTTTTGGGAATGAGTTATAGTCGTGAATTTTTGCAACAATTAATTTTCGATCCCTACTATACGTGCTATGGTGGGGATAGAAGAATTCACCAACAGCCCTTAGAAATGACTGGGCTTATCACCCGTGATCTTAAAACGCTAACTGATACGAGAAAAGGATAGTGTCTCCGATACGGCGAAATTCTACGGTAACGATCCTTGGCATAGGAAAACGGACTACGATTGAGGTGGGGTCAATCGGTCCATAAACCGGCGATGAAATGGAGAACTATAACATCTACATCTTGGGCTTGAGCGAGGTCAGGTGGACAGGATCAGAAAAAGAACGAATCCCGCGCGGAAACACCATTCTATCCATTGGTCCTGAGTGTGTAGCGGAGAGCGAGAAACAATATCATTAGAGGGGAACCAATCTAGAGTCTTATTGCCAGCTGAGTGCGTGTTCCAAATGGTGATATTCCGATGATCTTTTGCCGAGTACTACAAAACTCTACAAGTAATTCGCCGTTTTCGGCTTTTTAATTTTAAAGTCGTGATGCGTCAACCCAATGATATCCTTGCTTCTCCATTACGTGTTCTTATGCAAGTATTGTCTGCGCCAACCTGCGCGTTCATATCTCCTCAGATGATGATAATATCACCTCTTGAAACATGATCGAAGGTGGCACTCTGTTGATCATAAAAATCTTCTTTGTCTCCAGGTGTTGTGGTATTAGTTGGTGTGTAGCACTGCAGACCTTTCCGACCTTCTGAGTCTGGCGATGATAATCCAATCCGAGATAGATTCCCAGCTAATGAGACTATTTCTCGCTCTCGGTGTACGGACGACCGTTACGCCATTTTTGGCTTCACACTCAGCATCAACGTACGGAATTATGTTTCCGCTCGGGGTTCGTTCTTCTCCTGATCCTGTTCACCTGACCTCGCTGATTGGCGGTGTATGGACCGAGTGATCCTCTGCCCTGCCACCGTCATTCAATGTTCAAAAGTTCCAGGAGTTACCGTAGTTACCGTAGAATCTGTCCGTATCCTAGGCGTTTCTCGTATTAGTTAGATTTCAAGATCACGGGTGATAAGCCCATCATCCAGTGAGTGTCCATTTGTCATTTTTAGGGCAAACAGGACTGAATGTGGGTGTATTCTACTGCCTCCATCCCACAGGTAGGGGTTAGTGTTCATAAGATTGATAAATTATCCTCGGGGTTCTACTTAGTAAGGAGATGTATGAAATTATCTATGAATGTGAGATACGTTTACATATATTATCTAGACAGATGATTGGCCTACCGCGTGTAGCTGATACTGACCGAAGCTGAACCGGGTTGCTAGTGAACTATAAAGGAATATTGGAAAATTTGATTATTACCTGAAGTATTGCCTCAATTAGTTATATAGACGAATTCAGATTTCTTTAGCACTGTATCATTTTGGCTATTGTACGATATAAACCGAAAAGCTAGGCAGTAGATAGCAAAGGTAACACTTTTCACAGTTTTTAACGATACTCAAATCGGACCCTGGCCTACTGAAATCGTCGCCTCCAATCGTCTCGATCCAAAGAATGCGTTCTCCAGCTGCTAATTTTTAAGATGGCTTTGCTGCCTTTATCACCTACTGACCTGTTACTCCTTTAAGAGCTCGTTTAGGGATTCTTCTATCTTCCATTCGCTCTAAATGGCCAGCGCACTGCAGTTTACGTAGCTTGATGAACGTTGAAGCTAAATATGTATATACTCATTGTAGAGTTGATACATCTCATGTTTGTATCTTATTCGCCATTCCTCCTTTACAGGTCCCAAAATTCTTCGGACGACCTTTCTTTCAAATGCGTTAACAGCTTTTACGGAAGTTCGCGTTAATGTCCACGTCTCGCTACCATAACAGAGCACATGTCGTATAATAGTTTTATATATCCGCAGTTTATTGTTCCTATGCACTTTCTTGGATTTCATTATTGGAAGTACCGAATAATACGTCTTATTTGCTAGTTATCCGTCGTTTGATTTCGTCTGTCCGCAATTGTTACGTTTTATCTGATAGGCTTTCTCCTTCTTGTTTGCGTCATTACTTTTGTGTTGCTTTCGTTAATGCGCGACCCGACTTGTTTTGCGGCGGAGTCAAGAATTAAAAATACATCCTTAGCACTAAGGAAGGTTCTTGCTAGGATGTTAATGTCGTCAGCGTATGCTACTAGTTGGGTGGACTTGAATAGTAGTGTCCCGTTGGTGTCGACTGAGATTTTCCGGACGCCATACTCTAGTGCCAAGTTGAAAAGAATGGGGGCTAGACCATCTCCTTGCTTTAAACCACGTTCCGTTCGAAAGCTGGTTGTGGAATCGGTTTCTATTCTCACTTGTGATTCAATGTTCGTCGTGAGTCTTGTTAGTTGGACTAGTTTTAGAGGAAGTCCAAAATCAAACATGATTTGGTATACTGTCGTATACTTGTTTAAAATCTACGACAATTTGGTGCACGTCTGTGTTATATTCCCAGCATTTCTCAAGCACCTGTTTCACCGAGAATATCTGGTCTGTTGTAGATCGTCCGGTTCTGAATCCACCTTGGTATTCGCCAATTATTTCATTAATATAGGACTTAAGACGACGTTCAATTTTTTTTGTTATTATTTTATAGGACGTACACAACAATAATATTCCTCTGTAATTCTCACAGCAGGGTTTGTCTCCTTTCTTGTAAATTCGACATATGATACTTTTGCGCCAATCGTCGGGTATGATTTCCTGTTTCAGGTGCTTGTAACGTTTCGTCTTTAAGCTTGTCGACATTGAATTTGCGAGCTCTACTCGTTTTCGAATATCCACGATAAGCTATTCGGCATCGATACTTAGCTGTGACTAGATAGTGATCAGTCGGGTTCGTACATCAAGTATGCTGGAAGCAGCCCTTTTCTGAATTAGGAGAGGTATTCCAGATAAGGTCATAGCTACGATTAAAGAATCTTACAAAGATGCAACGTGTCGCGTCTGTCCGAGAGCTTTCCTGTGCGAACGGCTGCATATTATCACCATCCCTGTTTCTGGTTGTAATAAATGACAATTTGAAAGCTGCACTGGAAAGTGGGGAAGGTAAAGGTCTTCAATGGAGACTACTTAACATTTTAAGTAACCTTGATTATGCTGATGTCGTGTGTTTGCTTGCATATAACCGTTCGGACTTAGAGTCAAATGTTCGCTCGTTGCATTCTAAATGCAAAGAAGCAGGACTGAAAATAAATGTGCGTAAAACCAAGTACATGCACATGGGTTCGAACGCAAACACACCGATTGCTCTTAACGGACAAGAAGTGAGAGATGTTCAAGATTTTTGTTATCTCGGAAGCATTGTCAGCATGGACGGTGGAGCTGGAAAGGATATTGAGGCTCGCCTAAATAAAGCTCGTCAGGTCTTCGGTATCCTTTGCTCTTCCTGGAGGTTAAGAGAGATCTCTCTTCGCACGAAGGTGCGAGTTTTTGACGCATGCGTCAAATCCGTGTTTTTATATGGCTGCACTACGTGGAAAGTAACCGTTCGACTTACCAAGAAACTACAAACTTTCGTGAACCAATGCCTCCGACGCATTTTAGAAATATTCTGTTCAGAATTGATCTCCACGAACTTTAGAGTACTACTGGACAGACTAAAATAGGTATTGAGATTCAAAGACGGAAGTGGCAGAGCGAAACATCGCCAAACAGACGCTGGATTATAATCCTCAAGGAAGACGTCGGGTTGGTTGACCATGTAGCACATGGAAGCGAGCAATTGAGCAGGAGGCCAGAGGAATAAAGAAGTCCTGGCAACAGCTTAAGGCCGATGTTCAGGATCGCGCCTTGTGGAAGAGAAGTGTTTCTGTCCTATGTCCCTATAGGGGGTCTTAACAGGAATTTGATTGATTGAAGACTATTCTTAGGTCATTCGAGAGCAGTGAATCGTAAGTAGTCTCTGGGGTAGCATAAAATTCGTCTTTAGTTATCCTTGTCCCTGTCTTCTGTTGATGCGTGAACGTTGATCAACCAAGTGTTGAAAAATTTTGTCTTTATTCGGATTGCTATTTAAATTTGTTGTCAACGACAAAAGCAACTCCAAACTCTTCTTCCCAAGAATTTTCCATTTGGATAGATTGTGTGTGATCTCATGTCCATGATTTCGTTACCGAGTTGTTTCGTTTCTTGGATGACAGTTATGTTGATGTTGTTTTTTGCCACTTCTTCGAGGAACTCTTTCAGAGCTCCTGTCATAAATAAGGATCGAACATTCCATAGTAAAGTGAAAAGTTTTAAAGTTTTATTTAATCTTATATTCCCCAAAGGAGAGAATATTTCACTTTTCCTACGTGCAGTACAAAAAAAAACACAAAAATCGGTCGAAAAGACAAAAAGCCGGCTATGTAGGCCAACAAAAGCGAAAAATCCGCAATTCAAGGCTCTTTTGATCAACGCAAAGGATGACCTCCTAAAAGTTAAAATAAAAAAAAAACATGCGAAAATAACCGCACCCAAGATTCGGACAGCATTGGACTCAATAGAGATGACACTAGAAGAACGACAGCTGTTAAATATGGCTAGCAAAAACAACAATACAACATACTCAACTGCTATTAACAATAACAACAATGCAGCATACTCGAACGTTACCGCTCAATCAAGCGCGATGACAAGTTCAATGGAAAATAACGACGGCGGGTGGCAGCTAATCAAAAGAAAAAGAACAAACTCGAAATCATCAGCTTAGCGCACGGTTGTCAACAGTGGATCCGGAAAATCGAATAGCGGCGGAACGAACTACTATTCCATGTTAGATAAGCCAAATAATAACGTAGGAAATTTTCGATCAGGTAATAATATGAATTTAGTCAATAATAGCAAACCTACACATTTTTGTCCCGCGATTGTGTTATATGATATTGATTTGAAGCACTTAATCTTGAGCTAAAAAGAAGATATCCACAGGTGAACTACCGCATAGTTAAGAACGGGGAAAAAACTTGTGCAAACTGTTTATTGATGATCCCGAAATTCATAGTTTCGTGTTTCAAAATATTAAAAATCAAACTGACATCGAAACTTTCACTTACACTCCAAGAGAGAAAAAAATACCAATTTGCTTCTGAAGGGCTTAGATTGGGCATATACAGCTTCAGAGAATCACTCGGAACTAATTGCAATGCTTCCGGAAATGTGACATATCCGTAAAAGAATTTGCTACACCCCGATCCAAGAGGCTAGGTAAACAGCAAGGTATATTCCTAGTACAAGTTTCTCCTGGATTAAAAATTGACGATATTCTCAAAGCCAAAAGTATTTTTAACATTAAAGTATGCTTGGAATCCTTGAGAACTAGTGGGATTGTCCAATGCCATCGTTGCCAGCGGTTTGGACATGTTTCAAGGAACTGTGGAATTAAATACAGGTGCGTTAAATGTCCTGAGAAACACGAGCCTAGTAAATGTTCCAGAACGACAGAGTTGACTACACCTCCATATTGTGTCAACTGCAATAAATCCGGCCATCCCGCAAGCTACAAAGGCTGTCCTAAGTATGTAGAATAGGCAAAATAAAATTGTGGAAGCTAGACAAAAACGGGAAATAAATAGAGCCTTTGTAAACACAGCAATCTCAAACCAAACGAGAAATCCACTCCCTTCCGTTCCGGCAACGTCTGCTGGTGAAGAAACAAGGGCGTTACATGCAATTTTTTATCGGAATCTGCAATGACCGGAGATATCATTAAGGTAACAATTTTGAATGTTAGGTCGATAAATTCAAAGGCAAAGAAGATTTCACTAAATGACTTTATAAATACTGTTGGGAGCTAGGGGTTCGCCGGGATTTCAAGTAAAACACAAATCGTTTAAAAATAAGTGATAATTTATTTATTCGCACTTTAATTCAATTTCCCGCTTAATTCGCACTATATGACAATACCGCCGCGTGATTTTCTATCGCTTTTACTAACGTTCACGTCTCCGTAATAAAAATTACTGACTGACTGTCTCGCTGAAAGCTTTCGTGCTTTTATACATCTCTACCCATAATTATGACTGTTCTCGAAGCTTCCTTCGGTGTGTATGTGCGAACTATACTGGAAAGCTCTAGATCTTTAATTGTGGCTTTCTACATAGTGGAGTATACTGTGTCACATAATTCCCGTCAATTCGAGAGAGATCAAGTTGCGAGGCTGCCAGGTTTGCATGTAACAATACAAACAAACCAGAAATATTATTGTTGAGTGAGACACACCTGAAACCTAAGAACAGACTAAAAATTTCCCTGAGAAATCATATTCTCCAAGGGACGGTAATTTTATCTCAAAATGTTCTTAAAGTGTCCACAGTTGACCTGGGATTAAGTAATATTGCTCACTCTGCGGCGACACTCAAGATCAGAATCAAAAATTGTATTAGGAGAGTTCAGTCCAGAACTACAGTCCCCAAAAACGTTTATCTCTTTCTCTGAAACTTATTCGGAGACCTTTAAAAATGGAATGGATGGCAGATTCGCATTATAAACAGCAATAAAAACCTCAGAAATGAAGAAATTAGTTCAAAAATTCAAATATTCAATGGAATTTTTAACCAATTAGCGATAAGCAACTCAAAATTAGTTACAAAAAATCGCTTTTACGAAGCGCTCCCTAGAGATTTTTGACACTAGGAAAAGGTGGAATACAGATGTTAAAAAGAGCTAAGCAACAGAATCAGTCTGCTCTCCACCATCATTGATAAGCAAATGAACAATCACTTCAACAAGGAATTTCAAAAGAAATTAGAGAAACTCAAACCCGGCTCAGAGATATACAGGGAAATAACACGATTGTTAGTAAGTCGAAAGTGAACAGCGTCGATAAGATTTCTGTTGGAACAACTGAATATGAAGAAACATCCGCTTTTGCAAACTTCTACGAAAATCTCTACTATGAAAAAATCCCCAGTTAGAATCCTATAAACTCGGAATTTGTCACCATTACTGTCTCAGCCTTTGAAGCTACCAACTTACGTAATGGGCGACAATAGTGTGCTCATTAGATGTTAAAAAGGCTTTTGATTTAGTTTGGATGTGTGGCCTTCTATACAAACTTATAACAATTAATACACCAATGAGTTTACTCCGACTTTTTTAAAGACCAACGAAAACCTTATATAGAAATCGACGATCAGAAATCAATCCTAATTGAAGTGAAATCAGGAGTTGCCCAAGGATCAATAATTGGTCCTAAACTATATAATTCATTCCTACACGATTTTCCTCATGTTGCTGAAAATGAGTCACTAGCTTTAAGTCGATGACACAATTATACATTCTTCATCTCCCGACCCACGAATAGGATTAATTAATATTAGACGTCATCTGGAAAAAATTGATAAGTATTATCGTACCTGTGGCATAGTAATAAATCCTACTAAATCATCAATGATTTGCTTTAGAAACGCTAACGGGAAAGGTCGTAGAAATACCGTCAAAAATATATCATAAGTCTTAACTTAGATCTAACTGGAACATCAGTACCTTTAAAAAATACTAAAATACCTGGGGATTCACTTTAACAATTTGTTTAAATTTAACAATCATGCGATCCATGAGTAGGGCTAATAAAATATACAATATGCTAAGGCCCCTAATCCACAACAAATCGAAGCTTAATAAGAAAAGTAAGCTGCTGCTTTATAAGCAAATGATAAGACTGATCTTAACCTATGGCTTCCCAGTTTGGTTTGGTATATCTACAAGCATCGCAAAAAAAATGGAAGCATTTGAGAGGAAAATCTTACGCCATTGTCTCTCTAAAAACTTCAGAAGTAGAACAAGACGGTATTCTAACTATAGTATATACCAGGGGTGTAAATATGAAACCGGAATTGTTTTCCAAAAAAAAAAAACACTTATTGGTTGGAAATGGAAAGGAGTATTTTATTCAAAGTATAGCCCTTCGCTAGCTATACATTTTCCCCATCTCTCTGGTAAGGTGTGGATGCCTCGCCAAAAATACTGTTGGTCTTTTAATGGAAACCAGTCATCGAGCTATATTCGTACATTTTCGTAGGAATTGAAGCGCTGCTCAGCAAGTGCGTGTCCCATCGATGCAAACAAATGGTAATAAGACGGAGCCAAGTCTGGTGAGTAAGCGGCATGGAAAAGAATTTCCCAACTGAACGACTCTATCATTTCCTTGACCAGTCTTGCTGTGTGTGATGGTGCATTGTCATGAAGCAAAATCACTTCATTTTTTCTCTGCTGGTATTCTAAGCGTTTTTCACTCAAAGCTTGATTCAATGCAATCATTTGTTGTCGGTGGCGTTCAGTGTTAACGGTTTCACCAAATTTCAGCAGCTCATAATAAATCACACCCTTCTGATCCCACCAAACGCAGAGCATTGTTTTCCGGCCATAGCGATTTGGTTTTGCAGTTGATGTCGGTGGTTGGCCTGGAGTTACCCATGATTTTTTTTTATCTGGCGAGCAGCATTTCGGAAGTGGTTTTTCTGTTTTCCTACTGTCTTTCGTTGAGATCATGTGGGACCCATTTTCCCATCTTGTGGATCTTTCTCATGGCTTTCAAACGTATGGTGACGGCTGCTCGTGTTACGTTTAACTGATCTGCCATTGTTGTTGCGTTTGAGCGTCGTCCTCATCCAACAATGCTTGCAATCTGCTGTCTTCAAACTTTTTCGTTGGCTTTCCACGTTCTTCGTTTCTTACGTCAAAATTTCCACTTTTGATTTTTTTAAACCACTCAAAGCACTCTGGATTTACCAAGAGCATGATCACCGTAAGCATCGACAAGCATTCGATACGATTCAGCAGCAGTTTTCTTCAAATGGTAACAGAAAATTAAAGCTGCCCGCAAATCGTAGTTTCGCGGTACAAAGTTCGACAGGTGCACTGTTATTAAAAACTATTCTGTCGTATGAAACTTGAAGTGTTATGAGTTGACAATCTTTGTCTGATGTCAAAACAAGAAAATGGCTTCTGGGTTTGTGCAATAGGTTTAAGCTGAAATACACTGAATTACCGCATACGTTGCCAATGCGAATAGTTTAGGAATCTTAATTACATAGCATTACCTTATAATAAGTAAGATCTCATTACAAAAAAAAACCTAACGTTTAATTATTTCAAAGTTCTGACGGGTTTACTTTTAAGTATAATTCCGTACTTAAAAGTAAACGTACTTAAAAGTAAAGTAAACAAAAAGCTATGAAAATATATAAGATTAATTATATATGTAACTTTATGACAATTAAATAAACTTAAACTTAAACTTTTGCATTAAAATCAGACAATTTTTAGGTCATCAAGGACAGTGAATCATAGGTTGTCTCTGGGGTTATTTTTAAGTTTTTATTCGAATTGCACATAATCTTACTAATTTGCCTAAATTTTTTGTGAACGACGAAAGCGACTCCCGACAGTTTTCCACTTGTAAAGATTATTTGCGATCTCATTTCCATGATTTCGTTACCGAGCCATTTCGTTTCTTGGAGGGTAGTTATGTTGATGTTGTGTTTTGTCACTTCTTCGAGGAACTCTTTCAAGACTCCTATCCTGAATAAGGATTGGACATTCCAAGATCCGTTTTTCGTTTGCGCGGTTGTTGCCGTTGAGTCGGTCCTTCCCGGGGCTCTTCTTCAGGTTTCTGGACAGTTTTTTGACCTGAAAGACCTGTCCTATTTATTTATTACACCCTGGTAGGAAATGGGTGCGAGTTTTCACAGCTATGCTGCGAGTCGAACTACTTCATATTTTTTGCCTACTTTCTGAGACGCACTGGTGTTACTGGCCTTTAACTTCATGTTCCTTGCTTCTTTCTCAACCGAACTTGAGGCAGGATATGTCAGATTTGCAGATCTCATTTTTCGCAAATTGATCTGAATTATGCTAATTAGAGTAATTGATAATTGTTATTGTTTGTACGAGGGTCGTTTGATAAGTCCCTGGCCCAAATGACAAAACGTGGTTTCACGAAAAAGTTTTTGCTATAGCTAGGTAGATGGCACTTTCGAACGGTCTCATGAATTTTTTCAGGTTTCTGTAGGTAACAGTTTGTTTTTAGCAGCCATTCTAGAAGAAGAAGAAAATCTTGTTCCACCACGACAACGCCCCTGTCCACACCTGCGCGGTTTCCATGTCCAAATTACACGATTTGCGGTATGAGATCGTTGACCACCCACCTTATTCGCCCGACTTGGCCCCATGTGACTTTTTTTTGTTCCCCAAATTGAAAACTCACCTCGGTGGACAAAAATTTTCATCGAACCAAGAGGTGAAAGACGCCGTTTCCCAATTTTTTGCAGACTGACAAAAATTTCTTTTTGAACGGTATGAAAGGACTTGAGAAACGTTGGACCAAATGTATTAACCTCCAGGGAGATTATGTTGAATAATAAAAAAAAAAATTTCCGGAAAAAATGCTTTTTTCTTACTTGGGCCAGGGACTTATCAAACGACCCTCGTATGTTAACACGGGCTTAATTTCAGTTCTCATTTTTTTTATTTGTTTTTCGTTGTGCGTTTCGTTAGCATAATTTTATAGACACGGAAATTTACTCATCGCATTATGTTCGTTGGGCTTGAAAAATTGGATTATTGCAATGTGAGATCTGCTATTTGTTTCTGATTTATTTTATTTTCCTTGTACTGAAAAAATGCAATTTTGACCGTAATATTTGACAAAAAGCTAGACAAAAAAGATTTCTATGGCTTCATAAAGAAATATACCAAGTAAACTAAATAAATCACAAAGAAAATGCTCAATTAACAAGCAATCGTACGTTTACTATAGTCTGCACCATTGTACGTCTTCAGCAACTCAGAAATGATGGATCTCGCTAAGCAAATAAAATTAAACTCAAATACATAAAAGATAGCCTGCGAACTAGATCGATACTTGTTTAATTGGATTGGATACATTCGAGATAGTTGATAAACTTATTGAAGTGAATTGAAACCAAATCACCAAACCATTATTGAAGTGAAATTTTTTTTTCATCGCAAGCGGTTACCAATCCATAATTCATCATGTTTGTTTTCACACTAGAGTGACATTATAATCATTTCTATCATCATATTTATCAATGACATTGAAATGATAGTCTCACAAAAAAAAATTCTCTTTTTGTAATTTTTTTTTAGGCGGTGGAGCACTTATCCGAAAACACGGCATACGTGCTTGCGATAGCGATAATTTTAAATTGCAAAAAGTTTTGATCGTGACCAAACTCTCGCGCTATGAATTTGAACAGCAGCGTCATGCGAATCTAAATAAAGATCAACTGGAACGATATTTACGAGACCGGGGGACCGACTATGAAGTGATTATGCATTATCATAATTTACATAAGAAATTTGAAAAGAAGATTGCAAAAAGTTTCCAAGATGCTGGCGTCGAGGTACGATTAACGAACAGGTAATAAATATTGAAAAAAAAAAGATCTTACGGTATTTGAAGTAATCAGCCGTATTCATTAATTTTATCTTTAAATATCATTTTAATTAAAAAAAAGAAACGAATTTAGAGCATCGTTAAGTAAGGATGCAATTAAATGGGCGGACATATTAGTTCCGGTTGGTGGTGATGGAACGTTTTTATTGGCCGCCGGACGAGCTAGTCCATTGTTTGGTAAAACGCAGCAAAAGACACCGATCGTTGGTTTCAATTCCGACCCGACACGATCAGAAGGACGTCTTATGCTTCCGGCACAATATTCCGAGTGTCCACAAGATGCCGTTAAAAAGATTTTGCAGGTAAATACCACAATATTTTACTCCTAAATAGATTTAAGAAACGCTTGAATCGGCTCTTTAATCTCAAAGACCATAGTGATGAATTCATATCTATTGTAAATTATTAGGGCGATTTTCGTTGGATGCATCGTTCAAGAATTCGTACAACACTTTTAGGCAGTAATGGACATATGCCAGAGTCTGTTGATCTACACGATCATATTGCATCGCGTATGGAACAAGAACAAACTATTCCCGAATACTTAGATGAAAATTCGGTGAAGAAATACAATGCCAAGATGAAACGTGTTTTACCATATTTGGCTCTCAATGAGGTAATTTTATTTCGAAGGATTTTTCAAAGAAGAAAAAACAAATGTTATTTGAAATTGTAGGTTTTTATTGGCGAAACGTTATCGGCTCGTGTATCGCATCTACAAATTGTTCTTGATAATTCCGATATTGTAAACAAGACAAAATGTTCGGGCCTTTGTGTAAGCACCGGAACAGGATCAACGTCTTGGCATACAAGGTAAGTTCATATCAAACTGGTAAACTATATATTGTAGTAAAATAAAATGAAAATAGTAAATTTAAAGAATAAAATATTTTCATCGTATTTCAACAACGAAAACGACGTAAACGCATCAAAAGTTCGAGAACATATCGACGGTTTCTTTTTCTTATCAAATTTCGTATATAATTTCATTCTCTCTCATGCTTTAATTTATCAATGAGATAATATAATATGAAATTCTATAAATAAATTTCACGTGACTCGGTTTCCATTGAAGAACGTTATAATCCCCATTTAATGACATTGCTATATTTTTCGTTTTACTCTTCTAAATTTTTACGACTTTTCGCTAATTCTTGTAGTTAAAAAAAAAGAAAAATCCTAGGTATTATCCGATATGTTTCGGCAATGCGTACAAAATTGAAACTAGTCAACAAAATAACATTTTGGAGGACAGGCCTTCATAATAATTTTGCTATCTTTTCGACGTGTTTTTGCAATGATATAAACATGCGCATCTATTTCTGTTATTACGCGAAAATTTCTATTTGAAAACAAAATACTTGACGTAATTTAAAGAAAAATTATTAATTGTTTAGTTTAGTCAAATTATCAAACTGTTAGCTCGTGCTAAGGTCAAAACAGCTGAGACACGCATTAGTTTGTCCTCAATTTCAGAAATCAGAGTAATCTTGATAGCGCGTGGGATTGAATGGGGGGGGGGTCTTATTTCACACTATCTTAACTTTTGTATTCAGTTTTAATTAGTTTATCTGATATAATTTATTTTTATTTTTTGTAGACTTCAGATTAGATTCAAACAATTTCATTTTATATTGATTAGCAATAATTATTATTTTAATAAGAATTTACCCTGTTGGAACTTCGGAATATGTGCAACGAGGTCAAGTTTAAGTCACTCAACGGAAGTCAGAATTGCACAAGTTTAAATATGAGATAAGGAAAAAGATGCATCGGAATTATTTCCTCAAGTTCTCAAATCTCTACATCGATTACTGCTATACTGTAGAAATAATCGCTTAAAATTCATAATAATTTTAGAAATGTTAATATAAAAATTAAATTACACTATCAGCTTCACGATTTCGAAATTCCACTGATTTTCTAATATTTCTTTCAGCATTAACCGATTAACTCCGGAAAATATTAAAAATCTACTAAAAATCGTTAAGAATCATGCCGATTTGAACGGCGTGAGCGAAGAGAAAATCGCTGAAGAATATAATTCGCAACTGATTTTTCCACCAGGTAGGGAAAATTGTATTAAACAACATACACAAATGGAATTGTAATTTTCCTTTTGTTCCCAGACGATCCCCGAATGTGTTATTCAATCCGCGAACAAATCTCATGCGGCGTTTGGCCAATACCGAAAGAATTCGAACCTAGAAATTTTGTTCGCAGTATTTACATAAAATCCAGATGTATTGATGCAAGTAAGTCTTAAATTCTGTTTTTCTTTGCTGTATAAGGTTTTCAATAATTTTAAAGAACACACAAAAAAAACTTTTCTTAAATAATTACTAGGAGAAAATATCGAGTTAAAAAAATGAAAATTGTTTCCTTGTTTTTCTCGGCTTTTTTTCTTCAAAATTCTAACTATTATGACGAATTATGTTCGGAATTATTACTATCATTAAATTCAGTAATATCGTCACCACCAGCAGCATCGTTCGTTGTCGTTAGGAAAACATTATTCTTATAAATGTTAAAGCCTCTCATTAAATAATCATTTTCGATCAGCAACCAGGGATTCTGAGTGAATTCGAAACTTTCTTCGATCTCTTCGAGCGTAGCATTTTCCATTTTCGGTGTTTTCATATTGAGCAGATCGTAATATGAGATCGTGTCGAGTAGAAGCATTGCATGCGTCAAAATGAGAAATATTGCTGCTGTTATGAACATAAATGATGTCGAAAAGCCGGGCGATAGCGTTACAATATCATAGCATGTCTCGATTATATTACTTGTGTGCGCTGTTAGAAAATAAATATTCCAAAAGAGTCCTGGCAGGAGATAATTGCGAATTTTTCGAGTCTGAAATTGATATTGCGAAGACAATGAATTATATCGAATTTTGAAAGAATTAAACACGTACCGGCACAATAATCGGGAAACTCATCATAACGCTGAATACAACATTCAGATAACCATATGTAAAGCCAAATTTTGATGTGATAATTGGTAGAGTAGTTTGGATGCCAATTTTCTCTCTATAAACACTACCTGAAAAGGAAAAAAAAAGCTATTCGTTTACTCCGAATGAATATTTTGACCCCGTTAAGTCCGTAAGTGTATATCCTAGTAGGTAGTGTGTTGGTCTTGTAATGCGAAGGTCGTGAGTTCAAATCCCGGTCGACGCAATATATAATTCCGGCACATTGTCTGCTTGGATATACCTTGGTCACATTAATCTAAGAAAATGAAAAATTCGTAGAAAGAGCGTTGTGCGAAGAGCTAACAACCCTTCCACAATAAGTAATGAAAAATGTTAAGGAACCTGAATATCAGGAGGCCAAGGTCCGATTTGGACTGCAGCGCCATTGTAGAAAAAGAAGAAGTCCGTTTGCAGCAGGAACTGATTGAAGTTGCCACCAGTTTGGTGATGTAGCGGATATGCGGAATTCAATTTCAAATTAATAATTCAACTTTATATTTAGGTTCTAACAGAACTAATTCATATTTTTTCCGCCCTGGTGGGATGGGGCAGTAGAATATATATCCACAGTCGGTTCTCCTTGCCTTAAAAATGCCAAATGAAAACCCATCATGGGCTTAACACCCGCGATCTTAAAAAAGGATACAGCGCTTCAGATACGGACGTATTCTACGTTAATGACTTTTGGCATTCGAAAACAGACTATGATTGGTCTCTGGAATGTTCGAACATTGAATGACGGTGGAAGGGCTGGGGTCACTCGGTCCATACACCGACAATCAGTGGTCGACCATGAAATGGAGCACTATAACATCCAAATCTTGGACAGGATCATGAAAAGAACGAACCCCGCTCGGAAATACGTTGAACGCCCAGGTTGGCTCTGACAATACTGAATTATAGAGATGTGACAACTTGTGATCTTTTCAGTTTGACAGCACCGAAGCTGGAACTGGCAGTTATAGAGTAACTAAAATCACTGTGACTGTCCAGAACTGTAATGATCCAGCTCTATCACTTTCACAGCATGATTTGCTGCGGAACTCCATCAGAGCAATCACTATCACAGCACATTACCAACTGCTGATTTGCTGTGCAGTGATTGCTTCGGAACTGTAATATCACAGCTCCATGACAGTGAGTGGAGGCTTCGGAGCAATCACTATCACAGCACATTGCCAACTGGTGCTGTGCTGTGTGGTGACGGCTCTGGAACAGTGTTGGTATGTTAATCACACACAGTGATGGCTCAGGAGTCAGTGCCGAAGTAGTCCAGTCGGATTAGATGAGATTAAAAAAGATCTGTTTGGCGAAATGCTGCGACATCGATGTTTGTTTTTTACTTAATTAAATTTTTGCGTACGATAAAAAAATTCCGCAAACTGAGAGAGCAGGGCAAGAACTCGCAAAATCGAGAAACTAAAAGTGAGGTTCAATTAGACCTTTTATTTGAGTGGTTCATAGTTCAATTTGGTTTATCTAAATCTGAGATTTAGACTGTATTTGAATACGATTTTGACAGTTTTCTAAGAATTAGTATTAAATCTCTAATCTGGCATCGCAATTGAGCTTCACTTTGGGTAAGAACATGCCGCAGATACCTCGTAGTACTGATCGCGGTCTATGCATCGATGACCAAACAAACGAAGTTTCATGTGGTACCGCACATACTAAGATGCTCGTGGCTTTTTATCATTACCACTTCGACGTCTAAAGCGCAGCCGATGTCGGAACAAAATAATTTGATTTGTCATCGATGTAGGAAACAAAGCATCCTGCAGCTGCATTATATCGTTCCGTACGTCGTACACCGTACATATGGACTCATATCCCCGAGATTGTTAAAGATAGGAAGTTCATTTTTACGCCTTTTTTAGTTCCTTTAAGTTAGGTTAGGTTTGTGGAGCGGTTGGACACTAATGTACGTAGGACATCAGGTCCATTGCACGCTCCGTATTTGTACCATCCGAACATTTAGCCAGCCTGCTCTACCGGTGAAACTAATTAGCTTCATCGGTTCAAGGGACCGGAGATCAATCAGCTCGGCGAAGAAGTACTCTTTTTAGTTCCTTTTAAAATTGTGATCGTAAGTTAGTAAAATACTCGTGTGGAGCCAATTTTTCGAACTTATTGCAGAATCGGTGTAATCTATTTTTTACTAACGATGGCGCTTCAACCTAAATTGGGCTTTGGGCTCCTGTATAATACGCCTCTATCCATCTCGGTTCAATGACCGCGTCCTGCAGTTTGAAAATCTTAGCAGTAGTTTGCTGTCTGCGCCAATAAAATTCTCCCAGTGCTTCCGTGGTTTTCCAACTAGTCTTTGCCCATCGCCTTTTCCCTTTAGTGGTAATTTTTCCATTATTCATCCGCTTCACATGACCAGCCCATTGTAGATTCTTGAATTTTGTGAGGGTTGAGACTTCTGGATTGTCAAAGATGGCATAAAATTCTCTATTGTGTCGTATTCTCCAGTCTTCCCTCACAGGTACGAGGATTATTCCTCTGGAAATATTTCTTTCAAAGGCGTTAAGTAATTTTTCGGATGCCTGAGTAAATATCTACATTTTGCTGCCATAGCATAGCACAGATCTTATAATCATTTTATGTAGTGTTGCATGTCAGTGATTTTCAGCTGTTCTACACATACGTGCGCGCGGTACGTGGCGGTCGTATGGCGGCCGTGTAGTGAACGAATAGTGGCCGAATAGAACGATATAAAAGGGCGAACGCTTGTGATGAGTTGTGAGTTGGTATTTTGACAGAAGAGTCGAAACTGGGAAGCGAGTACGATCGACGGCCAGAATGAGTGAGTGTATCGTGTGGTCTTCGGTTGGGGTGAGTAAGCGAGTAGACTCTGTGATCGACAGGCAGAATTCAGTAAGCGACTACGTCGTGTGATCGACGGTGGAGATTGATAAGCGAATACGTCGTGGGATCGACGGTGAACATTCAGGAAGCAACTAAGTCTTGTTTCCGACAGGCGAGAGTAAGTCCTATGATCGACAGGCAGAATTCAGTAAGCGAGTACGTCGTGTGATCGATGGTAGAGATTGTTAAGCGAAAACGTCGTGGGATTGACGGTGGAGTAGCGATTGGCAGGCAGGAATAAGTCCTGTGATCGACAGGCGGAATTCAATAACCGAGTAAGTCCTGTGATAGAGAGGCGAAGTTCAGTAAACGAGTAAGTCCTGTGATCGACAGGCAGAATTCAATAAGCAAGTACGTCGTGTGATCGACGGTGGACATTCAGAAAACATGTAAGTCCTGTGATCGTTAGGCGGAAATAAGTCCTGTGATTGACTGACGGGAGTAAGTCCTATGATCGACAGGTGGAATTCAGTAAGCCAGTAATTGGTAAGCGAATACGTCGTGGGTTCGACGGTGGAGATTCAGGAAGTGAGTAAGTCCTATGATCGACAGGCGGAATTAAGTAAGTAAATACGTCGTGTGATCGACGGTGGAGATTAGTAGTCGAGTCAGAGAGATTGGAAAGCGATAAGGTTGACAGAGCGATGAGTGAGAGAGTTAAGAAATAATGTGAGCGGAAGGATTGAAAATGATTAAATAAAGTGTTGCGGCTAAACTAAATTGAACTAGTTTTACTTCAAATCCAGCGACCTTCAGCGTACTTTAGTAGTTTAAGTTAGTTTTCCTGTGCACCTTTTTGTTTTTAATTATCGGTAGTACCGAATAATACGTCTTATTCGCCATCATTATTCTTCTTTTTACCTCAATGGGTTCGCTATCATCCTTCGATAAGTTTACCCGTAGGTATACAAAGTTTTCTATGTTATAGTCTCCTGCTGGAATATTTTATCCGATTGGAGTCTTTTTTTCCCAGTTTGTGTCATAAATTTCGTTTTGTTTTCGTTAATACGTAGTCCAATTCCCTTGCTACCCAGCCAAAATTTACAAATATTCCTTTAGCACTTTCCAGACATTTTGCAAGTATACATATGTCGTTTGCATATGCTACGAGTTGTGTGGGAATTTGCAGCATGGTGGTGTCAACGGGAAGTTTCAGAACATATTCGAGTTTGAAATTGAAAAGCATTGGTGCATTCTGTCATCTTGTTTAAGGCCGTTGTCAGTTCTAAGGCTGGAAGTCAGATAATTTTCTAACTCTGACTCCGTCATTGTCATTCTTGTAAGCCGAACCAGTTTCGGTGAGATTCCAACCTCGAACATGGTTTGATGACTAGCACTTGGCGAATGTATGTACTGTGTTATATCACCTTATTCCGGCGGGGTTTCCGACTCTACATCCGCGACGATGTGTCTGTCCAATTAGTTCATTTAGGGAACTGTACCAATCCAGAGTTTAATTATATCTGGATAAAAGTACAAAACCAAAGACATGTCATGTACTTCTGTTATGTGTATAGAAGTCCATCAACGACGGCTGCGAGCACTTTATCAGAACTGGATGGATTGTCTGAATCTATCCAGTCTATATACACTGCGAACCCTGACGCTGAAATCGTTATCGTCAGCGATCTCAATATTCATAATATTACCTAGCTTGCACATTCCTCTACTATGAACCAGGAGAGGCGAAATACTACGCTTTTCGCCTCTATAAACCGTTTAATGAGCCTACTCGTTCACCAGATATTGCAGGACAATTTTTAAACCTTGATATTTTTCTCATCAGCCAGCCTGAGAAATATTCTGTCTCTGTCATATCCTCATCACCAATTGGAAATACGAATCCTTTTTTGAATCGTGCTAAATTCCCAGTTGCAGCACCTATACCGCTGATATTCAAGGCACATTAGAGAAGTAATTGGCATTTTAAAAGAGCCGATTGGGAGGCGCTAAATAACATCTTCAATGCCTTTAATTGTAGACTCTTAACTAGATTATCCTGAAAGGTATGAAGGTCGACATACCTTCCAGTCATAATAGAGTCAGGCCGTCGAAGGACTCTTGCTTCAATAAAGATTTCCTCGATGCTATTCAAACCAAAAAGCAAGCATTTGAAACCTTAAAAGGCAATAAAACACTTGCCAACAGAGAGCTCTTCAATACGTCAAGAAATGCCTGCAAATCCATACTTTAGCGTGTTAAATTTGGGCATAACAAAAAACTTCGACGGAAGATCCTGCCTTCGAAATTTTACTGTCCATTCGTCAAAACGGTCAACAAAAACTTCATTTCTTCTTCAATACTACCTCTTGTTGATGGCGTCCGTTGATTGATCCTATCGAAAAAGCTAACTTACTACCAGCAAGTTGCGGTAGATACTCACGCCTTCCACCTTCAAACCAATCACCTCCCGCACTAAACAATACTGGTTTCTCACTACATTTTCGTACGAGACTTATTTCTAGGATCCTTTAAGAGCTCAATATCGAAAAATCTGCTGGTCCGGACAGTATTTCCCCGCAGGGGAGTTAGTGCTGGCTGAAAAAGCTACGTCGATTCCAGTAACTGCTTTTGAAACTTAGCGATTCCACGGAGCCGGGCTGTTCGATTGGTATCGTGCTTACAGGGGCTAGATCGAGGCAAGAAGAAGAAGCCACATGCATTGCATGACGTCATGTTATGTGTCCAATCTCGGCGAAATTCCATCAGTGGTTATCTGGTACCACAGGGACAGATCGTCGCTGCCTGCAGTCGTCTTTTACGCATTGATGTTGCGCTAGTGGCTTGTGTGCAAAGGACGGATGACTGCAGAACAATACGCCATGGCTGTTGGTTGACACCCACATCGCGGCTAGAGGACTAAGCCGTTTCGGTATCGGATTATCAACGTGAAGTGCGTGAGTACAACCGGATGTATTAATCCTGACAAAAAGTTTTACATAGAACTCGCACCAACAAGTGAGTAGGTATTTCGTTCCTGATAAAACGTTGTAGACTGACACCGTTTCGATATTTAGAATATAGCTCTTGCTTGCAATCGCTTTTCTGCTTGCCTGGGGCGTTAATGATTGCCGTTACAATATAATCCGTGTTGCTAAAAACAACCATGGCGTCGAGGTTCACGTAAAACAAAATAAGATATGGTTCTATGGTCCGAACGGTATGCCTCACTAGAGATGGTATGCTATTTTACATACTTGCGATTTTGTCACTGCTTTTTTAAAATAGCAATACCATATTGGGATTGAAAAATTAACAGAGCTGCGATTAGAGAAGAGCAAATGCATACTGCTTACGGTCTATCGCCAATGAAATTGCCGCAATGATCATCGCTACAAATCCCAGAGTTTTTGTTCTCTCTCGAACATTAATCGCGCAATACACACATCCCACCTCACCCCGACGAGATCGTAGTTCAGAACAAAGCTCGCCAAACAAATCGCCGCTTACCCACGAAAGCGCACCTCATTGACCACTTCGCTCGTCCCACCTCATCGATCAGATCAAAGCTCGCCAAACAAATCGCAGTCGCACTTCACCGACCGACCTGTTCATAGAGCATCAATCAGCTCGCCAATCGAGCAACGAAAGAGCTCTCATATGAATGTCGTTGCTTTATTGCTCTTTCGTTGCTTGATTGCCGCTTGGGACATCTGATATATTCTATTGTCTTTCTTTGTATCTGTTCATTGCTCAGTGATATCTGCAAATTGTTCTTTGCTTAGCAGTTCTTCAAGAACTAGAAATCATATAAGATATCCCAAGCCTAATGTATAGTCTTTGGTGATGTCTAACTGCTCGTGCTCAGTGCTATTGCTTTACACTGATGAAGTATAGTAATGAATGAACAGATGGTAAAGTGCGACTGCGATTGGTTTAGCGAGCTTTGATCTGATCGATGGATTTTATGATCTGATCGGTAAGGTGGGATGTGCGAAGTGGTGAATGAGGTGCGCTTGCCTGGGTAAGTGGCGATATGTTTGCCGAGCTTTGTTCTGAACTACGATCTCGTCGGGGTGATGTGGAACATGTGAATTGCGGCTAATTTCTGCCGATTTATGCTGCAGTCCACTGTGTCGATATGAGGTTTACGTTTTTCATTGATGAAAATGTTTGTGTGTGTGTAATATTATGTGTAATATAAATAGACCATTTTGGTTCGGTGTTCTATGACCGGGGTTTTTTTTTTATTTGGTTTGTGTGCACGTTCACAATGCGATTGATATTTTTGCCATCCTGATTTGAAAAGAAAACCTGTTCATTCCGAGGGGGCAATGTTTACTATGCGCACTGAGCTGGTGGTACTGAGCATTAGATTGGGTCTGTCTTTTTACAGAATGACTTGTGTTATAGGCAAATTTGGTCTTTATGTGCAATGGAACGAATGGAATTGAGAAGGTGGGGAAGGGGAGCGAGAACGACCGTAACGAGTGGAGAAGCTGGTATATTTTTCAGTTATACTGCCTGCTACTGACAAATTTTTGCAGATGTTATGAGGGACTGAATGATAGAAAAAGCGAACAGAAACCATCTACTGAGTATATAGACCTTCTTGAAGTGGAACTGTTTCACTTTTACACCGTTTAATCATTTTATTTCGAATAATTTTTCTTCGCCAATAGCAACTGAAAATTCGTGCTTAAAAAAATCCCACTGTCTGGAGTGGAAGTCGAACCCACGACCTGTTGAGTGAGAAGCAAGTACGCTGCTCATTATGCCACGGAAGTCTCTAAGTCTCTGATTGTAAGATGCAATATTTCGCAGAAAATTGCTGTTTTGTCTGTCCGTTTTTTTTTGCCATCCTTGCGCACTAGCATGTAGAATAGAGGTGAATAAATCAGTGCTATTGGAAGAGCTGCTGAGATATTGAAAAGGAGAAATTGTAGTGGATCACTGCGATTGGAAAAGAGCAGTTTTTGTCATCCCTATTCCTTATATTGCCTTTAGAAAGTGCTCCTCTTCTTTAGCTAAACCAATATTTTCTATCTTTCCTGCTCTTCTGGGTGCTTTCTTCATATATTGCATGTTAGCCCTAGTCAAGTATCCGCAGCTACACTTGCTTATCACATTAATGCGCGCGTACGAACATCACAAAGAAGGCTATGCGACTTAATAATAAACAGAAAAAAGAACCGAACAAGAACGAAATAATTCCGAATATCGATTGAAATGTTCAACAACAATAGGGAAAAGACGAACGGCAGCGATCGGGTGGACTCGGGTAATAACGAAGTGCTTGATGGAGGGTAACAAAAACAACAATGATAACGAAGAGAAGTGGCTGAAATGCGATCGGGTAAACACAGGCGATGATTAAATTATGGAAACCAACAACAGCAACACATATGGGCTCGTATGAGCGAGAAGGGTGACGATGAAAAGCAATGAACAGCAATTTATATGACAAGGGGAACAAAGAAAGCCAACTGTGGCCGATGGCAAACAAACATGATACAAATGAATAGAAGATGATATAAATAGAGCAAGCGTTCGTGAAACAGGCAGCTGTGTCGAGACTCAGAAGTGAAAGAGTCCATTTAAAGCGGTCGACGGGACGTCGAGATAAGAGACTTAGAACCGATAATTTGTAGTGGAAAATTTAAATAAAGTTCTGTGGTGAAATTAAAAGTGAAATCGTTGTTTTATTTTTACTTGAAAGCCATCGTCCCCTAGCACACTTCCGTATGTTTGAAAGTTGCGAATGTTCAGCCAATGCCATAGAAAGGAAGCAAAGCGCACCCCGCCAACAACCGCCCCATAGCTTCAGTGATCTCGAAAATAATGGAAATTGCTGTCAATCGCAAAATCATTCAATATCTCGAGAATAAGCAGCTTCCAGGTTCCGTTCTGGAAGGTCGACGGGAGTTCTTTTGATCTACTTGACAGAATGCTGGAACCCGTGTATACATAAATATGGCGAAGGTCAAGTTCTTACACTTTTTATTGCATTGACAGAGCTTGGCATGAATCTAGTTTAGCTAAAACCATCCCAATAGATTTCGACGTCCCTCAAGGCTCTGTTTTGTCTCCAACTCTTTTCTTAGTTTTTATTATCGACCTTCTGTTCATAGTTTTGCGGATGACAGTACCTTAGTCATCACCTATGCATTTAACTCTGCTGCAGCAGTCTATTGGTTCCAATCGCAGGGAGGTCTGAATTAATGGGCTCTGATCTCAACTTAATCCTGAAATAGGACTGGTAAAATAGAGCAGAGTTCAAAGCCTCCAAATCACAGGCCTGTCATCTATCTCTCAAACGTGATAAAAAAACGATAACGTGTGATAATTTCACATTTCTAGGCGTCAACCACTTGAATTGGGCCTAGTATGCCTTTAAACGTCTTGGTATTCTCAGAAAGTATAAAAAATAGCTCACGACAGTCGACCTAGCCACCATCTAGAAGGCATACTTTAGAAAACGTTTAGAGCACAACTCGCATGTTTGTGCTGGGGCACCTAAAACACACCCCGCGTTGCTTGATCATGCTTTCCGACTAATTGGAGACAATCATGACTTGCATCGATTCTCTCAAGCATCGAAAAAATATGGGGAATACTCAGTATTAACCATCTATACTTCCATGATAAATGCAGTCCGTAACTAAGCGCACGTATTCCTCCGTTCTATACTTTTCTCCGGAATACTCGGTAAGCTGAACGCCCTCACGAGTAATCCGCCAAACTTTTGCTATCTCGTACAGTGATATATAGGCAGCCATTCATTTCCCGAACGTCAAGACTTTGGAATGCATTGTCAGCTAGTTTATTTCCCAACGAGTATAACCCCTTTTTAAAACTTGATCATAAATCATCAGATGTCCCACGAGTACTTTTATAAGAAATCATTATTCAAACATTTTTTAACTTGAACTTAAAACTACGAAAAAAAATCAATTCATCAAAATAAAACGCCAAAATTGGTTCAACTCACCAACAAAACCATAGTTCCAATTCAATTCTTCTCGATGGACTACAAAATGAGCTATTAGCAAATTATAAATGCAAAGTGTTAATGCCTGTATTCGAAGTTCTTTAAGACGCGTTTTCTATTTAAAAAAAAAAATCGAAAAATTCCATTTTCAAATTCATAAAACAAATAAAAAATTTTACCTACATATTTCCTTGAGGATTCGAGAAATTCTTTAAGCATGTTGATATTGGCGACATTTTTATATAAGTTCTTGTTCGCTCTTTATCGGCTTCAATCGACCATATAAGCGGCAGTTGAAGTGGTAAACCTTCAGAAATGATTTTTACAAATGTAATCTAGTAAATAAATATTTTCGGTACCGTTGTTAAAATAAATTTTCTTTTACTAAATTCTGACATTTAGTTATGTCAATTTAAAGCGGTGACTATTTTTTTATTTTTTTTTTTTCGAAGCGAAGTAGTTACTTGTAGCGAATCTAGCTAAGATTTTGAATTTAGTTGAGTAGATTTACAGGATATTAAATATAATTAACTCAAATTTCAATAATAATAAGCAATAATTTATCTTTACAGGTCTCGTGATAGACGGTAGTATTTCTTATCAATTTAACGATGGTGCTAAAGCTTTGCTCGAAGTTCATCCTGAAGATGCCCTACTCACAATTGCTCTGGATTAGTCCAAGTCATACAGACCACACACACGAAAGTGCATTTCTTTTTTATAACTCTAAGAGGACATAAATTATTTTTTTATCATATAAAATTTTAGTTAAGTGCCATACAAACAATAGCGAAGAAAAGTCATTATTACAGAAATATATCAATAGTAATACAACACCCTTTTTTTAGATATTAGTCTTTTGTTTTATTTATTCAATGATTTTCGAAAACTGTTACATACTACGAAGCCGGTTTTCTTTTCGATCGTTCCATTCGATGTATCACTTTCTTCTTATCTGTTATCTTGTTTCCTGGTTTAAAACTCTTTTTTCCCGATTTTAAGTTCTTATTGATGGGATTTGATTTTTTACCAGTTAAGTTTTTCGAGTTGTCATCTAGTTTTGGCTTTTTATTTTTGACGAAACGATCGGTATCGACGTTTTGAAACCGTTCATCGGCTACAAGAGCTGGCTCAAGTGCAGCTCGCTCCTCCCGTTCGCGCTGAAATGCCTTTCGACGTTCTTTCGATTTTTCTTTCTGTTGCCGTTTGAATCTGTTATTGAGAAACAAAAAATTATGAACTACCCGACCTTTCAGGTCTTAAAAGCAATCTTACTGTGCTTCCATTTCGTCGGGATCGCGACCTTCCATAATCCATTTCTTCCTGCGGTAGTTTTGAGCTCTCTCGTCGAAATCTTTATTGTCCAGTGTTATTTCAGATTCCCTTCGAGATACGCTAACTTGCATGAATATGCGCTCAACCATACGCTCTGATTGAAAAAATAAAAATAAATAAAGGAACCCATCAACCCGAGCCCATTAATTCAACTTACGATCAATTTTATGTTCCGTCAGTTTTGTATTAATCGCTTTTTCGATTTCGCCGAGGAATTCCAGATCCCTTGGAAATCGAAACACTGAAATCGCTAAACCGTTGCGGCCAGCTCTTGCCGTTCTTCCGACTCGGTGAATGTATTCCTTCGGACTCTTCGGCAATCTATGATTTATTACCAGTTGCACGTTGGGAATATCCAAGCCTCGAGCAGCGACATCCGTAGCTATTAAAATTCGTGTATGATTCGATTTGAAACGATTTAAAGCCGCGACACGTTCTTTTTGTCGCATGAAACCGTGCAAGCAAACATTTTCGAAACCGATTGAATTTAGAGTCATCGAGAGAAGCTGACAATATCTATAAAAACACGGAAGATTATTAAAAAAGTCTGCTCACACATTCCCAATAGCCAGAATGAAAATTCAATTTAGAAGTTTCGAGTTATTGAAATTTGAAATTTTTTTTAAAACACGAATTCGATGCCACACTTACTTTTTAGTGTTCGTAAATATCATGATATTAACATTTTCATTTTCTTCCCGATATTTTCGTAGAGCTTCCATCAAAACCATATCACGGTCGTAATCAGCGCACAAAATGTACCTCTGATCGAGTGTTTCAACAGTGGCTATGTCGGATTGTTCCGACCATTCGAATACCTAAAAGAAGAATCCAAAAATTAACAAATTGAATTTTATAGTCGCTCGAGATATTTAACTCACTTTTTCAGATATTGGAAATATGCTCGATTCCTTGATAAAATCTTTCATAGTTGCCGAGAAAAACAAATTCTGACGATCTTTCGGTAAACATTTTTCAATCACAGCTAAACTTTCGTCAAAATCTCCATTCAGCATTCTAGACGTTTTCTATTTTTATTTATCATAGACAAGAAATATTTAAAAACAAAAACATACCGATCGGCTTCGTCAACAACTAAAAACTTCAACGTATCGAATGAAAATGTATCACAACCGGTTAAATGATCGGCCAATCGACCGGGCATAGCTACAACGATATGTGGCCGACTTTGTAGTTTTTGACTTTCAATCATTTGATCAGTTCCGCCAGCAACGACGCACACTCGGACTGCCATTGGTTGTCCGGCCACTTGAAATTGTTCTGAAATCTTAAAAAAGAAATAATTTAGAATTATGATCTCTTTTTTCAAGCTATGCTGCATTTACTTGATAGGCAAGCTCGTGTGTTGGCGTTAGGATAAGGGCAAAGTGACTGACCGGCTCTTCACTTAGTTTTTGAAGAATTGGTAGGGCAAATGCAAAAGTTTTACCCGATCCTGTTTTCGCTGCTCCTATGCAATCATTACCGGAGAGAATTTCCGGTATACAACTTTTTTGGATCGGTGTTGGTGCTTTAAGGCCTGTTAAATAGATTTTTGAAATATTATCGTATTTGTTGAATTCTCTACCAGTATTTTTTAAATACCGGTGTTTAAGCTCAAATATGCTGTTTTTTAAGTCAGAAAAACAAATCTTTTTCATAGAAAGCGAAAACAAATTTATTCACATTTTTCGGACAAAAATTCCTCCTCTTTCGAGGCAAACTACTCAAGCGATTTTCGGACGTCTTCGTAAGGATCGAAGTGTTGCTGCTCAGCGAGCGCGTGTCCCATCGACGAAAACAGGTGGTAGACGGAAGGGTCAAAGTAATTTAGGACTATTTTTGACGTGTGCGATGTTGCATTATCGCGGAGGAAAATCAGCTTGTCATGTCCTTGTTGATAATCCGGCTTTTTTCGAGCAGATCACGGTGCAATCTGATCAGTTAGTGGTGGTAGCGGTGGGCATTGACAGTTTCATCAGGTTTCAACAGTCGATACCCTACTGATTCCACCAAACGCGCAGCATCGTCTTCCGTCTGAAGCGATTTGGTCTTGGGGGAGATGTTGATGGTTGGCCGGGATCAACCCACGATTTCTTGCGTTTAGAATTCTCGAAATATATCCACTTTTCATCGTCAGCCACATTCCGATGCAGGAACGACTTCTATTTTGTCTGGCGGGCAAGATTTCGCATGTGTTTTGGCGTCGCTCCATCTGCCTATCGTTTAATTCATGCGGCACCCGTTTTCCGATCTTTTAAACCTTTCCCATGATACGTAGACGCATGGAAATGACTGGTCGAGTAACATTCAATTGCTCGGTAAGCGTTTTTTGTGATTAGGTATCGTACTCGTCCAAAAGAGCCAGCAATTGATGGTCCTGGGCCGATTTTCACGCTTCTTGTCGCTCAGGTCAAAAATACCGTCTTTGAACCGACGAAACCAATCTCTGCACGTTGTTTTCCGATTTTTCAAATTGAAGAAGAAAAGTAGAGTTTCCCACATATGCTCTTTTTCTGGCACAAAACATGATTACCAAAAGAGACACGTATTGAAGTGCACAAGGGCTCGCTGGATTTCAACTAAAAATAAAACAACGATTTCACTTTTAATTTCACCGCAAAACTTTATTTAAACTTTCCACAATAAATTATCGCTTCTAAATCTTTCGCTTGTCTCTTATTTGGACTACCCGTCGACCGCTAACTGGACTTTTTCGCTTCTCAGTCTCGACTTAACTGCTCTGTTTCATGAACGCTAGCTCTATTTATATCTATTCATTCATATCAGGTTCGCTATTCGTTTGCCACCGGCCACAGTCGGCTTTCCTCTTTCCCCTTGTTATTTAAATCGCTGTTCATTGCCTTTCATCGTTACCCGAATCTTTTCTCGCTCATACGAGCCCATACTTGTTGCTGTTGTTTGCGATAAAAAATTTAATCATCACCCGAGTTTATCCAATCGTAGTCGGCCGCTTTTCTTCGTTGCCTGTGTTGTTTTCGTTGCCCTCCATCAAGCACTTCGTCATTACTGGAGTCCACCCGATCGCCGCCGTTCGTCACTGGTCGTCTTCGAGTCTTTTTCATGCGAAACGCGGGCGTATTATCTTTGAATACCTTCATATTCCGATTAAGTCGCATTAGTGCTTTTTTTTATGTGACACCGGAACTAGAGGGGTTGCCCTTTTGTACTGAAGCACAGCTCCAGTGAGGGGGGGAAGGATATTGGTTTTTGGGGATTAAGGGGATAGAGACGGAAGTGGCAATGAATATTTCTGAATCGAGCGAAGAACTGGTGTCAGAATCTCCTATAATTTTAATAGTCCGAGACTGCAACTATCCAGATAGGAGAGAGAAGTTTTTGCAGCTCCCGCCCATAGGTGAGAATTAAATTCAAGACGAGGTCTAATATAGGCCTTATAAATTGTTAATAGCCCAGAAGCGGTGAAGAAGTTTTTACATCGTTTTAGGTATCCCACCCAAGCATTTACAGTGCCGGAAAAAAGTTTGGAAACATGGTCTCTCAACCCACAATCATAGCTCTGAAACAGAATTCCTGGTACTTACACCTATGAAACTTTGCATAGAATAGCTGTATCCCATTTCTTTTTAATCTTTAAAGGGATATTTAATTGTGGCAACTCTAAAAAAAATAGTGACAACAGTTTCGAATATGTCTGGTAATACTTGCGGAAAAAAGTATGGAAACAAAACGGTTTTTGTTGTCAAAAAGTTAATTAGAACCGTTTACTTTGAAATTGAATGTCATTAGTAGTTATTTGTTGTGCGACTGAATTAAATTTAACTCCAATTAAAGTTTTTTTATGAAACATAATTAAAAATGCCGAAGTATAAGTTGTACTCAATGGATTTGAAGGAGAAAATCGTTTCTATGTACAATAACGGAACAAAACAAATTCAAATTTCACAAAAACTTGATATACCAAGAGGAACAATTTCGAAAATTATTAAAAACTTTCATCAGCGAGGGACAGTCGAGTGTGCTCCAAAGTCAGGGAGGCCTAAAAAAACAACAGCAACCAGCGATCGCATAGTTCAAAGGATGTCTAAACAAAAACCAACACAAACGGCCACTGAGATCAACGCCGAGCTAAAGAACAGAGGTATTTCAGATTTGAAAGATCGGACAATTAGAAATAGATTGATGGAAAGTGGCCTTTTTGGAAGATCTCCACTGAAGAAGCCACTCTTATCAAAAGCCAATATTGCAAGAAGACTAACATTTGCAAAAGAACACATTCTTTGGACTCCCAGCAAATGGAATACAGTTCTGTGGAGTGATGAATGTAAATTTCAACTATTTAGAAGCGATGGAAAACATTACGTTAGAAGACCACGGGGTGAAAGGTACAATGCAAGGTATCAATTACCAACAGTTAAACATGGCGGAGGTTCGGTAATGGTTTGGGCATGTTTTTCACGTTCTGGAGTTGGCCCAATTTTTCGGATAGATGGGATAATGGATTGGTATCGGTATTTGGAAATATTGCAAAACAATATGCTTCCATATGCTGAAGAAGAAATGCCGTTACGTTGGATTTTCCAACAAGATAACGATCCGAAGCATTCTTCGCGTTTAGTTAAGGATTGGTTCCAACAGGAAAAAGTGAGTGTTATGGAATGGCCTTCACAATCCCCAGATCTGAATCCAATCGAACACCTATGGGAACATGTAAAGCGTAAAATTCGACACACAAAAATTTCTAATAGGAATGCACTGTACGATGAAATCATTAGAGAATGGCAAAATATCCCGGTTTCATTTTGCGAAAAGTTGGTGGACTCAATGGAGAGGAGATGCAAGGCTGTACTAAAAGCAAAAGGGAGAAGCACTAAATACTAAGAAAACATGTTATTTCCTTTAAATAAACTCGAATTATATGAAAAAGATATGTTTTTCCATACTTTTTTCCACGAATAATACCAGATAAAATCGAAACTGTCGTCACAATTTTTTTAGCATTGTTATAAACAAATTTCGCTTTGAAGATTTATAAGAAATGCGGCACTGCAATTCTATACAAAGTTTCATAGGTGTGTGCACAAGGAATTTTGTTTCAGAGCTATGATTGTGGGTTGAGAGACCATGTTTCCAAACTTTTTTCCGGCACTGTAGATACTTCCTTGGCGATGTTGAATATATGTTCGTTCCAAGATAAGTTATCTGTGATTTGGATACGTAACATCTTAACACTTGAAGAAGTGGTTAGTGACTGACCTCCGAAGGTGATTGGGTCAAGGTTAGAGTCAGGTTTGTAGGACACAAGACAGCACTGGGTTTTCGAAGCACTAAACTCAACTTGATTCTTATTGCCCCAACTAAGAATTTTAGCCAAGTCGTCATTCAATGACTGAACCATGTTCCTACGTTGTTCTACTAAGCTAGTACATCGGGCTAAGGACGCACTGTTGAAGTGATAGGAGAAGTCTAAGGTGCTGTCATCGGCGAAGCTACATATGTATAGGACTGAAAGTTGAAGATAGCAAGTCATTAATAAATATCAGAAAAAGGGTGGGAGAAATTTTTGCGGAATCCATACTGTTTGTCGTTAATAACATCATTGATGTTCAGATATTCTATTACTTTATTGTTGATGATTGTTTCCATGACCTTGGAAAGAATAGAGGTTATTGCTATTGGGCGATAATTAGCGGGATTGGTGTGTTCTCCTTTTTTTGGAACTGGCTGAACATTTGCAAGCTTCCATGAAGATGGGACAGTGGAGGACGATAAAGTTTGCATGATTAGAGGTTTAGCTAGAGAAGCGCAGCAATTTTTAAGTACAAGGGCAGGGATTCCATCTGGACCGGACGATTTATTAGCACCTAGATTCTTAAGAACTCGGTAAACGTTTCGCGGACGAATACTAATCTGTCCTAAGGAGGAATTTAGCGTAGTATACGTTGGAAGGCTAGAGTTCGTTGGTGGTAAAGAAGAGTTGGCAGCGAATTGGTCCGCTAAGTGCTGTCAAGTTTCGTTGCTTTCCGGTACCAGTAACTATTCGTTACTTTAAGGAAAGTAATCGTTACATTTTACTCGTTCCTAGGTACTCGTTTATTTCAAATGACCGCCATATCATGTTGCAGGGATGGGCAAGCCAGTTTTACAAATCATAAATTCAAAATGCCCCATGCAGTAACTATATGTAACAATGAATCGCTCTTGATTTCGTTGGCCTAGTACGTGTATCAAAACAATGATGATTATTCCTCTTCTAAGTAGAAAATTCCTTTAAACGCTAACGTAAATAAAACGACAATGTAAAGAAAATAACTTATTAAATCGAAAAAAACAAAAATCCCTCAAATTGATAAAAAAAATCATCCCAAAGAATACAAAATTTTACAATCTAGTATCACTGATCCCACAACTCTAACACTAGCAACGACTGCCTGCCCTGCCGTTCGAGCCAAGCGCCAACTCTACTCGGTGTTGAAAGAAACGAAACGAAAAAAAAAACACATTATTTTCTCGGTAGACTTTGCTGTAAAGTACAATAAGAGTATTCCCTCCCGAGCTAAGACAATGCATTTGGCTACCTTATGTGCTTTATAGCTATTCCCGCCGCATGAAGACATGTGAATAAGATTAATGTTGTTACATAGTCGCTCGCTGTATGTACAACAATTCTTATATACGGTCACAAAAACTACAATTATGTCGAATTATTGCATATTCGCAATCGTTCGCTATTCAAAAGACACGATCTGCGAGTGACCTTGAGCATTCCACGAGCCAGCAAACTGCACGTGCACTCTGAATGCGAGCGACCATCCAACCATCCAGAAACGATAGCATGGGCCATATAGAAAAACGGACAAGAAAGAATTAATTCTGACCATATGCTGCCAAATGCGACTCAATTGGGTAATAACAGGGAAAAGACTCGGGGACGAGATAATGATTTATGAACACCTGCTAGGCAACGATACAGTCGACGACGGCAAGCGGCGACGATGTAGATGACGACGAGCGGCGACGATGTAAACGACAACGGCGAGCGGCGACGATGCAGACGACGACGGCGAGTCACCATGTGTGCGGACAGCGATATGAACAATAGTCGGCTGACCCGAGTATAAATAGAAGCGAGCATTCGTGAAGCAATCAGTCAAGATAGAAAAGCAGAAGAGTCGAAGTCGAGACTCAGAAGTAAAAGAGCGGAGATAGAAAAGTTGGCAAACGAAAAAAAAGTGTGTTAAAGGTGGAAATGAGTAAATAAAGTAAAGTAAAGCAATTGAATTAGTAGTTGAATTATTTTGACTTGAAATCCAGCGACCCCTTGTGCACTTAAATATTTTGATCAAAAATTATAACTTTTAGTAATTTTTGGGGTTTTGAACAAAAAAAAATGATAGGGACAGAGCCTATTTGAGAAATTAACGTGAAGTCTACGACCCAAAGGCTTGTACACAAGGTATAACTACACGGTTGACTTTAGGAACAAATATTATTTTTGAGACGGCAATCATTGACGCCCCCGAAGGTCGCAGTCTATACCAAATGCAAGTTCGGCATTCATTCTGCTGGAGGCGAGGCCTATCTAAAACCACTGCCCTCACAAATAGAGTAAGAAGTGAGGATATCGACCTTATCCTTGGAACTATTTCTGAATCACTAGTGGTCCGCAACTGGAAAGTTTCGAAAGAACCGTCCTTGTCAGACCACATGTGGATAAGATTTGAAACAGTGGAATCAGCAAAAAATCGCCGGTTTCACAGGAATCCAACAAGAACGGATTGGGTTAAATATAAGAAGCTAATAAACCGTAAACTACCGACAATAGTTCCTCACCCAGTAAAAACACCAAATTTCTTGGATAGAAGAGGTGGTATGCTGACAAATATACTAACAATTTCCTGCAATAGCCCCTGACATCAGAAGCCCACCCAGGATAGTAGTAACGGTGTATGGTGGAATAACGATCTTGATATTCTGAAAAAATGTGTCAGGAAGCTCATTAACAATTCCAAAAAACGTGACACACACTGGGACCAATACCAAGCACCACTTTCACTCTATAAAAAACAGTTAGAGCGGGCAAACGAAATTCATGGAAAAGATTCTATGAAGAAATTGATTACGTCAACGATATCGCGAGGATAAAGAAGACCCTATCCAAAAACCAATACATGCCTAAATTACTGGATAAAGGTGATGATTTCCGGACGGAATCTAGCGGCGATTCTCTTGAACTTTTAATGCAAACACATTTCCCTGGATGCCCCCGGCACAAAGATCATGTGTTGATCGTATTGTAGCTAACTCCGAACTAGTAGACATAGAAATTGCATTCAATTCTTTCAAACCCTACAAGTCACCAAGACTGGACGAGGTCTATCCCGCAATGGTACCTGGTTGACGGATACGAAGCATGCATCAGTCTTTGCCACATACCGAAAATATGGCAAGATGTTAAGGTGGTGTTTATACCTAAGTCAAGCATAGCCTCCTATAACATTTCAAAGGCTTTCCGACCCATAAGTCTAACTTAATTCCTTCTTAAAGGCCTGGAAAGACGGGTGCAAACTAGATACAAATCTGAACCTCTCGATCAGGTGCCCACACCAACACGCCTATCTGAAAGGAAGGTCCACTGCTACCGCCTTACATGTGACGGTAGAGAAAGCTTTCCGTCATAAATAGGTTGCATTAGGTGTCTTTCTCGAAGTGGAAGTCTCATTGAACCAGGTAAAAATTGATAGCACACTTGATGCCTTACGCGGCCATAGTATGGAACCTCTCCTGATTGCATGGATAGCTAAGATTCTTCGATTACGGATGGGTGAAGACAAGAAAAGGAGCGCCACAAGGCGGCATAACATTACCTCTCCTGTGGGTCCTAACCGTGAATAAACCCTTTTACATTTTAAATCGGAACGGCTACCACACAATAGCATATGTAGACGATCTTGTAATCATGCTAACTGGTAGGTTTGAGCAAATTCTGGGTCTGCTCTACTATTAACAGTTATCCAGCTAAAAGGATTTATCATCAACCCTCAAAAAACAGATCTATTCCTCTTCTACAGAAGAAGAAGAGCATACATTTTCAATCCAACAACGATTCGGGGTGTCACTATGGTCCTCTCGAACCAGGTTAAATATTTAGGTCTTATTCTAATTATCCTGGAAGGCCAGCAAAGCAATCTACGGTAGCATTCTTCGCTTTCAAAAAGACATTCGGATCGAGCCGCACCTTCTTATCCATAATCTAATCCATCTACATAACAGGTGCTCTTAGAACCACACCAACTGTAGCCCTGGAGGTCATTCTTTCATTACCTCCACTTGATCTTTTTATAAGACAAACAGACCTAGCTGCCATTAAATTAAAAACCTCTAATTCGTGGTCAGCACCACTAATTGGTCACGGCAAAATTTTAAACGTCATTAGAAACGCAACTTCCCTTTTAGACTGCGAGAAAGGTTGAGAAACAGAAGTTTAACATTAAGTTTCCTCAACGAAGCGAATGGGCAACAAACACGATACTCATCGCCAAGTCCTCATCTCTATACGATCGGATCTAAAACTAACAAGGGAACAGGTGCAGGGATCTACACCTACGACCTCGACATGAACACTTATTTCTATTTTCCAGAACACGAGACTACGTTCCAAGTACACAACAATTCTTTTAGAAATGCGGTCTCGGAAATAGTTACATTTTCATGGAAACTGAATGAAATTTTTTAATATTTTACAACTTTTTTTTACTTCGGAAAAATGAAATGACAGCCGCAACATTTCCTACTACTGCAACATTTGTATTTCATTAATTTTCAAAGAAACTTACCTAACTTTTGAACTTGTTTCGTCAGCCATGGCACCAATGAAAGAGACTTAAACGAATTGTCGTCCTGCATTGCCATTTCCGTCGTTTTTTATTTAATATTGAAAACACTTCCGAACATCACAGTCTCTCACCAAAAATTTGTAAATAAAAAAGTGACACTTCAGCAAAGCACATGTCAGATCATTGTGAAGTTTGCAGCAAATTTAATTTTTCTTATGCCTGATTTACACAGCTTACGAAGCCAATTAGCGGCATTAATTATGTTGACAGAAAATCGCTGAATTCGAGACAAAATTTATGACAAGTGAGATGACCGCAAGTGAGATGACCGCAAGAGAGATGACCGATGATGATGACAGACTATCAGGTACACAATTTTCGAAAATTTCCTATCATATTTTTGTGCGTTTTTCCCAAAATGTTGCAGGATCCGTGTTGCTGGACTTGAAATGTTGCAGGATCCGTGTTGCTGGAATTACACAAGGCAAGCCAAAAAAATGTTAACGAGACAGAGTTTAAGACAAAGAATTTTGATACAAAATTTATGACGTAGCTAAATTTATTTAAATAAAACTTCGTTATAAAAAAAAAAAAGGAAAAAAAAAAAAGTTAACGGTATTTTTCATTTAGAACAAACTAGATATACTCGATACTCACTAACACTTCTGTCCTAATAGAGTTTGAACAATGTTCAGCGATTGCGCGGGAAATTTTGTGCGAAATCTGAATTTTCTCAATTCTTTTTCTTTTATGAAGTAGACACAATCGTAATGAATTGTTATTTACGGAAGTCATATTTATTTTCGATTGTAATGAGTGCATCTATAAAAGAACTTATACATTTGAAAACTATTAAACTTAAGCAAACTACAAGTTTGACTGTTTTTCAAATTCCTATGTTGCCTTCTTGTACTTCTAAACTCACGCTGAACTGTTGGTGTTATTGTATTGTCCAAACTCTATTAGGAGAGTAGTGTTATAGTGATTTCTATTCTAAAAAAAAGTGTGACCGTTTTTAACTTTAAGATGCAAAATTATTGCAGTTTTGCACTCATTTTCTTCAGTTCCGTCCGTCAGGTCAATTTAAAATAGAACGCTTTAAATGGATTTGCATTTTCGCATTTTTTTTATCATGTTGGCTAATACGTACCGAAGAGTTGGTTGCCCTCCGAAACTGTCAAAACAAGTTGGATCGGTTTTATTTGTCTTGTTATCTTCGTACTATTTACGTTTACAACTATTTAAGCGTTGGTGTTGATCAAGACCCTCTAGAAATACCAGGCCGTAATGCTGAGCAGTTTTACAGCAGCTGCAAGAAATAGCAGGTTTTGATGACGTCAGTGTTGAGGAATTGATGACGTTGTGCTTTGACAGTTCTCTTGACTGATATTTAGCAGAGAGCTTCGGTGTTGGATTCGCAAAGCTTTCTACATACCAAGCTAGGCAGAACCGACGTAGCGGCCATCTTAAATGACTCCAGCGGGTGTGACGTCATGGATTTTTCCATTTCAAAAGACCACCTGTATTATTTTTGACGAACTTGTCGTAAAAACACGTTTTACCGAAAACAAAACAAAAGCATAATTGCATCAAATTAAGCACGGAAACATTACGCGAGTGCATACTTTTCGTAATAACTATAATTCTACAGTTTTCCGTGTGGAATTTAACCGGGAACTCTGCACAATATGAGTGACAGATTTTCTTCGGTGTGAGAAACCGAGATTTAACTTTGATCGCACTTTTTTTAATTAAAAATTTATTGTACTGATATCAACATGTAGTAATTACATGCCGAGCACTATTATTAAAGTAACTTAGAAAGCTGAACTATTTTTAACACTGCATTTAAGAATAAACGCGATTCTTACGAAACCCGCCGTGTCTGCTCCATACAAAAGCGAGCGAATTTGTGTGGAACTGTCATTTTTGTTATGACTCCTACGTGTTGTTGTTGGATTGACTTACATGGTTTTCTACTTTAGAAGGCTTTGATTCGCGCTAATATGAAAGATAGTGGAAGAAGTATAAGAACAGACAAATTTATTTCAAATTAATAGTTTTCATTATATTTTCAGCGCAAAGGGCTTCTATCACTGCAACAATAACAAAATCGACGAATTCGACAGCCTGAAAAAAGATCTGTCCGACGATTTCATAAAACGAGCCTGAATGGAAAGCTTGGATTTTCTCGATTCTGAAATCAAATGTTTCAGTGCCGCTGTCCAAAAACTGGATCGCGTCAAAACTATGGCCAAATGGAAGGAAGAATGCTCGAAACTCGACCGTGAATGTGCCGATTTCAAACTCAAAATGCACTAGAGCCAGCGACAATTAGCCAGGCTGGAGAAATCTCGCGCTGAGAACTGCCAAAAGATCACCCAACTCGAAGAAATGATTGGGTCTAAGCAAAAACAGATCGTCGAACGGCAAGCTCGTATCAAAACCATTGATAATATCGTTCGAACGCAACATATGAGCATAAGAGATCGCGACGAGCTGATCAGCCACGTTCATAGCCTCAATTGCTCGACTCGAAGATGAATTCGGTCTAAGAGCTGCAGGACATCGATGCGTCGCATAAAGTCGCCTGATCAAACAGAAAATCGAAAAAGTCACCGATTTCAATAAATACCTGTACAAAATTTTTGCCGATCATGAAGGAATGGCCGACATCAACGTTCAAGATCTCTGCATCAATCAAAACAGTAACATCAGTGTCGAGATCAGATCGACAAGGTCGTACCGTTTCTCGAGAACCTAAAACGTATCTAGCAGCAACAAGTGAAAGATGCGACGCAACAGGTTTCCGAATTAGAAAATCAACTGAAGATTTCGGTGTGCGAACACGACACGCTCCTGGACCAAAAACAGACGGCAATCGAGCAGCGATGTCAGAACTTGCAGCAAAAATCAATGAGCTCGACATGGAAATTATCATGACGGGCCATTGGAACAAGGAAGTCGAACTGCTGAACGGCCCGCTTAGAAAGTTGATCACGCTGGACATTTCCCTGGACGAGCTGCCTGCGAAGGAGGTCGAAGTGGAAAGATTGAAGAAGGAAAAGGAAAAGATGTTGGCCGAAGTCGAAGATAAGTGCGAGGGGATTTTGCAAGCGGAGAGGGCTACGCGAAGCCGTTAACAGTATTCGCAACACCCTGAAGGAAGTTACTTTGCTGTTGAAGGATATTCCATAGTAGTTAATTAGAGTTTAAGGTTTCAGCTTTTTTTTTCAATTAATTTTTATTTTTTCCCAAAAAAAACTTTTGATGTTTTTTCAAAATCTCATGATACTTACAAATAAATGAAATAAATGCAATATTATTGTAACACAATTCAAAACAAATAATTTTTTAAGCTTGGGTTGTTGGCGAAATTTCTCTGCTTGGTCTCCTCTTAGCTCGATACACTTTTTCAGCGATGTTCAATTGCTTCGATACTCTGTTTATAGTGAAAATCGTCGTGCTCCTCAAAAGAGTCATAATACTTGCCGTTGATTGTTTTTCCTTTCTGAAGATAATCAATGAAAATTTGTTCATATCAAAAAAGAAACTTTAAGTTCGTAAACGGGCTACATCTCCCCCTTATCCTTCTACCCTCTCCTAATTAATCTATGGTTTACGGCAGAAAGTAGCTCTAATAGCTTCATGGTAAGAACCATCGATGCGGTAATGATTCCACTCCCTACTGGGATTTTCACTAACACTTGGATCGTTACGACGCATCGTTTTTGTACTAAATTTCTTAGAACGCACCGTTATCGTACTAAAATAGCAATGTGCCGCACTTCTATACCGAGGAAGTTGCTCAGTTTTACAGTGATTCTAGTCAAGGCTAGAGTCACTGTATAACTGAGCAACTCGGAAAAGGAGTCTGGCAGATGCGTATCAGAGTTGAAACCGTTAAGTTTGAATTTGTTGGTGTATATAAATATTCGGTTAGATATTTATCAAAATGCAATTAGAATTCGATTATGTGCCCTGAAAAATTAATATCATTGTGCCATTTCATTAGAAACAGCCAAAAATTCAATTTTATTTTGCAATTTTCTGCACCCACACATCTTTACCAAACAGGTTTTTAGTCTAGTTTATGATTCTGTTTGTTGACACATGGCGGAAAAACATCCCAACAGGGATTTTTGCAATCCATTCCCTTTTATTGAAAATCATTCAAATTGAGAAATCATTCAAATCGACCTAAGAAATTTGCAATGCATTCTGAAGTAATGTGAAGGCATTACATAAAGTAGCAGTTTATTTAGGGAATTTGATATGCATTGAAAGGTAATGTGAGGAGATTGCATAAAATAAATGATTATCTTCAAAACGTGCCGCGCACAAAACGAAAGATTAGTAATAGAAAACATTATTATTATCATAACCCGTTTGCTTTCTAATATTCCCGTAAAATTTTACAAGTTGTTCATTGCGAGAAAAAAAATCTTAAGTCGCATTTTTCAAGCAACAAAATTAGTTAAATTATACCAACAGAATTTAAAATACTGAATTCATATCAAAAGCAGGATCCAATTTCATCACATTTTTCAATATTAATTCAGAATGAATCGCTCCCTCAATATTAGAATACCTTCTCAAAGATTAATTTGCTTTTTATTCTTTTGTAACCATTCCATCGTAGATTCTATTGCGACCATTATATTGTCGATTTTTTTCCAATCATTACATTATTCATCCGTTTCCCTAGATTCCAATGTCGATTCTTTGTAATGCAGAAAGTAGAAAAAAACGAATGCTTGCCTATGACATTGCAATATTAAAATAATCTATGTTTTACGACAGGAAGTAGCTGTAATAGCTTCATGGTAAGAATCATCGGCGGGGTATTGATTCCACTCCCTACTGGGATATGTCAGAATGACTACACAGTCTACACTTATTTTCACCAACACATTGATCTTTCGAACGTTCGATTTTTAGTACCAAATTTTTTAGCACGTTCGATTTTTGTACTAAAAAAGCTATCTGCCAGACTCCTGGACCGAGTAGCTCAGTTATACAGTGACTCTAGTCAAGGCTACGTACATTACGAATGACTTCATACATTTCGACTTCAACTGACCGCGCCACCGTGTAGGCTGCGTAAGGTCTACGTTTCATTGTGAAATACAGGTAAAGCCGAGGACTTCTAGAAATACCAGACCGTAAGACTGAGCTGTTTTACAGCAGCTGCAGGAAATATAGCAGGTTTCAATGACGTCCGTTGATGACTTTCAAAGCCCTCTAAAGTAGAAAGCCATGTAAGTCAATCCAACAACAACACGTTGGAGTCATAACAAAAGTGACAGTTCCATACAAATTCGCTCACTTTTGTATAGAGCAGACACGGCGGGCTTCGTAAGAATCGCGTTTATTCTTAAATTCAGTGTTGAAGATAGTTCAGCTTTCTAAGGTACTTTATTAATAGTGCTCGGCATGTAATTATTACACGTTGATATCAGTACAATAGATTTTTAATTGAAAAAAGTGCGATCAAAGTCAAATCTCGGTTTCTTCCATCGAAAAGAATCTGTCACTCATATTGTGTAAAGTTCTCCGGTTAATTTTCACACAGAAAACTGTAGAATTTTAGTTATTACGAAAAAGTATGTACTCTCGTAATATATCCGTGCTTAATTTGATTTAATTATATTTTCGGTAAATCGTGTTTTTACGACAAGATTGAACAGTAATAATACAGGTAGTCTTTTGAAATGGAAAAATCCATGACGTCACATCCACTGGAGTCATTTAAGATGGCCGCTACGTCAGTTCTGCCTAGCTTGGTATGTAGAAGGCTTTGTGACTTTGCAATTTGACAGTTCTCATTGACATTTCTCAATGACAGTTCTCATGACTGATATTTCGCTGAGGACTTTCCTGTTGGATTCAAAATGAAGATAAGTACCAAATTCCTGTTAAGACCCCCTATAGGGGCATAGGTCAGAAACAACTCTCTTGCACAAGGTGCGATCCTGAGCATCGGCCTTAAGCTGTTGTCAGGACTTGTTTATTCCTCTGGCCTCCTGCTCAACTGCTCGCTTCCATGTGTTACATGGTCGACCAACCCGACGTCTTCCTTGAGGATTATAAGCCAGAGCCTGTTTGGCGATGTTTCCTGGTTTCCTCAAAGTATGACCGATCCACTTCCATTTCCGCCGTTGAATCTCAATACCTATTTTAGTCTGGCCAGTTGTACTCCAAAGTTCGTCGTTGGAGATCACTTCTGGCCAGAATATTCCTAAAATGCGTCGGAGGCATTGGTTCACGAAAGTCTGTAGTTTCTTGGTAAGTCAAACGGTCACTTTCCACGTAGTACAACCATATAACAACACGGATTTGACATGCATCAAAAACTCGCAGCTTCGTGCGAAGGGAGATCTCTCTTAACTTCCAGAAAGGGGAAAGGATACCGATGGCCTGACGAGCTTTATTTAGCCGAGCCTCAATATCCTTTTCGGCTCCGCCATCCATACTGACAATGCTTCCGATATAACAAAAATCTTGCACCTCTTCCACATCCTGTCCGTTAAGAACAATCGGTGTGCTTGCGTTCGAACCCATGTGCATGTACTTGGTTTTACGCACATTTATTTTCAGTCCCGCCTCTTTGCATTTAGAATGCAACGAGCGAACATTTGACTCTAAGTCCGAACGGTTATGTGCAAGCAAACACACGTCATCAGTATAATCAAGGTGACTTAAGATTTTAAATAGTCTCCATTGAAGACCTTTATCGTCCCCACCTTCCAGTGCAGCTTTCAAGATGTCATTTATTATCACCAGAAACAGGGCTGGTGATAATATGCAGCCTTGTCTGACACAGGGAAGCTCTCGGACAGCTCTCCTCTATGCAAAACGCGACATCTTCGTATGATTCTTTAATCATAGCTATGACCTTATCTGGAATACCTCTCCTACGCAAAGCATTTCATATGTAATCTCGCTTAACACTGTCGAAAGCCTTCTCGAAGTCATCCACATCCACATTTCGGTTTTTTTGTTTGGTTTGCTCTTATTTTAATGATTCATTTCAAATTATGAAAATAATAAACCATCAAGTGCTGTGCTGCACAGTGGTTTTTTTTCGAAATAGTAGATCACTACATTTGTATCTTGCATAGATTTAAAAAGTTAAATTTAAATAAAAATAAAGGGGAAGTCCCACAATTGGTTTTATCACCTTAATATGATTAGCGCCTCTACATCAATCCCGCGTACTACTGATAACGAGCGAGCGAAATTCATCTCAAAAGTCAAAATTCATCGTTCAGCTTAGTTGTTTACAATTTTTGTGTCGTAGTTATTGGCACCGTCGAAAAGCAGAATTTTTTATACGCCTAAAAGAAGCCAAAAAATCTAAATATTCGCAATGAATTGGATGCAAAGTAAATAAAAAAGTAGTTAGATCGTTCTTAGTAGAAGAATTTGAGTTAAAGCACGGCGAAATAAGCATTCTTAATTGTTAACTAAAAAATAAAAATAAAACGCAGCCGTCGTAATGCAAGTTGAGCGTAACTTTGAGCTATTTGTCGGAGCGCTGGGACTTCTTGTTGTCCTTTGGCTGGTATGCAGGGCTCTGATAATTGATGATGTCCTCGTCATTCCTGGGAAGAAGCGACACAGCTGGAAAGCGACCAAAACCATCGAAAGGGTAGGATCAAATATTACTTCGCGACTTTTTACTCAATTTTCGTTGTCCTTGCAAGGCTTGCTACTGCTCGATTTGCGAAATTTTCGTTGTCCCGTCGACCGGATTGATCTGTGATTACTGCGGCGTTTGTGCTCATCCGCACTGTACGAAAAAGGCGAACGATTCGCTTAAATGTAAGGAGAAATATGTGAAAAATGGAAAATCAATACCGCATCTTTGGGTTAAGGGTGAGTACTTCGTTGTTCTTCAAAACTGCTCATAATCTTTTCATACGTTCAGGAAATCTTCCTCTTAACATGGAGTGCAGTTTGTGCAAGGTGGACATCGATTATCAAGCGACTCCTGGACTTTTCGGGTACCGATGCTGCTGGTGCCAAACTGCTCTGCACACCAATTGCTTCAAAAAATTCCCAACATCCGAGGCGTGCAACTTCGGACGCTACCGACAGCTTATTGTTCCGCCCACCAGCATAGTAGCGGCGCGAACTCGCGGTACTATTAAGCTGCGTTTGTCTGGAATTAATCCGCCTGATTGGGACGATTGGAAGCCGCTTATCGTTATTGCAAACACCAAATCGGGCAGCAGTACGGCCTCGGCGGTTGTAGCACACTTACGTGGCTACTTACATCCTTTACAGGTCATGGAACTTTGTCCGCGCGGACCGCAAGAAGCCTTGCAATGGGCTGTGAAAATAAGCCCTCGGCAATGTCGAATTTTGGTAGCGGGTGGCGATGGCACTGTCGGTTGGGTTCTGAATACGATTTTCGCGTTGAACATTCGACCGATACCGGAAATAGCCATAATGCCGTTGGGAACTGGCAACGATCTATCGCGCGTGATGGGCTGGGGAGCCGAATCGCCGCATATTATCGATCCCGTTGAGATTTTGGAAAAAGTGAGCTTATTTCGGGATTATACTCTGGAATTGAATTCGTAATTTACAGGTAATGAAATCAACGCTAATCAATTTGGATCGTTGGGTTCTCGAAATCGAAACATTACGCTACCGTTTGCCAATCCAACGTGCACCACTTCGAACTATTTACGTTTACAACTATTTTAGCATAGGGGTTGATGCACAAGTAACTTTGAATTTCCATAAAACTCGTGAAAGTCGTTTCTATTTGTTAAGCAGTCGCGTCTTCAATAAGGTAACTTCTTGTTTGCTTCTAGCTGAGTGGGAAGAATAAAAAGGAAATTTCGTTTTTGTTCACAGATCCTTTATCTCTGTTTCGGAACACATCAAGTCGTTCAACCGGATTGCGAAGGTCTTGAAAAACGCATCGATCTTTACTTGGACAATAAGAAAATCGACCTGCCGGATCTTCAGTCTGTAGTTTTTCTAAATATTGACTCTTGGGGTGCAGGAGTTAAACTTTGTGGTATGTACATTAAAATAATTGATAAAATAATTTTCCATAGAAGGGTGAGCGCAGATTGTTCACTCACTGACGCACAAAAAATCCTTCGTGGGACGGGGTAGTAGAGTTCATCCAAATGGGCATTCATTGGATCATGAACTCATAATATATACTTTCTCTAAAAACTGATATTTCTGTTGTTGTGAATAAGAACCGATAAACCCATGCGCACACTAACGAAACTCCGACGAGGGAGCCGTATAGTCGCTACAAAATTAATATTGAGCCTCTTCGAGTCGGGCAACACCTCCTGCTGAGTGCTCCAAGAGCGCTTGGGTGGGACACAAAGTTACCCAAAGAAGCATTTATCCCTGATCAGTGCGGCAATTTACCGAGCGAGACAATCATGCGAGAGTGGTAAGTTTTACATACATATATGATGATGACTGAACTATTTATTCCTCACCCATTCTTACCTAATTCAATCAATCAATTTCCTGTTAAGACTTTCTATAGGGGCATAGGAGAGAACCAGTTCTCTTCCACAAGGCTCTGTTGTGTCATCAGATTAGTAGATTTGACTGCTACTTGTTACTCAGTTACTTGATCTGATGGCACATGCTAAAATTCTCCGTGGAAGTAGTGCAATATTAGAGGAAGCGATTCAACGAACTTCTCTTCCGGCCAGCAAAGTAAGCACGCAAAATTAAATGATGTTTTTCTGACCTTAAAAAATGTAAAAATCGAGTCAGTCGTTGTGTGGACTCCGACCACGAATTTAATAGTTTTCAAATAATAAATAAAACATACGGAAAAGGTGAAACTGTTTTGTTAAAGTTATATTACAAATATAACAGTTGTCGTCGTCGTCGCAGCGTTACAGCCCCTTTCGGGTCTTGGCTTCCCGTAGCCGAAGTCTCCAGCGATCTCGGTCCAGTGACCGCGTCCTCCAATTTTGAAATCCGAGCAGCGATGAACAGTCTTCGTCAACAGAGTCGGACCAGCGTTTCCTGGGTTTTCCCACTGGCCTCCGGCCCTCCGTTTTTCCCTCGAATACTTTTTTAGGTATTTCTTTTGCGCCGAGCTTCATACCCAACCACTTGTTCCGCAACGGTCTTTATGGTTGCCTTTATACCTATCCAAACTTGGTTCACAGGCGGAGTAATTCATGAACTTATTCAAAATAAAAACTTTTTAACATTTGAGGAATTTTCCAAATATATTTTTGAAATAACAGTACCAAGTAGACTTTACATTGACTATCACAATGACTTAATTATGTGTAGACAAACTAAACTAAACTCTGAACGTACCAACTGGAATCTTTACCAGTCAATCCTAGATTACGAACTAGGTATCGAAGTCAATAAGCAGCCCAGACTGCATTGATCAAATCACGAACAAACTCGTAAACAATATTATTAATACTTACGAACAAAGTTGTCCTAATCTACACAAAAAAAGGGGCCAAACAAACACCTTGGTGGAACGAGAAACTAGCGGCAAAACGCAAACAAACTACGAAATTGTTCAATAGAGCAAAAACCTTTGGGAACTGGGACGAATACAGAGAGCCCCTTACTGAATATAAAAAACTTTTAGAAAAGTTAAGAAAAAAGTCTTGGAGAAGATTTTGTGAAAAGATAGATGATCTCCCAACGGCCTCAAGACTCCAAAAGGTGTTATTAAAAGACACCCCGTTAGATATTGGACTATTAGAGAGACGGGACGGGTCCTCAACTAAAAGCAGCATGAAAATTATTGGCAACATATTTCCCAGGCTGCAAAATAATTAACAACAACGAATATTTAGAGGTAGAGGAAAGGACGTATCGTCAAACTCCGTCCAGCAAAAGCATTGCGATCAACATCTTCAAGCCCTATAAATCAGCCGGAGTAGATAAAATATTCCCCTCATTACTGCAGATGGGGTTAGAGATCCTAATGCCAATAATTATAAGGATCTTTAAAGCCAGTTTTGTATGGGGATACATCCCAAAAATCTGGAGGAAAGCGTGGGTGGTATTTGTATCGAAGGCAGGGAATCCCATTGATCAGCCTAAGTCATATCGCTCTATAAGCCTTACTTCCTTCTTCGTTAAAACGATGGAAAGGGCTCAACAAGGTCTGTCTTAATAATAATCAACATGCCTACCAAAAAGGCAAATCAACAGAGTCAGCCCTTCATGGTTTGGTAAGACAAATCGAAAAGGCAAAATACTATAAAGAAATTGCCCTTTGCGCATTCCTAGATATAGAAGGAGCATTTGGCAATACTCCCTATGAAGCCATAATAGCGGTAGTTACGAAAAAAAGTTTGAAAACGGCCACGATAGATGGATACACGCCGTGCTAAAGAGCTGAATGACAACCACGGATCTAGGTGATAGCACATTGACTGCACAGACCTACAGCGGCTGTCCCCAAGGAAGGGCACTATCTCCATTTCTTTGGTCAATTGTAGTAGATGAGCTCATGGACCGTCTAACAGAACAAGAATACGAGGTAATAGGATATGCCGATGACCTCGTCATTATCATTAGAGGCAAATGTGATTTAATAATATCGGACAGGATACAATCAGCCATAGAGGTGATAGTGAACTGGTGTCAGTCTAAGAACTTGACCATCAACCCAAATAAGACTGAGATGGTACCATTTACAAATAGAAGGAAAATCCACATCATACCTGCTTCAATAAATGGAACACCAATACCCTTTTCAGATGAGGTAAAACATCTAGGTGTCATACGGGATAGCAAACTCAACTGTAACAAACAAATTGAATGGTATCATGCCAAAGCACTAATGGCATTTTGGGCCTGCAAAAGCTTGTTTGGCAAAAAATGGGGATAAAAGCCCAAAATGATTTACTGGTGTTACAGAACAATCATTCTTCCAATAGTCACATACGGATCAACGATAAGGTGGACAAAAATTTTACAACAAGAAGCACAGCTTCCGCTACAACAAAATCCAAAGGCTAGCTTGTCTTGGTATCATAGGAGCAATGAAAACCTGGCCTCCTAATAGAAGAGGAAGCTATCAAAGGGGTGTTATGCATACATAGGGAAAACAATTACAAATCAGAGGATTTTAGAGGTCACCTCAAAATCTTAAAAGAACCAAAAATAGATGCTCTAACCTCTACACTATCGGACGCTATGCCGACAAAATTCATCTTTGAAACCCCCTTCAAAGTTATACTCATAGAACGCAAGGACTGGCAAGCCATGCTACCTGAAATGGAAGAGGAATCAATCATCTGATATACAAATGGCTCGCGCACCTTTGAGGACTCTGGAGCCGGAGTTAAAGGTCCTCACTTCTCGGTTTCAAAACTACTCGTGGGTTTAACAAGGGCATGCAATTTACTGGAATAGACTTCCAGGCATATCAATCTCAAAAAAACTAATCCTACCACAATGGATATTCTAAAATTCAGCAAGAGTGATATTAGTATTCTAATCGGCCTATTGACAGGGTACAGTGGAGTAAACCACCACCTCAAAAATATGGGCTCAGCTGAAATCGACAACTGCCGCCTTTGTCTCGAAGACTCAGAAACGACAGTACACATCCTATGTCATTGTGAAGGAGTAGCTAGGAAAAGATACAATCTTCCCGGAAAATGTTTCCTTTCTACCGAGGAACTAGATACTTAGATTAGCCAAAGCTATTGAGTTATGGTAGGGTAAAGGGGCAATAAACGCGCAATTGGCTGAAACGGTCGCAGTGCTCTCACGTGTTCCCCAAATTATTATGGAAGACTGTGAAATAAGAAAAGGTATTCCGTTTTGTGGAATCTGCAAGGTATATGAGCATGACATTTCTACCTGTAGCGAGAAATTACAGCCGAAAAACATGTCGACACAATACAGCAGGCCAAGAACGAAATCGTTTTCAACCAGTATACATAAACTAACCGATCAAATCAACGTCAGGGACAATCCTATAAAAGGTATGATGGACAATCGCGTAATGGACATAATTCAGGAAACGACCCGTGGGCTTCTCACAACGTCCAATGAGAGACCCTACTTTCACAAAAATGGAACACTATTTGTCAGCTCCAAAACGAAACAATTATCCGAATAACACTTATCAAAATGTTTTATCCAAATATAACGAAAATACGAGTGCTAAGAAACCATTTACGAAAATTTTAGCTGCAAAAGACAATCTGATTGATAACAATGACATAAATTCAGATGCATTTTTCAAGTTTGATGAGAATATTGTGACAGGATTACATTATCAAGGAATTACTGGTGACTCCGAGAAGACCAGCCTTGAAATACAATATACCAACAATATTTAATCTTTTACGTACTCCAGGCATTGTCCAGTTGACGCCGGGAAGACCTGTACTGAGCCAAACTCATCTCAGTTCAAAGAAAAAATAAGTAATCAGTATGAGAGTATTGCCAAAAGTTGCGTATCCATTATAATTCGAGCTCCGTTTGATGTATGTGACAAATCACATTTAAAGCTTTTAGCGGATACAGGAGCCGATATTAACATAATAAAATACACCTTGTTGAGAAAAAACGTCTTTTTAGATAGAAGAATAAAAGGCATTTTCAGTTGTCAGGGCACCACTTTAGGAACGTGCCGTGAAAAACTCTTATTTAGGGATAAATTGGTGTGTGAAACTACCTTTCATGTAGATGATGACGTTTCGTTGCCATATGATGGAATTCTAGAACGAGAATTCTTATGACATTATTGTAGTATTGACTGCACTAATAACAAACTAACTTAAAGCAGGTAATGAAATATTTGAAATCAACTTCGAACAGCAGGAATCAGTTAAATCAATAACACCATGTACTATGCAAAATGTGTCCTTAGTCATAGAACCCCAGGACAAAAAGTATATATATGCTATGTACGAGCTTTGAACCAGAGCCAGGTGTCTTCGTAGGTAATTTTTTAGTATCAACTGATAAAAATGAAATAACCGTAGGATTAGTAAGTGGGACAAATAGTAAAATAAATATCCAAGAAATTCAGCCTAATTTGAAAAGTTTGACAGATTATGATATCTACCCCCTTTTAAATGATCAGCCTGAAGATGATTTTTTTTTACCATCCACCGAAAGATTAAAACAAATAGGGTGTAGTAAAATTCGAAAGCTACCACATAGAAGAAGAAAAATGTGAGATTCTTGAGTTATGCCGAAATTCCATGATATGATGTATCTCTCTATGATATAAAGGAGACCCATTATTCCATACAGATGCGGTACAACACCGTATACGTACCAATCCCGGTATTCCACCAAAAAACTCGAAAATGTATCGTCTTCCTCAAACCCATACTCAAGAAATAAATGAACAAATTGGCAAAATGCTTAATGAAAATATAATGTCTCCAAGTAACAGTCCGTTCCTATGTCGAATCGTAAACCAAGGACATAGGAAAACTCAAGGATGGAAAAGTAGTTGCGAAGTACGTATCAGCCTTAGAGAGGCACTTCGCGGAAATACTGAACAACAACTCCAGTATGCCCATAGAAGGAATGTGGCAAAATATCAAAGATGGCATTACATCTGTAGCAGAGTATCACCTCCTCCTTGACAACAACCCCGGCGAAAAAGAAAAGATTGGTGCGACAACGAAAGCCAAGATGCCTTAGAGCGAAAAAATGAAGCTTACAAAATATTAACGGAACGGCCGATATGAGCCAAACAGGGCAAATATAATGATCTTAGACGATTTGAAAACAAAATATGCAGACATAAAAAATGGAAGCACAACAATGACGAAATTAAAATAAAAGGACGAACATTTTAAATTATACAACACAAGAGCTGCGTATTCCCTTGTTAAAAGGATGAAAGAGGGATACCAACCGAAAACGACTCTCTGCAAGGATGCAGAAGGGAAGATTCTAAGTAATGCGGAAGATATAAGATTAAGATGGGCGCAATACTTTGAACACCTTCTTAATCCGAGCACATCACCCGCACGAACAGCAGCAGCAGACACAATAGCAGGTATAACTGATGAAGGATCCGCTTTCCACACTCGAAGAAGTAAAAACAGTCCTGAGGAACCAACCAAACAACAAAGCACCGGGCACTGCTCAAATTCCAACTGAGCTTCTGAAAACCGGCGACACCTGCATAGCGCATCTCCTACTTAAATTAGTCACGGACATATGGACGCAGGAAACACTTTCTGAAGATTGACGCAAGAGCATCATATGTCAAATTTATAAAAAAGGTGACAAACTCTGCTGCGGAAACTACCGAGGAATATCTATGTTGTGTATGTCTTATAAAATCTTGACGAAAATTCTGGAAAAGAGAATTAAGCCCTATGCTGACAAAGTAATTGGTGAATACCAAGGTGGATTTAGAGCTGGACGATCGACCACGGACCAGATATTCTCAATTAAACAGGTGCTGGAAAATTGCTGGGAATATAATATTGATGTGCATCAGTTATTTGTTGACTTCAAATAAGCACACGACAGTATCGACAGGCGTGTGCTGTATAAAATCATGTTAGAGTTTGGAGTCCCATCGAAACTGGTTCGGCTAACAAGAATGACACTGACCGTGTCTTTGTCACGAGTCAGAGTAGGAAACGATTTGACTTCCAGTTTTAAAACAGACAACGGCCTTAAGCAAGGTGACATTCTCGCACCAATGTTGTTCAATTTGACACTCGAATATGTTGTCACTGCCAAGATTTTCTAACCGGAGCACGCGGTATCTGAACCGAGGTGGATGGAGGCAAAGCATTCAGGAGGCCAAGGTGCGATTTGGGCTGTAGCGCCATCGTAAGTAGGTGACAGTCCGTGGAACTCGCCGTTGTTCCTAGTTCCTAAAAAGTCAACAAAAAATGGTGAGCAAAAATGGAGGATTGTAATCGATTACGGGAAATTAAAGGTGACTATCAGTGATGCATTTTCTCTTCTACGTATGTAGGACGTTCTGAATCAATTGACAAATTCGTGTGTGTAGATCTTGGACATTGGCCCTTAATTGGCCCTAGGACTTGTTTATTCCTCTGGCTCAACTGTTCGCTTCCATCGACCTTCCTTAAGATTATAATTCATAGCTTCTCTTGTGGAATTTTGTTCTGGTTTCCACAAAGTGTGACCGATCCACTGCCGTTTCCGCCTTTGAATCTCAATGCCTATTTTAGTCTGTCCAGTTGTACTCCGAATTTCATCGTAGGAAATCACATCTGGCCAGAATATCTCTAAAATGCGTCGAGGGCATAGGATCACGAATGTTTACAGTTTCTTGGTATGCCTTACGGTTACTTTTCATGTAGTAAAACCATACAACAACACAGATTTGACGTATGCATCAGCTTCGTGTGAACGGAGATCTCTCTTAACCTCCAGAAAGGGAATAGGATACGCAAATAGAAAAGAGGAAAGAAAAAAATATTCGAAAGAAAGAAAAAAATAACGGTTCCTAGATACGGCACAAGAATCTTAACATTTATAGAAACAAAAAGATGTATGTGCATGTGTTTATTAAAGCGAAATAAAATTAGGTAATAAGAAAAATTAATATGAAAAAGAAAGCTTTGGAGAGACATCCAGGAGCCGGACCTTTCGCATTTCTTTCGTTACATTTGGATTTCTTTTTATCTTTTTTCTTATCAATTATTTTTCTTTCATTGCTGTGCTTTGCTTCACTTTTCAAAAGAAATTTATTATTTTTCAACTTACTTTTCCCCGGAATGCTCACCAATGTGAACGCGCACACGAGTACACGGTCTAACTTTTGCCTTCTCGTACAGTGAAATCTAGGCAGTCATTCATTTTCCGAACGTCAAGACTTTGAAACGATTTGCTAGCTAGTTTGTTTCCTAACAAGTACAACCTGAGGTGCTTGAAGAATAATGTCCTCCATTATTTTCGTCTCTATCCATCTTAATACTGCTTTGCATTAAAGGGTGACCCCCTAAGTTATACTTGGTGCCGCAAAAAAAAATCCCCCTCCCCCCTCCTCCCCCAGCAAATTTTTCCTGCTTTCGTTTTTGGCGGGCAGGCCAAACAACAGATTTTTTTCCATTCACGTCAGTTGTGGCGCCAACAAAATTGATTGCAGCGATGCCCTATTTAATTCCACTTTTTTTGTTAATTTACTTTATTATTTTAATAATAAAGTATTGTGATCGACTTGGGAAAAAAAAAAAATTTGGTACCCTGAAATTTTTTTTTTTCGGGTTTCATGACTAAAATAGTCTAAAAATGCAAAAAAAAAAATCCGTCTGTCTGTACGCCGTCCGCCGTCCGCCGTACGCCGACGTGTACGCTCAGCGCACATTAACTCCCAAACCCTTCAAGATAGAAAGTTCATTTTTGGAGGGATTGTAAATAGTTGCGGATCTCAGGCGGATACCAATTTTGGGGGGTGTAGGAGTTCAGCGGGAGACAGGGGGAGCGCTTAAGCCGAAAAATACGAATTCAAATATCTCAACCATGGTTACAGCTAGAAAGCTAAAAATCAACATACATATACAAGAGTTTGTGGGACAACTTTTAAAAATAATTTAATTTTTTTATCCATTGGGGTGCGAAAAGGGGGGGCTAAGAACTAATTGTCGGCCGAATTTTTTTTTTAAATGATTATACCTTCGAAACTACTTCCCATAAAAAATTGATATTTTGAGACCATTAAGATAGTATATATATCTACTAGAAGCAGTTTAGATAGAAGCTAATTAGTGAAAGGGGGAGGGTCAGGGGGGGTGTAAAGAAAAACACTTAAAAATTAACATCTCGACTGTCTCTTACGCTATGTAATTGAAACTTGAAATGTATACTAAACTTTACTAGCGACATATGAAAAAAATATAATATGTGGACATTATAGTAGTGGGGGGAAATGGGGAGCATTTCAAAAATGGCGCACTTTCCAAAACTACAAATCATCAAATCTCAAAATTGAGTACAGATATCAAATCAAAAATTTGTCAGATTGTAGAGCTATATAATCTTTAATTTTGGTAAAAAATTTAAGTTGGAGGGTGTAAGGGGAGGGAGGTGGAAAGCGAAAATGTTGAAAATTTTGAGTGATTTTTTTATGGCTCTGGTAAAAGATACAAAGTTTAAATTTTGCATGTCGACACAACTATTTAATATAGATAGACAAAAAATAGTAATTTGTTCCTAAATTGTTATGCTCCGAAGTGGGGGTCTAACGTGCACAAGGTGTTTCATGTGGAATGAAAAAAACACATAAACTGAAAATTTTTAAAAGTTTGAAATATTAAGTGGTCGAAAATTTTTAAAACTTCTACTCCCTCCCATACAAAATTATTTTTTCGACTATTTTTAAGAAATCAATTACCACCTAACTATCAAAAGCTATCAATTTGAAAGTTTGCAAAAAAACTTAGAAAAATAGTTGAAATAAAACTACGTTAAAAGTTTTGAAATCACACATGTCCTTCTACCCCCTCCCATACAAAAGTATGATTTCGACCAATTTCATTAAATCCACTAATAACCAACAAATTAAAAGCTACGAACTTGAAATTTTGTACGAGCACATAACAACAGAAAAGAAAGAAAATTCCATTACAAGTTTTACGATTCCCCTACCTCCTCTACCCCCTCCCATACAAAATTATTTTTTCGAGCATTATTAAGAAATCAGTTATCAGCTATCTCTTAAAAGCAATCAATTTCAAATTCTGCATGAAAACTTATAAAAATAACTCAAATGAAGTTGCTTTAAAAGTTTTGAAATCGCGCTTGCCGTTCTACCCCCTCCCATACAAAACTATGATTTCGACCAATTTCATTAAATCAACTAATAACTAACAAACTAAAAGCTACGAACTTGAAATTTGATACAAGCACCTTACAAGAGAAGCGAAATAAAACTACATATCAAATTTTACGATTCCCCTACCTTCTCTACCCCCTCCCATACAAATTTTCGGTTTCGTAAATGTAAAATACACCGAATTTTATGAAAATTCTATGCAATTTCGTCTATGAAACACATTCTATACAGAGAATATTGGACGTGATTCAAGTAATTATTAAAAAGCTGTTAACATCCACCCACCTTTACTATTACCCCTCCTCCTCCCCTCATAAAAACCCAAACTTGCAGAATCGAATGAAATATTGTTAAATTGACAACAGCCCTGCCCAAGAAATCCCTTTCACTTAGCTTTCCCTAACACTTTAACCTGCATATTGACTTTCCCATCATCCGCAATTTGTATCAAGAATAATAAAGTTTCGCCCGACTTGTTGGCAGTTTATTTTTTTTTTTTAATTATCATTTTGAGTGCTGTCTTACTGTAAGTTTTTTCTTCTTTGCAATAACATAATAATCCTACGTATTTAGAAACAAGTAAGAAAGAAGTTGAGGAAAGATGATCCGCAGCAACAAATATTTATGTACAACCCTGCTTGATGGATGAGGTTTTGGCTAGGCTCAATGTTGGTACACTTTGCAGATCTGAATCACCAGTTCTGTAAATGATAGTGTGTGCTTCTCGTGGATATGAACTTGGCTGGGCGCGGATCTAGAAAGATAATGAAAATGAAAAAGTCCGACTAAATTTATTTTATTCAACCTTCCCATTATTAAGCAAGATAAACCCTATCAGTTCACCTAAAACATTTGTACTAATTTTATTTATTTTTCAAATAAAAGAACTAAGCAATAAGGAAGAAAAGACATTTGAGCACAGCGTTTCCGATGGAGTTATGGAAGTCTTCGGTATCGTTTCATCATTTCATATTGCACAATTACAAGTGGGAATTAGCAAACCCGTACGATTGGGACAAGGCAAACATATTAAAGTAAGCGAACACCAAACAAGACTTATCGTTCTCTTTGAAGCTCACTAGCGATATCTTTTCTAGGTGAAAATCCATCAGGCATGTCCAGTTCAAGCCGATGGTGAACCATGGCTGCAACAGCCCTGTGAAATTCGCTTATCCGCCAGAGGTCAAGCGAAAATGTTAAAAAATCAAAATGAATCAAATATTTAAATGTGATAAAAGCATAAGGATATCTCTAAATGTCGTATATTTCCAGTGGATTTTTTTCCTCGGTTTAGGTAAGAAAGGTGAACAAACTAACTCTCGAATCATTTAATTGTAAGATAAGATGCGATCGCAATGCCAAAGAACTACTGTTTTTCTTTATAATCTTGTTGTACTTAACTTATATAACATACATGTTTATATATATACATCTATTTTTTGCTGAATATAATTATTATAAGTGTGAAAAATGTTTATCATTGATTAATATCAGCGTATAACTCAATTGCGCTAAAGCTAACAAAGTAGTAAGTAGGTCGGAAATCCGATGTCTGGAGATGATTTTTTAAGCTTTACAGATGTTTGCAGTACTCGTTTACGATGGAAACGGTATGCAAATGAAATTATAGAGCTACCAAACAAAGTACTATTTCCCTCAATAGAAAAAAATTTAAAATTAGAGAACATATGAAAATATTGCAAAGATTTTATTCTTGAAAGATCTTCAAGCTTTGAGGCGAGAGTGCGAGGCTCGATTGAATGAGAGACTCGAGTCAAATATATTTTATATCAAGTATCTTAATCTGGCAATACACATTATTGCGGATTAGCCTTTACTCAGGACGTACAATATTTTTGTTCGAATGAAAAATAAAACAAAGTCATTTATCTCGACAGCCATGCATCCTATCGAAAAACCGTATGAGGAAGAAACATTTGCAGCTTCTCTACAACTTTGTCATTACCATCGATCAGGTAAGAAGTAGATTTTTCACAATTTATTTTATTACTAATAACTTCCGTCATTTCCATCATTATCCAAGACTTGACGCATGCGCGAAATTGAAGAAAAAAGCGCATCGTGTGGACGTAGTTTCAACTTAATGTATGCGCTTTTATTCTAGAACGCATGCGCTTAACGAACGAAAATGAGGCATCGTTTTGACGTAGCATAAGGAGACTGCAAATCATTAACCCGAGTACTGCTTACGCAGCAGACGGATAATTCTCTGCCCGAGTCGTGGTCATCAATCATAACCACTACGTGTACCCAATTATTGGATTTTCCAACAGTAAAAAAATTCACAAATAACCACGAAGTAGCTGCTAATCTTTAGCCAGGTCAAAAATGTATCCTGTCCCTTGAAGAATAAAAGTCGATAAGAAATTATTAAAATATAACGGCTCAATATTATTTTAGTTTCGCTCCATCCTGAGAGCACGCACCTTCGCTTTAGATGTGTTTTATACAATTTGATAATTACAAAATACCTAGTCATGTTATAAATACTGACACAACTGTAAACCAGACGGTATTTCTTAAATACCGTAACGCACCCAAATATTAATATGTTATTTTTGACTGTTGGTATGTGTTTTGTTCACATGCCAGAAGAATTTAGTTTTGGTTCGTGATCATCATGGAGTGGACGGATAAAGAAAATCGTATCGTTTTCATAGGACTACACAAGTGTGGAATGGAAAAAGGTGACATTTTCCGCACACTCCGATCGCTTAATCTTTCACGAAGTTTTGTGTATCGTGCCATGAAATTGTTCATAGAGACCGGTAACGTAAATGGCCTCTAGCGATCCGGCCGAACTCGCACCGTTCGTATGCCGCAGGCCATCAAAGCAGTGCATGAACGAATTCGACGAAATCCCGTCCGCAAACAAAAAATCTTGGCTCGAGAGATGAACATCAAACCGATATCCATGAGTCGCATCATAAAAAAAGACTTGAGACTCGGGGCCTACAAACGGCAAACCGGACAATTGCTCAATCTGAAGTTGAAAGAAAATAGGAAGTCAAAATCAAAACTGCTACTCGCACAGCACGCTGGTGGGAATTTAAAAAAAAATTTCTATTTACCGACGAGAAAATTTTTACCGTTGTTAAGTTGTCGCTGAAAAAGGAACAAAAAGGTCATGACAATCATCGGGCATTACAGAATCCCATTGAACGCACTCATCGGTCGTAAATTCGGAAGTCGTGACGGAGATTTTTTTTTGCGGTCTGTTCTTGATCGGTCATTCGAGAGTGCTGTTGTGCGGTTCTTTATACTCATTTTCCTTCGGAAAAAAAAAAAATTTTAAATTATTCCCGTCATCCTTGTTCGAAAATAAAATGTTTCACGCGCAACGTAAAGCCTGCGTGCCAGCACCTGCGATTTGATCGAAATTTCGTTCCCGCGACGATCGCGAATCGATTGGCGTTTTTTTTTTATCGAGTGGCAATGTTAGTTAGCACCTGAGGGCATTGAAATTCGGTTGCAGTGGAAAAAGAAATTAAAATGAACGAAAGAGTAGAATAATAGAATTAAATAGCAAAAATTAAAATGAACGAAAGAGTATAATAATCGAATTAAATAACAAAAATTAAAATGAACGAAAGAGTATAATAAACGATGGAAATAAACAAAAAATTAAAATAAAGCTAAACAAATGCATGACATAAATAAGAAAGAGATAAAATGCATGAAAATTAATAATGAATGTAATAAACAAGAATTAAATTAAAACTAAACTAATAAGTTAAGTAACGAAGAGAGAAATAAAGTGCACGAAATATAAAAAAAAAAAAAAATTAAAAACAAAAAAAAAACAGACCATACATGACAGGACGAACGGACGGACGGATAAATACATCAAATTAATAGAAAAAGAAAAATTAAACCAAGTGAATAATGAACGTGATTCCTTCGTTCTCTCTTTTTTCGTGAGTCACCGCATTAGATGGGTAAGTCATAGCATACCTTAACATTCATTAAATTTATTTGTGGTGTCGTTCAATTTTTTTCTTTTTTTTGCCATAGAGGGTAAAGTTGTTCAGTTCCTTTTTTTTGGAGACAAGATGTTTAAAGGCTAAAGAGCCTTATTAAAGAATGAACCCGAGCGCATAGCTCCTTTTGCCCCGAACCTCGACATGGGGCCACGACAAATAATAATTCTTTTAAGGAAAGTCGTGGCTGAGGTAGGGAGGGCAGAGAGGGCGCTAAAAACCACCTTAGCGCCCTAACACAAATCACGAAGTCGGCAACTCCATCGCTTCATGGTCTTTCACGACCACTGGGGAAAATTATCCCAATTTTCACCCTAACCCGGAGTAAGCCGACACGAAATTTTGTTATACAGGCCATGGGTTTTATGGTCTGATTAAGGAACAAGTACCCCCCCCACACTGCCGTAGCTAGTCCCGGCCGCCAGCAAGCGTGTCGCTTCCGTTCCTTAGTCAGCCACCAATTCGGAAGTAGGAGGAATTGGCCCTTTTTTGTCCCGAACATTGACGTTTTCGTTTCCTTTCAGAATTATTTTGGCTTTAAGTCAAAATAATTCGTTCCGTCGGCCTAAAACATAACACCGTGCAGGAAAAGTTCAACAAACAGAATGATAGAGTGTATGCTCGCTCTTTCAAGGAAGCGTCTGAGGTAGTGTCACGAGTTCAAAAAGGGTACCACCCGGCCTCAGTTATGGTTTGGTGGAGGGTGTCCTATGATGGCGTCACCAAGCTTCATTTTTGCGAAAAAGGTGTAAAAACTGCGGTCAGAAACTACAAAGCAGATATTTTGGAACGTATTGTAAAGCCTCTCAACGAGTCCTTATTCAAAAACCAGCATTGGGTGTTCCAGCAGGACTCTACCACCCAGGCCTGGTTGAAAAACAATTTACCCGTGTTTATTAGCACTGAAGAATGGCCATCCGCCAGCCCAGACCTTAATCCTTTGGATTACAAGCTATGGTCCGTTTTGGAGGGCATGGTCTGCCACAAACGTCACCCCAATATTGAGTCCTTGAAAAAGGATCTAGAGGATGCAGTGGCCCATTTTCCCCCTATATGAAGTGCGTGCTGCGATCGATGACTGGCCAAGGCGACTTCGTGCATATGTGAAGGCCAATGGCGATCATTTTGAATAAATGTATTTATTTTTTATTTGTTATTTGAATAAACTGACAAAAAATTATGAAAATATCTCAAGCCGTTATTTTTTAATTTCCAAAAAACCGTGTATCAGGTATTTTTATTTGGTTTCAATTAAATTATAGATTCAATATATTCAGTATTTTTACTTCTACTACAATGACGCTACAGCCCAAATCGGGCCTTGGCTCAAGTATTATCCTATGTTAACATTTTTCATTGTTTATTGTGGAAGGGTTGTTAGACCTTTGCACAACCTTCTTTCTACGAATTTTTCATTTTCATAGATTAAGATGACCAAGGTATTCCCAACCGGCAGTGGGTTGGAATTATGCGTCACCAACAATACCAACAATTGCGCTGATCCACGTCGAAGTTTGAAATATTCGCTCTACATAAAACTATTAAAATTTTAAGAATAGTCAACACCAAAACGTTTGACATTTTTGCATTCCGACCTTATTTCTATGGCATTGTGCGGGCGTGTATGTACCTTATGTGTTTGTTAAGCTTCCACTTTATCTTGAATTCTCTAGTGAATGATGTGCATCGAAAGAATCCTTCGACTGAGATAATATTGATTTTTTGAGTGTTGTTTCTGGCGTGCAAGGACGATTCGTTTTGAGCAATATGCAGCAGATGGCGGACGTGTGTGAAGCTTATGTGCTCCCATTTCCGCTTAATGTTTTAAGTGCATGATGTGCAATGAAAATAAGTTACATGGAAATGAGGGCTTACAACAAAGTTACGGGTTTTCATGTGTTTTTAAAGAAGGCTTCTCTAGGCGGCTACCGCAAACACCATACATATGACTTGCTGTTCAAGTTCGATTCGTGTCGCATTTTCGACCTCCTGCGATAGAATGACTGCGCGGACTTCCACATGCGGAACCGTCGGTAAATGTTGATGAGGTGTGTTGTTGAAAACAGAATCGTATTCAAATTCCATTTCATATGAACTACAAACTTTCGAGTTTTCAAAGTCTGGCAATTTAGTGTCATTAGCAGCTTCTGCGGGACTGTCGAAAATCTATGATTTTTTTTTAAATGTTATCGTTATATACACCTCGACTAAGTCGTTACATTTGCCATTTCAGGTGCGTTTCTTGCGATATTGTTCGGTGATGGTATTCTCGCCCTCGCGGCGACAACGTTCCTTGTCTTCAAACTCGCGAAGCACTTTCTTAAGTTTGTCAAGATCTTCCATCTACAGCATTTTAGGCGTTTTGGATTGTAGAACTGCTAATTCAGCTATTTTATCTTCTCGGGCAAATCCACTCAATCGGCCCGTCTCACCTCGCAACCTTAACTTTAAAAATCTTTTTCGCTCAACAAAGATGCAAACAGTTTGTGTAAAACTCGGTAAGTATCTTATCCGTCGAATTGAATTGTCGCAGGAGGCACGGATTTCACCAACCCCAATGCCGTTAGATAGTTTGAAGGCACTATTCAAGCTACATTCCTGTTTCTCCAGGCGTTTCATCTGGCCGGGAGCAAAGGTAAGGATAAAATGTATGTGTGGTACTCCTTCAAATCGCAAATTACTACTTTAGCCATCAGCGGCTGTAGGACATCCTGCTTATAAATTCGGATCCCTTTCCCGATCGATATGGTTCCTTTACGTGCATTTTATTTTCGTTCATCATTAATGGCGCGACAGCCCAAATCGGGCTCTGGCCTCCTGAAGTCGTCGCCTCCAATCGTCTCGATCCAAAGACCGCGTCCTCCAGCTGCTAATTTTTAGAATGGCTTTGCTGTCTTCATCAACCGAGTCTTCCCATCGCTTGCGTGGTTTGCCTACTGGCCGGTTACCACTCGCTTTGCCTTTAAGAGCACGTTTGGGGATTCTTCTGTCTTCCATTCGCTCTACATGGCCAGCCCACTGCAGTTTACGTAACTTGATGAACGTTGAAGCTTCTGGCTCGTCGTAGAGTTGATACAACTCATGGTTGTATCTTATTCGCCATTCCGTTCCTTCCTTCACAGGTCCCAAAATTCTTCGGAGGACCTTTCTTTCGAATGCGTTAACTGCTTTTTCGGAAGTTCGCGTTAATGTCCACGTCTCGCTGCCATAACAGAGCACAGGTCGTATAATAGTTTTATAAATCCGCAGCTTATTGTTCCTTTGCACTTTCTTGGATTTCATTATTGGAAGTACCGAATAATACGTCTTATTTGCAAGTATTATCCGTCGTTTGATTTCGTCTGTTTCATTACTGTCCTTTGATAGATTAGCCCCAAGATATATGAAGTTGTCCACACTCTCCAAATTATATTCCGCAATTGTTATGTTTTGTCTGATTGGCGTTCTCCTTCTTGTTTGCGTCATTACTTTTGTTTTGCTTTCATTAATGCGCAACCCGACATCTTTTGCGGCGGAGTCAAGGTTGACAAATACCTCCTTAGCACTAGGGAAGGATCTTGCTAGAATGTTAATGTCGTCAGCGTATGCTACTAGTTGGGTGGACTTGAAGAGTAGTGTCCCGTTGGTGTCGACTGGGATTTTTCGGACGACATACTCTAGTGCCAAGTTGAAAAGCATAGGAGCTAGACCATCTCCCTGCTTTAAACCACATTCCGTTCGAAAGCTGGTTGTGGAATCGGTTTGTATTCTTACTTGGGATTCAGTGTTCGTCATTGTGAGTCTTGTTAGTCGGACTAGTTTTGGAGGAATTCCAAAGTCAAGCATGATTTGGTACAGTACGCTCCTGTCGATACTGTCGTATGCTTGTTTAAAATCTACGAATATTTGGTGCACGTCTGTGTTATATTCCCAGCATTTCTCAAGCACCTGTTTCACCGAGAATATCTGGTCTGTTGTAGATCGTCCGGTTCTGAATCCGCCTTGGTATTCGCCAATTATTTGATTAGTATAGGGCTTAAGACGACGTTCAATAATTTTTGTCAGTATTTTATAGGACGTACACAACAATGATATACCTCTGTAGTTCTCACAGCAGAGTTTGTCTCCTTTCTTGTAAATTGGACATATAATGCTTTTTCGCCAGTCGTCGGGTATGATTTCCTCTGTCCAAATTTTGCATATCATGCTGTGCAGTATTTCAGCGACACAGTTTCCACCGTTTTTCAGAAGTTCAACTGGTATTTCGTCAATTCCCGGCGCTTTGTTTCGTTTTTGGTCACCTAGGGCTGCTTTGATTTCAGGAATTGTGGGTGGTGTCGATGATGGTTCATCTTCGTCAGTTGAGGCTTGAATTGAAATGTTGTCTGTCGTTATCGGTGCTACTGGGATGGGATTCACAAGATGTTCGAAGTATGAAGCCCATCTCCTTTTGATTTCTTCTGTGTCGCTGATGATATTGCCCTCTGCGTCTTTGCAGAGACTGGTTTTTGGTTTATATCCCTTTTTCAAGTCTTTTACTATGGCGTATGCGTCCCGCGTATTATTTTTTCTCATGTCGTCGTCCATTTTTTGTATCTTGTCATTATGGTACTTCCTTTGTTTTCGTCTGCAGGTCTTTTTCGCATATCGCCTAAGCTCGTCTATCTTTCTTTTTTGGCTCGTGTTGGTCGTTCAGTAAAAATTTTGTAAGCCTCGTTCTTTCTATCTATTGTGTCGCGACATTCTTGGTCGAACCAATCATTACTTTTTCGCCGTGCTTGATATCCTAATACCTCTTCCGCGGAGGATTTGATGCCGTCTCGTATTTTCATCAACGCATTATCCACTGGCATATTTTGGATATTTTCATATATTGGTGTCAGGTGTTTATTACATGCTAGCATGTAAGCCTGCGCCACCGTTTCGTCGTTAAGCTTGTCGACATTGAATTTGCGAGCTCTACTCGTTTTCGAATACCCACGACAAGCTATTTTGCATCGATACTTAGCTCTGACTAGATAGTGATCAGAGTCACAATTCGCACCGCGGAGAGTTCGTACATCAAGTATGCTGGAAGCAGCCCTTTTCTCAATAAGAACGTGGTCTATTTGGTTGAAGGTGTGACCATCTGGTGATGCCCACGTTCGTTTGTGAATATCGCAATGTGGGAAGCACGTAGAGCTTACTATGATATTTTTGCTGCTTGCGAAATCAATAAGACGTTGGCCATTGTCGTTGGTTATGTCATGGAGACTGTGCCCTCCTGTTGTTCCTCTATGAGCCTCCTCCTTTCCGACTTTTGCATTAAAATCCCCTAAGACAATCTTTAGGTCATTCGAGGGCAGTGAGTCATAGGTTGTCTCTAGGGTGGCAAAAAATTCGTCTTTAGTTACATCGTCCTTGTCTTCTGTTGGTGCGTGAACGTTGATCAACCAAGTGTTGAAAAATTTAGTCTTTATTCGGATTGCACACAATCTTTCACTTATTGGTTTGAAGCTCGTGACCTGCTGTTTAAATTTTTTGTCAACGACAAAAGCGACTCCAAACTCTCTGCTTCCCGACAATTTTCCCCTTGGATAGATTGTGTGTGATTTCATGTCCATGATTTCGCTACCGAACCATTTCGTTTCTTGGATGGCAGTTATGTTGATGTTGTGTTTTGCCACTTCTTCGAGAAACTCTTTCAGAGCTCCTGTCCTAAATAAGGATCGAACATTCCAAGATCCAATAGAGTAGTCCATTTTTCGTTTGCGGGGTCGTTGCCGTTGAGTCCATCCTTTCCGAGGCTGTTCTTCAGGTTTCTGGACAGTGTTCTTTTTCCGGTGATGCGTTGTCGGCGCCTTGCCCAACCCCCGACCTGGAGGACCGGTCCTACTTATTTATTACACCCTAGTAGAAAAAGGGTGGGAGTTTTGAGCTAAATATGACATGCTGGAGTTGTCACAGCTATGCTGCAAGTCCAACTATGTCATACTTTTTGCCTACTTCCTGAGACGCACTGGTGTTACTGGCCATTCAGGTTAACTCCATGTACCCTCCTCCTTTCTCAACTCGGGCTTGGGACCGTCTATGGCGGAGTTTTTATTTTCGTTCAGGGTCTTAAATTTGCCATGGGACATGCATTTCTCGTCAATTTTGCCTTTAAAGTTTTTATAATGCGACGTAATGGTAATGGTTTCTTCTTGGCAAGCAGTAAGCGAAGGTTCCGCAACAAATCCTATGGACTGTAATTGCCGAGCATCGATCTGAACCCCTTCGAAACAGCAAAAAACCATTCACAAGAAACATGGGTGTGATCGCCGCATAGTACAATGGCTCCATATTTTGGAAATATGCCTTAATCTCCTGTCTGCATAACGAAGATAAAATCACGTTCCATTTTATGGTGTAGCAGTCGTGGTTGACCGTGTTCTACCTCCATTCTTCGAATTTATCCTTCGAATAGAACGAGAGCTCTTCCTCCCCTAAACTAGCCTCAACAATAGGTGTGATCATGAAGTGGACGAAGAGTTAGCCAACAGCTGAGGCCAAAATTTGTCAAACAAATTTACAATGCCTTTATATGAAGTCCATCCTCATCAGAATGACCATCAATGGCGCGACAGCCATGACCTCTTGAAGTCGTCCCCTCCAATGGTCTCGATCTAAAGACCGCGTCCTCCAGCCGCTAATTTTTAAGATTCCTTTGCTGTCTTCATCAACCGAGAGACTTTGCTTTTGAGAGCACGTTTGGGGACCCTTCTGTCTTCCGTTCGCTCTACATGGCCAGCCCACTGCAATTTACGTAGCTTGATGAGCGTTGCTTATACATGAACAGATGTACCATAGTTATGAGTTAGAAACGTTGGCGGTTGTAGAGTCCGTAAGGCGTTTCCGAGTGTATTTAGTCGGAATACACTTTAAGGTGGTAACTGACTGTGTGGCGATTAGGGGGCGTTGTTAAAGAAGGACTTAGTTCCTCGCATTGCTAGATGGTGGCTGGCTATGCAGGAATTTGATATGGAAGTTGAATATCGACCTGGCGCAAGAATGCAACACGTAGACGCACTTAGTCGAAACGCATTGGCGATGGAGGGAGAATTAGCGCACATCAATGTTGTGACGATAGGAGAGCAGAATTGGTTTTTGACCGTTCAGCTCCAAGATCCTAAGGCGCTAGGAATCGTAAAGGCCTTGATGGAAGAACCACCCACTGCTGAGGTAGTGGTGAGCTACAAAATGAAAGGCGGGCGTCTATATCGAAAGACATTATATGGCGATAGGCTGTATGTCCCTGCGTTGGCGAGATTTAATCTAATACATAAACACCATGATGAGGTGAGACATCCGGGCTATGAAAGGTGTTTGAAATTGGTTCAGGTGACTTATTGGTTTCCGAAAATGAGGCGTTTCATTTATAAATATGTAAAGTCGTGCTTAAGGTGCTCATTCGCAAAAGATGATTATGGGCGAGCCGAAGGGTTTCTTAATCCTTTGGAACGGCGGGCGGTACCGTTCGACACGGTACACATAGACCATTTGGGTCCGTTTACAAAAAGTGTGAAGGGAAATTCCTATCTATTAGTATTGATAGATGGATTCACGAAGTTTGTTCTGGCACGTGCGACGAAGACTCTAAGATCCACCGAAGCGGTGTTAAGATTGAAAGAGATCTTCTCTGAATATGGTTACCCGAGGCGTATCATTAGTGATCAGCGTCTGGCGTTCACTAGTCGAGTGTTTAAGGATTTGGTAGAGGAGAAAGGCCTTAAACATGTCCTCAATGCGATAGCCACACCGAGGGCGAATGGCCAGGTGGAAAGGTCGAACCGTACTATTATAGAGGCGTTGGCGGCTGGTGTGGAAAATGAAGCACGGTGGGATAATGCGCTTCCTGATATTGTGTGGGGTTTAAACAGCACAATCAGTGCCAGTACGCGTTATTCTTCGGCTCAGTTGTTGTTCTCCCATGGAAGTCGCGGTGTAATAGCAGACGTGGCGAGTGGCGAGCTAACTAGCGAGGCGAGAGCTTTGGGCGATGAGACTCGGTCTAGGAAGAAAGACCCTCTCACTGAAAGCTTGAAGGGCGAGGTCGGTGATGACCTGACGGACATGGCGAACGAAGTCCGAGATGCTGAAATTGGTCAATGCGAGGCGACGGCGTCCTCCAGCATCGAGGCGCGGAAGCGATCGGGTGACGATTCGTTTGCTTCCGGGCCTAACAAAAGGCTATTACTGGACCGCGCAAAGGCGAATGGAAATACCACTACGGCGGCAAGTCGAATGAAAGCACGATATGACCAAAGGCGTAAGAGGGCAGCCAAGTATGTACGAGACGATCTTGTACTGTGGCGACAGGCGGCTACTAACAAGGCGGGTGTAGGTGTTGGTACGAAATTGGCTAACAAATATGATGGGCTTTTTCGAGTTGTCAAGGCGTTACAAAATGACCAATATATTATAGAGTCGATTAAGGGCGTACGGGGATATAAACGATATGAGGCGTTAGTGGCGGTCGACTCTCTTCGGAAATATCATGGCGTTAATGAAATGGATAGGATAGACGATAGAGAGTGGCGAAGAAGTTGATAGGCTCGACTTAATAGATTTACTCGAGTCTTAGAGCTTAAATAAAATTGGCGCTGGCGTACCGGCGATAAAAATTAATGAGGACGTTGTCTTTCAGGAAGGCCGAATGGAAAGAGATCCCGACTAAGCGCTACTGGGAATAAGGACGGCGGCCGGTGCTGAACACAGCGGCGGCGAATGTGCGTAGAGTTGGCGACAGCCAGTCAGTCTTAGAATATCTCTTGGCTAAGTAATAATAAAATGGCGTGTTTAAAACTTAATCCTTCTGTGCGTTTTATTCTTGAAGACCTTTTTTTTTGATAGTTTAGCGGTTGTAATAAATGCAATTCCAGCACTCTCAAGGAAAAATTAGAATTTGCATTTATACCTCTCTGGTTCCAAGCCCGTCAATTGTGTTTGTCCTTCTTCGCTTTACAACAATCGACACCACAAAGTTGGTAATACCAAGTAGCGAAAGAATCTTCGGCGGCGGAAAAAGATTTCAAGTTTTTTTTTTAACTAGCGAGAACGTTCACTAAACTGAGAGATTAAGGCGTAGCATATTGTACGTAATATTTTCTATTTCACCGCACTACTTTCTACCATTTCATTAATTTCAATTTGCTGTCATTCGTGAATAAATAAATAACTAATGCGTGAGACATTTATTTGCCTCTCTCTTTGCCACGCGTGTGATCCGGTCTCGCGTGTGATCCGGTCCCGCGTGTGATCCGGTCCCGCGTGTGATCCGGTCCCGCGTGTGATCCGGTCTCGCGTGTGATCCGGACCCGCGTGTGATCCGTGTCCGTCATAGGCGAGCGGCTTGAACAACACTTTAAAACACTTCTTCTTATTGTCTGAAAGATAAGACGATTTTCCGTCATAATTGTATTTATGCGACGAAGCAGTTGATACGATAGTAACGTCGAAATGTTAATCAACGCGACAGAAAATATGAAATTTTGCAGAGGCGGCGGCGTGATGATAAGGCCAGTTTGCATCCATCAAACGTTCTTGCAGAAAATATCGACTGCTCATTTCCAATTCGCAGTCGATGGTAAAACACCAATTCACGTCCCACCGGTTGAATCTTTCACGTAACTCTCAAAAACGATTTCTGAAATAGCAAAGACAACAACGCAATTCTCTATTTTTTAATTATATGTAATTTTCAGTTTATTTTTGTGCCATACGCAAGCGTACGGCGGCCTAAATGTAAAGCATTAATTTGCAGGTTTTACTTAACACAATTTTTCAAGAGGTTGGAGGAGAATAACACCGGAAATGTAACTTTTCGAACTTCGCTTACATTCTGCGTTATTTTTGTTGGCTTTCCATTGAAATGTTTTATCGGTAGAGAATTGTGTAATTAAAATGAAATGAAACGGAGACGGGGCACGCGCACACGTCTCCAGCCTTAGAGCATAGTGAGCTCCATAATGGCATTGACGATATCGTTGCCGTTATTTTTAAGGGCTCGAATAGCTTTAGCGCGGGTTGTGTTCGCCTGTGATATGACAAGCTCGATATCCTTCTCATCGACGCCTGTCTCGTCCACGTCCTCCTCGTCTTCTTCGGCGATCGGTGCAACGAACGTCGCAGTGCCGACGGTATCCGAAGCTCCGGGTGTGGTTTCGGGTGCCTTGAATTTCTCGGCGGCCGCAACTTGAGCCTGTTGCGACAAATCCTCGATTTTTGCTTCGCCGAAAATAATGTAGGTGTCACTGTGCGGGTTCTTGTAGACATCCGGATTGTTGATGACGAACAAAATGTTTTTCGATTTGCGAATCGTCACCCGATTGACGCCTTGAATTTGTTTAAGTCCGAGCTTAAGCATGATCTTACGAGCCTTCTTTTCGCCTCGGGATTGCTTCGCTTTCGAGACCATGTCCATGGGGAGACCGGTTACGCCACCGCCCAATTGTGTTGTAGCATTGGTAGCGTCCTCCAACTCGGGGATGGTGTCCTCATCTTCCGATTCGCAGTCGCTGGCATCGTCTTCAATCCGAACCTCGGACTCAAGGGCAGCAGCGCTGGGAGCGGCGTCTTTCTTCAATTCAGTTAATTCAGGCATTTTATTCTGAAATAACGGAAAAAATCGATGATTATTACTTAAACACTGCGCTGCGTATTAGAAAAATTTCTAGAAAGATCAGTTCGCGGGGGTAGAAAAATGTTGGTCGGCCTCCGACTTTGGGACCGGCTTGAAAAGTGAAAGTGGTAAGAAAATGAAGCTGAGAAATCTACGGATAATGTAGCGATAGATTTCTTAACGCGAATTGAAAAGCACTTTCAATCGCGATTATCTGAATATTTGCGGATGAACTTGCCTTTAAATCCACACACGGATGACAGATTTCAAAAGTTTTTGACAAGGAGATTTTTTTTCATAGAATTTTATTCAGTTGGTTAACCTGCATAATTCAGCGATGTGGAGTTACTGCGACATCTCGTGTTGAGAACCAGCAGTAAAGAAACCGGAACTGTTGCTTGGCATCGTGTGTTGTGAACGTTAATTTTGAATTGATTATAAAAAATTGATGAAATTGGATCCTACTCTTAATATCCAGTATTTTAAGTTCTGTTGCTATTATTTAATCAATTTTGTTGGATAAATAATAGCAACAGAAAAGCAAAATAACTTAAGATATTTTTTCTTGCGTAATTTAAGTTTTCTTTCATTCATCTTTTGCATTGTTCATTTATTTATCATCGCAAGATAATTAGTTACATAATAAACTGCTTAATTTAATTTTTTCTAATTAAAACACAGTTTATTGTCCAGTAGTAGGCCGAAGTCCTCTATTTGATCAACACGGTGTAGTTGAGTTCCACTTAGGATATTAGTCATGGTGATATGAGGATGATTTACGTGCGAAGTTTGACATTAAGCTCTAATTTGTTCTGACTGCACCAAAGATCTTGCACAATAAGCTTAGATTGCAGGACTGCGGCATGTGCGAGCGAGGTTATGACATGATATATTTTCGGATCATCAGCGTACATCAGATGTGAAACATTTTCCAATACTTCTGACAGATCTGAAATGAAAACATTAAATAAGAGTGGTCCCAAGTGACTTCCTTGGGGTACCCCAGAGGACACTAGTATTTCCTTGGAAATAAAATCTTGAAACTTAACCAATTGAGTTTTATTATCAAGATGGGATTTAAGCCAGTCAAGTAAGGATCCTGTCAAACCAATTTTTTTTAGCTTTAAAATCAGGACATTGTGATCAACTCGGTCTAACGCTTTGCTAAAGTTGTTGTGTGTGATGGGTCTGACGCGCCCTGCAGCAACACCAACACCTCTGCTACACACCGTGGACACAGTTTCAGTTCTGCTGTCAATCTAACCACTTGTCCATGCTTTCTCTAATCTTTTTTAAAAATATATTTACTTTCAAAAAGAAAAAAATATTGAAATTCTTGAAATAGTTGCATAACAAAACGCCGAGTCGACTCTAGATCGTGAATATTAATTATTCCACACTTCTCAACAAGATTGATGATCTGATGGAGAGTAATAAATTTCTTGCAAATCAGTAACAAGAAGCTACATCGATGCTGAAAGACACAATAAAAGACATCAAACAACTGAATAAACGAATTTGTGACCTTTAAGATGAAGTTAATAAGAAGGACGAACGGATACAAGGGTTGGAATCCAAATGCAACTGGTTGGAGCAAAAGAACAACGAGAAGAAGGTGGAAAACGGTTTATTTAATCTTGTAAACACGGAAAACATTGCTTTCAAAAGTCAGCAACTATTGGTAAAATTGCGAGTAGATCAGAAAGAGGGCATAGCTAATACCTACATTCGCTCCAGAAAGGACAATAAAACAGCTATCGTCGTGATAGAATTCAAAGAAGCTATCGAGTGTATACAAAGGCGTGGGAAAACGTTATCGAAGATGAAACGGTCTACGTGAATGAGTGCCTTACAGCTTACGACCGTAAACTGTTCTGGGAGGCTAAAACAAAGGTGAAGTTAAACAACTACAAGTACGTATGGTTTAAAAATGGCAACATATTCTGTAGGAAAAATGAAGGCGACACTCCTAAAATGGTGAAAACAGATCGTGATCTAGCTTTTTTAGTTTAATTAGGACTCCATTAAAGCAAATTAAATATCTTTCTGTCATCACATTCATGTATTTATTAGTATATATTGTTGCGAGCTAGGGGATCGCCAGATTTCAAAGGAAACTCAATTCGTTTAAAAATATAAGGATAATTTATTTAATTGCACTTTTTCACAATTTCTCGATCACTTTGCCTTTCACAACACTGTCGCGTGTAATACTATCGCTTTCTTGTACCGGTTCGCGTTCTTCCACCGATAGGTGTCGGTCTATGACTAATTCTTGTCTGAAAGCTGCGGTATTTATATTGGGTTTTTCCCAATTCTCGAACCTTGTGGTGTATTCTTCGGGTGGGTATGTGTCTTCGAGAAGTTACTAGAATCTTTTACTATGGCCCTCTACATGTTGGAAGAATATTCTATAAAGTTCTGGCAAATTTGAGAGAGATCATTGCCAGATCTATAACGATACTAGAAGATTATTCGAAAACTTTCTTTTAAGTAGAGAAAGTTCATATTGCGTGATGGCCAGATCCATCACATTACCCTCTCCTTAGTCCCTGTTCGTCCCGAACAGAGTCATTCACTTCCGCAATGGCACCGTGGTACTTTGTTAGTCGGTCGAGATGTACCACTTTCATTTTTGTACGGGGTTTTTGATGTAATTGAATCCGATAGACGACATCGTTTAACCGGTTGATGATCTGGTAAGGGCCTTCCCAGTTGCGCTGTAGTTTCGGCGATCTGCCCTTCTGTCGTTTGGGATTGTATAGCCAAACTAAATCACCCTCTTGGAATCCTGATGAATTCGCCCGTTGATCATACCTCGTCTTCATGCGGTCGGTCGCCAAATCAATTTTATCTCTGACCAGGTTATAAATTGTGTTTAGTCGACATCGAAGATCCGAGACGTAATCTTTGGCATTCGTTGGTTGGTCTGGTGGCACTCCAAACATTAATTCCGCAGGGACTCGAATATTCCTTCCGAAAATGACTCGGGACGGGGTTTCTCCTGTTGTTGAATGCACCGATGTTCTGTAGGCCATTAAAAATAGAGGGATGTGCTGATCCCAGTCCTGTTGCCTCTCGCTGACGAGTTTGGATAGGTTTGAGTTCAATGTCCTATTGAAACGTTCCACCATTCCATCGGACTGTGGATGTAATGGAGTTGTCCTGGTTTTGTTTATTCCCAGCATTTGGCACACGTGTTTGAATATTTGAGATTCAAAATTGCGCCCTTGATCGGAGTGTAGTTCACGTGGAGCTCCAAATCTGCTCACCCAGTTGGTAACAATTTGTTCGGCGACGGTTACTGCTTCTTGGTTTGGAATTGCGTAGGCTTCAGGCCACTTGCTGAAATAATCAATGACCACTAGAATGTAGCGATTACCATTTTCTGATTCCGGAAATGGTCCAGCAATATCCACAGCAATTCTCTCAAATGGGACTCCCACGTTGTATTGTTGCATTTCTCCCCTGGATCTGCGGTGTGGGCCCTGACTTGATGCACACGTAGTACATTTACGGCACCAATTTTCGACATCATCTCGGAGATGGATCCAATAGAACCTTTCTCGTATCTTTGCCAAGGTTCTATTTACACCCAAATGCCCACCGGAGGTACCTCCATGATATTCCTTCAAAACCTCCTCGACTTTACAATGCGGGACGATGGTTTGCATGTGATACGACTTTCCGTCAGCGTTTTCCCATTTCCGTTTTAATAATCCGCCGTCTAGGTGAAGGGAGTTCCATTGTGCCCAATAACACTTCAGGGTTTCGCTGAATTGTGAGATGTCTTTCCACTCAGGCCGTTTCATTTCGTCCTTCCATGCCATGATCGGTGAAATATCTGGATCTTTACGTTGGGCATCTTCCAGTTCTTGCTGATTCCATCCAGTCTTTGGTTCGGTCGTTATCCTCTGAATGGTTTCTCCGGCCTCTTTTCCTTCTACACGGTGGCAATGCTTGCAGTTCGGTGGACAAGGACGACGTGAAAGCGCATCGGCATTACCGTGGATTCTTCCTCTTCGATGAACAATCTCGAAATCGTAGGATTCGAGCCTTTCGATCCATCTGGCTACTTGGCCTTCGGGGTTCTTAAACTGAAGTAGCCATTTAAGCGATGCGTGATCCGTTCGAAGAAGGAACTTTTGACCATAGAGATATTTGTGAAAATGTTTTGCTGCTTCTACTATGGCTAGTAGCTCTCGGCGAGTTACGCAATAGTTCCTTTCTGCTTTTGAGAGTACTCGGCTGTAGTATGATAGCACTCTCTCCTGGCCGTCGATCTCCTGTGATAGCACTGCTCCAATACCGACATTGCTGGCGTCAGTGTCTATGATGAAACCGTAACCTGGTTTTGGGTACGCCAGAACTGGGGAGTCGCAGAGTTGGTCTTTTATTTTCTCAAATGCTTCCTGGCACTGTTGACTCCATGTAAATGACTTTCCTTTTTCCGTTAACTGATGCAGACATTTCGCCGTGTTGGCAAAGTTTTTTACGAATCGACGGTAATATGTCGCTAAGCCTAGGAAGCTGCGCAACTAGTGTTTATCACTCGGAGTAGGCCAATTTTTTACCGCCAGTATCTTCTCCGGATCCGTCTTTACGCCATCAGCTGAAACGATGTGACCCAAGTACTTGACTTCTGCACTAAACAAAGTGCACTTTTTCGGACTCAGCTTTAATTTTGCCGCTCGCAGTCGCTGGAAGACTTCCTGTAGATTTTTTAGATGTTCCTTGAATGTTTTGCCGATAACGATCACATCATCCAGGTAAACGAGACAAGTTTTCCAGCTCAGGCCACGCAAAACGAATTCCATTAGTCTTTCAAACGTGGCTGGAGCATTGCACAGGCCAAATGGCATTACGATGAACTGCCACAGTCCACTGCCGACAGAGAATGCTGTTTTCTCTCTGTCTTTTTCATCTATCTCCACCTGCCAGTAACCACTTTTCAGATCCAACGTTGAGAACCATTTAGCATCAGTCAGGGTGTCCATGATATCGTCGATTCTTGGTAGTGGATAGCTATCCTTTTTCGTAACATCATTCAGTCGCCTGTAGTCCACACAAAAACGGGTACTGCCATCCTTCTTCTTTACCAGCACCACTGGCGATATCCACGGGCTCTTTGATTCTTCGATGATTCCCTGCTGCTCCATAGTTTTAACCATTGAATTTACTTCTCCTTGTTTTGCTAACGGTACTCTTCTTGGAGGTTGACGTATCGGTGTAGCACTTCCGGTATCTATGCGATGTTTCACTAAGTTTGTTCTGCCATAGTCGTCATCACCGGTGGAAAAGACGTCGCTGAATCGTTCGATTAGATCTACTGCTTGCTTGTGTTGTTCCCCTCTAAGGTTGCTTGACTGAAGAAGTGTTGATGTTACACTGTCCCTCCTTCTTGGCTTATTTTTAGAGGGTACGTCATGTGGTTTTGCCTTGTCGATACTCGTCACCGCCGATATTGGTTCACAGCTGCCAATCACATCTCCTTTCTTTACGCTGGTAGTGCTGTCCGAAACGTTGAGGACTCTTATTGGTACCATCATCTTCTCATTCCTTTTTACGAGTGTTTTTCCTAGTATCAGACTTCGTAATGCAGGTGTCGTTTCCGGTTCTATGAGGTAGAATCCGTGGTTCCCGGGATCACCATCGAGCTCTGCCCAAATAACATTCTCAGATGACTTTGGTATGTCCGCATCTTCGCATAATACAACTCGCAGCTTTGTTGTTTTGGAGGATGTTATTTCCATCGGGATTTCAATATTCCGCCACTTCATTATTCGTTGTCCTAAGTCCAGCTGGATACCGTGTGGTTTCAGAAAATCCATTCCAAGGATACACTCATCGGTAATGTCAGCTACCACGAATACATGCGAGAAGGTCAAATCCCCAAGTTGTATGTCACGAGCTATTTCTCCATGGACCGTTGTAGTTTCTCCTGTAGCGGTGCGAAGTGCGTACTTCTTGGTGTTGTGAAGCCAAGTACGATCTACGAGGTCAGATCTTAGCACTGACCGTGTTGCGCCTGTGTCGACTGTTATGATGCAGTTTAATTTGTCGACTCGACCACTCATACATAAGTCGTTTTCACAACGATGTAGTCGAGAAACTGCGATGATGGTTCCGGGGGCGTCGATTCTACCAGCCAACTTCTGCCCCATGAAGTTGGCCTTTACTCGTTTCCCGGACTGTCATTAGGCGAAGCGTGATCTCGTGACGGTTCGCCCCTTCCTCATCTTTGTTTAGCAGCGCAGCCGGAACAGTAGTTGATCGCTTTTCTGGGTTTGCGGCAGTCGCGTCTTAAGTGTCCTGCCTGTCCACAATTCCAGCATCGGGGAGCACCAGATCCTTCGCTCCGCTTGGTGTACTCGGCTTTCTGGCACACACATTCTTCTACTATTTCTCGAACTCGATAGTTACTCCGCGAGCTTTGCTTGGCAGCTTCGAACGTCAGCCCATATACTAAGGCTTCGCCAATCGTTTTCTTACCTGCCAGTTTTAACGCCTGTTGCAGCTCTCTGTCCTGTACAGCATTGTTAAATGCAAAAACCGCTGTATCGTTGCGTTGCTCTGTTTGCGCATTAGGCAGCGATAATAGTGTGAGTCGTTCAATATCGCGTGCCAGCTCTTGAAGTGTTTCACCATTCTTTTGAGTTCGGTTGTACAGTTGAGTTTTGTAGATCTCTCGCATGTGGTCACTGCCGTAATGAAGATCCAATGTCCGGACTAACGTTGAAAAATCTTGTTGTTGATCCTGCGGAATCGTTTGAAGAACTTCTGCTGGTGGACCTCTTAACGCCAATATAAGAGCCGTTCCTCGTTCCAGATAATTCCAATGGTTGTTTCTTGCGGCAGCCTCAAATTGGGTCTTATAAATAGCCCACGGTGTTTGTCCATCGAAGATTGGAGCCTTGAGACCCTTGTGCGCAACATGCTCTGTCTTGATGACTCCGGTCGCTTTTACATTATCGAAGTCCTTTTTTAGGCGTTCGACTTCTTCTTCGAAGACTCGAAGTTTCTTCTCTACGTTTTCTTCTATTGCTTTACCCATGGTGTCTATTTTATTATTTTGTAGTTCCAATTTATGGTTGAGGTCCCTTGAGGTCTCATCTAATTTCTGGTTAATGTCCGCAGATTGTTGCTCTAGTTTCTGATTAATGTCCGCAGATTGTTGCTTAATGTCCACCGATTGTTGTTCAAATTTCTGATGCATGTCCGCTGATTGTTGTTCTAATTTCCGATTCATGTCCGTTGTCACAGCTGATTGTTGTTCTAATTTCTGATTAATGTCTGCTGATTGTTGATCCAATTTGTGCATCATTTGTTGCATTAACTGTGTCAGAGCATTCGATGCACCAGAACACTCCTCTGCACGAGTTTCTTCGATTTGGAACTCAAAACTATCTGCATTCTCACCCTCAGCCTCAAGTGTCTCGATCATACGGCTGACAAGTTCAGACTTGCTCCCTGTTGTAGATAACTCGCGTCTACTGAGCTCTTCCTTCAGCTCCGTTACTTTTAAGTCTTTTAAATAACGCGGCATTTTCACTTAAATTCACGTCACTGCTCACTAAATCACTCGAGATTATTCGATTTCACAAAATTCTCACTGTCCGTTCGAGAATTTTAGTTCCGCGATTTTACTTCGCTAATTAAAGTCACTGCTCACTAAATCACTCGAGATTATTTGATTTCACAAAATTCTCACTGTCCGTTCGAGAATTTTAGTTCCACGATTTTACTTCGCTAATTAAAGTCACTGTTCACTAGAGCACTCGAGAATATTCGATTTCAGAAAATTCTCACTGTCCGTTCGAGAATTTTAGTTTCACTTTTTCCGCTCTCACAAAATTATCCGTTCCGAGAATTTTTAATTTCACTCGCGATTTTTAACCCGAATTTATCCTTGAAATCCCACTTCTGACACCAATTGTTGCGAGCTAGGGGATCGCCAGATTTCAAAGGAAACTCAATTCGTTTAAAAATATAAGGATAATTTATTTAATTGCACTTTTTCACAATTTCTCGATCACTTTGCCTTTCACAACACTGTCGCGTGTAATACTATCGCTTTCTTGTACCGGTTCGCGTTCTTCCACCGATAGGTGTCGGTCTATGACTAATTCTTGTCTGAAAGCTGCGGTATTTATATTGGGTTTTTTCCCAATTCTCGAACCTTGTGGTGTATTCTTCGGGTGGGTATGTGTCTTCGAGAAGTTACTAGAATCTTTTACTATGGCCCTCTACATGTTGGAAGAATATTCTATAAAGTTCTGGCAAATTTGAGAGAGATCATTGCCAGATCTATAACGATACTAGAAGATTATTCGAAAACTTTCTTTTAAGTAGAGAAAGTTCATATTGCGTGATGGCCAGATCCATCACAATATATTATGCTTGCATTTATTTTATATCCAAACTCACATACAATTTATTATCGATATTTATCAAGTTTATCTATTATCAGCGAAATCTAAAACTGTAAATTATTGAACGAGTGAAAAGCAAGGAGGATATATATATATATTTTTTTTGTAGTGATGGGACATTTGAAGTGCATGAATGGGACATTTGTACCACTTCTTGTATGAGTAACCCAACACTAACTATCACTCAAAAATCTGAAAACCGGATGTCCGTGTGTATACTCTCTAGCTCGAGAGCGCGTTGTGCTAGAAAGCTACAATTTTATACACGTCATTTTTGACAAAAAACTAAGGTCAAGTTCGTGTACGATTTATAATAATTAAATTTGCTTAAAAACTATAAGAGCTAATAATTTAAATGGCGGTCACACAACGCTGGTTACCAGCCACTGGTGGCTAGCAGCGCTGATAAAATAGAACGATCTCTACTTCACCAGCCGCTGTTAAAATAACTTGTCGGGCTGCTGGCAGGTCATTCGTCTGTTTTCGTCAATCATTCTCCTCACAGCAGAAATGTTTTCCTCCGCAACAGTGGCTGGCAAACCAGCGACGTGTGACCCATGCTTTAAGACAAGGAGTATAAATTAACTATAAAATCCTATTACCGAACATGCCTGAAAAAAATTCTGCAGCAGATAAAAAAATCCACTTACCAGTTCGATGTAAATAAGGAATTTGTAATGCAACACGATTTTGTAACCATTTTCCGATACGGGTAAATTTCATTCCACCTCCGACTACTAAAATACAACCGTACATCTTACGCTTTAATTCCTCATTCGCTAAAATTATTTGAATTATAAAATCTGTATTGTTTACATGAAAGTAAAACTTACGACATCGTTCAATACTTTGCAAAACACCCTGATCCAGACCAATTATTTGTCCACCGGGTACTACGAATTCCCTATCATTCGGTTTAACGTCACGCTCAACTTCCAAACTATCGTCCTGATTATCACCGCCATCAGCTTGAATTTGTTCGAGCTGCTCACGCGCACTTCGCCGCTAGGGAAATAAAATCGCAGTATATAGTTTATTTCCAATTTCTACATAAGCAACGATTGCAAGGCGAGAATAAATTGCTGTACGAAACATACTTACACCTGTTTCCCGAATATGTATTCCGCATCAAAACAATCTTCAGAATCAGGCTGAGCTGCACAGGGTTTTTGAATCTTGGCAGTTTTTAATTTGCCCGTAATTCCCAACAACTCGGTATGGAATAGGCTCAGTGGGGCAACAATGCATTCGTCGCCCAATTGGATTGTGTACACACGGAGAATTGAAGTGAGACTGACCCATAATAGACTGGCGAACTAACCTCATCGCCGAAAAGAACGTTACGATCAGGCTCCTTGAATTCCTCGTCCCGCCTGAATTTGCGTTCTTCAAGAATTTCTGGCACGGCTCGTCTATTAAACGCCGCAATTTGTTGTGGCGGTGTTGCGTACCGACGACGTCCATCCGACTGAAGGCAAGACTGCAACGTGTGCGATACTTGAAGTCGACATTCTTCGAACTCTTGCACCAACTCCTTACTCTGAAATTGCTAGTTATTAGATTACATATCGTTTGTAAATCTAACGAAGATAGTTTCACCCTTTCAACACACGATGGAAGGAAAAAATCCCGATGAACACGACCGTTCGACGTACGTCGACGCGCCACAGCATTTAAAACCCGATGCGGATTTAAATCCGACGCTCTTCCTATTCGTAAATTCATCGATCCCGGATGAATTACGATTATCATTTGAGCTTGGATTTGCTAAAATCATTTTAATCTTTTACATATTTCTCAATAAAAGTGTAAAATTAAAGAGAATACATACCTCCGGACAATCGGCGGGCTGCGTGGGCATCTCGTTCTCGAGTTTTTGTTTACAACTGAGCCCGTAATGTCTTGTCAATTCAAGCTGACACTACATCCTTCTCTGTTCTGTCTAAGGAGAATATATAAGTCCAGCAACACGGATCCTGCAACATTTTGGGAAAAACGCACAAAAATATAATAGGAAATTTTCGAAAATTTCCTATTATATTTTTGTTGTAATTTTCGAATTCAAGGAGCCTGATCGTAACGTTCTTTTCGGCGATGAGGTTAGTTCGCCAGTCTATTATGGGTCAGTCTCACTTCAATTCTCCGCTTACAGATAATTAATACAAAATCCGATGGGGCGTATAATTTGCACTTTCCCATTCGACGTGGGGAATTCAATCTGCACTCGAATATCCAACAATGTACTATCGTCATGATTGGGACGATTTTTTCTCATTTTCATTCGATTCGTAGCATTATCATCTAGTCTAACGATTTCATCAATTTTTTGCCGTTTTTCATCATTGTCTGGGTCGGTTCCATGACCCACTGATTGTGATCTATTTAAATCACCCATCGAATTTATACAAGGAAATTTATGCCTACGAATGGCATTCGAATAACGAAACAGTTTATCAAATGAATTTATTGATATTGAAATAAAAGCTTCAAAAAGTTGACGGGCTTTGAATAAAAATAAAAAGGGCGATTTTGGCATGATACATTTTTTTATTGATCAAGGCCTACCCAAGAAGGATATATAAAAGGATTACCTGATAGTCTGTCTCATGTGGGAATATTTTTTGATTCGGAAATTTTCGAAAATTGTGTCCAAGCTTAACTTGGCTTCAAACTTTTACAAAAAAAATACAATAATTTGTATTCTTTCTTGGTTGCTAATATTCAGTCAGCAATAAAGTAATTTTCAATACAATGGTGTTTGCTGTTTCATTTCAGAAATTTTTATTTTTTCAATTTTTATTAGTTTTGGTTTGTGTTTAAGCTAAGTACTTTAGCAACGGACAATTTAACGCGGGACAGAGATAGTTACTTTGGGTTTAAGTATGTCAAACAAGGATAGCGAAACAATTTTTTCGAAAATTTGACAACTGTTTCGAACAATTTATCGTGGGATAAAGTTAGTTGCAATATTTTTAAGTGTGGCAGACAAAGATAACGAAACGATTTTTTTCGAAAAATTTCGAGCATTTCGGTAGTAAGGGAGGGAAATACATTCATTCCCATTTTGCTTACAAGGCAAAGCATGCTCATAGTCACTCCTTTTTATATATCCTCCTTGGTGAAAAGCCGGAGGTTCAGATGACAAGTGAAGTTTATTGATAAAAATGTAATAGATTTGTAATGCCATGAAGTGTTAGAAAAGTTAAGTACATTTCTGACTAAAAGTATATAATTAAAAATTTAGTCCGAAGTTCATAATTGATTAATTCAAAATTATATAAAACTATATTAATTCCAACATTCCTCCTTAATTTTAATTATTAATTTGTAGTCCTAATTCTTCCATGCATCTCAAATGTTTTATATTTGGAAGACTCTTGGTGAATATATCTGCAGTCATGTTGTTAGTATCGACGTATTCCAATTTGATGTTTTCTTTATTAATCTGGTCTCTTATGAAGTGATGCTTGATATCAATGTGTTTGGTTCGCGAGTGTTGCACTGGATGTTTGGCAATCATTTGTGCACTTTTGTTGTTGTTACAAATGGTAATACCGTCTTTAGTTTCGAAACCTATTTCAGTTAAGAAGTTTGAAAGGTATATGGCTTCCTTTGCTGCTTCTGAGATAGACATATCCTCTGCCTCCGCGGTGGATAAGGCAACCGTCATCTGCTTTCGTGATTCACATGATATAGCTGCGCTACCTAATTTAAAAACGTATCCAGTATAGGATCTGCGATCGTTCTCACTTCCTCCCCAATCTGCGTCTGCATATCCAATTAAGTTTTGACTGTTTTTTTTTGAAAGTTAGTCCTTGATTGATTGTGTATTTTAAATACTGAAGTACGCGTTTAGCTGCTATCCAATGTTGTTGTTCAAAACAATGATTAAACTGGCTCAATACGCTTACGCTATGTGATATATCTGGTCTTGTTGTGATCGCTAAACATATTAGCGATCCGATGAGATTTTGGTATGGTACGGCTCGGGTTTCCTCTTCTGATTTTGGACTATAGTTCTTGATTAGTTTCGTGCTAATTTCCATTGGAGTTTTAACAGTCTTCGCTTCTTTCATGTTAAAACGTTTCAATAATTCTGTAATATATCTCTTTTGCGTCATGATTATTTTTCCTTCTGAGCGCTGATCGAATTCTATACCAAGGCAATATTTCAGTTTGCCCATATCTTTCATTTTAAATTTCTTCTGCAACTTCTCTTTAAAACTTTTAATGCACTCTTCATTGTTTGATCCTATAATTATGTCGTATACATAAATTCCAATTAATATGAGATCGTTTTTCTGCTTTGATATATAAATGCAAGGGTCTGTTTGTAGTGGCTGCATTCCCATTTCTATGAGTTGATTATTTAGTTTGAAATACCATTGCCTTCCTGACTGTCGAAGTCCATAAATAGATTTTTGTACTAAGCATATTTTATTTTTTACATACTTGTTGTTGGTTAATTCATAGTATAGTTCTGGAACTTCCATATAGATTTTTTCGTTTATCTCTCCGTTTAGGTAAGCAGTGACTACGTCCATCTGGTGCAAAGTAAGGTCCCACTCAACGGCAAGTGCTATTAAGATTCGAAATGAGCACTGTCGAGCAACTGGTGCATATGTTTCCTCGAAATCGATTCCACTGCGCTGCGAACATCCTTTTCCCACTAATCGCGCTTTCCTTCTATAAATATCCCCCTCCGAGTTAAATTTGGTTTGAAAAACCCATCTACAACCGATAATTTTTTGGTTTTTCGGTCTGTCTACTAACTTGAAGGTGTCGTTTTCCATATGAGCTTCAAGTTCTAGTCGCATTGCTTCTTTCCAAACATGAACGTGTTTATCTATTAGCATATCATTAATGATTTGAGGCTCTTGTGTGATGATGCACGCCGCGTCGAAAAAGTTAATCGAATCATCTGACGTTCCTTCGAGAGTACTATCCATAATATCTGATGCATTTTCTAGTGTCTCTTTTAAATTATTTTCTTCTATTTCTGATTCAATTGTTATGAATCCGTTTATTTCAGTACTTCCATTTTCATTTTGTCTTTCTCTGCGCCTTTTACGAACTCGTTCCGCAATTTTTTGTAAATTTTGATCATCTAGTTTATTTCCTTTGTTTATTTTACCCACTTTCTTCTCGTCATTTCCAGTACCGTTATTACTTGGTTTGTATTCCGGAGCATCAAGATTAAAAATAAACTGCCAACAAGTCGGGCGAAACTTTATTATTCTTGGGACAAGTTGCGTAAGTGTGGAAAGTTAATATGCAGGTTAGAGTGGTTAGGGAAGACTAAGTGTAAGGGGGTTCTTGGGCAGGGCAATTGTCAATTTAACACTTTGCGGAAACGTTCAAAAGCTCCAGTACATACATATAATCAATATCTCGTTCGTTTATTTATGCAAGTTTGAGTTTTTATGAGAGGAGTGGTGAGGGGTGATAGTAAGAGTGGGTGGATGTTAATAGTTTTTTAATTGATTGCTTGAATTACGTCCAATATTCTCTGTATAGAATGTCAGTTTCATAGACGAAGTTGTATAGAATTTTCATAGGATTCGGTGTATTTTACATTCACGAAACCAAACATTTGTATGGGAAGGAGTAGATGAGGTAGGGGAATCGTAAAATTTGTGACGCAATTTTATTTCCTTTCTCTTGTAGTGTGCTCGTACAAAATTTCAAGTTCGTAGCTTTTAATTTGTTGGTTATTAGTTGGTTAAATGAAATAGGTCGAAATTATACTTTTGTATGGGAGGGGGTAGAAGGGCAAGCGCGATTCCAAAACTTTTAAAGTGACATCATTTCAATTATTTTTATAAGTTTTTGTGCAAAATTTGAAATTGATAGCTTTTAAGAGTTAGCTGATAACTGATTTCTTAAAAATGCACGAAGGAATAATTTTGTAAGGGAGGGGGTAGAAGAGGTAGGGGAATCGCAATATTTGTGACGCAATTTTCTTTTTTTTCTCTTGCTCGTACAAAATTTCAAGTTCGTAGCTTTTAATTTGTTGGTTAGCAGTTGTTTTATTGAAATTGGTCGAAATCATACTTTTGCATGGGAGGGGGTAGAACGGCAAGTGTGATCTCAAAAATTTTGACGCATTTCCATTTCAACTATTTTTAAATGATTTTGTGCAAAATGTCAAATTGATAGCTTTTACTAATTAGGTGATAATTAATTTCTTAAAAATGGTCGAAAAAATCATTTTTTATGGAAGGGGATAAAAGCTTTCAAGGTATTCGACCAGTTAATATATCTTTCTTTTAAAAATTTTTTTTAAATGCATTTCGTAAAATTTTCAAGTTTCTACCTTCAAATTTCATTCAAAAATTTTCAGTTTATGTGGTATTTTCATTGCACATGAAACACCTTGCGCACGGTAGACCAGGGGGGTCGGTGCATAACAATTGTGGAATGTTTATTATTTTTTCTGTATGTACAACAAATAGATGTATTCACATGGAAAATTTAAATTTTGTATCTTTCACCAGAGCCCTTAAAAAATCACTCAAAATTTTCGACATTTTTGGTTACCACCTCCCTCCCCATACACCTCTCGACGTAAAATTTTTACCAAATTTAAAAACTACCTAGTTCTACAAATTGACAAAATTTTAATTTGATATATGCACTCAATTTTGAATTATAACGGTTTGAAATTTTGGAAAGTGCATCATTTTTGAAATGCTCCCCATTTCCCCCCACTACTATTTTGTCCAAATGTTATATTCTTCTCGTATTTCTCTAGTACAGCTAAATATAGGTTCTAAGATTCAATTACATAGCTTAATAAATAGCCGAGATATTGATTTTTAAGTGTTTTTCTTTGCACTCCCCTGACCCTCCCCCTTACAATAATTAGCTTCTATCTAAACTGATTCTAGCACATCCGTATACTATCTTAATGGTCTCAAAATATCAATTTTTTATAGGAAGTACTTTCGAAGATATAATCATTTGAAAAAAAAATTCGGCCGACAATTGGTTCTTAGCCCCCCCTTTTCGCACCCCAATGGATAAAAAAATTAAATTATTTTTAAAAGTTGTCACACAAACTCCTCTATGTTTATGTTGTGTTTTAGCTTCCTAGCTGTTACCATGGTTGAGATATTTGAATTCGTATTTTTCGGTTTAAGCGCTCCCCCCACCTCCCCCTGAACCCTTACACCTCCCAAAATGGGTATCCGCCTGAGATCCGCAACTATCTACAATCCCCCCGAAAATTAAATTTCTATCTTGAAGGGTTTGGGAGTTAATGTGCGCTGAGCGTACACACCGGCGTACGGCGGACGGCGTACAAAGAGACGGATTGTTTTTTTGTATTTTTAGTCGATCACAATACTTTATTATTAAAATAATAAAGTAATTAGTTCTACTTCATTGGATTTTGGTTTATTCAAATTTTCGTAATCTGAGTTTTTAATAAATGCAACATCTCTACTTTTTATTATGTTTCCTGTTTCTGTTGAATAAAGTCTGTACGCTTTGGAAGTATCAGAATATCCAACGAAAATGTATTGTTTTGATTTCGAGTCTAGTTTCTTTCTTTTTACAGTTTTGTCCAAAGCAAAAGCTTTTGAACCAAACACTTTAAAATGACTTACCGTACGATTTCTTCCAGTCCAAAGTTTATAAGAAACATCTATGCTTTTAGATGAACATAGATTTCTTGAGTAGTTCGCATTTCCTATTGCTACAGCCCAGAATGTCTGTGGAAGTTTAGATTGTAATAATATACATCTTGCCATTTCGACTAGAGTTCTATTTTTCCGTTCCGCGATACCATTTTGTTGTGGAGTATATTCTGCAGTTAATTGATGTTCTATTCCATTTTCCTTTAAAAAATCGTCAAATAATTCATTACAGTATTCCTTTCCGTTATCTGATCTAATTGTTTTTATTTTTTGTTCCGTAAATGTTTCTGCGAACGCTTTAAACTGCTGAAAAGCATCGAATACTTCATTTTTATGCTTCAAGAAAAATACTTCACTCCATCTAGTTGCATCATCTATAAATGAGTTACATTATTGCCGAGACGCGATTATCGACCGTAATAAAACTTATACTTTGTAGACGGCCCTAAAATATGTTAGACCGCAATATAAGTTTTATAAAGGGTAGATGTTGCAAAAGATGGTGCAACATGGCACCAGATGTGGCTGTAAAATTATAAATAAGTAGTCATAAAAATTGCTTAGTTTAGTTAAGGAACTAGTATTTAAGAAGGAACAAATTATGGAAGAAAGCACTTAGAATAAAGATTTCAAAGCAACATCTTGTGTTTTCTTTATTTTTGAATCCGGTCTTCCTCGATATTTTAAATTTCGAGTCCGTTCGTCCGTTAACGAAACGAAACTGGCGCAGTCGGTAGGATATCAATACATTTTTGATATCCGTTAATTACCTACGACGAAGACTGCAATCGTCGTAAAAAGTGCTTTAAGCCAAACAGTGAGATCGTGCTGTAACGTCTTCAAGGAGTCTTTTTGACAAGACAATATACCTGGACTAATAAAAACGAATCTGATAAAAAAAAAGTGAAGTCGATCTAAAAGTGAATTAGTGATTAATAACTCTAGCATTGAGAGTAAGCAGAATTTTCAAAGAATTCGCTTCCTGACAACTAAGCGAATTGATCAGGTTTTAATAAGTGATAATTTTAACATAAAACGACAGTGTACAAAGGAGCAAATTTAAATTGCTTAATTGACAAAAGTCATCCGGCGTATTAACAAATTATCTAACAGAGCCACTTGGAGCTTTAAGCCATTTAGAAGTTGGGGGAATTAAGTTTCCTATAAAACTCTCCGTCAGCAAAGACCCAATTTCATTAACGTCCTCTAGAACGGTTAATCTATACAGTGGATCATCAGGATCAAAATAAAAATTTTGTGTACATGCTACGCAAAAATAAATTTGACGACAGACGAAGCATTGAAGCTATCGACGAGGAAAACTACTTGGAAGAGAATCTTCTTACGGAAAACGACCCACCGCTATATCAAAACCCAGGACTCATCATGCCAGGAACATCACAAGGTGAAAGTAATTATAGATTTCAATTTAATGTATTAGATTATATAAATAAACTTAAGGAATATGATGTAAATTCTAGACAACTGGATAACTTTATAGATAGTATAGAATTAATTATGGAAGAACTAAATAATAGAAGCGAATTTGAAAAAAAGATTATTTGGCATAATATTGTAGGTAAATTAGTAGGAAGGGCAAAAATCATAATAGATATTCATCCAACAATTTCAGATTGGATAACACTAAAAAACTTATTATGTAATAATTTTTTAATAACAGGAAATAGACAAAAGCTATTCGAAAATCTTAGAAGTTGTACGTATAAAGATACACCATTAAATTTTTATAATGATATAGTAGAAAAATTGGGATTATTAAACCAAAAAACGAAACATGAGGGCAAAGAATCAGAAATTCAAACTAATATATCAACAGCAGTAGGATTATTTAAAGCAGGTTTACCAAATATTATAAGATGTTTTATAGCACACGATTATATAGACACTCTAGAAAAATGCATACAAATTTTGCAAAAAAATAATTTCTTGCATTACGATATACATAAAAGATCCCCAAGAACACATCACAACAGGTACCAACGCATAGAACAACCAAGTTTTCAACAGAATACCGTTAGATCACGAGATTATAAGCAACCTTACGTAGGACAATCTAATTATCAACCACTTGTTAATAATCACCAAAGTCAATTTAGAAACAACATTCCAAACAATTACAGACCACCTTCAGGTCAGAATAGAACACCATCAGGCTAGAATAGACCACCACATAGAAATAATAATAGCTATGACAATCAAATTGAAATCCCAGACGTAGAAATGAGAACACAACAATCTAGAATGCATATTGTTATGAATCTGGCAACCACGCAATTCGATCTCTCTTTTCGAATGGTCGAGAATGACGTAGAACATTATCCCCTACTGTGTAAAACGCCATCTAGAACGTTCAAGCAAAACCCGGAACATTCTAGTATAGACACACACCCAGAATTGCCTCGAATAGTCCCAAACATCCTAGTTAAGACACACGCCTAAAATCGCCTGACGGATGTTTACTATAAAAAGAATGCAACTACCAGATAGCAGTCAGTCTTTGAACGAAGTTCATGGAAGACACCAACCGGTGTAAGTAAGCGAAAGCGATAGATCGGCGGTGTTACTGGGTTCTGCGAATTAAGTTTTTAGAGCGAATTAAGTGAAGTGATCGGGAAATTGTGTAAAAGTGCAATAAATAAATTATCCTTATATTTTAAAACGAATTGAGTTTTCTTTGAAATCTGGCGAATCCCTAGCTCGCAACAATATCATAGAAAACGATGATTCAAATATCCAAAATTTTCGAGTCAAAGCCTCGGATCAAACTTTAAACTGCCTTATATAAAATTCAACATGCCAAAAGGTATCCTTAGATTGCTAATTGATACAGGTGCATCTGAGAGTATATTAAACCCTGGAATATCAAGACCCCAGTATGTTTTTAAATTACCCGAAATAAAGAATATGAAGGGAATTGGAGGAATTGTGAGTATCGCCGAAGAAGCAATTGTGCCAAAATTACCTGGACTGCAACCTCCAAACGATCAATCACTTAGATTCTACATTTACCAATTTCATGAATTCTTTCACGGTCTGATTGGTAACAATATTCTGAAACAAAATAACGCCTTAATAGATATCAAAGATAAATTTATAAAATTAAACGAAGTAAAACATAGAATATACGAGGATTTAAATGAGGAAAAGAAGAAATAGAATATGATGAGACATTAAAAAAGGAACAGATAGATGAGGAAATAAGAATAAATAAAATAGAAGAGGTAAAAGGAATAATCTACTCAAATAATATAGTAGAAAATATCAGAACAAATCATTTGAATAACGAAGAAAAATATGAATTATGGAAAGTTATAAGAAATATGAGCGATGTGTTTTATCATGAGGGAGATGATTTAACATTTACCCATGCAATTAAGCATCAGTTAAAACTAACAGACGACGCACCTATCTATACGAAAACGTATAGATACCCGGTAGCATATAGAAATGAGGTAGATAAACAGATAAAAGAAATGCTTAACCAAGGAATAATTAGGAACTCATCAAGTCCTTATTCCAGCCCGATTTGGGTAGTACCAAAAAAAGCCGATGCTTCAGGTGAAGTTAAATGGCGAATAGTCATTGATTATCGCAAAATTAACGAAAAAACCATTGCTGACAAATACCCGATACCAAATATAGATGATATCTTGGATAAACTCGGAAGATCAATCTACTTTACGACATTAGACTTAGCGAAAGGGTTTCACCAGATTGAAGTAGCAAAAGAGGATATTCCAAAAACCGCGTTTTCTACAAATTCGGGTCATTACGAATTTGTAAGAATGCCATTCGGTTTGAAGAATGCTCCTTCTACATTTCAAAGACTGATGAACACAATTTTAAGAGAGTACATAGGTAAAATATATTTTGTGTATCTTGATGATATAATAATTTTTAGCACAAGCTTGCAAGAACATACAAACTCTATAGCATTGATATTAAAGAGATTAAAAGAAGTCAACTTAAAAGTTCAACTCGACAAAAGCGAGTTCATGAAAAAAGAGACAGAGTTCTAGGACATATCGTAACAACAGAAGGTGTGAAACCAAATCCCAACAAGCTAGAAGCAATCAAAAAATTCCCAATACCTAAAACAGAAAAGCAAATAAAATCTTTTCTAGGATTGATTGGATATTACAGGAAGTTTATAAAAGACTTTGCGCAAATAGCAAAACCACTTACAATATGTTTAAAGAAAGATAAGAAAATTAACATACAAAATGAAGAGTACAAAAAAGCATTCGAAAAGCTCAAAATATTAATAATAAACGATCCTATTCTAAAATATCCAGATTTTAACAAAGAATTTGTGTTAACAACCGACGCATCTAATTTTGCATTAGGAGCTGTACTATCACAGCCCGGACATCCCATCTGTTTTGCTTCAAGAACGCTCAATGAACATGAGCAAAGATATTCGGCAATAGAGAAAGAATTGTTAGCCATCGTATGGGCAACAAAACATTTCAGGCCATATCTGTTCGGTAACGAGTTCACGATAAGAACGGACCATAAACCATTGACTTGGCTATCAAACTTGAAGGAACCAAATTCAAAACTACAACGATGGAAGATAAAACTTGAAGAATATAACTTCAAAATAGAGTACATAAAAGGTACAGAAAATTCAGTAGCAGACGCTTTGTCCAGAGTAGAGGTAAATATAAATGAAACAGATAACGCAACTATCCATAGAGCAAGAGAGGACGCTAACGATTTAATCCCAATATCACCTAAACCACTGGATCACTACAAATATCAAGTACAAATAATAAGATCGAACTACGAAAAAAAATTAATCAAAAAATTTAATAAAAAAGAAAGATTTTTGTTATATACCCAAGAAATTTCTATACCTGAAATAAGAAAAATATTAAGTGAATGCGTTAAACGAAAAACAATTGCAGGAATATTTTGCACACATATAGATGACTTTCTGAAACTACAGAACGAATATAAAAATGTAAAAGAAATTTATAAGGGAATCAAAATATTAAAAACTGAAAAAATATTAAATGAAATAACTGAACAAAACGAAATCAGCGAATATATTTTATCCTGCCATAAAAGAAAAACATTGCATGGAGGAATTGATATAGTAACCAAGGAGATAAAAAAGGAATACTATATATCAAATCTACGGGAACAAGTAACCAAGATTATTAACAATTGCGAAATTTGCAATCTTGCAAAATACGAAAGAAACCCAATTAAATTACCATATCACCATACTGATACACCAGAAAAACCTAGGGAAATATTCATAATAGACATTTGGTTCAAATCTGCAAATGAAAAATATCTAACATGCATTGACAAATTTTCGAAGTAAGGGCAGATTATTAAAATACAAAGTAGAAACTGGAATGATATTATAAATGCACTACAGACAATTCTCAACATAATGGGAATACCTAAAATTATAAAATCAGACAATGAACCGGCATTAAAAACGGAATTAATTCAGAAATTCTTAGCAGATAAACAGATAGAGCTGAAGTTCTCAACACCTAACATACACACGGGAACATCGGATATAGAAAGATTTCATAACACACATAATGAAACCATTAGAGTCATAAGACTAGAAGAAAGAATATATCAAATCGACGAGAATCAAGAAGTATTAAGCTATTATAATAATAAAATACATTCGACGACAAACGAAAGACCAATAGAAGTCCATTTAGGAGATAAAAATAATTACGAAATGATAAGGGAATTTATGAAAACGCAAAAAACCAAAAGGATAAACAAATTGAATAAGACAAGACAAGACCAAGAAGTAGACCTACGTTATAGAAAGAACAATGCAGGCTTTACAAGCAAGTTGAAACCTAAATTCAAGAAAACAAACGATATAAAAAATACGTATAAAAATCATTACGAACTTAAAAACCGAAACAGTAGATTACACAAGAGTCAAATGAAAAAATTAAAACGATTTTCTCTTCACAACGAACAACCACCCGAATAAGTTTATTTTTCTATTAAAGACATTATTAACGACCACAAACAAATATCAAATTAATAAAACAGACCAAAGAGAAGTTTAGTTTTCATTTCGATTTTGAACTGGAGTAATGGGCAAGAAAAATTTAGGTGGAATAGAATCCAGAACTTTATAATATGCAATCAGAGGGATCCATAGTATAAAAGACATTATTAACGAATAAACAAAAAAAATAATAGATTAGAGATAAATAAATTAGCAGCAGACTACGAAAGACTTGTATTGGAAGACCGTAGAATAAACGCTAAACTTTAGACTAGCGATACTCAACAAATATATTTTAACAAATAAAAATTTAGAAAAATACGATGTAATCATCGATAAATATAAAGTTATCAAAGCAGTAGCATTAAGGAAAATAGAAGTAATTGCCATAATCAAGTGAATAGAACCCATACCCAATAAGGATGGATTGCAACGCAAGACAATGAATTTTTAGAAAATAAAAACTAGTAACTAACTCAATCAACCAAATTATAAACATGCAATATTACAGTTGTAATATAAAAAAAAATATATAATTAACCTAGAATAGAATACATTTTTTGTACTAAAATAAAACTAAGGCACAGGATGCTTAAACTTAGTTTATTTTAATTTTTCGGTCAGGAGCCCGTCAACTTTAGCGTGGGAGGAGTTACATTATTGCCGAGACGCGATTATCGACCGTAATAAAACTTATACTTTGTAGACGGCCCTAAAATATGTTAGACCGCAATATAAGTTTTATAAAGGGTAGATGTTGCAAAAGATGGTGCAACATGGCACCAGATGTGGCTGTAAAATTAGAAATAAGTAGTCATAAAAATTGTTTAGTTTAGTTAAGGAACTAGTATTTAAGAAGGAACAAATTATGGAAGAAAGCACTTAGAATAAAGATTTCAAAGCAACATCTTGTGTTTTCTTTATTTTTGAATCCGGTCTTCCTCGATATTTTAAATTTCGAGTCCGTTCGTCCGTTAACGAAACGAAACTTATGTTGCAAAATAAAGGCATCCACCTTTTGATTTTACCTGAATTGGTCCGCATACATCTGTATGTACAAGTTCCAATGGCTTCTGACGTCTGGAATTGGATTTTTTTTGTAAATGGTAATCTAGATTGCTTTCCTTGAATGCAAATTTCACAATCGAAATTGGTATCTTTGGCATTTATAATATCCAAACCTAAAACCAATTTCTTTTTAAACATTTCTTGTAGTGTATCGACATTTAAATGTCCGAATTTATTATGCCAGTCCTTTATAGAATTTCTTTCCGGATTGTATTGCAAGATTCTTTAGATTCTGTTACATAGTACAAACCATTATATCTTTTTGCTGTCGTTGTCGTGTTGCCCTCTTTGTTCTTGATTTCAGCCTTTCCTTCAGTGAAAATTACACTATAACCTCTGTCCGTTATTTTTCCGACTGATAATAAATTAGTTCTCAAGTCGGGAACGAATAATGTTTCCTTTAGTGACGTCTTGCTTCCATTTACAGTCGAAATTTCTACCGTACCTTTTCCTTTAATTTCTGTAGTTTCCTGATTTGCAAGCCTTAGGATGCTTGTTTGCTTTTTATCTAAATCGTGGAATTTTTCTAAATCTCCACACATATGAGAGGTAGCGCCGCTATCAAGACACCATTTAGAACTTTCGTTATTATTTCGGTTTGTTTTTTGAACTCTCGTTATCCAGCAAGTTTCCTCACTTATTTTATATTTGTGATTAAATTGTTTTGTTCTCCAATCAGCAGCTTTATGTCCGAAATGTCCGCACTTGTAGCACTTTAAATTTTTTGACTCCTTCTTCTTATTGAAAAATTGAGTTGACTTAGTTGGATGATTTTGCTCCCGTTGTTTTGAAAATAATGCGCCGCTTTGACGGTTGCTATGTGGTTCCTTATTTTTACGTGCGTCGTATTCTTCCAATATTTTTATTTTGAGGTTATCTGGAGTTGGTAGCTCGTCTCGCGACTCTATTGCAACTCTGAAGTTCTCAAAATTTTCTGGTAAACTATAAAGTAAAAGTATTGTAAGTAAATCTTGATTTATTTCTAAATCCATGTCTTGTAGGTTATCCACGGCGACTGGTGTGAGCACAGCAAGCTAGAGTCAACCTATGAAAAAAAAGAGCAAGGCATCACAGAAAGTTTGGTAAGTGAGCGCTTTTCATATTATATATGCTACGTTTGCGTGCGGCTGAAATCTTGGGACTCTATTGAAGAACTTTTTTAGATCGACTCAATTAAGTAAGTAAGTTAAAATGAGTTGACTCAACGAAAATAGTCAGATTTTCCTTCGCTATAGTTCTGCAAGGATCGCACAACATCGAAATTGCCCAATTGTTTCGTAATCGCGAGAAAAATTCACAATATTTGTCTGTAAGCAATTTATCATCTATCATTATCATATCATAATATGATGGATGCATATTCGATTTTTACTCGCTGAAATGAAAAAAATATCTTCTTTTGTTGTGACAATTTCGGTTAACCCCTTGCTGCATGTTTTTTTTATTTTTTAATCGAAGATTAAACGCTTAAATATGATTTTAAAAAATTATCGGAAAATTTATGCTTATTATCGCAATATAATTCATAATATCATTCTCTTCAATAGCATTACAGCCCCAATCGAGCCTTGGCCTCCTGACCTTCAGCTTCCATAACATTTTTCATTATTTATTGTGGAAGGGTTGTTACCCCTTCGCATATCCCTATATCTACGATTTTTTTCATTTTCGTTGATTGATGTGACCCCAAGCATGCTGGAATTATACGGGATTTTTGTTCGCACCCGCACATTAATCGAGCAACTCACACATTCCACCTCACCTCGACGAGATCGTGGCTCAGAATGAAGCTCACCAAATAAACCGCCTCTTCCATCGCATGTACACAAACTAGCTAATAAACAAAAAAAAAACACCCGGTCATAAAAAACCGAACCAAAAGAGTCTATTGATTTATTTTTTTTTCACACGATGTTACTCGCACAAGCAATTTCATCATGAAGAACGTAAAGCTCTAATCAGATCCCGAAACCCATTGAACCCATCAAATCTCAGTCGAACTTTACCCAGCCCCAGCGCGAAGCTCATCAAACGCGCGACGAAAGAGCTTGAACGTCGCTAATTTGGCATATGGCTCTTTCGTTGCTCGATTGCCGCTTGGGACATTTGATATATTCCATTTTCCTCGTATCTGTTATATCGCTCGCGCTCAGCGATATCTGCGATATCTGTTCACTGATCAGTTCTGTGACATCAAAGACTATCAATCATATAAGCTATTCCAAGCCTAGTTGATAGTTGACACACACCATCTATCTACACACAGCTCGTGCTCTCAGTGATATTGCTTTACACTGAGGAGTAGAGTAATGAATGAATTGAATTGGAGCTGGATGAAGTACGACTGCGATTTGTTTGTGTATATGCAATGCAATTGATGACCAGGTGTTTTTTTATTTGGCTTGTGTATTTGCGATGCTATTGAAATTTTTGCCATCCTGACTCGATTGCGCTCGATTGTTTTTTCCTACTTACTTTACTTCTCATTCTCAGAGGGAAATGGGGGAACTGTTCACTATGCGCCATGAGCTGGTGGTGCTGAGCATAAGATTGGGTCTGCCTGATTGTTAGATGCAGGATTTCACAGAAAATTGCTGTTTTATCCGTTTGTTTTTTAATTGCGCACTACCATGGATAATGGAGATGAAAAAATCACAGCTATTGGAAGAGCTGCTCTTTTTCAAAGGTATTGAAAAAGAGCAATCGCAGTGGATCACTGCGATTGGAAAAGAGCACATTTTGCCATCCCTAATTTTAACACACGATTTTCGCTCTGTAGACCAACACGCTACCTCATAGGCTTCACTGTAAATAATATTGTCATACTCGTACACATAATTCAGCACAGCTTAAGAAATTGCTCGTTGAGAAGAAATAATTACTTCTGAATAACAATTATTTTTATTCAATAAGAATTCTGACGAATCGTATGGGAGAAGGACACGTTCCTACATCCCTTTCGACATTAAATTTAATAATTTCAAAGCTTATATGTATAAAATTTATGTATGCCCACACAACATTTAAACTTTTAATGCCCACCATAGGCTATGTTCCACATATGGCACATTGTGCGGTAGGAGGTTAAGTGAAGTACACGAAACTGACAAGCGCGGTGAAAATCAAAACGGAAATTATAATTAATACCAATCACCAAAAAATTACTGTATTATAATCATCGGACAAGTTGATTGCACAGTAATATTTATTCTTCCGATCATGTTTAATTATTCATACATTACAAATATATTTCCTTCAGATTAACATTTTTTTTTTCTTATCTAATCGGAAATTGGAAATGCTATTACAAAAAGGGACATGCGAGCAATAAAATCACGCCACAATACTTAATCAGTTCCGCTTGGGAAATTGATAAAGACGAAAAAAGCCTGATGTCAAGATATCAAACATATGAATGTAGTGCAGAATATGGTATATTGCAATGTGATTCCAACCTCTTGGCGTACACTTTTATTACAGGTTTAAAGAATCCATCCAGAATAAAGCTAGCGCTTTATAAACTTTGGGTAAATATGGACACCAAGAAAACAATTAAATGAATATAAAAATCTAATCATTTTGTAATCAACTTCATTCGAAAGTACGGAGTAATATGGCAATGAAACTATGGACGAAAGACTGATGTGAAGTCTTAAAATTGAAATGGTATTTTCATTTGTTGATTGAAATAGTTTTATACTCTAGATGAAATCTGAGAGTATTATAAGATTGCTCTTAAATTTGTTACGCAGAAATAAGGCTCGGTAAAAATGAATGACACAGAAGTTCCTATTATCACTCAAAAATCCCAAAAGAGGATATTCGTCCGTTCGTCTGTACGCTATCTAGCTTGATAACGCTTTGAGCTAGAAAGTTCCAATTTTGAAAACGTCGTTTTTGATGAAAAACTAAAGTCAAAATCGTGTACGGACCAAATTACTCCACTCCCTTTACTCCCTCCCATACAAAATGACATATTTTCAACAATTTGCAATTATCAAATTTTCTTGGGAACTGTAAGGGTTCATAATTTGAAATTTAGAAAATATTATTTTTCTCATAATTGTGATGTATGGTATAAAAATAATTCCAATCTCATCACTCCTTCAACCACCTCCCATACAAACTGCACTTTTTCATGAAATACTATCAACCAATTTTCTCACTACGTATAATATTTATCGAGCTAAAATTTTGCACTAAATTTTTAATTGGTGTTATAATTAAGATTGAAAAAATCAACTGATTAGCTTCACTTCTTCTACCCCCTCCCATACAATATGAAACAATTTCATAACTTCACAAAATATCAATTTTACTTTATTATTTTAATAATAAAGTATTGTGATCGACTTGGAAAAAAAAAAAATTTGCTACCCTGAAATTTTGTTTTTTCGCGTTTCATGACTAAATTAGCCTAAAAATGGAAAAAAACATAACAGGGCTACGATTGCGCGTAAAGCGCAATCTTACGGTACTCTAGATGAAATAGAATTTTTTGTGATCCCAAGAAATTTTGTATGAGGAGTGTTAGAAGGGGTGATAGCATTGAACTATTTTTTTCCCCATCATGCTAAAGTAGCTATAAAAATGTTTTATACAAAATGCTTACACCAAAAATTGAATATGAGCTGAGAAAATGAGTGTGTTAGATTTAGTGAAAATGTGCAGTTTGTATGGGAGGTGGTAGAAAGAGTAGGGGGATTTTAGTGATTTTTTCAGAAATAACTAAGAATATCATAAAATTGACATTTCTTAAATTTGAGACTGGTAGCATTCATACTTTTCAAGAAAATAGATTTTTTGTGAAGTTATGAAACTGTGTCACATTGTATGGGAGGGGGTAGAAGCAGTAAAGCTAATCAAAAATTTTTTTTCTGATCTTAGTGATAATGCTAAATAAGTATTTATTACGAAATATGAGCTCGATAAATGTTATATGTTCTGAGAAAATCCGCTTAGAGCATTTCATGAAAAAGTGCAGTTTGTATGGGAGGGGTTGGAAGGAAAGGGAGGACGCAAATAATTTTTATACTGTATATTGAAATTATTATAAAAGTAATATATCCCGAAATTCAGACCAATAGCTTTTATACTTTTCGAGTAAATTAATTTATAGTCGAATTGCGAAATTGTGTCATTTTGTATGGGAGGGGGTAGAAGGGGTGAAGCTAATCGTCTAATTTTTTTTAGCCTTACTAACAATTTTAAATAAATATTTAGTGCACAATTTCAGCTCGCTAAATTTTATACGCACTGAGTAAATTGGCTTAGAGTAATTCATGATAAGTACAATTTGTATGGGAGGTGGTAGAAGGAGGGGGCGGACACACATAATTTTTATACGGTAGATTGATAATATCATAAAAGTAATATATTCCAAATTTCAGGCCAATAGCTTTTATAGTTTTCGAGCAGATCCGTTTATTGTCAAATTGCGCATTTGTGTCATTTTGTATGGGAGGGGGTAGAAGGGGTGGAGCGATTTGGCCCATTGACGAACTTGACCTTAATTTTTTGCCAAAAACGGCGTGTACGAAATTTGAGCTTTTTAGCTCAACGCGTTCTCAAGCTAGACAGCGAACGGACGGACGGACGGACATCCGGTTTTGAGATTTTTGAGTGATAATATTAATTTCTGTATTCATCATTTTTTTCTCCGAGCCTTATTTCTTGGCGTTACACACTCCAGAGCAAACTTATAATACTCTCAGATTTCATCTATAAGTATAAAAATCCGTCTGTCTGTACGCCGTCCGCCGTACGCCGGTGTGTACGCTCAGCGCACATTAACTCCCAAACCCTTCTAGTTAGAAAGTTCATTTTTGGAGGGATTGTAGATAGTTGCGGATCTCAGACGAATACCCATTTTGGGAGGTGTACGGGTTCAGGGGGAGGCAGGGGGAGCGCTTAAGCCGAAAAATACGAGTTCAAATATCTCAACCATGGTTACAGCTAGGAAGCTAAAAATCAACATACATATAGAGGGATTTGTGGGACAACTTTTAAAAATAATTTAATTGTTTTATCCATTGGGGTGCAAAAAGGGGGGGCTAAGAACCAATTGTCGGCCGAATTTTTTTTTCAAATGATTAATCTTCGAAATTACTTACCGTAAAAATCGATATTTTGAGACCATTAAGCTGGCATATAGATCCACTAGAATCAGTTTAGATAAAAGCTAATTATTGTAAGCGGGAGGGTCAGGGGGGTGCAAAGAAAAACACTTAAGACCCAATATCTCGGCTATTTATTAAGCTATGTAATTGAATCTTAGAACCTATGATGAGCTTCACTAAAAAAATACGAGAAAAATATAATATTTGGACAAAATAGTAGTGGGGGGAAATGGGGAGCATTTCAAAAATGGTGAACTTTCCAAAATTTCAAACCGTTATAATTCAAAATTGAGTGCAGATAAAAAATTCAAATTTTGTCGAATTGTAGAACTAGGTAGTTTTTAAATTTGGTAAAAATTTTGCGTCGGGATGTGTAAGAGGAGGGAGGTGGTAACCAAAAACGTTGAAAATTTTGAGTGATTTTTTTAGGGCTCTGGTGAAAGATACAAAGTATTAATTTTGCATGTGAATACGTCTGATTAATGTACATAGAAAAATAATAATAACTTGATCCATAATTGATATAAACCGACCCCCCCGGTCTAACGTGCACAAGGTGTTTCATGTCCATTGAAAAAAACACATAAACTGAAAATTTTTGAGTGAAATTTTAAGGTAGAAACTTGAAAATTTTGCGAAATGCATTTAAAAAAAATCTCTAAATATATGAAATACTAACTGGTCGAAAACCTTTAAAACTTCTAGCCCCTCCCATACAAAATTATTTTTTAGACCATTCTTAAGAAATCAATTATCACCTAACTATTAAAAGCTATCAATTTGCAATTTTGCGTAAGAACTTACAAAAATAATTGAAATGAAATTACGTTAAAAGTTTTGAAATCGCGCTTGCCCTTTTACCCCCTCCCATACAAAAGTATGATTTCGACCAATTTCATTAAATCAACTAATAATCAACAAATTAAAAGCTACGAACTTGAAATTTTATACAAGCACGTTACAAGAGAAGCGAAATAAAACTTCATATCAAATTTTACGATTCCCCTACCTTCTCTACCCCCTCCTATACAAATGTTCGGTTTCGTGAATGTAAAATACACCGAATCCTATGAAAATTCTATGCAACTTCGTCTATGAAACACATTCTATACAGAGAATATTGGACGTGATTCAAGCAATTAATTAAAAAGCTATTAACATCCACCCACCCTTACTATTACCCCTGCTCCTCCCTTCATAAAAACCCAAACTTGCAGAAACGAATGAAATATTGTTAAAGTGACAACAGCCCTGCCCAAGAACTCCCTTTCACTTAGCCTTCCCTAGCCACTCTAACCTGCATATTGACTTTTCACTCATCCGCAACTTGTCTCAAGAATAATAAAGTTTCGCCCGACTTGTTGGCAGTTTATTTATACTCTAGATGAAATCTGAGAGTATATTGTGTTTGCCTTACCGTTTGCAACGATAAGAGCCGCCAAGGGTACAGAAATATTTATTGTTGCTCAAAAATCTCGATTCCGAGTGACCGTCTATCCGTCTGAAGAATATTTTTTCCTTTGAAACAATTTAAGCTACCGACTTGAAATTATGGTCAAAGTATAATGATATTCAGGGTGTAACAGAATAGATGCGACAAAAAAAACACAGTGATAGGGGACCTCGTGGTACACAAAAAAATATTCTACGGAAGACTTCTAGCTCCAACCCCTAGCGATTTTCTAGTTTTTGGTTCGTGGAGGAGGTTGTCGAACTAAAAGGCCAATATCTCCGAAACTACTTGAGATAGCTCGAGGTGTAATAGCTTGTTGGAGAGCTTATTAATGTACCTTTCCAACAAATCAGCCAATTGTGAGAGTGGTTTGAACATGATAAATTTTTGTTTTCCAAAAATCTCCTTTAACTTTGAAGGCTTTTTGCTCAAAATTTTTTTTTTTTTGAGTTTGTGATCGTAAAAACTACCCGATACATTTATCTTTCCTTAAAAAAAAAATTGTCCTGGTTCGTTTTTTGACCAAGTTACGACCGAAACTAAACCATCAAATCCAAAATTTCGGCAATGTGAAAAAAACTTTTTTCTGTGGATTTTTTCATTGCAAATTGAAAAACAACTTAATAATTTAATTTAAAAGTAAAATTTATTGGAAAATAATATCTTTTTTCTAATTACAAACTTAAAGTATCTGTAAGAACCCATAATGTACGGGTACCTGTTAATTATCTTTTTAAAGTAATAAATCTAAAGGATGTGTATCTGGATTAAATTATTGGAAAAAGCCAAGTGGGGGTGATCGCCATTATTTTCCCTGCACTTCTTCAATCTTTTTTCAACTGCTTGCGTATGATTAACAGAAGCTAAATTTTCCCCTATTTAGTCTGCTGCGTCCGTAATTCTCTGCTGCAGTTGTTCTCTTGAAAGTATTTCCATCTCGTATACTAAATCCTTCATATGTCCCCATATGTAGAAATCCAGTGGTGTTAGATCTGGTGATCGTGATGGCCAATCTACTGGTCCACCACGTCCAATCTATCGTTCAGGATAGTTATCGTTTAAGTAATTTCGCATATCCCTACGGAAATGAGAAGGTGCTCCGTCTTGTTGAAAAAATAACCTGTTTTGAAGGTTGAATGGTACTTCATCGCCTAACATATTGGGCGAATGATTTTGTAGGAAGTCCATGTACACATCACCTGTCATATTGCCAGGTATGATGTAGGGGCCAACAAGTGTTTGTCCAATAACTCCCATCCAGACATTGATCGAAAATCTGTGCTAGGACTTAACTTGCTTCTTGTCATGCGGATTTTCATAACTCCAAGTATGCAGATTGTGAAAGTTGGTCACTCCATCTCTGGTGAATTGCGCTTCATCTGTCCATAAAATTGAAAATAAAAATTCACGATTGCAGATACTTTAAGTTTATAATTAGAAAAAAGATATTATTTTCCAATAAATTTTACTTTTAAATTAAATTATTAAGTTGTTTTTCAATTTACAATGAAAAATATCCACAAAAAAAAGTTTTTTTCACATTGTCGAAATTTTGGATTTGATGGTTTAGTTTCGGTTTTTTGGTCATAACTTGGTCAAAAAACGAGCTATAACAATTTTTTTTTGAATAAAGATCATTTATCATATATGTCGGGTACTTAAAGAAAAACTTAGTGAAAATTTTGAGCAAAAAGCCTTCAAAGTTGAAGGAAATTTTTGGAAAACAAAAATTTTTCATGTTCAAACCACTCTAGCAACTCAGTGGCTGATTTTTATTGTTGGAAAGGTACATTAATAAGCTCTCCAACGAGCTATTACACATCGAGCTATCTCAAGTAGTTTCGGAGATATTGGCATTTTAGTTCGACTCCATGAACCAAAAACTAGAAAATCGCTAGGTGTTGGAGCTAGAAGTCTTCCGTAGAATATTTTTTTGTGTACCACGAGGTCCCCTATCACCGTGTTTTTTTTGTCGCATCTATTCTGTTACACCCTGTATATATATCATTAACGTTACAAAATAATAATCCAATCCACTTACTCCTTCTACCACCTCCCATACAAATGCACAATTTTGAAAAATCTAATTTGCCGAAAGCTAAAAAGACAAATTTTTACCAGTATTTCTTATATTATAATAATAATCAGTTTTGAAAAAAATATCAACTTCACCATACTCTTTCTATCCCCTCATATACAATTTCACGAAATTTTGAAATTTCAATTGAATTATTTTTCTTTGAAACTGTCCAACCTATCAACTTAAAGCTTGTGAAAAGTATAATAATTGAAATATCACTGACGACATAAAATTTTGTTTTGATCCGTATACTCCTTCTACCCCGTCCCATACCAATGCAAAATTTTGTTAAATGCTTTATATCGATTTCCATTAAAACTAGAAAAAGCACAAACTTAAAATTTTTCTAGCTTGAAAACGCGTTGAGCTAAAAAGCTCAAATTTTGTAAACATTATTTTTGATGAAAAGGTAAGGTCGAGCTCGTGAACGAGCCAAATCCCTTCACCCCTTCTACTCCCCTCATACAAAATGAAACAATTTCAGAACTTTATTTAAAGTTAATTTTCTTGGAAATATAAATGCTAATGATCTGCAATTTTACATAAGCTTACAATTTTTACAATAAATTTATTTATTTCTCAAAAACAAATTGAAATCGGTCCACTCCTTTTACCACCTCCCATACAAACTGCACCATTTTACGAAATTTAGTGTCTATTAAATTTATGGAGCTGAAATTTTGTGTGAAGTATTTTGGTCGTAATTATAGTGATATGAAAAGAAATGAGATTGATCTCGTGGCCCCTTCGATCACCCCCCATACAAAGTGACTCAATTTTAAAACTTTGTAATAAGCAGATTTTTTTTTGGAAAATATCAATGCTGTGAAATTTGGAAGTTAACACTTTTCAAATGTGCTTGAGCCTCATACTTCTTCTGTCGCCTCCCGTATGTGGGCATTAAATATAAACAATACTGTAATCATTAGAAATAAGTTGAACACGCCAATTTACAATACTGGAAGGAATAAAGAAAAAACAAATTTAATATGTGAAAATATGACAAAAAAGTCTCCGTACAGTTAGTAGTCCCGTTAGATTTTCATAATTCCTTCTTGAATTTCAGTGTAGTTCTAACCACAGACTGATTCGCAATAAGTGTTGCGTTAAAGCTGCTCACATTTTTTTACTTTATTCTGTGTAATTTGTGAAGATGAGCCGAAATTACCATCGACATCAGGAAGCTTGCTATCAAGATTCACAACGAAGGAAAGTCATTATGGCAAATCGAAAAAATCATCGGAAAACTGCATTCTTCAGTGCAATATGTCGTTAACTACTATAAAAGTTAAGGTTCAGTTCAAAATATGCCTCGTCCTGGTCGGCCTAAAATATTGAGCGCGAGAATAGAACGACAGATTTTACGCAAAATTAAAAAAAAGCCGAAGACGAGCGCGCCAGAAATGTCGGTGGTAACGTCAAGGTGTGGGGGTGTATGTCGGTGGAGAGGGATATTTACGATTTATTGAATCAACTATGGATCGTTTTCAATATTTAAATATTTTAAAAAATAATTTAAAAGAAAGTGCCACAAAAATGGGTCGCGGAGAGACATTTATATTTCAATAAGACAATGATCCGAAACACAAATCTCATGTTGTACGGGAATGGTTGTTATATAACGTCCGAAAACAACTTTATACACCTCCAAAATCACCCGATCTAAACCCCATAGAACATTTATGGGAGGAATTAAAACGCAGGTTAAGAAAATTTTCTTTTAAAAACAAAACAGAGCTAAAAGAAAAACTTGAAGAAGAATGGAACAAAATAAATCCAACAGCTACCAAGGAAACTCGTAGATTCTATGGAACGACGCTTGTAAGCAGTCATTACGGCTAAGGGGTACCCCACTAAGTATTGAAGCTACATAATTTCGAGTAGCAAATAATTATATCATTAAATATAGTATACTGTACGCTTCTTCCGTATATAAATAAATTGATTTTAGATACATCCGAAGAAGTCAATAAAATGCTCCACCCTATCTGCCACCTCCCATACAAAAGTCACAGTTAAGCGATTCGCTTTATATTATTATTTACTTTGAACTAATTCATTTATCCAACAATTGAGCCAACCTTACATAACATTTTTGCTATCTGCGATTCAAATTAGCACAAATTTAGAGGACGATATGACTTCAACGACGTGTACCTCTAGCACTCTACTGACAATTTAAAAGTGCAACAGACTGGCAGCGCTTCCACAAATGGTAAGACCCGATTTAAGCTATAGCGCTATTTAAGATGAAGAACAATTTCAGGATGAATGTTATCACGATCTGATAAAACCGTTAAGCATTTTCGTACGCATGCTCTGGAATAAATCTGCGTGTTAAATTTCGAAATTGAACTGGAAAACAACGATACATTTGTAAAGTATTCCCGCAAAGAGACATCGAATCCTTCAATCGTGAAACACAAAAAAAAAAAAAAACTCACCGTGTACATCCTGAAAAGGGGTTGCGATGATTCGACGAAGGTACAAATTATTATGGAATACCATCGCGAGGAGTAGGATTGCGTAGGAGCTTCCCAGTCGCGGTAGGTGAGAAATACGAAACAATGTGACACGGTGTCATAATATTGGAGGGCTGATGATGATTTTTGTGCTAGAGTGAATGAACACTTTCAACCAACACTAATACTACGATACCGAAGAATAATCGCGTCGAAAAGCTTGACTATAAAAGCAACAGTTGCGAGTCCTAGCCTTAGTTTTAACGGTACGCTACAGGTGTTTGAATCATAGAAATCTAGTCGTTGGCATAGTTGAACGAGGATAAGGATCTCTCTTGAGTCTTTGGATAAAATTGTGCAAATCATTAATTATAAATTTTTTTTGATAATAATTGTGATCAAGTGCTTAGAAAAGATTCTAACTGACCGTAATTATTTAAAAAGTTCGTTACGAAATTCTATTAAATTAAAAGTGGTTCCACTCTATAAAAACCGGGAAGGTTGCGATTTAAACCGTGCTCCTTTTAACTGAACTTCGAATTGAAATATCCCTTCTTGTGGGTAAGTGATAATTTCAGATTTCAGAGGGTTGCAATTTCACTTCATCTCCCATTGATTTTAGGTGGGTTACCGTCCGACGGTTGGTTTAATTGTTGGCCCGGAAATTCTTTAAATATTTAAGCGAAATGCCAATTTTTGAACTATAGAGTTGAGTATTTTGCTTTACAAGACGAATTTAAAAAAGAGACTTATTACAATTGAATGAATGTCGAATGATCTGCCGTTGTTGAGGAAATTGAATTTTTCAATCGGTAGTAAGTTTTTGTTCAAGTGAGCAATTAAAAAGTCATAAGTAGACAAGATCTTGAGCAATCAAGAAGAAATGTAATCAACAGTGGTACTATCTTCATGTTGATTAGTGCTTTTTGGATTTAAAAATCTATACGAAAACACTTGTAGTTAAATAGTAGGTAATTGCAATTTAGTATTTAAGGCACTGACATCAGAAGGACCGCACCGCGTGACACCATCGAATTGCAATTGTACTTTTTGTCAAAGGAAGTAGTGAATCTTGAAATCCATGACCATATGCATCCGAGCAAATCACACAAGTGAAACCATTTTCTCAAAAATGTTTGGTTCGAAGATCCTACATACACAACGCAAGCACACCGATTGTTCTTAACGGACAGGATGTGGAAGAGGTGCAAGCTTTTTGCTATCTCGGAAGCATTGTCAGCATGGACGGCGGAGCCGAAAAGGATGTTGAGGCTCGGCTAAATAAAGCTCGTCAGGCCTTCGGTATCCTTTCCCCTTTCTGGAGGTTAAGAGAGATCTCCCTTCGCACGAAGCTGCGAGTTTTTGACGCATGCGTCAAATCCGTGTTTTTATATGGTTGTACTACGTGGAAAGTGACCGTTCGACTTACCAAGAAACTACAGACTTTCGTGAACCAATGCCTCCGACGCATTTTAGGAATATTCTGGCCAGAAGTGATCTCCAACGACGAACTTTGGAGTACAACTGGCCAGACTAAAATAGGTATTGAGATTCAAAGGCGGAAGTGGCAGTGGATTGGTCATACTTTGAGGAAACCAGAGCGAAACATCGCCAAACAGGCTCGGACTATAATCCTCAAGGAAGACGTCGGGTTGGTCGACCATGTAACACATGGAAGCGAGCAGTTGAGCAGGAGGCCAGAGGACTAAACAAGTCCTGGCAACAGCTTAAGGCTCAGGATCGCGCGTTGTGGAAGAGAGTTCTTTCTGTCCTATGGCCTTATAGGGGGTCTTAACATGAATTTGATTGATTTGACATACACACCTCGACTTACTCGAAGCAAAAATGGTACATATTTGAGATTTCAGAAATTACTTGATACAATACTTTTCGAGTCGAGCCACGAACCAGTTTTTGACTTCTGTGTGATGGAACGCATGTCTGTCGCCGTGGAGCCACGCTGTGTCCATACAGCCACGGCTGGTTCATTCTAGAGATACTCGATACACACTAACACTCCTGTCCTAATAGAGTTTGGACAATGCATGTACAGCGATCGCGTGGGAAATTTCGCCCGAAATTTCAATTTTCTCAATTCTTTTTCTTTTATGAAGTAAACACAATCAAATTGAATTGTTATTTATGAAAGTCATATTTATTTTCGGTTTTAATGAGAATTATATTCAAAAAATTGTAGTTTAACGCAAGTTTTCGCTGGTGTCCGTACATTTGAAATCGATCAAACTCAAGTTTGGCTAATTTTCGTATTTCTTATGTTGCCTTCTTGTGCTTCTAAACGCAGTCTTAACTGTTGGTATTAGAGCATTGTCCAAACTCTATTAGGACAGAAGTGTTGTATCGAGTATCTCTAGGTCATTCCATATCTTGCATTAATACCATGTTACTTCTGCATTACTAGTTTGTGGCGCGGCTCAGTAAATGCCAGGAAGATTATGGAGTCTAATGAGCCGCTGACTCCAACTTACTATTCACCACACGCCTGCGAGTGTCTCCAAAATATGACATCATAAAGGGATGCTCGAAGACCTTACTTGAAAGTGCATGGCCACCTAATGTTGTCGCAAAAATTAGACCAACCATGCACTTTAATATGTTTTTCCCCATTAAATATTTGGATTAATGAATTAGAGGAAAGAGTGATTAAAATGTAGTGGAAATTATTTTTTTTCTGTTGATCTCGTTATTGCTCTAATTTTTTTTTTACATGTATTTGTTAGAGAATGAATCAAGGAATATGATGGTATTTTTAATATAAATAACTATTAACATTATGCTTTTGATATGATTTAAATTGCAGATCAGTAGTGTAGGGATTCTTTTTTCTTTTCTTAAATTGAACAACTCTCTTTTTTTTCGTATAGTCTTATTTCTCTCAAGAAAAAAAAAACAAACTCAGCGTCGCTAGTACGTTTCGAAAAGAACATAACTGGGTGTAGTTTACCATCGGATGATGTTTTTGTAACAAAATCGCTCCCATTCTTACACTAGAAGCGTCGCAATGCAACTCGGTTTCTGATTCAGGTGAATATATTCGTAAGGAGGTGAAATCATTTTATTCTTAAGAATCTCAAAACTTTCCTATTGCACTGATCCAAAATCGAAAATCGAATTTTTCCTTATTAAATCGTACAAAGGTTTGGCGACCGTAGCGAAGTCTCTGATAAACTTTCTAAAATATGAGACTAAACCCAAAAAGCGTTGAACTTCCTTCGCATTCCTAGGCCGCGGATAATTGATTACGTGCTCAATATTTTCCAGACTTGGCTGAACACCAACTCTATCAATATTATATCCCATATAAATAATATTGGACATAAGAAATTTGCACTTAGCGATCTTTAGCTCAAGTTTATTTTCAGTAAAAACTTGCGTTAAACTACAAGTTGAATAGAATTCTCATTAAAACCGAAAATAAATATCATCATCATCATCATCATCAATGGCGCGACAGCCCAACTCGGGCCTTGGCCTCCTGAAGTCGTCGCCTCCAATCGTCTCGATCCAAAGACCGCGTCCTCCAGCTGCTAATTATACTCTAGATGAAATCTGAGAGTATTATAAGTTTGCTCTTAAGTTTGTAACGCCAAGAAATAAGGCTCGGAGAAAAAAATGAATGATACAGAAGTTCATATAATCACTCAAAAATCTCAAAACCGGTTGTCCGTCCGTCTGTCCGTCCGTCCGTCCGTCCGTCCTTCCGTCCGTCCGTCTGTGCGCGCTCTAGCTTGAGAACGCGTTGAGATAGATAGTTCAAATTTTGTACACGTCGTTTTTGACAAAAAAGTAAGGTCAAGTTCGTGAACGGGCCAAATCGCTCCACCCCTTCTACCCCCTCCCATACAAAATGACACAATTGCGCAATTTGACAATAAACGGATTTGCACGAAAACTATAAAAGCTATTGGCCTGAAATTTGGAATATATTAGTTTTATTGTAATATCAATCTACCCTATAAAAATTATGCGTGTCCTCCCCCTCCTTCTACCACCTCCCACACAAACTGTACTTGTCATGAATTACTCTAAGCCAATTTACTCAGTGCGTATAAAATTTAGCAGGCTCAAATTGTGCACCAAATATTTATTTAAAATTGTTAGTAAGCCCAAAAAAAATTAGACGATTAGCTTTACCCCTTCTACCCACTCCCATACAAAATGACACAATTTCGCAATTTGACAATAAATGGATTTACTCGAATAGTATAAAAGCTATTAGTCTGAATTTTGGGATGTATTACTTTCATAATGATTTTAATCTACAATATAAAAATTATTGGCGTCCTCCCTCTCCTTCCACCCCCTCCCATACAAACTACACTTTTTCATGAAATGCTCTAAGACGTTTTTCTCAGAACATGTAACATTTATTGAGCTCATATTTTGTAATAAATACTTAATTAGTATTATCATTAAGATCAGAAAAAAATATTTGTTTAGCTTCACTGCTTCTACCCCCTCCCATACAATATGACCCAGTTTCACAACTTCACAAAAAATCGATTTTCTCGAAAAGTATGAACGGCGCTAGTCTGAAATTTCAGGGATATCAATTTTATAATATTTCTAGTTATTACTGAAAAAATCACTAAAATCCCCCCACTCTTTCTACCACTTCCCATACAAACTGAACATTTTCACTAAATCTAACTCACTAATTTTTTCAGCTCCCATTCAATTTTTGGAGGAGCATTTCGTATAAAACATTTTTATAGCTACTTTAGCATGATGGGGAAAAAATTAGTTCAATGCTATCATCCCTTCTAACACTTCCTATGCTAAATTTCTTGGGATCACAAAAAATTCTATTTCATCTAGAGTATCGTAAGATTGCGCTTTAAGCGTAATCGTAGCCCTGTTATGTTTTTTAAGATGGTTTTGCTATCTTCATCAACGAGTCTTCCCATCGCTTGCGTGGCTTGCCTACTGGCCGGTTACCTCTCGCTTTGCCTTTCAGAGCACGTTTGGGGATTCTTCTGTCTTCCATTCGCTCTACATGGCCGGCCCACTGCAGTTTACGTAGCTTGATGAACGTTGAAGTTTCTGGCTCGTCGTAGAGTTGATACAACTCATGGTTGTATCTTATTCGCCATTCCGTTCCTTCCTTCACAGGTCCCAAAATTCTTCGGAGGACCTTTCTTTCAAATGCGTTAACTGCTTTTTCGGAAGTTCGTGTTAATGTCCACGTCTCGCTGCCATAACAGAGCACAGGTCGTATAACAGTTTTATAAATCCACAGCTTATTGTTCCTGTGCACTTTCTTGGATTTCATTATTGGAAGTACCGAATAATACGTCTTATTTGCAAGTATTATCCGTCGTTTGATTTCGTCTGTTTCATTACCGTCCTTTGCTAGATTAGCCCCAAGATATATGAAGTTTTCCACACTCTCCAAATTATATTCCGCAATTGTTATGTTTTGTCTGATTGGCGTTCTCCTTCTTGTTTGCGTCATTACTTTTGTTTTGCTTTCATTAATGCGCAACCCGACTTCTTTTGCGGCGGAGTCAAGATTGACAAATACCTCCTTAGCACTAGGGAAGGATCTTCCTAGAATGTTAATGTCGTCAGCGTATGCTACTAGTTGGGTGGACTTGAATAGTAGTGTCCCGTTGGTGTCGACTGGGATTTTTCGGACAACATACTCTAGTGCCAAGTTGAAAAGCATGGGGGCTAGACCATCTCCCTGCTTTAAACCACATTCCGTTCGAAAGCTGGTTGTGGAATCGGTTTTTATTCTCACTTGGGATTCAGTGTTTGTCATTGTGAGTCTTGTTAGTCGGACTAGTTTTGGAGGAATTCCAAAGTCAAGCATGATTTGGTACAGTACGCTCCTGTCGATACTGTCGTATGCTTGTTTAAAATCTACGAAGATTTGGTGCACGTCTGTGTTATATTCCCAGGATTTCTCAAGCACCTGTTTGACCGAGAATATCTGGTCTGTTGTAGATCGTCCGGTTCTGAATCCGCCTTGGTATTCGCCAATTATTTGATTAGTATAGGGCTTAAGACGACGTTCAATTATTTTTGTCAGTATTTTATAGGACGTACACAACAATGATATTCCTCTGTAATTCTTACAGCAGAGTTTGTCTCCTTTCGTGTAAATTGGACATATAATGCTTTTTCGCCAATCGTCGGGTATGATTTCCTCTGTCCAAATTTTGCATATCATGTAGTGCAGTATTTCAGCGACACAATTTCCACCGTTTTTCAGAAGTTCAACTGGTATTTCGTCAATTCTCGGTGCTTTGTTTAGTTTTTGGTTACAGAGGGCTGCTTTGATTTCAGCAAGCGTGGGTAGTGTCGATGATGGTTCATCTTCGTCAGTTGAGGCTTCAATTGAAATGTTGTCCTAAGCTCTAGCCTACTACAAACGCATCTGCTGAACGAATTTTCGAAATGTGTGTCATTGCAGGAGCGAGCCAACTACCATACTTCACGACAGGGGGTGCGAGAGCTCAAAAAACGAGAAGAAGATACATACGAATCACTCTAAGATCTGTAAGTCGGGTGGAGAGGGGCAGCTCCTACTGGTTGGCACCACGCCTCTGTGTCAATGTCCAGTTCTATAAATGCAGCTGTATCACAACACCCCATGTATCAGATTACCCTACTTTCTCCTATTGTGGATTGAGGGTGGGGATCTTATTTTTTTTAAGGAATAAATATATTTATCATAAAAATGGTAAGTTCAAAATTTCAGATCAGTAGCATTAACATTTTTCGAGAAAATGAGTTTATTATGAAGTTGTGAAATTGTGTCATTTTCTGTGGGACGGGTAAAGCAATATGGCCCGTTCATAAATTTGGCATAAATTTTTCGCAAAAAATAACGTGTAAAAAAATTGAGCTTCTGGTTTCGAGATTTGATAACTCGAATTTCTGTTTAAACCATTCTTTTTCTATGTCTTATTTCTAAGCGTTACAAACTTTAGAGTAAATTAATAATACTCTCAGATTTTAACTAGAGTATAAATATTTTGTTAGGAACTGTATGGAAAAACGAGTTGAATGTATTCTATCACCTCATACACAAAATATAATAATTTAGAGTATTGCATATATCCAAATACTATATCTTTCTCTTTTCCTTTTGTGGTGGTTTTCTGCGACAATTTTCCCAGCGTTTGGTTATTTGACATGGGGTGTTGAGAACGCTCCACTAGTCACAATCGTTGTTCTGTTATGTTTTAATTTGCTAAATAATCTTAATAACGTAGTTGGCGTTGTAATATTATACGAAACTAAAAAATCATAAATTATAACAATAAAGAAGGAAGAAATTGTTAAAAAAAAAATTTCTGGATATTATATTGTTTGCTCCATTATGGGTAATGTCTCTGCTGAGACCACTATCAAACTGTTTGATAAAGGTTTTAACAGAAAAACGTAACGCATAATAAAGCAAACGGTGTAAAACCCGGGAATCTTCCCTATTAATGCAAAATGCACTGTGAAAACATTCATCAAACCACGAAAAGATTAAATTATAACAACTCTTGAATGTATGACTTAAGAATAACGAAGGTCTTTGATAAATAAAATCAAATTATATACAATGAAAATGCTAAAAGCAGGGCATTTCATATTTGTTGCACTCGATGAAATGCCAAATGGCAAGATGAACTATTGTTGAAAATTTTTGGGTTAAATTTTTCTTTTGAAATACTTTTCAATTGAATCTGTGGTACTTTTCTATTATTAAATTCTGACGATAATTTTCATTCATCGAAACAGATTTGAATAATTTAGATTTCATTATTTATTTCTGTACCCTTCAATCAATCAAATCGATAATTGAAATATTTTCTATACGCAATATTTTTATTAATTTGGATATTAAAAGGTTATTTTAATATTGTGTTGGATATTGACGGAATACTTTTCTTTTGTTTTAAGCCTAAATGAACAATCAAAGGACTTATTGTACATTTAAAAAGGTCATAATAAGAATTTTCTCTTGAAAATATAGAATGTCAGTTTTATAAACGAAGTTGCATAGAATTTTCATAAAATTCGGTGTATTTTACAGTAACGGAACCAAACATTTGTATGGGATGGGGTAGAGGAGGTAAGGGAATCGTAAAATTTGTGATGCAGTTTTATTCTCTTATAAGGTGCTCGTACAAAATTTCAAGTTCGTAGCTTTAAATTTGTTGGTTATTAGTTGAGTTATTGAAATTGGTCGAGATCATACTTTTGTATGTAAGAGGGTAGAAGGGTAGGCGTGCTCTCAAAACTTTTGACGCAATTTCATTTCAACTATTTTTAAAAGTTTTTATGTAAAATTTGAAGTTGATGGCTTTAAATAGTTAGGTGATTTCGTAAAAATGGTCGAAAAAATAATTTTGTATGGGAGGGGGTAGAAGTTTTGAAGGTAGTTAATATTTCATACATTTAGGGATTTTCAATTTTCAAGTTTCTACCTTAAAATCTGTGCAGAGTTTTTGTGTTTTTTTCATTGTACATGAAACATCTTGTGAACGTTAGACCAGGGGGGTCGGTGCATAATAATTGTGGAATAAATTATCATTTTTTTTCTATGTACATCAAATAGATGTATTCACATGCAAAATTTGAACTTGTTATCTTTCACAGGAGCCCTAAAAAAATCACTCCCTTTACACCACCCGAATTAAAATTTACCAAAATTTAAAACTATGTAGTTCTATAATCTGACGAATTTTCGATTTGATATCTGTACTCGATTTTGAGATATAACAATTTGTAATTTTGGGAAGTGCGCCATTTTTGAAATGTTCCCCATTTCCCCCACTACTATTATGTCCACATGTTATATTTTTTTCATATTTCGCTAGTGTAGCTTAGTATATGTTTCAACTTTCAATTATATAGCTTAAGAGATAGTTGAGATATTCATTTTTAAGTGTTTTTCTTTGCACCCCTCCTGACCCTCCCCCTTACAACAATTAGCCTTTCTCTAAGCTGATTATAGTGGATATGTGTGCCACCTTAATGCTCCCAAAATATGATTTTTTATGGGAAGTAATTTCGAAGATATAATCATTTAAAACGGCCGACAATTAGTTTTTATTCCCCCCTTTTCGGATGCAAATGGATAAAAAAATTAAATTATTTTTAAAGTTTGTCCCACAACCCTCTCTATACGTATGATAATTTTCGGAGATATGATTCCATATGAACGGCGTACAGCGGGATGGATTTTTTGTTTTTGCATTTTTAGGTTAATTTGGTCATGAAACGCGAAAAAAACAAAATTTCAGGTTAGCAAATTTGTTTTTCCTGTGTCGATCACAAGACCTTATTAATAGAATAATAAAGTAAAATGACCTCCGCTGCACGGAAGTACATAAGGAACATGTATATGTCCTAGTATAGATATATACTCTAGATACTATCTGAGCGTAATTCAAGTTTGCTCTTAAGTTTTTACGCTAAGAAATAAAGTTCGGAGAAAAAACTGAATGACACAGAAGTTAATGTTATAACTCAAAAATTTCTAAGCCGGATGTTCTTTCACCCGTCTGTGCGCTTTCTAGTTTCAAACTTCGTACACGTCGTTTGTAGTAAGGTCAAGTTCGTGAATGCGCCACCCCTTCTACCCCCACTCATACGAAATGACTCATTTTCAATAATTTACAATAATCAAATTTTCTTGGAAACTGTAGAAGCACATAATTTGAAGTTTAGAATATATTATTTTTATCATGAATGCAGTCTATGGTATAAAAATTATTTGAATTCCCCTACTCCCTCCGATACAAACGCACTATTTTATGAAATATTATAAACCGATTTTCTCAGTACGTATAACATTTACCGAGCTCAAATTTGTACTAATTGCTTAATAAGCATTATCATTGTTGTCCGAAAAAATTAACTGATTAGTTTGACTCCTTCTACCTCCTCCCACAAATAGGGACAAAATTTCAAAAATTTACAAAAAATCGATTTTCTTTAAAAGTACGAATGTAACTGATCTGAAACTTGAGAAATATCAATTGCATAATGTTCGTATTTATTTCTGAAAAAACCACTTAAAAATCACCCACTCCTTCTACCACCTACCATATAAACTGGACAATTTCACTAAATCTAATACATTAATTTTCTTAGTACCTATTATATTTTTGAAACTCAAGTTTTGTACAGAACATTTTCATAGCTACTTTAGCATGATGTGAAAAAAATTTGTTCAATAATGCTACCCCTTTTACTACTGCCCATTCAACATTTCTTAAGATGACAAAAATTCCTATTTCATCTAGAGTACCGTATGATTGGGCGATTACGCAATCGTAGTCTTGTTATATTTTTAAATCATTTATTGATCAAATATAATGGTATCTATTTCACGGTATTATTTAAAAATTTACAACAGACTCTTTTTTCATGTAGATTGTATTGCTGTGTTTATTTCGAGAAGTTCTTTCGAGCCTGTGAACTGATTCATTTAACTCTGTTTTGTATGTCGCAAGAAATATTGCCTGGCTTTCCGATACGAAATCGGATCTGAAATACTCGGAGCCCATAGTGGCAAGAGAAAAACAATCAAACGCGGCCTAAAACTCGGCCTTTTTCCATACAACATCCGAACGGCTTCGTGTACAAGATCCGACCTGAGATACCAGGCAAAAATAGTTCAGTAGCAAACATAAAAGTCGGCGACAATTCTGCCGCTCAACAAGAGAAACATCATCATAATTTCACAATTTTCATACCGAATTTGAGAATTACTACTATGACCATATTTCTACGTGCCTGCTGGTGTTCGTTTCAGTATGGACGGATTTTTTGCTTACTGCTCAGTTGAGATTATGGACGCCTGTTAGAGTAAGAATTTCATGGTAACGATTTCATGGTAACGATTTCATGGTAACGATTTCATGGTAACGATTTCATGGTAACGATTTCATATTAACGATTTCATGGTAGCGATTTCATGGTAACGATTTCATGGTAACGATTTCATGGTAACGATTTCATATTAACGATTTCATGGTAGCGATTTCATGGTAGCAATTTTGTGGCAACGATTTTATGATAACGATTCAATGGTAACAATTTCGGGGTGCACAAAATTTTTCATGGTAACGATTTCTGGTAACGATTTCATGGTACCGATTTCACGGTAACCATTTCATGGAAACGATTTCATGATACTGATTTCATGGTAACGATTTCATGGTAACGATTTCATGGTAACGATTTCATGGTAACGATTTCATGGCAACAATTTCATGGTGGCGATTTCATGGTAGCAATTTTATGGCAACGATTTTATGATAACGATTCAATGGTAACAATTTCGGGGTGCACAAAATTTTTGGTTGAGTCCAGACATAAACAAGTGCAAAGTATCTGCCAACAAATCGGGCGTAACTTTATTATTCTTGGGACAAGTTGAGAATACTTGGGACGTCACTATACAGGTTAAGCTGGTAGTAGATAGATGAGACGAAAAGTATGGCCGTTCTCAAGGCAAGCTAATGCCCTTTATTTAACCCTAAACTGCTTTTGTTATCGGTAGCTCTAATACATTTAATCTTTCATTCGTTCTTGAATGTAAGTTTGGTCTTGGAAGGGGGATGGAGTGGGCGTGGAAATTTATCATTTTTTAATTGCTTGCACGTCCAAAATTATCTGAACAGAGTGTTAGTTTTACAGGTGTATATCACTCGTTCAAAATACCACCCTCCCCCACTACACAAATGTATGTATATAATATACATAGTAAAGAAAGTGATTGTGATTGGAAATTCGTTTGATTCTACGAATTTTTCCGATTAAACATACTTCATCAGAATAAGGTGAATTTAGATTTTAAGCGGCACAAGCTGATAACATTTACCTACTCCGTTTTCCCATGCAGTTTTTATGATGTCATCGGAAACTAGTCAGCTAACAGTAGCGAAATTAAGAGCAGCGGTGCCCCTCCCCCCCGAGACAGTTTTTGTACAAGCTCAAAATGCAAAAATGATTTTTAACAAATGTACAAAATTTCTCAAGTAAAACCCTTGTCGACAGGTTTATTAGTGATTCATTTCTATGCTCTAGAGGGAATCTAAGAGTACTATAAGTTTGATGTTACGTTTGTAATGCTAAGAAGTGCTCGCACAGGTACAGAAATATTTGTTGTCGCTCAAAAATTTCGAAATCGTCCGTCCGTTCGTTCGCTCTCTAGCTTGAGAATGCGTTGAGCTAGGAACTCAAATGTTGCACACGTTCTTTTTGCTAAAATAGGTGAAGTTCGTGAATGGGCCAAATCACTTCACCTCTTTTACACCCATATAAAATGAAACAAATTTCTCAATTTCATTTTAAGTCAATTTTTTTTTATTATTAATGCTACTGATCTGAAATTTCAAACTTATCATTATCATGATAAATTTATTTATTTCCTTAAAAAAATATAAGTCTTCTCACTCCTTCTACCACCTCCCATACAAACTGCACAATTTCACGAAATACAATACACCGTTTTATTTTTCAGTGCTCATAAAATCTACGATCCTCAAATTTGATGTAGAGTATTTTTAAATCACTAAAATTTGATATGATCACACCACCCCTTCTATCACCTCCCATATAAAATTACACGATTTTATACTTTATAATAAGTTGATTTTCTTGGAAACTATCAAAAGTACTGGTCTGAAATTTGGAAATTGATCGAATATTATTTAGTTATTACGAAAAAATTTGTAATACTCCCACTGCTTCTACTCCCTCCCATACAAGTTACACCATTTAATGAAATGCAATGTGCCGATTTCCTTAGTACCTATCAGAGCTATTATGCTCAAATTTAATACAAAAGTATTTTGGTAGTGATTTCAGTCAGATAAGGCTTCCGTGGCGTAGTGGGCAGCGTGTTTGCTTCTCAGTCAATAGGTCGTGGGTTCGATTCCCACTCCAGACGGGATTTTTTTAAGCGCAAATTTTTCAGTTGCTACTGGTGATAAAAAATTATTCGCAATAAAATGGGGAAACGGTGTAAAAGTGAAACAGTTCCAATTCAAGAAGGCCTAGATACTCAGTAGATGGTTTCTGTTCGCTTTCTATCATTCAGTCCCCCATAACATCTGCAAATATTTGTCAGTAAGCAGCCAGTACAACTGAGCAATATACCAGCTTCTCCACTCGCTACGGTCGTTCTCACTCCCCTTCGCCAACCTTCCCAATCCCATTCCTTTCCTCCATGACTGTGCTTGTGCATTGCACATAAAGGCCGAAATTGCCTATAACACAGGTCATTCTGTAAAAACAAAAAGAAAAAATATGTTCGATCCCCAATACCCCTTCAATGAACTCCAAACTTACGAAGGTTACTGTTCTGAAATTTAAATTAATTTCTATATCCATTTGAGATACTTTTGTAAAATCGTAGAAATTTCTTTACGCCTTCTGCCACCTTCCATACAAAAGTCGCAGTAAAAACAATTCTCTCAAAAAATGATGCCCTAATTAAACGTAATATATTTTCATAAATAGGTTTCAAATATATCAGGAAAATCACATCACTGAAATTTTCATTACATCTAGAGTTTCGCATGATTGGCGTTTATCAGCAATGGGAGCTCTGTTATGTACATTTTTATCAAGGACAAAATTTAGCATCTGCGGATCTATCGATGTCAATGTTGTGCTAGTATAATCGTTAGGATTAGTTGTGTGTAATTAATTTTAATACGATATAATTGAATATAATATTTAATGCCTGTATTTATGAAATTCTTAAAACAGACCGAAAATCTTCGGATAGAGATGCAGAAAATTAAAAGGATACGATTCAAATTTGAAGCAAATGGAACAAGAAAATTGTTCTTTCAGACGAATAACAAAAAATCCTTTTTTTATGGTAGAAGATTCTTACGCTTATTAAGGAAAAGCCACGATCTCCAAGTTCGAGTATACCTTGGTTTCAACTTCCTTTAGGCACTGCCGCCTCTCGGCGCCTGTAAACCCTGATGCCCCCAACCTATGCGTGGTTAGCGAGGGTGCTATTTATGTCACTGGCTGCTGATTATATAAAACCTTTTCCGATTGCTTATTTTTCAAGAGAATCGAAATCTATCGATAGTATTTAATTCACTTCGACAAACCATATTCCTCTAGAGTATGGAATAATAGTGACTATTTTTCGCGACACATATTTAGTCATAGAACCGTATTTTCTGAGATTAACGTGAACACCGCCCTCTGGGGATTTATCCCACGGTTCTTTACGAACACGTTTTTTTTTGTACGCTTTCACTGAGTGTAGGTACAGGTTCATATAGATTGCAAGTTCGGCGTTCACATTAGTGAGTGCTCTGCCGTTCTAAGTGCCTTGGCACCCGATTTAGAGGCAGCTCCTTTTCGAATTCCGAGCGATTCTACACTTTTTTAGACGTCTACAGCTATTACGTTTTTCCGCGACCCCCGTGGTATTCAATTCGATCAGGTTTCGTTATTTAACGAGTTACTTCCAATTAAGTTTCTTGAAAATCGTTACTGGTAGCATACCACACGTACTTGGATCTCTGTCCTGAAATTGACATTATCCGGTAAAGGGAAAAAATTGGTCCCACCTCCTTAACTAAACATAACAGAATTATCAATCATATGATACTGTAGATGAAATCGGAATGACTTTAATGTACCGGAAAATATGTCATCTCAAATTCATTCGAATAGTAACTTTTGCATGGGAGGTGGTAGAAGTAGAGGGGGAGGTTTGTATTTTTCGTATATGACACCGAACATGTCATGCAAAATATTTCGTGCTGAATTTAAAGTTTTTAGTTTTCATTATTTTAGTTTTCCTGACATTGCGGCATTTGTATGGGAGGTGGCAGAGGGAGTGGAGCGCTTCAGATGATTTCGAAACTGCTTATCATCATCCTTATCACCATGATTTAATTTCAAAGTCGGTAGCTCTCTTATATTTGTAGGAGAAATGCTTTTCTTGAATTTATAATATAACTATTTGTATGAGAGGGGGTGGAAGGAATGAGTCGGAGCTGATAGTTTTTTCTAACATTTATTGCAATTATTAAGAAACAAATTCTGGCAAAATTTTAAGTTTGAAGTTTTTCTAGTTTTAATGGAAATCGATATAATGCATTTAACAAAAATTATGCATTTGTATGGGAGGGGGTAGAAGGAGTGTACGGATCAAAACAATTTTTTCTTTTGCGTTACTGATATTTCTGCTGTTATACTTTATACAAAATATCAAGTCGATAGCTTTAACAGTTTTGAAGAAAAATAATTTAATTTATTTTTTAAAGGTTCTTGAAATTTGTGTGGGAGGGGGTAGAAGAAGTGAGGTGAAGTTGATTTTATTTTTAAATTAATTGCAATTGTAGTAGAATCGATTCTGGCAGAATTACGTCTTTTCAGCTTTACTAGTTTCAATGAAAATCGAAAATATGTATTTTTCAAAATTGTTCATTTGTATGGGAGGGGGTAGAAGGAGTGAGGGGTCGGATCAATATTCCGTGATATTAATGATATTTACATTATAATACTTTTTTTTACCCAAATTTCAAGTCGATAGCTTAAATAGTTTCCAAGAAAAATCAATTTCTTAAAATTTCGAAATTTCATGGAATTCGTATGGGAGGAGGGATGTAGCATTCACGAACTTAAAGTTACATTTTTGTTAAAAATTACACACAAAAATGTTTAGCACTGTAGCTCAAAGATTTCGAGAGTTATGTTGTAGACAAACGCACAGACGGACAGACGTTGAGCGACAACTAATATTTCTGTACCCTTGGCGGCTCTGTGCGAGCGTTATTTCTTAGCGTTACTCTCAGATTTCATCTAGAGTATAAAAAGATTTCTTTCTCATTTTCGTCATTCAGACGTTGCTCGACAAGCCCAGCTCGCCGTCTCACTCAGACTCCGTTTGTTGGGAAACTCGTTCACGTGGCTGTGGTCAGTCAAAAGAAAACCGAGACTAAGAAGAAAATCAAGACCAAAATTCTCTTTTGCGAACTTTTCGATTCCAAAAAACAGAAATATAATCTTACTATTAGATTACTGGGCTTACAACATTGAACTGGGCTTAAGTTCGAGAAGATCTTAGTTATCGCGAAGTATCTTCTCCTTATCCTCATAGGAGGTTAACCAATCGTTAAGCAGCAACTGCAGCCCTTCCGAGTCTTTTAGGCGATAGCACGGCACTTCGCGTCCACATCCATGAGTACCTGCATGGCATCCGTGGAACCGTACCACATACTGGTAAATATTATCGCAGAATTGGTGACAAGCATTAATTAAACGTACCCCTTTATCCGTTGAAATGTATCAGAGACATTCTGAAGCAAGCGACCTCAAGTTTAATCTGTCGTTTTGGAGAATTGCAGTAGTCCTCCAAATATTTCAAGAGGTGAAGAATTTATATCCTGAAAATTTGAGAACAATTATAGAAAGAGACTGGTTGCCAGAAAGGTAGAAAGAAAATACGGGCCTTCTTCTATTCGTCGTTCTAGTGCTTAGATCAATCATCCGGATTAATACCCAAATTTTTGTTGAAGCAGATCCAAAACCATTAATAGTCTCATGATTTTTTTTTTGTGATACGATATGCAATGGTTTCCAGAAATATTAATTTGCTTGCAGTTGTTAGCAACTTCAATTTCGAAACTTTGACGAAAAAATGGACAAGATAACTAAGTGAGATATTATGCTGCTTTGAAATGAGCCCTTACGAGATAGATACGTAATATGCTAAGTGTACCTGTCTTCATATACAAACGATATTTGGACTAACCAACAAAAAGCTAATCACTCTTTTCTAACAACTTTTATGAAATTCATTCTGATTTTTCATAAGTAATTTTCTATGTATTTCTGATAAATTTTATCTAAAAATGCATTATATCCATACTTTGACCTTTTTAATTTCAGTAATCTGTAATAGCAGCGTTTAAGTAATAACATAAATATGTATGGAACATATCTATTGTATGTGATACATTATTATACAGATTGATGATGTCACAAAATTGTTCCCCCCCCCCCCATTTAACATATACTACACTAAGTGCTGTTTTTATGTGCAGTAATATGTTATCCAATTTATCACCATATTTCACTATACATAAAATCCGATGCACAGTTTTTTGGTTAATTCAGTTTTAAGTAAAACCGTAACGGGACTACGATTGGGCATAAAGCCCAATCTTGCGATTCTCCATATGACAGAGAATTTTTTTTGATTTTAAGAAATTTTGTTTGGGAATGGTAGAAGGGGGTGACGGCATTGAACTAAATTTTTCACGTCATGCTAGAGTTGCTTTCAAAATGTGGGAGGTGGTAATAGGAGTGGGGAGTTCTTAATGACTTTTTCAGAAATAATTATAAACATCATTCAATTAACATGTTTTAGATTGCAGATTCATACTTTTCAAAAAAATCGACTTTTTTGTAAAGCTGTGAAATTGTGTTTTCTATGGGAGGGAATAGAATGATGCACAATTTCAGCTCGATTAATTTTATACATACTGAGTAAATTGATCAGATAGGGTGTAGCCTAGAGGGTAGCGTGTTGATCTATAATGCGAAGGTCGGGAGTTCAAATATCGGTCGACGTATAATTTCAGTACACTTCTTGCATGGGTATTTCTTGGCTACTTCAATCTGCTAAAATGAAAATTCGTAGATAAAGGGTTGTGAGAAGGGTTATCAACCCTTCCATAATAACAAATAAAAATGTTAAGGAACCTGAAGGTCAGGGAACTAAAGCCCGATTCGGGTTTTAGTGTCATTAGAGAATAAATTGGTGTACAGTATTTCATGAAAAAATGCAGTTTGTATGGGAGGTGGTGGAAGGAGTGGAAGGATTCAAATAATTCTTATGCAGTAGATTGAAATCATCATAGAAATAATATGTTCCACATTTCAGATCATAAGCTTTTATACGATACTTTTCGAGAAAATCCATTTATTATCAAATCCCGAGCTGGAGCCATTTTATATGGGAGGGAGTAGAAGGGGTGGAGCAATTTTACCCGGTCACGAACTTGACCTTACTTTTTCACTAAAAATAACGTGAACAAAATTTGAGCTTCCTAGCTCAACGCATTTTCAAGCTAGAGAGCGAATAGACGGAAGGACATGCGGATGGACGGACGGACAGACGGACGGACGGACGGACAGACGGACGGACGGACGGACTAGCAGACGGACATCCGGTTTCGAGATTTTTGAGCGGCAGCAAATATTTCTTTACCCTTGGCGACTCTGTGCGATCAATATTTTTTGGCGTTGCGAACTTTAGGGCAAACTTATCAGATTTTATCTTGAGTATAAAAATCGCATTTTTTTCTGGATCCATAGAGGCAGGACTGATAATTAATGTGCGTAAAATCAAGTACATGCACATGGGTTTGAGCACAAACACATCGATGGAGTACAAATGGAAAACTAAAATAGAAGTGGGAGTGGATCGATCACACTTTGAGGAAACCAGAGCGAACCATCGCCAAAGAAGCTTTATATTATAATCCTCAAGGAAGACGTGTGGTTGGTTGGCCATGTGGCACGTGGAAGTGAGAAGCTTAGCTTAGGGAGGCCAGAGAAGTGAATAAGTCCTGACAACAGCTGAAGGCCGGTGCTCAGGATCGCGCCTTGTGAATGGAAACATTTTCTGTCCAATGCCTCTTTAGAGCGCTAGCAGAAAATTGACTAATTGATTCAAACTTTCGCATTATATCACCATATTTGAAGTCCATTCGCCAAATTCAGTGCATAAAGAGTTCCGCTAGCGATACAATTGGTGTGCCAACGGTTGGAATCGTGAGCATTCGAATCTATTCCTTGGTGAAGCAGTTTGATAACGTTTGCACGAAAATAAATTCATTTTTTTTTTGAAAATTAATGGGCGAAACGAAGCGAGAAAAATAGAAATCTATAATATTTTTATACTTTAGATGAAATTGGAAGCAATGAAATAGGAACCAATGAAATAAGGGTGTAATAGCAAGAGGTGTAGAATTTTTTTTTTGAATAAAGCGAACAATTCTTTGAATGTTTTTGAAGTTTTTATTGCATTATAAAGTGGACACAAGGGGTTTTGTATGGAAATAATATCTGTCAAATGCCCGCAATTATTTGTTTTATTAAACACAATCCTACACCTCTTGTTGATACCTATATACCTCATGTTGATACTTCATATATTTGTTGTCGCTTGAAAAAATCGAATCCGAGTGATCGTTTGTCCGTCTGTAATAACTCTCAAACGCTTTGAGTAATCGCGCAGAGATTTTAACATTAGCAAAAAGTTCGCGACGGGGCCACATCTCCTTACTCCTTTTACTACCTTCCATACAATTTATACGAAAATTTGGAAATTTCATGAAATTTATTTTTTTTTATTAATTTTCTTCGAAAATATTAAAGCTATCGACTTGAACATTTGACCAAAGTATAATGATATGAGTACTCAATTATTTTCCGATTCATTCACTCCTTACATGCAACGGTATATATCGATTTGCATGAAAACTAGAAAAGACGTAAACATGAAATTTTGCAAGAATCTATTTAACAATAATTGCAATGTCCAAAATATATATTATAAAAATTATATTTTAAAAATTTAAGGCAAGCATTTTACCTTCGAACAAATGAGATTTAATGAATTCCACTTCTTCTACCAATTCATACGTAAGTGTTATAATTTCAAACATAACAGGGCTACGATTGCGCGTAAAGCGCAATCTTACGATACTCTAGATGAAATAGAATTTTTTGTGATCCTAAGAAATTTTGTATGGGGAGTGTTAGAAGCGATGGTAGCATTGAACTAATTTTTTCAACATCATGCTGAAGTAGCTATGAAAATGTTTTATACAAAATGCTTACTCCAAAAACTGAATGGGAACTGAGGAAATTAGTGAGTTTGATTTAGTGAAAATGTGCAGTTTGTATGGGAGGTGGTAGAAAGAGTGGGGGGATTTTAATGATTTTTTTAGAAATAACTAGGAATACTATAAAATTGGCATCCCTTAAATTTCAGGCTAGTGCCATTCATACTTTTCAAGAAAATCGATTTTTTGTGAAGTTGTGAAACTGTGTCATATTGTATGGGAGGGGGTAGAAGTAGTGAAGCAAATCAAATATTTTCTTTCTCATCTTAGTAATAATATTAATTAAATATTTATTACAAAATATGAGCTCAACAAATGTTATATGTTCTGAGAAAATCGGCCTAGAGCATTTCAGGAAAAAGTGTAGTTTGTATGGGAGGGGGTGGAAGGAAAGGGAGGAAGCAAATAATTTTTGTACTGTAGATTTAAATCATTAAAAAAGTAATATATACCAAAATTGAGACCAATAGCTTTTATACTTTTTGAGTAAATCCATTTATTGTCAAATTGCGAAATTGTGTCATTTTGTATGGGAGGGGGTAGAAGGGGTGAAGCTAATCATCTCATTTTTTTTGACCTTACTAACAATTTTAAATAAATATTTGGTGCACAATTTCAGCCCGCTGAATTTTATAAGCACTGAGGAAATTGGCTTAGAGTAATTCATGATAAGTACAGTTTGTATGGGAGGTGGTAGAAGGAGGGGGAGGACGCGCACAATTTTTATATGATAGATTGATATTATCATAAAAGTAATATATTCTGAATTTCAGGCCAATAACTTTTATACTTTTTGAGCAAATCCGTTTATTGTCAAATTGCGTAAGTGTGTCATTTTGTATGGGAGGGGGTAGAAGGGGTGGAGCGATTTGGCCCGTTCACGAACTTGACCTTACTTTTTTGTCAAAAACGACGTGTACAAAATTTGAATTTTCTAGCTCAACGCGTTCTCAAGCTAGAGAGCGCACGGACGGACGGACAGACGGACGGACAGACGGACGGACGGACGGACGGACGGACGGACGGACGGACGGACATCCGGTTTTGAGATTTTTGAGTGATAATATTAACTTCTGTATCTCCGAGCCTTATTTCTTGGCGTTACAAACCTTAGAGCGAACTTATAATACTCTCAGATTCCATCTAGAGTATAAAAAGTAGTTTCACTGCTTGAAAATATAAAAAATACCAACCAATTCAGCATAAAATATTTGCTCTTGGTATGCAGTGACTAGCTAGGGTGTAGCCTAGTGGGTAGTGTGCTGGTCTACAATACGAAGGTCGTGAGTTCAAATCCCGGTCGACGCATAATTCCAGCACACTACGTGCTTGGTTACCTCAATCTACGAAAATGAAAAAATCATAGATAGAGGGATGTGCGAAGGGCTAACAACCCTTCCGCAATATAATATAATAATATAATGATAATGTTAATGAACCTGAAGGTCAGGAGGCCAAGCCCCGATTTGGGCTGTATCGCCATTGTAGTAGTAGATGCAGTGACTTAATAAAAAATTATAAATCTCACTCTACCCCTTCTACCACCTCTTATACCGAAGTTATTGTTCACTATTCTAAGAGATATCATATTTTCCGGTGTATTAAACTAAGCTGCTAAAATTTTTTTTTACGTCAATCAGACAAAATATTACAGTAGGAGACTATAACCTAGAGAACGTAGACAACTTTATATACCTAGAGGCGAACCTATCGAAGGATAGAAGCGAACCCATTGAAATCAAAAGAAGGATAATGATGGCAAAAAAGACTTATTATTCGGTACTTCCAATAATCAAAAACACGAACGTGCATAGGAAAACAAAACTTAAGCAATATAAAACGATCACAAGACCTGTGCTATGCTATGGCAGCGAGCCGTGGACGATAACTCAGGCGTCCGAAAAATTACTTAACGCCTTTAAAAGAAAGGTCCTCAGAAGAATCCTCGGACCTGGAGAATACGATAAAATAGAGGATTGTATGCCATCTTCGACAATGCAGAAGTATCAACCTTCATAAAATTTCAGAACTTACAATGGGCTGGTTATGTGGAGCGTATGGATGACGGAAGAATTCCCAAACGAGGAGGATTCGATTGACCCAGACAGTAAATCACTGCTAAAATTTCTAACTGGTGGACGCAGTCACTGAACCGAGATGGATGGAGGCAAAGTATTCAGGAGGCCAAATTCCGATTTGGGCTGTAGCGCCATCATAATACAATACAAATGCTATAAATTTTTCTCAATTCCGTCACCCGTTTCACCACCTCCCGTACAAAAGTTAATTCTGTTATGCTTTTCCACTTTCTGGAATTGATGTTGAACGCAGTCCTATCATCAGTCCTCAAAAATAATGATCCAACGTCAGCCGCTAATATGTCCTTTAATGGCGCAAACAATTTCAACTTTGGAGACTGTAACGTAAAGTCTGCAAAAGTTGAAATTTGTATAAAATTTAACATTGAAGCCTTATAGGAGATTCTGACATTCCTTCATCGCTCGATTCACTTGAGCATAGACGAATTGTAAGCTCCTTAATCCTTTTTCTATCGTTATTACTATTTTTTGATTGTTCGGACGAAATTTATAAATTCATACCACTATGCATGACTTTGCCGTATAAAACTCAAGCTGCTTCACGAACTCATAAGTATTCTTCTAAACCTATCTTCCGTCGCACTGTCAAATTTCGTGATTCATTTTTAAACCGGACTGTTCGAATATGGAACTCGCTGCCCAGCTTAGAATTCTCCGAAGATTATAACATTCAGCAATTCAAGAAAAGTATTCATATGTTAGCTACTTCCTTCTCTATCTCTTTCATCCCTATTCAAAAACCTAATAGAATTATGTTTGGGCGTAAAGCTCAATCATATGATACTCTAGATGAAATGGGAAAGAGTTTAATGTATCGGAAAATATGTCATCTAAAATTTTTTCGAATGTCTTTGACACTGAACGTGGTATGCGAAATGCTTCGTACTGAATTTAAAGTTTGAAGCTTATATTATTTTCAAAGAAATTGGACATTGTTTTCCTGAAATTGCGGCATTTGTATGTGAGGTGGAAGAGGAAATAGAGGATTTTGGATGATTTTGAAACTGCTTATCAACATGTTTCAATTTCAAAGTCGATAGCTCTTATCGAAAGAGAAATGCTTTTCTTGAATTTAATTTATAGAAATTTGTATGTGAGGTGGTAAAAGGAGTGAAGTGCAGTTGATATCTTTCTTCAGAATTTCTTGAAATTATTAAGGGACACATTCTGACAAAATCTGTACTTTTTCTAGTTTTAATGGAAATCGACATAATGTATTTGCCAAAATTGTGCATTTGTATGGGAGGGGGTGGAAGGAGTATACGCATCAAAACAAAATTTTTGACGTATACGATATTTCTATTATTATACTTTTTTTTATAGTTTGAAGTTTTTTTTCGTGAAACTTGAAGGAGTGAGGTGAAGTTGATAATTTTTTCAAAACTGATTACAATTACAGCAGAATCAACTCTGGCCAAAATTCGCCTTTTAGCTTTGCTAGTTTCAATGCAAATCGAAAAAATTCATTTTTCAAAATTGTGCATTTGTATGGGGGTAGAAGGAGTAAGGAAATCGGATCAATATTCTGTAACGTTATACATATATCATTATACTTTGCCTCAAATTTCAAGTCGATGGCTTACATAGTTTCGAAGAAAAATCAACTTCTTAAAATGTCGAAATTTCATGCAATTTGTATGGTAGGTGGTGGAAGGAGTGGGGGATGTAGCCCGTTCATTAACTTAAAGTTACTTTTACATTAAAAATGACACACAACAAACTTCAGCACGATTGCTTAAGGCGATCGAGAATTCTCTTCCACAATAAGTAATATAAATGTTAAGAAACTTGAAGGGTATTTGGGCTATAGTGCCATTGTGGAATTAAAAGCTCAATTAGCTACGCCATAATTTAAAAAAATTGAAAATTTAGAAACGGATTGCATTCAGTTCCAAATTTTTAAATTAGAACTTCGACACTTTTTCTTTTGCGATGATCCAATTTACAAAAATCCGTATTTAGTGTAATAACGCGTAAGACTAATCAAAAGTACAAATTTGAACATTCGAAGTATAATGTTTGTCAAAAATACTAACAAAGAAGAGGAAAGGTATAGAAGAGCCTTATATGCGGCCATATCTTGAGTAAATAAAATTGTAGTGTGTCTGTTATTTGTTGTGTGTGTCTGTTATTTGCTTAGAAATATCAATAAGTTAGTTTTTTGCTTTATTTTAGCAATAACTAAGCAGAAACACACGTTTTTAAAATTCTTCTTTGTCTGTCTGTCTGTCCGGCTTGTACGCAAAAACGGTTGAACCGATTGTAATGAAACTTTCACAGTTCTGTAGGTATGATTCGAGATGCTATCTGCGTTTGGTCTTATTTGAATACCCTCACGCCTTCTACCACCTCCCATACAAAATAAAAATATGCAATAATCAAATTTTCTTGGCAACTATGAGAACTATTAATTTGAAATTTAAAATGTATTATTTTCATTATAAATGAAATCTTTTAGTATACAAATTATGTGAATCCCCCTACTCCTTCCGCCACCTCCCATACAAATTACACTTTTCCATTAAATACTATACTTCAATTTTCTCAGTACGTATAACTTTTATCGAGCTGAAATTTTCTACTAAATCCTTAGTTAGCGTTATTATTAATATCGGGAAAAAATTAATTAATTAGCTTCACTGCTTCTACCCCCTCCCATACAATGTGACACAAATCCACGACTTTTCAAAAATTCGATTTTCTTGAAAAGCGTGAATGTTACTGATTTGCAATTTAAAACACATCAATTGCATGATGATTATAGTTGTTTCTCAAAAAATCACTAAAAACCCCCCACTCCTTCTACCACCTCCCATGCAAACTGCACAATTTCACTAAATCCAATACACTAATTTTCTAAGTAATTATTCAATTTTTGAAGCTGAAATTTGGTACAAAACATTTTTACAACTACTCTAGCATGATATGAAACAAATTAGTTCAGCGCTTTCATCCCTTCCAGGAGTGCTCAATACAAAATTTCTTAAGATTAAAAAATTTTGATTTCATCTATAACATCGTTTGATTGGGTTTTACAAGCAATCGTAGTCCTGTTATGTTTTTAAGCTTATTATTATTTTATATGGGCTTTTTTTAATTAACAGAAACTACAACTATATACATTTCCTTAACGTTCTTCAATATGTAGATGATCTTAAATAAACCCCGTGAGCATGGGTCTGTCTCATACAAATACGAGTATCATGGTTTCTTGCTTAATAATTTATGATTCTGATTCCAACAAAATAAAAAGCATTGTGTTAAAAGAGCCATTAAACTAAGCAGATTATATATCCCACATAATGTATTACTAACTACATTCTCAAAAATTGTTTAATATTGCGATTTTTACGCGGACGAAGTCGCGGGTGACATATTTTCATTTTCTTTATGGAACATTTGAAAATGTCTTACCATGTCCTGATATAAGTACTTATGATATTATGTCGGGAGAAAAGGACTCTAATTGCAAATTATGAAAAAATGTAATTGCCCACATATTAAAAATATAAATTCATGGCTGCAAGTTTTGTTGTTTCTTTACTAAAAGTCTAAGTACAGCAAAAAAATGTCTCCATTTTTCATTTGTAATAAAAAATACCATGTGTGATTTGTTTAAGAGTCATGCAGAGGGAAAAAATCTTGTCTCCTGGTTAAAGCCCGTGTAGTATTTACTTTGCGGCTTACAACATTCTTTTTCTATTTGAATTGATTCTTTGGCAGCTGACACTTACATATATGGATAAAGCACGGAAGCTTCATAGTTATTTTTATTATTGATAATTCGAAATTACACACTCTTTCAAATATTTCATAAAAAACATTAAGCGAATCTTGATTGTTTCTTTAATCCGATGCATTATTACCTCGAATTTATCTAATTAGGTGATTAGGTGTTAGATGAAATCTGAGAACATTGTAAGTTTGCTCTAAAGTTTGTAACGCTAAGAAATGAGGCTCGAAGAAAAAATGAATGACACAGATGTTAATATTATCACTCAAAAATCTCAAAACCGGATGTCCGTCCGTCCGAATATTTTGGCACACACACTGCTTTTGAAAAGTCGAAAACAATTAATTTCTTATTTGAAGCATTGAGTTTTTTAGACTTCCTATCAAGAAAAAAATTTTTCTTTTGAAAAGTAGAACACCACCAAAAAAGTGGTAAATAGACATTAGTCGGCGGAGAGTAATAGCATTGGGCTGTGTTTGGGTAGTTTGCGAACCGTCGTAAGCAAAGTGCACCCCAAAGACCTAAATCTAATAGCATTGCAATAAGGCGGTGATTCAGCTTTGCTCCTCTCCTGTATTCTGTGCCATATATACGATCTTGGGCTTAGCTTAGTATGATAGTATAAGCCCCCAGTGTTTTGGATTTGCTGTTCTTCTTATTTAAAAATTTCGCGGAATAAACAGGATGGGCAAGGGAGGGAGAATTTTTACCTGAAGGTATTCTAATACTTCTACAATGGCGCTACAGCCCAAATCGGATCTTGGCCTCCTGACATGCAGGTTCCTTAACATTTTCATTACTTATTGTGGAAAGGTTGTTAGCCCTTTGCACAACCCTCTTTCTAAGAATTTTTTATTTTCGTAGAATGAGGTGACCAAGGTATATCCAAGCAGGCAATGTGTTGGAATTGTATATTGCGCCGACCGGGATTTGAAGTCACGACCTTCGCATTACAAGACCAACACGCTACCCACTAGGCTACACGCTACCCACTAGGCTACACCCTAGCTTCTAATACTTAATATAGGTATAAATACAAAGTTCTTGTCAAATCGAATCACTAACATTTTAGTTATCGCCAAATCAACAAGTCAATCGGAAAGAAAACGCTACCTATGGTTTCGCGCTGTCATAAAATTCCTTACCAAGCAAGGAAAAACGCCACAAATCATTTTAGAAGAAATGTCATCTGCTTACGGGGACTCTTGTTCTGGTAAAACGAGGATTTATAAGTGGCATAGTTTATTCAGGCAAGGCAGAGAGTTATTGAAGATGATTAACACTCGGGCCGACCGATTAAGACCACTTCCTCAAAAATCGTCGAAAATGTGGAGAAACTTGTTCTCGAAGATGCTCGTTTAAAAAAGAAACAAATCGTAAAAATAATTAGAGTATCAGATGCAACCATTTTGATCATCTCGGCATGTCTAAGGTCAGCGCAAGATGGGTATCCAGAAAGCTATCAGCGGAAGGGAACAAGAATGTACATAGGAAAAATAAACTAAGAATATATAATTTTAAGAACTGGGCTATGCTATGGTAATGAAACGAAAAGTTAGTTAACGCCTTTGAGAGAACAGAAGAATCCTCGGACATGTGAGGGAAGACTCGATCGAGTTAGACAACTTTGTATACCTAGGGCCAAACCTATCGGAGGATTGAAACGAACCCGTCGATATTAAAAGAAGGATAATGATGGATATAGCGTATTACTCGGTGCTTCCAATAATCAGAATCAAAAACATATACAAGAAAACTGAACTTAGAATTTCTACTTCTACAATGACGCTACAGCCCAAATCGGACGTTGGACTCCTGACATTCAGGTTCCTTAACATTTTTTTCATTACTTTTTGTGGAAGGGTTGTTAGCCCTTCGCACAACCCTCTTTCTTAGAGGGTTGTGCGAAGGGCTAACTTAGAATATACAAGACATTAACTCGGACATCCACAAGTTTACTAAACGCCTTTGAAAGAAGGGTCCTCAGAAGAATCCTTGGACCAGTGAGGGAAGACTCTATCTGGAGAATACGATACAATAGAGAATTGTACGCCATTTTCGACATTCCAAAAGCGTCAACCAACATAAAATTTAAGAAGCTACAATGGGCTGGTCATGTGGAGCCTACGGATGACGGAAGAATTCCCAATCGCACAAAGAAAATGTCAATGGAGAAAGACCAGTCGGAAAACCACGGAAGCGCTGTGATAATTCGATTGACGCAGATTACAAATCACTGCTAAGATTCTCAAACCTGAGGATGCGGTAACTGATTCGAAATGAGGAAAAGTATTTAGAAGGCTAAGGTTCGATTTGGGCTGCAGCGCCATTGTAATGAATTAACGAATAATCTTCAGGGGCTCGGAATTTATATTAGCATGAAATAAAAGGTTTTCAAGGAAGCAAATTTTTTTCCCAAATCGATCACAGTAAAAGCAGATTCACGAATTTTTGTCAGAATTTCTTTCAAAACAATACCAACAAATTAAAAAAATATAACATGTGAGACCTACTGAATTTAAAATTAGAACACAGCCACAAATAACATGATATGTCAAAACTGACTAAAAAATGTGCGCGATCAGATGTCAAAATAAATACAATCCCTAGCAGCTTGCCGAATATTGACTCTGCAACTAGATTTTCAGGGAGTATTATAAATGTTCCAAATCCAACCAGTAATGCTCTCTCACATACTCTTAAGGTAATGCACGGAGATTTAATAGTTGTGAAATCGCTTGTAGACCGCGCGGATAAATCTCTTTCTGTAATATCTTCCCAGATGAAAGAATCGAGCAATGTTCGTTCGGTTCCTAACACTTCTAGTCAGACGGGTGGTCCTACGAATTGGACTGTCAATTCACCAACACTAGGAAAGAGTATGAGTAAGAAGCTGACAAGTAAGAAAAAAGGCACAATCAAACACAAAAAACCAGATCAACAATGTCAGATGAAGAGCAGTTTACCACCAACTTCAATTGCTGAGCAATTTACAGATGTCGTCGATGGGCAGATTACCATCTCTTTAGTTTCTAATGTCCTACCAAATCCTGGTAGATCTCTTGATATACTTGCACGTTAAAGGTGGTAGAAAAGCCTAAAGTACTTTTTGTTTCACAGCTAGAACCTGATACTTCTGAAATGGATGCTCTTACCAACATCACGAATATATTGAATCACGAAAATATTAGTATATGTATCTCAAAATGCTATTTCATGTAAAAAATTAACTTCAGTTAATCATCGTGGTTCGCCTCTCTTCATTTCGTGCTGCCGACATCCTGTTTCGATATGGTTTCCACATCCAACTGTTGGCCGACTTCAGCAGTCATAAGGGAATTCATTCCAAAGAGTCGACACAATTCAACACAGCATCGTTTTGACACTAAGTCAAAAAACGGTATAGCTCCATCTCAATATACTACGCCAACGTAAGTGGTATGGAACCAACCCCGTCAACTTTACATCGGTGCTGCTTTGTCTCAACGAAACAGGGCTCTGTGGTATTTTCCATGATGCTGAACTACTTGACTCTGAATCAAATTTTTCGCCGTGATCGTCCTCTTGTACTTTTGGATTTCAGTGTTGGTGGTGAAGTGCTCTGTGCGGTTCAAAGTCAGTTTCCGACTGAAGTTGTCGTCATCACTGAAGATAGTGATATTGAGGACAAAAAACTACATGTCGTTGCTTTATATACATATACCACCATTATCACCCTATGTATTCTACAAGGCAGTATACAATGCAATTTATTGTGTCAGTAATCTTATGCAATCTCGGGATGAGCTACTCGTATTTAGAGACTTCAACATGCCTCTTGTCACTTGGTCTCTTTCCCACAGTGCAGATTGCCTACTTCCAGCTCTTTTTTTCCTGTTCACGGCAAGATGCATAATTTTTGGATAGTATATTTTCAACAGTCTTACTTCAATTCAATCCAAATACCTAACTCATTCGGAACATTTCTTGACCTAGTGTACTGTTCGGATGTGAGATAAACGGAAGCAACTCACCTTTGCACGCCATCCCGCGTTTCATGCTATTTTCTCTTCAAATACTGGTGCTGATAATGTTAAAAATTTTGATACTAATATTTCTCATCGTTTTAACTTTAACAAAGCTGACTTTGTTGCCTTGAATGAAGAAACATATTTCAAAATGCAATTGGTCGTGCGTACTTAACGAAACAGACATTGAAACTGCTGTTAATAAATTTGACAATATTATGTTTGGTTTTTTCACTCGGTGCGTACCGGTTACGAGTCATGGCTCATGGCTCAAATCTACAAAAATTGAAAACTAAAGCATGCAAGATGTACTGTCTCTCAAGGATTGAATCTGACTATAAACGCTACTCTGAGTTACGCAATTTATTTCTTACCAAGTCAAAATCAGCCTATCAATGTTATCTGATTGATATGAAAAAGACAATTAAAGACAAGCCTAAGCAGTTCCGGAATTTCGTCAATTCTAAAAGGTGAACAGATGGTATTCCTGCGACTCTGTCTTGTAACGGGGAAGTTAGGGACGACCCCAAAATATTTAGCAACTTTTTTGGGGATCTTTTTCGTGCTGCATTTGATGCCCCACACTGTGATATTAATTTTAAAATTTTCAATACTTGATAAAATTTCCCTCTACTACACTAGAGATGAAGGATATCTTTATTGATGAGCCCACTATATCGAAGTTCATCACGAACATCGCTGAGAGTTTTAAAAGGTGCTCCTCTGTACTTTTATCTACACTGAGCTCCTTATTTAACGCATCTCTTCGTTGTCGGGTTTTCCCTAGTTTATGAAAATGCTCGACAATAACTCCACTGTTCAAGAATGGCAAAAGGAACGACGTATGTAATTACCGGCCTGTAGTTAGGCTGTCTAGTGTTCCAAAGCTATTTGAGGCAATTGTCTGTGACGTAATGTACTTTCATTGCAAATCAATAATTACCCCAACCCAAGGCGGGTTCACTAAAGTTAGATCAACAACAATAAACCTGCTGGAATTTTAAAATATTGTTATTCCAGCGATTGAAGCAGGCAAACAAGTTAACTGTATATATACAGATTTTAGTTAGGCATTTGATAAAATTAATCACAACTTACTAATTTACAAGCTTTGCTCACCCGGATTTCCTACTATTTTTACTACGTGGATCAAATCCTATTTTTCTAATCGCACCCAAAAAGTATAATTTCGAGATGCTGTCTCATCGATTATTCCAAACATTTCTGGTGTACCTCAGGGTAGTCATCTTGGTCCACTTCTGTTTATTTTATTTATTACCAGGGGTTTAAATATGAAACCGGAATTTTTTTGCAAAAAAAAAAAACACTTATTGGTTGGAAATGAAAAGGAGTATTTTATTCAAAGTATAGCCCTTCGCTAGCTATACATTTTCCCCATCTCTCTGGTAATGTGTGGATGCCTCACCAAAAAAACTGTTGGTCTTTTGATGAAAACCAGTCATCGAACCATATTCGTACATTTTCGTCGGAAGTGAAGCGCTGCTCAGCAAGTGCGTGTCCCATCGATACAAACAAATGGTAATCAGATGGAGTCAAGTCTGGTGAGTAAGCGGCATGGGAAAGAATTTCCCAACTGAACGACTCTATCATTTCCTTGACCAGTCTTGCTGTGTGTGATGGTGCGTTGTCTGTTCTTTGCTGGTATTCTGGGCGTTTTTCACTCAAAGCTTGATTCAATGCAATCATTTGTTGTCGGTAGCGTTCAGTGTTAACAGTTTCACAAGGTTTCAGCAGCTCATAATAAATCACACCCTTCTGATCCCATCAAACGCAAAGCAATGTTTTCCGGACATAGCGATTTGGTCTTGCAGTTGATGTCGGTAGTTGGGCTGGAGTTACTCATGATTTTTTCCGCTTCAGATTCTCAAAATAAATCCACTTTTCATCACCAGTCACAATTTGATGGAGAAATGACTTTCTTTTGTATCTGGCGAGCAGCATTTCGGAGGTGGTTTTTCTGTTTTCCTGCTGTCTTTCGTTGAGATCATATGGGACCCATTTTCCCATCTTGTGAATCTTTCCCATGGCTTTCAAACGTATGGTGACGGCTGCTCGCGTTACGTTTAACTGATCTGCCAGTTGTTGTTGCGTTTGAGCGTTGTCCTTATCCAACAATGCTTGCAATCTGCTGTCTTCAAACTTTTTCGGTGGCTTTCCACGTTCTTCATTTCTCACATCAAAATTTCCACTTTTGAATTTTTTAAACCACTCAAAGAACTGTGATTTACCAAGAACATGATCACCGTGAGCATCGACAAGCATTCGATGCGATTCAGCAGCAGTTTTCTTCAAATGGTAACAGAAAATTAAAGCTGCCCGGAAATCGTAGTTTCGCGGTACAAAATTCGACATGTTCACTGTTATTAAAAACTATTCTGTCGTATGAAACTTGAAGTGTTATGAGTTGACTATCTTTGTCCGATGTCAAAACAAGAAAATGGCGCCACTGACGCGTGTTCACAATAACCACATTGACCAGTGAGGTCCTCTATGATCAAATTCCGGTTTCATATTTACACTCCTGGTAATGACATGAGTTCGATCATCTCAAACTCAAATATTGCATAATATCGCGTCGTCAGCATCTTGTATGCTGACGAAAATATTTCGTACTGTCATCGGTATGAATGATTATCTACTTTTGCGAAATGACATGAAGTTATTTTTTGACTGGTGTAACTGTATGCTTTTGAATGTTGGAAAGTGCACCATGGCATCTTTCTCCAATAAAAATAATCCATTTGAATTTATCTATGTTTTAGGGGAATTGCTTTACAGAAATTAAGCAAAGTACGCGATTTAGGTTTAATATTTAATGATAAATTTACCTTCAACGACCATGTTGATTGTATTGTTATCAAGGCAAACTCCATTTGGGGCTTTCTAAAATGATGATGTAAGGACTTGAATGACCTTTACATTGCAAAGACACTTTACTGTGCTTTTGTTCGTTTAATTCTTGAATATGCCTGCCCTGTTCGGACTCCGTATTATGATATTCATAACAATATGATAGGAGTCTCTACAGCGAAGATTTTTAAGATTTGCCTTGAAAGGTCTTCCCTGGTCACATGCAATATGTCTTCCCCCGTATCAAGAACGGCTTCAACTATTTTCGATGGAGTAACTCGAATATAGGCGATTTATTCTTAGTGCTGCAGTCGCGGTAAAATTAATTTCAGGTGAAATCGACTCTCCCCGCTTATTAGGAGCGCTTTTCTTCAAAATACTTTATCGCTCCTACGTACTTCTCGACATTCCATTCCACTGAACTAATTACGGCCAGCACGAACCGATAACTTCCATTTCACGGGCTTTTAAAGTTAATTATAGTAAGATTGATTTTAATCTTAATATTGCTCAGATAAAATCAACTTTGTTAAAAAAACAATATGATGTTTCACTGTAATCTTTGTAATATAGTATAATTTGTAAGTAATCATATGCTGATGAATTCTTAAATAAATAAATAAAACAAATAAAGAATGATGATAAGCAGTTTACACTTCTTCTATCATCTACAGTACAAATGTCATAATTTTAAAATTACAATCTTTCAATTTCCTTGGAAATTATAAGAGATTCAAATATTAACCAGATTACGAAACATTTACATATCAAGCTCAGTAGGAAATTCAGAAATTATAAAACTTTTTCCGCTCTTTATATCACCTTCCATACAAAAATCACTATTCAGTACGTTAAAGAATATTCCGAATTTTTTCTCTTTCATCTATCAATTATAATTCTGTTATCATTATTTTTACGAACAGAAGAAGATCGAAAAATGATTTATTTCAACCATCCCTCCTTCACAGTATAGTAAAATATTTCTTATTGATTAGCTTCAAAACCTCAAAGAAGCTCATCTCTATAATAATTATCACCATGCTGAATACCCTATAATAAAAATTCTTTATGTATCTGGTTCTTCCCTGTTCAAAATTATAAAATTCGGGTTAAGCGCAATATCTCGGTTTTTATTTTTATTTTTTTTTTTTAAATTATTCCTCAGTGTAATTTAATATTCAAAATAATGAACACCTTGGACATCGAAAAAGTTTTCTTCGTTCTAAAGACCTTTCTTATCGAATCTGTTTCACGAAATCTTAATCAACAATATCGCTGTAAGAATTCTCAAAAAAAAATTTACGAAAAGATAGATAAAATTATGAGGCTTAGTTTTTAAACACGTGGGTTTATCAAAAATTCATTGAAATCGGTTAATTTGTCATTCAGAAAGTTTAGCCAATAAAATTATTTTTGAAATACAAAGGGGAATCGTTATAACGAATTTAAATGTTAACAAACCGGAAAGAATAATAAATTTTTCAATAGGGAATTAACTTAAGCAGGAAATAAAATGTAATTTGAAAATTTATCAGAGCTTAAGTTTTCTGAAATTTTCCGTATGGCTAATGTTATAATTTTGGGCATTTCGTAGAAATAGATCGTTCTCTGAAAGTGTAATTTTCATAAGCATAAGAGTATTGTAAATTTACCGATAGGTTTTTAACGCTAAGAAATGGGTTCAAATCTGAGAGTATATGTGACCGTCCATTTGAAAAGGGAACTTACATATATTGCAAGACCACATTTAGCGGAAGAAGACCCAAAATGGCTTTCAGTTCTGCAGTGGACGTTGTACGCAATGACCCTGTTATGTCTATGTAGGCGATTTTCTGAATGTGACTCAATTGTGATTGGATATATTCCAGTTCGATACAACGCACCGTATAAAATCATGTTGGAGTTTGGAGTCCCACCGAAATTGGATTACAAGTATGACAGTGACCGAGTCTTTGTCGCCAGTCAGAGTAGAAAATGATCTGACTTCCAGCTTTAGAACTGAAAACGGCCTAAAACAAGGTGACGGCCTAGCACCAATGCTTTTCAACTTGTCATTCGAATATGTCGTTCGGAAACTTCCCGTTGACACCAAGGGAACACTATGCTTCAAATCAACACAACTTGTAGCATATGCCGACGATATAGATATCCTTGCGAAACATCTCTAGAGAGGGCTAAGGAAGTATTTGTAAGCCTTGACTCGGTAGCAAGGGAAGTTGGACTACGTATTAATGAAAATAAAATAAAAATTATGACGCAATTTAGGAAAAAGACGCCAATCAGACAAAATATTACAGCAGGAGGCTATAACCTAGAAAATTTAGACAACTTTATATACCTAGGGGCGAACCTATCGAAAGATGGAAGCGAACCCATCGAAATTAAAAGAAGGATAATATTGGCAAATAAGAAGTATTATTCGGTACTTCGAATAATCAAAAACAACGTACACAGGAAGACTAAATTAAAAATATATAAAACAATAATATGACCTGTATTATGCTAGGACAGCGAAACGTGGACGTTAGCTCAGAAAAATTACTTAACGCCTTTGAAAAAAAGGTCCTCAGAAGAATACTCGGTCCTGTGACGGAAGACTCTATCTGGAGAACACGACACAATAGAGAATTGTATACCATTTTCGACAATCCAGAAGTGTAAGCCCTCATAAAATTTAAGAAGCTACAATGGGCTGGTCATGTGGAGCGGGAGGATGACGGACGAATTCCTGAACGTACACTAAAAGGAAAAGTCAATGGACAAAGATCGGTCGGTAAACCACGGAAGCACTGGAAGACTGGACACAGACTGCTAATATTCTCATACTGGAGTCACTGAATCGAGATGGAGGGAGACGAAACATACAGGAGGATAAGGTCCGATTTGGACTGTACGTCCATCGTAAAAGGAAGAACAACTCACCGTATTTAACGATTGGTAGTACAATACTGATATACATCCACTTTACAATATTTGGTTTCAGTCCTCAATTTTTGCTAAAGGTTTTTTTTACATACGAAGAAAGCATTTTTTGCTTTCTAAATTTTTTCTTCGACCTTTAGTTGCCATCTGAGTTTTCTGTACAAGATGATTCCCAGATAAGTTACCCTCTCTGAAAGTCCTAGAGTAGCTCGCCCAGTGTATGGCAAATTGTAACTTTCTACACGTCGTTTTTTGGTGAAAAGTATTAGCGTCTTATCAGAGTTGATTCTTAATCCACACGAATTAGACTAACCGGCAACAAGGTTTAACGCACTTTGCATCAGTTTGCCTAAAGTTGTAGGGTATTTCCCACTAACTAAATACTGTATAAATAGTTGGATTATAAACGAGGATCTGCAGTTGCGAAGCGTCCGTGCTGAGCAACGAGCCACCTAGATCTAACGGCTTAATCGGTTATAAGCCATTACACATCCCCCACGAGTAACTGTTTGCTGAATTTTAATATTGGATTGGAGAACTTGGGCCGTACTTTTAATGAAATTTATTGAACGTCATGAACTTGGAACACATGTAATATTTTTCTAACAAGATAGCACAACTTTTCTCACTGTGAGCGGAACAATGCAATTTCGTCCGCAATAATTATGGAAATTTTATGGGCTTGGGTATGTTTTGGGCACTTCAATCTACGAAACTGGAAAATTCGTAGATAGAAGGTTGAGCGAAGGGCTAACAACCCTTCCATAGTAAGTAATGAAAATGTTAAGGAACCTGAAGAACAGGAGGCCAAGTTCTGATTTGGGCTGAAAATGAAACATTTTGTATGGAAGGTGTAAGGAGAGGGAGGTAGTTTTAAATAATATTGCTTTGCTTACTACAACCAAATCAAAACTGAAATGTAACACAAGGCTTAAGGGAATTTGTATTCTCTCTTTCTTCCATTAATACTAAGGTATCGAATTCCAAATTTAAGGTGAATAACTTTCCAAGAAAATGATAAAAAACATCTGAAAATGACACATTTTGCTTAGGAGGTGGGAGGAGAGGGATTGAAATTTAAATAATCTTGCTTCGTTTCACACCAAATCATAACACAACAATGTTATTTAAAAAAAAAAAGTTTCCATACGTTGATATTGAGGCATTTGTATGGGAGGTGGTAGAAGGCATGATGGGATTGAAGTGATTTCAAAAGTAGATAATGAGTGCAAGCATACCCAATAAACTATGAAAGTTTAATTAGAATCGCGTTTGAGTTAAATCCGGTCATACATATAGACAGACAAACAGAGAAAAAGCTCAAAAACGTGTTTTTATACTTAGTTATTGTCTAAATAAGGCAATAAAGCAAAACACTAACTCATATCCATTTACAAACAAATAACAGACAGAAACAGAAACTATATTTATAGAAATAGATGTTTAGATTAAACGAAATTTCAAATCATCGCACCAGTATCGATTCGTTCTTTTTCTTTTTTGAACGACTGACGTTTTTTTTCGTCGACTGTGTTCTTTCTTCTTCTTCCGCTACCTATGAGACATTTCCTCAATCCCAATTTTCGGATGAACTGCCAAATTCAAATCTACAATGTCCTTGATCCGTAGACCATTCTGCACCTCAAGGTAGAAATCGAACGCACTTTTAATGAAATTAGTCCGCATATGCGAAAATATCATTGAGTGGGCGATGACTAAAAACCGCGATGTGACCATTTATTGGACATTCTGTTTCACACAAAACCCGCATATTTATAACTTGTAATAAGAGAAAAACATAGCAGGACTACGATTGGGCCCACTCTAGATGAAATAGATTTTTTTTTTTTTGATTTTAAGAAATTTTGTATGGGGTGACGGCATCGAACTAATTTCTTTACATCATGCTAAAGTTGCTATCAAAATGTTTCATTCAAAATTTAAGCTTCAAAAATTTAATAGGTACCTACCGAAAAAATTAATGTATTGCTTTTAGTGAAATTGCGCAGTTTGTATGGAAGGTGGTAGAAGGAATGGGGAGATCTTAATGGCTATTTCAGAAGAACCTATAAACAATTGACATGTTTTAAATTGCAGATCAGTAGCATTCTTAATTTTCAAGAAAAACTAGTTTTTGTAAATTTGTGAAAATGAGTCATATCGAATAGGAGCGGTTAGAAGTGGTGAAACTAATCGTCTAATGTTTTTCGGTCTTTTTAATAATCTATAATCTATATAAATATAATTGTAGTGTCTGTCTGTTATTTGTTTAGAAATGGCTATAAGTTACTTTTTTGCCTTAGTTTAGCAATAACTAAGCAGAAACTCCGGTTTTTAAAATTCTGCCTGTCTGTCTGTCTGTCCGCCTTTCACACAAAAACGGCTGAACCGATTGTAATGAAACTTTCACAGTTTATTATGTATGCTCCGAGATGTAATCTGCTTTTGGTTTTATTTCCGTTCCCTCACGCCTTCTACCACCTCCCATTCAAAGTGACTCATTTTTAATAATATGTTATAATCAATTTTTCTTGGAAACTATAAAAGCTATTAGTTTGAAATTTAGAATATATTATTTCTATTAAAAATGCAATCTTTAAGCATACACATTATTTAAACCCCCCACTCATTCGCCCACCTCCCATACAAACTAAACTTTTTCATTAAATACTATACACCAATTTTCTCAGTACGTATAAATTTCATCGAGCTAAAATTTTGTACTAAGTCCTTAATTAGCATTATTATTAATATCGGGAAATATTAACCGATTTGCTCCACTCCTTCTATCCCCTCCCATACAATATGACACAATTCTACGACTTTGCAAAAATTCGATTTTCTTGGAAAATGTGAAAGTCACAGATGTAAAATTTAGCATGTATCAATTGCATAATGATTGTGGTTTTTTTTTCGAAAAATCACTAAAAACCTCTCACTCCTTCCACCACCTCCCATACAAACTGCACTTTTTCATGAAATACTCTAAACTAATTTTCTCAATACGTATAGCTTTCATCGAGCTAAAATTTTGTATCGAATCCTTAATTAGCATTATTATTAATATCGGGAAAAAATTAACCGATTAGCTTGACTCCTGCTACCCCCTCCCATACATTGTGACACAATTTCACAACTTTTCAAAAATTCTATTTTCTTGAAAAGTGTAAACGTTACTGAGCCAAAATTTAAAATATATCAGTTTTTTCTCGATAAATCAGCAAAAAACACTCCTCTCCTTCTACCACCTCCCATACAAATTGCACAATTTCACTAAATCCAATGCACTAAGTTTCTCAGTACCTATTCAATTTTTGAAGCTAAAATTTGGTACAAAACATTTTTGTAGCTACTCTAGCATGATGTGAAACAAATTAGTTCAGAACTATCATAACATAAAAATAACCCCTTCTACCACTCCCCATACAAAATTCTTAACACCACCAAAATTTCGATTTCATCTATAGTATCGTATGATTGGGCTTTACGCACAATCGTAGTCCTGTTATGGATTTAAGCTGAATGTAATTTTATTTTGTCTTTTTTTTAATTAATAAAAACTACAACTATTCAAATGTCCTTCACGCTCTTCCATTTCACAAATACCGGGATTGATTTGATCACGAGCCTGTCCCATACAAATGCGAGTATCGTGGTTTCATTATTAATAATTTATGGTTCCGATTCCAACAAAATATAAACCATTATCTTCAAAGAGCCATTAAACTAATCAGTTTATATATCCTGGATAATGTATTACTAACTACATTTTCAAAAATTGCTTATTTTGCGATTCTTACGCGGACAAAGTCGCGGGCGATCGCTAGTTGTAAATAAATATTTAGCGCACAATTACAGCACGATGAATTTTATACGTACTGAGTAAATTGTTTTATGGTATTTCATTAAAAAGTGCAGTTTGTATGGGAGGTGGTGGAAGGAGTAGTGGGATTCGAATAATTCTTCTGTCATAGATTGAAGTCATCATAAAATTATAACAGTACTACGATTGGGCATAAGGCCCAATCATGCGATACTCTAGATAAAGAGACATTTTTTGCTTTTAAGAAATTTTGTATGGGGAAGGGGTAGGGGTAGCGGCATTGAACCAATTTTTTCACGTCATGCTAGAGTTGCTATCAGACTGTCTTATTGAAAATTCAAGCTTCAAAAATTGAATGGGTACTGAGAAAATGAGTGTATTAGATTTAGTAAAATTGTGTGGTTTGTATGGGACGTGGTAAAAGGAGTGGGGAGTTCTTAGTTAGTTTTTTTCAGAAATAACTATAAACATTATGCATTTGACATGCTTTCAATCTCAGATCAGTAGCAGGAAAATCTACTTTTTGAAAAGTTGTGAAATTGTGTTATATTGTGTGGGAGAGAATAGAAGGAGTGAAGTTAATCATCTAATTTTTTTTGGTCTGACTAATAATTCTAAATAAATATTTTGTTCATAATTTCAGCTCGATAAATTTTATACGTACTGAGTAAATTGGTGTATAGCATTTCATGAAAAAGTACAGTTTACATGAGAGGTGGCAGAAGGATTGGAAGGATTCAAATATTTTTTATACCGAAGATTGAAATTGGCATAAAAATAATATATTCCAAACTTCAGATCAATGGCTTTTTTATTTTCCGAGAAAATCGGCTTAATGCCAAATCTCGAAAATGCGTCATTTTGTATGGGAAGAGGAGGGGTAGAGCGATTTGGCCCGTTCATGAGCTTAACCTTACTTTTTTGTCAAAATAAATGTGTACAAAGTTTGAACGTTCTAGCTCAATGTGTTCTAAAGCTAGAGAGCGAACAGACGGACGTACAGATGGAGGGATTTACAGATGGACGGATGAACATCCGGTTTTGAGATTTTTGAGTGATAATATTAACTTCTGTATCATTCATTTTTTTTCTCCTAGCCTTATTTCGTAGCGTTACAAACTTTAGAGCAAACTTATAACACTCTTAGATTTTATCTAGAGTATAAATAGCGTTTACACTGTACGAGAAAATTAGCTTATTGTGTAATTCTGAAATTTTTTCATTTTGTATGGGAGGGGGTAGAAGAGGTGGAGCGATTTGGCTCGTTCACGAGCTTGACCTTACTTTTTTGTCAGAAACGATGTGAACAAATTTTGAACTTTCTAGGTCAACGCGCTCTAGAACTAGGGAGGACCCGAACGGACGGATAGACGGACCGACAGACGGACGGACATCCAATTTTGAGATTTTTTGAGTGATAATATTAACTTCTGCATTATTCGCCTTCAAATTTTTTTGGTTATAACTTTTATAGTGTGTTAGTGATCCGAATCAAACTTTTTGGTGTTTTTTACATCTGTTTCTCAGCGCTAGACCTTTCTGGTTGTCAGCTGAAAACACAGTTCATCAGTCCAGAATTTCAACTGACTAAAAAAGGAGAAAATCAAAAAATGTTGAATAATTGTCATTGTCACTGAAATTTTCGGATCCATATTGTACATAACTCTGTTCGTATAAAATTAAATCTTAAGGGATTCAGAAGAAACCTCTCTATCGCGTATTATGATAACGTTAATAGTTAAAAATTAAAATCAAAGCATTGAATTACAGCCATTAATTTTGTAAATCGAAAATTATCCTTATTAATTTAATAAATACAATTACAGGTTATTATAATTTTTTAATTGGGAATATTGCTGCTGATAAATGATACATCATAAATTTAATCAGCGCCTTTCATATGTAGATTTTTCTATCATACATTATACTCGTTGTATTCTATTTAAAAAGGGTTAATTTAAAAATGTGTGTGTGTGTGTATAAGAACATTATTCTTAAAAATACTTTGTTGTACGGCTATTTCATGTGTAATTTTGTTGCAAATATTCGTCCAATCGCATAGATAGCTCAAACAGTTTGATTAAGTTTTCTTTACTTTTATTTTCTAGTATAACAATAAAACTAAATCCAATTTTGCAATTTTATAGGAAATTAATTGACGCGTTCGTTGTAATGGAAAAGTTTTCGATTTTTTTATTCTCTGTGTCCCACGATACCCATGCTATTTAGCAATTTTACAACTTTAAGCTGAACTACTACTTGCCAAACGTCCTTGTTGACTTATATATGTGTATATATATATATTCGCATAAGTCAACAAGAACGTATGGCTTTGAGTCATAAACATTTGTGTAGTATCAATTTTTGCTATTTGCCTAATGAATAGTTGAAAAACCGCTCCTTTTCATTAATTATTTTATTGTGTTTGATATAATCAAAAATAATATAATTTCATATCTAAAATTACGAAATGGTTCACAATTGAAACTAAGAAAAATTCCAATATTCGCCCAAATAACTTATCAACAATATTTTTATATGCATATTGAGTAGGTGTTTGATCGTTTATCATAAATTTCACACAGTAAATGTAATCACTTTTTGAAGCATAGCACTATTTAAATGTTGCAAAGAATTAAAGCGTTATGACTTTTAAATTGCCCGTAAAGTAGCGAAGGGTACCAAATTAATTCCTAAAATAAACATACGCATTTAACAACCTGTTGATTACTTTGTACATATAATTCGAAACCACTCCTTATCCGAATTCCCTTTAACACCTCGAAACATGTAAATTTTCCCTGGGGATGTTATTAATGCTACTGTTAAGCAAATTATTCAGTTCAGAACGAATTTTTATTTCGAAAATTTTCATTGGTGTTTTCATTTAAAGAGGTATGTAAGATAAGTCGTTTAACTTTCGCATACCTGCCATGTTACAGGTCTCAATTTTCTTCTATTTAAGGCTTCTGAAATTAGTAAGAATTGGGGCTGAAAATCCAAAGAACATGCTTGAAAAATGCCTTTATTCGAGGAACATTGCGCATAAGACAATTAAAAACTGTAATGAGAAACTGACTTGTAATGCAAAGCAAAGATGGCGTTTCAATTATCAACTATACAAGGCAAGAGATAATATAAAGTTCGTTTTAAAGGGTCGAGTCTTTAGTACCATTTATTAATGGTGCTGCCTATAGAAGTAAGTTTGCGGTTCTGCAGAAGAAGATCGACCACGTGGGTATGACTTATTCGGTAAATTTTCCCGAAAGCTAGACTATTACAGGTATTGACTGTATTAATTCGATTAGGAATACCAATAACGAAGTTATCTAAAGCTAATATATAATACACATGTATATGCATGAAGTTTGCTACTACCATGACATTATTTCACAGCTCCTTGTATTAAGCTAATATCCAATTGATAATGCGACAAATTGGCACTATCCGTAAAATAAACCCTGTGTACAGGACTAATTGAATTTTTCAAAATTTATAAGCTTACATTAGGGATGTACATATGTGTCTAACAGGGAGAAGGATTCATAGTAAATGTAAATTAAACGTGTAACCATAGAATCCTAAAAATAAATATATTATATATATAATTTAGTGATTCGCTCTAAAATAATTAGTTTATACTATCAGCACTGCTGTTTATAAATATTGCGATAATGAAGATAGTTGAAACTGATTCCGGATAGAATTGTATATTTTGGTCATGCTGTCAGACCCAGTTGTTCAAATACCGTTTTTGGTGGCCAAATATAATATGAATCTCGCTCATATCCCAAGGGTTCTTGCAATTAAGGATTAAAGAAAGAAAATTAAAGATTGAAGAGCTTTGAACAGATTTTACATAGTTGCATGTACGAGTACTTTATGCTAATCCTTGAAAAATCACCTCGATCCAAAGACCGCGTTCTACAGCTGCTAATCATACTCTAGATGAAATCTGAGAGTATGTTGTGTTTGCCTTACCGTTTGTAACGCTAAGAAATATACAGAAATATTTGCTGTCACTCCAAAACCTCTATTCCGAGTGATCGTCTGTCCGTCTGTCTATCCGTCTGTCTCTCTGTCTGTCTGTCCGTCTGTCTACAACATAACTTTCGAACGCTTTGAGCCATCATGCTGACATTTTTTTATGTCATTTTTAGCAAAAAAGTAACTTTAAGCTCGAGAACAGGCCACATCTCCAAACTCCTTTTACCCCTCCCAAATCAACAACAAATCTCATGAAATTTCGAAATTTAAAGAAATTGATTTTTCTCCGAAACCATTTCAATTAGATTATAATATAATGATATAAATATCATTAAAGTCAAAAAATATTGATCTGAGCCCCTAACTCCTTCTACCTCCTCCCATACAAATGCTCAATTTTCAAAAATGTATTTATTTGGTTTTAATTGCAACTAGCGAAGCTAAAAGAACGAATTTTTAACAGAATTAATTTTATTACAATTGCAACCAATTTTGAAAAAAAAAACTATAAACTTCTCTTCACTCTTTCTACCCCCTCCCATTCAAATTTCCTGAAATTTCGAAATTTCAATTGAATTATTTTTCTTCAAAACTGTCGACTTTAAAATTTGAGAAAAGCATACTATTAAAAATATCAATGTTATCAGAAAATTTAGTTTTGATTCGTACACTCCTTCTACCACCTCCCATATAAATGGATTTTGGTAAATGCATTTAATCGGTATTCATTGAAACTAGTAAACGTGTAAGCTTACGATTTTGCCAGAATTTGAAAATGCTAAAAAAATATCAACATCGCCTCACTCCTTCTACCCCCTCCCATACAAATTTTTGTATTGGGAATTCAAGAAAGCTATTTCTCCATCGAACATCGACTTAAAAATTGTAAGAAAGCATTCGACTAGGATATTGATAACCAGATTTCAAATCATCCAAAACCTTGCACTTTCTTTGCCACCACCCATACAAATGCCAAAAATTCGGACAAAATTTGTTCAATTTCCTCGAAAATTGTGAATCCTAGATACTTTTAATTCAGCATGAAACATTTTGCATACTACGTTCGATATCATATACAAACATAACAGGACTACGATAGGGCGTAAAGCCTAATCACTTAAAATCTATCCCACACCGCATAAAAGTGGTTTTTTGTGAAAAAATTAATCTTGATATAAAACCTATTTGGAAAGAAAATAAAAAACGCCTTTGTTTTCAATGTTTTGACATTCTTTCGTGGTTTTTAAGATTGAATGCAAATTGAAAGGAAAATAAAAGATATTGACCATATGCTAGAATTTATTCAATCAGTATCAGAATCATTTTAATATACAGTGAAATCAAATTTATCTTGCATAATTATAAAGGGAAATCTGTATATTTTTCTCCGTATACACTTTAAACCAAAGCAATATAGAACATAATAGAACTATGATTGAGCGTAAAACTCAATCATATAATACTCTAGATGAAATGGGAATGACTTTAATATACCGAAAAATATGTCATCTCAAATTCTTTCGAATAGTGAATAGAGACTTTTGCATGGGAGGTGGTAGAAGTAGAAGGGGAGGTTTATATTTTTCGTATATGACATCGAACATGGCACGTAAAATGTTTTCTGTTGAATTTAAAGTTTTTAGTTTTCATTATTTTTAAAGAAATTGGACATAGTTTTCCTGAAATTGGGGCATTTGTATGGGAGGTGGTAGAGGAAGTGGAACGTTTTAGATGGTTTTGAAACTGCTTTTCACCATGCTTTGATTCAATTTCAAAGTCGATAGTTCTCATATATTCGAAGGAGAAATGCTTTTCTTGAATTTATAATACAGATATTTATGTATATGGGAGGGGGTAGAAGGAGTGAAGCTGAGCTGATTCTAGCATTTATTGCAACTGTTAAAAAACAAATTCTGGCAAAATTTTAAGTTTATAATTTTTCTAGTTTTAATGGAAATCGATATAATGCATTTAACAAAAATTATGCATTTGTATAGAAGGGGTAGAAGGAGTGCGAGGATCAAAACAATTTTTTTTCCCGTTATTGATATTTCTATTTTTATACCTTCTACAAAATATCAAGTTGATAGCTTTAACAGTTTCGAAGAAAAATAATTTAATTTAAATTTCAAAATTTCGAGAAATTTGTATGGGAGGGGGTAGACAGAGTGACGTGAAGTTGATAATCATTTTTAAAACTAATCGCAATTATAGTAGAATCAATTTTGGCAAAATTTCGTCTTTTCAGCTTTAAATTCAATGAAAATCGAAAATATGTATTTTTCAAAATTGTCCATTTGTATGGGAGGGGGTAGAAGGAGTGAGGGGATCAAATCAATATTCCGTCATATTAATGACATCTATATCATTATACTTTGACCTAATTTCAAGTTGATAGCTTAAATAGTTTCAAAGAAAAATCCATGTCTTTATATTTCATGAAATTTGTGTGGGAGGGGGTAGAAGGGGTAAGAGGATGCAGCCCATTCACGAACTTAAAGTTACTTTTTTGCTAAAAATGACACACAAAATTTTTTAGGACTATAGCTCAAAGCTTTCGAGAGTTATGCTGTAGACAGACGCACAGACGGACAGACAGACAGTCGGAGAGATTTATTTGAAATTCCTTTCCTTATTTCATCATCAATGGCGCGACAGCCCAAATCGGGCCCTGGCCTCCTGAAGTTGTCGCCTCCAATCGTCTCATCCAAAGACCGCGTCCTCCAGCTGCTAATTATACTCTAAATGAAATCTGAGAGTATTATAAGTTTGCTCTAAGGTTTGTAACGCCAAGAAATAAGGCTCGGAGAAAAAAATGAATGATACAGAAGTTGATTTAATCACTCATAAAACTCATAACCGGATGTCCGTCCGTCCGTGTCCTCACTAGCTTTTGAACGCGTTGAGCTAGAAAGCTCAAATTTCGTATGCGTTGTTTTTGAAAAATAATTAAGGTCAAGTTCGTGAACGGGCCAAATCGCTCCACCCCTTCTACCTCCTCCCATACAAAATGACATGATGCTCGAAAAGTATAAAAGATATTGGCCTGAAATATATTACTTTTATGATAATATTAATCTACCGTATACAAATTATGCGTGTCCTCCCTCTCCTTCCACCTCCTCCCATACAAATAGCACTTTTTAAAGAAATACTCTAAGCAAATTTACTCAGTGCGTATAAAGATTAGTGAGCTGAAATTGTGCACTAAATATTTATTTAGAATTATTAGTGAAATCAAAAAAAAATTAGACATACAAAACGATGCAATTTCGCAATTCGACAATAAATGGATTTACTTAAAAAGTATAAAAGCTATTAGTTTAAAATTTGAAATAAATTACTTTTATGATAAAATCAATCTGTCGTATAAAAATTATGCGTGTCCTCCTCCTCCTTCTACCACCTCCCATACAAACTATACTTGTCATGAATTACTCTAAGTCAATTTACTCAGTGCGTATAAAATTTAGCGGACTGAAATTGTGCACTAAATATTTACTAAGGCCAAAAAAATTAGACGATTAGCTCTACCCCTTCTACCCCCTCTCATACAAAATGGCACAATTTCGCAATTCGACAATAAATGGATTTGCTCGAAAAGTATAAAGGCTATTAGTCTGAATTTCGGGATATATTACTTCCATAATGATTTCAATCTACAGTATAGAAATTATTTGCGTCCTCCCTCTCCTTCCACCCCCTTCCATACAAACTACACTTTTTCATGAAATGCTGTAAGCCGATTTCCTCAAAACTTATAACATTTATCGAGCTCACATTTTGTAATAAATACTTATTTAGCATTATAACTAAGATCAGAAAAAAATATTTGATTAGCTTCACTGCTTCTACCCCTTCCCATACAGTATGACACAGTTTCACAACTTCACAAAAAATTTATTTTCTTGAAAAGTATGAATTTAAGAGATGTCAATTTTATGATATTCTTTGTTATTTCTGAAAGAATCACTAAAATCTCCCCACTCTTTCTATCACTTCCTATACAAACTGCACATTTTCACTAAATCTGACACATTAATATTCTAAGCTCCTATTCAATTTTTGGAGTACGCATTTTGTATAAAACATTTTTATAGCTACTTTAGCATGATGGGGAAAAAATTAGTTCAGTGCTATCACTCCTTCTAACATTCCCCATACAAAATTTCTTGGGATCACAAAAAATTCCATTTCATCTAGAGTGTCGTAAGATTACGCTTTGCGCGCAATCGCAGCCCTGTTATGTTTTTTCATTCATTCTTCATTAACGGAGTCTTCCCATCGCTTGTATGGTTTGCCTACTGGGCGGTTACCACTCGCTTTACCTTCAAGAGCGCGTTTGGGGATTCCTGTGTCTTCCATTCGCTCTACATGGCCAGCCCACTGCAGTTTATGTAGCTTGATAAATATTGAAGCTTCTGGCTCGTCGAAGAATTGATACAACTCATGGTTGTATCTTATTCGCCATTCCGTTCCTTACTTCACAGATCCCAAAATTCTTCGGAGAACGTTTCTTTCGAATGCGTTAACTGCTTTTTCGGAAGTTCGCGTTTAATGTCCACGTCTCGCTGCCATAACAGAGCACAGGTCGTATAATAGTTTTATATATCCGCAGCTTATTGTTCCTGTGCACTTTCTTGAATTTCAATATTGGAAGTACCGATTAATACGTTTTATTTGCTAGTATTATCCGTCGTTTGATTTCGTCTGTTTCATTACCGTCCTTTGTTAGATTAGCTCCAAGATATGTGAAGTTGTCCACACTCTCCAAATTATATTCCGCAATTGTTGTTTTGTCTGATTGGCGTTCTCCTTCTTGTTTGCGTCATTACTTTTGTTTTGCTTTCGTTAATGCGCAACCCAACTTCTTTTGCGGCGGAATCAAGATTGACAAATACCTCCTTAGCATTGGGGAAGGATCTTACTAGGATGCTAATGTCATCAGCGTATGTTACTAGTCGGGTGGACTTGAACAGTAGTGTCGCGTTGATGTCGAATGGAATTTTTCGGACGACATACTCTAGTGCCAAGTTGAAAAGAATGGGGGCTAGACCATCTCCCTGCTTTAAACCACATTCCGTTCGAAAGCTGGTTGTTTGTATTCTCACTTGGGATTCAGTGTTCGTCATTGTGAGTCTTGCTAGTCGGACTAGTTGTAGGGGAATTCCAAAGTCAAACATGATTTGGTACAGTACGCTCCTGTCGATACTGTCGTATGCTTGTTTAAAATCTACGAAGATTTGGTGGACGTCTGTGTTATATTTCCAGCATTTCTCAAGCACCTGTTTCACCGAGAATATTTGGTCTATTGTAGCTCTTCCGGTTCTGAATCAATCAATCAATCAAATTCCTGTTAAGACCCCCTATAGGGGCATAGGACAGAAACAACTCTCTTCCACAAGGCGCGATCCTGAGCATCGGCCTTAAGCTGTCGCCAGGACTTGTTTATTCCTCTGGCCTCCTGCTCAACTGCTCGCTTCCATGTGTTACATGGTCGACCAACCCGGCGTCTTCCTTGAGGATTATTGCTCTGGTTTCCTCAAAGTATGACCGATCCACTGCCACTTCCGCCGTTGAATCTCAATACCTATTTTAGTCTGGCCACCAGGTGGTTGGCGGTGAAATTCCTGTTCGTCAACTGTTTCATGATTTTGAAAAGTGAACCCATATCCCCAAGGTAAGCCGCAGATTCTGCCTTGTTTGCCAGATCTTCAATGGCCTTTCTCTTGTCGCGTCTAACAGCCCTCTTAAGCTGTATATGAGCATCGCGGTAGTTCTGCCTCAAGTCGGGCGTTCGTTGGTTGACATCGGGTTGAGAGATGATTGCCAATTTGGCTTTTTTCTTATTGCCAACCTTGACCCATGCGTCTTGCGACATGCAGGGTTTCTCACCGCTTTGCACATATCCCACAGATTCTTCAGCACTAGATAGGAAAGTGTTTCTGGTTGCCTCCCAATTGGGGGGGAAACCCAAGATGTTTTATGATGACTCTTGTGTGGAAAAAGGGTCCCTCCGATGGCCATTTGCCGAGTACTACAAAACTCCACAAATAATTCGCCGTTTTCGGGTCTCTTAATCCAAGGTCGTGACGCGTCGACCCAAGGGTCACCATGCCTTCCCATGACGTGTTCTAGTCCAGTGTTGGCCGATCCAACCTGGGCGTTCATATCTCCTGAGATGATAATAATATCACCTCTTGGAACACGTTCGAAGGTGGCACTCAGTTGGCTATAAAACTCCTCTTTGTCACCAGATGTTGCGGTATTAGTTGGTGCGTAGCACTGCAGAATTGTGACGTTTCTGACAGTGGTCCTGAGCCTGACGACGATAATCCTATCCGAGATTGGTTCCCAGCTAATGAGACTGTTTCTCGCTCTCGGTGTAAGGACGAACGCCACGCCATTTCTGGCTTCACTTTCAGGGCCAATGTACAGAATAGTGTTTCCGCTAGGGGTTCGTTCTTCTCCTGATCCTGTCCACCTGACCTCGCTCAAGCCCAAGATTTGGATGTTATAGTGCTCCATTTCACGGTCGATCACCGATTGGCGGTGCAAGGACCGAGTAACCCCAGCTCTTCCCCCGTCATTCAATGTTCGAACGTTCCAGAAACCAATCATAGTCCGTTTTCGAATGCCAAAAGTCGTTACCGTAGAATCAGTCCGTATCCGAGGCGATGTATCTGTTTCTCGTATCATTTAGGTCTTAAGATCACGGGTGATAAGCCCATGATCCAGTGAGTGTCCATTTGCCATTTTTATGGCAAGCAGGACTGGCTGTGGGTGAATTCTACAGCCCCCATCCCAGAGGGGGATAGTTAGCTCAGGTCCGTGGAGTCGCTAGGCTCCAAAGATAGTTATAGGAATTGGTAAAACCTCATCCTACAACTACCCCCTTGCGGGGGGTTCTGAATGCATCTTGGTATTTGCCAATTATTTCATTAGTGTAGGGCTCAAGACGACGTTCAATTGTTTTTGTCATTATTTTATAGGACGTACACAACAATGATATTCCTCTGAAAATCTCACAGCAGAGTTTGTCTCCTTTTTTGTAAATTGGACATATGATGCTTTTTCGCCAATCGTCGGGTATGATTTCCTATGTCCAGATTTTGCACATCATGTTGTTTAGTAGTTCAGCGACACAGTTTCCACCGTTTTTCAGAAGTTCAACTGGTATTTCGTTAATTCCCGGCGCTTTGTTTAGTTTTTGGTCGCGCTCTGATTCCAGCAAGCGTGGGTAGTGCCGATGATGGTTATTTTTCGAGATGTGGTCTGTCGTGATCGGTGCTAATGGGGTGGGATTCAAAAGATGTTCAAAGTAGGAAGCCCAAATCCTTTTGATTTCTCTCGTGTCGCTGATGATGTTGCCCTCTGCGTTTTTTGAGAGACTGGTGTTTGGCTTATATCCCTTTTTTATGACTTTTACTATTGCGTATGCATCTCGGGTTTTATTTTGTCTCATATCGTCGCTCATGTTTTGTATCTTGGCATTATGGTACTTCCTTTTTTTCGCTTGCAGGTCTTTCTCGCATATAGCCTAAGCTCGTCGTCTATCTTTTCTGGTTCATGTTGGTCGTTCAGTAAAAATTTTGTAAGCCTCGTATTTTCTATCTATTGCATCGCGAAATTCTTGGTCGAACCAATCATTATTTTCATCCATACCTTCTGAACTGGCATATTTTGGATGTTTTCATATATTAGTGTTATGTGTTTATTACATGCTGGAATGAAAGCCTGCGCCACCGTTTCATCTTTAGGCTTGTCGATATAGAATTTGCGAGCTCTACTCGTTTTCGAATATCCACGACAAGCTATTCTGCATCGATACTTAGCTCTGATTAGATAGTGATCAGATTCACAATTCGCACCGCGGAGAGTTCGTACATCAAGTATGCTGGAAGCAGCCTTTTTCTCAATTAGAATGTGGTCTATTTGGTTGAAGGTCTGACCATTTGGTTATGCCCACTCTCATTTGTGAATATCGCGATGTGGGAAGCACGTAGAGCTTACTATGATATTTTTGCTGCTTGCGAAATCAATAAGATGTTGGCCATTGTCGTTGGTTATGTCATGGAGACTGTACCCTCCTGTTGTTCCTCTATGAGCCTCCTCCTTTCCGACTTTTGCATTAAAATCCCCTAAGACAATTTTTAGGTCATCCGAGGGCAGTGAATCATAGGTTGTCTCTAGGGTAGCATAAAATTCGTCTTTAGTTATATCGTCCTTGCCTTCTGTTGGTGCGTGGACGTTGATCAACCAAGTTTTGAAAAATTTAATCTGTATTCGGTTTGCACACCCTTACTGGTTTGGAACTCATGACCTGCTGTTTAAATTTTTCCAACAACAAAAGTGACTCCAAACTCTCAAACTCAACCGGGCTTGGGACCGGCTATGGCGGAGTTATTTAATAATAATAAAAAAAATATGCTTAATAATGAAAAACTTGTCCTTTTGTCATTTTTAAGTCAAACAGAACTGGCTGTAAGTGAAATCTACTGCTTCCGTCATACAGTGAAATACATTTTTCATTAGCAGCCTTTTACAACAAGCAGGCCTGCAATGGAATAATTCTAACCCCATTTCAGATAATCGAATCCCCTAAATTCTAAAATTAAAATAAATCTACTCTCTTTACCATCTTTTTTTAGGATAATAAGATTCACTTTGTGGAGAAATTTATAATAATTTTAGAAAATAAATCCTACGGAGAATTTAAAACCTTCATACAATTTTCTTCCTGGCATAAACTTTATCCTAACTTTTAGAATTCTTTCGTAAGACTTTCGGTTTTGATTTGCCCATACACCTTTTTCAGTTGAAATCCCATTTTTCGAATGACTTGTACTTTGGGTAATAAAACAAAAAAAAAAGATAATAATTTGAATTAATAAGATAGCATATAGCTACATAGCTAGAAAAAAATCACTGTCGCGATTCGAGTATGTTGAAATGATGCCAAGCCAGGAGTTTTTCCATTTTATATTATTGTCAGCGTGCTTTCACTGTAATGAACGAATTGCGAAGGTGACTTTTTATGTCTACACAGAATGCAAGAACTAATTAAAGATGTTTGGTTTTTTTGATAATATCAGATTTTATGTTGTTTTGAAAATGAGATAAAATTCAATATTGTACATGAGTATGTTTGTATATTGCCATATTCACGGCAAGCAATAATTAAATAATTCAGCTTTAAGCCGATTACATAATTATAAATTAATTTTTAGATGTTTTCTTTATATGACATCGGATCTAGAGAAATTACCCATTTGTATTGAAGTCCAGTTTCGGTAAGGTGGGAAGTAATTTGGTTTTTCGGAACTAAGGGGATAGAGACGGATAAGGCTTGAAAACATTTCTTGAATTGTTGAATCTTCCAGTCATCTGGGACTATTAAGATGGACAGCGAATTCCATATTTGAACAGTCCGGCTTAAAAACGATTCACGATTAACTGCTCCGTACACCTTCCGAAGAATTTTTCGCTCAAAAGTGTCGATTAACTTTTCCAACAGCCGTAAATTTTGTAACACGTACACAACAATTAAATTATTCTGTAATTTTCGAAACGCAGACGGTCACCCTTTTTGTATCCAGGACATACTCGTATAATGTTTTTCCGCCAGTCGTCAAATAATTTTTCAGTTGTCCAGATTTTAACAATTAATTTAAATATTCGACTGGTTAGCTCTGTTCCACCTTCTTTCAAGAGCTTTGCAGGGATTCCTTCAATTTCGGGCACCTTGTTCGATCTTAAATTATGTAGGGTTTTCTGTTGAAGCAATAGGTAGTAGATATGCATCTGGATCTTCCGGAATTATAAAATGTTCAGACGGTGATGTCGTGCTATTTAACAATGTTCGGAAGTACTGAAGCCATCGTGCATTGATTTCGGTAGCGTCGCTTATGATGTTGCCTTCTTCGTCCTTACAGAGAGTAGTTTGCGGTTTGTAACCTTGTCTCATTTTTTTCACATTATTAAATGCTGCTCGGACGTCATTTTTCTTCAGGTTTCCGTCCAGTGCAAAAATTTTATCACTGTTTATTTTCCGTTATTTTCGTAGCTTCTTGGCATTCCTCATCGAACCAGTCATTTCGTTTTCTCCGCTCTAAATGTCCTAAAGTTCAGCTGCGCACTAAATACCATCCTTAATGTTCTGCCATATTTGGTCAGTACTTTCCTCAGGCTCAGCCTGAGGTAATGCCTCAATATGTGCTTTGATTGTGGTCACTTTGGTTGTGTTCAGTTTTTGTACACTGAGCTTCGGAGCTCAGCTTCTTTTAGTGTGGCTCTTGTTAGCTATGCGACAGCGGTATTTAGCTCGAACAGGAAAATTGTTCAAGTCACAGTTTGCGCCACGTAGAGTCCTGACATCTAGAATGCTGGAGGCAGCCCTTTTTTTTTCTATGAGAATGTGGTGAATTTGATTGAAGGTGTGCCCATCTGGTGATGCCCACCTCATTTTGTGAATATTTTTATGCAGGAAGCAGGTAGAGCTTATAACTAGGTTCTTACTGCTGGCGAAGTCAGTAAGTCTTTAGCCATTGTCGTTCATTTCATTATACCCTCCTGATACGCCCTCATGAAATAGTTTGTTGCCAATTTTACCGTTGAAGTCTCCTTTTAGAATTTTTTTGTCATTGGAGGGCAGCCCGTAAAAAGTGCTGTCAAGTCGGGCATAGAATTCGTCTTTCATCTTTTTCCTCTGTAGGAGCATGGCAGTTGATGAACCAAACGCTGAACAACTTCAAATTGAAGCGGATTAAGCAGATTCGTTCGTTGAGCGGTATAAATTTCGTCACGAGTTGTTTGAACGAATTATCTACCACCAAGGCGACACCGAATTCTCTGCTTTTTTATACTCTAGTTGAAATCTGAGAGTATATTGTGTTTGCCTTACCGTTTGTAACGCTAAGAAATAATGCTCGCACAGAGCCGCCAAGGGTACAGAAATATTTGTTGTTGCTCAAAAACTTCGATTCCGAGTTGCTGTCTGTCTACAGCATAACTCTCGAACACTTTGAGCTATCGTGCTGAAATTTGTTGTGTGTCATTTTTAGCAAAAAAGTAACTTTAAGTCCCATACAAATTTCACGAAATTCGGAAATTTTCAGAAATTGATTTTTCTTTAAAACTATTTAAGCTATCGATTTGGAATTTGGGTTAAAATATAATGGTATAGATGTCATTAATATGACTGAATATTGATCTGATCCCGTCACTCCTTCTACCCCCTCTCATACAAATGCATAATTTTGAAAAATGCAGTTTTTTGATTTTCATTGAAACTAGCAAAGTTATAAAAACGAATTTTTGCCAGAATTAATTTTATTATAATTGCAATCAGTATTGAAAAATTATCAACTTCACCTTACTCCTTCTACCCCCTCTCATACGAATTTCACGAAATTTTGAAATTTAAATTAAATTATTTTTCTTCGAAACTGTTAAAGCTATCAACTTGATATTTTGCGTAAAGTATAGAAATAGAAATGTCAATAACGAGTAAAAAATTTGTTTTGATCCGTACACTCCTTCTACCCCCTCCCATACAAATGTATAATTTTTGTTAAGTGCATTATATCGATTTCCATTAAAACTAGAAAAAGTATAAACTTAAAATTTTGCCAGAATTCGTTTTTGAATAATTGCAATAAATGTAAAAAAAAATTATCAGCTCCTCTTCACTCCTTCTACACCCTCCCATACAAATATCTGTATTATAATATTATATTAGAACTATCGAATTTGAAATTGAATCAAAGCGTGGTGATAAGAATGATGATAAGCAGTTTCAAAATCATCTTAAACGCTCCACTTCCTCTGCCACCTCCCATACAAATGCCTCAATTTCAGGAAAACTATGTCCAATTGAAAATAATGAAAGCTACAAACCTTAAATTCAGCACGAAATATTTTGCATACCACATTAGGTGTCATATCCAAAAATTACAAACCTTCCTCCTCTCCTTCTACCACCTCCCATACAAAAGTCACTATTAATTATTTAAAAGAACTGGAGGTGACATATTTTCCGGTACATTGAACTAGTGACTGAATAGTCCATTTTCCGTTGCCGTAGTCGTTGTCGTTTGATCCGTCCAATCCAAGGCTGTAATCCGGGTTCCTGGACACGCCAGCTTTTTTCGGGGAGACGTTGTCAACGTTTCGCCCAACCCCCAACCTGGAGGGTCAGTCTGGATGGCAGTACCGATTAGAGGCGCAGAACTTCTCTTCTCCGTCTGCTGTTTTGAACAAAACATCTGGTGGCCACCGCGGGGAAGTGGAGATAGGATTCAGTAGCAGAGCTTTTGATGTTATTTACAGTGGGCGTTTTACAGAATTTATGCTACGTCAAGTACCAGATCACGATTACGCTCTGTGACCCTTACTACCATTCGATAAAAGATACAAAGTTAAAAAGTTGCACCTGCATACATAATATACATTAAGAAAAAATATTAATTTGAACCAGAACTGTTATCCACCAAAGCGGGGCCCTAACCTGCACTGGATTGAAAAAAAAAATACAAAAACTCAAATTTTTTGAGTGAAATTTTAAACTACAAACTTGACAAGTTGTAAAAGTCATTAAAAAAAAGTCTCATTAGTTTAAGATATTAACACGTCGAATATCTTTAAATCTTCTACCCCTTCTGTAGAAAAGTATTTTTTCGACCATTTTTAAGAAATCAATTATCACCAAACCATTAAAAGCTATCAACATCAAATTGTGCTAACAGCTTTAAAAATATTTGAAACAAAGCTGCATCAAAAATTTTGAATTTCATTTTGCTCTCTCATCCCTCCCATACAAAAGTTTGATTTCGACCAATTTCGATAAATCAACTAATAACCAACAAATTAACAGCTACGAACTTGAAATTTTGCACGAACACCTTCTAAGACACAAACGAAATAATACTGCAACACAAATTTTACGATCCCCTCAACTGTTGTACTCCCTCCCGTACAAATGTACAGTTTCAAGAACATAAGATTCTAGACAGCGAATTTTAAACGTGATTCAAGCAATTATTCAAAACACATATAACGCCGCCTCCCTCCCAAACCCAAACTTGCATAAATAATCGAATAAAATATTGATGCGACGTACTGGAGCTATGGATCGTAATTTCAGTTAAGTGTTAAATAATTGACAACAGCCCTGCCCTAGAATCCCCATTCACTTAGTCTTTCTTATTCTACTCTAACCTATATATTGTCTTCCCTCGTATTCATGGGACAAGTTGAGGCCTAAGAATAATAAAGTTGCGCCCTAATTGTTGGTATATTTTTGAATTTAATGCAATTTACTTAAGTGGTAGCTGCTTATAAGCACGGCAAGCTAACTCTTTAATTCTTATCGTAGTACTACATTTTTCATTAAACCAAGGTCTAGAACTGAACTTGATTGGTTTCTAGCTTTGAGGAATGAAAATTCTTGACTTAACAAAATGGCCTACTTTACTTTAGAAGAAACATACTCTACAGCTCTGTTAAAGCATATTGACCAATCAAATGAATGATAAAAATGCTTAAGAATGAACCAATCGGCACTTCCGTAATGCCATACCAAATTTGTTTGTTGGCTTGATTGGAAAGCAGTCAGAAATCAAGCAATGGTTAGAGCTTCCAAGTGGAAAGCTAACAGAAGTCGAGTATTTGGCTGGGTCTGGAGTTAGGAAAAGATTAATTAGATACATTCTCGGCCTGTAATGACCGGAATACGACTAGCCCTCTCTACAGTTATATTATTTGAAGATGCGAATAACTAAACAAATCGGACGGCTGGACATGTTTTACGGGAGTACCTTCGAAAACAAAATTTACGATGAAGCAAAAGTAGTTTTTTCATATTCAAGTAGATAAAGTTGGTTCTAATTTTATTTATTTATTTATTCATCTATAGAGGATATCTCAACAGACTAAAGAATTACAATTAAAAATCTGTACACATTAAAAATTAAGAAAAACCAAAACAATAAGAAACATTAAAAAAAATGAAAAAATTTATAAATTTGCTACAATATAGGCTTTGAACTGCGGTCGACTGTCAGTAAAGTCAATTTTGTCGCATATCATATTTGTAGCCGACCAGGTCTTCGTAAGAGTCGAAGGCATCAAGCCCGGGCTTAAGTATCCCTACCAAGGCCCTTATAAGGTGATTCGACGATTTCGGAAATCCTTCATTATCAACAAAGATAATAAAAACATTTCAATATCAATAGATAGACTCAAACCGGCATTTACGATAGACTCCAACAGAGAGTCCATAACAAAAAAGGTTCATTTCAGTACAAACATTAACATATTGAATTTATTATTAAAAAAAAAAAAAAAGAACAAAAAAACAAAACACAAAAAAAAAAAAAAAATCAATTAATTATTAAGATTATTCAAAATAACAACGTAATGAATACGATTTGAAGAAGTTTGTAGCGGAGCCGCAAACGGTTAAGTCCCTGATTTATAGCTGCGCATTCAGCTAAGGGGAGGGTGATGTAGCAACCGAAAGATTACTTTCCTCGCGAGTATAAAATTCCACCCGCAACTCAATTATTTAGTGTTAAGTTATCAGTTAGTTTTAAGCGTAATTAGTGTATATAGCAATGAAATATAGTTCAGTTGAAATCGAACCATCGTCCGACTCGGACTCTTTTATTTAAGTGGTACAGATTGCCATAATATTAAAGTAGGAGATGCATCTAGAAATAGGTTCATTAAGTCCATAATTTGTGCGGTGCGCTGTGGGATGAAAAATCGCTCTCTGCCTGAATGGCCTTTCTGGAGCATAAATTGGTAGATAACTAAGCCATTCAGGGCTTTTAATGCGATAGGAGATAACATACTTTATAAACATCACACATAATAACTTCCTTCGATGAGCCAAAGATTGCAAACCAATTAATTGGCATCTGGTTTCATACGTGGGAATGTGCGCTCCAGTTAAACTTACGAAAAGCATATCTAGAGAAATTACGATGAATTCGTTCAATCCACAACACATGAATCTGATATACAGGATCCCAAACCACACAACAATATTCCAAAATAGGTCTCACAAGAGAAACAAAGAGTGCTTTGACAGTGTATGGGTCAATGAAATCTTTAACATTACGTTTTACAAAACCCAGATTTGAATTAGCTTTGCAGATTATGTAGTCGATATGAGAATTAAAATTAAAATTAGAATCGATCAACACGCCAAGATCCATTACCTCCGAGGATCTATGAAGAGATCTGCTATTTAAGTTGTAGTCAAATAAAATGGGAAAAGATTTTCTTTAGGCAGAAAATATTTTGCATTTACCATAATTAAGTTCTAACAAGTTAACGTCACACCAATTATAGAGCTCAGAAATATCAGCCTGAAGCTTAAGACAATCACCCAAACTTGAAATCTTAGAAAAGAGTTTAACATCATCAGCGTACAAAAGAGAGCTAGAAAATTTAAATATTGACGGAATGTCGTTTACAAATAAAACAAAAAGTAAAGGCCCTAAATGGCTTCCTTGGGGAACGCCAGATTTAACATCAAAACACGATGAAGAAATTCCATTTATTCGCACAACTTGTCTCCTATTCGTCACGTAAGATGAAAACCAGTTCAACAGATTAGAATGAAACCCTAGTGCCTTCAATTTTTCAATCAAAAGACCATGATGAACCCGATCAAATGCCTTTTTGAAATCTGAATAGAAGACGTCAACTTGAAAGCCTTGTTCCATTGCATCTATACAATATTTAGTGAAAGTCGTTAAATTTGTAGACGTAGAACGACCGCAAACAAAACCATGCTGACAGTTTGAAATACCCTCTTTAATATGGTAAAATAACTTTTCCTTAACTATGCTTTCAAATAACTTAGGGATGGACGATAGTTTGGGTATAGGTCTATAATTTTCAACCATATGTCTGCGACCAGACTTAAATATTGGAGTTATAAAAGACAGTTCCCAAGTATCCAAAAATAAACCGGACTCCAGCGACTTGTTGAAAATAATAGTTAACACTTCATAAAGCGATGAAGCGCAACCTTTTAAGAACATAGCCGGAATTTGGTCGAAACCAGATCCTTTTTGAATGTCTAAATTGCATAGAGCAACTAATACATCATCTTCAGTAATAGTTAAACTGCCAAGATCAACAATGGATTTCTAATCATTAAATCGCAGGATTTGGATGCACATAATCTATATATATAAAAATAATTAAAGTGTCTGTCTGTTATTTGATTATAAATGGTTCCAAGTTAAAGCTTTGCATTCTGTAGACAATAACTAAGCACGTAAGCACGTTTTTGAGAGTTTATCTGTTTGTATGTCCGGAATCATAATCTGCTTTTGGGTTTATTTCAATATCTCAACATGCTTCTATTTAGGTCATGACGTAAGTCAAAGCAAGTCTGATTGGTGCCAGGTTTTTTTGTATCAAAATGAACATTGTTAATGATTATAGTAATTCTAACAATGATAATCAAAATTTGCTTTCTACCAGCCCGCCCCCCTCCTCTCCCATACAAATGTTACAATTGCACCATATATAGGTATATATAAAATTTTTGTTGTTTAAAAATTATTATAAAATATTGAAATCTGATTTGGTTATAGTAAAACAAAGCAAGATTGAAATGAAAGATTTCCGGATTTCACACTTTTATACTTTACTATTTGTGACGCCTCGGTTTCTGTTGAGACTAAGATCTCTGGAGCTTGATCATGGTCTCAGCAGAGATCGAAACATTACAAATAATAAAGCGTAACAGTATGAAATCCGGAAGACGGACAGACGGACAGACAGACGGGCAAACGGGCGGACGGCCAGTCACTCGGAATCGAGGTTTTTGAGCGACAACAAATATTTCTGTACCCTTGGCGACTCTGTACGAGCATTATTTTTTAGGGTTACAAACGGTAAGGTAAACACAATATACATATGTACTATCAGATTTCAGCTAGAGTAGATTGTGTTACTAAGAAAAAAATAGAAATTTTAATCAATCAATCACTATAGGAGCAAAGAAGAAAAACCGTTTTCTTCCACGCTGAGTGATCGTGAGAATCGAGTTTTAAATTGTGGACAAGACTTGTTTTTTGCAAATCAGAAAATCGAAGAAAAAATATTTATAATTAAGCATAATAACTCAACGAAAAACATATTCTAGGTAAGATAGTGTCGTAACCTCAGATATTTCAAATGTAGTAAGAAAATTCATGAACTTTAGGTAGTTTTAAGATTTCATTTCGAGGGGTATAAACACATTTTATAGGGTGATACTGTCGGCAAAATTTTACAAAACTATTGCATAAAGGAAACTATTAATTCCAAAATACGTCAGATACTCGTATATACCCACACATGTGATATAGTATGACTTATATGACGTAAGCTTAATTGGTGTGGTATAAATCCGGTGTTTTTCTGCTATTTTCCTCCCCTATTTGTTGCACCATACACTATCGTAGTTACAACCTACCTTCAAGACTATCCACATGCTTAGGACGGAATTATACCGTGTAAATGTTGCTTTACATATAGAGTCATTTCTAAGTGTTTATGTTAATAGGAAGCTATGTGATGGGGTTGTCTTTAGTCAAAGCATAAGGCATCGTGAAATTATTAGATGTCTACATATTTTCAAGGGATTCTTCACTATTCGTATTGTGACAATGCGATAGATCAAAGGCCACTACATAAGTTTCTGTCATCGGCATCAATTTTCGTTGTATCAATGTGAAAACAGCGTATTTGTTAACATTCAAGGAAGATTGATATACATATGTAGATACGAAAGGCATATAGGTATATCCATATTTTAGTATCTGTCGTGTAAGACACAATGATAATTAGTTTATTTTCCAACCCATGAGACAGTTTAAATGCATAAGCTTATGTATGTATATCGAGGACATGATGTTTATGTTATTAGTCTAAAACTAACTTTTGAGTTCCATCAGACTCTTACGTCATTTATGTATCGCAAAGATGAATACATGCAATAGGATTACGCGGTATCCCCAATCGCGAACACCTTCCATCCTTTTGATTATTAGTACAAATTAAATCCCAAGTCACAAATTTGTTTCTATGCATATGTAGTAGTGTAGGAGCATTAAATATTTCCATGTAAATGCATTCTTGTATTTTGACAATAAGCGAAAAGGGTGTTCAATTTCACTTAAACCGTACTAGCAAAGTGTTTCGATATACGTTTCGTTTAGGTGTCTCGACAGAATTAATGTAAATGTTTCTAGTGAGTCATTTCAGGAATTTGTCGACTAACTTGAGTCAATAATATTCTGAACTGTTTCCGACATAGATATTGTATTATATGAGAAATTAGTGAAATTGTGTCCATGGTGAAATACAAATTTACATTATCTGGGAAATGGTGTAGATTACCATATATGTAGGTTGATATTGATCCAGCTTGGTAGTTTTTAGTTGACCTTTATTATTCATTATGTAGGTAAATGCACTTGATATTATTTTACGCAAATTTCAAGAGGCTTTTTAATTAAACGCGGTAGAAATTAGTGAAAGTTCAAATAATTATCTTCTTATACTTCAATGCCACTACATCCCAATTCGGGCTTTGGCTTGCTGTCTTTCAGGTTCCAATTTAGAGCAGTGGCGTGGCGTGATATAATAGCTAGGGAAAGCAATTACTTTTTAAAAATATTGGTTTGTTACAATTCTAATTGTATGAATTGTAACAAACCAATATTTTTAAAAAGTAATTGCTTTCCCTAGCTATTATATTACGCCACGCCACTGCTCTAAATTGGAACCTGAAAGACGGAACATGTTAAATATACAATATTAACAAAACCTCTCCCGTCAACTGCTAGGAACATTTGAAATGTTGAAAGCACGCAGGAAGAGAGTAGATATACTGTCCTTTATTTTAATATTTTGAATAATTCCATTTCTAATCAATTTTTTGTATATAATTTTATTCACAATTGGTAGAATTTTTCGAAACAATAAGCAAAAAAAAAAAAAAGATACAACAACGTTAAAAAAATCTATATACAACAAAGTATACTCGACGGTTAAGCTAAAGCAAATTTTGAATTATTAGTATTTGTATCTTAAGATCTAAAATCAAACACAATTCACATTCACCCTAATACTACATAGCAGCCGAAAGCGTTTGAATTCTTAAATTAACGGACATTACAATTCTCTGCCAACACATGGTTTTATATTGACTAGGGTGATAACGAGCCGAAATTCGAAGAAATCTTATAGTGATATTTTTCTTTGAAAGGCCCTTCAACCTTTGTCAAAAATAAACTTTAAAAATGTTAAAAAGTTAACATAGGCTTTATTTATTTTGAACTTATGTTTTTTATTTACACAATAAAACAGTAAGGACATACAAAAACGATGTCGCTTGATCTGCAAAAGCTTAATCCGATTCGTTTCCCCCTCAAAACACGACAAATATAAGCAATATTGCCAGATTTACTTTTTCAAATTTTTCTTCCTGATCATTTTTGATCAGTACGATAATTTCCATACTGGCAATACTTAGAACGAAAAAATGCGATGACTTACGATGGAAAGCTCTGGAAGCAAATACCGCGACGCATCTCCCCTTCCTATAGAAGTCGAACTTGATCGAGTCGACCCGGAAAATTTTGCCACGTACTGGCTGGCAGCATCCCAGAGCGATTGTTGCCTGTGGATGGCTTTGGGCTTTCATTGTTCAGCAAAAGCGTCAGGAAAAAACTGTCCTTTGCCCGTAAAGTGTGTGATAGACAAAAATAATGCAAGCTTTTGTCTAATTTTTTTTTAAATAATGTTTGATATTCGTTCCAATTTGAATTTAGTATTTCTATAGGTAGACTCAATAAAAGCAAAATGTAAGGACAGTAATGCTATCCTTGTATCAATGGACGCCACGTCATTGATTTAGAGTCTATTTAGATTTCAATTCTATTCCAAACAATACAATACGACTGTAAAACGCCCAACCGTTAAAAAACAATTATATTGAAGTTTGCTCGAAACACGAAACATTTCAAGTTAATTACAGCTGATTTAATATTAATCGCAAATGTTATTAATTTAATTTTTAACAATTATAAATTCATGCAATAGCTTATGTCACACTATCTAAGCTATCCATGCAAGAAAAGAAGACACATTGTGGTAGCGAAATGTCAAAATTCGACACCTGCAAAGCTCTCTAAAGTTCAAAGCCATGTAAGTCAATCCAACAACAAGTTGGAGTCATCACAAAAATGACTTTTTTTTCTACAAAGGCGCTATAGCTCAAATCGGGCATTGGCCTCCTAACCTTCAGGTTCCTTAACATTTTTCATTATTTATTGTGGATGGGTTATTAGAACTTCGCACAACCCACTATCTTCGAATTTTTCATTTTCGTAGATTGAGGTGACCAAGCTATACCCAGGCAGTGTGCTGGAATTATGCGTCGATCAGCATTTGAACTCACGCTACCCACTAGGCTACACCCTAGCTAACAAACTATAGTTTCATACAAATTCGCGCGCTTTTTTATGGAGCAGACTCGGCGGGCTTCGCAAGAATCGCATTTATTCTGAAATGCAGTGTTAAAGATAGTTCTACTTTCCAAGGTACTTTATTCGGCGTGTAATTATTACACGTTGATATTAGTGCAATAGATTTTTAATTGAAAAAAGTGCGATCAAAGTCAAATCACGGTTTCTCCCATCGAAGAGAATCTGTCATTCATATTGTGCAGAGTTCCCGGTTTATTTCCACACGGAAAACTGTAGAATTTTAGTTATTACGAAAAAGTATGCACTCTTGTAATATATCCGTGCTTAATTTGATTTAATTATGTTTACGGTAAATCGTGTTTTTACGACAAGATTGAACAATAATAATACAGGTGGTCTTTTGAAATGGAAAAATCCATGACGTCACATCCACTGGAGTCATTCAAGATGGCTGCTACGTCAGTTCTGCCTTGCTTGAGATGACACCTGCGACTTTATCTTCCACTGCCTTACGAAATCACCATTTGTGGAGTAGTATATTTATTGAGTTCCTTTTAAAAATGTTATCAACATTACGATAAATTGAAGAGTTAAGTGGATAATACTTGAGACATACTACAGAGTTTAAAAGAAGTTTATGCGCTTTCGGTGTTTATGTGCCTTTAATCTTCTTAAATATGAAGCTTAAATCGAGTTTATCTCAATTTAAGGGTTTCTCTAAACTCATTCTGTGATGGAGTTCACAAATCAAAACCGCATTCATATATGTAGTTCAACCCTGAAAAAGGTCATCATCAAGTATTTAAACTTTTTTATGCTGTTTTGCCATGTGTCAATGATGAGACATATCCGCCATTGTCAATAATTTGTTTTTAAATTCATAAAAATCGTTGACATCATTTATATGCGAAATAGCGATTTAATTGGTATAGAGAATATTTTAATGCATAAATTGTGTAAAATTTAATTTAAGAAATATAGTTTCACGTTTTAGTCCAGTTTCAATCCACGAACAGCTGATGTCAAACTACATGACGTATCACTACCGTAAACTCGATTCCGTGCAAGTGTGTCACCTATTGCGGCTTAGAAAAGCTCAAAGCTCTTTGCGGTTTTCGAAAGGAGCTTACGTTCTAGTGTGTCTCAAGTATAAAGTAGTTATTGAACGTTTTTAATATTTTGAGATAAACGCCTTCAAAGTTTTATGAATGTTACTTTTACAGTGTATTAGTGATCCGAATCAAACTTTGCGGTGTTGTTGTTTCTAAGCGCTAGATCGCTGTGGTTGTCAGTTGAAAACAAAGTTTATCAGTCCACAGATTCAACTGACTAAAAAAGTAGAAATTCAAAAAATTTCGATTAACCCTTTTATTCATTTCATCCTGTCGTATGTTGAGTGTTTGCCACACGCGTTGTCCCGCATGTAACCCGAGCGGCTACTGCGCTTTGTTGTGTTTAGTTCCAGGTCAGCTTACGATGGACTCATCAGTAAGGGTTGTGTAAGCAGGCCCTGCTTTACACGCTAATACCATTGACAAACACCGGTCCTAATTATAATTTAATTAATTCGTAATTTAGCTCGTCTTCATCGTTAGTAGATTGGTGACACACAGCACTTTGCTAATTAAGAAGAGCCACTCACTCATCTATCATATTTTGAAAAAGTTGAATTGCATAGCCAATAGGCTATACAATTTTGTAAAGAAGACCACAAAAGAAGGAAAACGATCCGTAATCCTGTTTTGGAATCGTTCGCAAAGTCATGTTTCATAGCTGGGCATTAAAATCATGCTTCAAAGATTTCATATAAGTCAGATCGGTCAGAAAATGACTTTTCTTCTTCTTTCTAGCACGAAAAAACTTATATGAAGTGGACAGCTCTAGTACATTCTTCATCATTTATAGCCTAAATTATGAGAGAAATGAGAGGATTTAGCTAAATGAGATGATTTATCTGAGAGCATTTAGCTGATAAATGATCGCTATTTTGGTAATTTAATTAAATTAGCGTATGACACACAGCTGTTTAATGATAATTAGCTACACTGTGTGTCATTGGTAAAAGGGAATACCATGCGGGTAGTGTGATTAGAACCCGGGGATTTCGAGTGGCAAAGCGATCGACCAGACCACTGAGCTATTAAGACCCCACGGCTTAGTCGGTTAGCAGCGATGCAGTATAAGCCGCCTCAGTACTCCCCCATTAGTAAGTCATGTCTTTGAGCTGGTGGCGACTAGGGGGCAGCTGTGCACGCGCAGCTCTGCGAGCGTGTTGCTGTGCAGTGTAGTTGGTGTAAGAACGTGGTGCACGCGCTTTGGTTACTTTCATGAGTGGTTGAGACAGATGTGCCGAAGAATCGAAAGAGGGCTTTAGACTGTCGATTAAGATATTCTTTTCTCTGCCTTTTAAAGACAGAGTGAAAAACTTCTCATGTCTTTTACGAACTTTGAACGGGCCTTCATAAGGAGATTGGAGTGATTTTTTCATTTGATCACGGCGTACAAACACGGATCACAGTCTTTAAGGGAGTTAAAAAGGAGTTTGTTCGTACGCGTGTGTGAAGAAGGTGATTGTGGTTTTACTGAACGCTTGACCTGCCGCAGTCTCTGCACATAGTCACTAGGTGAGATTGTCGGTGCTGTACATATTTGTGTCAGAATGTACGAGTTTGTATGCCAAATGTAGATTTTGGCCATAAACTAGCTCAGCTGGAGCGGTATCGGCATCTCATCTAATGATAGAGCGAAGCCCGAGAAGGATGAATGGTAGTTCGCGAGTCCATCCTTCTGATGTCCTACACATCAAAGAGTCTTTGAGTCCCCGATGCCATTGTTCAAGCGTACCGTTCGCTTTTGGGTTCTAAGAAGTTGTTTTGCTTCGTTTGAACCTCAAAACCGTGCTTAGCTCTGAGAACAATTGAGCTCCTTGATCAATCAAAATCGTCAAAATTGTGAGCGGTGTTTCGTTACGCGGAATGTATTCTCTGACTAGCAAGGCAGCAACAGTTGATGCACGAATGTCCACAATTGGGTGTGCTTCTGGCCATCTAGTGAAAGGATCGATGACAGTGAGACAGTAACTGAATCCTTTTGACGTTGAAAGTGGTCCTACCAAATCAATATGGTTGTTGGTGAACTTCTCAGTTGTTGGTTCGACGGAGCCGAGAGGACTGTTCACATGTCCAAAGATTTTGGCTTTCCCACACGCCATGCATTGCCTGCACCAAGTGTATTAATCCTTGTTGATAGATGGCTAGAAAAACTTTCCAACCAAAAGCTTGGTGTGATTGTCACCCGGATGAGTCGTACCATGTACCATGTCGAAAATCTTGCTGCGCAACGCAGGTACGGTCGCAAAGTTTTTTTTCGAAGCGTCACACCATAATTGCTGGGATGAATTTTCAATGTTAATTGGTAACACTTTCAGGCTCGGTAAGTTTTTCACGAATAATAATTCCTCATCAGTCAGTTGTGCATCTGCGATCTGGGTATAATCCACTGGGGAATTACGAGCTCATCGATGGGGGATAATGCGTTGGCGGCTACATTATCCACTCCAGATATACATACCTATGGCGAATATTTGTCGTGAATTGACCGATGAGATCCAGGTACCTAAGTTAACGAAGCTTTCTCAGAGTTTGTGATCCGTGAATAGGGTGAGAATTCTGCCTTCCAGCATAAATTCGAAGTGCTTTATGATACGGTAAGCTGTCAAAAGCTCGCGATCGTACGCACCATATTCTCGCTGTGCTACAGAGAGTTTTTTCCGAAAAAAAGCCAAAGGCTGCAAGGCATTCTGCACTTTCTGTCCGAAGCGTCGACCACCAGCGAAAGTGCTGCCCTGGGAGAAGGATAAGCTAAGGTTGCAGCTTGTGCTAATTGCTTTTTAAAATAATCGATGTTTTTCAAAGACTCAGGGCTTCAGTCAAGTTCAGTCTTATCGCGTTTCTTTTTACTACCTTCCGTGAACTTGTTTAAGATTGACTGAGACGAGACAGCATAAGGTATGAACCTTCTGTAAAAGTTCATCATACCAACAAAAATAGTTAGTTGCGGATAGGAGACTATGGCATCGACTTTTGAAGCAATTGGACGAATTCCATTCTTGTCGATTGTATGTCTAAATCTACCTGAGTTTTTACGAAGTGGCATTTCGCGATGCTGATAATCAAACCATGCTTTTCAAGACGCTAAGAAAGCGTGTTAAAGTGATCGAAATGTTCTTTTTCTTATCTTGAGGTCGTCAATATAGACGAAACAAAAATCTAGATCCCTCAAAATGGAAAAAGTAAACTTCTGCAAGGTTTATAAGGTCATTTTCTCGAACTCATACAGACCGAAAGGTGTCGTAATCGGCGTTCTTGGAACGTAATCTTTGTTCAGAGGTATCTAATGACACGCACGTTCCAAATCGACTGTGGAGAAATCAGAACAGCCATGAAGATGTTGGGTGAAGTCCTAGATGTGTGGAATTGGATATTCGTTCAGGACTATTTGGACGTTGAGTGCTCGATAGTCACCGCATGGTCTCCAGCTTCCATCCTTTTTACGGGCTATACAGAGTGAAGAGTCCCATGGACTGTCTGAAGGTCTGAAATGCCACGATCGACCATTTTCAGCCTTCGCAATCGCAAAATAAATAGGTGAGAGGCGTCACGGTCTGATGAAGGTTGGTCGCCCTTCTGTTATGATAAAATGGCGGACCGTGTGGTTTTCAGACGTGTTCTCTTTGTCTGAGTGTTAAAATGTTGATGTATTTGCTTAAAAGTGCTGCAACACGAGGATTCTCATGCATAACTGCTAGAACTGATAGTTCTGTGGAAGGTCCTTTCAAAATTCGACCAATGGATGAACTGACGCTGGTAAGAGGCAGCGTTGTCCAATATTGACAACCAAACCAAAATGTAGGAAATCGGCGACTAAAATTGGTTGAACTATTATTTTAAATGCTAATTTTTCTTTAAATGCAATGTAAGTAATCAAGAATATTAAGGCTAACAAATGAAAATAAATTTATTATACTCTAGATGAAATCTGAGAGTATATTGTGTTTGCCTTACCGTTTGTAACGCTAAGAAATAATGATCGCACAGAGTCGCCAAGGGTACAGAAATATTTGTTGTCGCTCAAAAATCTCGACTCCGAGTGACCGTCTGTCTGTCTGTCTGTCCGTCTGTCCGTCCGTCTGTCTGTCTGTCAGTCTGTCTTCGAGCACAAGCACACCGATTGTCTTTAACGAATAAGACATGAAATAGCTTCAACATTTTTATTACCTCGGCAACGTTGTCATCATGGACAGAGATTTTGAGGTACGTATAAATAACGCTCGTCAGACCTTCGGTATTTTTTCCCATTTCTGGAGGTTAAAAGAGATCGTCCTTCGCACGAATATGCGACTCTTTCTGTAGCTTTGAAGTACATATATCTAAACAGATTCATAGAGACATCCAGGTTCAATAGTGGAAGTCGCAGTGAATCTGTCACACTTTAAGGAAATCAGAGTAAGACATTTCTAAACAAGCTCTTCTGGATGCGAGCGAGCATTTGAACAGGAGGCTAGCCCTTTAGAAGGTCTTAACAGAAAATTGATTCATTCACTCATATTTGTTTAAATCACTGAATTGAAATGATATGCAGAGTATCACTGCGCAATATTGCTTTTGATGTTCTACTGTTTAATCGATTTCCTCATATTCAACTTTTAGTCAGATATACCCCTACACTAGGATCCTTGATTATAAAATTTTCACGATCGTTTTCATGCATGCGAATAAACTAATATACACGCAGGCAATATTGTCCGTTTTTACATTATCATATTTCGTCTGCTTATTTTTTTCAGTATCCAGGAACTTTTTTCGATAGACCTGGCGATGCCGACCTTGTCACCACGAAAAAGGAAAAACTTCATTTGGAAAGCACAGTAAACAATTGAATTCAATATTTACCCATATCTGAAGATTTGTTTGAATTCTCTGCATTCACTACCATTCTTCGTTCTACACAACTCGTTTACATTGACTATGTCCTCGACGAGACAACAACTCGACCTTTTTAGAGATCTCAAAAAAACAAAAATTTCGATATCATCCTTGGTATCGTATAATTGGGCTTTCGCATCATCGTAGTCCTGCTTTTTTTTATTTAACCCATTACAACTATTAACGATCTCCAATACGTATATAATCTCAAATCACGGAATTGATTTGATCACGAGCCTGTCCCATAAAAATACGAGTAACATGGTTTCATTCTTAATAATTTATGGTTGTGATTCCAACAAAATACAAAGCATTGTTTTTAGGAGCCATTAAAATAACCACGTAACGTATTACTAACAACATTATCAAAAATTTCTTATTAAGACGACTCTTACGGGGACAAAGTCGCGGGAATAGCTAGTATTAAAATAATAAAAATACACATCTTAAAGACTTGTCTTATCTAAAGCTCATTTGAACGGAAAGTCAATAGAAACCAGTCAACATCTTACAAAATGAAAACTACAACACAATTCAATTGTCCTCTAAAAGACATTTCCATTATGTAAATTAAATATTAATTAAATTTAAGTTGTTTTAACAGTTGCCAGTATTTCATTTTCTTCTGGAGTCACCGTATAGAATATTGTTTCATATTGATTAAACTAAATATCTTTGAGTCTTTCTGAGCCCTGTTAAACTCTCAAACAAATGCATCTTTGCTTCACGTTATACATATGTCAGAAGTGTTGCTATGTTGGCTGTATTTTCATAAAACGTTCACTTTTCTTATGACTCTTTTTACGAAAAAATCCTATTTTTGTAGAAGAAAATCGATTTGTATATTTACCGAAAGGATAAAATAAAGGATGTTCATAGACAAGATATATTAATAGCAACAGAAGAGCTGAAGCTACTTTAGATTGATTTTACTGTTGCATTAATGCAACAGCCACTAAGAAAAATTGATTATCTATTTTCCCATTCGGGTTTTAGATTTATTAAATTACATTATAAGAGCTTAAAACCGCTTTATGCGAGAGATATACATAGATGATCTCTGTTCAAAGTTTCGTCAAAATGTCTCTACGGATTTCGGTGCTGGTACAAAATTGGTTAAGTTATACTAGAGATAAGTAAAGAGATAAAGGTGTCTCATTCCATAGGAGAAAAAAATCACAGCAAAAAGCTTGGTTACTAGCCTGGCATCCAAACAAAAAACATCAATGAAGAAGAAGACAGCTCTAGAAGAGCCTTAAGGTAATGTTTTCGAAGCGGATTTTTGAAGTGTTTTCAATGATTCTTTTATTCCGGCTTAAAAAATAGAAAGAGCATAAATTCAAATTTATTATAAACTGAGTCGGATAAAATTACCCTTAGGAATTATTTGGGAAATACAAGTTGTTCGGTGTATAGTTTTATAAGGTGGGAATGCTGTCTTCCGAGAGAAGTGAAAGTTTACAAATGAGTGATTGTTTTTCGTGAACTATCCTATTCCTGGTAGTTGGCTTTAGTGGTGAAGGGTGCGATGACTTCCAGGGTAAGTCATAGATCCGATACTCTCCGATACTCATCTGCAAGATCCTCAGATCGTTCCTGGCGATAATCGTCTGAAATATAGAAGCAGTAATACTTCTACACAAGGTAAATCCAATTATTATTCTTTCTGCGGACAGTACTTTCCGTTTTCATTGGCAGATTTCAGCCACCGAAGCGTTCGTTATTGATCAATTCGAATCTGTTCAGGGATCTTATGCAGCGTATGTCTCAATAAAACAAATATCTGTAGCATCTTGAAAATTTTTCTACTTCTACAATGGAGCTACAGGCCAAATCGAGCCTTGGCCTCCTGACCTTCAGGCTCCTTAACATATTTCATTATTTACTGTAGATGGGTTGTTACACCTTCGCACAACCCTCTATCTACAAATTTTTCATTTTCGTAGATTGAGGTGACCAAGGTATATCCAAAAAAGTATTTATTTAGAATTATTAGTAAGAACAAAAACAAAAAAAAAAAAAGTAGATGATTAGCTTCACTCCTTCTAACCCCTCCCATACAATATGACATAATTTCTCAACTTTTCAAAAAGTCGATTTACCTGAAAAGTTTGAATGCTACAGATCTGCGATTTAAAACATGTCAAATGTATGATGTGTATAGTTATTTCTGAAAAACTCACTAAGAACTCTCCACTCCTTCTACCACCTCTCCCATACAAAATGCACAATTTCACTAAATCCAATACACTGATTCTCTAAGTACCTATTAAATTTTTGGAGCCGAAATTTCAATAAAACCTTCTAATAGCAACTCTAACATGATGTGAAAAAATTGGTTCAATGCCGTTACCCCTTGATTTCAAGAAATTTTGTATGGGGAGTGGTTCCCCATACAAAATTTCTTGAAATCAGAAAATTTCTCTTCATCTAGAGTACCGCATGATTCATAGTCCTGTTATGTTTTTATATATATATAAAATTTAGCATAATATGTATTTATAAAAGGTCACAAAAAGAGAAATAAAGATTAAGAAAAGTTTTTTTTACGTCTAAAAGGTAAAAGGCGGTGCTAACGAATCAATGCCGAATCGCAAGGAACTTGATGAACCGAATTTGTATCTAACCGGGAACAAGAAATTTTTTAGGGGAAGTGGTATTGGTTGACGACATCTAGTTAGACATTTAGTTTGTATGGGAGGTGGTACAACGAGGCGAGTCCTTAATGACTTTTTCACAAATAACTATAAACATCATGCTTCTGACATTTTTTAAATTGTAGATCAATAGCATTCATACTTTACAGGAAAATCCGCTTTTTGTAAAGTTCTGAAATTGTGTCAGATTGTATGGGAGGGGGTAGAATGGGTACAGATAATAGCTTCATTTTTTTGGGCTTACTAATAATTCTAAATAAATATTTTTTGCACAATTTCAGCTCGCAAAATGTTATACGCACTGAGTAAATTGGTTTAGAGCATTTCATGAAAAAGTGCAGTTTTTACGGGAGGTGATGGAAGGAGAGAGGGGATATACATAACTTTTGTACGCTAGATTGGAGTCATTATAAAAGTAATATGCTTCAAATTTGAGCTCAATAACTTTTATACTTTTGAAGCAAATCCGTTTATTATCAAATTGCGTAATTGTGTTATTTTGTATGGGAGGGGGTAGAAGGGGTGGAGCGATTTGGCCCGTTCACGAACTTGGCCTTACTTTTTTGCTAAAAATGACACACAAAAATTTTTAGCACTATAGCTCAAAGCTTTCGAGAGTTATGCTGTAGACAGACACACAGACAGACAGACGGACAGACGGTCACTCGGAATCGAGGTTTTTGAGCGACAACAAATATTTCTGTATCCTTGGCGACTCTGTGCGAGCGTTATTTCTTAGCGTTACAAACGGTAAGGCAAACACAATATACTCTCAGATTTCATCAAGAGTATAAAAATATCTCCCAATAAGTCAAGCACAATTTCATTATACTTGGGACAAGTTGAGAATGTGTAGGATGTTAGTATAGGGTAGACTAAATAAAAGGAGGTCAAGGCTATTTTCAGTTATTTAACATTTAACTGCGAATATGATCAATGGATCCAGTACCTAAAATCAATATTTTAAGCGTTTATTTATGCAATTTTGGGGTGTAGGCATTAGAAAGGTTGGGTGGATGTTAATAATTTTGACATGTAAATGTTTAATGGCTGGACTCAACCAAAAAGTATGTGCATCCAAAATCGTTACCATGAAATCGGTAACATGAAATCTTTATTATGAAATTGTTACCATGAAATCATTACCATGAAATTATTATCATGAAATTGGTAACATGAAATCCTTACTATGAAATGGTTACTATGAAATCATTACCATGAAATCGTTACCATAAAATTGTCACCATGAAATCGTTACTATGAAATCGTTACCATGAAATAGTAACCATGAAATCGTTTCCATGAAATCTTTTCCATGAAATCGTTTCCATGAAATCATTTCCATGAAATCGTTACAATAACATTCGCCCACAACCTGAACTGAGCAGTGAGCGAAAAATCCGTCGTCCATACTGAGACGAATCCGAAATACCAGCAGACACGCAGATGTGTGGCCATAGTAGTAGTGTTCAGATTCGGTATGGAAATTGTGAAATTACGACGGTTAATTATCGACTTTTATGTCTGCTGCTTTTTTTTTACGGCACCGAGTATAACTTAGGGGGTCACCCTTTAATGCATTGCACAGTTATGTCGGTATAGGAAGTGGAGGTATTAAGGTGGAGAGAGACGAAAATGACGGTGGGCATTGTTCTTGAAACACTGCAGGTTGTACTTATTTGGGAAACGAACTAACTGGTAAATTGTTTCAAAGTCTTGACGTTCGGGAAATGAATGACTGCCTATATTTCGCTGTACGAGAAGACAAGGGTTTGACCGTGTACTCGTGTGCGCGTTCAGCTTGGCGAGTATTCCGGGAAAAAGTATGCAGTAGAGGAATGAGTGCGCTTAGTTCCGTACTGCATTTACCGTGGAAATATCGATAGTAAATCCTGAGTACTCCGACATTTCTGCGATGCTCAAGAGAATCTAAATAAGACGTGATGGTTTCGTCTCCAATCAGTCGGAACGCATATTTTTCAATACGATCGAGCAACGCGAGATGTGTTTTGGGTGCCCCAGCTCAAACATGCGAGTTATACTCTAAACGTGGTCTCATGCTCTTGTTTGCTGCGACTTTCACAACTCCCTACCAACCAAGTGATGATTTTTTTTTTTTTTTTTTTTTTTTTTTTACGTAGCCGAACACAACTTAGGGGGTCACCCTTTAATGTAGTTTACACAGTCATGTCGGTAAGGGAGAAAAAGGAGCTAAGGATAAATGGGAATGGGATTTAAAGGAGGGAAAAGCCTAAAATGCCGGTGGACGTTGATTTTGAAACGTCGTAGGTCGTATGACAATGGGAATACAGCCGCTGGTAATGCATTCCAGAGCTTAGAAGTTCGGGGTATGAATGACTGCCTATATTTCACTGTACGGGAAGTTGGAAGTTTAACAGTAAACTCGTGCGCGCTTGAAGCAAGGCGAGTGTTTCTAGGAAAAGTGTACAGAGGTGGGATAAGTTCAGCAAGTTCCTCACTGCATTTACCATGAAAGTAGCGGTAGTAAATGCTTAGTACTCCGACATCTCTACGATGCTCTAGGGAGTCTATAGAATCCCTGATGGCATCGTCACCAATTAGTCGGAACGCCTGCCTCTGGACACGGTCGAGCATCGCAAGTTGCGTTTTGGGTGCCCCGGCCCATAAATGCGAATTGTACTCAAGGCGTGGTCTAATGTATGCCTTGTAGATATTTGCTAGGTCCCTGGGAGTAAAATATTTTTTACATCTTCGCAAAACTCCTAGGCGTTTGGAAGCGTCAAGTGCCACGTCGATTATGTGCTGGTTCCAATTCAAATGGTTATTTATTTTAATGCCAAGGAGTGAGAAGGAATCGGAAGAGTCAAGTTGGACACCACCGAAGGTTACATTAGCGATCGATGCCGGAACATCACGCTTAAGGGAAAGAAAACAGGCCTGAGTTTTTGAGGTGTTGAATTCTACTCTATTTATCCTACCCCATTCCAAGATTAGGTTGAGGTCAGAGTTTAATGATCCAAATAGTTCGGCACGTTTAGATGCTACCGGGACACGGTGAGCGTTTATACTCGAGTCGAATTCATAGATGCTGTCCAGGGTACTATCATCTGCAAAGCAATGTATCGGATTGAGTGTTGTCGACAGAAGGTCATTGATAAAAATAAGAAAGAGTGTGGGTGATAAAACAGAGCCTTGGGGGACTCCGGAATCTAAGGGAAAGGGAGAAGATGCCACTCCATCCAATACGACTTGTATGGTGCGTTCAAATAGAAAACTCTCAATCCATTTTACAAGGTTAGTGTTAAAGCCGACTGCTTTGAGTTTCACTAGGAGACATTTGTGCCAAACTCTGTCAAACGCTTTAGCGATGATTTTGCGTAAAATCGAAGTTCGTGTGAATTTTAGTGTAATTTGATTAAATATTAGATAACCGCACCTTTTGGAACCGTTGAACAATGAGCAAGCATCATAAGGAGGCAAAGACTGAAAGAAAATCTCACCATCATCACGGAAAGAAGAAGCGTCGAAACAAGTGCCGCAACATAATAATGGGAATTATGTGGAGTGTCCTTAGCAATTTCATTGCCATCGTTCACATGCTCCTAGACCGTTTGCTCGATGCGATTTTAGTGCGCTGCTTAGGACCGAAACAGCTTTGCCCGTCCGTAGTTGCCGGATCGATTATCACGAAAAGTGCCACCGAATTGGCTTTTTTGATTCGCGAGAAAGAACTCAAATCGGCGGACGTTGTACGGGCGTATATCGATCGCATGAATGAAGTCAACCCGGTCCTGAATGCCGTCATCGATGGTCCGTTTTTGGAGGCATTGGAAGAAGCCCGCGCTATCGACGAACGAATCGAAAAGGGTAAAATTTCGGAGGATGAATTCTCCGGCGCGATCATAATTGCAACCAGCAGCGTTCCGGAGATTTATAAATGGATGGAAACGAGGAATATGCTGATCGGTGGGACCAATAATCCGTACGATAGTTGAAGATCTGTAGGAGGATCGTCCGGTGGCGAAGGTGCTTTGATTGCGTCCTGCGGAACCGCTTTCGGAATAGGTTACAAACTTTTTTTATTGAATAACTCGTAACATTGGCTTTTGTTTTTGTAAAATTATCCTTGTCGTTGCTGCGGGACCATTTCTTGTTTGTTGTCCAGCTTTTACTCGAATACTTCGTTTATACGTTAAGTTTTATTTCTGTTTTATTTAGAGATAACAAGGAAAAGGCAGCCGAATTCCATTTTAATATTCCGAAAAGTCGATAAAGTTGTACTTAAAATGTTTTGTATAATCGAAAGTATTATTGTTCTTAGTTTTGTTGTTTTTTATTTGATGAACCATTAGGATAAAATAAAGAACAAGTGCGATTATAATGTAAGCCTTATAGGTGGCTGAACTATTGTCGCCTGGTATCTCAGGTCGGAGCTTGGATACGAAGCGGTCGAATTGCCGGACGTATTTGTGCTTGGATTTTTCTCCGGGGAGGACAGTACTTTCAAGGCTTGCGTTTCTCTTTTGCTGCGCAACTGATTTAACCGAAATGCCCGCCTGCTAATGAATTGTGCATGTGAAGCAGCAAAATTTCAGGCCGCGTTTGATTGTTTTTCTCTTGACAAGCACAAGTTGACATCAAGACTATTGCTTGCTACTGATTTATTGCCGCCGAATATTTTAGATCTGATCTTGAATGGGAAAGACAGGAAATGTTTCTTGCGACATACAAGGCAGAGTTGAATGAATGAGTTCACTGAAAGAACTTCTCGTAATGAACACAGCAATACAACCTACATGAAAAATTATGCAATTGATCTTTTTCAAGTTTTATTACTCTCATATGATGTAAAGCGCTGCTTAGATAGGCCATGTGCCATCGATCGGAACAAGTGATAATCGGAAGGAGCAATGTCTGGTGAATACGGTGGGTGGGATAGGACTTTCCAATTAATTGATTTCAAATAGGTTTTGACCGGCGCCGCAATTTGCGGACGAGCATTATCATGTGGGAGAATAATTTTGGTGTGTCTGGGTGCGTTTTTCCTTGAGTGCTTGGCTCAATCTCATTAATTGCGTTCGATAGAGAGCTCCAGTAATGGTTTCACCTGGTTTGAGCAACTCATAATACACGATACCAAGCTGATCCCACCAAATACATAGCATGCGATTTTTCCCATGAATATTCGGTTTGACTATCGATATTCAAGCATGGCCACGTGGTCTCCATGATTTTCTCATCTTTGGGTAATCGTATTGGATCCATTTCTCATCTCCAGTGACTATACGATGCAAGAAACCCTTTATTTTATGCCTGGCAAGTCGCATTTCACACATGCAAACTCGACCAAATAACATTACACCAGTCATTCTGGTCATAGTTTTTGTACTTGGCAGCAAACGCCAATCTCAATTTTCGGTGCCGCTTACTAAGCAGTGGGTTTTTTGCTTTATCTCGACCTTTATAGTCAGCCTTTCGCAAGTGTTTTCGAATCGCCTCGTTACTAACAACAATATTTTCAGATTGGCGAATTGATTTGTTTATATGGGCTGCATTATCATGTACACCATGGCAGATTTCACGTAAAATTCGGCGCCTGTGATGATCTGTAATGATGAGTTTTCATCCTGGCTTATTTGGCGGATTAGATATTTCCATATTTTTAAGGACATTACCCTCACTTCCAACCGAGCAGCCTTCTTGAGCAGCAATTTTACGATGCGTCCAGCCATCAGCAACCAATTTCTCGATTTCTTTCTAGAAATTAGCACTTAATGGGCGCATTTTCGTGATTTTTAATTTAATCTACAAAAACCATAAATTACTGTAACAACTTCTTATAATTTATTTTTTACCGTGTATTAAAAATAAAACAAATTTGTAAAGAAAATAGACACAAAAACTTTTTTTGTGGTGTTATCACCGCAGGTCACTTAAATCAACTAATTGATCAAATGCAATCATTTATTTGATCAAAACGTTGAGGTACTGTATATACGAAATATATGAGGGCGGGTCTTACTAACGTAAATTTTTTTTAAAGCACGTTTCACTCTTTTACTTTCCCATTTGGGAAAAAAGCGCTTGCGAGGTATTTTAAATGCACTTAATTTATCGCGAGGAAGTACTTTGAACATTGGTCCGCTGATGTAAGCTCTGCGCTTCAGCTTTAGCTTGAAGCCATTTTAAAGCATATTTTCCAAGTTGTTTGTATTAGGAAAGAATTGCGATTTAGAGCCCATAAGCGTGTAACGAATAAGCAAGTGTTTTTCTTTGTCAAGTCGAGAAGTTAATCTACTACTAATCTAATCTGATCCTGGAATCCTAGATCGCAAAGCAGACGCGTTAACCACTGAGCCATCTTCACCCAAAGTTTAAGTCAGTCAAAATCGTGTGAATATAAGCCGCTATTAAATTGCTTTTCCCTAACCTCTTTAAAGACCATCAAAAAGCACGTGTCTTACTGTTTGTAAAAGAGATATTCAGATCAGCATTGCCAGATCATTGGTAACTAATGCATAATTAGATATTGTATAGACATATAGGGACTGCTGTTTGCTTGTACTTTATTATAAGAATAATAAAGTAATAAGAATTAAACATAAATTCACAGCCCTAATCGTACTCAACGACTAGCTTTCAGGAAATTTCTTCAAGTCCCAACTTATTAAAATGATTCAAAAAAAAAAAAAAAAAAATACGGAATTTGTCTTGAATTATATGAGTGAAATTTGGTTTAACAAAGCAATTTCTGGAAATATCTGTACCGGAGACAAAGCAAGAAGGTAATTCTTTACCAAGTACGTGTAGAGTATGTACAGAAAATATACCATTCGTACACTACCTTAATGTACATATGGCTTTCTGTACATTTAAAGAGCTGTAACTCTTAAAAGGAAAGATTTCCGGATTTCGCACTGTTACGCTTTATTAAATGTTAAACTCTTTATTAAGCATAACTACGTTAAATCCGGCAATCCGTTCTTTTAGTTCGAAATGCATCGTGAAAACATTCACCAAAACCAAACTGTGGCTCTATTTATAGATTGAAAGTACAACCAATCTCAGATATATGAATGTACTTTTATTTGTGCTGTGCTCCACATTTCTGTATCCATTTTGAAAAGACTGGAATTCGAAATCTTCTATTCACACTTGACATTTAAGGAAAAATGCTAAAAGTTCAATAGGCTGAGCAACCACAATAAATATCAATCAATGGACTAAATTAAAATTTATTTACTGATAAGATAAAATTAGAGGTATTTTAGTTGAATAATCAAAGCTGTTAGGGTGTTCAAATCTAACGAATTAAGATGTTTGTTCAATCTTCTTTAATTGCCCATTAAGCTATCGAAGTAAGTTGTGAATTGGTTAAACAACCTATAAAATATTTTATCTAAGAGCAGGAGAGATATCAATGGAAGGTTAATTGTGCGATAAAGTCAACAGGTTTACAAATTTGATACAGTTTCAAATAGAGCCTTATTACTTTATTATTCTAGTAATAAAATAATGTGATCGACAAAAAAAATAAATTGTAAAGGTTTTAAATGATTGAATCACGATTAAAATTTTCTGTATAGAATGTTAGTTTTATAAACAGAGTTGCTTAGAATTCCTATGAAATTCGGTGTATTTTGGGAGGTGGTAGAAGAGGCGAGGGAATCCCAAAATTTGTGATGCAGTATTATTTCTTTTGTTTTGTTCATATAAAATTTCAAGTTCAAGTGGAGGATCTTAAAACTTTTGACGCAGCTTTATTTTAAGTATTTTTTAAAGGTTTTGTGTTTGTATAATTTCAAGTTGATAGCTACGAGAGGTTTGGTGATAATGAATTTTATTAAAATTTATCGAAAAATACGTTTGCATGGGTGAGGGTAGAAATTTTAAAAACATTCGACCAGTTAATATTTTAAACTTTTAAGCACTTTTAAAATTAGTTTTCCAAATTTTGAAGTTTGTGGTTTCAAATTTCATTCAAAAATTTTGAGTCTGTGTGTTTTTTTTATTTCACATCAAACAGGTTAAGGCCCTTCGGTGGATAGCAGTTATGGTTTAAATTATTTTTTGTTTAATGTGTTTCAAATAGATGTATGCACGTGCAATTTAAATGTTGTATGTTTTACCAGAGCCCTAATAAAATGGATATCAGAATCACAAAGCAGCTGGCATTAACTTAAAACAATCAATAGGGCGTAGTAATAGATCAAAGATTTCAATTAATCGAAATTCAAATAGTTGTAATAATAGTAAATGATTGACTAAACGATAAGTTATGTCGCCACCTTCATAGCCGACAACAGCAAACGATCGAGCATTTCAAAGAGCTAAGGCAAAAACAAATCTATGAATTGAAAATTCTGAAATACAGTCAAACTTCCATAAGTCGAACGTCTATAACTCGAATTTTCTATAACTCAAACTAAATCAAGTGTCAATAGCATTTAGAGAGAAAATTGTATAAAATATCACTTCCATAAGTCGAACTTCCATAACTCGCATTTCTCCATAAGTCGAGTAAAAAAATGGCACGTGTATTCAATAAGTCGAATAATTCGGGGAGATCCCTGATAGCGGAGAAAATTTTTGTTCTTTTTTTTTGGGGAAATCCCTCATTTTCTCACATCAAAGTAAGTGGTTTGTTGTTTTGGGTTTTAGTAGTTGGGGAAGTCCCTATTTATAAAGAAATGTTTTATGAGGTTTGTAGTATATGAATTATGAAGTTAATAATGCCATGTGAGATCTCGATTAAGTTTCAATTATACATGTATATTAAAAGAATTGTACTAGATCTGACATCTAGCATTTTTAGAAAATAAACGCCACTTGTTCTTCGACAGTCATAGTGCTCATGTATTACAAAGTTGCCGCTTGGTCCACATTTCAGTTGCGCTTGTAAGTGAACACGAGTTCAGTTTACGTAAATTTTCTTACTAATAATTCTAAATGAATATTTAGTGCTCAATTTCAAATCGATAAATTGTATACGCACTGAGTAAATTGGTTTAGAGCATTTCATGAAAAAGTGCAGATTGTATGGGAGGTGGTGGAAGGAGGGGAAAAATACAAAAAACTTTTATACAGTAGAATAAAATTATCATAAAAGTATTATATTCCAAATTTTAGATCAGTAGCATTTATACTTTCGAGAAAAGCCGTTTGTCGAATTGCGAAATTGTGTCATTTTGCATGGGAGGGGGTAGAAGCGGTGAAGCTAATGGTCTAATTTTTTTTGGGTCTTACTAATAACTCTAAATGAATATTTAGTGCTAAATTAGAGCTCGATAAATTTTATACGCACTGAGTAAATTTGCTTAGGGTATTTCATGAAAAAGTGTAGTTTGTATGGGAGGTGGTGGATGGAGGAGGAGGATACGTATAATTTTTATACCATAGACTGAAATCATCGTAAAAGTAATATATGCAGAATTTGAGACTAATGGCTTTTCTAGTTTTCGAGCAAATCCGTTTAATGTCAAATTGCAATAGTGTCATTTTGTATGGGAGGGGGTAGAAGGGGTGGAGTGATTTGGCCCGTTAACGAACTTGTCCTTACTATTTTGTCAAAAACAACGTGTACAAAATTTGAGCTTTCTTGATCAACGCGTGATTATATGAACTTCTGTATTATTCTTTTTTTTTTTCTCCGAACCATATTTCTTAGCGTTACAAACTTTGTGGCAAACTTAAAATACTCTCAGATTTCATCTAGAGTATAAATAAACTGCCAACAAGTCGGGCGAAACTTTACTATTTTTGGGACAAGTTGCGGATGCATGGAAAGTCAATATGCAGGTTAGAGTGGTTTGGGAGACTAAGTGAAAGAGATTCTTGGGCAGGGCTGTTATTAATATTTCATTCGTTTATGCAAGTTTGGGTTTTTATGAGGGGAGCGGGAGGGGTGATAGTAAGGGTGGGTAGATGGTAATAGCTTCTTAATTGATTGCTTGAACCATGACCAATATTCTCTGTATAGAATGTGTTTCATAAACGAAGCTGCATAGAATTTTCATAAAATTCGGTGTATTCTACATTCACGAAACCCAACATTTGAATGGGAGGGGGTAGAGCAGGTAAGGGAATCGTAAAATTTGTGATGCAATTTTATTTAATTTCTCTTGTAAGTAGCTTTTAATTTGTTTGTTATTAGTTGATTTAATGTAATTGGTCGAAATCATACTTTTCTATGGTAGGGGATAGTGCGGGTAAGGGAATTGTAAAATTTCAAAACTTTTAAGGCAATTTTGTTTTAACTATTTTTGGAAGTTCTTATGCAAAATTTTAAATTGATAGCTTTTAATAGTTATGTGATAATTGATATCTTGAAAATGGTCTAAAAAATAAATTTGTATGGGAGGGGGTAGAAGTTTAAAAGGTATTCGACCAGTTAATATTTCATATATATAAGGATTTTTATACTCTAGATGAAATCTGAGAGTATATTGTGTTTGCCTTACCGATTGTAACGCTAAGAAATAATGCTCGCACAGAGCCGCTTAGGGTACAGAAATATTTTTTGTCGCTCAAAAACTTCGATTCCGAGTTGCTGTCTGTCCGTCTGTACGTCTGTCTACAGCATAACTCTCGAAAGCTTTGAGCTATAGTGCTAAAAATTTGTGTGTGTCATTTTTAGCAAAAAAGTAACTTTAAGTTCGTGAACAGGCCACATCCCCCCACTCCTTCTACTCCCTCCCATACAAATTTCACGAAATTCCGAAATTTTCTGAAATTGATTTTTCTTTGAAATTTGGGTCAAAATATTATGATATAGATTTTATTAATATGACTGAATATTGATCTGATCCCGTCACTCCTTCTACCCCCTCACATACAAATGCATAATTTTCAAAACTGTATTTTTTCGATTTTCTTTGAAACTAGCAAAGTTATAAAAAAAAATTTTTGTCAAAATTAATTTTATTATAATTGTAATTAGTATTGAAAACATAAAAGAATTATGATTGGGCGTAAAGCCCAATCATATGATACTCTAGATGAAATGAGAAAGAGTTCAATGTACCGGAAAATATGTCACCTCCAATACTTTTAAATAATTAATAGTGACTTTTGTATGGGAGGTGGTAGAAGCAGAGGAGGAAGGTTTGTAATTTTTGGATATGACACCTAATGTGGTGTGCAAAATATTTCGTGCTGAATTTAATGTTTGTAGCTTTCATTATTTTCAATTGGACATAGTTTTCCAGAAATTGAGGCATTTGTATGGGAGGTGGCAGAGGAAGTGGAGCGTTTAAGATGATTTTGAAACTGCTTATCATCATCCTTATCACCACGCTTTGATTCAATTTCAAATTCGATAGTTCTAATATATATTCGAAGGAGAAATGCTTTTCTTGAATTTATAATACAGATATTTGTATGGGAGGGGGTAGAAGGAGTGAAGAGGAGCTGATAATTTTTTTTAGAATTTATTGCAATTATTAAATAACAAATTCTGGCAAAATTTTAAGTTTATACTTTTTCTAGTTTTAATGGAAATCGATATAATGCACTTAACAAAAATTATACATTTGTATGGGAGGGGGTAGAAGGAGTGTATGGATCAAAACACATTTTTTTCCCGTTATTGACATTTCCATTTTTATACTTTATGCAAAATATCAAGTTGATAGCTTTAACGGTTTCGAAGAAAAATAATTTATTTTAAATTTCAAAATTTCGTAAAATTTGTATGGGAGGGGGTAGAAGGAGTGAGGTGAAGTTGATAATTTTTTGAGTTCTGATTGGAATTATGATAAAATTAATTCTGGCAAAAATTCGTTTTTATAACTTTGCTAGTTTCAATGAAAATCGAAAAACTGCATTTTTCAAAATTATACATTTGTATGGGAGGGGGTAGAACGAGTGACGAGATTGGATCAATATTCCGTCATATTAATGACATCTATATCATAATACTTTGGCCCAAATTTCAAATTGATAGCTTAAATAGTTTCAAAGAAAAATCAATTTCTGAATATTTCAAAATTTCGTGAAATTTGTATGGGAGGGGGTAGAAGGGGTGGGGGGATGTGGCCCGTTCACGAACTTAAAGTTTCTTTTTTGCTAAAAATGACACACAACAAATTTCAGCACGATAGCTCAAAGCGTTCGAGAGTTATGCTGTAGACAGACGGACAGACTGACAGACGGACAGACGGACAGACGGACAGACAGCAACTCGGAATCGAAGTTTTTGAACGACAACAAATATTTCTGTACCCTTGGCGGCTCTGTGCGAGCATTATTTCTTAGCGTTACAAACGGTAAGGCAAACACAATATACTCTCAGATTTCATCTAGAGTATAAAAATTATCAACTTTACCTCACTCCTTCTACCCCCTCCCATACAAATTTCACGAAATTTGGAAATTTAAATTAAATTATTTTTCTTCAAAACTGCTAAAGGTATGAACTTGATATTTTGTATAAAGTATACAAATAGAAAGAGCAATAACGTAAAAAAAATTTGTTTTGATCCGTACAATCCTTCTACCCCCTCCCATAAAAATGCATAATTCTTGTTAAATGCATTATATCGATTTCCATTAAAACTAGAAAAAGTACAAACTTAGAATTTCGCCAGAATCTGTTTTTTAATAATTGCAATAAACGCTAGAAAAAATCATCAGCTCCGCTTGACTCCTTCTACCCCCTCCCATATAAATATCTGTATTATAAATTCAAGAAAAGCATTTCTTCTTCGAATAAAAGAGAGCTATCGATTTTGAAATTGAATCAAAGCATGGTGATAAGGATGATGATAAGCGGTTTCAAAATTATTTTAAATGCTCCACTTCCTCTGCCACCTCCCATACAAATGCCCCAATTTCAGCAAAACTATGTCCAATTTCTTTTAAAATAATGAAAACTAAAAACTTTAAATTCAGTAAAAAACATTGTGCATGCCATGTTCGGTGTCATATACGAAAAATACAAACCTCCCCCTCTACTTCTACCACCTCCCATGCAAAAGTCTCTATTCACTATTCGAAAGAATTTGATATGTCATATATATTTTCCAGTAAATTAAAGTCATTTCTATCTCATCTATAACAATTTTGGAACAAATTATTATTTTTTGTCTATGTATATTAAATAGATGTATCCAAATGCAAAATTTAAACTTTGTATCTTTCACCAGAGCCCTACTCAAAATTTTGGTCATTTATGCTTACCACCTCCTTCCCCTTACACCTCCCGACTCAAAATTCTTACCAAAAGAAATACGGTGGGAGGGAAAGAGTCAGAAACTACAATTGCTAATATCTCCTCCACGAATACAGATAGGAAGCTGAAAATCAGTATAGGTATAGAAAGGGTTGTGGGAAAACTTTAAAAATAATTTAATTTGTTTATGCATTGGCGTCCGAAAAGGGGGTAAAAACAAATTGTAGGCCGATTTTTTTTTTTAAATGATTATATCTTCGAAATTACTTATCATAAAAAAAATCATATTCTGGGACCATTAAGGTTGTATACAGATCCACCAGAATCAGCTTAGAGATAGGTTAATTATTGTAAGGGAGTGGGTCAGAGAGGATGCAAAGAAAAACACTTAAAAATCTCAACTATCTCTTAGGCTATGTGATTGAAACTTAAAACATACATATATTAAGCTATACTAATGCAATACTAGAAAAATATAAAATTTGGTCATAATAGTAGTGAGGGGAAATGGAGAGCATTTCAAAAATGGCACACTTTTCAAAATTTCAAACCGTTATATTTCAAAACTGAGTGCAGATATCAAATCGAAAATTCAGATTATAGAACTATACAGTCTTTAATTTTGGTAAAATTTTAAGATGGTGGGTGTAAGGGGAGGGAGGTGGTAAGCAAAAATGTCGAAAATGTTGAGTGATTTTTTTAGGGTTCTGGTGAAAGATACAAAGTTTAAATTTTTATGGATACATCTATTTGTTGTACATACAGAAAAAATAATAAAAATTTCACAATTGTTATGTATCGACCACCCTGTCTAACGTGCACAAGGTTTTTCATGTGCAATGAAACACAAAAACTGAAAATTTTTGAATGAAATTTTAAGGTAGGAACTTGAAAATTTGTGAAATGCATTTAAAAGAAATTCCTAAAAGAATGAAATATTAACTGGTTGAATACCCCACCCATACAAAATTGTTTTTTCGACCATTTTTAAGAAATCAGTTATCACCTAACTATTAAAAGCTATCAATTTAAAATTTTGCACAAAACCTGCGTTAAAAGTTCTGAAATCGGGCCTACCCGATTTCAATAAATCAACTAATAACCAAAAAATTAAAAGCTACGAATTTGAAAGTATGTACAATCAAGAGAAGCGAAATAAAACTGAATCACAATTTTTACGATTCCTTTATCTTCTCTACCCCTCCCATACAAATGTTTGGTTTTGTGAAAGTAAAATACTCCGATTTTTATGAAAATTCTTTGCAACTTCGCCTATGAAACTGATATTCTATACAGTGAATATTGTAATTGATTCAAGCAATCATTTAAGAAATTATTAACAGCCACCCTTACTATTACCCCTCCCCTCTCTCCTCATAAAAACCCAAACTTGCATAAATAAACGAATGAAATATTGATTATATGTACTGGAGCTATTGATCATATTCGCAATGAAGTGTTAAATTTTCAACAGCTCAGTCCAAGAACCTCCATTCACTTACTCTGCCTGCATATTGACTTTCCACGCATCCTCAACTTGTCCCAAGAATAATAAAGTTGCGCCCGACTTATACGCAGTCTAATTTTTGATTTTCATTTTGATCATATATTTTGTGTATTATTGAAACTTTTTTATCGCTCGCTATTGTGTAATAGAATGTTGAATCAACTCACCCCTTATAACGTCCCCTCCCCCTTTCAAATCCAAACTTGTATAAATACAATTCTCGAATGAAATATTGTTACTACGTACTGGCGCTATTGATCGTAATCGCAGTTAAAGTTTAATTAGTTGACAACTACCCTGCCCGAGAACCCCCATTCACTTAGTCTTCCCTATCCACCCTAACCTGCCCCAAGCATAATAAAGTTGTGCCCGACTTGTTGGCAAATTTTTTATTCTAGCACATCCTCTGGCTAGTCAGCTGCAATGAATGTTTATAACTATAAATTACTTAGAGCTTCTTTGAATTTATTATACCTTCTAGCATAGACTATATACCGCACCGGTATATTTTACGAAAAAGAAGAACATATAGCAAAAAAGATTTCCTGCTCAGTGACGGAGTTTCCCTGGTGCACTGAATTTACAAACATATCATCTTATACATTTTTTTATTATTACATAGATGACCATAATTTATAAATGTAGATAGGAATAAGAATAACTTTCGAATAAAGTTAAGCAACTCATATCTGGTATCGTTCCAAATTTGGGCTAATCGAGTTCTTCAACACCAAAATGACGAACATTTTTCCTGAAATCTTCAATGTACAGACTCGAACGATTTTATTACTAGTAAAGATAAATATGAATAGTTAGAAGTAACATTCAAACCAAAGTTTCAATTAATAGTGTAGAATGAATAATTAACTTCCCTATTTAATTCTTCTCTAGATAAAGAAATTAACCCGCTAAAATTTCCTTTAAATTCAATAATGTTTCGTGTTAAAAAATCACTTCAAAGGATAAAATGCCCGCATGGGACATGCGGTATGGGTACCAACATACTCGTAAATTTGTCTTTTTTAACCGGATGCATACGAACATCCCTTAAAATTTATGGCCCAGAACGTGAGTACTTGATTGATTTGTACATGTGGAACGCACAACGCGGGCCATCCAGGCATCATGCTTATTTTTTTTTTGTTTAAACATTTTTATTTTCTCATCAGGCATTATGCGAGCATGACAGAAAATTTTCAATTCTATTGTTGCAGGTCGCGAAAATTACTGCCGACTGTAAATAGTTAAATACACACATCTATAAATCATGATGTCCTCATCGAAAGCGTTGGCTTGGGCTCTCCTTGTGATCTTGGTGGTTGTGAATGCTAGCGAACGTCCCGAATCGGATTCAAGAGAAAGCGTGCAACGGAAACCAGGCGGTTAGTAAGGCTTATTTCACTATTGTTACTTTTACAGATCGAAACTAATGCGATAGCAAACAGAGAGGCTTTAAGCCATAGCTGCCCAGGACAACATTTATAAATTCTGCGGAAGTAATATCGATGAAATAAAATCCTTAATGCAACAGTTGCTTCCACTTTAGCTATACAAATGACAATTCTGAATGCATTACCATTGATATCTGATATCCTTACAAATAAAAAACCGATAAATCTGTTTTGCATCGGTTTTCGTTCTTCGCATCCATAATGCAGTGTTTTCTCTATGCAAATGTCATCAATATTTTAATAATTTTTTGATTCGTTTCTGGTTTCGTTTTTATTGTCGTTACAGCAGCTACCGGCAAGATTAAGCGACCTTCTTTCTTTGTGGGCAGCAGATACGGCAGATCATCTCAGTATTATGGAAATTCAAAAGCCGGACAGGTGAATGTTGCACCGCGCAACGATCGATTCTTTTTGGGCTCACGTTACGGAAAACGAGCAAACGAATTTATGCCTGATGTCGACGAACAAGAACTGAACGTATCCAATCAATCGAAATTTTTTACAATGTCCTGTGTACATACAGGATTTAAGAATTTCTTCAGATGCAATTCAGTGTAAGTATGTAGATAATAACTTATGATAATTGTTAACCTGTCTTTAAATGTGGCCTAGTTGACGCTTACACGTTAATGTGCTTTTAAAGATATGTTAATAGTTTTTAGTCGATTCCGTTGTGGCAAGTCTTGGGATTTGAACTGTTGTACATATGTTTGAGATCCGGGAAGAGATTCAAATTAATAAAAACAATATTAATTTAAAGAAATTACAGCAGAATTATGAATGAGCCTAATCATGCAATCTCTCTCTTCAGTGGCACTACAGCCCAAATCGGGCCTTGACCTCCTGACCTTTAGGTTCCTTAACATTTTTATTTGTCATTGTGAAAGCCCTTCGCACAACCTCATCATCATCATCATCATCAATGGCGCGACAGCACAAATCGGGCCCTGGCCTCCTGAAGTCGTCGCCTCCAATCGTGTCGATCCAAAGACCGCGTCCTCCAGCTGCTAATTATACTCTAGATGAAATCTGAGAGTATTATAAGTTTGCCATAAAGTTTGTAACGTCAAGAAATAAGACTCGGAGAAAAAAATGAATGATACAGAAGTTCATAAAATCACTCAAAAATCTCAAAACCGGATGTCCGTCCGTCCGTCCGTCCGTGTCCTCTCTAGCTTGAGAACGCGTTGAGCTAGAAAGTTCAAATTTTGTATACGTCGTTTTTAACAAAAAAGTAAGGTCAAGTTCGTGAACAGGCCAAATCGCTCCACGCCTTCTACCCCCTCCCATACAAAATGATACAATTTCGCAACTTCACAATAAATGGATTTCCCTGAAAAATAGAAATGCTATTGATCTAAAATTTAAAATGTAATACTTTTATGATAATATAAATCTACTGTATTAAAGTGATTCGAGTCCTCCCCTTCCTTCCACCACCTCCCATACAAACTGCATTTTTTCATGAAATGCTCTAAGCCAATTTACTCAGTGCATATAATACTTTTCGAGCTGAAATTGTACAGGAAATATTTAATTGGAATTAATAGTAAGATTAAGAAAAAATTAGACGATTACCTGTACCCTTCTACCCTCTCCCATACAAAATGACACAATTTCACTATAAACGGATTTGCTCAAAAAATATAAATGCTATTGATCTGAAATTTGGAATATAATACTTTTATAATGATATAAATCTACTGTATAAAAGTTATTGAAGTCCTCCCCTTCCTTCCACCACCTCCCATACAAACTGCACTTTTTCATGAAATGCTCTAAGCCAATTTACTCAGTACGTATAAAATTTTATCGAGCTGAAATTGTGCACGAAATATTTTTTTAAAATTGTTAGTAAGACCGAAAAAAATTAGATGATTACATTCACTCCTTCTACCCCCTCCCATACAACCTGACACAATTTCACAACTTTATAAAAGGTCGATTTTTCTGAAAAGTATGAATGCTACTGATTTGCAATTTAAAACATGTCAAAAGCATGATGTGTTTATTTCTGGAAAGTCTTTAAAAACTCGCCCCTCCTTCTATCACCTCCCATACAAACTGCACTATTTCACTACATCCAACACACTAATTTTCTTAGTACCTATTAAATCTTTAAATCCTAAATTTTATATAAAACATTTTGATAGCAACCTTAGCGTCTTGTGAAAAAATTAGTTGAATGTCGTCACCCCCTCTACCACTTCCCCTACAAAATTTCTTAAGATCCAAAAATTCCTCTTTCATCTAAAGTATCGCACGATTGGGCTTTACGCCCAATCGTACTTCTGTTATGTTTATACTCTAGATGAAATCTGAGAGTATATTGTGTTTGCCTTACCGTTTGAAACACTAAGAAATAATGCACAGAGCCGCCAAGGGTACAGAAATATTTGTTGTCACTCAACAATCTCGATTCCGAGTTGCTGTCTGTCCGTCTGTCTGTCCGTCTGTCTACAACATAACTCTCGATAGCTTTGACCTATCGTGCTGAAATTTGTTTTATGTCATTTTTAGCAAAAAAGTAACTTTAAGTTCGTGAACGGGCCACACCCCTCCACTCCTTCTACCCCCTCCCATACAAATTTCATGAAATTTCGAAATTTAAAGAAATTGATTTTTCTCCGGAACTATTTCAGCTTGAAAATTAGGCCATAGTATAATGATATAAATATCATCAATCTCAAGAAATACTGATCCGATTTCCTTACTCCTTCTACCACCTCAAAAATGCATTTATTCGGTTTGCATTGCAACTAGCAAAGCCAAATGAACCAATTTTTTGTCATAATTAATTTTATTATAATTGCAACTAATTTTGGAAAAGCTGTCAACTTTACCTCACTCCTTCTACCCCCTCCCATACAAATTTTACGAAATTTCGGAATTTCAATTAAATTAGTTTTCTACAAAACCGTCAAAGCTATCAACTTTAAAATTTGAGAAAAGTATACTATTTTAAATATGATTGATATCAAAAAATTTCGTTTTGATTCGTATATTCCTTCTACCCCCTCCCATACAAATGCAGATTTTTGGTAAATGCATTTAACCGATTTTCATAGAAACTAGAAGAAGTAGAAACTTGAAATTTTGCCAGAATTTGTCCCTTAATAATTGTAATAAAAGCTAAAAAAAATTCGCCTTCACCCCACTCCTTCTATCACCTCCCATAAAAATTTTTATATTATAAGTTCAAGAAAAGTTTTTCTCATTCGAACATATGAGAGCTATGGACATTAAAATTGTAACAAAGCATTGTGATTAGAATGTTGATAAGCAGTTTCAAAATCATCCAAAATCTCCCACTTTCTCTGCCACCTCCCATACAAATACCATAAATTCAGACAAAAGTTGTTCAATTTCCTCGAAAATTATGAAAGCAAGAAATTTTAAATTCAGCATGAAACATTTTGTATAGTACGTTCGGTGCTATATACGAAAACTATAAAACTCCCCCCTCTGCTTTTACCACCTCCCAAACAAAAGGTAAGTAAGTATTTCATCTAAAGTATCATATGATTGGGCTTTACGCCCAATCATAATTCTGTTATGTTTTTTAACATGGCTTTGCTGTCTTCATCAACCGAGTCTTCCCATCGCTTGCGTGGTTTGTCTACTGGCCGGTTACCACTCGCTTTGCCATTAAGAGCACGTTTGGGGATTCTTCTGTCTTCCATTCGCTCTACATGGCCAGCACACTGCGGTTTACGTAGTTTAATGAACGTTGAAGCTTTTGGCTCGTCGCGGAGTTGATACAACTCATGGTTGTATCTTATTCGCCATTCCGTTCCTTCCTTCACAGGTCCCAAAATTCTTCGGAGGACCTTTCTTTTGAATGCGTTAACTGCTTTTTCGGAAGTTCGCGTTAATGTCCACGTCTCGCTGCCATAACAGAGCAGAGGTCGTATAGTTTTATAAATCCGCAGCTTATTGTTCCTGTGCACTTTCTTGGATTTCATTATTGGAAGTATCGAATAATACTTCTTATTTGCAAGTATTATCCGTCGTTTGATGTCATCGGTTTCATTACCGTCCTTTGCTAGATTAGCCCCAAGATATATGAAATTGTCCACACTCTCCAAATTATATTCCGCAATTGTTATGTTTTGTCTGATAGGCGCTCTCCTTCTTGTTTGCGTCATTACTTTTGTTTTTTTTTTCGTTAATGCGCAACCCGACTTCTTTTGCGGTGGAGTCAATATTGACAAATACCTCCTTAGCACTAGGGAAGGATCTTGCTAGGATGTAAATGTCGTCAGCGTATGCTACTAGTTGGGTGGACTTGAATAGTAGTGTCCCGTTTGTGTCGACTGGGATTTTTCGGACGACATACTCTAGTGCCAAGTTGAAAAGAATGGGGGCTAGACCATCTCCCTGCTTTAAACCACATTCCGTTCGAAAGCTGGTTGTTTGTATTCTCACTTGGGATTCAGTGTTCGTTATTGTGAGTCTTCTTAGTCGGACTAGTTTTGGGGGAATTCCAAAGTCAAGCATGATTTGGTACATTACGCTCCTGTCGATACTGTCGTCTACGAAGATTTGGTGCACGGCTGTGTTATATCCCCAGCATTTCTCAAGCACCTGTTTCACCGAGAATATCTGGTCTGTTGAAGATCGTTCGGTTCTGAATCCATCTTGGTATTCGCCAATTATTTCATTAGTATAGGGCTTAAGATGACGTTCAATTATTTTTGTCATTATTTTATAGGACGTACACAACAATGATATACCTCTGTAGTTCTCACAGCAGAGTTTGTCTCCTTTCTTGTAAATTGGACATATAATGCCTTTTCGCCAGTCATCGGGTATGATTTCCTCTGTCCAAATTTTGCATATCATGTTGCGCAGTATTCCAGGGACACAGTTTCCATCGTTTTTCAGAATTTCAACTGGTATTTCGTCAATTCCCGGCGCTTTGTTTCGTTTTTGGTCACATAGGGCTGCTTTGATTTCAGCTAGCGTGGGTGGTGTCGATGATGGTTCTTCTTCATCAGTTGAGGCATCAATTGAAATGTTGTCTGTCGTGATAGATGCTAATGGGGTGGAATTGAGAAGATGTTCAAAGTAGGAAGCCCATCTCCTTTTGATTTCTTGTGCGTCGCTGATAATGTTGCCGTCTGCGTCTTTGCAGAGACTGGTTTTCGGTTTATATCTTTTTTTTAATTCTTTTACTATTGCGTATGCTTCCTGCGTTTTATTTTGTCTCATATCGTCGTCCATTTTTTGTATCTTGTCATTATGGTACTTCCTTTGTTTTCGCCTGCAGATCTTTTTCGCATATCGCCTAAGCTCGTCATATCTTTCTTTTTTGGTTCGTGTTTGTCGTTCAGTAAAAATTTTGTAAGCTTCGTTCTTTCTGCCTATTGCATCGCGGCATTCTTAGTCGAACCAATCATTATTTTCATCCACACCTTCTCCAGTGGCATATTTTGGATGTTTTCATATATTGGTGTCAGGTGTTTATTACATGCTGACATGTAAGCCTCCGCCACCGTTTCGTCTTCAAGCTTGTCGACATTGAAATTGCGAGCTCTGCTCGTTTTCGAATATCCACGACAAGCTATTCGGCATCGATACTTAGCTCTGACTAGATAGTGATCAGAGTCACAATTCGCACCGCTAAGGGTTCGTACATCAATTATGCTGGAAGCAGCCCTTTTCTCAATTAGAACGTGGTTTATTTGGTTGATGCCCACGATCTTTTGTGAATATCGCGATGTGGGAAGCACGTTAAGCTTACTCTGATATTTTTGCTGCTTGCGAAATTAATAAGACGTTGGCCATTGTCGTTAGTTATGTCATGGAGACTGTGCCCTCGTGTTGTTCCTCCATGAGCCTCCTCCTTTCCGACTTTTGCATTAAAACCCCCTAAGACAATTTTTAGGTCAATCGAGGGCAGTGAATCATAGGTTGTCTCTAGGGTGGCATAAAATTCGTCTTTAGTTATATCGTCCTTGTCTTCTGTTGGTGCGTGGAAGTTGATCAACCAAGTGTTGAAAAATTTAGTTTTTATTCGGATTGCACACAATCTTTCACTTACTGGTTTGAAACTCGTGACCTGCTGACTAAATTTTTTCTCAACGACAAAAGCGAATTCAAACTCTCTGCTTCCTGACAATTTTCCACTTGGATAGATTGTGTGTAATCTCATGTCCATGATTTCGTTGCCGAGCCATTTCGTTTCTTGGATGGCAGTTATGTTGATGTTGTATTTTGCCACTTCTTCGAGGAACTCTTTCAGAGCTCCTGTCCTAAATAAGGATCGAACATTCCAAGATCCAATAGAGTAGTCCATTTTTCGTTTGCGGGGTTGTTGCCGTTGAGTCCATCCGTTCCGAGGCTGTTCTTCAGGTTTCTGTATAGTGAATTTTTTTCCGGTGATGCGTTGTCGGCGCCTCGCTCAACCCCCGACCTGGAGGACCGGTCCTACTTATTTATTACACCCTAGTAGAAAAAGGGTGGGAGTTTTGAGCTAAATATGACATGCTGGAGTTCTCACAGCTATGCTGCAAGTCCAACTAAGTAATACTTTTTGCCTACTTCCTGAGACGCACTGGTGTTACTGGCCATTCATGTTAACTCCATATTCCCTTCTCCTTTCTCAACCGGGCTTGGGACCGTCTATGGCGGAGTGAACAGGAAGGTAGACTGGCAATATTGACTTCATTTGTCTTGCTTTGAGGGAAAACGAATCAGTCTAAACTTTTGCAGGTCGGGCGATATTTTTCCGTCCTTACTTTTTTCGTCATTTAATAAGTTTAAACTAAACCTAATATTAATTTATAAAACATAACCTTTCAAAATATTGTATTTTTCAAAGCTTACCTTTAATAAAAAAAGGTTGAAGGGTTTATCAAAGGAAGATGCCGCTATAAGATTTCATTGAATTTTTTCCAGTTTTCACCCTAGTAAATATATGACCATCTGCTGGTAAGGTATTGGAATGTTCATTTATTAATGAATTCAAAAGTGTTAATTTGTTACTATTAATTTCAGGCCGTTTCATTTCTATTAAAATTTATTCTATCGCTTTAGCTTAGCTATCAAGTAGTTTCATTGTTATTATTTTACCGAATCGGTTGCTGGTTGTAAAACTAAACAAAATTTATTTTGTTGATAATTTCTATTATTTTTTAATGACAAAAATGTTGTGCGAGCTAATGAATTTTGTGACTTAATAATTTACATAAAGCTGTAGACACACATGGCACAGAAAACGTTGATCATTTGAAATCAGTGCTTTTATGTTTATACTCTAGATGAAATCTGAGAGTATATTGTGTTTGCCTTACCGTTTGTAACGCTAAGAAATAATGCTCACACAGAGCCGCCAAGGGTACAGCAATATTTGTTGTCGCTCAAAAACTTCGATTCCGAGTTGCTGTCTGTCCGTCTGTCTACAGCATAACTCTCGAACGCTGTGAGCTATCGTGCTGAAATTTGTTGTGTGCCAAAAAAGAAACTTTAAGTTCGTGAACGGGCCACACCCCCCCACTCTCTCTACCCCCTCCCATACAAATTTCACGAAATTCCGAAATTTTCAGAAATTGAATTTTCTTTGAAACTATTTAAGCTATCGATTTGAAATTCGGATCAAAGTATTATGATATAGATGTCATTAATATGACGGAATATTGATCCGATCCCGTCACTCCTTCTACCCCCTCCCATACAAATTTCACGAAATTTTGAAATTTAAATTAAATTATTTTTCTTCGAAACTGTTAAAGCTATCAACTTGATATTTTGCATAAAGTATAAAAATATAAATATCAATAACGAGAAAAAAATGTGTTTTGATCCGTACACTCCTTCTACCCCCTCCCATACAAATGTATAATTTTTGTTAAGTGCATTATATCGATTTCCATTAAAACTAGAAAAAGTATAAACTTAAAATTTTGCCAGAAATTGTTTTTTAATAATTGCAATAAATGCTAAAAGAGTTATCAGCTCCTCTTCACTCCTTCTACCCCCTCCCATACAAATATCTGTATTATAAATTCAAGAAAAGCATTTCTCCTTCGAATATATTAGAACTATCGAATTTGAAATTGAATCAAAACGTGGTGATAAGGATGATGATAAGCAGTTTTAAAATCATCTTAAACGCTCCACTTCCTCTGCCACCTCCCATACAAATGCCTCAATTTCAGGAAAACTATGTCCAATTGAAAATAATGAAAGCTACAAACCTTAAATTCAGCACGAAATATTTTGCATACCACATTAGGTATCATATCCAAAAATTACAAACCTTCCTCCTCTCCTTCTACCACCTCCCATACAAAAGTCACTATTAATTATTTAAAAGAATTGAAGGTGACATATTTTCCGGTACATTGAACTCTTTCTCATTTCATCTAGAGTATCATATGATTGGGCTTTACGCCCAATCATAATTCTTTTATGTTTTTAATTTGGTCCACGTTCCAGAATTGAAGAACTTGTTAAGTAACTAACATTGATTAGTAATTTTGCACAAAGTCCCAAAAAATAAGGAAATTATTCAAATTTTAATTAACATTGCGTATCACCTAATATGCCAAGAAGAGGTATTCCGTGGGCACAATGAAAATATAAATTCTTCAAATGGGGGAAATTACATGATCTAGTAAATTTGTTCGCTAAATATAGTAATTATAATTGCATCTCCCGAACTTCCAGACTTTGAAATGCATTGCCGGCCAACGTTTTCCCAAGTAGGTATAACCTCCAGTCCTTCAAGAATAATCTTCACCGTCATTTCCGTCTCTCTCCACCCTAATTTCCATAGTACACCCAAATTTTATCCAGTTCCTTTACCGAATTAATTGTGCAATGCATTAAAGGGTGACTCCCTAAACTAAACTCGGTGCTTTCAAAAAAATGATATCACGCCACGCCACTGATTGCAACAAGGTATGGAAATATGAATGAAGCGACTGCATTGAATGATGTTTCCAAAATGCTAATCTCCGGACGGTATAAATGAAGAATTTATTGTGAAAATAAAATGTCCCTATTCCGCTCGTGGTATTTCCGTTCCCGATGCTATTGCTAAAAAAAAAAATAAAGCATTTGAAAATTATGAATGGAGAAATAATAATAAAAATGTAGAAATAGCGACTGGTATTTCCAAATCCAAGGTCAATTACATGTTTGCAAAAAGGAATTGCGTATTTTAGGAGTATTGACTGGAGACAAAATTCCAATTGACATTATAAACATAAAACGGAATGATTTTCTTTTTTTTTTTCAAAGAAAGAATAGAAAACCAACTCTCCAAGTTTTATTTTTCATTTCTCCATTACATAATATGCACATGTATGTATTATTATAATTACTACAAATGCCTCAAAACGTGAGCAACATTAAATAAACTGCCAACAAGTCGGGCGAAACTTTATTATTCTTGGGACAAGTTGCGGCTGCGTGGAGAGTCAATATGCATGTTAGAGTGGTTAGGGCAGACTAAGTGAAAGGGGGTTCTTGGGCAGGGCAATTGTCAATTTAACACTTTGCGGAAACGTTCAAAGGCTCCAGTACTTATAATCAATATTTCGTTCGTTTATTTATGCAAGTTTGAGTTTTTATGAGGGGAGTGGTGAGGCGTGATGGTAAGAGTGGGTGTTAATAATTTTTTAATTAATTGCTTGAATCACGTCCAATATTCTCTGTATAGAATGTCAGTTTCATAGACGAAGTTGCATAGAATTTTCATAAGATTCTGTGTATTTTACATTCACGAAACCAAACATTTGTATGGGAGGGGGTAGAGGAGGTAGGGGAATCGTAAAATTTGTTATGCAATTTTATTTCCTTTCTCTTTTAGTGTGCTCGTACAAAATTTCAAATTTATAGCTTTTAATTTGTTAGTTATTAGTTGATTCAATAAAATTGGTCGAAATCATACTTTTGTATGGGAGGGGGTAGAAGGGCAAGCGCGATTTAAAAACTTTTAACATAATTTTATTTCAATTAATTTTATAAGTTCTTATGCAAAATTTGAAATTGATAGTTTTTTAAGAGTTAGCTGATAACTGATTTCTTAAAAATGCTCGAAAAAATAATTTTGTATGGTAGGGGGTGAGGAGGTAGAGGAATAGTAAAATTTGTGACACAATTTTCTTTCTTTTCTCATGTAAGGTGCTCGTACAAAATTTCAAGTTCGTAGCTTTTAATTTTTTGGATATTAGTTGATTTAATGAAATTGGTCGAAATCATACTTTTGTATGGGAGGGGGTAGAAGGGCAAGCGCGATTTCAAAATTTTTAACGTCATTTTATTTTAATTATTTTTGTAAGTTTTTGTGTAAGATTTCAAATTGATAGGTTTTAATAGTTAGGTGATAATTGATTTCTTAAAAATGGTCGAAAAAATAATTTTGTATGGGATGGGGTAGAAGTTTTAAAGGTTTTCGACCAGTTAGTATTTCGTAAATTTAGGGATTTTTTTTAAATGCATTTCCTAAATTTTCAAGTTTCTACCTTTAAATTTCATTCAAAAATTTTCAGATTATGTGGTTTTTTCATTGCACTTGAAATACCTTGTGCACGGTAGACCAGGGGGGTCGGTACATAACAATTGTGGAATTTTTATTATTTTTTCTGTATGTACAACAAATAGATGTATCCACATGGAAAATTAAAATTTTGTGTCTTTCACCAGAGCCCTTAAAAAATAACTTAAAATTTTCAACATTTTTGGTTACCACCTCCCTCCCCTTACACCTCCCGACCCAAAATTTTTACCAAATTTAAAAACTATATAGCTCTACAATTTGACAAAATTTGAATTTTATATCTTTACTCAATTTTGAATTATAATGATTTGAAATTTTGGAAAGAGCACCATTTTTGAAATGCTCCCCATTTCCCCCCACTACTATTTTCTCCAAATATTATATTTTTTCGTACTTTTCTAGTATAGCTTAATATAGGTTCTAAGATTCAATTACATAGCTTAATAAATAGCCGAGATATTGGGTTTTAAGTGTTTTTCTTTGCACCCCCTGACCCTCCCCCTTACATAATTAGCTTTTGTCTAAACTGATTCTAGTGGATCTATATGCCAGCTTAACTGTCTCAAAATATCAATTTTTTATGGTAAGCAATTTCGAAGATATAATCATTTGAAAAAAAAATTCGGCCGACAATTGGTTCTTAGCCCCCTTTTTTTGCACCCCAATGGAAAAAAAAATTAAATTATTTTTAAAAGTTGTCCCACAAACTCCTCTGTATGTGTGTTGATTTTTAGCTTCCTAGCTGTAACAATAGTTGAGATATTTGAATTCGTATTTTTCGGCTTAAGCGCTCCCCCCCGCCTCCCCCTGAACCCGTACACCCCTCAAAATAGGTGTCCGCCTGAGATCCGCAACTATCTATAATCTCTCCAAAAATAAACTTTCTATCTTGAACGGTTTGGGAGTTAATGTGCGCTGAGCGTACACACCGGTGTACGGCGGACGGCGTACAGACAGACGGATTTTTTTTTTTGCATTTTTAGGCTAATTTAGTCATGAAACGCGAAAAAACAAAATTTCAGGGTAGCAAATTTTTTTTTTCCAAGTCGATCACAATACTTTATTATTATAATAATAAAGTAAAATGTATCGCTCACATTGAACCATACTTCACATTAAGTTAATATATATATTTTAATGCAATTAATATGATTATATGAATATTATATTTTTTCGTACTTTTCTAGTATAGCTTAATATAGGTTCTAAGATTCAATTACATAGCTTAATAAATAGCCGAGATATTGGGTTTTAAGTGTTTTTCTTTGCACCCCCTGACCCTCCCCCTTACATAATTAGCTTTTGTCTAAACTGATTCTAGTGGATCTATATGCCAGCTTAACTGTCTCAAAATATCAATTTTTTATGGTAAGCAATTTCGAAGATATAATCATTTGAAAAAAAAATTCGGCCGACAATTGGTTCTTAGCCCCCTTTTTTTGCACCCCAATGGAAAAAAAAATTAAATTATTTTTAAAAGTTGTCCCACAAACTCCTCTGTATGTGTGTTGATTTTTAGCTTCCTAGCTGTAACAATAGTTGAGATATTTGAATTCGTATTTTTCGGCTTAAGCGCTCCCCCCCGCCTCCCCCTGAACCCGTACACCCCTCAAAATAGGTGTCCGCCTGAGATCCGCAACTATCTATAATCTCTCCAAAAATAAACTTTCTATCTTGAACGGTTTGGGAGTTAATGTGCGCTGAGCGTACACACCGGTGTACGGCGGACGGCGTACAGACAGACGGATTTTTTTTTTTGCATTTTTAGGCTAATTTAGTCATGAAACGCGAAAAAACAAAATTTCAGGGTAGCAAATTTTTTTTTTCCAAGTCGATCACAATACTTTATTATTATAATAATAAAGTAAAATGTATCGCTCACATTGAACCATACTTCACATTAAGTTAATATATATATTTTAATGCAATTAATATGATTTATTTAATTCTTAATTATTTTGTTTATGTAATTTTACAGAAACGATCTGGACAACTACATTCAACAACTATCTAACGACGACAAGTAAACCAATCCAGAATTTCTACTAGACACAATAAATGAAATATTAAAAATAATTATTTAGTTTTAAATTCAGTTATAAACTCAATTATATTGTTGTTTTTATTCAAAATACTAATTCTTATTATTTATTTAATTTATGTGTACAATTATATTGAAAAATAGGATTCAAAAACCGCTGGCTGGACAGAATTTCAATCCTATTCTCCATAAAAAAAAACAAATTAAATAAAAACTTGTTAAAATTTTTTTGCTATTCACTATTAAAATTAAATAATATTTTTATTTTAAATTGTAAAAAAAAGGAAATTTAATTGCTATATGTATAATTATTTTGGAAAGATATTTTTTGTCAATATGTGAATTAGTTTAAATGCCAAAAGACCGATGTAAAAAAAAATATTATTTTATTGCACTAAATTCTGTACATTTAATATGATATATAATAAAATAAAAATTATACAATTTTATTAAAAATATTCTACACTGAAAACAAAAAAATTATGATTAAAAAATGTTAATAAATTTAATGTTTGTGTACTATGAATTTCTATATAAAAAAATAAGATAGATTGGCGAATAAAATTTCATTTGTGAAAATTAAATCAACAAATTAAATAAATTAAAAAATACGTGAGGATAAAGATTAAGAATATTTTCTAAATTTAATTGGTGCTGATTCTGAAAGCTATGGTTTAACGATACAGCTTCGGTTAGATGCATACTTCATCGCAATCTGATCAATCAAATTCCTGTTAATACCTCCTATAGGGGCATAGGACTGAAACAACTATCTTCCACAAGTCGCGATCCTGAGCATCGGCCTTTAGCTGTTGCCAGGACTTGTTTATTCTTCTGGCCTTCTGCCCAACTGCTCGCTTCCATGGTCGACCAACCCGATATTTTGCTATAGTTTCCTCAAAGTGTGGCCGATCCACTGCCAATTCCGCCTTTGAATCTCAATGTATATTTTAGTGTTTCCAGTTGTACTCCACAGTTCGTCGTTAAAGTTCACTTCTGCAGTTTCTTGGTAAGCCGAACGGTCACTTTCCACATAGTACAACTATATAACAACACGGATTTGCCGAATACGTCAAAAACTCGCAGCTTCGTGCTTCACTCTTAACCGCCAGAAAGGAGAAAGGATACCGAAGGCCTGAAGAGCTTTATTTAGACGAGCCTCAATATCTTTTTCGGCTCCGCCGTTCACGCTGACAATGCTTCCGAGATAACAAAACTGTTGCACCTCCTCCACATGTTGTCCATTAATAACAATCAGTGTACTTGTGTTCGAACTCATGTGCATGTACTTGGTTTTACATTTATTTTCAGTCCTGCCTCTTTGCATTTAGAATGCAACGAGCGAACATTTGAAAGTCCGAACGGTTATGTGCAAGCAAGCACACGTCATCAGCATAATCAAGGTGACTTAAGATGTTAAATAGTCTCCATTGAAGACCTTTATCTTCCCCACCTTCCAGTGGAGCTTTCAAGATGTCGTTTATTACCATGAGAAACAGGGCTGGTGATAATATGTCTGACACCCGTTCGCACATAAAAGCTTTCGGACAGCTCTCCTCTATGTAAGAAGCGACACTTTGCATCCACTTCAAGAAGGCCTAGATACTCAGTAGATAGTTTCTGTTCGCTTTCTATCATTCAGTCCCCCATAACATCTGCAAATATTTGTCAGTAAGCAGCCAGTACAACTGAGCAATAAACCAGCTTCTCCACTCGCTACGGTCGTTCTCACTCCCCTTCCTCCAACCTTCCCAATCCCATTCCTTCCCTCCATGACTGTGTTTGTGCATTGCACATAAAGGCGGGAATTGCCTATAATACAGATCATTCTGTAAAAAAAAAAATCGTAGGATTCTTTAATCATAGTTATGACCTTGTCTGGAGTAACTCTCCTACGCAAAGCATTCCATATGTAATCTCGATTAAGGCTGTCGAAAGCCTTCTCGAAGTCCACAAATATGAGATGTAGTGGCGAACCCATTTCAGCGGAGTGCTCCAATATTCTCCGTAGGGTATTTGTGTGGTCGGTACAAGACGACCCTCTACGGAATCTAGCCTGATAAACTTCGAGAGTGCTCTCCACGACATCACTAATCCTATTGAGAATAATATTAGCCATGATTTTCGATATGGCAGTAAGTAGACATATACCACGTCAATTACCACAATCCCGAGCCCTTCTTTGGAATTTTCACAATGATGCCAACTAAACCAAGGGCAAATTTTCAAACACGATATGTGCACAGAAAACCACCACAGAACGAAATTACCAGGCGGGTCGGTGCATAACAATTGTGGAATTTTTATTATTTTTTCTGTATGTACAAAAAATAGATGTATCCACATGGAAAATTTAAATTTTGTATCTTTCACCAGAGACTTTAAAAAATCACTCAAAATTTTCGATATTTTTGGTTACCACCTAAAAACTACCTAGTACTTCAATTTGACAAAATTTGAATTTGATATCTGCACTCAATTTTGAAATAACGGTTTGAAATTTTGGAAAGTGCATCATTTTTGAAATGCTCCTCATTTCCCCCACTACTATTTTGTCAAAATGTTATATTTTTCTCGTATTTCTCTAGTATAGCTTAATAAAGGTTCTAAGATTCAATTACATAGCTTAATAAATAGCCGAGATATTGATTTTTAAGTGTTTTTCTTTGCACCCCCCCTGACCCTCTCCCTTACAATAATTAGCTTATGTCTAAACTGATTCTAGTGGACCTATATGCCACCTTAATGGTCGCAAAATATCAATTTTTTATTGTAAGTAATTTCGAAGATATAATCATTTGAAAAAAAAATTCGACTGACAGTTGGTTCTTAGCCCCCCCCTTTTCGCACCCCAATGGATAAAAAATATTAAAGTATTTTTAAAAGTTGTCCCACAAACCTCTCTATATGTATGTTGAGTTTAAGCTTCCTAGCTGTTACCATGGTTGCGATATTTGAATTCGTATTTTTCAGTTTAACCGCTCCCCTCGCCTCTCCCTGAACCCGTACACCCTCCAAAATGGGCATCCACCTGAGGTCCGCAACTATCTACAATCCCCCCAAAAATGAACTTTCTATCTTGAAGGGTTTGAGAGTTAATGTGCGCTGAGCGTACACACCGGCGGACGGCGTACAGACAGACGGATTTTTTTTTGCATTTTTAGGATAATTTAGTCATGAAACGCGAAAGAACAAAATTTCAGGGTAGTAAATTTTTTTTTCCAAGTCGATCACAATATTTTATTATTACAATAATAAAGTAAAATCAATTATCACCTAAATAAAATTAGAAGCTATCAATTTGAAATTTTGCACAAAGACTTTCGAAAATAGTTGAAACGGAACTGCGTCAAAAGCTTTGAGATCGCACTTGCCCTTCTACCCCCTCCCATACAAAAGTATGATTTCGACCAATTTCAATAAGTCAACTGCTAACCAACAAATTAAAAGCTACGAACTCGAAATTGTACGAGCACCTTACAAAAGAAATGAAATAAAACTGCATCACAAATTTTACATTTCCCTTACCTCCTCTACCCCCTCCCATACAAATTTTTAATTTCGTGAATGTAAAATACATCGAATTTTATGAAAATTCTATGCAACTTCGTCCATGAAACTGACATTCTATACAGAAAATATTGGACGTAATTGAAGCAATCAATTGGAAAATTATTGACATTCACCCACCCTTAATATCACCCTTCCCTCATAAGAACCCAAACTTGCATTCCAGTTGTGAAAGGGGGTTCCACTAAGTCTTCATTAACCACTCTAACTTGCATATTGACTTTCCATGCATCTTCAACTTGTCCCAAAAATAATAAAGTTGCGCCCGACTTGTTGGCAGTTTATTTTGTTATGTTTTTAAATATGAATTTCCTTTTTAATATACTAATTTGATTTGTAGGTTATGTTGGCCTGACTGCGAATAAAATGCGGCGGTTTAATTTGTCGCGTTGAGACCTTTCTCAATGCATGTAGCTAGTAAATTAAATGTGAACGTAATCCCTTCAGAGTTATCATGGGATTAAATTAGAGTATCATGGGATTAATTGCCCATAAAAGCTTTTAACAAAGTTTCATGTGCTACTTCTTAGCTTAGAAATGCTTCAAAAGCACTTAAGAGCCAAAATGGAGCAGTATGTGGTCAAAGCTTCCAAAAATACGCTTTGAAGCTGATTTGAAGCGCTATTTTTCCTAATGGAAACAGATATAATAACAAGTCTGGTTATATTGTTCAAGCTAGAGAGGCTAGTGCTCTTGGGCTTTAAGCCCAATCATAATTCTGTTATGTTTTTATTGTGGAAAAAGTTTCTTTATTTTCACGTGAAAAATTAATGCTAATGGAATTGCATTGGGCTTCTTTATTAAAAATTTAATTGAAAATTAACAGTATGTTAACGTGTGTTCATATTGTGATTTTAAATCGGTCTTAACGTTAACTTCTGTGCTGGGAACGTATAGTTTCACTTCTAAAAAGTTTATAAAAAATTGTTTTCAGGAAATTTCATCTCTAAGGCCAGCCGCTATTATTTGAATGCCGTCTGAAAAGGAAACCGCATTCAAACAGACATACAAGAGCTCCTGCTCTTACCAAATTGACCATGCAAATATCTAATTACAAATTAGCCATATCCGGAACTAAATACCCGAGCAATGTATGAAGAAGCAGAGATTGATGGAGTCGCGATTTTGTGAACAGGTCCTTGCCTTCTATTAATTAAATCTGCACCTCATTGAGAGTCCTTATGATGTAGCTCTTTGTCAACCACGAAACATTCTCGACTTTCACTTTTAATTAGAGGAAATGCTATTGTGTTCAGCTCAAGTGCCGGAAGAAACTATTTTGTGGTCAGTTGAAAAGCTTCCTGATGTACCGAGCCAGTTAATGGTGCGTTGTTCAATTTTTTTTGAATTAAAATTTAAATGATTTTTTTTATTGGGAACTTGAATACCATATGTTATCGCTGTCTTTTCTTGAAAATGATCGCGTTATTTAAAAAAAATAGTGAAGAACATGTCATTTACAGTATTGCCTATCGCTAGCCACTACTTTCTCCTATCTTTCTGGCAGCAGACGAATTTCATGTCAAAATCTTTTGAAGTTATCCATGAATCGACCCATTTGGTGAGAGGCCCTGGATGCTGCAAGCCACATGTGACAAGGTTGGCGATCGGAAGCCAAATTGACAATCATCTACAATTTCAAATATACCATTTTCTACGAAAGTCCAAACAATATCATCCTCGGCTGGATATTCCGCATTTAGTGTGTAAAATATTTTGAAAGCGATTTTAACTGATTTCAAATCGTTCAGAGAACTTTAATAAAGGCTTAGCAATATCAGGTCAATTACAATATAATGCCTTTAAAATATCTGCAAACAAGTCGGGCGCAACTTTATTATTCACAGAGGGGGGAAGTGGAGAGGCATAGCAGAATTGGGTTGTTTTATAGATTGCTTGAATTACGTTCAAAATTCGCGACATGTTAGATTGTTGCAGATGAAATGGCGACTTTCGCGATGAAGTAAAGTTATTTGAGATTTCATGTCTGAAACTACCGCCAGGTGGCTCTGGCCACAACGCAAGGGAGGCAACCAAAAACATCAACAGGACATTTGGAGCTAACACAGTAAGCGAACAAACTACACAGCGATGGTTCGAAAAATTCCAATCAGGAGATATGACAATGACCGAGTCTTTGTCACAAGTCAGAGTAGAAAATGATCTGACCTCAACTTTTAGAACTGACAACGGCCTTGAACAAGGTGACGGCCTAGCACCAATGCTTTTCAACTTGACATTCGAATATATCGTTCGGAAATTTCCCGTTGACACTAAGGGAATAATATGCTTCAAATCCATACAATCGTAGCATATGCCGACGACATACACTCGGCAGAAAAAGTTTGCGTACACACTCAACACATCCAACATATCTATAAAAAACATCGTTTTAAGTAATTTATTTCATAATAATTTTTTTTTTCATGGCTTTATTATTATTGTACTCCATAAAAATATTAAAATTAAAAAACGAAAACAAATCCTGAATTGCAACAATAAAAAGTCTACGTACAAATATTTCTTTTCAAAATAAAACAATTGTTTTTCCTCGTTAATAGCTTGTGGGATATCCTCGTCTCTTTATTACTTCCCACAACCGTTTTTGCATGGAATCTATCAGCTTCTTAGTGAACTCTGAGGTTATTGAATTCCACTCCTGGATCAGGACTTCCTTGAGCATTACCTTCGACGTTATTGTGTGCGCTCGAATCCTTTGTTCCAAGTGATGCCACAAATGCTCTACTGGATTAAGGTCAGGAGATTGGGACAGTACGAAGCTGATTTTGGGCATTATACAGCAACCAGAGTCTTACTACCTCCGCAGTGTGCTTAGGGTCGTTGTCTTGTTGGAAGTAAAAGTTGTCGCTTAAGCCCAAATGTTCTGCACTTTTCTTCAAATTGCGCTTGAGAATATTAAGGTAGTCTATTTTATTCATAATACTTTCTATAAACTCCATTTTTCCAACTCCTCCACTAGCCATATACCCCCATATCATAACACCGCCACCACCGTGCTTTACTGTTGGACAGAGATTTTTTACGTCGAAGGCCGCGCCAGTTTTTCTCCATACAATCTTCCGATCTTTGATTCCAAAAATACAAAATTTACTTTCATCCGAGAAAATAACTTGTTTCCAAAATTCTTTTGGCTTATTTATGTATTCCTTAGCAAACGCCAGCCGCTTGAGTCTGTTTACTGTTGTTATAAATGGCTTTCTACGGGCAACGCGTCCGTGATACCCATATTTCCTAAGAATTTTACGAACACCATCATTAGAAATAGACTTGCGGTACTTTGCTTTGATGTCCTTTGCCATATCAGCTGCAGTTAATCTAGGATTAGCCTTCATCGTTCGGAGCAAACTTCGAGTTTGTTGAGGGCTCAACTCTGGAGGACTGCCAGATCTGGGTTTTGAAACCAAAATTCCTGAGTTTTTGAAGTTGCTTACGACTCGTTGGACAGATGAATGACTTCTGCTGACTATTGCACTTATTTCACGATATGACGTACCTTTTTTCCACAAATCCACGATAATTTTCTTTTCCCGAAATTCAATTTCCTTTCCTTTATTGGACATCTCTTACTTAACGTTTTTTAGCAATTATTTTTAACGCAAACCTTAGATAAAAACACGTTTATCAACTTTCCTACACAAACTTTATTGTTATTAATGATTTAACTGCAACTCAGAGACTTTGACTTTCCTTTATACGCTTTGAACGCTTTGAAATTTATTTTTTTCTTATTTTATAAACTATTGCTACCTAGTAAATACATATATTTCCTTAAATTGATTATTCATAAAGTTACAGACAAAAATCTTCACACCGCTGTACTGTCCGATTACTTAATTAAGCCACTGTATGTCGGATGTGTTGGGTATGTACCCAAACTTTTTCTGCCGAGTGTAGATATCCTTGCAAGATGTCTGGAGAGTGCTAAGGAAGTATTTATAAAACTTGACTCGGTAGGAAGGGAAGTTGGACTACGTATTAACGAAAACCAAACAAAAGTTAGGACACAAACTATTATACAGGGTGTTTGGTACTCCGTGCGCCTCCTTGTAAGGGGTTATTCCTAGATATATTTTGAGGAAAAAATTGTTCTACGGAGATGGTAAATTTTCAATATCCGCGGAGATACAGTGTGACCAAGAAAAGTGTTTCGGACCGGTACCCTCACTCACTCAAAACGCTATATCTTGAAAACTAATAATTGCAATTCAAAGTGTTATAGCTTGTTTTTTAGGAAATCAAATTACCTTTCATTTGGTGTAATAGTCCGAATTGCAACTGTACCCAATCCTGAGGTATTTGCTTCACAACACAAATTTTTGACACTTTGACCCTCAAAATGCTGGGGTCAATGTAGTTTTTCTCAAAAAAACGCATGATAAAAATGTCATTTTAATGTTGGTTTTTTATGTGCCATATTATTGCCTACAAAAGATGTATATACTTGCATTGCATAAGTTTCATAGTTTAGAAAAAACTATCATTCCAATAGTATAGCACTTTTATCAAAAAACAAGAATATGTTGATCAACACTCTCCGCTTGAACTAAAAGAACTTAAGAATGGTTTTTATGGTTTATTTCAAATTTCCTTAATTACAATAAATGTTCAAAATGGCTACCTTCATTTTGAATGCACGCTAAAGCTCGTTTTGCCAGTGTTCTCTTTGTGTTCATACTCCTCAACTGCTGCCTTACTGCTGTTGCTGCCGCATCGATTCTGGTGTTTAGATCCTGCAACGTTACTACTTCCGTTGCGTAGACAAGGTCCTTCATCCGTCCCCATACAATGAAATGCATAACAGTTAAATTAGGAGATCTTGCAGGCCAGTGTATCGGTCCATTTCCACCGATCCAGCGATTGCTATAATTGGAATTTAACCAATCTCTGATTTGTCGGCCGTAATGAGCTGGAGCACCATCGTATTGGTAAAACATGGAAGCCAATCGTTCCAGTGGCACATCATCCAATAACTCCTGCAGATCATTTGTCAAAAAATGCAAGTAATTGTAACTATTTAGGGTAGGCGGAAGCCTAATAGGACCAATGAAAACGTCACCAATCACACCTGCCCATAAATTGACACTGAATCTGTGCTGAAATGATGCCTCTCTTCTTTTATGTGGATTGCTCTCAGCCCATGTGTGTAAGTTGTGGAAGTTTGTCATACCGTCCCTGGTGAATTGGTACTCATCCGTCCAAAGAATGTTGTTCATAAAATGTTCGTCACTTAGTTGTCGTTCAAGGAGCCAATTGCAAAACTCCATCCTTTTGGGCAAATCAATGGGTAACAGCTCCTTCACTGGTGTGTGGTGGTAGGGATGCAACCGCTCTGCTTTTAGGACACTCCAAACTTTCCACGTAGAGACGTTTAACCGCAATGCGTCGGATACTGATTGATGGATCATTTTGAACTGCATGTGGTATTCCTTCATCCATTGGAACAGCGATTATCGGCGCAGGATTTGCATTTACTCTGCTTGTCCTAACGATACCAGTTTGCCGAATCCTTCTGTAAACGTCTTGAAATACTCTTCTGTCAGGTATACGACGATTAGGAAATCTCTGATGATACAAAGATCGCGCCGCTCGTGTATTTGCCTGACACTCTCCATAAATGAAAATGATGTCTGCATATTCTTCATTCGAGTACTCAGGCATTTCGAAATTATTTTCTAAATTTTAGTGACACCTTGTACTTTTAACAATGTAACTAAAACTGATAAAAATATTAAGTAAGATTTGATTTTATACGCTTTTCATTTTGTTAGGTACGCCATTAAAAAAGGCAAAGTGCTGCACCTGGTTGTGTTGAAACTCATTTTAATTTAATTAAATTCCTCGATAATTTAATACTAATTAAAGGACATTCCTCGATAATTTAAATAGTAATTAAAGGACACAAAGAGTATTTCAGTTTAACAACATTTCAGGTAGTTTTTTTAGAACGAGGGTTGCTTTATGGCATATTTTATTTTTAAGCCATAAGTATTTTCGCTTATTACCTGGAAAACGGGAGAACCTAAGTCATAAGTATGTGTGCATCTTTTATAGGCAATAGTATGGGTCATAAAAAAACAACATTAAAATGACATTTTTATTATGCGTTTTTTTGAGAAAAACTACATTGATTTCAGAATTTTGAGGGTCAAAGTATCAAAAATTTGTGGTCTGAAGCAAATACCTCAGGATTAGGTACAGGTACAATGTGGACTATTACACCAAATGAAAGGTAATTTGATTCCCTAAAAAACAGGTTTTAACACTTTGAATTGCGATTATTAGTTCTCAAGATATAGCGTTTTAAGTGAGTGGGGGTATAGGTCCGAAACACTTTTCTTGATCACCCTGTATCTCCGTGGATATTGAAAATTGACCATCTCCGTAGAACAATTTTTTGCTCAAAATATATCCAGGAATAACCCCTTACAAGGTGGCGCACGGAGTACCAAACACCCTGTATAAGACTTTCATCCAATACAAGCGTTGCTTACAGGATGACAAAATGGCAAACATCAACAGATTAAATATATTTTTACGTAATTTATACTATGTTACTATTTAGAACGCAAAAAAAAACTATCAAATCAAAAACTCAACTACAGTAGCTTCGGTTATAATATGTACGGCTATTGATGTAATGCGACAATGATCCCAGTTGAAATTGCTCTCTGCCATGATACTTACTTTCTGGTGTTGGAGCTGGCTTGGTAGCGAGGAAGATTTTTCTTGCATATTTCGACAGAATCGTAGCCGATCCCATGGAAGGTTGCTTCCACCCCCGGCGATGGTTGAGGTCGCAGAGTTCTTCGGGGCAAGCAGTATGAATGCCGTACTTGCTGTAGGAAAAGGCTGCCATCTTCGGAGCGTTAATGATTGTCGCCTTAAAAATCCGCGTTGCTAAAGACAACTGTGAGGCTGAACCGCAAAGTTAGAAGCCTTCGGGCCGAGCACTTCACGAAAAACAAATATAGACGACATTGTTCAAAAGTGGCACAAATATAGGCAACTTCCAATTCAGGAAAAGACTCCTCCGAACTATAGGTAAATATCTGCCCCGTCATACGCTTTCAGGAAAAAATATTAAAATGCGATCAGTAAATTGACTGTGTACGGGCGTTTGTAGCGAAAAAACGTTTTATACTTTCAAACTCATTTACAAATCATTTATTCAAGCTTTATTACAAATTTCATTGTGATTTATTGGGGTACTTATTTCTAATGACGATATCCTTGCCATCGAACTCGATCGTTTCGTATGCATGCTTGCGATTAACCCGACATGTCGGGCCGCACTTTGTGTTTTCGCAGGATGCGCACGGGAAGAAGCATCCGGGGCACTTTTCGTCCATGCAGTCGCACAAGTTCAGATAATTGTAGTCGCGTAGTCGACCGCGTTCGTCGTACATAGTGTTCTTCTGTGGCGGTGGCGGCACTCCATACGATTTACGTGTCATCTTCCTGCGTTCTCGGATGGATTTCTCGGGGTCGAAATCGCCCAGGAAGCGTAGGTCTTCCGTCATCATCTTTCGCAATCGCATGTTCGTCTTGAGCTGGATCTTACGCGGTCGCTCACGTAAATTCATTCGACGAAAGTTCCGGCTGACCGGTTCTGCATCTGATTGCGAAGAATCTTCGTCGTCGAAAACTATCGAGACATTCGACATATTTTCCGTACTATTTTTCAAAACTTACTTTAAACTCTGCAAGAAAACTGGCGGAGATCTTTTGTTTACTGTTCCCCGATTTTCTGAACGAACTGTCAAGAGTGTTTGACAAGAAGACTGTTTGATAAGTGCGGTGTCCGAAGCACAAGAATACCACTACTTGAAGTATTTTTGTTTGGTTTAATTTGGAGAGAAATAAAATTACGTATCATGACAAATTGCATGTAATTCTAAGTAAAATTATGAATTGTGTGATATTTTTTGTAAAAGTTGGTTTCTTTGACCGTTGATCCGCTGTAACAAAACCATGTTCCGTTAGTCTTGACATAACCTAGAAAATCGATCTGTCAGAAGGAGTTCCTGTGGGGATACTTTCCCAAAAATTAGAGTAAATTTCTGTGAAATAGGAAGCGCGGAGCAACAAACAAGTAAGTTTGAATGCCGCTTGTAATTTTTTAATTCATCATGACCCCTTAGCTTCGCTTGAATTTAAAATCTGACGCAATAACTGCGGTGTTTGAAAATTATTGTTTTTTAATCCGGTGATTTTTTTTTTGTTCATTCTATGGTGTTTTTTTTTATTATATTCTAAAATTGTGCTTTTAAATTTACGTACAGACTAAATCTACGATGATATCGCGGCTACAACACTATCTTCACAGCGTGCGGCGGACGAACCGGCATCTCCTGTCTGCCCGTTTCTTGTCTTCGACGAAAGCCAGGCGAGACTCGTCGCCCAAAGCTCGAGTAACACCGGAAGTCGTGAAGGTTTCGGAAGCCCGATACTCACCTGGTAAGGTCTATTACGATTTTACATGTACGCGCGCCGAAGCCGTTCCAGAGTTCAGCCTGACGGCTTACACGTTCCGGCATAACCGTGTCGGATCGGAGTTTTGGTATATCGATCGGAATGATCGGAACAATGTTTTCTCCATAAATTTTCGGACCACACCGTTCGACTCAACTGGACTGCCGCACATTCTTGAGCACAGCGTTCTCTGCGGGTCGGAGAAGTATCCGGTACGCGATCCGTTCTTCAAAATGTTGAATCGCTCGGTGGCGACGTTCATGAACGCGATGACCGGACCCGACTACACACTCTACCCGTTCTCGAGCATGAACGAAAGCGACTTCCGAAATCTGCAGAAAATCTACCTGGATGCAGTGCTTAAGCCAAATCTTGCATATCTCGATTTCCTGCAGGAGGGCTGGAGGATCGAGCACCTCGACCTGAAGGACAAGAAGTCGCCGTATACGATCAAAGGGGTCGTGTACAACGAAATGAAAGGAGCGTTTTCGGAAAACGCGTCGCTATTCGGGCAGCAATTGCTCAACAGTTTGCTGCCGGAGCACACCTACGGATTTGTCTCGGGTGGAAACCCACTCGAGATTCCTAAGCTTACGCATGAGGATTTGGTGGCCTTTCATCGCAAGTACTATCACCCGAGCAACGCTCGATTCTTCGCGTACGGAAACTTCGACTTGGACAAAACTCTATCGTACGTTAACGAAAAGTATTTATCACTATACAAGCAAATCGACAACTCCTACAGCCAAATCCCAAACCAGCGGCGATGGCAGCAACCTCGACACGTGCATGTTTCCAGTCGCTACGACAATTTGGGAGCTCCGTTCGAACGACAGAATCAAATCGCAATCGGACTACTCATGTCTGATATAACCGACACTTACGAAACGTTCATTCTCCACGTCCTGTCCGCGCTGCTCATCAAAGGCCCGAACTCGTACTTTTACAAATCCCTGATCGAACCGAACTTCTCGGGCGGCTACAACCAGTGCACCGGATATGACTCTCAATTGAAGGACACAATGTTTAGTGTCGGTTTGCAGGACGTCCGTGTAGAGGATTTCTCCAAGTTCCAGGAGATCTACGACAAAACCATTCTCGAGGTTATCGAAAATGGCTTCGACAAGGATCATATTGAGAGCGTGCTGCACAGTATCGAACTGGGTTTGAAGCATCAGACGCCGCAGTTCGGGCTCGGGCTTCTCTTCAATCTAACGCCTCTATGGAACCATGGCGGTGACGTGATTGAGAGTTTGAAAGCGAGCGCTCTGATCAAAAAGTTCCGCGAAAATCTTGCGGCAGACGACAATTACCTCGAAAAGAAAGTGGAGTTTTATTTCAAAGAGAACAAACATCGACTTATTTTGACGATGTCGCCGGACGAGCACTACGAAACGAAATTCCAGGAAGCGGAGCGGAAATTGCTCGACGAAAAGGTTGCAAAAATGACGGAAGAAGAGAAGAAATGTGTGTACCAGAATGGTCTAGCACTTGAAGAGTCGCAGAAAGCGCTTCCCAATGTCGACGTGCTGCCGATTCTTTCGCTTCAGGATGTCAAAGAAGCCCCCGAACCGTATAGCATGCAAACTGTCGACACGAATTCAGTCCGAACACAAATTTCGACGGTTCAGACGAATCAAATCGCTTACCTCAAATGCATTTTCAACTCGTCGAATTTGTCGCGCGACGAGATTAATCTGATTCCGCTGTTTTGCAGTGTTGTTGCCGAAATGGGTACAAAGTCGTACGACTATCGCACCCTTGATAAGCTTATCACATCGAAAACTTCCGGTATCGACTTTAACATGCACTTCGCCGAAAACATTTACGATACATCGAAATTTGATATGGGCGTGATGATGACGACCCACGCTCTCGACTACAACACCGAAAAAATGTTTGAGCTGTGCCACGAACTCCTCACCAACTTTGAAATGAAGGACTCGCAACGACTGGCCATGCTGCTGGAAAACTACCTCTCGAATCTTTCGGTAGGCATTGCCAACTCCGGGCATGTGTATGCCATGCAGAGTTGCGCCGGCCTCGTTACGGAAACGGCCAAGTTGAAATCGTTGCTGACGGGAGTGGAGCACATCGATTTCATGAAAGAAATGGTCAAGAACACGACGACCGAAACGATCATGTCGCGATTATCTGAACTGGGACAGAAACTTTTCGATGTAAGCGTAATGAAATCCGCTATAAATACTTCCGAAGATATGCTGCCGAGCGTGCTCGAGAGTTATGAACAGTTCGTGAAGAAATTGCCGAGAACAACGTGTAAAAGCGAGCCAAACAAAACTGGTCTTTTGACGCCGACAAGCCTACACTACGTCATGAATATTCCAGTCAACTATTGTGCCAAAGCCTTCCTAACCGTACCGTACACGCATCCTGACCACCCAACATTACGGGTATTGGCCAAACTGCTGTCCGCCAAGTACCTCTTGCCGGTTGTTCGGGAGCAAAACGGCGCATACGGAGCCGGTGCGAAAATCGGACCAGACGGCTTATTCAATTTCTTCAGCTACCGCGACCCCAACTCACGTAAAACGCTCGACGCGTTCGATCACACCTATCAGTGGCTCCAGGACAACAAAAAAGACCTCAACGAACAAGTTCTGTTCGAAGCAAAGCTCGGCGTCCTACAACAATTGGACGCTCCCGTTGCGCCCGGTAATAAAGGAATCGACTATTTCGTTTACGGCGTTTCGCAGTCAATCTTTCAAAAATACCGGCAACGAATGCTCGACCTTACTCTGCCGCAGCTCAAAGACGCCGTCGAAAAATACTTTAAACACGAACCGAAACATTTCGGGAAATGTGTCTTGGGTCCGGAAAATCCGAGCCTTCGAAGAGAAGACGAAACGTGGCAAGTTCACGGACAGCAATAAAGAGTAATTTAACGTTATCTGTAAGTTAATTATGTAAGCAATAATCCAAGAAGGAGATGGAGGACTGAGAAAAATATGTTGTTAAAAAAAAAAATAAAAAAATAAAAAAAAAACTTTTGTTGATATGTTTGTAATTTCTGTAGAGACTAGAGAAGAGTTTTATAATATGAGAAAAAAAGGTCGAGTGTAGCTGTAGCTTATGTTGTTTCTTTTGTAATTTTATGCTTTATATTGTGTTCTGTTAATTATAGTAAAATAAATTAAATTTTTGATTTATATCGTTTTTTATTATCATTGGGGCTGGGAAATAGTTCGTGGCGTTTTTTCCCAATAGATGACGTCAATTGCAAATATTTCAGGAAACACATATCGCAGCGACACCGCTTGTTGGAAAGGTGACACGTCGATCGTTGCTTTGAGTGTAAAAACATCGAAATTGGTGTAGTGGGTGGAAAGTTGTTTGCGTTTGAAAATGGAGAAAAGCAATGAAAAATTGGGCTCTATTTTGCAATATTATTACAACAAAGGGAAGAACGCTGCACAGGCTTGTAAAAAATGTTATGCTGTGTACGGTGAAAGTCATAGATATGTTTAAAGAATCCTAAGAAAATGAAAGGTGTCGCGTCTTGCAGGTGCGGGTGTCAGACAAGGCTGCATATTATCACCAGCCCTGTTTCTGGTGGCAATAAATGACATCTTGAAAGCTGCACTGGAAGGAGGGGAAGGTAAAGGTTTTCAATGGAGACTATTTAACATCTTAAGTCACCTTGATTATGCTGATCACGTGTGCTTGCTTGCACATAACCGTTCGGACTTAGACGTCAAATGTTCGCTCGTTGCATTCTAAATGCAAAGAGGTGGGACTGAAAATAAATGTGCGTAAAACCAAGTACATGCACATGGGTTCGAACGCAAGCACACCGATTGTTCGTAACGGACAAGATGTGGAAGAGGTGGAAGATTTTTGCTATCTTGGAAGCATTGTCAGCATGGACGGCGGAGCCGAAAAGGATGTTGAGGCTCGGCTAAATAAAGCTCGTCAGGCCTTCGGTATCCTTTCCCCTTTCTGGAGGTTAAGAGAGATCTCCCTTCGCACGAAGCTGCGAGTTTTTGACGCATGCGTCAAATCCGTGTTGTTATATGGTTGTACTACGTGGAAAGTGACCGTTCGACTTACCAAGAAACTACAGACTTTCGTGAACCAATGCCTCCGACGCATTTTAGGAATATTCTGGCCAGAAGTGATCTCCAACGAGGAACCTTGGAGTACAACTGGCCAGACTAAGATAGGTATTGTGATTCAAAAGTGGCAGTGGATCGGTCATACTTTGAGGAAACCAGAGCGAAACATCGCAAAACAGGCTCTGGATTATAATCCTCAAGGAAGACGTCGAGTTGGTCGACCATGTAACACATGGAAGCGAGCAGTTGAGCAGGAGACCAGAGGAACAAATAAGTCCTGGCAACAGCTTAAGGCCGATGCTCAGGATCGCGCCTTGTGGAAGAGAGTTGTTTCTGTCCTATGTCCCTATAGGGGTCTTAGCAGGAATTTAATTGATTAAAATTGCTGCAGTACACGATTTCGCAGTTGTGTTGATAAAACGGAATTTTCGAATTTTCGCCTAAAAGAAAATGTGCTGTGATATTTTTATGCTTTAGATAAAATTTGAGAGCATTATAATTTGCCACAAAATTTGTAACGATAAGGATAAGGTTCGGAAAAAAAATGAATGATTCAGAAGTTGAAAGGAAAGATTTACGGATTCTACACTGTTACGCTTTATTAATCGTCGCATCCTGCCTCAGTTGTGAAGCATTTGTCACGCTCATGTGGAAGAGTTGTTAGTGAAAATGCTAATTCTGATTTCTGTAGAACCAAAATATCTACCAACAAGTCAGGCGAAACTTTATTATTCTTAGTACAAGTTAAGAATGTGTGGGAAGTCAATATGCAGGTTAGGTTGGAATGGGAAGACTAGGTTTAGGGGCTTAGCTTGTAGGAGGGTGGTTTCGTAAAACCACAATGCAATGGACCATCTATTTGGACCCGTTGTACTCCCCTTATTGATTATAAGATGGAAGTCACTCATCTTGTTCTAGCCATTTAGTTCGGCTTGCAAACCGTAGCAGGCTCGAATGTTGGACTCCTCTGAGGTCGTCTAGTTCTGAGAACAATCTAGAGCCTAAACAAAGAAGACGACTGTTGGACAGTGACAAAGATAATGTTCGATAGATTCTTCGTCGCAACCTCTGCAAAGGCTGTCGCTCGCGATCCTAAATGCGTGCACCTTTAGCAGGCAATGACCTGTAGTCAGGCCAACAATAGTTCGAACGCTATAGCGACTACGTTGTAACAGCTGAGCTGTGATATTTGTATTCGGTTCTTCCCAAAAGGATTTGGCCGTTCTGCAGTTGTCCAGCTTCCGCCACTCCGCAAAAAAAAGATTCCAAGATAGTTTTTTTGAAGCTAGCCTTCAGCACTGTTGGTGCTACGTCGACTGACTTCCTAGTGGAATTGATGTCAGCAGATCCTTGCCGTGCAAGCGTGTCTGCTGCCTCGTTTCCTTCTTCTACAATGGCACTACTAGGCCTCCTGACCTTCAGGTTCCTTAACATTCTTACATTATTTATTGTGGATGGGTTGTTAGCCCTTCGCACAACCCTCTATCTACGAATTTTTTATTTTCGTAAATTGAGGTAACCATGGTATATCCAAGCAGGTAGTGTGCAGGAATTATATTACGTCGACCGGGACTTGAAATCACGATCTTCGCATTGTACGACCACTAGGCTACACCTTAGTATGCGTTTCCAAGCAGGTCGCTATGACCCGTTATCCAAATTAGAAAAACTTCCATTATGCCCGCTAGGCGATTCACATATATCTACAAATGGACACTAGTTTGGACGTAGCTCTGTAGGATTGGAGTGCCAGAAGCGCAGGCCTGCTGTCCCAGAAAATGTAACAATTTCCGAGACTGTTCTGCATATCTAAAATAATTTTTGTGCACTCGTTAATAGCTAATACTTTCGCTTGGAACACTGTTGCGTGTTCTGGAAGATGAAATAAAGTGTGGATGTCGTGGTCGTGGGAATAAATCCCTGCACCTGTCCCCTGGCTAGTTTTAGATTCGTTCGTATAGAGATGAGGATCCGTATAGGTGCTGAGTATAGTGTTGCCCATTCGTTTTGTTCAGGAAACTTAATGTGAAACTTCTGTTTTATAACTTGCGGTTGGTTCATGCAATCATACTCGCAGTCTAAAAGGGTGTTTGCGTCTCTAATGACGTTCATGATTTTGCCACGACCAATTAGTAGCGCTGACCACGAATTATTGTTTTCTAATCAAATGGCAGCTAGACCCGCTGTTTGTTTTTAGGGAAGACTAAGTGAATGGGGATTGGGGAAGCGTTTGTACAAAATTTCAAATTCATAACTTTAAATGGTTTCAAATCAATCAAATTCCTGTTAAGACCCCCTATTGGAGCATAGCACAGAAAGGACACAAAGCGCGATCCTGAGCATTGGCCTTAAGCTGTTGCCAGGACTTGTGTATTCCTCTGGCCTTCTGCTCAACTGAAGCCGGCAAATAAAGGCATACCTTAAACATTTTTATTATTACTCGTTATCATGAGTAATGACTGTAACAATCAGTTTAGGTTAGGTTTGTGGAGGGGCTGAACACCAATGTACATAGGTCACCAGTAGGTCCATTGTACGCCTCCGTGTTTTTACTATGTGGGCCTAAATATTATTCAGCTAGCCTGCTCTACCGGTGAAACTACTGAGCTTCATCGGTTCAAGGGACCGGAGATCATTCAGTTCGGCAAAGAAGAAATCTGCGAGAATTTGTCTTCGAATTGTTTGCAGGCATAGGCAATGGCAGGGGAATTGCTCTACGGTCTCATCCTCCTCACCATAGCCTCTGCAAATGTCATCAGATGTAAGGCGAAGTCTTCGAGCGTGTTCCCTAAGAAGACAGTGGCCCATGACTAAGCCTACTAGTGTCCGTAAGGAGTTTCTGTCAATTCTCAATATTTTTATTGATTTAATAATAATAATAATAATATTCGTTTATTCATCAACTGCCTGATTACTACAAATAATACAACAAAAAAAATTAATAAAACTTAACTATATAACAATAGGAATTAAAAAAAATATCAAATAAGAAGTCAATAAATAAAATAAAAATAAAATAACAAAATACAATAGATAACAATCAATAATAAGGAAAAAATAAATAAATATAATATAAAAACTAAATTAAAAAACAAAAATAATAAAGGAACAACAAGATAAGATAACAAGCAATAAATGGAAAACTATAAAATAAAAAGTGACAATAAAATTTAATTTAACTTCAAGAGAGCTGATTTTTTACCTGGCTAGGGGTCATGTAAAAATCCAACTGTGAGAAGTGTTGATTGAAAAGTCTGAGCATAGATGAAATAGGTTCATGAAATCCATAATTGGTGCGATGCTGTGGGACTCTACAAAATTCATTATATCTCAGGGCACGATTCGGGACATTGAAATTAATCGAAGACAACAATTGGTCGGAGTCGATAACTCCAGTTATAACTTTGAACGCAAAAACCACTCTTGCGTGCACACGTCTGTTCTTCAAGGAGTCCAACAAAAGAAGATTCAAACGATCAACATAAGACGGAAGTCTAAGAGGATCTGACCACGGAAGACCGCGAAGGGCAAATCTTAAGAAATTACGCTGCACAGATTCGATTCTAGCTATGTGAACAGAATAAAATGGAGACCAGACAGGGCTCGCATACTCCAGAATAGAACGGACAAAGGCACTGTACAAAATTTTAGTAACAAATGGATCATTGAACTCCTTGGATCTTCTTTTAACAAAACCAAGCATAGCGCTAGTTTTACTGGTGATATGAAAAAATTTACGACGGACGGCGCATATAACTCCACCACCTACAGGAGCATCAAGCCTATTATGATGGCGATCTCGACGGAACACCTCGAAGTCACGGGGGAAAAGCTCGGCATTAGTGAACTGGCCGGACAACCAGGTCTAAGTAATGCTTACGATATCGTACGAGCACGCAGTGGCGGCGACATGAACCTCCTGAGTTTTAGTACGAAGTCCACTCACGTTGCTGTAGGAGATTGACACGAGCTGGGCCGTTTTTTGGCGAAGTACGTTGAAGCGGTGAGCGAGCTAACCGCTTACGAGGAACGAATTCTCGGACGATAGCGGACTTAGGCCAAAAGCTTGAAGAGACAACAAACATAAAGAAGGACTCCGGTAAAATTACCTTAAATAAGGAAACTGGCATTACCCTCACGAGAAGCAGGCATAATCTTCTTGCATGATACGAGGTCAGGCGATATCGGAGCATTCATGCAATGCAGATTTCTAAGCACATTCTCCCTGATATCCTCTTCAGCAGTATCAGGAGCGAGGCGCAATACGAACAGTATTTTCGGTTGTACGGCAGCTCGTAAAGTGCAATGAAAGTTGTTTGCGGATGTTGTAGGCGTAAGTAGATTTGTACGTTGATCATCCACGTTTTCAGCAACAATATTCGTATTGAGCGTATTAGTAATATTAAGAACACCAATAATAGAATTCGCATGAACATTTACGTTGTCTCCGATATCAAAGATATTCTTCTGCTGACTTGTTGCCTCACCTTTTTTGAGTGGCACCGCCAGTGAGTCCGTTAAAACTTTAGCATTAGAAGTTACGGCCTGCGAATTTTTTTTCCCCCTAGGCCGCAATTGAATTTTAAATGATTGCGGGGTGATGTGCGAGTCGATAACTACAGGTTCAGCTACAGCACGAGAGTTTAAGATTGGCGATCCATCATATGGTGTCAAAGTTTCCCTCTATCAAACCCACCTCATAGCATGTTCATGGTGTTACATGAGTGGCTCTGTAACCATTTGAGATTTTTCCTTCTCCTCATTTTGTTGGCATAAATTGTCTTAATGACTCTTAAGGCAATGCCAACACTGTCCGTTTCCCCAACAGTGGCAGCGGCCGATCCGTTTCTGGGCTGCCTGTCCGCCATTTCGCTTCCCGGTGATGGCCCAGAACCCAACAAACTCGCAAAGTGCAGGTTTTCACCCATTTCATCCAACATGTCCATTCAATGGCTCAAGCATCTTGAATTTCAGCTGTAAGCGTAGATGGCCTTCTGAGCAAAAACTAACTCGCATACTATTTACTCCTGGGCGCAAGGCCAGATTTGCACCTTTTGCAATAGCCATTATCTCCGTTTGGAAGACCGTAGCATAGATGCCTGGAGATTTGCAGAGTAAAGCTTTCATAAAAGATGCCATAACAAACTCTCTTTTCTATTTTCGAACCATCAGTGAATATTGCAAACTCGTCATTCTGGTTGACATTATTGCCAGTCCATTGCTGTCTGTCAGGAAGAGTGACTTCACAGTACTTCCCAAAGTGCGTCTTTGATAGCACTGTATCACTACTAGAGCTTGGGAAAGAAGATTCCTTTTCATGCCCTCCAGGATAGTGGCATGAGGTTTTTTTACTCTAGATGGAATCTGAGAGTAAGTTTGGTCTAAGGTTTGTAACGCCAAGAAATAATGCTCGAACAGAGGGTACAGAAATATATGTTGTCGCTCAAAAATTTCAAAATCGGACGTCCGTCCGTGTCCTCTCTAACTTGAGAACGCGTTGAGCTAGAGAGCTCAAATTTTGTACATGTGGTTTTTGACAAAAAAGTAAGGTCAAGTTCATAAACGGTCCAAATGGCTCCACCCCCTCCCACAATTTCGCAATTTGTTAATAAACGGATTTGCTCGAAAAGTATAAAATCTATTGACATGAAATTTTGCATATATTACTTTTATAATGATTTCAAGTCATTGTATGTTATTTGTGTCGTCTCTTTCCTTCCACCATCTCCCATACAAACTGGACTTTTTCATGAAATACTCTAAAAATATTTACTCAGTACGTATAAAATTTATCGAGTTGAAATTGTGCACCAAATATTTATTTAGAATTATTAGTAAGACCAAAAAAAATTTGACGATTAGCTTCACTCCTTCTATCCTCTAACATATAATCTGACACAATTTCACAACTTTACAAAAAGTCGATTTTCCAGAAAAGTATGTATGCTACGGATCTACTATTTAAAACATGTCAAAAGTATAAAGTTTATAGTTATTTCTGAGAAAATTATTAATAACTCACCCCTCCTTCTTTCACCTCCCATACAAACTGAATAATTTCACTAAATGCAATACACTAATTTTCTCAGTATCTATTAAATTTTCGAATCCTAAATTTTGTAAAATATTTTGATAGCAACTCTAGTGTAATGTGAAAAAATTAGTTAAAGTTGTCACCCCCTCTACCACTTCCCCCACAAATTTTTTTATAATAAACATTTTTTTTCTTTCATCTGGAGTATCGCATGATTGGGCTTCACGCCCAATCGTTGTCCTGTTCTGTTTATACTCTAGATGAAATCTGAGAGTATTATAAGTTTGCCACAAAGTTTATAACGCTAAGAAATAAGGCTCGGAGAAAAAAATGAATGATACAGAAGTTCACATAATCACTCAAAAATCTCAAAACCGGATGTCCGTCCGTCCGTCTGTCCGTCCGTGTCCTCTCTAGCTTGAGAACGAGTTGATCTAGAAAGTTCAAATTTTGTACACGTCGCTTTTGACAAAAAGGTAAGGAGAGGTTCGTGAACGGGCGAAATCGCTCCACCCCTTCTCCTCCTCCCATACAAAATGACACTATTCCGCAATTTGACAATAAACGAATTTGCTCGAAAACTATAAAAGCCATTAGTCTGAAATTTTGGATATATTACTTTTATGATATTTTCAGTCTATAGTATAAAAATTATACGTGCCCTCCTCCTCCTTCCACCACCTCCCATACAAGCTGCACTTTTTCATGAAATACTCTAAGCCAATTTACTCAGTGCGTATAAAATTTATCGAGCTCAAATTTAGCACTAAACATTTATTTAGAATTATTAGTAAGACTAAAAAAAGATAAGAATTATTTGTGTTTTCCCCTCCTTCGACCACCTTCCATACAATCTGAACTTTTTCATGAAATGCTTTAAACCAATTTACTTAGTGCGTACACAATTTATCGATTTGGAATTGTGTACTAAATAATTATTTAGAATTATTAGTAAGACGAAAAAAAATTAGACGATTAACTTTACCCCTTCTACTCCCTCCCATACAAAACGACACAATTTCTCAATTCCACAATAAACGGATTTTTTCTAAAAGCATAGAGGCTATTGATCTGAAATTTGGAATATATTACTTTTATAATAATTCCAATCTGCTGTATAAAAATTATTTAAGTCTTCCCCTTCCTTCTACCACCTCCCATACAAATTGCACTTTTTCATGAAATACTCTAAACAAATTTACTCAGTATGTATAAAATTGATGGAGCTGAAATTGTGCACTAAAAATTGTAGAATTGTTCGTAAGACCAAAAAAAAATTAGGCAATTAGCTTCACTCCTTCTACCCCCTCCCATACAATTTGACACAATTCAACAACTTTACAAAAAGTCAATTTGCCTGAATAGTATGAATGCTACTGATCTGCTCTGCTAAATATATGATATTTACAGTTATTTCTAAAGAAGTTATTAGGTGTATGTAGGGTGGAGTTATACTCTCCTTCTACCACCTCCCATACAAACTGCATAATTTCACTAAATTCAATACACTGAGTTTTTCAGTACCTATTAAATTTTTGATTCCTAAATTTTGTATAAAACATTTTGATAGCAACCTTATCGTGATGCGAAAAAATTAGTTCAATCTTGTCACCCCCTCTACCACTTCCCCTACAAAATTTGTTAAAATAAAAAAAATGTCTCCTTTATCTAGAGTATCGTAGTCCTGTTATGTTTTTCATTTGGTCCCAAGCCAATCGCGAAAACTTTCAAGTCTCAGAGCGATAATGCCTGCCTACTCCAGAATTACTGCATTTAGGTAAAGAAGAGCTACCATGGTTTCCAATATCGCTCTGGGCGTTGTACGAAATTCCACGTCATGCCTGTGCGGGCAAGTTTCTGAATGTGACGCAATTATGCTTGAAATTTGGTACTTTGCCATCGGTACTTTACTCATCATGTAACGATGATGATACTGATATATGGTACTTCCACCTTACCATATTTGCTTTTAGTCCCCATTTTTTGCTAAAGAATTTTTTACATTTAGAAGGCATTATTCGCTTTCTTTATTCTTTCCTCGACATTCAGTCGCCATCGGAGTGTGCTTTCCAAGATGATTCCTGGATTAGTTACTCTATCTGAAAGGCTTAGAGAAACTCCTCCAATGGATGGCAGATTGGAACTTTCTATGCATCGTCGTTTAGTGAAGAGTATGTATGAGTATAGTCTTGCCAGGGTTAGCTCTTAATCCACACAACAAGGTTTAATGCACTATGCCTCAGTTCGCCTAAAGTTGTACGGTATTTCGCATTAATTTGGATGGATAATTCATCCGCGTAGGAAACAGTGCAATAACTAGCAGCGTTTAGTTGCGAGAGGATACAATTCACGGCCAAAGTAAAAGTGTCAAAACTTCTTGAGGTGCTCCCTTATCCATTTGTTTTGCCAATTGTAGCAGTATTTTTTCTAAATCCTTTTTGTTTTCAAAAGTACGTTACTTAGAGATAGTTCATGAATTTTTCAGATTTTTTTCTCGGCACATTAACATAATAAACATTTTGTGTGAAAACTATTTACGCTGGTGCAAAATCATTTAGTGTTCGGCGTTTTAAGATGTCCTTACCGTCGGAATTTCCAGATCCATCAACGTATTTCAAGTTTTGCATTGAATTTCTGGATGAATTTGCATGGATCTACAGTTCATCGAACACAAAATTTATAAAAGATTCTGTTCTCAATCGATTTCCTGCTGATTGGCGAGAATATTTTACTACAATTGATGAAAATGATCTAAATTGCTTTCCAGATGGCCTAAATTCTAAGGTGATTGTTCTAAATTATCTCGAAAAGATCAAATGTGGCTTAACTGATTTTTATTTTTTCTTCCAGAGTATTGTGCCGGAAAGCCTTGAAAACTTTCAAAGTAAACTAATAACATTAAAACCATCAATACCTCTCACGAATCTCCACATAAATGAAGTGCCATTGAAACGAATGAGCCCGAAAAAATCGCACGAAATTTTAAAACTATCGAAACTAATTTCCGAAACGTGTACTCACGATGGAACGATCCTTATCGATTTCGGATCCGGATTGGGCTATCTTAGCGAGATCTTGCATAAAATGAAAAAATTTAGAATACTTGGTCTTGAGTGCGATCGAGAACGGGTTGAACTTGCATTGAAACGACAAAAGGAGCTCTATCCCAGCTCAATTTCTGATATCGTTTATCGGGAGCAGCGAATTATTCGAAATTCCGCCGTATCTATTCAATCTGAGATTCAAAAAGCATTTCCATATTGCACTGATAATCAGCAGGCGATCGTAGGATTGCACGCTTGTGCCGATTTATCGATAACTGCGATTGAGATATTCCTTCAGTCGGAGCAAATCAGGAAACTCGTAATCATGCCTTGCTGTTACCACAAATTGGAGCTTTCAGAGGATGCCACGAATAGTCGTTTATTTAAAAATTTCCCGCTCAGCACATGTCTTACAAAAGTCGTTGAGAATAGTACGAGCGGATTTGAGATTCTAAACCGCCCGTTTTTAAGATTGGCTTGTCAGCAAACTGTAGCTCGATGGCGAGATATGACCGCCGAGGATCATACAAACCATGGCAATGATATGTTTATTCGCGGATTAGTGGAATGTTTGGTACAAGACGAAACACATTTGTTTAAGGTTAAAGCAAGTTGTGCAGGATCAGAGTGTCTTAATTTTCAAAATGTCTGTTCGCAGTACCAACTGAAATCGAATAAATTGAAAAATATAGTGGAATGGACAGAAAGTAGTCAAAATAAATTCGAAGAACTACTTACGATGTATCCAAATGGCAGTAAATTAAGCGAAGGACTTACTTGTCTTCAGACAGGATTGCAGGTAATTACAATAATTCGAATAATTATATTCGTTGAATTTTTTACTTAAATTTCAGATTCCAATTTATTATTTACAATTTCAGTCTAGGAAAAAAAAAATGCTAATATAATTTCTCTTCGTTTATTTCAGGAGCTCTGCGAGAACATTGTACTTTTGGATCGAATTTGTTTTACACGAGAGTACGCTGAAAAGGAAAATTTTAAAGTAACCGCCGAAGTAAAGAAAATTCTCAATGATAAATTATCTCCTAGATGTTTTGCACTTGTCGCTGAGAAACATATCGGATAAATCTTGATTTTTGCTCAAAATTTAAATAATCATTAACTTTGAGAAAAAAATAATTGTTTCCTTTGGCAATTCGGAGAGCTACCAAGGACGAACTCTCACTCTCCTGCTTCTTCGTAATTGTGTTATTTTCGTTGCTCTAAATGTTGCGAGGTTGGTCGAAAATCCGAATGGTGTCATGGAGGCGAGTATAAAATTATTAGCCCTAGGACAAGGACAAAAGTTGAGAGAATTATATACATATATCTGAAATGTTTTTTATTTTATTAAAACAATAAACGTAGACAATAATTTTTTTGTGAGTGTTAGTATTGTGCCTATGATACATTACTGATATATAATAGCTGAAATTATTAATATTATAAATATATTACCCAATACTGTGTGTATACGCGGTACATATGGATATGATATCCACGTAATATCGAAAGTTTTCGTGGTGTATTAAATTCGCAAAATCTTTCATGGTGTCTACGAAATGAAGGTTTAAATACACGGTTTATCATGTACATAAACCTTGCTTATGACGTTTTTATGTGTCAATGATTAGGGATATCTGCCGATATCAATAAGTAGGCTTGATGTGGCGAGTATTTTAATACAATAAATTGTGTGTAATTTCCAACATTGACGTTTCATTCCGATTTCAGCTAATTTCAAACCATACCACGTATCCAGTGTCTAAAATAGCCAAAGGGAAGCTTTAAGTTGTATTATCCGACCGGAAATTTCGTTCTCGCGATATACCTTTTTAAGACACTCATTAACAAGTGTATTGAAGTGGCACACCAACTAGTGTATTGAAGTGCGCAAAGGGTGGCAGGATTTCAAGATTCACTTCGTCTACTACTCGATCTCGACTCTCACTTTCGCGTTCTACTCTCCAACTGCACCCGTCGACTGTTCAATCTGCTTCCCAATTCAGACTGATTCCATTGCTACGCGATGATCTGATCTCGACTGCTAACCTCCACCGTCGATCCCACATCGTTCGCTTACAGGATTCTGCCTGTCGATCACATGATTTACTCGCTTACTGAACTCCGCCTCTCTATCATAGGGCTTACTGACTTATTGAACACTGTCTGTCGATCAAATTTTAACAGCGGGAAAAAAGCAAGGAAGCAGAGAATTCGGTGTCGCCTTTGTGGTAGATAATGCGTTCAAGCAACTCGTAACGAAATTTATACCGATCAACGAACGAATCTGCTCAATCAGCTTCAAGTTGGGCACACCTTCAATCAAATTGACCACGTTCTCATCGAAAAAGGGCCGCCTTCAGCATTCTAAATGTCAGGACACTACGTGGCGCGAACTGTGACTCGGATCATTTCTTGTTCGAGCTAAATACCGCTGTCGCATAGTAAACAAGGGCCACACTGAAAGGAGCTGGGCTCCGAAGCTCAATGTGCAAAAACTGAAGGACGACACAACGAAAGAGGAATATATGATCACAATCAAAGCACATATCGAGGCATTACCAAATATGGCAGAACATTAAGGATAGTATTCAGCGCGCAGCTAAACACACTTTAGGATATTAAGAGCGGAGAAAACGAAATGACTGGTTCGATGAGGAATGTCAAGAAGCCATAACCGAGAAAAACGAAGCCTGTCGACTGTTTCTCGAAAGACGAACACGAGCTAGAGAGGACAACTATTAGCGGCTCATGCGAGATGCCATGATCTGCAGACGAAAATAATGGAAAATAAACAATGACAAAATTTTATCACTGAACGAAAACCTTAAGATAAATGACTTGCGAGCAGCATTTATTACCGTGAAAGAAATGAGACAAGGTTACAAACCGCATACTCTGTAAGGACGAAGAAGGCAACATCATAAGCGGCGCTACCGAAATCAATGCACGATGGGTTAGGTGTCCCACCGAAACTAGTTCGGTTAATAAAAGTCACGATGAAAAATAATGAGTGCCAAGTAAAAATCCAAAACGAGTTGACTCAAAGCTTTGCAATGAAGTTAGGTCTCAAACAAGGAGATGGTCTCGCCCACCTGCTCTTTAACTTTGTGCTCGAGTATGTCGTCAGGAAGGCAACTTCAGTAACCTCAGTAGACACCAGAGGTACGCTACTCGTAAAATCGGCACAGTTGGTGGCGTACGCAGACGACGTGGATATTCTGGCCCGATCAATACTTTGCGTTAAGGAGGTATTCCGGGAGTTGGAGTCGGCAGTGGGTGATGTAGGGCTCAGGGCCAATGAAGCGAAAACTAAATGCACGACCCAGACAGGAAGGACTGTCCTAAAGAGGCAGAACATTACTATTGGCGAATACAACTTCGAGCAGGTGGATGAATTCGATTACCTGGAAGCTCTTCTCACAAAGGACGGCAATGAGCGACATGAAATTCAAAGAAGAATCACGACAGCTAACAAAGCATTTGATGAGGTCCTCCCCAAAATGAAATTAAGGAAGAGCCATCGAAATAATAAACTAAGCATCCACAAGATATTTATTCGTCCTGTGCTGCTATATGAATGCGAAATGTGGACCTTGACGCGGTTTTCGGAGAAGTCAATCGACACGTTTGAGTGAAAATTTCTTCGGAAGGTGTACGGAGCAGTTAAGGAAGGAGATGATTGTCGAATTTGATACAACCCTGAGCTGTATCAACTATTTGACGACCCACCAGCATCTATCGTGATCAAATTGCGCAAGCTACAATGGGCTGGCCACGTGGAACGAATGCACGAGGAACGAATCCCAAAACGAGTGCTCAAGGGCAAAGCTCACGGCAACCGACGTTAGGAGAAGCCACTAAAGCGATGGGAACACCCAGTCGACGCAGATTGCAGATCGCTTCTCGATTTTTCAAACTGGAGGACGCGATCATTGGACTGAGATAACTGAAGGTGATGCATCCGGGAGGTCAAGGCTGTAGAGCCATTGCATCATCGTCTGTCGATCACAGGACTTATCCGCTTACTGTCGTCAGTCGCACTCCACACTCGTATATCGCACTCGCTTCTCAGCTTCGACACTCCTGTCCAAGTATCAACCCACTACTCACTGCTTTCACGAATGTTCACTCTTTTTATACCCAGTATAACCGACGTCTTCGCTGACTGTCGACTCGTATTTGTTGCTGCTTTCATTCAAGGACAAGCGTGCGTTCATTACTGCAGAGCCGCTGCCGGCATCTAACACTTTATGAGCGACACAGTGTGGGAATTTAAATGATCGGAATTCGTGCCCGCGTATATTTTGTTGTTGCTTTTATTCGAGGACAATAGTGCAGGTGTTCTTTCATTACTGCACAGTGTTGTGGTTGGAGACCTTGAACAGCATTGTTAGCTCGAAAGTCGTCCTAACATTATCAATTTGTTTGTAGAAAATTAAAACATACTTGTTCTTTTAAAGTTATAATTCAAACGATGTTCTGAACTCGCTAACGACAACTGAACGACTCGACTCGTATTTTCGTGAGCAATTACAATTCGAGTGATTTGAACGAGCAAAATGTAATGTTAGGTCAGTTCTATTGTTTCAAAATTCTAAAAATAGTCGACCAAATCAGCCGAGCGAGAATTGGTAAGAATACAATTCCAAGCGATAAATCTTATGATTTAAATTTAGTAAACGATGTTTAAGAACTATAGTATTGTGGATACAACAATTTTAATTTTATTGGTTAGGATGGATTTGAGTCTTAACAAGCATATTGTTCGTACACGAGTTACGAAATTTATCTTTCGTCCAAAAAAAAAAACAACACAAGTTCTCCTTTCTCGTAATGTTTATACTCTAGATGAAATCTGGGAGTATATTGTGTTTGCCTTACCGTGTGTAACGCTAAGAAATAATGTCCGCACAGAGCCGCCAAGGGTACAGAAATATTTGTTGTCTCTCAAAAACCTTGATTCCGAGTTGCTGTCTGTCCGTCTGTGCGTCTCTCTACAACATAACTCTCGAACGCTTTGAGCTATCGTGCTGAAATTTGTTGTGTGTCATTTTTAGCAAAAAAGTAACTTTAGGTTCGGGCCACATCCTTTCATTCCTTCTACCCCCTCCCATACAAATTTCATGAAATTGATTTTTCTCAGAAACCATTTGAGTTATTGACTTGAAAATAAGGTCATAGTATAATGATGTAAATATCATAAAAATATCATAACCTCAAGAAATATTGATCTGATCTCCTTACTCCTTCTACCACCTCCCAAACAAATGCACAATTTATTCGGTTTGCATTGCAACTAGCAAAGCTAAATTAACCAATTTTTTGTCATAATTAATTTATTGTAATTGCAAATAATTTAGGAAAAACTATCAACTTTACCTCACTCCTTCTACCCCCTCCCATACAAATTTTACGAAATTACGGAATTTCAATTAAATTAAAAGTCAGCTTTCTTGAGGTTAATAATGTTTGATTTTTTAAAAAGTTTAAATTTTTGTGTACCTAATTCTGTTTAATTATTTTCATTCTTTTTTATTGTTTCCAACTGTGCATAACTGTGGATAAATGTAGTAATCAATTTTTGATGAAATAAATTATTATTATTATTATTAAATTAGTTTTCATCAAAACCGTCAAAGCTATCAACCTTAAAATTTGAGGAAAGTATATTATTTGAAATATGATTGATGTCAAAAAATTTGGTTTTGATTCGTATATTCCTTCTACTCCCTTCCATACAAATGCAGATTTTTGCATTTAGCATTTAACCGATTTTCATAGAAACTAGAAGATGTAGAAACTTGAAATTTGCCAGAATTTGTCCCTTAATAATTGTAATAAATGCTAAAAAAAATATCGCTTTCACCTCACTCCTTCTACCACCTCCCATACAAATTTTTGTATTGGAAGTTCAAGAAAAGTTTTTCTCCTTCGAACATATCAGAGCTATCGACTTTAAAATTGTAACAAAGCAATATGAGTACGATGTTGATAAGCAGATTCAAAATCATCCAAAATCTTCCACTTTCTCTGCCACCTCCCATACAAATACCATAAATTCAGACAAAAATAGTTCAATTCCCTCGAAAATTATGAAAGCAAGAAACTTTAAAAAAAAAAAAATTGTATATACTACGTTCAGTGTTACTTACAAAAATTACAAACCTCCCCCTCTGCTTTTACCACCTCCCAAACAAAAGGTAAGTAAGTATTTCATCTAGATTATCATAATTCTGTTATGTTTTTTTAATAAAATCTGCTTCATACTAACCGGAATTTAGTCCGGTGCTTCGTCTTTAATAATGATTACTTATCTATTAATTGATATCTTAGAATTAAGTGTTGCATGCATTGCATATAAGCGACGCGTGGGACTTGATTTGTGGAGGTCTTGCGATAAGGTATCGATAATATTTCTTGGTAAGAAATGTTATGTTATTATCGTACTTCGATTTCTGGGAAAAGAAGATTTCTTATCTAAATGTATTATGTGGGATGTAAGTGTAACTCGTGTGTATTTATTTGCTTTTGAGATTGGTGGTCGATGATGAGCAAGTAGGGCTGTCATGTAACAGTATGTTCCAGCCAATTCTCAAATTATGCGTCGGAAAAAGTATCAGCCTTCCTAGTATGCTATACTATGCTTGCAATAACAGGTATTGTGTACCAACAGTGTACATATATCGAATTTAAAATAAAATAAAATAAAACACCTAAAATTTCTTTTATACACGAGACATAGCGATTTTATTTTGTACTAGAAAACGCCCGCGACTTCGTCCGCGTAAAAATAGCAATAATAAGCAATTTTTGAGAGTGTAGTTAGTAATACATTATGTGGGATATATAGTCTGCTTACCTTAATGGCTCTGTGAAGAAAATGGTTTGTATGTTGTTGGAATCAGAACCATGAATTATTAAGAATGAAACCATGATACTTTCATTTTTATGGGACAGGCTCGTGATCAAATCAAACCCGTGATTCGAGATCATATATGTGTTGAAGAGCGTTAAGGATATGTTAATAATTGTAGCTGGCGTTATTTAAAAAAAAAAATAATCAAATAAAATAACATTAAGCTTAAAAACATAACAGGACTACGATTGTGCGTAAAGCCCAATCATGATGAAATCGAAATTTTGGCGGTGTTAAGAAATTTTGTATGGGGAGTGGTAGAAGGGGTGACAGCAGTGAACTAATTTGTTTCACATCATGCTAGAATAGCTATAAAAATGTTTTGTACCAAATTTAAGCTTCAAAAATTGAGTAGGTACTGAGAAACTTAGTGCATTGAATTTAATCAAATTGTGCAATTTGTATGGGAGGTGGTAGAAGGAGTGGGGGGTTTTTGGTGATTTTTCGAGAAACAACTATAACTACCATGCAATTGATATACTTTAAATTTCAGATCTGTATCATTCACACTTTTCAAGAAAATCGAATTGTTACATAGTCGTGTAATGTGCCTCATTGTATGGGAGGGGGTAGAAGGAGTGAAGCTACTCGGTTAATTTTCTTCCCGCTGTTAATAATAATGCTAATTAATGATTAAGTTTAAATTTTTACCTCGATGAAATTTAAATGTACTGAGAAAATTCGCTTAGAGTATTTCATGAAAAAGTGCGGTTTATATGGGAGGTGGTGGAAGGAGAAGGAGGTTTTTGGTGATTTTTTGTAAAATAACTATAATAATCATGCAATTGCTATATTTTAAATTTCAGATCAATAACATTCAGATTTTTCAAAAAAATCAAATTCTTGTGAAGCCGTGAAACTGTGTCACATTGTATGGGAGGGGGTAGAAGGAGTGAAGCTAATCGGTTAATTTTTTCCTGATATTAATAATAATATTAATTAAGGATTTATTACAACAGTTTGGCTCTGTGGAAGTTACACGTACTGAGAAATTTGGTGTAAAGTAATTCATGAAAAAGTGTAGTTTGTATGGGAGGTGGTGAAAGGAGTGAGGAAACTCAGAAAATTTGTATACCAAAAGACTGCATTTATAATAGAAGTAATATATTCCAAATTTCGAACTCATAGCTTTTATAGTTTCCAAGAAAATTTGATTAATATATATTTTGAAAATTAATCACTTTGTATGGGAGGGGTAGAAGGAGTGAGGGTAGTGAAATGAAACCAAAAGCAGATTTCATTCCGATGGACACCTAACAAACTGTGCAAGTTTCATTACAATCGGTTCAGCCGTTTGTGCGTGAAAAGCGGTCGTACAGACAGACAGACAGACAGACAGACAGACAGACAGACAGACAGACAGACAGACAGACAAAAATTTCAAAAATGTGTTTTTATGCTTAGTTAGTGCTAAAGTAGCTCAAAAAACTAACTTATAGCCATTTATAAGCAAATAACAGACAGACACTACAATTATATTTATATGTATAGATGATTGACATTAACTTTTTGCATTTTTTCATTGTTTCTGTCCAATTTTATTATTTGTCACAACATATTTCATAGTATATTACATATATTTTTTGGTTTTTTCTAATTTATTTACTTACAGTAATTAATTTTTGTCCGTAATAGCAAAATATTTGCTCAGAATTTAAATCATTTTTATATTTTTTGTGATCATTTTTGAATGTGGGTCTAGAGTTCTAAAAATATATATTTAATTTATCGTACATATAGTAAATAAATTTTGTTTATAATTATGAATTAATTGTAATATGTAAATAAATATATGTTTAGAATGTAGGTTTATAATTATATTTTACAAATAACGATGATAATATAATTTTTTTTATGAAGGATAAATTAATGTAATAGTATTTGATTTGCCTATAATAAGCCTAGTTTTTTTTGTAGTATTGTTTCGTTTTATTGACAATTATAATGTATAAAAAAGGACGATTAATTACAAAGCACATCTGTTGATTCAGTTTTTCTACGCCGTTTTTTTCATGCTTAAATTATGACGCAGTTCTGCTGAATGTTCAGGTTTTAATTAATTTTATTAGAAGCGTTTTTACGAAATACACAATATCAATGTGTTGTAATGTAAATTATTTTGTTTCTTTTTCTTAATATTTTGGTGTACGATTTTTAGTAAATCTTGTTTTTTTTGGTGGGTTGGATAAAAGTAATCTTAATTACAAAATGTCGATTACGGAAAGATTTGTGATAAATAAAACAGTTTGATCCGTTGATTGAGCAGTAAATACTAAAAGCTGTTAAAGTTATGTTTTTGATATATTTATTAACTAATCATATATATTTATTTGTTAGACTTATATTGTGTATTTTTATTCAATTTGTTTAAGTTTATCAAGTCAATCCCGTTATTTCCGAACATTTTTTTTGTTAATTGAATTTTGTAAATAAAATTATTTAAATAATTTGCAATGGTTATGTTTGTGTGAACCAAAGAGGCGTCAGACTGAGAATCTTATAAGGCAGCCCTTCGCTGTTATAAAAAGAACGCCTCAAGAGTTGTCAAGACTTTGTATGCCATATCGAAAAATCTTTGTATTAAAGAGTACACTTCTTCTTCTTCAATGGCACGACAACCCAAATCGGGCCTCGGGCTCCTGATTTTCAGGTTCCTTAACATATTCATTACTTATTGTGGGTTGAGGGTTGTTAGCTCTTCGCACAACCCTCTATCTGAGAATTTTTCATTTTCGTAGATTGACGTAACCAAGGTATATCCAAGCAGACAGTGTGCTGGAATTATGCGTTGACCGGGATTTAAACTCACGACCTTCGCATTGTAAGCCAACACGCTACCCACTAGGCTACACCCTAGCTTAAAGAGTACACTATGGTAGCTTTTATCGACATCAATACCAGAAACAATTATGGACACTCTTTCAATTCTGAAGGTGGACGCTTCGCTTGGTGTGCTGATAAATTTAATGTTAACATCAAGGATTATCAGCATAAAATTAAATCTGCAAGAATGTTTGTTATTAGTGGTACTCCAAAAGGCGGGGTGCTTTCTGCAGTTCTTTGGGACGTGGCGGTCAATGTACTAGTGCTAAAACTGGAAGAGGAAGGCTGTAAAGTGATTACTTACACGGCCGACGTTACTATAGACATCTCTGGTAAGCACCCGAGTACTCTGCACGAGGTTATGGAAAATGCCCTCTAAATACTCTCTATATGGACTCATAAATGCGGACTGGGAGTGAGCCCACATAGAACCAAGCTAGTCCTTTTCACAAGGAAACACAAAATTCCCCATGTTGAATCTCCTAACCTGGATGGTACCGGTCTTTGTTTTCACAGATAGAGCCAAATATCTGGATCTTATTTTGGATAGGAAACTGAGCTGGAAACCTAATATTCAGGAACGTGTAGATCTAGCTAATTTTGCGCTTTACTCTTGTAAGAAAGCAGAAAGCAGAAAGCCATAGGTAAGAAATGGGGAATGCAGGCCAAAGTAGTGAATTGGCTGTACGTTGCCGTCATCAGACCCATTTTGCTATATGATATATGGTGGAATGCTCTAAAGACAGAGACAACCCGCACTCTCTTCGGCAGAGAACAGCTTGTTTATGCGTAAATGGGGCTCTGAGAACAACCCCTTTCGCAGCATTGGAAGTATTGTTTCATCTGCTACCTCTCGACATTATTGGTAAACATATGGCTACAAGTGCAGTCGCTCGTCTCAAAAAAACTCATCAGTGGACCTGCATTCAAACTGGTCACTCCTTAATTCCTGAAGATTTTAAAAATGTAATCGAAAACACTGACTACAATCTTCCAAGTTTTGATTTTGATAACAATGTCCTCACTACATAGGTAGGGTGTAGCCTAGCGGGTAGTGTGCTGGTCTACAATGCCGAAGGTCGTGAGTTCAAATCCCGGTCGACGCATAATTCCAGCACACTGCCTGCTTGGGTATATACCTTGGTCACCTCAATCTACGAAAATGAAAAATTCGTAGATGGAGGGTTGTGCAAAGGTCTAACAACTCTCCCACAATAAATAATGAAAAAATGGTGTTGAAGGTCACGAGGCCAAGGCGCGATTTGGGCTGTAGTGCCTTTGTAGATGAGATGTCTTCACTGTCATCCCCTCGAGACAAGAGTGGGAGGCAGATAAAATACGGGAGGAAGATATTCTTCTATACTGATGGCTTCAAATCCAGAAGCAGGAAGATAAGTTTCTACGCATTACTTAACTTCAGTATATCTTTATCATTGTAGTGTATTCCAAGCAGAGATGATGACGATAAAAAAGTCTTGCTGAAGTGTAAAGTAGTATCTACTACGGATATTGGCATCTTTACTGCCAGGCCGCTATTAAATCCCTGGAACCATCTGTATCTAGAAGAACACTGCCTGATAGGGAGACATGCTCAGAGGCCTCCCATTTAATGATTCTTGCAGCTCCTGGAAAAATAAGCAAGAGGAAGAGACTATTCTTCATTTGTTGTGCAATTGTCCTGCTCATTCTAGGAGAATGAGACGCCACCTAGGCGCACACTTCTACGATAGTCTCGATAATATGGCAAATGCATAAGCCAGGAGCCTTCAACGCTTTATAGAAAGCTCCGGTTAGCTCATCGCGTATGAGTCTCTTCTGAGATCCTGTGGCATAATATCGGACCAGCCTATGGTCTATGTGTGCACGGACTAAAGTCTATGCAGCCTACCTACCTAACTATATTTGTGGAAAAAATTAAAAAAATGCAGAATCGTAAAATTTGTGATGCAGTTTTATTTCATTTCTCTTGTAAGGTGCTCGTACAAAATTTCAAGTTTGTAGCTTTTAATTTGTTGGTTGTTTGTTGATTTAGTGAAATTGGTCGAAATTATACTTTAGTGTGGGAGGGGGTAGAAGCGCAGGAGCGATCTCAAAACTTTTGACGCAGTTTTATTTCAACTATTTTTAAAAGTTTTTGTCCAAAATTTAAAATTGATAGCTTTTAATAGTTAGGTGGTAATGGTCGAAAAAATAATTTTGTAAAGAAGGGCGAAGAAGTTTTGAAGATATTCGACCAGTTAATATTTTATACTTTCAGGGATTTTTTTTTTAAATTTATTTCGCAAATTTTCAAGGTTCTAGCTTAAAATTTCATGTAAAAATGTTCAGTTTTTGTGTTTTTATACTCTAGATGAAATCTGAGAGTATATTGTGTTTGCCTTATCGTTTGTAACGCTAAGAAATAATGCTCGCACAGAGCCGCCAAGGGTACAGAAATTATTATTGTCGCTCAAAAACCTCGATTCCGAGTGACCGTCTGTCTGTCTGTCCGTCTGTCTACAGCATAACTCTCGAAAGCTTTGAGCTATAGTGCTAAAAATGTTGTGTTTCATTTTAGCAAAAAAGTAACTTTAAGTTCGTGAATGGGCTACATCCCCCTACTCCTTCTACTCCCTCCCATACAAATTTCATGAAATTTCGAAAAATTAAGAAATTAATTTTTCTTTAAAACTATTTAAGCTATCGACTTGAAATTTAGGTCAAAGTATTATGATATTGATGTCATTAATATCACAGAATTTTGATCCGATCCCATCACTCCTTCTACCCCTCCCATACAAATGGACAATTTTGAAAAATACATATTTTCGATTTTCATTGAAACTAGTAAAGCTGAAAAGATGAAATTTTGTCAGAATTAATTCTACTATAATTGCAATTTATTTTAAAAAACATAACAGGACTACGAATGGGCGTAAAGCCCAATCGTGCGATACTCTAGATGAATGAGACTTTTTATTATTTGAAGGAATTTTGTAGGGGAAGTGGTAGAGGGGGTGACGACATCGAACTAATTTTTTCACATCACTCTAAGGTTGCTATCAAAATGTTTTATATAAAATTTAGGATTCAAAAATTTAATCGGTACTGAGAAATTTAGTGTATTGGATTTAGTGAAATTGTGCAGTTTGTATGGGAGGTGGTAGAAGGAGTGTGAATTTATTAATGACGTTTTTAGAAATAACTATAAACATCATTTAATTCACACATTTTAAACTGCAGATCAGTAACATTCATACTTTTCAGGAAAATCGACTTTTTGTCAAGTTGTTGAATTGTGTCAAATTGTATGGGAGGGGGTAGAATGAGTGAAGCTAATCGCCTAATTTCTTTTTGGTCTTACTAATAATTCTAAATAATTATTTAGTGCATAATCTCAGCTCGATATTTTTCATACGTACTGAGTAAATTTATTTAGAGTATTTCATAAAAAAGTGCAGATTGTATGGGAGGTGGTGGAGGGAAGGGGAGGACTCAACTAATTTTTATACAGCAGATTGAAATTATTATAAAAGTAATATATTCCAAATTTCAGATCAATAGCTTTCATGCTTTTTGAAAAAATCCGTTTACTGTCGAATTGCGAAATTGTGTCATTTTGTATGGGAGGGGGTAGAAGGGGTGAAATTAAATGTCTAATTTTTTTTGGTCTTACTTATAATTCCAAATAATATTTAGTGCAAAATTTCAGCTTGCTAAATTTTATATGCACTGAGTAAATTGGCTTAGAGTATTTCATGAAAAAGTACAGTTTGTATGGGAGGTGGTAGAAGGAGGGAGAGGACACGAATAATTTTTACATGGTAGATTGATATCATCATAAAAGTAATATATCCCAAATTTGAGACCAATAGCTTTTATACTTTTCGAGCGAATCCGTTTATTGTCAAATTGCGCAGTTGTGTCATTTTGTATGGGAGGGGGTAGAAGGGGTGGAGCGATTTGGCGCGTTCACGAACTTGTCCTTACTTTTTTGTCAAAAACGATGTGTACAAAATTTGAACTTTCTAGATCAACGCGTTCTCAAGCTAGAGAGGACATGGACGGACGGACAGACGGACGGACGGACAGACGGACATCCGGTTTTGAGATTTTTTAGTGATTATATTAACTTTTGTAACATTCATTTTTTTCTCCGAGCCTTATTTCTTGGCGTTACAAACTTTGTGGCAAACTTATAATACTCTCAGATTTCATCTAGAGTATAATAATTATCAACTCCACCTCACTCCTTCTAATTTTGGAAATTTAAATTAAATTATTTTTCTTCGAAACTGTTAAAGCTATCAACTTGTTATTTTGTATAAAGTATACAAATAAAAATATTAATAATGCAAAAAAAATTGTTTTGATCCGTATACTCCTTCTACCCCTTCCCATACAAATGCATAATTTTTGTTAAATGCATTTTATCGATTTCCATTAAAACTAGAAAAAGTACAAACTTCAAATTTTGCCAGAATTTGTTTCTTAACAGTTGAAATAAGTGTTAGAAAAAATTATCAGCTCCACTTCACTCCTTCTATCACCTTCCACACAAATATCTGTATTATAAATTCAAGAAAAGCATTTCTCCTTCAAGTATACGAGGGATATCGCCTTTGAAATTTAATTAAAGCATGGTAATAAGGATGATGATAAGTAGTTTCAAAATCATCTTAAACGCTCCACTTCCTCTGCCACCTTTAAAAATAATGAAAACTAAAAACTTTAAATTCAGCAAAAAACATTTTGCATGCCATGTTTGGTGTCATATACGAAAAATGCAAACCTCCTCCTCTACTTCTACCACCTCCCAAGCAAAATTCTGTATTCACTATTCGAAAGAATTTGAGACGACATACTTTCCGGTATATTAAAGTCATTTCCATCTCATCTAGAGTATCATATGATTGGGCTTTAATTAAAAACTATGTAGTTCTGCAATCTGAATTTCAATTTGATATCTGTACTCAGTTTTGAGATATAACGGTCTCAAATTTTGGAAAGTGTTTTTGAAATGGTCCTCATTTTCACCCACTTATGTCCAAATGTTATATATTTTCTCGTATTTTGCTAGTATAGCTTAATATGGGTTCTCAGTTTCAATTACTTAACTTAAGAAATAGTAGAGATATTGATTTTTAAGTGTTTTTTTAGTACGGCAGACGGCGTACAGACAGACGGATTTTTTTTCGGATAGGGTGAGACTTGGACTACAAGGGGATGGTTAAATATTCTGTAGTCGCATTTCTGTAGGGTAGCCATTGGAACGTGGCTCTTGTGAGCAGGTGCGTTGTCGTGTAAAAGCAGCACAACTCGATTCCACTTTCCTTTTCTTTTTTCTTTGATGGGATTTCTTTATTTTTTGTAGAAGGTTTTCATAGTATCCCCCTGTGATATTTGTCCTTTTTCTTTATAGTTGATCATCAAAACCCTCTCTGAATCCCAAAAAACAGTAGCCATTATTTTTCTTGCGGATTGTGAGACCTTAAACTTCTTGCGGGGTGAATCGCCTTTTAGAACCACTGCATTGACTACTGCTTTGATTCAGTCTCATAATGATGAGCCCACGTTTCGTATCCAGTAACAATTCGGGTCGAAATTTCATCCCTGTTCTCGCTACAGATATCCAAAAACTCGCGTAAAAACTCAACGCACTGCATTTTTTGAGTCGGTGAGAGCATTCTCGGTACCCATCTTGCGCTGACTTTAGACATGCCGAGATGATATTCAAAATGGTTGTATCTGATACTCCAACCATTTCTGCGATTTGTTTCTTCTTGAAACGAGCATCTTCGAGAACAAGTTTCTCCAGTTTTTCGGCGATTTTTGAGAAAGTGGCCTCAATCGGCTGGCCCAAGTGTTTATCATCTTCAAATGACTCTCTGCCTTGCCTGAATAAACTATTTCACCTGTAAATCATCGCTTTTCCAGGGCAAGAGTCTTCGTAAACAGTTGACATTTTTTCTCAAATGATTTGTGGCATTTTTCCTTGCTTGGTAAGGAATTTTATGACAGTAAGATACTCAATTTTGTCCATAGTTAGCATTTTCTTTCCAATTGACTTGTGAATTTGGCGATAACTAAAATGTCAGTGATTTGATTTGACAGAAACTTTGCATTTATTCCTGTATTGAGTGTTAGAATACCTTCAGGTAAAAATATTTCCCCCGTTCCTTGTCCATCCCCTTCATTCCGCGAAATTTTTGACCTCCTCTCGTAGAGCGAGGTGGCAGCGAATAGAAGCTACGTTTAAGGAAGAAAATTAAACTATATTATGAGGAGTTAAGTAGGACAATGAATTCGATTAAGAACGGTAAGGAATGGTGGCATTTTGTAAATAAGTTGAAAATTCAGAATTGTCAGATAGGAAGCTCTCTAACGGCTTGTGATTATGCTGCTTAGTTTGCAAGTTTTTTAAACCCGCCGCTTTGTGCGCCGGTGATGCATTACGTGGAGCCTTATATTGAGGATCCTGGTTTGGATAAGGAAATATTACTTGAAGACGTAAAATGGGGTGTTGTCTAAGGTAAAGTTAAATAAGGCGCGAGGAGAGGACATGTACATAAATTCTCCTGAATGCTTCATGGAAATGCTTGCAGTTGTATATAACAATATGCTTCAAAGTGGAAAAATAGAAGAATTAGTTTAGCAGAAAATAATAAATCGTCTACATGAATACTCAGTGGAATTTTGGAAAAATTCATATACCTACATACTTAGGAGTTATTCTCCTGGTTATCGTTTAAGCAGCATCTAACAGATAGGGAGAAGAAAGCCAAAATCAGCATGAATACTATTTGGAGTAGTCGCATAGCAAAAAAAGATATTATGTTTTCTGTAAAGTACGATTTATTTCTAGCTGTGTCTAGATCAATATTTTGCTATGTGTGTCAGGTGTGGAGTTCTCCTATTTTAACGATACGAATAAGGTATTTTATAAAGCGTTTATTTGGCTTTCGAGTTTAGACACCAAATTATATGTTAAATCTAGAAACTGGTCTACCACAAATGCATGTATACTCCTTAGAACTACACTAAATCTTATTTCCGACATCCATTTATCGTTGTAAGAAAAATTGTCGAAAAAAAAAGTTATTTTGGTATACAGAACTATCCCAGTTATGCGAAACTCTTGGGTTCACATTAAGAAATGACATTATAAATGCAGATTATTGGAAGAATCTATACATATAAATATTATTGTAGTGTCTGTCTGTTATTTGTTTAGAAATGGCTATAAGTTAGTTTTTTACTTTATTTTAGCAATAACACGCGTTTTTAAAATTCTTCTCTGTCTGTCCGTCTGTCTGTTTATCTGTCCGGCTTTCATGCAAAAACAGCTGAACCGGTTGTAACGAAACTTTCACAGTTTATTAGGTATGCCCCGAGATGTAATCTGGTTTTGGTTTTATGTCATCCCCTCACGCCTTCTACCCCCTCTCATACAAAGTGACACATTTTCAAAAATATATACTTAATAATCGTTTTTTTTTCGAAACTATAAGAAGTATTAATTTGAAGCTTAAAATATATTAATTTTATTACAAATGCAATCTTTTAGTTTACAAATAATTTGAATCCCCCGCTCCTTCTACCACTTCCCATGCAAACTACACTTTTTCATTAAATACTTTACACCAATTTTCTCAGTACGTATAACTTCCATCCAGCTAAAATTGTACCAAATCCTTAATTAGCATTATTATAAATATCGGGAAAAAATTAATCGATTAGCTTCACTCCTTCTATCCCCTCCCGTACAATGTGCCACGATTCCACGACTTTTCAAAAATTCCATTTTCTTGGAAAGTGTGAATGTTACTGATCTGAAATTTAAAATATATCAACTGCATGATGATTGTAGTAGTTTTTCAAAAAACTACTAAGAACCTCTCACTCCCTCCACCACCTCCCATACAAACTGAACTTCTTCATGAAATACTCTACACCAGTTTTCTCAATACGTATAACTTTCATCGAGCTAAAATTTTATATCAAAAAATTAACCGAATAGCTTCACTCCTTCTACCCCCTCCTATACAATGCGACACAATTCCACAACTCTGCAGAAATACGATTTTCCTCAAAAGTGTGAACGTTACTGATCTAATGTTTAAAATATATCAATTTCATTATGATTATAGTTGATTGTCGAAAAATCACCAAAAAACCCAACACTCCTTCTACCACCTCCCATACAAATTGCAAAATTTCATTAAATTCAATGCAATAAGTTTCACAGAACTTATTCAATTTTTTAATCTTAAATTTAGTACAAAACATTTTTATAGCTATTCTTTCATGATGTGAAATAAATTAGTGCAGTACTGCCACCCTTTCTTCTACTTCTTATTCTACAATGGCGCTACAGCTCAAATCGGACCTTGGCCTCCTGATATTCAGGTTCCTTAACATTTTTCATTACTTATTGTGGAAGGGTTGTTAGCCCTTCGCACAACCCTCTTTCTACGAATTTTTTTCATTTTCGTAGATTGAGGTGACCAAGGTATATCCAAGCAGGCAATGTGCTGGAATTATGTATTGCGCCGACCGGGATTTGAACTCACGACCTTCGCATTACAAGACCAACACGCTACCTACTAGGCTGCACCCTAGCTGTCACCCTTTCTACCACTCCCTATACAAAATTTCTTAGCATCACAAAAATTTCGATTCCATCTATAGTATCGTATGATTGGGCTTTACGCACAATCGTAGTCCTGTTATGGTTTTAAGCTTAACGTTATTTGATTTGGTATTTTTCTTTAATTAACACAACCTACAACTATTCACATGTCCTTAACGCTCCTCAATACGTATATGATCTCAAATCACGGGACTGATTTGATCACGAGCCTGTCCTATACAAATGCCAGTATCGTGGTTTCATTCTTAATAATTTATGGTTCTGATTCCAACAAGATACAAACCATTGTGTTTAAAGAGTCATTAAACTAAACAGATTATATATCTCACATAATGTACATATTACCAACTACATTCTCAAAAATTGCTTATTTTGCGAATTTTCCGCGGATAAAGTCGCGGACAATCGTTAGTATTAAGAATAAAATTCTGAAGGGGTTGAGAATTGCGCAAGTAATAAAAGCTCGCATGGAGTTTACAGTTAACACAATCATAATATTGGTTATTTATATTTTTCTGACACTATAGGTATAAGCGATTACATATGTAGCATGGCTTTTTAATTATTCCGAATTCCGCAATGCAAATTGTTCATTATTATCATTATTTTTATTCTTTTTTTGTTTTCTTCGCCTTTTTTTTAAATTTTGATGGAGTAAAGCTTACTCAAACAGACGACGAAAGTCATTGTTTAATCTTTTGTAAGTTTTCCAAATTACTTTTTATCTCTTTTGTAAAAGTGCTATACTGTGAAATTTTTGAATAATTTGGTTAAATAAACAAAATATCTATCTATTTATCTATTTTATCATTTCCCATCTCCTTTCCCTTGCGGCTTAAAAAAAATAATAATATTAATAACAATAAAATCACGATGGTTGAGCACTTCTAAAGTGGTGTAACTCTTTAACTACAAATACACCACTGAAAAACCCTCCCTCAAGACAAACCGCAAAATGTACTATAGCTTCTATTTTACTTTATTATTTTACTAATGAAGTATTGTGATCGACAAAAGAAAAAAAAAAATTTGCTACCCTGAAATTTCGTTTTTTCGCGTTTCATGACTAAATTAGCCTAAAAATGCAAAAAAAAATCCGTCCCGCCGTACGCCGTACATATGGACTTATATCTCCGAGACCGTTAAAGGTAGAATGTTCGTTTTTGGGTGGATTGGGTAATTAAGCTCTATTTTCTAAATTTTGGGGGTATTAGGTGGAAGCGAGAGGCTCCACGACGAATGCAGATAGGAAGTTGAAAATCAGTAGAGATATAGAGAGGGTTAAAAAATAATTTGATTTTTTTTATCCATTGGCGTCCGAAAAGAGGGGGCTAAAAACAAATTGTCGGCCGAATTTGTTTTTCAAATGATTATATCTTCGAAATTACTTATTGTAAAAAATTCATATTTTGGGACCATTAAGGTGGCAAATATGTAGCTCCACCGGAATCAGCTTAGAGAGTGGCTAATTATTGGAAGGCGGAGGGTCAGGGAGGGTGCAAAGAAAAACACTTGAAAATTAATATCTCAACCATCTCTTAAGCTATTTAATTGAAACTTGAAACATATATTAAGCTAAACTAGAAAAATACGAAAAAATATAACATGTTGAAATAATAGTAGTGGGGGGGAAATGGGGAGCATTTCAAAAATGGCGCACTTTTGAAAATTACAAATTGTTATATCTCAAAATTAAGTACAAACATAACAGGGCTACGATTGCGCGTAAAGCGCAATCTTACGATACTCTAGATGAAATAGAATTTATTGTGATCCCAAGAAATTTTGTATGGGAAGTGTTAGAAGAGATGATAGCATTGAACTAATTTTTCCCCATCATGCTAAATTAGCTACAAAAATGTTTTATACAAAATGCTTACTCCAAAAATTGAATGGGAACTGAGAAAATTAGTGTGTTAGATTTAGTGAAAATGTGCAGTTTGTATGGGAGGTGGTAGAAAGAGTGGGGGAATTCTAGTGATTTTTTCAGAAATAACTAGGAATATTATAAAATTGACTTCCCTTAAATTTCAGACTAGTTCAAACTTTTCAAGAAAATCGATTTTTTGTAAAGTTGTGAAACTGTGTCATATTGTATGGGAGGGGGTAGAAGCAGTGCAGCTAATCAAATATTTTTTTCTGATCTTAGTGATAATACTAATTAAGTATTTATTACAAAATATGAGCTCAATAAATATTATATGTTCTGAGAAAATCGTCTTAGAGCATTTCATGAAAAAGTAATGTTTGTATGGGAGGGGGTGGAAGGAGAGGAAGGACGCAAATAATTTTTCTACTGTGCATTTAAATTATTATGAAAGTAATATATCCCAAAATTCAGATTAATAGCTTTTATACTTTTCGAGTAAATCCATTTAATATCAAATTGCGAAATTATGTCATTTTGTATGGGAGGGGGCAGAAGGGGTGAAGCTAATCGTCTATTTTTTTTGGCCTTACTAACAATTTTAAATAAATATTTGGTGCACAATTTCAGACCGGTTAATATTACACGCACTGAGTAAATTTGCTTAAAGTAATTCATGACAAGTACAGTTTGTATGGGAGGTGGTAGAAGGAGGGGAAGGACACGCATAATTTTTATACGGTAGATTGATATTATATATTCCAAAATTTCAGACCAATAGCTTTTATACTTTTCAAGCAAATCCGTTTATTGTCAAATTGCGCAATTGTGTCATTTCGTTTGGGAGGGGGTAGAAGGGATGAAGCTAATCGTCTAATTTTTTTTGACCTTACTAACATTTTAAAATAAATATTTGGTGCACAATTTCAGCCCCGTAAATTTTATACGCACTGAGTAAATTGGCTTAGGGTAATTCATGACAAGTACAGTTTGTATGGGAGGTGGTAGAAGGAGGGGGAGGCCACGCATAATTTTTTTACGGTACATTGATTTTATCATAAAAATAAAATACTCAATTTCAGGCCAATAGCTTTTATCCTTTTTGAGCAAATCCGTTTATTGTCAAATTGCGCAATTGTGTCATTTTGTATGGGAGGGGTGAAGCGATTTGGCCCGTTCACGAACTTGACCTTACTTTTTTGTCAAAAACGCCGTGTACAAAATTTGAGCTTTCTAGCTCAACGCGTTCTCAAGCTAGAGAGCGAACGGACGGACGGACGGACAGACGGACGGATGGACATCCGGTTTTGAGATTTTTGAGTGATAATATGAACTTCTGTATCATTAATTTTTTTCTCCGAGCCTTATTTCTTGGCGTTACAAACTTTAGAGCAAACTTATAATACTCTCAGATTTGCAGAGTATAAATATCAAATCGAAAATTTGTCAGATTGTGGAGCTATATAGTCGCTAATTTTGGTAAAAATTTTAAGTTTAGAGGTGTAGGGCTCTGGTGAAAGACATAAAGTTTAAATGTGGCATGTGAATACATCTATTTGATATACATAGAAAAATAATAATAACTTGTTCCATAATTGTTATAAACCGACCCCCCGGTCTAACGTGCACAAGGTGTTTCAAGTGCATTGAAAAAAATACATAAACTGAAAATTTTTGAGTGAAATTTTAAGGTAGAAACTTGAAAATTTGGGAAATGCATTCAAAAAAAATCCCGAAATATACGAAATATTAATTGGTTGAAAATCTTTAAAATTTCTACCCCCTCACATACAAAATTATTTTTTCGACTATTTTCAAGAAATCAATTATCACCTAACCAGTAAAAGCTATCAATTTGAAATTTTCCATAAAAACTTTTAAAAATAGTAGAAATAAAATTGCGTTAAAAGTTTTCAGATCGCGTTTGCCCTTCTACCCCCTCCCATACAAAAGTATGATTTCGACCAATTTCATTAAATCAATTAATAACCAACAAACTAAAAGCTACGAACTTCAAGTTTTGTAGAAGCACCTTACAAGAGAAACGAAATAAAACTACATATCAAATTTTACGATACCCCTACCTTCTCTACCCCTTACCATACAAATGTTCGGTTTCGTGAATGTAAAATACAGCGAATTTTATGAAAATTGTATGCAACTTCGTCTATGAAACACATTCTATACAGAGAATATTGGACGTGATTTATTCAATCAATTACTATTATCTGTTAACATCCACCCACTCTTACTATTACCACTCCTCCTCCCCTCATAGAAACCCAAACTTGCAGAAACGAATGAAATATTTTTATATTGACAACAGCCCTGCCCAGGAAATCATCTTCACTTAGTCTTCCCTAACCACTCTAACCTGCATATTGACTTTCCATTCATCCCCAACTCGTCCCAAGAATAATAAAGTTTCGCCCGACTTGTTGGCAGTTTATTTTATTATAGCAAGCCTAATTTGTTCGTGGCAGCTATTTTGAATTGTATCCTTCTTAGGCCTCCAAATATTTTTATTCGAATTCAAAGCAATACTATTAGAAAAGTTAAAACGAAAATAGTTAAATTTTTATTAACATTCCATCTAGAAAACATTTTTAACTAAATCCTTACTTGATAAAACATTGCAAATTATTTACAGCTAAATTTTGTGATAATAAAAATATATAATAATAATATATAGTTATACATGTAGCTATTTTCATTGTATATAGAGCATAGTAAATCATTTACATTTATATATTTTTAAATCTTGTTATTGAAAAATAAAGCAATCTACCAAAGACTTTTGATGTTTTGATTTTAGCACTTAAATTTTGTGAATCATAGTTTTTAGTTTTAGTTAGTTTTTGTTTTAGTTTTTACTTTTTCTTAATTCGATATATCCTAAAAATATGGTTTTTATTCTTATAATTCGGTAAATATATAATTTAGTTTTCTGTAATTTTATTAATTAAGCCTGTATTTTTTATTTAGTCAAACTAAATAGAATTATGCACAATATATTTGCTTAATATTTTATAATATATTTAGAATTTGTTTTTCCCTAGTTTTCATTTCTATAATAAATTTTTTATTAGATTTTGCAAATAAATATTTAGTTGGGCTTGATGATATTGAATTTTCCTAATTTATTTAATTTCTAGATTACTTTATTAATTTTTTTTATTAACTCATTTGTATTTATTCGCATTTATTCAATGTTAACTGCTACTGTGGTGTTCTGAAGCAAACTTTTTTTCGAAATGTTGCTCATTTTTTTTTGAAAATATAATAAAATAGTTTCTAGTTCATTAGTAAATATATTTTTGTACATTAAATAGCTTCAAATAATGGTGGATATTTAAATATATGTGTTTTATATCTTTGAGAAAAAAAGAAATTTCGAATTAAATAACCCAAAAAAAAAAGACATTTTAATAGATAACAGTAAAAGGTGTTGATAAATTATGAATTAAATTTAATATCTGAAATGAGTTCAGTTAATAGTTTTAAATTAATTTAATTTACATATTCTTAGTCATTTCGAGCTGAAATTTCGAATTGTTAGTGATTTTTCTACTTTCCCATCTACAAAGAAACTTCAGAGCGGTATACGCTTTAGAGTAAATCACCCACACATGGAGAAAGGCAAAGGTGGCCTTAGAAGGTTGAACATTTGGGGATAATATTAGACTAAATACTTTTATTAAGCTAATACTTGTTGACAGTTATAGTGGAAACATCCACAGCTCTATTTACATGTAGACAAACCGTGGACAAAACTTGCGACATGAAGCCTATGAACATTCTATAGGGACTAGTGACGGCAAGTTTCGTTACTTTTCGGTAACTGTAACTATTCGTTATTTTAAGGGTACATTTTTTTCGTTACTAGGTACTCGTTTATTTGAAATTACTGCCATATCATATTGCAGGGATGGGTATGCTACTTTTGCAAATCAAAAATTCAAATAGATGAAATTGCCTCAATTACCCCATGCACTAAGTATATGCTACAAGAAATCGCTTGTGAACTTCTCTTGATTTCGTTGACCTAGTACACGTATCAATGATGCCAAGTTCGATTTTTTAATTATCCCTCTTTTAAGGAGAAAATCACTTCAAACCTTTCCAATATTTCACAAGTTTATCTTATCCAATAAATTTTTCTTCAAAATAATAAAATAAAACGATAATATGAAGGAAATTTCCTCAAATTGATAAAAAAAATCCTTTTATCATCCCAAACATTAAAAAATTCTACAATCTGTTATCACTGATCCTACAGCCTTAACACTAGTAACGACTGCCTGCCCTGCCACTCGAGCCATGCGCCACAACTCTAATCGATGACATTCTTGGTGTTGAAAGGAACGAAACGAAAAAAAAACAAATAATTTTCTCAGTAGACTTTGCTGAAAGGTATTCCTTCTCGTTTTTGTTTTGGAATGGCGATACGGCGTTATGCATTATCCTGTGATGTAACGAAAAATGTATCTAAACGTTACTTTCGGTGTAGGTACTTTTTTTTGTATGTGGAACGAATACTCGGGTAACGAAACACTTAAACACTACTTAAGTAACGAATATAAATCTGCTTCGGTATTCGTTACTTCGGATTTCGGTCGGTAACGAGTACTCGTGCAACGAATAGTTACTTTTTTGACATTACTAATGGTGGTGATCGTGTGTATGAAAACGACACAAAATCAAGATGGACAACATGTGTTAACATTACAGGAGCTATGAGATCATATCCTTTAGCAGCAATGGCGATTCTCCAGATCCTGGCGACGCTGCACATCTTCTTCAAATCAGAGAGAAATTTGTCCATGATGAGAAAAGTACTTAATAAGAACACGGCGATGGAAATAAAAGGAAAAATCGATATATCGAGGCTGACAAATATTACTCAATTAGATTTGCTGCGCCAACCTGTTCAGATCTATCCTCTGTGGTAGATAAAAAAAAACCCCACCGAAATTCAAAGCAGACTATTTTGTATGGTACACCGATGGATCAAAGACGGTCAAACCTAACCGTATTCCAAGTGGAAATAAACGCCATATCTGTGCAGACAATATTCTCGAAAGGAACTTCTCAAATAAGAAAATAGCCATTCTTACAGCGCAAGAGCCTTAGAATAGAAAATAACAAACGCGACAAAAATGTCAAGTACATAATAACAGTATACTATGTAACTAGGACTCCGCCATAGACGGTCCCAAGCCCAGTTTGAGAAAGGAGGAGGGAACATGGAGTTAACCTGAATGGCCAGTAACTCCAGTGCGTCTCAGGAAGTAGGCAGAAAGTATGACATAGTTGGACTTGCAGCATAGCTGTAAGAACTCCAGCATGTCAAATTTAGCTCAAAACTCCCACCCTTTTTCTACTAGGGTGTAATAAATAAGTAGGACCGGTCCACCAGGTCGGGGGTTGGGCGAGGCGCCGACAAGACATCACCGGAAAAAAAAACACTGTCCCGAAACCTGAAGAACAGCCTCGGAAAGGATGGACTCAACGGCAACGACCCCGCAAACGAAAAATGGACTACTCTATTGGATCTTGAAATGTTCGATCCTTATTTAGGACAGGAGCTCTGAAAGAGTTCCTCGAAGAAATGGCAAAACACAACATCAACATAACTGCCATCCAAGAAACGAAATGGCTCGGTAGCGATATTATGGACATGAGATCACACACAATCTATTCAAGTGGAAAATTGTCGGGAAGCAGAGAGTTTGGAGTCGCTTTTGTCGTTGACAAAAAATTTAAACAGCAGGTCACGAGCTTCAGACCAGTAAGTGAAAGATTGTGTGCAATCCGAATAAAGACTAAATTTTTCAACACTTGGTTGATCAACGTTCACGCACCAACAGAAGACAAGGACGATATAACTAAAGACGAATTTTATGCCACCCTAGAGACAACCCATGATTCACTGCCCTCGAATGACCTAAAAATTGTCTTAGGGGATTTTAATGCAAAAGTCGGAAAAGAGGAGGCTCATAGAGGAACAACAGGAGGGCACAGTCTCCATGACATAACCAACGACAAAGGCCAACGTCTTATTGATTTCGCAAGCAGCAAAAATATCAGAGTAAGCTCTACGTGCTTCCCACATCGCGATATTCACAAACGAACGTGGGCATCACCAGATGGTCACACCTTCAACCAAATAGACCACGTTCTAATTGAGAAAAGGGCTGCTTCCAGCATACTTGACGTACGAACTCTCCGCGGTGCGAATTGTGACTCTGATCACTATCTAGTCAGAGCTTAGTATCGATGCAAAATAGCTTGTCGTGGATATTCGAAAACGAGTAGAGCTCGCAAATTCAATGTCGACAAGCTTAACGACGAAACGGTTACATGTTAGCATGTAATAAACACCTGACACCAATATACGAAAATATCCAAAATATGCCAGTGGAGAATGCGTGGCTGAAAATACGAGACGGCATCAAATCCTCCGCGGAAGAGGTATTAGGATCTCAAGCACGGAGAAAAAATAATGATTGGTTCGACCAAGAGTGTCGCACTGCAATAGACAGAAAGAACGAAGCTTACAAAATTTTTACTGAACGACCAACACGAGCCAAAAAAGAAGGATACGACGAGATTGGGCGATATGCAAAAAAGACCTGCAGGCGAAAACAAAGGAAGTGCCATAATGACAAGATACAAAAAATGGACGACGATATGAGACAAAATAAAACGCTGGACGCATACGCAATAGTAAAAGATCTAAAAAAGGGATATAAAACCAGTCTCTGCAAAGAGAGGGCAACATCATCAGCGACGCACAAGAAATCAAAAGGAGATGGGCTTCTTACTTTGAACATCTTCTGAATCCCATCCCAGTAGCACCGATAACGACAGACAACATTTCAATTGAAGCCTCAACTGACGAAGATGAACCATCATCGACACCACCCACGCTTTACCTTTAAGAACACGTTTGGCGATTCTTCTGCCTTCGATTCGCTCTTCATGGCCAGCCCACTGCAGTTTACGTAGGTTGATGAACGTTAAAGCTTCTGGCTCGTCGTAGAGTCGATACAACTCGTGGTTGTATGTTATTCGCCATTCCGTTCCTTCTTTCACAGGTCCCAAAATTCTTCGGAGGACCTGTCTTTCAAATGCGTTAACTGTCATAATAGAGCACAAGGCGTATAATAGTTTTATATATCCGCAGCTTATTGTTCCTGTGCACTTTCTTGGATTGCATTATAGGAAGTACCGAATAATATGTCTTATTTGCAAGTATTATCCGTCGTTTGATTTCGTCTGTTTCATTACCGTCCATTGTTAGATTAGCCCCAAGATATATGAAGTTGTCCACACTCTCCAAATTATATTCCGTAATTGTTATGTTTTGTCTGATAGGCGTTCTCCTTCTGTTACATGCTTGGTCTTTGCTAATTCTCTTTAAATCAATGACCTGTTTTTTTTCAAGGTTTATCTTCCATGTCAAGCTTACAATTTATTTAGCAGTGGCGTGGCGTCCATTGAAGCAATACTTCCCTTACGTTTTGCCGTTTATTCAGTTTAGAAAATCTAAACTGGAATCAGCACGGATATGAAAATTTATTTAAAAATTTCTTTAAAAGAAGCGTGCATTATTTTCGTTTACCATTGTTTACAGTATTCACGTGATCACGACAGCTTTTTTTTCTCACGCTTTTTCTGACAAACGAAATTTGAAAGCCTGCCACAGGGAAAAAATGCGATTTTAATTAATAAGAGACCCCGAAGGTAATTGGATCTCGGATAGCAAAGACATAGCCACAGCATTCGCCCAACACTTTGCAAAAGTATTCACTCCAAACTCAACCCTTCACACTAATCTGAATACCACCCCCCTCCCCCATACCCCAAGTTCAAGACCAATGAAATTCACGCTACCAGCTCTAGTCAGAAAGATAAATGAATGCAATCCAAAAAAATCCCCAGGCCACGAGTATATCACCGGAAAAATGCTAAAAGAACTACCCACCTGCGGCAAGCTGGTGATCCTCTTCATCTTCAACTCCATGCTACGACTGGGTTACTACCCGAAAGCTTGGAAAGAAGCCCAAATCATCGTTATCCCTAAACCTGGTAAAGACAAAACCAAAATCGACTCATATCGCCCGATCAGCCTGTTACCAATATTATCAAAAATTTTCGAAAGACTCCTTCTGGACAAGATGCTCCCAGTGCTAACTCGCAGCAAGCTGATTCCAGATCACCAATTTGGCTTTAGAAATGGCCATAGCACCATTGAGCAAGTCCACCGTCTAGTGAACAAAATCAAACAAGCCCTAGAAAACAAAAACTATTGCGTCGGTCTTTTCCTGGACGTAGCCCAAGCTTTCGACAAAGTTTGGCACGAAGGACTAAATTACAAAATCTCAACAAACCTTCCCTCGAAATTCCACAAATTTCTCTGCAACTACCTAGACAAACGATCATTTAGAGTCTTAACAAAAGACTCCACTAGCCCCAACTTCAGAATTAATGCCGGCGTATCCCAAGGGAGCGTCCTAGGTCCCGTCCTATATCTCTTATATACAGCCGACCTTCCTACAGACCAAAACTTTTTAACATCAACTTTTGCGGACGACACCGCCGTCTTGTACTCCAACAAAAACCCCTTCATTGCATCTAGAGAACTCCAATCCCACACCAATAAAATAATGGAATGGGCTGATAAATGGAAAATCAAAATCAACGAATCACAAACGGTCCAGGTAACCTTCACCCTTCGGAAAAACACATGCCCCCCAATAACAATGAGAGGGAAACCAATCCCCCTTGCCGACAAAACAAAATACTTAGGAATACACTTGGACCGAAGGCTAACCTGTAAATCTCATATCGAAAAAAATAGAGAACAGATAAAACTGGAATTCAAAAAACTTTATTGGCTTCTTTACAAAAAATCCAGGATAAACCTGAACACTAAAGTCCTAATATTTTCCTGTTAAGACCCCCTATCGGAGCGTAGGACAGAAACAACTCTCTTCCACAAGACGCGATCCTGAGCATCGGCCTTAATCTGTTGCCAGAACTTGTTTATTCCTCTGGCCTCCTGCTCAACTGCTCGGTTCCATGTGTTACATGGTCGACCAACCCGACGTCTTCCTTGAGAATTATAATCCAGAGCCTGTTTGGCGATATTTCGCTCTGGTTTCCTCAAAGTATGACCGATCCACTGCCACTTCCGCCTTTGAATCTTAATACCTATTTTAGCCTGGTGGTTGTACTCCAAAGATCGTCGTTGGAGATCACTTCTGGCCAGAATATTCCTAAAATGCGTCAGAGGCATTGGTTCACGAAAGTCAGTAGTTTCTTGTTAAGTCGAACGGTCACTTTCCACGTAGTACAGCCATATAACAACACGGATTTGGCGCATGCGTCAAAAACTCGCAGCTTCGTGCGAAGGGAGATCTCTCTTAACCTGCAGAAAGGAGAAAGGATACCGAAAGGCCTGACGAGCTTCGAAGCCAAGCCATGACGAGCTTGAGCTGCGAAGGCCTGACGAGCTTCACAACATAATATCGGTTGTCATTATTTTTTTGCACGGTTTTCGAAACGGCTTTTTAAAATTCTGGAACACATCTTCAATTGTATTATGAGTGGCATTTCTGTTTTTACACGGTTTTCATTGGAACGTATCAACCGTGCAAAAAAAGAGTTGGGTGTATAAACAAATGAAATGTTGGTTCATTGTACTGGAGCTATTGATCGTAATCGCAGTTAAGTGTTAAATAACTAGCAATAGCCCTGTCCTAGAACTCGCATTCACTTAGTCCTCCCTATCCACTGCAACCTACATATTGACTTCCCAAGCATCATCAACTTGCACCAAGAATAATAAAGTTGCGCCCGACACATATTTTAGTAATTTTTCGAAACCTCTCATATCATAGTCGACACCTTTTCAAATTATTTTTTGACGCCTTACGAATTCATCATTCCTGGAGTGATGAGGTTAGTGCTTTTCTTTTTAAAACATTTTTATATCGAGGTCAATTAGTTTTTAAAAATTTTATGTAGTGTTTACTATGAACTGCAGATACTTTTTCACGTAAAAGCCTTTCCTAGAAAATTATACTTTCTAAATTTCACTTCAAACTACTGGTTTTGTCTCAGTCGAACCAATGGAAAAAGCCACTAGTGTTCAATGGAATAACTACATATAAGTTGGTCAAGATCTTTCGCTGAGCTTAGATGGTAACAAAATTAATGAAATAAAGGATACGTATTGTATTTTGTTTGAGAAATAAAAGTTTTTTGTGTGGCTCTACTCTACTTAATTTTTTTGATTTGATACCTTGAAAATTTAAAAACAAATTACTAGTTTTTCTCTATTAGGGCTCTGTAACTTCATATAAGTTTATTTCGCTTGGAAGAACAATAACTTTTATAGTCTTAAACCCAAAAAAAAACCAATGGAACGCGAATATGAAGTAAGTTCATATAATGAGATTGTGTACAGCAGCTATCCGTACAGCTGCTTGAGATTGTGTACAGCAGCTATCCGACGACCACAAATTCTTCAAATGAAGCGCAAGCTTAATGTGGATAAACTCAGAGATCCCAACAAAAAACTCGAATACACCACCATTCTACGCGAAAAGTCATCCACATTGGGTGAACATGAAATGCGCACACTGGACGCCAATTGGGAGGCAACCAGAAACACTTTTCTAACTAGTGCTGAAGAATCTGTGGGATATGCGCAAAGCGGTGAGAAACCCTGGATGTCGCAAGACACATGGGACAAGGTTGACAATCGGAAAAAAGCCAAATTGGCAATCATCTCTCAACCCGATGTCAACCAACGAACGCCCGACTTGAGGCAGAACTACCGCGATGCTCATATACAGCTTAAAAAGGCTGTTAGACGCGACAAGAGAAAGGCCATTGAAGATCTGGCAAACAAGGCAGAATCTGCGGCTTACCTTGGGGATATGGGTTCACTATTTAAAATCATGAAACAGTTGACGAACAGGAATTTCACCGCCAACCACCTGGTGAGAGATGTCAACGGAACTCTCCTTAATATGAGTGAACACCAGTTGCGACGATGGAAGGAATACTTCTCTGATATTTTAAACATCTTGTCAGATGAAGATATTCCGGAAACAGAACAACTTCCAAACATCCAACCGCAACAATCCTCTATTAGGGACGATCCCCCAGATAAGGAAGAGATAGTTTCCGCCATTCGGTCAATGGCGGGAAGGAAAGCTCCAGGTATAGACGGACTACCAACCGAACTCCTCAAAGCGGACCCGGAAATAACAGCCGATATACTCCTCCCACTCTTCACTAAGGTGTGGAATGATGGAAGATATCCGACTGAATGGAAGGAGGGCGTCATTGTGAAAATTCCGAAGAAGGGCGACCTTCGGGATTGTGGCAATTGGCGTGGTATATGTCTACTTACTGCCGTATCAAAAATTATGGCTAAGGTAATTCTCAATAGGATTAGTGATGTCGTCGAGAGCACTCTCGAAGTTTATCAGGCTGGATTCCGTAAAGGGTCGTCTTGTACCGACCACACAAATACCCTACGGATAATATTAGAGCAGTCAGCCGAAATGGGTTCGCCACTACATCTCATGTTTGTGGACTTCGAGAAGGCTTTCGACAGCGTTAAGCGAGATTACATATGGAATGCTTTGCGTAGGAGAGGTATTCCAAATAAGGTCATAGCTATGATTAAAGAATCCTACGAAGATGCAAGGTGTCGCGTCTTGCATAGAGGAGAGCTGTCCGAGAGCTTTCCTGTGCGAACGGGTGTCAGACAAGGCTGCATATTATCACCAGCCCTGTTTCTGGTGGTAATAAATGACATCTTGAAAGCTGCACTGGAAGGTGGGGAAGGTAAAGGTCTTCAATGGAGACTATTTAACATCTTAAGTCACCTTGATTATGCTGATGACGTGTGTTTGCTTGCACATACCCGTTCGGACTTAGAGTCAAATGTTCGCTCGTTGCATTCTAAATGCAAAGAGGCGGGACTGAAAATAAATGTGCGTAAAACCAAGTACATGCACATGGGTTCGAACGCAAGCACACCGATTGTTCTTAATGGACAGGATGTAGAAGAGGTGCAAGATTTTTGCTATCTCGGAAGCATTGTCAGCATGGACGGCGGAGCCGAAAAGGATGTTGAGGCTCGGCTAAATAAAGCTCGTCAGGCCTTCGGTATCCTTTCCCCTTTCTGGAGGTTAAGAGAGATCTCCCTTCGCACGAAGCTGCGAGTTTTTGACGCATGCGTCAAATCCGTGTTGTTATATGGTTGTACTACGTGGAAAGTGACCGTTCGACTTACCAAGAAACTACAGACTTTCGTAAACCAATGCCTCCGACGCATTTTAGGAATATTCTGGCCAGAAGTGATCTCCAACGACGAACTTTGGAGTACAACTCGCCAGACTAAATAGGTATTGAGATTCAACGGTGAAAGTGGCAGTGGATCGGTCATACTTTGAGGAAACCAGAGCAAAACATCGCAAAACAGGCTCTGGATTATAACCCTCAAGGAAGACGTCGGGTTGGTCGACCATGTAACACATGGAAGCGAGCAGTTGAGCAGGAGGCCAGAGGAATAAACAAGTCCTGGCAACAGCTTAAAGCCGATGCTCAGGATCGCGCCTTGTGGAAGAGAGTTGTTTCTGTCCTATGCCCCTATAGGGGGTCTTAACAGGAATTTGATTTGATTGACATATAATGGTAATGCACTGCTTAACTAAGACGAAGGACACAAAATAAATTAACTCAAAGACTGGTGCTAAATAGGTCCTGCGCAGTGGATCGAAAAAAATGGGTACAGATATAAATTTGGAATCATTGGAAAGCCCTTGAGGAGCTAGATCTATACGAATATCTATTTTTTTCTCACAGTCGCAAACTATATTGAAAAAATTTGTTCATATGGCATGGGGCCCGATCAAATTGCATCGATTTGAAATGTGTTTAAAACTAAAGGTTTAAATTATTATACTCTAGATGAAAGGGTACAGCAATATTTGCTGTCGCTCAAAAATTTCGATTCGTAGTGACCGTCTGCATACAACATACGTCTCGAAAGCTTTGACCTATCATACTGAAATTTATCATATGCCATTTTTAGCAAAAAGTAGCTTTAAGTTCGTGAACGGCCACATCCCTACCCCCCATACAAATTTCATGAAATTTTGAAATTTAAAGAAATTGATTTTTCTCCGAAACTATTTCAGTTATTGACTTGAAAATTAGGTCATAGTATATTGATGAAAATATCATTAACGTCAAAAAATCTTGATCTGATTCCCATAATCCTTCTACCCTCTTCCATACAAATGCACAATTTTGGTAAATGCATTTAATTTTGCCAGAATTTGTCCCTTAAATGCTTAAAAAATATGAACTTCGCTTCACTCCTTCTACCACCTCCCATACAATTTTTTTTTGTACTGGAAATTCCAGAAAAGTATTTCGGCTTCGAACATTTGAGAGCTATCAACTTTAAAATTGTAGCAAAGCAATGTGATTAGGATGTTGATAAGCAGATTTAAAATCATTCAAAAGCTCCCACTTTCTCTGCCACCTCCCATACAAATGCCATAAATTCAGACAAAAATTGTTCAATTTCCTCGAAAATTATGAAAGCTACAAATTTTAAATGCAGCAATCGTAGTTCTGTTATGTTTAATATTAATTTAACGCGATTTGGTCAAAGGCAAACAATTATCAGAAAACAATTTATACAGAGCTTTCCAATGACAAATTCATAACCTTATTTTCTATTTTAAAATTATTTCGTCTCTTGTTTTAAATTTTGCTAAGACTATGAATTTCAATTACAATCCATTAAATTTGTTTCGCAATTTTTAAATTTTTGAAAATGGTGCTGGTCAGATCAATTTGATCTTGAAACATAACAGGGCAGCGATTCCGCGTAAAGCCCAATGTTCTAGATGAAATAGAAATTTTTGTAATCCCGAGAAATTTTGTATGAGGAGTGGTAGACAATGAGATAGCATTGAACTAATTTTTTCCCATCATGCCAGAGTAGCTATAAAAATGTCTTATACAGAATCTAAGCTCTAAAAATTGAATACGTACTGAGAAAATCAGATTTAGTGAAATTGTGCAGCTTGTACGGGAGGTGGTAGGAGGAGTGGGGAATTTTAGTGATTTTTTCAGAAATAACTGTAAAATAGACATCTCTTAAATTTCGGACTAGTAACTTTCATACTTTTCAAGAAAATCGATTTTTTGTGAATTTGGGAAATTTAGTCATTTTGAATGGGAGGGGTAGAAGCAGTAAAGCTAATCAGTTATTTTTATACTCTAGATGAAATCTGAGAGTATTATAAGTTTGCCACAAAGTTTGTAACGCTAAGATATAAGGCTCGGAGAAAAAAATGGATGGTACAGAAGTTCATATAATAACTCAAAAATCTCAAAACCGGATGTCCGTCCGTCCGTCCGTCCGTGTCCTCTCTAGCTTGAGAACGCGTTGAGCTAGAAAGTTCAAATTTCGTAAACGTCGTTTTTAACAAAAAAGTAAGGTGAAGTTCGTGAACGGGCCAAATCGCTCCACGCCTTCTACCCCCTCCCATACAAAATGACACTACTACGCAATTTGACAATAAACGGATTTGCTCGAAAACCATAAAAGCCATTAGTCTGAAATTTTGAATATATTACTTTTGTGATGATTTTAGTCTATGGTATAAAAATTATATGTGTCCTCCTCTTCCTTCCACCACCTCCCATACAAACTGCACTATTTCATGAAATACTCTAAGCCAATTTACTCAGTGCGTATAAAATTTATCGAGCTCAAATTCAGCATTAAATATTTATTTAGAATTATCAGTAAGACCAAAAAAAAATTAGACCATTAGCTTCACCCCTTCTACCCCCTCCCATACAAAATGACACAATTCTACAATAAACGGCTTTTCTCGAAAAGTATAAATGCTATTGAGCTCAAATTTGGAATATATTACTTTTATAATAATTCCAATTTGCTGTATAGAAATTATTTAAGTCTTCTCCTTCCTTCTACCACCTCCCATACAAACTGCACTGTTTCATGAAATACTCTAAGCAAATTTACTCAGTACGTATAAATTTGATGGAGCTGAAATTGTGCAATAAGCATTTATTTAGAATTATTTGTAAGACAAAAAAAATTAGGCGATTAGCTTCACTCTTTCTACCCCCTCTCATACAATTTGACACAATTCAACAACCTTACAAAAAGTCGATTTGCCTGAAAAGTAGGAATGCAACTGATCTGCTATGCCAAATAAATGATGTTTACAGTTATTTCTAAGAAATTTATTAATAACTCCACCCTCCGTCTACCATCTCCCAAGCAAAGTGCACAATTTCACTAAATTCAATACACTAAGTTCCTCGGTACCTATTAAATTTTTGAATCCTAAATTTTGTATTAAACATTTTGAAAGCAACCTTATCGTAATGTGAAAAAATTAGTTCAATGTTGTCACCCCCTATACCACTTCCCTACAAAAATTCTTAAAACAAAAAATTTCTCCTTCATCTAGAGTATCGCATGATGGGACTTTAGGCCCAATCGTAGTCCTGTTATGTTTTTTTCTGATTTTAATTATAGTACTAATTAAGTATTTAGAACATGATTAAAGAATCCTACGAAGATGCAAGGTGCCGCGTCTTGCATAGAGGAGAGCTGTCCGAGAGATTCCCTGTGCGAACGGGTGTCAGACAAGGCTGCATATTATCACCAGCCCTGTTTATGGTGATAATAAATGAAATCTGGAAAGCTGCACTGGAAGGTGGGGAAGGTAAAGGTCTTCAATGGAGACTATTTAACATCTTAAGTCACCTTGATTATGCTGATGACGTGTGTTTGCTTGCACATAACCGTTCGGACTTAGAGTCAAATGTTCGCTGCATTCTAAATGCAAAGAGGCGGGACTGAAAATAAATGTGCGTAAAACCAAGTACATGCACATGGGTTCGAACACAAGCACACCGATTGCTCTTATTGGACAAGGTGTTGAAGAAGTTAAAATTTTTGTTATCTTGGAAGCATTATCAGCATGGACGGCGAAGCCGAAAAAGATATTGAGGTTCGTCTAAATAAAGCTTGTCATGACTTCGGTATCCTTTCCCCTTTCTGGAGGTGAAGAGAGATCTCCCTTCGCATGAAGCAACAAGTTTTGGACGCATTCGTCAAATCCATGTTGTTATATGGTTGTGCTACGTGGAAAGTGACCGTTCGACTTACCAAGAAACTACAGACTTTCGTGAACCAATGCCTCCGACGCATTTTAGGAATATTCTGGCCAGAAGTGATCTCCAACGGCGAACTTAGGAGTAAAACTGGCCAGACTAAAATAGGTATTGAGATTCAACGGCGGAAGTCGCAGTGGATCGGTTGTACTTTGAGGAAACCAGAGCGAAACATCGCCAAACAGGCTCTGGATTAAAATCCTCAAGGAAAACGTCGGGTTGATCGACCATGTAGCACATGGAACCGAGCAGTTGAGCAGGAAGCCAGAGGAATAAGCAAGTCCTGGCAATAGCTAAAAGCGATGCTCCGGATCGCGTCTTGTGGAAGAGAGTTGTTTTTGTCCTGTGCCCCAATAGGGGGTCTTAACAGGAATTTGATTGATTTAGAACAAAATTTGAGGTCAATATATGTTATACATACTGAAAAAATCGGCTTAGAGTGTTTCATGAAAAAGTGCTGTTTGCTTGGGAGGTGGTGGAAGGAGTGGAGGGATTCATAATTTTCCTATACGTCATATTTATGATAAAAGCAATATATTCCAGATTTCAAATCATTAGCTGTTATAGTTTTCAAGAAAATTTGATTATTGAATATGATTGAAAATTATGAAGAGATGAAGCGATTTGTCGCGTTCACGAACTTAACCTTAATTTCTCGGCAAAAACGAAGTGAACAATATTTAAGCTTTCTAGCTGGACGCGCTCTTGAGCTGGAGAGCGAACGGACGGACGGACATCCGGTTTTGAGATTTTTAGCGACAACAAATATTTCTGTACCCTTGGCGACTCTGTGCGAGCATTATTTATTGGAGTTACAAACTTTAAAGCAAATTATAATATTCTAAGATTTCATATAGAGTATAAAAAGCTTAAAGACTAGGATTTAGCCTAGTGAGTGTTGGTCTTGTAATGCGAAAGTCGTGAGTTCAAATCCCGGTCGGCGCAGTATATAATTCCAGCACATTGCATGCTTGGATATACCTTGGTCACCTCAGTCTACGAAAGTGAAAAATTCGTAAAGAGAGGGTTGTGCGAAGGGCTAACAACCCTTCCACAATAAATAATGAAAAATGTTAAGGAACCTGAATGTCAGGAGGTCAAGGTCCGATTTGGGCTGTAGCGCCATTGTAGAAGTGTAGAAAAAACTTAAAGTCATTTATATCTAAATTATCAAAATTATACTAGAATTTCAATTCTCGCATCATAAGATCATATCATTAGTTTGTGCTCTATTACAAAGTAACGAAAAAATCTATTTGGTATACTTGACGTTATTTTTGTAACGAAATAAATTCGTTATGAAATAACTTTGTGAGCAATACTTTATACTTTATTTAACGGGTTTTCTGGTCAATTTTGTAACGAAAAAACTAAAATCATAACGTTATTTCAGAGCCCTGCTCAAAAAAACATACGGATAAATTACTTTGCAAGAATATTTAATTTGGCTTTTTTTTATTATTGTATAATTGTATTATTTTAGATTTACTTAAAGCATACAATTATTCGTTTGAAATAATCTTGGACAGGTGTTATTAGTTTTTTTTTCTTCATACTTTTTTTTTTGTTTAGAGTTTATCAAACTTACATTGAAATATTACACGAAAAGTAACATATTTTGGTAGACAGATGTAAGTAATAGATTTTCAAAGTAGGTAAAAGGTAATAATAATAATAATCAACAATACGAAAAAATGTAATTATTTATGTATTGTACATAATTATAATTAGTAAATTGTTTCGTAACACTAAAGACTAATCCCTTTAAGGGATACAATATTTTGTAAAATTTACAATCTTTTTGATGGATTCAGTTAGGGTTTTTTCTAAAAATATTTTAATTTTATTACTATTAATTTTTTTTTATACTTTTATGAGTGTATTATAAATTAGAGTTGTTTCTACTATGTGTTGCTTTCTGATCGAATATTTCAAGAGAATTGCATATGTTTTGAAACATTTAAGATCGGCTTAGTGTGGACTCGAGCATTTTTCTATGTACATAATAATTTTTGTCTTCGTTAACAGCTTAATTAAAAACTTATCAAAATAAATAGCCATGCTAGATTTAATAATGATATATAATATATATTTTTTTGGCATGTCATATTTTAAATTTAAATTCTAAACATAATTTTATTTACATTATATATATTAAATATACAATAATTTCATATATATAGTTAATATATTAAAAATGTATTTAAAGCTTTACCATTTTTTTTCTCATCGTTTATATATTCGTATATTACAAAGGTCAATTAATGAGCCCTATTTAGTATTATTTTGAATCGTTTCAGATTTTTTTTTATTTATATTTACAATTATAATAATTAATAATTTATTATCATTATGATACTGAATGGATATATTTTGTGTATTTCTATGAATTATTTACTTTGGTTCCGGATACCTTTTATTACTTTGGCATAATAATTTATAAATAGTTTTCTTTTTTGTAATATATAGGATTTCAAAGCGTATTTAAATTTAAATATATGTAGTAAAAATTTATAGTTATTTTATTTTTAATTTAATTTTATACATATATAGTATTTACAAAGCTAGTCATTTTGTTGGACGGTTGTTTGGTTGCTGGTCTTTGGTAGTCATCTACAGAAAAAACTAAAGAAACCCTTTCCTTTTTCGGATCGTGGTGCCATTAACATTGGAACTTGATTTTTGTGTGTCACTTTTATCTGAAATAAATAGAACGTACAGTTTTAAATAATGAATTTTAATGATTTTACAAAATATTCTTGGAATTGAGCCCAAGTCCCCAGCTTAATGCAAAACAATGTTCAAATTTTACTGCATAATACAATTTTAGCAATATGCATAAAATATTCAACACATGAGTCCTGAAGACATGGCATCCGACAAATTGTCTTGTTGTTCAATCAAAATAATAAAAAAAAATAATCCTCTTACCGTACAAGGAGCTTGCATCCACGGTTCGCCATCGATTTGCATAGGAAATGTCTTCTTGGTGGTTATAATAACTTCACTGCATTGCGCTAAACGTCGTCCTGAAGCTCTGAGTCCCGTCCGCACTTGTCCCATGTGTAAACAATTTTCTAATCCAATTACTTCAATAAGTCGATCCCCAAAGTCTATATGGAAGGAAATTCATATAAAATTTATGAACTATAACCAGAGGTAGTTAAGTTAATGGCATAGGTCAATGTTTCGGGGGACAGGAAACGAGAGAAGGCTAAAGTGTAGGATAAGGACGACGAAAGCAACAAAGTAAACGACTCCAGCTCGAACTTCATACTATATACCTTGCGTAGCCACCGATAAGTCGACAGAATTAAAACTAGTTGCTGACAATTCCTTGTCTGAGGACTTGAGTTTTTTCCCTTTTCTAAATGGTCCACCTTTTCGTATTCGTTTCTGAGACAAATGTTCACCCCATAAATTCGAGCCACCATGCGTGTACGGAATATTAAGTAATGCGATGCCTTGAAGATGAGGTCCGTTTGCTAAATCCAAGGATACGCCGTCACACTGATGAAAAGAAATATAACATTGCTAAGGATTTATTCGTATAAATTTCAAGTACATGTCCCATACGTAAGCAAAATAATAATAATAATAAAAAAAAAATAGAACCATGCTCTCAAAATACATCGAGATATGTTTCTATCCTTCCTTTCTATCGTTTGCTCATCGGGTTTTGTCCTTACCATTACGTCGATGTTCTCGTGTAGATTTTTGCAAGAAGCTGCAAATGTCTCCGACGTTGCATATTCAAAGTACCAGAGCTTGTTTTTCATCCGACTATTGAATTTATGCGGATTCTTTTCTCGCTCCAAATGGAATTTCACACAAATTGCTGCATCCTTGGAGAAAAGAAAAAAAAAAAAATAGAAACGTCTTATACTAGGGGAAATGGAAATTCTTTTATTCGTATGTTTTGGAGATGAGTATTTTTGATATTTTTCGATTTTGATTTAAGCTAGAAATGGGTTTTTGCTTTATTACTCCTATTATTGTGATCGACTTGAAAAAAAAAATAAATTGTAATCCGAAATTTTGTTTTTTCGCGTTTCATGACTAAAACAAACTAAAGCTGAAAAAAAAATCGGTCTGTCTATAGCCCGCACGCCGTACGTGTACGTTCAGCGCACATTAAATCCAAAACCCTTCAAGAGAGAAAGTTTATTTTTGGGTGGATTTTAGATGGTTACGGATCTCAGGCGGACACTCATTTTGTGTAAGGGTTAAGGGAGAGGCGGAAGGAGCGCTAAAACCGACAAATAAGAATTCGAATATCTCAACTATTGTTCTAGCTAGGAAGCTGAAAATCAACATATACATAGAGGGGTTTGTAGCAGAAACTTTAAAAATAATTTAATTTGCTTATCCATTGGGGTAATTTTCAATTTTCGGGGGCTAAAAACAAATTTTCATCCAAATTTTTTTCTTAAATGATTATACCTTCGAAATTACTTACCATAAACAATTCGTATTATGGGGTCATTGAGGTGGCATCAGATTCATCAGGATCAGCTCAGAGGGAGGCTAATTATTGTAAGGGAAAGGGTCAGGAGGGGGAGGGGGGGGGGGGTGGAAAAAAACACTTAAAATTGAATATCTCAACTATCACTTGATCTATGTAATTGAAAATTGAAAAACATATTAAGCTATACTAGTTATATCCGAGAAAAATATAATGTTTGGACATAATAATAATGGGGGGGGGGGGGGAATGGGGAGCATTTCAAAAATGGTGCTCTTTCCAAAATTTCAAACCATTATATCTCAAAACTGAGTCAATCAAACAATCAAATTTCTGTTAAGGGCAATAGAACAAAAACCACTCTCTTCCATAAGCCGCGATTCTGAGCATCGGCCTTTAACTGTCGCCAGGACTTGCTTATTCCTCTGGCCTCCTGCTCAACTGCTCGGTTCCATGTGCTACATGGTCGATCAACCCGACGTTTTCCTTGAGGATTTGAATCCAGAGCCTGTTTGGTGATGTTGCGCTCTGGTTCCCTTTAAGTGTAACCAATCCACTGCCACTTCCGCATTTGAATCTCAATGCTTATTTTAGTTTGTCCAGTTGTACTCCAAAGTTCGTCGTTGGAGATCACTTTTGGCCAGAATATTCCTAAAATGCATCGAAGGCATTAGTTCACGAGAGTTTGCAGTTTCTTGGTAAGTCTAACGGTCACTTTCCACGTATTACAACCATATAACAACACGGATTTGACGTATGCGTCCAAAACTTGTTGCTTCATACGAAGGAAATCTCTCTTCACCTCCAGAAAGGGGAAAGGATACCGAAATCATGACGAGCTTTATTTAGACGAACCTCAATATCTTTTCGGCTTCGCCGTCTATGCTGACAATGCTTCCAAGATAACAAAAATTTTAACCTCTTCAACATCTTGTCCAATAAGAACAATCGGTGTGCTTGTGTTCGAACCCATGTGCTTGTACTTGGTTTCACGCACATTTATTTTCAGTCCCGCCTCTTTGCATTTAGAATGCAGCGAACATTTGACACTAAGTCCGAAAGGTTATGTGAAAGCAAACACACGTCATCAGCATAATCATGCCGACTTAAGATCTTAAATAGTCTCCATTGAAGACCTTTATCTTCTCCACTTTCTAGTGCTGCTTTCAAGATGTCAATTATTACCACCAGAAACAGGGATGGTGATAATACGCAGCGTTGTCTGACACCCGTGCGCACAGAAAATCTCTCGGCTAGCTCTCTTCTATGGAAAACGTGACATCGTGCACCTTGAATTCTTTAATCATAGCTACGACCCTATTTGGAATACCTCTCCTACGCAAAGCATTCCATATGTAATCTCGCTTAACGTTGTTGAAAGCCTTCTCGAAGACCACAAACATAAGATGTAGTGGCGAACCTATTTCTGCTGACTGTTCCTATATTATCCGTAGGGTATTTGTGTAGTCAGTACAAGACGACACTTTACGGAATCGAGCCTGATGAACTTCGAGACTGCTCTCCACGACATCACTAATCCTATTAAAAATTACTTTAGCCATGATTTTCGATACGGCAGTAAGTAGACATATACCACGCGAATTGTTACAATCGCGAAGGTCGCTCTTCTTCGGAATTTTCACAATGACGCCCTCTTTTCATTCAGTCGGATATCTTCCTTCACTCCACACCTCTGTAAAGAGTGGGAAGTATACTTATCGGCTGTTATTTCCGGGTCCGCTTTGAGCAGTTCCGTTGGTAGTCCGTCAATACCGGAAGATATTTGTTAGTTGTTCTGTTTCTGGAATATCTTCCTCTGACAAGATGTTTAAAATATCAGAAAAGTTTCCATCGCCGCAACTGGTGTTCACTCATATTAAGGAGAGTTCCGTTGACATCTCTCACCAGGTGGTTGGCAGTGAAATTTCTGTTCGTCAACTGTTTCATGATATTAAATATCCGCAAGGTAAGCCGCAGATTCTGCCTTGTTGGCCACATCTTCAATGGTCTTTTTCTTGTCGCTTCTAACAGCCTTTTTAAGCTGTATATGAGCATCGTGGTAGTTCCGACATCGGGGTCAGAGATGATTGCAAATTTGGCTTTTTTCCAATCGCCAACCTTGTTCCATGTGTCTTGCGACACCCAGGGTTTCTCACCGCTTTGCACATACCCCAAAGATTCTTCAGCACTAGTCAGTAACTTGTTTCTGATTGCCTCCTAATTGGCGTCCAGTGTTTGCATTTCATATTCCCCATGTGGATGACTTTTCGAGTAGAATGGAAGTGTACTCGCGCTTTTTTTTGGGGTCTCTGAGTCTATCCACATCAAGCTTGCGCTTCATTTGAAGAGTTTATGGTCGTCGGATAGTTGCTGTGCACAATCTCAAGCAGGCAGTCATGAAGTCGTGATCGGCCCCCATGTCAGCTCCACGCTTCGCTCGCACATCGAGGAGACAACTTTTCCATCAACGACTTATAGCCAAATGGTCGATCTGGTTCTGAGTAACACCATCAGGGGAAACCCAAATGTTTTATGGTGGCTCTTGTGTCGAAAAAGGGTCCCTCCGATGACCATTTGTCGAGTACTACAAAGCTCCACAAATAATTCGTTTTCGGGTCTCTTAATCCAAGGCCGTGACGCGTCGACCCAAGGGCCACCATGCTTCCCCATGACGTGTTCCAGTCCAGTATTGTCAGAGCCAACCTGAGCATTATATCGCAAAGTGTTACCACATCCACCTTCATCGTACTTTATTTTTATTAAATTTATTCATACATACATCGTTTCTTTAAATAAAATTACTTGCGATGCACTAAGTCTATGCTCGGCAATTAAACGTGAACGGAAATTGTTTTTTTAATTATGAAATGTTTAAATTGATTTTTTGAAAATTGAAATCACTTTAGACGAAAAATGCGATATGAAATATTATAGATAAATACAAAAAAGTCCATAATTTGTTTGCGGGTATGTAAAGGCAAGGCCAATTTACTTATTAATGATTGGCATTATGCAAAAAGAGTTTGTACATACCAAATTTGTATTCCTGTTAATACGCTTTAAGACGGGGCGAGCATTCTACCACTAAGCCACCGACGCTTATAAAATTTATCTTGCCAAAATGTAGTCATCTGCTTAATATTTTCAATGTTGACAGTTTTTTTTATATGTATATGTATATTTAAACACTTTTTTGAAGGTTTAGTGTGTAATATCATGTTTCAAAGAATTTATTAAAAAAAACTCAAGTCCGTAGGTGCTGCCGTTTGGTCTGAGAACTTCAATCAGTCGCTTACAAGCATATATATAAACTACCGAATTTCATAAAATTTATTTCCTATATGAAACTAACAGCTTAAGGCCGATGCTCAGGATTGCGCCTTGTGGAAGTCTTAACAGGAATTTGATGAAACTAACATTCAATACAAAGAATTTTGAACGTGATTTAAGCAATTAATTGAAAAATTATTAACATCAACTCACCCTTTCTACTACTTTCTGCAAACTTGCACAGATATATTAAATACTACGCTACTTCGTCCGCGTAAAAATAGCAATAATAAGCAATTTTTGAGAGTGTAGTTAGTAATACATTATGTGGGATATATAATCTGCTTACTGTAATGACTCTTTAACTCAATGTTTTGTATATTATTGGAATCAGAACCATAAATTATTAAGAATGAAACCATGATACGCGCATTTGAATAGGACAGGCTTGTGATCAAATCAATCCCGTGATTTGAGCTCATATACGTATTGAAGAGCATTAAAGACATGTGAATAATTGCAGCTTGTGTTAATTAAAAAAAACCAAATAATATAACATTAAGCTTAAAATCATCTATAGTATCGTATGATTGGGCTTTACTCACAATCGTAGTCCTGGATTGTGCGTAGAGCCCAATTATACGAAACTTAGATGAAATCGAAATTTTTGTGATGTTAAGAAATTTTGTATGGGGAAAGGGGTGACAGCACCGAACTAAGTTGTTTTACATCATGCTAGAATAACTATAAAAATGTTTTGTACCAAATTTAAGCTTCGAAAATTGAGTAGGTACTGAGAAACTTGGTGCATTGAATTCAATGAAATTGTGCAATTTGTATGAGAGCTGGTAGGAGGAGTAAGGGGTTTTTGGTGATTTTTCGAGAAACAACTATAATTATCATGCAATTCTTCTTCTTCTACAATGGCGCTACAGCCCAAATCGGACCTTGGCCTCCTGATATTCAGGTTCCTTAACATTTTTTCATTACTTATTGTGGAAGGGTTGTTAGCCCTTCGCACAACCCTCTTTCTACGAATTTTTTCATTTTCGTAGATTGAGGTGACCAAGGTATATCCAAGCAGGCAATGTGCTGGAATTATATATTCCGCCGACCGGGATTTGAACTCACGACCTTCGCATTACAAGACCAACACGCTACCTACTAGGCTACACCCTAGCTATTAGATATCATGCAATTGATATACTTTAAATTTCCTTCCTTCACACTTTACAAGAAAATTGAATTGTTATATAGTCGTGGAGTTGTGTCTCATTGTATGGGGATAGAAGGAGTGAAGCTACTCGGTAAATTTTTTTCCCTTTATTAATAATAATGCTAATTAAGGATTAAGTACAACATTTTAGATCGATGAAAGTTATACGTACTGAGCAAATTGGTGTAAAGTGTTTCATGAAAAAGTGTAGTTTGTAGGGAGGTGGTGGAAGAAGTGGGGGAATACAATAATTTGTATACCAGTCTTTTGGTGTGGTGGCATTTGTAATAGAAATAATTATGTTCCAAACTTCAAATTTGATTGATAAATAGTTTTGAAAATGAGTCACTTTGTATGGAAGGGGGTAGAAGGCATGAGGGGAGTGACATTAAACCAAAAGCAGATTACATCTCGGAGGATACTTAACAAACTGTGCAAGTTATATATTACAATCGATTCAGCCATTTGTGCGTAAAAGGTGGCCGGACAGATAGACAGGCAAAAATTACAAAAACGTGTTTTTATGCTTAGTTATTGTTAAAATAAAGCATAAAACGAACTTATAGCCATTTATAAGCAAATAACAGCCAGACACTACAATTCTATTTTAATATGTATAGATTTAAATCGTCTTCCAAGAATAATAACGTTACGCCCGACTTGTTGGCAGATTTTTTTTATAATAATAATCTAAAATGGTAATCGGTTTCATCACGGACCCGGATTTCGTAAAGCGAACAACGTGATGAAATTTCTTGGTTATCATTCTATTGATGGAATTGGGATTATCTGTGATGCTTGGTCGGGAAGTTCAACGATAGTAAATTTGCACGGAATTCTCTATGACGAATTCCATTAAAAATATTAAATTCATTGCAGGTATTTGATGAAAATAGTTCTCACACTATTTTGAAGATTATGGTGAATATGAAGTCATCACGAAAACGAGAAGTTATTAAATTCCCTTTCAATGATGCTTTCAAGCTACATCACGGCTATAATGAACATGAGCCTACTAGCTTTATATTTAAATCGTTGAGAAACGAAAAGCTAGCAGGAAAAGGCATTATGAAACACATGTATGCAATAGACATACGTATTTACATATTCATATTTTACGTATGAGTTGAGAGCTGAATACCGCACGAATTCCTTTTCAATATGGTCGTTGTAGGTATCGGTTCGAAAAATTGAGTTTCATATCCATCTATCAACATATGAAGCCACATAATATCGACCTTATTTTCAGTTATAAGGAGACAAACCAACGGCACGGATATTATTAAAAACGTGAGTTCGCTAGGTTTCCGTCATATTGCGTAAAATGTAAAACAATATTGAAATCCGCCATAGACGGTCCCAAGCCCAGTTTGAGAAAGGAGGAGGGAACATGGAGTTAACCTGAATGGCCAGTAACACCAGTGCGTCTCAGGAAGTAGGCAAAAAGTATGGCATAGTTGGACTTGCAGCATAGCTGTGAGAACTCCAGCATGTCATATTTAGCTCAAAACTCCCACCCTTTTTCTACTAGGGTGTAATAAATAAGTAGGACCGGTCCTCCAGGTCGGGGGTTGGGCGAGGCGCCGACAACGCATCACCGGAAAAAGAACACTGTCCAGAAACCTGAAGAACAGCCTCGGAAAGGATGGACTCAACGGCAACGACCCCGCAAACGGAAAATGGACTACTCTATTGGATCTTGGAATGTTCGATCCTTATTTAGGACAGGAGCTCTGAAAGAGTTCCTCGAAGAAGTGGCAAAACACAACATCAACATAACTGCCATCCAAGAAACGAAATGGCTCGGTAGCGAAATCATGGACATGAGATCACACACAATCTATCCAAGTGGAAAATTGTCGGGAAGCAGAGAGTTTGGAGTCGCTTTTGTCGTTGACAAAAAATTTAAACAGCAGGTCACGAGCTTCAGACCAGTAAGTGAAAGATTGTGTGCAATCCGAATAAAGACTAAATTTTTCAACACTTGGCTGATCAACGTTCACGCACCAACAGAAGACAAGGACGATATAACTAAAGACGAATTTTATGCCACCCTAGAGACAACCTATGATTCACTGCCCTCGAATGACCTAAAAATTGTCTTAGGGGATTTTAATGCAAAAGTCGGAAAAGAGGAGGCTCATAGAGGAACAACAGGAGGGCACAGTCTCCATGACATAACCAACGACAATGGCCAACGTCTTATTGATTTCGCAAGCAGCAAAAATATCATAGTAAGCTCTACATGCTTCCCACATCGCGATATTCACAAACGAACGTGGGCATCACCAGACGGTCACACCTTCAACCAAATAGACCACGTTCTAATTGAGAAAAGGGCTGCATCCAGCATACTTGATGTACGAACTCTCCGCGGTGCGAATTGTGACTCTGATCACTATCTAGTCAGAGCTAAGTATCGATGCAAAATAGCTTGTCGTGGATATTCGAAAACGAGTAGAGCTCGCAAATTCAATGTCGACAAGCTTAACGATGAAACGGTGGCGCAGGCTTACATGTTAGCATGTAATAAACACCTGACACCAATATATGAAGATATCCAAAATATGCCAGTGGAGAATGCGTGGATGAAGATACGAGACGGCATCAAATCCTCCGCGGAAGAGGTATTAGGGTATCAAGCACGGCGAAAAAATAATGATTGGTTCGACCAAGAATGTCGCGACGCAATAGATAGAAAGAACGAAGCTTACAAAATTTTTACTGAACGACCAACACGAGCCAAAAAAGAAAGATATGACGAGCTTAGGCGATATGCGAAAAAGACCTGCAGACGAAAACAAAGGAAGTACCATAATGACAAAATACAAAAAATGGACGACGACATGAGAAAAAATAAAACGCGGGACGCATACGCAATAGTAAAAGATCTAAAAAAAGGATATAAGCCAAAAACCAGTCTCTGCAAAGACGTGGAGGGCAACATCATCAGCGACGCACAAGAAATCAAAAGGAGATGGGCTTCCTACTTTGAACATCTTTTGAATCCCATCCCAGTAGCACCGATAACGACAGACAACATTTCAATTGAAGCCTCAACTGACAATGATGAACCATCATCGATACCACCCACGCTTGCTGAAATCAAAGCAGCCCTATGTGACCAAAAACGAAACAAAGCGCCGGGAATTGACGAGATACCAGTTGAACTTCTGAAAAACGGTGGAAACTGTGTCGCTGAAATACTGCACAACATGATATGCAAAATTTGGACAGAGGAAATCATACCCGACGACTGGCGAAAAAGCATTATATGTCCAATTTACAAGAAAGGAGACAAACTCTGCTGTGAGAACTACAGAGGTATATCATTGTTGTGTACGTCCTATAAACTACTGACAAAAATTATTGAACGTCGTCTTAAGCCCTATACTAATGAAATATTTGGCGAATACCAAGGCGGATTCAGAACCGGACGATCTACAACAGACCAGATATTCTCGGTGAAACAGGTGCTTGAGAAATGCTGGGAATATAACACAGACGTGCACCAAATATTCGTAGATTTTAAACAAGCATACGACAGTATCGACAGGAGCGTACTGTACCAAATCATGCTTGACTTTGGAATTCCTCCAAAACTAGTCCGACTAACAAGACTCACAATGACGAACACTGAATCCCAAGTGAGAATACAAACCGATTCCACAACCAGCTTTCGAACGGAATGTGGTTTAAAGCAGGGAGATGGTCTAGCCCCTATGCTTTTCAACTTGGCACTAGAGTATGTCGTCCGAAAAATCCCAGTCGACACCAACGGGACACTACTATTCAAGTCCACCCAACTAGTAGCATACGCTGACGACATTAACATTCTAGCAAGATCCTTCCCTAGTGCTAAGGAGGTATTTGTCAATCTTGACTCCGCCGCAAAAGATGTCGGGTTGCGCATTAATGAAAGCAAAACAAAAGTAATGACGCAAACAAGAAGGAGAACGCCAATCAGACAAAACATAACAATTGCGGAATATAATTTGGAGAGTGTGGACAACTTTATATATCTTGGGGCTAATCTAGCAAAGGACGGTAATGAAACAGACAAAATCAAACGACGGATAATACTTGCAAATAAGACGTATTATTCGGTACTTCCAATAATGAAATCCAAGAAAGTGCACAGGAACAATAAGCTGCGGATTTATAAAACTATTATACGACCTGTGCTCTGTTATGGCAGCGAGACGTGGACATTAACGCGAACTTCCGAAAAAGCAGTTAACGCATTCGAAAGAAAGGTCCTCCGAAGAATTTTGGGACCTGTGAAGGAAGGAACGGAATGGCGAATAAGATACAACCATGAGTTGTATCAACTCTACGACGAGCCAGAAGCTTCAACGTTCATCAAGTTACGTAAACTGCAGTGGGCTGGCCATGTAGAGCGAATGGAAGACAGAAGAATCCCCAAACGTGCTCTTAAAGGCAAAGCGAGTGGTAACCGGCCAGTAGGCAAACCACGCAAGCGATGGGAAGACTCGGTTGATGAAGACAGCAAAGCCATTCTAAAAATTAGCAGCTGGAGGACGCGGTCTTTGGATCGAGACGATTGGAGGCGACGACTTCAGGAGGCCAAGGCCCGATTTGGGCTGTCGCGCCATTGATGATGATATTGAAATTGAAAAGAAAATCCATTTTTTTGAAGAACAGTTTTAGAAAGTAATAAATTTCAAAATAGGATGTTTGCATGAATGGATATTTCTTTTTAAGAATGTCTTAATCACGTAATCGAAAAGTAGCTACTTTTGGGTACGAGGATAAGAAATTTAAAATTTTTTTCCAATTATTCAATTGTAAGAAGATCGATAAGTTCTATTTTATCTATATATTACCTTATTATTTTAATAATAAAGTATTGTGATCGACACAGCAAAAAAAAAAAAGTTTGCTACCCTGAAATTTTGTTATTTCGCTATTCATGACTAAATTAGCCTAAAAATGCAAAAAAAAAATCCATTCCGCCATCCGCCGTACATATAGACTCATATCTCCGAGACCGTTATAGGTAGAATGTTCGTTATTGGGTGGATTTTTGATTGGGTAAGTGAGCTCTATTTTCTAAATTTTTGGGGGTGTTAGATGGAAGGGGGAGGCGGGGGGAGAGAAAGAGTCAAAAGCTACACTTGCTAATATCTCCAACACGGATGCAGACAGGAAGTTAATTTAATTTAATTTTTTTATCCATTGCCGTCCGAAAAGGGAAGGCTGAAAACAAACTGTCGGCGGAATTTTTTTTCAAATGATTCTATCTTCGAAATTACTTACCATAAAATATTCATGTCTTGGGACCATTAAGGTGGCATACAGATCCACTAGAATCATCTTAGATGCGGGTAATTATTGTAAGGGGGAGGGTCACGGGGGGCGGAGGTGCAAACAAAAATACTTATCTCTGAAACTAAAACATAAATTAAGCTATACTAGCGAGATACAACAAAAATATAAAATTTGGTCATAGCAGTAGTGGGGGGTACTTATAATCAATATTTCGTTCGTTTATTTATGCAAGTTTGAGTTTTTTGAGGGGAGTGGTGAGGCGTGATGGTGAGAGTAGGTGGATGTTAATAATTTTTTAATTGATTGCTTGAATCACGTCCAATATTCTCTGTATAGAATGTCAGTTTCATAGACGAAGTTGCATAGAATTTTCATAGGATTCGGTGTATTTTACATTCACGAAACCAAACATTTGTATGGGAGGGGGTAGAGGAGGTAGGGGAATCGTGAAATTTGTTACGCAATTTTATTTCCTTTCTCTTTTAGTGTGCTTGTACAAAATTTCAAATTTGTTAGTTATTAGCTGATTCAATAAAATTGGTCGAAATGATACTTTTGCATGGGAGGGGGTAGTAGGGCAAGCGCAATTGCAAAACTTTTAAAGCAACTTCATTTCAATTAATTTTATAAGTATTTATGCAAAATTTGAAATTGATAGCTTTTTAAGAGTTAGCTGCTAACTGATTTCTTAAAAATGCTCGAAAAAATAATTTTGTATAGGAGGGGGTAGAGGAGGTAGGGGAATAGTAAAATTTGTGACGCAATTTTCTTTCTTTTCTCGTGAAAGGTGCTCGCACAAAATTTCAAGTTCGTAGCTTTTAATTTGTTGGTTATTAGTTGATTTAATGAAATTGGTCGAAATCATGCTTTTGTATGGGAGGGGGTAGAAGGGCAAGCGCGATTTCCAAACTTTTAACCTAATTTTATTTCAATTATTTTTGTAAGTTTTTATGCAAAATTTCAAATTGATAGGTTTTAATAGTAAGGTGATAATTGATTTCTTAAAAACGGTCGAAAAAATAATTTTGTATGGGAGGGGGTAGAAGTCTTAAAGGTTTTCGACCAGTTAATATTTTATACTTTTAGGGATTTTTTTTAAATGTATTTTCCAAATTTTCAAGTTTGTACCTTCAAATTTCATCCAAAAATTTTCAGTTTATGTGATTTTTTCATTGCACATGAAATACCTTGTGCACGGTAGACCAGGGTGGTCGGTTTTTTCTGTATGTACAACAATTAGATGTATCCACATGGAAAATTTAAATTTTGTATCTTTCACCAGAGCCCTTAAAAAATAACTTGAAATTTTCAACATTTTTGGTTACCACCTCCCTGCCCTTACACCTCCCGACCCAAAATTTTTACCAAATTTAAAAACTATTTAGCTCTACAATTTGACAAAATTTGAATTTTATATTTGAAATCAATTTTGAATTATAATGGTTTGAAATTTCGGGAAGTGCACCATTTTTGAAATGCTCCCCATTTCTCCCCACTACTATTTTGTCCAAATATTATATTTTTCTCGTATTTCTCTAGAATAGCTTAATATAGGTTCTAAGGTTCAATTACATAGCTTAATAAATAGCCGAGCTATTGGGTTTTAAGTGTTTTTCTTTGCACCCCCCCTGACCCTCCCTGTTACAATAATTAGCTTTTGTCTAAACTGATTCTAGTAGATCTGTATGCCAGCTTAACGGTCTCAAAGTATCAATTTCTTATGGCAAGTAACTTAGAAGATATAATCATTTGAAAAAAAAATTCGGCTGACAATTGGTTCTTAGCCCCCCCTTTTTGCACCTCAATGGATAAAAAAATTAAATTATTTTTAAAAGTTGTCCCACAAACCCGTCTATATGTATGTTGATTTTTAGCTTCCTAGCTGTAACCATAGTTGAGATATTTGAACTCGTATTTTTTGGTTTAAGCGCTCCCCCCGCCTCCTCCTGAACCCGTACACCCCCCAAAATGGGTGTTCGCCTGAGATCCGCAACTATCTACAATCCCTTCAAAAATAAACTTTCTATCTTTAACGGTTTGGGAGTTAATGTGCGCTGAGCGTACACACCGGCGGACGGCGGAGGGCGTACAGACAGACGGATTTTTTTTTTTGCATTATTAGGCTAATTTAGTCATGAAACGCGAAAAAACAAAATTTCAGGGTAGCAAATTTTTTTTTTTCCAACTCGATTACAATACTTTATTATTAAAATAATAAAGTAAAATGGTGTACTTTTAAAAATTTCAAACCGTTTTATCTCAAAACTGAGTACAGATATCAAATCAAAAATTCATGAGATTATAGAACTGCATAGTTTTTAATTTTGGTAAAAATTTTAAGTTGGGGGGTGTAAGGGGAGGGTAATGTGTTAGTAATTTTTTTAGGGCTCTGGTGAAAGATACAAAGTTCAAATTTTGCATGTGGATACATCTATTTGATGTACATAGAAAAAAAATAGTAATTTGTTCCATAATTGTTATAAGCCGACTCCCCCGGTCTAACGTGCACCAGGTGTTTCATGTGCATTGAAAAAACACATAAACTGAAAATTTTTTTAATGGAATTTTAAAGTAAAAACTTGAAAATTTGTAAAATGCATTTAAAAAAAATCCCTAATTATATGAAATATTAACTGATCGAATATCTTTAAAACTTCTACCCCCTGCCATACAAAAGTACTTTTTCGACAATTTATAAGAAATCAATTATTAGCTAACTATTAAAAGCTATCAATTTGAAATTTTGCAAAAAAAACTTTTAAAAATAGTTGAAACGAAATCGCCTTAAAAGTTCTTGGATCGCGGCTGTCCTTCTACCTCCCCCCATACAAAAGTATGATTTCGACCAATTTCAGTATTCCTTAACCCCATTTCAATTTTAGTATTCCTTAACCACTCTAATCTGCATATTGACTTGCCATGCATCTTCAACTTGTCCAAACATAATAAAGCTGCGCCCGATATGTTGGCAGTTTATTTTCTATGTGTACATCATATAACTTTTACTAAAGCCCCTCCCCCTACACCTCTCAACCTAAATGTTTTATCAAAATTATAAGTTATAGAGCTATACAATCTGAAATTTCAACTTTATACTTGTATTGAATTTTAAGATACAATGGTTTGAAGTTTTGAAAATTGCACCATTTTAGAAATGTTTGCCATTTCCCTCCACTACTAGTATGTTAAAATGATATATTTTCCTCCTATTTCGCAAGTATAGCTTAATATGTGTTTCAAATTTCAATTATATAGCTTAAGGAATAGTTGAGCTATTAATTTTGAAGTATAGCACCCACCCCCCTCACCCTCACCCTCACTCTTTCAATAATTAGCCTCTCTCTAAATTGACCATGGTTCACCTATAAGCCGCCTTATTGGTCCTAAATTATGAATTTTTCATGGTAAGTAGTTCCCTAGATATCAATTAATTAAATTTCAGTTAAGACCCCCTATAGGGGCATAGGACAGAAACAACTCTCTACCACAAGGCGCGATCATGAGCATCGGCCTTTAGCTGTTGCCAGGACTTGTTTATTCCTCTGGCATCCTGCTCAACTGCTGGCTTCTATGACCTATTTGGTCGACGAACACGACGACATACTTGAGGATTATAATTCAGAGCCTGTTTGGCAATGTTTCGCTCTGGTTTCCTCAAAGTGTGACCGATCCACTGCCACTTCCGCATTTGAATTTCAATGCCTATTTTAGTCTACCCACTCGAACTCCAAAGTTCGTCGTTGGAGATCACTTCTGGCCAGAATATTCCTAAAATGCGTCGGAGGCATTTCTTCACGAAAGTTTGCAGTTTCTTGGGAATTCGAACGGTTACTTTTCACGTGGTACAACCATATAACACGGATTTGACGCATGCGTCAAAAACGCGCAGCTTCGTGCGAAGGGAGATCTCTCGTAACCTCCAGAAAGGGGAAAGGATACCGAAGACCTGACGAGCTTTATTTAGACGAGCCTCAATATCCCTTTCGGCTCCGCCGTCCATGCTGACAATTCTTCCGATATAAAAAAAAATCTTGCACCTCTTCCACATCTTTCGGTCCCGCCTCTTTGCATTAAGAACGAGCGAACATTTGACTCTAATGAACTTCCTATCTTGAAGGGTTTGGGAGGTAATGTGCTCTGCGCGTGCACGTAGGGCGTACGGCGCAATGTGGGGTATTTGTCGATTCTACCTGACCAAAAGTCAATTTTCGAATAATGCGATTAGAGGGATAATTGTTATTGGTATTGAAAGATAATTGACCAATGAATCTTAATATAGATTTTCGTTTACCTGCGTTCACTATGAGAGTAGTGACGCGGAGCTAAAGTTGGTACTTGCGGAAAGCATTAAGTTACGAACAGAAGTGCTCAAAAAATTACCTGTGTTCTGCTATCATTTTTGTGACTTTTACGAAAAATTATACTCTTTCCCGCGATGGATATTGAAGAAGCAGGCAATTATTATACTTTTTACTGTTTTTCGTTTTCCTAGTATTAAAAATTGAGAAATGTTTTTATTTTAATTTCCGAATTCAAAAGTGATTTTCAAACATTGGTGTCAATATGTTTCTCTCATTTTGATAGCTCATAAAGAATGAAGACTTGTCTTCAAGATCCAGCAAAAACTTTCTGCCCCTCTAAAAGTTATTGCACTTTTACTGGACGGCGGAATGCAAACTTTTGAGAAATGAAATCTTAAGTACTCATTTTATTTTAGTTTAGCATCTCGAGTATCATTAGTGACGCGATTGCATCTGTGCAACATTATGCAACGAAGCGAGTGCAAGGACTTTTCAAAAAATTGGAATATTTAGAAAAATACTTGCTCGAGCGGGAAAATTTTTCGACAGAGGAGATAGCAGCGATCATGTTAAGAATATACATCTTACAGAAGGATTTCAAACAAAAATGGGAAGCAGCAAGTAGAACGAAAAGTAAATTCAAAAAAATAGGCGATTTGGCTTGAAGATACTTTCAAAATTCCTAAAAGTACCTCGCGATGTGGGCGCCCAACCAAGTCCCTCAGAAAATCGAGCGAACGAACAGAACGAAGGAAGACAGAAATGCTTCGAGAAACAGACGAATTAGTCTTTGCCATTCACATGAAGCTACGATCATCGGAAGTCCTACATGATATAATAAACAGCCCTACTCCAGCATCTAACTATAAAAAAACATATCGAGGAAGTTTATCTGAAAAGGATGAGAAATTATCACCCTTACGAACTCTTACATTATTTGTAGAAGCCAATTTATCAAGAAAGCAGTAATATTGTTAGATCTGGAGCCCCAAAGGTCTATACCTGCTGCACTCCAATACACAAAGCGAAAACAGACTGCTATCTGAGATCAGAGGCGTTGTAGGTTACAGCTAGTGCAGAAATTAATCTCCAAAGTTTGTTAGACCATACATCTGATTAATAGAATATTTACGAGAAGTAGTGAATACTTTGATTGAACGTGAAGCAAAACGTGAAACAAAATAGGGATGTGATGTGACATCAGTGTCAATATAAGCAGACAATTGAAACTATTGTAGACTCTGAGTTTCTTGCTTCCTTGGTGCCATTGCAGCTTCTTTCCGAAACAGCAAAATGCAAAAATATTATTTGGCAAAATCCTACTTCTTCTTCACATCGATACTGCCGTCCGATCCGAATTCTTTTTATTAAGGAGTCCAAGGACATCATAAATAAGAAACATACATTCAAAAAAAAATTTATAATTTAGAGGAAACAGAAATTGATAGCAATATTTCCATAAAACTCATTTTAACCTTTACTATGATTGACGGCAAGGTGTGTAATGCTGCTACAAATACTACATCTTCAATGAAATGTTATACTTGTGGAGCAACCTCCCTTTCAACCAATTGACACAACAAAAAGTCGCTGATCCACCGACACTAAAATTTGGACTTTCCATATTACACGCCAGAATAAGATTATTCGAGACTTTATTGCATCTATCTTATAAACTACCTTTGAAAAATTGGATATTAAAATCGGAGGATGAGAAAGAATTGATAAAGAATCAAAAGGAGGCTATTCGGAAAAGTTTTAGATAAAGAATGGGTTTGATTGTGGACGTACCCAGACATGGATTTGGAAACACCAATGACTGCAATACTAACAGAAAATTTTTCAACGATCCGAAATTGTCATCGGAAATAATTGGTATCAATATTACTTTGATAAATCGGATTAAGGTAATCTTAGAAGTCATATACAGTGGGTATAAGATTGACACAGTGCCATTCGGAAGTTATGCCATGGACACTGCAAGGCTATATGTTGATTTATATCCATGGTATCCGATTTAAGATTTTGATATATGAAGCAATTGTGATTGAGAACACTCCTTTGCCAATCGGACAATTGTCAGAGGAAGCATCTGAGGCACGAAATAAACCTTTAAGCTTATATCGCCTCAACAATGCAAGACAATTTAGCAGAGAATCCTGTAACAAGGATGCAATTCATAGACTTTTACTTACTTCAGATCCTCTTATTACAAGTATGAGGCCAACTCCTAGGAAAAAAAAGTAATTCATTCACAGCAGAAACCTTGAAAATGCTATTGCCTGGTGAATATATATTATATTTTAGTGAAAATCAAATCGAGGAAATTGTGTCTGAAATAGAAGAGTCATCGGAAGAAGAAATCTGGGCGGATTAATTTTTTAAACTATTTTTATACTCAAGATGAAATCTGAGAGTACATATTTTCGATTTTCATTGAAACTAGTAAGGGTGAAAAGAAGAAATTTTGCCAAAATTGATTCTAATATAATTGCAATTAGTTTTAAAAAGAATTATCAACTTCACCTTACTCCTTCTACCCCCTCCCATACAAATTTTACGAAATTTTGAGATTTAAATTAAATTATTTTTCTTCGAAACTGTTAAAGTTATCAACTTGATATTTTGTACAAGATATAGAAATAGAAATATTAATAACGGGAAAAAAAATTGTTTTGATCCTTACACTCCTTCTACCCCCCCCCATACAAATGCATAATTTTTGTTAAATGCATTATATCGATTTCCATTACAACTAGAATAATTACAAAATTTTGCCAGAATTTGTTTTTTAATAGTTGCAATAAATGCTAGAAAAATGATCAGCTCAGCTTCACTCCTTCTAACCCCTCCCATATAAATATCTGTATTATAAATTCAAGAAAAGCATTTCTCCTTCGAATATATGAGAGCTATCGACTTTGAATCAAAGCATGGTGATAAGGGTGATGATAAGCAGTTTCAAAATCATCTAAAACGTTCCACTTCCTCTGCCACCTCCCATACAAATGCCCCAATTTCAGGAAAACTAAGTCAAATTTCTTTAAAAATAATGAAAACTTAAAACTTTAAATTCAGCAGAAAACGTTTTGCATGCCATGTTCGATGTCATATGCGGAAATTATAAACCTCCCCTTCTACTTCTACGACCTCCCATGCAAAAGTCTCTAGTCACTATTCGAAAGAATTTGAGATGGCGTATTTTCCGGTATATTAAAGTCATTCTCATTTCATCTAGAGTATCATATGATTGGGCTTTACGCCCAATCATAATTCTGTTATGTTTTTTTTTGTATGTGGAAAATATGTTTTATTAATTATGCCTTTTGTTCATTCGCCAAACATAACACCTCGTTTTTTATATTACAAAAATTGTTAAGATTAATTATAACTTATTAGAATTATTCCCCAATTCCAACAAATTTTATATTTTTATACTCTAGATGAAATCTGAGAGTATATTGTGATTGCCTTACCGTTTGTAACGCTAAGAAATAACGCTCGCACAGAGCCGCCAAAGGTACAGAAATATTTATTGTCGCTCAAAAACCTCGATTCCGAGTGACCGTCTGTCCGTCCGTCTGTCTGTCTGTCCGTCTGTGCGTCTGTCTCCAGCATAACTCTCGAAAGCTTTGAGCTATAGTGCTAAAAATTTTTGTGTGACATTTTTAGAAAAAAATTAGCTTTAAGTTCGTGAATGGGCTACATCACCCCACTCCTTCTATCCCCTTCTAAACAAATTTCATAAAATTTCGAAAAATTAAGAAATTGATTTTTCTTTGAAACTATTTAAGCTATCAACTTGAAATTTAGGTCAAAGTATTATAATATAGATGTCATTAATATCACGGAATATTGACCCGATCCCTTTACTCCTTCTACCCCCTCCCATACAAATGGACAATTTTAAAAAATACATATTTTCGATTTTCATTGAAACTAGTAAAGCTGAAAAGACGAAATTTTGTCAGAATTAATTATACTATAATTGCAATTTATTTTAAAAATAATTATCAACTTCACCTCACTCTTTCTACTAGAAGGAGTAAGGGGATCTGGTCAATATTCTGTGATATTAATGACATCTATATTATAATACTCTGACCTAAATTTCAAGTCGATAGCTTAAATAGTTTCAAAGAAAAATCAATTTCTTAATATTTCGAAATTTCATGAAATTTTTATGGGAGGGGATAGAAGGAGTAGGGGGATGTAGCGCATTCACGAACTTAAAGTTACTTTTTTGCTAAAAATGACACACAAAAATTTTTAGCACTATAGCTCCAAGCTTTCGAGAGTTATGCTGTAGACAGACGCACAGACGGACAGACAGACAGACAGACAGACGGTCACTCGGAATCGAGGTTTTTGAGCGACAACGAATATCTCTGTACCGTTGGCGGCTCTGTGCGAGCGTTATTTCTTAGCGTTACAAACGGTAAGGCATACACAACAATATACTCTCAGATTTCATCTAGAGTATAAATATGAAAATCATGCCAATCTCAGCGTTTTAAATCAGGCTCCCTGCTTAGCTTACATACATAATAATTTTCAACTTTGAATCTTGAAGGATATTTGCTTAGTTTTAAAGTCATTTTCTTTGGTGTTAATTTTCCTATGGTATTGCTGTACGTCACTGCTCTACTATAGCCAAAGTATAAACTTTTTGTGTAGAGAAAGACAAATCGACCGATGTTTTGTTTATATTAAAACTAGAACTACTGATGTTAAATATATACCTAGTTTTAGCACACCCGTCAAATTGACAGATTTTTGATCATGGCTTTTATGGTAACTTTTGGTTTAGTTTATGTAAATATATAAAAGAACATAATTAAACAAGAACAACATTTAATGTAATAATTCATTAGCAACTAATAAAAACAGTTTCTATTTGCATTTATAGTATAGCACATTTTATATGTATGAAATAACTATCAGGCACATATCTTACAAGTACATGTTTTGAGATGAACACTTGCCGCAAACGTATTTGTTGCATTCATTACAGGTATAAATCGCTTAGTTTTTGGTACATAATCGAATTTGGCAAGATTTGCGTTCAGAAGATTTTTTCTTAGTAGTACATTCCTTTGCTTTCGGTTCTTGTTGTTGGGAAAAGGATTCTTTTCTCCAGCAACTATACTAACTGGCAAGTTTTTCAGACAATTGAAACACAAATTGTTTTCTAGTTATACCATATTTTCATCACAAGTCTCTTTATACATATAAAATCCACACATTGATTGCTGCCAAGTCCAAAATATTATAAAATATCTGCAAAGGCCATCTACGTGATCCTGCTTTTACGCTATATTTGCTGGCCATTTGGTCAACTACATCTACTCCAAACTTAGTCTCATGGTAAAACGATACAGTTTGAGGAATTTGTTTTCGATTATAAGCAATTGTTACGGATTTATGTTTAGAGCTTAAAAGTAGTATTTTTTTACGAGGGTTACTTTTATAAATTGTTAGAACAATATCATTTGATTTGTAGAGCTTTGTGGATGTTATCTTTTCTAACTTAAGCTATTTTCGGCAATTCTCTTTTATTTGCTCGTGTAATTCCAACAAGACATGTTTTTTACCCAGTAGCTTTTTTGCGAGTTGTATACTTGTAAAAAAATTATCTGCTGTGATTGTTCTTCCACAACTAACATAGTTTTTTACAAGATTCAAAACTACAAATTCATGCAAAGGTACTCCTGATGGTCTAAGTTTATCTATTTCTAAACAAGGATAGCAATTTATAAGGTATTTACTTCGCTAGTCTTCAGCTAACCAAAACCTAATTCCGAATTTGTCCGGTTTGTCCGGTGTACTGACGAAATCTTCATCTTGCCTTTGTGGGAAACAATTGCTCATATACCCTTAATTTCTGATCTGTTACAAGCTTGGCTGTTATCAATAAATGAGTCCCATAGTTCGGAAATCAATACGAATTTGTCAGATCGTAAGCAAACACTCCTCTCGCTTTTTGTGCCGAAACGAATGAATCTCATAATTTCTGAAAATCTGTTTCTACTCATAGTTTCATGAAAGAAAGTAGGTCCCCATTTTTTGGACCGCAAATACGATAACTTTATGTTTCCTGCCTCGTAGTCTCCTTGAGCATACAAAATGGCTATAAGGGCATATAATTCGTCCATAGTAATTTTCCAGTCGTTTTGTAAAATGATTCTAGCCTGTAACTCAGTGTAAGCTTTTATGTGAATCATCATTCGACTATCAATTATAAGTCGAGCATTATGTTTCGCTTGGCATAACCAGTTGGACCCGAAGTATCCTTGAATATAGTATGTGATGGCAATCTACCAACACAACCATCCCCTAATTCTTCCCAATCAGTACCGTCGATAGCAATGTCCTTCTGTTGTATCTTTTTCTGATTTTGTTTGGCCATCAGAATCATAATCGGAACAACATAGATCCCGGTATAATTGCTGCCAAACATTTTGGATCATTCAATATAAATTTACATGTAACTGTATTTCAAATTTTTCAGGAAATACAATGACGTGCAAAACCGAACCACATTTTTCAACACAAAGTCATTTCTTTAATCAGCGAAAAAAAATTTTATTTCAAAACTTAATAAAATAAACTGCCAACAAGTCGGGCGAAACTTTATTATTTTTTGGGACAAGTTGCGGATGCGTGGAAAGTCAATATGCTGGTTAGAGTGGTTAGGGAAGAGTAAGTGAAAGGGGGTTCTTGGGCAGGACAGTTGTCAATTTATATATATATATATATATAGGTATATATTTATTTATAATATATAATATTTTGTGGAAACGTTTAAAAGCTCCAGTACATATAATCAATATTTCGTTCATTTATTTATGCAAGTTTGAGTTTTATAAGGGGGGGAGTGAGGGGTGACATTAAGGGTGGGTGGATGTTAATAGTTTTTTAATGGATTGCTTGAATCACGTTCAATATTCTCTGTATAGAATATCAGTTTCATTGATGAAGTTGCATAGAATTTTCATAGGATTCGGTGTATTTTACATTCATGAAACCAAACATTTGTATAGGAGGGGGTAGAGGAGGTAGGGGAATCGTAAAATTTGTGACGCAATTTTATTTCCTTTTTCTTGTACCAAATTAGAAGTTCATAGCTTTTAATTTGTTGGTTATTAGTTGATTTAATGAAAGTGATCGGAATCATACTTTTGTATGGGAGGGGCTAGAAGAACAAGTGCGATTTCAAAACTTTTAACGTGAATTCATTTCCACTATTTTTATAAGTTCTTATGCAAAATTTTAAGTTGATAGCTTTTAATACTTAGGTGATAATTGATTTCTTAAAAATGGTCGAAAAAATAATTTTGTATGGGAGGAGGTAAAAATTTTAAAGATATTCAACCAGTTAATATTTTAAACTTTTAGAAATTTGTTTTAAACATATTTTACAAATTTTCACGTTTCTACCTTAAAACTTCATTCAAAAATTTTCAGTTTATGTGTTTTTTTCATTGTATGTGAAACACCTTGTGGACGTCAGACCTCCACTTCGGTGCATAATAATTTTGGAACAAATTATTATTTTTTTTCTATGTACATCAAATAGATGTATCGACGTGCGAAATTTAAACTTTGTATCTTTTACCAGAGCCCTAAAAAATCACTAAAAATTTGCAACATTTTTGCTTTCCACCTCCCTCCCCTTACTTCCTCCAACTTTAATTTTGGTAAAAAATTAAAAAAAGTCTATATAGCTATACAATCTGAAAATTTTTTGATTTAATATCTGTACTCAGTTTTGAGATATAATGATTTGTAGTTTTGGAAAGTCCGCCATTTTTGAAGTGCTCTCCAATTCCCCCACTACTATTATGTCTACATATTATACTTTTTTCGTATTTCGCTAGTAAAGCTTAGTATACGTTTCAAGTTTCACAGAGACAGTCGAGATATTCATTTTTAAGTGTTTTTCTTTGCACCCCCTTGACCCTCTCCCTTAAAATAATTAGATTCTATCTAAACTGATTCTAGTAGATCTACATCTATGCCATCTTAATGGTCTCAAGATATCAATTTTTTATGATAAGTAATTTCGAAGATATAATCATTTGAAAAAAAATTCGTCCGACAATTGGTTCTTAGCCCCCCTTTTTGCACAACAATGAATAAAAAAAATAAATTATTTTTAGCAGTTGGCACAAGCTCCTCTATATGTATGTTGATTTTTGCTTCCTAGCTGTAACCATGGTTGAGACAAATGAATTCGTACTTTTCGGTTTAAGCACTCCCCCTGCCTCCCCCTGAAACCGTACACCCCCCAAAATGGGTATCCGCCTGAGGTTCGCAACTATCTACAATCCCCCCAAAAATGAACTTTCTATCTTGAGAGTTAATGTGCGCTGAGCGTACACGTCGGCGTACCGCGGACGGCGTACAGACAGGCGGATTTTTTTTTTTGCATTTTTAGGCTATTGTAGTCATGAAACGCGAAAAAACAAAATTTCAGGGTAGGAAATTTTTTTTTCCCAAGGAACCTGAAGGTCAGGAGGTCAAGGCCCGATTTGGGCTGTAGCGCCATTGAAGGAGAAGAAGTAAAAATGAATTTCAAACAGTCTTTTATTGAAAAGTAACAGAAATATTATATCCACTTCATTTTCAAAATAAAAAAATTAAAATATCCTAAGACTCAGTTTTGCTCGATAAAATATATTAGTTAGAAAGTAACTATTTCGGGATAGTTAATATTTTGTCCACAGACTCTTAGCTTTCAAAACCTCATTGATACGTTTTGGCATACTTTCTACTAATCTTTTAACATAATCGGGATTAATACTTTCACTTTGTTCTTTCAATCTGTGCCACAAAATGTCAACTGAAGACGGGGGTTGGTCGTATCCATTTTGTATTTGAGTTTTTAAGTAGGCCTACAAATTTTCAATTGGGTTGAGGTCGGGCTTTGTGCCGGCCACTTAAGCTGCGAAAATGGCTGGCTGGTAATCTAATTTCATACTAACTTGGAGGTGTGCTTGGGGTCCCGATCTTGTTGAAAAATAATATCCGTCTCAGGTAGTGGTAAATTTTCTATGGTTTCCCATTAAATACTTTTTCAAAATATTTAAATAGTAATGCCGGTCCATGATTCCACTAATTCTGTGCATTGAACCGACTCCCCATGCGGTTATACAGCCTCAAACCATAATCGATCCTCCGCCATGCTTCACAGTTTATTTAACGTGTTTCGGCTGCAGCTTTTCATTTGGACGTAACCATGCACAGGATATCTGATAAAAATCTATTTACTTTGACTTCATCTGACCAAATAATAGTTTTCCATTCATCTATTGTTCAATTTTTATATTTTTTTGCAAATTGTAGTCTTGCAGAAATATTTTTTTTGAAAGTCCTTTTGGCTTTTTTTGGCTTCTCTATTGATGTAAAACCATTTCCTTTTAGAGATCACTAACTTTGATCTCAGAGCGTTCGGCCAATATTTTATTCGCCATTGTAACAGATTTGGCTTCATCGCTTGAAACGCAACGTCCTAAAGATCTCACATCTTGCGGAGAAAATACAATATTGGGGTATTAACAGATAACTCTTTTTTTTTAATTCTTACATCTGTACTTTGACTTACTTCACATTTAGTAGCAATATGACGAGTCGAGAGTTCTTCTTGTACAAGAATTTTAACTTCGTATCTGATATTTTTGCCTATTTTAACCATTTTATGTTAAATTTACAGTCGAGTGTGATTACAAACGTAAATTAATACAAAACGTATCACTATTATGTCCACTAAGTATATAAAAAAATCAACTTGAATTCCCGTTACCGAATTATTCATAAACACATCTTCACGATCGCATTTAATTGACGACTAAATATGTTCCGATCTGAGCGAGCAAAACTGAGTCGTTGTAACGGTACTGCATTTTTCAATTGCAGAAGCTGCTTGAAATTATTTGTGGATCTGAACTACGCAGTAGGCTTTATTCTTTCATTGAAGAGTAAAAATGATTTACATATACCTTTTATTTTTTTTTTGTTACAAATGGCAAAAAACCAAAAATGATTGCATTCATGGTTCAGTTCTGCACGTCACTGTAATGTATAAATGGAATTTCTCAACCATTTTGTTATGCAATTAATATCTATGATACACTGCTAGTATTCAAACCATGGTATTGTTATCATAATATACGAAACTATATAGGGTGTTACACTGCCCATACATGGTATAGTTTGACGTTGTCAAAGTAAATTTTCGTCTGTTGTTTGTACGATTTTTTGTCAATAGGTTTTAAAAATGAATTTAAAAAATGGAATGTAGCAGCATCATTTTTGAGTTTGGGTTAACTCCAAATACAGTGGCTCACAGCTTATTTCAACCAGCACGTAAAAAAATCTTTAAATGCCTATAAAAACTAAACTAAAAAAGTATCAACATTATTTACACGCAGGTTATTAGTCTAATGTTTAAACTAATCAAATATGACTTCATTTATTTTTCAATATTTTTTTAATATTCTTAAACATTTATAAGCGAAAAAAATAACTAAAAAAAATGTCACAGCTTATTTCAACCAAGTAACAGATTCAATGTTTAAATGAAGTTGAAAGGCACAAAAAAAAATTTCAATGCTTAGTATGACCACCCTTCTGGTCAACAATCATTTTTAGCCTCTTAGGCATTGAATCGACCAGTTTTTGTGTCACTTCTGGGGTAAGTTTGGCCCATTCCTCAACCAATACAGTTTTGAGATCGCTTTTGTCGGATATTTCCCGTTTTCGGATGTTTGTATCCAAAATGGCCCACAAATTTTCGATGGCGTTAATGTCGGGCGACTGTGTCAGTGGTTGTATAACATAGGGACAGTTCCAAATCAGCCATGTCTTTACAATACCCGACTTATGCTTGGGGTCATTGTCTAAAAATAATATCTGAAGTCATCGCGAATGCCCAGATTCTCCGAACTTTCAAGCAAATAGGACTTCAAAATTACGAGATAATGAGATTTATTCATTGTAGTCTCAATAAATTGCAAATTTTCAACTTCCGCAGTGGACAAGCGGACATACAGGCCCACACCATAACGCTGATACCTCTTTGTTTGACTGTAGCTTTCAAATTTTTGTTTCGCAATTCTGTATTTGGCTTACGCCAAACATATGACGCTCCATCAGAGCCAAAAATATTCAATTTTGACTCATTAGCGAACATAACGGTATTCAAAAATCCAGAATCCTTATCCAAATGTTCCTTGGCAAATTTTAAACGGCACTTCTGATTTTTGGCGTTTATAAACGGCTTTTTACGCGCTATTCTACCATTGAACACATGCTCTCACAGCACACGGCAAATAGTTTCCGGGTAGCATGACTTGCCCAACTCAGCTTCCACTTCACTGGCAATTTTTGGAGCCGATAGTCTTGGGTTTTCCCAGATTTTCCGGACAATATAGCGCTCGTCCGTTGGATTGAAAATTTTGTTGGGGGCATTTCTACCTTTATCGTGCGTTCTATTTTAGCAGACAAATCGGTATATGATGCTCTGCACTGTAGAATCACTTAATCCTACCATCTCACCAATTTTCCTGCGCGAATGGCCACTTTTAAAATGACTGAGAACTAGTTCTTGCTGATCAATTGTAGTACGTGGTCCCATTTCGCAAAACTAATTTTTCTACATGATCTTCGCAAAGAATTCAGCAAGACTGAACTTGAACACATAACGAATATAATGACTAAAACATAGAAAAATCAAATAACCGTTACATTGCAAGATAACGGATCATTGCACACCTGCAAAGTATTTGGTTGAAATAAGCTGTGGCATTATTTTTAGTTACTTTTTTCGTTTATAATTGTTTTAGAATATTAAAAACATATAGAAAAATAAATGAAGTGATATTTGATTAGTTTAAACATTAGACTAATAACCTGCGTTTAAATAATGTTGATATCTTCTTTAGTTTAGTTTTTATAGGCATTTAAAGATTTTTTCACGTGCTGGTTGAAATAAGCTGTGAGCCACTGTACATAGCCACATACTACCCAAGCGAAGCAATCGTCTCAGGCAGCTAGCGCTCGCTCCATATGATGCAGCAAATGTTTCGGCGGAAGGCCATTTATTGCTGTTGGATGAAGGCCGAAACTGCACAGGGCCGGTGCAATGATTCCTCTTTTGAAGCGTCAATTTAAAAAGAGTGCATATGGATGATGCTAATATTTTGAAGTTTGCCAAAAAATATTTATTTATCTACCTGCATATCTGCTGGCTGACACTTTGATAGGTAAACAAAACATTGGAAAACTTGTTTATTGAACTCACCGTGAGCTGGAAATGGCGTTGATGGTAGTAAAATGACCGCCATATTATATCTATGATACACTGCCAGTATACAAACCATGGTATTGTAATCATAATATATGAAACTACTTAGGGTAATACACTGCCCATACGTGGTATAGTTTGAAGTTGTTAGAGTAAATTTTCGAAGCGTCAGTTTGTACGATTTTTTGCCGGAAAGTTTGAAAAATGGATTTCCCAACTTTTGTGCGTTTTTCATTGAATGTAACCACTAATATAATATACAGTCAGGCAGTGATCGTCGTCGGGAACAGTGGTAGTGTACAACATAACAGAGTTCTTGACGTTGCCGCGTGCAAATTTCTCTTTCCTTTTTCTGTCGTGCTAAAGTGAAAAAAACTACATCAACCTTTAAAGTTGCAATTAATTAGTAAGTAACAGCTAAAGGCGAACTTTCCTTAGTTTAAAAGGTGTGACCCATTGGCCACGAAGGCCTCTGGGAATACTTACACCAACAGCTTCAATCTTCTGGACGAAGTTGAGCTGTCAGTCAATGCTCCATCGCGAAAAAAAAATCATCTTTCTCGCCATATCCAAGCCTCCCAAAAGTGAACAGTAACGATATTCAAAAGAAATTCGTCTTAATTTCACACGCCGATCCGACCAAAAAATTGTCAGCTGTTAACCCCTTTCTATTTAGAAAAGCAATTGACGGAATATCCACCGAATGCTCCAAGGTCTCAACCTTGAGAGACGGGAGTTTGCTTATTCTATGCGATAACCTAACGGTGGCTCACCGCTTTGAAAAAATTTCAATGCTAGCCAATATCATTCCAGTAAAAGTCGAAATAAGTAAACAGTTTAATGTTAGTAAAGGGACAATTTTTTGTCGCGATCTTGCAAATCTCTCCGAAGAAGAAATAGTCGATGGTTTGAAAAGCTGTGGGGTCACGAACGCAGTTAAGCTGAAAAAGAAAATAGACAACCAAGACATCCCATTTGGCTTAATTATCCTCTCCTTCGAAAGATACCACCTTCCGACTTCCATTACAATTGGATGGCAAAGATTTGAAGTTAAAGAATACATTCCGAATCCAATGCGGTGCAAAACATGCCAGAAGCTTGGACACACGGCTAAATGGTGCAAATCTTCTCCAACATGCGTTTCCTGCGGTAAAGCAGAGCATAACCCTACACCCTGTACAGAAAGCGTTAAGTTTTGCGTAAGCTGTGAAGATTCAAGCCACATATCATCTGATCGACTATGTCCTAAGTACCTTGAAAATAAAGAAATCATCACCATCAAAACCATAGACAAATGCTCAATATTTGAAGCGCGGAAAAAATATCACGAATCTAGAAATTCACTTAAAGCTAAGCAACCTACTCCCGGTCTTTCATATGCAAAAGTTACCACACCAAAAACAATAGTTATTAACAAACAACAAAATAATCTAAAATCAAATAACGAAAATATACTTAAGCCCAATGTAATAGACTCTTCAACCACAACATACTCAAAACAAATGAAACCAACAACTTCTAGTTACAACCCACAAATAGAACTTACAACTCAACCCGACTTCGAGACTTCCAATTACCACACAAAAGCAAACTAAAGAAAAATTAGAACTAAACAAAGAAACCATTGAAAAAAACCTCCAGAAACAATCCCATAACAAACATAGAACTTCGAGCACAGATGCGGAACGAGCATGGACGTTAGAGTCCATTAATCAATCCTCAATGTGACTTAAAGAACAATAACAACTTCAAGATTTTACAATGGAACATTAAAGGTTTCTTCAATAACTACAACCATTTTCAAATATTAACACGAGATGTATCCCCAGATATAATTGCTCTACAAGAAACTCACTGTGCTTACAATACTCATCCCTATTTTTCCAACAAATACGAAAATATTTTTGTCAACCACCCTACAATAAATACCTCTAAAAGTGGAATAGCCCTTTTCGTCAATAAGAGCTTTCAGTTTCAACAAGTTTTCATACTAGCAACATCCTAGCCTGCGCTGTAGAAATACACACTTCTATAAAATTTATAGTCATCTGTGTATATGTTGAGCATGACAAAACAAGGAACAAGGAACTTAAATCTTCCCTGTATCCTAATTGGCGACTTCAACAGCTGGAGTCCTATATGGGGCTTCACTGCCACTAACACCAAAGGCAAGTTGGTTGAAAACTGGATTGCATCCTCAGACCTCATGGTCATTAACACTGGTGCCCCCACACATTTATCTACGCATCATAGCTTAACACATATTGACTTGGGTATTTGCTCTTCACAGTTAGCCCCTCTGTGCGACTGGCAAGTAGTGGACGACCTGCATGGCAGCGATCACTTCCCCACAGTAACAACAGTAGCATTAAGTCAATCGGAGAGACCATCCCATCCCAATAGATTTAAAACCAAACTAGCAAATTGGCCAAAATACACACATCTTATAGGAAACATATTAGGAAATACTGCACAGACAAGAAATATTAATAAAGAAGCCGCAAACATTAGAAAAGTTATTTTGATCGCTGCAAACCAAGCCATACCACACACACGTCCAAACAATACAAAACAAAAACTCCAATTACCTTGGTGGAATCCAGAGCTTGCGAAACTTAACACATTACGAAAAGAAGCCTGGAGTACCTTTAAAAGATCCCCTATAGTGATCAACGAAATTAACTATAAAAGAATTAACGCTAAATTTAAACACGACATGAAAATTGCAAAAGAAAACTCCTTCAGTACCTTCACAGACTCCATAACACCAAAAACACCTATTGCTAAGATTTGGAATACAATCAAATCAATCTCAGCAAATCCAAATCAAACAACTATACAAGGACTGCTAATTGGTACTAATTTCATATCAACATCTATAGAAATAAGTAACGAATTTGGTAAACTATGGTCCAGCGCTGCCGCAGATGAGAATTTTTCTCTTCAATATAGACGAGAAAAAAACAATCTCTAAAATAGACTTTTCGAGCATGTAAGAACCCCGAAATCACAACAAATAGAAACCGAAATAACCCTATTTGAACTCGAAACAACACTTCAACTAGTTAAAGGCAATACACCTGGCCTAGATAAAATTACATACAGCATGATACAAAATCTGCCAACTGAGGCTAAACTCAGACTATGTGCGCTGTACAATAAAATCCTTACGGATGGCATTACACCACACTCTTGGAAAATCGCAGCTATAATTCCTCTGCCAAAGCCTAACAAGCCAAAAAATAGTTTATAAGGATATCGACCCATTTCACTTTTGCCCTGCCTGAGTAAAGTATTGGAAAAAATTATAGCCCGAAGGCTATCTTGGTTTCTTGAACAAACAAAGGCTATCAATAACGAGCAATTTGGTTTTCGTCCCAACAAAGGATGTCAAGATGCTCACATCTATATAGATAACCTGATTAGTCTACAACTATCAAGCAGGAACCACATTTCAATTGTCGCGGTAGATTTTGAAAATGCCTTCGACCGTATAGGTACGCACACAATACTGTTAGAACTACAACGTTTAGGTATAGGACCAAAAATATTTCACTGGATTAAAAATTTTCTGACTAGCAGGCAATGTAGAGTTAGAGTGAATAATACACTCTCTGATGTTTGGAAACTGGAAAATGGCATACCACAAGGATCTCCTATCTCCGTAGTTCTTTTCCTGATTGCGTTCAATTCACTTTCAAATACCATCAATAGCTTGGGGTTATGCAAACACATAACCTATGCCGACGACTTATATATTATAGTAAGAAAAGCTAATGCAAGCTCTGCAACTAGGGACCTGAACCTAATATTTTCAGCGATATTGGATTGGGCATCCATCACAGGCGCAAAAATCTCAATTGCAAAATGCAAACATTTACACGTCTGTCGCAAAACCAGCTGTAACTCATACAACGTTGCGATTGGGAGCGAAGTAGCAGAAAACGTAGACAATCTAAATATTTTGGGGCTTACTTTCAACAAAAGATTTAATTGGAACACACACGTTCTCGACACACGCAACAATCTATTTAAGAGACAAAATATAATAAAATATCTTTCAAACAGGAAATCAAACGCACATCCAGTCACTTTATTGAAAGTGATAAAAGCACTTCTTCTATCCAAAATAGACTATGGTTTAGCAGTCTATGGAAAATGCCCACCTTCCACACTGCAAAAACTCAAGGCACCCTATCACGGAGCTATTCGATGTGCTCTTGGAGCATTCAGGACCACCCCTATAACGAATTTGCTTGCCGAAGGGAACATGCCATCTCTAGAAAACAGACATAAGACTCTGACTGCCAAGCTAATCCCGAAACTAATATTTGGAGGAAATACACTAATACAAAATGATATATCTAACCTGTCCAAAAGAAAAAAGATACCACGCATTCCTTCCACGTTACTCAACTGCTTAACTATAGCGCAAGAGCTAGCTATATCTACAAGAGCTATGCCATCAAAGCCAAAATCAAAACCTCCTTGGAAGATACCTTCCCAAAATATCAATATGGAATTGTCACAATATCCCAAGCAAACTACCAACAACAGCGTGTACAAAATACTGTTCAAATGCAACACTCTCTAACGAGGGCTGGACCATGCTATACACAGATGGCTCAAAATCAGAACTTAACACGTCATACGCCATTGTAAAACAAAATAACGAAATAATAAAGTTAGGTATTCTTTTTGACTTTTGCTCCATATTCACAGCTGAAGCACAGGCAATATTATCAGCTATCAACTATGCCTCAAAGAATCGAGGAAAATTTTGCATATGCTCCGACAGTCTCTCAGTTATAAAAGCAGCCCTAAATGTAAACACCAAAAACCATATCAATAAAGAAATAATACACGAACTAACCAACTCACCTAACAAAATAAAACTTTTATGGGTTCCTGGGCATACAGGAATAGAAGGGAATGAGGCAGCGGATTGCACTGCGCAAGATGCAACTCGACATCCACTTCTGACCGACAACACTTTCACTGCCTCTGACATAAAATCATTAATAAGTAAGCATTTACTAGAAAAAGAGAAACGGGAGTGGCCTGAACGCCGAAACTTCTATTCAACCTTCGTAAATCCTGAAAAAATCATTTTCAATATTCCTGATGCACTAACTCGTCGTGAAGCCGCTATAATTGTTAGACTACGAACAGGACACACTAAAGCCACTCATCTACACCTCATCGAAAAAGGAGCGCCACCCAGATGCAGATATTGCAACACTACAGTGAACTTCGAACATTTAATCAGCTGCAACAGACTTCTCAACGGAACTGGATCGAATCTTTTAGAATTAATAAAAAACAGTCAACAACAAAACATCTGCAAAACCATTATAGATATAATAAAAAAATCTAAAATTTTCAATGAAATATAATTTTTCTGAATTTTGCATTGTTCACCTAATTTAAAAATTAACTTAAAAATTTTGTCAATATAAAAAGCCGATGGTCCGTGTTACTAGTGCTGAAATTTTTTTAGTTTGTATATTCTATACGTATAAATTAAAGTAACTAAATAAATAAATAAATATAATATACTTCAAAATAAAAATTGCTTTTGAATAAACATTTATTTACCTATATATACCTACATATTTGACAGTTAATACGTTGATAAGTAAACAAAACATTGGAAAACTTTCTTATCAGTCTCACCACGTGCTGGAAATGGCGCTGATGGCATTAAGATGATCGCCATATTAGGTAAGATTATCGAATTTCAATACCACGTAAGGACTTCGATATTACGTTTATACTAGCTGGTTTGTCTCGCATTCACATAGTATTGGGTGATACACTGATGGTATTGACGATATTATGATTTGTATACTAGCAGTGTATCATTAGCATAAGGTACTAAGGAACAGACTTATTTAATGATATGTAAATGAATGTAAATATGTATTTATGTCCATTATTGCATTGATAATCCAAAAATTATAATAAACTTTTTAATTATTAAAACGGGTCATTTTGACGCGTCTTGGTACAAATAGGTGTTGGTCATATTGATTATAGAAATTAAAATGGCTGAGTGAAAATTACATAGGAATTTTATCAGAAGCATGAAATTTAAAAACCGTTAAAATGACGGTCTTGGTAATTCTAGTGTTAATATGCTATTGCTTCCTTTTTGCACTCCATTGGATGCTTGTGGCGGGTTCCGGTAATAGTTATAACTATCTAATTCCTCAATAATTGTATATTTCGCAACTTTTCGATTATCTTCAAATATATCGATATTAATCCGATTTGAGATAGGCCTATAAATATTAATGTGTTGCTTATTTCCTGATTTCTGTAGGTGTTATACTCATGATCCATCCTTGCTCTAGGCTGGGGCTCACTAGAGAAAAATATGAAGTCTTCAATGTTTAACACATCCGATTGCGACGCCATCGGAACCGGGTTAGGGCTGCCACCCAGTTTGGCATAATAGATTAGATATGAACTAGCTATATGTGTGTTCCACTGCAAGCATTTATGGATGTAGAATTACTAATGGCAGCACCAATCTTTATAAGTAGTATGATAGTCTGAGTACAACGTACTTCGTCATAGAATCAAGTAGAAAACGTTAAAGGTGCGAACTGTCTCTTAAAAAATGACCTTTTTTGATAAGCGAGTTTAGATTATTATTGAGTGTCTAGTTTCATAAAAATACGTTCCATAGATTACAATGAAAAATTACGGCCAACATCCGACGTAGTCTCCGTATTTAAATAGAACATTGAAGGTAAAAGGAAGATAAAGATCTCCACCGACGATAAATGATTTTACCAAATTAATAGAACATGATGGAATTATTGAGCTGTTAAAATATCGAAATCTATTCTTAACAAGTCTTACACGTTATTAGACAATTGACATGTGATAGCTTTATCAAATGAAACAACGGAATGGGAATCATGAAGAATGTCCTTTACTGTTGAGTTCGGAAAGTCGATTTTTCCTTCACAGCATTTGTAACAGGCCAGCTAGCCAATCGAAATACAGACACAGTTTCCGGCGAGTAGGTTACAGGTCAAACAAATTTTTCCTTTTGTTATTATCTTTCTATTATGAGCTATGAAATTGGTCAGATCATTTAAATTCTTCGATAAATATGCAAAAATACTCGGAAAACAAATCGAATGAAGTAAATTCAGTACTTACCACACCAACTGAAAAGTAATTATTAATTATATTATACGGAACACAAAAATCCTTTTCCGATTGCACCTTAATCGGTTTCTGCATCGGAGTTTCGTTACTTTTCGGATTATTCGATAATTCTTCTAAGATTTTCGCTTGAATCTCGGCCGGAGTAATGAAACTGCCATTATCTTCGGCATCGTCTTCGTGGACAGTTGTACAATGCGACGACGACAATTCCTTGATCGTTTCACCATTTTTCGTATGTTGCATCGATGATATTTCCGTTACAGATGTTGATATGCTTTTCATGTTTTCCACTGAATACGAGCTCGTCGTATTCATTTCCTCAAAAGTTTGTATCACAGATTTTTCCACAATGCGTTGTGATAGTTCAACGAATTTTTGTACATTTTCATGTAAAGTTACCTACGCAATTTTTCGAATCAATCAAGTGAAAATGTAATTTGAGATTTTCCTCTTCGAATTTTTCGGGCTACTTACTTTTGGTTTTGGTATTCGCTCCAGTGGAGCATTATTGGTTACTTCTATACTCCATCTGTCTAGCATTACTGTCGCTGATCGGCTTATCTTGTCCATAAGTTTTGGTATACTTTCGCCTTCGTAGCCGCCACCCCATCGTAAACAACGAGCCAAATCATTACCAGTTCCCAGGGGTATAACGCCAATGGCCGGCTGGCTTTGCAATTCAACCGAATCTAATGGGATATTTCAAATCGGTTTTAATGACTACAAGAAAACTTCAATTGCGAACTTACCCATCGCTTCAAGAACCCATCCAACCGTTCCGTCACCTCCACAACAAATAACCTTGAAACTTGGCACGTCTTTGAAAAGTGTTAGTCCTGAATTTTAAAATAGCAAAAGGGATTGGAAAATATTGCATAAGGACTTTTCATGATGGAATTTTAATCGTTTTAACCTTCGAGTGGTCCGCCCTTGGATAGGTCATAAACTTGCCGCGGATTAAGGATATACTGGAATTTTCTTAAGATCCTGTCGCCTTGACGTCCGCCGCTTTTCGGATTAACGAACACGAGTAGTGGACAGGTTCCAAGGGTTGCACTTATTTGGAAATGGGTAGCCTGTTGTGGGGCTGGCTGTTATTAAATTTGATTTTCGTACGGATCGAATTGTTTTATTGGGAATAAATTGTATTGGGGCCAGAAATACACATTACCTTTGACTTATTATTAGACGTATTCACTGACCTTTGCCTGTCAAGGACAGCAGGACAGATCGATGTTGGTGGCACTATCAGATTCGCATATTCTCCTAATAAGCATTCTTTTTTTACGGATGAAGCGCATCTATTATGAAGCTGAAATGAATTTAAATTTGAGTAATGTAAAAAATGTACTGGGTCAATTTTAAAAAGTTCGTGGTAATTATATCGGCATGGTTGAATATTTCTAAACCTGGCATAACTTCGAAATTCTATTACGGGTTGGAATTAATTCGTAGCGTTTTACAAAAGGTGGCGTTACTCAAGTATCCGTAGTCACATATACAAAAGCAAATTTTCTCCATAAAGCTACTATCATGGCGCATCTAGTCCACTGAACGACATTTCTTTATCGAGTTTATAACATTTTGTTGTGCGTCATTAAACATGTCAACGTTCGTGCCCGAAACTCTATTTTTGCGGGGAGTGTTGCTTCATTACTTTCACATGAAGAAAAGTGCCGTGGAAAGTCATCGCATTTTAGTAGACGTTTATGGTGAATATGCTCTAGCTGAGCAAACGTGCAGAAAGTGATTCGCTCGGTTCAAAAATGGAAATTTTGGCTTGGAAGACAAGGAGCGTCCCGGACAGTCGAAAAGTTTGAAGATGAAGATTCGGTGACAATGCTCGATGAAGGCCCGTGTCAAACGCTTGCACAGTCGTCAGAATCGCTTGAAGTTGACTCATCGACAGTTGGAAAACGCCTCAAAGCACTTCGAATGATACAAAAGCAAGGAACGTGGGTCCCACATGAGTTGTAGCCGAGGGACGTCGAACGGCGCTTAGTCATCTGTGAGCAACTGCTTCAACGTCAGACAAGTTAGGGATTTTTGCATCGAATCGTCACTGGCGACGAAAAGTGGGTGAGTTACGACAATCCTAAGTGCAACAAATCGTGGGGTTTGCCCGGTCATGCATCAACATCATCGCCAAAGTAGAATATTCATGGAAAGAAGATCATGCTGTGCATATGGTGGGACCAGTTGGGCGTAATCTATTATGATCTGCTTAAACCGAGTGAAACTATCACTGGGAACCTCTACAGACGTTAACTGATGCGTTTGAGCATAGCATTAAAAGAAAAGGGCCTCCAATTTAAGGATCGACACAACAAGGTGATTTTGCTCCACGACAATGCCAGACCCCATGTTGCAAAAGTGGTGAAAACTTATTTAGAAACGCTGAAATGGGAAGTTTTATCCCACCCACCATATTCACCAGAAATTGCTCCATCGGATTTCCATTTGTTCCGGTCCATGGCGAATGGCTTCTCAGAGCAGCACTTCGACAACTACGAAAGTACCAAGAATTGGATCGATTCATTCATCGAATCTAAAGACGAAGAATTCTTTCGCCGTGGTATTCGTGCTTTGCCAGAAAGATGGAAAAAGATAGTAGAAAACGATGGACAATACTTTCAATAATACCACTGTAATAATATTTTCAGAATAAACCATCAAACTATGCAAAAAAATGCTACGAATTAATTCCAACCCTTAATAATTTAAAGGAAAATATCGAGTAAATTAATTTTACCAATAACCTCCAACATAGAATTTTTCAAAAAGTAACGGGCGCATTTCCACTCCCATGTATTGTTTCCGAAACTGCGATATTTAAAGAAATCTGTTTTTCCTTCACTATAAAAGCTATAGAATTGAAAATTTAATCACAGTGCATAGAGATAACCCAGTACATAAAAAAATTAAATCATTTTTAAATTTAGTCCCACAAACCTTATCAAATGTGTAATGATTTTCAGCTTTTTACTAAAGCAGAAGTTGAGATATTTGCATTTGTAGTTTTTGGTTTTACCCCTGCCCCACCTCCTAAACATTATTATCATCATCAATGACGCGACAGCCCAGATCGGGCCCTGGAATTCCGAAGTCGTCGCCTCCAATCGTCTCGATCCAAAGACCGCGTCCTACACCTGCTAATTTTTTAAAACGGCTTTGCTGTCTTCATCAACCGAGTCTTTCCATCGCTTGCGTGGTTTGTCTACTGACCGGTTACCAATTGCTTTGGGGATTCTTCTGTCTTCAGTTTACGTAGCTTGATTAACGTTGAAGCTTGTGGCTCGTCGTAGAGTTGATACAACTCAGGGTGGTATTTTATTCGTCAATTCGTTCCTTCCTTTACAGGTCCCAAAATTCTTCGGAGGACCCTTCTTTCAAATGCGTTAACTGTTTTTCGGAAGTTTGCGTAAATGGCCACGCCTCGCTGCCATAACAGAGCACAGGTAAAATAGTTTTATATATCCGCATCTTACTGTTCCTGTGCACTTTCTTGAATTTCATTATTGGAAGTACCGAATAATACGTCTTATTTGCTAGTATTATCCGTCGTTTGATTTCGTCTGTTTCATTACCGTCCTTTGCTAGATTAGCCCCAAGATATATGAAATTGTCCACACTCTCCAAATTATATTCCGCAATTGTTGTGTTTTGTCTGAAGACGTTCTCCTTCTTGTTTGCGTCATTACTTTCGTTTTGCTTTTATTAATGCGCAACCCGACTTCTTTTGCGGCGGAGTCAAGACTGACAAATACCTCCTTTGCACTAAGGAAGGATCTTGCTAGGATGCAAATGTCGTCAGCGTATGCCACTAGTTGGGTGAGCTTGAACAGTAGTGTCCCGTTGGTATCGACTGGCATTTTTCGGACGACACCTCCTATACAACACCCCCGAGCATCCCATTTAAAATTCACCTAAGACTGAAATTCCTATCTCCAAGGGCTTGGACGCCGGCGTACTGACGGATTTTACTTCATAATTCCAATTGTAAAATATAACAAGGACGGGGGCTAATGACTTTTTTTCCGAAATAACTATGAACATTATGCAATAGATATCTCTCACAATTTAGAATAGTAACAATCATACCTTCCAAGAAAACTGATTTTTCGTAAAGTTGGGAGTGGGTAGAAGGAGTGAAGCTAGTCGGTTAATTTTTTTCCGGTCTTAATAATAATACTGATTAAATATTTAGTGTTAATAAAAGTTAATAATGGGTGTATCAACAATTGGTGTAGGATTTGTTTCCATGATCCAATCAGAGAACGTACGGTGCTGCTGGTGTTCCAGTGGCTTCAGTTCTTGAGTCAATTGTACCTTGTAATTCAAGTCAATTCTTTCGTCAATATTCGCTGCAGTGTGAAAGTGGAGAGGTCGAATTCTGGACCACGGTGATGAATGGAGGTTGTAACGAATCGTTTTTTTTCCTTGGTTTCTCTTTCAACTCTTGACAGTGTACATTACAAGGATAGGACTTGTAACAAAAACATAACAGAATTATGATTGGGCTTAAAGACCAATCATATGATACTCTAGATGAGATGGAAATGACTTAAATACACCGGGAAATATTTCATCTCAAAATCTTTCGAATAGCGAATAGAGACTTTTGCATGGGGTAGAAGTAGAGAGGGAGGTTTGCATTTTTCGTATATGACACCGAACATGGCATGCAAAATGGTTTTTGCTGAATTTAAAGTTTTTAGTTTTCATTATTTTTAATGAAATTGGTCATAGTTTTCCTGAAATTGGGGCATTTGTATGGGAGGTGGCAGAGGAAGGGGAGCGTTTAAGATGATTTTGTAACTGCTTATCATCATCCTTATCACCATGCTTTGATTCAATTTCAAAGTCGATAGCTCTCATATACCTGAAGGAGAAATGCTTTTCTTAAATTTATAATACAGATATTTGTATGGGAGGTGGTATAAGGAGTGAAGCGGAGCTGATAATTTTTCTTACACTTACTTCAATTATTAAGAAACAAATTCTGGCAAAATTTGAAGTTTGTACTTTTTCTAGTTTTAATGGAAATCGATAAAATGCATTTAACAAAAAATTATGCATTTGTATGGGAGGGGGTAGAAGGAGTGTATGGATCACAACAAATTTTTTTCGCATTATTAATATTAGTATTTGTATACCTTATACAAAATATCAAGTTGATAGCTTTAAAAGTTTCGAAGAAAATTAATTTAATTCAAATTCCAAAATTTCGTGAAATTTGTATGGGAGGGGGTAGAAGGAGTGAGGTGAAGTTGATAAATATTTTTAAAATAAATTGCAATTTTAGTAAAATTATTTCTGACAAAATTTCGTTTTTTCAGCTTTACTAGTTTCAATGAAAATCGAAAATATGTATTTTTCAAAATTGTCCATTTGTATGGGAGGGGGTAGAAGGAATGAAGGGATCTGGTCAATATTTCGTGATAGTAATGACATCCATGTCATAATACTTTGACTTAAATTTCAAGTCGATAGCTTATATAGTTTCAAAGAAAAATCAATTTCTTTTTATTTCGAAATTTCATGAAATTTGTAAGGGAGGGGGTAGAAGGAGTGGGGGGATGTAGCCCATTCACGAACTTAAAGTTACTTTTTTGCTGAAAATGACACACAAAAATTTTTAGCACTATAGCTCAAAGCTTTCGAGAGTTATGCTGTAGACAGACATACAGACGGTCACTCGGAATCGAGGTTTTTGAGCGACAACAAATATTTCTGTACCCTTGGCGGCTCTGTGCGAGCGTTATTTCTTAGCGTTACAAACGGTAAGGCAAACACAATATACTCTCAGATTTCTTCTAGAGTATAAAAAAAAAACAAAAAGACAACAACAGTTAATAGTTTTTTTTTTTATACTCTTGATGAAATCTGAGAGTATTATAAGTTTGCTCTAAAGTTTGTAACGCTAAGAAATAAGGCTCGGAGAAAAAAATGAATGATACAGAAGATAATATTATCACTCAAAAATCTGTCCGTCCGTCCGTCCGTCCGTCTGTCCGTCCGTTCGCTCTCTAGCTTGAGAACGCATTGAGCTAGAAAGCTGAAATTTCGTACACGTCGTTTTTGACAAAAAAGTAAGGCCGAGTTCGTGAACGGGCCAAATCGCTCCACCCCTTCTACCCCCTCCCATACAAAAAGACACAATTGCGCAATTTGACAATAAACGGATTTGCTCAAAAAGTATATAAGCTATTGGCCTGAAATTTTGAATATGTTACTTTTATGAAAATATCAATCTACCGTAAAAAAATTATGCGAGTACTACAAAACTCCACAAATAATTCGCCGTTTTCGGGTCTCTTAATCCAAGGTCGTGACGCGTCTACCCAAGGGTCACCATGCCTCCCCATGACGTGTTCTAGTCTAGTGTTGTCTGATCCAACCTGGGCGTTCATATCTCCTGAGATGACAATAATATCACCTCTTGGAACACGTTCGAAGGTGGCACTCAGTTGGCTATAAAACTCCTCTTTGCCACCAGATGTTGCGGTATTAATTGGTGCGTAGCACTGCAGAATTGTGACGTTTCTGACACTGGTCCTGAGCCTGACGACGATAATCCTATCCGAGATTGGTTCCCAGCTAATGAGACTGTTTCTCGCTCTCGGCGTAAGGAAGAACGCCACGCCATTTCTGGCTTCACTTTCAGGGCCAATGTGCAGAATAGTGTTTCCGCTAGGGGTTCGTTCTTCTTCTGATACTGTCCACATGACCTCGCTCAAGCCCAAGATTTGGATGTTATAGTGCTCCATTTCACGGTCAATCACTGATTGACGGTGCAAGGACCGAGTAACCCCAGCTCTTCCCCCGTCATTCAATGTTCGAACGTTCCAGAAGCCAATCATAGTCCGTTTTCGAATGCCAAAAGTCTTTACTGTAGAATGAGTCCGTATCCGAGGCGCTGTATCCGTTTCTCGTATCATTTAGGTCTTAAGATCACGGGCGATAAGCCCATGATCCACTTAGTGTCCATTTGCCATTTTTAGGGCAAGCAGGACTGGCAGTGGGCGAATTCTACAGCCCCCATCCCACAGGGAGATAGTTAGCTCAGGTCCGTGGAGTCGCTAGTCTCCAAAAATAGTTGCAGGAATTGGTAAAACCTCATCCTACAACTACCCCCTTGCGGTGAACACTATAAGTTATAATAATGCAAAGATTGCCACAAGCAAAAAATGATGCACAAAAAAAAACAAAACTACGCCTAGTGAAATTGCAAACTCTGTCTGACTACGAGGCCTGGCAACAACAAAATATGCTTCTCACACGTATTTTATCGGTAAGATCTGCCTTTTCTTCAGTATTTCCTTTAAAAAACGGTGAATAAAGAACTTCTCATCCAAGCTCATTCAATTTTTGTTGCATTGCTGTATGCAGTCTTTCATTACCTTGGTGGAACACAATTCCTTTTCTCTTCGCTAATAGTGGTATCTCACCTCAAACAGAGTTTCACCAAGCATTGATGAATATCTGGTTTTGGATTAGTTGTGGCAGATGTTCCAGGTTTGCAGTAAACTTTGTTCCTCTTGACATTCTCGTAAAGAATTCAATTTCATCTCCCGTAATCAGCTTGCTCGAAACCGATTCCACATTGTGTCCGATTAGGAGAGATGAACAGATTCTCTCACGGCCAGATATTTATACTCTAGATGAAATCTGAGAGTATATTGTGTTTGCCTTACCGTTTGTAACGCTAAGAAATAATGCTCGCACAGAGCCGCCAAGGTACAGAAATATTTGTTGTCGCTCAAAAACTTCGATTCCGAGTTGCTGTCTGTCCGTCTGTCTGTCTGTCCGTCTGTCCGTCTGTCCGTCTGTCCGTCTGTCTGTCTGTCCGTCTGTCTACAGCATAACTCTCGAACGCTTTGAGCTATCATGCTGAAATTTGTTGTGTGTCATTTTTAGCAAAAAAGAAACTTTAAGTTCGTGAACGGGCCACATCCCCCCACACCTTCTACCCCCTCCCATACAAATTTCACGAAATTTCGAAATTTTCAGAAATTGATTTTTCGTAGAAACTATTTAAGCTATCGATTTGAAATTTGGGTTCAAGTATTATGATATAGATACCATTAATATGACTCAATATTGATCCGATCCCATCACTCCTTCTACCCCCTCCCATACAAATGCATAATTTTGAAAAATGCAGTTTTTCGATTTTCATCGAAACTAGTAAAGTTATAAAAACGAATTTTTGCCAGAATTAATTTTTTTAAAATTCCAATCAGCACTGAAAAAATTATCAACTTCCCCTCACTGCTTCTACCCCCTCCCATACAAATTTCACAAAATTTTGAAATTTAAATTAAATTATTTTTCTTCGAAACTGTTAAAGTTATCAATTTGATATTTCGCACAAAGTATAAAAATAGAAATATCAATAACAGGAAAAAAAATTGTTTTCATCCTTACACTCCTTCTACCCCCTCCCATACAAATGCATCATTTTTGTTAAATGCATTATATCGATTGCCATTAAAACTAGAAAAATTACAAACTTAAAATTTTGCCAGAATTTGTTTTTTAATAGTTGCAATAAATGCTGGAAAAATTATCAGCTCCGCTTCCCTCCTTCTACCCCCTCCCATATAAATATCTGTATTATAAATTCAAGAAAAGCATTTCTCCTTCGAATATATGAGAGCTGTCGACTTTGAAATTGAATCAAAGCATGGTGATAAGGGTGATGATAAGCAGTTTCAAAATCATCTGAAACATTCCACTTCCTCTACCACCTCCCATACAAATGCCTCAATTTAAGGAAAACTATGACCAATTTCTTTAAAAATAATGAAAACTAAAAATTTTAAATTCAGCACGAAACAATTTACACTCCATTTACGGTGTCACATAGGAGAAATACAAACCTCCGCCTCTACTTCTACCACCTCCCATGCAAAGTCGCTTCTCACTATTCGAAAGAATTTGAGATGACATATTTGCCGGTATATTAAAGTCATTTCCATCTCATCTAGAGTATCATATGATTGGGCTTTAAGCCCAATCATAATTCTGTTATGTTTTTTTTAGTGACCGAAGATAAATCTAAGATATTTGATGTCTCTTTCAGCTGTCGACTGGTAGATGTCGAACTCCTCTGCAATAGCTCTAGGGGTTAGATGTGGGCTACTCTCCAACATGAATCTTAAAATGTCATTATCGACATTGGATGGCCGTCTAGATCGAGGATCTCCTTTTAGGCTGAACGAAAATTTGTAAACTATCATCGACAGGGCTGAGGACTTACTACTCCCCTTCCAAAAGTGCCATATAAGTTTTTACATGAAACAGATGCGTTGCTTCTTTTATAGAATTCACCACATAAAATGTCTTAAATTGTGATACAGCAGTTTCAAAATCATCCGAAATCTCCCACAACTTATACCACCTCCGATACAAATACTATAGTTTTATAGTTTTAAAAAGTCTATATATCAATTTCTTTGAAAATGACTGAAGAACAAATAATAAATTTAGCACGAAACATTGGGATACTAAATTCAGTGTCATATTCAAAAGCTATTAACCTCCACCAACTCCTTCCATCACCTCCTATGCAAAAGTCATTATGCGCCATTCTAAAGAATTTGGGATGTGCTTAAAATTCTTTCCTATTTTATTTAGAGTCGGTTCTGTAACGCCAGGAAGTCTAGGGCCGATCTTGCCGGGACAGTTAGAGAAATTAGTTCAAATAAATTTTGAGACACTCAGAAAAAACTATCACGTTCCTTTTGGAAGTATATTATATAGAAAAACAATCTCATTTATTCACTTTTATAAGTCTCTGAGATTTTTGCCCGTATTAATTTTTTAATCGCTCCCATTATTCGATATTTTGTGACTGGTCTTGAACGTGATTATCCTTAAAATAGAAGAACATACAGCCTATGAAAGCAGTGTGATATATCACTGTCATTTTTATACTGTAAGCGAACACTTAAAAATTACAATTCATCTCACGACCAAGAAGCAAGATAAGACATTCATTCGGTCCTTCTCGAGAAAATTTATCCTTCAGCGAAGAACACAAGCCGTATCTCCTCTTAAATAATGACTTCAATGTCGTTATTACTAGGCTATATAGCTACGTTGTATTCTTAGTCGAAATGAGTTGTGTGAGAAATTTACACTCAAAGTGTACTTATACGAAACGATAAATTCATCTCGTGTAGCAAAGAAATTATGGCGTTCTAATAACTTAGATCTACATATATGTTTGCTTGCGTGTTCAAATTACCATCATATGACACCAGCGGCATGTTCGACCTGTGATACCATGATAAGCTTTAATTCGTTTCCGACATTTTGAGCAACGCCCGTAGCAATTTCCTTCTACCCAATGATGCATTAAGGGATCTCCACCCTTAGCCCTTTTAGACTTAACATAAGTCGCTATACAATTTGCTGGAGCATGCTGGACACAGCGTTCGTGTACCGTGTATTTGCATACTAAAGTGTAGGTCCGTTTGAAGTACACGTCATAATGATGGACATGGAAATAGAAATTGAAAACGGAATTGAATTAAATATAGAGGTTGCTTCATATGCCCATATTTTGAACACTTACGGATACAGCAAAGTCCCTTCTTGCCCAGTCCCACAAGCATGTTAAGGCAGAAATTGCAATATGCTGGTTTGCTAAAATGTTTCAATCTCCAAACATGAATACCGTCCTCCTTGATGGTGTTGTCGACACCTAATGATACGGGTTTAAACGAAAATATTATTTTATAGAAAATTTATAAAAGAATTTTGTGGGAAAATCAATTACCTAGGAGTACGAGGAGTGGTATGGTTGTCAGACCTCCACGCTGCCATTCGTCTAACGAAACAGTTCCGTCGGCATCGAAGTCAATTTCAATCATCATGTCCTGCAGGATCTGTAATGTAATTCGATTTTTTTTTTATAAAGTATTTAAAAATGTTTAAAATATTAGCTTAAGTATTCGAAATCTTTCAGTAAAGGATATTAGGAAATTTTTGGTTCGGTAATATCGAAAATAAAAATTAAAATTGAGAATGTCACAGAACTTGTAGAAGAACAGTTCAATATAGAAGAAGGTTGTCTGCAAGGGTATTTAGGTTTTTTTTTTAAAGTAATCTTACCGGCCTCAATTCACTAACATCCCATCCAAGATATTCCGCAACGGACATCATTTGATTTACAATTGCATCCATTTCGGCGGTATCTAGAACTCCATTACCATCCGTGTCGTAAAGCCGGAACATAACTACATAAAGTACACCAGAAAACACCGGCAAAAGTTAATGAACAAATTTTCTATGCTCTTAACATTAGAGAGAATATGTCCGTACACTTATTATTATACATGTCCGAAGTTAGTATACTCTTATCCCTTGTTGTACAATCCACCTATGTACATGTTCACATGTAAAGGCCATACTTACATTCCAACTTGTCCTCAGGGCGTCCAGCTTCCAGCAGTGATAAATAGCAGACAACATCCTTGAGTGGTACTTTCAAAGTTAGCGGATCCAAATATGAAAGTTTTCGTGGGATAAGCTTAATATCTGCAATGGAGAAGGAAATATAAAATTATTTTACAACATAGAGTGAGAAAAGGAGCTGAGGATTAATAGAAAAAAACACAAAGAAAAAATCGACGATAATTTGTAATGAGTGAATGAGTGATTGGAAATTTTAGTTCAGAGAGAAATCTTATTTAGCAGCCCTCAAGGAATATTGCGATACCAAGTTTCATTAAATACAAATTAGTGAAATACTTGTAAATCAATCAAATTGAAGGAACTTTCCATTCGAGTAGCATCCCTGAGGCATTACGATGGCTCTACATATACTTGAATTACAATAAGGCAGAGATTCAACAGCGTCTCTTTATTAATAAGGCGTAGAAAACTTTTTTAATTATTGCATAGCATCATTTCTATCATAATGTATAGAGGGAATAATTTTGAAAGTTGTTCTTATGCTCCAGATGAAATCTAATCACATTTTAGATGAAATCTAAAAGTATTTGTACAGTAATATTTGTTGTCGCTAACCGGACCGAGTGACCGTCTGTTTGTCTGTCTACAACAGAACTCTCGAAAGCGTTGAGCTATTGTGTTGAAATTTACTCTATATCATTGAACAAAGTATAACAATGCAAATATCTTCAACGTCGAAAAGTTTTGTTTTGATCCTTATACTCCTTCCACACCCTCCCATGCAAATGCATAATTTTGGTAAATTCATTATATCGATTTACATTAAAACTAGAAAAGGCAGAAACTGAAAATCCTGTCAGAATTTGTCTCTTAATAATTACTATAAATGCTAGAAAAAGACATGAACTTCGCTTCACCCCTTCTACTCCTCCCATACAAATTTCTATATTAGAAATTCAAGAAAAGTATTCCTTCTTCGAACATATAAAATTAAAACAAAGCATGGTGATAAAGATAATGATAAGAAGTTTTAAAATCATCCAAGACCTTTCACTTCCTCTGCCGTACGATTTCCATCAAAACTTTGAAAGCTTCAAACTTTAAATTTAGTTGGACAGATTTTGCACACAATATTCGGTGTCATATACAAGAAGTACAAACCTCGCCACTCTGCTTCTACCACCTCCCATACAAAAGTCACTATTCACTATTTGAAAGAATTTGAGGTTTCATTATATTTTCCGGTACATTAAATTCCTTGTCATTTCATCTAGAGTATCGCATGATTGCGTGAATTTATACTCGAGATGAAATCTGAGAGTGTTACAAGTTTTCTATCCAGTTTGTAACGCAAAGAGGTTAGGCACGGAGAAAAACATAACAGAATCATATGATACTCTAGATGAGATGGAAATGACTTTAATATACCGGAAAATATGTCATCTGAAATTCTTTCGAATAGTGAATAGAGAATTTTGCATGGGCGGTGGAAGAAGTAGAGGGGGAGGTTAGTATTTTTCGTATATGTCACAGAACATGGCATGGAAAATGTTTTTTGCTGAATTTAAAGCTTTTAGTTTTCATTATTTTTAAAGAAATTGGTCATAGTTTTCCTGAAATTGGGGCATTTGTATGGGAGGTGGCAGAGAAAGTGGAGCGTTTAAGATGATTTTGAAACTGCTTATCATCATCCTTATCACCATGCTTTGATTCAATTTCAACGTCGATAGCTCTCATATATTCGAAGGAGAAATGCTTTTCTTGAATTTATAATACAGATATTTGTATGGGAGGTGGTAGAAGGAGTGAACAGGAGCTGATAATTTTTTCTAACACTTATTTCAATTATTAAGAAACAAATTCTGGCAAAATTTGAAGTTTGTACTTTTTCTAGTTTGAATGGAAATCGATAAAATGCATTTAACAAAAATTATGCATTTGTATGGGAGGCAGTAGAATGAGTGTAAGGATCAAAACGAATTTTTTTGTATTATTGATATTTCTATTTGTATACCATATACAAAATATCAAGTTTATAGCTTTAACAGTTTCGAAGAAAAATAATTTAATTTAAATTTCAAAATTTTGTGGGAGGGGGTAGAAGGAGTGAGGTGAAGTTGATAATTATTTTTAAAATAAATTGTAATTATAGTAAAATTAATTCTGACAAAATTTCGTCTTTGCAGCTTTACTAGTTTCAATGAAAATCGAAAATATGTATTTTTAAAAATTGTCGATTTGTATGGGAAGGGGTAGAAGGAGTAAAGGGATCGGGCCAATATTTCGTGATATTAATAACAGCTATATTATAATACTTTCACGTACATTTCAAATCGATAGCTTAAATAGTTTCAAAGAAAAATCAATTTCTTTATATTTCGAAATTTCATGAAATTTATATGGGAGGGGATAGAAGGAGTGGAGGGATATAGCCCTTTCACGAACTTAAAGTTACTTTTTTGCTAAAAAATGACACACAAAATTTTTAGCGTTATAGCTCAAAGCTTTCAAGAGTTATGCTGTAGACAGACGCACAGACGGACAGACAGCAACTCGGAATCGAGGTTTTTGAGATACAACACATATTTCTGTACCCTTGGCGGCTCTGTGCGAACGTTATTTTTTAGTGTTACAAACGGTAAGGCAAACACAATATACTCTCAGATTTCATCTAGAGTATAAAAATGAATGACACAGAAGTTAATACTATGACTCAAAAATCTCGAAACCGGATCTCCGTTCATCCGTCCGTGCGCTCTCTACCTTGACAACGCGATGAGCTAGGAAGTTCAAATTTTGTACGTCATTTTTGACGAAAAAGTAAGGTCAAGTTCGTGAACGAGCCAAAGTGATCCATCCCAATACAAAATTACTCATTTTCAAAAATTTACAATAATTAAATTTTCTTTGTAACTACAATAGCTAATAATTTGAAATTTAAACTATGCCATTTTCATCGTAAATGTTATCTATGGTATAAAAAATATTCGAATTCCTCCACTTCTTCCACCACCTCCCATAAAAATTGCACTTTATCATCAAACACTAGAAACCAATTTTCTCAGCAGTTTATCGAGTTAAAATTTTGTTCTAAATACTTAATTAGCATTATTATTGAAATCGAAAAACTGATAAGCTTCACTCCTGCTATACAATGTCACACAAATTCACAACTTTGCAATAAATCAATTTCCTTGAAAAGTATGAACGATACAGATCTGGAATTTGAGAGAATTCAATTGCATAATGTTCAAAGCAGGGTGTAGCCTAATGGGTAGCGTGTTGGTTTATAATGCGAAGGTCGTGAGTTCAAATCCCGGTCGACTCATAATTCCAGCACACTACTTGCTTGGGTATACCTTGGTTACCTCAATCTACGAAAATGAAAAATTCATAGATAGAGGGTTGTGCGAAGGGCTAACAACCCTTCCGCAATAAATAATGAAAATGTTAAGGAACCTGAAGGTCAGGAGGCCAAGGCCCGATTTGGGCTGTAATGCCATTGAAGAAGAAGAAGAATGTTCAAAGCTATTCCTGAAAAACTCACCTAAGACCCCCTCTCCTTCTTCCACCTCCCATACAAACTGCAAAATTTCTTTAAATCTAGTACAACAAATTTCTCAACACTTATTCAATTATTGAAGATGTAATTTTGTATAAAACATTTTGATAGCAACTTTAGCGTGATGAGAAAAAGTTAGTTCAATGTCGCGAGTCCTGTATAAATCTTGAAAACAACAAATTTCTCTTTCATCTAGAGTATCGCACGGTTGGGGTTTACGCCCAATAGTAGTCCTGTTATGTTTCATATTAAGATTTCTCAAAAATATAGAATAAGTAACTCATAAATTTCAACTCATATACCAGAATAACAAAGAGCTGAAGTGCTAAGCGGCACCGTTGTGGCATCGGCACTCCCCATGGCTGGGATGCTCCTCACCATACCTCTTCGCTCTTCTGCTCGCGTCATACCGCCCTGGGGCCCCATATAGCCTAGGTGGCCATATATGGGGCTCTGGCCAAAATGATCAGCGACAATGATTAGGGGCACACATCAGAGTAGCGGCAGCACCCTCTAGGATGAGAGTCTTCCAGATAAAATTCCCCCACACTCAAGCTCCTGAGCAGCCGGCAGGAAGTGCTGTTCCGACCTGGGGGACCTCATTAATTTTCTGCATGCGGAGTGGGTCCCCGGAGGCTCATTTCGTATCATTTTTTGTATTTTTAAGCTATTTTAGTCATGAAACGCGAAAAAAATAAAATTTCAGGGTAGCAAATTTGCATACTCTAGATGAAATCTGAGAGTATTATAAGTTTGGCACAAAGTGTGTAACGCTAATAAATAAGGCTCGGAGAAAAAAATGAATGGTACAAAAGCTCATATAATCACTCAAAACTCTCAAAACCGGATGTCCGTCCGTCCGTGTCCTCGCTAGCTTGAGAACGCGTTGATCTAGAAAGTTCAAATTTTGTACACGTCGTTTTTGACAGAAAAGTAAGTACAAGTTCTCCACCCCTTCTACCCCCTCCCATACAAAATGACACAATTTCGCAATTTGACAAAAAACGGATTTGCTCGAAAAGTATAAATGCTATTGATCTCAAATTTGAAATGCAAGACTTTTATGATGATTGCGATCAACTGTATCAAATTATTTGTGTCCTCCCGCTCCTTCCAACACCTCCCATACAAATTGCACTTTTTCATGAAATGCTCTAAGCCAAATTACTCAGTGCGTATAAGATTTATCGTGTTGAAATTGTGAGTTAAATATTTATTGAGAATTATTAGTAAAACAAAAAAATTAGACGACTAGCCTTATCCCTTCTACCTCCTCCCATACAAAATGACTCAATTTCGCAATTTCACAATAAACGGATTTGCTCGAAAAGTATAAATGCTATTGATCTGAAATTTGGAATATACGATATGTATTACTTTTCTGATGATTTTAATCTACTGTATAAAAGTTTTTCAAGTCCTCCCCTTCCTTCGACCACCTCCCATATAAACTCCACTTTTTCATGAAATACTATAAGAAAATTTTCTCAGTACGTATACAATTGATTGAGCTGAAATTGTGCACTAAATTGTTATTTAGAATTGTTAGTAAGACCAAAAACAATAAACGATTAGTTTCACTCCTTCTACCCTCTCCCATAAAATATGACGCAATTTTACAACTTTTCAAAAAGTCGATTTACCTGAAAAGCATGATGTTTATAGATATTTCCCAAAAAGTCATAAAGAACTTGCCCCTCCTTCTACCACCTCCCATACTAACTGCACAATTTCGTTAAATCTAATACACTAATTTTCTCAGTACCTATTAAATTATCGAATTCTAAGTTTTGTATGAATGAATTTTGATGGCAACTCTGGTTTGATGTGAAAAAATTAGTTCAATATTGTCATCCCCTCCACCACTTCCCCTACAAAATTTATCTTTCATCTATCGGGTAAAACTACCTTACAACCAGGGTACGACGGATAAGATTGGAAAAATCCTTCGAAAATCCAACATCAAAACAACATTCACTACCCCGACTACTATTCGAGGAATTTTAGGAAACCAGAAGAATAAAAAACCATTGGAGACTGAAGGAGTATACAAAGTACCGTGCGGCTCATGCGATAAAGTATACATAGGAGAAACGGGACGCACAGTCCAAACAAGGATCAACGAGCACCAACGATGCACACGGAAAAACCAAATACAGTCATCAGCGATCGCGGAACATGCAACGACAGAGGACCATCGATTTCGACAATGTGCAAATTCTGGCCAGGACAAATCAATATTATCAACGAATAGTACGAGAAGCAATAGAAATTTCGAAGCATCCACAGAACTTCAACCGAGACACCGGATACAAGTTATCAGCAGTTTGGCTACCTGCCTTAAAATTTGGTAAGAACAAAATCCGTACCCACAAATCCTTAACTAATTTAATCTTAATTACCCTTGAAAGAAAAGATTTCCGAATTCTACACTGTTACGCTTTATTGTTCGTGACGTTTCGGTCTCTGCTGACGTCACGAATAATAAAGCGTAACAGTGTAGAATCCGGAAATCTTTTCTTTCATTTCGAAATGCACTGTGAAAACATTCACCAAACCATTAATTACCCTTCCTTCTATATAATAATTGTATTTTGTAATTGTCGATCAGTTTGATAAAGGTCGCAGCAGAGAACGTCACGAATAATAAAGCGTAACAGTTGAGAATCCGGAAATCTTTTCTTTCAGCACTAAAGTGATAGCTATAGGGCGATAGCTTGCAAGAATCACTTTGTTTCCTTTCTTAAGGATTGACTGGATATTCGCCACTTTTCATGTGATTGGAAACTGTTCTGAAGAGAATGAAAAATATTTCTTAATGGTAATGGGGGGAGGCCATCAGCACCAGCAGATTTGTGAATACTGAGCTCTTTAAATATCAAGAGATACGACGTTCGATAGTAAATAAGATGTAAAAAAAGCAGAATATGCACGTTCTTGGGGGGGGGGATTAATTTGTTGCTAAGACGATACTTTCTTGTCAAACTCGCAGCCAGAAGATAGAAGATCAGCGCTTTCTCAACAGGATTTGTAATACTTCGGTCACCATCTGTAAATGTTGGTGTAGAAGATTTTAGAAAGTTTTGGGTGGCCGTTTTAACAAAAGCCTTTCGGGGTCTCGAGGATATTCCGCCAAAGTTTTTGATCATGATGGAATTTAGTTTACATTGTAAACAAATTTGAAATGCTTTTCTCGAACGTCTACGTTTACTAGGTTATATTCTCCTACTGTAATATTTTGTTCGTTTGGCCTCTTTTCCTAGTTTGTGTCATAGATTTTGTTTTGCTGAAAGTTTCTTAAAAATAAATTTTTTTTGGATGCAAAAAGTCAAAACTTTGGGCTCTAAATATCTGGGCCGCAAACAATTTGTGTGAGTTTAAGGAAAATTTTACGTAAATAGCAATAAACATGCCTGAGCATTCAACTTTGAAAAAGAAATGGAAATTATTTTATCATATTTTAAAAGAGGAACAATGTTGCCATTTTTTATACTATCAAAATTATTTTTAAACAAGGCGAAAAGAGGCGACTGGAACGATAGCGATAACATACGATTTTCGATAATCGAGAAAGATTTTTTAATCGATAGACAGCGATGTGCGGTGTAAAATTTAAAATTTATTGGATTGGTGAATATTTTCACAGTGCATTTTAAATTAAAAGAAAGAGTTCCGGATTTCAAGCTGATTTGATTTAAAAATCGTAACATTTCAGTCTGTCGTCTCGGTTTAACGGAGATCTCAGCAAAGACCAATAAATAACGAATAATAAATCAGAGCAGTTTTAAATTCGAAAATATTTTTTTTTAATTGTTATAAACTTCCTTATTACTCAAAGTATACCTACAAACTCTTTAAAATATGTTTTAACTCCATTACACCCTATTCAAATATTCCCAAAACAGGAGAGCTATGTGTTACTCGTGCATGCACAATATCGTTATTATTTTAATGACGCTGTAAATCGATACGTTAATTCGTACTTTGTTCCTTCCTATTTTCAATTTATATTAATATTTTTGCCTTGTAACTCATAGAAATCGATAGGATCAAGCTCTTGAGAGTTAATGGACTGGCTCTAGGATACGTCGTTTATAAAAAATTTATTGATTCATCCCATCTGTATGAATGCTATTGCAGAATAATGGTATAATGGGTTAGCTGAATTTTCGATATTATCTCCTTATTGAATTATTTTTAGAAGACCATCTTTTTGTAGTCAAGTTAAAATCTGAGAGTATTATAAATTGACCAAAAAAAAATTTAATAAGGCTCGGAGGAAAAATGAGTGATACAGAAGTTCAGATTATCACTCAAAAATCTCAAAACCGGATGTTCGTCCGTCAGTCCCTCCGTCAGCCTGCCCGTTTCTTCGCTAGCTCTAGAACGCGTTGAGTTAGAAAGTTCAAATTTCGGACTAAACTAAGATAAAGTTCGTGAACGGGCAAAATCGCTCCACCCCTTATACCCTTCCCATGCGAAATGACACACTTTCGGAAGTTAACAATACACTGATTTTCGAAAAGTATTGAAGCTATAGATTTTAAATTTAGAATGCATTATTTTTGTAATGTCATCAATCCACAGCATACAAATCATTTTAATCGCCCCACAGCTTCTGCCACCTCTTATACAAATTGCACTTTATGTTGAATTACTATAAAGCTATTTACTCAGTACGTATTTATTTAGAATTATTAGTAAGATCACAGAAAATTAGTCGATTAGCAGCACTCCTTCTACCTCCTTTCATACAAAATGACACAATTTCACAGGTTTATAAAAAATCGGATTTCTTGAAAAGTATGAATGCTATAGATTTGCAATTTAAAACTTGTAAATTGTATGATATTTATAGTTTTTTTATGATAAATTCACTAAGAACTTCCCACTCCTTCTATCAATTCCCATACATACTGCACGATTCTACTAAATCTAATACACTAATTTTCTCATTACCTATTGAATTTTTGAAGCTTAAAACATTTTGATGGCAACTCTAGCATGATGTGAAACAAATAGTTCAATGCCTTCTCTCCCTTTCAACTACTTCACATACAAAACTCTTTAATTTAAAAAAAAAATATCTTTCATCGAGAATATAGCATGATTGGGCTTTACGTACAATCGTAGTCCTGTTATGTTTCTACATATGTTACAATATTTTTTTTATACGAAATACTTTTCAGTGTATGAAAAATAAAATAGTTTCAATGAGTTATTTATTGGTCACACTTGACCAACAACAGAGCTACTAATACAAAAAAAAAAGATTTTTAATAAAATATTTTATATAGATACAAATATGAAGAGTAATATTGCGAAGTAAATAAATGTGAAAATAATGTTATGAAGGAGTGATATGACGGTTTTTATGTGATTTTAATAGGATAAAATGACGAGTATTTGAGTATATAAATAAATTCTGACGATGAACGAAATTTCTTTTCATAAATCACCGAAAAAAAATCTGAAATAATACAATGATGATAACATTTTATTTCATTGGGTATATTGAAAGCTGTTGGAGTAACTGCTATTTAGCAAATGAAGCATTTATGTTTATACTCTAGATGAAATCTGAGAGTATTATAAGTTTGCCAAAAAGTTGGTAAGGCCAAGAAATAAGGCTAGGAGAAAAAAATTACTGATGCAGAAGTTCAAATAATCACTCGAAAATCTCAAAACCGGATGTCCGTCCGTCCGTCTGTCCGTCCGTGTCCTCTCTAGCTTAAGAACGCGTTGATCTAGAAAGTTCAAATTTACATGTCGTTTTTGACAAAAAAAGTAAGGACTAGTTCGTGAACGGGCCAAATCGCTCCACCCCTTCTACCCCCTCCCATACAAAATCACGCAATAACGCAATTTGTCAATAAACGGCTTTTCTCGAAAGTATAAATACTATTGATCTGCAATTTGGAACATAATAGTTTTATGATTATTCCATTCTACTGTATAAGAATTATCTGTGTCCTGCCCATCCTTCCACCCCCTCCCACACAAACTGTACATTTTCACGAAATACTATAAGCCAATTTACTCAGAGCTCAAATTTTTCAAAAAATATTTATTTAAAATTATTAGTAAGATCAAAAAATATTAGACGATTAGCTTTTCCCCTTCTACCCCCTCCCCCATACAAAATGACACAATTTCGCAATTCGACAATAAACGGATTTCCTCGCAAAGTATAATAGCTACTAGTCTGAAATTTGGAGTATATTATTTTTATAATAATTCCAATCTACAGTATAAAAAGTATTTTTGTCCTCTCTCTCCTTCTACTCCCTCCCATACAAACTGCACTTTTTTCATGAAATGCTCTAAACCAATTTACTCAGTACGTATAAAATTTATCGAGCTTTCCCCTACAAAATTTCTTGAAATCAAAAAAATTCTCTTTCATCTAGTCCTGTTATGTTTTTTTAGTGAGTTTCAAACAGTTTGAAACACAATAGTTTCAAAAATTTTTTTCAAAAAAAAGTTTGCACAGTTTTTCATTTATACGCACGTATGTCCGGGGGGAGAGCTCCATCTCACCAGTTTTTTTTGTATTAAAAAAAAAATCAAAAATCAAAAGTCAAATGTGCGAGTTATTTTTTATCCTACGAAGAAAATTTTCAATAATTAACTCCACGTAAATAAATTCTAAGCTAATAAATACCAATAAATACCAATAAATAATAACATAATAATTAAACCTGAAATAATACAAATAGAAGTTCAACAATTTTAAAATGAAATGAAACAAATTTCAAAGTTCCTAAAATAAAAAAAAATAAAAATTTCAATAATTTTAAAATAAATAAAAAAAATTAATTCAACTATTTTAAATTAAAAAAATTCAATAATCTTAAATTGAATATAACTCAATGAGTTTAAAATAAATAATAATTCAACGACTTTAAAACAAATAAAAAATTCCACGATTTCAAAACTTTAAAGTTCCTGACGTAAATATATATTCAACGTCTCCGAAATAAATAAAAAATACGTAATTTAAAGTTTCTAAACAAAAAAAAAAAATTCAAGTTTAAAAATAAAAAAAGAAGGAAGAAAAAGGAGCAAAACTTTTTCAAAAGTAAATTAAAAAACAAAAATATAAAAAATTCATCAGAGACGAGGACTAGTCTCCACCGAAGGAACGAGGACAAGTTCCCATCGTTTACAACTTTTTTCAATATTTATTTGTGAATACAATGTAAGTCAATGATTTTATTTCTTTCCGAATTGCTCGTTAATAATCCATTCCGAATTTTAAATCGGTAATTCTAGTTTTCAATATTCATTTGTGAATACAATGTAAGTCAATAATTTAGTTCCGAGTTTTTCCGATATATTCGTTTAATTTGTGCGTGTTGATTTTATATGATTCGCGACGATGTAATTTTTTTGTTGTAGTGCAAATTAATTTACATTGTGCATAAACATATAGCACAAAATTGGCAATAAAATTGATACCCGAATATGATGGCAATTTCAATGCTTTACATATAGCTTTTTTCATAAAGCCAAAGTACAATTTCCTTTTCTTTAAATTAACTGCACCTCTTTCATGCCGGTACTACAGAGAGCCCGGACATGACATATCGAATTCATTTCTTTTTTTTCCCCTTAACTTTTTTTGAAGGACGGTTCCGAACGCTCAAAGAGCTCATAATCACAGCCCAATTTTACGATATTCTTATTACGGGCGAGATTTTACGTCACTAATCCCCTTGTATGAATTTTTAATCTAAAAGACTCTACTTCTCGCATAAAGCGAATCAAACCGGAGGAGTACATTTTCAAAAGTTGAGTTTAAAGCAGGTCACTTACATATGGTTGACATACTGTCTCGTTTGAAAAACTGTAAACGCTCTTACCAGGCCACAGGGAAACCAGAAATAAAGAATCTCATATCAAAATTCAGAACCTCCAAGACTTAATAATAAATCGGACCCTTAAACCTTAAAATTAATAAAACTTCAGAACCTCCTCCTCATGAAACTAAATCACTGTTAAGATTATTTAAACCAAATTCCGATAAATTCATTTAAATCAAACTCCGCGTGAAGTCAGAAAATCTACATCCAAATTCCGCATGAAATCAATATCCTTTATAACAAATTCTGCAAAGACAGAATCACTGTCAGTATTATTTAAAACAAATTCTGCAAAATCAGAATCACTGTCAAATTCATTTAAACCGAGCTCTGCAAAGTCAGAATCACTGTCAAATCTGCTCAAGTCAAATTCTGCAGAAAGGTCAGAATAATATCAAATTACTTAAATTGAATTCTCCCAAATCAAATCTCAAATTACTTAAATTTAATTCTCCCAAATCAAACCTCAAATTACTTAAATTGAATTCTCCTAAATCATACCTCCAATAACTTAAATTAAATTCTCCTAAATCAAATTTCAAATTACTTAAATTGAATTCTCCCAAATCAAATCTCAAATTACTTAAATTTAATTCTCCCAAATCGAACCTCAAATTACTTAAATTGAATTCTCCTAAATCATACCTCCAATAACTTAAATTAAATTCTCCTAAATCAAATTTCAAATTACTTAAATTGAATTCTCCCAAATCAAATCTCAAATTACTTAAATTTAATTCTCCCAAATCGAACCTCAAATTACTTAAATTGAATTCTCCTAAATCAAATTTCAAATTACTTAAATTGAATTCTCCTAAATCAAATCTCAAATTACTTAAATTGAATTCTCCTAAATCAAATCTCAAATTGAATTCTCCCAAATCAAACCTCAAATTACTTAAATTGAATTCTCCTAAATCATACCTCAAACAACTTAAATTCAATTCTCCTAAATCAAATTTCAAATTACTTAAATTAAATTCTCCTAAATCAAATTTCAAATTACTTAAATTAAATTCTCCTAAATCAAATTTCAAATTACTTAAATTGAATTCTCCCAAATCAAACCTCAAATTACTTAAATTGAATTCTCCTAAATTAAATTTCAAATTACTTAAATTGAATTCTCATAAATCAAATCTCAAATTACTTAAATTGAATTCTGCTAAATCAAATCTCAAATTGAATTCTCCCAAATCAAACCTCAAATTACTTAAATTGAATTCTCCTAAATCATACCTCAAATAACTTAAATTCAATTCTCCTAAATCAAATTTCAAATTACTTAAATTAAATTCTCCTAAATCAAATCTCAAATTACTTAAATTGAATTCTCCTAAATCAAATCTCAAATTGAATTCTCCCAAATCAAACCTCAAATTACTTAAATTGAATTCTCCTTAATCATACCTCAAATAACTTAAATTTAATTCTCCTAAATCAAATTTCAAATTACTTAAATTAAATTCTCCTAAATCAAATCTCAAATTGAATTCTCCCAAATCAAACCTCAAATTACTTAAATTGAATTCTCCTAAATCATACCTCAAACAACTTAAATTCAATTCTCCTAAATCAAATTTCAAATTACTTAAATTAAATTCTCCTAAATCAAATTTCAAATTACTTAAATTAAATTCTCCTAAATCAAATTTCAAATTACTTAAATTAAATTCTCCTAAATCAAATTTCAAATTACTTAAATTAAATTCTCCTAAATCAAATTTCAAATTACTTAAATTGAATTCTCCTAAATCAAATCTCAAATTACTTAAATTGAATTCTGCTAAATCAAATCTCAAATTGAATTCTCCCAAATCAAACCTCAAATTACTTAAATTGAATTCTCCTAAATCATACCTCAAATAACTTAAATTCAATTCTCCTAAATCAAATTTCAAATTACTTAAATTAAATTCTCCTAAATCAAATCTCAAATTACTTAAATTGAATTCTCCTAAATCAAATCTCAAATTACTTAAATTGAATTCTCCCAAATCAAACCTCAAATTACTTAAATTGAATTCTCCTAAATTAAATTTCAAATTACTTAAATTGAATTCTCCTAAATCAAATCTCAAATTACTTAAATTAAATTCTGCTAAATCAAATCTCAAATTGAATTCTCCCAAATCAAACCTCAAATTACTTAAATTGAATTCTCCTAAATCATACCTCAAATAACTTAAATTCAATTATCCTAAATCAAATTTCAAATTACTTAAATTGAATTCTCCTAAATCATACCTCAAACAACTTAAATTCAATTCTCCTAAATCAAATTTCAAATTACTTAAATTAAATTCTCCTAAATCAAATCTCAAATTACTTAAATTGAATTCTCCTAAATCATACCTCAAATAACTTAAATTCAATTATCCTAAATCAAATTTCAAATTACTTAAATTAAATTCTCCTAAATCAAATCTCAAATTACTTAAATTGAATTCTCCTAAATCAAATCTCAAATTGAATTCTCCCAAATCAAACCTCAAATTACTTAAATTGAATTCTCCTTAATCATACCTCAAATAACTTAAATTTAATTCTCCTAAATCAAATTTCAAATTACTTAAATTAAATTCTCCTAAATCAAATCTCAAATTGAATTCTCCCAAATCAAACCTCAAATTACTTAAATTGAATTCTCCTAAATCATACCTCAAACAACTTAAATTCAATTCTCCTAAATCAAATTTCAAATTACTTAAATTAAATTCTCCTAAATCAAATTTCAAATTACTTAAATTAAATTCTCCTAAATCAAATTTCAAATTACTTAAATTGAATTCTCCCAAATCAAACCTCAAATTACTTAAATTGAATTCTCCTAAATTAAATTTCAAATTACTTAAATTGAATTCTGCTAAATCAAATCTCAAATTGAATTCTCCCAAATCAAACCTCAAATTACTTAAATTGAATTCTCCTAAATCATACCTCAAATAACTTAAATTCAATTATCCTAAATCAAATTTCAAATTACTTAAATTAAATTCTCCTAAATCAAATCTCAAATTACTTAAATTGAATTCTCCTAAATCAAATCTCAAATTGAATTCTCCCAAATCAAACCTCAAATTACTTAAATTGAATTCTCCTTAATCATACCTCAAATAACTTAAATTTAATTCTCCTAAATCAAATTTCAAATTACTTAAATTAAATTCTCCTAAATCAAATCTCAAATTGAATTCTCCCAAATCAAACCTCAAATTACTTAAATTGAATTCTCCTAAATCATACCTCAAACAACTTAAATTCAATTCTCCTAAATCAAATTTCAAATTACTTAAATTAAATTCTCCTAAATCAAATTTCAAATTACTTAAATTAAATTCTCCTAAATCAAATTTCAAATTACTTAAATTGAAATCTCCCAAATCAAACCTCAAATTACTTAAATTGAATTCTCCTAAATTAAATTTCAAATTACTTAAATTGAATTCTCCTAAATCAAATCTCAAATTACTTAAATTGAATTCTGCTAAATCAAATCTCAAATTGAATTCTCCCAAATCAAACCTCAAATTACTTAAATTGAATTCTCCTAAATCATACCTCAAATAACTTAAATTCAATTATCCTAAATCAAATTTCAAATTACTTAAATTAAATTCTCCTAAATCAAATCTCAAATTACTTAAATTGAATTCTCCTAAATCAAATCTCAAATTGAATTCTCCCAAATCAAACCTCAAATTACTTAAATTGAATTCTCCTTAATCATACCTCAAATAACTTAAATTTAATTCTCCTAAATCAAATTTCAAATTACTTAAATTAAATTCTCCTAAATCAAATCTCAAATTGAATTCTCCCAAATCAAACCTCAAATTACTTAAATTGAATTCTCCTAAATCAAATTTCAAATTACTTAAATTAAATTCTCCTAAATCAAATTTCAAATTACTTAAATTAAATTCTCCTAAATCAAATTTCAAATTACTTAAATTGAATTCTCCCAAATCAAACCTCAAATTACTTAAATTGAATTCTCCTAAATTAAATTTCAAATTACTTAAATTGAATTCTCCTAAATCAAATCTCAAATTACTTAAATTGAATTCTGCTAAATCAAATCTCAAATTGAATTCTCCCAAATCAAACCTCAAATTACTTAAATTGAATTCTCCTAAATCATACCTCAAATAACTTAAATTTAATTCTCCTAAATCAAATTTCAAATTACTTAAATTAAATTCTCCTAAATCAAATCTCAAATTGAATTCTCCCAAATCAAACCTCAAATTACTTAAATTGAATTCTCCTAAATCATACCTCAAACAACTTAAATTCAATTCTCCTAAATCAAATTTCAAATTACTTAAATTAAATTCTCCTAAATCAAATTTCAAATTACTTAAATTAAATTCTCCTAAATCAAATTTCAAATTACTTAAATTGAATTCTCCCAAATCAAACCTCAAATTACTTAAATTGAATTCTCCTAAATTAAATTTCAAATTACTTAAATTGAATTCTCCTAAATCAAATCTCAAATTACTTAAATTGAATTCTGCTAAATCAAATCTCAAATTGAATTCTCCCAAATCAAACCTCAAATTACTTAAATTGAATTCTCCTAAATCATACCTCAAATAACTTAAATTCAATTATCCTAAATCAAATTTCAAATTACTTAAATTAAATTCTCCTAAATCAAATCTCAAATTACTTAAATTGAATTCTCCTAAATCAAATCTCAAATTGAATTCTCCCAAATCAAACCTCAAATTACTTAAATTGAATTCTCCTTAATCATACCTCAAATAACTTAAATTTAATTCTCCTAAATCAAATTTCAAATTACTTAAATTAAATTCTCCTAAATCAAATCTCAAATTGAATTCTCCCAAATCAAACCTCAAATTACTTAAATTGAATTCTCCTAAATCAAATTTCAAATTACTTAAATTAAATTCTCCTAAATCAAATTTCAAATTACTTAAATTAAATTCTCCTAAATCAAATTTCAAATTACTTAAATTGAATTCTCCCAAATCAAACCTCAAATTACTTAAATTGAATTCTCCTAAATTAAATTTCAAATTACTTAAATTGAATTCTCCTAAATCAAATCTCAAATTACTTAAATTGAATTCTGCTAAATCAAATCTCAAATTGAATTCTCCCAAATCAAACCTCAAATTACTTAAATTGAATTCTCCTAAATCATACCTCAAATAACTTAAATTTAATTCTCCTAAATCAAATTTCAAATTACTTAAATTAAATTCTCCTAAATCAAATCTCAAATTGAATTCTCCCAAATCAAACCTCAAATTACTTAAATTGAATTCTCCTAAATCATACCTCAAACAACTTAAATTCAATTCTCCTAAATCAAATTTCAAATTACTTAAATTAAATTCTCCTAAATCAAATTTCAAATTACTTAAATTAAATTCTCCTAAATCAAATTTCAAATTACTTAAATTGAATTCTCCCAAATCAAACCTCAAATTACTTAAATTGAATTCTCCTAAATTAAATTTCAAATTACTTAAATTGAATTCTCCTAAATCAAATCTCAAATTACTTAAATTGAATTCTGCTAAATCAAATCTCAAATTGAATTCTCCCAAATCAAACCTCAAATTACTTAAATTGAATTCTCCTAAATCATACCTCAAATAACTTAAATTCAATTATCCTAAATCAAATTTCAAATTACTTAAATTAAATTCTCCTAAATCAAATCTCAAATTACTTAAATTGAATTCTCCTAAATCAAATCTCAAATTGAATTCTCCCAAATCAAACCTCAAATTACTTAAATTGAATTCTCCTTAATCATACCTCAAATAACTTAAATTTAATTCTCCTAAATCAAATTTCAAATTACTTAAATTAAATTCTCCTAAATCAAATCTCAAATTGAATTCTCCCAAATCAAACCTCAAATTACTTAAATTGAATTCTCCTAAATCATACCTCAAACAACTTAAATTCAATTCTCCTAAATCAAATTTCAAATTACTTAAATTAAATTCTCCTAAATCAAATTTCAAATTACTTAAATTAAATTCTCCTAAATCAAATTTCAAATTACTTAAATTGAATTCTCCCAAATCAAACCTCAAATTACTTAAATTGAATTCTCCTAAATTAAATTTCAAATTACTTAAATTGAATTCTCCTAAATCAAATCTCAAATTACTTAAATTGAATTCTGCTAAATCAAATCTCAAATTGAATTCTCCCAAATCAAACCTCAAATTACTTAAATTGAATTCTCCTAAATCATACCTCAAATAACTTAAATTCAATTATCCTAAATCAAATTTCAAATTACTTAAATTGAATTCTCCTAAATCATACCTCAAACAACTTAAATTCAATTCTCCTAAATCAAATTTCAAATTACTTAAATTAAATTCTCCTAAATCAAATTTCAAATTACTTAAATTAAATTCTCCTAAATCAAATTTCAAATTACTTAAATTGAATTCTCCCAAATCAAACCTCAAATTACTTAAATTGAATTCTCCTAAATTAAATTTCAAATTACTTAAATTGAATTCTCCTAAATCAAATCTCAAATTACTTAAATTGAATTCTGCTAAATCAAATCTCAAATTGAATTCTCCCAAATCAAACCTCAAATTACTTAAATTGAATTCTCCTAAATCAAATTTCAAATTACTTAAATTAAATTCTCCTAAATCAAATCTCAAATTGAATTCTCCCAAATCAAACCTCAAATTACTTAAATTGAATTCTCCTAAATCATACCTCAAACAACTTAAATTCAATTCTCCTAAATCAAATTTCAAATTACTTAAATTAAATTCTCCTAAATCAAATTTCAAATTACTTAAATTAAATTCTCCTAAATCAAATTTCAAATTACTTAAATTAAATTCTCCTAAATCAAATTTCAAATTACTTAAATTAAATTCTCCTAAATCAAATTTCAAATTACTTAAATTGAATTCTCCTAAATCAAATCTCAAATTACTTAAATTGAATTCTGCTAAATCAAATCTCAAATTGAATTCTCCCAAATCAAACCTCAAATTACTTAAATTGAATTCTCCTAAATCATACCTCAAACAACTTAAATTCAATTCTCCTAAATCAAATTTCAAATTACTTAAATTAAATTCTCCTAAATCAAATTTCAAATTACTTAAATTAAATTCTCCTAAATCAAATTTCAAATTACTTAAATTAAATTCTCCTAAATCAAATTTCAAATTACTTAAATTAAATTCTCCTAAATCAAATTTCAAATTACTTAAATTAAATTCTCCTAAATCAAATTTCAAATTACTTAAATTAAATTCTCCTAAATCAAATTTCAAATTACTTAAATTGAATTCTCCTAAATCAAATCTCAAATTACTTAAATTGAATTCTCCTAAATCAAATCTCAAATTACTTAAATTGAATTCTGCTAAATCAAATCTCAAATTGAATTCTCCCAAATCAAACCTCAAATTACTTAAATTGAATTCTCCTAAATCATACCTCAAATAACTTAAATTTAATTCTCCTAAATCAAATTTCAAATTACTTAAATTAAATTCTCCTAAATCAAATCTCAAATTGAATTCTCCCAAATCAAACCTCAAATTACTTAAATTGAATTCTCCTAAATCATACCTCAAACAACTTAAATTCAATTCTCCTAAATCAAATTTCAAATTACTTAAATTAAATTCTCCTAAATCAAATTTCAAATTACTTAAATTAAATTCTCCTAAATCAAATTTCAAATTACTTAAATTAAATTCTCCTAAATCAAATTTCAAATTACTTAAATTAAATTCTCCTAAATCAAATTTCAAATTACTTAAATTGAATTCTCCTAAATCAAATCTCAAATTACTTAAATTGAATTCTGCTAAATCAAATCTCAAATTGAATTCTCCCAAATCAAACCTCAAATTACTTAAATTGAATTCTCCTAAATCATACCTCAAACAACTTAAATTCAATTCTCCTAAATCAAATTTCAAATTACTTAAATTAAATTCTCCTAAATCAAATTTCAAATTACTTAAATTAAATTCTCCTAAATCAAATTTCAAATTACTTAAATTAAATTCTCCTAAATCAAATTTCAAATTACTTAAATTAAATTCTCCTAAATCAAATTTCAAATTACTTAAATTGAATTCTCCTAAATCAAATCTCAAATTACTTAAATTGAATTCTGCTAAATCAAATCTCAAATTGAATTCTCCCAAATCAAACCTCAAATTACTTAAATTGAATTCTCCTAAATCATACCTCAAATAACTTAAATTCAATTATCCTAAATCAAATTTCAAATTACTTAAATTAAATTCTCCTAAATCAAATCTCAAATTACTTAAATTGAATTCTCCTAAATCAAATCTCAAATTGAATTCTCCCAAATCAAACCTCAAATTACTTAAATTGAATTCTCCTTAATCATACCTCAAATAACTTAAATTTAATTCTCCTAAATCAAATTTCAAATTACTTAAATTAAATTCTCCTAAATCAAATCTCAAATTGAATTCTCCCAAATCAAACCTCAAATTACTTAAATTGAATTCTCCTAAATCATACCTCAAACAACTTAAATTCAATTCTCCTAAATCAAATTTCAAATTACTTAAATTAAATTCTCCTAAATCAAATTTCAAATTACTTAAATTAAATTCTCCTAAATCAAATTTCAAATTACTTAAATTGAATTCTCCCAAATCAAACCTCAAATTACTTAAATTGAATTCTCCTAAATTAAATTTCAAATTACTTAAATTGAATTCTCCTAAATCAAATCTCAAATTACTTAAATTGAATTCTGCTAAATCAAATCTCAAATTGAATTCTCCCAAATCAAACCTCAAATTACTTAAATTGAATTCTCCTAAATCATACCTCAAATAACTTAAATTCAATTATCCTAAATCAAATTTCAAATTACTTAAATTGAATTCTCCTAAATCATACCTCAAACAACTTAAATTCAATTCTCCTAAATCAAATTTCAAATTACTTAAATTAAATTCTCCTAAATCAAATTTCAAATTACTTAAATTAAATTCTCCTAAATCAAATTTCAAATTACTTAAATTGAATTCTCCCAAATCAAACCTCAAATTACTTAAATTGAATTCTCCTAAATTAAATTTCAAATTACTTAAATTGAATTCTCCTAAATCAAATCTCAAATTACTTAAATTGAATTCTGCTAAATCAAATCTCAAATTGAATTCTCCCAAATCAAACCTCAAATTACTTAAATTGAATTCTCCTAAATCATACCTCAAATAACTTAAATTTAATTCTCCTAAATCAAATTTCAAATTACTTAAATTAAATTCTCCTAAATCAAATCTCAAATTGAATTCTCCCAAATCAAACCTCAAATTACTTAAATTGAATTCTCCTAAATCATACCTCAAACAACTTAAATTCAATTCTCCTAAATCAAATTTCAAATTACTTAAATTAAATTCTCCTAAATCAAATTTCAAATTACTTAAATTAAATTCTCCTAAATCAAATTTCAAATTACTTAAATTAAATTCTCCTAAATCAAATTTCAAATTACTTAAATTAAATTCTCCTAAATCAAATTTCAAATTACTTAAATTGAATTCTCCTAAATCAAATCTCAAATTACTTAAATTGAATTCTGCTAAATCAAATCTCAAATTGAATTCTCCCAAATCAAACCTCAAATTACTTAAATTGAATTCTCCTAAATCATACCTCAAACAACTTAAATTCAATTCTCCTAAATCAAATTTCAAATTACTTAAATTAAATTCTCCTAAATCAAATTTCAAATTACTTAAATTAAATTCTCCTAAATCAAATTTCAAATTACTTAAATTAAATTCTCCTAAATCAAATTTCAAATTACTTAAATTAAATTCTCCTAAATCAAATTTCAAATTACTTAAATTAAATTCTCCTAAATCAAATTTCAAATTACTTAAATTAAATTCTCCTAAATCAAATTTCAAATTACTTAAATTGAATTCTCCTAAATCAAATCTCAAATTACTTAAATTGAATTCTGCTAAATCAAATCTCAAATTGAATTCTCCCAAATCAAACCTCAAATTACTTAAATTAAATTCTCCTAAATCATACCTCAAACAACTTAAATTCAATTCTCCTAAATCAAATTTCAAATTACTTAAATTAAATTCTCCTAAATCAAATTTCAAATTACTTAAATTAAATTCTCCTAAATCAAATCTCAAATTACTTAAATTGAATTCTCCTAAATCAAATCTCAAATTGAATTCTCCCAAATCAAACCTCAAATTACTTAAATTGAATTCTCCTTAATCATACCTCAAATAACTTAAATTTAATTCTCCTAAATCAAATTTCAAATTACTTAAATTAAATTCTCCTAAATCAAATCTCAAATTACTTAAATTGAATTCTGCTAAATCAAATCTCAAATTGAATTCTCCCAAATCAAACCTCAAATTACTTAAATTAAATTCTCCTAAATCATACCTCAAACAACTTAAATTCAATTCTCCTAAATCAAATTTCAAATTACTTAAATTAAATTCTCCTAAATCAAATTTCAAATTACTTAAATTAAATTCTCCCAAATCAAACCTCAAATTACTTAAATTGAATTCTCCTAAATCATACCTCAAACAACTTAAATTCAATTCTCCTAAATCAAATTTCAAATTACTTAAATTAAATTCTCCTAAATCAAATTTCAAATTACTTAAATTAAATTCTCCTAAATCAAATTTCAAATTACTTAAATTGAATTCTCCCAAATCAAACCTCAAATTACTTAAATTGAATTCTCCTAAATTAAATTTCAAATTACTTAAATTGAATTCTCCTAAATCAAATCTCAAATTACTTAAATTGAATTCTGCTAAATCAAATCTCAAATTGAATTCTCCCAAATCAAACCTCAAATTACTTAAATTGAATTCTCCTAAATCATACCTCAAATAACTTAAATTCAATTATCCTAAATCAAATTTCAAATTACTTAAATTAAATTCTCCTAAATCAAATCTCAAATTACTTAAATTGAATTCTCCTAAATCAAATCTCAAATTGAATTCTCCCAAATCAAACCTCAAATTACTTAAATTGAATTCTCCTTAATCATACCTCAAATAACTTAAATTTAATTCTCCTAAATCAAATTTCAAATTACTTAAATTAAATTCTCCTAAATCAAATTTCAAATTACTTAAATTAAATTCTCCTAAATCAAATTTCAAATTACTTAAATTGAATTCTCCTAAATCAAATCTCAAATTACTTAAATTGAATTCTCCTAAATCAAATCTCACCAGACAGAAAAACTGTCAAACAAAATCTTATATATCTAACTTATCTAGCAGTATATGCTATCCATAATGTCGATAAGCATTCGACTACTTCAAATCACATTTATCAAAACAACGAACCAATTCACAAATTTAACTTCAAACATAACAGGGCTACGATTGCGCGTAAAGCGCAATCTTACGATACTCTAGATGAAATAGAATTTTTTGTGATCCCAAGAAATTTTGTATGGGAAGTGTTAGAAGGGGTGATAGGATTGAACTAATTTTTTACCCATCATGTTTAAGTAGCTATAAAAATGTTTTATACAAACAAGACCAGTAACATTCATACTTTTCACGAAAATTGATTTTTTGTGAAGTTGTGAAACTGTGTCATATTGTATGGGAGGGGGTAGAAGCAGTAAAGCTAATCAAATATTTTTTTCTGATCTTAGTGATAATGCCAAATAAGTATTTATCACAAAATGTGAGCTCGATAAATATTATATGTTCTTAGAAAATCGGCATAGAGCATTTCATGAAAAAGTGTAGTTTGTATGGGAGGGGTTGAAAGGAGAGGGAGGACGCAAATAATTTTTATACTGTATATTGACATCATTATGAAAGTAATATATCCCGAAATTCTGACTAATAGCTTTTATACTTTTCGAGCAAATCCATTTATAGTCGAATTGCGAAATTGTGCCATTTTGTATGGGAGGGGGTAGGAGGGGTGAATGTAATCATCTAATTTTTTCTGGCCTTACTCACAGTTTTAAATAAATATTTAGTGCACAATTTCAGCTCGCTAAATTTTATACGCACTGAGTAAATGGGCTTAGAGTAATTCATGACAAGTACAGTTTGTATGGGAGGTGGTAGAAGGAGGGGGAGGACATGCATAATTATACGGTAGATTGATATTATCATAAAAGTAATATATTCCAAATTTCAGGCCAATAGATTTTATACTTTTCGAGCAAATCCGTTTATTGTCAAATTGCGCATTTGTGTCATTTTGTATGGGAGGGGGTAGAAGGGGTGGAGCGATTTACCCCGTTCACGAACTCGACCTTACTTTTTTGCTAAAAATGACACAGAAAAATTTTTAGCACTATAGCTCAAAGCTTTCGAGAGTTATGCTGTAGACAGACGCACAGACGGATAGACGGACAGACAGACAGACAGACGGACAGACGGTCACTCGGAATCGAGGTTTTTGAGCGACAACAAATATTTCTGTACCCTTGGCGGATCTGTGCGAGCGTTATTTCTTAGCGTTACAAACGGTAAGGCAAACACAATATACTCTCAGATTTCATCTAGAGTATAAACATAACAGAATTATGATTGGGCTTAAAGCCCAATCATATGATACTCTAGATGAGATGGAAATGACTTTAATATACCGGAAAATATGTAATCTCAAACTCAAACTCTTCAGGGGGAGGCGGGGGGACCGCCTAAACCGAAAAATACGAATTCAAATATAACAACCATGGTTACAGCTAGGAAGCTAAAAATCAACATACATGTAGAGAAGTTTGTGGGACAACTTTTAAAAATAATTTAGTTTTTTTATCCATTGGGGTGCAAAAAGGGGGGGCTAAGAACCAATTGTCGGACGAATTTTTTTTTCAAATGGTTATATCTTCGAAATTACTTACCATAAAAAATTGATATTTTGAGACCTTTAAGATGACATATATGTAGATGTACTAGAATCAGTTTAGATAGAATTTAATTATTGTAAGGGGGAGGGTCAGGGGGGATGCAAAGAAAAACACTTAAAAATGAATATCTCGACTGTCTCTTAAGCTATGTAATTCAAACTTGAAACGTATACTAAGCTTTGCTAGCGAAATATGAAAAAAAAATAACGTGTGGACATTACAGTAGTGGGGGGAAATGGAGAGCATTTCAAAAATGGCGCACTTTCCAAAATTACAAATCAGTATATCTCAAAATTGAGTACAGATATCAAATCAAAAATTTGTCAGATTGTACAACTATATAGTCTTTAATTTTGGTAAAAAATTTAAGTTGGGGGGTGTAAGGGGAGGTAGGTGGAAAGCAAAAATGTTGAAAATTTTGAGTGATTTTTTTATGGCTCTGCTAAAGATACAAAGTTCTAATTTTGCACGTCAACACATCTATTTGATGTACATAGAAAAAAAATAGTAATTTGTTCCAAAATTGTTATGCACCGAAGCACAAGGTGTTTCATGTGCAATGAAAAAAACACATAAACTGAAAATTTTTGAATGAAATTTTCAGGTAGAAACTTCAAAATTTGCGAAATGCATTTAAAAAAATTCTCTAAAAGTTTGAAATATCAACTGGTCGAATATCTTCAAAACTTCTACTCCCTCCCATACAAATTTATTTGTTGGACCATTTTTAAGAAATCAATTATCACCTAACTGTTAAAAGCTATCAATTTGAAATTTTGCACAAAAACTTACAGAAATTGTTAAAATTAAATTACGTTAAAAGTTTTGAAATCGCATTTGCCCTTCTACCCCCTCCCACACAGAAGTATGATTTCGACCAATTTCATTAAATCAACTGATAACCAACAAATTAAAAGCTACAAACTTGAAATTTTGTACAATCACCTTACAAGAGAAAGAAAATAAAATTGCGTCTCAAATTTTACGATTCTTCTACCTCCTCTACCCCCTCCCATACAAATGTTTGGTTTCGTGAATTTAAAATACACCGAATCCAATGAAAATTCTATGCAACTTCGTCTATGAAACTGACATTCTATACAGAGAATGTTGGACTTGGTTCAAGCAATCAATTAAAAAATTATTAAGATCCACCCACCCTTACTATCACCCCTCACCCCTCCCGTCATGAAAACTCAAACTTCCATAAATAAACGAACGAAATATGGAGCTTTTGAACGTTTCCGCAAAGTGTTAAATTGGAAACTGCTCTGCCCAAGAAGCCCATTTCTCTTAGTCTTCCCTAACCACTCTAACCTGCATTTTGACTTTCCATGTATGCGCATTTTTTCACAAAAATAATAAAGTTTCCCCCGACTTGTTGACAGTTTATTTTATATATGACGCCGAACATGGCAATCAAAATGTTTTTTGCTGAATTTAAAGTTTTTAGTTTTCATTATTTTTAAAGAAATTGGTCATAGTCTTCCTGAAATTGGGAATTTGGTATGGGAGGTGGCAGAGGAAGTGGAGCTTTTAACATAATTTTGAAACTGCTTATCATCATCCTTATCACCATGCATTGATTCAATTTCAAAGTCGATAGCTCTCATATACTTGAAGGAGAAATTATTTTCTTGAAAGTGTAATAGAGATATTTGTATGGGAGGTGGTAGGAGGAGTGAAGCGGAGCTGATAATTTTTTCTACCACTTATTTCAATTATTAAGAAACATATTCCGGCAAAAATTGAAGTTTGTACTTTTTCTAGTTTGAATGAAAATAGATAAAATAAATTTAACAAAAATTCTGCATTTGTATGGGAGGGGGTATAAGGAGTGAGGTGAAGTTGATAATTATTTTTAAAACAAACTGCAATTATAGCCAAATTAATTCTGACAAAATTTTGTCTTTTCAATGAAAATCGAAAAAATGTATTTGTCAAAATTGTCCATTTGTATGAGAGTGGGTAGAAGGAGTAAAGGGATTGGGTCAATATTCCGTGATATTAATGACATCTATATTAGGAGGGGGTAGATGGAGTGGGGGGATGTAGCCCATTTACGAACTTAAAGTTACATTTTTGCTAAAAATGACACATAAACATTCTTAGCACTATAGCTCAAAGCTTTCGAGAGTTATGCTGTAGACAGACGGACAGACAGCCACTCGGAATCGAGGTTTTCGAGCAACAACAAATATTTCTGTACCCTTGGCTGCTCTGTGCGAGCGTTATTTCTTAGCGTTATAAACGGTAAGGCAAACACAATATACTCTCAGATTTCATCTAGAGCACGAGGTGTTTCATGTAAAATAAAAAAAAACACTAAAGATCAAAATTTTTGATTGAAATTTTAAGCTACAAGCTTCAAAGTTTGGAAAAATTGCTTAAAATTAAGATATTAACTGCATGATACCTTCAAAACTGCTACAATCTCCCATACAAAAGTATTTTCCCGACCATTTTTAAGAAATCACTTATCACCAAATCATTAACAGCTTTCAACATAAAATTTTCTACAGTCACTTCTAAAAATATTTAAAACAAAGTTGCATCTAAAGTTTTAAAATCCCGCATACCCTTCTACCCACTTCCATACAAAAGTATAATTTCGACTAATTTCAATAAATCTACTAATAGCCACGAACTTGAAATTTTGTACGAATAAATTTCAAGAGAGAAGTAATAAAACTGCATCAAAAATTTTGCGACTCCATCACCTCCTCTACCTCCTCCCATACAAATGTTTGGTTTCGTGAACATAAAATTCTCCGAATTTCATAGGAATTCCAAGGAACTCTGTTTATAAAACTAATATTCTGTACAGACAATATTTATGGTGATTCAATCATTTAAAAGCTTATCAACATCCACGCTCCCTTTCTACCTCTCCCCCTCCATATAAATTAATTTTTATGGAGTACAAAAGGGAGAGAGAGGCTATGAACCTAATTTTGACAAAAAAAAAATCCATACGGAAAGTGCAGCAGCAGCAAACACATTAAGTAGAAAATGCCAATTGGAGGCCCCATGCTCCCAGAAGGAGTAACATGAAAAAATATAGAAAAGTGTCGAAAACTCTTCGTTGATACCAATTTGAAGTGTGCTTCAAACCTACCCAATTCGTAGCATAAACCGACGACAGAAACATTTTTGTAGGACCTCAGGATCTAAATGTCCCAAAAAATTTCGTACATTTTGAATCGGTCGCGACAAGTTCTACTTGTGTCCCGGGCGCTATTTTTCCTCCACACGGCCTTGTTTATATGTGAACCGTACTACTTTCATAAATATAATATGCTCGAGTATACATAGAAAATGGATAGAATAATAAGGTAATTGGTTCTTTAGCAAATGGGCGTAAAGCAAGCAACAGAGTAATTGTTAAAACGATGGGCAAAACTTAGTTGCATGATTATTTACTAACACAAGCGAATATGTGTTATTTTTACTGAAAACTCAATGTGCATAATTACATTTTTTGTTAAATTTGTAGTCCGATTTTCAGTGTAGTAAATTCATTCATTATCTAATGGTTTTGCTAATTTCTTACAACATTGTTTTACTGGATGTAAAACAACCATCATTGAATTTCCCCCATCCATCGCTTAATTGGATCGATATTGTCCGAAATATAATGCTTTCGCAAAACCTCATAGGTAACCCTTTCGGCCAAATTTATAGACTCCGTTGATTCTCCTCACAGCATTTTCATTCTTGGAAACATGAGAAAGAGAAACGTAGGACAGACCCTTAAGATACTATAGGCTAAGCAAAGAGCTTTAGGCGCAATATTCAAGTCCGGATATAGCGAAATTTCGTTCATTCTATGATCGAGATGAAACCAAAATTTAAACCACTTTGCTGAATTTCACTATGGTCCATAATTAAATTTTAATATCTTCAACAGCCCTATCATAAAAATGACCCACCCTCAAAATTCATCATTTTTAATTAATTTCAATCTACGGACGTAGAAAATCAGCAAGGCGAAACTTCTAATTTTCCACTTGAGGACGCCCAGGCTTTCCGATCTATTGTGTCTATTACAGAGCTACAGTTACAATGCTATTATATGGTATCCATCTCTGACACAATCCAAGGCTGAACAGGCTGTGTATATAGATATGACGATGGATACACGTAGGTTTGAATATGGAAGAATAGAATATTTCACTCACCTTCGATCCTACAATTAACCGAATTGTTGCTCTTCTTGGAAGAATTCCTGGACATCTGAGAATGGCTATGACTATGCGAATGTGATGGACTGGAATCAGCAGATCGACGTGAAGTTGTTTGCAGGACACTGGGGCCACCCAAAGGACTTGGCGTTACCGTAACCATTGGATGAATTGTTCCTGTACAGGAAAATTGAATTATCGTTATCGAGAATAGAACCGAATCAATAAAAAAGAATGAGAGCAAATTATACGTTGTCTTTTCAGAGATTGTGTATTGACTATAAGGAGAGAAGTCGACACAGTCGAAGCCATTATTCAACCTCCATACCTGTTTTCGATTTCGCTTCACTGGACGAATCATGTCCTAGACCATGTCCGAATGACTGTATTTTATCCGTAATACCATGAAATTTCTCCACAAAACTTTGCCTTGGTTCCACTGGGACGTTCTGTGGCACCTCCACAAGATTATTAATGTTCGGCATCGAACCTGAAATTGAAATCAAAACTTATAGGAGACATTCAAAATGGAAAATGTCAATTATCTCTTATAGGCACAGTGTAAGGCTTTCAAAGGAATATAGATCAAAGCAGGACTGAGGATTGGTAATAGACTTGCTGGTTAGCTTCAAGGAAAAGGTCACCAATCGATTTTTACAATCTTGTTCGGTACTAGTCGCTATAGAAATAGATATTTTTTCTTCTTCTTTAAATTCTGATGGTAGAAGATAGATTGGAGTTTGGTTTAGTATTTAGTTGGTATGATATACGGGTACGAAGTGGGCATGATGTCATGGTACCAACCTTTGGTGTGTGAAGTGACGGGTGCGCATGCTGCCGTACTACTGATTGCTGCCATTTGGTTAAGTGCTCTTCCATGTATTTGAGACTGAGTGATACTGGGCTTAAGAAATGATACGAATAAGTGCTTGGATATTTCATCGGGCGCTTCGCAGTCGAGGAAGGCATCCAAGAAACGGCGAAATCCATCATAATCGATTTCCTGTAAGAAAAGATATTGCAATATTATGATTAGTATTAATGTAATATGCTCAAGAAAGATTATGGCTTAAATATATAGAAGTTTATTTGTTTGTTGTTTTGCTTTGCGATTTCTGGAACTAGTAAGAACATATTCGTCGCTTAAGAACTAATACCGTATATCGATGTTTTTAAGCGATGATAAGGTGGCCTTGAGTGGTGTTGTGGCCACATGTATTAACGTCGAACTAATTTTGTATTTTCATGTTGAAAGGCGTAATTTTTCGAGGTTAAAAATTGTAGCAGGCGTAGAAGGGTATGAGAAGTGGAAAAGTAGCGAAATGGTTTAGACAAAAAAAAAAACAATTCAACAGGTTTTCGTAGTGATATCGCCAAGAATAGATTTGAGAAAGTTACGCACCTAACGGAATCTGGAGATGAAACGTATTTAAAAAGGTATTTGATTCAGACTATTTACAGAAGATTTTACATAACCAGGAGACTAGTATTTTGTGAAAAATTTGGCAGTGGGTTCCTTTTTTTTTAAATACTACAATTCGGTCAATCAATCAATCAATCAAATTCCTGTTAAGATCCCCTATAGGGGCATTCAAAAACAACTCTCTTCCACAAGGCGCGATCCAGAGCATCGGCCTTAAGCTGTTGCCAGGACTTGTTTATTCCTCTGGCTTTCTGCTCAACTGCTCGCTTCCATGTGTTACATAGTCGACCAACCCGACGTCTTCCTTGAGGGTTATAATCCAGAGCCTGTTCGGAGATGTTTCGCTCTGGTTTCCCCAAAGTATGACCGATCCACTGCCACTTCCGCCGTTGAATCTCAATACCTATTTTAGTCTGGCCAGTTGTACTCCAAAGTTCGTCGTTGGAGATCACTTCTGGTCAGAATATTCCTAAAATGCGTCGGAGGCATTGCTTCACGAAAGTCTGTAGTTTCTTGGTAAGTCGAACGGTCACTTTCCACGTAGTACAACCATATAACAACAGGGATTTGAAGCATGCGTCATCTTTTTCGGCTCCGCCGTCCATGCTGACAATGCTTCCGAGATAGCAATAATCTTGCACCTCTTCCACATCCTGTTCGTTAAGAACAATCGGTGTGCTTGCGTTCGAACCCATGTGCATGTACTTGGTCTTACGCACATTTATTTTCAGTCCCGCCTCTTTGCATTTAGAGTGCAACGATCGAACATTTGACTCTAAGTCCGAACGGTTATGTGCAAGCAAACACACGTCATCAGCATAATCAAGGTGACTTAAGATGTTAAATAGTCTCCATTAAAGACCTTCACCTTCCCCACTTTCCAGTACAGCTTTCAAGATGTCCTGTCAAGATGGCCATGACACCCGTTCGCACAGGGAAGCTCTCGAACAGCTCTCTTCTATGCAAGACGCGACACCTTGCATCTTCGTAGGATTCTTTAATCATAGCTATGACCTTATCTGGAATACCTCTCCTACGCAAAGCGTTCCATATGTAATCTCGCTTAATGCAGTCGAAAACCTTCTCGAAATTTACAATCATGAAAAGTGATGGTAAGCCCATTGGCGGACCGCTCCAATATTTTTCGTAGGTATTTGTAACCACCACATTCTGGGTGCTCACTTCCACCTAATAACTTTCGAACACGTCTTATCTCCAAGATACTCAAGGAGCTCAAAATTCACAAATCTCCTAGTAATGATGGCATCTCACTATTATACTTCAGAAATGTTTTTCCACTCTGGCTAAACCCCTTCGCAATCTATTTTACCTATCATTCTCTTCAGGACATTTTCCAGCCGTATGGAAAATGGCGAATGTCCCTAAAAAGGAAAACAAAACGCTTCCCTCAAACTACCGCCCTGTAGCTATTACCTCAGTGCCATCGAAACTAATGGAAACGGCTCTCAATCGCAAACTAGTCAGTTACCTTGAAGGTAACCATCTTATCCATGATCGGCAATACGGGTTCCGTTATGGGCGATCCACTGGAGATCTTCTAGTCTATCTGACTGAACGTTGGAAATCGTGCATTCACAAGTACGGTGAAAGTCAAGTACTGGCTCTTGACATTGCGAAGGCCTTAGACAGAGTTTGCCATAAAGGTCTATTAATAAAACTCATAGCCATAGGTGTAAACACTACCTTTATCAAATGGGTTGAGAGTTTCCTTTGTGAACGATCGATACGAGTCGTAGTGGATGATGCATCATCCAACCGTTTCAGATCGATTCCGGTATCCCTCAAGGCTCTGTCCTATCCCCACTCTCTTTTTAATTATCATTAATAACCTTCTGCCGACAACACACAATCCAAATCATAACTTCGCTCATGACAGTACCCTGGATAACACCTTTCAACTCGACTCCGTTACTGAAGCTCATCGTGCTTCGCTGAATTCTAAACGTATCGAATTGTACGAAAAATAGAGTTGAGTTCAATGCCTCAAAAAGTTCTAACATCTATAAAATTGATGTTCAGGCAAGTTCCTCGAATATAACCTTCAGTAAAATACAATTACACTCTTCAGACGAATTTACATTACTCGGCATAAAGCTTAGCAAACATCTCAATTGGAGCAAACATATTTTTGATATTGCACTTGATGTCTCCAAACGCCTTGTTGTTCTTCGAATATGTAAAAAGTAGTTTACGTCTCACGATCTAGCTAATATTTACGTCGAGTATAACGCACACATATGGGCTGGAGCACCCCAAACACAACTTGCGGGATTCGATCGAATCCAAAAGCTTGCGTTTCGTCTAGTTGAAGATGAGACTATAACAGCTTCAATAGATTCACTCGAACATAGTAGAATCGTCGCGGTACTAAGCGCTTACTATTGATAAGAACTGTCAAACCTCATCGCTCCTCTTTTCAACTATCCTAAGAACACTAGGCAAGCCACATGCACCCATGAGTTCACTGTTAAGCCTGTATTGTGGCGTACAGTGAAGAATAGTCAGTCCTTCATCACCCTAACAGTAACACTGTGGAATTCATTGCTGCTCCATGTATTCCCATCAAATTACAACATTCAGCGTTTCAAGGCTAACACCCACCGACAGAATGGAAACATTTCAGAGAATCAATATGGATTCCGCAAAGGGCGCTCTACAGTCGACGCAATAAAAAAAGTAATAGACATTGCTGAAAAGGCCATTGAAGGCAGTAGCTGGAAGAATGGTTCTAAAGAATACTGCGCTATAATAACACTAAACGTCAAAAATGCATTCAATTCGGTGACGCGGCCTCACATAATTAATGCTGTATTAAAATTAGAAACTCCACCTTACCTCCTACGAATGATCAGGAGCTATCTCGCAGATAGAGTATTACTATATGACACCGAAGAAGGAGTGAAGAACTACAGCATAACATGTGGGGTCCCACAGGGCTCAGTACTAGGACCCGTGTTATGGAATATACAATATGATGTCATCTTACGACTTCCAGTACCAAAAGGCGTACAAATTATTGGCTACGCGGATGATATAGCAATCACTGTGGTAGCAAAAGACTTACAGAGCATCAAGAACGTAAGCACCAACGTGATTTCTGACATTAAGCACTGGTTTAGAGCATCTAATCTAGAGCTAGCTGCACAAAAAACAGAAGTAGTTCCTATTACAAGCAGAAAACAATGAAAGCATATAACGTTAAATATATGTAGATGGACTTGAAATCTTATCCCAACCCTCCATTAAATACTTGGGTTTTATGATTGACGCAAGATTATCCTTTAAGACGAACATCGAAACTGTCTGCGCAAAAGCAGGACGAGTGAACTCCGCCCTATGCAGAACAATGACGAACCTTGGAGGACCCATCCAAAACAGGAGGATACTCTTTCCAAGAGTGACGCGAAGTAACATAATGTATGCAACACCGATATGGAGTGAAGCACTACGATACAAATCTTACGCGAATACATATGTTAAAAAAACCCCATGGAGTAAGTGCGTTAAGGGTATACAGTAGATTTCGTACAATTTCATATGACGCCGCGAATGTCATAGCTGGCTTACTGCCACCAGACATACTAGCTGTTGAAGCACAACGATTATATCACAAAAAGAATACGATAAACCGATGCTTAACAGTGGAAGAGAAAAAAGAAGAGCAACGGATAAGTACCAATGCCTGTAAACTGCAATGGAACACCGTAAACAAAGGCCGCTGGACGTATAGAATCATAAGAGACGTAGATAAGTGGGTCGGACGGAAGCATGGTGAAGTATATTACTACATGACCCAATTTCTATCAGGGCATGGCTGTTATAGAAGCTATTTGCACAAATATGGCCATGATTCCTCTGCGTCATGTCCAAGTTGTACAGATGCAATAGAAAATGCAGCGCATGTATTCTTTCACTGCCCAGTCTACGAAATGGACAGAAGGAGAGTCGTGGACATCGTTAGAGAAAATATTAACCCCGATAACATAGTTCCACATATACTGAGCAGCAGCGAAACCAATGCGGTGACTCAGATGTGCGTGAAAGTTCTCACCGAGCTGAGGAGACCCGAAAAACTAAGTAGGGAACCATCTGAGATAGAAGTGCCTATAACAGCTAGAACAGTTGGTAGTTGAATAAGATAGGCAGTGACATTTACAGGGTGACATAAGACACTTTGCCAGTAAATTGACGTTTGACCTTTATGTTCCTCCTTTCTCCTGACGAAATACTTAACGGTTGTCCCGGGGGGTAGTGGGTTAGGCGAGGGATTCTTAGCGGGTTCAAGTCCCGCACTTTAAGGCGTTCGATGCTTTTCCCCGAGTTAAAAAAAAACCCCTATATGTGCATAGGACAGAAACAACTCTATTCCACAAGACGCGATCCTGTGCATCGGCCTTAAGCTGTTGCCAGGACTTGTTTATTCCTCTGGTCTCCTGTTCAACTGCTCGCATTCATGTGTTACATGGTCGACCAACCCAAAGTCTTCCTTGAGGATTATAATCCAGAGCCTGTTTGGAGATGTTTCGCTCTGGTTTCCTCAAAGTATGACCGATCCACTACCACTTCCGCCTTTGAATCTCAATGCCTATTTTAGTCTGGCCAGTTGTACTCCAAAGTTCGTCTTTGCAGATCACTTCTGGCCAGAATATTCCTAAAATGCGTCGGAGGTATTGGTTCACGAAAGTCTGTAGTTTCTTGGTAAGTCAAACGGTCACTTTCCACGCAGTACAACCATATAAAAACACGGATTTGACGCATGCGTCAAAAACTCGCAGCTTCGTGCGAAGGGAGATCTCTCTTAACCTCCAGAAAGGGGAAAGGATACCGAAGGCCTGACGAGCTTTATTTAGCCGAGCCTCAACATCCTTTTCGGCTCCGCCGTCCATGCTGACAATGCTTCCAAGATAGCAAAAATCTTGCACCTCTTCCACATCCTGTTCGTTAAAAACAATCGGTGTGCTTGCGTTCGGACCCATGTGCTAGTACTTGGTTTTACGCACATTTATTTTCAGTCCCGCCTCTTTGCATTTAGAATGCAACGAGCGCACATTTGACTCTAAGTCCGAACGGTTATGTGCAAGCAAACACACGTCATCAGCATAATCAAGATGACTTAAGGGGGTTCAATACTTGAAAATCATGGAAAAACTGAAAAAAAAAATTTTATTGGCTTAAAAAATTCTACAACTCTTTCTACAAATTTTGCAACTTGTCCCGTTTCAAAATTCCAATTAGAAGTATTTTATTTTTAATTTTTAATCTAAAGGGTTTGAAGCGATTAGAGTCGATCCCGGTTCTTTCAAACGGTCCTCCTGAAAAATCACGTTTTTCACCTTTTAGGAACACAGATCTCAGGATAATATCAACCGATTGAACTGAAATTTGGTACAGATGTCCTACGATAAATTATCTATGCCCTGACGGATTTAAAAAAAAAATAAAAGTAAAAATGTTATATTGTGTTAAAGTTGCGAAAAATGACTAAAAACTGTAAACTATTATTAATAATTCCCAAAGCACTATTTTAACAAAAGCTCCCGTCAGAGCATAGACAATATCGTCAAGAATCATTTATTCAAATTTGAAAAAAATTGTTTGATCCATTCCCGAGTTCTGTGTTCCTAAAAAACGCCTGTTTATAGGCGGGAGGGGGTGGAAGAAGGCAAATATTGAACCCCCTTAAGATGTTAAATAGTCTCCATTGAAGACCTTTACCTTCCCCACCTTCCAGTGCAACTTTCAAGATGTCATTTATTACCACCAGAAACAGGGCTGGTTATAATATGCAACCCATTGGCAGACTGCTCCAATATTTTTCGTTGGTATTTGTATGGTCTGTATAGGATAACCTCTTACGTGATCCAGCCTGATTAACTTCGACTTTAGTCATGATTTTCAATCCGGTGGAAATAAGTACACATGTGCAATATATACCAGGCCAATTACCACAATCCCAAAGATCGTCCTTCTTCGAGAAGGGCTGAAGATCGATAAATAAAGTTTGAAGTTATTTAATTTAAAAGCGAACTTGTTTTATTTTTACTTGAAACCCAGCGACCCCTAGCGCACTTCATTATTTAATTCCATTGTGAATACATTACAAAGCATTCAACTACTTCCTAATAACAGAAAATAACTCGGAAAACATTTATAAGCAAACTAAAAAATTGCTCATTTACATTTCATCTAAATTTCATAAGCTTGTACGACTAATCTACATATCCCCAAATTAATCCCAGAAATAATAAGTAGACTGTTGACAAACCTCAATAATTTCACCGAATATACACCATCCGAATTAATGTTTTTATTCTAACCATTGATGATTCGCTTAAGTACACTTAGCTAGCGTAAGGCTTCCCTCTAATACCACACAATTGATAAAATTACAAAAGAAGGAGGAAAAATGTATAAAGCCTTTGAACTATCTCAATAAAAAGAGAAAAGCCAGACGGATCTTTGCTCCACGAAAAGATAGGATTACACTGATTGCCCTTGGCTATTGTAGTTACGGCAAATATACCTTTTTTCTACCTTATTTTTATGATCCCTACTTCTCGTTAAAAGGCTCCCTTTTTCCGGATCTCACCAGGACTAATCTAGCAAAAGTAACGAATCACAAAGCAATAAAAAGCTCATTTATCTTGTAGTCGAACTGTTGTAGCTACTTTACTGTGACGGTTTAGATAAACGAGTATCTAATTCATCTCTTTGAACGTCGGCTTTATTTTGTTTTTCATTTATTCTAAGGGAAAAATAACAAAATTTCCAAAACATTAATTTTTGTTTTCGTTGTCTTCACTTTTCAATGCGCCACTACACAAGATTCGGGGGAGAAAATCGATTGGCATTTAGCGGTTCCACGCTAAGGACAATCAATCAAATCCGGACGTGATCAGAATTTGGTATCTAAACAAAACCATAAGCTGATTGGTTATCTTAACTGGACGAATTATGTACTACAGGATAGATCCTTCGATAAATATCCTTAACGTCTTTCATTTTCTTCAACTTCAACTTGTAAAGAGCTTCACGTTTTTTCCAATTTCCTGCCTGCTACACAATCAAGTTTTCCATTATTTTCGAATTGAATCCTTGTCCCAAGCAGTTGGGTGCGAGTAGGAGGAAATGTGTGTCCTATTTTGAAACAAAAACAAAAGCAGTAATTCAGGGCGCTGAGCTGAAATAACAATCGAAATTCATGAGAGCATTGAAAGTATTGGTCGAAGTGTGACCATCATGCTGTTTTGTAGAGTACACAAAGAAACAGAGAAACACATATGCTCTCGGATGAAAACTGGAAAGGACGATGTACGATTGTAACGATACCATGAAAGGCCCACTAAAATGGTTTTTATGGTCCTCTCATCAGATCTGTATAAGACCGCAAAGTCGATAAATTAAAGTTTCGCTTGCGTCAGAACCGTGATGTCAGCAAGTTGAAATTTAAGACGAAAACGTGACTTTTTTCCTCGGCTTAACGCCAGGACCCTTCAGATCGGCCTATTAAATGAGGCTTTATGGTCATGGTCCAGTGGAGAGCTAGGACGTTCAACTTGGAAGACAAACAGTTGTTGGAAAACTCTTCTATATGGTGTAATAGAGAAAAATCTCCGGAATAAGCTGTGACGGAAGTTGATGTCACCCATCCTCAACCTACTCGTACTACATTCATTTTCCGATGAATGTCACACAGTGTTATAACACTCGCAAATAAGCAACCATTGAAGCGTAGCGACACTTTAGGACTTTGGTATAAATTCCGTGATATTAACAGTCAGCCTCCGGCAAAGTTTTCCGTTTCACTCGAAACGAAGTTCATGATTCCCAAGGACAATTTTAGTCGGATACAGACTATTAAGCCGAAACTTGGAGAAGTTGGTGAAATTCAAATGTGCTCCTGAGAAAGTGCTATTGAAGTGAAACGGACGAGCAATGCGTCTTAAGTTTTTCTGTTCACGTGTGCGAATATTTCTGAATATCTGTTAGCTACACCGTATAGGATGACTTTTAAAATGGTTGCCTTGGCTGGAACCGTAACCGAAGTGATAGATGGAAATACCAACACGACAATACATTTTTCTTTTTTCTTTTTTTTTCTTTTTTTTGAATAATTGACAAGGAAGTAAAGCGTATATGGTGATATATTCGCACACACAAGGTTACCTCACTTTTGTATTAAGGCATCCCAGCCCATGCTACTACTTGTCAACACGAGCCGTCATAATATGTTACGTACGTCTCTAATTGAGAACATACTAAAGGCAGATACGACTACAAGGTACAACAAGAGGAGCATGATACGTCTTGATATCGCTCCGTCGTATCAACGTATAAAGTAAGTATTTCTTCGAAATAAATATATCCGAATTTATTACATAATTAGTAACTTTTAAGGGCACCCATTAACCTTTATTAAGGTTTCTGTTCGTGATTATACAGAGAAACTATTAGAGAGTTTTGCAAGTTTTGTGATTTTTTAATTCGATATGTTATGATTTTCTAGATCTTCAAAATTTATAATTTTCGGAACATATATTTAAGAGCCGTCTTAGCTGCCGATGATGAGGTTAATGTAATTCGATGTATATGTTACAAAAAACAATAAAATGGGCGTGAAGCATGATCATGCGATACTCTAGACGAAATGGGAAATAGTTTAATATACCAGAAAAAATGTCACCACAAATTCTTTAGAATAGTGAATAGCGCTTTTTGTATGGGTGGTGGTAGAACCAGAGGGATAGGTTTGTAATTTTTGTATGTGATACCGAACGTGGGATTCAAAATGTTTCGCGCAGAATTTAAAGTTTCATAATTTTCTAGAAAATTAGACATTATTTTTCTTAAATTGGGGCATTTATATCGGAGGTGGCAGAGGAAGTTGAAGGTTTTGAATGATTTTAAAACTGTCTTTCAATATCCTTATCATGATGCTCTGTCCCAATTTTAAAGTCGATAGCTCCCATACATTTCAAGGAGAAGTGCTCTTTTTGAATTTCTAATACAGAAATTTGTATGGGAGGAGGTAGAAGAACCGAAGCGAATTTGATATTTCTGTGCCATTTATTGTAATTATTAAGAGACAAATTCTGGCAAAATTAAATGTTTCTACTTTTGATAGTTTTAATCGAAAATGCATTTACCAAAATTATGCATTTGTATAAGAGGGAGCAAACTGAGTGCCACCTTCGAACGTGTTCTAAGAGGTGATATTATTATCATCTCAGGAGATATGAACGCCCAGGTTGGATCAGACAACACTGGACCAGAACACGTAATGGGGGGCATGGTGACCCTTGGGTCGACGCGTCACGACCTTAGATTAAGAGACCCGAAAACGGCGAATTATTTGTGGGGTTTTGTAGTACTCGGCAAATGGTCATCGGAGGGACCCTTTTTCCACACAAGAGTCATCATAAAACATCTTGGGTTTCCCCTGATGGTGTTACTCAGAACCGGATCGACCATTTGGCTAAAAGTCGCTAATGGAGAGGTTGTCTCCTCGATATGCGAGCGAAGCGTGGAGCTGACGTGGTGAGCGTCCACCACTTGAAGGTTGCCTGCTTGAGATTGTGTACAGCAGCCATTCGACGACCACAAATTTTTCAAATGAGTCACAAGCTTGATGTGGATAAACTTAGAGATCCCAACAAAAAACGCGAATACACCACTATGCTACGTGAAAAGTCATCCACATTGGGTGAATATGAAATGCGCACACTAGACGCCAATTGGGAGGCAACCAGAAAAACTTTTCTAACTAGTGCTGAAGAATCTGTGAGATATGTGCAAAGCGGTGAGATCCCCTGGATGCCGCAAGACACATGGGACAAGGTTGGCAATAGCAAAAAAGGCAAATTGGCAACCATCTCTAAACGCGATGTCAATTAACAAACGCCCGACTTGAGGCGGAACTACCGCGATGCTCATATACAGCTTGAAAAGGCTGTTAGACGCGACAAGAGAAAGGCCATTGAAGATCTGGCAAACAAGGCAGAATCTGCGGCTTACCTTGGGGATCTGGGTTCACTATTCAAAATCATGAAACAGTTGACGAACAGGAATTTCACCAACCACCTGGTGAGAGATGTCAACGGAACTCTCCTAAATATGAGTGAACACCAGTTGCGGCGATGGAAGGAATACTTCTCTGATATTTTAAACATCTTGTTAGAGGAAGATATTCCAGAAACAGAACAACTACCAAACATCCAACCGCAACAATCCTCTATTAGGGACGATCGCCCAGATAAGGAAGAGATAGTTTCCGCCATTCGGACTACCAACCGAACTCCTCAAATCAGACCCGGAAATAACAGCCGATATACTCCTCCCACTCTTTACTGAGGTGTGGAATGAAGGAAGATATCCGACTGAATGGAAGGAGGGCGTCATTGTGAAAATTCCGAAGTAGGGCGACCTTCGGGATTGTGGCAATTGGCGTGGTATATGTCTACTTACTGCCGTATCAAAAATTATGGCTAAGGTAATTTTCAATAGGATTAGTGATGTCGTCGAGAGCACTCTCGTAGTTTATCAGGCTGGATTCCGTAAAGGGTCGTCTTGTACCGACCACACAAATACCCTACGGATAATATTAGAGCAGTCAGTCGAAATGGGCTCGCCACTACATCTCATGTTTGTGGACTTCGAGAAGGCTTTCGCGTTAATCGAGATTACACATGGAATGCTTTGCGTAGGAGAGGTATTCCAGATAAGGTCATAGCTATGATTAAAGAATCCTACGAAGACGCAAGGTGTCGCGTCTTGCATAGAGGAGAGCTGTCCGAGAGCTTCCCTGTGCGAACGGGTGTCAGACAAGACTGCATATTATCACCAGCCCTGTTTCTGGTGGTAATAAATGACATCTTGAAAGTTGCACTGGAAGGTGGGGAAGGTAAAGGTCTTCAATGGAGACTATTTAACATCTTAAGTCACCTTGATTATGCTGATGACCTGTGTTTGCTTGGACTTAGAGTCAAATGTTCGATCGTTGCATTCTAAATGCAAAGAGGCGGGACTGAAAATAAATGTGCGTAAAACCAAGTACATACACATGGGTTCGAACGCAAGCACACCGATTGTTCTTAACGGTCTGGATGTGGAAGAGGTGCAAGATTTTTGCTATCTCGGAAGCATTGCCAGCATGGACGGCGGAGCCGAAAAGGATGTTGAGGCTCGGCTAAATAAAGCTCAACAGGCCTTCGGCATCCTTTCCCCTTTCTGGAGGTTAAGAGAGATCTCCCTTTCGCATGAAGCTGCGAGTTTTTGACGCATGCGTCAAATCCGTGTTTTTATATGGTTGTACTGCGTGGAAAGTGACCGTTCGACTTACCAAGAAACTACAGACTTTTGTGAACCAATGCCTCCGACGCATTTTAGGAATATTCTGGCCAGAAGTGATCTCCAATGACGAACTTTGGAGTACAACTCGCCAGACTAAAATAGGTATTGGGATTCAAAGGCGGAAGTGGCAGTGGATCGGTCATACTTTGAGGAAACCAGAGCGAAACATCGCCAAACAGGCTCTGGATTATAATCCTCAAGGAAGACGTCGGGTTGGTCGACCATGTAACACATGGAAGCGAGCAGTTGAGCATGAGGCCAGAGGAAGAAACAAGTCCTGGCAACAGCTTAAGGCCCTGTGTATACCGAAACGACGATTTCGTTAAAAAATGGGAATTTTATTAAAGCCATTCCTGATAAACCACGCAACATAATTAAAATTTATTTTTATTACGTTAATCTTTGATAAGTGTACTAGGATCGACATTGAACAAATTTTTAAAATTATATTTAGGAAAAAAGTTATCAGCACAACTCCGGGTATGGTTTTTGAAAAACGCGAGAACTACACTTTTGGTATAGAGTTTTCACCTATAATTCAGGCGATAACTATAAATCCTTTTTTGCAATAACAATAGAAAAAGGTTGTGGCGAAGTAATGGTGAGACCACATTTTTGAGTTGAGAGTTAAAAATGTACATTTTTCATTGATTTTATTGTTCGAATTTATGTATTAAAACTAATGACTATGAATTTTTTTTATCAATGACACCACAGAATAAAATGTTGTAAAGCTTGTTCAATGAATTCGGTACTAGGTTTCAGAGAAAGTACTTCATAATTCTTTCAAAATCTACCAGTTAATTTCGCACGAAAAATTGAAACTCATTATGCCTTGAGACGGCGACCAGGGCAGAGATCGGTCCGCGCCGATTTTTCAATCGGTTGTTCTCTTTTACAAGAGATTTGTCTTTTCCCCTTCGCATTTTCGATGATCGCTTGCATTCTTTGTATATATTGTCACAAATCAAAGTTCGTAGGTGTAGGTGGTAGTGATAGAGGATTGATCGATCCCTTCAGCTAAGTGTGAAGAATATTGAATAAAGTTGTTGGGAAATCATGTCGTATGGATAATTGAATGGCATGTGTGTTATGATTTTACTTCATTATTCTAATAAAAAAATATTGTGATCGACACAAAAAAAATTGCATACCTCAAATTTGGTTTTTTCGCGTTTCATGACGCCTAAAAATGAAAAAAAAATAAATCAGTCCGTCCGTGTTCCGTACGTCGTCCGCCGTATGCGTAGGCTCCAACGACATTCAATGACCCATATCTCCGAAACTTACATATGTAGATAGAGCAATTAATTTTTGGGTGAATTGTAGAATGGATAGGGAACTTCCATTGCCTAAGTTTCGTGGAGTGGGGGGATGGAGGGGGGGGGGGATGGAAGGGCGCGCAGGATGAGGGTTACAGATTGAAAGCTGAAACTCGACACTCGGGTATACTGAGAAGAGAAAAAAGTGAAAATAAATTAATTTTTTTATCCAGAGGGGTACAAAAAAAAGGGATGGGTGTTGCAGCGAACAACTTTGTTATTAATGTATTTCTTTAATTAATTTAGGATATCTATGATAATGATAATATCGCCGAAACATCTTTCAACGAGAATTCACTTGCAAATATTGAGGTATAATTATTTGTAAAAATATATTTCAACTATAAAACTACAATAGAGTTTTATTCAAATAGTTTGTGTTTGCAGTAACCCAAATGCATCGGAAGGAAATCTTTTTGTTGTGAATGGTCGACAAATTGTAGACTTCCAATTTGAACAGTTGAACAGTTTAAAGTTGTATCAAATCTTTCACTACGTTTCAGTTGTGGATTAGCACATATAAAATTGATTTCCGAAGTTCGCAAAGGCTTTAAATCAGTGTTCAAATTAAAATGTGATATGTGTCACACTTCTTTCGAACTTCAAAGTACAGAGACAAAAGCTGAAAATGACGTGGACTTGAACGAGTCAGCTATTATTGCAGCACATTCAACAGGAGTGGGCTACAATAGTCTACATCAAATATTTCCCAGCATGTCTATTCCATTTTTGACTCCCAAATCATATCGTAAAGTTCAAAATTTGGTTACCGACTGGCTGGATATAGTGTCCGAAAAATCAATGCTGGATGCCGCAAGTGTAGAGATAGAACAGGCACAAGCGTGAGATAACATTGACAATAATGGGGTTCCCTTTATAATTGTAGTTACAGATGGTTGTTAGTCCAAAAGGTCATATGGCATCAACTATTCTGATCTTTCGGGTGTGGCGGCAATTGAAGGTCTATTTACAAAAAAGGTACTATTTATGAAAGTACGTAATAAATATTGCCTTATATGTCAAAAAGCAGAAAATAAATCCGTAACTACACGTGACCATATTTATTATAAGAACCATGACGGAAGCTCCACAAGCATGGAATCGAACATTCTACTAGAGGAATTTAAAACTTCGATTGAAAAACGTGGATTAGTTTACTATCGTATGATTGCAGACGGCGACTCCAGCACTTATAACAAAATATTACAAGCTAGGCCTTATGCTGATGTAACAGTCGAAAAAATAGAGTGTAAAAACCATTTGCTACGGAACTACTGTCGGAAGTTGAGATTGTTCTCTTCTTCTACGCAATACCTAATGCAGCTGAGAAAATTGCTTCATAATAATAAGCAACGTTTTTGTGTTGCAGTCACTAGTGCAATCGGATATTGTAGAAACGAGAAATGCGGTTTTGATCAGAAAATTCGAAACTTGCATAAAGACATATTAAAGGAGCCGAACACAACTTAGGGGGCCACCCTTTAATGCAATGCACAGCTGTGTCGGTGAAAGAATTGGAGAAAAAGAAAAAAGTTGGATCAATATAATTTAGGTGGAGAAAGACGGAAGTGACGGTGGACATTCCTCTTGAAGCTCTGGATGTTATATTCATTGGGAAACACTTTGGCTGGTAATGAGTTCCAAAGTCTTGACGTTCGGGAAATGAATGAATGCCTATATTTAACTGTACGAGAAAATAAGGGTTTAATAGTGTACTCGTGTGCGCGTCCAGCTTGACGAGTATCTCGGGGAAAATTATAGAGTGGGGGTATTAGTGTGCTTAGTTTCGCACTGCATTTACCTCGGAAGGAGCGATAGTAAATGCTGAGTACTCCGACATTTCTGCGATGCTCGAGAGAATCGATAGAAGACGTGATGTTCTCGTCTCCAATCAGTCGGAATGCATGTTTTTGAATTCGGTCGAGCAACGCGAGGTATGATTTGGGTGCCACAGCCCAAACATGCGAATTGCACTCTAAACGTGGTCTAATGTATGCCTTATATATGGTTGCGAGGTCGTTCGGCGTGAAATATTTTTTGCACTTCCGGAGAACACCCAAACGTTTAGAGGCGTCGAGGGCAACAACAAAGATGTGCTGGGCCCAATTCAGGTGATCGTTAATTTTAACGCCAAGAAGTGTGAAGTTATCCGAGGTGCGAAGTTGTGCGCCACCAAAGGTCACACTTTGAGATAACACTGGGACATCACGTTTGAGGGATAGATGACTGGTCTGTGTTTTGGAGGCGTCGAACTCTACTCTATTTTTCCTACCCCATTCTAGGATTAAGCAGAGGTCCGATTTCAGCGAACTGAATAGCTCCCTGCGATTTGAAGCAATAGAATACTTGTGTGATTCCGCAGCAGAGTTAAATTCATAGGTGCTATCTAAGAGTGGGCGACAGAAGGTCGTTGATGAAAACTAAGAAAAGAGTTGGAGATAAAACAGAGCCTTGAGGGACGCCGGAATCTATTGGGAAAGAGGAAGAAGTAACGCCATCTAGTACTACTCATATAGTGCGTTCAGGAAGGAAACTCTCAATCCATTGAACAAGGGTAGCATTAAGACCTATAGCCCTAAGCTTAACTATGAGACATTCATGCCAAACTCTGTCAAACGCTTTTGCAATGTCAAGTGCAAGAACTTGACCTTCACCGGGTTTATGTATGCATGAGCTCCAACGTTCTGTTAAGTAGACCAAAAGATCTCCCGTCGACCTTCCAGAACGGAACCCATACTGACGATCATGAATTAGCTGATTATCCTCGAGATATTCAACAATTTTGCGATTGACAGCTGTTTCCATTACTTTCGAGAGCACTGAAGTAATGGCTATTGGGCGGTAGTTTGCGGGGTTCGCTTTGTTTCCTTTCTTTGGGATTGGCTGAACATTCGCAACTTTCCACAAACGTGGAAAGCACCCAGAAGAGTAGGAAAGATAAAAAAGATTGCGAAGAGGTTTAGCTAAAGAAGAGGAACACATTTTAAGGGTAATGGGGGGAATACCATCCGGACCAGCGGATTTGTGAATATTAAGCTCCTAGAAATAAGTCTCGTGCGAAAATACATTTTACGTAGTGATAAACCCGAATCACTTAGAGAGGGGGGCGATTGGTTTGACGGTGGAAGGCGTGAGTTTCTAGCGAAACTTGCTGCTAGTAATTTAACTTTTTCGACAGGATCAATAACGGTATGGTCGCCATCAACAAGAGGTGGTATAGAAGAAGAAATGAAATTGTTGTTGGCCGTTTTGACGAATGACCAGTAAGATCTCGAGCCTTTAGGGCTTTTGGGTCGAAGTTTTTGGTCATGCTCAAATTTAACACGATTGAGGATGGATTTGCAGGCATTTCTTGACGTATTGAAGAGTTCTCTGTTGGCATGTGTTTTGTTGCCTTTAAAAATTTGAAATGCTTGTTTCTTGGCCTGAATTGCATCGAGACATTCTTTGTTGAACCAAGAGACCTTCGACGGTCTAACTCTTTTATGACTGCGAGGTATGTAGAGCTTCATACCTTTCAGGATAATCTCGGTGACAAGTCTACAAGCTTCATCGCAGTCATTGGAATCAAAGCACAATTTCCAATTAAAGGCATTGAAGAAGTCATTTAGCACCCCCCAATTGGCTTTTTTAAAATGCCAAATACTTTTACAATTCTTCGGGGTGTCTTAATTGTCAGCGGTGTAAGTGCTGGAACTGGAAATTGTGCACGAATCAAAAAATGGTCCGTATTTCCAATTGGCGATGGTGATAGGACAGAGACAGAATATTTCTCAGGGTGGCTGGTGAGAAAAAGGTCAAGAAGGTTTGAAAAATATCCTGCAACATCTGGTAAACGAGTAGGCTCATCTACCAGCTGTGTTACTAGGTGAGAAAGTTGGTAATCATCTTTCAACCCGATGTCATCGAGGAAGGGAGAAGTTAACACATTCTTAATATCCCAAATGACCCATGTGACATTCGCCTTACACGCGCATTCCCATTTAACCATTTAATACCTTGCAAAAGCATTTCCCGTGTACCTATTCCAAATACCACTCAAAGTACCTCTTGGCAACTTATCGCGGTGTCAACTTTCGCTTCGCGTGTACTGCACTTTCAACTCGAGTAGCTAGTTGTAAGCATATTTTATATTTTCTGCAAGGTTGCGTCTTGCACTTGCAATCCGGCTAGGTTCTAATGTAACATTGTTTAGAATTAAATTTCAGTTGTCGTTGATCTACCGAATAAATAACTTGAAACATAGTAAAATTCAAGCTTCGTTGTTTTTCTTGTATAAGTCTTGTGAATAGACTTAACTTGCATATTTGCGAACTTTCGGTACTGTAGTATTGGTTCGTACATAAGAACAGATGAATATTTCCGAGTGTTGAGAGCAAAGAGCTCCGGAATACTTTTACAACATCTTTTTCTTCGATATAATTGATAAAATCATTTTCATAGCCATCATTTTTAATACATTAATTCGAACAATAAAATCAATAAGAAACGCATTTTTGAACTCTAACTATTATTATCAAGACTTATAAAAATCAAAAACGCGATCACACTATAACCTCGCCGATACCTTTTTCTATTGTTATTGCAAAAAAGAATAAATAGTCATAGCCTGAATTATAGGTGAAAACTCCGTACCAAAAGTACAGTTTACGTTTTTTTTTTTTTTTCAAAAACCAAACCCGGAGTTGTGCTGATAACTTTTATCCTAAATATAATTTTAAAATCTTGTTCAATGTCGAGCTTGGTAAATTTATCGAAGATTAACCTGATAAAAATTAATTTTTATTATCTTGCGTATTTTGTCAGAAATATCTATAAGAAAATACCAATTTTTGAACGGTGAATATGTGGAAGAGCTGCAAGATTTTTGCAACCTCGGAAGCATGGTCAGCATGGATAGCGGAGCCGGAATATACATATGTTATATTAATATAAATAAAGTTCGTTTGGTCTTCGGTATCCTTTTCCCTTTCTCACGAAGCTGCAAGTATTTGACGCATGTATCAAATCTGTTTTGCTGTATGCGACCGTTAAGCTTGTCAATAAACTAAAACTATATTTTGACCAGATCCCATCTCAAAACGATAGACTTCGAAGTACAACTGGTCAGACTAAGATTAGTATTGAAACTCAGAGGCGAAAGTGGCAGTGAATCGGTCAGACTTAGTGGGAACCAGATACAAGCTCTGGATTATAATCCCTAAGGAATACTTCGGGTTGGTTGCATGGAAGCAGTGGAAACGAACAGTGAGGCCAGAGGATTAAAAAAGTTCTGGCGACAAATAAAGTTCGATGCTCAGGATCGAGTCCTGTGAAAGAAAATTGTTTCTGTACTACCTTCCTTCCTTATAGTAGGTAGGAAATTGAGTGATTGATTGACTTTCGGCTTCGACTGCGGCTGTAGCTTTGCAAGACCCTAAGCCAGGCATTGTTTTGTATCAATTCGAATTTGTATGTGATACATGTATATGTATAGATGTGAATATAGGCCTAATTATTAATGTAAATCTACTCCATGTTTCCTGTTTCACTCATCGGTTCTTTCACAATTAGTTCGTTGCTTTATGGCTTCTTCACGTCAAATATTACTTCTCACTACAAACTATGCGCATAACTATATTATACACATGAGTTAATCTACTTATTACACAGTGATTTGGTTGTGTCAAATTCGAATATTAATCCATAAATTACCACACTGTGAGATTATTTTATGTGGCATGTTCACTTCCGTCACTCTATATACAAATTAAGTAATTAGAAATACAATTAAATATCCACCAATTGAACTCACGAGATGTTTGTCGCTTATTTTAATATTCCATCTAGAGTTGTATGGTGTGAGCACTAAAACCTTAAATATGCTCCGTTTTTCGCAGTATGACTCCAAAACTACGATACGATGTTAAGAAACGATGAAGTCCTATTACGAACTTCTTTTGTACGTTGATTTATGGAGTGCATGGGAGTAGTTTTTCTATCGTCCTCATACAAGAGCAAAAGTGTCTTTCCTAATCCTACAAATTGACGTCATTCGTCGCAGATTTATATATATATATATATGTATATAGTTATAATATGAATATAGTTAGTCACTCGATATCATAAATCTGAAGGACGCCAAACGAAGAGAACGCTAACGTCTGGATGGGCCTTTTCTAAAGCGTAATATGCCGCAATGGGGGTACTATCGGCGAAATATCTTAAGCTCGCAACCCAATTACGTTCCGACCACAATTAATTTCGCTGTAATAAAGCCATCAAGTTCCGTAAGCGCCTTCTTAACAGCTCATATTACATAATTTTATCGCATATAGCGCTCCCTCATTAATAATTAGCAATAAGGTGGTAACGAAGTGGCAAGGACGAAGAGAATCTTTCATCCGCCGTCATCAAGCAAAGACGACGGAATAAAAAGGACACCACACCAAACAAAAAACATGTTGAAGACCGCACAGTTTACGAAGCTCCGAACAATTTCCAAGCAACCACCTCAGGGTAATTGGAGAGAAAGTACTTTCCTCTAAAAATAGGTGCCTCCGTGTATGGCCTTACTGCTTCCTGCTGCGGACAATGTGGCAGTGTCTTTTTTCTACCAATGCTTCATAACACGCCAATCCTTAGCATGTTCAATTAGTAGATGGATACCTGAGTGGATCATATGTATAATTGAAAGTTTTTCAGAGAAATTTACCTGCCTTTGAGGTGGGGCTTGGGGCTTGTCCGGAGCAGAGAAAACTACACTTACAAGGTCTTGCGATAAGGATACCATGCTTTCTCCTTCTGCTTTATTTTCTCAGTGAAAATTACCACGGAGATACGGAACCGGACAGAAAACACCATTCCCACCTCGAGATGGATTCAATCTCGACATTTCCTCGTCTTTCGAGAAACGTTCGAGTGCGATTCGAATTTAATTTCAAGGGAATTTGAACACGCTGTAATGGGATCTGTAGCGACCCTCTTTTCTGACCGAAACTCCTCATCGCACATCAATCGCTGGATCCAATTTAGGGTTGAAGGTGATGTGTTCCTGGTATGGTTGTCGGTGTATTTAACAATTTGAAGTATACATCTTGTTTTAATCTCAATGTCGTTTCCAATCGAATTGAAAACTCAATAGATCCATTTAGGATGAAATTAATGATGTTTCTGAAGTTGCATCAGTGGTAGCTAAGTAGATATGTACCTTATTTTTACATAACTAGATACATGTGAAAAGTTTAAAAGGTTTCCGCAATTTTTTCATAGTATATTACATTTGTGGTGCTGGTACAGCCGCAGAACGGGCCTTGGCCACCTTATGCAACGATTCCATCCTTTTCGGGTGAGTAGTCTGTGAAGTCACACATCACCAGCTCATTGAAGTTTCTAGATTTTCATGCGAGTTGAAACTTCTAGATTGTCGATGAGGGTATGGATAATTTTTTCCAGATTGAGGACTTTCAGTGAAACTTTATTTGGAAGGCGTTAAGTAATTTGTATACCCTAGATGAAATCTGAGAGTATATTGTGTTTGCCTTAACGTTTGTAACGCTAAGAAATAATGCTCGCACAGAGTCACCAAGGATACAGAAATATTTTTTGTCGCTCAAAAACCTCGATTCCGAGCGACCGTCTGTCTGTCCGTCTGTCTACAACATAACTCCCGAAAGCTTTGACCTATCGTGCTGAATTTTTCATATATCATTTTTGGCAAAAAAGTAACCTTAAGCTCGTGAACGGGCTACATCCTCCCACTCTTTTTACTCCCTCCCATACTCCCTCCCACACATTTCGAAAATTAAAAAAATTGATTTTTGTCCGAAACCATTTCAGCTATTGACTTGAAAATTAGGTCATATTATCATGATTTAAATATCATTAACGGCAAAAACTATTGGTTTGAGGCTTCCGGGGCGTAGTGGGCAGCGTATTTAATTCACAGGCAATAGGTAGTGGGTTCGATTCCCACTCCAGATAGCGGTATTTTTTTAACTACGAATTTTCAGTTGCTACTAGCGATGAAAAATTATTCGAAATAAAATCGGCAAACGATGTAGAAGTGAAACAGTTCCACTTCAAAAAGATCTGTATACTCAGTAGATGGTTTCTGTTTGCTTTCTATCATTCGGTCCCCCATAACATCTGCAAATATTTGTCAGTAGCAACCAGTACAACTGAAAAATATACCAGCTTCTCCAATCGTTACGGTCGTTCTCAATCCTCTTCTCCCCCTCTTCCAAATCCCATTCTTTCCCTCCATGACTGTGTCTGTGCATTGCACACAAAGGCCGAAATTGCAATTGAAATACCACAGGTCATTCTGTAAGAAAAAAATCCGATCCCTTTACTCTTTCTACCCCCTCCAACAATTTTCAAAAATGCATTTATTTGGTTTTCATTGCAACTAGCAAAGTTAAAACAACCAATTTTTGTCATAAATAATTTTATTTCAATTGTAACCAATTTTGGAAAAACTATCAATTCCAACTCATTCTTTCTACCCCCTCCAATACAAATTTCACGAAATTTCGGAATTTTAAATAAATTATTTTTCTCCAAGACCGTCAAAGCTATCAACTTTAAATTTTGACGAAAGTATACTTTCATAAATATTTCTCTACAATAGCGCTACAGCCCAAATCGGACCTGGGCCTCTTGATTTGCAGGTTCCTTAACATTTTTACTTATTGTGGAGCCCTTCGCACAACCCTCTTTCTACGATTTTTTTCATTTTCGTAGAATGAGGTGACCGAGGTATATCCAAGCAGGCGATTTGCTGGAATTATATATTGCGCCGACCAGGATTTGAACTCACGGCCTTCGCATTACAAGACCACCACGCCACCTACTAGGCTACACCCTAGCTTTATTATAAATGTCAGTGATGTCTAAATATTTGGTTTTGATTCAAATACACCTTATACCCCCTCCCATACAAATGCATAGTTTTGGTGAATGCATTTCATCGATTTTCACTGAAACTAGAAAAGGTGACAGACATTTGTTGACTTCAAGCAAGCATACGACAGTATTGACAGGCGCGTACTGTATAAAATCATGTTAGAGTTCGGAGTCAAACCGAAACTGGTTGGGCTTACAATAATGACAATGACCGAGTCTTTGTCACGAATCAGAGTAGGAAACGATCTGACTTCCAGTTTTAACACAGACAACGGCCTTAAGCAAGGTGACGGCCTCGCACCAATGTCAATTTGACACTCGAATATGTTGTTCGGAAACTTCCAGTTGACGCCAAGGGAACACTATGCTTCAAATCCACACAACTTGTAGCATATGCCGACGATATAGATATCCTTGCAAGATCTCTGGAGAGTGCCAAGGAGGTATTTGTAAACCATGACTCGGTAGCAAGGGAAGTTAGACTATGTGTTAATGAAAACAAAACAAATAAACTGCCAACAAGTCGGGCGAAACTTTATTATTCTTGGGACAAGTTGCGGATGCGTGGAAAGTCAATATGCAGGTTAGAGTGGTTAGGGAAGGCTAAGTGAAAGGGAGTTCTTGGGCAGGGCTGTTGTCAATTTAACACTTTGCGGAAACGTTCAAGAGCTCCAGTACATATAATCAATATTTCGTTCATTAATTTATGCAAGTTTGAGTTTTTATAAGGAGAGGGGTGAGGGGTGATAGTAAGAGATTCGGTGTATTTTAAATTCACGAAACCAAACATTTGTATGGGAAGGGGTAGAGAATGTAGGGGAATCGTAAAATTTGTGACGCAATTTTATTTCCTTTCTCTTGTAGTGTGCTCGTATAAAATTTCAAGTTCGTAGCTTTTAATTTGGTGGTTATTAGTTGATTCAATGAAATAGGTCGAAATGATACTTTTGTATGGGAGAGGGTAGAAGGGCAAGCGCGATTGGAAAACTTTTAAAGTAATATCATTCAATTGTTTTTATAAGTTTTTGTGCCAAATTTGAAATTGATAGCTTTTAAGAGTTAGCTGATAGCTGATTTCTTAAAAATGCTCGAAAAAATAATTTTGTATGGGAGGGGGTAGAAGAGGTAGGGGAATCGCAAAATTTGTGACGCAATTTTCTTTTTTTGTTTCTCTTTTAAGGTGCTCGTACAAAATTTCAAGTTCGTAGCTTTTAATTTGTTGGTTAGCAGTTGTTTTATTGAAATTGGTCGAAATCATACTTTTGTATGGTAGGGGTAGAACAGCAAGCGTGAACTCAAAAACGCAGTTCCATTTCAACTATTTTCAAATGATTTTGTACAAAATTTCAAATTGATAGCTTTTACTAATTAGGTGATAATTAATTTCTTAGAAATGGTCGAAAAAATAATTTTGTATGGGAGGGAGTAGAAGCTTTCAAGGTATTCGACCAGTTAATATTTCATTCTTTTAAAAAATTTTTTTAAATGCATTTCGCAAATTTTGAAGTTTCTACCTTCAAATTTCATTCAAAAATGTTCAGTTTATGTGGTTTTTTCATTGCACATGAAACACCTTGTGCACGGTAGACCAGGGGAGTCGGTGCATTGTGGAATTCTTATTATTTTTTCTGTATGTACAACAAATACATGTATCCACATGAAAAATTTAAATTTTTTATCTTTCACCAGGGCACTTAAAAAATCACTCAAAATTTTCGACATTTTTGGCTATCACCTTCCTCCCCTTACACCTCCCAACGTAAAATTTTTACCAAATTTAAAAACTACCCTCAATTTGACAAAATTTGAATTTGATATCTGCACTCAATTTTGAATTATAACGGTTTGAAATTTTGGAAAGTGCATCATTTTTGAAATGCTTCCCATTTCCCCCCACTACTATTTTGTCCAAATGTTATATTTTTCTCTCTTTTTTTAGTATAGCTTAATATAGGTTCTAAGATTCAATTACATAGCTTAATAAATAGCCGACATATTGATTTTGAAGTGTTTTTCTTTGCACCCCCCCCCTCCCTGACTTTCCCCCTTACAATAATTAGCTTTTATCTAAATTGATTCTAGTGGACATATGTGTTATCTTAATGGTCTCAAAATATCAATTTTTTATGGTAAGTAATTTCGAAGATATAATCATTTGAAAAAAAATTCGGCTGACAATTGGTTCTTAGCCCCCCCTTTTCGCACCCCAATGTATAAAAAAATTAAATTATTTTTAAAAGTTGTCCCACAAACCCCTCTATATGTATGTTGAGGTTTAGCTTCCTAGGTGTTACCATGTTTGAGATCTTTGAATTCGTATTTTTCGGTTTAAGCGCTCCCCCTGCCTCCCCCTGAACCCGTACACCCCCAAAAATGGGTATCTGCCTGAGATCCGCAACTATCTACAATCCCCCTAAAAATGAACTTTCTATCTTGAAGGGTTTGGGAGTTAATGTGCGCTGAGCGTACAGACAGACCGATTTTGTTTGTGCATTTTTAGGCCAATTTAGTCATGAAACGCGAAAAAACAAAATTTCAGGGTAGCAAATTTTTATTTTCCAAGTCGATCACAATACTTTATTATTAAAATAATAAAGTAAAATTATAAAAAGAGCGGTTGATAAAACTGAGCTTTCAGGGACTCCGGAATCTATGCGAAAGGGCAAAAATGACACACCATCCGTAATTTGTGAGAAATATGTCAACTAATTTTGCAATTTCAGTTTAAGTTAACAACTCCACGAGTATCTAGACACTGCTGGTCCGAATTGGTGGAGTACTCAAGCAAGGTATTGGTATGAACACTGAAATCGTCCGCGATAGTAATTTCAACGACGGGGTTTTTGTGGCATTATTGAATAGCATCTTTTCCAATTCGCCACAATGCCTCAGCTAGATTACTATGAAGGGAAGGAGATTCGCAGGAAATAATACTACGTCTAGCTGCAGTACAGAGTTCCTCGTAAAGTTTCCCTATAGAATTAACCTAATTGAAAAAGGTCGGTTTTAGCCATAAAGCGTTCTTCAAATCTTCTATGGTTATGATATTACTCAGCCCAGTATACACTTTTCCATTTTTTCTTTACATGTTTCACATGAAAAAGCAAGATATAATCTAAAAAAAATGTTAAAGATCAAATTAACATGCTGTGGATCCTCTTATTACTAGGGTGTAGCCTAGTGGGTAGTGTGTTGGTCTACAATATGAGGGTTCAAATCCCGGTCGACGTATAATCAGCACACTACTAGTGTAGGTATATCTTGACCATCTCAACCTACGAAAATAAAAAATTCGTAAATAGAGGGTTGTGCGAAGGGCTAACAACCCTTTCACAATAACAAATAAAATGTTAAGCAACCTTAAGGTCAGGACTAATTTGGGATGTAGAGTTATCGAAGAAGAAGATCCTTTTCTTGCCAGAATTTCTGAATACCTGCTACGAAGCATCTAGTACTTTTGATACTGCATAATAGCTTATGATAATAATTTCTCGGCAGTGATCTATAATTCGGAATACCTGTGAACGCAACAGCAACACCGTTTCGCATGCACCTTTGACAAACTACACATTACTATTTTTCAGTGTCGTTTTTTCCACTTAGTGGAACTTTTATTTTTTATTTTATTTATTTATAAAGGTAGACAAGTTAAGTCTATTTTACAAAAATATAATTAAAAAAAATAATTATCTTAAACTTACGAAAAAAAAATTTTAACCATTACTTACAACAAATATAAACAATTAAAATCAAAACAAAGAAAGACTACATTAAAACTAAGACCTAAATATTATCTTTCAAATAATGTCTTAAATTTAGTCATTATTTTATCTTTGTAGGTATTTCTGCTTACAGAACTTTTAAAGCAGTGTGAATGGAAATTGAAGTTTTTTATAGCGTAAGCAATAGGATCATTCATCAAAAAATTGGTTGGGTGAGTTTCACTTTTCAAGATCCTGTTGTCTCGAAAATTAAACCTGTGGTCAACAAATATAAAGCGGGAAAGGAGCTCGCTCGAAATCATGTTAGACTTAATCAAATCGAAAGCAAGGGTAGCAGAAGCAAGCTGTCTTCATTTCTCAAGTGTGGTCATATTGAGCAGAAGTAGTCGACATTTGTAAGAAAGAAACCGGTAGCTACTAAACTGAAGACTTCGCAAAGCAAACTTTATGTAGTTTTGAGCTGCCTTGGGGATTCTTCTACAACTAAGCAAAAGTTTCTTCATGTTTTCGTTCAGACGCAATTATTAATTTGTTGTATTCAATTAAGGTAAATATATGTAAGTATATGTACTCCAGTTTTGTTTGCGCTTTGCCTTATTCAAGATTCCGCAATAATTATTTTACAGTTCACTGTCCCAGCACCTGTATGCATTTAATATTCCTCATAATTTCATGGGTCAATTTTCCGCATATGTGGATTAATCTCATCATCATCAATGGCGTGACAGCCCAAATCGGGCCCTGGCCTCCTGAAGTCGTCGCCTCCAATCGTCTCGATCCAAAGACCGCGTCCTCCAGCTGCTAATTTTTAGAATAGCTTTGCTGTCTTCATCAACCGAGTCTTCTCATCGCTTGCGTGGTTTGCCTACTGGCCGGTTACCACTCGCTTTGCCTTTAAGAGCACGTTTGGGGATTCTTCTGTCTTCCATTCGCTCTACATGGCCAGCCCACTGCAGTTTACGTAACTTGATGAACGTTGAAGCTTCTGGCTCGTCGTAGAGTTGATACAACTCATGGTTGTATCTTATTCGCCATTCCGTTCCTTCCTTCACAGGTCCCAAAATTCTTCGGAGGACCTTTCTTTCGAATGCGTTAACTGCTTTTTCGGAAGTTCGCGTTAATGTCCACGTCTCGCTGCCATAACAGAGCACAGGTCGTATAATAGTTTTATAAATCCGCAGCTTATTGTTCCTGTGCACTTTCTTGGATTTCATTATTGGAAGTACCGAATAATACGTCTTATTTGCTAGTATTATCCGTCGTTTGATTTTGTCTGTTTCATTACCGTCCTTTGCTAGATTAGCCCCAAGATATATGAAGTTGTCCACACTCTCCAAATTATATTCCGCAATTGTTATGTTTTGTCTGATTGGCGTTCTCCTTCTTGTTTGCGTCATTACTTTTGTTTTGCTTTCATTAATGCGCAACCCGACTTCTTTTGCGGCGGAGTCAAGATTGACAAATACCTCCTTAGCACTAGGGAAGGATCTTGCTAGAATGTTAATGTCGTCAGCGTATGCTACTAGTTGGGTGGACTTGAATAGTAGTGTCCCGATGGTGTCGACTGGGATTTTTCGGACGACATACTCTAGTGCCAAGTTGAAAAGCATAGGAGCTAGACCATCTCCCTGCTTTAAACCACATTCCGTTCGAAAGCTGGTTGTGGAATCGGTTTGTATTCTCACTTGGGATTTAGTGTTCGTCATAGTGAGTCTTGTTAGTCGGACTAGTTTTGGAGGAATTCCAAAGTCAAGCATGATTTGGTACAGTGCGCTCCTGTCGATACTGTCGTATGCTTGTTTAAAATCTACGAATATTTGGTGCACGTCTGTGTTATATTCCCAGCATTTCTCAAGCACCTGTTTCACCGAGAATATCTGGTCTGTTGTAGATCGTCCGGTTCTGAATCCGCCTTGGTATTCGCCAATTATTTGATTAGTATAGGGCTTAAGACGACGTTCAATTATTTTTGTCAGTATTTTATAGGACGTACACAACAATGATATACCTCTGTAGTTCTCACAGCAGAGTTTGTCTCCTTTCTTGTAAATTGGACATATAATGCTTTTTCGCCAGTCGTCGGGTATGATTTCCTCTGTCCAAATTTTGCATATCTTGCTGTGCAGTATTTCAGCGACACAGTTTCCACCGTTTTTCAGAAGTTCAACTTGTATTTCGTCAATTCCCGGCGCTTTGTTTCGTTTTCGGTCACATAGGGCTGCTTTGATTTCAGGAAGCGTGGGTGGTGTCGATGATGGTTCATCTTCGTCAGTTGAGGCTTGAATTGAAATGTTGTCTGTCGTTATCGGTGCTACTGGGATGGGATTCAAAAGATGTTCGAAGTATGAAGCCCATCTCCTTTTGATTTCTTCTGTGTCGCTGATGATATTGCCCTCTGCGTCTTTGCAGAGACTGGTTTTTGGTTTATATCCTTTTTCAAGTCTTTTACTATGGCGTATGCGTCCCGCGTATTATTTTTTCTCATGTCGTCGTCCATTTTTTGTATCTTGTCATTATGGTACTTCCTTTGTTTTCGTCTGCAGGTCTTTTTCGCATATCGCCTAAGCTCGTCATATTTTTCTTTTTTGGCTCGTGTTGGTCGTTCAGTAAAAATTTTGTAAGCTTCGTTCTTTCTATCTATTGCGTCGCGACATTCTTGGTCGAACCAATCATTACTTTTTCGCCGTGCTTGATATCCTAATACCTCTTCCGCGGAGGATTTGATGCCGTCTCGTATTTTCATCCACGCATTATCCACTAGCATATTTTGGATATTTTCATATATTGGTGTCAGGTGTTTATTACATGCTAGCATGTAAGCCTGCGCCACCGTTTCGTCGTTAAGCTTGTCGACATTGAATTTGCGAGCTCTACTCGTTTTCGAATACCCACGACAAGCTATTTTGCATCGATACTTAGCTCTGACTAGATAGTGATCAGAGTCACAATTCGCACCGCGGAGAGTTCGTACATCTAGTATGCTGGAAGCAGCCCTTTTCTCAATTAGAACGTGGTCTATTTGGTTGAAGGTGTGACCATCTGGTGATGCCCACGTTCGTTTGTGAATATCGCGATGTGGGAAGCACGTAGAGCTTACTATGATATTTTTGCTGCTTGCGAAATCAATAAGACGTTGGCCATTGTCGTTGGTTATGTCATAGAGACTGTGCCCTCCTGTTGTTCCTCTATGAGCCTCCTCTTTTCTGAGTTTTGCATTGAAATCCCCTAAGACAATTTTTGGGTCATTCGAGGGCAGTGAGTCATAGGTTGTCTCTAGGGTGGCATAAAATTCGTCTTTAGTTACATCGTCCTTGTCTTCTGTTGGTGCGTGAACGTTGATCAACCAAGTGTTGAAAAATTTAGTCTTTATTCGGATTGCACACAATCTTTCACTTATTGGTTTGAAGCTCGTGACCTGCTGTTTAAATTTTTTGTCAACGACAAAAGCGACTCCAAACTCTCTGCTTCCCGACAATTTTCCACTTGGATAGATTGTGTGTGATCTCATGTCCATGATTTCGCTACCGAGCCATTTTGTTTCTTGGATGGCAGTTATGTTGATGTTGTGTTTTGCTACTTCTTCGAGAAACTCTTTCAGAGCTCCTGTCCTAAATAAGGATCGAACATTCCAAGATCCAATAGAGTAGTCCATTTTTCGTTTGCGGAGTCGTTGCGTGGATTAATCTATACAAATAAAAATAAACTGCCAACAAGTCGGGCGAAACTTTATTATTCTTGGGACAAGTTGCGGATGTGTGGAAAGTCAATATGCAGGTTAGAGTGGTTAGGGAAGGCTAAGTGAAAGGGAGTTCTTGGGCAGGGCTGTTGTCAATTTAACAATATTTCATTCATTTCTGCAAGTTTGGGTTTTTATGAGGGGAGGAGGAGGGGTAAGGGTGGGTGGATGTTAATAGCTTTTTAATTAATTGCTTGAATCACGTCCAATATCCTCTGTATAGAATGTGTTTCATAGACGAAGTTGCATAGAATTTTCATAGGATTCGGTGCATTTTACATTCACGAAACCAAACATTTGTATGGGAAGGAGTAGAGGAGGTAGGGGAATCGTAAAATTTGTGACGCAATTTTATTCCCTTTCTCTTGTAGTGTGCTTGTACAGAATTTCAAGTTCGTAGCTTTTAATTTGATGGTTATTAGTTGATTCAATGAAATAGGTAGAAATGATACTTTTGTATGGGAGGGGGTAGAAGGGCAAGCGCGATTTCAAAACTTTTAAAGGAATTTCATTTCAATTATTTTTATAAGTTTTTAGGCAAAATTTGAAATGGATAGCTTTTAAGAGTTAGCTGATAACTGATTTCTTGAAAATGCTCGAAAAAATAATTTTGTACGGGAGGGGGTAGAAGAGGTAAGAGAATTGCAAAATTTGTGACGCAATTTTATTTTCTTTCTCTTGTAAGCTGCTCGTACAAAATTTCAAGTTCGTAGCTTTTAATTTGTTGGTTATTAGTTGATTTAATGAAATTGGTCGAAATCATACTTTTGTATGGGAGGGGGTAGAAGGGCAAGTGTGATTTTGAAACTTTTAAAATAATTTCTTTGCAAATATTTTTATAAGTTTTTATGCAAAATTTCAAATGGATAGCTTTTAATAGTTAGGTGATAATTGATTTCTTAAAAATGGTCGAAAAAATAATTTTGTATGGGAGGGGGTAGAAGTTTTGAAGGTATTCGACCAGTTAATATTTTATACTTTTAGGGATTTTTTTTAAATGTATTTCCCAAATTTTCAAGTTTCTACCCTAAAATTACATCCAAAAATTTTCAGTTTTCTTGTTTTTTTCGTTGCACATGAAACAGCTTGTGCCCATTAGACCGGGGTGGTCGATTCATAACAATTGTGGATCAAATTATTTTTCTATGTATATCAAATAGATGTATTCACATGCAAAATTTAAAGTTTCTATCTTTGAGCAGAGTCCTAAAAAATTCACTCAAAATTTTCGACATTTTTGCTTACCACCTCCCTCCCTTTACACCCCCTATTTTAAAATTTTTATCAAAATTATAAATTGTATAGTTCTATTATCTGACGAATTTTCAATTCGATATCTGTACTCAATTTTGAGATATAATGATTTCTAATTTTGAAAAGTGCACCATTTTTCAAATGCTCTCCATTTCACCCCACTACTATTATGACCAAATTTTATATTTTTTTTGTATTTCGCTAGTATAGCTTAGTATATGTTTTAAATTTCAATTACATAGCTTAAGAGATAGTTGAGATATTAATTCTTAAGTGTTTTTCCTTGCACCCCCCCGACCCTTCCCCTTACAATAATAAGCCTATTTCTAAGCTGATTCTGGTGGATCTATACGCCATCTTAATTGTCCCAAAATATGAATTTTTTATGGTAAGTAGTTTCGAAGATATAACCATTTCAAAAAAAGATTCGGCCGACAATTTGTTTTTAGCCCCCCCCTTTACGGACGCCAATGGATAAAAAAATTAAATTATTTTTGGAATATGTCCCACAGTTTTCTCTATACGTGTGCTGATTTTCATCTTTCTATCTGCATTCGTGGTGAAGATATTAGCAAGTGTATATTTCGACTTTTTCCATCCCCCCGCCTCCCCCTTCCACCCCAAACTCCCCAAAATTTGGATAATGGAGCTCACTTACCAAATTAATAACTCACCCAAAAATCAACATTCTACCTTTAACGGTCTTGGAGGTACGAGTCCATATGTACGGCGTACGGCGGGACGGATTTTTTTTTTTTGCTTTTTTAGGCTAATTTATTCATGAAACGCGAAAAAACAAAATTTCAGGGTAGCAAATTTTTTTTTTCTGTGTCGATCACAATACTTTATTATTAAAATAATAAAGTAATTATTGTAGTGTCTGTCTGTCATTTGTTTATAAATGACTATAAGTTAGTGTTTTGGATTATTTAGACAATAGCTAAGCATAAAACAAACTTTTGAAATTTTCCCCTGTCTGTCTGTCTGTCTGCTTTCACGCGAAAACAGCTCAACCGATTGTAATGAACCTTTCACAGTTTGTTAGTTATGCTTCGAGATGTAATATGGTTTTAGTTTTATTTCAATCCCCTCACGCCTTCCACCCCTTCTCATACAAAATGTCTCATTTTCAAAAATACATAATAATGAAATTTTCTTAGAAACAATCAGAGCTATAAATTTCAAATTCAGAATTTATTATTTGTATCACAAATATGATCTATTGTATACAAATTATTTGAATCCCCCCACACCTTCTACCACTTCCAATACAAATTGCACTTTTTCATGAAATACTAAAAACCAATTTTCTCAGTACGTATAACATTTATCGAGTCCAAATTTACTAAATCCGTAATTAGCATGGCTATTTATATCGGGGATAAATAAATCGATTAGCTTCTCCCCTTCTACCCTCTCTCATACAATGTGACACAATTTCACAACTTTTCAAAAATTTGATTTCCTTGAAATATATGAATGCTACTGATCTACAATTTAAAATATATCAATTGCATGATAATTATATTAGTTGATTCTCAAAAAATTACTAAAAACGACCACTCCTACTCCTACAAAATGCACAATTTCACTAAATCCAATATAATAATTTTCTCAGTACCTATTCAATTTTTGAAGCTTAAATTTGGTACAAAATATTTCTATATCTACTCCAGCATGATGTGAAGCAAATTAGCTCAATTCTGTCACTTCTACCCCCACTCCGCATACCAAATTTTCTCAAAACCACAAAAATTTCATCTGGAGTATCGTAGGGTAAGGCTTTACGCGCAATCTTACTCTTATGTTTCTCAGCTTAATCTTATTTTATTTCGGCTTTTTTTTAGAATGAACACAAGTTACAACTATTTACAATTTCTTAACGCTTTCCAATACGTATATGATCTAAAAGTACCCCCGTGATCATGGGCCTGTCCTATATAAATACGAGTATCATGGTTTCATTCCTAATAATTTATGGTTTTAATTCCAATCGGCATTGTATTGAAGGAGCCATTAAACTAAGTAGATAGCATATCTCACATAATGTATTATTAACTACATTATCAAAAATTGCTTATTATTGCGATTTTTACACGGAAAAAGTCGCGGGGGATCGCTAGTTAGAAATAATGCTTATTCAAGTATAACATCTAATTATATAAAGTACTTACTCCATCAGGTACAAATCTTGGCGATGATTGCGGAGCACAAAATTCCAACAATACATCTTGAAGTTTTCTAGTTGAATCTGAAAAGAAAATTGAAATTTTTCAACGAACTTTGAAAGTTTTCATCTTCTTAGCTTTAATCAAAAATACATTATTATTGAAATAATAAAGTAATTTGAGATTTTTCTGTTTTTATCACTACTCCTAAATTACCTTGTGTAGGTAAGTACTTCAATGCGGTGCAAACCAAAAATAGTTTGCACCGCAGCGAGGTACTTTTTACATTATTAATTTATAATTTATGAATGGAGAGACCTTCTTCCAACAAAGGACATGCCATACAACGAGCACAAATACAATAAAAACAAAATGTACTTAAATAGATAAAATCTCAGATCGAAATAGTAAATTTAACATAATAAAAAAGACGGAAGGGGAAACTGGTGCACAACGTGGTATCGGGGCGGAATGAGGGAGCAAAGCGGGTATCTGCCCTTCCTGAAATTTGACTTCAACTTACTTAACCATAAAAATATATACACACATGTTAGAATATTAATGACAAATGATTATAAAACATTTCGTTTTTAGTATCGTGCTGTAACAGTATTTTATAATCATTGAGACAACGTGCTCAACGTAATTATCATCCTTTTTATTGCCTAAGAAATTTTGAATAGCCCAAACAAACGAACCCCATGCATTCTTCTCAATTTCTGACATTCTCACTTTACTTTGAAGTAACAAGGCCAATCAAAACTTAATATTACATCATAATAATTGATATTTTGATTAATTTTTAGCTGTTTTTAATTTTCATTTTTCTGAATCATGGTCAACTTCACAATTGACCAGGCTAATGTTCCGGGATTGAGTTCCGCTTATCTTTCGCTGTATAGATATGTGTATAACAAACTGAAAAACCGGATATTTTTGCACTAGGGGAGTGCAAGGTGTTACCGGGAAGTGAACGGTTTTACTCTGTACTCGGGTATCACCTTATCAAAGCATTTTTTCGCCAGTGTGAGGTTGCACTTTACATCCGCGATGATGTGCCCTTTCAATTGGTTCCACATTTAGGTTCCTGCTCCAATCCGGAATTCAATTTTATCTGGATAATTGATTGATTCAAGGGCACATTTTGTATCTTTGTTACGTCTATAGAAGTCCGGCAATGAATGCAGCCAAAACAACTAGTGAGCTGGATAATTTATCTGAGTCTATCCAGACCGTATACACTGCACACCCTGACGCTGAAATCGTTGTCGCGTACGATTTCAATGTTCACAACGTTGCGTGGCTTAAATATTCCTCCTGTACAGACCAAGAGAGACGTGATACTGAGCTCTTTGCTTCGATAAACGGATTAAAACAACTTGTATCTGAGCCAATTCGTTTACCAGAAATTGCAGGACAGTTTTCCAATCTTCTCGATTTATTTCTCACTAACAAACCAGAGAAATACTCCCTCTCTGTAATATTTCCTTCGCCAATTGGAAATACAGCACTAAGACCGCTGCCAGTTGAGGTGCCTCGAAGAATTGTTTGGCATTTTAAAAGAGCTAATTGGAGGGTACTAAATGAGTTCTTCAATGCCTTTAATTGAAAATTGTGCTTTGCTTCCAATAACACCAAAACTATCCTGAAAGGCATGAAGCTCTGCATACCTTCCAGTTTAAAGAGAGTTCGGCCGTCGAAGGACTCCTGGTTTACAAACGAGTGTCTTGTTGCAATCCAGGCAAAGAAACAGTCGTTTCAAAATTTTAAAAATCATCAAACTTTAGCTAACAGAGAGCTATACATATATGAATTCAAGAAATACCTGTAAATCTGTTCTCAATCGTGTTAAATTTGATCATGCCCAAAAACTTCGACGACAGACCATTCAAGGTCTAAAAGGCTCAAGATCTTTCTGGTCATTTGTCAAAACGGTCAACAATAATTTCATCTCTTTATCAACACCACCACTCGTAGATGGTGACCGTACCGTAGTCGATCCTGTTGAGAAAACTAACCTATTAGCAGCAAGCTTTGTGAGAAACTCCACACTACCACCTTCAGACTAGATTCTGGTTTTTCGCTGCCTTCGCTACATTTTCGCACACGTCTCATTTCCAGGATTCTGCAACAGGTCAATATTCACAAGTCCGCTGGCTCTGATGACATTCCCCCCATTACCCTTAAAATCTGCTCCTCTTCTCTGGCTAAACTTCTTCGTAATCTTTTTCATCTATCCTACTCTTCTGGGTGCTTTCCACAATTGTGTAAAGTTGCGAATGTTCAGCCAATTCCCAAGAAAGGAAGCAAAGCGAACCCCGCCAACTACCGCCCAATAGCCATTACTTCAGTGCTCCTGAAAGTAATGGAAACTGCTGTCAATCGCGAAATCGTTAAATATCTGGAGGATAAACAGCTTATTCACGATCGCTAGTACGGTTTCCATTCTGGAAGATCAACAGGAGATCTCTTGGTTTATCTAACGGAACGCTGGAGCTCTTGCTTGCATAAATACGGCGAATGTCAAGTTCTTGCGCTTGACATTGTAAAAGCTTTTGACAGAGTTTGGCATGAATGCCTTCTTGCTAAGCTCACGGCCATTAGCCTGGATGCTACCCTCATTCAATAGATTGAGAATTTCTTGTCCAAACGCACTACACGAGTAGTACTAGATGGCGTTACTTCTTCTTCCTTCGCAATCAATTCCGGTGTCCCTGAGGGTTCTGTCTTGTCGCCGACCCTGTTCTTAGTATTTATTAACGATCTCTTGTCTTGTACTCTCAATCCAATCCACAGTTTTGCGGATGACAGTACCTTAGATAACACCTATGAATTTGACTCTGTTGCGGAGTTAAACAAGCATTCTATTGCTTCCAATCGCAAAGAGTTATTTCGTTTGCTGAACTCAGATCTCGATTTAATCCTGGAATCAGGTAGGAAAAATAGAGTAGAGTTCAATGCCGTTAAGACACAGGCCTGTCATCTATCCCTCAAACGTGATGTTCCAGCGTCGTCTTCTAATGTAGCCTTTAATTGCGTACAACTTTGCTCTTCCGAAGATTTTATCCTTTTAGACGTTAAGTTCAATAACCAATTGGAGTCAACACATCTTTGACGCTTCCAAACACCTAGGTATTCTTCGTAAATGCAAAAAATACTTAACGGCTCACAACTTAGCTACCATCTCCAAGGCCTACATTCGACCTCGCTTAGAGTACAACTCGCATCTTTGGGCTGGGGCTCCCAAAATTCACCTTGCGCTGCTCGACCGAATCCAAAAACATGCGTTCTGACTAATTGGAGATGAAACCATTGCGGCTTCTATTGACTCCCTCCAGCATCGCAGAAATGTCGGAGTACTCAGCATTTACTATCGCTACTTCCATAGTAAACGCAGTTCGGAAATATGCGCACTTATTCCTCCACTTTACACTTTTCCACGACATACTCGACAAGCGGAACATTCGTATTAGTATACAGCCAAACTTTTATTTACTCGTACAGTGAAATTTAGGCGGTCATTAATTTCCCGAACATCCAGACTCTGGAACGCATTGACGGCTAGCGTTTTTCCGAACGGGTATACCCTCCAGTCGTTCAAGAATAATGTTCACCGCCGTCTCCTTCTCTCTCCATCCGAATTTCCATAATACTCCAAATTTGAATCCACTTCCTTTACCGACTTCACTGTGCAATGCGTTAAAGGGTGACCCCCTAAGTTATACTCGGTGCCTTAAAAAAAAAAAAAAAACAAACAGGTGAAATCAGGATCGTTCACCAATTTGCAAATTTGTGGGCTGTCAAACATGCCTGCTTTGAGCTTTTCTGAACTCAGATTCGGAAAAATTTCTTGAAATATATATACTTGAACCATTCACCGTTTTTATTTAGTGCTTTAATATATTGTTTCATCAGACCAAGTTTAACATGCAGAAGTGGAAATATGATACGATCTCGTGGCACAAGTGGTACATTTATAACATTAAAGCTGCCTGCAATAGAACACACTTCAAATTGCGTTTTCACGAGTCGATAAATAAACGCCATTCGTTTGAATCATATCTCCGTAAGCCCATGGCAGTTATCAAACCAGAAATATCTCTGCAATACATAATATCGTCCTCTTCAGCGAAAAAATAAGTAAGCTTTGTTCTTGAGTGCAACTTTAGTTTATTTCGTTATGAGATTTCTCTCTTTCTCTAGCTAGTATTTCAGAAGAAGTTTTCGACAGTCCAAGGTCTCTAATTAAATCATTAAGCTCGTTTTGAATGAATGGTCTCGGTTCGAAATGGTTTTCTGGGACGAACTCGTCATTGCTCGCGCAGCTTAGGTCATCAAATTCGTCAGAGCTTTCTTTAGATGTAGATGACAGTGATAGTAATAGATCATTCGAATTTCTTACAGATCTAACAGCTGATGTTGATGTGGGGTAAATGCTATTAAAGCGTTTATTCTGGTTGATTCCTGATATATTTACAAAGCAAAAATAGCAGTTATCGTGATGATTTAAAGGTTCAGGCCAGATCATTGGAGACCGGGACTTGAAAGAGATTCTCTTCTTAGTGATATTATATACCACAGATATTACAAAAACTATTTGGATCGTTAATGCAGATCCTTCTTGACGAAGACATAATAGAAATTACAAAGATTTGTCTAAAACGCGACCGTAAGAGACAAAAGTTAATTTAAATACCAGGGGTGGAAATATGAAGCCGGAATTTTTTTGCAAAAAAAAAACACTTATTGGTTGAAAATGAAAAGGAGAACTTTATTCAATGTATAGCCCTTCGCTAGCTATACATTTTCTCCATCTCTCTGGTAATGTGTGGATGCCTCGCCAAAAAAACTGTTGGTCTTTTGATGAAAACCAGTTATCGAACCATATTCGTACATTTTCGTAGGAAGTGAAGCGCTGCTCAGCAAGTGCGTGTCCCATCGATGCAAACAAATGGTAATCAGACGGAACCAAATCTGGTGAATAAGCGGCATGGGAAAGAATTGCCCAACTGAACGACTCTATCATTTCCTTGACCAGTCTTGCTTGTGTGATGGTGCATTGTCATGAAGCAAAATCACTTTGTTTTTTCTCTGCTGGTATTCTGGGCGTTTTTCACTCAAAGCTTGATTCAATTCAATCATTTGTTGTCGGTAGCGTTCAGTGTTACCGGTTTCACCAGGTTTCAGCAGCTCATAATAAATCACACCCTTCTGATCCATTGTTTTCCGGCCACAGCGATTTGGTCTTGCATTTGATGTCGGTGGTTGGCCTGGAGTTACCCATGATTTTTTCCGCTTCGGATTCTCAAAATAAATCCACTTTTCATCGCTAGTCACAATTTGATGGAGAAATGATTTTCTTTTGTATCTGGCGAGCAGCATTTCGGAAGTGGGTTTTCTGTTTTCCTGCTGTCTTTCGTTGAGATCATGTGGAACCCATTTTCCCATCTTGTAAATTTTTCCCATGGCTTTCAAACGTAGGCGACGGCTGGTCGTATAACGTTTAACTGATCTGCCAGTTGTTGTTGCGTTTGAGCTCACCTCATCCAGCACTGCTTGCAATCTGCTGTCTTCAAACTTTTTCGGTGGTTTTCCACGTTCTTCGTTTCTCACGTCAAAATTTCCACTTTTGAATTTTTCAAACCACTCAAAGCACTGACATTTACCAAGAGCATGATCACCGTAAGCATCGACAAGCATTCGATGCGATTCAGCAGCAGTTTTCTTCAACTGGTAACAGAAAATTTAAGCTGCCCGCGAATCGTAGTTTCGCGGTGCAAAGTTCGACATGTTCACTGTTATTAAAAACTATTCTGTCATATGAAAATTGAAGTGTTATGAGTTGACAATCTTTGTCTGATGTCAAAACAAGAAAATGGTGCCACTGACGCGTGTTCACAATAACCACATTGACCAGTGAGGCCCTCTATGATCAATTCCGGTTTCATATTTACACCCCTGGTAGACTCAATATGCACGCAGTAGCTGTATCTCAAAAACTGGAGCTGCTCGGAAAAAACTGAAGGTAGATTCGAAATCAGCGACCCCGAATTAGTAAACAACCGTTAAAATATTTCATGCGAAAGTTTGATTTTGTTGTGCTGTGCAATTTGTTTACTCAGATTTGGTTTCATGTATTTTGGTAGCAATTATAGTGATGCCAGAAGAAACTAGTTTGATCCCACCTCCCCTTCAATCACCTCCCATACAAAATGACACAATTTTACAACTCTATAATAAGTTAAACTTCTTGGAAAACATCAAAACAAATGCTCTGATATTTGAATATTATGAGTTTTTCAGTGATATTATTTACTTTTTATCAAAAACTTTGAAATCCTCTCACTCCTTCTACCCCCTTCCATACAAACCACTATGTAACAAATTTCTCATTGCCTTTCAAAGCTTTGAAGCTCAAATTAAAAACAAAAGTATTTTGGTAGTGATTATAGTCAGATATGAAAAAATAAATTCGAGCTCGCCACTCTTCACCTCCCGCACAAAACGACACAATTTCATAATAATATCGATTTTCTTAGAAAGTATAAAGGTAACTGGTCCAAAATTTAAATCCTTTTTGGTATTGATTTTAGAAATCTTTGTAAATATCCCCTCACCCCTTCTGCCAGTTCCAATACAAAAGTCGCAGTTTAGCGATAAAATGACGGCGTCAACAAATCCACTAAAATTGAAGTGAATACCGTTGTATGTAAATTTCTAGGCACCTTTTCTCAAAATTTTGACTTCGAAGTAACGACACTATTCTTCTGGAGGTGCAATATATAGCTTAGGTTTTATAATGATATCGCAACGCTTTCACTAACAATATTATAACGCGTACGGTTGTATAAAGATGATATAACTGAATTCGTTTATTGCGAAATTAATATATTCAAGATAATAGAATATCTACAAACTAATTTCAACGCTTAATTTATAAATGCATTATAATGTAACTATTCAATTAGCTAATCTTAATTTTAGCACATAATTTCATCCAGACTATTCCAAACTGTAAACATTTCAGTAAAAACAATTTGCCTCCATGCTCAAATCACAACATGAAATTAAACAATAAAGAAAGTAAAAGAAAAATACTGAAAAAAATTGGTTTATTTACTCAATAACCCAAGAGAGCATAAGAAAAATAGCAGGTGATAAAAGAAATGTAAATGTAAGTAAATATACCTAGATACCATTTATTTTGTTTAAGCATGTTAATGTCGGTCTTACTTATAAACCTACTCAATCAAGATAAAAACAAAAGTAAAAGAAAACGAATAATTGTTTGTGATTTCCCGTGAAAAATACGTCATACTTACAAGACGCTAACTCCTGCAGATGTTGAAATTCGCTGGGAGTAAGTTTGTCCCACTTGGGTACGTTCGCCATACTCCTGTAAATAAACAAAACAAGCACCTGTCATTGCAAAATCGATGTACAATTAACTTATGGAAAATTCATGCTGAAATTATAAATAAGGACGAAAATAAAATTAATGTTTAGTTGCTTTCTAGTTTTATTTTTGCTTATTTTTAAAACGCAATGCAACAATTTCAATCTATGATTCTGTTGATTTTATAACCGAACGCAGCAGAGTCTGGCGGCGGCGGCGGCCTCCATTTTGCACGCTTCGCACTTTTGCAATTACGAATTTCGATATCTATTTTGGTGGTTGTTCCGTATCTAAATTTAACCGCATCTCGTTCTATTTGTGGAGAATCGTTTCTCGCTTTTTGGAAGAACATGTGTTTAAAGCTGGCCCAGCCGTTTGGGTCCAGCAGCCGAAGCGGCTGCTGACAGTCAGTCCCGGCGGCGCGGAGGACGCACACTTTTTTTCCGGATTCTTGAAAGACAACAAATCAAAGAAATTGTGTTCAGCTTCAAAAGTCAATCATGTTTAAATGAGCTATTTTTATGGTTCCACCGACAGGAGATAACCTTCGCCTTCTTTTTTTCATTTTTAAAGGCAAAAATCCGAAAATTACTCAATTACTTGATTGCACGTCTAAGTCAAAGGCGGTTATCTTTCATCACTCGGCAGAGGTGATTTATGATTCTTAGCCGTAACATTGAACAGATTTTCAGAGATTTTTTTGAAAAAACAAAAAAAAATCCAAACATTTCGGGAATTAAAAAAAAAAAATCTGCCAACAAGTCGGGCACAATTTTATTATTCTTGGGATAAGTTGATAATAACTAAAGGCGACTTTTAGGTCACCCTAGAGACAACCTATGATTCACTGCCCTCGAATGACCTCAAAGTTGCTTTAGGGAATTTTAATGAAAAAGTCATAGAGGAGCAACAGGAGGGCACAGTCTCCATCACATAACCTCCAACGTCTTACTGATTTCGCAAGCAATAAAAATATCATAGTAAGCTCCACGTGCTTAGGCATCACAAGATGGCCACACCTTCAACCAAATAGACCACGTTCTAATTGAGAAAAGGACTGCTTCCAGTATACTTGATGTACGAACCCTCCGCGGTGCGAATTGTGACTCTGATCACTATCTAGTCAGATGCAAAATTTGAACACAGGAGATCATACCAGACGATTGGCGAAAAAGCATCAAATGTCCAATTTATTATACAAGAAAGGAGACAAACTCTGCTGTGAGAACTACAGAGGAATATCGTTGTTGTGTACGTCCTATAAAATAATGACAAAAATAATTGAACGTCGTCTTAAGCCCTATACTAATGAAATAATTTGCGAACACCAAAGTGGATTCAGAACCGGACGATTTACAACAGACCAGATATTCTCGATTAAATAGTTGCTTGAGAAATGCTGGGAATATAATACAGACATGCACCAAATTTTCGTAGATTTTAAAGAAGCATACGACAGTATCGATAGGAGGGTACTGTATCAGATCATGCTTGATTTTGGAGCTCCTCCAAAACTAGTGCAACTAACAAGACTCACAATGACGAATACTGAGCTCCCAAGTGAGAATACAAACCGATTCCACAACGAGCTTTCGAACGGAATGTAGTTTAAGGCAGGGAGATGGTTGAGCCCACATGCTTTTTAACTTGGCACCAGCGTACATCGCCCGAAAAATCCCAGTCGACAACAACGGGACACTACTATTCAAGTCCAACCAACTAGTAGCATACGCTGACGACATTAACATCCTAGCAAGATCCTTCCCTAGTGCTAAGGAGGTATTTGTCAATCTTGACTCTGCCGCAAAAGAAGTCGGGTTGCGCATTAATGAAAGCAAAACAAAAGTAATGACGCAAACAAAAAGGAGAATGCCTATCAGACAAAACATAACAATTGCGGAAAATAATTTGGAAATACCAGTTATTTTGGGCTCTGACGCAAACGCGCACCACACTATCTGGGGAAGCAGTAATATCGTCAAAAGAGGTGAGTAACTTTTGGAGTATCTTACTACTAATGACCTACACATCTATATAAATATAATGGTAGTGTCTGTCTAATATTTGTTTATAAATGGCTATAAATAAGTTTTTTGCTTCATTTTTGCAATAACTAAGCCAAACGTTTTTAAAAAAATTTCTCTGTCAGTCTGTCTGTCTTTCCGGCTTTCACGCAAAAACGGCTGCACCGATTGCAATGAAACTTTCACAGATTATTAGGTCTGCCTCGGGGAGTAATCTGCTTTAGGTTTTATTTTTCTCCCCTCACGCCTTCTACCCCCTCCCATAGAAAGTGACTCATTTTCAAAAACTTATAATAATCAAATTTTCATGGAAACTATGAAAGCTATTAATTTGAAATTTAAAATATATATATTATTTCTATTATAAATGCAATCTTCAAGTATATAAATAGTTTGTATCCCCCAACTCCTCCCACCACCTCCCATACAAACTGCACTTTTTCATGAAATGCTATACACCAATTTTCTCAGTACGTATAACTTTCATCGAGCTAAGATTTTGTATTAAATCCTTAATTAGCATTGTTATTAATGTCAGGAAAAAACTAACCAATTAGCTTTACTCCTTCTACCCCCTCCCATACAATCTGACACAAATCCACGACTTTGCGAAAATTCGATTTTCTTGAAAAGTGTGAGTTTTACTGTTCTGAAATATAAAACATATCAATTGAATGATAATTGTAGTTGCTTCTCAAGAAATAACTAAGAACCCTCCACTCCTTACACCACCTCCTATACAAACTGCACTTTTTCATGAAATATTCTAAACCAATTTTCTCAGTACGTATAGCTTTGATCGACTGAAATTTTGTACTAAATCTTTAATTAACATAATTACTATTATCAGGAAAAATTACCCGATTAGCTTTACTCCTTCTACCCCCTCCCATACAATTCCACGACTTTGCAAAAACTCGATTATCTTGAAAAGTGTGAATCTAACTGATCTAAAATTTAAAACACATCAATTGCATGGTGATTATAGTTGTTACTAGAAAAATTAACAAAAACCCCCCCACTCCTTCTACCACCTCCCATACAAACTGCACTTTTTCATGAAATACTCTAAACCAATTTTCTCAGTACGTATAACTTTGATCGAACTAAAATTTTCTGATGAATCCCTAATTAGTATTATTATTATTATCGGGAGAAATTAATCGAGTAGCTCCACTCCTTCTACCCCCTCCCCTACAATATGACACAATTTCACGACTTTGCAAAAATTCGATTTTCTTGAAAAGTGTGAATCTAACTGATCTGAAATTTAAAAGATATCAATTGCATGGTGATTATAGTTGTATCTAGAAAAATTACCAAAAACTCCCCACTCCTTCTACCACCTCCCATAAAAATTGCACAATTTCACTAAATCCAATGCACTAAGTTTTTCAAGTTACCTATTCAGTTTTTCAAGCTTAAATTTGGTGCAAAATATTTTTATGGCTACTCTAGCATGGTGTGAAAAAAATTAATTTAGTATTGTCATCCCTTCTATCACTCCCCTCACAAAAATTCTTAAGATTACGAAAATTTCGATTTCATTGGTAGTATCATATACTGGGGCTTTACGTACAATTGAAGTCCTGTTATGTTTTTAAGCCTTATGTCATTTTATTTGGGCTTTTTTCAATTAACACAAGCTAGCACTATTCACATGTCCTTAACACGTATACATATGATCTCGAATCACGGGTTTGATTTGATCACGAGCCTGTACCATACAAATGCGAGTATCATGGTTTCATTCTTAATAATTTATGGTTCTGATTCCAGTAAAATACAAAGCTTTGTTTTCAAAGAACCATCAAATTAAGCAGATTATTTATCCGACATAATGTACTACTAACTACATACATTCTCAAAAAATGTTATTATTGCGATTCCTAAGCGGACAAAGTCGCGGGCGATCGCTAGTATTAAATAAAGGTAACAAACCGACCTTCATAAATTCAGCTAGGCAGGAAGTACTTGACCTTACCAGAATAAACCCCTGCCTGGTTGACAAGTGAGTAAACTGGCATGTATCAAAATAAGCTTCATTATCAGACCATAGGCATATCTGTTTTGATGTTAAGTCTTCATTTGGCTTTATAGGACAATACAGAAACCCTAAAGGTATCAACTGGAATCTTTACCAGTCAGTCCAAGAAGTACGGTACGGAATAGGTATCGAAGAAAAAACAATAAGCAGTCCAGACTGCATTGATAAAATCGCGAACAAACTAGTAAACAATATTATTAATGCTTACGAACAAAGTTGTCCTGTTCTACACAAAAAAAAGGCCAAAAAAACCCGTTGGTGGAACGAGGAACTAGAGGCAAAACGCAAACATACTAGGAAATTATTTAAAAGAGCAAACACCTTTGGTAACTGGGACGAATACAGAGAGTCCCTTGCTGAAAATAATAAACTTCTAAAAAAGTTTAAAAAAATAGTCTTGGAGAAGATTTTTTGAAGAGATAGATGATCTTCCAACGGCCTCAAGGCTCCAAAAGGTGCTATCAAAGGCCACCCCGATAGATATCGGACTGTAAGAGAGACCGGATAGGTCGTCAACCAAAAGCAGCATGGTAATTCTTGAAGTGTTATTGGCTACACATTCCCCAGGCTGTAAGATAATTAACAACAATGAAGATTTGGAGGCAGAGGAAAGGACGTAACGTCAAACTGCAGCAAAAGCATTGCTGGTAAGATCTTCACTCAGGAAAAGATCAGATGGGCAATCAACACATTTAAGCCTTATAAATCAGCCGGAGTAGATAAAATATTCCCTGCATTATTGCAGAAGGGGTTAGAGATCCTAATACCAATAATGATAAGGATCTTTAAAGCCAGCTTTGTATGGGAATACATCCCAGAAATTTGAAGGAAAGCAAGAGTGGTATTTGTACTGAAGGCAGGGAATCGTCCCATTGATCAGCCTAAGTCATATCGGTTTATAAGTCTTATCTCCTGCTTCGTCAAAACTATGGAGAAGTTAGTGGACATTCACATAAGAACGGGGCCTAGTAAGGTCTGTCTTAGTAATAACCAACATGCCTACCAAAAAGGCAAATCAAAAGAGTCAGCCCTTCATGGTTTGGTAAGACAAATCGAAAAGGAAAAAAACCAGAAAGAAATTGCCATTTGCGCATTCCTAGCTATAGAAGGAGCATTTTACAATACTCCCCATGAAGCCATAATAGCGGCAGCTAGGAAAAAGGGTTTGGAAACGGCCGCGATAAAATGGATACACGCCATGCTAAGGAGCCGAATGACAACCACGGATCTAGATGATAGCACATTGACTGCACAGACCTCTGGCCTCCTGCTCAACTGCTTGCTTCCATGTGTTACATGGTCGACCAACCCGACGTCTTCCTTGAGGATTATAATCCAGAGCCTGTTTGGCGATGTTTCGCTCTCGTTTCCTCAAAGTATGACCGATCCACTGCCACTTCCGCCTTTAAATCTCAATTCCCGTTTTAGTCCAGCCAGTTGTACTCCAAAGTTCGGCGTTGGAGATCACTTCTGGCCAGAATATTCCTAAAATGCGTCGGAGGCTTTAGTTCACGAAAGTCTGTAGTTTCTTGGTAAGTCGAACGGTCACTTTCCACGTAGTACAACCATATAATAACACGGATTTGACGCATGCGTCAAAAACTCGCAGCTTCGTGCGAAGGGAGATCTCTCTTAACCTCCAGAAAGGGGAAAGGATACGGAAGGCCTGACGAGCTCCGCCGTCCATGCTGACAATGCTTCCGGGATAGCAAAAATCTTGCACCTCTTCCACATCCTTTCCGTTAAGAACAATCGGTGTGCAATGCATGTACTTGGTTTTACGCACAGTTATTTTCAGTCCCGCCTATTTGCATTTAGAATGCAACGAGCGAACATTTGACTCTAAGCCCGAACGGTTATGTGCAAGCGAACAAACGTCATCAGCATAATCAAGGTGACTTAAAATGTTAAATAGTCTCCATTGAAGACCTTTACCTTCCCCACCTTCCAGTGCAGCTTTCAAGATGTCATTTATTACCACCAGAAACAGGGCTGGTGATAATATGCAGCCTTGTCTGACACCCGTTCGCACAGGGAAGCTCTCGAGCAGCTCTCCTCTATGCAAGACGCAACACCTTGCATCTTCGTAGGATTCTTTAATCATAGCTATGATCTTATCTGGAATACCTCTCCTTCGATAAGCATTCTATATGTAATCTCGCTTAACGCTGTCGAAAGCCTTCTCGAAGTCCACAAACATGAGATGTAGTGGCGAACCCATTTCGGCTGACTGCTCCAATATTATCCGTAGGGTATTTGTGTGGTCGGTACAAGACGACCCTTTACTAAAATCCAGCCTGATAAATTTCGAGAGTGCTCTCGACGACATCACTAATCCTATTGAGAATTACCTTAGCCATAATTTTTGATACGGCAGTTAGTAAACATATACCACGCCAATTGCCACAATCCAGAAGATCGCCCTTCTTCGGAATTTCTACAATGACGGCCTCCTTCCATTTAGTCGGATGGATCAATGATATGAGCTAAAATTTTACAACGAAAAGCACAGCTCACGGTGGGGTGTTATGCATACAAAGGGAAAATAATTACAAATCGGGGGATTTCAGAGGGCACCTCAAAATTCTGAAAGTTCCAAAAAAGAGAGGTTTTAACATCCATATTATTGGACGCTATGCCGACAAAATTCAACTTTGAAACCTCCTTCAAAGTTATAATCAGAGAACGCAAGGACTGGCAATCCATGCTTCCTGAAATGGAAGAGGAATCAACCATCTGGTATACAGATGGCTCGGGCACCTCTGACGGGACAGGAGCCGGAGTCCAAGGTCCTAACTCACTCGTCAAAGAAGCCACAATCTTCCAGGCCGAACTAATTGTAATGGAGCTGTATATCCAAGAGAATATAAGGAGAGCTCGTCGCAACAAATCTATTTATATCCTATCGGATGGTTAGGCAGTTCTCAAATTCCTAGCATCCAATAAAAACGTATAGTTTGGGACTGCCTTTAAAACCTAATCATTCTGGCAAAAAAGAACGATGTAACCTTAATGTCGGTACCAGGACATATGGGAATTTAGGGAAATGAAGAGGCTGATCGTCTTGTAAAAAACAGCGTAGAAACAAATTTTACTGGTCCAGAGCCATTCTACGGAAAACCAAAAGGGCACTCCAACCTTATACTTAGAAAGTGGGTTGAACAAAAGCATAGAGTCTACTTCCAGGCTTGTCAATCTCAAATAAACTAATCCCACCACGAAAACACAAAGTGGAGGATATTCTAAAATTCAGCAAGTGTGATATTAGTACTCTAATCGGCCTAATGACGGGGCACAATGGAGTAAGCCATCACCTCAAAAATAAGGGCTTAGCTGAAACCGACATCTGTTGCCTCTGTCTCGAAGACTCAGAAACGACAGTACGCATCCTATGTCACTGAAAAGCAGTAGCTAGGAAAAGACACAATCTTCTTGGAAATGGTTTCCTTTCTACCGAGGAACTAGCCAACATGGCTCCATTAAAGATACTCAGATTAGCCAAAGCTATTGAGTTATGGTAGAGTAAAGGGGCTATAAACGCACAATAGGCCGAGAAGGTCACAGTTCTCGCACGTGCTTCCCAAATGATAATAAAAAAATATATAATTTGGAGGTTGTGGACAACTTCATATATCTTGGGGCTAAACTAGCAAAGGACGGTAATGAAACAGACGAAATTAAACGACGGATAATGCCAGCAAATAAAACGTATTACTCGATACTTCAAATAATGAAATCCAAGAAAGTCCACAGGAGCAATAAGCTGCGAATATGTAAAACTAATATATGACCTGTGCTCTGTTTTGGCTACGAGACGTGGGCATTAACGCGAACTCCCGAAAAAGTAGTTAACGCAATCGTAAAAAAGATCCTCCGATGAAATTTGGTACCTATAAAGGAAGGAACGGAATGGCCAATAAGATACAACTATGAGTAGTATTAACTCTACGACGAACCAGAAGCTCTAACATTTATCAAGCTACGTAAACTGCAGTGGGAGTGAAGTGAATGGAAGAGTGAAGAATCCCCAAACGTGCTCTTAAAGACAAAGCGAGTGGTAATCGGCCAGTAATCGATGAACTTGGTTGATGAAGACAGCAACGCCATCTTATAATTTGGCAGCTGGAGGATGCGATTTTTGGATCGAGACAATTGGAGGCGACGGCTTCATGAGGCCAGGGCCCAATTTGGGCTGTCACACCATGGATGTTTATGTTGGGATAAGTTGCTCAACTTGTACTGTGTTGAATAAAACGAAAGCACGGTTTTTATACTTTAGATGAAATCTGTGAGTATATAGTGTTTGCCTTACCGTTTGCGACACTAAGAAATGATGCTTGCACAGAGTCGCCAAGGATACAGAAATATATGTTGTCGCTCAAAAACCTCGATTCCGAGTGACCGTCTGTCTACAACATAACTCTCGAAAGCTTTGACCTATCGTGCTGAAATTTGTCACATGTCATTTCTAGCAAAAAAGTAACTTAAAGGTTGTGAACGGGCCATATCCCCCACTCCTTCTACCCCTTTCCATACAAATTTGAAGAAATTGATTTTTCTCCGAAACAATTTCAGCTATTGACTCCTTCTACCACTCTCATACAAATGCACAATTTCCAAAAATACGTTTATTCAGTTTTTATTGCAACTAGCAAAGCTAAAAGAACCATTTTTTGTCATAATTAATTTTATTATAATTTCAATAAATTTTGAAAAACCTATCAACGTCACCTAACTATTTCTACCTCTACCTCTCCGATACAAATTTCGCGGTTCTTTACACCCAGTCATAGTTTTGTTATGTTTTTTTTGGAATAAATTCACATATTTATATTGATTTCAGTTTATTGTTTGTAGTTTCAATAGAAATCAAAAGGTAAGAAAGCAATGACACCCCCACCCCCCTATCAATTTTTGTATGCAACTGGATAACAAAATTAATGTATTTACACGTTTCTCCCCCTCAACCAATATATCGGAATATCGAGTTTCAGCTTTCCATCAGTATCCGTAGTGGAAATATTAGCAAGCGTAGTTTTCGTCCTTAACCTTTCCCCCATTTCCCCTTTTCGCCTCACATATTATTAAGATAATAAATTATTGGAAATTAACTCATGCGAGATGCGTTAAAAAGCTGCCATAGCCATTAGCTACATATTAGAATAATGTTTCTTATTATTAATGATGATAATGGAAGTTACAACACAATAATTCCATTGTTACTTAAATAAATTTGACATTTATAAAAACAAATTATATATTTTTGAGGATAAAGTCTGCATTACATAGAATAGAGCTTCCCTGTGCGAACGAGTGTCAGATAAGGCTGCATATAATCACCAGTCCTGTTTTTGGTAGTAATCATTGACATCGTGAAAGCTGCACTGGAAGGTGGGGAAGAGTAAGTGGGGACTGTTCAACATCTTGAAAAATCGCTGATGACGTGTGATTACTTCCACAGAACCGTTCGGACTTAAAGTCAAATGTTCGGTCGTTGTAAGCTAAATACAAAGAAGTAGGACTAAAAATAAATGCGCGTAAAACCAAGTAGTATGCATGGGTTCGAACACAATCGCACCAATTGTTTGTAACGGACAAGATGTTGAAGAGGTGCAAGATGTTTGTTATTTTGGAAGCATTGTCAGCACGGACAGCGGTGCCGAAAAGGATATTGGGGCTCGTATAAATACAGTTCGTCAGGCCTTCGGAATTCTTTCTCCTTTCTGGAGGTCAAGAAAGATCTCGCTTCGCACGAAGCTTCGGAGGCCAAAAATTATATCTAACGACGAACTTTGGAGTACGAAAGGGCAGACTAAAATAGGCATTCGGATTCAATGGCGGAACTAGTGGTTAGACTTTAAAGAAACCTGAGCGAAGTATTTCCAAACATGTTCTGGATTATAATCCTCGAAAAAGACTTCGAATGAATAGACAAGTCGTGGCAACAACTCAAATCCGAAGCTGAGGATCGCACTATGTGGAAGATGACTGTTTCTGTCCTATGCCCCTATACGGGGTCATAACTGGAGATTGATTGATTGATTTACGCAAGCAGAGTCGTAGGCTCTTTGTGCATCGAGGGAGCAGAGATCGATGCATTTTTTTCACTTAGACCATCCGCTCGTAAATAATACTGTCACGAGAAACCGTATCTGATTTAAGGAGTCTATGGTATTTAGCTGCACACAGTAAATTTTGGGATTTGACCCCCCATTATTATGAAACTGATTGAAGGAATAAAATATCTTTCCATCGTATCTGAAGCTATTGAAGTATATCTCAAAAATATAAAACTTTTCAGACATATGGCATCAAACAACTCTAAGACTTCAAGTTTGCGAACAAACAAATTTTCTTGCTATTAACAAGATAAACTTTAAACTCTCTTTTGGCTTTCATCGAATGCTAACATCAAATACGAGTCGATATTTTTTTTTTTCAAACAAGAAATCCTTTTAAGTCTTAAAGGCAACAATAAGTTGTATCTTATTTTCTCTGTCATTAAGAACACGAAATAGAAAATTCCATCGATGTGATACGACTATACACTTTAGATTTGATAGAGTAAAAAAAAAAAAAACCTTTTCTTTCAGTCCATTAACTTAGTCGATAAAGTATATGATAGTTTAAAAAGCAAAGAAAAAAAATGGAGGAAAAAGTTGCTTGGTTTTTATCTAACCATAAAATCGTCAAGATATTCCTATCGAGTATAGTGACCTTCGATAATTCAGATAACACAAAAAGGATATATTTTATGGAGTCGTTAGGTTCAGAAAGATGGTGTAATAGGGAAATCGAATCGAAGATTTAGGTCAATTGTTGGGTTAAGGGATGCTAAATGGCAATAGTTGGCATTAAGATGAAAGAAAAACCATTATGGGAATTTAATTAAAGTGTTGGGGATAATTTCGAGTTAATTTATCATCATTTTGTGATGACGCCCAATAGATAAATATTATTTCATATTTGGGTTAAGTATCTTTTCTTTTTTGGTAATAATTAAGTAGAGTCAAGCTCGTGCTTGAGGACTAGGAAAGCTTGTCTTGATTATTATTATATTGAATAATTTTTGTTTATCACTTAAATTGCTAAACAAACAATTTTGTTTATAGTCTGGGAAAATTAATTAAACGAAAGTTCAATCTAAAGCAATTAGTACCGTCTTAAGCATAAATATTGAAATTGTTTTTTATTTTTTGATAAAAAATTGTTGACAAATAGAATTTTCAATAAATCTCTCTTTTCTAACTTTCTGTAATTTAGATTTCGGAAATATGGCATATGCACAATTGTATTCCTTAAGTCGGAATCATTTTTTCAATTTTTAATACAAGGTCTACAATGTATTCTTCCATCTAACTTTAAACTTTTTTCATAAAAGTATTACTTTATTATTTTAATAATAAAGTATTGTGATCGACACAGAAAAAAAAAAATTTGCTACCCTGAAATTTTGTTTTTTCGCGTTTCATGACTAAATTAGCCTAAATAAGCAAAAAAAAAATCCGTCCCGCCGTACGCCGTACTTATGGACTCGTACCTCCAAGACCGTTAAAGGTAGAATGTTGATTTTTGGGTGGGTTATTAACTTGGTAAGTGAGCTCCATTATCCAAATTTTGGGGAGTGTGGGGTGGAAGGGGGAGGCGGGGGGATGGAAAAAGTCGAAATATACACTTGCTAATATCTTCACCACGAATGCAGATAGAAAGATGAAAATCAGCACACGTATAGAGAGAGCTGTGGGACATATTCCAAAAATAATTTAATTTTTTTATCCATTGGCGTCCGTAAAGGGGGGGCTAAAAACAAATTGTCGGCCGAATCTTTTTTTGAAATGGTTATATCTTCGAAACTACTTACCATAAAAAATTCATATTTTGGGACAATTAAGATGGCGTATAGATCCACCAGAATCAGCTTAGAAATAGGAAGGGTCGTGGGGGGGGGGGGGGGGGGGTCAAAATTGAGTAAAGATATCGAATTGAAAATTCGTCAGATTATAGAACTACATAATTTATAGTTTTGATAAAAATTTTAAGTTAGGGGGTGTAAAGGGAGGGAGGTGGTAAGCAAAAATGTCGAAAATTTTGAGTGAATTTTTTAGGACTCTGCTCAAAGATAGAAACTTTAAATTTTGCATGTGAATACATCTATTTGATATACATAGAAAAAAAATAATAATTTGATCCACAATTGTTATGAACCGACCACCCCGGTCTAATGGGCACAAGCTGTTTCATGTGCAACGAAAAAAACACGAAAACTGAAAATTTTTGGATGTAATTTTAGGGTAGAACCTTGAAAATTTGGGAAATACATTTAAAAAAAATCCCTAAAAGTATAAAATATTAACTGGTCGAATACCTTCAAAACTTCTACCCCCTCCCATACAAAATTATTTTTTCGACCATTTTTAAGAAATTAATTATCACCTAACTATTAAAAGCTATCCATTTGAAATTTTGCATAAGAACTTATAAAAATATTTGCAAAGAAATTATTTTAAAAGTTTCAAAATCACACTTGCCCTTCTACCCCCTCCCATACAAAAGTATGATTTCGACCAATTTCATTAAATCAACTAATAAAAAACAAATTAAGAGCTACGAACTTGAAATTTTGTATGAGCAGCTTACAAGAGAAAGGAAATAAAATTGCGTCACAAATTTTGCAATTCCCCTACCTCTTCTACCCCCTCCCGTACAAAATTATTTTTTCGAGCATTTTTAAGAAATCAGTTATCAGCTAACTCTTAAAAGCTATCCATTTCAAATTTTGCCTAAAAACTTATAAAAATAATTGAAATGAAATTCCTTTAAAAGTTTTGAAATCGCGCTTGCCCTTCTACCCCCTCCCATACAAAAGTATCATTTCTACCTATTTCATTGAATCAACTAATAACCATCAAATTAAAAGCTACGAACTTGAAATTTTGTACAAGCACACTACACCGTTCGGACTTAGAGTCAAATGTTCGCTCGTTGCATTCTAAATGCAAAGAGGCGGGACTGAAAATAAATGTGCGTAAAACCAAGTACATGCACATGGGTTCGAACGCAAGCACACCGATTGTTCTTAACGGACAGGATGTGGAAGAGGTGCAAGATTTTTGCTATCTCGGAAGCATTGTCAGCATGGACGGCGGAGCCGAAAAGGATGTTGAGGCTCGGCTAAATAAAACTCGTCAGGCCTTCGGTATCCTTTCCCCTTTCTGGAGGTTAAGAGAGATCTCCCTTCGCACGAAGCTGCGAGTTTTTGACGCATGCGTCAAATCCGTGTTGTTATATGGTTGTACTACGTGGAAAGTGACCGTTCGACTTACCAAGAAACTACAGACTTTCGTAAACCAATGCCTCCGACGCATTTTAGGAATATTCTGGCCAGAAGTGATCTCCAACGACGAACTTTGGAGTACAACTCGCCAGACTAAAATAGGTATTGAGATTCAACGGCGAAAGTGGCAGTGGATCGGTCATACTTTGAGGAAACCAGAGCGAAACATCGCAAAACAGGCTCTGGATTATAACCCTCAAGGAAGACGTCGGGTTGGTCGACCATGTAACACATGGAAGCGAGCAGTTGAGCAGGAGGCCAGAGGAATAAACAAGTCCTGGCAACAGCTTAAAGCCGATGCTCAGGATCGCGCCTTGTGGAAGAGAGTTGTTTCTGTCCTATGCCCCTATAGGGGGTCTTAACAGGAATTTGATTTGATTGACACTACAAGAGAAAGGGAATAAAATTGCGTCACAAATTTTACGATTCCTCTACCTCCTCTACTCCTTCCCATACAAATGTTTGGTTTCGTGAATGTAAAATGCACCGAATCCTATGAAAATTCTATGCAACTTCGTCTATGAAACACATTCTATACAGAGGATATTGGACGCGATTCAAGCAATTAATTAAAAAGCTATTAACATCCACCCACCCTTACCCCTCCTCCCCCCCTCATAAAAACCCAAACTTGCAGAAATGAATGAAATATTGTTAAATTGACAACAGCCCTGCCCAAGAACTCCCTTTCAGTTAGCCTTCCCTAACCACTCTAACCTGCATATTGACTTTCCACACATCCGCAACTTGTCCCAAGAATAATAAAGTTTCGCCCGACTTGTTGGCAGTTTATTTAATTAAGCTTTCGTGTTACTTTTATTATTTTTTTGAATTTAATTATATTATTAGTTGTTAAATTTGTGTGTGCGCTTAAACTTTATTCTTAAATGAAGACAGTTTAAAAAAATATTCAAAATTAACGGAATTTTGACTCACCACATAGCTCACATTCTGAATTATTCTTTTTTTTTCACAAAAACTATAAATCGGATATCTCTAAAATATGACAAAGTTTCAACTTGATCGCCATATTTCGAATACATAGGATTAAAATTTTGAAAAGAACATATCTTTTGTACACCCGCTACTATTACATACAAACCAGATGGATTTTTTTTTTCTTAAATTTTTGAGCTAATTTCGTCATGAAACGTGAAAAAAATTCAGGGTATCAACTTTTTTACCCCAAGTCGGTCACAGAACTTTTTTAGTAAAAACATTTTTTTTTATGAGACGACGGAACTAGAGGGGTTGTTACTCTTTTTTATGAAAGCACAGCTCCAGTGAGGTTAAAAGGATTGTGTTTTTGAGAATTGAGGGGATACAGACGAAAGCAGCTCAAGTGAATCCAGCGTTGAAGAGATGTCAGAATCTCCCGGTGGCGTGGCGTCCATTGATACAAGGAAAGCATTACTTTCCTTACATTTTGCGTTCTATTAAGTTTAGAAATACAAAATTCAAAACGGAATGAATATGTAACATTTATTAATTTACATTATTTATATAAAAAAAATTAGATAAAAAGCGCACATGCACTGTACTCCTGTCCTATGCCCCTATAGGGGGTCTTAACAGGAATTTGATTGACTGTACTCACACTTTACGTGCTTCAGGACAGCTTTTTCTGACACTTTTTCTAATCGACTAAAGCCTAAAGCATTCCACTAGGAAAAATCAGTCAGATAAAATTTGAAAAATACATACACCAGACTGGCGGCCAAAACCAGCAAAATTTTTGCGCTCGACTCGATCAAATTCGACTTCTATAGGAGGGGAGATGCGTTGCGGTATTTGGTTCCAGTATTTTCAGCCGCAAGCCATTGCAGCTCTTCGTTCTAAGTATTGCAAGTATGGGAATTTTCGTACTGATCGAAAAATTATCAGGATGAAAAATGTTATAGAGTAAATTTGGCAATATTGCCTATACTTGTCGTGCTTTGAGGAAAAACGAATCGGTTTAAGCTTTTGCAGATTGAGCGACATCTTGTTTGTACGTCCTTACTTTTTTTATTGTAAATAAAAATTAAATGTTTAAACTACAGCTTGTGTTAACTTTTGAACACTTTTAAAGTTTATATACACCAAACGAAGGGCCAATCAAGGGTCGCTATAAGATAACTTCGGCCTTTGGGCTCATTTTCACCCAAGCCAATATAAGACCATGTATTTGTAAAGGATTAATTTAAAAATTTAAATACTTTATGCTGCTATAAAGTAGTAGGGTGCATCGTTTGATCTTAGATCTTTTTTATTTGTATTCAGATCTTGAAATTAATAGATATTCTTTTAGCTTAGCTGTACTTTGTTGTAAATAAATTTTTTTTTTAAATATTGCATTGCTTTTTTCTACTTATTGCCTCTGAAAAGTCTATTAATTTTGAATACAATTATATACAAAAAATAAACTGCCAACAAGTTGGGTGCAACTTTATTATATTTGGGACAAGTTGAGGATGCATGGAAAGTCAATATACAGGTTAGAGTGGTTAAAGAAGACTAAGTGTAGCCCTCTTTCACAAATGAAACCCTCTTTACGGCAGGGCTGCTGTCAATTTAACACTTAATTGCGAATACGATCAATAGCTCCAGTACAAGTAATCAATATTTCGTATATGCAAATTTGGGTTCTTATAAGGGGAGGGGGGAGACGTGATGTCAATAATTTTTTAATTGATTGCTTCAATTACGTCCAATATTCTCTGTATAGAATGTCAGTTTCATAGACGAAATTGTATAGGATTTTCATAAAATTCGGTGCATTTTACATTCCCGAAACCAATATGAGAAGAGGGTACAAGAATATAGAATAAGGGAATCGTAAAATTTGTGATGCAGTCTTATTTCATTTCTCTTGTAAGGTGCTCGTACAAAATTTCAAGTTTGTATCTTTTAATTTTTTGGTTATTAGTTGACTTATTGAAATTGGTCGAAATCTTACTTTTGTATGGGAGGGGGTAGAAGGCAAGCGCGATCTCAAAACTTTTGACCCAGTTTTGTTTCAATTGTTTTTAAAATTTTTTACGGAAAATTTCAAATTGATCACTTTTAATAGTTAGATGATAATGGATTTCTTAAAAATAGTCGAACAAATAATTTTGTATGAGAGAGGGTAGAAGCTTGCGAAAAATTAATATATCATTCTTTTAAAGATTTCTTTAAAATGCATTTCGCAAATTTTCAAGTTTCTACCTTAAAATTTCAATTACAAATTTTTAGTTAATGTGTTTTTTTCATTGCACATGAAATATCTTGTGCACGTTAGACCAAGCGAGTCGATGCATAAAAATTGTGGAATTTTTATTATTTTTTCTATTTGTACAACAAATAGATGTATCCATATGGAAAATTTAAACTTTGTATTTTTGACCAGTGCCCTAACATTTTCGACATTTTTGCTTAAAACCTACCTCCCCTTTCACTTCCCAAAGTAAGTTTTTACCAAAATTAAAAACTATGTCGTTCTACAATTTGACAAAATTTCAATATGATATCTGCTCTCAATTTCAAATGTTATATTTTTCTCGTATTTCGCTAGAACGGATTAATATACGTTCCAAGTTCCAATAACATATATGCATGCTACCTTAATGGTCCCGATGAATTTTTTTATAGTAAGTAATTTCGAAGATATAATCATTTGAAGAAAAAAAAACAAATTCGGCGGACAATTTGTTTTTAGCTCCCCCTTTTTGGACCCCAATGAATAAAAAACTAAATTATTTCTAAAGTTTGTCCCACGAACCCCTCTGCATGTATGTTGATTTTCAGCTCCCTAGCTCGAACCACGGTTGAGATATTTGAATTCTTTTTTTTCGGTCTTAGTGCTCCACCGCCTCCCCCTGAACCCTTACATCCTCCAAGATCGGTATCCGCCTGGGATCCGCAACTATCTTCAATCCCCCCAGAAATGAACTCTCTATCTGGAAGGGTTTGAGAGTTAATGTGCGTTGAGCGTACACGTCGGCGTACGGCGATCACAATACTTTATTATTAAAATAATGAAGTAATTAAATCAAAAATTTAAATTATTAAATATTGATAATTGAAATAAAAATACTAAAATAAGGGACAATATACCTACTCCCTGGTTCCTGCGTGCTCTTATATTACTAATACTCCTAGCAGCTAACGGGGGAGGTTTCAGTAATTTGTAAAACATATTATATATAAAAACATCAAAGAATAATTGGGCGTAAAGCCCAATCATATGATACTCGAGATGAAATAGGAAAGAGTTTATTGTACCGGAAAATTTGTCTCCTCAAATTCTTTCGAACAGTGAATAGTGACTTTTGTATGGGAGGTGATAAAAGCAGAGGGGAGAAGTTTGCAATTTGTGTATGTAGCACCGAACGTAGTATACAAAATGTTTCATGCTAATTATAAAGATTGTTGCTTTCATAATTTTCGAGGAACAATTTTTGTTTGAATTTATGGTATTTGTATGGGAGGTGGCAGGGAAAGTGGGAGATTTTAGATGATTTTGAATCTGCTTATCAACATCCGAATCACATTGCTTTGTTACAATTTTAAAGTCGATAGCTCTTATATGTTCGAAGGAGAAAAACTTTTCTTGAACTTCCAATACAAAAATTTGTATGGGAGCTGGTAGAAGGAGTGAGGTGATGGCAATATTTTTGTTAGCATTTATTGCAATTAGTAAGGGACAAATTTTGGCAAAATTTCAAGTTTCTACTTTTTCTACTAGTTTCTATGAAAATCGGATTAAATGCATTTACCAAAATTCTGCATTTGTATGGGAGGGGGTAGAAGGGGTATTCGAATCAGAAAAATTGTTTGAAGTCAATCACATTAATAATAGTATACTTTTCTCAAATTTTAATGGTGATAGCCTTGACGGTTTTTAAGAAAAATAATTTAATTGAAATTTCGTGAAATTTGTATGGGAGGGGGTAGAAGGAGTGAGGTGAAGGTGATAGTTTTTCCAAAGTTGGTTGCAATTGTAATAAAATTAATTATGACAAAAATTGGTTCTTTTAACTTTGTTAGTTGCAATGAATAAATTCATTTTGAAAATTGTGCATTTGTATGGGAGGTCGTAGAAGGAGTAAGGGGATCAGATCAATATTCTTTGAGATTAATAATATTTACATCATTATACTATGACCTAATTTTCAAGTCATTAGCTGAAATGGTTTCGGCGAAAAATCAATTTCTTTAATTTTCGAAATTTCATGAAATTTGTAGCCAGACAGACAGACAGACGGTCAGTCGAAATCGAGGTTTTTGAGCGACGACGAATATTTGTGTACCCTTAGCGACTCTGTGCGTTACAAACGGTAAGGCAAAAGAATATACTCTCAGATTTCATCTAGAGTATAAATATAATATATATATTATTTCCATGAAGTGTAACAAACCAATATTTTTAAAAAGTAATTGCTTCCCCTAGCTATTGTATCACGCCACGCCACTGGCAATCTTCCATAATTTTAATGGCCCGACATTGGATACTATCCAAATAGGAGAGATGTTATTGCAGCTCCCGCCTATAAGTGCGAAATAAATTCCAGACGTGGTCAAATAAAGGTCTTATAAATTTTCTGTAATCCTGAAGTGGTGAAGAAGTTTTAGGTAATCCAAACATTTAGATGCATCCTTGGCTATGTTAAATATTTGTTCGTTCCAAGATAAGTTTTCTGTAATTTGGATACCAGTCATGTTAACACTTCTCGAATTTGGTAATTGCAGGCCCCCGAAGGTAAGAGTCAAGAACTACACTTGCTAATATCTTCACTACAAATGCACATAGGAAGCTGAAAATAAGCATACGTATAGAGGGCATTGTGGGACAAACTTAAAAAATAATTTAATTTTTTATGCATTGGAGTCCAAAAACGGGGGATTTTAAACAAATTTTCCGAGAAAATCTTCGGATCTACTTAACATAACAAATTATTGTTGGAGGAGCAATTAGGTGGCGTACAGGTCCACTATAATCAATCAAGGAGGAGTGCAAAGGAAAACAGTTGCAAATAAATATCTCGACTATCTCTTAAGCTATGTAATTGGAACTTATCACGTATATTGAGCTGTACTAGTGATTTACGAAAAAATATAAAATTTTTTCATAACAGTAGTGGGAGGATATGGGGAGCATTTCAAAAATGGTGTGTTATATCTCAAAATCCAATAGAGCTATATGATTTTTAATTTTCATAAATGTTTAAGATGGGGGAGGGGTAAGGAGAGCGAAGTGATGGGCTAAAATGACAAACATTTTCACTTATTTTTTTAAGGTTCTGGTAAAAGATACGAGGTTCAAATTTTGTACGTGCATACACCAACACCAACAAATTAAAAGCAACGAACTTGAAATTTTTAACGACCGTCTTTTAAAACAAATGAATTAATACTACATCATAAATTTCACGATACCCTCAACTACATACTTTACCCCGTACAAAGGCATGGTTTCAAGAATATAAAATACACCGAATTTCAAAGAAATTAATTCGTCTATGGAACTAACATTCTTCATAGCAAATTTTAAACGTGATTGAAGCAATCAATTAAAGCATTATTAACATCAACCCACTCCTTGTAACGATGATTATTGCATATTGAATTCCCAAGTATCCTCATCTTAATAATAAAGTTGCGCCTCACTTGTTGGCAGACATTTTTGTATGTGTAAACATGCGCATCTTTGATGAATTGCTTTTTAAGTTTTGTTTTAGTGGTAAAACAACATTTGTTTCATTTAATGTCATTAAATTTTTGGGGTGCTATTTATAAAAAAATAAAGGATTCCATGATCTTTGAAAAAACTTCTGAATGTTCCGCGACCAAAATAGTTTGGGTTACCCTGATCTAGAGTATAAAAATGAATGTAAAGGAACCTAAAGGTCAGTAGGCCGAAGCCCGATTAGGGCTGTAGTGCCATTGAAGAAAGTACTTTTTATTTGAAATGTTGGATTATGTAAATTATTGCTGCATATATTTCATGTTTTCAAAATGTCGTTTTTGTTTACAGGCACTATCACTGCAATAACAACTTACAGGGTGGGCCATTCAGTGGTTTCTTTTTAAATCATAGGTTATTTGACATTGAAAGCTGTTTCCCGCTCGAAATCTTGACAGAAAGTCAGTACCATACCTCCGCGGAACGATATAAGTCGCTTTATACTTGAACAACATTGGGAAATATTGAAAACTTATTTCCAAAGTGAGTGCTGTGTAGCCCAAACAGTGCGTTTATTGAAAAGAGGTTTTGGCCGAAATGAAACACCCACCGCGCCTGCTGTATGCAAGTTCGTGCAAAAAGTTCGTGAGACTTGCATGCTAGTGGACAACACTCATGGTCTCCGTCGTCGTACAGTGCGCACAGACGAGAATGTGGCTGCTGTAGCCGAGACTGTAAGACTCACTCCAGGAACATTAACTCGCCGTCGATCTCAACAGCTCAACACTTCACGCACTAGCCTGAGGAGAATTCTGCGCAAAGATCTCGGATTATTCGCTTACAAGGTCCAATTTACTCAGCAATTGAAGGCGCAAGACCATCCGCTTCGTTATCGGTTCGCAGATGGGCTTTAGAATTGGACAACGATTTTGAGCGAACAATTGAAATGAGGCTGGGAACAACGTTTCGGTCAACGGTGAACATTACAGAGCCATGTTATCCGACTTTTTTCTTACTGAATTGAAGACATGGATTTGGACGACCTCTGGTTCATGCAGGATGGCGCGCCATGCCACACAGCTCATGCCACAATCGATCTTTTACGCACCAAATTCCCAACTCGTGTTATCAGTCGTCTTGGCGGTGTCAATTGGCCGCCTCGGTGCTGCGATTTGACCCCTTTGGACTATTTTCTGGGGAACCGTGAAAGACTGATGTTATGCCAACAATCCAGAAACGATTCAAGCACTTAAATTCAATATCATCCAAGCAATCCGTGAGCTACAACCCGAAACCATCGACATGGTCTTGGAAAATTGGAGTGACAGAATGCGCTACTGCGAAACCATCCGAGGCAGCCAGTTGAATGAAAATGTATTTCGTTACTAATGGGAATGTTTGTTCTTACTAATGAAGCTATAATACATGGAAAAAAATTTAATTTTGTTAATTTTATTGCATTTTTAAAAAGAAACTTGTATTTGGCCCAACTAAATTACCCTTCCCACACCCAATTAACCTCGTTCTGTTTAAAATAATATTCTTTTGTAATTGTCGATCAGTTTGATAAAGGTCTCAGCAGAGAACGAAACGTCACGAATAATAAAGCGTAACAGTGTTAAATCCGGAAATCTTTTCTTTCAATTCGAAATGCGCTGTGAAAACATTCACCAAACCAATATCAGGATTATATAACACTCAAGGAACTTGTAGAGAACTCTCAGGGGGAAATACTCTTGATGAAACAGAACTTATTGTGATCTTAAGAAATTTTATGTGGGGAGTAGTAGAATGGGTAACAGCATTGAACTAATTTTGTTCAATTCATGATAAACTATAAAAATGTTTTAAACACAATTGTAGCTTCAAAAATTGAATAGGTACTGACATAATTAATGTATTGTGTTTAATGAAACTGTCGAGTTTGTGTGGGAGGTGGGGAAGGAGGTTTCCAGCGATTTTTTCCGAAATAATAACATATGTACATTATAAAATTAATATCTCTCAAATTTCAGACAAGTAACAATCATACATTGCAAGAATCGGGAGGGGGTAGTAGAAGTGAATCAAATAGCTTAATTTTTTCCGTTCTTAATAATATCGTTAATTAAGTACTTAGTCCAAACTTGGAGCTCGATGATTATTATACGTACTGAAAAAAATTGGTTTAAAGTGTTTCATGGAAAAGGGCAGTTTGTATGAGAGGTGGTGGAAGGAGTAGGGGATTCGAACAATTGAAAATAAAAGATGAAAGAAGATAAGATAAAAGAGATACCAAAGATCGTATTTGTGAAAAAAAAATATGTTCTAGATATCAAATTATTTGCTTTAATAGTTTCCAAGCAAATTTGATTATTGTACATTTTTGAAAATGAGTCATTTAGAATGGGTAGGGGTAAAAGAGGTAAAGCTATTTGGCTAGTTCACGAGCTTGACCTTACTTTTATGTCCAAAATGACACGTTCAAGATTTGAAAATTCAAATACAACGTGGTCTCGAGCTAGAGAGTGAACGTACGGACGAGCATCCGTTTTGAAATTTTGTAGTGAAAACATGTATCATTAATTTTTTGTTCCGAGCCTTATTTCTTAGCGTTACAGAATTTGTGGAAAACTCATAATACTCCCAGATTTCAACTAGAGCATAAAAAAGAAACAAGACAAAGACGCATGTCGATGATAGGTAAGTTTTATGTATCAACATCAGTACAAAACTATTAGGAAGTAGTTTAGCTATTTTTTCAAAATTAAGGCATTTAATTTATTTGAGCGAATTTTTGATAAACAAAAACATTTTATCATTTTTAAAATATACACACATGTTCGTTGCCATAAAATGCAATTTCCCAGTACAATGTATATACGAGTATCTACTTTATACTTGAAAAAAGTAAAAACGATCGTTTATTTTCCAGGAATAAATCGCTGATTTCTTTATGCTGTTTAAGTTTACTAACAGATAAAATTCGTAAAAGCAAAAGTACCGCCGTTTGTGCTACTGAAAATAGCACACGATAATAATTATGCCTACGATCTAAAGGTAATAAAATGCAAGACACCAAGCGGCATTGAAGACAAGATGAAAATCTGGAAAGAAAGTCGTTTATAATTTTTTTCCTCTTTGTCGTTATTTTTGTATTGTAAAATCCCGGAATCATGTGTACGTACACCACGTAACATACTCGTAAACCTGTGTTTTACGATTGCACTTGACGCATATATATTTCAATTTTTTTTTTTTTTCATTTTCAATATGACGCATTTTCTTTTCTTAGATATTTTATAAACGTGTATCTTGAAAAAGATTAATAAACGATCGCTTCCACGATGATTCAAAACACTGGGTTTTCATATGGCAAACGAATTTATGGATAGAAGTATACGAGTACATCTATCGGGAAAAAGAAAATACAGCGAGAATTGAGCATAGCATGTTGGATTGTTTAGTTGTTTTAATTTTTCTCAAGATTGATTCTTCAAGACACCATTTTCATACTTGCTTAGAATAATGGCTCAAGCCAACTATTTGAACCGGACTCGTCGAGGGATTTTCAAAATTTTTCGAAAATTTAGGGGAAAACATCAAGAAATCATCGTTTAGCTGTCAATATATTTAAACCGTTTACCCAAAATTATAATTCTCGCTTTAGATGATCGAATTTCCAGTTGCATTTTTCAACAAACCGCATTTTTCAAAATTAAGGAAAGCGAAAAAAAATGTGAAAATTTTGAATTTAGGTCTCGTTTTTATTCCTATCGCATTGATTAAACCTGCTGATTTCTCTTATTTGTATGAGCAAAAATGCAGCAACTATTGCAGTACTTATAACCATCCTTGTATTAAAGTTTTGGTTCGATCCTAAGAGTGCTTTAGTTTGAAATATCTTGATACTTTCGAAATGTGGGTGAAAAATCAGAGCTGCTATTGATTAGTTTTCTAGTTTAATTTTGAACCGAACATTTGGAATTTTCAAATATGTATATGCGATCGAAACATTGATGCAAAATGACGTGGGGGATGCGAAAATTCGATCATGCAACAAAAATGTTTTTAGTGAAAAATAAAATATTCTTTTTGATAGGAGTTGATAGAATGGGTTCGGGATTCAATTAAATCCAAATAAATCATTATTACTTGAACATTTCTCATTCCAGTTAAAATAATTATTGCTAGTTTAATTTCAAAAGCTTCAAAGAGAAAAAAACCTTGGTAAAATCAAACAAAAGCGTGACTTAGCGCCTAACAACGAAATATAAATATTGTTATAGATGTGGCAACCACGCAATTCGATCTTTCCCGAATATACAAGAATTATGTAGAACAATATCCCCCAATATGTAAAAAGCCATAATTAAAGATCTAGAACTTTCCAGTATAGTTGAGACACACACTCGACGACATACACCACGAAAGGTTCGAGAATTGGGGAAAATTGTATAAAAGCACGAAGCTTTCAGACGGGAGTCAGTTATTCAGCGACATTTATGGGAAACGCGAACCAGTGCAGTGCAAGCGATAGTCAAAGTACGCGGCGGTGCCATATAGTGCGAATTAAGTTAAAGTGCGAATAAATAAATTATCACTTATTTTTAAACGAATTGTGTTTTACTTGAAATCCCGGCGAACCCCTAGCTCGCAACAATTGGTGTCAGAAGTCGGATTTCAAGGATAAATTCGGGTTAAAAATCGCGAGTGAAATTAAAATTCTCGAACGGATAGTTTTGTGAGAGCGAAAAAGTGAAACTAAAATTCTCGAACGGACAGTGAGAATTTTGTGAAATCGAATATTCTCGAGTGCTTTAGTGAGCAGTGACTTTAATTAGTGAAGTAAATTTAAGTAAATTCGAATCGAGAAAAAAAAAATAAAAACTTAAAATAATCGGTAGTGAGCCGCGTTATCGAAAGGACTTAAAATTAACGGAACTGACGAAAGAGCTCAGTAGAGGCGAGTTATCTACGACAGGGAGCAAGTCTGAACTTGTCAGCCGTATGATCGAGACACTGAAGGCTGAAGGTAAAGATGTAGATAGTTTTGAGTTCCAAATCAAAGAAGCTCGTGAAGAGGAGTGTTCTGGTACATCGGATGCTCTAACACAGTTAATGCAACTAATGGTGAGCAAATTAGATCAACCATCTGCGGACATTAATCAGAAATTAGAGCAACAATCAGTGGACATAAAACAACAATTAGCGGACTTTAATCAGAAATTAGAGCAACAATCAGCGGACATTAATCAGAAATTAGACCAGACCTCAAAGGACCTCAACCAAAAATTGGAGCTGCAAAACAATAAAATAGACGCCATGGGTAAGGCAATAGGAGAAAACGTAGAGAAGAAACTTCGAATCCTCGAAGAACAAATTAGGGATAGGATATCCGAGATTGTAGAAAAAGTCGAACGCCTAAAAAGGGACTTCGATAACGTGAAAGCGACTGGAGTCATCAAGACAGAACAAGTTATGCACAAGGGTCTAAAAGCTCCAATCTTCGATGAACAAACACCGTGGGTTATTTATAAGACCCAATTTGATGCTGTCGCAAGAAACAATCATTGGAATGATCTGGAACGAAGAACGGCTCTTATATTGGCGCTAAAGGTCCACCAGCAGAGGTTCTTCAAACGATTCCGCAGGAGCAACAACAAGATTTTTCAACGTTAGTCCAGACATTGGATCTTCATTACGGCAGTGACCACATGCGAGAGATCTACAAAACACAACTGTACTTCTACAATGGCGCTACAGCCCTAATCGGACTTTGACCTCCTGATATTCAGGTTCCTTAACATTTTATATTACTCATTGTGGAAGGGTTGTTAGCCCTTCGCACAACCCTCTTTCTACGAATTTTTCATTTTCATAGATTGAGATGACCAAGATATATCCAAGCAGGCAATGTGCTGGAATTATATATTGCGTCGACCGGGATTTGAACTCACGACCTTCGCATTACAAAACTAACACGCTACCTACTAGGCTACACCCTAGCACACACAACTGTACAACCGAACTCAAAAGAATGGTGAAACACATCAAGAGCTGGCACGCGATATTGAACGAGTCACACTATTATCGCTGCCCAATGCGCAAACAGAGCAACGCAACGATACAGCTGTTTTCGCATTTCACAATGCTGTAGAGGACAGAGAGTTGAAACAGGCGTTAAAATTGGCAGGTAAGAAAACGATTGGCGAAGCCTTAGTATATGGGCTGACGTTCGAAGCTGCCAAGCAAAGCAACTATCGAGTCCGGGAAATAGCAGAAGAGTGTGTGTGTCAGAAAGCTGAGCACACCAAGCGGAGCAAAGGATCTGGTGCCCCCGATGCTGTAATTATGGACAGGCAGGACACTTGGGAGTCGACTGTCGTAAACCCAGAAAAGCAACCAACCATTGTTCCGGCTGCGCGGCTATACAACGCGAAGGTAGAGATCGTGAAGGTAGATCTTGGTTAAGAACTAGTCGTCAGAGTTCAAATCTTACACACGGTTTTGATAAAAGACGCCGGAGTCGATCGAAAACCCCGAGTCGGCAAGACCGGTTGCGACAAGAACAATACATCGGGAAAGATCATGGAAGCAAAGATAGGCATTCTAATAAGGATCGCGAACGAACAGGTGGAAGTCGTGACGGTCAAGTACTTCATGTGAATGAACGTGACAAGGCCGAACATGAGAGGGGACATGTTCGAGAAGATCGCGAAAGGAAGAATGCGGAACGTGGAAAGAAAGAACAAGAACGGAAATTGCATGAAAAGAGAAGTAAACGTGCTGCCAAGGAGGAGAAGGAGCGCAAAAAGGACAAGGAGAAAGAGCGCGAACGTGAGAAGGAAAAAGAAGCCGGAGAAACCATTCAGAGGATAACGACCGAACCAAAGGATGGATGGAATCAGCAAGAACTGGAAAATGCCCAACGTAAAGATCCAGATATTTCACCGATCATGGCATGGAAGGACGAAATGAAACGGCCTGAGTGGAAAGGCATCTCACAATTCAGCGAAATCTTAAAGTGTTATTGGGCACAATGGAACTCTCTTCATCTAGCCGGCGAATTATTAAAACGGAAATGGGAAAACGCTGACGGAAAATCGTATCACATGCAAACCACCGTCCCGCATTCTTAAGTCGAGGAGGTTTTGAAGGAATAACCGGAGGTACCTCTATGAGTACCTCCGGTGGGCATTTGGGTGTAAATAGAACCTTGGCAAAGATACGAGAAAAGTTCTATTGGATCCATCTCCGAGATGATGTCGAAAATAGGTGCCGTAAATGCACTACGTGTACATCGAGTCAGGGCCCACACCGCAGATCAAAGGGAGAAATGCAACAATACAACGTGGGAGTCCCATTCGAGAGAATTGCTGTGGATATTGCTGGACCATTTCCGGAATCAGAAAATGGTAACCGCTACTTTCTAGTGGTCATTGATTATTTCAGCAAGTGGCCTGAAGCCTACGCAATTCCAAACCAAGAAGCAGTAACCATCGCAGAACAAATTGTTACCAACTGGGTGAACAGATTTGGAGCTCCACGTGAACTACACTCCGATCAAGGGAGCAATTTTGAATCTCAAATATTCAAACACGTGTGCCAAATGCTGGGAATAAACAAAACCATGGTCCGATGAAATGGTGGATCGTTTCAATAGGACATTGAACTCAAACCTATCCAAACTTGTCAGCGAGAGTCAACAGGACTGGGATCAGCACATCCCTCTATTTTTAATGGCCTACAGAACATCGGTACATTCAACAACAGGAGAAACTCCCTCCCGAGTCATTTTCGGAAGAAATATTCGAGTCCCTGCGGAACTAATGTTTGGAGTTCCACCAGACCAACCAACCAATGCTAAAGATTACGTCTCGGATCTTCGATGTCGACTAAATGCAATTTATAACCTGGTCAGAGATAAAATTGATTTGGCGACCGACCGCATGAAGACGAGGTATGATCAACGGGCAAGTTCATCAGAATTCCAAGAGGGTGATTTGGTTTGGCTATACAATCCCAAACGACAGAAGGTCAGACCGCCGAAACTACAGCGCAACTGGAAAGGCCCTTACCAGATCATCAACCGGTTAAATGATATCGTCTATCAGATTCAACTACATAAAAAACCTCGTACTAAAATGAAAGTGCTACATCTCGACCGACTAACAAAGTACCATGGTGCCATTGAGGAAGTGAACGACTCTGTTCGGGACGAACAGGGACTAAGGAGAGGGTAATGTTATAGATCTGGCAACCACGCAATTTGATCTTTCCCGAATATACAAGACTTATATAGAACAGTATCCCCCAATATATAAAAAGCCATAATTAAAGATCTAGAACTTTCCAGTATAGTTGAGACACACACCCGACGACAAACACCACGGAAGGTTCGAGAATTGGGGAAAATTGTATAAAAGCACGAAGCTTTCAGACGGGGGTCAGTTATTCAGCGACATTTATGGGAGACGTAAGCCAGAGCAGTGCAAGCGATAGTCAAAGTACGCGGCGGTAGTGCCATATAGTGCGAATTAAGTTAAAGTGCGAATTCAGTTAAAGTGCGAATAAATAAATTATCACTTATTTTTAAACGAATTGTGTTTTACTTGAAATCCCGGCGAACCCCTAGCTCGCAACAATATAAATATAATTGTAGTGTCTGTCTGTTATTTCTTTATATGTAAATGGCTATAACTTGGTGTTTGGCATTATTTAGACAATAGCTAAGCATAAAAAACATTTTTGAAATTCTTCTCAGTCCGTCTGCCTGTTTGTCCGATTTACACGCAAAAACGGCTGAACCGATTGCAATGGAACTTGCACAGTTTATTAGGTATACTTCAAAACGTAATCTACGTTTGGCCTTATTTTAACAATCCCACACCTTCTATCCACTCCATACAAAATGACTCATTTTCACAAAATATATTTTAATCAAATTTTTTTTCCATAGTAGCGAATAATTTGAAGTTTTTATTTTTTTTCCATAAATCTGATCTATGGTGTACAAATTATTTGAATCCTCCACTCCTTTCACAATCTTCCACCTTTACACCTTTTCATGACATACTTTAAGCCAATTTGGTCGGTACGTATAACACTTATCGAGCTCAAATTTTGTTTTTTTACAGGCGGGGAACTTTACATTGAAATAAAACACAGAGAAATGTTTTAATACCCATAAAATTATTTGAAAGATAATTGTACGGCATTAATGCTTGAAAATGATTTCGGAGTTGTAGTCGCCGCTGCTGGGGCGTACATGGCGTTATCTGAAAGTCCAATTTTCACACAGTCTTCGCAGTAAATCAGGCTGTTTTCCGGCAATAACGCGTCGAATGTTGGCTTCCAAGCTTTATCGGCGTAGATATGAGACATTACATATCCCCAGACAAAAAACCTAATGGCGTCAAATCGCATGAACGAGATGACCAGTTAATAGGTCCATTTCGTGCTATTAATCGGTCATCAAATGTTTCTTTCAGTAAATTAATTGTATCGCACACTGTGTGGCATGTGGCGCCTGTTAAAACCACGTGTCTGCGACATTCAATCACTTTCCAATTCCTGTTAAGACCCCTTATAGAGGTATAAAACAGAAAAAACTCTCTTCCACAAAGCGCGATCCAGAGCATCGGCCTTTAGTTGTTGCCAGGACTTTTTTATTCCTCTGGCCTCCTGCTCAACTGCTCGCTTCCATGTGCTACATGGTCGACCAACCCGACGTCTTCCTTGAGGATTATAATCCAGAGCCTGTTTGGCGATGTTTCGCTCTGGTTTCCTGAAAGTATGACCGATCCACTGCCACTTCCGCCTTCGAATCTCAATGCTTATTTTAGTCTGTCCAGTTGTACTCCAAAGTTCGTCGTTGGAGATCACTTCTGACCAGAATATTCCTAAAATGCATCGGAGGCATTGGTTCACGAAAGTTTGCAGTTTCGGTCACTTTCCACGTAGTACAACCATACAAAAAGAGTTTTACCAGTTATATGGAATCCCTGTTACAATATACATAGTCATTCATTGGAAACTGTTCAACATAAATTTCTCAGATTTATTGCATGCAAACTATGCGTACCTATTGAAAACATTGACTATAATGCATTAATGGAATTGGTAAATAGCACATCCCTAGAAAGAAGACGATGCATTATTAAATAATACCATTGATGCCCCAAATATCTTGAGTGAACTAACATTAAAAATCCCAAAATATTCTACGAGATCAAATAAATTATTTCGAATCCAACATCATAGAACAAATTATGGTAGGAACTCTATAATTGATACGCTAATGCGTTTGGGAAACATGCACTCTAATACTTTTGATCTATTTAATATATCTAAGTTTGAAATTAGGAACCATTTCCTTGACCAGCGATAAAGATTGTAAAAATAACATTCCAATGCGATAAATCTAATTCTATTAATTAAGTCATATGAATATTGAATTTAATTTTAAATTTTGTAATTAAGTAAAGCCTGTACCGGAAAGTTCTGTCGTGCGCAAGATGGGTATAAATTGAAAACTACTCACTGGATTTTTATAAAATTTTATTTGTATTTACTTTATATCCTACTTGTTATGAATTCTTATTCCGTACTTGTTTAATACTTTTCTGATGAATTCTCTGATCCTTCTTCTCATGTTTATCATCAAGCGCTGCACAAACTTTTTTGTGGCTGCTTTCGATGCTAGTGCCTAACGTCTTTTGAATTTATCCATGGTTTTTACACTTCCTCCTTCTTTTTTTAATTTTCTCTTCATAATTGCCCAATATTTTCTGATTGGACGAAGTATCGGTGTATTCGGAAGATTGTCTGCTTTTTGTTCATATGCAATGCCTTTGGAATTTAACCAGTTTATCGTTGCTGAAGCATAGTGACTAGTTGCCAAGTCGGGCCAAAACAGAACTTTTTATCATGGGAAATAATCTTTTCTGCAAGCATTCTTTACGGTGGATTTCAGCGTTTATGGTTCCTAACGCTGTTGACTTCATCCCACATTCACAAAGAGCTTGTCAAACCATAATTTTTTTTCCAAATTTTTCATCGCACTGTTCTGTGCGATTCACTAACATTTCTTCTGAGAATATCTGGTCAGTGGTTCATCGTCCAGCTTAAATTCACCTTGGTATTCACCAATTACTTCGTCAGCATAGGGCTTAATTTTCTTTTCCAGAATTCTTCGGTAGTTTTTGCAGCAGAGTTTATCACCTTTTTTATAAATTGGACATATGATAGTCTTGCGCATCACCCATTTTATAGCATTGAAATCATTCGCGACACGTTCTTTCACTAACAACACCATCATCATAAGTTTCAACAATCATTCATTGCGCCTCAGCTGCAGATTTTTTTGAATTGAAGATATTAAACAAAACTTCTCGCAAATGACGCTTATTTGGCTCAAACTTCGATATACCACGCGCACAAAAAGTATAAAACGCCGTTAAAACTTCATAAATCTAATGATGAGGAGTTATTGACAGATACCTAAGTTTACCATGTGACGTTTCTGATCCGACATTCTTGACCATCATTTACTGCAGGCGTCATCTCTTGGGAAACGGCAGGTTTCAATTTGCACTCCCGATACAATGGCACAACAGCTCAAATCGGGTCAAGGCTTCCTGACTTTTATGTTTCTTAACATTTTTCATTACTTATTGTGGAAGAGTTATTAGCCCTTTGCACAACCCTCCATGAATCCATCCAAGGTATACCCAAGCAGTTAGTGTGCTGGAGTTATACGTCTATCAGGATTTGAGCTCACGACCTATGCATTGCCGATCAACTCACTACCCACTAACAGTGGCGACTCGTTGACAAATTTCCTTAGTGCAAAAACATTATTATCCCTTAGAAATTTACTTCACGCATCTTTGATGCAGGATTTAGTAGTTATTTAATGTATCAAATGCGAACATGACAAGTATATTAAAACATTCCTGCAAAATTTTTCTCAATAATTTCAAAAGTATTTTAAAATATTATTGTTCAATACAAATCAACGGAATTTTTTTGTATTTAAAATATTTTTCCACAGATGCAACAAATACAAATACATATTAGGATACGCCGAATATCAGGCATTTCACGGATTCGCTGAATAGCTTTACGAAAGCTAATTTTAAAATTAATCAATAGAAATTCAACTAATTCTAGGTGAAGTGATGCCTGGTAATATTCAGTTAGAAAAACGAAATCATCAAAACCATCCATTTTGCAAATGTTATGATTTTTGAAAATTAGTAACATTTAATTTTGAATACTTATTTAAATTATACAAAATAATCACTAATTGTTTTGAATTAATATTTCATTAATTTATATGTTCGTATTGTGTAGAGGCCAGAGGAATAAACAAGTCCTGGCAACAGCTTAAGGCCGAAGCTCAGGATCGCGCCTTGTGGAAGAGAGTTGTTTCGGTCCTATGCCCCTATAGGGAGTCTTAACAGGAATTTCATTGATTGATTGATTGATTGATTGTGTATTTAACATTCGTATTACTAATTAACTTAAATGCAAAGTTGAAGCTTTGTATGAGATTCCACGACTTCCAGCATAATTCTGCATGGCACCATACAGATCAAATACGAGTATATTGCACGGAATGCAATAGAGTGGGTCGCAATTAATAATGCGGTCTAAATCTAATCTAAGACTGGGAAAAACGAGCCTTTCTACCCGCTTTCACGTATCTATGGTAACGACACGTAAAATACGCGTTTTGCAATCAAATATATGTAACCTATTCCCGCTGAACGCACGTCATAAACACACGTGTCCTTATTCTATTCGATTTTCCCCTGCCTCTCGCATTGTGTCGCATAAGTAATACGAAACCGAAACGGCAGCGTCACAAGCGTAAATAGTTTGATAAACTACGCTGTTTATATGAAAATTACGCTGTTTTATCAGAAGCATAAGTACATATAAGAAACAAGTAAATTTTATACACCAGTATGCATTCGGAACAACGTATATACATTTAATATAACAATTAGACATATCTATATAAATATAATTGTAGTGTCTGTCTGTTATTTGTTTACAAATGGCTATAAATAAGTTTTTTGCTTTATTTTAGCAATAACTAAGCAGAAACAAACGTTTTTAAAAATTTTCTCTGTCTGTCTGTCTGTCTTTCCGGTTTTCACGCAAAAACTGCTGAACCGATTGTAATGAAACTTTCACAGTTTATTAGATGTGCACCGAGATGTAATCTGCGTTTCAATACACCACGCCTTCCACCCCCCTCCCATGCAAAGAGACTCTTTTTCAAAAATATTTAATAATCAAATTTTCTTCAAAACCATTGGAGCAAATCATTTGAAATTTAGAACATACTATTTTATCAGAAATTTGATCTGTGGCATACAAATTATTTGAATCCCCCTACTCATTCGACCACCTCCCATACAAACTGCACTTTTTGATAAAATGCTATTCGCCAATTTTCTCAGTACGTTTAACTTTCATCAAGCTTAAATGTTGTTCTTTATCATTAATTTGCATTATTATTAATATCGGGAAAAATTAACCAAGTAGCTTCACTCCTTCTACCCCCTCCCATACAATATGACACAGTTCCACGACTTCACAAAAATTCGATTTTCTTGAAAAGCATGAATGATGCAGATCTGAAATTTAAAATATATCAATTGCATAATAATTATAGTTGTTTCTCAAAAATTCACTTAAAACCACCTACTCCTTCCACCACCTCCCATACAAACTGCACTTTTTCATGAAATGCTACAAACCAATTTTCTCAGTACGTATAACTTTCATCGAGCTTAAATGTTGTACTTAATCCTTAATTGACATGATTATTAATATCGGGAAAAAAATTAACAGATTAGCTTCACTCATTCTACCCCCTCCCATACAATTTAACACAATTCCACGACCTTACTTAAATTCGATTTTCTTGAAAACTGTAAAAGTTATTGATCTGAAATTTAAAATATGTCAATTGCAAATTAATTGTAGTCGCTTCTCAAAAAGTCACTTAAAACCCCCCACTCCTTCCACCACCTCCCATACAAACAGCACTTTTTCATGAAATATTCTAAACTAATTTTCTCAGTACATATAACTTTCATCGAGCTCAAATTTTGTACTCTATCCTAAATTAGCATCATTATTAATATCGGGAAAAAATTAACCGAGTAGCTTTACCCTTCTATCCCCTCCCATACAATGTGACACAATTGCACGACTTTACAAAAATTCGATTTTCTTGAAAAGCGTGAATGGAGCAGATCTAAAATTTAAAATATATCAATTGCATAATGATTTTAGTTGTTTCTCAAAAATTCACTTAAAACCCCTACTCCTTCCACCACCTCCCATACAAACTGCACTTTTTCATGATATATTCTAAACTAATTTTCCCAATACATATAACTTTCATCGAGCTAAAATTATGTACTCAATCCTTAATAAGCATTATTAATATCGGGAAAAAAATGAACCGAGTAGCTTTACCCTTCTATCCCCTCCCATACAATGTGACACAATTCCACGACTTTACAAAAATTCGATTTTCTTGAAAAGCGTGAATGATACAGACCTGAAATTTAAAATATATCAATTGCATGATGATTATAGTTTTTTCTCGAAATATCACCAAAAACCCCCCTTTCCGTCTACCACCTCCCACACAAATTGCACAATTTCATTAAATTCAATGCACTAAGTTTCTCAGTACCTATTCAATTTTTGAATCTTAAATTTGGTACAAAACATTTTTATAGCTATTCTAGCATGATGTGAAACAAATTAGTTCAGTGCAGCCACTCCCCATATAATTATATTTATTTTATTTATATTTATTTATATAATATTATCGTATGATTGGGCTCTACGCACAATCGTAGTCCTGTTACGTTTTCAAGCTTAATGTTATTTTATTTGGGCTTTTTTTTAATTAACACAAGCTATAATTATTCCCATGTCCTAAATGCTCTTCAATACGTATATGATCTCAAATCACGGGATTGATTTGATTACGAGCCTCTCCCATTCAAATGGGAGTATCATGCTTTCATCCGTAATAATTTATGGTTCTGATTCCAACAAATTACAAAACATTGTGTTCAAAGAGCCATTAAAGTAAGCAGATTATATGACCCACATAATGTATTACTAACTACATTCTCAAAAATTGCTTATTAATGCGATTTTTATGCGGACGAAGTCGCGGGCATTTGCTAGTCAATTAATAAAATGAAAAAGCTAACTTTTTACGAACACACTAAACAATCAAGAATCAAAATCTCGAAATATATCAGAACCTTCTACCCTCTAATAAATAGGAAATTGAAACATTCTACAGAAAAAGAGGTTCTATTGTTCAAAATAGTATTCCAACTATCCCTAATATGTGGTTCGCCGGCTTGGTACGATTGCGCGTATGTTCACAAGAAAAAACATAACAGGGCTACGATCGCGCGTAAAGTGCAATCTTACGATACTCTAGATGAAATAGAATTTTTTGTGATACCAACAAATTTTGTATGGGGAGTGTTAGAAGGGGTGATAGCATTGAACTAATTTTTTCCCCATCATGCTAAAGTAGCTATAAAAATATTTTATACAAAATGCTTACTCCTAAAATTGAATAGGAGCTGAGAAAATTAGTGTGTTAGATTTAGTGAAAATGTGCAGTTTGTATGGGAGGTGGTAGGAAGAATGGGGGGATTTTAGTGATTTTTTCAGAAATAACTAAGAATATCATAAAATTGTCATCTCTTAAATTTTAGACTAGTAACATTCATACTTTTCAAGAAAATAGATTTTTTGTGAAGTTGTGAAACTGTGTCATATTGTATGGGAGGGGTAGAAGCAGTAAAGCTAATCAAATATTTTTTTCTGATCTTAGTGATAATGCTAAATAAGTATTTATTACAAAATGTGAGCTCGATAAATGTTATATGTTCTGAGAAAATCGGCTTAGAGCATTTCATGAAAAAGTGTAGTTTGTATGGGAGGAGTTGGAAGGAGAGGGAGGACACAAATATTTTTAATCTGTATATTGAAATCATTATGGAAGTAATATATCCCGAAATTCAGACTAATAGCTTTTATACTTTTCAAGCAAATCCATTTATAGTCGAATTGCGAAATTGTGTCATTTTGTATGGGAGGGGGTAGAAGGGGTGAAGCTAATCGTCTAATTTTTTTTGGCTTTACTAACAATTTTAAATAAATATTTGGTGCACAATTTCAGCTCGCTAAATTTAGAGTGCTTAGAGTAATTCATGACAAGTGCAGTTTGTATGGGAGGTGATAGAAGGAGGGGGAGGACACGCATAATTTTTTTACAGTAGATTAATATTATCATAAAAGTAATATATTCCAAATTTCAGGCCAATAGCTAGTGTACTTTTTGAGCAAATCCGTTTATTGTCAAATTGCGCATTTGTGTCATTTTGTATGGGAGGGGATAAAAGGGGTGGAGCTATTTGGCCCGTTCACGAACTTGACCTTACTTTTTTGTCAAAAACGACGTGTAAGAAATTTGAGCTTTTTAGCTCAACGCGTTCTCAAGCTAGAGAGCGAACAGACGGACGGACGGACGGACATCCGGTTTTGAGATTTTTGAGTGATAATATTAACTTCTGTATCATTCATTTTTTTTCTCCGAGCCTTATTTCTTGGCGTTACAAACTTTAGAGCAAACTTATAATACTCTCAGATTTCATCTAGAGTATAAAAATTCAAATATCCAGAACAAATGCCCTAATATATTATTGGACAAGCCGTAGTATTTAAAGTTAAGAACATAAAAGAATTAGTGACAATCATTTCTGAAAAATTCATCGACAGATTTCATAGTTCCGAAAACCCTCTAATTTCTTGTTTAGTGTAAGTCCTTAGAAATAAGCAACCTTGAATTCGTAAATTTCATTACTAGTTTAAGTAAGGGTAGGGTTTTTGGTAAAATTTTTGTCCATAAAAATTTTAAATTTTTTACTTTGTACATACACATAAAAAAGTCATGTGATGCTAAGAAATAAGCAAATTAAAGTTGTAAAGGTGTGCAATCTGATCTATGAATTATTCATTGTATTATTTATGTATTGTATATAAATTGAATTCACAAATAAAACCTAAATCTAATTTTGTTTAAAGCATTACAAGTTTATAGCACATTTATTTCAATTGCGTACGAAATTAACAAAACACAAAAACTTCATTTATTAAGTTAAAATAGAAATATATTGCAATTTCTGTATGCATCATTATGTCTCTTATACAATGCCAATTCAACTCTAGTTTTTCTACAGCCCCAATCCGGCTTTGGCCTCCTGACCTTCAGGTTACTTAAAATTTTTGTTACTTACTAGCGATCGCCCGCGATTTTGTCCGCGTACGAATCGCAATAATAACATTTTTTGAGAATGTAGTTAGTAGTACATTATGTCGGATAAATAATCTGCTTAGTTTGATGACTCTTTGAACACAATGCTTTGTATTTTGTTGGAATTAGAATTATAAACTATTAGGAATGAAAGCATGATACTTGAATTTGTATGGGACAAGCTCGTGATCAAATCAAACCCGATTCACACTTTTCAAGAAAATAAAATTTTTGTAAAGTCGTGGATTTATGTCAGATTGTATGGGTGGGGGTAGAAGAAGTAAAGCTAATTGGTTAATTTTTTTCTGATATTAATAACAATGCTAATTAAGGATTTAGTACAAAATCTTAGCTCGATGAAAGTTATACGTACTGAAAAAATTGAAGTATAGTATTTCATGAAAAAGTATAGTTTGTATGGAAGGTGGTGGAAGGAGTAGGGGATTTTAAGTGAATTATTGAGAAACAACTACAATTAATTTGCAATTGACATATTTTAAATTTCAGATCAATAACATTTACAGTTTTCAAGAAAATCAAATTTAGGTAATATTGTGGAATTTTGTCACATTGTATGGGAGGGGGTAGAAGGAGTGAAGCTACTTGGTTAATTTTTTCCCGATATGAATAATAATGCAAATTAAGGATTAAGTACAACATTTAATCTCGATGAAAGTTACACGTACTGAGAAAATTGGTGTATAGAATTTCATGAAAAAGTGCAGTTTGTATGGGAGGTGGTGGATTAGGGGAGTAGGGGGATTCAAATAATTTATATACCATAGATTAAATTTCTCATAAAAATAGTATGTTCTAAATTTTAAATGATTTGCTCCAATGGTTTTGAAGAAAATGTGGTTATTATATGTTTTTGAAAATGAGTCATTTTGTGTGGGAGGGGTGGAAGGCGTGGGGGTATTGAAATAAGACCACACGCAGATTACATCTCGGTGCACATCTGACAAACTGTGAAAGTGTCATTACAATCGGTTTAGCCGTTTTTGCGTGAAAACCTGAAAGACAGACAGACAGAGAAATTTTTTTAAAAACGTGTGTTTCTGCTTAGTTATTGCTAAAATAAAGCAAAAAACTTATTTATAGCCATTTATAAACAAATAACAGACAGACACTAAAATTATATTTATATGTATAGATGTATAGATAATAAAGTAAAATGATCGAAAAATATTTTTTTAGGGGGGGGGGAGGGGTAGTCATCTTCCTTATCATCTACCACACTAACCTGCATATTGACTTCAAACGTATATCCACCTTGTTCATAGAATAATAAAGTTGCGCCCGACTTGTTGGCAGGTATTTTAAATTAATTTGGAAAAAAATGCGAATCATTTAAGTCATCGTATACTGTATGTCTTCCTAATTCTAGAGTAAATATTTGTAAAGGGTTTTAGCTCATTTAAGTGGAAATTAAATCATTTCCAAGGGATAAAGGGTTAATTGCATACTTTTATAAAATATCTCCATTTGTGTCAAGCTAATCTCATCTGGTTTTTCGCAGAATTACTTATTCGTTTTATATAATTATAATATGTTTCTATAGGGATTCAATTTTGAGCGTTACAAGCAGAATCCTCTCGTATTGAAATTAATAACGCTTCCTTCTGATAATTATAATTAGTAAAATCACTAACCTTGAATGAAAATGAACAAGGCTCACGAAAAGCGTGAGAAGTTCAAAGACAACCAACCATGAACCAATGTAATCGTGCCATGATTATAGCTTTTCGTTATGTAGTATTATGATGTATGTTAAGTATTTAATTAAACATGATGAAAATACACAAAGCAAATTCGTTTAAGCCTTTAATCATTTTTATGCGATAAAGTACTTTTGTTGGCGCCTAATATAAAACTGAAATATGGTAAAATAGAGAGAATACTTTATAATTAGATTGCATCAAGAAAATCGACATATGTAATTTAGAAATTTGATAAAAAGGTAATACGAACCAAAGCTACCACAGTCCATAGATTAAAAAATATGAATAAAACTTTTCTCAACATCATCAATATTACAATTAGTCATGGATAGAAATACATTTGACTTTCAGCAGAAATTTCGGATTAAAATGAAATGAATTTAATGAGGATCTTTTAATTTCTCAGAGATTTAATTAAACTAATGCTGTATGCTATTTTATTTATTGAGGAAACTTTACCAGTAATGGACAATACGCCTATAATAGACTGTCGCAGAATAACATAACAAATTAAAAATTTCAACTACCCCACCCTAACCATAAAGAGAAGTGACTTCAAGCCCTTCCAAACCTCCAACCCTCATATCCCATCGTAGTTCTACCTTCATATTTGACCACTTCACATTAATATCCCACCACATCCACATTTGCAGTTTTCTTTATGTGCTTTCTCATCATTTTTACTTTATTATTTTAATAATAAAGTATTGTAATCGACTTGGAAAAAAAAAATTTCCTACCCTGACATTTTGTTTTTTCGCGTTTCATGTCTAAAATAGCCTAAAAATTCAAAAACAAAAATCCGTCTGTCTGTACCAAGGAGGATATATAAAAAGGAGTGACTATGAGCATGCTTTGCCTTGTAAGCACAATGGGAATGAATGTATTTCCCTCCCTTACTACCGAAATGCTCGAAATTTTTCGAAAAAAATCGTTTCGCTATCTTTGTCTGCCACACTTAAAAATATTGCAACTAACTCTTTCCCACGATAAATTGTTCGAAACAGTTGTCAAATTTTCGAAAAAATTGTTTCGCTATCCTTGTTTGACATACTTAAACCCAAAGTAAGTCTCTGTCCCGCGTTAAATTGTCCGTTGCTAAAGTACTTAGCTTAAACACAAACCAAAACTAATAAAAATTGAAAAAATAAATATTTCTGAAATGAAACAGCAAACACCATTGTATTGAAAATTACTTTATTGCTGACTGGATATTAGCAACCAAGAAAGAATACAAATTATTGTATTTTTTTTGTAAAAGTTTGAAGCCAAGTTAAGCTTGGACACAATTTTCGAAAATTTCCGAATCAAAAAATATTCCCACATGAGACAGACTATCAGGTACTCCTTTTATATATCCTCCTTGGTCTGTACACAGTCCGCCGTACGCCGACGTGTACGCTCAGCGCACATTAACTCCCAAACCCTTCAAGATAGAAAGTTCATTTTTGGGGGGATTGTGGATAGTTGCGGATCTTAGACGGATACCCATTTCGGAGAATGTACGGGTTCAGGAGGAGGCAGGAGGGGGAGCGCTCAAGCCAAAAAATACGAATTCAAATATCTCAACCATGGTTACAGCTAGGAAGCTAAAATTCGATACACATATGGAGGAATTTTAAAAATAATTTTATTTTTTATCCATTGGCGTCCGAAAAGGGGGGGGCTAAAAACAAATTGTCGGCCGAATTTTTTTTTTGCTGATTATATCTATTTTCTGACCATTAAGGTGGCATATAGCTCCACTAGAATCAGCTTAGAGAGTGGCTAATTATTGTAAGGGGGAGGGTCAGGCGGGGTGCAAAGAAAAACACTTAAAAATGAATATCTCGATTGTCTCTTAAGGTATGTAATTGAAACTTGAAACGTGTACTAAACTTTACTAGGGAAATATGAAAAAAATATAACATGTGGACATAATAGTAGTGGGGGGAAATGGGGAACATTCAAAAATGGCGCACTTTCCATCGGTATATCTCAAAAATGAGTACAGATATCAAATCAAAAATTTGTCAGATTGTAGAACTATATAGTCTTGAATTTTGGTAAAAAATTTAAGTTGGGGGGTGTAAGGGGAGGGAGGGGGAAAGCAAAAATGTTGAAAATTTTGAGTGATTTTTTAATGGCTCTGGTAAAAGATACAAAGTTTAAATTTTGGACGTCGACACACCTATTTGATGCACACAGAAAAAAAATAGTAATTTGTTCCACAATTTTTATGCACCGAAGTGGGGGTCTAACGTGCACAAGGTGTTTCATGTGCAATGAAAAAAACACATAAACTGAAAATTTTTGAATGAAATTTTTAGGTAGGAATTTGAAAATTTGCGAAATGCATTTAAAAAAAAATCTCTAAAAGTTTGAAATATTAAATAGTCGAAAATCATTAAAACTTCTACCCCTTCCCATACAAAATTATTTTTTCGACCATTTTTAAGAAATCAATTATCACCTAACTATTAAAAGCTATCAATTTGAAATTTTGCACAAAAATAGTTGAAATAAAATTACGTCAAAAGTTTTGAGAACTTGAAACTTTGTACAAGCATCTCACAAGAGAACCTAAATAAAATTACACCACAAATTTTACGATTCCCTTACCTCATCTACCCCTTCTCATACAAATGTTTGGTTTCATGAATGTAAAATACACCAAATCTTATGAAAATTCTATGCAACTTCGTCTATGAAACTGACATTCTATACAGAGAATATTGGACGTGCTTCAAGTTATCAATTAAACAACTATAAATATCCACCCACTCTTACTATCACTCTTCACCCCTCCCCTCATAAAAACTTAAACTTGCATAAATTAACGAATGAAATTTGATTATATGTACTGAAGCTATTGATCGTTTCCGCAAATAAGTGTATAAATTGACAACAGCCCTGGCCAAGAACTTCCTTTCTCTTAGTTTTCGTTAACCACTCTAACCTGCATATTGACTTTTCACGCATCTGCAACTTGCTCCAAGAATAATAAACTATCGCGCGACTTGTTGGCAGTTTATTTTTTAATAATGTTCACTTCGAGTGTTCGTTTATAGATTTTTTAGATTCCTTTTCTTATTATTGTATTTGTTCATTTCACAAGAATAGTTTAATGTTTAATTATTCTCATTAATTTAGGCTAAACATTTTAAAAATAATAAATAGAAGACTAAAATGAAAACTACTCTCACTTTTTTTTAATACACTAATACAAAATATTCTGAACACACTTAGCATAGCTTTTTTTTTTAAAGGTTATCCAAATAAACTCAGGGGGTCACCCTTTAATGCGCGATGCACAGTTAGTTCGACATGGGTCAGGGAAACAAGTGGAAATAGGAAAATTAGCAGAGGGGAGAGAGCTGTTTCGATAATTACCAACATGAGACAAGAAAGACCTTGAAATTTTCTAATATGGTATAATATGGTAATATAGCACCATGTTATATTACAGCTACCGTCGGGTCGTTAGCGATATGTCTGGCGAGTTCTTTACTTATCGATAATACTGTCGATACATTCCCTTACAAGACTTATGGAGAAAATTATTAGAATTTATAGAAATTGCTAATAGAAAGGTTTCCTGTAAGATTTCGGTGACTGTAGTCGTTTAACTACAGTCACCGAAAATAAATGATAATTTTATAAATCATTTGTAAAAATCTTCAAAAAAATACCAATCTAATATTACAAAGTACTAAAACTTCTACATATAAAAATTAAATTGCACCGCAAATTTTACAATTCCCCCAAGCTTTCTACCTTCGTCCATTAAGATAACTTCCCGCGCACCTCCAACTTGTCCCAAGAATAATAAAGTTACCCTGACAGCTATTTTTTTCTTAGTTTCCGTAATAACATTAATGTTAGCTTCAGGATTAATTAAATGTGCAAATATGTTAGCATCTTCTTGATAAAACTGCTTAATACAAAGGATTTTTTTTGTATTATTTGTTTCCCACTGATGTCTATGCAGCCTGGGTGGTCCATCGAAGAGGCGCTAATACTCCTACTCGGCATTGATTTTAGTCCAGGATCTCTCCGAAAACGTTGTAAACATGGAAGTCAAACAGATGTCCATATTTTAGCTACACTGGACATCGTTACGTGCAGTTTTCCTTCTCCTCATTCTGTTGTCTAGCAGTTTGTTCTATTCTTGAAATAGATAGGTGAAAAAAATAGGGCGTAAAATATATACAGCACATATTGTGCAAATTTTTGAAGTTTCACTAAACACACATAAAACACACATGCGCTATCGAATATAGAAATATGTATATAGTTTACCTATCCTTCTCTAGATAGGAAGAAGCTCAATCAACCGACAATTTTCGGTGATTGTAAACAACAACGACAAGGTTTCGGGGAAATTTTGTGTGCGGACTTTTGTTTATTTCCATCGGCCCCCGTCTATTTAACTCATAGTTGCGTCATTCTACGTGCAAAGCAAATACTCGTATAATCGAAATAATTATCTAGGATTATTGATTTGTCCGTCCCATCCATTCACCGATAATAATGGATGATTGGTCAGGACTTTGGTGTTATTTCAACAAGGATTTTATCCATTATCTGTTTGTATAAGAATTATGAAATTAAATATTTCTTAGGGAATTCTATCGCAAAGATGTATTTGTTAGAATTGATATTAATTCTAAATCCAATAAGTCAAATATGTTTTATCTAGATAGTGTTGCTGAATAGCTCTGAGTTGTACTCTGGCTCATTATTCACGTCATATCTCATTTATCGTTGTCCTCTGAGTATACCATTACCAATTCGTTGAACGTTTCACCTGCGGCCAATTAAACTTACATTAATAATGTGATGCAAGTTATTGCTGGGGTTTAATTCGTTATGGAACTAGCCAAAGGGTCAACTAATTAAACATTGACTTAAACTCAGACTTACAGTGAAGAAAACTGCACAAAACATACATTCGATGAAATTAACAGAGAGCTATTCAACAAATTAACCTGTTCATAAAATATAATAGTTATGGCAGTTTTGTTCATTTCGGTGATCTAAAGCTAGGGTGCAGCCTAATGGGTAGTGTGTTGGCCTAAAATGCGAAGGTCGTGAGATCAGATCCCGGTCGACGTATAATTTCAGCACACTACTTGCGTGGGTGTATCATGGCCAAATCAATCTGCGAAAATGAAAATTCGTAGATAGAGGGTGGTGTGAAGGGCTACCAACCCTTTCACAATAACAAATAAAATTACAAGGAACCTCGAGGTCAGGAAACCAAGGCTTAATTTCGGCTGTAGTGTCAATAAAGAAGAAGAAAAAAACTAAAATGAGGATATATGTACAAAGTATATACATAGTGAAGTTTTACGTCTATGTAAATCAATATGAAAGGTTTTTATGCAAATTTCTTACAATTTATTTTTGTGTTAAAGATTAATAATAGGTAGCTTTGCCAAAGTTTATTATATTACCTACTCATTGAATATATTTTAATGTAATCCACCGATGGCGTGGACATCCACCTCCGGATTGAACATGCTCTAACTACTAGGATAATACTTGTACGTGATGTATTAAAAAATTTCAGAAGTGCTATAGATTAATAGAATTAAACCCATTGTATATATTATTTATACTGAACTGTTATATCGCTCGGTTTTCAAGCTACGTAGATTACAATTAGAGTCACTTCATCCAAGAAATGGCAGAAATGTCACAATCGACACCTGCGAATTTACCTTCCCCAATTCACCATTCATGGAGTGGTGAGTTTAGTGGTTTTTTTTACCAATTTCACCCGCCCTAAGATAAATTGTTCTTTCCAAATTTTTGCTTGTGACTTTTTAGTTAAGTATTAAAAACTGCGCACATTTCATGATGTTAAGAACGTACCGAAAAAAAAGTCGAAATTTTTTTTTTTTAATTTCGCTCCAAATATCGGGCTTTACCTTTGCCAAACTATGGTAAAGCGCCTCTAGGTTCCCATGGAGTAACTAAAATTACAATAATATACAAATTAACGCATTTGAGATGCATATCCGTGTAATAAATTTATTGTGCAATTATTTACTTTCAAAATTTGCACAAATTAAATTTCAGTATGCTTAAACAAAACTCAATGAAAAAAATATATAAAAAAAAATACTATCTCGCTGTCATCACTTGTTATCGCAGTATTGGCTTATCGCAAAACGTTTTGCTTTTTATTATCAGCAATTAAAAGTAACTAATTGTCGAAATTTTAGTATTTTATTGATATTAATGAGAAGTTCGAATCGAATAGAAACGAACCAACAAATTTCTACCAATCATTGTGATATGAGGGTGGTTTTCGTTATCGAATTGGTGTGCCTAGTGGTGCTGTTTCATCCGGGAATGTTTTTGATTTTCATTCGTATTTTAATATTTTTGCAAGTAGCTATAAGGTTAATATTTTTATTTAAATTATTGATTTTCTCGATGCATCGATTTCGTATATTTAAATCGACAGCTATATCTTGAGCTAGCTAGGGTGTAGCCTAGTGGGTAGTGTGTTGGTCTTATAATGCGAAGGTCGTGAGCTCAAATCTCGGTCGGCGCAATATATAATTCCAGCACATTGTCTGCTTGGACATACCTTGGTCACCTCGATCTACGAAAATTAAAGATTCGTAGAAAGAGGGTTGTACGAATGGCTAACAACCCTTCCACAATAAGTAATGAAAAATGATAAGGAACCTGAATGTCAGGAGGCCAAGGTCCGATTTGGGCTGTAGCGCCATTGTAGTAGTAGTAGTATATCTTGAGCTAACCTAACCTCCTTTTTTCCAAAATTTAAGATAATTATCGGTTTGGCAAAGATCCAATCAAATTCTGCCAAAATTTAATTTTTAATTTTTAAATTCAAACTCTTTTGTACCGGTAAAAATGCACCACGAGATTCATCCCATAGAACGGCAGAGCTGTTTGCCACAGTTTCCGGACAATGGTTGGCTGACTTGGGTCGGTTAGTTGTCGAATAAGCAAAGTATTATATATGACTAGGCAGCCGCAGACAAACAGAGGGTTTCATTGATCTCCAATTCCTTCTTCAAAAGAACTTACTTCTTCATGAAATACATGTTCTTTTCAATAAACTCATCCTTTTCAATGCTCAAGCCAAGTGGAATAAGCATCGCGCCAAGGGCTGCGTCTGTATAAAAGTCTAATAGCGAATGATCTCCAAGGAACAAAAGGCAACGCTCCTTTAGAATTTTGCTTGCATCAGTGGAAGCTTTGCGGACGCGCACATCATTTTCATAACATGCTAGTGGGATCTACGTAGATACATTGAAATTTTCGGACATGGAAACGACTGGTAAAAGCACCCCAATCGACGAGGACTGCAGATATTCTGTTAATAGTGTTGTATTTAAGTTAAATGATAGACAATATGGACTCTTTGACAACTTATATTCAACTGCCTATTACAATAAAGCTCTTATTTCTAGACTTACTAAAACAGGTGAGCCAAATACAAGTTTCTTTTTAAAAATGCAATAAAATGAACAAAATTAAATTTTTTTCATTAGTAACAACAAACATTCCCATTAATGATGAAATATAACTTCGTTCAAGTGGCTGCCTCGGCTGGCTTCGCAGTAGCGCATTCTGTCACTCCAATTTTCCAAGACCATGTCGATGGTTGCGGGCTGTAGCTCACGGATTGCTTGGATGATATTGGCCTTTAGTGCTTGAATCGTTTCTGAATTGTTGGCATAATATCGGTCCTTCACGGTTTCTCAGAAAAAAAAGTCCAAAGGGGTCAAATCGCAGCTCTGAGGCGGCCAATTAACATCGCCAAAACGGCTGATAACCCGATTTGGGAATTTGGTGCGTAAAAAATCGATTGTGGCATGGGCTGTGTGGCATGGCGCGCCATTCTGCATAAACCAGAGGTCGTCTAAGTCCATGTCTTCAATTTCAGTAAAAAAAAAGTCGGATAACATGGCTCTGTAACGTTCACCGTTGACCGAAACGTTGTTCCCAGCCTCATTTTCGAAGAAAACTGGTCCAATGATGCCACCACTCCGCAATCCGCACCAAACTGTCACTTTCTGTGGATGCATGGGCTTCTCGACAATAACGTGCGGGTTTTTCGAGCCCCAGATGCGGCAATTTTGTTTGTTAACATAGCCTCTGAGATGAAAATACGCCTCGTCGGAAAAGATGATTTTTCGCCCAAAAATCACTTAACATAACAAATCACTAATGCGAAGCCAGCCGAGGCAGCCACTTGAACGAAGTTGTATTTCATCATTAATGGGAATATTTGTTGAATTCAAAGATTGTTCGATATGAAGGTTTGTTTTTGGTGACTCAATTAATGTTGCTTATTGCGTCTATGTATACCAGCCCCAATACTATCCCTTATTATATGTATAAGATCTGTGCTCCTTACACTTTTTGCCAATTAGAATTTGGGTTTTTTTGAAAATAAATCTGTTTCTTCTCCCCAATTGGTTTGAGTACTTTAGCTCCGCGATTGTAGTATGATTTAGTTCGCCTTAATTTGTAATTAATAGTTTCCTTATTTTTTAAAGTCAATAATTTCGTGTTTTAAATTTTTTGTGACTGTTGGAATTTTAGTTCTAAACGATCGGAACATTAAAAGCTGAGCTGGTGAGTTTGTATTATCTTTAGGAGTTGTGTAAGGATCTGTTGCAGATTCATGACACTTTTCCATCAGTTTCTTAATTGTTTCAACACTTCGTTCTACAAGGCCATTAGACAGCGCCAAGTATGGACTAGAAGTAAAGTGTTTAATATTCCATTCTGGACAAAATAATTTAAATTCTGTAGAACTGAAAGGAGGACCATTATCTGTTACTAAGACTGAAGGTATCCCATGCCTCGCAAAGAATGATTTTAAGTGATTTGTAGCTATGCTACAAGAATATCTTTTATTAAGTTTGGCAATTTCGAAGTATTTCGAGTAATAGTCAACAGCCAAAAGATATATTGCTTTATTGAACTCAAAAAAGTCTACCGCCGCTTAATACCAAGGAATGGCTACTATTTCGTGAGGCTTTAATGGTTCTTTTCGATTAGAGCACCTATTTTGGAAACATGATTCACAATTTTGTACCACATTTGTTATATCTTGATTGATATTAGGCCAACATACCAGAACTTTGGCTAGATTTTTACATCTTTTTATCACCATATGACCCTCGTGAACAAGCGGCATAAGGCATAAGGTGCTGCAAGTTCATGTATAACTTTTTCATTGTTTGGTCAGCTATTTATAATGTAATTTTTAACTTCCATGAGAGATTTATCACTTTTAGTACAGTTTTTAATTTCTTCAAGCTTTGCGTCGGTAACGGATAGACCAGATACAAGTATATTACAATTTAATGCAAGGTCTTTGTCAAAGTCCGTTAGTGCTTGATCCGGCAATGCTGCTCGAATATCTGCAATGAACAGATATTTTCCTGGTTTATATATTACATTTATGTCGTACTCTTTCAAATGAAGCATGAACCGCTGCAGCCTGGCAAGAATTTTTTACAATGGTTTTTGAAAGAGAGGTATGAGCGGTTTGCGCTTAGATTCAAGAGTTACGGATTTTCCATATATGTATTGATGGAATTCGGTGCACCCGAACAAAATTGCAAATAACTCCGTGCGTAATTCTGTTGACAATATATTGGCTGATGGATATGCAATTGGATTTGAATTATGCATTATTACCGCACCTACTGCATTTTTTGAAGCATCGACTGATAAAATTAATGGTTTATTTTAATCGAAGTATGTTAAGATAAGAGTATTGGATAATAAAGACTTTAATTTAATAAATTCTTTTTCATGAACTTCGGACCAATACCACATTATTCCTTTTTTAAGTATTAGGGGTTGGAATTAATTCGTAGCGTTTCTTTGCAAAGTTTGATGGTTTATTCTGAAAATATTATTACAGTGGTATTATTGAAAGTATTGTCCATTGTTTTCTACTACCTTTTTCCATCTTTCTGGCAACGCACGAATACCACGTCGAAAGAATTCTTCGTCTTTAGATTCGATGAATGAATCGATCCAATTCTTGATACTTTCATAGTTGTCGAAGTACTGCTCTGACAAGCCATTCGCCATGAACAGGAACAAGTGGAAATGTGATGGAGCGATGTCTGGTGAATATGGCGGGTGGGATAAAACTTCCCATGCCCCAAATAGTTGACCATTCCTAAAAAACCTTGAAGATCATTGACATTATTTGGTCTTGGCATTGCACAATTTGCTTCTATTTTTGACGGATCTGGTTTGACTCCTTCTTTATTAAGAGTATGACCAATAACATTTATTTCTTGAACACAGAATTTTGACTTAGACTTATTGAATTTCAGACCTAGACTTTTATTTCTCTCTAAAACTAGTTTTAAGGTATCATGTTCTTCTCTAGTTCCACCATATATTAAAACATAACAGGGCTACGATTGCGCGTAAAGCGCAATCTTACGATACTCTAGATGAAATAGAATTTTTTATGATCCCAAGAAATTTGTATGGGGAGTGTTAGAAGGGGTGATAGCATTGAACTAATGTTTTCCCCATCATGCTAAAGTAGCTATAAAAATTGTTTTATACAAAATGCTTACTCCAAAAATTGAATAGGAACTGAGAAAATTAGTGTGTTAAATTTTGTGAAAATGTGCAGTTTGTATGGGAGGTGGTAGAAAGAGTAGGTGGATTTTAGTGAATTTTTCGGAAATAACTAAAAATTTCATAAAATTGATATCTCTTAAATTTTAGACAAGTAACATTCATACTTTTCAAGAAAATAGATTTTTTGTGATGTTGTGAAACTGTGTCATATTGTATGGGAGGGGGTAGAAGCAGTGAAGCTAATCAATTATTTTTTTCTGATTTTAGTGATAATGCTAAATAAGTACTTATTACAAAATGTGAGCTCGATAAATTTTATATGTTCTGAGCAAATCGGCTTAGAGCATTTAATGAAAAAGTATAGTTTGTATGGGAGGGGGTGGAAGGAGAGAGAGGACTTATACTGTACATTGAAATTATTATGAAAGTAATATATCTCAAAATTCAGACTAATAGCTCTTATGCTTTTCGAGCAAATCCATTTATTGTCGAATTGCGAAATTGTGTCATTTTCTATGGGAGTGAGTAGAAGGGGTGTAGCTAATCGTCTATTTTTTTCTGGCCTTACTAACAATTTTAAATAAATATTTAGTGCACAATTTCAGCCCGCCAAATTTTATACGCACTGAGTAAATTGGTTTAGAGTAGAGATACTCGATACACACTAACACTTCTGTCTTAATAGAGTTTGGACAATGCTTGTACAGCGATCGCGCGGGAAATTTCGCCCGAAATTTGAATTTTCTCAATTCTTTTTCTTTTATGAAGTAAACACTATCAAATTGAATTGTTATTTATGAAAGTCATATTTATTGACGGTTTTAATGAGAATTCTATTCAAAAATTTGTATTTTAACGAAAGTTTTCGCTCGTGTCCGTACATTTTAAATCGGCCAAACTCAAGTTTGGCCGATTTTCATATTTCTTATGTTGCCTTCTGGTGCTTCTAAACGCAGTCTTAACTGTTGGTATTACTGCATTATCCAAACTCTATTAAGACAGAAGTGTTAGTGTGTATCGAGTATTTCTAGTTTAGAGTAATTCATGATAAGTACAGTTTGTATGGGAGGTGGTAGAAGGAGGAGGAGGACACGCATAACTTTTGTACAGCAGATTATTATTATTATAAAAGTAATATATTCCAAATTTCTGGTCAATAGCTTTTATACTTTTCGAGCAAATACGTTTATTGTCAAATTGTGTCATTTCGTATGGGGGGGGGGGGGTAGAAGGGGTGTAGCTAATCGTCTATTTTTTTTGGTCTTACTAATTTTAAATAGATATTTGGTGCACAATTTCAGCCCGCTAAATTTTATACGCATTGAGTAAATTGGCTTAGAGTAATTCATGACAAGTTCAGTTTGTATGGGAGGTGGTAGAAGGAGGGGGAGGACACGCATAATTTTTATACGGTAGATTAATTTTATCATAAAAGTAATATATTCCAAATTTCGGGTCAATAGCTTTTATACTTTTCGAGCAAATCCGTTTATTGTCAAATTGCGCAATTGTGTAATTTTGTATGGGAGGGGGTAGAAGGGGTGGATCGATTTGGCCCGTTCACGAACTTGAAACTCCGCGTGAAAGATTTCTGGAGCGGCATTTGTTCCAAATGGTAGGCGCTTAAAGCAATATTTACCAACTGGAGTGACAAACGTACATAGATGATTCTTCGTCCAGTTGCATCATACAAAAACTCGAATTAGCGTCTAAATTGCTAAAAAAATTGGCAGTAATTAATTTCGATCTACAATCATCTAAAGTTGGAAATTAATAATGAGAGCTTAGTATAGGTTTATTTAAGTTTCTGGGATCTAAATATAGCCCTAATTTACCATTAGGATTCCGTACCAAAACAATCGAATTCACCCGTTCTGTGGATTCTTCAACTTTCTCAATAACATTCAATTTCTGCATATTTTCGAGTTCATTTTTTAACTCCGTTAACAAACTGAAAGGAATTTTTCTAGATAAATCGACTACTGGTTTTAAATTGGGTCTTAACTGAAAATGACACTTGGTTTTTTAAACAGCATAATCCGTTAAATACATCTTTATAGCCGTTAGCAATATTTAAATGTGGACTTACAGTTTTACTTTATTATTCTAATAATAAAGTATTGTGATCGACTTGGAAAAAAAAAAATTTGCTACCCTAAAATTTAGTTTTTTCGCGTTTCATGACTAAATTAGCCTAAAAATGCAAAAAAAAATTCCGTCAGACGTACGCCGTACGCCGGTGTGTACGCTCAGCACACATTAACTCCCAAACCCTTCAAGATAGAAAGTTCATTTTTGGGGGATTGTAGATAGTTGCGGATCTCAGGCAGATACCCATTTTGGGGGGTGTAAGGCTTCAGGGGGAGGCGGGGGGAGCGCTAAAGCCGAAAAATACGAATTCAAATATCTCAACCATGGTAACAGCTAGGAAGCAAAAACTCAACACACATATAGAGGGGTTTGTGGGACAACTTCTTAAAATAATTTAATTTTTTTATCCATTGGCGGGGCTAAAAACAAATTGTCGGCCGAATTGATTTTTCAAATTATTATATCTTCGAAATTACTTATCGTAAAAAATTCATATTTTGGGACCGTCAAGGTGGCATACAGTGCCATTGGAATCAGCTTAGAAAGTGGTTAATTATAGTAAGGGAAAGAGTCAGGAGGGGTGCAAAGAAAAACACTTAAAAATTAATATCTCAACTATCTCGTAAGCTATGTAATTGAAACTTAGAACTTATAATAAGCTATACTAGAAAAATACAAAAAAATATAACATCTTGAAATAATATTAGTGCGGGGAAATGCAGAGCATTTCAAAAATGGCGCACTTTTCAAAATTACGAATCCTGATATGTCAAAAAAAAGTACAGATATCAAATCATAAATTTTTCAGATTGTAGAACTACATAATGGTTAATTTTGGTAAAAATTTTAAGTTGGGAGGTGTAAGGGGAGGGAGGTGATAAGCAAAATTGTCGAAAATTTTGAGTGATTTTTTTAGGGCTCTGGTGAAAGATACAAAGTTTAAATTTTGCATGTGGATATCTCTATTTAATATACATACAAAAATAATAATAACTTGATCCATAATTGTTATAAACCGACCCCCCCGGTCTAACGTGCACAAGGTGTTTCATGTGCATTGAAAAAAAAAACACATAAACCGAAAATTTTGAGTGAAATTTTAAGGTAAAAACTTGAAAATTTGTAAAATGCATTTAAAAAAAAATCCCTCAATATATAAAATATTAACTGGTCAAAAACCTTTAAAACTTCTACCCCCTCCAATACAAAATTATTTTTTCGTGCATTTTTAAGAAATCAATTATTACCTAACTATTAACAGCTATCAATTTGCAATTCTGCATAATAACTTACAAAAATAATTGAAATGAAATTACGTTAAAAGTTTTGAAATCGTGCTAGCCCTTCTGCCCCCTCCCATACAAAAGTATTATTTCGACCAATTTCATTAAATCGACTAATAATCAACAAATCAAAAGCTACGAAATTTTGTACGAGCATCTTACAACAGAAAAGAAAGAAAATTGCATCACAAGTCTTACGATTCCTCTCCCTCCTCTACCCCCTCCCATACAAAATTATTTTTTCGAGCATTTTTAAGAAATAACTTGTCAACTAACTCTTAAAAGCTATCAATTTCAAATTTTGCAAAAAAACTTATAAAAATAATTCAAATGAAGTTGCTTAAAAAGTTTTGAAATCGCGCTTGCCCTTCTACCCCCTCCCATACAAAACTATGATTTCGACCAATTACTTTATTATTATAATAATAAAGTATTGTGATCGACACAAAAAAAAAAAAAAGTTTGCTACCCTGAAATTTTTTTTTTCGCGTTTCATGACTAAATTAGCCTAAAAATGCAAAAAAAAAAAATCCGTCTGTCTGTACGCCGTCCGCCGTACGCCGTACGCCGTACGCTGTACGCCGACGTGTACGCTCAGCGCACATTAACTCCCAAACCCTTCAAGATAGAAAGTTCATTTTTGGGGGGATTGTAGATAGTTGCGGATCTCAGGCGGATACCCATTTTCGGGGGTGTACGGGTTCAGGGGGAGGCGGGGGGAGCGCTTAAACCGAAAAATACGAATTCAAATATCTCAACCATGGTAACAGCTAGGAAGCTAAAACTCAACATACATATAGAGGGATTTGTGGGACAACTTTTAAAAATAATTTAATTTTTTTATCCATTGGGGTGCGAAAAGGGGGGGCTAAGAACCAATTGTCGGCCGAATTTTTTTTTCAAATGATTATATCTTCGAAATTACTTATCGTAAAAAAATCATATTTAGAGACCGTCAAGGTGGCATATAGTTCCATCGGAACCAGCTCAGAAAACGGCTAACTATTGTAAGGGAGAGGGTCAGGGGGGGTGCAAAGAAAAACACTTAAAAATTAATATCTCAACTATCTTTTAAGCTATGTAATTGAAACTTAAAACGTATATTAAGCTATACTAGGCAAATACAAAAAAAATATAACATGTCGAAATAATAGTAGTGGGGGGAAATGGGGAACATTTCAAAAATGGCGCACTTTTCAAAATTACAAATCCTTATATCTCAAAAAATAGTACAGATATTAAATCAAAAATATGTCAGATTGTAGAACTACATAATGGTTAATTTTGGTAAAAATTTTAAGCTGGGAGGTGTAAGGGGAGGGAGGTGATAAGCAAAAATGTCGAAAATTTTGAGTGATTTTTTTAGGGCTCTAGTGAAAGATAAAAAGTTAAAATTTTGCATGTGAATACCTATATTTAATGTACATAGAAAAATATTATTAACTTGATCCATATTTATTATAAACCGACTCCCCCGGTCTAACGTGTACAAGGTGTTTCAGGTGCATTGAAAAAAACACATAAACTGAAAATTTTTGAGTGATATTTTAAGGTAGAAACTTGAAAATTTGCGAAATGCATTTAAAAAAAATCCCTAAATATACGAAATATTAACTGGTCGAAAACCTTTAAAACTTCTACCCCCTCCCATACAAAATTATTTTTTCGACCATTTTCAAGAAATCAATTATCACCTAACCATTAAAAGCTATCAAATTCAAATTTTGCAAAACAACTTACAAAAATAATTAAAATGAAATTGCGTTCAAAGTTTTAAGATCGCGCTTGCCCTTCTACCCCCTCCCATACAAAAGTATGATTTCGACTAATTTCATTAAATCAACTAATAACCAACAAATTAAAAGCTATGAACTTGAAATTTCGTACGAGCATCTAACAACAAAAATGAAAGAAAATTGCTTCACAAGTTTGACGATTCCCCTACCTCCTCTACCCCCTCCCATACAAAATTATTTTTTCGAGCATTTTTAAGAAATCAGTTATCAGCTCACTCTTAAAAGCTATCAATTTCAAATTTGGCATAAAAACTTATAAAAATAATTCAAATGAAGTTGCTTTAAAAGTTTTGAAATCGCGCTTGCGCTTGCGCTTCTACCCCCTCCCATACAAAACTACGATTTCGACCAATTTTATTAAATCAACTAATAACCAACAAACTAAAAGCTACGAACTTGAAATTCTATACAAGCACCTTACAAGAGACGCGAAATAAAGCTGCGTATCAAATTTTACGATTCCCCTATATTCTCTACCCCCTCCCATACAAATGTTCGGTTTCATGAATGTAAAATACATCGAATTTTATGAAAATTCTATGCAACTTCGTCAATGAAACACATTCTATACAGAGAATATTGGACGTGATTCAAGTAATTAATTAAAAAGCTATTAACATCCACCCACCCTTACTATTACCCCTACTCCTCCCCTCACAAAAACCAAACTTACAGAAAGGAATGAAATATTGTTAACAGTCCTGCCCAAGAACTCCCTTTCACTTAGCTTTCCCTAACCACTCTAAACTGCATATTGACTTTCCACTCATCCGCAACTTGTCCCAAGAATAATAAAGTTTCGCCCGACTTGTTGGCAGTTTATTTCATTAAATCAACTAATAGCCAACAAACTAAAAGTTACGAACTTGAAATTTTATACAAGCATCTTACAAGAGAAGCAAAATAAAACTATTTATCAAATTTTACGATTCCTTTACCTTCTCTATCCCCTTCCATACAAATGTTCGGTCTCGTGAATGTAAAATACAACGAATTTTATGAAAATTCTATGCAGCTTCGTCCATGAAACACATTCTATACAGAGAATATTGGACGTGATTCAAGCAATTGATTAAAAAGCTATTAACATCCACCCACCCTTACTATTACCCTTGCTCCTCCCCTCATAAAACCCAAACTTGCAGAAACGAATGAAATATTGTTAAATTGACAACAGCCCTGCCCAAGAACTCCCTTTCACTTAGCCTTCTCTAACCACTCTAACCTGCATATTGACTTTCCACTCATCCGCAACTTGTCCCAAGAATAATAAAGTTTCGCCCGACTTGTTGGCAGTTTATTTACATTATTATTAACCTTAATTAATTCCATTGCTAAGCATGCTCTGCGACCCAATACCGCCAGACAGTCCATGTCCAATATTGTGAAGTTTTGTAAATAGTCCTTATTATTCCAAATACATTTTAATATGCACGTTCCAATTGCTGGTAGTTGCTGTCCGTTGAATGATTTTAGTTTATGTGTAGCAGCTTCTATTTTAGTTGGTTCTATTTTTAATAGTTTACTGTGTTAACGAGAAATCACATTAGATAGATGGATCTATCTAATGTGATTGACCTGTTTCAGCAGCGCTTTATATCATATGAAGATACTAAAAATTGGGTCGATTCGTGGATAGCCACAAAAGATGAAGAGTTCTTCCGACGTGGCATCCGAATGCTTCCAGAAAGATGGGAAAAAGTAGTGGCTAGTAAATAATAAAAGGTACTTTACCGTTCTTTCACGATACATTTCTAATTTTTGATAGAAAACGGCGAAAACTTATTTGTGCTCCTAATAGATAGTTGCGGATCTCAGGCGGACACCAATTTCCAGGGGAATAAGGGTTAAGGGAGAGGCAAGGGGAGCGCTAAAACCAAACTAAGAATTCAAATATCTCAGCCATGGCTCTAGCTAGGAAGTTGAAAATCAACATATGTATTGGAGGGTTTGTGGGACAAACTTGAAAAATAGTTTAGTTTTTTTTATTTATTGGGGTTCGAAAAGAGGGACTAAAAACAAATTGTCGGCCGAATTTTTTTTTATGATTATATCTTCGAAATTAGTTACCATACCATGGCATACAGATCCACTAGAATCAGCTAAGAGGGAGGCTAACTATTTGACAGAAGGAGGGTCAGAGGGAGGGAGTGCAAGGAAAACACTTAAGAATGAATATCTCGACTATCTCTTAACCTAAGTAATTGAAAATTGGACGACATATTGAGCTATGCTAGTAAAATACGAGAAATATATAACATTTGGACATAATAGTAGTGGAAGAAAATGAGGTGCATATCAAAAATTGTACACTTTCCGAAATTTCAAACCGTTATATCTCAAAACTTTTTTTTTTTTTGCGAAGGGCTAACAACCCTTCTACAATAAGAAAATGAAAAATGTTAAGGAACCTGAATGTTAGGAGGCCAAGGTCCGATTTGGGCTGTACTGCCATTATAGAGTAGAGTAGATATCTCAAAACTGAGTACAGATATCCAATTGAAAATTTGTCAGGAGGGAGGCAATAAGTTAAACTGTCGAATATTTTGAGTGATTTTTTCAGGGCTCTGGTGAAACATTTAAATTTTCCATGTCGATACATCTATTTAATATAAATAGAGAAAAAATAATAATTTGTTCCACAATTGTTATGCACCGAAGGGAGAGTCTAACGTGCACAAGCTGTTTCAAGTGCAATGAAAAAAACACAAAAACTAAAAAATTTTTGAATGAAATTTAAAGCTAGAGAATTTGAGAAATGCATTGAAAAAAAAATCCCTTAAAGTATGGAATATTAACTGGACGCGTAACTTCAAAACTTTTACCCCTCCCATTTATTATTACTTTTTCGATCATTTTTGAGAAATCAATTATCACCTAACTATTAATTTGCACATAAAATTTTAAAAATAGTGGAAGCAAAATTGCGTCAGATTGAGGTAACCATTCAAGCAGGCAGCGTGCTGGAATTATGCGTCGACCGGGATTTGAACTCACGACCCTTGCATTGTAAACCAAACACACCACCCACTAGGCTACACCCTAGCAGTGATTCTACCTTCTCCCATACAAAAGTATGATTTCGACCAATTTAAATAAATCATCTAATAACCAACAAATTAAAATCTAAGAAATTTAAATTTTGTACGAGCACCTTACAAAAAAAAACTAAATAAAACTGAATTACAAATTTTACGATTCCCTTACCTCCTGTACCCCCTCCCATACAAATGTTTGGTTTCGTAAATGTAAAATACACCGAATTTTATGAAAATTCTAAACAATTTCGTATATGAGAGTGACATTCTATACAGAGAATATTGGACGTGCTTGAAGTAATCAATTAAACAACTATAAACATCCACCTACTCTTACTAACTTCTCTCCCACCTCCTCTCATAAAAACTCAAATTTCCAAAAATAAACGAATGCAATATTGATTTTATGTACTGGAGCTGTTGATCGTATTCGTAATTAAGTGTTAAATTGACAACAGCCCTGCCCTAAAACCTTCTTTCATTTCTAAACTACACTTCTACACTAACCAGCTCTTATTTGAAAAATCGTACTCAGAGTGTAAAGTTGTGTTCTGAAATCAGTAGACCTATGTTACTGAAATGTGGAGTGCCACAAGGCACAGTTTTGGGGCCCATTCTGTTTAACTTATACCTGAATGACCTACTCGAAATTCTGGTAAAATACCGTAGCAGTCGTAGTGTTTCCTTCGCAGATGACACAGTAGTACTTGTAAAAGGTAATACATTCAATGATGTCAGTACTACGGCGGAGTCTATCATGAATGATATACATTCTTGACTATCACTCCATAGACTACCCTTAAATACTGATAAAACTAAATGCCTATGGTTTCCCGGAATTTGACCTGGAGGCACTGGAAATAAAAATATATCATTTCGTGGTAATATTATCCAGGAAGTAGTGAAGGTATGTTATCTCGGAGTTATCTTAGATAATAGGTTAAATTGGAAATCGCAAATCTCAAACCTTTGTAGCAAGATTAGGAAAACTGTATTTAAAATTATAATCCTATCACATATACTAGACCTGCATCTTATGAAAGTAACTTACTTCCAAAAAGATAACTAATACTATTGTAATATTAATCAGATTGATGCCGTGTGGCTCTCACACACAAGAATTCTTTCGTGAGAAGCCGACTTGTCTAAACACTAATTTGTAACTTTCTGTAACAGTATATTTAAGTCAATAAATGAAATGAAATGAACTAACCACTCTAACCTGCATATTGACTTTCCAGTCATCCTCAACTTCTCACAAAAATAATAAACTTGCACCCGACTTGTTGGCAGTTTATTTTTCATACTTTGCTAGTGCATATGTATCGAATTTCAATTTTTTCTATCTGAAGCCATAGTTGAGATATTCGAATTCGTAGTTTTCAGTTTGACTCCTCCTTCTTCTCTTCCCCCCCGCGTCATCCTTGCATCATCCAAAATAAAACTTCATATTTCTTAAAGTTTCACAGATACGGGTCGCAAAAATTTAAAGAGCGTACACGTACTTTGTACGACAGACTTATACTCGGTGCCATGAATACGGAAGCCGGATGACATAAGAACTCATAGCCTGGATATGAAACCATTCGATTGTTAATAATGTTTATATAATCTTGTGTTCCTTATTTCAAAAGCTAGTTTCATTTCTGTATCGATTTCATCCTCTTTTAATAAATATAGTATCTATCTGAACTTTGGTTTTAAGAGCTTCACTAAAGTATTGATTCGAAAACTAAAACATCCACAGCAGTGTTCGCACATCAAACGCTTTCGAATTTAATACCTTGAAAGTGCTGAACCGAAAACAATTTCGAACTGTTCTGTAGGTCACGAGAAGCAGCTTTTATTTAAATAAATAAATCAACAAAATCGAAAGAAACTTCTTAGCTGAATTCGTCAGGTAATAAATAAACTTTAGATTTTTAGGTTCAATTTTTGTGAAAATCCTGCCAAAGTTTAAAAATCACAAAATTTTGTTTTGTTAAATCTTTAAAAAAAAAATCAACTGAATGAATCTGTGTTGATTATCATATTTTGTGTAAAACTCATTTCACCGACCCATATTTATTGCTACACGCTTGTCCGTTCACAAAAGTTTAATCGAAAATTGCGAAGAAACGGAAAAAAATTAAGAAAGAAAGAAAAACAACTCCCGCATCTCCATGTCCATCTATCAAGATCAACTTGCGAGAAAATGTTTGATGTGATGTATTGGCAACATCACTAATTTTCCCCACTCCAATCCACTTTTATAATTCGCCGCTTCAAAATAATTTCGAGTTTGGGAGAGGGTGCGAATTCGAACTGGTAATCGAAAGCTGATAGAGGTTTCAATTTTCGTGAGTATTTCGTGAAGGCAGATGGCAAAAGAGGCTACGCAAACACGGATACCTGTCTTCTACTGGTTCGGGGACAGGTAGCTCACATGCTTCCCTATTAGCCTTCAGTAATCGGAAGTTTCACTTTTATTTTGGGAAAACTCGCGTCAACTTGAGTTTGTCGACTGAAAACCTTGTTATTTCGTTCGGAAGGCGCTTTTCCGCGAAAAATCTCGCTTTTTCTTTGATCATCATCATTACGAGCCAAACACTCGGCTGCCTTTGAATCGTTGTTTACATACAGCGGAGAAGTTCTCCTTCCGCCATAGTTTTTTCCTTCCGACATTTTTACTTTTGCTTTTGTCTCATCAAAGCAGTTTTCCTCCCAAGAAACTTGATGAAAAGTTTTTTTTCTCGTTACAAAAAACAGAAGGCACGTGTCAAGTCGCACGCTTTTATAGCAATAAGACAAAAAAAAGTCGGTGAAATTTTAGCCAATCTTACATCGAAATGTTAAGCAAGTTTTTCCAATGTAAATATTTAAGAAAAGAAAATTTTATTCCCCAATTACCGTGCGTGTAATGAAAATATACAAAATAAAAAGAAGTGAAGCGTTTTGAAAGGTGTTTCGAATTTTATAATCGGAACAAGCGATTGACGTCATATCTCCACGTAATTGACGCAATAAGTTCCCTGTAACCTATTTTATACGTTTTTTTTTTTTTTTTTGGAACGTACCGGCAAGCTATGGCAACTTCTAGGTTGTCGGAGCGGTTAAGTTTTAATTTCGTAATGAAAGTGGTCGGTTTTTGTGGCATCCGAGTGCGAGTACGAGTAAGAAGTCAGCCTTATCGATTAAAGTAGGCCCCAAGGTACATATCATATACCGCAAAACATAAAAACCAAATTGAAACGAGAAATTATTCAAGAAATTTGCCGAAGGGTCATGACTTTATAAGTGAATTTTCGTTGGACCGATACAAGTCCTTTCGTTTTATAGCAGAACAGGAGTACTCCTGCTGGCTGTGTAATTTACAAATAGAGTGATTGCAAATTTTCAGAACATACAGAAAAATAAAACATTTTCTTCTCCTAAGACAGTTTTGTTAATTCAAAGAGGAAAATGCTGACTTTTTTTTGTACTATAAGTGGTTGGTGAAATACTAATGCAATTTTTTTCACAGAGGTAGAAAGATAATCTTGAAAATTTAACTAAAATGTTCTCCACTATGCACAATTATTCGCAAACCCTTACAAGGTGGATATATAAAATGGAATGCCTGATAGGCTGTCTCATGTGGGAATACTTTTTGATTCGGAAATTGTGTCCAAGCTTAACATGGCTTCAAACTTTTACAAAAAAAATATCATAATTAGTATTCTCTATTGGTTGCTAATATTCAGTTAGCAATACATTAATTTTCAGTACAGTACAGTATTTCAGAAATTTTTATTTTTTCAATTTTTATTAGTTTTTGGTTCGTGTCTAAGCTAAGCACTTTAGCAACGGACAATTTAACGCGGAACAGACATAGTTGCTTTGGGTTTAAGTATGCCAAGCAAGGATAGCGAAACAATTCTTTCGAAAATTTGACCATTGTTTCGGACAATTTAATGTGGGAAAGAGTTAGTTGCAATATTTTTAAGTGTGCCAAAGATACCGAAACGATTTTTTTTCGAAAAATTTCGAACATTTCGCCAGTAAGGGAGGGAAACACCTTCATTCCCATTTTCTTACACGGCAATGCATGCTCATAGTCACTCCTTATTATATATCCTCCTTGAGCCTATATCAACATCCTGAAATTTCACTTCAGGTATGAGTTTTGAGAATAAAAACTCGTTGGTAACCGCTTGTAAGCCGCGTAGAATGGGACAGTATAACTCGCCCACAGTTATCCTGCTTGCCCTAAAATTGAAGAATACACACTGGCTAGAAGGTTGGCTTCTCACTTTTAAATTTTAAAATATTAATTGATACTAAAAAATGGACTCCGCTTCACGGAAGTACATAAATATCATGGATATGTTTTCGTATATAATATTTGGTTGAGCGATTCACACTTATGTACGTAATCATAGAAATTCTTGAAAATTTTCAAAATCTGGAAAGCATCGAACTAAATGCTGTATCGCGATGAAAGTGCATAATCTCGTCAATCAAATTCCTGTTAAGATCGCCTATAGAGGCATATGAGTGAAACAGCTCTCTTCCACAAGGCGCAATCCTAAGTACCTGCCTTTAGTTGTTGCTAGGGCTTGTTTATTCCTCTGCCTGTTGCTCAACTCCTCGCTTCCATGTGCCACATAGTCGACCAGCCCGACGTCTTTCTTGATGATTATAATCCAGAGTTAGTTTGGCGATGTTTCGCTCAGGTTTGCTCAGAGTGTGACCGATCCACTGCCACTTCCTCCTACGCGTACGTAGCGTAATGTAATCATCAATGGCGCGACAGCCCAAATCGGGCCTTGGCCTCCTGAAGTCGTCGCCTCCAATCGTCTCGATCCAAAACCGCGTCCTCCATCAACTAATTATACTCTAGATGAAATCAGAGGGTATATTGTGTTTGCCTTACCGTTTGTAACGTTAAGAAATAACGCTCGCACAGAGCCGCCAAGGGCACAGAAATGTTTGTTGTCGCTCAAAAACCTCGATTCCGAGTGACCGTCTGTCCATCTGTCTGTCTGTCCGTCTGTGCGTCTGTCTACAGCATAACTCTCAAAGCTTTGAGCTATAGTACTAAAAATTTTTGTGTGTCATTTTTAGCAAAAAAGTAACTTTAAGTTCGTGAATGGGCCACATCCCACCACTCCATCCACCACCTCCCATACAAATTTCATGAAATTTTGAAATATTAAGAAATTGGTTTTTCTTTGAAACTATTTAAGCTATCAACTTGAAATTTAGGTCAAAGTAATATGATATAGATGTCATTAAAATCACAGAATATTGACCCGATCCCTTTACTCCTTCTACCCCCTCCCATACAAATGGACAATTTTGAAAAATACATATTTTCGATTTTCATTGAAACTAGGAAAGCTGAAAAGACATAACTTTGTCAGATTCAATTCTACTATAATTGCAATTTATTTTAAAAATACTTATCAACTTCACCTCACTCCTTCTACCCCCTCCCATACAAATTTCACGAAATTTGGAAATTTAAATTAAATAATTTTTCTTCGAAACAGTTAAAGCTATCAACTTGATATTTTGCATAAAGTATACAAATTGAATTATTAATAATGCCAAAAAAATTTGTTTTGATCTGTACATCATATGATGATGACCCAATCATAATTCTGTTGTTTATACTCTAGATGAAATCTGAGAGTATTATAAGTTTGCCACAAAGTTTGTAACGCCAAGAAATAAGGCTCGGAGAAAAAAATGAATGATGCAGAAAATCATATAATCACTCAAAAATCTCAAAACCGGATGTCCGTCCGTCCGTCCGTCCGTCTGTCTGTCCGTCTGTCTGTCCGTCCGTGTCCTCTCTAGCTTGAGAACGCGTTGAGCTAGAAAGTTCAAATTTTGTATATGTCTTTTTTAACAAAAAAATAAGGTCAAGTTCGTGAACGAGCCAAATCGCTTCACCCCTTCTACCCCTCCCATACAAAATGACACAATTGCGCAATTTGACAATAAATGGATGTACTCGAAAAGTATAAAAGCTATTAATCTGAATTTTGGGATATATTACTTCCATAATAATTTCAATCTACAGTATAAAAATTATGCATGTCCTCCCCCTCTTTCTACCACCTCCCATACAAAATGCACTTTTTCATGAATTACTCTGAGCCAAATTACTCAGTGCTTATAAAATTTACCGGGCTGAAATTTTGCAGTAAAAATTTATTTAAAATTGTTAGTAAGGCCAAAAAAAATAGACGATTAGCTTCTCCCCTTCTACCCCCTCCCATACAAAATGACACAATTTCGCAATTTGACAATAAATGGATTTACTCGAAAAGTATAAAAGCTATTAGTCTGAATTTAGGGATATATTACTTTCATAATAAGTCCAATCTACAGTAGAAAAATTATTTGCCTTCTCCCTCTCCTTCCACCCCCTCCCATACAAACTACACTTTTTCATGAAATGCTCTAAGTCGATTTTCTCAGAATATATAATATTTATCGAGCTCACATTTTGTAATAAATACTTAATTAGTGTTATCACAAAGATCAGAAAAAATTAACTGATTAGCTTTACTGCTTCTACCCCCTCCCATACAATATGACACAGTTTCGCAACTTCGATTTTCTTGAAAAGTATGAAAGGCACTAGTCTGAAATTTAAGGGATGTCAATTTTATAATATTTTTAGTTATTTCTAAAAAAATCGTTAAAATCCTCCCACTCTTTCTACCACCTCCCATACAAACTGCACATTTTCACTAAATTTAACTCACTAATTTTCTCAGTTCCCATTAAATTTTTGGAGTAAGCATTTTGTATAAAACATTTATATAGCTACTTTAGCATGATGGGGAAAAAATTAGTTCAATGCTACCATCTCTTCTAACACTCCCTATACAAAATTTCTTGGGATCACAAAAAATTCTATTTCATCTAGAGTATCGTAAGATTGCGCTTTACGCGCAATCGTAGCCCTGTTATGTTTTTTAAGATGGCTTTGCTATCTTCATCAACCGAGTCTTCCCATCGCTTGCGCGGCTTGCCTACTGGTCGGTTACCACTCGCTTTCCCTTTCAGAGCACGTTTGGGGATTCTTCTGTCTTCCATTCGCTCTACATGGCCAGCCCACTGCAGTTTACGTAGCTTGATGAACGTTGAAGCTTCTGGCTCGTCGTAGAGTTGATACAACTCATGGTTGTATCTTATTCGCCATTCCGTTCCTTCCTTCACAGGTCCCAAAATTCTTCGGAGGACCTTTCTTTCAAATGCGTTAACTACTTTTTCGGAAGTTCGTGTTAATGTCCATGTCTCGCTGCCATAACAGAGCACAGGTCGTACAATAGTTTTATATATCCGCAGCTTATTGTTCCTGTGCACTTTCTTGGATTTCATTATTGGAAGTACCGAATAATACGTCATATTTGCTAATATTATCCGTCGTTTGATTTCGTCTGTTTCATTACCATCCTTTGTTAGATCAGCCCCAAGATATATGAAATTGTCCACACTCTCCAAACTATATTCCGCAATTGTTATGTTTTGTCTGAAAGGCGCTCTCCTACTTGTTTGCGCCATTACTTTTGTTTTGCTTTCATTAATGCGCAACCCGACTTCTTTTGCGGCGGAGTCAAGATTGGCAAATACCTCCTTAGCACTAGGGAAGGATCTTGCTACGATGTTAATGTCGTCAGCGTATTCTACTAATTGGGTGGACTTGAATAGAAGTGTCCCGTTGATGTCGACTGGGCCTTTTCGGACGATATACTTCAGTGCCAAGTTGAAAAGCATGAAGGCTAGACCATCTCCCTGCTTTAAACCACATTCCGTTCGAAAGCTGGTTGTGGAATCGGTTTGTATTCTCACTTGGGATTCAGTGTTCGTCATTGTGAGTCTTGTTAGTCGGACTAGTTTTGGAAGAATTCCAAAGTCAAGCATATTTGGTACAGTACGCTCCTGTCCATACTGTCGTATGCTTGTTTAAAATCTACGAAGATTTGGTGCACGTCTGTGTTACATTCCCAGCATTTCTCAAGCACCTGTTTCACCAAAAATATCTGGTTTGTTGTAGATCGTCCGGTTCTGAATCCGCCTTGGTATTCGCCAATTATTTGATTAGTATAGGGCTTAAGACGACGTTTAATTATTTGTGTCAGTATTTTATAGGACGTACACAACAATGATATTCCTCTGTAATTCTCACAGCAGAGTTTGTCTCCTTTTTTGTAAATTGGATATATAATACTTTTTCGTCAATCGTCGCGTATGATTTCCTCTGTCCAAATTTTGCATATCATGTTGTGCAGTATTTCAGCGACACAATTTCCACCGTTTTTCAGAAGTTCAACCGGTACTTCGTCAATTCCCGGCGCTTTGTTTAGTTTTTGGTCACATAGGGCTGCTTTGATTTCAGCAAGCGTGGGTAATGTCGATGATGGTTCATCTTCGTCAGTTGAGGCTTCAATTGAAATGTTGTCTGTTGTAATCGCTGCTAATGGGGTGGAATTCAAAAGATGTTCAAAGTATGAAGCCCATCTCCTTTTGATTTCTTCTGTGTCGCTGATGATATTGACCTCTGCGTCTTTGCAGAGACTGGTTTTTGGCTTATATCCCTCTTTTAAGTCTTTTACTATTGCGTATGCGTCCCGCGTTTTATTTTTTCTCATGACGTCGTCCATTTTTTGTATTTTGTCATAATGGTACTTCCTTTGTTTTCGTCCTCAGGTCTTTTTCGCATATCGCTAAAGCTCGTCATATCTTTCTTTTTTGGCTCGTGTTGGTCGTTCAGTAAAAATTTTGTAAGCCTCGTTCTTTCTATCTATTGCATCGCGTAATGTGGAAGTCTAATTTTCACACATTCTTCGAAGTAAATCGGGCTGTATTTCGGCATTAATGCGTCGACCTCAATAGTTCCTGGTTTATCGGCATTGACATGGAACTTTACATATCCCCAGTTCAATGTCTACGCCGATAAACCAGAAACTATTGAGCTCGACGGAACTTTACTTATCCCCATTTCATAGCATGAACAATGTAAATGTTTGTATGTTGGTAATAGCTCCACTTTCATAAATAGCGTAAGAAGCGAGGTGATCGACCTAACATTTAGAACTAACTCTAAATTACTACTAGTCCGCAACTGAAGAGTTTCGAAAGAACCATCCTTGTCTTACCACATGTGGATAAGATTTGAAATAGTTGAATCAGCAAAAAATCGCCGGTTTTACAGGAATCCAGCAAGAACGGATTGAGTTAAATATCAGGAACTAATAGACCGAAAACTATCGGCAATAGTTAATCACCCAATAAAAACACCAGATTCCTTAGATAAAAGAGTGGCTATGTTAACAAATATACTAACAAACTCATACAAGAGTTCCTGCCCTCAGAAGTCCGCCAAAGATAGTAAGAACGCTGTCTGGTGGAATAACGATCTTGATATTCTGAAAAAACGAGCAAGGAAACTCTTTAACAAAGCTAATTCCAGCAAACGTGACACAGACTGAGACAAATACCAAGCATCACTTACACTGTATAAAAAATAGCTAAGAGCCGTCAAACGAAATTCATTGAAGAGATTCTGCGAAGAAATCAATAACAATACTGCTAGAATAAAGAGGACCATATCCAAAGACCCATACATACCTGGATTATTGGATAAAGGCGATGGTTCCTGAACGGGTCTAGCGGCAAGCCACTTGAACTTTTAATGCAAACGCATTTCCCTGGCTGCTTTGAGCCCCCACCACAAAGGTCATGTGTCAATAGTATTCTAGCCAACTCAGAGCTAGTAGATACAGTCGTGATGCCAAAAAATATAAGAATTGCGTTCAGTTCCTTCAAACCTTACAAATCACCAGGGCTGGACGAAGTCTATCCCGCAATGATCCAGAACGCGGATGAAACAATAATTCAGTACCTGGTAGACATATATATATAAGGCATTCATCAGTCTTTGCCACATACCGAAGCTATGGCAAGAGATTAAGGTGGCTTTCATACCAGACTCCCACAACATCCCGAAGGCTTTTCGATCCATCAACCTGACTTCGTTCCTTCTTAAAGGCCTGGAAAGGCTGGTGGACTACGCGCAGATCTGAACCTCTCAGTAAAATGCACCCACTAACACGTCTATCTGGTAGGTCCACTGACACCTTGCATGTGACGGTAGCCGCCGTAGAGAAAGTTTTCCATCATAAAGAGGTTGCACTCGGTGCCTTTCTAGACGTGGAAGGCGCTTTTAACCACATCAACATTGATGCAATACTCGAGGCCTCGCGCAGCAATAGTGTGGAAACTCTCCCGACTGCATGGATAGCTAAGCTTCTTCGCTCACGAAAAATCGTAGCACGGTTGGGTGGCGAGACAAAAAAAGGCTTTGTCCACAAAGAAATGCCTCAGGGCGGCATAATATCGCCCCTCCTGTAGATCCTAACAGTGAATGAACCCCTTTCCATTTTAAATCAGAATGGCTACCCCACAGTATGATATGCAGACGATCTTGTCATCATGCTAACTGGTAAGTTGAACAAGTTCTAGGGGACCTTATGCATTCCGCTTTTTAACAGCTGTGCACTAGAAAAAGGACTTACCATTAACCCTTAAAAAACAGATCTGGTCCTCTTATCTAGAAGAAGAGGATCATATGTTTTCAATTAACCAAACATTCAGGTTATCACTATGGTCCTCTCGAACCAAGTTAAATATTAAGGTCTTCTTCTTGATAGTAGCAAAATAGGTTACCGTAGCCTTCTTCGTTTGCAAAAAGAAATGCGGTTTGAGATGGGGCTTTAGGCCGCACCTCATCCACTGGATGTATATCAGTATTGTCAAACCAATTATTTACAATGGAAACCATTAGGTTAAAAACCACTAATTCGTGGTCAGTGCCACTAACTGGTCATGGCAAAATTTTAAACGTCATTAGAGACGCAAACTCCCTTTTAGACTGCGATTATGATTGCATGAACCAACCGCAGGTTGAGAAACGAAAGTTTCACATTAAGTTACCTGAACGAAACAAATGGGCCACAAACACGATACTCATCTCTATACGAACGGATCTAAAACTAACCAAGGGACAGATGCACGACCTCGACATCCACACTTCGTTTCATCTTCCAGAACACGCGACAGCGGAAGTATTAACTATTAACGAGTGTAGAAAAAATTATTTTAGATATGCAGAACAGTCTCGAAAATTGTTACATTTTCTCGGACAGTCGCTATAGCGTCCAAAGTATTGTTGGCTTAACCACAGGTCATTGCTTGCTAAAGCTGCACGCAGTTAGGATGCGTGTCGTGCAGAGGTTGCGAGGAAGACGCAGAATCTATCGAACATTATCTTTGTCACTGTCCGCAAATCTCCAAGAGCCGTCTCCTTCGTTCAAGCTCTAGACTCTTCTCAGAACTAGATGACCCCAGAGGCGTCCAACACTCGAGCTTGCTACGGTTCGCAAACCGAACCAAGTGGTTAGACCAGGAGGAGTGACTTTCGTTTTAAAATTATTAGGAGGAGTACAATGGGCCCAACTAGATGGCCCCAGTGCATTGTGGTTCTATGAACCACCCTCCTACAACCTAAACCTGAACCTTACATATCCCCAGAGAAAAAAATCTAATGACGTCAAATCGCACGGTGAAAGTGGCCAGTTAGCAGGCCCATTTCGTAAAATTAATCGATCATCACATGTTTCTTTCAGTACATTAATTGTATCACACGCTGTGTGGCATGTCCCGCCGTCCTGTTAAAACCACGTGTCTGCGATATTCAATCAAATTCCTGTTAAGACCCCCTATAAGGGTATAGGACAGAAACAACTCTCTTCCACAAGGCGCGATCCTGAGCATCGGCTTTAAGCTGTTGCCTGGACTTATTTATTCATCTGCGATATTAATGCCTTCCAATTGGGGCACGAAAAAGAGTTATTAGTCATGTCTCTGCACCGCTCACCATTGACTGTAACGTTTTGGGCATCATTTTTGAAGACATATGGACAATTGATCCCACCGCCCCACAAAGAGCCCCAAACGGTGACTTTTTCTGGATAAAATGGTGTTTCAAAAATGGCATGTGAATTATCATCACTTCAAGTGCGGCAATTCTGCTTATTGACATAGACATTTAGCCAAAAGTGTGCTTCATCACTGAATAAAATTTTGAAATGAAATTGTGGACTTCCAGATTACGCCATATACGCGCCAGCCGCAGTAGCCACATTCAAGAAATCATATTCAAACATTAATGCTATAAAATTATCTTTCAAACAAAGCCAATTCCATGGATATTAAAAACATTTTTCTGTATTTTATTTCAATTTAAAGTTCTCCGCCTCTAAAATAACACCCTTCATCTGACCCGTCAGTGAAAGATGAAAGAAAACCAAGCAATCGATTAATAATGCAGTAATTTATATCTTATACTAGCAAACGCCTAATAATAAACGCATAAAAGCAATTTTACTTTATTATTTTAATAATAAAGTATTTGACAATGTTGTTAGTAATTACATTATGTGGGATACATAATTTGCTTTCTTTAATGGCTCTTCGAACACAATGTTCTGTATTTTGTTGGAATCAGAACCATAAATTATTAAGAATGATACCATGATACCCACATTTGAGTGGGAGAGGCTCGTGATCAAATAAATCCCGTGATTTGAGATCATATAAGTATGGAAGAGCGTTAAGGACATGTGAATAGTTGTAGCTTGTGTTAATTAAAAAAAAGCCCAAATAAAATAACATTAAGGCTACCGACACACGATGCGAGTTAATATATATTATCTCGCTCTTCGATATTACTAGTGTCATTATCCTATACATAATTCGGCCTACTTATATCAAAATAGGAAGTTAATATATATTAACTCGCATCGTGTGTCGGTAGCCTAAGTGCGTAGAGCCCAATCATACGATACTATAGATGAAATCGAAATTTTTGTGAGGTTATGAAATTTTGTATGGGGAGTGGTAGAAGGGGTGACAGCACTGAACTAATTTGTTTCACATCATGCTAAAGTAACTATACAAATGATTTGTACCAAATTTAAGCTTGAAAAGTTGAATAGGTACTGAGAAACTTAGTGCATTGAATTTAATGAAATTGTGCAATTTGTATGGGAGGTAGTGGAAGGAGTGGGTGGTTTTTGGTGATTCTTTGAGAAACAACTATAGTTATCATGCAATGGATATATTTTAAATATCAGATCTGTATCATTCACGCTTTTCAATAAAATCGAATTTTTGTAAAAACGTGGAATTGTGTCACATTGTATGGGAGGGGGTAGAAAGAGTGAAGCTACTCGGTTAATTTTTTCTCGATATTAATTATAATGATAATTAAGGATTGATTACAAAATTTGAGCTCGATGAAAGTTATATGTACTAAGAAAATTAGTTTAGAATATTTCATGAAAAGGTACAGTTTGTATGGGAGGTGGTGGAAGGAGTGCGGGTTTTAAGTGACTTTTTGAGAAACAACGGTAATTATTATTAAATTGATATATTTTAAATTTCAGATCAGTAACATTTACACTTTTCAAGAAAATCGAATTTAAGTGAAGTCGTGGAATTGTGTCACATTGTATGGGTGGGGGTAGAAGGAGTGAAGCTAATTGGTTAATTTTTTCCCGATATTAATAACAATGGGAATTAAGTATTTAGTACAACATTTAAGCTCGATGAAAGTCACACGTACTGAGAAAATTTGTGTACAGCATTTCATAAAAATGTGTAGTTTGTATGGGAGGTGGTGGAAGGAGTAGGGGTATTCAAATAATTTGTATACCATAGATCACATTTATGATAAAAATAATATGGTTTTGAAGAAAATTTTATTATTATATATTTTTGAAAATGAGTCATTTTGTATGGGAGGGGGTGGAAGCCGTGGGGGTATTGAAATAAGACCACACGCAGATTACATCTCTGTGCATATCTAATAAATTGTGAAAGTTTCATTATAATCGCTCTAGCCATTTTTGGGTGAAAACCGGAAAGACAGACAGACAGAGAAAATTTTTAAAAACGTGTGTTTCTGCTTAGTTATTGCTAAAACAAAGCAAAAAACTTATTTATAGCCATTTATAAACAAATAACAGACAGACACAACAATTATATTTAGATGTATAGATTACGGGATTCTCGTTTTAGCATAGTTATTCATTCTTATCCAGCTCCGTCTTATGCCGAATTACGTCCTCATACCAATAAACTGAAAATGATAGGAGAGGAGTGGAATACCTATTGGATCAATTACTGTACTTCCATAAGACTTTAACCAACCAAAATGAAATTTCTGCTAAAGCCTTCCGAATAAAAGTAGTTAGTTTTTTTTCGAAATTTGATTAATAGGCACGATTTACACGAAAATGTAAGAGGGAGGAATACCTCTGATTGTAAAATCACTATAACTTCGCAACGCCTTAGCTTCAGAAAACATTATTGCCTTTTGATATTCAATCCGTTAAGTACTAAGGATTCGAATGACGTATGACATTACCCTTCTGTCATTGGCGTCTTTAACATCAGAACCAGAAACGATTAAAGCTTGACATTAATATGATCCTCGATAAAATATGAAATTCCTAATCATTTTTTATGTTTGACCTGGAAAGATGTGATGACAATATTGAAAAATTTCTTATTGAAAATCGATCGATTGATTGATTGACTGACACTGATTGAATAATGTCAATGAAATTGATTGAACTATCTATCTCCGTCTTTAATAATAAATTGACATTGAACGGACTTGCATTATAAGAGCTCCGTATGCCATATTACTTACATACATATGTACGTTCCGTGATTAATTATTCTAAAAATCAATAAATATTAAAATTGAAAATAACGCAGTCATGAATCAAGACGCAATTTATTGGAGCAGGAGTAGAGTTATACATAATTATAAGGAAGATTTCATGACCTTTTTGTGAAAATCTCTTTATAAATTTCAACGCAATAACGACGGATGATACAAATGCTAGCTTATAATGTATTCACAATGAACATGTCAGCAAGGGCATGGATTCGGAATCAGATATTGAAAGTGTCGATAGATTGGATGAAAAATTTGTCCATACTGGTATTCACGAGCACACTCGAGCAGACAAATCTGGGAAACAAGTGAAATAAATTTCTAGCATCAGAATAATGCGTATTTTTTAGAGACAGAGAACTTTAAATTAAAATAAAACAGAGAAAAATGTTTTTGATATCCATGAAATTGGCTTTATTTGAAAGATAATTTTATTTCATTAATGCTTAAATATGAATTCGGGATTGCGGCCGCCACAGCTGGCGCGTACATGGCGTAATCTAGAAGTCCACAATTCCATTTGAAAATTTTGTTCAGTGATGAAGCACACTTTTGGCTGAATGGATATGTCAATAATCAGAATTGTCGCATTCAGAGCAATAATAATCTACAAGCTATTATCGAAACATCATTAGATCCAGAAAAAGTCACCGTTTGGTGCGCTTTATGGGCCGATGGAAATAACGATCCATATGTCTTCAAAAAAGATGATGATCAGAACGTTACAGTCAACGGTGAGCGGTACAGAGACATGACTACTAACTTTTTCGTACCTCAATTGGAAGGCATTAATATCGCAGACATGTGGTTTTAACAGGACGGCGCCACATGCCACACAGCGCGTGATATAATTAATTTACTGAAAGAAGCATTTAATGATCGATTAATTTCACGAAATGAACCTATTAACTGGTCACTTCGTTTGTGCGGTTTGACGCCATTCGATTTTTCCTCTGGGGATATATGTTAAGTCTCATGTCTTAAAGTATAATAGATTCACACCTCAATAGTATATCGGCTATTTGGACAAAGTAATCAATCTCAATGCATTTTGAGCTTAGATGAAAATTATGGATACACTCATATATGTATGTATATATGAACACAAATAAAAAAGAAACATTTTCCCTTGAGAAAAAACTCTTTTATTTAGCATTGTTGCTGTCACTTCTCATAATTTATGCAATAAATAAAAATAAAAAGTGAAATTTAAGCTAAATTTAGCATTAAATTAATGATTCGTTGCAAACATAGTGTTTGTGTTGCAATTGTGTTGTTTTTGTACCTTTAAACGAGTGAAAAAATGAAGTGTGCAGTTTTGAACCGCAGTATTGCGGAGTTTAAGGAAAAGGGAACAATTTCCTTTTACCCGTAAGTACTAAAACGCTACACAGTAAAAAATAATCTAGTTAAATTTAACTAGAATGCTATCTAGTTCAGAATAAAAACTATAATTCCAATTGTTTTCGTTCAATAAACTGATATTGTAGTAACAATAACTAGTAATTTCTAGTAAAATTAAAAACTAAATTAGAATGCAATATTTTTCAACTGGAAATTCATTCAATTTTCAGTTTTATTGAGTTTCTGATTTCATTAATTAGAAAAGCAATCGATTGATAGCATATAAAAACATAGCTAGATTTGCAGTTGAGTTTATTAAATATCTAGTCCAAACCACCTGATTTCCGTTTAAATTTCACAAGACTTCCAGTCATTTTCAACTGTTTTTCATTAGAAATGAGCAAAAAGAAATTTTCAGATATATAATACTTCACATATTCTTTGGTCGTTTTAGCCAGTCGGCGCAAAATCTCCGTATAGACCGCAGCTGCTTTATTAAAAGGTGAAAGTGTTTTGTAATTTAATTGTTTTTCTTTTTTTGTGAAATTTCGTTTTGAAATGAATTTTTGCGTTATATCTGTGGCGGATTTCTTAGCAACTTAAGGTTAATTTCATTAAATGTCATATTCTGCAGCATATAATCAATCAACTATCATTACAACTATTACACTTTTTTATTTGCCAGCTTGATGATGATGTCGAGAACGCGATTTTGAAAGTAAAGGAGCAACAACCTAATATTTTATGTAGAGCAGAATTGCCCTTATCTGATACCGATTTAATGCGTTTTATAAGATAAATTATGTTTTTATATTAAAACAATACAATTTGTCATAGATTTTAACATGCTTAATTTTTGTGTTTAAATGAATAAATTTGTTTTTCTTACTAAAATTTTTTTCTGATTTGCTTAAAATTTCCCTACAACTTTGACCTTTTCCAGATTACTATAGAAAAAATTCTCTAGTAGAAGACATGTGAAAAAAATTAAAAAGATTAAAGTAAGTTCAATTCACTGTAAAAGCAGAACTCCCCGAGTCTTAATTTGAATAATTGAACTCCATTTTAATTTAAATGACTTACTAGTTTTCAAAATAAGCAGACAGTTAGTTTGGATAATTATAATTCAATTAGGTTAACTGAAAAATTATTAAAATTTAAAACTCAGGCATACTTACAAATACGTAAAATCAGTTAAATTAACTGAAAACCCGGGAAATTAAATGTACTCGATTTTCAGTGCATAATAAAATTAAACTAACTAGAAATTCAATAAATTTTAAAACCAGAGTGATCTAGTTACGACTACGAGAAATCAGTATAATAAACTGAAAATTCAGTGAAACGAATATACTAGATTTTCAGTTGAACAAATCTAACTAGATTTTTAACTAGAGGGGCTAGGAGTTCCACTCTAGTTAAATTTTAATGATATCCAGACGCGGCATCAGGTTTTTATGCTAATATGCGGGTTGTGTATTTATCCGATGCCCGCTTATATGCATAATATTGTGTGCTTATCCGGGGCCCGTTTAAAATCACAAAAATGTGCTCTTATCCGAATTTCAGAAGAAATTTCAAAGAAATCATAAATAAAACATTTAAAAACGCTTATTGCAAGTAAAGCATTCTGTAAAACTTATTTGTTTGTGTTTTTGGTAGTTATGTCTATAAGATGTTCCTCCAAAGTTTCCATAATTTTCAAGTCCGAAATCAATAACTGTACTATACAATAACATACTATATCATTTATTTCACCGCTTCCGTATTTGATAAATTCAGCTTTCTTAAAACGTTTGCGGGCTTATTAACCACCATGACCATTTAATATCTGTGTTAGCAGTGCAAAGGGTGTCAAGTCCGTAATTGCTAGTTTTGATTAAGATGAACATAACACCTTTTTCACTACAGTCACCTGGATTTTGAAAACATAGCTCTAGAGCCACACGTAAATTACTCTTTCTAGAATAGAGGAAGGACTTGGCCCTCTGCACCCACATGAAGAGGAAAACATTCTTTAATTGAGAGCGAACATAACCCATTTTTCACAAACTTGAACTTGATACCATTTGCACTGCAAACACAGATATATTTTAATGCTTTAAACATATTAATTGACTTATTAAACGGTGTAAAAGTGAAACGGTTCCACTTCACGAAGGTCTATATACTCCGTAGATGGATTCTGTTTGCCCTCTATCATTCAGTCCCCCATAACATTTGCAAATATTTGTCAGTAGCAGCCAGTAGAACTGAATAATATACCAGCTTCACCACTCGTTACGGTCGTTCTCGCTCCCCTTCCCCTACCTTCCCAATCCCATTCTTTCCCTCCATGGCTGTGTTTGTGCATCGCACATAAAGGCCGAAATTGTCTATAATATATGTCGTTACATATAATATACAAATTACTTGAATCTGTATACCGCACTTTTTCAAGAAACACTATAAACCAATTTACGTATAAAATTTATCGAGCTGAAATTTTGAACAAAGTATTTATTTAGATTTATTAGTAAGGCCAAACAAAATTAGATGATTAGCTTCACTCCTTCTACCTCCTCCCATACAATATCACACAATATCACAACTTTTGAAAAAGTCGATTTTCCTGAAAAGTTTGAATGCTACAGATCTGCGATTGAAAACATTTCGAATGCATGATGCTTACATTTATTTCTGAAAAGCTCACTAAGACCTCTCCAGTCCTTCTACCACCTCCCATACAAACTGCACAATGTACCTAAATCCAATACACTAATTTTCTCAGTACCTATAATTTTTTAAGCTTAAATTTTCAATAAAAATTCTGATAGCAACTCTAGCATGATGTGTAAAAATTAGTTCAATGCCGTTACCGATTCTACGACTCTCCATAAAAAATTTCTTAAAATCTTCATCTAGATTATCGCATGATTGGGCCTTACGCCCAATCGTAGTCCTGTAATGTTTTGGTTTTGATTTTAATTCTTTATATATATTGTTGCGAGCTAGGGGATCGCCGATTTCAAAGGAAAACACAATTCGTTTAAAAATAATGAATAATTTATTTATTGCACTTTATACACAATTTCCCGATCACTTCACTAAATTCGCTCTAAAAACTTAATTCGTACAACCCAGGAACACTGCCAATCTATCACTTTCGCTTACTTACACCGATAGGTGTTTTCCATGAAACTGTCACTGAGTTACTGGATTCCTTGTCGTGAGCTCTGGCTATTTATAATGGATTTATCCGAGTCTCGAACCTTCTCTGGTGTATGTTTTTCTGCTGAGTCTGGACTATTCTGGAAGTTACTAGATGGCGTCGGGTGTCATTGTTTGTGTCTTTGAGAAGTTACTAGAAGCCTTCTACATGTTGGAAGAATATTCTAAATAGTTCTGGCAGATTTGAGAGAGATCATTGCCAGATCTATAACATTACCCTCTCCTTAGTCCCTGTTCGTCCCGAACAGAGTCGTTCATTTCCGCAATGGCACCGTGGTTAGTCGGTCGAGATGTACCACTTTCATTTTTGTACGAGGTTTTCGCTGATTCCATCCATCCTCTGGTTCGATCGTTAACCTCTGAATGGTTTTTCCGGCTTCTTTTTCCTTCTCACGTTCGCGTTCTTTCTCCGTTTCCTTTTCGCGCTCATTCTCCTCCTTAGCGGCACGTTTACTTCTCTTTTCTCGTTCCGCATTCTTCCTTTCGCGATCTTCTCGATCATATCGCTTCCCATGTTTGGTCTTGTCACGATTATTCGCATGAAGTACTTGACCGTCACGACTTCTACCCGTTCGTTCGCGATCCTTATTCGATTGTCCATCTTTGCTTCCATGATCTTTCCCGATGTATTGTTCTTGTTGCAATCGAGCTTGCCGACTCGGGGTTTTCGATCGACTCCGGCGTCTTTTATCAAAACCGTGTGTAAGATTTGAACTCTGACGACTAGTTCTTGACCACGAACTACCTGCCCGATTTCCATCTTCGCATTGGTTAGCAGCGCAGCCGGAACAATAGTTGGTCGCTTTTCGGCAGTCGAGTCTCAAGTGTCCTGCCTGTCCACAATTCCAGCATCGGGGGGCACCAAATCTTTCGCTCCGTTTGGTGTACTCTGCTTTCTGACACATACACTCTTTTGCTCTTTCTCGGCCTCGATAATTACTCCGTGAGCTTTGCTTGGCAGCTTCGAACGTCAGCCCATATACCAAGGCTTCGCCTATCGTTTTCTTACCTGCCAATTTCAACGCCTGTTGCAGCTGTCTGTCCAGTACAGCATTGTTGAATGCGAAAACAGCCGTATCGTTGCGTTGCTCTGTTTGCGCATTGGGCAGCGATAATAATGTGAGTCGTTCAATATCGCGTGCCAGCTCCTGAAGTGTTTCACCATTCTTTTGAGTTCGGTTGTACAGCTCTATTTTGTAGATCTCTTTCATGCGGTCACTGCCGTAATGAAGATCCAATGTTTGGACTAACGTTGAAAAATCTTGTTGTTGCTCCTGCGGAATCGTTTGAAGAACCTCCGCTGGTGGACCTCTTAACGCCAATATAAGAGCCGTTCCTCGTTCGAGATCATTCCAATGGTTGTTTCTGGCGGCAGCCTCAAATTGGATCTTATAAATAGCCCACGGTGTCTGTCCATCGAAGATTGGAGCTTTGAAACCCTTATGCGTAACGTGCTCTGCTTTCATGACTCCGACTGCTTTCACGTTATCCAAGTCCCTTTTTAGGCGTTCGACTTCTTGTACAATCCCGGATATCTTTTCCGTAATTTGCTCTTCGAAGATTCGAAGTTTCTTCTCAACGTTTTCTTCTATGGCCTTACCCATGGTGTCTATTTTATTATTTTGCAGCTCCAATTTTTGGTTAAGGTCCTTTGAGGTCTGATCTAATTTCTGATTAATGTCCGCTGATTGTTGTTTAATGTCCACCGATTGTTGTTCAAATTTCTGATGCATGTCCGCTGATTGTTGCTCTAATTTCTGATTCATGAACGCAGATTGTTGCTCCAATTTCTGATTTATGTCCGCAGATTGTTGCTCCAATTTCTGATTTATGTCCGTTGTCACAGCTGATTGTTGATCTAATTTGTTCATCATTTGTTGCATTAGTTGTGTCAGAGCATCCAATGTACCAGAGCACTCCTCTTCACGATTTTCTTCGCTTTGGAACTCAAAACTATCTGCATCCTCGCCCTCAGCCTGGAGTGTCTCGATCATACGGCTGACAAGCTCAGACTTGCTCCCTGTCGTAGATAACTTGCGTCTACTGAGCTCTTCCTTCAGCTCCGTTACTTTTAAGTCTTTTAAATAACGCGGCATTTTCACTACCGATTATTTCCAGTTTTTCCGCGATTCGAATTCACTTAAATTTACGTCACTGCTCACTAAATCACTCGAGATTATTCGATTTCACAAAATTCTCACTGTCCGTTCGAGAATTTTAGTTCCGCGATTTTACTTCGCTAATTAAAGTCACTGTTCACTAGAGCACTCGAGAATATTCGGTTTCACCAAATTCTCACTGTCCGTTCGAGAATTTTAGTTTCACTTTTCCGCTCTCACAAAATTATCCGTTCCGAGAATTTTTAATTTCACTCGCGATTTTTAACCCGAATTTATCCTTGAAATCCCACTCTTCTGACACCAATTGTTGCGAGCTAGGGGTTCGCCAGATTCCAAAGAAAACTCAATTCGTTTTAAAAACAATGAATAATTTATTTATTGCACTTTATACACAATTTCCCGATCACTTCACTAAATTCGCTCTAAAAACTTAATTCGTACAACCCAGGAACACTGCCAATCTATCACTTTCGCTTACTTACACCGATAGGTGTTTTCCATGAAACTGTCACTGAGTGAATCCATTCCTTGTCGTGAGCTCTGGCTATTTATAATGGATTTATCCGAGTCTCGAACCTTCTCTGGTGTATGTTTTTCTGCTGAGTCTGGACTATTCTGGAAGTTACTAGATGGCGTCGGGTGTCATTGTTTGTGTCTTTGAGAAGTTACTAGAAGCCCTCTACATGTTGGAAGAATATTCTAAATAGTTCTGGCAGATTTGAGAGAGATCATTGCCAGATCTATAACAATATTTATTTGGTAGTCCATGCAAAATCAGATAAAGTGTTTGTAAATGTTGTATTTGACGAAATATGGTATATGTTCGCCAACAATTTGAATGGGACAATAAAACTTCATGGGGGTATGTAGATATTGGTGACAGCGCCAGTAGTAACGTTCAAGCTGGTCAAATATAAGTCTTCATGGCAGTATGTTGAAACCAAAGTTGGAAAATTCCTATGGGCTATTTTCCAATTGCGAGCTTGAATGCCTCTCAAAAACAAAACATGATAACGCATTACATAATAAATCCCATTGAAACTGGCGCAAATATTATTGGAATAACTTTTGATGGAGCTAGGGTGTAGCCTAGTAGGTAGCGTGTTGGTCTTGTAATGCAGAGACCGAAACGTCACGAATAATAAAGCGTAACAGTGTAGAATCCGGAAATCTTTTCTTTCATTTCGAAATGCACTGTGAAAACATTCACCAAGCTTTGACTCCTTTATTCATAAGTTCCTATTCGATTAATATTGTATGCAGGTGTTTGGCTTCATATGAGCAATCCATAATTTATATTAGATATTATGTATGCGTTATATATAATTTTTTTCATTTTCACGTGAAGGTATCGATATCGTCGTAAGATGCCAATAATTGGAGCAATTTTTTTTCTTATTGCAGGTATATGGTCCATGTTAGCTTTTCTTCAATAATTATTTATTTATTTATTTATTTATTTACTTTAGCCTACCGAACAGAGTCCTTACAGGCCTGATGATAAATTTGTATACATTATATATTATATATATTAAGAAAATTAAAAATTAAAAACGAAACTTAAAACTAATTAAAATAAAATAATATTAAAAAGAAGAAAATTAAAAATTAAAAACGAAACTTAAAACTAATTAAACATAAGGATAATAAAAACATAAATCAACAATAAGATCGCTAACGATTGAAAGCTTCTAATACCATTTCTCTAAAGCAGTCCCTCGTACAGCTAATATCAATAACATTGGCAACCGAATTAAAATTAGATATGCTACGAGTTAAGGGTTCATTTGATCCATAAACTGTTTTATGTGCAGGATGTTTTAAAAAATCACGAGTTCGCAAAGGTCTTTCAGGAACGTAAATGGATATTTTAGAAAGCAGCTCAGGAGAGCTAATTCTATTACAAAGAATATCACGCAGAAATATTATCGAATGTTGTTTTCTTCTAAGATCAAGAAAACGTAAGTCGATTAATTTACAACGGTTTTCATAACAAGGCAAATCATTTGCCCAGTCCAGCCTCCTCAAAGCAAAACGAGTGAATCTTCTCTGAACACTCTCAATTCGTCTACTGTGAATGTCAAATGATGAATCCCAGACAACGGAACAGTATTCTAAAAGAGGTCTTACCAAAGAGCAGAACAGAGCTTTCAAAGTATAAGGATCCTGAAAATCAACTGAATTTCTCTTAACAAAACCCAAGCGAGAATTAGCTCGTGCAACCATACGGTCAATATGCGAAACGAAACTTAGCTTATGATCCAGCAATACACCTAGGTCATCGACTTCATGTGAACGAGATAGAACTGAATTATCCATATAATAGATATTCAAAATTGGTGAACGACAACGATAAAAAGACATAATCTTACATTTAGGAAGACCTAGCTCTAAGAGATTGAATTTGCACCAATCAACAAATGCATCAATTTCTCTTTGAAAATTATGGCAGTCTTGGAGACTACTCACTCTTGTGTAAATCTTTAAATCATCCGCATAGCCCAAACAAGAAGAATGTTGAAAAATTGAGAAAACATCATTTATGAACAATATAAACAGAATAGGTCCCAGGTGGCTCCCTTGAGGAACTCCAGAATGGACAAAAATGCTTTTAGATATAAAGGAATCAATCTTGACATGTTGAGTTCTATTGCACAGGTACGAAGTAAGCCAATCAAGCATCTTGGAATGAAAGCCAAGAGCATATAGCTTAGACAGAAGAAGGTTGATGTGCACTCTATCAAATGCTTTAACGAAGTCTGTATAGAGGACATCAACTTGAAATCCAGCTTCTAGTGAATTCATAGAAAAATTACTAAATAGAGTAAGATTTGTTAAAGTCGACCTTCCAGAAACAAAACCATGTTGACAGGTTGAAATATGTTCACGAACTAAGAAATATAGCTTGTCTTTGACAATACTTTCAAGAAGTTTAGGAATTGCGGACAGTTTAGACCAAGATATTTGGTTTGTGGTACTCTATTTAATAACTGGTTATTTATTTTCACCAATAGGTTAATATTCTTTTTGTTCTTTTGTCTGAATATCATGTAATTCGTCTTTGAAGCATTTATTGTTAATCTGTTTCCTAACAGCCATTTTTGATATTTTATTTATATATTTCATTAATCCGAAAATTTAACTCCTCCTTCGATCTCATTGAATATAGTAGTAAGGTGTCATAAGCAAAAATTACATACTTTCCGTGTAGTCCAGCTTTCTGCAAATTATGAATGTACAGGAGGTACAAGGTGGGACCCAGAATTGAGCCTTGTGGTATTGACGTACAGTTCATCGCTGAGTTCATCAAAATTTTTAGTCACATAGATTCTATCGGTAAGATAACTCCTAATGAGTTAATTTGTTTTTCCTCTAATTCCAATTTCATCAAGTCCATCAATCAGCGTTTTATGATTCACAGTCTCAAATGCTTTCATTAGGTCAACAAATAATGCTACCACATAATTTCCTTCATCCAGTCCCTTGTTGATTTATTGCACAGCATCAACAAGAGCAGCAGTCGTGTTGCTGTTTTCCTGAAAACCATTCTGATTTGGATCGAACCCACTTGTTTTTTTAATATAATTTAATATCCTTTTGTTGATAATTTTTTCAAATACTTTGCTGAACGCCATAAGTAGTGCAATCGGTCGATAGTGACCAGGGTTATTTTTATCACCATCTTTATGTACCGGAGTAATCATTGCTGATTTCAATATTTTCGGGAACATTCCCTCTTCCATATGTTTGTTACTTATGTTAGCTAAGGGCTGAGCAATTATATTCTTTAGGTCCTTAAGATCGTTAGTGGTGATTCCGTCAAAACCAGGTGCCGTGCGTACTTTTAGCTGGGATAATGTACATAAACTTCTTCAGTGGTGGTGGATTTAGGAACATGGTTTTATTTTGTCTAGGAACTGAAATTCTGGAGTAAGATACTATTTGATGTATATCATTCATATTAGCTAAAGGTTTATCAGCTACAGCTGCAAAATGTTGATTCATAATATTTGCAATGGTTTTCGAGTCCCTTTCAGCCTTATTTATGGTTAATATTTCATTGACTCCTGTTTTTTGCGTTGTTTTTTCCTAGGGATTCATTGATAACCTTCCACATTTTTGAAGGGTTTCCAGTAGCATTAATGAAGTTATTGCTCAGATAGTTCTACTTAGCTTTTCGTACAGCTTGGCTTGTCATTTTCTTAAGCCTTTCGTAATCTATTTTAATTTTCTCGTCCGCAGGACTTGATTTATATTTCTTGTATAGTTTTTTTTATCAGAATATCTTGAGAAATCCATGATGGGTTTCTTGTTCGTATTTGTTTGAGAAGTGTGAAGTGTGCTGAAGAATCTGTGGGATATGTGCAAAGCGGTGAGAAACACTGGATATCGCAAGACACATGGGACAAGGTTGGCAATCGGAAAAAGCCAAATTGGCAATCATCTCTCAACCCGATAGCAACCAACGAACGACCGACCTGTGGCAGAACTACCGCGATGCTCATTTACAGCTTAAAAAGGACGTTAGATGCGACAAGAGAAAGGCCATTGAAGATTTGGCAAACAAGGCAGAATTTGCGGCTTACCTTGGGGATATGGGCTCACTATTCAAAATCATGAAACAGTTGACGAAGTTGAATTTCACCGCCAGACACCTGGTGAGAGATGTCAAAGGAACTCTCCTTAATATGAGGGAACACCAGTTGCAGCGATGGAAGGAAACTTCTTTGATATTTTAAACATCTTGTCAGAGGAAGATATTCCAGAAACACAACAACTACCAAACATCCAACCCCAACAATCCTCTATTAGGGACGATCCCCCAGATAAGGAAGAGATAGTTTTCGCCATTCGGTCAATGGCGGGAAGGAAAGCTCCAGGTATAGACGGACTACCAACCAAACTCCTCAAAGCGGACCCGGAAATAACAGCCGATATACTCCTCCCACTCTTTACTGAGGTGTGGAATGAAGGAACATATCCGACTGAATGGAAGGAGGGCGTCGTTGTGAAAATCCCGAAGAAGGGCGACCTTCGGGATTGTGGCAATTGGCGTGGTATATGTCTACTTACTGCCGTATCAAAAATTATGGCTAAGGTAATTCTCAATAGGATTAGGGATGTCGTCGAGAGCACTCGGCCATACAAATACCCTACGGATAATATTAGAGCAGTCAGCCGAAATGGGTTCGCCACTACATCTGATGTTTGTGGACTTCGAGAAGGCTTTCGACAGCGTTAAGCGAGATTACATATGGAATGCTTTGCGCAGGAGAGGTATTCAAGATAAGGTCATAGCTATGATTAAAGAATCCAACGAAGATGCAAGGTGTCGCACCTTGCATAGAGGAGAGCTGTCCGAGAGCTTCCCTGTGCGAACGGGTGTCAGACAAGGCTGCATATTATCACCAGTCCTGTTTCTGGTGGTAATAAATGACATCTTGAAAGCTGCACTGGAAGGTGGGAAAGGAATTCAATGGAGACTATTTAACATCTTGATTATGCTGATGACATGTATTTGCTTGCACATATCGTTCGGACTTAGAGTCAAATTTTCGTTCGTTGCATTCCAAATGCAAAGAGGCGGGACTGAAAATAAATGTGCGTCAAACCAAGTATATGCACATGGGTTCGAACGCAAGCACACCGATTGTTCTTCACGGACAGAATGTGGAAAAGGTGCAAGATTTTTGATATCTCGGAAGCATTGTCAGCATGGACGGCGGAGCCGAAAAGGATGTTGGGGCTCGGCTAAATAAAGCTCGTCAGGCCTTCGGTATCCTTTCCCCTTTCTGGAGGTTAAGAGAGATTTCCTTCGCACGAAGCTGCGAGTTTTTGACGCTTGCGTCAAATCCGTGTTGTTATATGGTTGTACTACGTGGAAAGTGACCGTTCAACTTACCAAGAAACTACAGACTTTTGTGAACCAATGCCTCCGACGCATTTTAGGAATATTCTGGCCAGAAGTGATCTCCAACGACGAACTTTGGAGTACAACTGGCTAGACTAAAATAGGTATTGAGATTCAAAGACGGACGTGGCAGTGGATCGCTCATACTTTGAGGAAACCAGAGCGAAGCAACGCCAAACAGGCTCTGGATTATAATCTTCAAGGAAGACGTCAGGTTGGTCGACCGTGTAACACATGGAAGCGAGCAGTTGAGCAGGAGGCCAGAGGAATAAACAAGTCCTGGCAACAGCTTATGGCCGATGCTCAGGATCGCGCCTTATGGAAGAGAGTTCTTTCTGTCCTATAGAGAATAGTGGAGCGTTTCTTGGTAGCTATAATTGTGGCAGAGGTCGTATTAATAATCGTACAATTATTTGCCAGGATCATGTCCATGTAGCAGTTCATAGGAGCACCTGAATCAATTAGATTTATATTATTGTCTGCTAAAGTGATTATATTCTTGTAATTAGAGTAGATTTGACCCAGATAGTCTAAGCAGTTCTGATTATCATCAGAAGGTGATTTGTATTTAGTGTTTAAATTTGGTCAAAAATAAGTATGCATATCAATATTCGAAACATTGCTATTTTTTCTTTTATGTAACCCGAAAAATATTATAAAACCTTTTAACGACGCCACTGCTCACACATACATACAGTTTTTAGTGCTTAAGTATTTCATATTTGCTACTTTTCTCTCGACGATTTTCAGTTCCTTATACCCTTCTTCAATGATCTTGACCCATTCGGCTAATGCGTCTATTATGCATATTCAATGCATAATTTGCCATCTGGGATCGGCCTCTTAGCTATCATCATTTTCCAAAACATAATTTTGAAAAAGGATGAATAACTTACATTAACGAAGCTTCGTGTATTCTCCAATAAAAAAAATATACATATTCATTCCCACGAAAATATGGACAGCGAAGTGTCCCGAATCAGCTTTATGCAAATTGCTAAGCAATAAATTTAAAATTAATTGCTAGATTTAAGGATGAAGTCGTGCCTTTTCCCGAGACAATCGAAATCCTCATTTTTTTGTTCAAACAAAAGTTTTGTTTTTCTCAGGTTTCTGGTAGACCAAATCAGCCACCATTTAATATCGCTACAACACGCTCAAAATGTCCTTAGTTCGGTATGAACAACACGCTGTACAGGATAAATTTGCTTTAAAATTCTGTTCTGCTTCAAATAAAATTCAGCAACACGTTAGACGTTGTTGTTGAATTTACATTTTTAAACATAAGATTATTTCTATTTATAGATAGAATGAGAAATTATTCAAGAACCCTTTCGCGCTAGCAGTAGATATCAAGGATGAAGGATCTACCTGTCAACCGAATCCATTACAGGGAAAAATTCTAAAACCTTAGATGCCAACATTATGCCTGATACATATATGAGAGTTGGAGTATAAATTCAATTTACGTTTCACATTTGTGCAATTGGAAGGGCGGTGAGGATGTAATTTTTTTTTAAATATCATTTGCGAAGTAACATTGAAATAATTATTTAAATTTCGGTAAGTAAAATAACTTTTTGATATTGCGAAATTCGGCTCCTGGGTGGTGAATTCTCAAAACTAGGGAATGTTTTTTTTTCGATTCCGCTACAAACACAAACGGTGCATTTTCAATCATAACCCCTGTACGTATGATTTATGAAAAAATTATGGCACGGAGTTTTAAGGTCGAATTAAATCAGCAACCCAACCCCCACAAATATCTGCTCTGTATACAGGGTGTCAAAAACAACAAATAACACTCTGCATAAAATATTCGAACGAACGATGTTGTCTTATCATTCGCAACATTCGTTCTGTTCGTAACACGTAAGGAAACCATGGAGCGGAAGGGGTGAAAATGTGGGTGGGCCAGGCAAAAAGCAGGTGTAGGAGTTGACAGTGATTCTATAATTCAACAACACGCAAATCGCAGCTTGAGAACTTGCGGAATGATGTTTGTGGCTACGACTTTGCTTATTTGTTGCCATATTAGTTTTTGTATGCAAAGCTTTTCATTTTTAATAGCAGAGGCACTCGTCTCTCGGAGTCTTCTAAACTCAATGTCTGCGACCTTTGCTCTGGCTTCTGGCGCAGCGCCATCTACCATCCGGCGATGTTCGAATTTTTTTTGCCATAAGAAAGAAAACTGTTTTCTTTAAGTACGAAGGAAAACTCTATCATATGAGTATGTTCTACACGTGATTAACACCGGCAACATCTTATCAGCTACCGTTATCATTATCGTACAAATATGAATCTAATTTGTGACGTGCCACTTGAATGCGGCTTTTGTAGCCACTATAGTTCGCAGTGATTTTTCTTCGTTGTTGGTAAAGAGCGTCGGAGCTTCAACTAATCTATGACAGAACGAGGTATGAATTGAATTCCATTTCATTAAGATTACCAATATTTAAACAAAACGTAGGTATACTGTGTTTTTATTGTACTAATTGTAACTTGGACAAAAAAAAAATTATCTGCAGTTTACATGATAACAAAATTAATATAAACATTTGCTGAATAATTTTATAACAAAATTATTTTGAGCACAATAAATGTTTACTCGAAAAATAAATAATTTAGGTTTTCAAATCTATAAATAAATGTATCAGACAAGTTCAATTAAAATCTTATCTAGGCTGTATAATTAATTTTTCTGAGGCTCTTGAGCCTACGATCGAAGATAATATAGTGGAACAAATTGAAAAACGCCGTTTTTTTTCAAAATTCGAGTCCTTATTGTGCAAAACTAGTCGGAAGCGATGTCTGGAGAATACGGCGGGTGGAGAAGAACGTCCAATTTCAGTGATTCCAGATAGGTTTTCACAACGTGAGCAACATGCGGCCGAGCGTTGTCGTGCAGCAAAATCAATTTGCCGTGTTTCTCCTCGTATTGCGGCCGTTTCTCCTTCAATGCTCTCACTACAATGCATTAGTTGTTTCTTGTAGCGATCTCCCGTAATGGTTTCACCCGGTTGCTGTATAGTTACTCCATGGGACACCAGAGGCGCTTTTCCATAGTTTGGCAAAGCTGAAGCCCTGTTTTTGGAGCGAAATTTAAAAAAATTGTCGATTTTTTTTTGGTACGTTCTGAACATCAAGAACTGTGCGAAGTTTATAATACATAACTAAAAAGTCACAAACAAAAATTTTAAAGCAATAATTTAACTTAGAGTGCATGAAATTGGCAAAAGAAAACCACTAAACTCACCACTCCACGAATGGTGAAATGGGGAGGGTGAATTCGCAGGTGTCGGTTGTAACATTTCTGCCATACTCTACCTCTTACATGGAGGTACTCTAGATTGCAGCAGCTCATAACACACCACGCCGAACTGGTCCCACCAAATACACAGCATGATTTTCGAGCTATGGATGTTGGGCTTGGCCTTCGATGTTGATGCATGGCCGTGGTATCCCCTACGATTTTTTTCGCTTCGGATTATCGTATTGGATCCACCTCTCATCGCCAGTGCCGATGCGATGCAAAAAAAAACCATTCCCTTTTCTTGGCTTCAACTAGTACGGCACCCAGTTTCCTTGCTTTTGCATTATTCCCAAGCTCTTCAAACGATGTCATGTTGAGTCACGCTCAATTAATCTGCAAGTTGTTGTTGCGTTTGGCATGAATCTTAATCCAGTAATGCCTCCAATTCTGCGTCTTTCCTTATTCCATTCTTTATTCATTCTTTATTCATATTAATCAACAGGCATAAACCAACTGACATCGAAACATTAACAATAATAGCAATCAGTTTAACATTATTAACATTTTTTTTACATTAATGAAATCAAAATAATCAAAATAAAAATTAAAATTTTTAGTCATGGTAGTCATTGGTTCCTGAGATCCAAAGTTTGTATGATGCGCGTCCAAATGTAAAAAGCTACTAAGCCTAAGAGACCTGGAGGACGAGTTAAAGTTAACTAGACTTAATGGATCAGGTGAGTTAATGATACTTGTGATGATCATACTCTAGATGAAATTTGACAGTATATTGTGTTTGCCTTACCGTTTGTAACGCTAAGAAATAATGCTCGCACAGAGCCGCCAAGGATACAGAAATATTTGTTGTCTCTCACAAACCTCGATTCCGAGTTGTTGTCTCTCCGTCTATCCGTCTGTGCGTCTGTCTACAACATAACTCTCGAACGCTTTGAGCTATCGTGCTGAAATTTGTTATGTGCCATTTTTAGCAAAAAATTAACTTTAAGTTTGTGAACGGGCCACATCCCCCTACTCCTTCTACCCCCTCCCATACAAATTTCATGAAATTACGAAATTTAAGGAAACTGATTTTCTCCGAAACCATTTCAGCTATTGACTTGAAAATTAGGTCATAGTATAATGATATAAATATCATTAACCTCAAGAAATATTGATCTGATCTCCTTACTCCTTCTACCACATCCCATACAAATGCACAATTTTCAAAAATGCATTTATTCGGTTTGCATTGCAACTAGCAAAGCTAAATGAACCAATTTTTGTCATAATTAATTACACTCTAGATGAAATCTGGGAGTATTATTAGTTTGCTTTAAAGTTTGTAACGCCAAGAAATAAGGCTCGGAAAAAAAAATTAATGATACAGAAGTTAATATTATCACTCAAAAATCTCGAAACAGGATGTCCGTTCGTCCGTCCGTCCGTTCGCTCTCTAGCTTGAAAACGCGTTGAGCTAGAAAGTTCAAATTTCGTACACGTCGTCGTGACAAAAAAGTAAGGTCAAGTTCGTGAACGGGCCAAATCGCTCCACCCCTTCTACCCCCTCCGATACAAAATGACACAAATGCGTAATTTGACAATAAACGGATTTGCGGAAAAGTATAAAAGCTATTGGCTTAAAATTTTGAATACAACCGTATAAAAATAATGCGTGTCCTCTCCCTCCTTCTACCACCTCCCATACAAACTGTACTTGTCATGAATTACTCTAAGCCAATTTACTCAGTACGTATTAAATTTAGCGAGCTGAAATTGTGCACTAAATTTTTATTTGAAATTGTTAATAAGGCCAAAAAAAATTAGACGATTAGCCTCACTCCTTCTACCCCCCCCCCCCATACAAAATGACATAATTTCGCAATTCGACAATAAATGGATTTGCTCGAAAAGTATAAAAGCTGTTAGTCTAAATTTCGGGATATATTACTTTCATATTGACTTTAATCTACAGTATAAAACTTTTTTGCGTTCTCCCTCACCTTCCACCCCCTCCCAAACAAACTACACTTTTTCATGAAATGCTCTAATCCGGTTTCTCAGAACATATAACATTTATCGAGCTCATATTTTGTAATAAATACTTGTTTAACATTATAACGAAGATCAGAAAAAAATATTTGATTAGCTTCACTGCTTCTACCCCTCCCATACAATATGACACAACTTCACAAAAAATCTATTTTCTTGAAAAGTATGAATGTTACCAGTCTAAAATTTAAGTGATGTCAATTTTATGATATTCTTAGTTATTTCTGAAAAAATCACTAAAATCCCCCCACTCTTTCTACCACCTTCCATACAAACTTTTTCACTAAATCTAACACACTAATTTTCTCATTCAATTTTTGGAGTAAGCATTTTGTATAAAACATTTTTATAGCTACTTTAGCATGATGGGGAGAAAAATAGTTCAATACTATCACCCCTTCTAACACTTCCCATACAAAACTTCTTGGGATCACAAAAAAATTCTGTTTCAGCTAGAGTATCGTAAGATTGCGCTTTACGCGGAATCGTAGCCCTTTTAAGTTTTTATTATAATTGCAACTAATTTTGAAAAAAACTATCAACTTTACCTAACTCCTTCTACCCCACCCATACAAAATTTCGGAATTTCAATTAAGATAGTTTTCTTAAAAACCGTCAAAGCTATCATCTATAAAATTTGAGAAAAGTATACAATTTTAAATATGATTGATGTCAAAAAATTTGGTTTTGATTCGAATATTCCTTCTACCCCCTCCCATACAAATGCAGCATTTTGGTAAATGCATTTAACCGATTTTCATAGAAACTAGAAGAAGTAGAAAATTGAAATTTTGCCAGAATTTGTCCTTTAATAATCGTAATAAATGCTAAAAAATATCGCCTTCACCTCACTCCTTCTACCACCTCTTACACAAATTTTTGTATTAGAAGTTTAAGAAAAGTTTTTCTCCTTTGAACATATGAGAACATTAAAATTGTAACAAAGCAATGTGATTAGGATGTTGATAAGCATATTCAAAGTCATCCAAAATCCCCCACTTTCTCTCCCCTCTCTCATACAAATACCATAAATTTAGACAAAAATTGTTCAATTTCCTCGAAAATTATGCAAGCAAGAAACTTTAAATTCAGCATGAAATATTTTATATACTACATTCAATGTTACATACAAAAATTACAAACCTCCCCCTCTGCTTTTACCACCTCCCAAACAAAAGGTAAGTAAGTATTTCATCTAGAGTATCATATGATTGGGCTTTACGCCCAAACATATTTCTGTTATGTTTTTATACATAAATACAGCCGACGCCATTTCTCTTCGATTTTTAAGTGATGACATCCCAATAAGTTACATGCGATCACCGTACGGTGGCAGTCGATGCGAATCAGCCCATGGCAAATGATACAGCGCAAAACGTAGAAATTTGCACTGTACGAACTCAATACGAGAAACATGAATTTTATAAAACGGTGACCAGACAACAGAGCAATATTCCAATATCGAACGAACAAAACAATAATACAGATTTAGAGCTACATGCGGGTCACGAAACTCTCAAGAGAATCTCTTAATAAAACCCAATACAGAGTTAGCACGGTTAACAACGTTATTTATATGAAGACGAAAATCAAGCCTAGAATCAAGCGTCACACCTAAGTCACGAATATGGTTCACAGCCGTAAGAGAAATACCAAGCGCTTTAAAGTCATTCGCAAGAGTGGACTTTTTACGAGAAAAACGAGCAACAAAACACACAACAAACAAAACACACACACACACATCAATATTTAAAGTCATCCCATTTTTACAGCACCAGTCACAAAATAATCAAATCCTCCTGGAGAAGCCACTGATCTGCACTGGACTTAATAGTTCTCAAAATCTTTACATCATCTGCATAGGCAAGTGTTTCTGAGTTCTTAATTACACTAAATAGATCATTAATAAACAACACAAAAAACAAAGGACCGAGGTGACTACCCTGGGGAACACCTGATGAGGATTAGACAGCTGGGAGTTGAACCTCACCTGAAGAGATCTTTTTTCGAGATAGGATTTAATCCACATAAGAATTTTCGAAGAAAACCCAATCTTGTCTAATTTAAAACGAAGCACTTTATGTGAAAGCTTGTCAAATGCTTTACTGAAATCAGTAAAAATATAATCAACTTGATTCCCTGCCTTAATAGAATACAAACAGTAATTGGTGAATTGTACCAAATTCGTAGCAGTAGATTTGCCCGGTATAAAACCATGCTGCTTGTCTGAAAGAATTGATATACATTGAAAACTTAGTGAGTCACAAACAATTTTTTCAAAAAGCTTAGCAATAGGAGACATTTTAGCAATTGGTCGGTAGTTCGTCACAATATCTTTCTTCCCCTTTTTGAAAACTGGAACAATAAAAGATTTTTTCCATATAGTTGGAAATATGCATGAATTTAAGGAGAAGTTAAATAAATAATTCAAAGGCAACACCAAGCTAGAATACTGGCGTAACACCGATCCAGGGATGCCATCAGGACAGTCAGAGTAGTCATCATCAATTTTACATAAATAACCAGAAACGATCATATCAGTTACACAATCAAAATTAACATTAGCACTTGACAAAAATGAAATGTAGTCAAAATATCATAGTCAATATCACAAAAATCATTATCAATAAATCCTGAACCAAAGTACGACGTAAAAAACCACATATAACATTAGAATCCTGACTTGATTCACCGTTAAATATAAAGGAAGATGGATATTTATTAGATTTTCTTTTACCATTAGCAAAGTCCCAAAAAGATTTAGGGTTAAATTTAATATTAAGCGCAATGTCAATATAACATTTATAAAGCAACTTTGCGTAGCTATTCAATTTTCTACGAAGCTCTGAATATTTAGCGTAGTCTAAATCGTCACGGGTAGCATTACACCTTTTCCACGCACGGTTGCGATCATTTCAAAACATTCTTAAAGTTTCATCAAACCACGGCTGGTGAGAAGATACATTTTTTGTTAATTTGTGTGGAACGAATTTAACGAAACCTGCTTATAAAACGGAATAAAATAACTGAATTAAAAGGTCGATCTCGAATGTCTCGGAAAACAATGAGATCCAGTCAAATGAGATAAAGTAGTTATTGAGCGAACAAAAGTTAGCTCTAATAAAATCAAATTTGTATATTGGAGCGTAAGATTCTACTGATTGCACACAATAATTAAAGTTAAGAAAAAATGCTGGATCATCAGGAACTTCATTCAATAGAGGATCATCCACCCGGGCTGTGAATGTACTCGAACAGTCCGATGTAAAGGCCAAGTCCAGCACACGACCACTATGGTTTTTGATCCCATTTACTTTTTCCAATCCCGATGTTGTCAATAGTAAAGAATTCCACTTCGGAGCAGAGGAACTCTTCTCATATAGATCGTTCCCAGACAAGTCGCGGAAGATTAAAATCACCAAATACAATAATATCATCATCCACTCGACAAAGTTCCATAGTGTCGTTAATAGCGCGAACGTAATTTGCATATTCAGTCAACGGAGGTGGAGGTGGTAAGCAAAAATGTCGAAAATTTTGAGTGACTTTTTTAGGGATCTGGTGAAAGATATTACACAAAGTTTAAATTTTGCATGTAGATACATCTATTTGATATACATAAAAAAAATAATAGTTTGTTTCACAATTTTTATAAACCGACCCCCCGGCCTAACATACAGAAGGTATTTCATGCGCATTGAAAAAAACACATAAACTGAAATTTTTTGAGTGAAATTTTTAGGTTGAGACTTGAAAATTTGCGAAATGCATTACAAAAAAATCCCTAAATATACGAAATATTAACTACCCCCTCCCATACAAAATTATTTTTTCGACCATTTCCAAGAAATCATCTAACTATTAAAAGCTATCAATTTGAAATTTTGCACAAAATTTTTTAAAAATAGTCGAAACAAAATTGCGTCAAAAGTTTTGAGATCGCACCTGCCCTTCCACCCCCTCCCATACAAAAGTATGATATCGAACAATTTTATTAGATCAATTAATAACCAACAAATTAAAAGCTACGAACTTGAAATTTTGTGCGAGTACCTTACAAGAGAAATGAAATAAAACTGCATCACAAATTGTATGATTCCCTTACCCGCTCTACCCCCTCCCATACAAATCTTCGGTTTCGTGAATGTAAAATACACCGAATTTTATGAAAATTCTATGCAACTTCGTCTATGAAACACATTATATACAGAGAATATTGGACGTGATTCAAGCAATCAATTAAAAACCTATTAACATCCACCCACCCTTATTATTACCCGTCCCCCTCCTCTCATAAAAACCCAAACTTGCAGAAACGAATGAAATATTGTAAAATTGACAACAGTCCTGACCAACAACTCCCTTTCACTTACTCTTCCCTAACCACTCTAAGCTGCATATTGACTTTCCACTCATCTGCAACTTGTCCCAATAATAATAAAGTTTCGCCCGACTTGTTGGCAGTTTATTTATTGATACGGCTGAATTGGTGACCTCGACGTGATCAACGCAATCACTCCTTCGTTTCGCTGGCACTGGTGCCGGAATACTGTGGCAGCTTATATTGCAACGCTACACTGAGCGAAAAAACATAGTAAAATCAAAAAAAACATTTTGAATCAAAATGTTTTCGCTATGAAAAGAGGTTAAAAACGATAAATTTTAATTTAAAATCGACCATTTTAAAAATTTGTGTCAATGTCAATTCAAAACGTATACTTTTAATATCAAAATTTTTTCACTTTTAAATCTACTCACAAAACATTTTGTTTCAAAAGTTTGATCGATTAAAAATAATTTTTTTTCTTTTTTTTATTTTAAGTCTGGAAACAATAGACGCTAATATTGCTACGCTTGAGATCAAAACAATACATTTATAAATCAAAGAATTTAAGCATTTTTATTTAAAATGTTTCTTCTTTGTTTTTGTTTGCTTATATATAAAGCGAGGTTTTAATGAAAGTGAAGGGCGATCAAAATAAGGTTTTAGCAATTACTTGTTATAAGGAATTTTTTTAGAACACCTGAAATTATAATATGAAACATTTAGTTTAATTGTTAATCACATATTTGTGTATTTGAAATTATTCTGAATAATATAATGTTTACAAAATTAATAACTCTCCAAGAAGATTTATAATAATGTAAGTTTAAAATAATTTTATGAATTGATTTACAAGTAAAATAGTTTTAATTTTTTTGTTTATCATACATAATTCTAATATACTGGTCTTAAGATAATGATGTAAATAACTTAATGTGTAATACATAGTAAGACACAAATATTAAATTAAATGTACTTGTTTCTGACATATGTTTTACCGTTGTTAAGTGTATATAAATGAGGGCTTGTAAAAAATTCAATATTTTTTATATGTATTTTATCGATTCTTCTCCCAGCAATGTAAGCTTGAAAATGTTCATCGAAATGTTTTATTTCTATTGGATAACCAGCTATATATAAGTTTTCATCATTGATCGTAATTAAGCGAAGGACGAAACTTTCTTGCGCGTCTACGATTGCTATCTTTCGTTTATTCCTTCCTGTTTTATCTTTAAAACGTGCTGAAGGAAGTAGAACTGAATTTAATAATGTTGAAAGCAGATAGTCTGTAGCATCTGTAATCAAATAAGTAAAATAATGCTAAGCTTATTTTTATAAATTAAATTAAATTAATTTAAAGTTTACCTATATTTGAAGACGTTTTAGTTGCGGCATAAAGACTTTTACAATAGAAATTATTTATATTACTTTCATATTACAAATTAATTTTTTGTTTAAATGTGTCCCATTTACTAAATAGTCGGTGATTTTTTCCAGGATATAAGATTTTAAAATCTATATCAATCTAAGTATTGACAATATTGTATATTAGAAATATTCCTATATATTGAGAATGCACTTTCAAAACTTACCAGGCCGGGTGCCCTAGAATCTCGTATTTTTGGCCCATTACTTAAGAAAAGATGGTTTGGCATTTCCTTTAAGTCTTTTTGTTGCAAATTAAATGTTTTTTCCCACTTATCACAGACTTCGGACGAATTACCACATTCTCGACTCAAAACTGTTTTAAGCGCTATGGAGATAGACACATCAAATTCTTCATTTTTTTCATTTGTGCTATCATCGTTTGAAGAAAGAATTGATGATGACGAAGACGGCTTACATTCTTCTAAATTATATTTCCTTTTCTTAAATTTGGCATTATTATATTTATCGAACAATTTTCCTTTTGGATTTTTTTTGCCAATGCGCGGTACGAAGTAATAGTCCTGTTGTAATTTCAAAAAATAGTTAGTTTTTATAGTCATCTCATTCTCATCAAATAATCTCTTACTGTAGCATCCTTTTCATTGGGAAATATAGATACTATTTCATGGAGTAGTGTATTAAAATCTGATGTTTTGATATTTGTAGTCATACACATTAATTCCTCTATACTTATTTTTATTAAGTCATTACGATAATAATTCGTTAAGCAGTTATTTCTTTCATAAAATTGAATTATATTTTTTCCACTTGTGCTTCCGTTCAATATCTTCGAGAGATTCTATTTCAACACGAAACAAAATTAAATAGGTATAGAATTCTAATGAAGTAAACGTTGTATGTATATGACATACCTTTAAATTATTACGTGGATTTATGTTAGCACATATTTCTGATGGGCTGTGTACCAGCTGTCCAGCTGTGAGCTGTCTGCGTCTAGTTCACAGTTTCGCTCATTTTCCTGATTGTCCGAAATAAATGTGGTTAATTCAAATTCACTAATTTTTTTGGGTTTTGGAAATTTTGGGAAATCGCCACTAAATAAAATCGAACTTTATGCGATAAATTGACCGCGTCTCTTCCACACCAGGCGAGATAAAAAAAATTACCTTCGAAGGCACGCCACAAAAATACACTTCATATATTTCTTTCTCTCGAAGACGAAAAGACAAAACCAAAAAAAAACATTCATAATAATAAAAAAATCGGGATCGTTTTCCGCACGGAACTCAAACACTATTTCTTCTCGATTGCCTTCTTTTTGGATCTCAAAATCACTTTTCGGTGGCGCGCGCTTTCCAAAAATTACACCACGACCGCAAGCGGGGCTTCGCAAAACCGACTAACGCCGATGAGAGCGATCCCATCGCAATGACGCTTTTTTTTCACCCATACTAAGATTTTTTCCTATAGCAATCCATATAAACATGTAACGGCATAAAATTTTAAATGGTTCACTTTTAAAATAAAATGTGCTATTTTGTTTCAAAATGGCTGCGTATTAAATCAATAATTTCTCATTTTAAATCAAAATTGATCTATATAAAGTTGAACATTTTGATTTAAAAGTGTTCTCATTAAATTTTACAATGCGAAATTTTTCTCAGTGTACGAACCGACTAAGAAAAGGAGTCTAGATATACTCGTAGCTCAGTGGTCAGCGCGACCGCATGGCAACTCGAACACTCCGGATTCTAATCCCACTACATGCAGGATGAATGAGAAGTGTGGCTTTCGCTGGAACAGTTTTGATGACATCAAATGCCTTTCGCAATTATCCGACCATGAGAACTTTACGGGTTTTTTATTTGAATTTAGTTCTTACAAAAGATCAAAAAGATGCAATGTTTTGTAGTGATAGTGGTTGACCATGCCATTAAAGCGAGGTAGGAGTTGGGAAATTTTGTATTGCGTTAATTCGATCACTAGACGGATGGACTTCACGACTCAAGAAATTTAATTCTTTGACGCCGAAAATGTACTTTTCAGGGTTAATTATACTCTAGATGAAATCTGAGAGTATATTGTGTTTGCCTTACCGTTTGTAACGCTAAGAAATAACGCTCGCACAGAGCCGCCAAGGGTACAGAAATATTTGTTGTCGCTCAAAAACCTCGATTCCGAGTGACCGTCTGTCCGTCTGTCTGTCTGTCCGTCTGTGCGTCTGTCTACAGCATAACTCTCGAAAGCTTTAAGCTATAGTGCTAAAAACTTGTGTGTGTCATTTTTAGCAAAAAATTAACTTTAAGTTCGTGAACGGACCAAATCGCTCCACCCCTTCTACCCCCTCCCATACAAAATGACACAAATGCGCAATTTGACAATAAACGGATTTGCTCGAAAAGTATAAAACGTATTGGCCTGAAATTTGGAACATATTACTTTTATGATAATATCAATCTACGGTATAAAAATTATGCGTGTCCTCCCCCTCCTTCTACCACCTCCCATACAAACTGTACTTGTCATGAATTACTCTAAGCCAATTTACTCAGGGCGTATAAAATTTAGCGAGCTGAAAAATTAGACGATTAGCTTCACCCCTTCTACCCCCTCCCATACAAAATGGCACAATTTCGCAATTCGACTATAAATGGATTTGCTCGAAAAGTATAAAAGCTATTAGTCTGAATTTCGTGATATATTACTTTCATAATAATTTCAATATACAGTATAAAAATTATTTGAGTCTTCCCTCTCCTTCCAACCCCTCCCATACAAACTAAACTTTTTCATGAAATGCTCTAAGCCGATTTTCTCAGAACATATAACATTTATCGAGCTCACATTTTGTAATAAATACTTATTTAGCATTATCACTAAGATCAGAGAAAATTATTTGATTAGCTTTACTGCTTCTACCCCCTCCCATACAATATGACACAGTTTCACAACTTCACAAAAAATCTATTTTCTTCAAAAGTATGAAATTTACTAGTCTTCAATTTAAGAGATGTCAATTTTATAATATTCTTAGTTATTTCTGAAAAAATCACTAAAATCCCCACACTCTTTCTACCACCTCCCATACAAACTGCACATTTTCACTAAATCTAACACACTAATTTTCTCAGCTCCTATTCAATTTTTGGAGTAGGCATTTTGTATAAAACATTTTTATAGTTACTTTAGCATGATAGGGAAAAAATTAGTTCAATGCTATCACCCCTTCTAACAGTCCCCATACAAAATTTCTTGGGATCACAAAAAATTCTATTCCATCTAGAGTATCGTAAGATTGCAGTTTACGCGCAATCGTAGCCCTGTTATGTTTTTTATGTCGTATTCAGCCAATCTTTGGAATAATATTTTCATGTGTTTCATGTATTTTGCGTGGTCTTTGCTGCCTATTAAAATGTGATTGACGTACACGAACAACGAAAGTTAAGACCTCTGTTACTTCATGAATGAACCGTTGGGATGTTTAAGCTGCGTTACGAAGTCCGAATGGCATCTGCTTAAGCGCACACAATCCGAAAGGTGTTGTGATTGCAGTTTTGAAAATATCTTCTTCAGCAATGGGAATATGATGGTGGTCCCTAAAAAGATCGATTTTGGAGAATTATCTGCAGCCTTTAGTTTTTTTTTTAATGTGACACCGGAACTAGAGGGGTTGCCCTTTTGTACTAAAGCACAGCTCCGGCGAGGGGGAAGGATATTGATTTTTGGGAATTAAGGGGATAGAGACGGCAGTGGCTATGAATATTTCTTTTGAATTGTTGAATGTTGCAGTCATGCGGGAATACTGATATGGGCAGCGAGTTCCATATTCGAACAGTCCGGTTTAAAAACGAATCACGAAATTTAACAGTGCGACCGAAGGTGGGGTTGAGAGAATACTTATGAGCGCGTAAAGCAGCTCTAGTATTACGGGGTAAGGGCATACATGGGGGCAAGTGATTAGAGATTTCGTCCGAACAATCTTCATTGTAGTAGCGATACAAAAGGGTTAGGGAGCTTACAGTTCGTCTATGCTCGAGTGAATCGAGCGAAGAAGTGATGTCAGAATCTCCTATAATTTTAATAGCCCAAGACAGGATACTATCCAGATAGGAGAAAGAAGTTTTTGCAGCTCCCGCCCATAGGTGGGAATTAAATTCAAAACGTGGCCTAATATAGGCCTTATAAATTGTCAGTAACCGAGAAGCGGTGAAGGAGTTTTTACATCGTTTAAGGTAGCCCAAACATTTAGATACTTCCTTGGGGATGTTACATATATGATCGTTACAAGACAAGTTATCTGTGATTTCAATACCTAACATCTTAACACTTGAAGAGTTGGTTAATGACTGGCCTCCGAAGGTGGGTCAAGGTTAGAGTCACGTTTGTAGGACATAAGACAGCATTGGGTTTTCGAAGCATTAAATTCAACTTGTCCTTATTGCCCCAACTAAAAATTTTTGCCAAGTCGTCATTTAATGATTGAACCATGAACCTACGTTGTTCTACTAAGCTAGTACATCGGGCTAAGGACGCAGTGTTGAAGTGATAGGAGAAGTCTAATGTGCTGACACCAGCGAAGCTATGAATAGGATTGAAAGTTGAAGATAGCAAGTCATTAATAAATATTCGAAAAAGGGTGGGAGAAAGAACTGAGCTCTGAGGGACACCAGCGTTAATTTTATAAGGGAAAGCCACACCATCCAATCCGACACGCATTGAACGATTGGCTAAAAAACTTTCAATCCAGGAAATAAGAGAGTCGCCCAAACCAATAGCATTGAGTTGGATTTACAGAGATTCCTTTCTTTTTTGAAATTAATCTATTGGGTGAGTGCAAAAGTTCGTGCGGAGGTGCAATAGATGGCGTTAGAAGCGGCGTAAAGTGTTGTCATTAATACTGCCATCTACGTAAGACAGATCTTTGGAAAGGTGGCGTGTGCAGCTTTCATTTGAAACAAAATAATTTGTGTAGATACAAACTGCTTCGAGAAAGATTACTTTCAAAATGAGTGTCGATAAGGTGCATTTACGGCATGTTATGCTTTAAGAGTTTCGGAAGGGAATAAACGTTGCAGCAGCCGTAAAAAACATTCAAGAGGTTTATCGAGATCAAGCACCAGCTAAACGAACTGTGGAAAAATGGTTTGCGAAATTTCGCCGCGGAGAGTTTAACTTTGAAGACGAGCCACGCTCAGGTCGACCTTCACTCATAGATGACGATGTTGTGCGTACTTTAGTTCAGAATACTCCGCGAATTTCAACAGAAGAAGTTGCTACAGCACTTAACGTTGACCGATCAACCGCTTTTCGACGTTTAAAAAACATGGGACTCGATTTGAAGCTCGATATATGGGTGCCGTGCCCCATTTGCTGACCGAGAGGAACAAAATCGAGCGAATTTCCGCTGCCGTTTCTTTACTCGGGCGTCTCAAAAACGAGCCGTTTTTGGATCGATTAGTGACAGGCGATGAGAAATGGGTCCTGTACAACAATGTTCAGCGCAAACGCACATGAAAACAGGCAGGTGATATGGTGGCGCAATGGCAAAGGCCAGTTTGCACCCGATGAAGGTGATGATCTGTGTTTGGTGGGATCGCATGGACATAATTTATTTTGAGTTTCTCCCAGCTGGCCAAACAATTGATTCAGGCAAGTAATGTCGCCAGTTAACCAATCTGAATTGAGAAATCAAACAGAAACGTCCGATTTTGTCAAATCGCAAGGCCGTAGTCTTTCATCACGACAACGCCAGACCACACGTTTCGAGACAGACGCTGCGTAAACTGAACACCCTGAAAAGGGATAGCCTAACTCATCCACCGTATTTTCTTGATATCGCACCATCTGATTATCACATGTTCCGGTCATTGCAAAATCATTTAAATGGAAAAAAACTTGACTCTTTGGATGCTTTAAAAAACGTCGTGTCTTCGTTCTTCGAATCTAAACCGCGCAGTTTTTATGATCGGGGCATCCGTATCCTGCCAGAACGTTGGAAACAGATTATAGAAAACGATGGAGAACATATCACTGATTAAATAAAGAATTTCGTTTGACTATAACTGTGTGACTTTTACTCTCAAACTCCGCATGAACTTTTGCACTTACCCGATAATTAACTTCGGATGGCAGATGCTTATAAGCACGGTAAGCTGCCTCTTTAGCCCGTATCGCAGTAATGCATTTTTCATTAAACCAAGCCTTAGAACTGGGCTTGATTGGTTTGTAGCTTTGGGGGATGAAAAGTCTCATGCCCAACAAGATGTTCCCATTTACTGCAGAAGAAGCATACTCAACATCTCTGTTGAAGCAAATTGACCAATCAAATGAATGATAAAATTGCTTAAGACTGAACCAATCGGCACTTCAGTAATGCCATACTAACTTAGAGCTGGTGTGACTGGCGTCGAGATGGAAACTGGGAAACAGGCGGAAATTAAGCAATGGTCTGAGCTTCCGAGTGGAGAATTAACAGAAGTCGAGTATTTAGCTGGGAAAAGATTAAGAAGATAAGATCCTTGGCCTGCAACGTCAGGGATACGAGTAGCCCTGTCTACAGTTTGGCATAGGTTATTCGATGATGCGAATAGTTCCACAAATCGGCCGGCTGGAGATATGTTACGAGAGTGTCGAAGCCAATTTATATTATGGACATTAAAATCGCCCGCTACTGCGATTTCGGATTCAGCGTGTTTGAAGAGAATCCGATCAATTGAATCTGAAATATTTTCAAATTCACTGATTGTGTCCTCGTCCGATATATGTATTAGGGCTTCGATACAGAAAACAAAAATAAATAATACGCTTTTGGATAAGGAGTTTAACCCAAATGAAATAAAATTCGGAACTAGTACAGTTGATAAGCGACATTATTGCGGATATACAATGCAATCCCGCGTTGTCTAAAAAATACAGGCACCAGAATATAATTTGGAACATAAAATTGATCCAAATCATCGTCATTGGAAACTTTAGTTTCACCAAGTGCCAGAATCACTGGACTTTTAGAGGTGAGGTGGCAATACACTGCAAAGTGATTCGATCTTAACTTAACTTTTGATTAAGGGGATTACTGACTTAACCGTTTTCCATACAAAGTGCGGTACCATTTTCTCGGAAACGGCTTGACCGATTTGAATGATTTTTTGTACACTTATTACTTTGAGGAAACTAATGCAGGAATTTCAAAAATATTCAAAACTAAGTCATTTATAAGCTGTGAAAGTTTCAATTTTTTTCATGTTGTTTTTTTTTTTTAAAATAAATAAATATGTATTTATAACCAACTATTTGAAATTTCACCTGTACTGTCGTTAGCTGCTAATAACGTTACCTATGGCCCAAAAAAAAATCATGCTGATTACTGTTATCATTTTCGAGAAAAATGTACCGATGTGGATAAAAATGTGAAAATAAAAACTTTTCAGGAGAGCGAAAAAAACTAACAGACTGGTAGTACGATTTACACCGACCTTCCTAACTTTGAATTAATTTTTTAAACACTTTTACTCATCGGAAAAATCTGCGGTTTGTTTTATTTTGTGTTAAATTGAATGAAGAATGATGATCAGCCAAAAAAAAAAAAAAATTTTTTTTCATATTCAAGCCTGAGGGTTGCAGGTTAACTAAAAATACTTAATTATAATACAATAGCATATAATACAATGCTAAGGAGAATCTCAAAGGTATATAATAATTAGCATTTAAAGTTCTAACGGTGCATCGACTCATTTCAGGGGCTGCGAACCTTTTCAAATGTAGTGTACACCATCCCTGATTGAAAAATTTTATAATTTTTAGCTAATTGCATTTTCCCCACGGAAGAAACAGAATCCAAAAATTTCAGTGAAGACGTTGTACAGATTAAAGTTGTGATAAGACATTTACGCTAAATAAAATACCTGTGCCACCATCTGTTACAGATGTTTTTATTTATAATGAAAAAAAAAAGATAAATTACTCGACGCAAACCATAAAATATAATTCAACAATTTAATAATAAAAAAATAAATTTTATTAAAAAATTCCCAGCTGTAAGCTTTGTCTGATTTTGAGCCTCGTTCTGCAGATAAAACAGAGTGAAGCCAAACATAAATGCAAGCGATAATTGCGAACGACGACGCGACGTTGACGGTCGTTATCTTGACCAAACAGCGATCTAACGATAAGCGTTCTCTGATTTGATTTTTTATTGATGGCCAATTTGCTGACAAATCGCTAAAGGAATAAAAATAAAATTCAGATAAAGGGACAATAAACTTACGTCTGTTGGATTAACTTCGGATTACGGGTGTAGTTCCGGTTTGTGTGAACTCGTTAATTAGAGGTGACTTGGACCGATAACTATGGTCGCGAATGGGAGCAAATTTTTTGGTATTGTCTTATGAGCCATCATGACACGTGTGAGATGCGAGTTTTCTTCTTTTTTTAATCAAAATTGTCAACGAAAGTTTTTTTTTCTGGATTCTTTCATGTATATAAGAAAATTAACTCAATAGACGTCTTCTAGATTTTATTTTTATTCAAATAACAAAACGAAATTAAGTTTTTTTCGCGATAGACGTGGGTGAAGGTGGTGCGCTCCTTTGGGGACAAACAGGTAGGATTTAGCGTGTTGTATTTTATTTAAGTATCGAGGTCGTGGCCAAATACCGCGTGCTATCAAAATAAAAACGATCGCGAAACTCTGATTTTCATTTGTGGCATATGTCCGCCATCCAGCTGGCTGGTAGACGCGAATAATTTTCGCCCGTTGGAGTTTCGTGTGTGCCGCGAGCGGGAAAAGCTATCGACCAAGGCGACGACAGAATCACGGGATAGCGAATTTTCTGCTGATGTTTTTCTTTTTTTATTTTCATAAAAATTCCAAAAATATTTTTCGTTGGGATCAATACACGCCCACATACGCCAGCGAATAGGCGGTAATTTTGTGTACGCGATCGGACGACGTTGGTCTCCTCTTCTCTGCTCCGTGTGTCACAGAAGAAGTCGGAACTGTATGGTGGCAATAGGACTATTGACGATCGCACATAAGAAAATTTCACTACTCCAATTTGCCACGCTTCACTTCATATGTGAAATCGAAAACCACCAATTAACGTAGTTTTCTTGAATTTCCATTAAAAAAAAAAAAAAAAAAACTTCACTGCCACATCACACGTTCGGACTTCACATTTTTTATAGTAATTAAGCACTGGCACCCGGCGACGACATACACACCACCGACACCAATCGGCGACAATCAACAAAGTACCTTGTGGTTTGTTTACGAATCCGCTTTACGTTATTTGCGTTGGCCCAACGTCTTTTCAAATCAAATATGGCACTATGAGTGCGTCGTGCACGACGAGGCGGGACGAGCCGTTACGGTCTGACGGCTAAGACGACTTCAAGTCTCACGAATGCACAAGAGTTCTTAACAGAAACAACACCGTCGGCGTTGTAGAGATCAAATTTTCCGAACTTTGTTTTTCCCTATTCGCCCCCACTTTTACCGGACACTATCGAAATCTTATTGCACGAACACTTTTCCCAAGTACGCTCTCATCGAGCAATCAAGTCTCGAATAACCGACGACGAAGAAGGAACAATTTTCCTTGCCTTTTTCTTTTTTGTTGGCGTTTTTCACACCCCCGCTAAGTCAAGGTTAAAAGTATGCGTTTGTACGATGCTTTCTTAAAGACCGGCCAAACAGAACTGAACACGGAAAACTAACTCGGAAAACTCAAGCTCTGGAGCCGTTGAAGCAGAGCTGTGTTACCGAAAAATTTCCGAATAGCGTACATGATTTTCTTCTTGGAGCAGAAATCTTCGAAAATTCGAAAAATGCGCGCGCATCGCTTGTTTCGACGTCCGCTGGGGAAAACTTTACGACTGATAAGAATTTTCGCTTCTTTGCAAAGCTTTGACCCACTTTGGAGCAGTTCGCATCTCCGACTTGAACTTCTTCGCCTCCCCACGCGGTGAAACGATGTTGAGGCAGGTGAGAAACAAAGAGAAGAAAAAGACGTCCTTTGACCTATGCCTGGGTGGAAGAAGTTAACCTAACACTGAATTGCTGAAAAAGCGTTTCGTGTCTTGGAGCAGAATAATTGTACGGCCCTCTTGCTCGACTAGGATAAGGAGGACCGTTGTTACGCAACAACAATTTAGATCATTTGCAGTAGTTAAGAACTAGTTACGTTTTTCAAAGCAGGATGTTTTTAGGAATAATTGGCTGCGATTTTCAATTGCTTCTCGGTCTTATGTTCAAACTACTCGCAGAATAATTAGGAGAATATTTCGGAAATCTGGAAGCATGGTCGCGAGGCGAATGGGAGCAAAAAGTGATTCTTTCGCCCAGATATAGAAACAATTTAGCTTTGATTCAAATCTTACAACTTCCATTACACTATGCAAAACGCTTGTGGGTAAATGTTGTTTTCTCGTCGTTTCGAAGATTCGTGCAAATTACATGGCTTGTTGCAGGTACTCAAAAATCTACTTCATAAAAATGGTGGTAAAAATATCGCTCAAAAGGCGTTTTTGAATTCTAAAGTATTTTAAGGATCTTAGGTATTATAAGTGGTTGGATGGGTATAGATAGGGTATAAGTCTTAGCAGAGTAGCCTAGTGGGTAGCGTGTTGGTATACAATACGAAGTTCAAATCCCGATCGACGCCATAATTCCAGCACACTGCTTGCTTTTGGTATACCTTGATCACCTCAATCTACGAAAATGAAAGAATTCGTAAATAGAGGGTTGTGCGAAGGTCTAACAACCCTGCCACAAAAAATAATGAAAAATGTTAAGGAACCTGAAAGTCAGGAGGCCAAGATCCGATTTGGGCTGTAGTGGCATTGTAGAAGAAGGAGTCTTTTCGGCGTCAATAGGCGAAGCCCAGTGTTGTAACTATTGCATCTGCTGGTACCTATTTTGATTAATAAAATTAAGTTTTATAAAAGCTAAAGTTGTTTGAAATTTCACTAGCAAGGTCGCCATTTCATCTGCATCAACCAATTATCATATAGCTACCGGGTACTGGTTTTATCAATCCTGACTTGACTTGCCAAACTGATAAGGGCGAATGCTAATGAATCAGAAAAATTCTAGTACTGTAAGAATATTAGCCGTTTATTTTGAAAGTGGCATGTGTAAGTCAATTTGTTTTTAAATCGAGATATTTAAGGGTTTGCGTTTTAATATGTTTAAACATAACAGAATTATGATTGGACTTAAAGCCCAATCATATGATACTCTAAATGAGATGGAAATAACTTTAATGTACCGAAAAATATGTCATCTCAAATTCTTTCGAATAGTAAATAGAGTTTTGCATGGGAGGTGGTAGAAATAGATGGAGAAGTTTGTATTTTTCGTATATGACACCGAACATGGCATGCACAATTTTTTTTGCTGAATTTAAAGTTTTTAGTTTTCATTATTTTTAAGGAAATTGGTCATAGTGGCCGAGGAAGTGGAGCATTTAAGATGATTTTGAAACTGCTTATCATCATCCTTATCACCATGCTTTGATTCAATTTCAAAGTCGATAGATATATACTTGAAGGAGAAATGCTTTTCTTGAATTTATAATACAAATATTTGTATGGGGGGTGGTAGAAGGAGTGAAGCGGAGTTGATAATTTTGTCTAACACTTATATCAATTATTAAGAAACAAATTCTGGCAAAATTTGGAGTTTGTACTTTTTCTAGTTTGAATGGAAATCTTATCGATTTCATTTGCATTTAAGAAAAATTATGGATTTGTATGGGAGAGGGTAGAAGGAGTGTACGGATAAAAACAAATTTTTTTGGCATTATTAATATTTCTATTTGTAGACTTTATACAAAATATCAAGTTGATAGGTTTAACAGTTTCGAAGAAAAATAATTTAATTTAAATTTCAAAATTTCGTGAAATTTGTATGGGAGAGGGTAGTAGGAGTGAGGTGAAGTTGATAATTATTTTTAAAATAAATTGGAATTATAGTAGAATTAATTCTGACAAAATTTCAAGGAAAATCGAAAATATGTATCTTTCAAAATTGCCGATTTGTATGGGAGGGGAAAAAGGAGGAAGGGGATCGGGTCAATATTTCGTGATATTAATGACATCAATATCAAAATACTTTGACCTAAATTTCAAGTTGATAGCTTAAATAGTTTCAAAGAAAAATCAATTTCTTAATATTTCGAAATTTCATGAAATTTGTATGGGAGGGGGTAGAAGGAGTGGGGGATGTAGCCCATTCACGAACTTAAAGTTACTGTTTTGCTAAAAATGACACACAAAAATGTTTAGCACTATAGCTGAAAGCCTTCGAGAGTTATGCTGTAGGCAGACGGACAGACAGACAGACGGTCAGTGAAAACAAATATTTCTGTACCCTTGGCGACTCTGTGCGAGCGTTATTTCTTAGCGTTACAAACGGCAAGGTAAACACAATATACTCTCAGATTTCATCTAGAGTATAAATATTTATGTCGACTTTCGAGAAGATTTACTTATATTTGTTAACTCAGGATAGTTATATCTTTCTCAGTACAAATTATCTGGTATAGTCATTGACAAATCATCATTTTTTATTACGAAAAGTGACTTATGCCACTTTCAAAATAAATAGTTTCGAAAAACTATTGACTTGTATTAATTTTGTCAGACGAATTTTACTGGAGTGATGGTTTGAAAAGGACAAATTACATATGTTAGAATAATAATTTAAATCATGTATTTCATATAAAGGTTTGTACAAGAATTTTTATACTCTAGATGAAATCTGAGAGTATTATAAGTTTGCCACAAAGTTTGTAACGCCAAGAAATAAGGCTCGGAGAAAAAACTGAATGATACAGAAGTTCATAAATTCACTCAAAAATCCCAAAACCGGATGTCCGTCCGTTCGTCCGTCTGTCTGTCTGTCTGTCTGTCTGTCCGTCCGTTCGTCCGTCCGTGTCCTCTCTAGCTTGAGAACGCGTTGAGCTAGAAAGTTCAAATTTTGTGTACGTCGTTTTCAACAAAAAAGTAAGGTCAAGTTCGTGAACGACCCAAATCGCTCTACCCCTTCTACCCCCTCCCATACAAAATGACACAATTTCGCAATCTGACAATAAATGTATTTGCTCGAAAAGTACAAATGACATTGATCTGAAATTTGGAATGTAATACTTTTATGATGATTCCAATCTACTGTATAAAAATAATTTGTGTCTTCCCTCTCCTTCCACCACCTCCCATACAAACTGCACTTTTTCATAAAATGCTCTAAACCAATTTACTCAGTGCTTATAATAGTTATCGAGCTGAAATTGTGCACGAAATATTTATTTAAAATTACTAGTAAGACCAAAAAAAAGAGACGATTAGCTGTACCTCTTCTTCCCCCTCCCATACAAAATGACACAATTACGTAGTTTCACAATAAACGGATTTGCTCGTAAAATATAAATGCTATTGATCTGAAATTTGGAATATATTACTTTTATGATGATATAAATCTACTGTACAATAGTTATTTGAGTCCTCCCCTTCCTTACACCACCTCCCGCACAAGCTGCACTTTTTCATGAAATGCTCTAAGCCAAGTTACTCAGTGCGTATAAAAGTGATCGAGCTGAAATTGTGCACTAAATATTTGTTTAGAATTGTTAGTAAAACCGAAAAAAATTAGACGATTAGCTTTACCCCTTCTACCCCCTGCCATACAAAATGACACAATTTCACAACTTTATAAAAAGTAGATTTTCCTGAAAAGTATGATTGCTACTGATCTGCAATTTAAAACATGTCAAAAGCAGTGTGGGGACCTTTTAAAACGGAGCGTAGTCTCAGTTTATATGTCAGCTTACTTATTGGAGGTGTATAGTGTGCGCTGAATTTGTTAAATACAGCATCTGTTAATAGGTTCATTTCGTCCGTAATCTGTACGATGTAGATATTCCTTAAGTGGTCTTGAATGTCTCGTCAGCCTAACATTGTCATTGAGTATGAATTTATTTGAGACTAGCGACCGCCTGCGACTTTATCCGCGTAAGAATCGCAAAATAAGCAATTTTTGAAAATGTAGTTAGTAGTATGCGGGATTTATAATCTGATTAGTTTAATGGCTCTTTCAAGATAATGGTTTGTATTTTGTAGGAATCAGAACCATAAATTATTAAGAATGAAACCACGATACTCGCATTTCTATTGGACATGCTCGTGATCAAATCAATCCTGTGACAAATTACTATTGAAGAGCATTAAGGACATGTGAATAGTTGAAGCTTGTGTTAATTAAAGAAAAGCCCAAATAAAATAACATTAAGCTTAAAACCATAACAGGATTACGACTCAGTGTAAAGCCCAATCATACGATACTACAGATGAAATCGAAATTTTTGTAATGTTAAGAATTTTGTATGGGGAGTGGTAGAAGGGGTGACAATACTGAACTAATTTGTTCCACATCATGCTAGAGTAGCTATAAAAATGTTTTGTACTAAATTTAAGCTTTACAAATTGAATAGGTACTGAGAAACTTAGAGCATTGGATTTAGTGAAATTGTGCAATTTGAATGAGAGGTGATAGAAGGAGAGGTGTTTTTTGGTGATTTTTTGAGAAACAGAACTGATGTGTGAACAGTAACGTTCACACTTTTCAAGAAAATCGAATTTTTGGAAAGTTGTGAAATTGTGTCACATTGCTTGGGAGGGGGTAGAAGGAGTGATATTTATTTATTTATTAATCATAACAAGATAGTTTACACACTAATGAATTGCTTAATTTAATTTATTTTAATATATCCTAATATATTTAAATGTACCTTAATTAAATTGTTAAATACTCTACAGCATCTGTTAATAGGTTCATTTTGTCCGTAATCAGTACGATGTGCATATTCCTTAAGTGGTTTTGAATGTCTCGTCAGCCTGACATTGTCATTGAGTCTGAATTTATTTGAGATATGGTCAACCTTAATATCGCCATTCAAAACATCTAAGGTAAGACAGGATGTGAGCATAGTTCTTCTAGAACCAAGCGGTAAAAAAATGTAATAATTGCAGCCTAACTGTGTGGGGTGGAAGGTTTTCAAAGTCTCTCATACAAGTCCCTGAGAGCAAAAAGAAGGAATCGCTTCTGGATTGACTCTATCTTGTTGCTGTATAACTGGAAAAAAGGGTCCCAAATGGGACACACATATTCCAGAATAGGGCGAATAAGAGAACTGAATAATGATTTGGTAACCCATACATTCTTAAACTCTTTGGATATTCTCTTAATGAACCCAAGAAGTTTATTGGCTTTTGAAATTATTCGATTATAGTAAGATTTGAAGCACAGTTTATTGTCCAGTATTAAGCCGAGGTCTTCAATTTGATCAACACGGTGTAGTTGAGTTCCACTCAGGACATGGTTATATGAGAATGATTTACGTGAGAAGCTTATCACGTGGCATTTACTGACATTAAGCTCTAATTTGTTCTGACTGCACCAATGATCTAGCGCAATAAGCTTGGGTCGCAGGAATGTGGCATCTGCGGGCGAGGTTATGGCATCATATACATTGTGACAAACAAGTAAGAGCACTTTGTTATTAAAATGAGTCTGGGAAATGATATTTCAAATTTTTTTTCGGTGAGCTGGTAGGATTCTCCTTAATTATAATCCCAAAACTTAGCGCGGTCTGTTAATCAGTTTTTTTACAGCAGCTGGTTGAATGGGTATACCTCAGTAGTCCACGGCGATTTTTGTTTTATGTCCTTGATCGACTGAAAACGGGTTCCATGGAGCAGTAATTTCAGTTTCGAGGATAGAAAAAATTCACACGTGGTGAGTTGTTTTCATGTCAACCTCGTAGACCCATGTCTTATCACCAGTTATGATGCGCTCCATGAATGTGGAATCAGAATTCGTACGATGAAACATGTTCAAAGTGACCTGCTCACATTACTTTTTTTAAAGAAAATTCAGCTTTATTGGAACGAGTCGAGCAAGGACGCGTTTCATGGCCAAAGTATCCTTCAAATCAAACGAACGGATTTGCAAGAGCTGTCAAGCTCTCCTGCTATCCTTCTAATACTGGTATAACGATTTTTCATTGACTCCTGCTTTGTTTCAGGCTCATGGTGATGAATCCAAGTCTTGCCTCCAGTAACAAACAGGGTTAAAATTTCATTTCTGTTCTCGCTACAGAGATTCAAAAACTCGAATGAACACTCGATGTGCTGCTTTTTTTGAATCGCTGAGAGCATTCTCGGTACCCATCTTGTGCTGACTTAAGACATGCCGAAATGATCGCGGAGGATAAACAAAATGGTTGTATCTGATACTTCAAAAACTTTTGTGATTTGTTTCTTCTTTAAACGAGCATCTTCGAGAACAAGTTTCTCCACTTTATGAGGATTTTTGAGGAAGTGGCCTCAATCAGCCAGCCGAGTGTTCATTATCTTCAATTGACTCTCTGCTTGCCTGAATAAACTTTGACCCTTGTAAATCACCATTTTTACAGGGTAAAAGTCTCCGTAAACATTTCTTCTAAAATGATTTGTGACATTTTTCCTTGCTTGGTAACGAACTTTATGACTGCACGCATCTCAATTTTGTCCATAGTTAGTGTTTTCTTTCCGATTGACTTGTTGATTTGACGATAACCAAAATGTTATTGAATTGATTTGACAGAAACTTTGTATTTATACCCATATTGAGTGCTAGAATACCTCCAGGTAAAAATGTTTCTCCCTCCCCTTTTCATCCCCTTCACTACGCGAACTTTTTGACCTCCCATTGGAAAAAAGAAGCAAGTCCACTTCTAGAAGGTCTATATACTCAGTAGATGGTTTCTGTTCGCTTTCTATCATTCAGTCCCCCATAAAATCTGCAAATACTTGTCAGTAGCAGCTAGTAGAACTGAATAATATACCAGCTCCACCACTCGTTACGGTCATTCTCTCTCCCCATTCCCTACCTTCCCAATCCCATTCCTTCCCTCAATGATTGTGTTTGTGCATTGTACATTAAGGCCGAAATTGCCTAAAACACAAGTCATTCCCTAAAAAACAAACAACTACACTGTATTTTTATCGTCCGAATATCTTTAAGTATCGAATCCCTTTATCCGATCTAATCAAATATTAACACCATTAAGAGCGCAATCAAGAAAAGCACGACACATTATCCAGATTGATATATCGTCTTGTCTGACTTTCACTTAAGTAGAATCACGGAAGGATCAGGGAAATTTGTAATAAATTAAGGTAATTTAGTATAATACTGTTATGCTCGCTTACCTTGCACTGTCGCGCTTACAATGAATAATTGAATAAGAAACGTCTAGCTAGTGCGCCGTGTGAAGGTGATATCCTCGTACTAGATTGAAATGTACATAATTTTCTAAACGTAAATTATCGCACATGCAGTGAAACTGAAATTAATGTTAAACAGGAAGTGAAGGAAATTACAACTGAGTTATAATTGTGAAAAATGATTTTTTCATATTTTATTACAATTTATTTTCGTAGTGAATATCGTCGTTCTGAGTTTTGTACTTCTATAGTATTTCGTCTTTTATCATATACATACGAAATTGAATTTTTTAAATTGAACAAAATTAGATATTTAAGTCCAAGCTCGTTTTCTATGACCTTCCGTCCGAATCTCGAATCATCTTCCTGCTCAGATGGAAGGGGCTGATGGAAATTCCCAGACCCAACGGTAGCTCCTACAGACTTGCGTTTTTATACTTTAGATGGAATCTGAGAGTATGGTAAGTTTGCTCTAAAGTTTGTAACGCCAAAAAATAATGGTCGCACAGAGGCGCCAAGGACATAGAAACATTTGTTGTCGCTCAAAAATTTCAAAACCGAATGTCTATCAGTCCGTCTGTGCGCTCTCTAGTTTGAGAACGCGTTGTGCTAGAAATTTCAGGTTAATGATTTCAATACTGTACACAAATTTTTTGATAGGGCCTTACGCCCAATCGTAGTCCTGTTATGTTTTTTTATATATATTCTTTGAAATATGAAAGCACTATAAAAACTTTCAGATCCAAACAATATTACACTCTAAACTTCCAAAAATGGGTTCTCCATATAAAAAAGGTGTCAACTTTAAGCAGATGACCACATTTTGGCAAACTAAGCTTATCAGCGTCGGTGGCTTACTGGTACACTGCTCGCCCGACATGCGGTCGGCCCGGGTTTCAATCGCAAATACAGATATTTTTTTATTGTTTATTTTATTTTTTTTTTAATTTGACTGGGGTAAAAATATTATAATTTTAGCGAAGCACAGCAGCAGATGTCCCCATGCAATTCGAGGCCAACAGTAATTATTGGAAATTAAACACAGCCCTTATGAGTTTTATACATTCGCCTACGTAGACGTAGAAAAAGGTCGGCCGCAGGACGTATTGGAAGTACGCCTAGTATGTGATACATATGTTTAGTGTTTTTTGTTTTTTCAAAAAATTGCTAAGAACTTAGTAAAGCGTCTTTAAGTTTAAATGCAACGAAATTTTTATTGTTTAGTAATGCAATTAAAAATAAATGCTTTTAACTATTGTATAATAAAAATTGTTCTCCCATTATCCTAAATCCATTTTCTATTTACATCCGAATATCTTCCTATTACGTAAAATTTAAACGGAAATCCTTCATTTAAGTAAATATTCAAATTCATGTAATAAAATATCAAGGGCATTGTTAAACATTTCCAAACACATTTCCAACTTCAGATTGCACAAAAACCTTCAAATTACGCCATCCACTTATTTATTGGCAGTAAAAATTGTATCGTCATATAAAATTCGTACGTTAAATCCAAAGCCATTTTCAGGACATGTTCAAATATTTACACTATACTTTTCGATAAAAAAGAAGAAATAATCTATATAAACTACCCACTGCCATTAGATAGGGATTCGATTCGACTAAATCCGTCTTATACGACATACGTAGCCTGTCGCATGTAATTGTATGGGTATTTTTATGAGCGATATGTGTGTGCCTATCGAAAGTATATGTCCTTTATTTAACAAAACGGACGTAGACAGAGAAAATCTCTAACGGCTCCAACAAAGTACCACCGAAAAAAGGACTAAATCTAAGATATCTTTAAATATTGGTTGCTTTTCGGTCTCTAAGTGCTGGTTGACTCGACAATATAAATAAGTTTTTCATTCTTAGGGTTCGTACGTATCCCTTTTCTACAGTGACGGAATTGAGAGGTTGAAAAATAGGGAGTAGGGAATTTGCTATTGACGTCATTATCAAAATGGATTCCATAATCTCCATGAAATATGACATCATCTTTGAAGGACGAATGCATTCCTGCTATTTACATATGTATAGGAAAAGCTTTTGGTATGAAGGGGAAATGCAAGTTGATTTTCGAAATTTTAAAACTTTTTTATGCAATGAAGAGATTTCCAAGTAAAAAAGGATTAGGCATAATATATTATTAAAAATTATTAATCTGAATAGAGTTACTTTTACCTTCTATTCTATAATGAAGCAACAGCCCAAATCGGGCCTTGTCCTCCGAACCTTCAGCTTCCTTAATACTTATGCTCTAGTTCAAATCTGAGAGTATTATAAGTTTGCCACAAAGTTTATAACGCCAAGATATAAGTCTCGGAGAAAAAATATTTCAAATAATCACTCAAAAATCTCAAAACCGGATGTCCGTCCGTCCGTTCAAATTTTGTACACGTCGTTTTTGACAAAAAAGTAAGGTCAAGTTCGTGAACGGGCCAAATCGCTCCACCCCTGCTACACCCTCCCATACAAAATGACACAATTGTGCAATTTGACAATAAACGGATTTTCTCGAAAAGTATAAAAGCTATTGGTCTTTAATTTGGAACATATTACTTATATGATGATATCAATCTACCGTATAAAAATTATGCGTGTTCTCTCCCTCCTTCTATCATCTCCCATACAAACTGTACTTTTTCATAAGATACTCCAAACCAATTTACTCAGTGCGTATAGAATTTAGCGAGCTGAAATTGTGCACTAAATATTTATTTGGAAATATTAGTAAGACCAAAAAAAATTAGACATTCAGTTTTACCCCTTCTACCCCCTCCCATACAAAATGACACAATTTCGCAATTCGACAATAAAAGGATTTTTTCAAAAAGCATGAAAGCTATTGATCTGAAATTTGGAATATATTACTTTTATAATAATTTCAATCTGCTGTATAAAAATTAGTTGAGTCCTCCCCCTCCTTCCACCACCTCCCATACAAATTGTACTTTCTTATGAAATACTCTAAATAAATTTACTCTATACGTATGAAATCTATCGAGCTGAAATTATGCACTAAGTAATTATTTAGAATTATTAGTAAGACAAAAAAAAATTAGGCGATTAGCTTCAATCTTTCTACCACCTTCCATACAATTTGGCACAATTCAACAGCTTTACAAAAAGTCGATTTTCCTGAAAAGTACGAATGCTACTGATCTGCAATTTAAAATATGTCAATTAAATGATGTTTACAGTTATTTCTGAAAACGTCATTAATAAGTTCACACTCCTTCTACCACCTCCCATACAAACTGCTCAATTTCACTTAATCTAAGACACTAATTTTCTCAGTACCTATTAAATTATTGGATCCTAAATTTTGTATAAAACATTTTGATAACAACCTTAGAGTGATGTGAAAAAATTAGTTCGATGTCGTCATCCCCACCACTTACCCTACAAAATTTCTTAAAATAAAAAAAAATTCTCTCTCATTTAGAGTATCGCACGATTGGGCTTTGCGCCCAGTCGTAGTTCTATTATGTTTTTAGTTAGTTCTAAAAAGTCTGTAAGAACTCGCCCCTTCTTCTACCACCTCCCATACAAACTGCAAAATTTCACTAATTCCAATACACTTATTTTGTCAGCACCTGTTAAATTTTTTAATTCTAAATTTTCTATAACACATTTTGGTGGCAAATCCAGCATGATGTGAAAAATTAGTTCAATGTCGTCACCCCCTCCACCACTTCCCCTAAAAATTTTCTTAAAATCGAAAAATTTCTCTTTCACCTAGAGTATCGCACAATTGGGCTTTACGCCCAATCGTAGTCCTATTATGTTTTTATTACTTATTATGGAAAAGTTGCTAGTTGTTCGTACGACCATCCATTCATTTCCGTTTACCTTACTTTCTTGCGAACAATCTACTTTTCCTCAGGAGCTGTAGCTCAAGTATATATGTATTTGAACTAAAGATATTAACTAAATATTTTTTCCACTACGAAATTCTTTTTTTATGGGATTCAACCAGCCGAATGATTGCAACAGTCGCCCCTTCACTAGCCGAAAATTAGCGCTGCAATCGTTTCAGAACGCAAAGGCGAAACTCTTTAAAAGGGGGTTCGGGTCTTGTAAAGGGAACTTTATTTATGTCAATAAGCAGAACTGTCATCTTTAAAGCGTTGATAATCCACAAGCCATTGTCAAAATACCAATATATCCAGAAAAAGTCACCTTTTGGTGCGCGCGCCAAAAATGAAGATGGTTACAACGTTACCGTCAACTGTGAGCAGTACAGAGACATGATTATCAACTTTTTCATGCCTCAATAGGAAGGCATTAATATCGCCGGCATGTGGTTTCAACAGGATGGCACCATATGCCACACACAGCGCAATATAATTGATTATACTGAAAGAAACATTAAATAATTGATTAATTTCGCAGAATGGACCTGCTAACTGGCCACCTCGTTCGTGCAATTTGACACCATTAGATTTTTTTGTCTGTGAATATCTAAATTCTCATGCCTACGCCGAAAAACTAGAAACTATTGAGCACTTGGAAGCCAATATTCGGCGCGTTATTGCCGAAATACAGCTTTATTTACTGCGAAGAGTGTGTAAAAATTGGACTTTCAGATTACGCCACGTACGTGCCAGCCGCGGTATTTACATGCACAAAGTTATATTAAATCATTAACGACATAAAATTATTTTGTAAATAAAGCTAAATGGATATTAAAAATATATTTCTTTATTTTATTTTAATTTAAAGCTCTCCGCCTCCGAAAAGAACAACCAATATGTGTATAGCAGCTCTAGATATAACCAGATGAGGATCTGTTTCAGTGGTGGCTCGTAGAAAACGGCATAAAAAATATCAGTAATTTATAATCATGTTGAACAAATTCATTGCCTTACTCGTTATTTTACAGCATATAGAATAATGCGAACCATTCAATAAAATAATGATTCATTAACAATTCTCAAGAACATTCTACATAATTATTTAGCTCTAACCACACGAAAAATCCCACAATATCACTTAAACGGAGTCGTGCGATAACCCAACAATGAAGCTCCTAGGATTATCGCTCCTGCTCTCGACTTCGAAGCACATAGTTTTTCTCTCGCTCATGCTTACAATCGGAAAAGTAAGGTCAACTTCGTGAACGAGCCAAATCGCTTCTCTCCTTCTACCCCCTCCCATATAAATTGACTCAATTTTGGAATTTGACAATTGGCGCATTTTCTCGAAAAGTATAAAAGCTACGGATCTAAAATTTGGAACATATCATTATACTCTATTGTGTTTGCCTTACCGTTTGTAACGCTAAGAAATAATGCACGCACAGAGCCGCCAACGGTACAGAAATATTTTTTGTCGCTCAAAAACCTCGATTCTGACCGTCTGTCTGTCCGTGAATATCCGTCTATCTACAACGCTTTGAGTTATCATGCTGAAATTGGTTGTGTGTCATTTTTACCGAAAAAGTAACTTTAAGTTTGTGAACGGGCTACATCCCCACTCCGTCCACCCATACAAATTTCAATAAATTACGAGATTTTAAGCAATTGATTTTTCTTCGAAAATATTTAAGATACCAGATACCCTCAGTTATTCTACCCCCCCCCCCCCTCATACAAACGCACAATTTTCAAAAATTGAAGCTAGAGAAGCTTAATAAACAAATTTTTGCCACTGCTAATTTCATTATAACTGCAACCAGTTTTTAAAAAATTATGAATTTGACCTCACTCCTGATACCACCTCCCATACACAAATTTCACGAAATTTTGAATTTTTAATTAAACTATTTTTCTTCGAAACTGTCAAAGGTATCGACCTGAAGTTTTGTTGAAAGTATAATAATAGAAATATCATTGACTATGAAAAATTTTCTTATCATACGTATGCTCCTTCTTCCATCTCCTATACAAATGCATAATTTTGGAAAATGCATTATATCGATTTTTATTAAAACTAAAAAAATTATTAACTTAAAATTTCGCCAGAACTTTTCACTTAACAATTACAATAAAAGCAAAAAATTACCAGCTTCGCATCACTCCTTCTACCCCATCACATAAAAATATCTCTATTACATATTCAATAAAAGCATTTCCCCTTCGAACATACATATGAGACCTATCGACTTTGAAATTGAAACAAGGCAAAGATTGTGATAGCAGTTTCAAAATCATGTAAAACTTTCTCTACCACCTCCCAAACAAATGCCCCAATTTCAGGAAAACTATGCCCAATTTCTTTGAAAGATTTTGCATGCCACGTTCGGTGTCATATACAAAAATTATAAACCTTCCCCTCTGCTTCTACAGAATTCAGAATATACTATTCGAAGAAATTAGAGATGACATATTTTCCGATACATTAAAATCTTTCCCATTTCATCTAGAGTATCATATGATTGGGCTTTATGCCCAATCATATGATAATAATTCTGTTAAGTTTTTTATAAATTTATTCAAATAAACGTTCCAATTTTCGTCAGTTTTAAGTGTGTAACTTCCAGTTTCATTATTAGATTTTGAAATAGCTGTTGTAGCTATTATTTATTTTATTTAGGAAACACGTGAGAGCGCCGCGACATTTTGCGCCCATTGTGCATTTATTGTCCATTTACCCTACCATAACTCGATAGCTTTAATTAATTGAAGTAACTTTAAGTCAGCCATGTTGGATTGTTCATCAGTTGTAAGGAAACCTTTTTCTGGAAGATTGATTCTCTTCCTAGCTACTGCCTCGCAGCGACATAGGACATGCTCTGTCGTTTCTGAGTCTTTGAGATGGAGGCGGCAGATATCGGTTTCAACTAGACCCATATTTTCGAGGTAGTGGCTAATTCTGTGGTAGGATAAATTTCTTTGAGATTGATAAGCCTGAAAGTTTATTCCAGTAGATTCTATGCTCTTGTTCAATCCACTCTCCAAGTATAAGGTTAAAGTGTCCTTTTAGTTTTCCACAGAATGCTCCGGTCCAATAAAATTTGTTTCTGCACAGTCCCAAACAAGTTTCGATCCGGGTTTGTTGGATACTAGCGCTTTGAGAACTGCCTAACTATCCATTCCATTCCATTCTTCCATTTCAGGAAGCATATAGTTATATACCCTCATATAACATCACAAGAACTAGCCGATGCTAACATAGCGATATTCATTTCATTTATTGAAGGATATCGCCGACACATAAAGATATAACCCAGAATCTTGTAACGTAAGCCGCATCCTCGGTGTAATAAACAAACCCTAAGCCGAGATTGACTGTTTCGTAAACAAAATGCACTTACCACACAACAAAATAAGACGAGATCAAGCGAGCCGACATTTCCAAAGGATATCGCCGACACATAAACATACCACCCGGAATGTGTCTTAAACGTATATAAAAAGGAAAGCAACCGAAGCAAAAAGTTAGTTCTAAGTTACACCTAAGACCGAGCACTATAATAAAAAAATTAATAAATATTTAAAACCGAGTTTTTTATTAAAAATTGCAAAGTGTTATTAAAGGTGAAAGGAGCGACTAAGTTCCAGAGAACTCAAAGTACCGCAATAAAAGACTTATTGAAGTCGAATGCGAAGAGTTTTACTCGATAGAACTGTAAAGATATTTTTATATATCTTTACTTAAGTTCGAATAACTTAATTGGCGCAGTCGGTAGGATTCTCAAACAGAGAATCCTTGCAAAAGTGATCGTATCTAAAAAGGTTGCAAAGAGTCGACAAAGACTCGATAATTGACGGCATTGCAAAGCCGAGAGCAGAACTTTCAAAGAATTCGCTCGTTCCCCTGCAAGTGAAAATTGCTGAGGGAATCTAACAAAGTTACTAGATCTTAAACTAGAACAGTGGAGACAAAGATCTCAATTACAAAAGAGGATACTATCCCAATTAATAAAAAAAAAAAAAACACCAGTACAACATTCAACATGGCAGCCTGGGAAATTAATCCAGAAAAATTCCTGAAGCAAATTGCCCCATTTGACGGAAACAGAGATGACCTGAAGAGATTCGTAAAAAGCATCGTCCTCATCATCCCGAGAATATGGGACCTTCACGTATCAGCACATCCATACTTCCTGCAATTAATTTGCAATAAATTACAAGGTAAAGCAAGACAAATTTTAGAAATTAACGATGATGTAACCACTTGGGATCAGCTCAAAACTATACTTACAAATAACTTTAGTGAAAAAAGAAGTGCTTTTTCATTACTTGATTCACTTAGAAGTACAGTTTATAAAAATAATATACCTGATTTCCTCCAAGATATTAAAATTAGGCTTAAGAATTTAAATGCAAGAATAAAATTAGATATTGTAGATCATCGAGAAAGAAGTCGTGAAATAATTTTCAATAATAAACTCGCATTAAGAATTTTTATAAATGGTTTACCTAACGCGGAAAATATTATATTGAGTTCCATAAGTCCTGATTCATTAGAACAAGCTGAACTTATATTAATAGAGAAAAATCATTTTTATAACAAACAGACACAAGTAAGAAATAACCGGGACATACCAAACAATAGTAACTCAACGTACAACCAGAATACAAATAACCCACCCCAACAACAAAAAACATTCTTTAATAAAAACGAGAACCAACAATATAATAACCAACGTCATACAAATCAGAATAGACCTAATAACAATCACCATAATGGAAATACTCAGAACCAACAACGAAATAATTATTATAACAACCAAAATAGTAATTCCTTTGGCACTAAAAGCCACCAAATAAGAAATCAAAACACAGAGAGACCCGTACCCATGGATACCAATATCAATACCACCGTAGAGGATAATTTAGCAAACGAAAATTTTCAAATACCAGCCTTGGAAAGCCTCGAACCGGATTCGGATTACCTTTTATCTTAATAGATACCCCAAAGCGCAAATTACGAATGCTTATAGACACAGGAGCATCAATGAGTTTAATAAATAAAAACATTGTACATCCTAAATACCAAACAAAACTTTCAACACCCATAAAAATTAAATTTAGAGACGTAGAAGAAATAATACACTCAGTGGTAACATATAAAGCATTTGCTGAGTTGAATTTCGACGGAAAACCCATACAATTCGCCGAGATGAATTTTCATGATTATTTTGACGGATTGATTGGTAATAATATATTGAAACCTACTAAACCAGTAATCAATTACGAGAAAAATATTATGACTATTAAAGGGAAAAGCATTCAATTACACTGGTATCTCAGCTCAGAGAAAACCATAAATAGTGAACGACATTCACAATCCAACTCAGATACAAATGTAAATAAATTGGAAGCGTACGAAATAATAAATTACAATAACAATTTATATTCAAACCCCTACCCTAATATCGAAAATGATATTAGAATAAGCCATATGAATAATGAAGAAGCAACCAAACTTATAAAACTCGTAAAAAGTTATCAAAATATATTCTACAGAAAGAATTCAGATTTATCCTTTACACATATTATAAAACATAAGATTGACACAATAGACGATAAACCAGTGTTTACTAAAACATACAATTACCCTCACATCCATAAAGGAGAGGTAAAAAAGCAAATAGACGAAATGTTGTCACAAAATATTATCCAACCATCAAAATCTCCTTATAGTTCTCCTATATGGGTTGTTTCTAAAAAAGAGGACGTCTCCGGAGAGAAAAAATGGAGAATCGTCATTGATTATCGAAAATTGAACGAAAAAACGACGGGCGACAAATTTCCAATACCCCGTATTGACGACATCCTCGATAAATTGGGCAGATGCATGTACTTCACTACTCTTGATCTCGCTAAAGGTTTCCACCAGATCGAGATAGATGAGAATGATATCGAAAAAACTGCATTCAATACTAACTTAGGACACTATGAATTTCTAAGAATGCCATTTGGGCTAAAGAACGCACCTGCAACGTTCCAACGCCTTATGAACAACGTTCTACACGAACATATAGGCAAAATTTGTTTGGTCTACTTAGACGACATAATAATATTTTCTACTTCACTAGATGAACACTTAAATTCTATAGAGAAAGTCTTTAAGACTTTAGAATCGGCAAATTTGAAAATTCAACTTGAGAAAAGTGAATTTCTGAAAAGAGAGACTGAATTTTTGGGCCACATTGTCACTACACAAGGTATAAGAGCAAACCCAAATAAAATTCAAGCAATTAATGACTATCAAGTACCCAAAACCACGAAGCAAATAAAGGGCTTCCTCGGATTAGTCGGATATTACCGAAAATTTATAAAAGACTTTGCTCAAGTAGCTAAACCCATGACATTACGTCTTAAAAAGAATTGCAAAATTAACCCCCAAGACCCGGATTTTGTAAAATCCTTTGAGACACTAAAAACATTAATAACAACCGACCCAATCCTGAAATACCCAGATTTCAACAAAAAGTTTTGTGTAACTACAGACGCATCTCAGTACGCAATAGGAGGAGTCCTCTCACAAGACGGCCATCCTATCTGCTACGCTAGTCGTACATTAAACGAACACGAAACTAATTATTCCACAATCGAAAAGGAATTACTCGCTATAGTATGGACAATAAAATACTTCCGCCCATACTTATATGGCATAAAATTCGAAATCTTAACAGACCATAGACCATTGAAATGGCTCCACAATCTCAAAGAACCCAACTCTAAGTTAATAAGGTGGAGGCTAGCCCTCGAAGAGTTCGATTACTCCATAGATTATATTGAAGGCAAATCGAATTATGTAGCCGACGCATTAAGCAGACCAAATATAAACATGAATGAAGATAATAATACTGACTCAGATAATGAAAGTAATGACTCCTCGAACCTAGCTACCGTACATAGCAGTACCGAAGACAATTCATTACATATTTCTATATCTGAATCCCCCATCAATATATATAAATATCAAATCATTATCAAACAGGGAAAGCAAAATAAAACAACTATCAAAAAACTATTAAAAAATAAAATTAGGAAAACTTTTATAGTACACCAACCAGATGAAAAAACTTTCAAATACATAATACAGAGCCATTTACCAGGAAAAGGTATAGTAGGCTTATATATAGAAAATATCTCATTGTTTATTAAATTCCAAGACGAATATATTAAAACCATTAACCCAAGATCTAAAATGAAAATATTAAAATGCAACAAAATTTTATATGACTTGAACAACGACGAAATAAATGAAAGTATTTCCACTGAACATGAAAAAAATAATCACAGAGGTATAGAGGAGGTGTATAACCAAATGAAAAATAAATTCTATTACCCTGCCCTAAAAACAGAAATCAACAAATACATTAATAACTGTGAAATATGTAATTTAGCCAAATATGATAGACAACCAACAAAAATAAAACAAGAACGAAAACCCATACCTACGAAAGCACATGAATCTATCAGTATAGATATATGGTTTTTAGATAAAACACACCCGTATCTCACTATATTAGACAGATTTTCGAAACACTCACAAATATATCAGTTATCTGGAAGAAACTGGCCTGATATAAAAATAGCATTAGAAACCTACATCAGTAATTCAGGAACTCCTAAAGAAATAACTTCCGACAATGAAATGACACTAACCAAAAACCTTAAGGATTTCATGGATTCACTGAACATCACAACCCATTTCACATCCCCTAACTCACATACAGGTAATAGTGAGGTAGAACGATTCCATAACACTCTAAACGAACATATGCGAATTTTAATCACAAAACACCCAAATATTCCACACAAATCACTATTAGTCTCAGAAGCTATCAGACATTACAACAATAGCATCCATTCCACAACTGGTCATAAGCCCATTGACTTGCATCTAAATCACCTAAGTGAAGAAGAATTAGAAAAAGTAAAAACAAAAATGATTACGGAAAGAAATACCAGAATACAAAAATATAATGAGAAAATAATTGAAAAAAGCCCAGACGAAAGATATGTAAGAAACTTTCCCATACATAAACACAGAGCTAGATATAAAAAAGAAAGTATTACTAAAACAGGAGGACAATACTACGGCACGACCAGAAAGAATAAAATCCATAAAATTAATCTAAAAAATAAAAAGAAATATACTTAATAAGAATCCTTTGCACTCTTTTCTCCATATGTTTTTTTATACCTAATTATCGTTATTTTACTATTACTACTATCAACAAATATGAATACACAGCAAACTAAATTTACTGACTAAAGACATACTAACTTCACACGAGATGCACATATATGAAATAAATATAGATAAACTTAAAAACATTAAAACAGCGGTAGTACAACAAAGCTAAATTATATTCATAGTTCCTACCCTCTCACATAGACATTTTTCTAAAACCAAAATAGTCCCAATACCCAACCAGAATGAATTAGAACTTGTAACAGAAAACAGTAAAATAATTATCGAAAATAATACAATTTACGAAAGTTCATACCAAAATTTAGAGAAATATTTAAAAATAATAAAAGATGACTGCATTTCTAATTTATAATATATGTAAAATGATCGAAAATTAGAAAGAAAGTATCACAAAAATAACAGATGATATAATTGTTCAAAAAAAAAAAAAAAAAAAAAAAAATCCAAAGAAACTAGAATTAAGACAAAACTGTAACGATCATTTAGTAGTAATCAAGAACAATAATATAATAAAATTTAAAAAATGTACAATAACAATAAACAATACGAAATATACCAACTATAGATTGTCAGAAACTATTATATTAGCAAACAACATAAAAGAAATTATTTATAAAAAAATTAATAATATCAGAATTAAGTAAAATACACATAATAAAGAAATAAAGATACAAAAGTACGAGAATTCTCGGACAAACTGGATGCCAAGATGATAATAATTATAATCATAATAATAAAAATAATGTACTTCTACAAGAAATATAAGCTGAATTTAACAAGGATACCATTTTGTCAGGAGCCAAAATCTGAGGATGGGCGAGTTATATACCCTCATATAACATCACAAGAACTAGCCGATGCTAACATAGCGATATTCATTTCATTTATTGAAGGATATCGCCGACACATAAAGATATAACCCAGAATCTTGTAACGTAAGCCGCATCCTCGGTGTAATAAACAAACCCTAAGCCGAGATTGACTGTTTCGTAAACAAAATGCACTTACCACACAACAAAATAAGACGAGATCAAGCGAGCCGACATTTCCAAAGGATATCGCCGACACATAAACATACCACCCGGAATGTGTCTTAAACGTATATAAAAAGGAAAGCAACCGAAGCAAAAAGTTAGTTCTAAGTTACACCTAAGACCGAGCACTATAATAAAAAAATTAATAAATATTTAAAACCGAGTTTTATATTAAAAATTGCAAAGTGTTATTAAAGGTGAAAGGAGCGACTAAGTTCCAGAGAACTCAAAGTACCGCAATAAAAGACTTATTGAAGTCGAATGCGAAGAGTTTTACTCGATAGAACTGTAAAGATATTTTTATATATCTTTACTTAAGTTCGAATAACTTAATTATATATTGTCAATCCTTGCGTTCTCTGATTATTACTTCGCACAACCCTCTATCTACGAATTTTTCATTTCGTATATTGAGATAACCAAGGTATATCCAAGCAGGTAGTGTGCAGGAATTATATTACGTCGACTGAGATTTGAACTAGAGTTTCTGTATTTAACTGGGTACAATTTTCTCAAAGTTTTTTTTTTAAAGTTATTTATTATTACTATTGCCAAGGAAGCCGTACTAAAACTGGCTTTTCTTCATGTATAGCATTTGATTTGAAAAATGTTTACTTACATCCGTCCGTTCATCTGTCTGTCCGTGCGCTCTAAAGCTTGAGCACCTGTTGATCTTCTCTATAATGGCACTACAGCCCGAATCGGGCCGTGGGCTCCTGAGCTTCAGGTCTCTTAACATTTTTCGTTATTTATTGTGGAAGGGTTGTTAGACCTTCACACAACTATCACAACTATCTTCGATTTTTTCATTTTCGCAGATTGATGTGACCAAGGTATACCCAAGCAGGTGCTGGAATTATGTGTTGATCGGGACTAGAGCTCACGATTTTCGCATTGTAGACCACCACGCTACCCACTAGGCTACACCCTGTAGCTGTTGAGCTAGAAATTTGAAATTTTATCGTTTTTGATAAAAAAAAAATATAAGGTCATGTTCATAAACGCGTTGAGCTAGAAAGATGAAATTTTGTACAAAAAATGCGTTTTGAAATTTGGAACATATTACTTTTATCATAAATCTGATATACAGTATAAAAATTATGTGAATCCCCCCACTCGTTCCACCACCTCCCATACAAACTGCACTTTTTCATGAAACACTCTAAACGGATTTTCTTAGTACGTATCGAGTTCAAATTTTGTACTAAATATTTAATTCGTATTATCATTACGATCAGAAAAAATTAACTGATTAGCTTTACTGCTTCTACCCCCTCCCATACAATATGACATAATTTCCCAACTTCACGAAAAATCGATTTACTTAAAAAGTATGCATGTTACTAGTCTGAAACTTAAGAGATGCCAATTTTATGATGCCAATTTTGTGTTATTCCTCAAAAAATCACTTAACCCCCCCTCCCCATTTACCACCTCCCATACAAACTGCACAATCAAATTCCTGTTAAGACCCCCTATAGGGGCATAGGACAGAAACAACTCTCTTCCACAAGGCGCGATCCTGAGCATCGGCTTTAAGCTGTTGCCAGGACTTGTTTATTCCTCTGGCCTCCTGCTCAACTGCTCGCTTCCATGTGTTACATGGTCGACCAACCCGACGTCTTCCTTGAGGCTTATAATCCAGAGCCTGTTTTGTGATGTTTCGCTCTGGTTTCCTCAAAGTATGACCGATCCACTGCCACTTTCGCCGTTGAATCTCAATACCTATTTTAGTCTGGCGAGTTGTACTCCAAAGTTCGTCGTTGGAGATTACTTCTGGCCAGAATATTCCTAAAATGCGCCGGAGGCATTGGTTTACGAAAGTCTGTAGTTTCTTGGTAAGTCGAACGGTCACTTTCCACGTAGTACAACCATATAACAACACAGATTTGACGCATGCGTCAAAAACTCGCAGCTTCGTGCGAAGGGAGATCTCTCTTAACCTCCAGAAAGGGGAAAGGATACCGAAGGCCTGACGAGCTTTATTTAGCCGAGCCTCAACATCCTTTTCGGCTCCGCCGTCCATGCTGACAATGCTTCCGAGATAGCAAACATCTTGCACCTCTTCCACATCCTGTCCATTAAGAACAATCGGTGTGCTTGCGTTCGAACCCATGTGCATGTACTTGGTTTTACGCACATTTATTTTCAGTCCCGCCTCTTTGCATTTAGAATGCAACGAGCGAACATTTGACTCTAAGTCCGAACGGTTATGTGCAAGCAAACACACGTCATCAGCATAATCAAGGTGACTTAAGATGTTAAATAGTCTCCATTGAAGACCTTTACCTTCCCCACCTTCCAGTGCAGCTTTCAAGATGTCATTTATTACCACCAGAAACAGGGCTGGTGATAATATGCAGCCTTGTCTGACACCCGTTCGCACAGGAAAGCTCTCGGACAGCTCTCCTCTATGCAAGACGCAACACCTTGCATCTTCGTAGGATTCTTTAATCATAGCTATGACCTTATCTGGAATACCTCTCCTACGCAAAGCATTCCATACGTAATCTCGCTTAACGCTGTCGAAAGCTTTCTCGAAGTCCACAAACATGAGATGTAGTGGCGAACCCATTTCGGCTGACTGCTCTAATATTATCCGTAGGGTATTTGTGTGGTCGGTACAAGATGACCCTTTACGGAATCCAGCCTGATAAACTTCGAGAGTGCTCTCGACGACATCACTAATCCTATTGAGAATTACCTTAGCCATAATTTTTGATACGGCAGTAAGTAGACATATACCACGCCAATTGCCACAATCCCGAAGGTCGCCCTTCTTCGGAATTTTCACAATGACGCCCTCCTTCCATTCAGTCGGATATCTTCCATCATTCCACACCTTAGTGAAGAGCGGGAGGAGTATATCGGCTGTTATTTCTGGGTCCGCTCTGAGGAGTTCGGTTGGTAGTCCGTCTATACCTGGAGCTTTCCTTCCCGCCATTGAACGAATGGCGGAAACTATCTCTTCCTTATCTGGGGGATCGTCCCTAATAGAGGATCGTTGCGGTTGGATGTTTGGAAGTTGTTCTGTTTCCGGAATATCTTCATCTGACAAGATGTTTAAAATATCAGAGAAGTATTCCTTCCATCGTCGCAACTGGTGTTCACTCATATTAAGGAGAGTTCCGTTGACATCTCTCATCAGGTGGTTGGCGGTGAAATTCCTGTTCGACAACTGTTTCATGATTTTAAATAGTGAACCCATATCCCCAAGGTAAGCCGCAGATTCTGCCTTGTTCGCCAGATCTTCAATGGCCTTTCTCTTGTCGCGTCTAACAGCGTTTTTAAGCTGTATATGAGCATCGCGGTAGTTCTGCCTCAAGTCGGGCGTTCGTTGGTTGACATCGGGTTGAGAGATGATTGCCAATTTGGCTTTTTTCCGATTGCCAATCTTGTCCCATGTGTCTTGCGACATCCAGGGTTTCTCACCGCTTTGCGCATTTCCCACAGATTCTTCAGCACTAGTTAGAAAAGTGTTTCTGGTTGCCTCCCAATTGGCGTCCAGTGTGCGCATTTCATGTTCACCCAATGTGGATAACTTTTCGCGTAGAATGGTGGTGTATTCGAGTTTTTTGTTGGGATCTCTGAGCTTATCCACATTAAGCTTGCGCTTCATTTGAAGAATTTGTGGTCGTCGGATAGCTGCTGTACACAATCTCAAGCAGGCAACCATCAAGGGGTGATCGCTCCCCACGTCAGCTCCACGTTTCGCTCGCACATCGAGGAGACATCTTCTCCATTGGCGACTTATAGCCAAATGCAAATACAAACTGCACAGTTTCACCAAATCTAACACACTAATTTTCTCAGTACCTATTCAATTTTTGGAGCTTACATTTTGTACAAAATATTTTTATAGCTGTTCAAGCATGATGGGAATAAAATTAGTGCAATGCTATTACCCCTTCTACCACTCCCCAGACAAAATTCCTTAGGACTACAAAAATTTCTATTTCATCTAGAGTATCGTAAGTTTGGGATTTACGTGCGGAGCCCTATTATGTTTTTTTTAGCTATGTTGCCCCCAATCGTAAAGTAGTTCTGATTCAATCCGTCGTTTCACCGAAACTTATTTCTTAGTGCTTCAAAATTCGTTGAATCACACTTATGATTCTCTCAGATTTCATCTAGAGTGTAAAAATCGATAAGTCTGTAATGACTAAACAAAACAAATAAAAACTATCACGTTACATAGTAATACGCGTTAAAATGCGAATTTTATTACATCGCAAATTTACAGCTAGAAACGGAAGTCCAATCGATTCAGGAAGTAATAAAGTCGACAATTTTGTGCGAGGAGTTTTTTTTCCTCAGCATCTGCACATAAATATAGGCGACTTCCGACCCATAGTGGACATCAAAAGGACGAGAATACTCGTATAAAAATAAAGTTTACCCGCTTGGTGGGTATGGCTTAATTGCTGCCAAACGAGTGTTTATGAGATAAATTTCGTTGTACAGAATTGGAAATAAATTAAGGACGAAAAAGGGACTTGGGAAATTTCGAATCAGGATTAGCTGAATATAATTAAAGAACTAATTGTCAACATCCGTGATGAATTTTAAATTTTTCTCGCTTTGAATTTTCATTTTGGCAGAGGGTGTACACGATGAATCGATATTAATTTAGAGAATGAGAAGAAAAAACGGAAAATTGATCAGTTTGAAAATAGCTTTAGTTTTTTTATTAAGGATGAATAGGGAATTTTTAGAACCTCTCGTTTTACCATCTTCAAAAGTAGTGATTCCATTTTGTAAGCATAACAGGACTACGATTGGGCGTAAAACCCAATCGTCCGTTACTCTAGATGAAAGAGATTTTTTTTTTAATTTACGAAATTTTGTAGGGGAAGTGGTAGAGGAGGTGACGACATTGAATTAATGTTTTCACATCACGCTAAGGTCGCTTCCAAATTTCAGATCAATAGCATTTATGCTTTTGGAAAAAATCCGTTTATGGTGGAATTGCGAAATTTTGTCGTTTTGTGTGGGAGGGAGTAGAAGGGGTAAAACCAATCGTTTAAATTTTTTTTGGTCTTACTAATAATTCTAAATAAATATTTAGTGTACGATTTCAGCTCGATAAATTTTACACTCACTGAGTAAATTAGTTTAGAGCGTTTCATGAAATGCTCTAAACCAATTTACTCAGTGCGTATAAAATTTATCAATTTGGAAATGTACACTAAATATTTATTTAGAATTATTAGTAAGACCAAAAAAAAATTAAACGATTGGTTTTACCCCTTCTACTCCCTCCCATACAAAACGACAAAATTTCGCAATTCCACAATAAACGGATTTTTTCCAAAAGCTTAAATGCTATTGATCTGAAATTTGGAATATATTACTTTTATAATAACTCCAATTTGCTGTATAAAAATTATTTAAGTTTTCCCCTTCCTTCTACCACCTCCCATACAAACTACACTCTTTCATGAAATGCTCTAAACAAATTTACTCAGTACATCTAAAGTTTATGCAGCTGAAATTGTGCACTAAATATTTATTTAGAATTGTTCGTAAGACCAAAAAAATAGGCAATTGGCTTCACTCCTTCTACTCCCTCCCATACAATTTGACACAAATCAACAACTTTCCAAAAAGTTGATTTGCCTGAAAAGTATGAATGCTCCTGATCTGCTATACCAAATAAACGATGTCTACAGTTATTTCTATGAAAGTTATTAATAACTCCACCCTCCTTCTACCACCTCCCATACAAACTGCACAATTTCACTAAATTCAATACACTAAGTTTCTCAGTACCTATTAAATTTTTGAATACTAAATTTTGTATAAAACTTTTCGTGATGTGAAAAAATTAGTTCAATGTTGTCACCCCCTTTACCACTTCCCCTACAAAATTTCTTAAAATAAAAAAATTTCTCCTTCGTCTAGAGTATCACACAATTGGGCTTTACGCCCGATCGTAATCCTGTTATGCTTTTCTCCCAATCTTATTTATTAGCGTTACAAACTTAGTGGTAAACTTATAATACTCTCAGATTTCTTATATGTAGAGTATAAAAATCGCGCCGACCTCGACTTCGACTTTGCGGACTTAAAATTATACGAAATTTCATAAAGTAGGTACTAAATTTAAAAACATTCTCTATGCAAATTCGATCAGTACTCTTATACTGGAGGCAGACTACCACGTTTTAGACGTACGCTAAAACTCGTTAAAATAGCAATTTCCCTGAAGTTTTTTCGTAGTGAACGAGTTTTTTAAACTCGATCTGCTATGCAGTTTACAAATCAGAACCGCATATGTAAAGTTCAACACTGAAAAGTCTCTAGTGTGCTTCGCGAAATCAAATTTTCAATGAAATCCGCAATAATTAATGAAATGTCAATATGACAAAATTTTAATACATTGTTTTTTTTTATACATTTATCCACCCACCAAAAACAAATATGACTATGGACAGAAAATGCACGTATATAAAGTTAGCAGACCACTTGTAGCAGCCTGCAAAAAATTACTAGAGATTTTGTTACTTATTTGTTGCTATTTTATTACGTCAAAATAAAATTTATATCTTCAAGCATTTTCGAGAAATTGGCGAACTGGTATCTTAAATCTAAAGTTAGTAGCCACTGCCGACTGCTCATTACCTAATTACACTAGAGGGATGACATATGTACCAAATTTTGTTACTTTCAAAGTACTTTTAGAAAACAATAAAAATAGTTTTGCTCCGATTAATTTAACTACAGGAATTAGCGCTATTAGTGAGGAAAACGAAATTAAGGCGTTCACGTGAATCAAACGATTTTCGTGATACGAATGCAGGTGTAATATCTTAAGTAGTGACGAATAAATTTGTATCATGAACATTCGAGTGCAAATATACACAAAAGAATAAAAATTACCATTTCCGGAAATGCCTTTCACTAAAACGCCTAAAATTATGCCGTAATAAACAGTATTTAAAATAAATATGGAGACAAATGGAATACAAAAAAAAAGACCGAATTATTTTTTTAATCATCATTATTATTGCATATCTTTATTTTTAGAAATTTCAAAGGACGAAATATGTGAGAAAAGGACGAAATATGTGAGAGTTAAAAATTTACGAGATCCTGCAGGCAATAAATTAGATCCAGATTTTTAGAATAAATCGAGTTGTGCTTTTCAGTGGCAGTAAATTCATTTTTCTTCAATTTGTGCAATGCAACAAATTCTGGTTTCGTTTGGTATCATGAGGATAAGTGTCTTGAGTTCAAAAATCTACAAAAGCATGCAAGCAGGTGGAAGTAACTAATTTGTTGTCCTGATTGTTAGGACCATGTATGTATTTCCTCTTTTTCAGTTGAACAAGGAGTCCCTTAAAAAATGAATAATTTGCTTATATGTATAACTACAGGATAAGATTTTAATTGAGCGATAAACTTATCATAAAAACGGAGTTTTCTTTAAAATTGCAGGAGTGATCCGAATTAATGATTGTTTGCTTAGACACGATGCATATCGTTTTGAGGTGCGAATAAGCATCGGACTACATTTATTTTTTTTATGGTTTTATATAGGTGCAACGCACATCGACCCATGTGGTATGGAAATAAATTTTTGTCGGTAGTTATTAGTTTATTAGGGGCTACATTACCAAATGTATACGTAACTGAAGATCTTGCAAAATTTAGTTTTGAGACATTGGAGTTATTCGCAGATTTTTTTTTTTTCAATTTGAGCATGTGTGCTGAATAACTAATTTATTCATATTTAGTTGCAGTTTCGCTTTCAAAGTGTTATACAATTTTTTGCAAAAGCTCATAAGTGAATTATTTTGACAGACAGAATATATTTTATAATAATTATAAAGCTTCCTAGTTTATTACAAAATAAATAATATATAATAATATTATAGTGTTGTACAGAAAACAGTATTTTGTAAAACAGGTATAGTTGTAATGTCTGTCTGTTATTCGCTTATTAATGTCTATAAGTTAGTTATTTGCTATATTTTAACAAAAACTTAGCAGAAACAAACGTTTTTAAAAATTGTCACTGTATGTCAGTCTGTCTTTCCGGCTTTCACACAAAAACGGCTGAACCAATTGTAGAAACTTGCACAGTTTGTTAGGTTTTTTTACAGAATGACCTGTGTTCTAGGCAATTTCGCTTTATGTGCAATGCACAAGAACAGTCATGGAAGGAAGGAATGGGATTGGGAAGGCAGGGGAAAGGGAGTGAGAACGACCAGAACGAGTGGAGAAGCTGATGTTTTTTTTAGTTATACTGGCTGCTACTGACAAATACATATTTGTAGATGTTATAGGGGACTGAATAATAGAAAGCGAACAGAAACCATCTACTAAGTTTACAGACCTTCTTGAAGTGAAACTTTTTCACTTTTACATCGTTTGCCCATTTTATTTCGAATTTTTCATCGCTAGTAACAACTGAAAATTCGCGCTTAAAGAAATCCTACTGTCTGGAGTGGGAATCGAGCGCACGACCTATTGACTGTGAAGTAAGTACGCTGGTATGCTCCGAGATGTAATCTGCTTTTGGTTTTATTTCACTCCCCTCACGCCTTCTACTCCCTACAACAAAGTGACTCATTTTTAAAAACATGTAATAATTAAATTTTCTGGGAAATTATAAGAGCTATTAATTTGAAATGTAGAATATATTATACCTATTACAAATGCAATCTTCTTATATACAAATTATTTGAATCCTCCACTCCTTCCACCACCTTCCATCCAAACTACTCTTTTTCATGAAATACTATACACCAATTTTCTCAGTACTTATAACTTTCATCAAGCTAAAATTTTGTACTAATTCCTTAATTAGCACCGATTAGCTTCCCATACAATGTGACACAATCCAAAGACTTTGCATAAGTTCGATTTTCTTGGAAAGTGTGAATGTTACTGATCTGAAATTTAAAATATATCACTTGCATAATGATTGTAGTTTTTTTTTAAAAAAAATCACTAAAAATCCCTCACTTTTCCACCAACTCCCATATAAACTATAATACACATTTTCAGGAAATACTCTAATCCATTTTTCTCAGTACTTATAACTTTCATCGAACTAAAATTTTGTACCAAATCCTAAATTAGCATTATTATTAATATCGGGAAAAAATTAACCGATTACCTTTACTACATCTACCTCTTCTCGTACAGTGAGACACAATTCCAAAACTTTGCATAAGTTCGATTTTCTTGAAAAGTGTGAAATTTTAAAAAAAAGTCTGAAATCTTAAATACATCAACTTCATTATGATTATAGTTGTTTCTCGAAAAATCATCAAAAACCTTCACTCCTTCTACCACCTCACATAAAAATTGCTCAATTTCATTAAATCCAATACACTAACATCCTCAGTACGTATTCAATTTTTGAAGCTTAAATTTGGCACAAAATATTTTTATAACTGCTCTAGCATGATGTGAAACAAATTAGTTCAGTACAGGGTGACAGTACTGAACTAATTTGTTTTCTACCCCATACGAAATTTGTTAACATCTTAAAAATTTCAATTTCATCTATAGTATCGTATGATTGGGCTTTACGCACAATCGAAGTCCTGTTATGTTTTTAAGCTTCATGTTATTTTATTTGCCTTTTTTTTTGCTTTGATTAACACAAGCTACAACTATTCACATGTCCTTAATACTCTTCAATACGTGTATGATCTCAGATCACGGGATTGATTTGATCACGAGCCTGTCCCATACAAAAGCGAGTTTCGTGGTTTCATTCTTAATATTTTATGGTTCTGATTCCAATAAAATACAAAGCATTGTTTTCAAAGAACCGTTAAACTAAGCAGATTATCCACATAATGTATTATTTACTACATTCTCAAAAATTGCTTATTTTGCGATTCTCACGCGGACAAATTCACGAGCGATCGCAAGTTTATTCATAAAATATATGGAATCCATATAAAATATATGCAAAAAAAAAATATATGTACATAATAGCTTAAACAGTGATTTCAAACAATTATTTTTAAGACGCTCAGTGTCCTAAATTTTGAGAAAATAAAATAAAAAACATAACAGGGCTACGATTGCGCGTAAAACGCAATCTTACGATACTCTAGATGAAATAAAATTTTTTGTGATCCCAAGAAATTTTGTATGGGGAGTGTTAGAAGGGATGATAGCTTTGAACTAATTTTTTCCCCATCATGCTAAAGTAGCTATAAAAATGTTTCATACAAAATGCTTACTCCAAAAATTGAATAAGAGCTGAGAAAATTAGTTTGTTAGATTTAGTGAAAATGTGCAGTTTGTATGGGAGGTGGTAGAAAGAGTGGGGGGATTTTAGTGATTTTTTTAGAAATAACTAAGAATATCATACAATTGACATCTCTTAAATTTTAGACCAGTAACATTCATACTTTTAAGAAAATAGATTTTTTGTGAAGTTGTGAAACTGTGTCATATTGTATGGGAGGGGGTAGAAGGGGTGAAGCTAATCAAATATTTTTTCTGTTCTTAGTGATAATATTAATTAAGTATTTATTACAAAATATGAGCTCGATTAATATTATATGTTCTGAGAAAATTGTCTTAGAGCATTTCATGAAAAAGTGTAGTTTGTATGGGAGTGGTTGGAAGGAGAGAGAGGACGCAGATAATTTTTCTACTGTAGATTTATATCATTATGAAAGTAATATATCCCGAAATTCAGACTAATAGCTTTTATACTTTTCGAGTAAATCCATTTATTGTCAAATTGCGAAATTGTGTCATTTTGTATGGGAAGGGGTAGAAGGGATGAAGCTAATCGTCTAATTATACTCTAGATGGAATCTGAGAGTATTATAAGTTTGCTCTAAGGTTTGTAACGCTAAGAAATAAGGCTTGGAGAAAAAAATGAATGATACAGAAGTTCATAAAATCACTCTAAAATCTCAAAACCGGATGTCCGTCTGTCCGTCCGTCCGTCTGTCCGTCTGTCCGTCTGTCCGTCTGTTCGCTCTCTAGCTTGAGAACGCGTTGAGCTAGAAAGTTCAAATTTTCTATACGTCGTTTTTGACAAAAAAGTAAGGTCAAGTTCGTGAACGGGCCAAATCGCTCCACCCCTTCTACCCCCTCCCATACAAAATGACACAATTGCGCAATTTGACAATTAACGGATTTGCTCGAAAAGTATAAAAGCTATTTGCCTGAAATTTGGAATATATTACTTTTCTCATAATATCAATCTACCGTATAAAAATTATGCGTGTCCTCCCCCTCCTTCTACCACCTCCCATACAAACTGTACTTATCATGAATTACTATAAGCCAATTTACTCAGTGTGTATAAAATTTAGCGGGCTGAAATTGTGCACCATATATTTATTTAAAATTATTAGTAAGACCAAAAAAAATTAAACGATTAGCTTCACCACTTCTACCCCCTCCCATACAAAATAACCCAATTTCGCAATTTGACAATAAATGGAATTAATCGAAAAGTATAAAAGCTATTAGTATGAATTTTGGGATATATTACTTTAATAATTATATAAATCTACAGCAGAAAAAATTATCTGCGTACTCCCTCTCCTTCTACCCCCTCCCATACAAACTACACTTTTTCATGAAATGCTCTAAGACAATTTTCTCAGAACATATAACATTTATCGAGCTCATATTTTGTAATAAATACTTAATTAGTATTATCACTGAGATCAGAAAAAAATATTTGATTAGCTTCACCCCTTCTACCTCCTCCCATACAATATGACACAGTTACCCAACTTCACAAAAAATCTATTTTCTTGAAAAGTATGAATGTTACTCATCTAAAATTTAAGAGATGTCAATTTTATGATATTCTTAGTTATTTCTGAAAAAATCACTAAAATCCCCCCACTCTTTCTACCACCTCCCATATAAACTGCACATTTTCACTAAATTTAACACATTAATTTTCTCAGCTCCTATTCAATTTTTGGAGTAAGCATTTTGTATAAAACATTTTTATATGTAGCTACTTTAGCATGATGGGGAAAAAATTAGTTCGACGCTATCACCCCTTCTAATACTCCCCATACAAAATTTCTTGGGATCACAAAAAATTCTATTTCATCTAGAGTATCGTAAGATTGCGCTTTACGCGCAATCGTAGCCCTGTTATGTTTTTTTTTAGTCTTACTAAAATTTTTAAAATAATATTTGGTGCACAATTTCAGCCCACTAAATTTCATACGCACTGAGTAAATTAGCTTAGAGTATTTCATGACAAGCACAGTTTGTATGGGAGGCGGTAGAAGGAGGGGGAGGACACGCATAATTTTTATATGGTAGATTGATATTATCATAAAAGTAACATATTTCAAATTTAAGGCCAATAGCTTTTATACTTTTTGAGCAAATCCGTTAATTGTCAAATTGCGCAATTGTGTCATTTTGTATGGGAGGGGGTAGAAGGGGTGGAGCGATTTGGCCCGTTCACGAACTTGACCTTACTTTTTTGTCAAAAACGACGTGTACAAAATTTGAACTTTCTAGCTCAACGCGTTCTCAAGCTAGAGAGCGCACAGACGGACGGACATCCGGTTTTGAGATTTTTGAGTGATAATATTAACTTCTGTATCATTCATTTTTTTCTCCGAGCCTTATTTCTTGGCGTTACAAACTTTAGAGCAAACTTATAATACTCTCAGATTCCATCTAGAGTATAATAAATAAATAAAATGAACGCGGTAGGCTGCGATGTTTCAAGGAAGATAATTTTTTAGAGATTCTATTCCGACAGAATAGTACTTAATATTAATACTCGCTTTGTTCCAAGATCTGCTCTTTATGATCATCATCAATGGCGCGACAACCCCAATTGGGCCCTGGCCTCCTAAGGTCGTCGCCTCCAATCGTCTCGATCCGACCGTGTCCTAAAGTTGCTATTTTAAGATGGCCTTGCTGTCTTCATCAGCCGAATCTTCCCATCGCTTGCGTGGTTTGCCTACTAGCCGGTTACCACACGCTTTGCCTTTAACAGCGCGTTTGGGGAATCTTCTGTCGTGCATTCGCTCTACATAGCCAGCCCACTGCAGTTTACTTAGTTTGATGAACGTTGAAGCTTCTGGTTCGTCGTAGAGTTAATACAAATCATGGCTCTGTCTTATTCACCATTCCGTTCCTTCCTTCACAGGTCCCAAAATTCTTCGGAGGAATTTTCTTTCGATTGTGTTAACTGCTTTTTCGGAAGTTCGCGTTAACGTCCACGTCTCGCAGCCATAACAGAGCACAGGTCGTATAATAGTTTTATAGATCCGCAGCTTATTGTTCCTGTGCACTTTCTTGGATTTCATTATTGGAAGTACCGAGTAATACGTTTTATTTGCAAGTATTATCCATCGATTGATTTCGTCAGTTTCATAGCCGTCCTTTGCTAGATAAGCCCCAAGATATATGAAGTTGTCCACACTCTCCAAATTATATTCCGCAATTGTTATGTTTTGTCTGATTGGCGTTGTCGTCCTTATTTGCGTCATTACTTTTGATATGCTTTCGTTAATGCGCAACCCGACTTCTTTTGCGGCGGAGTCAAGATTGACAAATACCTCTTCAGCACTACGGAAAGATCTTGCTAGGAAGTTAATGTCGTCAGCGTATGCTACTAGTTGAGTTAACGTGAAGAGTAGTGTCCCGTTGGTATCGACTAGAATTTTTCGGACGACATACTCTAGTGCCAAGCTGAAAAGCATGGGGGCTAGACCATCTCCCTGCTTCAAACCACACTCCGTTCGAAAGCTGGTTGTGGTATCGTTTTGTATTCTCAATTGGGGTTCAGTGTTCGTCATTGTGAGTTTAGTTAGCCCCCTCCATAAGTATGTTGATTTACAACTTCCTACGCATCTATTCTCCACCAATGAATGAATTTTCTTTCTTCAAGGGCTTGGAAGTTAATGTACGCTGAGCGTACGACGTGCAGTCAGACGATTTTTTAATTTTTATGCCAATTTAGTCATGAAACGTGAAAAAACATAATTTCAGGGTAGTAATTATGCTCTAGATGTAATCTGAGAGTATTATAAGTTTATAACAATATTTGAAACGCTAATAAATAAGGCTGGCAGAAAAAAAACCAATGATACAGAAGTTCATATAATCACTCAAAAATCTCAAAATCGGATGTCCGTTCGTGTCCTCTCTAACTTGAGAACGCGTTGACCTAGAGAGCTCAAATTTTGTACACGTCGTTTTTAAGCGGGCCAAGTCAATCCACCCCTTCTACTCCCTCCCATACAAAATGATAGAATTTAATGAGTTGACAATAAACGTATTTTCTCGAAAAGTAAAAATGCTATTGATCTGAAATTTGGAATATAACACTTTTATGATGATTTCATTTTACTGTATACAGAATTACCACCTCCCATACAAACTGCACTTTTTCATGAAATGCTCTAAACCAATTTACTCAGTGCGTATAAAATTTATCGAGCTGAAATTTCGCACCAAATAATTACATATTAAGAATTATTAGTAAGATCAAAAAAACTTAGATGATTAGCTTTATCCCTTCTACCCCTTCCCATACAAAATGGTACAATTAAGCGATTTGACAATAAACGGATTTTCTCGAAAAGTAAAAATGCTATTGATCTGAAATTGGGAATATAATACTATAATGATGATTTTATTTTACTGTATAAAACTAATTTGTGTCATCCCCCTCTTTCTACCACCTCCCATACAAACTGCACTTTTTCATAAAATGCTCTAAACCAATTTACTCATTGCGTATAAGATTTATCGAGCTGAAATTGTGCACTAAATATTTATTTAGAATTATTAGTAAGACCAAAAAAAATAGACAATTAGCTCAACTCCTTCTAACCCCTCACATACAATCTGTCACAATTCAACAATTTCACAAAAATTCGTTTGCCCTAAAGAGTATAACTGCAACTGATCTGTAATTTAAAACATGTCAAAAGTATGATGTTTATAGGTATTTCTGAAAAGTAATTAAGAACTTGCCCTTCCTTCTACCACCTCCCATTTAAATTGCACAATTTCATTAAATCCAATACACTAATTGGAGGCTGGGTGTGTATAGATGGAATAGGCATCTGATCGGCGTCATAAGGCGACACCCAGTGTTGTAACTATCATATACACATCAATTGTGCTCATCATACCTCCACGTGGTAGCCACCGGGTACTGGTCTTGCCCATTTGGACTTGACTTGCTGAACTGATAGGCGCGAGTGCTAATGAACCAGAAAAATTCTAGCACTATGGCCCTCCAAGTTGGGGGTTGGGCGATGTGTTAACAACTCATTCTCGGAAAAACCACACCCGTTTCGTAACCTGAAGCAACGCCTCGGACTGGATTGATTCAACGGCAACGACCACGCAATTCCCCAACGCACACTAAAAGGGAAAGTCAACGGACAAAGACCGGTCGGAAAACCACGGAAGCGCTTTGAGGATTCGATTGACGCAGACTGCAAATCACTGCTAAGATTTTCTAACTGGAGGACGCGGTCACTGAACCGAGATGGATGGAGGCAAAGTATTCAGGAGGCCAAAGTCCGATTTCGACTGTAGCGCCATCGTAAGTAAGTAAGTAAGCAATACACTAATTTTCTCAGTACCTATTAAAATTTTGAATCCTAAATTTTGAATAAAACGTTTTGATAGCAACCTTAGCGTGATGTGAAAAAATTAATTCAATGTCGTCACCCTCTCTACCACTTCCCTACAAAATTTCTTAAATTAAAAAAAATCTCTTTTATCTAGAATATCGGAAGATTGGTCTCGTAGTACTTTTATGGTTTTTTTTACAAGTTGATCACAATACTTTAAAATTAGAATAATAAATTAATTGATTGATTGGAGTCGGCATGGAAAGTCAAAATTAGTAAGAAAGATATAAAATAGATATAAAAATGTTTTATTAAGACCTTCAAAATAGGCTGAAATTGCTGACTTCACCTCTTCATCGTTGATAAATATTCTTCCCCGAAGTTCTTTCTTCAGTTTTAGGAACAAACAGTAATCGAAAGGGGCCAGAGCTGGACTACAAGGGGGGTGGTTCAACATTCCGTAGCCGCATTTCTGTAGGGTAGCCATAGCAATGTGGCTCTTGTGACCATGTGCGTTGTCGTGCAAAAGCAGCGCACCTCGAGTCCACTTTCCACTTCTTTTTTTGCTTTTATTTTCGTAGCATTTTGGCATAGTATCCCCTGTGAAATTTTGTCCTTTTTCTTAATGGTCGATCATCACACCCCCCTCTAAATCTCAAAAAATAGTGCTCTTGACTTTTCCGATGTATTCTTAGGGAGTGAAGCGCTTCAACGGAAACACTGAGTTTACTCCTGCTTTGTTTCAGGTTCATAATGATGAACCCAAGTTTCGTTTCCAGTGACAATGCGGGTCAAAATTTCATCCCAGCTCTCGCTACAGAGATCCAAAAACTCGCGTGAACACTCGACGCGCTGCTTTTTCTGAACCGCTGAGAATATTTTTAGTACCCATCTTGCGCTGACTTGGAGGATATTCAAAATGGTTGAATCTGATACATCAACTATTTTTGCGATTTGTTTCCTGTAAGCAGACGATCTAAAATGATTTGTGACATTTTTCCTTGCTTGGTAAGGAGCCTTATGACAGCAAGAAACTCAATTTTGTCCATAGTTTGCGTTTTCTTTCCGATTGAGTTGTTGATTTGGCGATAACCAAAATGTTAGTGATTCGATTTAACAGAAAGTTTGTATTTATTCCTGTATTAAGCGTTAGAATACCTCCAGGTAAAAGTATTTCCCCCCTTCATTCCTCGAAATTTTTGACCTCCTCTGGTAATTAGACTTAAATAACAATTCTAGTATGTTACCTTATTAAAATTATTTACATTTCAAAGCCTCAATTTGCACCTGTCACAATTTCAACTAGTCATCAATTTACAACTTAAGCTTTTACCTGTCTCAATTGTACAATTAAAACCCTTCTCTACCATGTCTAATTACGTCGTCACAATGGTTAATGCAATATTGATTAGGTTAACGATTATTTTGGCAGTTTGCAAATTCTAATTATCTCCATGTTCTGTTCCTGCATATGCTAATGACAGATTTGCAGTGTTTGGGAATTTGCCAAATTGAAAATTCAACAGGTATACATAGGTAGGTATACTCTTAATAAATCGTCAGGTTAAATACGGAAAAAAGTAGTTTCAGTTTAACATATAATTAGTTGGCTTTTCATTGTCAACATATGGTGTACAGTGCGGAGTCACGATCGATGTTCGTTGTACTAATGAAATTGAAGTTTTGTCTGGTAAAATCTATTTTAACTAGTTGTTATTATTATTACATAGCGAATAATTGTTAATTCGGCCACCTCTGTGGGCTTTTTGGTAGACTGCAGCAATGCAAAAACTAGGTGCTTCGGGGTAAATCGTATGTATGTATATCGGTACGCTCAAATCTTACAAATCGAATTTAATTTTTGCCCTGTTAATATACAATAATACACTTTACGCAATCAACTACCCACTTATTTTAATTTTTTTTTTGCAAGTTAAGAAGATAAATGTACTAATTTTAAGCTATTCTATACACCAAAAACATAACTTTGTCACTTACAAGATCAATATTCTAAAGAATCCTTAATTTCTAAGTGAATTCTCTAGTCGGCATTAAGTAAGCATATTCTCCAAAGTTTTGATAAGTAATGTCAAATGCGATTAGAAAAGATTTTTTTTTAGGAAAGAAAAAATTCCCGATATTTGAAATTAAGGTCGATAAAAAAGTTTGCGTGAAGGAATAAAGTAGATATTTTCCGTCGAGAAGTTGAGAAAAGTTTTTTTTCCTTATAAGTCCTTCTACTTCATGAAAATCTCGTTTGGACGTACGCCATTCCACACATAACATATAGTAGGCCTTCTAGTCTTATGCATAGTGTAAGACGGAAATTTTTGCCCATATTCCCTTACTTGTCATTGGCGATGGTCAAGTCACAAGGTTACTCCAACTTATTCCCCATGTAATCTGCTTTAGGCTGACCTGTTCGGATCACCGACGCCTGATATGAAGCTAATCCGCTGAGAGCTTAGGACAAGAGGAATTTCCATTTTTTGAAAGTTAAAAGCAACTTTCTGAATTCTAACTATCCAGGATGGGTATCTTCGTTCAAGGAACGTGCCGATAATCAAATGATGCCGTCATTCAATAAGGTTACATAGTCAAAAGACTACAGATATGAGCCGCGAATATTATAATTGAATTGAAATTTAATTTCGTTAAAAGCCCACAAATGTTGGAGATTTAAAGTGAAATCCTGAGCTTAAATTGTCCTGAAATGATTTGCACCGCAAGTTCAACCTAGCAGATTATATATGTAGTACAGGTAAAATCGCAGAAGTGTTGCAAGGTTCATAAATCTGATAATTCATTCGATATACAAGGCTTAAAAATTAATTACGTTTTCTCTCCGGTAGAGTTAATTTCATTAATATTGGTGTCAATTTAAGCTGCACCGGCGATTATTCAAAGCGAATAATAAAATAGCAAAGAGAGGCTGAAAAGAGCTTTATTACAGGTTCGGTATTTAATTTGATTAAAAATATATTCAAATTTTCATTCTAAAAGAAATTAAACCGGATGATTCGCAAACGAGATGAGTAATAGTGATGTCAAAAAAGTAACTATTCGTTACACAAGTACTCGTTACTAGTAGAAATCCGAAGTAACGAGTACCAACGCAGAATTATATTATTACTGTTACTCAAGTATTGGTTCCTCATACAAAAAAAGTACCAATGCCGAAAGTAACATTTAGTTACTTTTTTCGTTACATCACACTTGTGCATAACGCCGTTTCGCCATTCCTAGCACTAAGAATACTCTTATTCTACCATACAGTTTACTGAGAAAATGAAGCATTTTTTTCGTTCTGTTTCTTGCAACACCAAGAATGTAATCGAGTAGGGTTTTGGCGGCTCGAGCGATGGCGGCGCATGCAGTCGTTAGTAGTGTTAGGTTTGTGGGATAGGTGATACCAGATTAAAGGTTTTTTTAATTTTTGGGGGGGGATAAAGGGATTTTGTTTTCAAATGTGAGGGATTTTTCTTGAAGAAAATTTAGATTTAATAAATTTTATTTCCTTCACAAACCTGTCGCTTGTGTAATTTCTACACACAAAAAAAAAATTAAAGTTTTGTAGAAAGATTCAGTAGGATTTTGGCATTATTTCAAAAGCATCTCCCCATCAATTTGTCGACATTTTTTATGGTATTTAAATCATCTGTAGAATCTACATCAACGTTTGTTTTGATTGGAAAAGTAACTGACGGATGAGTGTTAAAGAGATTTTCTCCTTAGAAGAAGATTCTTGAAAAATCGGACTTTGCATCATTGTGTTGATACACAGGCCAACGTAATCGAAAGCGATTCACAAGCAATTTCTTGTTACAAACCTACATATATAGTTACTGCATGGGACACTAGAGGCGATTTCTTCTATTTGAGTTTATGATTTGCTAAACTGACGTACCCATCTCTGTAACATGATGTGGCGGTCATCTATACATATAAATATAATTGTAGTGTCTGTCTGTCTGTCTGTCTGTCTTTCCGGCTTTCACGCAAAAACGGCTGCACCGATTGCAATGAAACTTTCACAGATTATTAGCTCTACCTCTGGGAGTAATCTGCTTTAGGTTTTATTTTTCTCCCCTCACGCCTTCTACCCCCTCCCATACAAAGTGACGAATTTTCAAAATCTTATAATAATCAAATTTTCATGGAAACTATGAAAGCTATTAATCTGAAATTTAAAATATATTATTTCTCTTATAAATACAATCTTCAAGTATATAAATAGTTTGAATCCCCCAACTCCTTCCACCACCTCCAATACAAACTAAACTTTTTCATTAAATACTATTCTCCAATTTTCTCAGTACATATAACTTTGATCGAGCTAAGATTTTGTATTAAATCCTTAATTAGCAGGGATCTTCAGAGAGAACCCAACAAAAGTGGATGTAAAAAGCGTAGGTAGCCACTTTGGACTGGTACATGGCCGGCCAAACCAGCAAAATCGTAGCCATCCTACATCGGCTGAGATTTGTTAAGAACAGGCTATGCCAAAAAGCTATTGATGTCGTAGGTATTTCGGCTACCTGTAGCAACCAACCTGCGTAACCTACTCACACATTCAAACAGTAAAATTTCGTCCCTAGCGTGGTATCTATCGTATATGATTAGCCAGCGTATCCTGCGGGGGCTATTTTAGTACGTAAGATGTGAGGCGCAAAAACAATAGATGTATTAATAGGCTGGCGATTTGGTTGGTATTCGCACCTTAGGGAAATACCATATCTTTTACGGTTTTTAAAGTGCTTAGTGGGTACGACTTCTCGCTGGGTTCATTCGTTATATAGTATGTATTGTGTATTCGCGTCAAACTTCAAGCGCTGCTTATGACGAAAACATAGAAAGTTTATCCAATTCAGTTTTTTCAATCATATGCTGTTGATCGTCTATAAGTGAAAAAGGCTATTGGTGATTTTTGACATTATATTTTGATTTTTGTCAGTGAGTAATTCTAAGTAAAGGAAGTTAAAATACGTACAAGTAATTATTAATTGAAATTAAGAGAAAAATCTATTGCTGCGTTTTAATATTATATTTTGATTTTGGCAAAAGAGGCCTTACACTAATAGTGATTTCTTTTCTAGAATTTAGTTCGCAGAAACTTTTTTGGAATAGAACATAAAAAGTGCTGAACTCTCAAGAAAATATGTAAGGGTTAAAACGGGGTAACATTTTTCGCAGAAATTAGTGTAAGCAGATTATATATGAAATATACCGTACATTACTATGAAAAGCACATTGTATCGATATTTACGCGGACGAAGTTGCGGGTATTTGCTAGTCTCAAATAAACGAGTACCTAGTAACGAATAAAATGTAACAACTACTTTCCTTAAAGTAACGAAGACTTACTGGTACCGAAAAGTAACGAAACTAGACATCTACTTCTACAATGGCGCTACAGCCCAAATCGGACCTTGGCCTCCTGATTCAGGTTCCTTAGACATCACTAATGAGTAATTAATTCTTGTTTTTCTTCAATGCACTAAAGCCCAAGTCGGACCTTGCCCTCCTGACCTTAAAGTTCATTGACATTTCTATATGTTACTAACGATTACCCGCGACTTCGTCCGCGTAAAATTCGCAATAATAAGTAATTTTTGAGAATGTAGTTAGAAATACATTATGTGGAATATATAATCTACTTACTGTAATGACTCTTTAAACACAATGTTCTGTATTTTGTTGGAATCAGAACTATAAATTATTAAGAATGAAACCACGATACTCGCATTTGTATGGGACAGGCCCATGTTCATGGAGGTGATTTGCGATCGTATACATGTATACATAGTTGTAGCTTGATTAGATTCAAAAAAAAAAACATTATACAACATAACATTAAGCTCAATAACATAACGCGCGTAAAACCCAATCATACGATACTCTAGATGAAATAGAGATTTTTGTGATCTTGAGAAATTTTGTGTGGGGAGTGGTAGAAGAGGTGACAGCATCGAACTAATTTGCTTCAAATCATGCTAAAGTAGCTATGGAAATATTTGATAGAAAGAACGAAGCTTACAAAATTTTTACTGAACGACCAACACGAGCCAAAAAAGAAAGATATGACGAGCTTAGGCGATATGCGAAAAAGACCTGCAGACGAAAACAAAGGAAGTACCATAATGACAAGATACAAAAAATGGACGACGACATGAGAAAAAATAAAACGCGGGACGCATACGCCATAGTAAAAGATTTAAAAAAGGGATATAAACCAAAAACCAGTCTCTGCAAAGACGCAGAGGGCAATATCATCAGCGACACAGAAGAAATCAAAAGGAGATGGGCTTCATACTTTGAACATCTTTTGAATCCCATCCCAGTAGCACCGATAACGACAAACAACATTTCAATTGAAGCCTCAACTGACGAAGATGAACCATCATCGACACCACCCACGCTTGCTGAAATCAAAGCAGCCCTATGTGACCAAAAACGAAACAAAGCGCCGGGAATTGACGAAATACCAGTTGAACTTCTGAAAAACGGTGGAAACTGTGTCGCTGAAATACTATACAACATGATATGCAAAATTTGGACAGAGGAAATCATACCCGACGACTGGCGAAAAAGCATTATATGTCCAATTTACAAGAAAGGAGACAAACTCTGCTGTGAGAACTACAGAGGTATATCATTGTTGTGTGCGTCCTATAAAATACTGACAAAAATAATTGAACGTCGTATTAAGCCCTATACTAATCAAATAATTGGCGAATACCAAGGAGGATTCAGAACCGGACGATCTACAACAGACCAGATATTCTCGGTGAAACATGTGCTTGAGAAATGCTGGGAATATAACACAGACGTGCACCAAATATTTGTAGATTTTAAACAAGCATACGACAGTATCGACAGGAGCGTACTGTACCAAATCATGCTTGACTTTGGAATTCTTCATAAACTAGTCCGACTAACAAGACTCACAATGACGAACACTGAATCCCAAGTAAGAATACAAACCGATTCCACAACCAGCTTTCGAACGGAATGTGGTTTAAAGCAGGGAGATGGTCTAGCTCCTATGCTTTTCAACTTGGCACTAGAGTATGTCGTCCGAAAAATCCCAGTCGACACCAACGGGACACTACTATTCAAGTCCACCCAACTAGTAGCATACGCTGACGACATTAACATTCTAGCAAGATCCTTCCCTAGTGCTAAGGAGGTATTTGTCAATCTTGACTCCGCCGCAAAAGAAGTCGGGTTGCGCATTAATGAAAGCAAAACAAAAGTAATGACGCAAACAAGAAGGAGAACGCCAATCAGACAAAACATAACAATTGCGGAATATAATTTGGAGAGTGTGACTTCATATATCTTGGGGCTAATCTAGCAAAGGACGGTAATGAAACAGACGAAATCAAACGACGGATAATACTTGCAAATAAGACGTATTATTCGGTACTTCCAATAATGAAATCCAAGAAAGTGCACAGGAACAATAAGCTGCGGATTTATAAAACTGTTATACGACCTGTGCTCTGTTATGGCAGCGAAACGTGGACATTAACGCGAACTTCCGAAAAAGCAGTTAACGCATTCGAAAGAAAGGTCCTCCGAAGAATTTTGGGACCTGTGAAGGAAGGAACGGAATGGCGAATAAGATACAACCATGAGTTGTATCAACTCTACGACGAGCCAGAAGCTTCAACGTTCATCAAGCTACGTAAACTGCAGTGGGCTGGCCATGTAGAGCGAATGGAAGACAGAAGAATCCCCAAACGTGCTCTTAAAGGCAAAGCGAGTGGTAACCGGCCAGTAGGCAAACCACGCAAGCGATGGGAAGACTCGGTTGATGAAGACAGCAAAGCCATTTTAAAAATTAGCAGCTGGAGGACGCGGTCTTTGGATCGAGACGATTGGAGGCGACGACTTCAGGAGGCCAGGGCCCGATTTGGGCTGTCGCGCCATTGATGATGATGATGAAATTTAATCTTCAAAAATTGAGTAAGTACTTAGAAAATTTGTGAAATTGTGCAGTTTTTATGGGAGCCGGTAGAAGTGGGTGGTTTTTATTATTTTTTTGAGAAACAGCTATAATCACCATGCAATTGATATATTTTAAATTGCAGATCAGTACCAATCACACTTTTCAAGAAAATCGAATTTTTGAAATGAACGGAACTACGATGGGGCGTAAAGCCCACTTTTGCGATACTCTAGAGAAATTTTTTGATTTTGAAATTTTGTAGGGGAAGTGGTACAGGTGTTGTTTTGAACTAATTTTTTGTCATCACGTTAAAGTTGCTATCAAAATGTGTTATACAAAATTTAGGATTCAAAAATTTAATAGGTACTGAGAAAATTAGTATGTTGGATTTAGTGAAATCGTGCAGTTTGTATGGGAGGTGGTAGAAGGCGGCTAAGAACAAATTGTCGGTCGAATTTTTTTTTCAAATGATTATATCTTCGAAATTACCTATCGTAAAAAATTCATATTTTGGGACGATTAAGGTGGCATATAGCTCCACCGGAATCAGCTTAGAGAGTGGCTAAGGAGAAAAAAAGAAAAACACTTAAAAATTAATATCTCAACTATCCCTTAAGCTATGTAATTGAAACTTGAAACATACATATATTAAGCTATACTAGGAAAATACGAAAAAATATAGCATGTTGAAATAATAGTAGAGGGGGGAAATGGGGAGCATTTCAAAAATGGCGCACTTTGCACAATTACAAATCTTTATATCTCAAAACAAAGTACAGATATCAAATCGAAAAATTTTACAGATTGTAGAACTACATATTCGTTAATTTTGATAAGAATTTTGAGTTGGGAGGTATAAGGGGAGGGAGATGGTAAGCAAAAATGTCGAAAATTTTGAGTGATTTTTTTAGGGCTCTGGTGAAAGATACAATGTTTAAATTTTGAATGTGGATACATCTATTTGATATACATAGAAAAATAATAATAACTTGTTCCATAGTTGTTATAAACCGACTAATTTTGGAGGCAAGAATTATTGCGCCGATTTGCTGCGCCCAGACATCCAGAAATCGATGAACAGCTTGAAGCTTGCTTTGAGCTGCAGCGGGATTGCCTGTTGATAGAATATAAAAATTGTTAGCGTTGGCAGCGACAAAGTCTATGTAAGAAACAGAGCAGGAGAGATGGCAGGGAAGGAAGTTACATTGGACAACTGATAGCGCGGAACCTTGCGGCACTCCGTTGTCGGTAGGGAGAGGCGTCGACTTGCACTCTAATTTATCTTGAGGAAAGGAATGAGTGTAAGGTATTTTTTTGAGATACCCCAAGCATGTAGTTAGGTAGGAGTTGGTGTGAAAAGTACTAGCCACCTTCTCTATTTCAACGGATAGGAGAGCACTATGCTTGCCTCCCATGAGGTTTTGAGCCATATGGTGTTCAAGGAGGTAAATAAGTGTGTGGACGCCACGGCTTGGGCGGCAGCCAAGCTGCTTCTCCTCAAGGTATATCTCTGTCGCACAGGTTATCCTTTTTGCTTAAATCTTTTCCAAGACTTTAGATAGGACCGTTAGAAACGAGATTAGACAATAGCTGTCTAACAATAGCGTATCTTTACCACTGAGGATGGCGGTTTTTCAAGCGTGTGGGAGGATATCAGTAGAGAGGATGTTGTAAGAGAAGTGAAGGAATCGGGTCTTGAACTCAAGTGAGGAACGCTTTAGCGTGGCATTTGATTTTTTGTCATCTCCAGGCTCCGTATTTTCGGCAACATTGTGTTGATGGCTTATCTCCGACATTATAAATGGGGCCTGCCGGAGGTTGCGGAGGAATAGAATCTATGCAAAGCCGAGGTTTTTTCTGTATCAGATGTGGGGGATAAGATAATTAGAACTAGACGTGGTCCATTTGGTGGCGAGAAGGTTTGATATTTATGCGGGATATGAGGGTGGATTCGAAGATTGTGTAGGGAAAAGTAGGGCTAGGTTTATTGGCGTTCGAGAGTCGAACGTAAGATCGAGAGAGTTTACAAATGTGTTCCAGGATTCCCGTCTTTGGGTTCCCGATGGAGAAGTGATTGCGATTTTCGATAAGCAATGGATTTGGAGAGGGAGGGAGAATGCTTAACCTATCTCTAGCAAGTATTCTTCGAACGGATAAGTTCGGCAATGCGAGCGAAAAAGCAATAATGATGCTTACGCAAACTTCTTCATTCTAAAATGGCACTACACCCCGGATCGGTCCTTGGCATCCTGACATTTAGGTTCCTTAACATTTTTCATTACTTATTGCAGAAGGGTTATTAGCCCTTCACACAACTTACGCAAATTTTGGTAAGGATGTAATACAGGGACAGATTTAGATGCAACAGTTCAAAGAATCCTTTTACTCTTTGCTCCTTCATGGTTGACATAGAATTGACGATTGTGGGGAATCATTGGAGCTTAGTTGAGTAGCTGAGTCAAACCGAATCCAGTTAGACTTTAAATCTAGTATTCACCAAATAAATGAAATGAAACACATGACACTCCCTAAAATTAAAGTAATGAAACACTTATACCCAATCTACAATCCACCTAAAAATGAGCTTCCTATTTCTAAAAAAACTCAGAGATATGAGTCGATCTGTACGGCGTAGAGACGTTCAAATTTTTACACTCCAGATAAAATCTGAGAGTATATTGTGTTTGCCTTACCGTTTGGAACGCTAAGAAATAACGCTCGCACAGAGCCGCCAAAGGTACAGAAATATTTGTTGTCGCTCAAAAACCTCGATTTCGAGTGGCCGTCGTTCCGTCTGTGCGTCTGTCTACAGCATAACTCTCGAAAGCTTTGAGCTATAGTGCTAACAAATTTTGTGTGTAATTTTAAGCTAAAAAGTAACTTTAAACTTCACCTCACTCCTTCTACCACCTTCCATACAAATTTCACGAAATTTGGAAATTTAAATTAAATTATTTTTCTTCGAAACTGTTAAAGCTATCAAATTGATATTTTGTATAAAGTATACAAATAGAAATATCAATAACAAAAAAAAATGTGTTTTCAATTCTACCCCCTCCCATACAAATGTATAATTTTTGTTAAATGTATTAAATCGATTTCCATTAAAACTAGAAAAAGTAGAAACTTACAATTTTGCCAGAATTTGTTTTTTAATAATTGCAATAAACGCTATAAAAAATTATCAGCTCCACTTAACTCCTTCTACCCCCTCTCATATAAATATACCTATATGTATTATAAATTCAAGAAAAGCATTTCTCCTTCGAATATATGAGAGCTATCGACTTTGAAATTGAATCAAAGTATGGTGATAAGGATGATGATAAGCAGTTTCAAAATCATCTTAAACGCTCCACTTCCTCTGCCACCTCCCATACAAATGCCCCAATTTCAGGAAAACTATGTCCAATTTCTTTAAACATAATGAAAACTAAAAACTTTAAATTCTGCGTTCGGTGCCATATACGAAAAATACAAACCTGACCCTCTACTTCTACCACCTCCCATGCAAAAGTCTCTATTCACTATTCGAAAGAATATGAGATGATATATTTTCCTGTATATTAAGGTCATTTCCATCTCATCCAGAGTATCATATGATTCTGTTATGTTTTTATTGCATTTTTGGACTTATTTTGACATGCAACGAGAAAATCAAAATTTTAGGGAAGCAAATTTTTTTTTTCCTGTGTCGATCACAACACTTTATTATTAGAATAAGAAAGTAAAATTCGAAATAGTTTTGTCCAAAAACAAAATTAAATTTGAATTTGTCAAGAAGAAACTGCTTGGCTACGATATTAAAATCGTTTTGCGAAGAAAACTAGGAGTACATTTGCGTCCAAGAAAACTGCTTCCACCAAATTTTGCCTAGCGTATAATTTTACACAGGAACACGAAATAAAATTTCAAATGCAATGTATGGCTATGTATACATTTCTGTTTATTACATCGAAACGTTCATTAAATAAGCTATAAAACAGGTAATCAGGTACAGCTAAGCCGTGACTAAACGCAACAACATTGTCCGACACAAGTTATTCAAGTGTTTAATATTGCAGTTTAGCTGCGAGCGGCTTCTTAATCGAACTATAATTACAAAATAACCTTGCAGATGCCGGATCGTTCGAGCTATTTGTGTAACAAATTCTTTTGATAATTTCTCAAAACAATTGCTTGCCAGCGGGCTTTAGCTTCAAGAAAACATCCTGAATGATTGCATTTCGTAAAGGAAACACGTGACTAAAACAATAGTTAGTTTATGGTAGGCAAGGATCAAATTACACAGTGCGTGGTTTCAATAATATTATTATTTAATGCGCATTTGCTGGAACCTGCTAAAAATAGAGGGAACGCTCGTAATGTTACATTAAGGATATTAAATATCTTCCCACGTAAATACGAATTCTTTTTATTTTATTCACAGGAAGTGCATTTTATTCTATTAACTAACTGATTTACATTTGCACTAAATGCTCGATGTCCTTAGATACTTTGTCCATGAACTAAGAGTTTTAATCAGGAATTTACTTTCATTTATGTAATTTCTATTACGGAAATGTCCAGCCAAGGAGTAAATATTTTTGTTACCTCAGAATTATTGTCAATAAGTACGGTGAAGCAGAAAATGATATTGAGGAGCGCATAAATAAGTCTCGTCACATCTTCGGTAACATATCTCATTTTTTTCCAAGCTGCCAGTATTTGACGCATACATACGTCCAATCCGTATTGTTATATGGTTCCAGTGAAAAATGACCGTGAACTTCCCAAAAACTGGAAACATTCGTGATCCAATTCCACCATTTTAGGGATATTCTGGCCAGATGTGATCTCCAACGACGAGCTTTTCAGTAAAACTGGAGAGACTAAAACAGGCATTGAGATTCAAAGGCAGAAGTTTTTTTTTAAGGCACCGAGTATAATTTAGGGGATCACCCTTTAATGCATTGCGCAGTTAAGTTAGTAAAGGAAGTGGATTAAAATTTGTATAATGGAAATTCGGACGAAGACAGACGAAAATGACGGTGAACATTATTCTTGGAGGTTATATCCGTTTGGAAGAACGTTAGCCGGCAATGCGTTCCAGAATCTGGATATCCTTTAATTTTTGAAGCAGGTTGGTATAGTATCCCCCTGTGATATGCTGTCTTTTTTTTTTATAATTGATCATCAAAACTCCCTCTGAATTTCAAAAAAATAGTGGCCATGATTTTTCGGCGAATTGTGAGACCTTGAACTTCTTTGGGGTGAAGCGCCTTTACCAGCCACTGCATTGACTCCTGCTTTAGTTCAGGTTCATAATGGTGAACCAAAGTTCCGTTTTCAGTAACAATCCGGGTCAACATTTCATCACTGTTCTCGCTACAGAGATCCAAAAATCACGTGAAAACTGGACGCACTGCTTTTTCTGAACCGCTGAGAGCATTCTCGGTACCCAACTTGCGCTGACCTTAGACATGCCGAAATTATCGTGGACGATACTCAAAATGGTTGTATCGGATGCTTCAACCACTTGTGCGATTTGTTTCTTCTGTAAACGAGCATCTTCGAGATTAAGTTTCTCTACTTTCTCGACGATTTTTGAGGAAGTGCTCCAATCGGCCGGCCCGAGTCTTGTCATCTTCAAATGACTCTCTGCCTTGCCTAAATAAACTATGCCACTTATAAATCATTGTTTTTCCAGGGCAAGAGTTCCCGTAAATAGATGACATTTCTTCCAAAATGATTTGTGGCGTTTTTTCTTGTTTGATAAGGAACTTAATGACAGCACCAAACTCAATTTTGTCCATAGTTAGCGTTTTATTTCCGATTGATTTGTTGATTTCGTGATAACTAAAATGTTAGTGATTCGATCTGACAGAAACTTTGTATGTATATCTGTGTTGAGTGTTAGAATACCTCCAGGTAAAAATAATTCCCCCCTCCGTTGTCCATCCCCTTCATTACGCGAAATTTTTGATCACCCTCGTACGTTAAAGAGTGCTTAAATTTTAACGAAAGCAGATGAAGCTGATTTGCGGCAAATTATCGAAATAAAAGGGTTAGGACTTACTCGTCAAGCGGAACATGAGCACGAGTATACTTTCAAACTTTTATCTTCCCGTACAGTGAAATTTAGTTGGTCATTCATTTCCCGTCAATAAAGAAAAACGAAGAGGAAAGTGGACTCGAGGTGTGCTGCTTTTGCACGACAACGCAACTGTTCACAAGAGCCAATGGCTGCCCTGCAGAAATGCGGCTACGGAATATTGAACCACATCCCTTGTAGTTCAGATCTGACCCCTTCCGATTACTATTTGTTCCCAAAACTGCAGAAAGATTTTCGGGGAATAAAATTTACCAACGATCCAGAGGCGAAGTCGGCAATTTCAGCCTATTTTCAAGGCCTGGCTAAAACATTTCTTTTAGAAGCAATCAATGAACTTTGTGGGAGATGTGATAAATGTATTAGGCTTAAAAGAGGATATATTGAACAGGAAAAATAATAACTTGTTTAATTTTACCCCTCTTCCCTGTCATTCCGCGAAATTTTTGACCTCCCTCGTATGTTGATCTTTTGATTAATACCTTCAACAGAGACCCTAACCGTCACACGATTTCAATAAGCCAGTTTATTGAAAAAAATAGCGATTCAAAAATATTAAAGTAATTACTGTTGATTCTAATTTTTTGAGTTATACTCGTAGCATACTTTAGAGTACTTTGCTCTAATAAGCTTTAAGAAATTTAAATTGTCGAAACGTAGTGCTTAACGAAGGTACTTTGCTAAAATGCTTGCACGTACGCTACAATAGTTCTGGCATAAGAACATTTTTAACAGCACAACGAGAATCACGTAAACATCATCACGTTATGGATTTACGGAATGGAATCTAGTTAAACTTGAGGACACGAAGCAGTAGTCCTGTTTTATCCTCACATACTAGATGAGCACTTGAACATTTATATTGCTTTTGAAATATTCTACGCGCGAAACGTTTGCCGTAAGGATCTTGTACTCAATTTTTTGTCCACGCCTTATCAAACGCATACCATTTATATATTTACACTATCAAACGTTCGTGGAAATAATTCCCCTTGTACACGCCCTGATACCAGGTATTTTCAACAATACAAATGATTTCATCGGACCTTCCTTCAGCTGCACCCAGGATTCAGTGTATTTCGTTCTCAATAAAATCTGCCTATTTTGAGCCCAGATACCTATGTAGATGTTAAAAGATTCGCCATGTTTGCCATGACAACGAATCTTCTTTGATTTGTTTTGCAGAACAACGCAAAAGTCTTATTCTGCCATAATCCAAATTTCTTTCGACAATGATTTCTAGTCGCGTCCTTTTCGGCTGGTCTTTATTCATATGTTGTGAATTTCTACAAGGTCAATCTCTGTCTGCATACCCTAAGCACATTCGAAGAGCTCCTACTGTCGGTAACTTCGAATCTGCCAAAGTAAAAGGACTAAAAAGGTAAAATAAAATAAAAATATGGGGAAAAGAGTACAAACGAAATTCCTACACATTTTCAAGTTATGGTTGGTTTGCGGCCAGCATTTGCCTTTGCTATAAACTGAGTATGAAAGATACTTTTAACATGTCACATCAAAGATATACTCGAATATGTGAAAAAAGAACATATTTTTCTCATTGTCATGGTTATGCCATAGAAATTCTTGTTTTGTACTATGCTTTCGGCTTAAGGACGACAAACATGAAACGTGGCATATGGTTTCTCTGAATGGAATTCATCTTTGAAATCAATCAAAATTGAAAATCGAACAACCTATCAATTTTGACTATTAGATGCAAACTTTCATAACTCTTGTCAAATTACAAATATATGTTTGCTTAAGTAAGTATCTATAATATTTTAGTCTAAACCTAGGATTTCAACAAAACGTACAGCTTTTTTTAGATAACCATTTCATTCAATTCAGGTTGATTTTTTTAATTTTATCAAATTAAGTCCGATATTATGAAACTAAGAAAATATGAAATCATTGTTATGCTAAAAATATTACTTATCCTAAAATAAAAACAATTATGTTTACAAGATCTTAAGGTTTCATAAACTAGTGCTACTCTCTCTGTTTTTCTCTCTTAAAATGACGGACGGAAGCAAACACGGTTCCTCCAAGGCTTCCTTGGAGCCAAACAAGACTTTGGCCACCAAACTTGGTTTCGTAATGGGCGCTGTAAAAACTATGGCTATCGAACCTAGTCCAAGCAAAAAACGTGAGGCCCCAAACGTGCAAGCAGCCGAATTTTTGGACCTGGATCTAGTGGCTTAGAACATGTGAGAAAATCGGTTTCTTTAATGCAGATAACACACAGCCGGTAAAGTCATAGGAGACCAAACCTGGACCTAATAGTGGCGTGCACTGTGGAACTACTGGATGGGAACCACCCAAATCTCCGATGGTTTAATCAGGAACGAATCGAAGTATTCCACCCTCTAAACAGCTTTTTATGAAGCGCCGTAGCGCCAAAAGGCTTCTTAGGCCCGGCACACCTTAGAACTGAAGAGCAGAAAAAATCTGTCCGATGGCTACCAAAATGATCGCCGAATGAACAGACTTGCACTCGGCGGAAAAGCATACAAGATCTCAGGAAGAGTCCCCGAAGGAAGTAAGGAGGCCGAAGACAACCAGCACCGGTCCCGGGGGTTTATCAAGGTCCTTTAGCGATGCCCTTAAAGATAGGCCTGGTAGAAGTGATCATCGACAAAAGCGATGCTGATGGAAGTATTAATCATGAGCGCAGGAGGAAAGTTGAAAGCAATTTCAGCCAACTTCATAAGCATCATGTGGGTCTATCGTGGTCCTCCACCGGTATGCAGAGACGGCGGATGGCACCAAGGTCACGTAAAACTGATCCGGTGTGCCAACCAAAGGTCCACGGATTCTTACAAAATCGCGATCGGTAGATTGGTAAAAGTGTGGCCAGGCGCGAATCTCGAGGTTATGTCAAGGGTTGGAATTCCAAGCCGTTTTCGAGAACATGTATGGTTACCTTTAGAACCGAGCGATGCAGGTGTGATTTTGAACATTATTCGGTTTGCAACCAAAATCTGTTTACCCATAACTGGAGGCTTGGGAAGCTGGAGGAGATTAAAGGGGAATCTAGATGCGCCATAATAGTGCCCAACACAGAGTCTGTTGACGAAAACCGGAGGCATCATCAATTATAAGTTCGGTGATACAAGAACTTTGGGCTGTTGGGAACCTAATCTGTAGACTCAAGACTCCTAACTATACTCTCACCTAAGCAAGAAATCCAGGTAGCCCTAGATCTTCTATTCTTGCGAAGAGCACTTTAAATATATTTTTCCTCCCTCGACACAGGATATTGTCGCAGCCAGCCTCAAACGAGAGGGAAAAACTACTGACAGAGTTCGGCTTATCTGGCTCATGATCACCCTGAGCCTCACCCCAGATAATCTGATAATCAGAATGGAGCCACGAAGCAGACCTCTTTATTGGATATGACGCTAACGTGCATCATAAAGTATGGGATAGCTCCGACATCAATGAGACGAGGTGCTGCTTAAATACCTTTTGAGCACTAACTTTCTGCTCCGCAACAGGTATACTAGAAATAGACAGGAAGTCTTAGACATTACCCCAGTCTCAATAAACATTCCTTTTCTGATCATCGGTACCTCCAATTTGGTCTAGATGCCCATCCTTCAACAAACCAGTCTTCAGAAACTACAGGAAGACTAACTGGTCCAAGTACAGGGATAAAATCAAGGAGCTGCTTCGCTCCGAAGTTCCATGCCTTCCGGATACCACCAATGCTCTTGATGGATTTGTGTCTACTCTCACAAGGGCTTTAAATGGGGCTATGTCCCGCTCATGTCCCACAAGGAAGCTAATAGATAAATATAGGCCACCATGGTGGAACGACGAAATTCGAAATCTCAGGAAAGGTTGTTGGCGACTTTTCATTAAGGCCAAGCGAGTCAAAGAGGCCTCAGACTGGGAATGCTACAAGAAAGCTCTTCTATAAAAAGAACTTGAGAAAAGCGCAGCGCGAATCCTGGAAAATTTTTTTCAGTATAGTCGAAGAGACATCAAGACTACTCAAAATTTTCTCTACCTACTCCTCAATGCCCAGCTAAATGAAGAAATCCGGTGGGTCATGGACCTATTCGAGTGACGAAACCATTGATCTTCTCTCCGAGAAGTACAAAAACTTAGGCCTCCAATGGGCGATTCTGAAATCATAATCTCACCGAACGAAACTCTATGGGCAATACGCGGCTTCAACCCGAATAAATTCCCAGGACCGTATGGCATAATACATGCCGAATTTCAAAACACCTCTGATATCATCATCATTCCTTGGTTGGACGCTATTTTTAGAGGTTGCATACGACTGGTCCACATTCCTGAAATATAGAAGGAAGTGATAGTGGTTTTTATCCCCAAAGCAGGAAGAAGCTAAGGTCTAGTCTAGTAGGTAGCGTGTTTGGTTTACAATGCGAAGGTCGTGAGTTCAAATCCCGGTCGACGCATAATTCCAGCACACTACCTGCTTGAATATACCTTGGTTACCTCAATCTACGAAAATGAAAAATTCGTAGATAGAGGGTTGTGCGAAGAGCTAACAACTCTTCCGCAATAAATAATGAAAATGTTAAGGAACCTGAAGGTCAGGAGTACACTATGGTTATTGATATCGAGGGAGCTTTCAACAAGCTAGCGTATAGCCTAGTGGGTAGCGTGTTGGTCTACAATGCGAAGGTCGTGAGTTCAAATCCCAGTCGACGCATAATTCCACTGCCTCTTTGGGTATACCTTGGTCACCTCAACCTACGAAAATGAAAAATTCGTAGATAGAGGGTTGTGCGAAGGTCTAACAACCCTTCCACAATAAATAATGAAAAAATGTTAAGGAAGGCCCGATTTGGGCTGTAGATCCATTGTAGAGAAGAAGAGCTTTCAACAACGTAAAACCAGTAGCAATCACGGACGCACATTCAACTCTGACGCTTCGTTTGGCGTGCTGATTAATTTGATGTTGACATCTAGAATTATCAGCATAGAACTGGACGTCACATCCGCTACAAGGCTTGTTAGTAGAGGTACTCGGCAAGGCGAGGTACTTTCTCCACTTCTTTGGAACGTGGCGGTCAATAGAGTACTACTAAAACTGGAAGACGCTGGCTGTAAGGCGATTGCTTACGCGGACGACGTTACTATAGCACCCGAATACTCTGAGCGAAGCTATGCAAAATGCCCTCTCAATACTCTCTAAATGGACTAATGAATCTTTGAGATTGAGAGTGAGCCCACACAAAACCGAGCTAGGACTTTTCACAAGGACGCATAAAATTCCTCATATTAACTCTTCTTGTTTTCACAAGAGCAAAATGTCTGGATCTTATTTTGGATAGGAAACAGAGCTGGAAACCTAGTACTCACGATCGTGTCAACAAAGCTACTGTTACACTTAAGAAAACCGTAGGTAAGAAATGAGGAATACAGCATTGGCTCTACGTTGCCGTCATAAGACCCATCTTTATTTATGGAGTGATTGTGTGGTGGACTGCCCTAAAGACCGAGACAAACCTCACTCTCCTCGGTAACATAAATTGGGCTCTGAGAACAACCCCTTCGCAGAATTAGAAGTACTATTTCATCTGCTACCTCTCAATATTATTTGCAAACAGATGGCTGTAAGTGTAGCCGCTTGCTTCAAAATAACGCACTAGCGGAACTTCATTCAAACTGGTTACTCCTTAATTCTGGAAGAATTCGAAAATTTAACCGAAAACACAGACTACACTCTACCAAGTTTTGATTGATTTTTTTGATACTAATTTCCTCACCGTCATCCAATCGAAAGTGGGAGGCAGCTAAAATACGGGAGGAAGAGTCCATATCCTTCTATGTATAACTGCAAAACTAGAAGTGGAGTGGGAGGAGGTGTTTTTTCTGCAATGCTTAACTTAAGCATACGTTTCCGTATTCCGGATCATTATAGCAGAAGTGATGGCGATAAAAAAAAGCATTCGCCTAGCTAAAGTGTAATGTAATATCTACTAAGCATATTGGCATCTTCACTGATAGCCAGGCCGCTATTAAATCCGCGGGTGTGGCCCGTGCTGGTAGACTGATCTCGCTATGCAGGCAGATGATCAGCTCCTTAGTAGGAGTTGTTACATGACACTGCCTGATAGCCTCCCGTTTAATGATTCTCGCAGGAGCCGCAAAAATGAAGAAGGGGAAGAAACGATTCTTCATCTGCTATGCAGTCGCCCTACTATCTTCTATGCTAGAAGAAGGAGACACACACTTATCGATAATCTCGTTAACCTGGCAAATGCAGAAGCCTTCAACGCTTCATAGAAAGCTCCGGTTTGTTGACCGAGTAGGACTCTTTTCTGAGATCTTGTGGCATCGCAACGGACCAGCCTATAGTCTATGTGCGCCCGAAATTGTGTCTGGGCAGCCACCTTTACCACCTACCTACCTAGTGCTAAAAAGGTTTTAATCAATATGCTTAAAATTTTCCTATTAGATCAACCCAAATACTATAAAACTCTGCAACTTGAATAAACCCTTTATACGATTTCGATACAACTTTAGGTATTGAAAAAAATAAGAATCAAAACCTTTTTTTGAAAATTGTAATTTAGTGCGCTTCAAATTAAAATTATTAAAAACAGCTTTCGCATTATGTATCCGATATAAAACATGGTTCGAAGAACAAGTGTAGAGCAAACATTTTTCAACTTAAAATGGACTTCAATTTCATATTATACCAAGGAATTGTTCCGGCTGAGAATCGTATTAGTTTTATCTTAGTGGATTTTTGTCTGCGAATCATTTTCAATAGACGACTGACTCGTTGCAAAACCATCTCCATTTATATAAAGATGCCTCCGAACAGAATTTATTTCTGGTAATTGAAGCGTGAAGTTTGCACTTTGAAAGTTCTTCTACACTTCTTCCTCTTCCAAGTATTGAAATGGCATCCTTTTTAGCAGAGACTCATAAAAAATGTATAGCTATTCTAGCCGGTCAGACGTTAGAATTGCTATAAAATAATATATGAATTCAGGAGAGAATTTTAAAGTTAGGAAACAAGTACATATGTATATAATTTTTAATTTCGTTAACACACATGTTAGCTATGCCGATGAGTTCCTGAAAAAATGTTTTTAAATGGGCAGTTTTCATTTCGGAATTTAAGTCTGCACTTTCCAGCTTTAAGAAAATCAATATGCCAGCAAGCAGAATTGCAATAAGAGAGAATTAGGTATGCCACATATTATTGTTGAATTAGGTTAACCGAATTGCACCGACCGTTGATAACCACTTGGAAACAGTAAAATTAGTCTTTTTTTCTCGCAATAGCTTTGACTGGTCTAGAAACATTTGGTTTATAATCTTCGACTTTAACTTAATTACTGAGCAGAAATTTGTTTCAAATTAGGAACTGAGATTTCGATCGAGTTACTTAATTTAACTCCGAGTACGAAAGTATTAATTAGGGAAAGTTTTTCACCCAAGAAAATGCTGGCACCAGCAGCTCAATGGCCATTCAGAATCGATTTAACACAGGAGGTCAAAGTAATAAGGAGTAAAGCTATCACTGTTGCGTGCTTACATAACGTTCCATCAAACTTTCAGAACCCTCCATGGGATACGCACATACTTGAGCCATATACGAAACCGCACTTGATATTAATTTCATAAGTTATCTCTTATTTATTTTGTGAAGATTATGAAAGAAATTCATTATAGTCATTGTACCTTCTAGAGCTTAGTTTAGCTCCCCAAACCACTCGACCGAGTTACGAGTGCTTTTTGTTCCATTGTTTGTCGATAGATTAATTTTATTTTAATAAATGGTTTGCAGAAACCAGTGGCGAAGATATCTTGAGTGCACTGGAGCTCCCAATTATTTTGGCTAAAATTTATGTGATCATAATTTATCAATCTAACTTTTTAGAATAACTTTCCAATAAAGCTTAACCACTCATATCAGGTTGCACCGCATGTTTGCCCAGCTTCGTTATGCAGAAGGTCACTTTGAAATCTGCTCGCGATATTTTTGCATTTCGCACTACAATTCGAACAAAATGTGCAATATCCCATAGCAAGTTGCATGAGCAAATTTCATTTTTTTGAGCAGTGCACGAAATCTGTTAGTTGTGTGCGAATACTTTTGAATAACCCCGCATTGGTCGGCGCTGTGCAGGAGGTTAAGATCAGAGAGATAGGTAGGGTGTATGCATAAATATATATATATATAACCTAATCGTATATACGTACTTTGTGTCAATGTACGACGAAAAGGTTGTGAACATTTTCAAATTCTCTGGCTCTCAAAAAAATCGTATCCAATATTTGACTTTTTATATACACGTACGTATGAACATAATATTGTCTATCTAAATTCTAGATATTCATTTAATCTCGTTCTACCGCATAAGCGAAGACAACGTAGCAATAAAATGCAGCATGGCAGTATTTGGCTTCAGCCAAATTACAATTTATATTCAGGCACAATTAATAATATAAATAATAAAAGTTCATCAAACTGCGATCCACGGCTGCAGTAATACAAATTCAATCCGCCAAGAGGAAATTACTGTCGGATCATACAAAATTATTCAGGATCAAAAGCAATAGTTGTTCTTACAAAATCAACAGCATAATATCAACCGTTCCGGAAAAACATCGTAATTGTCGTACAACAATAATACAAGATAGATTCGATGAATGAATCGATCCAATTCTTGATACTTTCGTAGTTGTCGAAGTGCTGCTCTGACAAGCCATTCGCCATGGACCGAAACAAGTGAAAATCTGATGGAGCGATGTCTGGTGAATATGGCGGGTGGGATAAAACTTCCCATTTCAGCGTTTCTAAATAAGTTTTCACCACTTTTGCAACATGGGGTCTGGCATTGTCGTGGAGCAAAATCACCTTGTCATATCGATCCTTAAATTTGGGGCGCTTTTCTTTTAATGCTTTGCTCAAACGCATCAGTTGACGTTTTGTAGAGGTCCCCAGTAATGGTCTCACTCGGTTGAAGCAGCTCATAATAGATTACGCCCAGCTGGTCCCACCATATGCACAGCATGATCTTCTTTCCATAAATATTTTGCTTTGGCGATGATGTTGATGCATGACCGGGCAAACCCCACGATTTGTTGCACTTAGGATTGTCGTAACTCACCCACTTTTCGTCGTCAATGACGATTCGATGCAAAAATCCCTTCCTTGCCTGCCGTTGAAGCATTTGCTCACAGATGACTAAGCGCCGTTCGACGTCCCTAGGCTTCATCTCATGTGGGACCCACGTTCCTTGCTTTTATATTATTCCAATGGCTTTGAGGCGATTTTCAACCGTCGATGAGTCAACTTCAAGCGATTCTGACAGCTGTGCAAGAGTTTGACATAGGTCTTCATCGAGCATTGTCACGAATTCTTCATCTTCAAACTTTTTCGGCTGTCCGGGACGCTCCTTGTCTTCCAAGCCAAAATTTCCATTTTTGAACCGAGCGAACCACTTTCTGCACGTTTGCTCAGCTAGAGCATATTCACCATAAATGTCTACTAAAATGCGATTACTTTCCGCGCCATTTTCTTCATGTGGAAGTAATGAAAAAACACTCCCCGCAAAACCACATGTTCGGGCACGAACGTTGACAGTTTGATGACGCACAACAAAATGCTATAAACTCGATAAAGAAATGTCGTTCAGTGAACTAGATGCGCCATGATAGTAGCTTTATGGAAGATATTTGCTTTTGTATATGTGACTAAGGATACTTGAGTAACGCCACCTTTTGTAAAACGCTACGAATTAATTCCAACACCTAATACAATTTTTGATTTTCAAGTTATAAGTCAAGCAGCAATGGACGCCAAGTTTGGAAGCTTTGTCAGTTGTTGGATTTTGCCTTCGATGAATACTTTTTCTGTATATTTACTTACTAACGATGGAGCTGCAGCCCAAATCGGACTTGGTGCCAACGGGAAATATCCGAACGACATATTCAAGTTTCAAGTTGAAAAGCATTGCTGCTGGGCCGTCACCTTTTTTCAGGCCGTTGTCAGTTCCAAAGCTAGAAATCAGTTTATTTTCTACTCTGACTTGCGACAAAGACTTCGTCATTGTCATTCTTGTAACCCGGTCTAGTTTCGGTGGGACTCCAAACTCCAACATGATTTTATACATTATACGCCTGTCGATACTGTCGTATGCCTGTTTGAAATCAACAAATATTTCAATCCAATCATTATATTTCAATCCAATCATTAATAAAATTCATTTTTCTGCATTTTAAAAAAAACCCACGATTCGCTACTTGTACCGAAAACAATAAAACATAAAAACAAGAGGAAAATAACTAAGATAATAAAAAAAAACCCGAAATAAATTATTAATTCGCAATTATTTATTAAATAATTAAGAAAATTTTAAGAAGAAGACGCCAAAAGTATGTTTATTGGAATATTAAAATCAAATTAAAGACAAACAGATTAAAACTCATGGGAATACACAAATCGCCAGAATGTACCTGGATCATCAACACGCTGAATATGAGGGGGAAGATTATTCCAGATTCTTATTGTCTGGACGAAGAAGGAACCCTCACTAACAGTCTGAAAGAAACGCGGATCAAGAAATTTACGATGTCTGTTGGTTTTCAGAGGTATTAGGTACTCGCATAAACACAGTGGCTCACTTTGCTGCAAAATATTATTCAAGAATATTAGTGATCTGCGGCCTGGAATGCTCATTTGATACTGTGATACATAGTCATAATGCCTTAGTACAAGTAATTAATCATTGTAAGGAGGAGAGTCAGGGGGGGTGCAAAGAAACACACTTAAAAATGAATATTTCGACTATCTCCTAAGCTATATAATTGAAACTTGGAACATACATTAAGCTATACTAGAAAAATGCAAAAAAAATATAACATGTGGAAATAATAGTAGTGGGGGGAAATGGGAAGCACTTCGAAAATGGCGTACTTTTCAAAATTACAAATCGTTACATATCAAAATTGTGCACAGATATCAAATCGAAAATTGGTCGGATTATAGAACTATACAGTTTTTAATTTTGGTAAAAATTTTAAATTAGGAGGTGTCAGGAAAGTTTGAGTAATTTTTTTAGGGTTCTCGTGAGAGATGCAAAGGTTAACTCTCGCAGGTGAATACATCTATTTGATATACATAGAAAAAAAATAATAATTCCTTTCACAATTGTTATAAACCGACCCCCCCGGTCTAACCAGCACAAGATGTTTCATGTAAATTAAAAAAAAACACATAAACTGAAAATTCTTGAATGAAACTTGAAAATTTGCTAAATGCATTTAAAAAACATAACAGGGCTACGATTGCGCGTAAAGCGCAATCTTACGATACTCTAGATGAAATAGAATTTTTTGTGATCCCAAGAAATTTCGCATGGGAAGTATTAGAAGAGATGACAGCATTGAACTAATTTTTCCCCATCATGCTAAAGTAGCTATAAAAATGTTTTGTACAAAATGCTTACTCCAAAAATTGAATGGGAACTGAAAAAATTAGTGAGTTAGATTTAGTGAAAATGTGCAGTTTGTATGGGAGGTGGTAGAAAGAGTGGGGCGATTAGAGTGATTTTTTTCAGAAATAACTAGGAATATTGTAAAATTGACATCCCTGAAATTTCAGACTAGTGCCATTTATACTTTTCAAGAAAATCGATTTTTTGTGAAGTTGTGAAACTGTGTCATATTGTATGGAAGGGGGTAGAAGCAGTGAAGCTAATCAAATATTTTTTTCTGATCTTAATGCTAATACTAATTAAGTATTTATTACAAAATATGAGCTCAATAAATGTTATATGTTCTGAGAAAATCGTCTTAGAGCATTTCATGAAAAAGTGTAGTTTGTATGGGAGGGGGTGGAAGGAGAGGGAGGAAGCAAATAATTTTTCTACTGTAGATTAAAATTGCTATGAAAATAACATATTTGAAAATTCAGACTAATAGCTTTTATACTTTTCGAGTAAATCCGTTTATTGTCAAATTACGAAATTGTGTCATTTTGTATGGGAGGGGGTAGAAGGGGTGAAGCTAATAGTCTAAATTTTTTTGGGCTTACTAACAATTTTAAACAAATATTTGGTGCACAATTTCAGCTCTCTAAATTGTATACGCAATGAGTAAATTGGCTTAGAGTAATTCATGACAAGTACAGTTTGTATGGGAGGTGGTAGAAGGAGGGGGAGGATACGCATAATTTTCGTACGGTAGATTGATATTATCATAAAAGTAACATATTCTAAATTTCAGGCCAATAGCTTTTATACTTTTCGTGCAAATCCGTTTATTGTCAAATTGCGCAATTGTGTCATTTTGTATGGGAGGGGGTAGAAGGGGTGGAGCGATTTGGCCCGTTCACGAACTTGACCTTACTTTTTTGTCAAAAACGACGTGTACAAAATTTGAACTATCTAGCTCAACGCGTTCTCAAGCTAGAGCGCGCACAGACGGACGGACGGACGGACGGACGGACGGACGGACGGACGGACAGACGGACGGACATCCGGTTTTGAGATTTTTGAGTGATAATATTAATTTCTGTATTCATCATTTTTTTCTCCGAGCCTTATTTCTTGGCGTTACAAACTTTAGAGCAAACTTATAATACTCTCAGATTTCATCTAGAGTATAAACATAACAGGGCTACGATTGCGCGTAAAGCGCAATCTTACGGTACTCTAGATGAAATAGAATTTTTTGTGATCCCAAGAAATTTTGTATGAGGAGTGTTAGAAGGGGTGATAGCATTGAACTATTTTTTTCCCCATCATGCTAAAGTAGCTATAAAAATGTTTTATACAAAATGCTTACACCAAAAATTGAATAGGAGCTGAGAAAATTAGTGTGTTAGATTTAGTGAAAATGTGCAGTTTGTATGGGAGGTGGTAGAAAGAGTGGGGGGATTTTAGTGATTTTTTCAGAAATAACTAAGAATATCATAAAATTGACATTTCTTAAATTTGAGACTGGTAGCATTCATACTTTTCAAGAAAATAGATTTTTTGTGAAGTTGTGAAACTGCGTCATATTGTATGGGAGGGGGTAGAAGCAGTAAAGCTAATCAAAAATTTTTTTTCTGATCTTAGTGATAATGCTAAATAAGTATTTATTACGAAATATGAGCTCGATAAATTTTATATGTTCTGAGAAAATCGGCTTAGAGCATTTCATGAAAAAGTGCAGTTTGTATGGGAGGGGTTGGAAGGAGAGGGAGGACGCAAATAGTTTTTACACAGTATATTGAAATTATTATAAAAGTAATATATCCCGAAAAGCAGACTAAAAACTTTTATACTTTTCGAGCAAATCTATTTATAGTCGAATTGCGAAATTGTGTCATTTTGTATGGGAGGGGGTAGAAGGGGTGAAGCTAATCGTCTAATTTTTTTTAACCTTACTAACAATTTTAAATAAATATTTAGTGCACAATTTCAGCTCGCTAAATTTTATACGCACTGAGTAAATTGGCTTAGAGTAATTCATGATAAGTACAGTTTGTATGGGAGGTGGTAGAAGGAGGGGGCGGACACGCATAATTTTTATACGGTAGATTGATATTATCATAAAAGTAATATATTCCAAATTTCAGGTCAATAGCTTTTATACTTTTCGAGCAGATCCGTTTATTGTCAAATTGCGCATTTGTGTCATTTTGTATGGGAGGGGGTAGAAGGGGTGGAGCGATTTGGCCCATTGACGAACTTGACCTTACTTTTTTGTCAAAAACGACGTGTACGAAATTTGAGCTTTCTCTTTCAACGCGTTCTCAAGCTAGAGCGCGCACAGACGGACGGACAGACGGACGGACGGACGGACGGACGGACGGACATCCGGTTTTGAGATTTTTGAGTGATAATATTAATTTCTGTATTCATCATTTTTTTCTCCGAGCCTTATTTCTTGGCGTTACAAACTTTAGAGCAAACTTATAATACTCTCAGATTTCATCTAGAGTATAAAAACATAACAGAATTATGATTGGGCGTAAAGCCAAATCATATGATACTCTAGATGAAATGTGACTGACTGTAATATACCGGAAAATATGTGATCTCAAACTCTTTCGAATAGTGAATAGAAATTTTTGCATGGGAGGTGGTAGAAGTAAAGCGGGAGGCTTGTGTTTTTCGTATATGACACCGATCATGGCATGCAAAATGTTTTTTGCTGAATTTAAAGTTTTTCGTTTTCATTATTTTTAAAGAAATTGGAAAAAAGTTTTCCTGAAATTGGGGCATTTATATGGGAGGTGGCAGAGAATGTGGAGCGTTTAAGATGATTTTGAAACTGCTTATCATCATCCTTATCACCATGCTTTGATTCAATTTCAAAGTCGATAGCTCTCATTTACTTGAAGGAGAAATGCTTTTCTTGAATTTATAATACAGATATTTATATGGGGGGTGGTAGAAGGAGTGAAGCGGAGCTGATAATTTTTTCTAACACTTATTTCAATTATTAAGAAACAAATTCTGGCAAAATTTGAAGTTTGTACTTTTTCTAGTTTGAATGGAAATCGATAAAATGCATTTAACAAAAATTATGCATTTATATGGGAGGGGGTAGAAGGAGGAGAAGACAAATTTTTTTCGTATTATTAATATTTCTATTTGTATACTTCATACAAAATATCAAGTTGATAGCTTTAACAGTTTCGAAGAAAAATAATTTAATTTAAATTTTAAAATTTCGTGAAATTTGTATGGGAGGGGGTAAAAGGAGTGAGGGGAAGATGATAATTATTTTTAAAATAAGTTTCAATTATAGTAGAATTAATTCTGACAAAATTTCGTCTTTTCAGCTTTACTAGTTTCAATGAAAATCGAAAATATGTATTTTTCAAAATTATCCATTTGTATGGGAGGGGGTAGAAGGGGTAAGGGGATCGGGTCAATATTCCGTGATATTATAGAAATCTATATCATAATATAATTCAAGTCAATACCTTAAATAGGAAAATCAGTTTCTTAATATTTCAAAATTTCATGAAATTTGTATGGGAGTGGGTAGAAGGAGTGGGGGGATGTAGCCCATTCACGAACTTAAAGTTACTTTTTTGCTAAAAATGACACACAAAAATGTTTAGCACTATAGCTCAAAGCTTTCGAGAGTTATGCTGTAGACAGACGCACAGACGGACAGACGGACAGACAGACAGACGGTCACTCTCAGATTTCATCTAGAGTATAAAAATCTAAATATATAAACTATTAATTGGTTGAATACCTTTAAAACTTCTACCGTCTCCCATTCAAAATTATTTTTTCAACCATTCTTAAGAAATCTATTTTCACCTAACTACTAAAAGCTATCAATTTAAAATTTTGCACAAAAACTTTTAAAAATAGTCGAAACAAAATTGCGTCAAAAGATTTGTGATTGCGCCTGCCCTCCCCTACCATACAAAAGTATGATTTCGACCAATCTCATTAAATCAACTAATAACCAACAAATTAAAAGCTAGGAACTTGAAATTTTGTACAAGCACCTTACAAGAGAAATGAAATAAAATTTCATCACAAATTTTACGATTCCCATGCACGCTTTACCCCTTCCCATTCAAATGTTAGGTTTCCCGAATATAAAATACACCGAATCTTATGAAAATTCTATGCAACTTCGTCTATGAAACTGAAATTCTGTACAGAGAAATTGAACGTGATTCAAGCAATCAATTAAAACACTATTACCATCCACCCACCCTTACTATCACCCCTTTCCTCATAAAAACCCAAACTTTCATAAACGAATGAAATATTGATTATATCTACTGGAGCTATAAATCGTTTCCGCAATTAAGTGTTAAATTGACAACAGACCTGCCCAAGAACTCCCTTTCACTTAGTCTTCCCAAATTATTCTACCCTGCATATTAACTTTCCACGTCCCAAGAATAATAAAGTTTCGCCCAACTTGTTGGCGGATTATTTCCATATCATGCTAGAGTTGCTATTAAATCGTTTCATATAAAATTTAATCGTCAAAAATTAAAAAGGTAGTGAGAAAATTAGTGCGTTGAGAGGTGTTCGTACAAAATTTGAAATTCATTCAATTCAAGTTGGCCGAATCCCTCTACCCCTTCTACCCCTCCCATACAAAATGACACAATTTCGGCATTTGTCAATAAACCGATTTTCCCCAAAATTATATAAGATATTAATCTAAAACTTAGAATATATTATTTATATTCAAATTTCAATCTATGGTATAGAAATTATTTGAATCCCCCGCTCCTTCCACCACCTCCCATATAAACTGCACTTTTTCATGAAATACTATTAACTAATTTATTCAGTACGTATAAAATTTATCGAGCTGAAATTGTGCACTAAATATTCATTTAGAATTATTAGTAAGACTGAAAAAATTAGATGATTTGGTTCAGTCCTTCTACCCTCCCATACAATATGACACAATTACACAACTTTTCAAATAGTCGATTTTCCTGAAAAGTTTGAATGCCACGAATCTGCATTTTTATAATGCTCCCCGCTACTACAATGTTCAAATGTTATATTTTCCTCACATTCCGCCCTAACCTTCCCCATTCAAATTACTGGATATCCTCTAAGTTGATTATGGTGAATTTGTATGCCGCCTAATTTGTCCTTAAATATTAATTACTTTATTATTTTAATAATAAAGTATTGTGATCGACTTGGAAACAAAAAAAAAATTTGCTACCCTGAAATTTTGTTTTTTCGCGTTTCATGACTAAATTAGCCTAAAAATGCAAAAAAAAAAAATCCGCCTGTCTGTACGCCGGTGTGTACGCTCAACGCACACTAACTCCCAAACCCTTCAAGATAGAAAGTTCATTTTTGGGGAGATTGTAGATAGTTGCGGATCTCAGGCGGACACCCATTTTGGGGGGTGTGCGGGTTCAGGGGGAGGCGGGGGGAGTGCTCAAACAAAAAAATACGAATTCAAATATCTCAACCATGGTTATAGCTAAAAATCAATACACATATAGAGAGCTTTGTGGGACAACTTTTAAAAATAATTTAATTTTTTTATCCATTGGCGTCCGAAAAGGGGGGCTAAAAACAAATTGTCGGCCGAATTGTTTTTTCAAATGGTTATATCTTCGAAATTACTTATTGTAAGAAATTCATATTTTGAAACCATCAAGGCGACATATAGTTCCATTGGAATCAGCTTAGAAAATGGCTAATTATTGTAAGGGGGAGGGTCAGGGGGGGTGCAAAGAAAAACACTTAAGAATGAATATCTCAACTATCTCTTAAGCTATGTAATTCAAACTTGAAACGTATATTAAGCTGTACTAGGAAAATATAACATCTTGAAATAATAGTAGTGGGGGGAAATAGGGAGCATTTCTAAAATGGCGCGCTGTTCAAAATTACAAATCCTTATATCTCAAAAAAAAGTACAGATATCAAATTTTTCCAAAAATTGTCAGATTGTAGAACTACATAATGTCTAATTTTGGTAAAAATTTTAAGTTGGTAGGTGTAAGGGGAGGGAGGTGATAAGCAAAAATGTCGAAAATTTTGAGTGATTTTTTTAGGGCTCTGGTGAAAGATACAAAGTTTAAATTTTGCATGTGGATACCTCTATTTGATGTTTATAAAAAAATTGTAATAACTTGATCCATAATTGTTATTAACCGACCCGCCCGGTCTAACGTGCACAAGGTGTTTCATGTGCATTGAAACACATAAACTGAAAATTTTTGAGTGAAATTTTAAGGTAGAAATTTGAAAATTTGCGAAATGCATTTAAAAAAAATTCCTAAATATACAAAATATTAATTGGTCGAAAACCCTTAAGACTTCTACCCCCTCCCATACAAAAATACTTTTTCGACCATTTTTAAGAAATCAATTATCACCTAACTATTAAAAGCTATCAATTTGAAATTTTGCATAAGAACTTACAAAAATAATTGAAATGAAATTACGTTAAAATTTTTGAAATCCCGCTTGCTTTTCTACCCCCTCCCATACAAAAGTATGATTTTGACCAATTTCATTAAATCAACTAATAACCAACAAATTAAAAGCTACGAACTTGGAATTTTGTACAAGCACCTTACAATAGAAAAAAAAAGAAAATTGCATCACAAGTTTGACGATTCCTTTACCACCTCTACCCCCTCCCATACAAAATTATTTTTTCGAGAATTTTTAAGAAATCAGTTATCAGCTAACTCTTAACAGCAATCAACTTGAAATTTTGCACAAAAACTTATAAAAATAATTCAAATGAAGTTGCTTTAAAAGTTTTGAAATCGCGCTTGCCCTTCTACCCCCTCCCATACAAAACTATGATTTCGTTCAATTTCATTAAATCAACTAATAACCAATAAACTAAAAGCTACGAACTTGAAATTTTATACAAGCACCTTACAAGAGAAGCAAAATAAAATTGCATATCAAATTTTACAGTTCCTCTACCTTCTCTACCCCCTCCCATACAAATGTTCGGTTTCGTAAATGAAAAATACACCGAATTTTATGAAAATTCTATGCAACTTCGTCTATGAAACACATTCTATACAGAGAATATTGGACGTGATTCAAGCAATTAATTAAAAAGCTATTAACATCCACCCACCCTTACTATTACCCCTCTCCTCCCCTCATAAAAATCCAAACTTGCAAATACGAATTAAATATTGTTAAATTGACAACAGCCCTGCCCAAGAACTCCCTTTCACTTAGCCTTCTCTAACCACTCTAACCTGCATATTGACTTTCCCCTCATCCGCAACTTGTCCCAAGAATAATAAAGTTTCGCCTTAGGAGTTAATGAGCTCAGGGAAGCAATTTTTTTTTCCCAAGTTGATCACAATACTTTATTATTATAACAAAGCAATACAATAAACCAAGATTTGAGAATCTTAGGGCATAATAATGAAGAACCAATGCCATCAGCTATCGCTTACGCTTCCCGCGATTCCAGGCTAATTAAGAAATAATGAGGACGTAAATCGATAACTTGAAATGTTATTCTTGATGAAAAAGGTTTTTTTTTCAGTTGCACGCTCTCATCCTCGTTATTATTTTCAATTTTTCATAAGGCTCGAAGCGTTTTCGCGAAGTTTTGTATATTATTCTGGAACAAACAAGGAGCAATCTAATAAAATCTTGCAAGCTATGGTGGCAAGAGCCTCTCGAACCTCCTGCATAATATCTTAGCAATTTCTCACGTCTCGAAAATGTTGCTGCTCCTTCGTCTTATTGAAGTCGAACTCGCAAGCCTTAATTCCTGGAAGGCCGTATCAATGCTTACGTAGAGCGCTCGGAATAAATTTCGTCGTGTTTTATATACATTTTTGCAAAAGGGATCCAATTATTTTCAAAACGTTACGTAATACACAATTGCTCAATTAAGGCATAAGTCAATCAAAGTAACACCCGGCAAATCCTCAACTCGCGGCCTTTAGAAATTTCCATCTCGTAATTAGAACTGGGCATGAAGAGGTCCGTGGAAAAAGAATATTCCAAGTGCTTTTATTTATTTATTTTCATTTCATCCTGACTATACTACTAAGGTGGCATTAAACTGGCTTCTGGGCTAAAATTTCGGCAATTCAATTTTTTATTAACAAAAAAAAAACCGAGCTAAGTATTCCCTTATATAAGGACCCCATCTTGTTCGAGACACGACTCCTACTCACTACTTTAACTTGATTAGGCAAATCCGAATGGGAAAAAATTATGAAAATTTAGTTATAAGGATCAAAAACGAAGAGAATAGCAGTAAAGTGCGATACTAACGTCGAATGACCTTTCAGAGTTATATTTCGTCTCGAATGGAAAGTCCTTTTCTTATGCTGATTTATGAGGAAGGTATGGAAATAAAATGGCATTGCTTTATTCGAGAAGTGGTACATGTGAATGGCATTTATTTAATTTACCACATTTACGAAGTAATTGTTTGTAAGAATAGGGTTTGCACTCGCAACATAAGTGAAGTTCACTGAAGTAAAGTAAAGAATTCGTGATTTAAATGGGTATCTATCTTAATAGCCGAAAACTCACGAACGAGTTAAATTTTCAAGGCGAAATTGTGTGATAAGTTCATTTGATAGGCCGAATAGGCATAGACAGAACACAGTTGAATTTGTCTGGCGAATAATGTCTCCTGTACTTTATTTTAATAATAAAGTATTGTTGACTTGGGAAAAAAAATTTCTACTCTGAAATGTGTTATACTGAAGATGAAATCAGAGCTAATATTGTGTTTAATTTATGTTCTGTTTTCCAAAGTTAAACGATTGGTAATGTCAAGAAATGAAGCTCGTACGAAATCACCAAGAGAACCGAAATGTTTGTTGTTGCTTAAAAACCACGAATTTCAATGCCCATCTGGCTGTCTAATAAATAACTTCCGGAAGCTTTAAGCTATAGAAGTTAAATGTTTTCCATGAGGAGAGGAAAGTTTTGGACGAAATGTGCATTTGTATGGGAGGAGGTAGAAAAAGTTTGGATTTCGTGAAATTTGTATGGCAGGGATGGACGGAGTGGGGTGAAGTTGATAATTGTTATTGCAATTATGCAATCAAAAATTCATGTATTTACCATTTCTAGTTTCAATGCAAATTGATAAAAAAAATTGCCCTCTGTAAAGCCGTAATTTTTTATTCATAATATGTATATCACTAGAAATTTAGTGTTCGAAAAAATAAATAATTAATTTCGGAAAACAATTTCCTGAAATTTCGCGAAATTTATATGGGTGTTGTAAAAAGCAGTAGGAGGATGTGACCCATTCACGAACTTAAATTTATTTTTCTAAAAATTGAAACAAAATGTCAGCTCGATGACTGTAGACAGATGGCCAATGGAAATTATGTTTTTTGTTTTAGCGATAACAAGTATTTCTATACCCTCTGTGACTCTGTGCGAACATTATTATACTCTAGATGAAATCTCAGAGTATTATAAGTTTGCCACAAAGTTTGTAACGCCAAAAAATAAGGCTCGGAGAAAAAATGAATGAAACAGGAGTTCATATAATCACTCAAAAATTTCAAAACCGGATGTCCATGTTCTCTCTAGCTTGAGAACGCGTTGAGCTAGATAGTTAAAATTTTGTACACTTCGTTTTTAAAAAAAAGTAAGGTCAAGCTCGTGAACGAGCCAAATCGCTCCATCCCTTCTACACCCTCCCATGCAAAATTACACAATTTCGCAAATTGACAATAAACGGATTTACTTGAAAAGTATAAAAGCTATTGATCTGAAATTTGGAATGTACTTTTATGATGGTTTTAATCCACTGTATAAAAATTATTTGTGTCCTCCCACTCCTTCCACCACCTCCCATACAAACTGCAGTTTTTCATGAAATGCGCTAGACCCATTTACTCAGTGCGTATAAAATTTATCGAACTGAAATTGTGCACTAAATATTTATTTAGAATTATTAGTAATTGTAGGGAAGCAGAGAGTTTGGAGTCGCTTTTGTCGTTGACAAAAAATTTAAACAGCAGGTCACGAGCTTCAGACCAGTAAGTGAAAGATTGTGTGCAATCCGAATAAAGACTAAATTTTTCAACACTTGGTTGATCAACGTTCACGCACCAACAGAAGACAAGGACGATGTAACTAAAGACGAATTTTATGCCACCCTAGAGACAACCTATGATTCACTGCCCTCGAATGACCTAAAAATTGTCTTAGGGGATTTAAATGCAAAAGTCGGAAAGGAGGATGCTCATAGAGGAACAACAGGAGGGCACAGTCTCCATGACATAACCAACGACAATGGCCAACGTCTTATTGATTTCGCAAGCAGCAAAAATATTATAGTAAGCTCTACGTGCTCCCCACATCGCGATATTCACAAACAAACCTGGGCATCACCAGATGGTCACCTTCAACCAAATAGACTACGTTCTAATTGAGAAAAGGGCTCCTGCTCCAGCATACTTGATGTACGAACTCTCCGAATTGTGAAGCTGATCACTTTCTAGTCAGAGCTAAGTATCGATGCCGAATAGCTTGTCGTGGATATTCGAAAACGAGTAGAGCTCGCAAATTCCATGTCGACAAGCTTAAAGACGAAACGGTGGCGGAGGCTTACATGTCAGCATGTAATAAACACCTGACACCAATATATGAAAATATCCAAAATATGCCAATGGAGAATGTCCTCCACAGGAGGATATCAAGCACGGCGAAAAAATAATTATTGGTTCGACCAAGAATGTCGCGATGCAATAGATAGAAAGAACGAGGCTTAGCAAATTTTTACTGAACGATCAACACGAGCCAAAAAATAAACGAGAACAAAGGAAGTAACATAATGACAAGATACAAAAAATGAATGACGATATGAGACAAAATAAAACGCGGTACGCATACGCGTTTAAAAAAAGACTTAAAAAAAGGATATAAACCAAAAACCAGTCTCTGCAAAGACGCAGAGGGCAACATTACCAGCGACCCACAAGAAATCAAAAGGAGATGGGCTTCCTACATTGAAAATTTTCTCAATCCCACCCCATTAGCACCTATCACGACAGACAACATTTCAATTGAGGCCTCAACTGACGAAGAAGAACCCACGCTTGCTGAAATCAAAGCAGCCCAATGTGACCAAAAACGAAACAAAGCGCCGGGAATTGACGAAATACCAGTTGAACTTCTGAAAAACGGTGGAAACTGTGTCGCTGAAATACTGCACAACATGATATGCAAAATTTGGACAGAGGAAGTCATATCCGACGACTGGCGGAAAACCATTATATGTCCAATTTACAAGAAAGGAGATAAACTCTGCTGTGAGAATTACAGAGGAATATCATTGTTGTGAACGTCCTATGAAATACTGATAAAAATATTTGAACGTCGTCTTATTATTTATTATTTATTTATATTAGGGGAACACGTGAGAGCACTGCGGCCTTTTTTGCTATTATTGCCCCTATACCTTACCATAACTCAATAGCTTTAGCTAATTTGAGTATTTGTAAGGGAGCCATGTTGGCTAGTTCCTCGGTGGAAATGAAACCTTTCCCCAGAAGATTATGCCTTTTCCTTGCCACTGCTTCACAGTGGCATAGGATATGTATTGTCGTTTCTGAGTCTTCGAGACAGAGACGGCAGATATCGGTTTCAGCTAAGACCATATTATTGAGGTGGTGTTTCACTCCACTGTGCCCCGTCATTAGGCCAATTAGAGTACTAATATCGCTCTTTCTGAATTTTAGGATATCTTCCACTTTGTTTTTTGTGGTATGATTAGTTTCTTTGAGGTTGATAAACCTGGAAGTCTATTCCAGTAGATTTTGTATTCTTGTTCAACCCACTTCTTAAGTGTCAAGCTTTGATGCCCTTTTGGTTTTCCGCAGAATGGCTCTGGACCAATAAAGTTTTTTTCTGCGCCATTTTTTGCAAGGCGATCAGCCTCTTCGTTTCCCTCAATTCCCATATGTCCTGGTACCCACATTTAGGTTACGTTGTTCCTTTTCCCCAGGATGATTAGGTCTTGAAGACAGTCCCAAACTAACCTCGATCCGTGTTTATTGGATGTTAGGGCTTTGAGAACCGCCTGACTATCCGATAGGATATAAATTGATTTGTTGCGATGAGCTCTCCTTATATTCTCCATTGCAATTAGTTCAGCCTGGAAGATTGTGGCTTCTTTGCCGAGTGGTTTTGAAACCGAGAAGTTAGGGCCTTTGACTCCGGCTCCTGTCCCCTCAGAGGTGCGCGAACCATCTGTATACCAGATGGTTGATCCCTCTTCCATTTCAGGTAGCGAGGATTGCCAGTCCTTGCGTTCTCTGATTACAACTTTGAAGGGGGTTTCAAAGTTATATTTTGTCGGCATAGCATCCGATAGTAAGGAGGTTAGAACCTCCAATTTTGGGTTTCTTAGGATTTTGAAGTGGCCTCTAAAATCCCCTGGTTTATACTTGTTTTCCCTATGTATGCGTAACACCCCTTTGATAGCTTCCTTTTTTATTTGTAGATGTATCGGAGGGATGTTAAGGGACATTTCCATTGCCGCTGTGGGACAGGTTTTCATAGGTCCTGTGATACCAAGACAAGCTAGCCTTTGGATTTTTTGTAGCGTAAGCTGTGCTTTTCTTTGTAAAGTTTTAGTCCACCATATCGTTGATCCGTATGTGACTATTGGAAGAATGATTGTTCTGTAGCACCAGTAAATCATTTTGGGCTTTAGTCGCCATTTTCTGCCAAATAAGCTTTTACAGGCCCAAAATGCCTTTAGTGCTTTGGAATGAGTCCATTCTATATGTTTATTCCAGTTGAGTTTGCTATCTAGTATAACACCCAGATATTTTACCTCATCTGAAAAGGGTATTATTGTACCATTTATTGAAGGAGGTATGATGAACATTTTCCTTCTATTTGTAAATGGTAATAGCTGAGTCTTACTTGGGTTGATGTTCAAGTTTTTAGACTGACACCAGTTCATTATCACTTCTAAGGCTGATTGTATCCTTTCTGATATAATTAAATGTTTGCCCCTAATGATAATGACGAGGTCATCGGCATATCCTATAGCCTCGTATCCTTGTTCTGTTAGACGATCTAGGAGTTCATCTACTACAACTGACCAAAGAAGTGGAGATAGTACCACACCTTAGGGACAGCCTCTATAGGTCTGTGCAGTCAATGTGCTATCCCCTAGATCCATGGTTGTCATTCGGCTCCTTAGCATGGCATGTATCCATCTAGTCGTGGCCGTTTCCAAACCCTTTTTCCTAGCCGCCGCTATTATGGCTTCATGGGGAGTATTGTCAAATACTCCTTCTATATCTAGGAATGCACAAAGTGCAATTTCTTTATAGTCTATTGCCTTTTCGATTTGTCTTACCAGACCGTGAAGGGCTGACTCTGTTGATTTGCCCTTTTGGTAGGCATGTTGATTAGTATTAAGACGAACCTTATTGGGTCCTGTTCTTACGTGTATATCCACTAACTTCTCCATCGTTTTGACGAAGAAGGAGGTAAGGCTTATAGGACGATATGACTTAGGCTGATCCATGGGACGATTCCCTGCCTTCGGTACAAATACCACCGTCGCTCTCCTCCAAATTTTTGGGATGTATCCCCAAATAAAGCTGGCTTTAAAGATCTTTATCATTATTGGCATTAAGATCTCTAACCCCTTCTGCAGTAATGCAGGGAATATTTTATCTACTCTGGCTGATTTGTAAGGCTTAAAGGTGTTGATCGCCCATCTGATCTTTTCCGGAGTGAAGATTTTACCAGCAATGCTTTTGCTGTGCGGAGTTTGACGATATGTCCTTTCCTCCGCCTCTAAATTCTCATTGTTGTTTATTATTTTGCAGCCTGGGAAATGTGTTGCCAATAACACCTCAAGGGTTTCCTTGCTGCTTTTAGTAGAGGACCCATCCGGTCTCTCCAAGAGTCCGATATTTATCGGGGTGTCTTTTGATAACACCTTTTGAAGTCTTGAGGCTGTTGGGAGATCATCTATCTCTTCACAGAATCTTCTCCAAGACTCTTTTTTTAACTTTCTTCGAAGATTATTATATTCGGTTAGAGACTCTCTGTATTCGTCCCAATTCCCAAGGGTCTTTGCTCTGTTGAACAATTTCCTAGTTTGCTTGCGTTTTGTCGCTAGTTCCTCGTTCCGCCAAGGTGCTTGTTTGGCCCTTTTTTTCTGTAGAACAGGACAACTTTGTTCGTGAGCATTAATTATATTGTTTACGAGTTTGTTCGTGATTTTATCGATGCAGTCTGGACTGCTTATTGATTCTTCTACGATGCCTAGTTCAAATTCTAGGACTGACTGATACAAACTCCAGTTGGTGCGTTTAGGGTTTCTGTATTGTCCGATATATTCAAATGAAGTCTTAATATCAAAACAGATATGCCTATGATCTGATAATGAGGCTTCCTTTGATACGTGCCAATTTTCGCACTTGTCAGCCAGGCAGGGGCTTGTTATTGTTAGGTCAAGTACTTCCTGCCTAAGTGAGTTTACGAAAGTCGGTGTGTTACCTTTATTTATTACGTCTAGGTTGTTAGTAGTAAGATACTCCAAAAGTGACTCACCTCTTTTGTTGATATCACTACTTCCCCAGATTGTGTGATGTGCATTAGCGTCACAGCCCAGAATAACTGGTATTTTATGGATTCTACTGTATTCCACCAGCTCCATGACGCCTTGAAGTGGCGCCTCTTGCTCCTTCCCCGGAAAGTAGGCCGAGGCAATTATTACCTCTTGGCTTCCTCCTGCCTTAGGTATTCTCACCAGTATCGCTACTAAATTTGTACGGATGAAAATAGGCATATTTAGGTAATTAATTTCTGATGATATTAGAATTGCAGCTCTTGATCTGTCACTTCTTTTATCAAAGATCATCTTACCCATTTTTTTAGGAATCCCAATAATTTTGCCCGTCGCGGCTCTCGGTCGTCTTAAGCCCTATACTAATCAAATAATTGGCGAATATCAAGGTGGACTCAGAACCGAACGATCTATAACAGACCAGATAATCTCGGTGAAACAGGTGCTTGAGAAATGCTGGGAATATAACACAGACGTACACCAAAATCGTAGATTTTAAACAAGCATACGACAGTATCGACAGAAGTGTACTGTACCAAATCATGCTTGACTTTGGAATTCTTCCAAAACTAGTCCGACTAACAAGACTCACAACGACGAACATTGAATCCCAAGTGAGAATACAAACCGATTCTACAGCCAGCTTTCGAACGGAATGTGGTCTAAAGCAGGGAGATGGTCTAGCCCCTATGCTTTTCAACTTGGCACTAGAGTATGTCATCCGAAAAATCCCAGTCGATACCAACGGGGCACTACTATTCAAGTCCACCCAACTAGTAGCAAACGCTGACGACATTAACGTTTTAGCAAGATTCTTCCCTAGTGCTAAGGAGGTATTTGTCAATCTTGACATCGCCGCAAAAGAAGTCGGGTTGCGCATTAACGAAAGCAAAACAAAAGTAATGACGCAAACATGAAGGAGAACGCCAATCAGACAAAACAACAATTGCAGAATATAATTTGAAAACTTCACATATCTTGGAGCTAATCTAGCAAAGGACGGTAATGAAACAGACGAAATCAAACGACGGATAATACTAGCAAATAAAACGTATTATTTGGTACTTCCAATAATGAAATCTAAGAAAGTGCACAAGAACAATAAGGTGCGGATTTATAAAACTATTATACGACCTGTGCTCTGTTATCGCAGCGAGACGTGGACATTAACGCGAACTTCCGAAAAAGCAGTAACGCATTCGAAAGAAAGGTCTAAGAGTTGTATCAACTCTACGACGAGCCAGAAACATTAACGTTTATCAAGCTACGTAAACTGCAGTGGGCTGGCCATGTAGAGCGAATGGAAGACAGAAGAATCCCCAAACGTGCTCTTAAAGGCAAAGCGAGTGGTAACCAGCCAGTAGGCAAGCTACGCAAGCGATGGGAAGACTCGGTTGATGAATATAGGAAAGCCATCTTAAAAAACAAAACAGAATTATGATTGGGCGTAAAGCCCAATCATATGATACTCTAGATGAAATGAGAAAGAGTTCTATGTACCGGAAAATATGTCACCTCTAATTCTTTTGAATAATTAATAGGGAATTTTGTATGGGAGGAGGTAGAAGCAGAGGAGGAAGGGGTTGTAATTTTTGGATATGACACCTAATGTGGTATGCAAAATATTTCGTGCTGAATTTAAGGTTTGTAGCTTTCATTATTTTCAATTGGACATAGTTTTCCTGAAATTGGGGCATTTGTATGGGAGGTGGCAAAGGAAGTAAAGGGGGTTAGAAGATTTCGAAACTGCTTATCGACATCATTATTGCCAGATTTTGTTTCAATTTCAAAGTCTATAGCTCTCATATGTTCGAAGAAGAAATGCATTCCTTGAATTTATAATACAGATATTTATGTGGGAGGGGGTAGGAAGACTGAAGAGGAGCTGATAATTTTTTTCGCATTTATTGCAATTATTAAAAAACAAATTCTGGCAAAATTTTAAGTTTATACTTTTTCCAGTTTTAATGGAAATCGATATAATGCACTTAACAAAAATGATGCATTTGTATGGGAGGGGGTGGAAGGAGTGTACGGATCAAAACACATTTTCTCCGCTATTGGTATTTCTATTTTTATACTTTATGCAAAATATCAAGCTGATAGCTTTAACAGTTTCGAAGAAAAATAATTTAATTTAAATTTCAAAATATCGTGAAATTTGTATGGTAGGTGTGAGGTGAAGTTGATAATTTTTTCAATACAGAAATTATAAATTAGGATAACAGAAGCACAGAATTTTGAACACATATGAATATGATATATGAATAGGAATTTTTGTTTCATTGTTTATAGTTTTTTCTTTTTTTCATTTTTCTTTTTTAGTATATTTTAGACAGGATCGAAAACTGTTTTTTAGTTGTTTGAATTGATTTTTGGATTTTTGTTCATTTTTGTTCATTATTATTATCTCAAGTAGGTTTTAGTCTATAAGTAACATATTAGTACATGTAAACAACTGAAAATTGTAAATTCTTGAAGTAAAAATATTTAAAAAAAAGAAATCAGCAAAAAACTCCTCACTCCTAATACAAGGTATTCGACCTTATAAGGAGGAATAGTGCATAAAGATTGTCTATATTTAAGAACTATTATAGTATATTATATTGCATTAATAAAAAAAAAATTATAATAGTTTTAATGAAAATCGAAAAAAATGCATTTTTCAAAATTGTACGGGAGGGGGTAGAAAGATTGACGGGATCGGATCAATATTCAGTCATATTATTGACATTTATATCATAATACTTTGACCCAAATTTCGAGTCGATAGCTTAAATAGTTTCAAAGAAAAATCAATTTCCGAAAATTTCGGAATTTCGTGAAATTTGCATGGGAGGGGGTAAAAGGACTGGGGGGATGTGGCCCGTTTACGAACTTAAAGTTACTTTTTTGCTAAAAATTACACTCAAAAATGTTTAGCACTATAGCTCAAAGCTTTCAAGAGTTATGCTGTAGACAGACGCACAAACGAACAGACAGCAACTCGGAATCGAAGTTTTTGAGCGACAACAAACATTTCTGTACGCTTAGCCGCTCTGTGCGAGCATTATTTCTTAGCGTTACAAACGGTAAGGCAAACACAATATACTCTCAGATTTCATTTAGAGTATAATTAGCTGCTGGATCGAGACGATTGGAGGCGACGACTTCAGGAGGCCAAGGCCCGATTTGGGCTGTCGCGCCATTGATGATGATTTTGATAGCAACCTTAGCGTGATGTGAAAAAATTAGTTCGATGTCGTCACCTCCTCACCACTTCCCCAAATTTCTCTTTCATTTAGAGTATCGCACTTTTGGGCTTTACGTCCAATCGCAGTCCTGTTAAGCTTTTTTTTTCTGCATGAAATGTAAAAGCCAAATTTTCAGGATAGAAAAACAAGAATTTTTCTTTGAGAATACTTTATCATTATTATATCGTAGAATAATAAACTAAATAAACTGCCAACAAGTCGGGCAAAACTTTATTATTCTTGGGACAAGTTGCATATGTGTGGAGAGTCAATATGCAGATTAGAGTGGTTAGGGAAGACAAAGTGAAAGGGGGTTCTTGGGCAAGGCAATTGTCAATTTAACACTTTGCGGAAACGTTCAAAAGCTCCAGTACATACAATATTTCGTTCGTTTATTTATGCAAGTTTCAGTTTTTATGGGGGGAGGGGGGAGTGGTGATAGTAAGAGTGGGTGGATGTTAATAGTTTTTTAATTGATTGTTTGAATTACGTCCAATATTCTCTGTAAAGGATGTGTTTCATAGACGAAGTTGCATAGAATTTTCATAGGATTCGGTGTATTTTACATTCACGAAACCAAACGTTTGTATGGGAAGGGGTAGATGAGGTAGGGGAATCGTAAAATTTGTGACGCAATTTTCTTTTCTTTCTCTTTTAAGGTTCTCGTACAAAATTTCAAGTTCGTAACTTTTAATTTGTTGGTTAGCAGTTTTTTTTATTGATTACTTTTGTATTGGAGGGAGTAGAACGGCAAGTGTGATCTCAAAAATTTTGACGCAGTTCCAATTTAACTATTTTCAAATGATTTTGTGCAAATTTTCAAATTGATAGCTTTTACTAATTAGGGGATAATTAATTTCTTAGAAATGGTAGAAAAAATAATTTTGTATGGGAGGGAGTAGAAGCTTGCAAGCTATTCGACCAGTTAATATTTCATTCTTTTGAAGATTTTTTTTACATGCATTTCGCAAATTTTCAAGTTTCTACCTTCAAACTTCATTCAAAAATTTTCAGTTTATGTGTTTTTTCATTGCACATGAAACACCTTTTGCACGGTAGACCAGATGCATAACAATTGTGGGATTTTCATTATTTTTTCTGTATGTACAACAAATAGATGTATCCACATGGAAAATTTAAAATTTGGTTCTTTCACCAGAGCCCTTAAAAAGTCACTCAAAATTCTCGACACCTCCCGACGTAAAGTGTTTACCAAATTTAAAAACTATCTAGTTCTACAATTTGACAAAATTTGAATTTGATATCTGCACTCAATTTTGAATTATAACGGTTTGAAATTTTGGAAAGTGCATCATTTTTGAAATGCTCCCCATTTCCCCCACTACTATTTTGTTCAAATGTTATATTTTTCTCGTATTTCTCTAGTGTAGCTTAATATAGGTTCTAAGATTCAATTACGTAGCTTAATAAATAGCCGAGATAATGATTTTTAAGTGTTTTTCCTTGCACCCCCCTGACCCTCCCCCTTACAATAATTAGCTTTTATCTAATCTGATTCTAGTGGACCCATATGTCACCTTAATGGTCTCAAAATATCAATTTTTTATGGTAAGTAATTTCCAAGATATGTATAATCATTTGAAAAAAAAAATTCGGCTGACAATTGGTTCTTAGCCCCTCCCCCCTTTTCGCACCCCAATGGATAAAAAAATGAAATTATTTTCAAAAGTTGTTCCACAAACCCCTCTATAAGTATGTTGAGTCTTAGCTTCCTAGCTGTTACCATGGTTGAGATATTTGAATTCGTATTTTTCGGTTTAAGCGCTCCCCCCGATTCGCCCAGAACACGTACACCACCCAAAATAGGTATCCGCCTGAGATCCGCAACCATCTACAATTCCCCAGACGGATTTTTTTTTTTTTGCATTTTTAGGCTAATTTAGTCATGAAACGCGAAAAAACAAAATTTCAGGGTAGCAAATTTTATTTTTTTTCCAAGTCGATCACAATACTTTATTATTACAATTATAATGTAAAATCAGTGAACTTTCAGCCCAAATCGGGCCTTGGCTTCATGACCTTCGGGTTTTTTAACTTTTCTTTTCCTTACTTATTTTAGAAGAGTTTTTAGCCCTACTCAAAACCCTCGATCTACGAATTTTTCATTTTCGACGATTGAGGTTACCAAGGTACATACATATATCCAAGCTGGTAGTGTGCTGGTATTATATATGACGCCGACAGCGATCTGAACTCCCGACCTTCGCATTGTAAAAGCAACATTCTACCCACTAGGCTACACCCTAGCTAATAATTGTAGTATAGTGTATAATTAATCTAATACCTCACACTCTCCACCTCCTGCCCAAGCTCTACATTCTAAAGTAACGCATGATTGTATTTTTTAGCTCTATCATCTTCTTTTTAAATCATTAATCACTAAGACACCGTACTCAAGAAAGAACAAGCTTCACATCCTTTCCTTCCTTTTTTATCCCAAAAGTTCTCGTTCGCAACATTAAAAACAAAAAATTCATAAGAACAACATAGGAGTTTTTTTTTTTCTAAAATGGCCATTAGTTATTTTCGTCCGGTAAATTGTTGTAAAACATCCATGGCTGGCATATAAATGTTGGAATTAAGGATTAGAATTGATGTCTGTGTTGGTCATATCTTTGGAATATTCCTTTCTTAATCTTCCCACTGAATAGAAGTAGAAAATAAAACAGAAACCGATGATAAAATACATAGCTAGTCCACAACATCCCACACGTTATGAATTTCACGTGGATATAAGATTTACGTGATCTATAAACATAAGCTACATACAACCAATAACACAATTCAGTCAGAAAAATAAATGCAATTTTATCTGCGCACATTCCACATTACGAAATTGGTTTTGTTGTTTATTTATAGATTTCTAAGATAGATGTCCTTAAGGTACATCCCAGTTGGACTGGTAATGTCTTCCGAATCGATAATGACAAAAAAAAGAGACCTACCCCTTAATTTTAGGTTTACAGAACCGATTACTTTTATGACCGCTTTTGTGATCACTTTCATTTTACATTCCTAAGCAATACCGAATGGTCCCTATAGTGCAGACGGATAATATTTTTTATAAGTGGTGGCAGAGACTGCATAAAACCCATCATTTTTGCTCATTGTGTTCGTATACCACGAATAAGACCGACACAACATTATCTCGGTACTTTGCTCCTCTTATGTAACGCAGCACGCAACCACAATTATGACAAAATAACTCGTCATGAGCTTTCTGATTAAAAACAACACCGAACTGCTGCACCAGCACCAACATTCGCCCGATTTGGCCCCGTCAGATCTGAATGTTTCCCAAGCTCAAGTTTCCGTTGCGGGGAATGTGATTGGAAGGCATTTGAGGGCATAAAAAGAAAACCGCTGACTGTACTGAGGACTATATTGCAAGTGGGAGCGACGCTAAGGACATCACTAATAAATTTGAAAATTGAATTTATTTACAAAAGTCAGAAACTTTATGAACAGGGGCATACAACGCTGAAAACATTGAGTGCAATTTCATCGACTGCTAAAATTTCTTTAAACTATCAACTTCTTCAATCAAATAACACTGGTGTGTATGAAAATTGGCCCTAACACCATTCCTGCTGATTGTTGTATAATTTGGCCTCCTGAATCCGAATATGATTCCCGTTTTCCCCCATCACCTACCATTTTCGGGGGAGGCCTCTGCACTTATTTTTATCACTTTTCGATAATTTGGAGGGATGAAAAGGATTATTTCAGCTTTTAAATTTCTTCTGAGGGGCTAAAGAGGTGAAAACTTGTAAAACGTGAACATTTGTATCATGGAGCTAGATCTAGGGAGGAGGGCGGAGGGGCGAGGGGTGGATATACATGTCAAAAAGGTTGTGTTAAATTGGGTTAATTTTAATCACTTCGATAAATTTTTCCACTTCGACCGACATTTCTGAACACTTAATGTAACCTTTGTTAAATTTAATCATTTCGACTAATTTTTCCTTCGTCCGCTATTTCTCGCAATGGCAACTTTGTAGCGCATCAAAAGTTAGTTAAATATTGCCAACTTTCTACTGCAGCTGCAGCTACAACGCCATATACAGCAGCGAATCGTAACGGCAGTCATTAATTTATTGGCTATGAACTTTTTGACAAATTCAGTTGAAGACACAGCATCAGCCAATGTTACGCAATGAATCTGCAGTGCCCCACTTCATATGCAGAATTTAGTGAGGTCTTCCAGGTCGAAACTGCGTTTCTTGCCTGCTGTTCAGGTTCGTGAGTGTGCGGAATCTTATCTAGAAGACTCGTCATCCTGGATGGTGTGGCGTGATCTATCGCGTCCAGTTACTACCGCGTAGGCTAGAAAAGACCGCAAGGTGGTGCGACACGAAGGACGAAGTGGAGTCACTGACCAAGGTGCCACATTGTGTTTCAGCAGTAATCCTTATCTTCCCTCAGTACATCTCTAGCGACCATAGAGTCAACTTATCGGTATTCTAGGCGGGGATTCAGTATTTCCAAGTTGTTTAAATTGTGTAAAACGGTTGAAATTTGTATTTTATCTCAATAAATTACGGTATGTACGTGATTCTGAGTTCAGATTAACATCTGGTATTGATTTACTATTTAATTATGCCACGCGAGAGTAAAACTCATCCCTATTGTTTCTGCTATTATTGCGGGAAATCGACTTTAAAAGCGCAACGAAAAACTTTTTCTCCGCTTCTTAAAATTGCTTATAAATTTGCTTTTGTTTACCAAATTTGCAATCAGGACAGGGATTGGGCGTCAACCGTTTGCTGGACTACTTGCTACAATAGCTTCACCAAATAGCAAATGTGCCCCTGATTTGGCGCGAACCTTGATGTTATCTCACAGATCATTACTTTTGTATGACTTCCATCGTCGGGCTCTCTAGCAAAAGTAAGCATGGAATTTAGTGTCCTTATATCATCGCAGGGGGGTAATTGTACGATGAGGTCTTACCAATTCATGCAACTATCTATGGAGAATGGCGTCTCCACGAACCTGAGCTAATCATCACCCTGTGGGATGGGAGCAGTAGAACTCATCCATAGCCAGTCCTGCTTGCCCTAAAAATGGCAAATGAACACTCACTGTTACAAGAAACGGATACAGTGCCTCGGATACGGATGGATTTTACGGTAACGACTTTTGGCATTCGAAAACGGACTATGATTGGCTTCAGGAACGTTCGAACATTGAATGGCGGGGGAAGGGCTGGGGTCACTCGGTCCTCACACCGCCAGTAAGTGATCGACCGTGAATTGCAGCACTATAACATTCAAAGCTTGGGCTTCAGCGAGGTCAGGTGGAAAGGATCAGGAGAAGAACGAACCCCGAGCGGAAACACCATTCTGTACGTTGGTGCTGGGAGTGAAGCCAAAAATGCCGTAGCGGTCGTCCTTATACCGATGCTCATATACAGTTTAAAAAGGCTGTTAGACGCGATAAGAGAAAGGCCATTGAAGACATGGCCAATAAGGAAAGAATCTGTGGCTTACCTTGGGGATATGGTTTCACTATTTAAAACTATGAGACAGCTAACGAACAGGAAATTTTACCGCCAACCACCTGGTGAGAGATATCAACGGAACTCTCCTTAATATGAGTGAACACCAGTTGCGGCGATGGAAGGAATACTTCTCTAATATTTTAAACATCTTGTCAGAAGAAGATACTCCAGCAACAGAACAACTACTTAACATCCAACCGCAACAATCCTCTATTAGGAACGATCCCCCAGATAAGGAAGAGATAGTTTCCGCCATTCGCTCAATGGAAGGAAAGCCCCAGGTATATATGAACTACCAACCGAACTCGTCGAAGCGGACCCAGAAATAACAACTGATATACTCCTCCCACTCTTTACTGAGGTGAGTAATGAAGGAAAATATCCGACTGAAAGGAAGGAGGACGTCATTATGAAAAAAACCGTAGAAGGGCGACCTTTTGAATTGTGGCAATTGGTGTGGTATAGACATATGCCGTATTGAAAATCATGGTTAAGGTAATTCAATAGGATTAGAGATGTCGTGGAGAGCACTCTCGAAGCTTATCAAGCTGGATTCCGTAAAGGATCGTCTTGTACCAAGCACACAAATATCCTACGGATAAAATTAGAGCAGTCCGCTGAAATGGGTTCGCACACAACCGTTCGGACATAACCGTTTGGACTTAGAGCCGAATGTTCGCTCGTTGCATTCTAAATTCAAAGAGGCGGGACTGAAAATAAATGTGCGCGAAACCAAGTACATGTGCATAGGTTCGAACACAAGCACACCGATTGTTCTTAATGGACAAGATGTGGAAGACGTGCGAGATTTTTGTTATCTCGGAAGCATTGTCAGCATGGAATTTTCGTAAACCAATGCTTCCGACGCATTTAAGGAACATTTTGGCCAAAACTGATTTCCAACGACGAACTTTGGAGTACAACTGGACAGACTAAAATAGGCATTGAGATTCAAAGGCGGAAATGGCAGTTGATCGGTCACACTTTGATGAAACTAGAGCGAAACACCGCCAAACAAGTTCTGGATTGTAACCCTCAAGGAAGACGTCGGGTTGGTCAACCATATAGCACATGGAAGCGAGCAGTTGAGCAGGAGGACAGATGAATAAACAAGTCCTGACAACAGCTAAAGACCGAGGCTCAGAACCGCGCCTTATAGTAGTAAGTTGTTTCTGCCCTATGCCCTTATAGGGCCTATAAGGATCTTAACAGGAATTTGATTGATTGATATCCCTTCAGCTCTAAGAACAGTTAACCTCACAGCAGATATTTGCCAATCCCGACGGCGATGGGCTAAAAACCTGTTCCCATCAAAAACACTTGTTACGGAACTTGAAGCTTTGCTTCGGATTGGACGGATTCAATGAAAACAACCCGGCAAACAAAAAATTGAACACCCTTCCGAAATCTGGAATGTACGATCCTTGTTCAAACCTAGAGCACAAATTCACTCCTGGAACAAGTTGATAAATTCAACATTAAAGTTGCCGCACTTCAGGAAACTAAATGGCTTGGAAGAGAAGTAAGAATAACAGGAGGGCACAGTCTCCACAACATTAGTAATGGAAACGACTCACATCTAGTTGGATTCGTCTGTAACAGAAACATCGTAGTAGGCTTCCCTCATCGAAGCAACCACAAAAGAACTTGGGCGTCACCCAATGAAAGGACGTACAATCAGATAGACGTTCTCAAGGGTAGCCTCCAGCATCCTAGATGTAAGAACCGTCAGAGTTGCTAACTACGACTCTGACCACTATTTGGTTAAGGTCACATTCCGATGTCAAATAGCATACAGCGGACCTGCAAAATACCAACCGACAATTTTTCTTGTTTTTTTTTAAAGCACCGAGCTCTACTTCGGGCTAGCTAGGGTGTAGCCTAGTAGGTAGCGTGTTGGTCTTGTAGTGCGAAGGTCGTGAGTTCAAATCCCGGTCGACGCAATACATAATTCCAGCACATTGCCTGCTTGGATATACCTTGGTCACCTCATTCTACGAAAATGAAAAAAATCGTAGAAAGAGGGTTGTGCGAAGGGCTAACAACCCTTCCACAATAAGTAATGAAAAATGATAAGGAACCTGAATATCAGGAGGCCGAGGTCCGATTTGGGCTGTAGCGCCATTGTAGAAGTAGAAGACCTCTACTTAGGGGGTCACTCTTTAAGGCTGTGTACAGTTGATTTGGAATAGCGTGGGGTATAATGGACACTAAAGGAGTTTGCACGAGGATTGGCAAAAGTCTCGGTGAACGTTACTCTTGAAGCATTGTGGGTCATACTCTTTAGGAAAAAACAACAACTGGTAACGTGTTCCACTGCTTTGTATTTCGAGAAATGAAACATTGCCTGTATTTCACTGTACGAAACGAATAAGGTTGGACGGTATATTCGTATGCGCATTCCACTTGACGAGTACGACATGGGAAAGTGTAAGAAAGGGAAATTCGTTCGCGGAGCTCCATACAGCATTTACCGTAGAAGTAGCGATAACAAATGCTGAGTACTGAATTTTTACGGTGTTCTAGGGAGTCTATAGAAGCCGTGATAGTTTCATCTCGATTCAGTCGAAACGTATGTTTCTGGACACAATCGAGCAACGCGAGATGTATTTTGGGTGCCCAAGCCCAAATGTGTGAATTCTACTCTAAGCGAGGTCGAATGAATGCTTTGCAGATGTTAGCAAAGATTGGAAGGCGTAAAATATTTTACTTTATTATTTTAATAATAAAGTATTGTGATCGACTTGGGAAAAAAAAAAAATTTGCTACCCTGAAATATTTTTTTTTCGCGTTTCATGACTAAAATAGCCTAAAAATGCAAAAAAAAAACATAACAGAATTATGATTGGGCGTAAAGCCCAATCATATGATACTCTAGATGAAATGAGAAAGAGTTCAATGTACCGGAAAATATGTCACCACTAATTCTTTTGAAAAATTAATAGTGACTTTTGTATCGGAGGTGGTAGAAGCAAAGGAGGAAGGTTTATAATTTTTGGATATGACACCTACTGTGGTACGTACAATATTTCGTGTTGAATTTAAGGTTTGTAGCCTTCATTATTTTCAATTGGACATAGTTTTACTGAAATTGGGGCATTTGTATGGGAGGTGGCAGAGAAAGTGGAGGGGCTTAGAAGATTTTGAAACCGCTTATGGACATCATTATCGCCACGCTTTGTTTCTTCAAAGTCGATAGCTCTCATATGTTCGCAGAAGAAATGCTATAACACAGATATTTATATGGGAGGGGGTAGAAGGAGTGAAGAGGAACTGATAATTTTTTTAGCATTTATTGCAATTATTAAAAAACAAATTCTGGCAAAATTTTAAGTTTATACTTTTTCTAGTTTTAATGGAAATCAATATAATGCATTTAACAAAAATTATGCATTTGTATGGGAGGGGGTAGAAGGAGTGTACGGATGAAAACACATTTTTTCCTCGTTATTGATATTTTTATTTGTATACTTTACACAAAATATCAAGCTGATAGCTTTAATGGTTTCGAAGAAAAATAATTTAATGTAAATTTCAAAATTTCGTGAAATTTGTAGGGAGGGGGTAGAAAGAGTGAGGTGAAGTTGATAATTTTTTAATTATTTATTGGACTTATAATAAAACTAATTCTGGCAAAAATTGGTTTTTATAACTTTGCTAGTTTCAATGAAAACCGAAAAAATTTATTTTTCAAAATTATGCATTTGTATGGGAGGGGGTAGAAGGAGTGAAGAGGAGCTGATAATTTTTTTAGCATTTATTGCAATTAATAAAAAACAAATTTTGGTAAAGTTTTAAGTTTATACGTGTTCCAGTTTTAATGGAAATCGATATAATGCATTTAACAAAAATTATGCATTTATATGGGAGGGGGTGGAAGGAGTGTACCGATGGAAACACATTTTTCCCTCGCTATTGATATTTATATTTTTATACTTTATGCAAAATATCAAGTTGATAGCTTTAACGATTTCGAAGAAAAATAATTTGATGTAAATTTCAAAATTTCGTGAAATTTGTATGGGAGGGGGTAGAAGGGGTGAGGTGAAGTTGATAATTTTTTCAGTATTGATTGAACTTATAATAAAATTAATTCTGGCAAAAATTTGGTTTTATAACTTTGTAAGTTTCAATGAAAACCGAAAAAATGCATTTTTCAAAATTATGCATTTGTATGGGAGGGGGTAGAAGGAGTGAGGGGATCAGATCAATATTCAGTCATAATAATGAAATTTATACCATAATACTTTGACCTAAATTTCAAGTTGATAGCTTAAATAGTTTCAAAGAAAAATCAATTTCTGAAAATTTCGAAATTTCGTGAAATTTGTATGGGAGGGGGTAGAAGGAGTGGGGGGATGTGGCCCGTTCACGAACTTAAAGTTTCTTTTTTGCTAAAAATGACACACAAAAATTTTTAGCCTTATAGCTCAAAGCTTTCAAGAGTTATGCTGTAGACAGACGGACAGACGGACAGACGGACAGACAGCAACTCGGAATCGAAGTTTTTGAGCGACAACAAATATTTCTGTACCCTTGGCGGCTCTGTGTGAGCATTATTTCTTAGCGTTACAAACGGTAAGGCAAACACAATATAATCTCAGATTTCATCTAGAGTATAAATAAACTGCCAACAAGTCGGGCGAAACTTTATTATTCTTGGGACAAATTGAGGATGAGTGGAAAGTCAATATGCAGGTTAGAGTGGTTAGGGAAGGCTAAGTGAAAGGGAGTTCTTGGGCAGGACTGTTAACAATATTTCATTCGTTTCTGTAAGTTTGGTTTTTATGAGGGGAGGAGTAGGGGTAATAGTAAGGGTGGGTGGATGTTAATAGCTTTTTAATTAGTTGCTTGAATCACGTCCAATATTCTCTGTATAGAATGTGTATCATAGACGAAGTTGCATAGAATTTTCATACAATTTGGTGTATTTTACATTCATGAAACCGAACATTTGTATGGGAGGGGGTAGAGAATATAGGGGAATCGTAAAATTTGATACGCAGTTTTATTTCGCGTCTCTTGTAAGGTGCTTGTATAGAATTTTAAGTTCGTAGCTTTTAGTTTTTTGGTTATTAGTTGATTTAATGAAATTGGTCGAAATCATAGTTTTGTATGGGAGGGGGTAGAAGCGCAAGCGCGATTTCAAAACTTTTAAAACAACTTCATTTGAATTATTTTTATAAGTTTTTATGCCAAATTTGAAATTGATAGCTTTTAAGAGTTAGCTGATAACTGATTTCTTAAAAATGCTCGAAAAAATAATTTTGTATGGGAGGGGGTAGAGGAGGTTGGGGAATCGTAAAACTTGTGATGCAATTTTCTTTCATTTTTATTGTAAGGTGCTCGTACAAAATTTCAAGTTCGTAGCTTTTAATTTGTTGGTTATTAGTTGATTTAATGAAATTAGTCGAAATCATACTTTTGTATGGGAGGGGGTAGAAGGTCAAGCGCGATTTTAAAACTTTTAACGCAATTTCATTTTAATTATTTTTGTTAGTTGTTATGCAAAATTTCAAATTGATAGCTTTTAATAGTTAGGTGATAATTGATTTCTTGAAAATGGTCGAAAAAATAATTTTGTATGGGAGGGGGTAGAAGTGTTAAAGGTTTTCGACCAGTTAATATTTCGTATATTTAGGGATTTTTTTTAAATGCATTTGGCAAATTTTTAATTTTCTACCTTAAAATTTCACTCAACATTTTTCAGTGTATGTGTTTTTTACAATGCACATGAAACACCTTGTGCACGTTAGACCGGAGGGGTCGGTTTATAACAAATATGGATCAAGTTATTATTATTTTTCTATGTGGATTAAATATAGGTATTCACATGCAAAATTTTAACTTTGTATCTTTTACCAGAGCCCTAAAAAAATCCCTCAAAGTTTTCGATATTTTTGCTTATTACCTCCCTCCCCTTACACCTCCCAACTTTAAATTTTTACCAAAATTAAACATTATGTAGTTCTATAATCTGACAAATTTTTGATTTGATATCTGTACTATTTTTTTAAATATAAGGATTTGTAATTTTGAAAAGTGCGCCATTTTTGAAATGTTCCCCATTTCCCCCCACTACTATTATTTCATCATGTTATATTTTTTTTGTGTTTGCCTAGTATAGCTTAATATAAGTTTTAAGTTTCAATTACAAAGCTTAAGAGATAGTTGAGATATTAATTTTTAAGTGTTTTTCTTTGCACTCCCCCTGACCCTCCCCCTTACAAAAATTAGCCGCTTTCTGAGCTGGTTCCGATGAAACTATATGCCACCTTGACGGTCTCTAAATATGATTTTGTTACGATAAGTAATTTCGAAGATATAATCATTTGAAAAAAAAATTTGGCCGACAATTGGTTCTAAGCCCCCCCTTTTCGCACCCCAATGGATAAAAAAATTAAATTATTTTTAAAAGTTGTCCCACAAACTCCTCTATATTAATGTTGAGTTTTAGCTTCCTAGCTGTTACCATGGTTGAGATATTTGAATTCGTATTTTTCGGTTTAAGCGCTCCCCCCGCCTCCCCCTGAACCGGTATACCCCCCAAAATGGGTATCCGCCTGAGATCCGCAACTATCTACAATCCCTCCAAAAATGAACTTTCTATCTTGAAGGGTTTGGGAGTTAATGTGCGCTGAGCGTACACGTCGGCGTACGGCGGACGGCGGACGGCGTACAGACAGACGGATTTTTTTTTTTTGCATTTTTAGGCTAATTTAGTCATGAAACGCGAAAAAAAAAAATTTCAGGGTAGCAAACTTTTTTTTTTTCTTGTGTCGATCACAATACTTTATTATTATAATAATAAAGTAAAATCCGTCTATCTGTACGCCGTCCGCCGTACGCCGTACGGCGTAAAAAAATAAAAAAAATAGTAATTTGTTCCAAAATTGTTATGCTCCGAAGTGGGGGTCTAACGTGCACAAGGTGTTTCATGTGGAATGAAAAAAACACATAAACTGAAAATTTTTGAATGAAATTTTTAGGTAGAAACTTGAAAATTTGGGAAACGCATTTAAAAAAAATCTCTAAAAGTTTGAAATAATAACTGGTCGAATATTTTTAAAACTTCTACTCCCTCCCATACAAAATTATTTTTTCGACCAATTTTAAGAAATCAATTATTACCTAACTATCAAAAGCTATCAATTTGAAATTTTGCACAAAAACTTAGAAAAATAGTTAAAATAAAACTACGGTAAAAGTTTTGAAATCATGCCTGCCCTTCTACCCCCTCCCATACAAAAGCATAATTTCGACCAATTTCATTAAATCAACTAATAACCAACAAATTAAAAGCTACGAACTTGAAATTTTGTACGAGCACCTTACAACAGAAAAGAAAGAAAATTCTATCACAAATTTTACGATTCCCTTACCTCCTCTACCCCCTCCCATACAAAATTATTTTTTCGAGCATTTTTAAGAAATCAGTTATCAGCTATCGCTTAAAAGCTATCAATTTCAAATTTTACATGAAAACTTATAAAAGTAATTCAAATGAAGTTGCTTTAAAAGTTTTGAAATTGCGCTTACCGTTCTACCCCCTCCCATACAAAACTATGATTTCGACCAATTTCATTAAATCAACTAATAACTAACAAACTAAAAGCTACGAACTTGAAATTTTATACAAGCACCTTACAAGAGAAGTGAAATAAAACTGCATATCAAATTTTACGATTCCCCTACCTTCTCTACCCCCTCCCATACAAATTTTCGGTTTCGTGAAAATAAAATACACCGAATTTTATGAAAATTTTAAGCAATTTCGTCTATGAAACACATTCTATACAGAGAATATTGGACGTGATTCAAGCAATTATTAAAAAGCTGTTAACATCCACCCACCCTTGCTGTTACCCCTCCTCCTCCCCTCATAAAAACCCAAACTTACAGAAACGAATGAAATATTGTTAAATTGACAACAGCCCTGACCAAGAAACCCCTTTGCACTTAGCTTTCCCTAACCACTTTACCCTGCATATTGACTTTCCTTTCATCCGCAACTTGTCCCAAGAATAATAAAGTTTCGCCCGACTTGTTGGCAGTTTATTTTATATTTTCGTAAAATATCCAGACGATTGGAGGCATCAAGAGCAACTTCAAAGATGGGCTGGGTCCAATTAAGGTGGTTATTATTCTTCATGTCTAGGAGAGTAAAATCTTCCGAAGAACAAAATTGTACGCCGCGAAAGTAAACATTGGAGAACTACGCTGAACACATCAAGCTTGAGGAATAGATGACAGGACTGTGTTTTTGTAGCGTTAAATTCTATTCTGTTTTTCCCGCCTCACTCCAGAATTAACTTGAGGTCCGAGTTCAGTGAACCAAATAACTCACTGCGTTTCAAGAGAGTTAAATTCGTAGACGTTGTCAAGAGTATTCTTCTTCTACAATGGCACTACAGCCCAAATCGGGCCTTGGCCTCCTGTAAAGCCCAATCATAATTTTTGTAAATAGCACTGAACGTAGTATACAAAATGTTTCATGCTGAATTCAAAGTTTGTAGCTTTCATAATTTTCGAGGAAATTGAACAAATTTGTCTGAGTTCATGGCATTTGTATGGGAGGTAGCAAAAAAAGTGGTAGGTTTTGGATAATTTTGAATCTGCTTATCATCATCCTAATCACATTGCTTTGTTACTTATATGTTCGAAAGGAGAAATACATTTCTTAAATTTTCAATACAAAAATTTGTACGAGAGGTGGTAGAAGGAGTGAAGCAAAGTTCACCGAATAAATGCATTTTTGAAAATTGTGCATTTGTATGGGAGGTGGTAGAAGGAGTAAAGAGACCAGACCAATATTTTTTGACGTCAATAATATTCATATCATTATACTATGACATAATTTTCATGTCAATAGCTGAAATTGTTTCGGAGAAAACTCACTTTCTATAAATTTCCAAATTTCATGAAATTTGTATGGGAGAGGCTAGAAGGAGTAGGGGGATTTGTCCTGTTCACGAACTTAAAGTTACTTTTTTGCTAAAAATGATATATAAAAAATTTCAGCAAGATTGGTCAAAGCTTTCGAGAGTTATGCTGTAGACAGACGGACAGACGGTCACTCGGAGTCGAGGTTTTAGAGCGGCACCAAATATTTTTGTACCCTTGGCGACTATTTGCGATCATTATTTCTTAGCGTTACAAACGGTAAGGCAAACACAATATACTCTCAGATTTCATCTAGAGTTTAACAACCAGCAAAACCCACAACGCATAAGAAAACAACTCGCTGCGCAGAGCCCACAGCGAGACAATGCAATACTCGTGCTGTGCTAGGCCTTTGCACGAGCGTAAACAATTAACCTTAGACTCTCGTCAGCTAGCCTGCACTTAGCTTGAGATGATTAGGTGACCGGAAATTGCACAATTGCCGACGCGATAACTACCGTGCACATATTCGAAGATTGGAAGATGGGGAAGGTAAAGGTCTTCAATGGAGACTATTTAACATCTTAAGTCACCTTGATTATGCTGATGACGTGTGTTTGCTTGCACATAACCGTTCGGACTTAGAGTCAAATGTTCGCTCGTTGCATTCTAAATGCAAAGAGGCGGGACTGAAAATAAATGTGCGTAAAACCAAGTACATGCACATGGGTTCGAACGCAAGCACACCGATTATTCTTAACGGACAGGATGTGGAAGAGGTGCAAGATTTTTGCTATATTGGAAGCATTGTCAGCATGGACGGCGGAGCCGAAAAGGATGTTGAGGCTCGTATAAATAAAGCTCGTCAGGCCTTCGGTATCCTTTTCCCTTTCTGGAGGTTAAGAGAGATCTGCCTTCGCACGAAGCTGTGAGTTTTTGACGCATGCGTCAAATCCGTGTTGTTATATGGTTGTACTACGTGGAAAGTGACCCTTCGACTTACCAAGAAACTACAGACTTTCGTGGACCAAGCCTCCGACGCATTTTAGGAATATTCTGGCCAGAAGTGATCTCCAACGACGATTTTTGAAGTACAACTGGCCAGACTAAAATAGGTATTGAGATTCAAAAGCGGAAGTGGCAGTGGATCGGTCATACTTTGAGGAAACCAGAGCGAAACATCGCCAAACAGGCTCTGGATTATAATCCTCAATGAAGACGTCGGGTTGGTCGACCATGTAACACATGGAAGCGAGCAGTTGAACAGGAGGCCAGAGGAATAAACAAGTCTTGGCAACAGCTTAAGGCCGATGCTCAGGATCGCGCTTTGTGGAAGAGAGTTGTGTCTGTCCTATGCCCCTATAGGGGGTCTTAACAGGAATTTGATTGATTAGATTGAACCCAGCGAAAGAAAATATCAGCTTACGCTCTAGTTGAAACGCCGAAACGAGGATTTCAACCGAAAACACTCCTTTATTAGAACACAGCAGGAGACATACTTAGCCATGTGGAAGAGAAAGAAACGAGATTGGGGCTAATATTTGCTACAGTTGCTTAACCCGAATTTATGATCGACTGCTACTGTTAATGACCACCTGACCGAGGTACCTGCTGGCACCGAAAACATATAGAGCCTGCCGACATTAGAAGAAGTGAAAGATGCCCTTAACAACTTAAAAACATCAAGGTGCTGGGCATGGACGATATGTCAGCGGAACTTCTGAAGAGCGGTGGTGACAGCACTGCTAGGAAATTTCACGTTATGGTGTTGCAAGTCTGGACGTATGAAACACATCTTGATGATTGGCGTAAAAGCAAAATATGTCCAATCTACAAAAAGGGTGACAAACTCTGCTGCGCAAAGTTATAGAGGAATTTCATTGTTGTGCACGTCTTACAAAATCTGTACAAAGATCATAGAGTCCCGAATTAAACGCTATGCCGAAAACACTATTGGAGAATACTAAGGTGGATTCAGAGCCGGAAGATGAACTACGCATCAAATGTTCATAGTGAAACAGGTGCTTGAAAACTGCTGGAAATATAACATCGACGTGCACCAGATGCTCGTAGACTTTAAGCAAGTATACAACAGTATTAATAAGATATGATGTACAGTATATTTTGGAATTAGGAACACCAGCGAAACGCGTCCAACTGATAAGACTTACAACGATGAACTCAACATGACAAGAAAGGATCCAGAATGACCTGCAAAGAAGCTTCCAAACACTCTCCGGGCTAAAGCAAGGTGATGGTCTTGCACCTACACTTTTTAATCTGATTTTAGAATATGTCGTAAGAAAACTCCCAGTTGACACCAGAGGGACGCTACTATTTAAATTATCGCATATAGTAGGTTACGCATACGATATAAACAAAATAGCGCGATCATAATTGTGCGCCAAGGAAGTCGTCGACAGTATGAGAAGTAAAGTTACGCACAAACGAAAACAAAAAGAAAGTTATTTTGTAATCGCAAAAAAACACGTCAATCAGACAAAATCTAACGATAGCAGACTATAACTTAGAAAACTTGGATAGCTTCATATATTAAGGGGCCAATCTCTCCAAAGACAGCAATGAAATCAAAAGACGCATAATGCTAGCAAACAAGACATATGTATGTACTGCTCGATACTCCCAATAATAAAATGTAAAGGCGTACATGGAAAAACGAAACTGCAAATCTACAAAACCATAATAAGACCTGTACTCTGCTATATCAGTAAAACGTGAACGTTCTACTTCTACAATGGCGCTAAAGCCCAAATCAGACCTTGGCCTCCTGGTATTCAGTTCCTTAACGTTTTTTTTTATTGCTTATTGTGGAAGGGTTGTTAGCCCTTCACACAACACTCTTTCTACTAATTTTTCATTTTCTTAGATTGAGGTGACTAAGGTATACCCAAGCAGGCAATGTGCCGGAATTAAATGTTGCGCCGGCCGGGATTTGAACTTACGACCTTCGCATTACAAGACCAACACACTACCTAGTAGGCTATACCCTAAACATGGACGTTAATAGAGGCATTAGAAAAAATTGTTAATGTCTTCGAGAGGAAAGTATTACGACGAATCTTCGGACCAGTGAGGGAACGAAACGAATAGAGAGTTCGATGGAACCAGGAATCGTGTACCATTTTTGAGAACCCAGAAGCTTCTACTCTCTCCAAACTTCGAAAGCTACACGGGCTGGTCACGTACAGCGAATAGGCAACTGAAGAATGCTCAAACGTGTACGAAAAGGAAAGGTAAAAGGCGATTCGAAAAACCGAGAAAACACTAGGAGGAACAAAAATTTTCAGACCAGTGTAATCAAATACAAATTCATTTCGTGCGAAATATCCGACTGGGATAAAACCTAACTCACACATCTTATCAATGATAGACTATTTGTGGCTGTGTATTGAACCCTTTAATGTAAAATAATCGAATTGGAAGCCAACCGATTAGTATAAATGGAATGTATTCGATCTAACCCCCTCTCGAAAGAAGGCCCAAAACCGTTTTGCTTATTCTTGTAAAAAAAAAACATTTTGCTTGGCTAAGACAAAGTTTTTCACAAATTTGCATACACAATTGAATAAACTTTGCGCGTAACCGATTTTATTCATGCCTTTAAAACTTTATGTTTCCGAAAGGAACTTAGAAAGTTTTCCGAGCTATTGCAACAACTGCAAAAAATAATTTGGAGAAACAATTTCAGTGGAAAATCAATAGTATTTTCTCTCAACCTTTCGATCCGTGAATTGAAATTTGATCTTCAGTGCGTCTCTGGAACGTAATTATTTCAAATCGATTACAATTGAAATTCGAGTACACAGGATGTCACTGGCATCCACACTTGTGTCAACGTTATATATGAATTATGGAAATGCCCTACACCATTAAACAATAGGCTTCTACTTACTGAATTTTGTATAGATATCCAAAAAAATTATGTGCTTGCCAATAATAATTCAGCCTCATTCATAGCACACTCAGTTTCTGTATCTAGCAACATTCCCGTAAATAGATGTTTAGAGTCCTTTAGGTTGCTATTGGAATAATTAATTCGTATACGCGTGATGAAAACTAAAATGAAAAATTTATATCTTACATTCACTAATGGAATGGATTGACGATTCTTATTTATAATAATCAATTGGAAGTTTATTAAATTCTAAGAATATTATAAGTTTGCTCTAAAGTTTGTAACGCCAATAAATACTGCTCGCACAGAGTCGCCAAGGGTACAGACATATTTGTTGTCACTCAAAATTCTCGAAACCGGACGGACGGACGGACATACGATTGTCCGTCCGTCCGTCAGTCGTTCGCTCTGTAGCTTGAGAACGCGTTGAGCTAGAAAGCTCAAATTTTGTACACATTATTTTTGGAAAAGTAAGGTCAACTTCGTGAACGGGCCAAATCACTTCAACCCTTCTACCCCCTCCCATACAAAATGAGTCGATTTCGGAATTTCACAATAAACGGATTTTCGCAACAAGTATCAAAGCTATTGATCCGCAATTTCAATCATATTATTTTTATGATGATTTCAATCTACTGTATAAAATTTATTTGAATCGCCTCACTCCTTCCACCACCTCCCATACAAATTGCACTTTTTCATGAAGTTCTATAAACCAATTTACTCAGTACGTATAAAATTAATCGAGCCGATATTGCGCAAAAAAAAAATTATTTAGAATTATTGGTGAGAGCAACAAAAAAACTCTAACGATTAGTTAGTTACCCCCTCCCATACATATATGACACAATTTCACAACTTTGCAAAAAGTGAAAGTATGAATGCTACTGATCTGCAACTTAAAACAAATCAATTGAATGATGTTTATAGTTATTTCTGAAAAAGTCATTAAGAACTCCCCACTCCTACTACCACCTCCCATGCAAAATGAAATATTTTGATGGCAACTCTAGCATGATGTGAAAAATTAGTTCAATGCCGTCGCCCCTTTTATCACTCGCCATAAAAAATTTCATAAAATCAAAAAAGCAATCTTTTTACGCCCAATTGTAGTCCTGTTATGTTTATACTCTAGATGAAATCTGAGAGTATATTCTGTTTGCCTTACCGTTTGTAACTCTAAGAAATAATGCTCGCACAGAGCCGCCAAGGGTACAAAAATAATTGTTTTCGCTCAAAAATTTTGATTTCGAGTGACTGTCTGTCCGTCTGTCCTTCTGTCCGTCTGTCTACAACATAACTTTCGAACACTTTGAGCTATCGAGCTAAAATTTGTTGTGTATCATTTTAACCAAAAACTTTAACTTTACATTGCCCCACTCCTTTTACCTCTTCCATGAAATTGTAAGAAATTAATTTTTCTTCTGAACTAAATATAACTTGAAATGTTTGTCAAGGTATGTTATACTGATGTATATATGTATCATTAACATCACAAAATATTGAATCGATTCCCTAACTCCTTCTACTCCCCCATATATGTAAATGCACAATTTTGAAAAAAATCATTTTGTTGATTTTCTTTGAAACTGGCAATGTTGAAACACCGAGTTTTTTTTCAAAATTAATTCTATTATAATTGAAATCAGTTTTGAAAAAATTATCAACTTCACGTCACTCCTTCTACCCACTCCCATACAAAATTCACGAAACTTTGGAATTTCAATTCGTTTATTTTTATACTCTAGATGAAATCTGAGAGTATATTGTATTTGCCTTACCGTTTGTAACGCTAAGAAATAACGCTCGCACAGAGCCGCCAAGGGTACAGAAATATTTTTTGTCGCTCAAAAATCTCGATTCCGAGCTTCTGTCTGTCCGTCCGTCTACAGCATAACTCTCGAAAGCTTTGAGCTATAGTGCTAAAAAATTTTGTGTGTCATTTTTAGCAAAGAAGTAACTTTAAGTTCGTGAATGGGCTACATCCCCCACTCCTTCTACCCCCTCCCATACAAATTTCATGAAATTGGAGACCGTGTGGAGACTACCGACAACTTAATTCAATCATATCCGGTCCTCACATTCAAAATTTTTCTATGTTTCTTAGCGGTTGCAGAATATTTTCTAAAGTCGATTTAGTCAGAGCATACCACTACATACCCATAGCGCCAGAAGACATTCATAAAACTGCCATAACCACTCCGTTTGGTCTTTTGGAATTCACTCGAATGCCTTTCGTTTTAAAAAATGCCGCACAGTAGGTTTATGAACCAAGTATTCAACGGCCTAGATTTCGTGTTCGTCTATATACTGTTCTGCAATTTAAAATATGTCAATTAAATGATGTTCACAGTTATTTCTAAAAAAGTCATGAATAACTTCACACTCCTTCTACCACCTCCCATACAAACTGCACAGCTTCACTAAATCCAATACACTAATTATCTCAGTACCTATTAAATTATTGAATCCTAAATTTTGTATAGAACATTTTGATAGCACCCTTAGAGTGATGTGAAAAAATTAGTTCAATGTCGTCACCCCCTCTACCACTTCCCCTACAAAATTTTTTTAAAATAAACAAATTCTCTTTCATCTAGAGTATCCCACGATTGGGCTTTACACCCAATCGTAGTCCTGTTATGTTTATGTTTAATAAAAAATGAAGTAAAAGGGAAAATTTTTTTTGATCTTATAAATATGAAACAAGAGAAAATTTTTTTCGTTCAGATAACGAGAATATCGTTAGCGAATAAATGCTTATTAGTACACTGTACCACTTGCACTATTGTATGGAATATTTAAGAGAAACCGTAGTGTACAAATTCATGTAAACGTTTCATATTTTTAAAAATATTAAGTGACCTTATAAATATGAAAGGGACCTTATAAAATAAATTAAAAAGTTGTGTTTATTTCTAATTGAAAACTAAATAATGTGAAAAGTTGATAGCTATACATTCAAGTTCAATCATAAGAAACGAGAAGAATTCAATAAAAGTAAAAGAAAAAAAAAATAATAATAATAAGTACATAAATATTGTCTCCTGTGAGTTCACAGCTTTTCAAGCAAAATAGGGCATAATTGACAAACGATAGTTTGACGAGAAATAGAAAAAACCCTAAGAAAAATCCTTAAAAAAAACTGTTTTCGCTTATTTTGTGTGAAATGTAAATAGTTGAGAATTAAGTTATTACAAATCATCATCTGTAATATAAATTAATTAAATCTTTTCAAAAAAAATAAAAATAAAACGCATTTAACATAAAGATGATACTCATATACAGCTTAAAAAGGATGTTAGAAGCGACAAGAGAAAGGCTATTGAAGATCTGGTCAACAAGGCAGAATCTGCGGCTTACCTTGGAGATATAATCATGAAACAGTTGACGAACAGGAATTTCACAGCCAACCACCTGGTGAGAGATGTCAATGGAACTCTTTTTAATATGAGTCACCAGTTGCGGCTATGCAAGTTATACTTCTCTCATATTTCAATCGTCTTGTCAGAGGAAGATATTCCAGAACCAGAACAACTACCAAACATCCAACCGCAATAATCCTCTTTAGCGACGATCCCACAGATAAAGAAGAGATAGTTTCCACCATTCGGTCAATGGGGGAAGAAAAGCCCCAGGTATAGACGGACTACCAACCGAACTCCTCAAAGCGGGTCCGGAAATAACAGCCGATATATTCCTAACACTCTTTACTGAGGTGTGGAATGAAGGAATATATCCGACTGAATGGAAGGAGGGCGTCATTGTGAAAATTCTGAAGAAGGACGGCCTTCGGGATTGTGGCAATTGGCATGGTGTTTATTTACTTACGGCAGTATCGAAAATCATGGCTAAGGTAATTCTAATTAGGATTAGTGATGTCGTGGAGAGCACTCTCGAAGCTTTTCAGGCTAAATGCCGTAAAGGCAACCGAACACACAAATACCCTACCGATAATAATGGAGCACTCCGCTGTCATGGGTTCGACACTACATCTCATGTTTGTGGAATTCGAGAAGGCTTTCGACAGGGTTAAGGGAGATTACATATGGAATGCTTTGCGTAGGAGAGGTATTCCAAATAAGGTCATAGGTATGATTAAAGAATCCCAGGAAGATACCAGGTATCGCGTCTTGCATTGAGGAGAGCTGTCCGAGAGCTTTCCAGTGCGAACGGGTATCAGACAAGGTTGCATATTATCACCCTTCTTGTTTCTGGTGGTAATAAATGACATCTTTAAAGCTGCACTCTAAGGTCGGAAGGTAAAGGTCTTCAATGGAGACTATTTAACATCTTAAGTCTAATAACGTGTGTTTGCATGCATATAACCGTTCGGACTTAGAGTCAAATGTTCGCTCGTTGCATTCTAAATGCAAAGAGGCAGGACTGAAAATAAATTTGCGTAAAACCAAGTATATGCATATAGGTTCGAACACAAGCACACCGATTGTTCTTAGCGGACAAGATGTGGAAGAGATGCAAGATCTTTGTTATCTCGACAGCATTGTTAGCATGGACGGCAGAGCCGAAATGGATATTGCGGGTCGTCTAAATAAAGCCCGTCAGGCCTTCGGTATCCTTTCCCCTCTCTTCAGGCTAATAGAGATCTCCCTTGCGAGTTTTTGACGCATGCGTCAAATATGTGTTGTTATATGGCTGTACTACGTGGAAAGTGCCCATTTGACTTGCCAAGAAACTGCAAACTTTCGTGAACCAATGCCTCCGACGCATTTTAGGAATATTTTGGCCAGAAGTGATCTCCAACGACGAACGTTGGAGTACAACTGGACAAACTCAAATAGGCATTGAGATTGAAAGGCGGAAATGACAGTAGATCGGTCACATTTTGAGGAAACCAGAGTGAAACTTCGCCAAACAGACTCTGGATTATAATCCTAAAGGAAGACATCGGGTTGGTCGACTATTTATCACATAGAAGCGAGCAGTTGAGCAGGAGGCCAGAGGAATAAGCAAGTAATGGTGACAGCTAAAGGCCGATGTTCAGAGTCGTGCCTTGTGGAAGAGAGTTGTTTCTGTCCTATGTCCCTACAGTGGATCGGCTAAAGGCCGATGCTCAGGTTCGTGCCTTGTGGAAGAAAGTTGTTTCTGTCCTATGTCCCTACAGTGGGTCTTATGTCCCTACAGTGGGTCTTATGTCCCTACAGTGGGTCTTATGTCCCTACAGTGGGTCTTATGTCCCTACAGTGGGTCTTGATTGATTAATGATGGTTTCGATGTACCGTATATATAAAGTTATTTGACTCCTCCCTTTCCTTTCACCACCTCCCATACAATCGGCACTTTTTCAATGAAATACTATAAGCAAATTTACTCAGTACGCATAAAGTTGATCGAGCTGAAATTATGCACTAAATATTTATGAAAAATTATTCTTCTACAATGGCGCTACAGCCCAAATCGGACCTTGGCCTCCTGACATTCAGGTTCCTTCATATTTTTCATTACTTATTGTGGAAGAGTTGTTAGCCCTTCGCACAACCCTCTATCTACGAAGTGTTTTTTTTTCGTAGATTGAGGTTGTATCCAAGCAGGCAATGTGCTGGAATCATATATTGCATCGACCGAGATTTGAACTCACGACCTTCGCATTACAAGACCAACACGCTACCCACCAAGCTACACCCTAGCTAGAAAAATTATTAGTAAGACCAAAAACATTAGACGATTACTGTCACTCCTTTTACCCTCCCATACAATCTGGTACAATTTCACAACTTTACAAAAAAATTTCCTGAAAAGTATGGTACTGAATGGCACTGATCTGCAATTTAAAAGATGTCAAAGACATGATGCTTTTAGTTATTTTTAAAAAAGTCATTAAGAACTCGCCGCACCTCCCATACAAACTGGACAATGTCACTAAATCCAATACACTAATTTTCTAAGTATCTAATAAATTTTTGAATCCTAAATTTTGTATAAAATATTTTGATGCCAACTCCAGTGTTATGTAAAAAAATTAGTTCAATGTCGTCACCCCTGCCACCTCTTCCCCAAAATTTCTCAAAATCAAAAAAAAATCTCTTTCATCTAGAGTATCACACGATTGGGCTTTAAGCCCAATCGTAGGCCAGTTATGTTTTTAATACGTGCTACGATTGATGATGAGCAGCCACCTCCATTCCCTCTTAATCCAACAGTTGGCCCACCTCTGCCCATGCATTCCGCTAGCTTCCACACAAACAATACTAAATTCCAAATTTTATCCAATTTACATCGAATATATTGAAGATATTAGCCTGATAATTATCATGTGTTATTTTTAATGATAACAGAATACCCTTTCCGCCCCATTACTACCCCCCCACCCACACAATTGCCACAATTTAATAAAATTAAATGCACAAATTTATATTTATATAAAACTAGGCCGAGGCACAATCTTGTGATTACAATTTTAGCCAGCTATCTCCAAATTATCTTCCCCCCTTCCCTCTCTCCACCACCTCCCATACAAATAACAATTTTGATTAAATGGAGATGACATAAATTTCTAAAGCTCTAAAATTTATTTAATTTAGAAGAGTATCGTTTGATTGAACGTTAAGCATGATCATAATTATTTTATGCTTTTTTTGGACAATATGTATTTCCTGTGCACTAATAAAGATATGCTTAGATATCAGAAAGCTTCTATTTACATTTAGATATACTCATGATCCTCATTTGGTTCATAATCATGGCGAAATTCGAAATAACTAGCTTTCGAAAATAAACGTCTGGAATGTATCATCACCATTAACCAGGCACAGCTATAGCGAAGAATTTTTTTTAATTTCCGTCACACATATTTTCACGACCTATGAATTTACTTCCCGCTAACTTCTCAAAAAGCCAACGCAATAAACCACTCGTATTTCGTCACATTTAACTCGATGCCGAAACCATACGGCTCTCATTCGTCCATAGATATTTCCAAATGGTCCTTAAAGGACACGAGTTCATTGTCAAGTAGATAGAAACCTTAAACTGAATTGGCCATGTTGAATAAATGGCAATGGGGAATATATCCGCGTAGATTGTCGAATACTTGCGCATCCGCTAATATGGCAAGGATATCTGACGTCAAAAAACAGGAAAGGGCACTTACAACGACATGCGTACAACTTTGTTGCATGAAAGCTTCACATAAAAGTTTGACGTCATACTTTCTATTATGCCACGTGTACACGAGATATCCTTTAGGTTTAGCACTTCTGTAAACACTTGCGGTTATCTTTTTCCTTTAATCGTAATTTACGATGCCCACACATCCGGACAGGAAGTCTTTGTCATCGACACTTCCGTGAACAGTTTTATGCTTGAGTCTGCACTTGTAGTCGCTCAAGGATATGCTGCTGCTGTGTGTTACCGATCGACAGGAGGACGATCTGGATAATTAATCAATGGCCAGAAATACTATTCTCCTTTCATTCCGTGTTTTACGTTGACAATGCAAACATTTTCGAGCTTTCTAAGCGTTAAAAGCATTATGCTCTTCTTTATAGTGATGGACATTGCCAATCACTCATCATCACTTCCTTTTTTGCCGAGCGTTCTCTATGTTCATTAGAATGGTAGTTGACTGACGCTTATCACGTCTTACGTTGCGGAGATCCTTGAGATTCGCATGAGACTTTATTTGCTTTTCGACCATAGAGTTGTAACCTCCATAAGAAAAAAAACTTTATGAAACAACTGACATACAAATTGCCCATTTCTTTTTTCTTTTTTTTTGAGCAAGGTTTGGGTTAAGTGGTTGCCAGTGATAATGGACTATTTCCGAGATATTTTTTAAGAACGTATTTATTGCTCCCACAGACCAAAGCGAGGTATAAATCCTAATAGTGGAAAAGTTTCTTAGACAGAAATGAACTGCACGTGTGTTCCATATTCAAAGAACAAATTGACGTTTTATGTACATTGTGACCAGAAAGTACCGACAATTTGCAAATAAAATTACTCTACATAAATTTTTTTTAGTAACCAGGTAGAACTGTCCTTAATTATTATCCCCAAAATTAGCGCGGTCTGTTAATCAGTTTGTTTACAGCAGCTGGTTGAATCGGTACACCTCAGTAGTTCACTGCGATTTTTAAGATGGATAAAAATATGGAACAAAGAATTTGTCTCAAATTTTGTATGGGTTACGGTTATTCATTACAAAGAAAAACACAAGACTTCGAGTATTCAATGCCTTTAAGGACGCTTGAGAGAACCTTGAAGACATGCCTCGTTCTAGGACCTCCGACCTCTTCAACTGACGAAAACATTCAAAAAGTGAAGGAAATAGTGCTCGAAAATCATCATACTAATTTTATGGAGATAGCAGAAGAGCTCGACATCTCTTGCGAGTCCGTTCGTTCGATTTTGGTGGATACTTTGGCCATAAAACGCGTCCTTTCTCGATTCTTTGCAATAAAGCTAAATTTTCTTAAAAAAATTACTGTGAACAGGTCACTTTGGACATCGTGCAAATTCTGATCCCACTTTCATGAAGCGCATCATAATTGGTGATGAGACATGGATCTACAAGTTTGAGCTTTAATTGCTTAATGTTTGTAACGAAATGGAGCCCTCCATTCCGCAATCAGATGATGGACTTCCTCCGGACCTCACAGCATAGTTGCCGGCATGTCAGGGCTGAGCGCATGGGGGAAAGATTTGGTCCGGGGAAGACATCATCCTGGTTGAGCTGAGTGGAAAGAGGAAAAAAAATTAATGATGGAGGGAGTATGGAGTTAACCTGGATGGCCAGTAACACCAGTATAGCTGTGACAACTCCAGCATGTCATATGTCTTTAACTCCCACCCTTTTTCTACTAGGGTGTAATAAATAAGTAGGACCGGTCCCCCAAGTCGGGGCTTGGGCAAGGCGACGCCAACGCATCACCAGAAAACAACACTGTCCAGAAACCTGAAGAACAGCCCCGGAAAGGATGAACTCAACGGCAACGACTCCGCAAACGAAAAATGGACTACGCTTTGGATCTTGGAATTTTCGATCCTTATTTAGGACAGGCGCTCTGAAAGAGTTCCTCGAAGAAGTGGCAAAACACAACATCAACATAACTGCCATCCAAGAAACGAAATGGCTCGGTAACGAAATCATGGACATGAGATCACACACAATCTATCCAAGTGGAAAATTCTTGGGAAGCAGAGAGTTAGGAGTCGCTTTTATCGTTGACAAAAAATTTAAACAGCAGGTCACAAGCTTCAGACCAGTAAGTGAAAGATTATGTGCAATCCGAATAAAGACTAAATTTTTCAACACTTGGTTGATCAACGTTCACGCACCAACAGAAGACAAGGACGATATAACTAAAGACAAATTTTATGCCACCCTAGAGACAACCCATGACTCACTGCCTTCGAATGACCTAAAAACTGTCTTAGGGGATTTTAATACAAAAGGAAAAGGAGGAGGCTCATAGAGGAATAACAGGAGGGCTCAGTCTGCATGACATAACCAACGACAATGGCCAACGTCTTATTGATTTCGCAAGCAGCAAAAATATCATAGTAAGCTCTACGTGCTTCCCACATCGCGATATTCACAAACGAAAGTGGGCATCATCAGACGGTCACACCTTCAACCAAATAAACCACGTTCTAATTGAGAAAAGGGCTGCTTCCAGCATACTTGATGTACGAACTCTCCGCGGTGCGAATTGTGACTCTGATCACTATCTAGTCAGAGCTAAGTATCGATGCAAAATAGCTTGTCGTGGATATTCGAAAACAAGTAGAGCTCGCAAATTCAGTGTCGACAAGCTTAACGACGAAACGGTGGCGCAGGCTTACATGTTAGCATGTAATAAACACCTGACACCAATATATGAAAACATCCAAAATATGCCAATGGAGAATGTGTGGATGAAAATACGAGACGGCATCAAATTCTCCGCAGGAGAGGCGCTAGGATATCAAGCACGGCGAAAATATAATAATTGGTTCGACCAAGAATGTCGCGATGCAATAGACAGAAAGAACGAGGCTTACAAAATTTTTACTGAACGATCAACACGAGCGAAAAAAGAAAGATATGACGAGCTTAGGCGTTACACGAAAAAGACCTGCAGACGAAAACAAAGGAAGTACCATAATGACAAGATTCAAAAAATGGACGACGACATAAGAAAAAAAAAACGCGGGACGCATACGCAATACTAAAAGACCTAAAAAAGGGATATAAGCCAAAAACAAGTCTCTGCAAAGACGCAGAGGGCAACATCATCAGCGACACACGAGAAATCAAAGGGAGATGGGCTTCATACTTTGAACATCTTTCGAATCCCACCCCATTAGCACCGATCACAACATTTCAATTGAAGCCTCAACTGACGAAGATGAACCATCATCGGTACTACCCACGCTTGCTGAAATCAAAGCAGTCCCATGTGACCAAAAACTAAACAAAGCGCCGGGAATTGACGAAATACCAGTTGAACTTCTGAAAAACGGTGGAAATTGTGTCGCTGAAATATTGCACAACATGATATGCAAAATTTGAACAGAGGAAATCATACCCGACGATTGACGAAAAAGCATTATATGCCCAATTTACAAGAAAGGAGACAAACTCTGCTGTGAAGATTACAGAGGAATATTATTGTTGTGTACGTCCTATAAAATACTGACAAAAATAATTGAACGTCGTCTTAAGCCCTATACTAATCAAATAATTGGCGAATACCAAGGCGGATTCAGAACCGGACGATCTACAACAGACCAGATATTCTCAGTGAAACAGGTACTTGAGAAATGCTGGGAATATAACACAGACGTGCACCAAATCTTCGTAGATTTTAAACAAGCATACGACAGTATCGACAGCAGCATACTGTACCAAATCATGATTGACTTTGGAATTCCCCCAAAACTAGTCCGACTAACAAGACTCACAATGACGAACACTTAATCCCAAGATAGAATACAAACCGATTCCACAACCAGCTTTCGAACGGAATGTGGATTAAAGCAGAGAGAGTCTGGGTCCCATGCTTTTCAACTTGGCACTAGGGTATGTCTTCCGAAAAATCCCAGTCAACATCAACGGGACTACTATTCAAGTGCACCCAACTAGTAGCATACGCTAAGGACTTTAACATCCTAGCATGATCCTTCCCTAGTGCTAAAGAGGTATTTGTCATTCTTGACTCCGCCGCAAAAGAAGTCGGGTTGCGCTTTAATGAAGGCAAAACAAAAGCAATGACGCAAACAAGAAGGAGAACGCCAACCAGACAAAACATAACAATTGCGGAATATAATTTGGAGAGTGTGGACAACTTCATATATCTTGGGGCTAATCTACCAAAGGACGGTAATGAAACAGACGAAATCAAACGACGGATAGTACTAGCAAATAAGACGTATTATTCGGTACTTCCAATAATGAAATCCAAGAAAGTGCACAGGAACAATAAGCTGCGGATTTATAAAACTATTATACGACCTGTGCTCTGTTATGGTAGCGAGACGTGGACATTAACGCGAACTTACGAAAAAGCAGTTAACGTATTTGAAAGAAAGGTCCTCCGAAGAATTTCGGGACCTGTGGCGGAAAGAATGCAATGGCGAATAAGATACAACCATGTGTTGTATCAATTCTACGACGAGCCAGAAGCTTCAACGTCCATCAAGCTACGTAAACTGAAGTGGGCTGGCCGTGTAGAGCGAATGGAAGACAGAATAATCCCCAAACGTGCTCTTAAATGCAAAGCGAGTGGTAATCGGCCAATAGGCAAACCACGCAAGCGATGGGAAGACTCATTTGATGAAGACAGCGAAGCCGTTTTAAAAATTAGCAGCTGGAGGACGCGGTCTTTGGATCGAGACGATTGGAGGCGACGACTTCAGGAGGCCAGAACCTGATTTGGGCTTCCGCACCATTGTTGATGATGATGACATCAAGTAGGTGTATCCACATGGAAAATTTCAATTTTATAACTTTCACCAGAGCCCTAAAAAATCACTCAAAATTTTCGACATTTTTGCTTAACTTAAAATTTTTTACCAAAATTAAAAACTATGTAGTTCTACGATCTGACAAAAATTTCAATTTCATATCTGTACTCAGTTTTTAAATATAACGGTTTGAAATTTTGGAAAGTACCCCATTTTTGAAATGCTCACCATTTCCCCTACTACTATTTTTTTTTCCAAATGTTATATTGATACACTAGATGAAATCTGAGAGTATAATAAGTTTGCCACAAAGTTTGTAACGTAGAGAAATAAAGCTCGTAGAGAAAAATGTATGATACAGAAGTTCATTTAATCACTCAAAATACTCAAAACCGGATGTCCGTCCGTCCATCCGTCCGTCTGTCCGTCCGTGTCTTCTCTAGCTTGAGAACGCGTTGATCTAAAAAGTTCAAATTTTGTACACGTCGTTTTTGACAAAAAAGTAAGGACAAGTTCGTGAACGGGCCAAATCGCTCCGCCCTTTCTACCGCCTCCCATACAAAATGACACAATTACGCAATTTGACAATAATCGGCTTTTCTCGAAAATTATAAACGCTATTGATCTGAAATTTGGAATATAATACTGTCATGATGATTCCATTCTTTTGTATATATAAGAATTATTTGTGTCCTCCTCCTCCTTCCACCACCTCCCATACAAACTGCACTTTTTTATAAAATACTATAAACCAATTTACTCAGTACGTATGAAATTTATTGAGCTGAAATTATGCGCTAAATATTTATTTAGAATTATTAGTAAGCCCAAGAAAAATTCGTCGAATAGCTTCACTCCTTTTACCCCCTCCCATACAATTTGACACAATTTCACAACTTTACAAAAAGTCGATTTTCCTAAAAAGTATGAATGATACTGATCTGCAATTTAAGATATGTCAATTAAATGATGTTTACAGTTATTTCTATAAAAGTCGTTAATAAGTTCACACTCCTTCTACCGCCTCCCATACAAACTGCTCAATTTCACCAAATCGAATGCACTAATTTTCTCAGTACCCATTAAATTTCTAAATCCTAAATTCTGTATAAAACATTTTGATAGCAACCTTAGCGTGATGTGGAAAAATTAGTTCAATGTTATCACCCCCTCTACCACTTCCCCTACAAAATTTATTAAAATAAACCAATTTCTCTTTCATCTAGAGTATCGCAGTTATGTTTTCTCATATTTCGCTAGCATAGCTTAATATATTTTTTAAGTTTTAATTACATAGCTTAAGAGATAGTTGAGATATTCATTTTTAAGTGTTTTTTTGCACACCCCCTGACCCTACCACTTACAATAATATACCTTCTAGTGGATCTGTTTGCCACCTTAATGGTCCCAAAATATGCATTTTTATGGTAAGTAATTTCGAAAATAAAATCATTTAAAAAAAAAAAATTCAGCCGACAATTTTTTTTTAGCCCCCACTTTTCGAACCCCAATAAAAAAAATTCAATTTTTTTAGAGTTTGTTCCACAAACCCCTTTATACCTTATATTTGTTGATCTTCAGCTTCCTAGCTATAACCATGATTGAGATATTCCAATGCTTAGTTTTCGGCTTTAGCGCCCTCCCCCACCCCCGCCCCCCCTCCTCCTGCCTTCCTCTTAACCCTCACCCAAAATGAGTGTCGCCTGAGATCCGCAACCACCTACAATCCTTTCAAAAATGAACTTTCTATCTTGAAAATTTTTTAAGCTAATGTGCGCTGAGCGTACACGTACGGCGGACGGTGTACAGACAGACGGATTTTGTTTTTGCATTCTTATGCTATTTTAGTCATGAATCGCGAAAATACAAAATTTCAGCAAATGTTTTTTTTCCAAGTCGATCACATTAGTTTATTATTAAAATAATAAAAAGCAGATATTAAGTTGAAATTTGCCAGATTGTAGAACTATATGACTTATAATTTTAGTAAAAAATTTTAAGTTGGAGGTGGTGAGCTCGAAAGTCGAAAAATTCGAGTAATTTTTTTAGGGCTGTGCTAAAAGATTCAACGTTCAAATTTCCACGTACATTTGATATACATAAACGAAAATAATAATTTCAACCATAACTGTTATCCACCGAAAGGGGCCCAAGACCTGCACAAGGTGTTTCATGAGAAATGAAAAAAAAAATCACAAAAACTTATACCCCCTCTCACGCAAAAGCCTTTTTTTCGACCAATTCTAAGAAATCACTTATCACCAAACCACTAGAAGCAATCAACTTGAAATTTTGTGCAAACACTTTTTACAATATTAAAAACAAAGTTGCATTAAGAGTTTTAAAATCTCCATTGTCCTTCTACCCCCGCTCATACAAAATTATGGTTTCGACCAATTTCAATACATCCACTAATAACCAAAAAATTACGAGCAACGAACTTAAAATACTGTATGAACACCTTTCAAGAGAAACTTAATAAACTTAATAAAACTGCATCACACATTTTGCGTATCTCTCACCTCCTCCACCCCCTCCTATACAAATGTTTGTTTTCGTACATATAAAATACACCGAATATCATAGAGATTCTAAGCAACTCCGTTTACAGGTAAAACTAACAATCTATACAGACAATTACTTTATTATTTTAATAATAAAGTATTCTGATCGACTTGGAAAAAAAAAAATTTGCTACCCTGAAATTTTGTTTTTTCGCGTTTCATGACTAAATTAGCCTAAAAATGCAAAAAAAAAATCCGTCTGTACGCCGTCCGCCGTACGGTGTGTACGCTCAGCGCACATTAACTCCCAAACCGTTCAAGATAGAAAGTTTATTTTTGGAGGGATTGTAGATAGTTGCGGATCTCAGGCGGACACCCATTTGTACGGGTTCAGGGGGAGGCGGGGGGAGCGCTTAAACCGAAAAATACGAATTCAAATATCTCAACTATGGTTACAGCTAGGAAGCTAAAAATCAACATACATATAGAGGAGTTTGTGGGACAACTTTTAAAAATAATTTAATTTATTTATCCATTGGGGTGCAAAAAGGGGGGGCTAAGAACCAATTGTCGGCCGAATTTTTTTTTTCAAATGATTATATCTTCGAAATTACTTAACATAAAAAATTGATATTTTGAGACCGTTAAGCTGGCATATAGGTAGATCCACTAGAATCAGTTTAGACAAAAGCTAATTATTGTAAGGGAGAGGGTCAGGGGGGTGCAAAGAAAAACACTTAAAACCCAATATCTCGGCTGTTATACGAGAAAAATTTAATATTTCGACAAAATAGTAGTAGGAGGAAATGGGGAGCATTTCAAAAATGGCGCACTTTCCAAAATTTCAAACCATTATAATTCAAAATTGAGTGCAGATATAAAATTTAAATTTTGTCAAATTGTAGAACTAAATAGTTTTTAAATTTGATAAAAATTTTGGGTCGGGAGGTGTAAGGGGAGGGAGGTGGTAGCCAAAAATGTTGAAAATTTTAAGTTATTTTTTAAGGGCTCTGGTGAAAGATACAAAATTTAAATTTTCCATGTGGATACATCTATTTGTTGTACATACAGAAAAAATAATCAAAATTCCACAATTGTTATGCACCGACCCCCCTGGTCTACCGTGCACAAGGTATTTCATGTGCAATGAAAAAAACATAACAGAATTATGATTGGACTTAAAGCCCAATCATATGATACTCTAGATGAGATGGAAATGACTTTAATATACCGGCAAATATGTCATCTGAAATTCTTTCGAATAGTGAGAAGAGACTTTGCATGGGAGGTGGTAGAAGTAGAGGCGGAGGTTTGTATTTCTCCTATGTGACACCGAAAATGGCGTGTAAAATGTTTCGTGCTGAATTTAAAATTTTTAGTTTTCATTATTTTTAAAGAAATTGGTCATAGTTTTCCTTAAATTGAGGCATTTGTATGGGAGGTGGCAGAGGAAGTGGAACGTTTTAGATGATTTTGAAACTGCTTATCATCATCCTTCACTATGCTTTGATTCAATTTCAAAGTCGACAGCTCTCATATATTCGAAGGAGAAATGCTTTTCTTGAATTTATAATACAGATATTTATATGGGAGGGGGTAGAAGGAGGGAAGCTGAGCTGATAATTTTTTCCAGCATTTATTGCAACTATTAAAAAACAAATTCTGGCAAAATTTTAAGTTTGTAATTTTTCTAGTTTTAATGGAAATCGATATAATGCATTTAACAAAAATGATGCATTTGTATGGGAGGGGGTAGAAGGAGTGTAACGATGAAAACAATTTTTTTTCCTGTTATTGATATTTTTATTTTTATACTTTGTGCGAAATATCAAATTGATACCTTTCACAGTTTCGAGGAAAAATAATTTAATTTAAATTTCAAAATTTCGTGAAATTTGTATGGGAGGGGGTAGAAGGAGTGAGGGGAAGTTGCTAATTTTTTCAGTGCTGATTGGAATTATAAAAAAATTATTTCTGGCAAAAATTCGTTTTTATAACTTTACTAGTTTCGATGAAAATCGAAAAACTGCATTTTTCAAAATTATGCATTTGTATGGGAGGGGGTAGAAGGAGTGATGGGATCGGATCAATATTGAGTCATATTAATGGTATCTATATCATAATACTTGAACCCAAATTTCAAATCGATAGCTTAAATAGTTTCTAAGAAAAATCAATTTCTGAAAATTTCGAAATTTCGTGAAATTTGTATGGGAGGGGGTAGAAGGAGTTGGGGGATGTGGCCCGTTCACGAACTTAAAGTTTCTTTTTTGCTAAAAATGACACACAACAAATTTCAGCACGATAGCTCAAAGCGTTCGAGAGTTATGCTGTAGACAGACGGACAGACGGACAGACGGACAGACAGACAGACAGACAGACGGACAGACGGACAGACAGCAAATCGGAATCGAAGTTTTTGAGCGACAACAAATATTTTTGTACCCTTGGCGACTCTGTGCGATCATTATTTCTTAGCGTTACAAACGGTAAGGCAAACACAATATACTCTCAGATTTCATCTAGAGTATAACCACATAAACTGAAATTTTTTGAATGAAATTTAAAGGTAGCAACTTGAAAATTTGCAAAATGCATTTAAAAAAAATCCCTAAATATGAAAAATATTAACTGGTCGAAAACCTTTAAAACTTCTACCCCCTCCCATACAAAATTATTTTTTCGACCATTTTTAAGAAATCAATTATCACCTAACTATTAAAACCTATCAATTTCAAATTTTGCACAAAAACTTATAAGATTAATTGAAATGAAGTTGTTTTAAAAGTTTTGCAATTGCGCTTGCCCTACTACCCCCTCCCATGCAAAAGTATCATTTCGAACAATTTTATTGAATCAACTAATAACTAACAAATTAAAAGCTACAAATTTGAAATTTTGTACGAGCACACTAAAAGAGAAAGGAAATAAAATTGCGTAACAAATTTTACGATTTCCCCACCTCCTCTACCCCCTCCCATATAAATGTTTGGTTTCGTAAATGTAAAATACACAGAATCTTATGAAAATTCTATGCAACTTCGTCTATGAAACTGACATTCTATGCAGAGAATATTGGACGTGATTCAAGCAGTCAATTAAAAAATTATTAACATCCACCTACTTTTACCATCACGCCTCACCACTCCCCTCATAAAAACTCAAACTTGCATAAATAAACCAACGAAATATTGATTATAAGTACTGGAGCCTTTGAACTTTTCTGCAAAGTGTTAAATTGACAATTGCCCTGCCCAAGAACCCCCTTTCACTTAGTCTTCCCTAACCACTCTAACATGCATATTGACTTTCCACGCATCCGCAACTTGTCCCAAGAATAATAAAGTTTCGTCCGACTTGTTGGCAGTTTATTTTTAACGTGTTTTAAGCAATCATTTAAAATCTTATCCACATCCACGCAACATTTGTAAACCCCCCCCCCTCCCGCCTCTCCCTCCGTCCATACAAATCCAAACTTACGTAAATGAACGAAATAAATATTGATTATGTATACTGGAGTTATTGACCGTAATCGCATTTAAGTGTTATATAATTTACAACAGTTCTACCCCCATTCCCTTAGGCTTTCCTTTCCGCTCTAACCCGTTTATCCTTGTCCCAAGAATTATAAAGTTGCGTCCGACTTCTTGGCAGTTTATTTAATCTTCCCTGAAATAGTTTTCGGTGTAGCGAGCTGTGCTCTCTTTGTTATTGCCCGCCGGTATGGATGGCGGTTTTCTTCCCATTCCTAAGTATAAAATAAGAGCATGAGATACGCTTTTTTCCTCGTGCTATCACTTTTGTTAAATCTTGACACTATCATTGATGTTCATAACGTATTCCACTGACTTTTTTATACTCTAGATGAAATATGAGAGTGTACTGTCCTTGCCGTACCGTTTATAACGCTAAGAAATAATGTTCCCACAGACACGTTAAGTTCGTGGATATGCTAAATCCTTCTGCCCCATCCAATATAAATTTCTTGAAATTTAGAAATTTAATGAAATTGATTTTTCTCCGAAAGTTTTCAAGCTGTTGTCTTGAAAATTGGGCGAATGCATAAATGTAAAAAAATATTGATCCGATCCCCTTGCTCCTTCTACCACCGCCCATACAAAAAAATAATTTTTAAAAATGCACTTATTCGATTTTCAAGGACGAAATTTCCCCACAATTAATATTGTCATAATTGCAATGAGTTTTCGGAAAAACAATCAACTCCACCTCACTCCTTCTACCCACTCCCATCCAAATTTCAGAAAATTCCGAAATTTCAATTAATTAATTATACTCTAGATAAAATCCGAGAGTATATTGTTTTTGCCTTACCGTTTGTAACGCTAAGAAATAGTGCTTGCAAAGAGCCTCCAATGGTACAGAAATATTTGTTTTCGCTCAAAAACCTTGATTCCTAGTGACCGTCAGTCCGTCTGCCTGTCCGTCTGTCTACAAGGTAACTCTCGAACGCTTTGAGCTATCGTTTAAACAAATAATTAACTGTAATTTCGTTGACGGGCTACATCCCTCCACTACTTCTACCCCCTACCATACAAATATCTATATTATAAATTCAAGAAAAGAATTTCTCCTTTGAATATATGAGAGCTATCGACTTTGAAATTGAAACAAAGCATGGGGATAAGAATGTTGAAGAATAGTTTCAAAATCATATAAAACCCTTCACTTTCTCTATCTGCTCTCATACAAATGCTCCAATTTCAGGATAAATATGTCCAATTTCTTTGAAAATAGTAAAAACTACAAATCTGAAATTCAGCGCGAAACATTTTGCATCCTATATTCGGTGTCATGCACAAAAATTACAAACCTCCTCTGCTTTTACCACCTCCCATACAAAGTCACTATTCACTATTCGCGAAAATTTGGAATGACATATTTTCCGGTACAATAAACTCTTTACTAGTTCATCTAGAGTGTCATATGATTGGGCATTACGCCCAATCATATTTCTGTTATGTTTATGCTCTAAATGAAATCCGAGAGTATATTGTGTTTTCCTTACTGTTTGTAACGCTAGGAAATAATGCTCGCACAGAGCCGCCAAGGGTACAGAAATATTTGTTTTCGCTCAAAAACCTCGATTCCGAGTTGCTGTCTGTCCGTCTGTCGGTCTGTCTACAACATAACTCTCGAACGCTTTGAGCTATCGTGCTGAAATTTGTTGTGTGTCATTTTTAGTAAAAAAGTAACTTTAAGTTCGTGAACGGGCTACATCCCCCTACTCCTTCTACCCACTCCCATACAAATTTCACGAAATTCCGAAATTTAAATTAAATTATTTTTCTTCGAAACTATTAAAGCTATCAGCTTGATATTTTATACAAAGTATAAAAATAAAAATATCAATAACGAGAAAAAATGTGTTTTGATCTGTACACTCCTTCTACCCCCTCCCATACAAATGCCCCAATTTCAGGAAACCTGTGTCCAATTGAAAATAATGAAAGCTACAAACCACGAAATATAGGTGTCAAATCCAAAAATTACAAACCGTCCTTCTCTGCTTCTACCACTTTTCCGCCCAATCATAATTCTGTTATGTTAAAGATATCGATTTTAAATGTTGACGAAAGTATTACAATATAAAAATCTTCCATGTTCATGAATTTTGTTTCCATGCATATACTCCTTCTATCCTCTCTCATACCAATTCATAATTTTGAAAAATGCCTTATTTCGATTTCCATTAAAACTACAAAAATTAGGAACATAAAATTTTTCCAGAATTTGTGCCTTAAGAATTGCTAGAAATGCTAAAAAAAATCTCATTATTAGAATAATAAAGTAATTTATTCAAAACAAGAAACCTGTTCTATTACTACTAGTAGTAATTGACAATCATTAAATTAAATTGGTATATGTATGTACATTTCCAGGTATAAACATCAAACATTCTGCAATAAACTAGCAATCAAAAACGATTTGTGAAAGTCTGAAATAATTGTAAAAGTTTCTTTTCAGAAAACTTTGCTTTTTCGCACATGCTCGTATTGCCGCCCGACGTTTTCCAAATTAGATTTCATTGGCAGGAGAATGTGCTCTTCGGTAAAAATGTAAACGAGAAAAGTTTCTTTATTACTCCGATTGTTATTCTTAAGGTTATTTGGTTTATTTGTGTTTTACTGTGCTAAATATATATATATGGTAATATGGTATTTTGTTTGGTTTCCGGAAAAAACTCAATCCGTGTTTTTATTATTATTTAAACGAATGAAGTTGGAGCAAGAGTTGCGATAATATCGGGAGTGAGCAAATGTTTTGGGAAATTTGTCACAAGTTACCGCTAGGGAAAAAAATGTTAAAAATAGGTATTGTATTAACTTTAATAAAATCTTTAAAATTTAAACAAATGTACTTGCTCTAATTTTTTAAGGTTTGCACGAGTGCTTTTATTCGGAGCTACTTACTATTACTCGCACAGAGCCGCCAAAGGTACAGAAATATTTGTTGTCTCTCAAAAACCTCGATTCCGAGTTGCTGTCTGTCCGTCTGTCCGTCTGTGCGTCTGTCTACAACATAACTCTCGAACGCTTTGAGCTATCGTGCAGGAATTTGTTGTGCGTCATTTTTAGCAAAGAAGTAACTTTAATTTCGTAAACGGGCCACATCCCCCCACTTCTTCTATCCCCTCCCATACAAATTTCATGAAATTTCGAAATTTAAAGAAATTGATTTTTTGCATTTGCGAAGAATACCTAGTCGTTTGGAGGTATCAAGGGTAACATCAAAGATATGTTTGCTTTAATCAAGATGGTTATTTAACTTGACGCCTAATACGATTAACTCATCTAAAGAGTCAATTGGTACATTAGAGGCTAAATTAGACGACGACGCTGGAACATCAAGTTTAAGGGAAAGATATTTTATTTTTCCTGTCCCATTCCAGGATTAAGTCGAGGTCGGAGTCCAGCGAATTGAATTACTCCCTGCGTTTCAAAGCAATAGATTGCTTGTGAGAATCCGAAGCAGAGTTAAATTCAAAGGTGTTATGTAAAGTGCTGTCACCTGCATGGATTGGATTGAGAGTAGAAGACAAAATATCGTTAATGAATACTAAGAACGGAGTAGGGGGTAGGACAGAACCATGTGGAATACCAGAATTAGTTGGGAAAGAGGAAGAAGCAACGTCATCTAATACGACTCGTATAGTGCGCTCGGACAAAAAACTCTCAATCCATCGAATGAGGGTAGCATCGAGGCCAATGGCCGTTAGTTGAACAAGGAGACATTCATGCCAAACTCTGTCAAAACCTTTGTCATGTTAAGAGCAAGAACTTGACCTTCGCTGTATTTATACAAACAAGAGTTCCAAAGTTCCGTCAGGTAGACCAAGAGATCTCCCGTCGACTTTCCAGAACGGAAACCGTATTGGCGATCGTGGATAAGCTGTTTATCCTCGATATAGTGAATGATTTTGCAATTAGCAGCAGTTTTCATCACTTTCGAGACCACTGAAGTGATGGCCATCGGGCGGTAGTTAGCGGGGTTTGCTTTGCTGAACATTCGCGACTTTTCACAATCCTGGAAAGCACCCAGAAGAGTAAGATAAATGAAAAAAATGCGAAGGGGCTTAGCCAAAGAAGAGGAGCACATTTTAAGGATAATGGGGGAATGCCATCAGGGCCAGTGGACTTGTGAACATTGAACTTTTGCATGATCCTGAATATAAAACGCGTGCGGAAATGTAGCGGAGGTAGCGAAAAACCTGATGGTGTTGCGATAGCAGAGGTTAGGTTTGAAGGTGGTAGCGTGGTGTTTCCCGCGAAACTTACTACCAATAGATTAGCTTTCTCATCCGGATCAATATCGATACGGTCGCCATCAACGAGTGGCGGTGGTGATGAAGAGATGAAATTATTGTTGACTTTTTTGACAAAAGACCAGAAGGACCTTGAGCCTTTTGGACTCTGAAGTATCTTCCACCCAAGTTTTTGGTCGTGATCAAATTGAACACGCTTAAGGATGGATTGGCAGGTATCTCTTGATGCATTATAAAGCTCTTTGTTAGCTGGAGTTGCAAAATTATAAAAATTTTGAAACGATTGTTTCTTAGCCTGGATTGCCGCGAGACAATCATTTGTGAGCCAAGAGTCCTTCGATGGCCGGATTCTCATTTGAATAGAAGGTATGTAGAGCTTCATACCTTTCAGGATGGTCTCGGTGACAAGTTTACAGGCTTCATCGCAGTCATTAGAATTGAAGCATAATTTCCAGTTGAAGGCATTGAAGAGCTCGTTCAGCGCCCTGCAATTGGCTATTTTAAAATGCCAAACAGTTCTTCGGGGTGCCTTAACTGGCAGCGGATTTAGTGCTGTAACAGGAAATTGTGCACGAATTAAGAAGTGATCCGTATTTCCAATTGGCGATGGGGATATTACGGAGAGAGAGAGAGAGAGTATTTTTCAGGTTGGCTGGTGAGAAATAAATCAAGAAGATTGGAGAATTGACCTGCAATTTCTGATAAACGATTAGGGTCGTTTACCAGCTGTGTTAGACCGTTTAACGAGGCAAAGAGCTCAGTATCAAGTCCCTCTTGGTTCGTGCAGGAGAAACATCTAAGCCAGGCAGTGTAGTGAGCATTGAAATTGCCCATGATAACGATTTCAGCGTCAGGGTGTGCAGTGTAAATGGACTGGATGGATTCAGATAAACCATCTAGCTGCATTCTATGTTGGGCTTTCTATAAACGTAACAAAAATACAAGATACGCCTATAATTAAATTCCGGATTGAAGCAAGTACCCAAATGCGGAACCTATTGGAAGGGCACATCATCGCGGATGTAGAGAGCGATCCCCCATTGGTGAAAAAATACCGGGAACAGAATAAAACTGCTCACTTCCTGGTAGTACCTTGCACTCGCCAAGTGCTGTATTTCTGGCTTTGAAGTTTGGGTGTAAATGTACAGGGAGAGGTAAGCAGAGCTCAATTCCCGAACGTTAATCTGGTCGATCGCAAAAGTTACCATTAAAAAGAAAGGTGTACGAAAAATAAATTTATAAATAAGCAAAAAAAATTACGAATTGAAAATGAATAAGTTGAAAATAAACATAGAACAAATTAAAAAACATAACAGAATTATGATTGGGCGTAAAGCGTGCGAAGGGCTAACAAGCCTTCCACAATAAGTAATGAAAAAAATGTTAAGGAACCTGCATGTCAGGAGGCCAAGGTCCAACTTGGGCTGTAGCGCGATTGTAGAAGAAGAAGTAGAAGTAAAGCCCAGTCATATGATACTCTAGATGAAATACTTACTTACCTTTTGTTTGGGAGGTGGTAAAAGTAGAGGGAGTGGTTTGTAATTTTACTTTATTATTTTAATAATAAAGTATTGTGATCGACTTGAAAAAAAAAAATTTGCTATCCTGAAATTTGGATTTTTCGCGTTTCATGACTAAAATAACCTAAAAATGCCAAAAAAAAAACCATCTGTCTGTACGCCGTCCGCCGTACACCGTCCGCCGTACGCCGTCCGCCGTTCGCCGTGCGCCAGTGTGTACGCTCAACTCACATTAACTCCCAAACCTTTCAAGATAAGAGGTTCATTTTTGGGTGGATTGTAGATAGTTGCGGATCTCAGGCGGACATCCATTTTCGGGAGTGTAAGGGTTCAGAGGGAGACGGGGGGAGCATTTAAACCGAAAATTAAGAATTCAAATATCTCAAACATGGTTACAGCTACAGCTAGCTACATTAAACTATACTAGAGAAATACGAGAAAAATATAACATTTGGACAAAATAGTAGTGGGGGGAAATGGGGAGCATAGCACTTTTCAAAATTACAAACCATTATATCTCAAAACTGAGTGCAGATATTAAATTCAAATATTGTCAAATTGTAGAACTACATAGTTTTGAATTTTGGTAAAAGTTTTATGTCGGGTGGTGTACGGGGAGGGAGGTGGTAAGCAAAAATGTCGAGTGATTTGTTTAGGGTTGGTAAGAGATACAAAGTTTAAATTTTCCATGTGGATTCATCTATTTGTTGTACATACAGAAAAAATAATAAGAATTCTGCAATTATTATGCACCGACCCCCCTGGTCTAATGTGCACAAGATGTTTCATGTGCAATGAAAAAACACATAAACTGAAAGTTTTTGAATGAAATTTTAAGGTAGAAACTTGAAAATTTGCAAAATGCATTTAACTTGCATTTTTTTTAAATTTTTTCTAAAAGTATGAAATATTAACTGGTCGAATACCTTCCAAACTTCTACCCCTCCCATACAAAATTATTTTTTCGACCATTTTAAAAAAATCAATTATCACCTAAAAATTAAAAGCTATCATTTTGAAATTTTGCACAAAAGCTTTCGAGAATAGTTGAAATGGAACTGCGTCAAAAGTTTTGAGATCGCACTTGCCCTTCTAAACCTTCCCATACAAAAGTATGATTTCGACCAATTTCATTAAATCAACTGCTAACCAACAAATTAAAAGCTACAAATTTGAAATTTTGTACGAGCACACTAAAAGAGAAAGGAAATAAAATTGCGTAACAAATTTTACGATTCCCCTGTCTCCTCTACCCCCTCCCATACAAATGATTGGTTTCGTGAATGTAAAATACACCAAATTTTATGAAAATTCTATGCAACTTCGTCTATGAAACTGACATTCTATGCAGAAAATATTAGACGTAATTGAAGCAATCAATTGAAAAATTATTGACATTCACCCACCCTTAATATTACCCCTCCCCCCTTCCTCATAAATATCCAAACTTGCATAAACGAATGAAATATTGATTACATGTACTGGAGCTATTGATCGTATTCGCAACAATGTTGAATTGGCATCATCCCTGCCCTAAAGGGGTTCCACTTGTGAAAGGGGGTTTCACTTGTGGAAGGGGGTTCCTTTTGTCGAAGGGGGTTTCACTTGTGAAAGAGGGCTCCACTTGTCAAAGGGGGTTCCACTTGTCAAAGGGGGTTCCACTTGTCAAAGGGGGTCTCACTTAGTCTTCCCTAACCACATTAACTTGCATATTGACTTGCCATGCATCTTTAACTTGTCCCAAAAATAATAAAGTTGCGCCCGACTTATTGGCAGTTTATTTGTATGTAACACTGAACGAAGTACATATATAAGATATGTCATGCTGAATTTAAAGTTTCTTGGTGGTAGAAGGAGTGAGTTAAAGGCGATATTTTTTTTAGCATTTATTACGATTATTAAGGAACAAATTGTGGCAAAATTTCATGTTGTTACTTCTTCTAGTTTCTATGAAAATCGGTTAAATGCATTTACCAAAATTCTGCATTTGTATGGGACGGGGTAGCAGGAATATCCGAATCAAAACCAAATTTTTTGACATCAATCACATTTAAAATAATATACTTTTCTCAAATTTTAAAGTTGATAGCTTTGACAGTTTTGGAGAAAACTAATTTAATTGAAATTCCAAAATTTCGTAAAATTTGTATGGGAGGGGGTAGAAGGAGTGAGGTAAAGATGATAGTTTTTCGAAAATAAGTTGCAATTATAATAAAATTAATTATGACAAAAATTGGTTCATTTAACTTTGCTAGTTGCAATGCAAACCGAATAAATGCATTTTTGAAAATTGTACATTTGTATGGGAGGTGGTAGAAGGAGTAGGGAGATCAGATCAATATTTCTTGACGTTAATGATATTTATATCATTATACTATGATCTAATTTTCAAGACAATAGCTGAAATGGTTTCGGAGAAAAATCAATTTCCGTCTAGACTTTGGAACGCATTGCGTGCTAGCATATTCCCAAGCAAGTATAACCTTCAGCGCTTCAAAAATATTGTTAATCGCCACTGCCATCTCTCTCCTCCGAAATCAAATCTCAAATTCCCATAGTACTACCAAATTCCAACCTCGTCCTATACTGACGTAACTGTAGGCTGTGATTGGTGCCTTAAAAAATAAACTGCCAACAAGTCGGGCCTAACTTTATTATTCTTGGGACAAGTTGCGGATGAGTGGAAAGTCAATATGCAGGTTAGAGTGGTTAGGAAAGGCTAAGTGAAAGGGAGTTCTTGGGCAGGGCTGTGGTTAATTTAACAATATTTCATTCGTTTCTGCAAGTTTCGGTTTTTATGAGGGGAGGAGGAGGGGTAATAGTAATGGTGGGTGGATGTTAATAGCTTTTTAATTAATTGCTTGAATCACGTCCAATATTCTCTGTATAGAATGTGTTTCATAGACGAAGTTGCATAGAATTTTCATAAAATTCGGTGTATTCTACATTCACGAAACCGAACATTTGTATGGGAGGGGGTAGAGAAGGTAGGGGAATCGTAAAATTTGATATGTAGTTTTATTTCGATTCTCTTGTAAGGTGCTTGTATAAAATTTCAAGTTCGTAGCTTTTAGTTTGTTGGTTATTAGTTGATTTAATGAAATTGGTCGAAATCATAGTTTTGTATGGGAGGGGGTAGAAGGGCAAGCTCGATTTCAAAACTTTTAAAGCAACTTCATTTGAATTATTTTTATAAGTTTTTATGCAGAATTTCAAATTGATAGCTTTTAACAGTTAGGTGATAATAAAAATGGTCGAAAAATTAATTTTGTATGGGAGGGGGTAGAAGTCTTAAAGGTTTTCGACCAGTTAATATTTCGTATATTTACGGATTTTTTTAAATGCATTTTGCAAATTTTCAAGTTTCTACCTTAAAATTTCACTCAAAAATTTTCAGTTTATGTGTTTTTTTCAATGCACATGAAACACCTTGTGCACCTTAGACCGGGGGGCAAAATTTCAACTTTGTATCTTTCACCAGAGCCCTAAAAAATCACTCAAAATTTTCGACATTTTTGCTTATCACCTCCCTCCCCTTACACCTCCCAACTTAAAATTTACCAAAATTTACCAGTATGTAGTTCAACAATCTGACAAATTTTCGATTTCATATCTGAACTATTTTTTGAGATATAAGGATTTGTAATTTTTAAAAGTGCGCCATTTTTGAAATGCTCCCCATTTCCCCCCACTACTATTATTTCAACCTTAATGGTCCCAAAATATGAATTTTTTACAATAAGTAATTTCGAAGATACAGTCATTTGAAAAAACAGTTCAGCCGACAATTTGTTTTTAGCTCCCCCCTTTTCGGACGCCAATGGATAAAAAAATTAAATTATTTTTGAAGTTTGTCCCACAACTCTCTCTATATGTCTACTAATTTTCAACTTTCTATCTGCATTCTGCATTGAGGGAGATATTAGCAAGTGTAGTTTTCGATCTTTTCCCTCCCCCCGACTCGCCCTTCCACCTAACACCCCCCAAAATTTAGAAAATAGAGCTCACTTACCCAATCAACAATTCACCCAAAAACGAACATTCTAATTATTTACACACATAACATTATAGCAGCAATATATTGCCTGATGATAAATTTCGTAAGCTCCCTGGTAAAAATATACATAACAGAACTACGATTACGGGTAAACCCTAATCGTGCGATATTCTAGATGGAACAAAACTTTCAGGGACTTCAGAAGGACATTTTGTAGTATATTACGTTTAATTAGAGTATCATTTTTTATACTCTAGATGAAATCTGAGAGTATATTGGGTTTGCCTTACCGTTTGTAACGCTAAGGAATAACGCTCGCACAGAGCCGCCAAGGGTACATAAATATTTATAGTCGCTCAAAAACCTCGATTTCGTCGAGAGACCGTCTGTCTGTCTATGCGTCTGTCTACAGCATAACTCTCGAAAGCTTTAAGTTATAATGCTAAAAAAATATGTGTGTCATTTTTAGCAAAAAAGTAACTTTAAGTCCGTGAATGGGCTACGTCCCCCCACTCCTTCTACCCCCCCCCCCTCCCCCAATAAAAATTTCATGAAATTTCGAAATAAAAAGAAATTGATTTTTCTTTCAAACTGTTTAAGTTATCGTCTTGAAATTTTGGTCAAAGTATTATGATAAGGATGTCATTAATATCACGGAATATTGATCCGATACCCTCACTCCTTCTATCCTTTCCCATACAAATGGACAATTATGAAAAATACATATATTCGATTTTCATTGAAACTAGTAAAACTGAAACGACAACATTTTGTCAGAATTAATTCTACTATAATTGCAATTAGTTTTAAAAAGAATTATCAACTTCACCTCAATCCCAAGAAATTTCAAATTTATATTAAATTATTTTTATTCGAAACTGTGAGCTATTGATATTTTAAAGTATAGCAATAGAAATATCAGTAACGTGAAAAAATGTGTTTTGATCCGTACATTCCTTCTCTCCCTCCCGTACAAATGCATAATTTTTGGTTAAATGCATTATATCGATTTCCATTAAAACTAGAAAAAGTACAAACTTAAAATTTTACCAGAATATGTTTTTTAATAATTTCAATAAACGCTAGAAAAAATTATCAGCTCCGCTTCACTCCTTGTACCCCCTCCCATATAAATATCTGTATTATAAATTCAAGAAGCATTTCTCCTTCGAATATATGAGAGCTATCGACTTTGAAATTGAATCAAAGCATGGTGATAAGGATGATGATAAGCAGTTTCAAGATCATCTTAAACACTCCACTTTCTCTGCCACCTCCCATACAAATGCCCCAATTTCAGGAAAACTTTTTTCCAATTTCTTTAAAAATAATGAAAACTAACTTTAAATTCAGCAAAAAACATTTTGCATGCCATGATCGGTGTCATATACGAAAAACACAAGCCTCTCGCTCTACTTCTACCACCTCCCATGCAAAAGTCTCTATTCACTATTCGAAAGAGTTTGAGATGACATATTTTCCGGTATATTACAGTCAGTCCCATTTCATCTAGAGTATCATATGATTTGGCTTTACGCCCAATCATAATTCTGTTGTTTTTTAATTGTCTTAACGAGTATCGCAAAACTGAGACTTTTATATGGGAGGTGGCAGAAGGGGTGGAGAAATTTCAACGATTTTTACAAAAGTAAATAAAATCAGTACAGAAATGGATTTCAATTTCAAATCAGTAACCTATACACGTTTCAAGAAAACCGACTCATTATAAAGTTGTGAAATTGTGCCATTTTGTGTGGGAAGTGATTTATCTATAATCACTACAAAAATTCTTTTGTATTAAATTTGCATTCCATAACTCTGAAATTGGTACATTATATTTTACAAAATGGTGTAGTATCTGTGGGAAGGAGTAGAAGGAGTGCGAGTACATATTTCAAGATTTATTAATAAAAACTAAATAATATAACTGCGAAAGTGTTCATTTTCAAATTTAAGTGTACCTTTGATCAAGTAAATTAAATAATTATAAAGTTAGAAAATTGTGTAATTTTATGTACGAGGTGATAAAAGGGACAGCGTAATCAAACTAATTTCTTCTCATTTCAAATTATAGTGATACCAAAATGCTATAAGCCAATTTGAAGGATTGTAATTTTTATGGATACAAAAAAAAAAAACGGTGAACTGGCTATCGATAAGTTCAGCAGTTTGTATGGGAGGTGGTAAAAGGAGTAATAGGATTTAAATTTTTTAAAAGCAAAAAAAAATGTACCATGATAATGGTAAGTCTGAAATTTAAGACCAAAATCTTTCGAGAAAATTGACTTATAATAAAGTTTTGAAATTGTGTCATTTTGTATGTGAGGTGGTAGAAGAAGTTGCGCGATGGGGCTCGTGCACGAACTTCGCCTAAATTTTCACGAAAAATAACGTGTACAAAATTTTAACTTTCTGGCTCAACGCATTCTCAAGCGTGAGACCGAATGGAGGGACAGACAGACGTTTTGGAGATCTTTGAGCGAAATTATATAGTTTTGTACCCTTGACAACTCTGTGCGAGCATTTCTTGGCGTAACAAACTGCAGATCAAGCTTACAATACTCACATTCCATCTAGAGCATAAAAATATTCACTATATAAACTGTCGACAAGGGTTTCACTTTGTAAATCGGGTACATTTGCTAAAATGTGCACATCGCTTTATTTTTGCATTATAAACATATATAAAAACTGTACCGCAATAAGCGTGTCTCTGGGTGGGGGTGAGAGACGCTCCGAAAGTTTCGCGGGCCGGCGCTGCTGCTCTTAATAAATCTTCTGTTCCCACACATCCTAAAACTGTCCCAAGAATAAGTAAATTATGCCCGACTTGTTGGCAGATAGTTTTTATGTAGAATTAGAGGATTTTGGATAGTTAATCTAAATGACTTCAAAAATTTTGACTATAAATAAATAACATAACACGACTACTATTGGGCGTAACGCCCAATCATATGATATTATAGACGAAGAGAAATTTTTTGATTTTAAAAAATTTTGCATGGGGGTGGTAGAAAGGCTGTTGACACCGAACCAATATTTTCACATCATACTATCAGAATGTTTTACTGGAAATTTAACCTTAAAAATTTAATACGTACTGAGAAAATTAGTATATTAGATTTAGTGAAATGGTGCAGTTTATATGGGAGGTGATACAAGGAGTGGGAAATTCAAATAATTTTTATACCACAGATTGAAATCATTATAAAAATAATATATTTAAAATTTGAAATCAATAGCTTTTATACTTTTTGAGAAAATCGATTTATTGTCAAATTCGAAAATGTGAAATGAAATATTGTATGGGAAGTGGTAGGAGAGCTGGAGCGACTTGGCCCATTCACGAACTTGTCCTTACTTTTTTGTCAAAAAAGACGTGAACAAAATGTGAACTCCTAGCTCAAAGCGTTTTCGAACTAGAGAGAACGCGGACGGACGGGCATCTGGTTTTGAGGTTTTAGAGTGATAATTTGAACTTCTGTATCATTCATTTTTTTCTTCGACCCTTATTTCTTAGCTTTCAAACTTTGTGGCAAACTTATGATATTCTCAGATTTCATCTAGAGTATAAATGTAACTCGAAGTGTAAATGAAATAGATATTATAGAAATGAGATTGCATGTATGATATGTAGTGTTGAAGTGGCCAGTATGGCATAATTCGTTATACCAGTGACACATAGCGCAGATAAATTATTAATTCTTCTACAATGGCGCTACAGCCCAAATCAGACCTTCTACTTCTACAATGGCACTACAGCCCAAATCGGGCCTTGGCCTCCTGACCTTCAGGTTCCTTAACATTTTTTTCATTATTAATTGTGGAAGGGTTGTTAGACCTTCGCACAACCCTCTATCTACGAATTTTTCATTTTCGTAGATTAAGGTAACTAAGGTATAACCAAGCAGGCAGTGTGCTGGAATTAAGCGTCGACTGGGATTTTAACTAACGACCTTCGCATTGTAGACCAACACGCTAGCCGCTAGGCTACACACAATCAGACCTTGGCCTTCTGATATTCAGGTTCCTTAACATTTTTCATTACTTATTTTGGAAGGGTTGTTAGCCCTTCGCACAACCCTCTTTTCTACGATTTTTTTATTTTCTTAGATTGAGGTGACCAAGGTAGATCCAAGCAGGCAATGTGCCGGAATTATATATTGCGCCGACCGGGATTTGAACTCGCGACCTTCGCATTACAAGACCAACACACTTCCTACTAGGCTATACCCTAGCTTGATAAATTATTAACTAGGCCTAAATTATCATTAAACGGCTGAGTGTCATACGCTAATTTAGCTAAATGAACGATAAATTACCAAAATAGTGATCATTTATGAGCTTATCTTAACTAAATGTTCTCATTTCTCACATAATTTAGGCTATAATTGTGAAAGATATACTAGAGCTGCCATTTTATATGAATATTTTTCATGCTACAAAGAAGAAGTAGAGTATTCTATGGAAGCTCTCACTTATATGAAACCTTTGAAGCTTGATTTAAGGGCCCACCTATGAAAGATGGCTTGCAAACGACTCAAATACAGGACTAAGGATCCTTTTTCTTTTTTTTTTTTGGAGCCTTCCGTGAACAATTTTATTGCCCATTGGCTGTTCAATTCAACTTTTGAAATTTGACAAATGAATGAGTGGTTCTTTTTTATTAGCAAAGTGCTATGTGTCACCAATCTACTAACGATGAAGACGAGCTAAATTACTAATTAGTAAATTAATAATTTAGTCGGCTATATGTCACTGGTATAACTCTATATCGTTGATTATTTTACTCTTCCTCCGCGAGCCGAAAAAGCGAGCGTCAACGAACGGATTTTCACTTCCAAATGGGATGCTAATAAATTTCTCAAGTGTCTGGCGTCGAATAAATCTTGCTGCATAAATTAAATGCAATCTTGAGAATTTAAAACAAATTCCAAAACGAGTTATCATGTGGGTGGCGATGAATGAATGAAAACAGAACGAGGTCTTGTGGGTGTTTGCCCAACGACGACTGTTATTAACTGGGGTTTTGCAAATCCAGCACTATCTCCAGAGTATTTCTCTGGCAAGTAGAAAATCCGTACCCGCACTACAGCATTTGGATATTGCAAGAGAGGATAAAAGGAGGTTGACGACAGATTTACATAGGCACTTGGGTATGATGATCGCCATTATACTACTTAATCTCGAGTTTAAGCTCATTGGAGACTTCGAAGTGAAAGTATTGCAGTCATCACGGCATGAAACTAGGGAATTGTGAAAGTTCATTATTCCAATATGAAAAAGACAATGCAAACTTTATAGTCCTCTGAGGGAATCAAATTTATGGTATTTGCAATCTAGCCAACAATTTTATGGACAGAGTGCAATTGCAAAACAATGCCAATTTAATGTAGGCCATCTTACAACTGTATACAATGGGTAAAAACCATATTTCTTGGTTGTGTGAAAAGTTTTATGAAAAACTGGCGCCTAGAACATAAAAAAATAACTATTTTATTTCTAGAAATTCCTTAAACTAATTGAAGTCTAATTGTTATTTGCTTAGAAATGGAAAAAAAAACTTAAAAGAAAAATTCATCAAGCACTCACTAAGCCAATCGGTTTTTCTCGACGTAGGAAATCTCATTTAAATTTCATTACGAACAGCTTTCTCGAAAGAAACTTATCCTCCGCCTTGGCAATAATGAGTAAGACTGGGCTGAAAGACGTCGACCGCAGAATACGAGAAGAATATCAAAGCCCCAGCAACTTCTTTGCATTCATTACGACTTCCGTCTGTTGTTGGTTTCGCTCCTACTTAATTAAGTCCTTCAACGCGTCCATTAGGCAGGCCAGACCTCAATTAAGTTCCTTTTGACAAATGTATTCAATTGTGTTCTTTCCATTGCCACAATTACAACTTTATTATTCGGATTGTAGTTGCAGGTAATTTCGCACCAGCGGCGTCGTCGGTCTACGACAAGGATAAAATGAGAGTCATCTTGAATTCAAGATAGTCTTTACATTCAGAACATCATTTAGCTTGTGGAAGGTAAAAACAATGGGACTTTCCAGACTATTCAGTTTAATGGCGTAATGTTTGTTCGTTGTAAAATTGAGTGCCATGAAAGCAAAGTACTTTTATAAAGTGCTGATAGCGCAGTAGGATCGAGAATTTTATAAATTCTAATTATACTCTAGATGAAATCTGAGAGTATATTGTGTTTGCCTTACCATTTGTAACGCTGAGAAATAATGATCGCACAGAGCCACCAAGGGTACAGAAATATTTATTGTCGCTCAAAATCCTCGATTCCGAGTGACCGTCTTTCTACAACATAACTTTCGAACGTTTGACCTATCGTGCTGAAATTTATCATATGTCATTTTTAGAAAAAAACTAACTTTAAGTTCGTGAACGGGCCACATCCCCCCACTCCTTTTACCCCCTCTCCTACAAATTTCATGAAATTTCGAAAGTGAAAAAATTGATTTTTCTCCGAAACCGTTTCAGCTGTTGGCTTGAAAATTAGGTCATAATATAATGATATGAATATCATTAACCTCAAAAAAATATTGATCTGATCTCCTTACTCCTTCTACCACCTCCCATACAAATGCACAATTTACAAAAATGCATTTATTCGGTTTTCATTGCAACTAGCAAAGCTAAACGAACCCATTTTTGTCTTAATTAATTTCATTACGATTGCAATCAATTTCGGAAAAACTATCAACTTCACCTAATTCTTTTTACCCCCTCCCATACAAATTTCACAAAATTTCGGAATTTTAATTAAATTATTTTTCTTCAAAACCGTCAAAGCTATCAACTTTACATTTTGTGAAAAGTATACTATTACAAATATCATTAATGTCGAAAAATTTGGTTAGGTTTTACAAATTGCATAATTTTGGTAAATGCATTTGATCTATTTTCTTTAAAACTAGAAAAAGTGCAAACTTAAAATATTGCCAAAATTTGTCCCTTAATAACTGCAATATGTGCTAAAAAAATATGAACTTCGCTTCACTCCTTCTACCACCTCCCATACAAATGTCTGTATTGGAAATTCAAGAAAAGTATTTCTCCTTCGAACATATGAGAGCTATCGCCTTTAAAATTGTAACAAAGCAATGTGATTAGGATGCTGATAAGCAAATTTTAAAACATCCAAAACCTTCCACTTTCTCTGCCACCACCTATTAAAATGGCATAAATTCAGACAAAAAACGTTCAATTTCCTCGAAAATTATGAAAACTACAAACTTTAAATTCAGCATGAAACATTTTGCATACAGCGTTCGGTGTTATATACAAATAAACTGCCAACAAGTCGGGCGAAACTTTATTATTCTTGGGACAAGTTGCGGATGAGTGGAAAGTCTATGCAGGTTAGAGTGGTTAGGGAAGGCTACGTGAAAGGGAGTTTTTGGGCAGGGCTTCTGTTATTTTAACAATATTTCATTCGTTTCTGCAAATTTCGGTTTTTATGAGGGGAGGAGGAGGGGTAGTAGTAAGGGTGGGTGGTTGTTAATAGCTTTTTAATTAATTGCTTGAATCACGTCCAATATTCTCTGTATAGAATGTGTTTCACAGACGAAGTTGCATAGAATTTTCATAAAATTCGGTGTATTTTACATTCACGAAACCGAACATTTGTATGGGAGGGAGTAGAGAAGGTAGGGGAATCGTAAAATTTGATATGTAGTTTTATTTCGATTCTCTTGTAAGGTGCTTGTATAAAATTTCAAGTTCGCAGCTTTTAGTTTGTTAGTTATTAGTTGATTTAATGAAATTGGTCGAAATCATAGTTTCGTATGGGAGGGGGTAGAAGAGCAAGCGCGATTTCAAAACTTTTAACGTAATTTCATTTCAATTATTTTTGTAAGTTTTTTTGCAAAATTTCAAATTGATAGCTTTTAATAGTTAGGTGATAATTGATTTCTTAAAAATGGTCGAAAAAATAATTTTGTATGGGAAGGGGTAGAAGTCTTCAGGGTTTTCGATCAGTTAATATTTCGTATATTTAGGGATTTTTTTTAAATGCATTTCGCAAATTTTCAAGTTTCTACCTCAAAATTTCACTCAAAAATTTTCAGTTTATGTGTTTTTTTCAATGCACATGAAACACCTTGTGCACATTAGACCGGGGGGGTCGGTTTATAACAATTATGGATCAAGTTATTATTATTTGTGTATGTACATCAAATAGGGGTATTCACATGCTAAATTTCAACTTTGTATCTGTCACCAGAGCCCTAAAAAAATCACTCAAAGTTTTCGACATTTTTGCTTATCACCTCCGTCCCCTTACACCTCCAAACTTAAAATTTTTACCACAATTAACCATTACATAGTTCTATAATCTGACAAATTTGATATCTGTACTATTTTTTGAGATATAAGGATTTGTAATTTTTAAAAGTGCGCCATTTTTGAAATGCTCCCCATTTCCCCCACTACATCGACATGTTAAATTTTTTTTGTATTTTCCGAGTATAGTTTAATATTCGTTTCAAGTTTCAATTATATAGCTTAAGACATAGTTGAGATATTCATTTTTAAGTGTTTTTCTTTGCACCCCCTCTGACCCTCCCCCTTACAATAATTAGCCACTTTTTAAGCTGATTCCGATGGAACTATATGCCACCTTGATGGTTTCAAAATATGAATTTTTTACTATAAGTAATTTCGAAGATATAATCATTTGAAAAAACAATTCGGCCAACAATTTGTTTTTAGCCCCCCCTTTTCGGACGCCAATGGATAAAAAAATTAAATTATTTTTAAAGTTTGTCCTACAATCTTTTCTATATCTGTACTGATTTTCAACTTTCTATTTACATTCGTGGTGGAGATATTAGCAAGTGTAGTTTTCGACTTTTTCCCTCCCCCCGCCTTCCCCTTCCACCTAACACCCCACAACATTTAGAAAATAGAGCTCACTTACCCAATCAAAAATCCACCCAATAACGAACATTCTACCTTTAACGGTCTCGGAGATATGAGTCCATATGTACGGCGTACGGCGCGACGGATTTTTTTTTTGCATTTTTAGGCTAATTTAGTCATGAAACGCGAAATAAAAATTTCAGGGTAGCAAATTTTTTTTTCTTGTGTCGATACTTTATTATTAGAATAATAAAGTAAAATTACAAACCTCCCACCTCTGCTTTTACCACCTCCCATACAAAAGTTACTATTCACTATTCGAAAGAATTTGAGATGACATATTTTCTGGTACAATAAACTCTTTCCTATTTCATCTAGAGTATCATACATTGTGCTTTACGCCGAATCATAAGGACAAAATGAGAGTCATCTTGAATTCAAGATAGTCTTTAAATTCAGAACATCATTCAGCTTGTGGAAGGTAAGAACAATGGGACTTTTCAGACTATTCAGTTCGATGCCGCCATTTTGGCTCGTTGTAAGACTGAGTGAGAAAGCAAAGTACTTTTATAAAGTACTCATAGCACAATAGGATCGTGAATTTTATAAATTCTAATTATACTCTTTTTACGCCCAATCATAATTCTGTTATGGTTTTTTATTAAATTCGAAAATGCAGCAATTGGGAGCAGAAGAAAATAATAAGTTTGTCTGGTAGATAGATAGATGGTTATTTTGAACACTAACACTATAATCTCAAGAACATGTGTTTTCGTGTAAGCATTTTGGAGACATACTGGTAATTTGTATTTTCTTAGTCGCCAATCAGAACCGTTAACGGAAATATTTAATACAACTTATAATTCGAGAATGTACAGTCATAGGGAATATTTCTATAATCTAGATGAAATTTGAAATTATATTGTGTCTGCCTTAACGTTTATCACGCTAAGAAATAATGCTCGCACAGAGTCACCAAACAGTGATGTGAAAAAAGTAAATATTCTTTAAACGAGTTCTCGTTACCGACTGAAATCCGAAGTAGCGAGTACCGATGCAGATTTGTACTCGTTACTTAAGTAACGAAATGAGCTCCTGAAAAAGTAACTGAACTGTCAAAACGATTTATTACTGCTTCGTTATTCGAGTATTCGTTCCACATAAAAAAGGTACCTATACCGAAAGTAATGTTTAGTTGCTTTTTTCGTTACATCACAGGAGGGAAACCTACACTTCAGCATAACGCCGTACCGCCACTCCAAAATAAGAACGAGAAGTTATACTTTTACTCTGCCCTAGAGTAAAAATTACTGATGTATTTTTTTCGTTTTGTTTCTTTCAACACCAAGAATGTCGTTGAGTGGAGTACGCAGTCCTTACTAGTGTTAGGGTTGTGATACCAGATTGCAAAATTTTTCAGTGTTCGAGCTTGTAAAGAGATTTTTTTTAACTATTTGAGTGATTTTTGTTGCAGAAAATTCCGATTTAATAAACGTTATTTCATTCACATTGTCGATTCATTTACGTTAGTTTTTAAAGGGATTCTACTTAGACGAGGGATAATTAAAAATCGGACTTGGCATCGTTGTGTTGATACACGAACTAGGCCAACGAAATCAAGAGCGATTCACAACCGATTTCTTATTCCACATGTGGCCCTAGAGGTGATTTCTTCTATTTGAATTTATAATTTGCAAAACTGGCTAACCCATCTCTGCAACATGATATGGCGGTTACTTAAAATAAACGAGTACCTAGTAATGAATAAAATGTAACGATTACTTTCCTTAAAGTAACGAATAGTTACTGGTACCGAAAAGTAACGAAACTTGACATCACTATCGCCAAGGGTACGGAAATATTTGTTTTCACTCAAAAATGTCGATTCCAAGTGACCGTCTGTCTGTCTGTCCGTTTGTCTAAAACGTAACACTCGAACGCTTTAAGCTTTCGTGCTGGAATATGCTTAATAGCTTTTATCATTCGAACAAATGAGAGTTATCGCCATGAAATTGGAACAAACCATGGTGATATGCATGTTAATAAGTATATAAGTAGTTTCAAAACTATCCAAAACCTTCCACTTCTCCTGCCACCTCTTTAACAATTTCAGAAAAACAATGTATAATTTCTTTTAAAATTATGAAAGCTACAGACTCTTAATTCACTATTTGTTATTCGAAAGAATAGGAGAGGACATATTTACTTTATATTATTATATTTTATTTACTTTTTCCCGTTTCATCTAAAATATCGCATTATTGGGCTTATGCTTAATCATAATTCTGATATTTGTATACTATAGATGAAATGAAATGAGAGTATTATAAGTTTGCCTTAAAGTTTTTACCGCTAGGTTAGGAGAAAAAAATGAATGACACAGAAGTTCATATTATCACCCAAAAGTCCCAAAACCATTCGTCCGTCTGTCTGTCCGTGTCCTCTCTAGCTCGAGAACGCGTTAAGCTAGGAAGCTGAAAATGTGTCCACGTTGTTTTCGAAAAAAAAATGACAAGCTCGTGAACGGGCCGAATCGCTCCACCCCTTCTACTCCCTCCTATACTGAATTACACAATTTTTGAATTTGACCATAAACCGATTTTTTCGAAAAGTATAAAAGCTATTGATCTGAAATTTGGGAAATATTATTTTTATACCAATTTCAATCTCAATAAATCAAATTCCTTTTAAGAGCCTCTAGAACAGAAACAACTCTCTTCCACAAGGCGCATTGGCCTTTAGCTGTAGCCATGACTTGTTTATTCCACTGACTTCCTCAACTGTGATCATGTGCTACATGGTCGACCAACCCGACGTCTTCCTTGAGGATTATAATCCAGAGCCTGTTTGGCGATGTTTCACTCTGGTTTCCTCAAAGTGTGACCACTCCACTGCCACTTCCGCCTTTGAATCTCAATGCCTATTTTAATCTGTCCAGTTGTACTCCAAGGTTCGTCATTGGAGATCACTTCTGACCAGATTATTCCTAAAATACGTCGGAGGCATTGGTTCACGAAAGTTTGTTATTTCTTGGTAAGTCGAACGGTCACTTTCCACGTAGTACAACCATATAACATGCCACATGCGTCAAAAACTCGTGGCTTCGTTTCGTGCGAAAGGCGATCTCTCTTAATCTCCAGAAAGGGGAAAAGATACCGAAGGCCTGACGAGCGTTATTTATTTAGTTTTATTTAGACGAGCCTCAATATCCTTTTCGGCTCCACCGTCCATGCAGACAATGCTTCCGAGATAACAAAAATCGTGCACCTCTTCCACATCTTATCCGTTAAGAACAATCGGTGTGCTTGGGTTCAAGCCCTTGTGCATGTGCTCAGCTAGAATGTAGCCTAGTGGGTAGCGTGTTGGTCTACAATGCGAAAGTCGTGAGTTCAAATCCCAGTCGACGCATAATTCCAACACGCTGCCTGCTTGGGTATACCTTGGTCACATCAATCTACGAAAAACGAAAAATTCGTAAGTAGAAGGTTGTGCGAAGGTCTAACAACCCTTCCACAATAAAATATTGAAAAATGTTAAGGAACCTAAAGGTCAGGAGGCCTAGGCCATTGTAGGTAGCATGTACTTGATTTTACGCACATTTATTTTCAGTCCCGTTTCTTTGCATTTTAAATGCAACTAGCGAACATTTGACTCTAAGTCCGAACGGTTAAGTGGAAGCAAACACACGTCATCAGCATAATCAAGGTGACTTAAGATGTTAAATAGTCTCCATTGAAGACTTTTATCTTCTCCACCTTCCAGTGCAGCTTTCAAGATGTAATTTATTACCACATGAAACAGGGCTGGTGATAATATGCAGCCTTGTCTGACACCCGGTTCGCACAGGAAAGCTCTCGGACAGTTCTCCTCTATGTAAGACGCGACACCTTACATCTTCGTCGGATTCTCTAATCATAGCTAAGACCTTATCTAGAATATCTCTCTTGCGCAAAGCATTCCATATGCAATCTCGCTTAACGCTGTCGAAAGCCTTCTCGAAGTCCACAAACATGCGATGCCATTTTGGCTGACTGCTCCATTATTATCCGTAGGGTGTTTTTGTAGTCGGTATAAGACGACCCTTTATGGAATCCAGCCTGATAAACTTCGAGAGTGCTCTCCACGACATCACTAATCCTATTGAGAATTACCTTAGCCATGTTTTTCGATACTGTCGTAAGTAGACATATACCATGCCAATTGCCACAATCCCGAAGGTCGCCCTTCTTCGGAATTTTCACAATGACGCCCTCCTTCCATTCAGTCGGATATCTTCCTTCTTTCCACACCCCAGGAAAGAGTGGGAGGAGTATATCGGCTTTTATTTCCGGGTTCGCTTTGAGGAGTTCGGTTGGTAGTCCGTCTATACCTGGGGCTTTCTTTCCCGCCATTGACCGAATGGCGGAAACTATCTCTTCCGTATCTGGGGAATCGTCCCTAATAGAAGATTGTTGCGGTTGGATGTTTGGTAGTTGTTCTGTTTCTGGAATATCTTCCTCTGAAAATATGTTTAAAATATCAGAGAAGGATTCATTTCATTTCCGCAGCTGGTTTTCATTCATATTAAGGAGACTTCCAATGACATCTCCCACCAGGTGGTTGGTGGTGAAATTCCTGTTCCAGACTGTGACCAATCTTAAAATACTGGACTAGCACACATCATGGGAATGCATGGTGACCCTTGGATCGACGCGACCATGGATTAAGAGACCTGAAAACGACGAACTATTTGTGGAGTTTTGTAGTACTCGGCAAATGGTCATCGGGGGAACCCTTTTTCCACACAAGGGTCACCATGAAACATCTTGGGTTTCCTCTGATGGTGTTACTCAGAACCAGATTGACCATTTGGCTATAAGTCGCCGATAGAGAAGATTTTCCCTCGATGTGCGAGCGAAGCGTGGAGCTGACGTGGGGAGCGATTCCCACTTGATGATTGCCTGCTTGAGATTATGCACAGCAGTTATCTGACGCCCACAAATTCTTCAAATGAAGCGGAAGCTTAATGTGGATAAACTCAGAGACCCCAACAAAAAGCGCGAATATTCCATTCTACGCGAAAAGTCAAGTTGATTATTATTGCAATTCTTACGCGGACAAAGTCGCTAGTAATAAATAAAAAAAGAGGTCCGAAGTTTTAGATACTCCCATATTAATATCTAAGATTTTATAGATAAATTTTACGACTTGAAAACTTCTCATCTTAGATAAAGATGCCATAAACATGAAGCAAAGGCGTACAATGAAATAATCGGAATTATTGGATTTTTGCGAAAATTTGCTATTTCTGATTTCTTGAAATCAAGCATCAAAACAAAAATAGCGCCCACATCCTACCACTCTTCGCCTACATCCAACAGTCCCCCGATACAACAACAATCTACGCGATGAAATGCACGAATCCACATATCCATAATACGTACAAATAGGATGCTAAGGCAATCACTAATCAAATCGAATGGACTTCTAACCATCAGACCGTCAAAGAACCTCCTTTCATCCCAGTGCCATTGTTCGGCGCAAACAAAGGCACCCACCACGGAAAATCTTCCCGAAAAATTGAACAAATTTCTGCTGGTAAAGGCTATCGTGATGGTCGGTCTTGCTGGGGTGTAAATTGCTCTCTCACATTGTTATGAATTCGGTTTAGTCTTCGTCCTTCGAATCTGTCCACAGCGCTATTTGCCCTTGGTTGTCCCGCAACCCGTATCCTTCGTGGATAGCTACAAAGCTGTCGCATACCGACATTGATTGTAGGTCTCCTCTTTTGCATTGTGACGTCAATGATGATGGTGTGGCAAAAGCTGCCCATTTTGTGGACAAAAATAAGAGCCACGTGGCGCCATTGCCCTCGGTACGAAGGGCAGCAGTTTGCTGTAAGCCCTTAAGAGGGCCATAATATTTCCATGAGGAATTTACGATGCGAGATAAACCCTCTCTGTACGGAAAATTATTCCACGGCAAGACGGACGAGGATACAGGCGAAAAGCGTTTATGTGCCCGTACGGCCTTAACGTCTACACTTCGAATATGTTCGTGGACGATTAAACAGAATTGCTTACTTGCAGATTTATTTTGAATAAAGAAGAATAATGCAACACGGATGATGCCTTCTGGGATTTCTATCGGCTTTATGCGTTCGGACGGGAATCGCCGATGACCTTTTATAGGTTATGAGATGGGTTCCGCAGGATTTGGAAAATTTATTCGTAGCTAGTTTCAAATGAGAAAGATTTTATCTAGTGGTTGGGACTAGCACAGAATTTACGAGTGTCGTTCTGGCAGCAATTTGGGTCAAAGCTTCAGTTTAGCTTAATAACCGTAAAATAGTGTGAAAATTCATATGAGAATAATAGCTGATATTCTATTTCCGAAACGAATATACATTGTGACCAAAAAGTATCGGAAATTTGTAACTAAAATATTTATTTAATTGTCAATATTTATTTTGTCGCCTTCAAAGTAATCCCCATTAGATGCAACACACATATGCCAGCGTTTTTTTCAGTCCTCGAAACACTTTTCACAAGCACTTTTTGGAATGGAAGGAGCTGAAGCCTTCAGCGATTTTCGTTTTAAGTCCTCAATAAACTGAAAACGGGTTCCACGGAGTGATAATTTCGGTTTCAGGAATAGGAAAATATCAAACAGGGCCAAATCTGGTGAATACGATGGTTGATTCATGGAATTTGTTGCATTTTTGGCCTTAAATTCGGTCACAATTGAGGCTCTATGCGATGGCGTATTATCATCGTGGAAAATCCTTAAATTCTCCTTCCATAATTCCTGCCGTTTTTTACGGATTTGCTCACGCAAACGCTTTAATACGGTGAAATAGCACTCCTTATTGACCGTCTGCCCTCCGGAACCTCGAATACCGAAAAAACAACAATGAGCTGGGCTTTACGCCCAATCATAATTCTGTTATGTTTTTGAACAAAATTGAGCTTATCGGAACGAGTTGAGCAAGGACGCGTTTCATGGGCAAAGTATCTGCCAAAATCAAGTCGAGCTCTCCTGATATCTCCCTTATCCTGACATGACTATTTGCGAGCACCATTTCCATCACTTTTTAAATGTTTTCATTAGTTTAAGATGTCGAAGGTCGTCCAGAACGAGGAATGTCTTCAAAGATCTCTCGAACGTTTTTAAAGGCATTGAACCACTCGTGTTATTGATATAACTGAACCATCTTAAACCTTTTCCAACATTTGCAACGAAATTTGAGGCAAATTCTCTGTTCCATATTTTTATCCATTTTAAGAATCGCTGTGGACTACTGAGGTGTACCGTTGTAACCAGCCACTGTAAACAAACTGATTAACAGACCGCGCTAATTTTTGGGATAGTAATTAAGGACAGTCCTACCTACCTACACAAAATTTGAAATATCATTCCCCAGGGTAATTTTACATATAAATTCCCGATACTTTATGGTCACAATGTGTAATTGGAATAAATATGAAGCAAAATTTTCATTTTAAAACTGAGTTTAAGCCATCGTCACTATCGAACGAAGAAAGTTTCCTAGTGCGCAATTACAAGAGCTTACAGACTCCTTGAGCACTCTTAGACAGAGGACTAATTTTCATGTTAAGTATTATAAAAGAACTCAAATCATAATACTTTTTTAATGTCTAAAAGAACAAGGATACGAGGCAACAGAATATGCCGATGACCCCGTCATTATGATTAGAGGCAAATATGATTTAATAATATCGGAAAGGATGCAATCAGCTTTAAAGTTATTGAGTAAATTTTACTTTATTATTTTAATAATAAAGTATTGTAATCGACTTGGAAAAACAAATTTGCTAGCCTGAAATTTTGTTTTTTCGCGTTTCATGACTTAATGCAAAAAAAAATCCGTCTGTGTGCCGTACGCCAACATGTACGCTCAGCGTACATTAACTCCCAAGCCCTTCAAGATAGAAAGTTCATTTTTGGGAGGATTGTAGATAGTTGCGGATCTCAGGGGGACGCCCATTTTGGGGGCTGTAAGGGTTCAGGAGGAGGCGGGGGAGCGCTAAAACCGAAAACTAAGATTTCAAATATCTCAACCATGGTTCCAGGAAGCTCAAATTCAACATACATATAGAGGGGTTTGTGGGACAAACTTTAAAAATAATTTAATTTTTTTATCCATTGTGGTGCAAGAAGGGAGGGAGGGGGGGCTAAGACCAAATTCAGCCGATTTTTTTTCTTTCAAAATTACTTACCATAAAAAATTCATATTTCGGGACCATTAAGGTGGCATACAGATCCACTAGAGTCAGCTTAGGGAGGCTTATTATTGGAAGGGGGAGGGTCAGGGGGTGTAAAGAAAAACACTTAAAAATCAATATATCGGCTATTTCTTAAGCTTAATAATTGAAACTTGGAACATACAGGGTGTTTGGTACTCCGTGCATAACCTTGTAAGGGGTTATTCCTGGATATATTTTGAGCAAAAAATTGTTCTACGGAGATGGTCAATTTTCAATATCCACGGAGATACAGGGTGATCAAGAAAAGTCCTTCGGACCTGTACCCTCACTCACTCAAAACGCTATATCTTGAAAACTAATAATCACAATTCAAAGTGTTATAACTTGTTTTTTAGAAAATCAAATTACCTTTCATTTGCTGTAATAGTCCGCATTGTAACTGTATCCAATTCTGAGATATTTGCTTCAGAACACAAATTTTTGACACTTTGACCCTCAAAATTCTAAGATCAATGTAGTTTTTCTCTAAAAAACCCATTATAAAAATGTCATTTTAATGTTGTTTTCTTATGTGCCATATTATTGCCTACAAAAGACGCATATACTTGCATTGCATAAGTTTTATAGTTTAGAAGAAATTATCATTCCAATAATGTAGCACTTTTGTCAAAAAAGCAAGAATAGGTTGATCAACACTCTCCGCTTGAACTAAAAGAACTTAAGAATGGTTTTTATAGTTTATTTCAAATTTCCTTAATTACAATAAATGTTCAAAATGGCTTCCTTCATTTTGAATGCACGCTAAAGCTCGTTGTGCCAGTGTTCTCTTTGTGTTCATACTCCTCAACTGCTGCCTTACTTCTGTTGCTGCCGCATCGATTCTGGTGTTTAGATCCTGCAACGTTACTACTTCCGTTGCGTAGACAAGGTCCTGCATCCGTCCCCATACAAAGAAATCCATAATAGTTAAATCAGGAGATCTTGCAGGCCAGTGTATCGGTCCATTTCTACCGATCCAGCGATTGCTATAATTGGAATTTAACCAATCTCTGATTTGTCGGCCGTAATGAGCTGGAGCACCATCGTGTTGGTAAAACATGGAAGCCAATCGTTGCAGTGGCACATCATCCAATAACTCTTGTAGATCATTTGTCAAAAACTTCAAGTAATTGGAACTATTTAGGGTAGGCGGAAGCCTAATAGGACCAATGAAATCTTTGCCAATCACACCTGCCCATAAATTGACACTGAATCTGTGCTGAAATGATGCCTCTCTTCTTGTATGTGGATTGCTCTCAGCCCATGTGTGTAAGTTGTGGAAGTTTGTGATACCGTCCCTGGTGAATTGGGACTCATCCGTCCAAAGAATGTTGTTCATAAAATTCTCGTCACTTAGTTGTCGTTCAAGGAGCCAATTGCAAAACTCCATCCTTTTGGGCAAATCAATGGGTACCAGCTCCTGCACTGGTGTGTGGTGGTAGGAATGCAACCGCTTTGCTTTGAGGACACTCCAAACTTTCCACGTAGAGACGTTTAACTGCAATGCCAAGCGTCGGACAGCGTCGTTGTGTTGAAACTCATTTTAATTTAATTCATTTCCTCGATAATTTAAATACTACTTAAAGGACATTCATCGATAATTTAAATAGTAATTAAAGGACACAAAGAATATTTCAGTTTAACAACATTTCAGGTAGTTTTTTTAGAACGAGGGTTGGTTTATGGCATATTTTATTTTTAAGCCATATGTATTTTCGCTTATTACCTGGAAAACGGGAAAACCTAAGTCATAAGTATGTATGCATCTTTTGTAGGCAATAATATGGCACATAAAACAACAACATTAAAATGACATTTTTATAATGCGTTTTTTTGAGAAAAACTACATTGATCACAGAATTTTGAGGGTCAAATTATCAAAAATTTGTGGTCTGAATCAAATACCTCAGAATTGGGTACAGGTACAATACGGACTATTACACCAAATGAAAGGTAATTTGGTTCCCTAAAAAACAAGCTATAACACTTTGAAATGCGATTATTAGTTTTCAAGATATTTCGTTTTGAGTGAGTGAGGGTACAGGTCCGAAACACTTTTCTTGGTCACCCTGTATCTCCGCGGATATTGAAAATGGACCATCTCCGTAGAACAATTTTTTGCTCAAAATATATCCAGGAATAACCCCTTACAAGGTTATGCACGGAGTACCAAACACCCTGTATATTAAGCTATAGCGAATTATGAAAAAAATATTGACATAATAGTAGTGGGGAAGACGGGGAGCATTTCAAATGGTACACTTTCCAAAATTTCAATTCGTTATATCTCAAAAACCAGTGCAGATATCAAATTGAAATTTTGTCGAATTATAGAACTATAATATATAGATTTTAATTTTGGAAAAAAATTTACATTGGGAGGTGTAAGGGGAGGGAGGTAAGCAGAAATGTCGAAAAATAATAAAAATTCTACAATTGCTATGCATCGATTCCCTGGTCTAACGTGCACAAGGTGTTTCATGTGCAATGAAAAAAACACATAAACTGAAATTTTTTGAATGAAATTTTAAGGTACAAACCTGAAAATTTGCAAAATGCATTTAAAACAATCCCTAAAAAAATGAATTATTAAATGGTCGAATACCTTGAAAACATCTACCATCTCCCATACAAAATTATTTTTTCGACCATTTCTATGAAATCAATTATCGCCTAACTGTTAAAAGCTATCAATTTGAAATTTTCGACAAAATCTTTTAAAAATAATTAAAACTGCGTCAAAAGTTTTGAGATCGCGATTGTCCTTCTACACCCTCCCATACAAAAATATTAAATTAAAAGCTACGAACTTGAAATGTTGTACCACCTTACAAGAAAAACGAAATAAAACTGCATCACAAATTTTACATTTCCCTTACCTCCTCTACCCCCCTCCCCCCCCCCACCCTCCACCCATACAAATGATTGGTTTCGTGAATGTAAAATACACTGAGTTTTTTGAAAATTCTATGCAACTTCGTCTATGAAACTGACATTCTATACGGAGAATATTAGACATAATTGAAGCAATCAATTAGAAAATTATTGACATCCACCCACCCTTAATATCGCCCTTCCCCTCTCCTCATAAAATCCCAAACTTACATAAACGAATGAAAAATTTATTACATGTACTGGAGCTATTGATCGTATTCGCAATTAACTGTTAAGATGACAGTAACCCTTCCATAAAGGTGGTTCCACTTAGTCTTCCTTAACCACTCTAACCTGCATATTGACTTTACATGCATCCTCAACTTGTCCCAAAAGTAATAAAGTTGCGCCCGACTTGTTGGCAGTTTATTTATTATCCCTAAGTAACTTGGTTACTTTCTCTCTATGAAATCAGAGCATTTTGCACTTAGTGAAAATATTTTTCATATTGTTGCGAGCTAGGGGTTCACCGGGATTTCAAGTAAAACACAATTCGTTTAAAAATAAGTGATAATTTATTTATTCGTACTTTGACTTAATTCGCACTATATGGCACCACCGATATTATTCTATCGCGTTCTTGCACGGTTCGCGTTCTTCCACAGATGTCGCTGAATGACTGCCTGCCATCTGACAGCTTCGTGCTTTTATACCATTTTTCCCCAATTCTCGAAGCTTCAGTCAGGTGCCGTTGGGTGCGTGTCTAGACTATTCGGGAAAGTTCTAGATTTTTAATTGCCTACATTTTGGAGTATACTGTTCCGTCGGGTGTATACTGGAAGGTTCTAGATCTTTGATTATGGCTTTTTACATATTGGGAGACTGTTCGTCCCGAACAGAGTCGTTCACTTCCTCAATGGCACCATGGTACTTTGTTAGTCGGTCGAGATGTACCACTTTCATTTCAGTACGAGGTTTTTGATTTATTTGAATCCGATAGACGACATCATTTAACCGGTTGATGATCTGGTAAGGGCCTTCCCAGTTCCACTGTAGTTTCGGCGATCTGCCCTTCTGTCGTTTGGGATTGTATAACCAAACCAAATCGCCCTCTTGGAATCCTGATGAATTCGCCCGTTGATCACACCTCGTCTTCATACGGTCGGTCGCCAAATCAATTTTATCTCTGACCAGGTTAAAAATTGTCTTTAGTCGACATCGAAGATCCGAGACGTAATCTTTAGCATTGGTTGGTTGGTCTGGTGGCACTCCAAACATTAGTTCCGCAGGGACTCGAATATTTCTTCCGAAAATGACTCGGGACGGAGTTTCTCCTGATGTTGAATGTATCGATGTTCTGTAGGCCATTAAAAATAGAGGGATGTGCTGATCCCAGTCCTGTTGCCTCTCGCTGACGAGTTTGGATAGGTTTGAGTTCAATGTCCTATTGAAACGTTCCATCATTCCATCGGACTGTGGGTGTAGTGGAGTTGTCCTGGTTTTGTTTATTCCCAGCATTTGGCACACGTGTTTGAATATTTGAGATTCAAAATTGCGCCCTTGATCGGAGTGTAGTTCACGTGGAGCTCCAAATCTGCTCACCCAGTTGGTGACAATTTGTTCTGCGACGATTACTGCTTCTTGGTTTGGAATTGCGTAGGCTTCAGGCCACTTGCTGAAATAATCAATGACCACTAGAGTGTAGCGATTACCATTTTCTGATTCCGGAAATGGTCCAGCGCAATATCCACAGCAATTCTCTCGAATGGGACTCCCACGTTGTATTGTTGCATTTCTCTCTTTGATCTGCGTTGTGGGCCCTGACTCGATGCACACGTAGTACATTTACGGCACCAATTTTCGACATCATCTCGAAGATGAATCCAATAGAACTTTTCTCGTATCTTTGCCAAGGTTCTATTTACACCCAAATGCCCACCGGAGGTACCTCCATGATATTCCTTCAAAACCTCCTCGACTTTAGAATGCGGGACGATTGTTTGCGTGTGATATGACTTTCCGGCAGCGTTTTCCCATTTCCGTTTTAATAATCCGCCGTCTAGGTGAAGAGAGTTCCATTGTCCCAATAACACTTTAAGGTTTCGCTGAATTGTGAGATGTCTTTCCACTCAGGCCGTTTCATTTCGTTTTTCCATGCCATGATCGGTGAAATATCTGGATCTTTACGTTGGGCATCTTCCAGTTCTTGCTGATACCATCCATCCTTTGGTTCGGCCGTTATCCTCTGAATGGTTTCTCCGGCTTCTTTCCCTTCTACACGGTGGCAATTCTTGCAGTTCGGTGGACAAGGTCGACGTGAAAGCGCATCGGCATTACCGTGGATTCTTCCTCTTCGGTGAACAATTTCAAAATCGTCGGATTCGAGTCTTTCTATCCGTCTGGCTACTTGGCCTTCGGGGTTCTTAAACTGAAGTAGCCATTTAAGCGATGCGTGATCTATTCGAAGAAGAAACTTTTGACCAAAGAGATATTTGTGAAAATGTTTTGTTGCTTCTACAATGGCTAATAGCTCTCGGCGAGTTACGCAATAGTTCCTTTCTGATTTTGAGAGTACTCGGCTGTAGTATGATAGCACTCTCTCCTGCCCGTCGATATCTTGTGATAGTACTGCTCCGATACCGACATTGCTGGCGTCAGTGTCTATGATGAAACCGTGACCTGGTTTTGGATACGCGAGAACTGGGGAGTCGCAGAGTTGGTCTTTTATTCTCTCAAATGCTTCCTGGCACTGTTGACTCCATGTAAATGGCTTTCCTTTTTCTGTTAACTGATGCAGACATTTCGCCGTGTTGGCAAAGTCTTTTACGAATCGACGGTAATATGTCGCTAAGCCTAGGTAGCTGCGCAACTGGTGTTTATCACTCGGAGTAGGCCAATTTTTCGCCGCCAGTATCTTCTCCGGATCCGTCTTTATGTTACTTGAATGTTCTGCCGATAACGATCACATCATCCAGGTAAACGAGACAAGTTTTCCAACTCAGGCCACGCAGAACGAATTCCATTAGTCTTTCAAACGTAGCTGGAGGATTGCACAGGCCAATTGGCATTACGATGAACTGCCACAGTCCACTGCCGACAGAGAATGCTGTTTTCTCTCTATCTTTTTTATCTTTCTCCACTTGCCAGTAACCACTTTTCAGATCCAACGTTGAGAACCATTTAGCATCAGTCAGGGTGTCCATGATATCGTCGATTCTAGGGAGTGGATAGCTATCCTTTTTCGTAACATCATTCAGTTGCCTGTAGTCCACACAAAAACGGGTACTGCCGTCTTTCTTCTTTACCAGCACCACAGGCGATATCCACGGGCTCTTTGATTCTTCGATGATTCCCTGATGCTCCATAGTTTTGACCATTGAATTTACTTCTCCTTGTTTCGCTAATGGTACTCTTCTTGGGGGTTGACGTATCGGTGTAGCCCTTCCTGTATCTATGCGATGTTTCACTGAGTTTGTTCTGCCATAGTCATCATCATCGGTGGAAAAGACGTCGCTGAATCCTTCGATTAGATCTACTGCTTGCTTGTGTTGTTCTCCTCTAAGGCTGCTTGACTGAAGAAGTGTTGATGTTACATTGTCCTTCCTTCTTGCCTTATTTTTAGAGGGTATGTCATGTGGTTCTGCCTTGTCGATACTCGTCACCGCCGATATTGGTTCACAGCTGCCAATTATACATCTCCTTTCTTTACGCTGGTAATGCTGTCCGAAACGTTGAGGACTCTTATTGGTACCATCATCTTCTCATTCCTTTTTACGAGCGTTTTTCCTAGTATTAGACTTGTTTCCGGTTCTATGAGGTAGAATCGGTGGTTTCCGGGATCACCATCGAGCTCTGCCCAAATAACATTCACAGATGACTTTGGTATATCCGCATCTTCGCACAGCAGCTTTGTTGTGTTGGAGGATGCTATTTCCAACGGGGGGTTTCAATATTCCGCCACTTCGTTGTCCTAAGTCCAGCTGGATACCGTGTGGTTTCAGGAAATCCATTCCAAGGATACACTCATCGGTAATGTCAGCTACCACGAATACATGCGAGAAGGTCAAATCCCCAAGCTGTATGTCACGAGCTATTTCTCCATGGACCGTTGTAGTTTCTCCTGCAGCAGTGCGAAGCGCGTACTTCCTGGTGTCGTGAAGCCAAGTACGGTCTACGAGGTCAGATCTTAGCACTGACCGTGTTGCGCCTGTGTCGACTATTATGATGCAGTTTAATTTGCCGACTCGACCATTCATGCATAAGTCGTTTTCACAACCATGTAGTCGAGAAACTGCGATGATGGTTCCGGGGGCGTCGATTCCACCAGCTAACTTCTGCCCCATGAAGTTGGCCTTTACTCGTTTCCCGGACTGTCATTAGGAAGCGTACTCTCGTGACGGTTCGCCCCTTGCTCCCCTTTGTTTAGCAGCGCAGCCGGAACAATAGTTGGTCGATTTTCTGGGTTTACGGCAGTCGCGTCTTAAGTGTCCTGCCTGTCCACAATTCCAGCATCGGGGGGCACCAGATCCTTCGCTCGGCTTGGTGTACTCTGCTCTCTGACACACACACTCTTCTGCTATTTCCCGGACTCGATAATTACTCCGCGAGCTTTGCTTGGCAGCTTCGAACGTCAGCCCATATACTAAGACTTCGCCAATCGTTTTCTTACCTGCCAATTTCAACGCCTGTTGCAGCTCTCTGTCCTGTACAGCATTGTTAAATGCGAAAACAGCTGTATCGTTGCGTTGCTCTGTTTGCGCATTGGGCGCGATAATAGTGTGAGTCGTTCAATATCGCGTGCCAGCTCTTGAAGTGTTTCACCATTCTTCTGGGTTCGGTTGTACAGTTGTGTTTTGTACATCTCTCGCATGTGGTCACTGCCGTAATGAATATCCAATGTCTGGACTAACGTTGAAAAGTCTTGTTGGTGCTCCTGCGGAATCGTTTGAAGAACCTCTGCTGGTGGACCTCTAGCGCCAATATAAGAGCCGTTCCTCGTTCCAGATCATTCCAATGATTGTTTCTTGGGACAGCCTCAAATTGGGTCTTATAAATAGCCCACGGTGTTTGTCCATCGAAGATTGGAGCTTTGAGACCCTTGTGCGTAACGTGTTCTGTCTTGATGACTCCAGTCGCTTTCAAGTCTCGTTTTAGGCGTTCGACTTCTTCTACAATCCCGGATGTCTCTTCCGTAATTTGTTCTTCGAAGATTCGAAGTTCCTTCTCTACGTTTTCTTCTATTGCCTTACTCATGGTGTCTATTTTATTATTTTGTAGCTCCAATTTTTGATTGAGGTCCCTTGAGGTCTGATCTAATTTTTCATTAAGGTCCGCTGACAGCTGACTTTGTTGGTCTAATTTCTGATTCATGTCCGTTGTCACAGCTGATTGTAGTTTAATGTCCACTGATTGTTGTTTAATGTTCACTGATTGTTGATCTAATTTGTTCATCATTTGTTGCATTAACTGTGTTAGAGCATCCGATGTACCAGAACACTCCTCTCCACGAGCTTCTTTGATTTGGAACTCATAACTATCTGCATCCTCACCCTCAGCCTCAAGTGCCTCGATCATACGGCTGACAAGTTCAGACTTGCTCCCTGTCGTAGATTACTCGCGTCTACTGAGCTCTTCCTTCAGCTCCGTTTATTTTAAGTCCTTTAGATAACGCGGCATTTTCACTACCGATTATTTCCAGTTTTTCCGCGATTCGAATTCACTTAAATTTACTTCACTAATTAAAGTCACTGCTTACTAAAGCACTCGAGAATATTCGATTTCACAAAATTCTCACTGTCCGTTCGAGAATTTTAGTTTCACTTTTTCGCTCTCACAAAATTATCCGTTCGAGAATTTTAATTTCACTCGCGATTTTTAACCCGAATTTATCCTTGAAATCCCATTTCTGACACCAATTGTTGCGAGCTAGGGGTTCGCTGGGATTTCAAGTAAAACACAATTCGTTTAAAAATAAGTGATAATTTATTTATTCGCACTTTAACTTAATTCGCACTATATGGCACCACCGATATTATTCTATCGCGCTCTTGCACCGGTTCGCGTTCTTCCACAGATGTCGCTGAATGACTGCCTGCCGTCTGACAGCTTCGTGCTTTTATACCATTTTTCCCCAATTCTCGAAGCTTCCGTCAGGTGTCGTTGGGTGTGTGTCTAGACTATTCGGGAAAGTTCTAGATCTTTAATTGCCTACATTTTGGAGTATACTGTTCCGTCGGGTGTATACAGGAAGGTTCTAGATCTTTGATTATGGCTTTTTACATATTGGGTGACTGTTCTGGCATATTCGGGAAAGATCAATATTGCGTGGTTGCCAGATCTATAACAATATTTAATAGGGTTTGTGTTATTTGGATGCATTTAATGAGTTTTTGCATCGATAGATATATTACACCAATTAATTAATAATTCGTTTACTTAATTAACTCTTTATTTTTATTAACATTTTAAATATTCATTAGTGTAATATCATTAAAACGATGTTTAATTAATTTTTTTTAAGATAATTTTCAATTATCTTTTTTTTTTTTTTTTTTTTTATATCTTTTTTTAGTTACATGACTTGCTAATCTGGTTCACCGTGCAAAAGTATATTTTTTATATAAAATCAGAAACAAGTAAAATCACGTTAGGAATTTTTTTTCTTAACTGAAAAAAACTAAGTGTCGATATCGCTACAGATATGATCGAAACTCACAACTACGTATTTTTAGGTTTAAACCCATCAAAAGCGTACTAAGTGATTTTTTGTAATAAACCAACGACATAAAAACCTTCTGCTTTCGAGCCTTGCCGTCGATCGCCGCACCATCTTTAATGGGATCTGAAAACATACAAGTTCCTTTTTGTATAACGTGCAACCACTATAAAGTTCTACACACAAGGATAATTTAATTACCTACAATAATAGTCCCATCCCCGACGTAGACAGTACCTAAGTGCAACGTAAGAGACCCAACTCCAACCCATACCAAATATTTTGGGTCCATAATTCCTCCCAAAATTCCGACATAAAAAAAGGAAAATCATAAAAATAAGCATGAATGTGAGATGATAATAAAAAGCTTTAACGACCACATCCAAAACGAGCAACCTCATTATTCCAGTATGGCCTATTAAATAGGACGAAATATTCGGCAAAGGCATTTCGGGTCATAAGATATTTTTGATGAAAATTCTTGTGCTATATTAGAGCTGAGACCTGTTCAACGAGCGATGAACACAGAGACAAAATTCAGGATGTTTGATTTTTCCATCTGCATTTCAAATTGTTTCGAAGAACTTCGTATCGTCGTATTTATGACTCTGAAAGTCCTCATACGTACACGACGTCACCCTTATGCGATATACATAAATATGTGAAAGAGTTCCGGAACAGCTCGATATTACAGTCGTATAGTACAGTAAAATTCAGACATCCCCAATATACCAATGATAATAATTTCTAGGGAGTTTGCCTTATGCATACACAAACCAGCTTTTGAACGATACTAGAACATCAAAGCAGTTAATGGTGTATCTAAGAGGATATGAGCTTCTTATTCTTCGCTAGAGTGATTTTAATGTAAACGAATCGTCGCCTCTCTATTTGTTAACAAGGCTCTTAACACATTTTAAGTTTGTTCGGCTAGGATTTTGATAATGCTCTACATTGTATACTCGTGTATTAGGAGTATGGGACTACTGCGTAGCGTGCTAAAAAGGGAAAGTAAGCAATATTAATGGATACTTTTCTCCATACTTTCCGTTAAAAAAAAGCTAAAACGTTTGGAATAATTGATATTTTCTATGGTTCGTTTAATTTGAGAAGTGTTGTTGATACAATATACAAATAATTCTCTTTTTATTAAATTTGAAATGTTTGCACTGTGTCACGCCAGGATGTTTGAAAACGTTCTTCTTACATGAAGTACCAGCCCTACAAAATTCTTCACATTTTTCGACATTTTCGCTCATCACCTCCCTCACCGTACTCTTGCAAACTTGAAAATTTCACCAAAATTTAAGAACATATGTACATGCATAGAATGATTTTTTTAGAGGCTATAAACTTTAAATTGAAATGAAACACAGAAAAATGTTTTTAATATCTATGAAATTGAGTTTATTTGAAAGATAAGTTTATGGCATTAATATTTGAATATGATATCAGGCATGTGGCCGCCGCAGCTGATGCGTACATGGCATAATATGCAAGTCCAATAACGCGTCGAATGTTGGCTTCCAAGTACTCAATAGTTTCTGGTTTATCGGCGTAGACATGGGACTTAGCATATCCCCAGAGAAAAAATCTAATGACGTCAAATCGCACGAACAATGTGGCAAATTAACAGGACCATTTCGTGAAATTAATCGACCATCAAATCTTTCTTTCCGTAAATTAATTGTATCACGCGCTGTGTGGCATGTGGCGCTGTCCTGTTGAAAACCTTCAAATTGAGGCACGAAAAAGTTAGTAATCATGTCTCTGTACCGCTCACCGTTTACTGTAACGTTCTGACCATCATTATTTATGAAGACATGATTCCACCGGCCCGTAAAGCGCACCAAACGGTGACTTTTTCTGGATGTAATGGTGTTTCGATAATGGCTTGTGGATTATCATCGCTCCAAATACGGCAATTCTACTTATTGACAGCCATTTAGCAAAAAGTGTACTTCATCACTGGCCAAGTAGTTCGCACAACCCTCTTTTTACGAATTTTTCATTTTCTTAGATTGAAGCGATCAAGGTATACCCAAGCAGGCATTGTGCCGGAATTATATGTTGCGCCGGCCGGGACTTGAACCCACGACCTTCGCATTACAAGACCAAAACACTACTTACTAGGCGATACCCTAGCTAAAAAACACTCTATAGTTCTAAAATTTAACAAATCAATATAATATCTGTATTAAATTTTGAGATATAACGATGTGAAATTTTGAAAAGTGTAAATGCTCCCTCCTTCCCCCTCTACTATTATGTCCAAATGTTATATTTTTCTCATATTTCACTAATATATCGCTTAATATTGTTATAGATCTGGCAAACACGTAATTGATCTTTCTGGAATATACAAGAACAGTATCCCCTGATATGTAAAACGCCATCTAGAGCCTGCAAGTAAACACCCGACGGAACTGTATACTCCAAAATGTAGGCAATTAAAGATCTAGAATAGTTGAGACATAACCAACGACACCTGACGGAAGCTTCGAGAACTGGAGCAAATTAGTATAAAAGCACGAAGCTGTCAGACGGCAACCAGTCAGGTCAGCGATATTCATGAAAGACACGAACCAGTAAAGTGCGATAGTAGAACACGCGACGGTGTTGTCATAAAAAGTGATAGAAAAACACGCAGCAGTGTTGTCAACAAAAACTAAGTGATCGGGAAATTATATTAGAGTGCGAATAAATAAATTATCTATTATTTTTAAAACGAATTGTGTTTTACTTGAAATCTCGGCGAACCCCTAGCTCGCAACAATATATTATAAATCGCACGATTGGGCTTTACGCCTAATCGACACTTGATACTCTAGATGAAAGAAAAATTTTTTGATTTAAACAAATTTTGTAGTGTAAGTGGTAGAGGGGGTGACGACATTGAACTAATTTTTTGACATCAGGCTAGAGTTGCTACCAACATGTTTTATACAAAATTCGGATTCTGAGAAAATTAGTGTATTGGATTTAGTTAAATTGTGCAGTTTTTATTTCAGTAAAATTACAAATTTCCCTCCTCTACTTCTACCAACTCCCATACAAAAGTCACTATTCGCTTCTCAAAAGAATTTGAGATGACGTACTTTCCGATACATTAAACTCTTTCCCATTTCATCTAGAGTATTATATGATGGGGCTTTACGCCCAATCGTGAACAATTTTCCCTATACTCGAGGGTAAGTCATAGATAACAGCACGGTAACAAGTAATATTGCGATGCAAAAGTTTGTGAAATTGAGACCTTGGATAACAAAGGATCTCATAACATCAATCCGAAGAAGAGATAGATTAAGCAAAGCCTTAAGAAATAACCCTAACAACGATAAGCTAAAAACTCGCTTTAAAAAATATCGCAATAAATTGACCTGCATTATGAAAGGAACTAGAAATCAATACTTTGAGGATATGTTACAAAGAGCTAGAAATAATTTAAAAGACTTGTAATTGAAATATAAAAAAAAAATTGTTGGCTAAGAACTAATTTGGTTTTAGAGCGGAACGCAGTACTCACGATGCCATTGCACAATCACCTTGGCTTTAGACAAAGAATTTAAATCTAGTGCTGTTTATACTCTAGATGAAATCTGAGACTATTATAAATTTGCCACAAAGTTTGTAACGCTAAGAAATAAGGCTCGGAGAAAAAATGAATGATACAGAATTTAATAAAGTCACTCAAAAATCTGAAAACCGGATGTCCGTCCGTCCGTTTACTCTCTAGCTTGAGAACGCGTTGATCTAGAAAGTTCAAATTTTGTGCACGTCGTTTTTGACAAAAAAGTAAGGACAAGTTCGTGGGTCAAATCGCTCCACCCCTTCTACCCCTCCCATACAAAATGACACAATTACGCATTTTGTCAATAAACGGCTTTTCTCGAAAAGTACAAATGCTATTGATCTGAAATTTGGAATATAATACAATTTTGAGGATTTCAGTCGACTGTATAAGAATTATAGGCGATTAGCTTCACTCCTTCTACCCCCTCCCATACAATTTAACACAAATCAACAATTTTACAAAAAGTCGATTTTCCTGAAAAGTATGTATGCTACTGATCTGCAATTTAAATTCAAATAAATGATGTTTATAGTTATTTCTAAAAAAGTCATTATTAACTCCACGAAGGGCTAACAACCCTTCCACAATAAGTAAAGAAAAGTGTTAAGGAACCTGAAGGTCAATGTCCGATTTGGGCTGTAGTGCCATTGTAGAATAGAATAGAAGCTGTGCTTTTCGTTGTAAAATGTTAGTCCACCATATCGTTGACTCGTATATGACTGTTGGAAGAATGATTGTTCTGTCACACCAGTAAATCATTTTGGGCTTTAAGCCCGCTTTTCTACCAAATAAGCTTTTGCAGGCCCAAAATGCCTTTAGTGCTTTGGCATAAGTCAATTCTATATGTTTGTTACAGTTTAGTTTGCTATCCAGTATAACACCGAGATATTTTACCTCATCTGAAAAGAGTATTGGTGTTCCATTTATTGAAGGAGGTCTGATGTAGATTTTCCTTCTATTTGTAAATGGTACTATCTCACTCTTACTTAGGTTGATGATCAAGTTCCTAGACTGACACCAGTTCACTATCACGTCTAAGGCTGATTGTATCCTTTCCGATATTATTAAATCATATTTGCCTCTAATGACAATGACGAAGTCATCGGCATATCCTATTGCCTCGTATCCTTGTTCTGTTAGACGGTCCAGGAGCTCATCCACTTTAATTGGCCAACTAAGTGGACCACCTGGGAGATAGTCCCTATAGGTCTGTGCAGTCAATGTGCTATCACCTATATCCGTGGTTGTCATTCGGCTCTTTAGCATGGCGTGTATCCATTTTATCGTGGCCGTTTCCAAATTCTTTTTCCTAGCTGCCGCTACTATGGCTTCATGGGAAGCATTGTCAAATGCTCCTTCTGTATCTAGGAATGCGCAAGGGCAATTTCTTTATAGTCTTTTGCTTTTTCGATTTATCTTACCAAACCATGAAAGGCAGTTTAGGGGTTTGATTTTAAAACTTTTACCCCTAATTAAATAATCATTTTTAAAATAATTTTCCCTTAGTACAGTTATTTAATTTTGGTTTTTATTAACATTTACTTTTACTTTATTATTATAATAATAAAGTATTGTGATCGACACAAAAAAAAAAAAAAGTTTGCTACCCTGAAATTTTTTTTTTTCGCGTTTCATGACTAAATTAGCCTAAAAATGCAAAAAAAAAAAATCCGTCTGTCTGTACGCCGTCCGCCGTCCGCCGTACGCCGACGTGTACGCTCAGCGCACATTAACTCCCAAGCCCTTCAAGATAGAAAGTTCATTTTTGGGGGGATTGTAGATAGTTGCGGATCTCAGGCGGATACCCATTTTGGGGGGTGTACGGGTTCAGGGGGAGGCGGGGGGAGCGCTTAAACTGAAAAATACGAATTCAAATATCTCAACCATGGTAACAGCTAGGAAGCTAAAACTCAATATACATATAGAGGGGTTTGTGGGACAACTTTTAAAAATAATTTAATTTTTTTATCCATTGGGGTGCGAAAAGGGGGGGCTAAGAACCAATTGTCGGCCGAATTTTTTTTTCAAATGATCATATCTTCTAAATTACTTATCGTAAAAAAATTATATTTAGAGACCGTCAAGGTGGCATATAGTTTCATCGGAACCAGCTCAGAAAGCGGCTAATTATTGTAAGGGGGAGGGTCAGGGGGGGTGCAAAGAAAAACACTTAAAAATTAATATCTCAACTATCTTTTAAGCTATGTAATTGAAACTTAAAACGTATATTAAGCTATACTAGACAAATACAAAAAAAATATAACATGTCGAAATAATAGTAGTGGGGGGAAATGGGGAACATTTCAAAAATGGCGCACTTTTCAAAATTACAAATCCTTATATCTCAAAAAATAGTAAAGATATTACATCGAAAATTTGTCAGATTGTAGAACTACATAATGGTTAATTTTGGTAAAAATTTTAAGCTGGGAGGTGTAAGGGGAGGGAGGTGATAAGCAAAAAGGTCGAAAATTTTGAGTGATTTTTTTAGGGCTCTAGTGAAAGATAAAAAGTTAAAATTTTGCATGTGAATACCTATATTTAATGTACATAGAAAAATAATATTAACTTGATCCATATTTATTATAAACCGACTCCCTCGGTCTAACGTGCACAAGGTGTGCATTGAAAAAAACACATAAACTGAAAATTTTTGAGTGAAATTATAAGGTAGAAACTTGAAAATTTGCGAAATGCATTTAAAAAAAATTCCTAAATATATGAAATATTAACTGGTCGAAAATCTTTAAAACTTCTACCCCCTCCCATACAAAATTATTTTTTCGACCATTTTCAAGAAATCAATTATCACCTAACCGTTAAAAGCTATCAAATTCAAATTTTGCGAAACAACTTACAAAAATAATTAAAATGAAATTGCGTTAAAAGTTTTAAAATCGCGCTTGCCCTTCTACCCCCTCCCATACAAAAGTATGATTTCGACTAATTTCATTAAATCAGCTAATAACCAACAAATTAAAAGCTATGAGCTTGAAATTTCGTACGAGCATCTAACAACGAAAATGGAAGAAAATTGCATCACAAGTTTGACGATTCCCCTACCTCCTCTACCTCCTCCCATACAAAATTATTTTTTCGAGCATTTTTAAGAAATCAGTTATCAGCTAACTCTTAAAAGCTATCAATTTAAAATTTGGCATAAAAACTTATAAAAATAATTCAAATGAAGTGCTTTAAAAGTTTTAAAATCGCGCTTTCGCTTCTACCCCCTCCCATACAAAACTATGATTTCGACCAATTTTATTAAATCAACTAATAACCAATAAACTAAAAGCTACGAACTTGAAATTCTATACAAGCACCTTACAAGAGACGCGAAATAAAACTGCGTATCAAATTTTACGATTCCCCTATATTCTCTACCCCCTCCCATACAAATGTTCGGTTTCATGAATGTAAAATACACCGAATTTTATGAAAATTCTATGCAACTTCGTCTATGAAACTGACATTCTATACAGAGAATATTGGACCTGATTTAAGCAATTAATTAAAAAGCTATTAACATCCACCCACCCTTACTATTACCCCTACTCCTCCCCTCATAAAAACCCAAACTTACAGACACGAATGAAATATTGTTAACAGTCCTGCCCAAGAACTCCCTTTCACTTAGTCTTCCCTAACCACTCTAACCTGCATATTGACTTTCCACTCATCCGCAACTTGTCCCAAGAATAATAAAGTTTCGCCCGACTTGTTGGCAGTTTATTAAGTAATTATTTATTACCAATTATTTAGGTCTTTTTATTTTAATATTTAAACAAACAGCTATTTATTTTTAACAAAATAATATTTTTTAAATCCTTTTCATTCAATAACTTTTTTCAACTAATTTATTTTTTTTGATTTTTAAAGATTTTTTATTTAGAGTCAGGATTCGCCTGCTAAAGTAGAATTGCAGTAGTTATTTGCGAATCCTGCTCATTATGAAAATCTATACGAATAGTAACTATCGCACCACAGGCAGACTCTATTGATTTGCCTTTTTGGTAGACATGTTGATTATTATTATTAAGACATATCTTGTTAAGCGCTGTTTTTATGTGAATGTCCACTAACTTCTCCATCGTTTTTGACGAAGGAGGAGGTAAGGCTTATAGGGCGATATGACTTAGGCTTATCAATGGGACGATTCCCTGCCTTCGATAGAAATACCACCCTGGCTTTCCTCTAGATTTTTGGGATGTATCTTCATACAAAACTGGCTTTAAAGATCCTTATCATTATTGGCATTAGGATATCTAATCCCTTCTGCAGTAATGCGAGGAATATTTTATCTCCTCCGGCTGATTTGTAGGACTTAAAGACGTTGATCACCCATGTGCTCTTTTCCGGAGTGAAGATCTTACCAGTAATACTTTTGCTGAACGAAGTTTGACAATACGTCCTTTCCTCTGCCTCTAAATCTTCATTGTTGTTATCTTGAAGCCTGGGAAATGTGTTGCCAATAACACTTCAAGTGTTTCCATGCTGCTTTTAGTTGAGAACCCATCTGGTCTCTTAAATAGTCCGATATCTATCGGGGTGTCTTCTGATAACACCTTTTGGAGCCTTGAGGCCGTTGGGAGATCATCTATCTCTTCACAAAATCTTCTCCAAGACTATTTTTTTTACTTCCAGAAGTATGTTATATTCAGTAAGGGGCTCTCTGTATTCGTCTCAGTTCCAAAAGGTTTTTGCTCTATTGAAAAATTTCCTAGTTTGTTTGCGTTTTGCCGCTAGTTCCTCATTCCGCCAAAGTGTTTGTTTGGCCCTTAGGGTTAATGGCGTTTAAGGTTTTAGTATTGTCCTATATAACCAAATGAAGTCTTAATATCAAAACAGATATGCCTATGATCTGATAATGAAGCTTCTCTTGATATGTGTCAATTTTCGCACTTGTCAACGAGGCAGGGGCTTGTTATGGTTAGGTCAAGTTGGTGTGTTTAATTTATTGATTATATCTAGATTGTTAGTAATAAGGTACTCCAAAAGTGACTCACTTCTTTTGTTAATATCATTACTTTCCAAGATAGTGTGGTGCGCGTTAGCGTCACAGCCCAGAGTGACTGGTATTTTGTAGATTCTGCTGTATTCCACAAGCTCCATGACGCCTTGAGTTATAACACCTAGCTTCTCACCTGGAAAGTAGACCGAGGCAATTATCACCTTTTGACTCCCTCCTGCCTTTGGTATTTTCACCAGTACCGCTACTAAATCTGTTCGGATGAAAATAGGCATATTCAGGTAAATAATTTCTGGTGATATTAGAATTGCAGCTCTTGGCCTGTCGCTTCTTTCATCTTAAGTCAACCTTCTCATTTTTTAAGTAATACCAATCATTTTTGCCTTCGCGGCTCTCGGTTCCTGTATTAAGGCAATATGGAATTACTCTTTTGCGAGTATCCATGTTATTGTGTCCATAGCCACTGCTGCATGATGGAGAAATAAATCTAAGTTTATTTAGAGTGAAGGCCAACTTCATTGAGCTGCGGCTTGCTGCTTCTGAGCACTTTGAGCTTTGGGCGGAGAGTCACGCTTGAAGATTTATAGCATACTCTGTGCCCCTTTAATTAAAGTATCAACATTTTGAGCATCATTGAGGGTAATTATCTCGTCTAACGTGTCTGTTTCTTGAGGAAAATATCCCGTGATTAATTGTAATCGCGGGATATTCTCCTCCCGGACTGCTCTAATATTCGTGGACTAATCCGGCTTGATGCTCCCTGCTGTTCTTTCTAGCCATGCTGTGGTTTGCTCATCAAGGCAAACGATCAGCATCCATTCCGGCTTAAGGCTGATTACACCAAATTGTGCCGCTTTAGGTATCTCTTTCAAGATCGATTTGTGTATTGCAGCTAGCTGCTCCGATGTAATGATCTTGTGAGAATGTTCGGTATGTATAATACCGATACTGATCCCTTTAGCTAGTACCCGACGTGGAGGGCTGAGCCTCTGCTGCAGGTCTATGCACGACGCTTTTACTTAAGGACTTAGGCCTTTTCTTATCACTTCCTGCAGATGGCAGTGTTGTAGAGAAGGTTCCGTATCTTTTCATTGCCTTATTCTGTGCTGGCGATACCGTGTTTTCCATTGGTTGGCAAGCAAGATCGTACGCTTCGTTTACCTTGGCTACGGTGGTACGAAGACCTTCTCCTGGCAGCCCCGCTTTTTATTTTCTTTGAGCGTTATCTGTTTCAGGTCTGCTGATAAAAGTTGCTCATCTACTAGAGGCTTACGAGGGGCTTTTCTTTCCGCTTTGAGTGAGGGGCTTTTGTACTTTGTCATGACCAGAGGATTGGGCTCTACAGTCACTTCACGTTCTTTTTGTGGAAGGATTGTTGTTTTTTTTCCCACTTCGTTTACTGCATCAGCCACTGTTTGTGATACTTTAGGGGTTGCATCTGCCTTTTTGGTTACACTTGGATTTTCCATTTGATTCCCACGAGTAGCACGAGAAAGTAGAGTCACCGCTCCGCATCGCCAGGGGAAGGCAAATTGAAACTGGAGGGCGCCTGATATTCAGAGTTCGCATATTAGCGGTCAGTTGTAACCATACATCCTTGGCATATGCTGTTTCACCATAGATTTGGGTATTTTTATTTCCAGCGTCGTACTCTATAAAGGTCACCATTAAGGTAGTAATCACTTTAGGGATAAATCCCCTTGTAACCATCAATATCTTGAAATCTGCCTAAAACATGGCCAGTCCAAATTACAAGAATATCAATGCTGTGATAGGATACGGAACCGATAGCTAGCTGAACGATATAATCCCCCTACCACATTCGCCAATGACCGACCATAGATAGGATACGGAGCCGACAGCCAGCTATTCGACTGTTTCCCCTTTCTAGATAGGATACGGAGCTAACAGCAAGCTGTTCGACTTACTCTCCCTATCTGTAGATCTTTTAGCATTACCCAGTCTGCACCGCGAGGAGGCGATCTACATACATAACAGACCGATTTTTCTGATACTTTCGAGTGTTCTTCTATTCTTTTTTCTTTAATAATTACATATTTTCCTTACATTTATTATTTTTATTTGTTTATATTTCATTATTTTCTTGATCTCTGAGGTATGCTTACTATTTTTTTTATTCACATATCTTTATTTTGTTTAACAGAATATTTGTATCTCTATAAAGCGTATTTTTTTAATCTGCAAGCCATTACCCCTTAATTCTGTTAAAAACTTGAATTATAATACAAAAGAAAACATAACAGGGCTACGATTGCGTAAAGCGCAATCTTACGACACTCTAGATGAAATAGAATTTTTTGTGATCCCAAGAAATTTTGTATGGGGAGTGTTAGAAGGGGTGATAGCATTGAACTAATTTTTTTCCCATCATTCTAAAGAAGCTATAAAAATGTTTTAAACAAAATGCTTACTCCAAAAATTGAATAGGAGCTGAGAAAATTAGTGTGTTAGATTTAGTGAAAATGTGCAGTTTGTATGGGGGGTTGTAGAAAGAGTGGGGGGATTTTAGTAATTTTTTCAGAAATAACTAAGAATATCATAAAATTGACATCTCTTAAATTTTAGACCAGTAACATTCATACTTTTCAAGAAAATAGATTTTTTGTGAAGTTGTGAAACTGTGTCATATTGTATAGGAGGGGGTAGAAGCAGTGAAGCTAATCAAATAATTTTTTCTGATCTTAGTGATAATGCTAAATAAGTATTTATTACAAAATGTGAGCTCGATAAATGTTATATGTTCAGAGAAAATCGGCTTAGAGCATTTCATGAAAAAGTGTAGTTTGTATGGGAGGGGTTGGAAGGAGAGGGAGGACGCAAATAATTTTTATACTGTATATTGAAATCATTATGAAAGTAATATATCCCGAAATTCCGACTAATAGCTTTTATACTTTTCGAGCAAAGCCATTTATAGTCGAATTGCGAAATTGTGTCATTTTGTATGGGAGGGGGTAGAAGGGGTGGAGCGATTTGGCCCGTTCACGAACTTGACCTTACTTTTTTGTCAAAAACGACGTGTACGAAATTTGAGCTTTCTAGCTCAACGCGTTCTCAAGTTAGATAGCGAACGGACGGACGGACATCCGGTTTTGAGATTTTTGAGTGATAATATTAATTTCTGTATTCATCATTTTTTTCTCCGAGCCTTATTTCTTGGCGTTACACACTCCAGAGCAAACTTATAATTCTCAGATTTCATCCAGAGTATAAAAATCAGGACGCTTTTAGTGAAATCGTAATCCATTATTATTTTTTCACTGCGAGCTGTTGTCATTCGTCGACTTTTTAAATATTACTAAGTAATAGCCCGATTAACGACTCCAAGGCCAAACTTGACATCAGTAGAAGAGGGCGGCGCGTTCTTTTTCATTAACTCTACGTATGGTCTATCTACGTCTCTTTGTATAAAACAGGTATTGAAACGTTATTTTTTGAGTCAATATTAGAACCACTTTATATTTTTCACAATTTAGGACAAATATTTATTCTGTTTATCAAATATTTGAACCGCGGTCATATTAAATGTCTATTGCGATTTAATTGTTAATGGTTGTTTTAGCCACAGTACACACGTTTTAACTTATGTGGGAATCTTTTGTGTCGTATCGTCAATGGAAGGAAAACCTGTATTTTCTTATTAGTTTACAGTCCGAGAGCTAGTACGTGTGCGACTGTCTTGTGTGACGTTTAGTCAAAGACTCTGGTCATGTTAAGCCAAATTCATACAAGAACACTTGGTAAATTTTGGTCCATTAACACAAATAAAAATTGTCAAAGAAATAAAGTACTTGGGAATTATTATTGACGTTTGTAACGATCGTGTCAAAATTCACTGTAGTGAATTTTTTTTTTTTTATCGAGTATGATGTATGTATGTATACAGGGTGTTTGGTACTCCGTACATAACCTTGTAAGGGGTTATTCCTGGATATATTTCGAGCAAAAAATTGTTCTACGGAGATGGCCAATTTTCAATATCCACGGAGATACAGGGTGATCAAGAAAAGTCCTTCGGACCTGTACCCTCACTCACTCAAAACGCTATATCTTGAAAACTAATAATCGCATTTCAAAGTGTTATAGCTTGTTTTTTAGGGAATCAAATTATCTTTCATTTAATGTAATAGTCCGTATTGTACCTGTACCCAATCCTGAGGTATTTCCTTCAGACCACAAATTTTTGATACTTTGACCCTCAAAATTCTGTGATCAATGTAGTTTTTCTCAAGAAAACGCATTATAAAAATGTCATTTTAATGTTGTTTTTTTATGTGCCATATTATTGCCTACAAAAGATGCACACATACTTATGACTTAGGTTTTCCCGTTTTCCAGGTAATAAGCGAAAATACATATGGCTTAAAAATAAAATATGCCATAAACCAACCCTCGTTCTAAAAAAACTACCTGAAATGTTGTTAAACTGAAATATTCTTTGTGTCCTCTAATTACTATTTAAATTATCAATGAATGTCCTTTAGGTAGTATTAAAATTATCGAGAAAATGAATTAAATTAAAATGAGTTTCAACACAACTAGGTGCAGCACTTTGCCCTTTTTAATGGGTTACCTAACAAAATGAAAAGCCTATAAAAGCAAACCATACTTCATATTTTTATCAGTTTTAGTTAAATTTGTAAAAGAACAAGGTTTCACTAAAATTTAGAAAAGAATTTCGAAATGCCTGAGTTCACGAACGAAGAATATGCAGACATAATTTTCCTCTATGGAGAGTGTCAGGGAAATGAGCAAGCGGCGCGATCTTTGTATCATCACAGATTTCCCAATCATCGAATACCTTACCCGAGAGTATTCCAAGACGTTTACAGAAGGATTAGGGAAACAGGCAGTGTTAGGACAAGCAGAGTGAATGCAAATCCTGCGCCGGTAATCGCTGTTTCAATTCATCAACGAATCCTAGCTGCAGTTCAAAATGATCCATCAACTAGTATACGACGCTTGGCATTGCGGTTTAACGTCTCTACGTGGAAAGTTTGGAGTGTCCTGAAAGCAGAACGTTTGCATCCCTACCACCACACACCAGTGCAGGAGCTGTTACCCATTGATTTACCCAAAAGGATGGAGTTTTGCAATTGACTCCTTGAACGACAAATAAGTGACGAGAATTTTATCAGCAACATTCTTTGGACGGATGAGTCCCAATTCACCAGGGACGGTATCACAAACTTCCACAACTTACACACATGGGCTGAGAGCAATCCACATACAAGAAGAGAGGCATCATTTCAGCACAGATTCAGTGTCAATTTATGGGCAGGTGTGATTGGCAACGATTTTATTGGTCCTATTAGGCTTCCGCCTACCTTAAATAGTTCCAATTACTTGCATTTTTTGACAAATGATCTACAGGAGTTATTGGATGATATGCCACTGCAACGATTGGCTTCCATGTTTTACCAACACGATGGTGCTCCAGCTCATTACGGCCGACAGATCAGAGATTGGTTAAATTCCAATTATAGCAATCGCTGGATCGGTAGAAATAGACCGATACACTGTCCTGCAAGATCTCCTGATTTAACTATTATGGATTTCTTTGTATGGGGACGGCTGAAGGACCTTGTCTACGCAACGGAAGTAGTAACGTTGCAGGATCTAAACACCAGAATCGATGCGGCAGCAACAGAAGTAAGGCAGCAGTTGAGGAGTATGAACACAAAGAGAACACTGGCAAAACGAGCTTTAGCGTGCATTCAAAATGAAGGTAGCCATTTTGAACATTTATTGTAATTAAGGAAATTTGAAATAAACCGTAAAAACCATTCTTAAGTTCTTTTAGTTCAAGCGGAGAGTGTTGATCAACCTATTCTTGCTTTTTTGACAAAAGTGCTAAATTATTGGAATGATAATTTCTTCTAAACTATAAAACTTATGCAATGCAAGTGTATGCGTCTTTTGTAGGCAATAATATGACACAAAAGAAAACAACAATAAAATGACATTTTTATAATGGGTTTTTTAGAGAAAAACTACATTGATCTTAGAATTTTGACGGTCAAACTGTCAAAAATTTGTGTTCTGAAGCAAATATCTCAGAATTGGATACAGTTACAATGCGGACTATTACACCAAATGAAAGGTAATTTGATACCCTAAAAAACAAGTTATAACACTTTGAATTGTGATTATTGGTTTTCAAGATATAGCGTTTTGAGTGAGTGAGGGTACAGGTCCGAAGGACTTTTCTTGATCACCCTGTATCTCCGTGGATATTGAAAATTGGCCATCTCCCTAGAACAATTTTTTGCTCAAAATATATCCAGGAATAACCCCTTACAAGGTTATGTACGGAATACCAAACACCCTGTATAAAAAAGAGAGGAAATATTTTTTTTTGTTTAGTCAGTTTAGAATTTGATTTTGAGGAGAAAAATTCATGTCGACATAAAAAACAATTATGTGCTTTCAAAACTATATATTGGCTTTTTACTGGAAATAAAAAAAAGAAGTCAAAATTATCGAACATATTTTGAAGTACGCGTGCATAAAATCTTTTTGAGGAACGTTTTCTCGAATTCGTTAGTGGAGAATTTGTATTGCTGAAACTCGGAAATGTTAGCGAGAGAAAGAGTGCTTATAGATATACCAGAAGCAAATCTAATATGAAAAGACCGCGAGCACTAAAAATGGTTTTGGAGATTACGTCAATTGTGCATAGAATTACGATCAACCAGCGTACCATATCGTCGATGGGAATATCTATGATGGCTGGTGGTGCAACAATTTCGCCATATGAAGCTCCAATGGGACAAATGCCGATGTCAACTGTGGAGATTCAACAGCAGCCACAACAGTATTCAAAGCTATCGATGCAATTAATCCAGATGCCGCCGTCGATGCACGCTATGCCCAATATGCAAATATATCAACCGACACTCACGTGACTTGGCACCTCAGTATCCACACCTCATCAATATGCAACTTATTCGAAGGGTTCTAGCGTTGCTGCCAAACTGTTTCTTTGGCCGCCGTAGTAACAGTATGCTTCCATGAACGCCCACATCAGCATCCACATCTCGTCAGTATGCAGCGTATTCGAAGGGTCCTAGCGTGGCTGGCCAAGCTGTTTCCTGGCTGCCCCAGCAACAGTTTTCTTCCATGAACGCCGCCGCTATAAGCAGTTATATTACGCAGGGAAGAACGCAAGGAGTTATGTCAACTTACGCCACTAATCTAGGCCAGGCCTGTAGCGATGTTAATAATTTTTAAATTATATTTCTTAAGAGTCGTGTTGCTTGATAGTGCAAAACTAATTGCTTGGTAATTTGGTTTTCTCCTTCGTCCTCCTCTCCATCTCCAATCCGGAGAAAATTTACTTCAAATTTACGAGGTGTGACGACACGACCCAACTTCGACTGAGTTGGCCAGAGTTGGGTGGTCACGGACAATTGTAAATTTTGGAGGATTTATAAATTAACCACCTTGTATGAGGTGGTTACACGTTGAGCTCAATTGGAAAAAGCAAGTGTCAAATATATGTACTAGGCTCAGACAAACTGTTTACAAAATGCTACCACTCCGTTATTTTCTCTCGCAAGAACAAATAAAAATGGTACTGTTTTAAAATTTATGTTTATAAACCTATTGACATTTCCACTCCAACAGTTTAATACAGCACTCGTAGTCAGCGCACTATGCCTTTAGCGATTATAGTATTTAAGAAATCCAGTACTTCTAGACATCTAAGCATTCTCGGACCAAAACTGTACAATCAAATCCCGTTACATATAAGACAACGCATCAATACTAACAACTTCAAAATCGTGCTAAAAAAATGTATATGGGACAATCCAGCATTATTTGATGAAATCATAAATTAAATTTTCTTTTAATTCTCATCTTCTCCTTTTCTTTCATTTTCTTTCTTCTGATTGTATTTGATTTTTTGTTTCTCTTTCTTTTAAAAAAATTACTTAAACAATAACACAAAATGAAAATAATTTCAAACTTTTAGCTTTTGCAATAATTTGTTACAAATTTAAATATCTTATTTACTAATTATACATATCTCTACGGCTCTCACTCTCAAGTTTTGCTTATGTTATAAATTTTAATAAATTTTCTGTACATATTTTATATACATAGCTGCAATAAATTAATAATAAATAAAATTTATGTGAGCGAAAATGCGTGAGCGAGAGGTTGTCAGTTTTTTCGTTCTAACCATGTGTCACCAGATGGCGCAAAGCGATTTTACTTGTAGGACGTGCACCTACTTCTTGTCTTTATGTAAACTAATAAAAATAACACTTTCGTTGAATTGCTAATTATTTATTTTATTCTCTTTTTGTGACACAATTCGCACACTTCACTTCAGAGTCGCTTACGTCAAAACTGATGATGATGATGATGTGGCGTCTTTATTATACTCTAGATGAAATCTGAGAGTATATTGTGTTTGCCTTACCGTTTGTAACGCTAAGAAATAATGCTCGCACAGAGCCGCCAAGGGTACAGAAATATTTGTTGTCGCTCAAAAACTTCGATTCCGAGTTGCTGTCTGTCCGTCTGTCCGTCTGTCCGTCTGTCTGTCTGTCTGTCTGTCCGTCTGTCCGTCTGTCTACAGCATAACTCTCGAACGCTTTGAGCTATCGTGCTGAAATTTGTTGTGTGTCATTTTTAGCAAAAAAGAAACTTTAAGTTCGTGAACGGGCCACATCCCCCCACTCCTTCTACCCCCTCCCATACAAATTTCACCAAATTTCGAAATTTTCAGAAATTGATTTTTCTTAGAAACTATTTAAGCTATCAATTTGAAATTTGGGTTCAAGTATTATGATATAGATACCATTAATATGACTCAATATTGATCCGATCCCATCACTCCTTCTACCCCCTCCCATACAAATGCATAATTTTGAAAAATGCAGTTTTTCGATTTTCATCGAAACTATTTAAGTTATAAAAACGAATTTTTGCCAGAATTAATTTTTTTATAATTCCAATCAGCACTGAAAAAATTAGCAACTTCCCCTCACTCCTTCTACCCCCTCCCATACAAATTTCACGACATTTTGAAATTTAAATTAAATTATTTTTCTTCGAAACTGTGAAAGGTATCAATTTGATATTTCGCACAAAGTATAAAAATAAAAATATCAATAACAGGAAAAAAAATTGTTTTCATCGTTACACTCCTTCTACCCCCTCCCATACAAATGCATCATTTTTGTTAAATGCATTATATCGATTTCCATTAAAACTAGAAAAATTACAAACTTAAAATTTTGCCAGAATTTGTTTTTTAATAGTTGCAATAAATGCTGGAAAAAATTATCAGCTCAGCTTCCCTCCTTCGACCCCCTCCCATATAAATATCTGTATTATAAATTCAAGAAAAGCATTTCTCCTTCGAATATATGAGAGCTGTCGACTTTGAAATTGAATCAAAGCATAGTGAAGGATGATGATAAGCAGTTTCAAAATCATCTAAAACGTTCCACTTCCTCTGCCACCTCCCATACAAATGCCTCAATTTAAGGAAAACTATGACCAATTTCTTTAAAAATAATGAAACCTAAAAATTTTAAATTCAGCACGAAACATTTTACACGCCATTTTCGGTGTCACATAGGAGAAATACAAACCTCCGCCTCTACTTCTACCACCTCCCATGCAAAGTCTCTTCTCACTATTCGAAAGAATTTCAGATGACATATTTGCCGGTATATTAAAGTCATTTCCATCTCATCTAGAGTATCATATGATTGGGCTTTAAGTCCAATCATAATTCTGTTATGTTTTTTCTCTAGCGCCGTCCGCGCCTCTATGTGTTCGGTGTGCCTACACTATTCCCCCCCGAGTGACATTGCTCTATGTTACGTTTGATGTTTTTATTACTCTTGAGTAGGTCCTGAGAACTCCCGTATTCCTGGTACTCGCGGCAGGAGTGATATCTGGATTTGACGAATTTGTTGAAAGTTTTCCCGATCTAAACGATTCGTCGGTCGAAACTTGTTGTCCACTCAAAGATGACGATGAAAAACTTGGCTGTTCATCTCTGTCCGGGTTTAAAGTGAAAGCAGGCTTCAGGCGTTCTGTCGAAACATTAACTTCGTTGTTGTCAACTTTAATTGTATATACTTGTTCGCTTGGGCGTGCCACGACTTCATAGGGGCCGGAATACGGTTGTTGAAGAGGTCTTCTAACCGCTCCGACGCGCAGGAAAACATGTGAGCATATGCTTAAATCTTTGTAAACAAACATGCTACTTTGACGGTGATGTGTGGTCGGAATTGGTCGAAGCCGTTGCATGTCACGCCGAAACTTTTCTATGAATATTTGAGGGTCGCTGGGCAAGTCCTCGTCAGGAAAAAAATCGCCCGGAAGCCGTATTGTTGTACCGTAGATCATCTCTGCAGGCGAACATTTCATCTCTTCTCTATAAGCTGTTCGTAGTCCGAGAAGAACTGTGGGTAGAACCTCGACCCAGTTGTGACTTCCTTCATGACACATCAATGAAGCCTTAAGCGAACGATACCATCGTTCTATCAATCCGTTTGAAGCTGGATGATAAGCTGTGGTGCGCGTACGTTTGCATCCGGTCAGCTGAATCAGGGCCCGAAAAACTGCGCTTTCGAATTGACTACCACGGTCCGTAGTCACCAATCGTGGCGAGCCAAATCTGGCAATCGTGTAAAAAGCTGTAGCGACTGTATCCGCTGCCATGTCCGGAATTGGTACTGCTTCCGTCCATCGAGAAAAACGGTCGATCATAGTAAGCACATATCGATTGTTTTGCGACGTTGGCAAGGGGCCAACCAAATCGATGTGTACATGATCGAATCTCCTGTCAGGAGCCGCAAAATGCAAAGGTACATTTTTTACGTGTCTGCTTACCTTGGACCGTTGACATTTTTCACACGACTTTGCCCAAGCAGCAACATGCTTGTTCATGCTGGGCCAAACGAATCTCATCCTCATTAAGCGGCTGGTGACTCGTGCGCTGGGATGGGAAAGACGATGCAGCCTGTCAAAAGCACGTCTGCGAAGCGAATTTGGGAGATACGGTCTGATCTCGTTCGTGGATGTGTCGCAGTATAACGCCTTACCATTTTGTAGGATGATTTGTTGGAGCTTAATTGATGTGTTCGATTTCAGAAGCTTCTTGAGCTCGGCATCTTTCTCCTGCTCTTCTGAAATCTCTGCGTGATCCAATTCGATTGGCATATCGATGGCGTCGATGCGGGAAAGGGCGTCCCGATAGAATTCTCACCGCCCGCGATGTAAACGATTTCAGTTGTGAACTGCGACACAAACTCGAGTTGTCTTGCCTGACGGGGTGATGCTCTTTCAGCTCGTTGACGGAAGGCAAATGATAGTGGCTTGTGGTCCGTTTTGATTATAAAGTGCTTACCTTCGATCATTTGCCTGAAGTATTTAACGGCGGTGTACATTGCAAGTAACTCCCTGTCATAGGTACAATAATTTTGCTGAGCTTTGCTTAGTTTTCTTGAGAAAAATGCTAGTGGTCTCCATTCATTGTTTTCCAATTGCTCTAGAACTGCTCCCATGGCGGTATTCGACGCATCGCACGAAATAGTGATTGGAGCGTTTGGACTGGGATGATACAGTAATAAAGCCGAAGCAAGGCTTTTACTTTTTTGAAAAGCTTTTTCCGCCTCGAGGGTCCAATCGATAATGCGTTTATCATTCCGTTTGCTTCCTTCCAAGTATGCGTTTAACGGAGCCAAAATACTAGCAGCATTCTTTAAAAATTTTCTGTAAAAGTTTAAAACTCCAAGGTAACGTCTTAGCTCGATGTAAGTCTTTGGTTTAGGAAAGTTTTGTATTGCTTCCACTTTAGCCGCGATCGGCTGTATGCCCCGACTATTGACAGTATATCCAAGATATTGTACCTCGCTTTTTCCGACACAGCTCTTGCTCGCGTTTATCTTGATATCATACTCCCTAAGTCGGTTGAGTAAGATCCGAAGATGCTTTTGATGTTCTTCTTTTGACGATGAGGCTATGAGTATGTCATCGATATAACCAAAGCAAAAATCAAGACCTCGTAAGATTGTGTCAATGAAACGTTGAAAGGTCTGCGCCGCGTTCCGCAACCCGAACGTCATCACTGTAAACTCGTACAGGCCGAACGGCGTGATTATGGCCGTCTTTGGTATATCGTCGTCCGCAATTGGCACTTGATGATACGCGCGGACGAGATCAATGGTGCTGAAGATTGTTTTTCCATGAAGGTAATTCGTAAAATCCTGGATATTTGCCACCGGATAGCGATCAGGCACTGTTGCCGCGTTCAAACGTCTGTAGTCCCCGCACGGTCTCCACTCTCCTGTTTTTTTTGGGACGAGATGGAGCGGGCTGGACCATGGGCTGCATGATGGTCGACATATGCCTTGGGCGATCATAACGTCGAACTCCGCTTTTGCTGCCTTGTATTTGTCCGGAGGGAGCCGGCGAGCACGTTCTACGACGACCCTTCGTAGTGATGTGGTGAATAATTGGGTGCGACTTTGCTTTTTTAAATGTCGTAGGACCCAGCAAATCTTTAAACTCCGTAATTATTTTATAGTACGGATTATCAGCAGCAATTGTAGTTACTGTAGGAAGGTTTTCATGTGAAACGGTTGCAATCACGGATAGTTGTGATTGTCCATCGACTAAACGTTTGTTGGCGAGGTCGACTAGCAGATTATGTGCTCGGAGAAAATCAGCGCCTAGTATGGGACGCGAAACGTTAGCGACATAAAATGACCAACGAAAATTACGACGGAGTCCGATATCAAGTTGAAGCGAACGTTCGCCGAACGTTTCAATGGTAGAACCATTAGCCGCAAATAATTTAAAGGGTGACGGTTTTCGGTGTTCTTTGATTTCGCGCGGTATAACCGAAACATCTGCCTCCGTGTCGACGAGGAAAAGTGTTCCGGTTCGACGGTCACAGATAAGTAAACGGTTTATTTGAGATTTGCCGTCGTCGACCGCACACGATGACGACGGCAACGTTAGTTTTCCGACAAATGAAAATTGCAGGGCTTCGTGCATTTACGGGCCTGTGCTCCGAACCGGCGGTGATAAAAACAAATATTGTCGTGAGCACCACCATCGCTGGTTGACGAAGCCGTCCGCCCAAGCGGACGCGCACGGACGCCGGATCGATCAGTTCTAAAATTGGCCTCGAGCTTTTTTAGACGTCTTGTGATGGCGGAGATCGTTGATTCGTCGTCGTCCACGTTTGCGTCCCGCAGAGAGGCCACTGTTTGGTGTGAGCGGCACTCGTCCAGTATTCTGTCAGCCGTTTCCAACAAAATGTCGATATTAGTGCTGGATGACACTGCCAGGATAGCGCGTACGCTTGACGGAAGTCTGTGCAACAGACAAAGAGCGTATGGCGTTCTCGGGCAGCTGGCTACCGGCGGTCGACTTAAGTTCCCGGTAAAAAACGGATGGTTTTCTATCTCCAAGTTCAAGGTCAGTGAGGACTTTGTTGAGTTGTTTTTCCGGCGAATCGGAAAAACGCGATATGAGCTGCAGCTTTAACTGATCGTATCTGTTGATTATGGGTGGGCACTCTACTATGTCCGCGACTTGCTCCAATATTGCTGAATCGATCGAAGCTATGACTGCATTAAATCTTGATACATCCGAAGTGATGTGGTTCGTGGCGAATTGCGCCTCTACTTGTGCAAACCACAACGTAGGACGCCGCTGCCAGAATGGTGGCAGTTTTAGGTTACGGACTGCGTCTATGCTTGGTGTTATCCCGGGTGGTGTGTGCACGCTCGCTGTGGTTTTAGGCTTTTCAAACGGAACTTCATCGTTTGTGACGCCAGAAGTGCCATCGTTTTGGCCCTCCTTGAGATTTAGCTCGTCGCCGGGCATCGGACACGTGTTTCGAAAGTCCAATATTTAATTATTCTAAAAAGCGGGGTCACCAATTGTAGGACGTGCACCTACTTCTTGTCTTTATGTAAACTTTTATTAGTTTAACACTTTCGTTGAATTGCTAATTATTTATTTTATTCTCTTTTTGTGACACAATTCGCACACTTCACTTCAGAGTCGCTTACGTCAAAACTGATGATGATGATGATGTGGCGTCTTTATTTTTCTCTAGCGCCGTCCGCGCCTCTATGTGTTCGGTGTGCCTACATACTGAGTTCTTGAAGATTTCGCCTAGCATCAAGAGAAGGAGCTTTTGAGTTTTCAGAAGGGCATTGTCAATTCGATTTTTAGAAATTCTTATTTTCAAATATTGTTGTTATTTTCTTGACGGACCAGAATTTTTTACACGCGCAATTCGTGGTGATTTCTCGGCTTTCGTGAAAGCAATTCGCGTAAACATGAAGTGAGAAACGAGTGCAATGATTTTCAGAAAGTACACAAGAACGAAATTCGAGAGCCTCCGAAAAACGAAAATGCATGAGAATTTTTCGCAGCTAGTTTTTGTGTGGTGCAGAAATTCCAGTGTTTTTCTTCGTCTTTTGTTTTCTCGGTTGCTATTTATCTTTCGTTCGAATTTCCCGTCTGCCTTCGGGTCTTGTGTGAAGTGCGCGGCGCGGTAGTACAGTGCGGAAGTTCGACCTTTGGAGTCGTACGCAAGAAAGTGAATTGATTTCTCTCAATGTGCGCCAGTTGGGCAAGCCATATACAGCGCTTCACTGGACACGACAGGTCGTAAAGAACTGTGTGCGGAATAATTTGGAGTGGAACTTCTCGGACATAAGTAGGAAAAATGAAATTTTCATGTTATTTTTTTTTTTTTTTTTGTGTTTGAAATGTGGTGCGGAAATGACGGCTGTCCCTGTGCTGCAGCACCTCAACAAAGTTGCCAAAGCCCAGTAAAATTTTTCCGCCTACTAAAGCGCCCGAACCGTTAAAGGCACTATTCGCAGTTTGCTTTCGGGTCGTTTTAGCGTCGCATAACCAAAAACAGCGAATTGCATTGAGCGATTGAAAAGCGTTGCGTGATCCTTTCGCAGCACAAAATATTGCATAATCCAATCATTTTTTGGAGATTAGAGCTATCGGCGTAACCCGAAATTGGATGCTAGGGTTTTGAGAACCGCCTGACTATCCGATAGGATATAAATTGATTTGTTGCGATGAGCTCTCCTTATATTCTCTCGGATACATAGCTCCATTGCAATTAGTTCAGCCTGTAAGATTGTGGCTTCTTTGCCGAGTGGTTTTGAAACCGAGAAGTTAGGACCTTTGACTCCGGCTCCTGTCCCCTCAGAGGTGCTCGACCCATCTGTATACCAGATGGTTGATCCCTCTTCCATTTCAGGTAGCGTGGATTGCCAGTCCTTGCGTTCTCTGATTATAACTTTGGAGGGGGTTTCAAAGTTAAATTTTGTCGGCAAAGCGTCCGATAACGTGGAGGTTAGAACCTCCAATTTTGGGTTTCTTAGGATTTTGAGTTAGCCTCTAAAATCTCCTGGTTTGTACTTGTTTTCACTCTGTATGCGTAAAACCCCTTTGATAGCTTCCTTTTTTATTTGTAGACGGACTCGTTCGCGACGTATCCCGCTGAGTTCGCGACACCTATTATCTCTTATTCTTGTACATGGCGATCTTAAAGTTTTTGCTCGCGTCGTATTCAATTTGGACGGCGGGTGCGCTGGTCATAGTCGACGGTTCTTACAATTTCGCTTGTCTATTAAAAAAAAACATTTGCGAGAATGAAATGGAAAGATCAGATTTAATGTTCGCTTGAGAGCGAGGCAACACACGTGTCTGGGAGAGGAAATGCACGTGTGTTTTCGAAACCAAGCCGCAGATTTGGCTGAGCTATATTACTGAATATACTGTGGTTGCGATATTTGCATTAACAGTGTTCACAGTCGTCACACTTAGCTGTCATCATCGCCATCTTGATATGTAGGCCAGGAACTAGCCCGATCAGCTTTTAGTTAAGCGCCCGAAATCACTTTTAACAAAAACTTTAACTCACTTTTTAACAATTGAAACTGTATGAGCACTAATGAAAATATCTTTATTTAACATTCTTTACTGTTATTAATTCATAATTAGCACAAAAATAAACAAAATAGCCGAGAAAATGAAAAAATGGAAAAATTTCTTGTCAATTTTTGAGCTGCAATAACTCGCGATGTAATTAGTATTTTCAATTTCCGGAGCGTCTAATCGATAGCTCGAACCTTGCGCAAGGTGCTTTCTTTCGCGTAAAATACTGACAATGCTGTCGAAAGGATATATTAAGCAATGTCCTTTAACCAAAAAACATTAAATTGCATAGGAAACGAATGCGAACACTACGCTACTTCATTCAGCCACTTCGAATGCGAAAATCAGTTACAAATGTGCAGATGAAAAAATTGTGGGATATGAAGATTGTCCGTGTTTGATTAAATTCTTAACACACACTAATGCACTATTTAAGCGCCCACAGAAACCGTCGCCATCTTCTGTACAGCCAGGCCAGAAGATAGAGAAGGCTGTGCTGTCATTCGTTCTTTCAACCGGTCTCGAGTTAGACAACAGACTGTCAGTCAAGGTTAGCGTCGAAAACACTGCTTTATAAACTAAAAAGGAAACCGGGATAGAAGATGGAAAATTTCGTGCATCAAGAACTTTTTCTTAAATTTCAAGACCATCTGAACCATGAGTTAGAACTGCGTGAGGTAAGTAGCATTTCTTCTAGAATTTTTACCATACTTCGTTTATCCTTGGCTTTTCCTTCATTAAATTGAATTAGAAAATCCGCACGGTTGTCAGGGAAATTGAGCAAAATGGCAAGGCAGCATCGATTCATTTGCAAATTATTCACTCGAATATTGAAAAAGGTAGGTGTTATAAATTGAAATTTTTTTCGGCCATTTCGGTGGTCTCGTAAGTAAAGGAAGGAGCACGACATTTTACAATATTAGGGAAAGACTGTCCTTGTACATAATTTATCTGCTTTTGCTAAACATAAGCTTATAACTAAGATAGGACCGCAAATACAGTGGCCGACAAAAGTCTACAGACGGTCCCTATTTTCGCTGCTTGATGAGCCCAACAGCACTATTTGAAAAAGTAATGATGTAGTCTTGTTTATAATCTATTTTTATTGACATGTAACAAAAAAATCTTTTCTCCAATATAAACTTAACAATCTATTCATAAAAAATAGCATTGACAAAAGTCTACGTACGATTATGAGATCCACCAAAAACTTCATTAAGGAATTTACATTTCATTTCAAAACTTAATATTAATATTTTGTTGGCCCACCATGGACATCTATAACTGCTTGCAAGCGTCTTGGCATTGATGCGATCAAATTTTATTTGACCCCTGTTCCTTAATGAGCTTCTCTTTTAGTATCGTAGCACTTCTAATGTCGTGTTTTCTTATTTTTCGATCCAGAAGCTCCCAAACGTGCTCGATGACATCCCGACTTTGTAGAGGTGTATTGAGCTGTCTTGGAGCATATTATAGTAGCCAGTCCTTCACGATTTGATCGGTGTGCTTGGGATCATTGTCTTGTTGAAATATCCAGCTTTCACCAAAGTCCAACTTATCGACCGATTCCCTTAAATTGTGTTGCAAGATGGTTATGTTGAGATGGCGATACATGACACCATCAATGAAAATCAAATTTCCTACACCCGACGCTGCAACAGCACCCCAAACCATGCCATTGTCACCGCTATCTTTGACTGTAGGAATTAGGTGTCGAAACACGACCCGAAGGTCCATTCCCGTGTTTTCCTTTCTCCAAGCCTTAGCTCTACCGCCACTTCCAAATATGTTATACGTCGATTCATCGGTGAATAAGACCTTCTTCCAAAAATCAAGTCCTTTGTCTAGATGCTTTTTGGTAGATTCTAAGCGAAGTTTGTGATGTTTTTTTCGCTTATAAAGGGTTTTTTGCGCGGTGTTCTGCTGTGATAACCATTATTATTTAATGTTCTTTGAACTGTTCTTGGATGCACCGTGGTTCCTGTTCGTTTTGTTATGTCCCCGGCCAATTTTGTGGCATGCGTCTTTGGGCTTTGGTTCACTTCTTTCAAAATAAAGGAGACATCTCTGCGAACCAGCTTATTCGGTCGACCACTGCGCAGCTTGTTTTCAACAGAGGACCTGCTTTTGTTGTTGTTGAATATGTTATGAACTGTCGACTACCTTAAATTCAACAATTTGGTTATTTCTCTGAAAGATTTTCTTTCGTTTCGATGTTTTACCACCAAGTACCGTACTTCTGATGAGATTTCTTTCTGAGAAGTCATCGTCACAGCTGCGGCCTTACCGAAACTGCCAAAGCTGTAGCCTAACGCAAAGCGCAAATGCCAAAACTTGATAAACGATACTTCTCGTTATACACATAGCATAAAGAATGATCTACCTAGCCGTATGTAGACTTTTGTCAATGCATTTTTTAGTTATGTATGAATAACTTTTTTTTAACGCGGGAAAAGCATCAAAAGCCTTGAAGTGCGGGACTTGAACCCGCTAAAAACCCCTCGCCCAACCCACTACCCCCCGGAACAACCGTAAGTATTTCGTCAGAAGGAAGGAGGAGCTAAAGCTCAAACGTCAATTAACTGTCGCATGTAATGTCTAATGTCACCCTGTATATGTCACTTCCTATTTTATTCAACTACCAACTGTTCTAGCTGTTGTAGGCACTTCTGTCTCAGATAGTTCTCTACGTAGTCTTTCGAGTCTCCTTAGCTCGGTGAGAACTTTCACGGACATCTGAGTCACCGCATTCCATCTGTACGACTTGGACATGACGTAGAGGAATCATGGCCATATTTGTGCAAATAGCTTCTGTAACAGCCATGCTCTGATAGAAATTGGCTCATGTAGTCATCTACTTCACCATGCTTCCGTCCAATCCACTTATCTATGTCTCTTATGAGTCTATACGTTCAGCGGCCTTTGTCTACGGTGTTCCATTGCAGTTGCCAGGCATTGGTACTTACCCGTTGCTCTTCTTTTTTCTCTTTCACTGTTAAGCATCGGTTTATCGTATTATTTTTCTGATATAATCGTTGTGCTTCAGCAGCTAATATGTCTGGTGGCAGTGAACCAGCTATGACATTCGCGGCGTCATATGAAATTTTGCGAAATCCACTGAATTATTTTTATAAGTTTTTATGCTAAATTTGAAATTGATAGCTTTTAAGAGTTAGCTGATAACTGATTTCTTAAAAATGCTCGAAAAAAAAATTTTGTATGGGAGGGGGTAGAGGAATCGTAAAACTTGTGATGCAATTTTCTTTCTTTTCTGTTGTAAGGTGGTCGTACAAAATTTCAAGTTCGTAGCTTTTAATTTGTTGGTTATTAGTTGATTTAATAAAATTGGTCGAAATCATACTTTTGTATGGGAGGGGGTAGAAGGGCAAGCGCGATTTCAAATCTTTTAACGTAATTTCATTTCAATTATTTTTGTAAGTTCTTATGCAAAATTTCAAATTGACTGCTTTTAACAGTTAGGTGATAATTGATTTCTAAAAATGGTCGAAAAAATTATTTTGTATGGGAGGGGGTAGAAGTTAGAGATGGTATGCTATTTCACATACTTGCGATATTTTCACTGCTATTTAAAAAGGGCAATCGCATACTGCGATTGACAATTTCAAAGAGCTGCGATTAGAAGAGCAGAGCAAATGCATACTGCTTACGTTCTATCACCAATAAAATTGCCGCAATGATCATCGCTACAAATCCCAGAGTTTTTGTTCGCAGTCGCACATTAATCCCGCAACTCACGCATTCCACGTAACCCCGACGAGATCGTAGTTCAGAATTAAGCTCGTCAAACAAACTCGTTTGGTTCAATAGAGTAATTCTATTTTCCCAGAAAGCGTACCCCATTAAACACTTTGCACAGCACGTTCCACCTCATCGATCGCTAAGCAAATAGTAATTTTCCTACATCTATCAATCAGGCAAGACTCAATCCTATAGCTCAGCATAGTGAACACTTCCCCCATTTCCCCCTGGGAATGGAAAGGTTTTCTTTTACTATCCAAAGCAATCGAGCCAGGATGGCAAAAATGTCAATGGCATTTCATATACACAAGCCAAATAAAAACAAAACACCCGGTCATCGATCGCATACAAGCCAAAAAACAAAAAAAAAAAACCGGTCATCGGTCGCATGGCATATATACAAGCAAAATAAAAAAAAAACCGGTCATAGAAAACCAAACCAAAAGAGTCTTTTGTTTTCTTTTTTACACGACATTACCTCACAGCAATTTCATCATGAACAACGTAAAGCTCTTATCAGATCCCGAAACCCATGGAAGTCGAATTTTACCCAAGTCCCACCGCTAAATATCAATCGCGCGAAGAAAGAGCTTGAACGTTGTTATTCCGATTGCTCTTTCGTTGCTGTTATATCGCTTGAACGTTATTATTCCGATTACTCTCGATTGCTCTTTCGTTGCTGTTATATCGCTTGAACGTTGTTATTCCGATTGCTCTCGATTGCTCTTTCGTTGCTGTTATATCGCTTGCGATCAGCGATATATCAGCTCTGTGATATTAAAGACTATCAATCATATAAGCTATCCCAAACCTATATTTGGTGATTGATATTGACACTGAGAGCACGAGCAGTGTCTGCTCTCAGTGATGTTGCTTTAGACTAATGAATGAATGAATTGGAGCTATGTAGATGAAACGATTGCGATTTGATAAGGGATTTGTTTAGCGATATTTTGATCGGTGGGATCTGGTCTGATAGGTGAGGTGTGGAACGTCCGAAGTGGTCAATGATGCGCCTTGCTAGAGTTTTTTTGGCGGATTTTGTTCTGAGTTTCGATCTGGTCGGTTGGTAGGACATGTTGCGGCTATCGCAAGTTTCGCCGATTTATGTTGCAGTCCACCATGTCGATAAGAGCTTTTACGTTATTCATGATGAAATTGCTGTGAGGTAATGTCGTGTAAAAAAGAAAACAAAAGACTCTTTTGGTTTGGTTTTCTATGACCAGGTATTTTTTTTTATTTGACTTGTATATATGCGATCGATGACCGGGTGTTTTTTTTATTTGGCTTGTGTATATGAAATGCGATTGATATTTTTGCCATCCTGACTCCATTGCGATCGATCGTTTTTTCGTACATTGGATAGTAAAAGAAAACCTTTTCATTCCCAGGAGGAAATGGGGGAAGTGTTCACTATGCGCACTGAGCTGGTGGTACTGAGAGATTGGGTCTGCCTGATTGTTAGATGCAATATTTCGCAGAAAATTACTATTTTGTCTCTTTTTTTTAATTGCGCACTAGCATGGATAATAGAGGTGGAAAAATCACTGCTATGGGAAGAGCTGCTCTTTTTCACAGATATTGAAAAATAGCAATCGCAGTGGATCACTGCGATTGGAAAAGAGCAGATTTTGCCATCCCTAGTAGAAGTCTTAAAGGTTTTCAACCAGTTAATATTTCGTATATTTAGGGATTTTTTTTAAATGCATTTTGCAAATTTTCAAGTTTCTACCTTAAAATTTCACTCAAAAATTTTCAGTTTATGTGTTTTTTTCAATGCACATGAAACACATTGTGCACGTTAGACCGGGGGGGTCGGTTTATAACAATTATGAATCAAGTTGATTATTATTTTTCTATGTACATCAAATAGAAGTATCCACATGCAAAATTTAAACTTTGTATCTTTCACCAGAGCCCTAAAAAAATTACTCAAAATTTTCGACATTTTTGCTTATCACCTCCCTCCTCTTACACCTCCCAACTTAAAATTCTTACCAAAATTAACCATTATGTAGTTCTACAATCTGACAAATTTTCGATTTGATATCTGTACTCTTTTTCTATAAAGATTTGTAGTTTTCAAAAGTGCGCCATTTTTGAAATGCTCCCCATTTCAACATGTTATATTTTTTTTGTATTTCCCTAGTATAGCTTAATATACGTTTCAAGTTTCAATTACATAGCTTAAGAGATAGTTGAGATATTAATTTTTAAGTGTTTTTCTTTAAACCCCCCCCCCTGACCCTTCCCCTTAAAATAATTAGCCACTCTCTAAGCTGATTCCGATGGAACTATATGCGACCTTGATGGTCTCAAAATATGAATTTTTTTCGATAAGTAATTTCGAAGATATAATCATTTGAAAAAACAATTCGGCCGACAATTTATTTTTAGCCCCCCCTTTTCGGACGCCAATGGATAAAAAAATTAAATTATTTTTAGAGTTTGCCCCACAACCTTCTCTATATCTCTACTGATTTTCAACTTTCTATCTGCATTCGTGGTGGAGACATAAGCAAGTGTAATTTTCGATTTTTTCCCTCCACCTAACACTCCCCTAAATTTAGAAAATAGAGCTCACTTACTCAATCAACAATCCACCCAAAAAGGAACATTCTACCTTTGACGGTCTCGGAGATATGAGTCCATATGTAGGGCGGGACGGATTTTTTTTTTTGCATTTTTAGGCTAATTTAGTCATGAAACGCGAAAAAAAAAATTTTTTTTTCTTGTGTCGATCACAATACTTTATTATTAGAATAATAAAGTAATTTAGCTAAGGGTATGACACACAGCCGTTTAATGATGATTTAGATCTTAATTATAATTTAGCTGCGCTGTGTGTCAATGGTATAACTCTTAGTCGTGCCATCTTCAAACCAACTTAATTACTTTTTTAACAAACACGTTTGTTAGGTTTTGACTTAAAATTATGTCTTACATCATTATGACTATGCAATATTACGATTAAGTTTAAAGATAATCCCGATTCTAATTATAAAATCTACTTGCAGTGTCCGAAGCGTGTCTAGAAGCACGAAAATGTTTTGATAAATGCCGTGAAGGTTACAAGCAATTGGCTGAATTGATTCCAGCCGGACAATACTACAGGTAAACAATTCAAATTAAAAACATGGTGCCTTTTGCAAATTTATAATCATATTTCTTTCACTTAGATATTGCGATCACTGGATATATATAACACAAAGAATTGTCTTTTTGATTGCTCTGACAGTTTATCTTGAAGCTGGTTTTCTTGTATCACGTGAAACTGCTGCTGAAATATTAGGCTGTAAGTAAAATGATTACGCATTGCTAAATCAATGTCGAAATTTCATTATTTTTTTTTTCTTTTTAGTGAAAAACGCACAGACCGATGGTTTTCATTTGGATATCGAAGATTACCTAATGGGAATTTTACAATTAGCTTCGGAGCTCTCACGTTTTGCCACCAATTCCGTTACATTAGGCGATTACAGTCGTCCATTGAAAATATCACATTTCATTGCCGATTTAAATTCCGGATTTCGTTTATTAAACTTAAAGAATGATTCGTTACGAAAACGTTTCGATGCGCTAAAATATGACGTTAAGAAAATCGAAGAAGTTGTCTATGATATAAGTATTAGAGGATTACTGCCGCAGGCTCAACCTGATCAGGCTGATGGCGAAATTAAATCATAAAAATATGTTCAACATTTTGTAATACTTTTTTCCATTTAAAATAAAGAAAAGTGAATATAAATGGGATATTTGCAGTATTTTTCAATTATAGGGAAATTTGTGTTTTCAATTCGAAAGAATAATAAAAAAAACACGTTACTCTTAACTTCATATTTATATTTTCTTATAAATTTTCCATAGATTTCGTTAAAAAAAACCTGAATGTATGTTACATAAATCTATGCTTTGTTAAATTAATTGTTCTTTTATCATTCACTTATAGTTTTTTGTTTTTTAAGTCTTTTAGCAAATTTTTCTCTTTTATAAAAGTTATGCAAATTATTTCGTCATTATTTCTAATCTCTTACCTTTTTCTTATTTATAACTAATTTTCGTATATTTTTTGTTTGTTTATTATTTTTTGCCTTACCATCTAAAAATTTATTTTTTGTATTTAATATTGCATGATTGTTGCTTGTCGGTACAAAATTGTTAGTTTCTTATCTGTTTTGTTAAATTTTGTTTGCTTATGGTTTTTTATTGATTATTTTCGTGCATTAGAAGTTGATTGATTGTAAGGACATAATTTATTCCTGAAATTGGCAGTTCATGATGGCAGTAAATAATAAAGAAAATAACTTAAATTTCGTTGTTAAATGTCGAATTTATAGTTTGATTCAATTCCTGGTAAAAGTGCACAATAACATAATTTAATAAAAAAAACGTAAAATAATGAAAATTATCATGGCAGTTATTGCACGAAAAATCGTCAAACGAATTCCGCGTACAGAAAAAACAAACTTTTCGTCGATTCTTGTTAGCAGAAAAGCAAAGCCATAGTTTCAACGAATTTCATTTAAAAGCATGCTCTAAAGCTAGGCTCAAAATGAACTCTGTATTCAAATATCTAAGGGGGAAAAAGTACGTTCTAGTTGAGTTCCAAGTCAATAATAAGAATTACTATTTAAAAAGTCAATGATTACAATTCCGTAAGCTGCAAAAGTTTTTAGTCAACCTCTCTCGAATTTCCAAACCACATTGGACAACTGCAACTGATAATCATCATGCACCTCAAATTCGATTTAGCTGCAGCACCATTTAGCAGTGTAGCGAACTGTACACAAACGCTATAGTAGGCGAAGACGATTTGATTCCCATCGCCAGTCACGTGCGATAATTGATGGTCGCAAAAATATGATCTGATAGCTAGCGTCTTTGAAATGCCCTGTCGAAAAAAAAACGTTGCAATTTTAAATCCAGCATTTAGAATTCCAGAGTATGCAGCAACAGCAACGTCATCTCACAGAGTTATTGACGTTAGCAACAAGTATGTGACATTGGATTAGCTAGATGGATTGTAAAACAAACGCTACATTCTCATCACTCATTTCGTTCAGCAGAAACTTGGAACTCAGGAGTTTTCCACGCTCGATTAGAGTTACATAGTTCTACCGCTGGTATCGATTATTGAACTGCTGCTTTTTACAAAAAATCAAAGTCCGATGTTTTTTATAGATCGTCGATGTCATTTCCCGCAAGTTTGACCACCTCGAAGGTCAGTATGTGCCTTGCGGTTCCAAGATCCAGTTAAGTTGGCAGGATTTGATGCGTGATTAAGACAAGAACCTGGTAACGCTGATGTTACGCAGAGCTTGCCTGATTTTTAGTATAGATTTCGGCATCCGACTGATAGGAGACGAGACCATCACGTCTTCTATCGATTCGCTCGAGCTTCACAAAAATGTCGGAGTACTTATTTACTAGCGATGCTTCAATGGTAAATACAGTGCAGATCTAAGCGAACTCGTTCCTTCACTCTATACTTTTTCCCGGGAAGCTTGGTGAGTATCCCGCGGAAAAGTATAGAGTAGAGAACGCGCGCACGAATACACCGTTAAACCATTGCCTTCTCGTACAGCAAAATTTAGGCAGTCATTCATTTCCCGAACATCAAGGCACATTACCAGCCAAAGTGTTTGCCATTGAGTACAACCTCCAGTGCTTCAAGTTCAATATCAACCGTTACTTTTGTCTCTCTTTAAGTTAGCCTGTTTCTAATAACTCTTTACATTTTTTCCAATACCTATACTGCAAGCACATCTCATTATTAGATGTGACGCTAACGCGCATCATACAGTATGAGGTAGCTCCGACATCAATGAAAGAGGCAAGGTGTTGCTTGAATACCTCTTGAACATCAACCTTCTGCTCTGTAACAGAGGGCGAAAACCCACTTTTGTTACTAAAAATAGACAGGAAATCCTAGACACAAACCTAGTCTCAGAGAATATCGCGCATTTGGTTAGCGACTGGAAGGTGTCGAATCCCCTATCCCTTCTCAGACCATCGATACCTCCCAATTTGTTTTTCATGAACTACAGAAAGACTAATTGGTCCAAGTACAGGGATACTGTCAAGAAACTGCTTCCCTTCGAAGTTCCAAGCCTTTCGGATACCACCGTTGCTCTTGATGTGGTCGCGTCAACTCTAAATTAAATAGGGCGATGTCACGCTCTTATCCCACTAGGAAGCCAAGAGATAAATAAAAGCCACCATGGTGGAGCGAAGAAATCGAAATCTCAGGAAAGTCTGTTGACGACTTTTTAATAAGGCCAAGCGAACCAAAGAGGCTTCACTGGAAATCCTACGAGTGAAGGTCAAAAATTTCGCGGAATGAAGGGGATAGACAACGAAGGGGGAAATATTTTTGCCTGGAGGTGTTCTAACACTCAATACACGTATAAACACAAAGTTTTTGTCAAAACGAATTACTAACATTTTAGTTATCACCAAACCAATAAGAAAGAAAACGTTAACTATGGATAAAATTGAGTTTCGTGCTGTCATAAAGTTCCTTACTAAGCAAGGAAAAACGCCACAGAAAAAATATCATCTGTTTACGAGGACTTTTACCCTGGAAAAACGATGATTTATAAGTGGCATAGTTTATTCAGGCAAGGCAGAGAGCCAATTGAATATGATTAACACTCGGGCTGGTCGATTGAGGCCACTTCCTCAAAAATCGTCGAAAAAGTGAAGAAACTTGTTCTCGAAGAAGCTCGTTTAAAGAAACAAACAGCAAAAATGGTTGGAGTACCAGATACAACCATTTTCAATATCCTCTACAATCATCTCGGCATGTCTAAAGTCGGCGCAAGATGGGTACCGAGAATGCTCTTAACGGTTCACGCGAGTTTTTGGTTCACTGTAGCGAGAACAGGGATGCAATTTTGACCCGGGTTGTTACTAGAGACGAAACTTGGGTTCATCATTATGAGCATCAAATCAAAGCAGGAATCACTGTAGTGGCTCCGTAAAGGCGCTTCACCCTCATAGAAGTTCAAGGTCTCACAATCCGGCGGAAAAATCTTGCCCACTATTCTTTGGGATTCAGAGGGGGTTTTGATGATCCACTAAAGAGAAAAAGGATAAAATATTACAGGATGATACTATGCCAGCCTGCTACTAAAATTAAAGGATGCCATCAATGAAAAAAAGAAAGGAAAGTGTACTCAAGATGTGATGCTTTTGCACGACTACGCACCTGTTCACAAGAGCTACGGTGCAATGGCTGCCCTACAAATGCGGCTACGGAATATTGAATCACCCCCCTTATAGTCCAAATCTAGCCCCTTCCTTTTTTGCGGTATGGTAGAAAAGACATCCGAAGCGTCAAGACTTCGCAAATTTTTTTCTACCTTCCCCATAATGCCCAGCTACATGAAGAAATGCGACAGGTCATGGACGTGTTCGTGTGTTGAAACCATTGATCTTCTCTTATATACTCACTTTCCGCATAGCTCTACAGTCGCTCCGCACCAGCTCACCTCCAGTGGGCGATTCTGAAATCATAAACTCGCAGAGCAAAATCCTATGGGCAATACGCAGGTTTAAACCATATAAATCCTCAGGACTGGATGACATACCTGCCGAATTTCGAAACACCTCTGATATTATCCTTTCATGGTAGGACGTTATTTTTAGAGGTTGTCTATTCCTGAAATATGGAAGGAGGTGAAAGTGGTTTTTATCCACAAAGCGGGAAGAAGCTTTCATACATGTACGAAGGAACTAAGATCTATAAGTCTATCCTCATTCCTTCTAAGAACCTTAGAACGATTGATAAACATCCATCTACACAGCAACATCGAACAGCGAATGTTTCAAAATTCTGCAAGAGTGATATTAGTAATTGGCCTAATGACAGGGCACAGTAGAGTAAGCCACCACCTCAAAAATATGGGTTTAGCTGAAACCGACATCTGCAACCTCTGTCTAGAAGACTCAGAAACGACAGTACACATCCTATGTCACTGTGAATCAGTAGCTAGGAAAAGACATAATCTTCTTGGAAAAGGTTTCCTTTCCACCTGTGAAACTAAAATACTACACAACATGATGTGCAAAATTTGGACATAGGAAATCATACCCGCCGATTGGCGAAAAAGCATCATATGTCCAATTTACAAGAAAGGAAACAAACTCTACTGTGAGAATATCATTGTTGTGTACGTCCTATAAAATAATTGAACGTCGTCTTAAGCCCTTTACTAATGAAAAATTTGGCGAATACCAAGGTAGATTCAGAACCGGACGATCTACAGATCAGATATTCTCGGTGAAACAGGTTCTTGAGAAATGCTGGGAATATAACACAGACGTGCACCAAATTTTCGTTGATTTTAAACAAGAATACGACAATATCGACATGAGCGTACTGTACCAAATCATGCTTGACTTTGGAATTAACCCAAAACTAGTCCGACTAACAACACTCACAATGACGAACACTGAATCCCAAGTGAGAATACAAACCCATTCCACAACCAGCTTTCGAACGTAATGTGGTTTAAAGCAGGGAGATGGTCTAGCCCCCATGCTTTTCAAGGTGGCACTAGAGTATGTCGTCCGGAAAATCACAGTCCACCCAACTAGTAGCATACGCTGACGACATTAACATCCTAGCAAGATCCTTCCCTAGTGCTAAGGAGGTATTTGTCAATGGCTGGCCGTGTAGAGCGAATGGAAGACAGAAGAATCCCCAAAAGTGCTCTTAAAGCAAAGCGAGTGGTAACCGGCCAGTAGGCAAATCACGCAAGCGATGGGAAGACTTGGTTGATGAAGACAACAAAGCCGTTTTAAAAATTACCAGCTGGAGGACGCAGTCTTTGGATCGAGACGATTGGAGGCGACGACTTCAGGAGACCAGAGCCCGCTGTCGCGCCATTGATGATGAAGAATTTTAGCCAAGTCGTCATTCAATGATTGAACCATGTACCTACGTTGTTCTACTAAGCTACTACATCGGGCGAAGGACGCAGTGTTGAAGTGATGGTAGAAGTCTAATGTGCTGTCATAAGCGAAGCTATGTATAGGATTGAAAGTTGATGATAGCAAGTCATAGATAAATATTAGAAAAAGAGTGGGAGAAAGAACCGAGTCCTGAGGGACACCAGCGTTAATTTTATAAGAAAGGGAAACCATACCATCCAATACCACACGCATTGAACGATTGGCTAAAAAACAGAAAATTAGAGAGTCGCCCAATCCAATAGCTTTAAGTTTAATTAAAAGAGCACTGTGCTATACTGTCAAAAGCCTTGGAAATATCGAGAGCGATAATACAAGATTCACTAAACTGGGGAATGCTCTTGTTCCAACATTTTTGCGGAATCCATACTGTTTGTCGTCAATAATATCATTGATGTTCAGATATTCTATTACTTTATTGTTGATGATTGTTTCCATGACCTTCGACAGAATTGAGGTTATTGCTATTGGGCAATAATTAGCGGGATTGATGTGTTCTACTTAAGTCCGCCATAGAGGGTCCCAAGCCCGTTTTGAGAAAGGAGGAGGGAACATGGAGTTAACCTGAATGGCCAGTAACACCAGTGCGTCTCAGGAAGTAGGCAAAAAGTATGACATAGTTGGACTCGCAGCATAGCTGTGAGAACTCCACCATGTCATATTTAGCTCAAAACTCCCATCTTTTTTCTACTAGGATGTAATAAATAAGTAGAACCGGTCCACCAGGTCGGGGATTGGGCGAGGCGCCGACAACGCATCACCGGAAAAAAGAACACTGTCCAGAAACCTGAAGAACAGCCTCAGAAAGGATGGACTCAACGGCAACGACCCCGCAAACGAAAAATGGACTACTCTATTGGATCTTGGAATTTTCGATCCTTATTTAGGACAGGAGCTCTGAAAGAGTTCCTCGAAGTAGTGGCAAAACACAACATCAACATAACTGCCATCCAAGAAACGAAATGGCTCGGTTGCGAAATCATGGACATGAGATCACACACAACCTATTCAAGTGGAAAATTGTCGGGAAGCAGAGAGTTTGGAGTCGCTTTTGTCGTTGACAAAAAATTTAAACAGCAGGTCACGAGCTTCAGACCAGTAAGTGAAAGATTGTGTGCAATCCGAATAAAGACTAAATTTTTCAACACTTGGTTGATCAACGTTCACGCACCAACAGAAGACAAGGACGATATAACTAAAGACGAATTTTATGCCACCCTAGAGACAACCTATGATTCACTGCCCTCGAATGACCTAAAAATTGTCTTAGGGGATTTTAATGCAAAAGCCGGAAAAGAGGAGGCTCATAGATAAACAACAGGAGGGCACAGTCTCCATGACATAACCAACGACAATGGCCAACGTCTTATTGATTTCGCAAGCAGCAAAAATATCATAGTAAGCTCTACGTGCTTCCCACATCGCGATATTCACAAACGAACATGGGCATCACCAGATGGTCACACCTTCATCCAAATAGACCACGTTCTAATTGAGAAAAGGGCTGCTTCCAGCATACTTCATGTACGAACTCTCCGCGGTGCGAATTGTGACTCTGATCACTATCTAGTCAGAGCTAAGTATCTATGCAGAATAGCTTGTCGTGGATATTCGAAAACGAGTAGAGCTCGCAAATTCAATGTCGACAAGCTTAACGACGAAACTTTGGCGCAGGCTTACATGTTAGCATGTAATAAACACCTGACACCAATATTTGAAAATATCCAAAATATGCCAGTGGAGAACGCGTGGATGAAAATACGAGACAGCATCAAATCCTCCGCAGAAGAGGTACTAGGATATCAAGCACGGCGAAAAAATAATGATTGGTTCTACCAAGAATGTCGCGACGCAATAGATAGAAAGAACAAGGCTTACAAAATTTTTACTGAACGACCGACACGAGCGAAAAAAGAAAGATATGACGAGCTTAGGCGATATGCGAAGAAGACCTGCAGACGAAAACAAAGGGAGTACCATAATGACAAAATACAAAAAATGGATGACGACATGAGAAAAAATAAAAGGCGGGACGCATACGCAATAGTAAAAGACTTAAAAAAGGGATATAAGCCAAAAACCAGTCTCTGCAAAGACGTGGAGGGCAACATCATCAGCGACGCACAAGAAATCAAAAGGAGATGGGCTTCCTACTTTGAACATCTTTTGAATCCCATCCCAGTAGCACCGATAACGACAGACAACATTTCAATTGAAGCCTCAACTCACGAAGATGAACCATCATCGACACTACCCACGCTTGCTGAAATCGAAGCAGTCCTATGTGACCAAAAACTAAACAAAGCGCCGAGAATTGACGAAATACCAGTTGAACTTCTGAAAAACGGTGGAAATTGTGTCGCTGAAATACTGCACAACATGACATGCAAAATTTGGACAGAGGAAATCATACCCGACGATTGGCGAAAAAGTATTATATGTCCAATTTACAAGAAAGGAGACAAACTCTGCTGTGAGAATTACAGAGGAATATCATTTTTGTGTACGTCCTATAAAATACTGACAAAAATAATTGAACGTCGTCTTAAGCCCTATACTAATTAAATAATTGGCGATTACCAAGGCGGATTCACAACCGGACGATCTACAACAGACCAGACATTCTCGGTGAAACAGGTGCTTGAGAAATGCTGGGAATATAACGCGGACGTGCACCAAATCTTCGTAGATTTTAAACAAGCATACGACAGTATTGACAAGAGCGTACTGTACCAAATCATGCTTGACTTTGGAATTCCCCCAAAACTAGTCCGACTAACAAGACTCACAATGACGAACACTGAATCCCAAGTGAGAATACAAACCGATTCCACAACCAGCTTTCGAACGGAATGTGGTTTAAAGCAGGGAGGGAGGTCTAGCCTCCATGCTTTTCAACTTGGCACTAGAGTATGTCGTCCGAAAAATCCCAGTCGACACCAACGGGACACTACTATTCAAGTCCACCCAACTAGTAGCATACGCTGACGACATTAACATCCTAGCAAGATCCTTCCCTAGTGCTAAGGAGGTATTTATCAATCTTGCCTCCGCCGCAAAAGAAGTCGGGTTGCGCATTAATGAAAGCAAAACAAAAGTAATGACGCAAACAAGAAGGAGAGCGCCTATCAGACAAAACATAACAATTGCGGAATATAATTCGGAGAGTGTGGACAATTTCATATATCTTGGGGCTGATCTAACAAAGGATGGTAATGAAACAGACGAAACCAAACGACGGATAATATTAGCAAATAAGACGTATTATTCGGTACTTCCAATAATTAAATCCAAGAAAGTGCACAGAAACAATAAGCTGCGGATATATAAAACTATTATACGACCTGTGCTCTGTTATGGCAGCGAGACGTGGACATTAACGCGAACTTCCGAAAAAGCAGTTAACGCATTTGAAAGAAAGGTCCTCCGAAGAATTTTGGGACCTGTGAAGGAAGGAACGGAATGGCGAATAAGATACAACCATGAGTTGTATCAACTCTAAGACGACCCAGAAGCTTCAACGTTCATCAAGCTGCGTAAACTGCAGTGGGCTGGCCATGTAGAGCGAATGGAAGACAGAAGAATCCCCAAACGTGCTCTGAAAGGCAAAGCGAGTGGTAACCGACCAGTAGGCAGCCACGCAAGCGATGGGAAGACTCGGTTGATGAAGATAGCAAAGCCATCTTAAAAATTAGCAGCTGCAGGACGCGGTCTTTGGATCGAGACGATTGGAGGCGAGGACTTCAGGAGGCCAGGGCCCGATTTGGGCTGTCGCGCCATTGAAGATGATGATGATGTGTTCTACTTATTTTCAGACTTTTTGCAAGCTTCCACAAAGATGGGACAGTGGAGGACGAAAAGGAGAGACGGTAAAGTTTGCATAGAGGTTTAGCAAGAGAAGCGCAGCAATTTTTAAGTACAAAAGCAGGGATTCGATCTGAACCGGACGATTTGTTAGCATCTAGATTCTTAAGAACTCGGTATATGTTACGCGGACGAATGTTAATTTGTTCTAAGGAGGAATTTAGTGCAGTATACGTAGGAAGGCTAGAGTTCGTTGGTGGTAAAGAAGAGTTGGCAGCAAATTAAGCCACTAACATGTTTGCCGTCATATAAGTCTCCGTAGTAATAATCTCATTGTTGTAGATTAAAGATGGAATCGATGATGCAGAACTACCTCTGATGGAACGAGCGAGAGACCAGAAACTTTTGCTGCCCTTAGGACTTCTCAAAAATGTTTGCCTCAGTTTCTGCTCGTGTAAATATTTTTCTCGTTGTGAGCTAAATTTACAGAGATTGCTTCGTAAAAAAAAATATGTTGATTTCGCGATTTCTCTAGCAAAAAATTAAATAATATTAATAAAATTTCATTTTGAAGTATAATTTGTATCAAAATTTATTTTAAAATAATAAAAATTATATAAAACAAAACGAAAGAACTTTTTTTTTAAAAAAATAAGTACTGATGCGATTTTGGACTTAAAGAAAAATTGTTTTAATATAATTTTTTTTAGAGGAATTAGATAATAAAAAAAATTATGGCTTATTGCTCTTAGAAAAACAGAAACGACAGAGGGTGCAGCATTTTAACGAAACAAAATAAAGCAGTTGTAACTGCTTGTTTAAATTTTTATTTTATTTTTTATAAAACAAAAAATTCATCAGGCTATCTACAAATAGAGAGAAATATGAAAAATGGCACTTAATAAAGAAATATTGTGTTAAAATTGTTTTTTTTTCACTTAAATTTGCTTTGAAGCAAGATTGATGTTTACTTTATTTGATTTCATTGTTAAATCAGTATTTCGAAACATAATAATAAAAAAAACACATAAGCATTTCATGCTACAATGCGACACGTTGAAATAAAAAAAAAAAATGTAAAAATTTGTCTTAATGTAACACCGGCGAATTAAAAAATTAAAGTTAAAAATAGAAACCTTTCAATTTCATATGATTAGGAAATTATGGTGATAAATAAGATTTTATGAAAAAAAAAATAATAATAATAATTTAAGTTTCGTTCAATATTTCAACATCAATCAAATGCGATGATTATGATAAAAAAAAAAATTTTTTTTCTTTTAATTTAGTTCTAAGTAAAAAGCCATGCTGTTTATTTTTATTCTATTTCTCTGGGTTTTTTTTCTATATAAATGCATTTTTTTCTTCAAATTTTCCCCCTTTCAACTTAATTTTATTTTATATAAAAAACGATATTTTCCGTAATTTTAATTAATATTGTGTTTTTTTTTATCTCCCTTTTTTATAACTTTTTTTTTTCTTAATTTTTTAGGAATATTGGTAACGAGCTCATAATTTAATTCGTCAATTGCCCGAATCTTCGCCGTCTATTGATTCGTCCTGTACAGAGCTCTCATCGCGTTTCACTGCACCGGATAGCCGGGTAGTACTTAAACCAATACCACCAGTACGTCTAGAAAGAGAAAATAGAAATAGAAAATTAATTTTACTAAATCAAAGTAAAGGGAATAAAGGTGGCTGGGTAGAAAAACGAACTCATGCTAATGGAATAACTTTTTTTTTTGTTGTATATTATGAAGGAGAAAATAAATATGCAATCGGTTTTAACAGTGGATAAGGGTTTAGCTTTAAAAAAAGGTATTTTTTTCGTCGAAAACTAACGATTCTTAATGCAAACAGATAGAAAACTCTCTGATTACGGCCATGACAAGCTTCATGACTGTCTAATAGGTTGAATAAAATAAACCATTTAAAATTCGTTGATTCTGTCAGCTTATTAACATTAGGACAAACTTTCGCACGGATTCCTGAATATTTAGAGATGACCGAAAACAATGATTACAAGCAATCTGATTTGATTATTCTGATCTCGATCGAAATAAGCAATTTAGTAATAAAGAAATTTAGATAGCGAAATTTTGATGGTGATTCTTTTTTTCCCTCATTTCCTTTGAATTTGCCGGCTTAACGTTTTCGGTCTTCCGTGCATGGGGAAACATGTACAAAAAAAAAAATTGTGTAGCAAAACATTAACGCTAGGGAATAGGGAATTGACAAGCATACTTAAAAAATACTGCTAATTTCATCAAGAACACAAACATTTCATGTTAATTTCAATTTCTTCATATTTCAATCTAATTTTAGAATTACCACAAAAATTGAGAGGGCCTTGGAAGGTGATGAAATAATAATACTATCAGGCTTACATTTTTTTGTGTTTCGTTTTTTTTTTTGATTATTTTTTACTTACAAACCCTCGCAGTTCATAATGAACAAGGCATCCTTTTTAGGCGAATAAGCTTTAGCCTGTTCAGTTTGGGCAAGTTGAATATTTCTTCAAAATAATAATGAGAATGTTAAGAAATGTGTTAAAAATAAATGAATGAAATAACAATGTGAAATAGAAAATTAAAAAAAAAAAATATCTCCGATAATTTACCTCAGTTTGGTTTTAAGTGAATTCACTTCGCGTGTCAAGCTTTCATGAGCTTCCAGCATATCTTCATATTCGCGCTGTGCTTTACGTTTTTGTGTCTTCTCCTTTTGAATTTCTTCTTCGGCTTCATCCAAGTTACGTTTTAAGATCTTTACACGACTATTAACCTGGAAATTGAATTATTTCAATGTTCGGATTCTAATTCGTTAAAAAAAAAACAGCCCCACAAACACTTACCTTTTCAACTTGTTCTTTGTACTGATCGGCATGTCTTCGCTCATCATCGATATTCATTGTTAATTCCTTCACCTTCTTATCGAGCTTGCGATTCGTTTTCTGTTGTAAAAGTCGTTCCTTGGTTTCATTTTCTAATTGCTCTTCGAGATTACTGATCTTAGATTCTAGTCCAGCTATAGTTCCCTTAATTTTAGTTCTTTGTGCTGTTTCGATTTCAGCCAGTTTCGCCCTAAGATCTTTGTTTTGTCGTTCGACAAGTGCCCGCGCATTCTCGTTCTTTTGCGTGTTTGATTTTTCAGTTGCAAGTTCGGTCGTTAGCTGTTCGATGGTTAACTGTGCTTTGCGGTTACGATCTAACAATACTTCGGAATTGGATTGTTCCTCTTCGAGTTCTTCTTCGAGTGAAGTTATTCTTGCTTCCAGGCGACGTTTTTCATCGACCATCAAAGTTCCCTTACTTGTATTTGCGTTGATCTCTTCGAGAAGTTCGTCACGCTCACTCTCGGCTGCCCGTCTAGCTCGCTCTGAACTCGATAGATCTTCGGTCAATTGCATAACTTCGGCCTCTAGAGTTTTAACCTTGCGTTCAGCTTCTTTGCTTGCTGCTGCGAGTTCTTCCTTGACAGCCTTAGCTTCTTCCGCTTCGCGGAGCGCTTCTTTAACTTGTGCTTGCAATTTCTTAGCGTGTTTCAAAGCATCCTCTTTGATTTTATTGTGCATTTCGAGAGTGGCTTCAATATCTTTTAGGTCGCCTTCTAACTTCTTTTTGGCCGCAACTGCTGCAGCTCTTTGTTTCCTCTCCTCATCTAATTCCGCTTCCAAATCTCTTAAGGCCTTCAACAATCCTCGTCGCTTTTCTTCCGCTTGTTCCTCCTTAGCTTGGACTTCGCGTTCGAATTGCGATCGTAGTGCCTGCATGTTAACTTCTAACCGCAGTTTGGCATCTTCGGTAAGTTGAAGATCATCTTCGAGCTCTTCGTTTTGTGCTTTAAGCTCGGCAACTTGGCTTTCCAATGCTCGTTTCGCCTTTTCTAATTCGTGGAAATTTTTATCGGCCGTTCCTTGAGAATTTGCTAATTCGTCTAATTCGTTTTGAAGAACCTTTCGCTTCTGTTCCAAGTCTTCAACTTTATCGTAAGTTTCATCCAATTCACGTGTTAACGACAAAACCTTTGTTTCTTTTTCACGAGCTTCTCGCTCGGCAGCATCACGTTCTTGGGCTATTTGTTCGCTGATTGCCTTCTCCTCGGCCAATATTTTATCGAAATTCTTTTGTTTCTTCTCCAAATCTAAGACCTTGGTTCGTTGTGCTTCCAATTCAATTGTGGCATCTTCAAGTTCGGATTGAAGTTTCTTTTTACTCTTGTCGAGCCGATCGTTTTGCGCTTGAAGCTCCTTGACCTGTCGCTCTAAGGCTTCAATTTCCTTATGGTTCTTCTTGCGGCTTTCTTCGAGCTCCTTCACAGCATCCGAATCTTCTTCGGCTTTCTTTTTAATCTCCTGCATTTGAATAGTAAGCTCAGCCAATTTACGTTCATAGTTCTTTTTGGCTTCCTCGTCTTCTTCCAGTTGTTCTTGCAGTGCTTCCTTCTCAGATTCCAACTGTCGAAGTTTCGAGCTCAGCGAGAGTTTCTGGCGGGTTTCTTCCTCCAAAAGTTGTTGCGATTCCGTCAATTGACTTTCCATATTACTGGCCGATTTAACAGCAGCCGATGCTTTAAGTTCGGCATCTTCAAGCTGCTGGGAAATATTTTCGACTTCTTGCTGCAACTTGATTGATTTTTCTTGCAATTCCGAGCGAGCGCGCTCTACTTCCGCAAGTTTAGCTTGCAACTCGGCAATCTGTGATTCTGCCTGTTTCCTGCGGCGATCATTTTCCTGTCGTGAACTGTTCACATTTCTCAGCTCGGTGGCCAAGTCGGCATTTTCTGCTTCCAAACTTTGTTTGGTTTTCTCAAGCACGGCTTTGGTCTTTTTGAAATTTTCCAATTGATCGTTAATTACATTCAATTCTTGCGAGTATTTGTGTCGCATCTCAGCAATAGTACCTTCGTGATTTGATGCCTCGTCTTCCAGACTCTTTTTAAGCGTAGCCAATTCCTGTTCACGCTTGGAACGCAGTTCTTGTTGTGCAGCTGTCGTATCTAAAGAATCTAACAATTCGTTTTTCAAGGCCTCCAATTCTTCGCTTAAATCCCGACGGATTTTTTCAGCCTTTGCTCGAGCTGCCTTCTCCGCTTCAAGATCTTCTTGAATTTCGGCAAGTTGCGATTCCAATTCGCGTTGCAATTTCTGAGCACTAGCCTTAGCTGCAGACTCTTCATCAATACGCATAAGAGTCTGAGTAAGTTCCTCTTCTCGTTTGCCCAATTGTTGTTGCATTTCTTCAATTTGAACACGACGCTCGTTTAATTGCTCCTTGAGATCGGCCACTTCGGTTTCGACCTTTCGTTTAGTTCGATCGGATTCCTGTCGCTGTTGTTGATCCTTATGCATTCGTTCTTCTAGCTCAGCAATCGTAGCTTCGTGTTTCGCCTTCAATTTAGCTAAATGCTTGGCCTTTTCTTCTTCTTCCGCAAGAGTCTGCGAAAGATCATTGGCGCGTTCCTCCAAGATTTTTTTCTCCTTCAGAAGCTTTTGATTCTGGTCATCGGTAACAGCAAGATCTTCCTCGTACTTCTTGATTTTCCCGTCCAATTGCACCTTTTCCAATTGAAGCTTTTGACGTGCTGCTTCTTCTTCCTCGAGTTGCTCTTCCAAGTCTTGAATATTCAACTCGAGCTTCTTCTTCTCACTGCCCAAAGCCAAAACTCGCTCCTCTTCTTCTTCAATGCGCGTTTCTAGTTCTTGCATCATATCCTCCAGTTCTTGCTTTCGAGCCATCAGACGTGAACGACTCTCCTCAGCTTCAGCACACAGTTCAATTTCGGCTTGAAGTTGCTCGGCCAGAGTGGTTTTCTCTTCCAAAGCTTGCTGATACTTACTTTCATACTCTTGAGCATTCTTCGATAACGAGTCCAATTTTTCACGAACTTGTTTCAGTTCGTCTTCCTTTTGCACTAGCTTCTCTTCCTGTTTTGTAACTTCCAAGAGCGGTTTCACTTTCGTGTACAAACGCCACCATTGCCAATTTCGCAATTTCAAATAAGCAGCACAGTTTCTCTGAATGATTCGAATAGCGTTCAACTGTTGCATTCGTTTCTGGTAGTTTCGCCTGGCCAAAAAGCCGCGACAGAATGCCTGGAAATTAACAATCAAATCGGTGATTTTGTAATCACGCTCTTCTTCAAGATGAGCGAGCACACCAGCACGGAAGAAGATTTTCGATTGACCGACTCGATACAAATTCTGATCCAATTCGAGTGCTTGAATCATCTTTTCGCATGCCTTCTTTCCATCCATAAAGCCTTTCGGAATGACATTCGGAGTGAGAAGTTCGTAGCGTTGGCGGAACTCTTGGAATGGAATTCGATTGGGGAAACCTTGTCGGCAAATACGAATACCTTCGAGTACACCATTGCAACGTAATTGATCAAGTACCAAAGGAGCATCAATTTTTCCAGCACGCTTTTCATGATTCGGAATTATGCACCGGACAAAGTTTGGATTCGTATTGCGAAGAGTGTCCATCAGCTTCGCCAGTTGTTCCTTATACAAATGCGATACGGTACGGAACATACCCTTGCGGGTTCGGGCTCCGAATTGTGTGTCGGTGAGAGCCTGTTGTGCCATTCCCACAATTTCTGCATCCTTCCAAATCTGCACGACAAAAGGATCTTGTGAAGCTTGCAAAAGCGATACAATGTTTTCGTTGAGCGGATCCATGTTCTTCATCAACCACTTAGCCGCTGAATAGTCAACCTTTCCAGCGTAATGGACGATTGCAAAATCGGCCACACCACGGAAATCGGTTTTCATGAATTTCGGATGCATCGAATGCGCGGAAACCAATTTATCAACGAATGTCTTGTCGGTTGCTTTCGGGAACCAACACTCTTCGTCCAATAAGGCCATAATACCACCAGGTTTATCAATTAAATCGATAGTTGGCTGCAAATCAAGCCCGAAGTCAATAAATTTCCATTCGATACCTTCACGCTGGTATTCTTCCTGTTCCAAAATGAACATAGTGTGATTGAACAACTGTTGCAATTTTTCATTCGTGTAATTGATGCACAGCTGTTCAAACGAGTTCAACTCGAAAATTTCGAAACCAGCCATATCCAAAATACCAATAAACGACGCACCTTGACGCTTGGTTCGATCCAACGAACGATTGATGCGATTGACGAGCCACTTGAACATCCGCTCGTAGCATGCTTTCGCAATAGCTTCAACTGCAAATTCAACTTGTTCCTTGGTTTGTGCTTTTGTTACGAAATCCCGACCGACCTTAATTCTAGGCGTCAGGAAAGCCCTTGTCATGTCCATGACATTCAAACCCAACAAATGAGCGATTTTCTGTGCTACTGTATTGTCGGGCAGTGTTGCTTGATCCGAACTACGTTCTTGACGGAACTTCATGCAACCGAATAATAAAACGGCACTTACAATGCGGAAGATCGAATTGAAATCGTCATTTGTCATTCCCATGATGTTCATACTTTTAACGGTCGCTTGGAATTCAGCATAGTCATCGACACCGGGCACTGGAAGACTGCCATTCGATAAGAACGCGTACGTTTTAATATCATCTAAGATGAATTTCTCTTTTTGTTCAGGAGATGCACCAGCTAAGAGCTGATAGAAAATATGGAATGTTCGTTCATCCTTGGCTTGACGAATGGCACGTGATTTTTCCAGTAAATAAGTTTCGATATTCGCTCCCGATATGTAGCCCGATGCATCGAAATTGATTCGAATGAATTTACCCTGAAATTAAAGAAAAAAAAATAAGAAAGTTAATTATAGGAATTTGACAACATCTCCTTATCAGTATTATGCGTCATGGAAATACACACCGGGTTTCAAGTGAAAAAAAATAAGGTCCAGGTCAATTTAATTTTATTGAACTAAAACCTTGTCTGCTAACTCCTGTAGTTAAAATAAATCTCCGTACAAATACCTTTGTGCCGTTCTCAACTGCACGTTATCTTTTATTTGACTTTTCGTTAACGGAAGCATTGCGATAAAACTTATCTGTTTCGTACTTTTCTCGAATAGGCGCTTGTCTCTTGTGTTTTTCAATTCGCTGTACTTGCGAGATAAATTTTAAAATGAAGCTAGTAGATTGGCACACCTACATACATATGATATCGTTTAATATTAAAACCTATCTTTTTAGTGCGTCATGAAATTTTTTTCGGAAGGGAAACAAATTTGGGTGATTTTTTTGAAAAACCACAAAAAAATTTGGGTAATTATGGAAAAACTTTTTAATGAGGCAGAAAAATGGGTGAGCCAGAAGAAAGTTAGATGAAGACAAATCATAAAAAATTCGCCGAAAAATTTAATCATCGTCATTTCAATAGTGACTGATGTTCTTCAAGCACTTTGTTTGGAAATATACTTCCGGTCTCTGCAGAATCAATATTTTCTCAAGAGTTGATCAACAGCTAGCCAATCACTATAATGTGGTCTTACCAATAGTAATATTTTTGCATCGATCTGAATAATTAGAGGAACAAAAAATTTAACCAAATACATTTGATTCTATTCATCATCTTTCTGCTATACACCTAACATAGAAGTCCTCAAATTTCTAAGCAAGTCATCGAAGTGGTTTTTCAAAACGTTTGGTGGAAATCGTTGCTATTGAAATTGTTCTGCAAAAGGACGTCCTATCTGTGTCGCAACAACTTTTTTCAGACGATCTGTTGACCAATTCCGTCCACTTGAAGTTGATTGCATGCATCAGGTGATAAATGGACCCCGAGAGGAAGCACCATTCTCTGAGTGTTTTACGGTATCTGAGGGGGTCATCCTTTAATACGTAATACACGGTTAGATCGGCATGAGTAAGGAAGGGAAACAAGTGAAAATAGGGAAGTTAGGAGGGAAAGTCTAAAATGGCGGTGGACGTTGTTTTTGAATTGTTGGGAAACAGATTGCCCGGTAATGTATTCCCCATCATTGACGTCTGAGGGAAGAAAGACTGCCTAAATTTCACTGTTCTCCACGGCGGCTTGACGAGTATTACGAGGGGAATGTAAGAGAGGAGGTATTAGGTCCTTTAGTTCCTTGCTACATTTACCATGTAAAATGTATGAAAAAGTACTCCGACATTTCGGCGATGCTCGATACAATTTCGTCTCCAATTAGACGCAAATTTTTTGGGACGATCGAGCAACGCCAGTTGTGATTTTTGGGCCCCAGGCTAGATATACGAGTTGTACTCAAGACGTGACCGGATACAGGCCTTATAGATGGTAGCCAGCTCAGACGCAGAAAAGTATTTCTTACACTTCCGCAGAGTACCTGAACGTTTCGAGGCATCAAGAGCGACTTCGTAGATGTGTTGGCTCCAATCAAGACGATTGTTAAATTTTACACGAAGTAACGTAAAGTCTGCAGAAGGTGAAATCTGCACACCACTGAAGGACATTATAGTGGCCGACGCCTGAACATTATGTTTCAGAGATAGATGACAGGACTAGGTTTTCGAAGCATTAAGCAAAACTATGTAAAGGATTGAATTAACGACAGAAGGTCGTTTATAAAAACTAAAAAGATGGTGGGTGATAAGACTGAGCCTTGATGGAAACCTGAATCAATAGAAAAGGGGGCAGAGATAACACCTAGGACAACTCGTATGGAGCGCTCAGAGAGCGTTCAAACCTTTTAACGAAGTCCGAGTTAAAGTCAAAGACTTTAATCTTAGTTATTAGACGTTTTGCCAAACTCCGCCAAACGCTTTCAGAATGTCAATCCCAAGTACAAGCCCTTCGACGAATTTGTGAATACCATGTTCATTTAGATACACTTGGAGATCTCCTGTAGAGCGGCCCCGAACGAAAACCATATTGGCGATCGTGAATCAGGTTTTTTTCTAAAAGGTAGTTCACTATTCTGATGTTAATATCAATACCTTCGAAAGGGCTGAGGTAATGGCAATAAGGCGATAGATAGCAGGGCTCGCTTTGCATCCATTTTTGGGAATCGGCCAAAACATTCGCGACTTTCCAGATCTGTGGAAAGCGCCCTGAAGAATATGAAAGAAGATAAAGATTGCGAAGTGGACAATGAGGAATGCCATCCGGACCAGCAGACCTTTTAGAAGCCTAAAATGGTGTGGTACACCGAGAACGAACAAGTTTCATTATCTGCTTTGCAGAATGAGAAGATCTATGTTGAACTGAGTGCTGCATTTGAATGAGCTGTTAACAGAACTCTTTCTAATATGAGTTAAACGTCAATAGAAGAAAAACTTCTATGATAATTTAAAAAAAAAAAATTTGCGTGCAAACTTCACAAGCAGCAACCTTCGAGAATCCCACAGCAACAAAGATCCTCCAGACAAGCAAAAAAAATCCAGAATTTACCTCCTCTAAAGACGGACCAACTTGACGGATGAGCTCTACGAATGCGACCGCTCCCCAAGAGCACGAGCAACACATACTGTTTTGTTACTAAACGTAGGAAATTTGTCCCATCAGTAGGGAAACTAAAGCTTTAAAGAATGTAGGACAGTAGGGAATATTTGAACCTATTTGAGTGTTTATTAAATAATCACTATAGTAAGTCAAGTTTATAGACTTAAGGGGGTCGCTACAGAGACCATTTTACGTTGAAAATCATGCATTTTCTTGTTTGATTTTCTCAAGAACAGTTCATCCAATTGTCCTACAATTTCGTAAGATTATTCAGGTAGCCTAATCTCTGGTGACAATCTTATTAATAAATAATTATTTAACCTGATTTTATACCAGTTTGAAAAATCAAGCCTATCATGACCTGCTAGAAAAACCAAAATTTGGTTTAGCTTGTAGTTTGAAATACTCGTTTGTCACCAGATGTTCTCAGGGTTGCTCCAAAAGATTAAACTTGATAGCTCTAGTAAGACCGGAGAAAATGGAACATGAACAAAACAATGCTACTTTTGAGGAGAGCGAAAAAACTAAGATTTTATTTTGTCCGGTCATTGCTCACTTTGGAGGCGAATTTCGACCTCTTATAGTGTGAATAAAAATGTGCGAATAGATTCATTTTGTTCATAAATAAATCTAGTTTCAGAAACAGCAACCTTGAAAAAATAAGTCCTACATTATATATTATCCTTAATATCTCAATCCACTAATTTCCAAAAAAAAAAAAAAAAAAATTATATTGAGCAAGTATTTTTATTTCCAATCTACACAACAAATTGAAGAAATTTACAATTGCAATCATCTATGCTTTGCTTAAGTAATAGCCGGTTGTACACAGTCACAATTAAAACGGAACATTTGGTTCAAACTGCGGATTGAATTTAAGAAAACTTCAGTTTGAGCCAAATGTTCAATTTATACTTCGACAATGAAACCGGTTCTAAGCAATCGCACTTTAAGCCAAATGTTCGGCTTGAACGTAGGCCACTAGTAGCGGCCCATTGTACGCCTCCGTATTTGTACCATGTGGACCAACATATTGTTACATGTCAGCTCTACTTGCTCATCGCATGAACCACCGATGCAAAGAAGTGCACGAGTGAGAACACTGTGCTAGTAAATAAAGAGCACCTCTGACCAGTAACAAAATATACGCACAATCATCAAATGTCCAAAGCCTGAAGACCTTGAACATTCGACCAACCCAAAAACTAGGGTATAGCCTAGTAGGCAGTGTGTTGGTCTTGTAATGCGAAGGTCGTGAATTCAAATCCCGGTCGGCGCAATAAATAATTCCGGCACATTGCCTGCTTGGATATACCTTGGTCACCTCAATCTAAGAAAATGAAAAATTCGTAGAAAGAGGGTTGTGCGAAGGGCTAACAACCCTTCCACAATAAGTAATAAAAAATGTTAAGGAACCTGAATATCAGGAGGCCAAGGTCCGATTTGGGCTGTAGCGCCATTGTAGAAGAAGAAGAAAAACTATTATACATATGATGTAGAAAAGCGGCCGACAGCAATCGTAAGACAAGGGAATAACTCGGACGAGAAAGAAGTGATCGTACGAAAAGCAAATAATTCGGACGAAAAAAAAATAATTCTGAACATCTGCGAGTTCTTTGCCGACCGAAAGGAAATGATTCGGACAGGGAAATTGTTCGGATGAGATTTAGAGAAGCGTTCTACAGCGACCGTACGACAAGGGAACGCAGTATAGAAGCAACTAACAGCGAGCAGTCGAGAAAAAAATAAATCTGTACTAGTAAAAAAACACCTCCAAGTTCTTTGCCGTCAGAAAGGAAATGATTCGGACGACAGGGAAATGGTTCGGACGAGATTATAATTAGAAGCGGCCGACAGCGATCGGACGACAAGGGAATAATTCGAACGAGAAAAAAAATGATCGTACGACAAGGGAATAATTTGGACAAGAAAAAAATAATTCTGAACAACTGCCGGTCGAAGGGAAATGATTCGGACGACAGGAAAATGGTTCGGACGTCATTTATAGAAGCGGCCGACAGCGATCGTACGACAAGAGAATAACTCGGACGAGAAAGAAATGATCGTACGACATGGGAATGATTCGGACGAGAAAGAAATAATTCTGAGCACCTGTGAGTTCTGTGCCGGCCAAAAGGAAACGATTCGGACAGGGAAATGGTTTGGACGAGATTTATAATTAGAAGCGGCCGACAGCGATCGGACGACAAGGAAATGATTCGGCCGACAGGAGCGATATAAAAAATGCTAGTCCGGATTAAATAGTCAATGTTTCAAAAGCGAAAAATTCAAGGTTGGAACACGATAATTTGTGAGCGAAAAGCGATTTAGTTGAAATATAATTAAATAAAGGTTTGCGATTAAATTCAAGTAAACTTTCTAAACTACGAACTTCAATATCATTTAGCCAGCTAAGCTTCATCAGTTCAAGGGACCGGAGATCATTCAGCTCGGCGAAGAAATCTACTTCTACAATGGCGCTACAGCCCAAATCAGACCTTGACCTCCTGACATGCAGGTTCCTTAACATTTCCATTACTTATTGTGGAAAGGTTGTTAGCCCTTCGCACAACCCTCTTTCTACGAATTTTTCATTTTCGTAGAATGAGGTGACCAAGGTATATCCATGCAGGTGATGTGTTGGAATTATATATTGTGCCGACAGGGATTTGAACTCACGACCTTCGCATTACAAGACCAACACGCTACCCACTAGGCTACACCCTAGCGGCGAAGAAATACGAGAATTGATCTTCGAATTGTTCGGAGGCATGGGCAATGGCAGCGGAAATGCTCTACGCCCTCATTCTCCTCCCTGCAGACTCTGCAAATGTTATCGGTTGTAAGGCGAAGTTTTCGAGCATGTTTTCTAAGAAGACAGTGGCCCGTGACTATACCTACAAGTGTCCAGAGATAGTTTCTGTCGAGTCTCAAAAATTTTAATCGATCTCCCTCTATCAAATCCACCCCATAGCATTTTCGTGTTGTTACACGAATCGCTTTGTAACCATTTGAGATTTTCTCTTCTCCACACTTTGTTAGCGTAGATTATCTTAATGACTCTCCAAGATAATGCCAAAATTGCCCGTTTCCTCAAAAGTGGCATTGTCAGATCCGCGTCTGGTCAACCTGTCCGTCATTTCGTTTCCAAATATATCCTGATGACTCGGAACCCAACAAAGTCGCAAAGTGCGGGATTTTTCTTTCGATTTTTCCAAAATGTCCATACAATGCTTCAAGCATCTTGAATTGTAGCTGAAAACAGCTACACGTAGACTACGATATTGTAGATCTTTCAGCGGGTTTCCTTTTTGGATTTAGTTGTTTTTCTTTTATAGGGAGTTTTGAAAATTTTCGTATGGCAAGACTGCTCCCAACGAGCAAGTGCAGACGAAATGGTACCACGAATAAGCGGGAACGTGCAAATATAATTCCCACTTGGAGTTTTTTAGATCGCGATAATATCGAAATATTTAAAATTTAATTAATTTATATGTAACCGTTGCTCAAAAAAATAAAAAATTTAAGTTTAAGCTCATTTCAGAAATTTAAAAAAATCAAGCAAGTGTCAAATTGGCTATGTCGTTTAGGATTTTCTACCTTTCCGATCCACCTCCTTCCTGATGCATAGTTCCACCGTAGGACTTGAAGCTGCAGGTCCCCAACGTTTCGATGGCTCAGTAGTTTGTTAGGGATGATTTTGAAATATTTAATACATAGTTTAACTTTATAGCTGCTTTAATTTTTGATTCAATTAAACAGAAATCATAGAAAACTCAAGAAAGTTAATTTTTTGCCTGCTTTTCAGTAGTGCGAAATACTCTTGTCAGCTCGTCATCCGGTTTGAAGAAAGAAAATCAACATGCTCTAGAAGCAAGGGTCACAAAGATACCCGAAAGATTAACCGGACTGTTCCGTTCCTTAGATGTTTTAGTGCGAATCATAGATAAAAGAACGAAAATCTCAGACTCGAAGTCTACGCAATTAACCCGCAAAGAAAAAGAAAATTAAATCGTTTTTTAAACCAGAGGCCAACAATTTGAAAGATGATCACAGACACAATGCTGTCTTTTGGTTTTTTTTGATGCAACTCTATTACTTCTTATATCTATCTTATGTGACTAAAATCTGGCGAACATTTTACTATTAATAACTAAACAATACTAATACTTACAAAACGGGAAGAATTGTCGTTTTTCACAGTCTTTGCATTACCAAATGCTTCAAGAATCGGATTGGCTTGTAAAAGCTGTTGTTCTAATTCACCCTGAAATTGAAACAAATAGGAAAAAAACCATAAGTACAACAATTACTAAAACATTTTCAAACATAATAAACACTAAGAAAAAAAAAATTAGACATGCATGCACGATAAGGAAATTACTGTCTATTTTTATACACGACAATAGAACTGCCATATTTGTAAAATATTCTATGATACCATAAAAGGTAGCAATATATCACTTAAGGGTATCGTTAGTAAATTTTATTGCTGTGTTTAGTCATCAAAATGTGGCGACGAAGGTCTATCTTGATCACCTCAAAACTGCCATTTTATGTTCTTTGTCTGAGCCCTATATAGAATTTTAAATCAGAGAAAAACTTGCCTCATATAATCTTTATTTTAAATTATTTGCGTATAGTTATTAACAAGAAGATAAATAAATGGGAAATAAATTGAACATTACTGAACAATTTTTGAGCCGAGAGAAAAGATTTCCGGATTCTACACTGTTACGCTTTATTATTCGTGACGTTTCGGTCTCTGCTGAGACCTTTATCAAACTAAATAAAGGTCTCAGCAGAGACCGAAACGTCACGAATAATAAAGCGTAACAGTGTAGAATCCGGAAATCTTTTCTTTCAATTCGAAATGCACTGTGAAAACATTCACCAAACCAATTTTTGATTCCTTCACTTTTTCTCAATTCGAAACTGAGAGACCGAATAAAGCAGAAGTTAATATACAGTGAAATTCCTGTTTTGAAATTCTTTTAACTTGAAAAATTCACTATAATTTGAAATAAATTTTCAAAAAAAAAAAACATTTAAATTCTCCTAAATTAAAGAAATTTCAGAGGCAACAGCGATTTCAAATCAGAGGAATTGAACATTAATTGCTTGTAAGAGGCAAGAAAAAAATTTGATTCGAAATGCACTGTTACTCTATAAATTCAATTACTTATGTTCGCATTTAATTTGAATATATTTAATGGTTAAAACATCAAAACTAGTAATTATTGATTTACTCTGTGCACAAAACAAGCAACAAACAACAGCAGCTAGCTCGTTTGAAAATCGATATTGCGGTTATATTTATGATATTCGATACCATATTTAAAAATGCTTATTCCGCCTTAATTTTATTTACTTTACATTGTAATCAAGATACCTTTTTTACATTAAAGGAAACATTTACCCATATACATAAACTACATGATAGTTGCACAAACTAATCATAAAAAAGCTTAAAATGAAAATTTCGGTTCAGTAAAGTGCTAATTTATATAAAAATAAAAATTACATACGATTATTGTTCAAATTGGTTTAAAACAATAAAAATGAGCAACAACAGAGAAAAGTAAAAAAATAAAATAAAAAAAAAAATACATCAAGCATGAAATACTTTACCGCAAGTGTTGAAGTGTGGCTCTTTTAAAATGCACACATTTAGATGTGATAACATTTCAGAGCGGTTTTTCGAATTTTTATCACAAACAGGTGAAACGCGAAAGGTGTAAAACGTTTTAATCATTTTATATATAAGGTGGTTATATATTTTTCGTAGGTATTTTATTTATTGTTTACGTGTATTGGCAATAATAGAGAAAACAATGAAATGCATGTTAGATCAAAAAGGGGAAAAAGAATGAAAAAAATGTGATAAAATTGTAATTAGTTTCTAAATATGTAATAATAAAATGAATTTTATATAAATAAAAAGGAAAACTTTATACTTACAATGATTAAGGCTGGATGTGGTCCCTGATGATTTAAATTTGATGGAATCCGAATATTTTATGAAACATGTTCAAATTGGAATTTCGTAACAATCATTATTATATGAAAAAAAAAATAAGAAAACAAAAATTATAATAAAAAAAAATATGAAAACAAAAATTATAATCTAGCAAAATACAGAATTACATGAATAATGTTAAAATACGAGGATGTTGAATTATCGCTCTGATGAAACACTAGACACTAATTAATCGGTACTCCAATGTGAATGCTCTAGTGGAAGATGGAAAAGATCCTTCGAGAAACATCTAACAACAGTTGAAACAGGAGATTAATTACATTAAAGTGACCTAAATAAAGTATCCATAGAAAAAAAAACTTTAGTTTGCCTTGCCCTAGATTTGACCTATAACCTGAGTGTAGCCTAGTGAGTTGTCTCTCTTCTATAGCACAGTCAAAATCAGGTATTGACCTCCTGACCATCAGGGTCCTTACCAATTACTTGTTATTATGGAAGGATTGTTAGACCTTCGCACAACCCTCTATCTAGGAATTTTTATTTATTTGCTTCCCAGATATATCCACGCCAGCAGTGTGCTGGAATTATACGGGATTTGACCTCACGAGTTGCACATTGTAAACTAAAATGGTACATACTAGGCTCTTCCCGCATTAAAAGTTAAGTCTGCTAAAAAAAAACCTATTTATCATTTCGGCCTGTCCAAGGCTTGTCCTACAACCTGCTTGAGCTTTGCTTGATTGGGAAAATGAAAATTCTTAGACAGGGTTGTGCAAAGGACCAACCACTCTTCCATATTGTTACAGATCTGGCAACCCCGCAATTCGATCTCTCTCGAATAGACAAGAATTATGTACAACAGTATACCCCAATATGTAAAAAGCCACAGTTAAAGATCTAGAGTTTTCCAGTATAGTCCAGACATACACCCCAACGGAAGTTTCGAGAATAGGGGAAAATGTATAAAAAGGCACGAAAGCTTTCCGTCGAGAACCAGTCATTTTGATGATCGAGACGCGAACCAGTACAAGCGATAGGAAAAGTACGCGGCGGTATTGCCATATAGTGCAAATTAAGTTAAAGTGCGAATAAATAAATTATCACTTATTTTTAAACGAATTGTGTTTTACTTGAAATCCCGGCGAACCCCTAGCTCGCAACAATATTAACAAATTAATGTTAAAGGACCTGAAGATCAAGAGCTTAAAGTCCGAATTGTTCTGTAAAGCTTTCGTCGCGTAGTGGGCAGCGTACTTGCTTCACAGTCGATAGGTCGTGGGTTCGATTCCCACTCCAGACAGTGGAATTTTTTTAAGTACGAATTTTCAGTTGCTATTGGCAATGAAAAATTATTGGAAATAAAATGGGCAAACGTTGGAAAAGTGAAACAGTCCCACTTAAAGGAGGCCTAGATACTCAGTAGATGGTTTCCGTTCGCTTTCTATCATTCAACCACGCATAACATCTGCAAATATCTGTCAGTATCAGCCAGTACTATTGGCAAATATGCCAGCTTCTCCACTCGTTACGGTCGTTCTCACTCTCCTTCCCCATCCCATTCCTTCCCTCCATGACTGTGTTTCTGCATTGCACATAAAAGCCGAAATTGCCTATAACACAGGTCATTCTGTGAAAAAAAAATGCGGTTGAAGAAGAATATTTATCTCATACAACCGCAGAGAATCTGCAGGATAGTGCAAAAAATGGTAAATTATGACATTCAATAGCCTAATCGTAGACCATTGAAATTAACTATACCTGCAACAAGTATTATTTTATATACAAATTCAATAAACATCGTAAATTTATTGACTGTGAAATGTTGTAATTTTTTTATTCTATTAACTCTTCTCTTCTCTTCAATGGCACTACAGTCCAAATGGGGTTTTGGCATCCTGATCTTCAGGTTCCTAAGCATTTTATTTGATATTGTGAAAGGATTGTTAGCCCTTCGCACAACCTTCTATCTACGAATTTTCATTTTCGCACATTAATAAGGTGGCTAAGATATACCTACGCAAGTGCTGTGCTGAAAAGATTATACGTCGACCGGAATTTCAATTTTGGACCTTCGAATTTAAAGCCAACACGCTACCCACTAGGCTACACCCTAGCTTATTCTATTAGCTACCTCAACCTATTTCAACTTCATTCATCCTGTAGAACAGTGAGGAGCAACCCACGCCCCGCGCACTTTATGTGACCGTCTCACGAAAAACCTGCAGTATGCCGAAACATTACGCTTCCTTGAACTGCATTGGAAAACATTTAACAATAAGCACAATGTATTTGTCAATAATATGAGGGAACAATAGTTGCAAAGATTGGAGAATTTCTCTGATATTTTAAACATCTTGTCAGATGAAGATATTCCAGAAACATTAAATTAGAGCCGACCATCCAGATAAGGATTCGGTCAATGGTGGAAAATTAAGATCAGTTATAGACGAACTACCAACCGAACTCCTCAAAGCGAACACGAAAATAATGTCAGATATACTCCTTCCACTATTTACATCTGGAATGAAGAAAGATATCCGGCTTAATAGAAGGATTGTGGCAATTGGCAATCTCAATAGAAATAGTTATGTTGTAGGGATCATTCAGGCTGGATTCTGTAAGGATGGATTGCGTAATGAGTTGTCTTGTTCAGATCATACAAGTGGCTCCAATATTATACGTAGAGAATACGGATAATATTGTAGCCACTACATCACTTATTTAAGGCCTTCGAGAAAACTTCCAACAGCGTGAAACAAGGTTACATATGAAATACTTTTTTAAAGAATCCTGTTAAGTCGGAAAATTTCGCAGCATTAGCACTCGAATGTGAACTTGCATTTTAAATTAAAAATTCAAATTTAACCGCCAGTGAAAAAAATGCCAGTCGTTAAAGTAGTTCCGGGGCGAAACCAACCTAAGATTGGATTTGTGTCTTCGACAAGAGAAGAAAAAGGCGGGAAACCCACGAGTCGAAGAAGAAAGAAGATAAAAGAGACGAACAAAAAACTGCGTGGAAATAGTTTGGTCGAGGAAAGAAACAAATCGAAAAAATCTGCGTCGGGTGTAAGGCAATCCCCTCTGGAGTAACGAAAAAAGCCTCTTATTCACTTGCGATTCCGACGGTGTCCCAATTTTCGTGCCTGAGACGGACTCCGCGATCCTTACGGGCGGCTACACCGCATGATTTCAGAAAGTATGTCGCTAAATTGGGCATCGTAGGGCTTACACGAGTGTCAAACGAATTGCGGCCCGATTCCATCTAATTCGGGGATACAGGGACAAGGAAGATCTGGTGGTCTACGAGATTCAAAGTTAATAATTTAATTAAAAAGAAAGGCTTCTTAATTTAGCTTCCACACCATTCCCCTCTCTTCTTAGGGTCCAACAGTAGATTTATAAAGGGCAGTCAGGATAAGGTAAGGGTGCAGGGCAGCGTCAAAATAGCTGACGCTGTCGTCGAAGTATCTGGTCAGATAAACGACAAGACCAGGTGAAGTAAGTTTTTGCAGTAGAAAAACTGCGTCTCTGGGGTAAGTCGACGTGGCCGAGCTCGACTTTACTGTTACATGCCGCGAGTTTTATGTATCGGAGCAACAACCCCCACAACCGCAGCTAGACCCAGCACTCACGCTAGCACGTCGCTCCAGCACCGATACTGACAATGAAATGGGCGTAGGTTTCCCATACCCTTGGTTTGTGCCGAAATAAACACTCCTCCAGCACAAAACAAGATCCAAGATATCTGGTCGTACATAAAGGAGATAGGTCCAAGAGCTTTCTTGAGCGAACGGGTGACAGATAAGAGGTTGCATATTATCACCAATCCTATTTCTGGTGGTAATAACTATGCTGTGGAAGATACAGATCTTCAGTGGGGACTACATACCATCTTAAGCCACCTTGATTATACTGATTGCGTGTGTTTCCTTGGGCATTATCATCATCATCAATAGCGCGACAATCCTAATTGAGTCCTAGCCTCGTGAAATCGACGCCTCCAATCGTATCGATCCAAAGACTGAGTCCTTTAGCTGCTAATTATTTTTAAAATGGCTTTGCAGCCTTCATCAACTGAGGCTTCCCATCGCTTGCGTGGTTTGCCCACTGGCCTGTTAATACTCGCTTTGCCTTTAAGAGCATGTTTGGGATTTCTTCTTTCTTTCATTCATTCTACATGGCCAGCCCACTGCAGTTTACGTAACTTGATGAACGTTGAAGCTTCTGGCTCGTTATAGAGTTGATACAACTCAAGGTTGTATCTTCGTATATTGCCGTCTTATTGAGGCCTCATCTCCAATTAATCGGAATGCATATTTTTGAATCCGGTCGAACAAGGCTAAGTGTGATTTTGTGGCCCCAGCCCAATCATGAGAGTTATACTCAAGACGTGGGCGTTTATAAGCCTTATGGATGGTAGCTAGTTCAGTATTTCTTACATTTCCGCAGAATACCTAGACGTTTCGAAGCGACTACGAAATGTGTTGGCTCTAATCAAGACTATTGTTTAATTTTATACCTAGTAACGTAAAGTCTGCAGAAGGTGAAATCTGTACGCAATTTAAGGACATATTAGCAACCGACATCGGAACGTTATTTTTAAGAGATAGATGACAGGACTGCGTTTTTAAGGTACTAAACTCTACTCAGTTTTTCCTGCGCCATTCCAGGATTAAACTGAGGTCAGAGTTCAGTGATTAAATCGAATCATTACGATATGAGGCCACCGATGTCGGACGAAACAGTGAATAGGATTGAGAGTAGACGGCAGAAGGTCGTTTATGAAGTCTACTACTAACAGGAAGTCAGGGGAAAAAACCAGTCATTACGACTATTAAGGGCCGATGCTCAGAATCGCGTCTTATAGAAAAGAACTGTTTCTGTCCTATTCCCCTAAAGGAGAGTCTTAACAGGAAATTGATTGATTAACCGGCCCGGTACAAAGTTAATAATACCTGTATGAACGTTTTGGTTTCTTTGACGTTTTTCCTATGAAATTTATGTGTTAATTTGGGATCCCTTTATTCTATGGAAGAATCTGTTATTTTTGCAAACTTGAAAAAAAATGCCAGCTTTTGAAAAGAAATAACAGAGTAGTAGTATATTCGCTCAAGGTGAAAGATTGTTCCCACGGTCACTGGCCTTTGTATTTCCAGTCGCGCACGTGCAGTCTTACTTTAACGATATACAAAATTACTATAAGTATTATAATGGTAGTGAAATCTTTCCATCACAGTAAATCTCTTTTTCAAGACCTTCAAATTTTAGATCAGTTAAAAAAAAATATTAGATTTACACCTTACATATTTCAGTACTTTATTTATTTTAAATATTCTATCGATGCGGCCCGTATTGAATTTGAGTTTTTCAGATTTGGTACTCTGTAGATCGAAGGTTACTCATCACTGCTGTCGAGTATCGATATGAAATCAGTCCTTCAATGTTTATCATTTAAGTCATTGAGGTTACACGAATTTATTATTTAAAATGAAGCATGATGATTAAATGATTTAACTTTCAAGCCTGGTGACTATTATAAACAGTAAACATCACGTTTACTACCATTCTATATATTTGCCATGTAAAGGAAATGAAGCATACGAGTAGAACTTGCGAAGTGATTGAATTCAGTTTAGGCGATCATGTTAAGTCAAAAAAAAAATAGTTTAATCAAACATATCAATTTTATCTACGAGTACACTGTAAATATGACAGTATGTATGATTCAGAGTTTAATGATCGGCAAAGATGGCAATCACGAAACCGGATTTTGCACCTTTTATATTATTTTTTCGGCAAGTTTAAAATTCAATTGGACAGAGTGACGTTCAAAAACAAAGAAGTCCAGAGAACAATTTAAGTTTAATTTTTGAATGGCAATTTAGTGATATTTTTTTTTTGAACGGTTAACCACGAAAATTTTGTATAGATAAATGTTTTGTATTTTATTACAATTGAACAGGATATTGCTCGACAGATATACGTGATTTGAACTATAGAACATGTATCATAAATGAATTATATTATTATAATAAGAGCCAGTAGAATTATTTGGGACATTTCTCTCATTACCGAATACAAATTATATATAGTTGAGGATTAATTTAAATTTGATACAGTAACAGTTTTCGAAAAAATACAAATCTTAGTGTACATTATAGAAACCGCCACTATTTCGATCGAAATAATACTGATTTAACAGCGAAAATTCTGCAGTGAATCTATTGACTTCAAAATTAAAATTACCGATTTAAATTTCAATCCACATACTTCCAAAATAATTATCAATATACGATTGCAAAGAACGAAATTTGTACAAAAGTAACCGAGTATCAGTTATCGGGATTGCAAAATGAAAACCGCCGTTTCCCAATAGATGGCGCCAGCAGTAAATTATGATCAACATGGCGGATCAGAAATGTCACGTGAGGCGCGTGGAATGCCCTAAAGCACCTACGTCGAGGTTTCTCTTAGTGGAAGAACATTGGTTTTAAAGCATCAAGAGCGGTGACGTCGAGGCCTGGCATCGTGATGAAAGAGAGAAAATTGTGGTGGTATCTTATGAGCTGCTGAAACCATCACGGGAGATCACTATCGACTACAATTGAGTCGTTTGAACCAAGGAAGATATATAATATGGAGACCCATTTTTTGCCTGGTAAGAAAATGGAAATAAAATTATTTTTCTCCCTTACTGGCCACTTACTGGAAATTTTTCGAAACATTCGTTTCGCTATCCTTGTCTGGCATAATTAAGCCTATTGCAACTAACTCTGTCCCGCGTTAAATTGTCCGGAACAATCGTTAAATTTTCCAAACAATTCTTTCGCTATCCTTGTCTGGCATACTTAAGCCCTACTTAAGCCCAATGCAACTGATGGCGACCTTGTTGATCCTGTTGAAAAAGCAAACCTTTTGGCAGCAAACTTCGCTAGAAACTCGAAGCTTCCACAGTCGACCCGAGTCCTCCGTACTTACCGGACTCTGGTTTCTCGCTGCCATCATTTCGTTTTCGAACTAGGATTATTTCCAGGATCCTGCAGGAGATCAATATTCACAAGTTGTGGTCTACCAGGGCCGCCACCGCCACCACCACCCCCCACCCCCCTTCCCCCCCCCCCCCTAAAACTCTTCGTAATCTCTACCATCCTTCATACTGTTCATCTTTCCTAAGATCTGGAAGGTCGCGAATGTTCAGCCGATTCCAAATAAAGAAAGCAAAGCTAACCACGCTAATTACCGCCTCATAGCCATTACCTCAGTGCTTTCAGAGGTAATGGAAACGCTGTCAATCGCAGGGTAGTCAACTTTCTTGTGGATAAAAATCTCATTCATGATCGCCAATATGGATTTCGCTCTGGTCGTTCTACAGGCGATCTCCTGATCTATCTTATCGAGCGATGGAATTCCTGCGTCCACAACTTTGGTGAAGGTCAAGTTCTCGCTCTTGACATAGTCAAGGCGTTTGACAGAGTTTGGCACAAATGCTTCTTAGCCAAGCTAAAGGCCTTTTGGTTTTAACACTTCGTTTCTTCAATGTATTGAGAATTTCCTCTCAGAGCGCTCTATTCTAGTCGTACTAGACGGAGTATCTTCTGCACCCTTTATTTATTGATTGCAGCATCCCTCAGGGCTCAGTTTTATCTCCCACTCTCTTTTTAGTCTTCATAAACGACCTTCTGTCTTCTACTCTCAATCCTTTTCACTATTTTGCAAATGACAGTACTCTAGATAACATCTACCAATTCCACTCTCCTGCGGACGCTAGTCCGACATCGGTGGCCTCTTACCTTAATGAGTCGATACAATCACTGAACTCTGACCTCAGTTTAATCCTGGAATGGGGCAGGAAAAACTGAGTAGATTTTAATGCCTTAAAGACGTAGTCCTGTCATCTATTTCTTAAACATAACGTTCCGACGTCAGTCACTAATCCTTAAATGGCGTACAAATTCCACCTTCTGCAGACTTTCCGAAGTCGCTCTTGATACTTCGAAACGGCCAGGTATTCTGCGGAAGTGTAAGAAATACTTTTCTGCCTCCGAACTAGTTACCATCTGTTAGGCTTATATCCGACCACGTCTTGAGTACAACTTGCATGTTTGGGCTGGGACCCCAAAATCACATCTGACTCTACTTAACCGAATCGAGAAACATGCATTCCGATTAATCGGAGATGAAGCTATATTGGCCTCAATTGATTCCCTCGAGCATCGTCGAAGTACTTTGCAGCATTTCGATTTTTACAAAAAAGGCAGAATTATGTCGATTCGTGGATCGGCTCAAAAGAAGAGCAGTTTTTTCGACGCGGAATCCGTATGCTGCCAGAAAGATGGGAAAAAAGTTGTGGCTAGCGATGGGCATAATAAATATTTAACCATTTTTGCAAAATAAAGGCTCGAATTTCGAAAAAACGGTGGTTTTCAATTTGCATTACCAATATATTAGATCATGACTGGATGTTAGATACATCGAAATGGTCAAATTGTAATACCAAACTTAAGTAGGTTTAATCAATCAATTTTAAAATATAATAAAAAATCGCTTCAATTTCAATTACTTACGAATCGTTCGTTATAGCAAATCGTTAAAATGACTCATCTCTTATCACATTATTTGACAAATTCATATTTATTTATGGACTTAGTTATGTCACATAAAACTGTGATATTCCAAAGATTCTATGCGATATTTTATGTTCGGGTTTTTTTTTTCTTTTCATTCGTATACAAAATTACTATTTCTTATCAAAGTTAGAGGTGTTGTTGATTAAACTGAAACAACATTGCAATTACTCAGAGGATGAAAATGAACAGAAAATAATAATTTTTTTATAGGTTGACGTTTATTTTTATTGATGTGACGACTATTAGGTAATAATATAAATTTGGAAATCGAAGAAAAAAAATTCCATTGACGATTCCGATATCTGAATTTTCGGATTTAATTCAAACATAGCAGAATATTCTTAAATTCGTGGCATTTATTATTAATATAAAAAAAATCATCACCATCATTAAATGTACAATTTTCATTTTTTCCTATCTCTTCGAAATCTTAAATGCAATTGGAATATTTCAATATAAAGCTATCTCGAATAGTTCCACGCATTCCACTATTTACTATAATTATCTTGATATTATCGATTCATGTATACTAATTAGAATTGCATTAATTTATTCGAAATTAAAATTTACGTAGGCATTGAAAGCTACACGAAACCTAGACTAATTGATATAAAAAAAAATATATTCTCTCGTTTCTTAAGATACGTATGAACGTAACAAGATCTAATCGTGAATTCAAAGCCGGGATGTAGTCCGAAATATTTTGATAGCGATATTTAATGATTACGTTTACTCCCAAATTAGCCATTGAAGAACGCCCCCTCGATTCGTATTCCAAGTTTAGCGAGCTTGGAAAGATCGAAACGAAGGTTACAATTCAATTCGTAAAAGAAAATAAATAAATCTTGTGTAATAAGATATCTCACAAATACGTAAAGGAAGTACAACCAACTTAATAATAATAATTGCCAATGGAATTATGTATTTTAGAACTATGTATACTGTCAATATATCAGTGTCAATAAAAACATATCGCAGTACGATATTTATGTGATCAACTTTTATTAGTTGATGACTATAACGAGCGCAAAATGTACGCGCTTTAACCTGCCAAGGAGCCGCGCAATCCGACCGTCTACACCGAAAGATTCCAATAAATTTTCAATCCAAATGTGTTACATGGTTATTTCAGAATATATATATGGGAATTATACCATCTGGCGAAAAAACAAGCAGATATGAACAAAACAATTCAAGTTACATAAAAAAGTTTAATTTTTATTTTTTTTTTTTTGTGCAATTTCTTTTGAGCAAATCTAGTCACATATTGTATGTAAGTTTAGCGACCAAGAAAATATAATAAAAAAAACTTTTCTTTAAAAAAAACTAAGATACATGTTGGCATGTCTCAAATGAATTCCATATTTGACCAGAAAGATTGCCTGTGACATACTTTGGCAAAATTATGCTCACTTTACTATAAATGGAATCTTGTAATTTCAATTTACGAATTTTATGAAATGGTTAATAGATCTCTTTGAATGAATACAAATAAAAAAATAACCATTGAGTATATTTTTCTGGTTTATAACAGGTTTAAAGCGTTTCCACTAATGACAATTAATCCATAATAAATTATTCGACTGAGACCTTTGTCACATTATAAATAAGATGTTCGTTGAACGATTGATTTATTAACATTTCTATTTAAAAGATAGGCAATTAATCAATTACGAATCATTGCATTGCATTAAATAAGAAAAGAATAATACCAAAAGTCACAAAATTAGGTTGGCATCGAATGAATCATACAAAATATGAAAGCATAAACTCAAAACTTACTTAAAAGGAAATTTAAATTTTATTTTATCGTATATTTAAAACGACATAAACTTTATTTGCGGTGCCTCAAAATTATAGACGAATCATAAATTCGAAAAATATAAATGCTATAAATTAACTAGGCGGAGTAAGTAACCTAGACGCATGCATTGCATTTGCAAAAAAAACACATACATAAGGCAAATATCACAAATCTGGTGTGCATTGCGTGTCGATCAAATGACCAGTCATAAATAACTCAACTGTAGATAATTAAGTAATTTTTCTTTTTTAATAGTTGTCATGTGTAACATCATTTTAACATTAAGAAAATATAGAAAGAAAAAAAAAATTGAATATTATTAAAATAAATTTGAATTGAAAAAGAAAAAAAAATGATTTTTGTTTTTACTTACCGCACCTGAACCTTTCGGTTTCGATGCTGCCACATAAGCCAAATATTGAATAACTTTTTTCGTGTTTTCAGTTTTACCAGCACCCGATTCACCTGTACACAGAATCGATTGATCCTCGCGATCTGAAAAATATGACAATAGAAAAATTAAATACGAGTACAAAAAACTTCATTATTAAAAATAATTACAATAAAGGTTTTTGTTAAAGATTTGATTTGGGGATTTATTAGTCTCACAACAGAAACTGTCCGAATACGTAATAATACTATGTTCAACTATAATTACAATTTTGAATTTTCATTGTGATTTTACGACAAATTTTTTTTATAATAATTTTTTTTTTACAATCAAGTTAATTTTGATATCAGATATCTTATCGAATATTTAGGAAATTTATCGAATTATCGCAGCTAAAAATTTCTCAATTTTTGACCATATTGTCACAGCTTTTGTAGAAATTCTTGCCACACTTGTCATTATTTTTGTAGTTACGCTGTTTCTGGCAAATGTTGTGCCAAGTATAGCGTCAAAGTGCCGTACTTCTACTATGAACTATGTCAAAACTCACTCAATTCATTTGAATCAAAATTGAGTTAACGACACAATGTTTTTACTTATCTATGTAGCCACTAAATACAGTCACTAATATTGTTTAAAAGTGCTCGCAAATGTCTTAACATGACCCAATGTTCGAAAACTAGACAACAGCTAGTTAAAAAGTTTTGGAAGTGAACGCCTCATATGTTTTGTGAACAAATTTCAAATCTTTTTGCTGTAAATTTTTTGTCAGTTTTCGTCAGTTTTTGTCATTTTTGCCATCGTTAAAATTTGGCTTCCACTAGAACACAGAGTATATCTTTGTTTTTTATAGCTTAAATATTTCAGACGACGCATTTCAGATAGCAGTGAAAGGATTTTTTCTAAACAATCTAATCCAGAATGCGGCTGATTTTCATATCTACAATATTGTAGACAGTATTAGAAGCAGGCCTGACATCGTAGGCCAAGGATTTTGGCTACAAAGCTTTTTTTAACTTCAAACCCCGGAGAATACTCCACATCTCTTAATTCTGACCACTGCTTAGTTACTGTTCGTTTCCCGGTCACCGCCTCAACATGAATCATACCAATTCCTAAAAATGCAGCCTTATTAAGTATAGTTTCGCTTGTGGTAAGAACATGCCAACGATAATTCGTGGTCCAGGTCGCAGTCGCGATGTAGGTTACGATCTACATCGATGAAGCGAGAATATACCGGGATCCTGTTTCAGTATTCTGTACAGTATTATAGCGAATTGACGCGCTTCTTCGCAATATGTTTTCAAGTAATAGTGAGGATAGTGATTACATGATGTTTTCCAGCACCAAAGGTGACTGCTAACAAATTTTCCAAACCAGAACCCTAAAAAAATTACTCAGTATTATCGACATTTTGGTTCACCACATACAGTGACGTGCAAAACTGAACCACCCTGAGATATTTTTCAACACAAAGTCATTTCTTTAATCATTGAAAGAAAATTTTATTTCAAAACTTAAAAAAAATGAACTTTAGTCTTTTATTGAAAAGTAACAAAAATATTACATCCCGCTCATTTTCACAATAAAAAAATTAAAATATCCTAAGACTCAGTTTTGCTCGATAAAATATATTAGTTAGAAAGTAACTATTTCGGTGTAGTTAATATTTTGTCCACAGACCCTTAGCTTTCAAAACCTCATTGATACGTTTTGGTATACTTTCTACTAATCTTTTAACATAATCGGGATTAATACTTTCCCATTGTTCTTCCAATCTGTGCCACAAAATGTCAACTGAAGACGGGGGTTGGTCGTATCCATTGTGTATTTGAGTTGTTAAGTAGGCCCAAAAATTTTCAATTGGGTTGAGGTCGGGGCTTTGTACCGGTCACTCAAGCTGCGAAAATGGCTGGCTGGTAATCCAATTTCGCACCAACTTGAGGTCCCGATCTTGTTGAAAAATAATATCCGTCTGAGAAAGTGGTAAATTTTCTATGGTTTCCCATAAATACTCCCCAAGCGGTCATACAGCCCCAAACCATGATCGATCCTCCGCCATGCTTCACAGTTTATTTAACGTGTTTCGGTTGCAGCTTTTCATTTGGACGTAACCATGCACAGGAGCGCCCATCCGATAAAAATCTATTTACTTTGACTTCATCTGACCAAATAACAGTTTTCCATTCATCTATTGTCCAATTTTTATATTTTTTTTGCAAATTGTCGTCGTGCAGCAATTTTTTGTTTTTTTTTTATGTGCAGGCTCATTGCTTTTTTCAAGTAGCATCTGTTAATAGACTACTGTCAAATTTTGAAACAGCTGCGTCATTTAGTTTGGGTTTGACAGCCATTGAAAGCAGACGGCCTCACGTATTTTAGTGAAAATGGTGAGAAGTGAATTTCGTGTGCTAATCAAACGTTATTTTTTGCGCATCACCCAAACCAAGGAAAGGCTTGAAGAATACTATAGGTAATCTGTACTATCGATTGGAATGATTCTCAAGGCACTTTCTGAATTCCGATCGTACTAGCACGAGTCACGTCGAACGTTCTGGACGTGCAATTGAGGTTACCACTCCAGAGATGATTGAGAAAATCCGCGATATGGTGTTGGCTGATCGGAGATTGAAAGTGCGCGAGATCGTCGGAAGAATTCCCAAACACACACTCAAGGGGGAAAATGGATGTAAAACCACGGAAACGTTGGGAGAATTTAATTGACAGCAAATCACTGCTAAGATTTTCAAACTGGAGGACACGGTCACTGAACCGAGATGAATGGAGGCGAAGTATTCAGGAGGCTAGAGTCCGATTTAGGCTGTAGTGCCATAGTAAGAAAGTAAGTGATTGTTGAGGCCACAGGTAAATCAATTGGTACAGTGAATTCGATTCTGCATAATCTGTTGGGTATGAAGAAGCTATCCGCGCGATGGGTTCCCCGTTTGCTCACAATTGATCATTAAGAATAAGAGTTTGACGCTGTCAGCGTAATTCAGATGAGTTTCTGCGCCGTTTCGTAGCCGTGGACACAAAGCAACAGTCAAAACAGTGGATTCCTCCGGGCAGATAGGCGCCGAAGAAGGCCAATATGGCTCAGACGGTTTTTAGGATGCACGCGGCATAATCCACATCAATTACCTTGAAAAGGGTAAAACCGACGTATATTATGCAAAGCTGTTGGATCCAATTAACTCCGATTTAAAGTAAAAACGACCGCATTTTGCGAAGAAAAAAATTATCATCCACCAAGATGTAAGTTGTCTCAATGATAAAAATACATGAATTGGTTTCTCATCCAACATATTCACCAGAGTTAGCCCCTGTGACTTTTTCCATTTTCCAAACTTGAAGAAATGGTTCAGTGCCAAAAGATTTGGGTTGAATAAAAAAAACAAACGCCTACTTTGAGGGCTTCGACAAATTGTATTATTTCAGAAGGAAGAAGTGTATCGAGCTAAAAGTAGACTAAAACATTCGTTGTTTCATTTTTCACGGTCTTATTGAACTACCCTCGTATTCGCTAGGCTTCGACAAGAGAATCGATCACCATCAAGGAAAAGAGACCGCTTCGGCAAATAATCAGCAAGATTTCGAACCACTGACATAATCAAGAATCTTCTGTCAAAATATTTGGTCACAATCAAATTTAAGAATATTTGTCCATGTATCTCTTTTATCCCTTGAATGATCTTTGTTTAGGCTAGAATTACGCTTCTCGACGGCTTGAAAACGTCAGGCCATTATTTGAGGTTTTTTTTTTTAAAAAAATAAACAAGAAATTAAGCTAGCTGTGGGATTCGAGCACTGATACACTGTGTCGTCTAAATGCTTAGAGAGATTATACCAGAAATTCATTCATTTTAATATAAATTACCCGATGAGGGGCAGAAAGAAGAAAATCATGTTTATGTGAAGTTTTTATTTGTTTTTAACTTCTGAAAGTTGTATTTCCAGATTAAAAACAAAATTTAAATTCTAACACTCATAATAGCATCAAGCCATAAAGTCTGGTCGAACTAGATACTAATCTGAACTGCAATAACAAAAGATTTTATATAACCTTAAAATTCATAATTAAATAGGGCATAAAATCATATTTTGTTCAGTGTTATTTATACTTATTAATTACAATTTATACTTAAAATACAATCAAAACAACTATGAACTAGTTTTCGGAGTAGTCATAGAAAAACTGAAAGCTTTGCTAAATAAAATAAGTCATCAGCAAACAATACCTAATAAATAATTGTTGATTTGTACCCATTTCTATGGTACGAGAAAAAACGACTAAGAATGCTGCAAATTAAGAAATAAATCAAGTAAATGTGCGTACACCCACTCTAGATGATATCGACGTGCACAATTAAGAAAAAACATACGTAGTTATTTTTGGGCTAATTCTCGATCTGTTCTTCTGCCTATCATCGATTCTTAATTGAATGTTAAGCAATACAATGAATTGGTTCTGTGCTTATCGCAATGCACACAACATTCCTGTACGGTGAGATCACTTTGATGAATTTGATCATATCTTTAATGTGAGAAAAAATTTCCACTGAGCTCAGACCTTCAATATCTAATGAAAGCGAGCAATGATAGTAGCACAGCTATAGTTTATGTCCTTCATTCAGGATATTATAAAAGTTATACTTGTACGTTACGATTATTATTTCTTAATAAAGTATAAATATGGTTTTTTTTTTTTAATAAAAATAACTTTGCATATTTTCATATTTAAACAGCTGAAAAACTTAATGCGATGAGCAGATTTTTTTTCATAATTCAGCAGGTTTTTTACTTCCATTTCGTTGGCAAGAATTTTTGCGCAAATGAAATACTTTTGAGTCTTACGTGTCATTGAATTTTTATTGTTGTCTGATTTACGTATGACTAAATACAGTTTGTTGTCGAGATCTTAATATTTTGCAAATATTAACAGACTTTTATATGATAAGACAAGAATTATTGTCTTAGGAAAAAATGTGAAGAATGTAAGGCTTTAGGTAAAAATAAGTTGCTTGACTTTTAGACATGTAAAATATCTTTGTTAAACATCTTTTATCAGTTATGGTATTCCCGTTTGATTACGATTGATAGCTGAGTTGAGCTTTTCGGGTCAGCATATCATAAAATTTAAAAAAAATAAAGTATTTATGTACTAAACCGTGAAACTTATCATCACAAATTCTTTCAAATAGTGAGTTTTGTATGGGAGGTGGTAGAAGGAGGGAGTTGGCTTGTAATTTTTGTATATGACACCGAACGTGGCATGCAAAATGTTTCGTGTTGAATTTAAAGTTTGTAGTTTTCATTATTTTAAAAGAAATTGGACATAGTTTTCCTGAAATTGGGGCATTTGTATGGGAGGTGGCAGAGAAAGTGGAGGGTCTTAGATGATTATGAAACTGCTTATCAACATCCTTATCACCATGCTTTGTTCCATTTTCAAAGTCGATGGCTCTCACATGACTGGAGAAATGCTTTTCTTGAATTTATAATATAGATATTTGTATGGGAGGTGGAAGAAGGAGTGAATTGAAGCTGATAACTTTTTTTATTGCAATTATTAAGGGATAAATTCTGGCAAAATTTTGTACTTTTTATAGTTTTAATGGAAATAGATATAATGCATTTAACAAAATTATGCATTTGTATCGGATGGGGTAGAAGGAGTATATGAATCGTCAATCATATTTCTAATATTATACTTTCCACCAAACTTACAGTCGATAGCTTTGACAGTTTCGAAGAAAAATAATTTAAATCAAATTTCAAAATTTCGTGAAATTGTATGGGAGAGGATAGGAGTGAGGGGTGAGGGGAAGTTGATAATTTTTTCAAAACCGATTGCAATTAAAATAAAATCATTTGTGGCCACAAATCGTCTTTTCAGCTTTGCCACTTTTAATGCAAATCGAAAAATTGAATTTTTCAAAATTATGCATTTGTATGGGAGGGGGTAGAAGGAGTGAGGGGTTCGGATGAATATTTTGTGATGTTAATAATATATATATATATATATATCTTTATACTTTGACCCAAATTTCAAGTCGATGGCTTAATAGTCCAAGAGTCCTAGAACAACAAATAACAACGGGAAGCGACAAGGATACAAAGTGTATATGTATAATGATAGAACGCTACACTGCACTAAGACGAAGATTGAAAAAATAAATTTCCAAGTCCGGTGCCAAACCGGTCCCGTGTAGTGGAACGAAAAAAACAGTCCAGGATATCGACACAAACTTGGTGTCATTGGAAAGCCCTTGAGGAACTCTCCAATAATATTTAATTGTTTCTCGAAGTTACAAACTGTTTTGTAAAAATTTTACACAATATTTCATTAAATTCAAAATACTAATTTACCGTTTTTGTGTCAAAGACAACAAATTATTAGGAATCAAATTATAATTTTGTAAAGTACTCAGCGAGACCTTTCTAATGACATCAAGTTGTCTCTGTACCTTCAAATTATTTTTCGTCTCTATACCAAGGAGGATATATAAAAGGAGTACCTGATAGTCTGTCTCATGTGGGAATATTTTTTGATTCGGAAATTTTCGAAAATTGTGTCCAAGCTTAACTTGGCTTCAAACTTTTACAAAAAAAATACCATAATTTGTATTCTCTCTTAGTTGCTAATATTCAGTCAGCAATAAAATAATTTTCAGTAGAATGGAGTTTGCTGTTTTATTTCAGAAATCTTTATTTTTTCAATTTATATTAGTTTTGGTTTGTGTTTAAGCTAAGTACTTTAGCAACGGACAATTTAACGCGGGACAGAGACTTACTTTGGGTTTAAGTATGTCAAACAAGGATAGCGAAACAATTTTTTCGAAAATTTGACAACTGTTTCGAACAATTTATCGTGGGAAAGAGTTAGTTGCAATATTTTTAAGTGTGGCAGACAAAGATAGCGAAACGATTTTTTTCGAAAAATTTCGAGCATTTCGGTAGTAAGGGAGGGAAATACATTCATTCCCATTGTGGTTACAAGGCAAAGCATGCTCATAGTCACTCCTTTTTATATATCCTCCTTGCTCTATACACAAAACTCGTTTGGCACCGGTTTTGGAAATTAATTTTTCGTCCTTCGTTATATGCACTTCATATCCTTGTTGTTTTCCTTTGTCATTTTTTGTTCTAGGGCTACTGCTCTATAGTTTCGAAGAAAAATTAATTTTCTTTAAATTTCGAAATATCATGAAATTTGTATGGGAGAGGTAGGAGGGCTATTCAAGAAATTAAACTTTCCTTTTTGCTAAAAATGACACAAAAAATTTCAGAATGATAGCTCAAAGTGTTCGAGAGTTATGTTGTAGACACACGGACAGATGGTCATTCGGAATTGAGGTTCTTGAGCGACAACGAATATTTCTGTACCCGTGGCGGTTCCCCGCGAGCATTATTTCTTAGCGTTACAAACGGTAAGGCAAACATACCTTCAGATTTTATCTAGAGTATAAATAATCTCGGATTTCATCTACTACTACTACTACAATGGCGCTACAGCCCAAATCGGACCTTGGCCTCCTGATATTCAGGTTCCTTAACATTTTTTATTACTTGTTGTGGAAGGGTTGTTAGCCCTTCGCACAACCCTCTTTCTACGAATTTTTCATTTTCTTAGATTGAGGTGACCAAGGTACATATATCCAAGCAGGCAATGTGCCGGAATTATATATTGCGCCGATCGGGATTTGAACTCACCACCTTCGCATTACAAGACCAACACACTACCTACTTCGCTATACCCTAGCTTGTCCTTGTCGGATTTCATCTAGAGTTTAAAAATTTATGAAAAAATATCTTTAATTCTCCATTAAGCTCAATACACTTTTGCCAGCGATTCTCAAAAGCTTCGATATCCTGTTTATAGAGAGAAGCGTCGAACTACGCAAAATAGCCGTTAACTCTACCTCTTCATTGCTGGCAAATCTTTTACCATCGAGCCATTTTATCAAGTTTGGAAACAGAAAATAATCTGGCGAATAGGGTAAGGAAGCAATTCGAACTTTAACTCATTGTTATTGGGCATCGCGATTACGGATGTGTGAACTGGTGCATTGCCTTTTGAAACAAAACTTTGATTTTCACCAAATGCGGTTGTTTGTTCTCGATTTGATCACTCAAACGCTGCAATAAGTGCGCACAACTCTCGCCATTGATTGTTGATCCTTTCTGAAGATAATCAATGATAATCAATGATAATCAATTTTTCGCACGCGCAACCCAAAAAACTGACACCATGATCTTGCCCGCAGATGAAACTGTGTTTACCTTCTCCCCTTTCAGTCCATTGTTTTAACTTTCCTTCGTCTCAGGTGTGAAGTTATGAGTCGACACAAAACCTCGGTTTTATTGCTGTGAACTTCGCCATACACTCGACTGAAACAACCCCGCGACGCTGTTTTTCTTCCATTATGAGTAATCGCGGCAGCCGTCTTGCAAACAGTTCTCTCATGTCCAATTTTCACTAATATTCGATGTACATCACTTTTTGAAATGCCTACTATGTCTACTAGCCCGCGAACTTTCAGTCGACAGTCATGCAATATCATAGTGGATTTTTTTATCAATTTCTCATAGTCAACTCATTACGTCGACCATGCTATGTCCGACTTGGCAGCTCCTAAGGCCTCGTTTAAACCCTGCACCCACGATTTTACTATTGTAAACGAAGGAGCAGACTCCCACAGAGTAAAATCCAGCTACGCTTTGAAATTGGTTGGACTGAGGCCTTTCAAATGAAAGTATGTGATTCAATACTTTTAACGATAACAACTTTTTCCATGTTTACCAATTCACTGAGAGCGTACACTATTCATGGCTGCCAAACAAATACTAACTTCAAGGCGTTTGAAAGCGTCAAGTGCTACGTCAAGTATGCACTGATTCCTATTAAAATGGTTATTTATTTTAATACCAAGGAGTGATAAGTATTCGGAAGAGTCTAGTTGAACACCAGAAAGATGACAGGCCTGTGTTTTTGAGGTGTTGAATTCTACTCTATTTATCCTGCCCCATTCCAAGATTAGATTCAGGCCAGAGTTCAATGATACAAATAGTTCGGCACGTTGATATGCTACCGGGACACGTTGAGCGTTAGTACTCGAGTCGAATTCATAGATCCAGGGTACTGTCATCTGCAAAGCAATCTATAGGGTTGAGGGTTGACGACAGGAGGGAAGATGCCATGCCATCCAATAAGACTTGTATGGTGCGTTCGTATAAGAAACTCTCAGCCCATTTTACGAGGTTGTTATTAAAACCGATTGCTTTGAGCTTCACTAGGAGACATTTGAGCTTCACTAGGAGACATTTGAGCTTCACTAGGAGACATTTGAGCTTCACTAGGAGACATTTGAGCTTCACTAGGAGACATTTGTGCCAAACTCTGTCAAACACTTCAGCGATGTCCAGTGGCAGAACTTGGCCTTCGTCAAATTTATGGATGCAAGAGTTCCAACGATCCAACGTATTGTCGATCATTGATAAATTCGTTATCTTCAAGATAGCGGACTATTTTGCGATTCACAGCCGTCTCCATCACTTTTGACAGAACGCAAGTAATGGCGATGGGGCGGTAGTTGGCAGGTAATGCTTTATTTCCTTTCTTGGGAATCGATTGAAAATTCGCCACTTTTGACGTGCGCGGAAAGTGCCCAGGACAGTAAGAGAGATGGAATAAATCACGCAGCGGTTTAGCCAGGGAAGAAAAACAATTTTTAAGGACTAAGAGAGAGATACCATCGGGACCTGCAAATTTCTGAACATTGAGCTCACGAAGAATTCCGGAGATAAGCCGTGTGAAATCCAGATGGTGTTACAAGCGGGGGAGACTGATTTGTCGCTGGCAGCCTGGAATTTCATGCAAAACTTGCTGTAATAAGATTGGCTTTCTCAACGAGATGGACTATAATTCGGTCCCCATCTAGAAGTGGTGGTGTGGATGATTTTACGTGGTTTTTGTTGACCGTTTTAACAAATGATCAGTGTTTACTTCATAAAAGAAAAAGAATTGAGAAAATTCAAATTTCGTACAAAATTTCCCTCACAATCGCTGTACATGTATTGTCCGAACTCTATTAGGAGAGTAGTGTCAGTGGGTATCGAGTATCTCTAGTCAAGGCTGGCTACTTCTGGGAAAGCCTATGTATCATATGAATGACCGGACAACGAGCAATCTAATGAAATTTATTCTTAAAATAAAGATTGTAAATATTAATACTATTTATTTTCTTGCATTGTCAATTTAGAATCCTTTAAATTAATATTTTATAATTTCTTTTGAAAGTCAATTATTTAAATACATCATAAGAATTATTGCAAGCTCAATATGAATGAATAAACGTCTTTTAAAACCTTATGACCCGACAGAATAAATTTCAATAAAATAATTTCTCATCATATATACGACTCGTAACGATCAGTGTAAGACACTATGCAAAATATTTCAGTTAATAATTAACGAATTTTAAATGAATCGAAGTGAACAGCCAACTACAAATGAATTCTTTTTGATATTAAAACCACATATGTTTTATGATAGGCTAGAAACATGTACATTTAATTTCTCTATAGATTTCAATTTCAATTCTATATTTTTCGTTTCTCCACTTACGTTCGAATTGTAAAGGCACTTTGGATTTGGTACATTCGAGCATGTACACACATATAAAGTGTATATGCAAAGAGTAGAGTAGAGTGGACTGGATAGTGTGTCTCTCAATGATATTATGCAATTGAAAAATCTCGCGCAACATTACACTAAGTCCATCTTTGGTTATGATTCCAAATATGGTCCGTATCCGATCTATGTATATTATGGATATGTGTGCTTTTATTTTGTGGTCTTGTAAGAGTAAATCAATGCAAAAGCGTACCCTTTCATATATGGAATTGCATAGTAAAATGCTCAATTACCGAATGACGGTGATCGATTAAAAACATTTATAAAAAAAATCGCAACTAAATCCGATATGCACAAGGTGGTTCTTTCATTTATATATGAATAATATTATGTGCATTACATGCAGTATTAAATCATTAATAAGTCGGGGCTGCAGTCAATATAAAAATGCAGATGGAGCATTTTTAATTGTTTTAAGATGACTATAAATAAGAACATAACAGCCAAACGAAAATAAGAAAATCTGCTAGAGAAAAGTGGACAGATTTGAAAAAAAAGAAAACCAATAATTAAATGTGTGCGCAAAAATCGAACGCAAACAACCCTTACACATCTATTAAAATCCTGACTCACAGGTATCTTAATTCGTCGCTATGGCAACCATCAGAATCGTATATGTATCGCTCGACTCGAATGTCTAAGTGTTGTCGACCAAGTCGTGATTTTTCTTTGTTTCCATCTTTTATAATATTCATGAGTGTACAGAACCTTTTTAAAAGTTTATCACGCTCTTAAAATCTCAAGTATGACGTGAATACCTACGTACACTTGGGTTACAGTATTGTTACCACACATTCGAAAACAATTTAAAATCTGTCTGTCATATCAAGCAGATGAACTTTCTTATCAATTTATTGTTCGAAACAGAAGTCCATATAATTCTTTGTGTCAATTATCTTAAGAGGTATAATTGTTGAGGTCAATTATATGAATTATTTTTAGTTGATCTGGATATTGATACGTTCGAATTACGAAATGAAATTCTGAACAAGGATTCTTCTGTTTTAGCGGTATCAATACAATTCTTACTTATGTTGTATTAAACAGAAGAGTAATCCTTCAGTTGATTTTTTCTCAAAAACCACAGTTCATTATTTTTTTTTCTTTCTTAAGGTGCACCATACTATCCTATCATATTCCTTTTTTACAATGTAAGCTCTCTTCCTGAATGCACAACCGTATTGTACTTTCATATCATACAGCTACTAGCCGAGTCGTGAAATAAATAGAAAAAATAGCATAAAAAAAATGATGTACATATATATAAAGGTAAATTGCTTTTGAAAACTCACCTTGCAGCATAGATCTATAGGCAGTGTCTGTGATAGCGAATACATGTGGAGGCACTTCGTGTCGTTTTATCCCCTTATATCGTTCCATGATTTTTTCCGTATAAATGGGAAGCTTTTTGTATGGATTTACAACTACACAAAACAGTCCAGAATATGTCTGCAAAAATAATGAAAATCAGTTTAGTCAGTTTTCAGAAAAAAAATAATTAATTTAATACAATAGAATATTTAAAATATAAATTTATCAAACCAATTAATTTCAAAATTGCATAATAAGTCTAATAATTCTGAACCCGAGTTTAGTTACGTTTTGATATTTTGCCATATGCATATTATCTATTGTATCATTACAATGGAAAACTCGTTCGAATTCCGCTCCACGAATATTAAATAGGAGTTTTGCCAAGGGCCAAAAACCCTTCCACATAAACAAATATCAAGTTACTAAGTCTATTGGCCAATGTTCGATTTGGACTGTTGCGCCGTTGACGAAGAAGTAATTTCAAAACTAGAGTATAGTCCAGTGGGTTGTGTATTGTTCTGCAGAGTCATAAGTTCAAATCACTGTCGTTGCATAACTTCAATATGCTGCCGGCAACCGAGGGCATAGGTGATTCCATCTTACCCAAATGAGTGGGCTATTGCCCACTTAAAATTAATCTTGGTCCAAGCTTGGCTCATCGAACCCAAACAAAAAATTTAAAAAATAAAAGAAAACATTCACAAACCAATCACAATCAAAATGTCTGGTAATAGAGTGCTCACCCTTGCGTGCAGAAGCATATCACCAGCCAGGGGAAAGAAAGTGAAGTGGAATTGAGGGCTCGCTTTAAACTTCTGTATGTTGAATTCGTCAGAAAACACATCTAATGGTAGCATTCCATCTTATTGAAGTTAATCAAACTTGAAATTTGAAGCCTTTTGGCGAAGTTTCGCAGCAATATGTATTGCCAAGTTTTTGGGTCGATTCATAACCATTAAAAATCTCATACATGACCGCCAATATGGATTTCGCTCGGGACGTTCAACTGGCGATCTCCGTGTCTATTTAACCGAGCGTTGGAACTCCTGCATCCACAAATTCGGAGAAGTTCATGTACTTGCTCTTGACATTGCTAAAGCGTTCGACAGAGTTTGGCACAAATGTCTCTTAGCTAAGCTGAAGGACTATGGTTTTAATACAGCTTTTCTTAAATGGATTGAGAGTTTTCTCTTCGAGCGCTCTATTAGAGTCGTGCTAGACGGAGTAACTTCTGCACCCTTTTCCATTGATTCCGGCGTCCCTCAGGGCTCAGTTTTATCTCCTACCCTCTTTTTAGTCTTCATAAACGACCTTCTGTCAGCTATTCTCAATCCTATTCATTGTTTCGCAGATGACAGCACTTTAGATAACACCTTCCAATTTGACTCCCCTGCGGAGGCACACCCAACATCAGTGGCCTCATGCCGTAATGAGTCAATACAGTCATTGAACACTGACCTCAGTTTAATTCTGGAATGGGGCAGGAAAACAGAGTAGAGTGCCTTAAAAACGCAGTCCTGTCATCTATCTCTTAAACATAACGTTCCGACGTCGGCCGCTAATATGTTCTTAAATGGCGTACAAATTTCACCTTCTGCAGACTTCACGTTACTAGGTGTAAAATTTAACAATCGCCTTGATTGGAGCCAACACATCTACGAAGTTGCTCTTGATGCTTCGAAGCGTCTAGGTATTCTGCGGAAGTGTAAGAAATACTTTTCTGCGTCCGAACTAAGCTACCATCTATAAGGCTTATATCCGACCACGTCTTGAGTACAACTCGCATGTTTGGGCTGGGGCCCCAAAATCACATCTGGCTCTTCTTGACCGTATGCATTCCGATAAATTGGAGATGAAGCTATATCAGCCTCAGTTGTTTCCCTCGAGCACCGTCGAAATATCGGTGTACTCTGCATTTACTATAGATACTTCCATAGTAAATGCAGCAAGGAACGAAAAGCCCTAATACCACCTATATTCAATGCCCCCCGAAATACTCGCCAAGCTGCACGCTCACACGAGTATACTGTGAATCCCTTGCCGTAGAGAACAGTGAAGTTTAGGCAGTCCTTCATCCCTCGGACGACAGTGTTGTGGAATTCATTACCAGGCAATCTCTTTCCCACTGAATATAACCTTCAGCAGTTTAAGAACAATGTTCACCGCCACATCAAACTCTTCCCTCCTGTGTCTCCCTGCTGATTTCCCTATTTCCTCTTGTTTCCCTTACCTATGTCGAATTAACTGTGCATCGCGCATTAAAGGGTGACCCCCTAAGTTAAATTCGATAAACATAAAAAAAAATGGATGAAACATGGGTCCATCACTTCACACCTAAGACGATGGAACAGTCAAAACAATCGCCGGAAAAGGGAGAATCGGCATCTGCTGGCAAGGACATACCGTCAGTTTTGTGGGCTTCGCGTGGGATAATTTTTATCGATAACCTTCAGAAAGGAAAACTATCGACGGCGAATATTAGGTGCACTTATTGCAGCGATTGTGTGATGAAATCAAGAAAAACGGCAGCATTTGGCGAAAAAGTTTTGACTCATCAAGAAAATACACCAGCTCACACATCCGTTATCGTGAAAATCAATAAGTTGAAGTTCGCATTGCTTCCTCAAGAACCCAATTCGACAGATTTAGCGCCCTCGAATAGTTTTCTGTCTCTAAACTTGAAAAAATGGCTCGGCGGTAAAAGATTTTTGCCACATTAAAGAGGTCTGCGGCTGATGGCTATTTGGAAGAGTTCGAAGACTCTAGAGTTACTCTGTGAAGAAGAAAAAACAAGGGGGTAATAGAATTCGGTCAATATGACTAACCAGCTTTTCCGTTTAATTTTAAAAAGTGCCCACCTATTTTCCAGCATGCGATAAGTAAGCAAATATGATAGCAAATCATTCATTAGTACGTAAAACCTACCAAATTAAATTTTCACACACAAAAGTACTGCAAATAAAAGATATTCGGTAGATATGTAGAATCAGAAACATAACAGGAATACGATTGGGCGTAAGGCCCAATCATGCAATATTGTAGATGAAGAGACATTTTTTGATTTTGAGACATTTTGTATGGGGAGTGGTAGAAGGGTTGGAGGTATTGAAAATCGAGTCGGGGAGGTCTGATACACTCTACATAATCGCTGCTTTCACTGCTTCCTGGACGTTGCTTTTTCCCACTGGGTTAGTACAATTTTATTGACTCACCGTCAAACATTATTGCCCGTATTTTGAAACGAATACGACATCTAAAAGTTTCAAGCGAACATTCCAAGTCTAGTTCAGATGTTACTTAAAAAAAATTGATTTTCAAGTTTCAGGATTTTTTTTTTTAATTATTTAATTGAATTTGTATAATTACGGTTTCTTTGCACCAACGACAAGCAGTTGTATGTTATGTTTACAAAAAACCGATACACAAGTATGTTTAATACATTAAAACAGGCATTATTTTGATAAAAGGCGGACTCCTAGTGCTTTTTATGATGCAGCATTATAAACATAAATATTTGGATATTCGTCATTTTCTTCTTCTTCCTCTCTTTAATGAGTCACGGTAATTTTGAATTTTATAAATGAAAATTTCATTTGATCATGGATCAAAGACCTAGAATTAACAACACTATTCTAACACATAACGCTCAAATAGAGAAAGAACGTGCGTAGATAAATTAGGGAAAAATTCTCAAAAATCCATAGTGGAATTTTTTGAATCTTAAAATTATTTTCAATGTTAATAGAGCTTATTCGACTGCCAGCGTAAATGTGTTCTTTATCACACTCTTAAGACTGCACTTGATGAGTCTGAATCATTTGAAAAGTTACCGAAAAATCTTTTAAGAATAAAGAGCATAATCGTATCCCTAGTATATGCTGATATAGAGTTACGTGTCAACTAACAAAGAGCATAAAATATAATGATATGCATACACAAACATTTCTTATTCGACATCTTGTGCATCATGTGGGAAGAATAAAATGAACAAATGCATTGGGGCAACGTGCGACTTATTCGATAATTCTTATTACAGATCTTTTTAAGCTCGTATTTTTCTTGTGTTGTTCCTTTGAGAAGTCATCAGAAAGGTTATTATAAGCCGAGAATGCATTTCTTTTCATTCGTTCGTTCGTTCTTGAAACATGTTTCATGTTTGTCTGGGTTGATAAGAAAAGACCTCTGGCTATAATAGTTGAGTTTTATATTTTCTATGCTTCGGATATGATTCATTTTTTTTATCACGAGAAGTGAAGATAGAAAATACATAACAATAAAAACTGTTTAAAAAAAATCATATTTTTAAAAAGAAAAATTGAGGAAATAATCACATAGTTCTGAACTCAATACCTGACCCCAATTGAAAATTAATTATAATAATTATTATTGCTTGATATGAATATAAATATTTAGTGCTGATTAAACAATAGTAGACTTCAGACCCATACAAACACATATTAAGAGTCTTTAGAATTGTCAACAGTTTTGATTTGCGAACGTTGCAAGAATTCTTGCAAGCTGATTATTAAAAAGTATTATAAAATGCAATACGGGTATTAAAAAAAAAATGACATATTGACGCAAATTTTTTGCAGAATAAAAGGCATTGCGAATTTTCTAAATGTTAGAAATCGATTTTTATAAGTCAATATGCATATTCACGATAAAATTTGCATTACAAACCACTAAGCCGACAAGATTACTATAATAGTCGAGAAAAGATCTATTGGCTCATGATCAGCGTTCTCGTTATGCCCTTATAAGGAAAAAACTGTTGAGTCAGAAATTAAAAGTTTTTAGATGAAAATTAAAAAGCAAGCTGTCCAAGTTTATGGTGTTTCAAAGCATAGAGTGCCTTATATTCTTTAAATATATTTTTGAAATGATATTAGCATGATGATACGAATATGTAGATGGAGAAAAGATATGGTGACAAATATACAACAAAGTTCAAAAAGAATTTAAACTTTTATCGCAAGTTTTTTAATTACAATCTCTTACATTAAAATACTGTAAAATTTAGCGAAAAAAAAGTTTTGCGAGAAAAATTCGAACTATTTTTATTTTCTAGCACTATCTAAAACCGGAATGTTATGTTTGTAAGAAAAATTACAATAATTGACAATCTTAGATAACTTTCTTTATTCTTTTAAAGAATTTTATTTTTTACTTAATGTAAAACCATTTAAAATTTGACGTAACACAATCGAAAATCATCAATTCTTGCCACAAACTATACGACGCATTTCCACATGAATGTTCTGCAGAATGTTGAAAATAACTTAATCCTTGCGTTGACTCCACCTTTATCGGGAGGACTGCAATGCGGAGAATTACGAAAATAAATGTATTAGGTGTTGGAATTAATTCATAGCGTTTTTTTGCAAAGTTTGATGGTTTATTCTGAAAATATTATTATAGTGGTATTATTGAAAGTTATTGTCCATCGTTTTCTACTACCTTTCTCCATCTTTCTGGCAAAGCACGAATACCACGTCGAAAGAATTCTTCGTCTTTAGATTTGATGAATGAATCGATCCAATTCATGATACTTTCATAGTTGTCGAGGTGCTGCTCTGATGGAGCGATGTCTGGTGAATATGGCGGGTGGGATAAAACTTCCCATTCCAGCGTTTCAAAAAAAGTTTTCACCACTTTTGCAACATGGAGTCTGGCATTGTCGTGGAGCAAAATCACCTTGTCATGTCGATCCTTAAATTGGGGGCGCTTTTCTTTTAATGCTTTGCTCAAACGCATCAGTTGACGTCTTTAGAGGTCCCTAGCAAGCGTTTGACACGGGTCTTCATCGAGCATTGTCACCAATTCTTCATCTTCAAACTTTTTCGGCTGTCCGGGACGCTCCTTGTCTTCCAAGCCAAAATTTCCATTTTTGAACCGAGCGAACCACTTTCTGCACGTTTGCTCAGCTAGAGCATATTTACCATAAACGTCTACTAAAATGCGATGACTTTCCGCGGCACTTTTCTTCATGTGGAAGTAATGAAGCAACACTCCCCGCAAAAACAGATTCTCGGGCACGAACGTTGACATGTTTGATGACGCACAACAAAATGTTATAAACTCGATAAAGAAATGTCGTTCAGTGGACTAGATGCGCCATGACAGTAGCTTTATGGAGAATATTTACTTTTGTATATGTGACTACGTATACTTGACTAACGCCACCTTTTGTAAAACACTACGAATTAATTCCAACCCCTAATACAAAAAGTTAATACAGTCAATGGTCAATTCTAGGTTTCTTACTTCAATGCATATTTCTTCAACTTCTGCAACTGCAGATTTGCGAAAGAAAAATATTACGTCGCTGTCTAATGATGCTGAGTAAAACACTGTCAGGAGAGTGTCCTTCATGAAGACGAACATTTTTCAAATTCTTGAATATATGACTAAATTGGAAGTTTGCCACTACATACAAATTATAATTGATCTAAGGGTGATGAAGGTTTCTGGTCTCTTATTCATCAATTATATCAATAAAATTCTTCGTCTTTTCAAAACCACCATTTCTATTCAACAACGACATCTGATTCTACTCATAAGGAAAATATTTTAGTAGTATAAGACTCCACCAACCCACTCGCTTCTACGAGAGTACACGGGCTTCATCCTCAGCGCAAATTATTTGTTCTAAAGAAGTATACTGAGTTCTCAAGTATCCCGATGGAATCCCTGATATAGATCTCAAAAACCGCTATTGTCCTTTCCTTGCTAAACCACTCTGCAAGCTATTTTCAGAAGTGGTTCCAACATCCAAGAGCGATAACTGCACTCCTACCGAAGATTAACAGCCCATGGAAACAGCCAATGACATCTTGATATTTTCAGTAGCCACCAATATGGTATCCGCAAAAAACGTTGTACTAGCGATCTCTTGACAGTTTTAACCGAGCGTCGCAATACTGTTGCACTGCATACTACAACATTTTGGTGAATCCAGAACTGTAATCCTGTAGTAATCCAGATGAGTTTTTGCGCCGTTTCGTAACCTTGAACGAAACATGTATCCATCACAACACACCAGAGACAAAGGAACAATTAAAACTGTGGGTTCATCCAGGCGGATCGACGCCGCAGAAGGCCAATATGGAAAACAAGGTGATGGCGACAGTTTTTTGGGATACACTCTGGACATTTCCAAAGCGTTCGATAGAGTATGCCACCCCACTCTTCTAGGCAAACTCAAGGCTATTGGTATGAATAATTCCCTAGTTCGCTGGTAACTTTTTACCAAACCGTTTACAAATTTGTGTCGTATTGGATAGAGTGATTGCTGCTCCTTACGCAATTAATGGTGTAGTCTTTCAAGGAGCAGACCTTTCTCCGATTCTCTTCATAATTTTTATAAATAACTTGTTTTCATCAGCATCGAACCCAAGTCACAGTTTTAATGATTCTTTCCTCTTCTTCAATGGCGCAACAGGTTACTTAACATTTTCATTATTTATTGCGGAAAAGTTGTCAGCTCTTCGCACGACCCTCTATCTACGAATTTTTCAATTTCGTAGATTGAGATAACCAAGGTATATTCAACCAGGCAGTGTGCTGGATTATGCCTCGAACGGGATTTGAACTCACGACCTTCGCATTGTAAACCAAACACGCTACCCACTAGGCTACACCCTAGCTACAGTTTTAATGATGCATCAACGATTTCTTCTACCATTTCAACAAAACATCATTGGCCCGTTCTACCAACTCTGACATACAACGTAGGAGAATGATTCAATCACTGAAAAACGATCTCTCAGATGTTATCGAATGGTGCGAAGAGAACATGGTTGAGTTCAATGCCTACAAAATACAAAGCTATTTCACATTTTGGACTCAGTGATTTTTGACAAACCTGATAATCCCTTGCATCACTGACACGAAAAACTTGTGTTAGAACGAGCATATATTCAACATTGCGAAGGCAAAATCTCAGCGTTTGGATGCACATAGGCAATTTGTTGATTATCCACAAGTCCTTTCTAAGGTCCAAGCTCGAACACAACTCTCATATCTTGATCATGTTTATTTCCGGCTATAAAATTGATAGGAAATTCTGAATTTACCTCAACTCTGGATTCGCTCGAACACAGTCGTTTCGTCTGCGCCTCTTTCACCGACATTTTAATGAAAAATGTTCTCGGGAAATTTTCAACCTCTTGCCTACTCGCTTCTATCAAAGCCTGATTTTGGTCACACATTAAATTGCGATGTTCATTTAAATACCGTTCGACGCGAACATGATAAGCTTGGGTGTAGCCTAGTGGGTAGCGTGATTGTTTACATTGCAATGGTCATGAGTTCAAATCCCGGTCGATGTATAATTCTAGCACACGGCCTGCTTGGGTATGAAAATAAAAAATAGAGAAGAAGATAGAGGGTTGTGTGTCTAACAACCCTTCCAAAATAAATAATGAAAAATGTTAAGGAACCTAAAGGTCGGAAGACCAAGGCCCGATTTGGACTGCAGTGCCATTGTAGAAGTAGAAGAAGCGAACATAAGATCCGACGTGTTTCCCAACCAATACAACAACCAGAACATCAAGGCGAATATGGGTCATTCTTTTACAAACCGTACGGATTTGCCGAAAAAATTCACGTCTGTTTCTAGAATCGCTTTATTTTTTTTTTTATGTGTTATATATATGAAATAAACCGACACATATGCGGGGATTTTTTTTTAAATTGTTTATTTTAAAAAATATGGATGTTTAAACATTTTGAGAATCGTTGGTTTTGCTCTTCTTAAAAAGCTATTATCTTCGGTTCTATTTGTCCCACCGATTTCGTTCTTATCTCATTTTAAAGGTAATTTTGTAACCTTTTTACTACATTGTTCCAAAAAAAATTGTCTTGTTAAATAATTGTAGTTATTAGCAATTAAAGCGCTTAAAGTTGATTTTCATACTTGCGACCAGTCGATAAAAAATTGAAAAAAAATACCATCGTATTCCTTGATAGATTCTCTAAAAAATCCATTTAAAAAAAAAATGGAGAAATAACGGGATCAACAGAAAAAAATAATTTGCACCACCGGGCGCGCAGCACGACGAAACAATTTAGTGTGTTAGTGACGCGTCGACTTTTTTATTCCTCTGCGTTGGCCAAAAATCCTGATTTTATTTATTTTAAGGATAAATAATTGAAAGGAATATGAATTTATTCATCAAAAAATAGGCTGTAACTGCACTTACTACGAGTAAAAATAACGTTATTATTAAAAAATCTTAAAATCTGCAATAAAAAGTTCGATATCTCAGCTCCGGGTAAGTCAAATTGAACTTTAAGCCCCGCAAATTCTTTATCAGAATGTCCGCAATACAATAAGACTATAAAGGGTAGTTGGAAATTTCATTTAGTCCTTCTGCCTTAAAAAAGAGTTAAGAAAAAATTTACTCGAAAAGTCATTTTCTAATAAATTCATGATGTGAAATTTCTATGAAACCGGCTAAATTTGGGCTGAATTTTGATTCAGTTATTTAAAGTGTATTTATTAAGAGACAATGCCGCAAGTTTTGGTAGAATATCTTTTTTGCAGTCTATGAGATATGTACTCATTTCCTTCCAAAGACACAGATTCTTTGAAAATTGTCAAAAACGTCTTGAATAACAGTCTATATATCAGGTTTAAATAAACCGAATTTAACAATGTACCACTCAAATGAAAGGTCTAAGTGTCTGCAATCGAACCTCATTTTTAGTTTTTCAAAACTGTTTAGTATAACGTAATAAAGCTCAAAAAACCTCTAAAACAGACGAAAATTTGCGAATTTTGCTATTTCTCGAGTCTTTCCCCCACTCCCCCAGTGGCCGCAATATTTTTATCGTAATCTACACAAAAAACAATGAAGTTACAAAAAACATCGAAATCGGAGCATTTCGCCAAACAGACCTTTTTTGATCTAATCCGACTCGACTAATTGTGCACTCGCTCTGTCAGAAAAATGTATGATTTTATTGATATTATGTAAGTTAGTTTTGATAAAATTGAGGAAATGCCATTGGAATACGTGGACGGCTACGGTGTCATGATGCAAACATTCGGAAATCATTACTAAGCTTTTCATTTATAGTACGTGTTTATTGCTTTTGTTGTAAATCGCAAACGGATGCACTGTTGCCTGATCATTGTTCCAATGTACGCCTTGAATAGCATTTCGGATCACAAAAGCGTAGTTCTCAGAAAAATCACAAATAACAATGCATTCATTTTGCCCTAAATTTTTTCTTTTATTATTCATACGCGCCCGGTGGTGCAAATTATTTTTTTTCTGTTGATCCCGTTATTTCTCCATTTTTTTTTATATGGATTTTTTAGAGAATCAATCAAGGAATACGATGGTATTTTTTTCGATTTTTTATCGGCTGAGCGCAAGTATGAAAATCGACTTTAAGTGCTTTAATTGCTAATAACTACAATTATTTAACAATACAATTTTGGAACAATATAGTAAAAAGGTTACAAAATTACCTTTAAAATGAGATAAGAACGAAATCTGTGGGACAAATAGAACCGAAGATAATAGCTTTTTAAGAAGAGCAAAACCAACGATTCTCAAAATGTTTAAACATCCATATTTTTTAAAATAAACAATTTAAAAAAAAATCCCCGCATACGTGTCGGCTTATTCGATGTATACTACCTATAGAAAAATTTTGGAAGCAATAGAAAATATGTCGTCCAATTAGGTGTACGGTTTGTAAAAGAATGACCCATATCAACCATCTCTTCCGACTTAACTTAACCCAAACTGCACTCGTTTCTTCCTTTCCACAAAAGGGTAATCCCATTAGTGCTGGTATTTAAAAATAAATACTTTGGATATCCGAAAAACTTTAAAAGAAAAATTCAATAAACATAATCAATCATCTTTCCCAAGCTGTACCCAGTTTTTCAATTTCAATTTCAGCCTGAACTAGTCTGTCACTAGAATTTGACAATTTACAATTTCTTGGAATGCATGGGTCACCTTCCAAGTATACAGATATTTTTAACCTCCAAAGCGGCTTGATAAGATTTATTAGGTTTAGGTAGTAGGAGGGTGGTTTCGAAGTATCACATTGCACTAGGGCTATCTAGTTGGACCCATTGTATTCCCCATATTGATTTCGAGATGGATGTCACTCCTATTGTGCTAGCCACTCGGTTCGGTTTGCGAACCAAAGCAGGCTCGAATATTTGGCACCTCTGAAGTTGTCTGATTCTGAGAAGAATCTAGACCCTAATTAAATGAGACGGCTCTTGGAGATTTGCAGACTGTGACAAAGATAATTGTTCGATAGATTCTTCGTCTTCCTCGGAACATCTGCAAAGGCTGTCGCACGCGACCCAATGCCTGAATGCGTGCAGCTTTAGCAAGTAATGACCTCAGGTCAGGCCGACAACAGTTAGGATGCTATAACGACTACGCTATAACTGCTGAGATGTGACATTTTTTTTTTATTCTTCCCAAAATGATTTGGTCGTTCTGTAGCTATCCGACTGCCAACATCCCGTCAAGAAAAATTCTAAAATAGTTTGTTTGAAGGTAGTCTTCAGCACTGTTGGTGCTACATAGACTTGTCTGGCAAGCGTGTCTTCTTTGTCATTTCAGGTCGCTATCCACTATGACCCGGTATCCAAATTAAAAATACTTCGGCTATAGCCGCTAGGCGATTCGAATTGTTTCTACAGTTGGACGGTAGTTTGGACGTGGTCCTGTCGGATTTGAGTGACAGAAGTGCAGCCCTGCTGTCCGAGAAATGTAACAAATTCAGTTCTGTATATCTAAAATAATTGTAGTGCAATCGTTAATGGCTGATACTTCTGCTTGGAACACAGTCATGTGTTCATGTCGAGGTCGTGGGTGTAGATCCCTGTTCCCTAGTTAGCTTTAGATCCGTCCGTATAGAGATGAGGACCTGAACAGACGTTGCGTTTCTGAACCTCTGATTGACCACGAATTAGAGGTCTTTAATCTAATGGCAGCTAGACCTGTCTTATAAAAAGATCAAGTGGAGGTAGTGAGAGAATTATCTCCAGGGCTGCAGTAAGTGTGGTTCTAAGAGCACCTGTTATACACAAACATGCCATCCGTTAGAGCAGCTGTAAAAGTGCTGACAGAGCTTTTTCTTGTCTCTTCACCCATCCGTGCTACGATTTTTCGTGAACTTAGCTATCCATGCAGTCAGGAGAGGTCCCACACTAGGGCTGCGCAAGGCATCAAGTATGGCATCAATGTTGACGTAATTAAATGCGCCTTCGACGCCTAGAAAGGCACCGAGTGCAACCTCTTTATGATGGAAAGCTTTCTCTACGGCGGCAACCGCTACATGTAAGGCGATATCTGCGGACCTACCTTTCAGATTGATTGATTGATACCTTTCAGATAGGCATGTTGGTGTGGGTGCCTGACCGAGAAGTTCAGGTTTGCACGTAAGTAGATGTCCACCAGTCTTTCCAGCTCCTTAAGAAGGAACGAAGTTAGGCTGATAGCTCGGGAAGCCTGAGGTATGTTATGAGAGGCCCTGCCTGGTTTAGGCATAAAAACCACCTTAACCTCTTGCCATAACTTTGGTATGTGGCACAGACTTATTCATTGTTTATTTATGTGAACTAGGTACTGAATTATCCTTTCATCCGCATTCTGGATCATAGCGTGATAGACCTCGTCTAGTCCTGGTGACACGACTGTATCTACTAGTTCCGAGTTAGCTAAAATACAATCGATCCATGAACTTTGCCGCGGGGGTTCAAAGCATCCGGGGAAATGCGTTTACATTAAAAGTTCAAGGGGCTCGCTGCTATACTCCAACCAGGCACCATCACCTTTATCCAGTAATTCAAGCATGTATTGGTCTTTGAATAGGATCCTCTTTATCCCAGCAGTATCATTGACGTTATCGATTTCTTCAGAGAACCTCTTCCATAAATTTTGTTTGATGGCTCTTAACTGTTTTTTATACAGTGTAAGTGCTGCTCGATATAGCTCCCAGTCTGTGTCATGTTTGTTAGAATTAGCTTTTTTGAAGAGCTTCCTGGCACGTTTTTTCAGAAACAATTTGATTCAACAAAGTTAACAATTTCCTGGAATGCTTATGGGACACCTTCCAAGTATATATAGATTTGTAACCTCCAAAACGGCTGGATGATCTTTATTAACTCGAGCTTCCATGTTCTGCCACTACTTTCAACATAGCAAAGTTCTTACTAGCGTGTTGGTCTAGAATGCAAAGGTCATGAAATCCCAATCCCGGTCGACGCACAATTCCAGCACACTGTCCGTTTGGGTCACTTTGGTCACCTCAATCTATGAAAATAAAAAATTCGAAGATAGAGGGTAGCGCGAAGGTCTAACAATCCTTCCACAAAAATAATGAAAAATGTTAAGGAACCTGAAGGTCAGAAGGCCAAGGCCCGATTCGGGCTTTAGTGCCATTGTATTATAGAAGGTAGAAAAATCTTACTATGAGGGTCATCCTTTAAAGCACTTTAAACAAGGAAAAATCATTTAAGAGATGAATAAAATTGAGATTGGAAAGCATCCTACAGTTTTTTAGTGCCGAAGCAAATAGCTGCCTGTATTTCTCTGAAAATCAATTATATCTAATGAGATTTTAAATCAAAAAGATACTTTTTTAGCATTGTGCTATCGTCCTAATAAACAAGTTTCAAAACTTTTTTTCGTGGTCTAAATAAAACATTGCGAATGTGCTTATCTAATACAACAAGAGGGATTCGATACCTTATAGTTATTTATTGAATCTCATAAAAGTAAACTCAAATAAAATTGTAAATAAATAATCGATTTTTGAATACCTGGCTACAAAATAATTGAAAACAACTTTCATCTAGTTTCACTAATTGGTGCAATTGTTCAATTACTACAAAAAATCATCATAAAGTATTGATGTACTTGACAATGATTTTTATTGTCTTATAGGCGCAACAAATCTATACAAATCTCATTTAATCTTGATTGTCGAAAATACTGCAAAACGCCGTTGAATTGTATGTCAAAATGTGTTTATTTAAATTAACTGAGTGGTTTCATATAGAAAACAACATAAACATTGTTTAATTATCGGTCAAATCCGAAAGATACTTTATATTTGGCTAAATATTGTCGATTTCGATGATATAGGTCAACTGGTTTTTTTTTTCGTTGTTATTTTTATTAGTTGATAAATTAGTGTTCAAGATTTCGGTAGATACAACATTTATTTTCTTAGAAAAAAGAGTTGATTTGCACTTGATTTTTTTTGAAGAGATTTAGGTAAGTATATATCTGCTTTCCATTTTCATCATCATCATCATCAATGGCGCGACAGCCCAAATCGGGCCCTGGCCTCCTGAAGTCGTCGCCTCCAATCGTCTCGATCCAAAGACCGCGTCATCCAGCTGCTAATTTTTAGAATGGCTTTGCTGTCTTCATCAACCGAGTCTTCCCATCGCTTGCGTGGTTTGCCTACCGGCCGGTTACCACTCGCTTTGCCTTTAAGAGCACGTTTGGGGATTCTTCTGTCTTCCATTCGCTCTACATGGCCAGCCCACTGCAGTTTACGTAACTTGATGAACGTTGAAGCTTCTGGCTCGTCGTAGAGTTGATACAACTCATGGTTGTATCTTATTCGCCATTCCGTTCCTTCCTTCACAGGTCCCAAAATTCTTCGGAGGACCTTTCTTTCGAATGCGTTAACTGCTTTTTCGGAAGTTCGCGTTAATGTCCACGTCTCGCTGCCATAACAGAGCACAGGTCGTATAATAGTTTTATAAATCCGCAGCTTATTGTTCCTGTGCACTTTCTTGGATTTCATTATTGGAAGTACCGAATAATACGTCTTATTTGCTAGTATTATCCGTCGTTTGATTTCGTCTGTTTCATTACCGTCCTTTGCTAGATTAGCCCCAAGATATATGAAGTTGTCCACACTCTCCAAATTATATTCCGCAATTGTTATGTTTTGTCTGATTGGCGTTCTCCTTCTTGTTTGCGTCATTACTTTTGTTTTGTTTTCATTAATGCGCAACCCGACTTCTTTTGCGGCGGAGTCAAGATTGACAAATACCTCCTTAGCACTAGGGAAGGATCTTGCTAGAATGTTAATGTCGTCAGCGTATGCTACTAGTTGGGTGGACTTGAATAGTAGTGTCCCGTTGGTGTCGACTGGGATTTTTCGGATGACATACTCTAGTGCCAAGTTGAAAAGCATAGGAGCTAGACCATCTCCCTGCTTTAAACCACATTCCGTTCGAAAGCTGGTTGTGGAATCGGTTTGTATTCTCACTTGGGATTCAGTGTTCGTCATTGTGAGTCTTGTTAGTCGGACTAGTTTTGGAGGAATTCCAAAGTCAAGCATGATTTGGTACAGTACGCTCCTGTCGATACTGTCGTATGCTTGTTTAAAATCTACGAATATTTGGTGCACGTCTGTGTTATATTCCCAGCATTTCTCAAGCACCTGTTTCACCGAGAATATCTGGTCTGTTGTAGATCGTCCGGTTCTGAATCCGCCTTGGTATTCGCCAATTATTTGATTTGTATAGGGCTTAAGACGACGTTCAATTATTTTTGTCAGTATTTTATAGGACGTACACAACAATGATATACCTCTGTAGTTCTCACAGCAGAGTTTGTCTCCTTTCTTGTAAATTGGACATATAATGCTTTTTCGCCAGTCGTCGGGTATGATTTCCTCTGTCCAAATTTTGCATATCATGCTGTGCAGTATTTCAGCGACACAGTTTCCACCGTTTTTCAGAAGTTCAACTGGTATTTCGTCAATTCCCGGCGCTTTGTTTCGTTTTTGGTCACATAGGGCTGCTTTGATTTCAGGAAGCGTGGGTGGTGTCGATGATGGTTCATCTTCGTCAGTTGAGGCTTGAATTGAAATGTTGTCTGTCGTTATCGGTGCTATTGGGATGGGATTCAAAAGATGTTCGAAGTATGAAGCCCATCTCCTTTTGATTTCTTCTGTGTCGCTGATGATATTGCCCTCTGCGTCTTTGCAGAGACTGGTTTTTGGTTTATATCCCTTTTTCAAGTCTTTTACTATGGCGTATGCGTCCCGCGTATTATTTTTTCTCATGTCGTCGTCCATTTTTTGTATCTTGTCATTATGGTACTTCCTTTGTTTTCGTCTGCAGGTCTTTTTCGCATATCGCCTAAGCTCGTCATATTTTTCTTTTTTGGCTCGTGTTGGTCGTTCAGTAAAAATTTTGTAAGCTTCGTTCTTTCTATCTATTGCGTCGCGACATTCTTGGTCGAACCAATCATTGCTTTTTCGCCGTGCTTGATATCCTAATACCTCTTCCGCGGAGGATTTGATACCGTCTCGTATTTTCATCCACGCATTATCCACTGGCATATTTTGGATATTTTCATATATTGGTGTCAGGTGTTTATTACATGCTAGCATGTAAGCCTGCGCCACCGTTTCGTCGTTAAGCATGTCGACATTAAATTTGCGAGCTCTACTCGTTTTCGAATACCCACGACAAGCTATTTTGCATCGATACTTAGCTCTGACTAGATAGTGATCAGAGTCACAATTCGCACCGCGGAGAGTTCGTACATCAAGTATGCTGGAAGCAGCCCTTTTCTCAATAAGAACGTGGTCTATTTGGTTGAAGGTGTGACCATCTGGTGATGCCCACGTTCGTTTGTGAATATCGCGATGTGGGAAGCACGTAGAGCTTACTATGATATTTTTGCTGCTTGCGAAATCAATAAGACGTTGGCCATTGTCGTTTGCTATGTCATGGAGACTGTGCCCTCCTGTTGTTCCTCTATGAGCCTCCTCCTTTCCGACTTTTGCATTAAAATCCCCTAAGACAATTTTTAGGTCATTCGAGGGCAGTGAGTCATAGGTTGTCTCTAGGGTGGCATAAAATTCGTCTATAGTTACATCGTCCTTGTCTTCTGTTGGTGCGTGAACGTTGATCAACCAAGTGTTGAAAAATTTAGTCTTTATTCGGATTGCACACAATCTTTCACTTATTGGTTTGAAGCTCGTGACCTGCTGTTTAAATTTTTTGTCAACGACAAAAGCGACTCCAAACTCTCTGCTTCCCGACAATTTTCCACTTGGATAGATTGTGTGTGATCTCATGTCCATGATTTCGCTACCGAGCCATTTCGTTTCTTGGATGGCAGTTATGTTGATGTTGTGTTTTGCCACTTCTTCGAGAAACTCTTTCAGAGCTCCTGTCCTAAATAAGGATCGAACATTCCAAGATCCAATAGAGTAGTCCATTTTTCGTTTGCGGGGTCGTTGCCGTTGAGTCCATCCTTTCCGAGGCTGTTCTTCAGGTTTCTGGACAGTGTTCTTTTTCCGGTGATGCGTTGTCGGCGCCTCGCCCAACCCCCGACCTGGAGGACCGGTCCTACTTATTTATTACACCCTAGTAGAAAAAGGGTGGGAGTTTTGAGCTAAATATGACATGCTGGAGTTCTCACAGCTATGCTGCAAGTCCAACTATGTCATACTTTTTGCCTACTTCCTGAGACGCACTGGTGTTACTGGCCATTCAGGTTAACTCCATTTACCCTCCTCCTTTCTCAACTCGGGCTTGGGACCGTCTATGGCGGAGTTTTTTCCATTTTCATATTATATCCATATTGATAACTAAACTACGTCATGTGATAGGAATGATAAATTTCAAGAATATGAGTGTGGCTCATAATCATAACTACCTACTTTCTTCATTGTTATGTAAAAGCAAAGTTGAGTCATACTCATATTTAAGAATTCACACAAATGATTCAAATACATTAATTTTTAATTTAAATTCCAACAATTTCAGAATGCATATATGACGAATCAGATTAGCACAAAAAATAAAGTTTAACCTCAATTTAAAAGGACAAATCGGATTTTGACATTTTTTTAAGGAAACCCCCCATCATTCTGAGTTCTTTTTTAATACAAATTAGATTTCATAATATCTCGTTGATGTGAATGGGTTAATTAAGACATTCCCCTAACTTCTGGTCTAGGAATTTTCAATCCTTGCAAAATTAAAGTTTCCAGATATATCTATATAAAGGGTGTATCAACAAGGCGTGTAGGGTTGGAAAGGCCTATTATTTGACAGCTAGTCGCTTGAAAGTTGTGCCACTTGTAATCTATAAACGCAGGGAATTTACCATGGAATGGTACACAGTAAAAAAAATAGAAATTGTTGGATTTTATTACGCGTTCAATCGCAGCTACGATGCGCAAAATTCGAGCAAATTTTGATCGTAAACATGTGGCTTCTGAGACGTGTGTGCGCAACCTAATCCAAAAATTCTAAGAGATTGGCTTAGTACAAGATGTGAAGACACCGAAACGACTTCGCCCGGACGTTCGACCGAATGTATCGCCGCAGTGAAGGACACTGTTAAAAACGACCCAAACACCTCCATTCGTCACCGTGCTCAAGAACTCGACCTCTCCACGTCCACACTGCAGCGAATATCGACGATAGAGTTGGCTCTACATGCGTACAAGATTCAATTAACTCAAGAACTGAAACCGGCGAACAACCAGCAGCGCCGTATGTTCTCTGACTGGGCCTGGAAAAACATAAATTGTTTTCTGACGAAGCTCATTTTCACATAGGCGGTTTTGTTAATAATAAGCAAAATTGCCACATTTGGGGATCCGAAAACCTGCAAGTGAGAAACCGAAATTATGGTCCGGAGGCATGATAGGGCTGAAAATGACGACGGAAGAGCCATTACAGTCAATGGAGTGCGCTACAGATGCATGATTCGCATTTTGGAGACACCAATTGGCCACCAAGATCTTGCGATTTAAAACCATTAGACTTCTTTCTTTGGGGTTGGTCTAAGCTAACCATCCGCAAACAATTCCAACTCTCAAAGCGAACACTGAAGCCGCCATCGTCGAAATAGAGCCCCAATTATGCGAAAGAATGATCGAAAATTTCGAGAGAAGGATGAAGTTCTGCAAGCAAAGTCGAGGCGGCCATTTGACAGTTATTGTGACCCATAGCCCCCATGTGTCTACTTTATAATGCAATAAACATTTCAGTGACATCCGAATAATTGCTCGTTTTATTAAAAAAAAAAAAAAAATCCTACACATCTTATATATTCAGTCTTGTTTGAATTCAATTTAATAAAATAAAACCCAGAAAGCTTACAATTAAATTCGAATCGAATACAACTTCTTAAATGTAATTCAACCTAAATATCATCTAAATTCAATCAATTTAGGCTCTGCTTCACACAAATTTAAGAAACTTACAAAATCATTTAGGAAACCAATTACAAACGAAAATACGTCGTATCTAAAATACCAATTCCACTAACCAATATTTCTCATTTAGCGGACAATCTGTTTTTTTTTTTAGCCAGATAATTATTTCTCTACTAAGAAAGACATCGCAAAGATAATCGTTTCGTTGAAATTAAAAGCCATAGTAATCTAAGAGAGAGAAATGTGGTTTTTAAGCTTAACGTTTTTATAGAAAAATTAAAAGATATATATCAATTCGAGCGATATGGTGAGTTCCACAGCTAATAGAGTTGTTGTGCAACATACGATGTAATTATATGAGGTTGACTTGGCAACATTTTGTGTCGTGAGTTCAACCACACCTTAACATCAACAACAAATGGTGAACTATTTACCTCGAAATGTGGACTTTAAACTGGGGCCTGTATACGAGAAGCCGAGCCGTACCTAACTTAGTGCCCGGGTCTATCTAATCTGTAGCTTGTTTCCGGTCTAAGACTCATGAAAATTAAACTTCTTTCTTTTCAGTTATTGTGTAGTGTTTTTATTTTGTCTCCTTACATGGTTTTGATGCGAATGCAAATTTCGTAGTTAAAAAAACACATTGAACAAAATTTTTTGCAGTCTAAATTTGGCAGTATTGTAAATTTATAACGATTCTTGTAATTGTAAATAATGCCAAAAATTATTACAACTATAAGGTAAGCTGGTTAGAGCCTAGTGCTAGTGGGTAGCGTGTTAATCTGCAATGCGAATTTCGTGAATTTAAATCTCGGACGACGTGCAATTGCAGCACAGACTGCGTGGGTAGATATACATAGAATAGCTCAATCTACGAAATTTTTCCCCGTGGGATGGAGGCAGTAGAATTCACCCACAGCCAGTTCTGCTTGCCCTAAAAATGGCAAATGGACATGTGATCGTAAAACCTAACTGATACGAGAAATGAATCCATCGCCTCGGATAAGGACGGATTCTACAGTAACGACTTTTGGCATTCGAAAACGGCTTCTAGAACGTTCGAACATTGAATGACGGGAGAAGGGCTGGGGTCACTCGGTCCATGCACCGCCAATCAGTTCGACCGTGAAATGAAGCACTATAACATCCAAATCTTGGGCTTGAGCGAGAACAGGTGAACAGGATCAGGAGAAGAATGAACCCCAAGCGAAAACACTATAATGTACGTTGGTCCTGAAAGTGAAACCCAAAATGGCGTAGCAGTCGTCCTTATATATACCAAGAGCGAGAAACAGTCTCATCAGCTGGGAACCAATCACGGATATGATTATCGTTGTCAGGCTCAAGACCAGTGTCAGAAACGTCACATTTCTGCAATGCTACGCACCAACTAATACCACAACACTTAATGACAAAGAGGAGTTTTATAACCAACTGAGTGCCACCTTCGATCGTGTTCCAAGAGGTGATATTATTGTCATCTCAGATAATATGAACGCCCAGGATGGCTTCTACAACGCTGGATTAGAACACGTCATGGGTAAGCATGGTGATAATTGGGTCGACGCGTCACGACCTTGGATAAGAGACCCGAAAACGGCGAACTATATATTTGTGGAGTTTTGTGGTACTCTGCAAATGGCCATTGGAGGTACCCTTATTCCACACAGGAGTCACCATAAAACATCTTGGGTTTCCCCTGATGGTTTCACTCAGAACCAGATCGACCATTTGGCTATAAGTCGCCGATGGAGAAGATATCTCCTCGATGTGCGAGCGAAGCGTGGAACTAATTTGGGGAACGATCACTACTTGATGGTTGCCTGCTTGAGATTGTGCACAGCAGCTATCCGACGGCCACAAATTCTTCAAATGAAGCGCAAGCTTAATGTGGATAGACTTAGGTATCTAGATTTAGGATAGCATTGTTAATCATATAACCACAAATAATAAAATATATAATATCGGGTTTTCCAATAGGGACTTAACAACTTTGAATTCAATTTGTGAACGCACCCTTTCACTAATCATCGAACTGTCACTGTCAATCTATTCAGTAAACTTAACATTTTTATCATGGTAAAGTACACGAAGGAACAACGTCTGCAAATTATAAAAATTTACTTTGAAAAAAAGTTGTCAAGTCCTTATTGGAAAACCCTTTATATGGACTAAAGGGGTTTTCCAATAGGGACTTGACAACTTTGAATTCAATTTGTGAACGCACCCTTTCACTAATCATCGAACTGTCACTATCAATTTATTCAGTAAACTTAACATTTTTATCATGGTAAAGTACACGAAGGAACGACGTCTGCAAATTATAAAAATTTACTTTGAAAAAAAGTTGTCAAGTCCTTATTTGAAAACCCTTTACATAGAATATACCCCAATAAAGAGCGCTAGTTCACCACCATACGCGAAAAGTCATCCACATTGGGCGAATATGAAATGAGCACTGGACGCCAATTGGGAGGCAACCAGAAACACGTTTCTAACTAGTGCTGAAGAATCTGTGAGATATATGCAAAGCGATGAGAAACCCTGGATGTCGCAAGACACATGGGACAAGGTTGGCGATCGGAAAAGAGCCAAATTGGCTCATTCAACCCGTTATTAACCAAAGAACTCCCGACTTGAGACGGAACTACCGCGATGCTCATATACAGCTTAAAAAGACTGTTAGACGCTACAACTGAAAAGCCATTGAAGATCTGGCCAATAAGACAGAATCTGCGGCTTACCTTGGAGATATGGGTTCACTATTTTAAATTATGAAACAGTTGACAAACTGAATAGAAGGAGGACGTCATTGTGAAAATTCCTTCGGGATTGTGACAATTGGCGTGGTATATGTCTAATTACTACCGTATCGAAAATCAGACTGGATTCCGTAAAGAATCATCTTGTACCGACCACACAAATACCCTACGGATAATATTGGAGCAGTCCGCCGGAATGGGTTCGCCACCACATCTGCTTTCGACAGCGTTAACCGAGATTACGCATGGAAGATGCAAAGTTTCGCGTCTTACATAGAGGAAAGCTGTTCGAGAGCTTTCGTGTGCGAACGGGTGTCAAACAAGGCTGCATATTATCACCAGCCCTGTTTCTGGTGATAATAAACATCTTGAAAGCTGCACTGGAAGGTGCGGAAGGTAAAGGTCTTCAATGGAGACTATTTAACATCTTAAGTCACCTTGATTATGCTGATGACGTGCACATAATCGTTCGGACTTAGCGTCAAATGTTCGCACGTTGCATTCTAAATACAAAGAGACAGGACTGACAGTAAATGTGCGTAAAACCAAGTACATACACATAGGTTCGGTCACAAACACACAGATTTTTCTTAACGGAGAAGATGCGGAAGAGGTGCAAGATTTTTGTTATCTCAGAAGCATTGTCAACATGGAGGGCGGAGCCGAAAAGGATCAATATCCTGCTTTTCTAAACAAAGCTCGTCAGGCCTTCGGTATCCTTTCCCCTTTTTGGAGGTCAAGAGAGATATCCCTTCGCACGAAGCTGCGAGTATTTGACGCATGCGTCAAATCCGTATTGTTATATGGTTGTACTACGTGGAAAGTGACCGTTTCACTTACCAAGAAACTACAAAATTTCGTGAACTAATGCCTCCGACGCATTTTAGGGATATTTTAGCTAGAAGTGATTTCCAACAGCAAACTTTGGAGTACAACTGGACAGACTAAAATATACATTGAAATTCAAAGGCGGAAGTGGCAGTGGATCTGTCACAGTTTGAGGAAACCAGAGCGAAATATCGCCAAATATGCTATGGATTATAATCCTCAAGGAAGATGTCGGATAGCACATGGAAGCGAGCAGTTGAGCAGGAGACCAGAGGAATAAACAAGTCCTGGCAACAGCTTAAGGCCGATGTTCAGGATTGCACCTTGTGCAAGAAAGCCATTTCTGTCCTATGACCCCATAGGGGGTCAGGAATTTGAATTGAATCTACGAAATTGAACATTCGTAGATTGGGGGTTGTGCGAAGGGCTAACAACAATATTTTGAGGAACCTGGAGACCAGAAAGCCAAGGCCCGGCTATAGCGCTATTGAAGTAGAATAAGATCAGCATCTGACTTATGTATAATTAAAAAAAAAACTTGAATTATAAACCCCAGCTGTCAACTACATTTCCAAATCACTTGCCTATAATATGACTAATCAAATCTATCCGCGTCATTAATATCTCGATCTTGTAATATTAAATCATTACAATTGTTATTTAATTAACATTTATAAATAGACACAATCATGTTCTATTGTTAGATCGTCAATTGCAGATAAAATTAGGCATCACACACAAATCTGATCTGACTTATTTCAGTTGGCCTATGCGAAAATGAGTTGTACGAACGGCTGCCAAAATCGTGTGGGGGTGTAAAAACTTGAATACAGCGATCGGAAATGCAAAGCCAGAATTTCAACATCTTGTATTTTTGTCAAAAATAAATACAAGCTGAATTGAATGAAAAGAATGAAAGCGATCTTGTTTGATTCTATAACCGGATCAATTGAAAAGAGCTTATGAATCCTAGATTTATAATAAACGTATCTAATTCTAAATTTCAATTCTTAATTGGGTAATACAATATGAAAATGAACATCCATTTTGAGCATAATTGCATAAGTGGCAATCCCAGTTTTTTTTAATAATGGCGCCAACTTAATACAATTTACAAGTAGTCATCATCAGTTAAATGCAAACTCGTGCCATATGAAAGCTTGAAACTAACATAATATACGCTAGACATCATAAACTGCACAATGCCGTTGATCATGAATGTGCGGTGTGCCCAACATTTTATAAGCATTTCCGAATTTAATTAGCCGATCAGCGAGCATTGCATGTCGCAGTCGAAAGCACACTCGTTCACACGTGCAATTTACTAATGATACGTATGTTAAGGTTTATAGAAATTCGAAACAATAAAACTAAAAGACAAAGCAAAGACTTGACAGAAAATTAGCATTTGTGTTTTTTTTTTTGTTTAATTGAAGTTGTAAAAATGGTGTTGGCTGAATTCATTAAATTGTCCACCTCCACTTTTTTCTATGGGAATCAAATTCTTTATTCTGGAGAGAGAACAAAAGGTGAATACAAAAATGTTGTTATTTTATTGTCTTTCGAGGTATTATTCGTATTAAATTAGCATACCAATCGATGCAATTGATTTGATTATGAACATTAATGCGTGCGTGAATGTTTTCACATAATCTTGAAGAATTTTCTAAATCTATCGTAGCCGAGCCTAAAACAGCAAAAATTTATTAGTAGAGAAATAGTTTAAAATGTGATCTACGATAAATACGGTTACTCATCTCGATAGAAGGTCGTTGATTCACCTTGTTCAACTGCGATTTTCTAACGTAACAAGTAATTAGTAAATCCAAGTGCCATTTTATCTTCTATGATAAGCAAGGTATGTGCTAGTGAATTATGGTTGTAAGAAAACGAATATAATTAAGTGTAATTAAAATTCTTGAAAGTCAAGTCATATATTGGTTGGGAATTAAAACAATATGAGTCAATAATAGAGTAAAACAAACAGCAATGGTGCTAGTGAATTTATCGATCATATCTTCTAAAAATGATAACCTTTTCATTTCGAATCTCAGCAAAAACAAAACTATTATTTATTCATTCCAATCGGAAAACGACATTAATTAATAATTTGATCTTTTACTGAAACACATAAACTAAATAGTTGTCCTTTCGTGCAGCACCACAACTTCGGTGAATCAGTATTTTGTTTGGAACCGTTGATTCCATATATTACTCAAAACACTGGAAAATAATTTTGCGTTTTCTGAAGATAGGCTTTTCTTTATGTCAACGATATTATATGCAGTTCAGGATAATCCCTTTCCATACATTTTTCTTCAACAGCTTTAATGCCAATCAATCTGAATACTGAACCACTTTCCAATGCAATTAAGAGTTGAAAAAGAAGGTTTAAAACTAATTAAAATTAATTGAAAAAAAAAAATACTTACATATATTAATCCGGAAAAATATCTGTCCTTAATATTATGCAAAACTGATGCTTCATTGAGACATGTCAATTCAGCCATATCTTCAACTTTATCGAATTTTGGAGGATTCATTTTTTGAATATCATCCCGAAGTACCATGACACGTTTGCCAGTTTCGGCCAGTTCAACTTCGACTTCATCTCCATGCTCTCGTTTAATGCTGGCTGCCACAAAACCCTGGAAGTCAAAAAATTGATATCGTAATTAATTTAATTTAATATTTAAAAGGTCTGAGTTTTCACTAAGAATATACGTTCAAAATGATCGAAAAAACATGACAGGACTGCGATTATGCGTAAAGACCAATCATGTTTTAGATGAAAGAAAAATTTTTTGATTTTAAGAAAGTTTGTACGGGGAGTCGTAGAAAGAAGGACGGCATTGAACTATTTTTTTCACATCATGATAGACATGCTATCAAAATGTTGTATACAAAATGTAAGTTTCAAAAATTTGATAGGTTTTTAGAAAATTAGTGTATTAAATTTAGTGAAATTGTGCAAGGAGGGGGCAAAACGACCGGGGCAATTTCATTTTTTTTTTCAGTGAAAACAATGAAGATTATGCTATTGAAATCTCTTAAATGTCAGATCAATAACATTCATACTTTTCAAGAAAAACTATTTTATGTAAAGTTCTGAAAATGTGTCCCCTTGTATGGGAGGGGGCAGAAGGAGTGAAGCTAATCAGTTAATTTTTTGGATCTTACTAATAATTCTACATAAATATTTAGTGCAAAATTTCAGCTCGATCAATTTTATACGTACTGAGTAGATTGGTTTATAGTATTTCAACAAAAAGTGCAGTTTGTATGGGAGGTGGTAGAAGTAGTGGGACGATTCAAATATTTTTTATACTGTGGGTTGATGGCACCATTAAAATAATATATTTTAAATTTCAGATCTATCTTTCATACTTTTTGCGAAAATCCGTTTATTGTAAAATTCTGAAATTAAGTCATTTTGTATGGAAGGGATTTGGCTAATTCACGAACTTGGCCTTACTTTTTCGTCAAAAACGATGTGCACAAAATCTGAACTTTCTAGCTCATCGTGTTCTCGAACTAGAGAGGACACGTACGAACGGACAGACGACGGACGGACGGACATCCGGTTTTAAGATTTTTGAATGATAATATGAACTTCTGTATCATTCATTTTTTTCTCCGAGTCTTATTTCTTAGCGTTACAAAGTTATAATACTCTCAGATATCATCTAGAGTATAAAAAGTTGAGTGTGAACAATTAAGAGGAATAAATAATATTTGGCATGATATTACTATCTAAATAAATCACCCTTCATTTATACCTACCTAGCGGCGAAATATTAAATTTATGCATAAAAAAAAAAGATTCCGCAATTTGATCTATTTCGTAATTATGTAAATTCATTTGAATCAATGGATCAAAACTAATTTGGCAAATGAAATCGAGCCATAAGAAAAACATTTTTTAACTTTAAATACGTTGAACGAAACGAGTGTTTATTATTTCTATATAAGTACCGCATAAGTGGTCAAAGGAAAATCTTAAGAAACCTTATGTGAATGTGTGCACACAGACGTAGCCATACAATAATCCTGACTCCTACATCGAATCATTGACCTTCCGTTAAATATGTCGGTCGACTTTTTTTTCATTTAAATTTTCAGTGTTTATAACAAGAGTTGTGGTTTTTTTTTTAGTTTTTTCGAAATATGGTGGTGTTCTGTCAGAACATCCAAAACGGCAGGTGAAGAATCCGCTTATATCTATAAGTAGAGATTTCACTGTGGATGATATTCGCAGAATTCAGCCAGGCTTTCGGGCTAGGTAGTTAGCGATGGATTAAACGACGCTATATGATGCAGGTGCGATATTTTGTAAAAAGATATGAAAAATAAAAAAAAACCTATCGGAATTTTTCGCTTGCAATACATGTACACTGCAAATATGAAATATTTAGATAATTATTAAATTAAGACATGGACAATTTGGAGTACATCTGCCCACTACCATAAATTAAAAAATAAGAACAAAAAAATCGCCGCTAAAAATTGTATTCCCGAGATAATAAAATGAATCAGATTTGATTAAAATGTCCATGAGTTCAGTTGAAATAAATTCTCTAGTTATCAACTTTTTACTCTGAGCTTGGTAGCCATGGGTCAGTGGACTTTAATTTGTCGGCTGCGAGCTACACAGCCGTATTATTACTTTGGTTGTTGTCGCTTGATTTTTTTCTTTTAAAAATTTTTAGCATCTCGTTTTTACACTCGTAATTTATCACACTCTTTAGAATGCTCGGCTGTTTAAGATATTTTTTTTTGAGTACATCCGAATATGGTAAAGATGATACTTTATCTTCTACTTTAATGAAAGAATGGGCAACATTTGATTACACTATGTCGGGAGGCTTGAAATTTTGCATAAGGTCTCCTACTGGACACTAGGCAAGGAATAAGAGGATTTGTCGCTATTTGAGTAATCGTTGTACGAGTATCACCACAATGTATTTTCTGCATGCAAGTTCCCCCTTGGAAATAATACACAAGTGATTTTAGATTTTTTAAAATTTAGCCCGGGGGAAGTAAAATTGGAGAAACCAAATGGGAGTTCACTGAATTTTCCCTACTTCATGTCTATCTACAACCTAAAATTTTCTTAAATGTTTCCAATTTGGTTCCAAACAGAATTTTCATTGGTTTTGGCGGGAATCAATCTCTTAGGTTAAAACATAACAGAATTATAATTGGGCATAAAGCCCAATCATATGATACTCTAGATGAAATAGGAAAGATTTTATTGTACCGGAAAAAATTGTCATATTAAATTCTTTCGAATAGTGAATAGAACTTTTGTATGGGAGGTGGTAAAAGCAGAGGGAGAGGTTTGTAATTTTGGTATATAACACCGAACGTAGTATGTAAAATGTTTCATGCTGAATTTAAAGTTTGTAGCTTTCATAATTTTCGAAGAAATTGAACAATTTTTGCCTGGATTTATGGCATTTGTATGGGAGGTGGTAGAGAAAGTAGGTTTTGGATGATTTTAAATCTGCTTATCAACATCCTTATCACATTGTCGATAACTATCATATGTTCGAAGAAAAAATACTTTTCTTGAATTTCCAATATAAAAATTTGTATGGGCGGTGGTAGAAGGAGTGAAGTGACGTTCGTATTTTTTTTAGAATTTAATCCAATTACTAAGGGACAAATCCTGGCAAAATTGGAACTTTGCACTTTTTCTACAATAGTTTCAATGAAAATCGATTAAATGCATTTACCAAAATTATACATTTGTATGGGCGGGGTATTCAAAACAAAACCAATTTATACTTTATATTTTTTATACTTTTTTAAAAATATAAAGTTGATAGCTTTGACGGTTTTGAAGAAAAATTATTTTTGAAATTTCGTGAAATTTGTATGGCAGGGGGTAGAAAGAGTCAGATGAAGTTGATAGTTTTTTCAAAATTGCTTGCAATTGTAATAAAATTAATTATGGCAAAAATTGATTTTAGCTTTGATAGAATGAAAACCAAATAAATGCATTTTTGAAAATTGTATGGGAGGTGGTAGAAAGAGTAAGGGGACCATATCAATATTTGTTGAGGTTAATGATATTCACATAATTATACCATGACCTAATTTTCAAATCAATAGCTGAAATGCTTTCGGAGAAAAATCAATTTTATTAAATTTCGAAATTTCATGAAATTTGTATGGGAGGAGGTAGAAGGACTAGAGGGATGTGGCCCGTTCACTTCAATTTAAATTTACTTATTTGGTAAAAATTACATAGTATGACCAATTCTAGCGCGATAGGTCAAAATGTTCGAAGTTAGGTTGTAGACAGGCGGACAGACAGACGGTCACACGGAATCGAGGTTACTGAGCGACAACAAACATTTCTGTACCCTTGGGGACTCTGTGCGAGCATTATTTGTTAGCGTTACAAACGGTAAAACAAAAACAATACACTCTCAGATTTCATCAAGAATATAAATAAACTGCCAACAAGTCGGGTGCAACTTTATTATTTTTGGGACAAGTTGAGGATGCATCATGGATCATTTACATAGTATCACATATTCCAAAATTAATTTTTGTACGCATGAACTACATATTTCGTTTTTTTTCTATTTCAATAAAAAAGAAGAAAAACCAAAACATACAACATGTTTCAACAAGAGTGTAGGATTTGTTTCCGAGACCCAAACAGGGAACGTACGGCGCTGCTGGTGGTCCATTGGCTGTAGTTCTTGAGTTAATTGGACCCTGTACGCATGCAGAGCCAAATCTTTCGTCAATATTCGCTGCTGTGACAAAGTGGAGAGGTCGAGTTCTTGAGCACGGTGACGAATGAAGGTATCTGGGTCGTTTTCAACACTGTTCTTCACTGCGGCGATATTTTCGGTCGAACGTGCGAGGCGAAATCGTTTGGGTGTCTTCACATCTTGCACTGAGCCTGTCTCTTGGAATTTTTTGAGTAGGCTGCACACACACGTCTTAGAAGTCACATGATTACGATTAAAATTTGCTCGAATTTTTGCACACCGTAACTGCGATTCAACGCGAATTTTCGTAATAAAATTAAACGAATGCTACTATGTTTATACGTACAGCAAACATTACGAGTGAAACTTCAATCGCGAAGTAAAAAATCGTATAAACAGTGATTGAAACTCAAAGTTCACTCGCAATCTAAATCCTGAGTGAAACTTCACTCGCGAACTAAAAATATCGTATAAACAGTAAATGAACTGACAACCTATTATCCCAACACATCAATTCATTTTTCGTCACTATCCAGCGTGTGTAGTACCATTTTTATGCAATTAACGGCTGTAGGGATATACTAAAGAGTTAGCAATCTAGTGCTTTCTTTTTCAATAATAGATTATTTTGAAACTGACGGTTTTTTCACGCTCAAAATATTGCTATTGTGGAGTCGTGGCATCATTGACCCATTTTTTTCGAAAATGCTGCTGGAAACGCCGTTTCGGTCAACGAAAATCGCTGCAGCGGCATGATAACTGACTTTTTACGGCCAGAAACTGTGGAGATGGACTTGGACAACCTTTGGTTCCAAAAGGATGGCGCGACATGCCATACAGCGCATCGATCTTTTGCGCACTAAGTTGGGTAATCGCGTAATCCGCTGTGATTTGTTGCGGCTGAACTTTTTTTTAGTTGGGTGCCGTGAAAAATCGATGTTATGCGGACGATCCACAAACGATTCAGATCCTTTAGATGAATTTTGACCAAGCTATTTGTCAGATAGAGGCCGAAACCATCAACAACGTCTTGAAAATTGGGCTCACAGGATGCGCTACTGCGAAGCCAGCCAAGGAGGCCACATGAATGAAATCTTATTTCATAAATATTGAGAATATTTGCTCTTCTCAATAAAAAAAAACTTTGAAAAATACTGATCAGTGTTCATTTTAATGCATTTTTAAAAAGAAACTTGTATTTGGCCCATCCTTTATAAAAAATCTTAATTTTATTTATGTACACTTCATAGCCTCCATCAGAAAACTCGGATTCAGTTGAATGATTAAATATACACCTTCGTTTTCGAACACTACTGTACAACGAACAAGTTATACACTAAAAGACGAAAAATAAGTTTAAATTTTCGTCATTAATTAATTCAATTCAATAACTCCTTAGTTTGAAAATGAATGCATTCCATTCAAAGCGGAAAATTTTTAGTCCTGCAACTCTCTCGGAAACCTGGGTGGCCTTGTGGGTAGCGTGTTGGTCAACAATGCGAAGATCGTAAGTTCAAATCCCGATCGACGCATAATTCTAGCACACTGCCTGCGTGGGTATATCTGGGTTACCTCAATCTGCGAAAATTAAAATTCGTAGATAGAGGATTGTGCGAAGGGCTAGAAACCCTTCCACAAAAACAAATGAAAAAGGTTAAGGAACCTGAAGGTCAGGAGGCCAAGGCCCGATTTCGGCTGTAGTGCCATTGAAGAAGAACTCTCTCGGTTAAAAAAGAATGTTTTCAGAAAAAATTGGAAAACTAATTTGTAGTTCTTCAACCCAAATCTACAAATTGTTCTCAAGATTGAAAACGAATAGCGGACATTCAAGTAATTGTTCTGTTTTGTTAACTAAAAGTCAAACTGAAAAACCTAATGAACCGCATCCATATAACGAATCCTATTGGACCGAATACAAATCCGCATAGTCATAGATGTATTTGTAGCTATATTGGGCGATTATTTCATTACGTCTGTCCATCATTTTTTGGCATACTCAAGCATATTTAATATGCAATCCTTCTTCCAGAACATTTTTTTTTTGTTCAAATTACTTACAATGGAAACCATTGAAGTTATTCAATTTTCGTACGGCCACTGTGTACGTAACGCTGAATTATTCATAACCGGCACTGATGTCATTTTATATTGACTTTAGAATAGCTTGTTGGTTTTTTTTACTGAAAGCAACGCGCTTCATCGGACAGCAAACGTTCGAATCATTCGAATTCGAAAAAATCAAACGAAACCAAAATTTATATCGACATTGTAGGCGATCGACGAAAGTCAGGAATTCGAGTTTCGTCAAAATACACAGCATCTTATCAAAATCGACGGACATCGACACTGAGTACTCTCCCACCTAAGCTCAAGAAAAGCTCTGAACACTAAGTACGGTTTTTTTTTCACTGAACTTTACCAGTCGATCTGGTTAACCCCTCATCCGCCTTCATCCCATTCATAAGATGTTTTTTTATCCGTTGAATTTTGACTTAGATCAGCTCCCCCGTGATTCCCGCAAACAACATATGCGCGTAAAGTTTTGTAGTCTCTTTCTTGATCGCTGTCGTCGTCGGCGTGTGCTCCACCAACAAGAAATGGGGCCCACTACAATACACTTGGGATTTTACTTTGGAGCTCAACATTCTTTGTGTTATTTGGTGGTCGGTTTCGAGTTGCTATCTGTCATATACCGGCAGCCGGTTTCTTGGAAGCAAAACAACAAAATTAAAATGAAATACATATACGTGTACAAAAAAGAGATGTAAATAAGTATCCACCACAGAGTACTACCTTAGCTTTTCAACATAAAAATATAAGATTGGAATTTTTCCGTAAGTCGACGACGACAACGACGCGCTTCATACGACCATTGCATGGAAGGTATTAATGCTATGTCTTTAAGTTGAGTGTTTTTCGTTCCTTCATTCTTCCAATAATGCGTGACATTCCTTTCAAGCTTGTTTATTTATTATATGTCGAAGAACTCACCTAAAATTAAAATTAATTAAACTAAAAATATAAATAAAGTTATTAACAAAAAAAAAAGAGCAAATAGATTTTGAAGAAAACACAAACAACTTAAAACGTTCCCATTGTGAACGATTCGGCGTTTGTTGGCGAAGTGCCTCAACTTTTAATTGATCCGATAAGAACTGAGATTTTTATAGTCGTCGGGCCTTGAACTTGGTTTTTATTGGGACTATTTTTATTCTTTTGTCGATGAAAATAGCACGATGTTGCAGTGAACCGTGCCCGTACACTCATCGAAATAGTTTGCATTTTGTGATTTCACTTTTACATTCTAATGATTTAATAGGTATAGAACAGAATTTATGTTTTTTTACATATTAAAACTACAAGATACTATTACAAAATTCATAGAATCAATTTTCAACTCAGATAATATTTTAACGAATTTCGTAAACATTTCTATCAGTGATGGAAAATACATTTAAGAAAAGCGAACATTGCTTTCCTTATGTACTTTTTTAACATGGATATGTCTAATGGCTCGACTCAACCAACAATTTTGTGTATCGCAAAATTTGTTACCGTGAGTAGATCTCTCTAACAGGCGCCCATAATTTCAAATGAACAATAAGCACAAAAATGTCGATCAACTCAAATTGTCCATTCGTTAATTGGGTATCTATCTGTGAGTCAATCTTTCTCGCACTTGTGTGTATCTATGTATACAGTATGTGTAGTATTTCACCAAAACATTATAATTCGAAAGTGCAATACCAGGCACGCAGAACTAGTGTCTACAGGTTCCTCAGATTCCACTCAGTATGAAAATTGTGAAATTTCTGGCCAGATTTTTTCCCGAGTTGCATTTCTTTTTCTCTTGCCGATCAAAGTCGACACCGAGACTTTTGCTTGCTACTGAATTATGGGTGTCAACTATTTTCGAGTTCGTTTATAATTGTGCTATGGCTCAAACATCTAAAGCCGACATAATGCGCGAGTCGTAGCCGACGTAGCCTTTCTCCTTATTTTCCCCCCACGTAATGGTTTCTTCCGTCACAACGGTTTTCGGTTCAACATATTTCGTTTTCCAAACACGCGATTATTTATCAAAAATGTCAACAAACATTATTTCTGTCTCCTTTTCATTCATAACAAAACTTAATATTTGAAATTCAAATCAATTTTTAGATTATTTTGAAAATTTCTACGTAAAAGTTGCTAGTTGACGGACTTGTACGCGGTCACATTACGAATGACTTCATACAAGTTCAAATATTTCAAATTCAACTAATAGCGACCGAACAAAGGGCAAGTAGTGCGCTGCGTAGGAGGATGCGTCTTTTTGTAAATCCACGGTTAAAAGTGAAAAATTTGTCATGTCATTATCCCAGAAATAATTAAATAATTCTTACTTTAACGCTAGATAGCACTAACTGCAAATCGTTCGATCATTCTCGCATACGACATAATTCGACCATTCGAGAGTATACAGTTTGACATTTTTTGGATATCGTCGCAGTTCAAAAGTTTATTGGACCAAAGAAATGGCAATTCTGAACAGGAATGTGCAAATGGCAAAAGTGGAAGAGAATACTACACTGCCAATCTCTACACCTTGCATGGTACTCGTATATGACAAATTTCTTAAAGCTGACCAAAGAGATTTCTGCATATAAGAATGATATAACTAACAGATGCAAATTTTTATTACTTTATGGCTATCAATATAGCAGACTAAGAAAATTATTTATCGAAAGATGGTTGCGTTAACTCTTTTTCTCTATTTCTTTTTTATTATGCGTATATAATGCGTTTGAATTAAATATTAAGGAAATATTTCTATATGATAGAGGTTTAACAACCCCATGTCAATTTAGTGTACAGTAGACCAATATGAAAACAATAAACTAATGTAATTTTTCTACCTCAAAGGGATTTGCTAGCTAGGGGAGTAAATGAGATGATATTGTTATGAATCTGGCAACCACGCAATTCGATCTCTCTTTTCGAATGGCCGAGAATGACGTAGAACATTATCCCCTACTGTGTAAAACGCCATCTAGAACGTTCAAGCAAAACCCGGAACATTCTAGTAAAGACACACGCCTAAAATCGCCTGACGGATGTTTACTATAAAAAGAATGCAACTACCAGATAGCAGTCAGTCTTTGAACGAAGTTCATGGAAGACACCAACCGGTGTAAGTAGGCGAAAGCGATAGATCGGCGGTGTTACTGGGTTGTGCGAATTAAGTTATTAGAGCGAATTAAGTGAAGTGATCGGGAAATTGTGTAAAAGTGCAATAAATAAATTATCCTTATATTTTTAAACGAATTGAGTTTTCTTTGAAATCGGCGATCCCCTAGCTCGCAACAATATTTACGAGGGATGTCAAAAATTTCGCAAAATGACAGGGGAGGGGGGTCAAATTAAACAAGTTATTGTTTTTTCTTTTCAATAAATTCTTCCTTAAGCTTATAACAATTATCACATCTATCACAAAGTATATTAGTACCTGAAAAAAAATGTTTTATCAAGTCTTTCAAAATTTGCTGAAATTACGGACTTCATCTCTTCATCGTTGGTACACGTTCTTCCCCGAAGTTCTTTCTTCGGTTTTGGGAACAAATAGTAATCAGAAGGGGCCAGATCTTAATTGTAAGGGGGATGTTTCAATATCCTGTAGCCGCATTTCTGTAGGGCAGCCATTGCAACATGGCTCTTGTAAACAGTTGCGTTGTCGTGCAAAATCAGCACACCTCGAGTCGACTTTCCTCTCATTTTTTCTTGCATGGCATCCTTTAATTTTTGTAGCAGATTGCCATAGTATTCCCCTGTGCTATTTCGTCCTTTTTCTTTATAGTTGATCATCAAAATCCCCCTCTGATTCCCAAGAAATAGTGGCCCTGATTTTTCCGGCGGATTGTGAGACCTTGAACTTCTTAGGGGGTGAAGCGCCTTTAAAGAGCCACTGTATTGACTTATGCTTTGATTCAGGCTGATAATGATGAACCCAAGTTTCGTCTCCAGTAACAACCCGGGTCAAAATTTCATCCTTGTTCTCGCTACAGAGATCCAAAAACTAAAGTGAATACTCAACGCGGTGATTACTCCACCCATTTTTGCGATTTGTTCATTCTGTAAACGAGCATATTCGAGAACAAATTTCTCCACTTTTTCGACGATTATTGAGGAAGTGGTCTCAATCGGCCGGCCCGAGTGTTTATCATCTTCAATTGACCCTCTGCCTTGCCTGAATAAACTATACCACTTATAAATCATTATTTTCCAGAGCAAGAGTCCCCATAAACAGACACCATTTCTTCTTAAATGATTCGCATTTTTCCTTGCTTGGTAACAAACTTTATGGCAGTTACGAAACTCAGTTTTGTCCATAGTTTGCGTTTTCTTTCCGATTGACTTGCTGATTTAGCGATAACTAAAATGTTAGTAATTCGATTTGACAAAAACTTTGTATTTATACGTGTAGGGTTAGGCAAAAATATTTCCCGCATCCTTTGTCCATCCCCTTCATTCCGCGAAAATTTTGAACTTCCCTCGTATAATGTAGTAAATCTACTGTTTCAAAGTCGTCTAGCAAAGTCCTAGGTATAATTTCAATCTCAAAAACTATTATTGTAAAAATAAATACGTCCGAAGCTACAACTAAAATCCCCTATTCAATCGCATCCATTTAACAGAATTCCTGAAATTAAAAGGAAACAACATGACCGATACATCGACCCCGCTTTGATGTTTAAAATGAACTTTTATAGCCAAACTGTCTCGATATTAAGTGATAAGAGCACAATAAATAGTAAGCAAACAAAAATGAAGATTAAAAGCAGACCAATAACTAATTATCATACCATAATTCTCTTTTTTTTATTATTTTTCATTTGCTTGTTTTTAATGCTGACTGATGCACTCAATTTCTAGCCTAAGTAGACTTGGGGGATTTAACTTAAGTCAACTGTATTGAGGGGGGAATGAATATCACGAGTGTGTGTTAGGGCAATATTACATACAAATAGGTTTCAGTAATCATAAATAAATTCTTTGAACAGAAACACATTCACTGTCTACCATATCAAATAACAGACACGCAATAATCTACTTAATAGGTGAACGAATATTAGGTATTAATTATATTATGGAATGGAGAAGGAACGGATATTTTTTAACCGTGAGTTTGTGTAACGATATGGGCCAGACTGTGAATAAATTGAAATAATAATAAAGATTTTTTTTGTGCTCTTTTAAATTTTTATACTTAAACATATTTCCCGTGAAGTGAGAAGAGTGTATGGTGTTCGGGATTGAGGAGATGGAGTCGAAATTGACGTTTGTTTTAACCTGGGTGTAGCCTAATGGGTAGCGTGTTGGTCTACAATCCGAAGGTCGTGAGTTCGAAATCCGGTCAACGCATAATTCCAGCACTTTACCTGCGAGGTAATATCTAGGCCACCTTAATCTGCGAAAAAAATTACGCAGATGGGAGGTTGTACGAATGGCTTCAGCAATAACAAATAAAATGTTAGGGAACCTAAAGATCAAGAAAGTAAGGAACGATTTGGGATGTAGTGCATTGGAAAAGAATTTTAAGGGTGCGACCGAAGTCAGATAGCAGCTTATTTTCATTTCCGTAGATTGAAGTAACCAAGATATATCCAGCTAGGGTGCAGCCTACTGGGTATCGTGTTAGTCTACATTGCGAAGGTCGGGAGTTCGAAGGTCGGGAGTTCAAATCCCGGGCGACGTATAATTTCAGCATACTACTTGCATGGATATATCTTGGCCACCTCAATATGCGAAAATGCAGTTTCGTAAAGGGTTGTGCAAAGGCCTTGGTTAGGTTTTTGGAGGGGTTAGACACCAGTATACGTAGGCCAACAATGGGCCCATGTACGCTTCCATATTTGTAGCATGTGGATCTACATATCGTTAACCAGCCTGCTCTACCGGTGAAACTAATGAGCTTCATCGGTTCAAGGGACTGGACATCATTCAGCTCGGCAAAGAAGTACTCTCCGAGAAATTGTCTTCGAATTGTTCGGAGGCATGGACAATGGCAGAAGAAATGCTCTACGGTCTCATTCTCTCTACTGTAGACTCTGCAAATGTCATCGGTTGTAAGGCGAAGCCCTCGAGCGTATTTTCTAAGATAGTGGCCCTTCATCATACCTACTAGTTTCCGTACGGAGTTTCTGTCGAGTCTCAATATTTTTATTCTCTTCCTCCTATTAAACCCACCCATTTGAGACACACAGGTTTTTTCTAATTCTTTTAACATTGTCCATACAATGGTTCAAGTATCTTGAAATCCAGCTGTAAGCGAAGAGAGCCTTCAGTGGCTGTCCGAGTAAAAACTAAACCACTTACTATTTACTCCTAGACTCCAGGCCAGTTCCGCTCCTTTCAGAGTAGCCATTATCTCCGATTGTAAGACCGTGGCATATACTGGTAGATACCTGAAGATTTGCAGATAAATGCTTTTAGGAAAGATTCCATAAACTAGTCCCTCTTCCATTTTCGAACCATCAGTAAATATCGCAATCTCGTCATTCTGTATGACATAATGACTTCATAGTGCTTCACATAGCACATATTTAATAGCATTGTATCACTACTATCGCTTGTGAAAGAAGATTCCCTTTTCATATGATCCAGGATAGTGACTTGAGATTTTTTTTTAAATTTGTCCCAAGTCATACGCCAAAATTTTCAAGTCTCACAGCCGTAATGCATGCCTTGTTCAAAATCACAGCACTCAGCGTAAGAAACCCCAAAATGGCTTCCTATTCTGCTGTGGATGTTGTACGCAATGCCTCGTTATGTCCATGCAGCAATCCTCTGATTGTGACTCAGTGTAATTGAATACATTTCAATTTAATACTTTCCCACCATACCATCAAACGTATGTAACGATTGGTATTATGATACTAATACTGATATACAGCGAACGGCTAACAACCCTTTCACAATAACAAATAAATGTTAAGGAACCTAAAGATAAGGAGGCAGTAACCCGCTTTGGGCTGTGATGTCATTGAAGAAGAACTAGAAGGTAGGTATATCCAAGCACGTAGTGTGCTGGAATTATACGTCAGCCGGGATTTGAACTCACGACATTCGCATTGTAGACCAACACTAGGCTTTCCCTTAACTCAGTCAAGTAAAGAAACTTTCAAATAAAGAACTACATAACACTGAAAGTTTAAAAAACGTCGAGATTTTCAATGATTCAAAATTTAACGATGTATCATCGTTAGTTAAGAATTGGGCTTTGAAAATTAGATAAGAATGTCAAGATTCGAATTGGCCTGTAACATCGCCATTAAAGTAAACGAATATTAGACAAGAGTATTGTGCTACTTTATTTTTCGGTTTCAAAACTAGAAAAAAAAGCATCCTCTTATAAAAGTCACTATATCTTTTTTTATTCAAAAATATTTAATTATCGTGATACAGCAAGAATTTGCGTTCAAGAGAAGCAAATTCAAATCTTAATAAAAACACTCCTACGCTATTAATATAGTTATAAAAAAAATATTCCACATGAATATTATTGCACAGAATCTGCTAAAACCATGTCATGCGTCTGAAACTGTTTAATTAACCTTTCGAAAATATTTGCACAAGTGTTTACAACAATTAATGGAATGTAAGATAAAAAGGTACAGACACTCAATAACAACAATAACGGACTGCAAAAGGAGATAGTGCTCCGATTTTCACCATTACTTGTGAATTTTTTCGTTAATAAGTTTTTCAACCTTAACTCAAGTCTGGGAAAATAAACCGCATTGAGTTTCCTTTTAGGAGGTTAATATCATCTAATAATTAGCTTTATTTACATTTATTGGACAGTGACTGCCCGAATGATAGGGGCAGGATGATATAAGTCCTTAGAGTTTTTTCATGTGATTCAATCTAGATAAAACCTTCCGCAAAGTTGGATAATAGTCAGTCACTTATGTTAGTTACATAGACCAGGGATGCCCAAAACGTCGATCGCGCTCTGTCAAAGGCCTGCGGAGATATTTCTGTAGTACAAATAGAATAAGGAATATTTGAAAATCACTTTTTATCTTTGAGGCGTTCCGTTTTTAAGACTTCTTCTTCAATGACACTACAGCCCAAATCAGGCTTTGGTTTCCTTACCTTCAGGTTCTTTAATATTATTTAGTTGTTATTGAGAAAAGGTACGCAAAACCCCCTATCTAAGAATTTTAATTTTTCGCGGATTGAGGTGGCCAAGATATATCCAGGCATGTTGTGTGCTGAAATTACACATCGACCGGATTTAAACTCACGACGTCCGCATTGTAGACCAACACACTGCCCGCTAGGCTACACACTAACTGCTTTTCAAGCTTACTCATTTAATTCTTATCAAAACTGACGATATAATTGCGACATTATTGGAAATCGAAATAATGCATTTACTAAAATTTTGCATTTGTATGGGAGGGGATAGAAGGAGTATACGACTCAAAACAATATTTACCTACATTTATGATATTTGCATTATTATACTTTGCTCAAAATTCCAAGTCGATGGCTTGGACAGTTTCGAATAAAAATCATTTAATTTAAATTTCAAAATTTCATAAGATTTGTATGGGAGGGAGGAAGTATTTTTCAAAATTGTAAGGGGTGGGGAGGGTAGAACGAGAGAGGGCATCGGATGAATATTTTTTTATGTTAATGATATTTACATCAATATACTTCGACCTAATTTTCAAGTTGGTAGTTTAATATAGAAATATCAATTTCCTAATATTTAAAAATTTCACCAAATTTGTATGGGGGGGGGGGGGGGGGTAGAAGGAGGGAGGGTAAAGATTCTATTTTGCTAAAAATATGTTATTTTCAAATTATTTGCAAATTTCAGCACGAAAGGTCAAAGCTTTCGAGAGTTATGTTGTAGATAGATGGACAGACAGTCATGTTTAATCGAAATCGAGGTTTTTGTGTGACAACAAATATAATATTTCTGTAACCTTTGTGGCTCTGTGCGAGCATTATATCTTAGCGTTACAAACACTACGGCAAACATACTACACTCTCAGATTTCATCTAGAGTATTAAAATATATTTCAGCACATCGTTTGGCTAGAGTGTGCGCTTGCAAAACTATCTTTTAAATGTTTTCGAAATAAATGTAAAAAACTGTTCTAGTTTTTAAATTTCAGTGCATTTGCATATTAATTTAATCACTTTTGAGCAATATTATTGATTGAATTTTGTGGCTACATAGGTTTGATTGCGATTTGTCAATATCGACAACTAGCCGTACTCGTACGTCTTTTTTTACGTCTACGTAGGCGAATGTTTAAAACTCAAAGGAGTTGTGTTAAATTACCAATAATTATTGTTGGCTTTGAATCGCACGGGCACATCTGCTGCCGTGCTTTGCTGAAATTATGATATTTTTACTCTAGTTAAAACTAAAAACATCTGGAATCGAAACCCGGGTTGACCGCATGTCGGGCGAGCATTCTACCTCGAAGCCACAGACGCTGATAAACTTATCGTGCCAAAATGTTGTCATCTACTTAAAGTTGAGATTTTTTATGGAAAACTCTTTAAAACCTTTTTCTGAGATTTAGGGTGTAGTAGTTTTTGTATTTGAAAATTTTGGGAGTACTTTCATGCTTCAAAGAATTAAAAAAAAAACACAAATCTGTAGGTCTGGGAGTTTTCATCTGTCACTTACATCCGAGCATATATATTTTAGGGTGTTTAAGCAAGAGGTGTAGGGTTGGAAGGACCTATTATTTGACATATGATCGCTTGAGAGTTGTCAATGTTGACATTTGTCATCTATAAACGCGGCAGATTTATCATAGAACACTACACAGTTTTTGAATTTTATTACGAAAATTCGCGTTCAATCGCATTTATGACGCGCAAAATTCGAGCAAATTTTGATCGTAATCATGTACCTTCTGAAAAGTATGCGCGCAACCTACTCAAAAAAATTCAAGAGACTGGCACCGAAAATACTTCACCCCGGACGTTTCGAAAATATCGCCGCAGCGTTAAAATATTGTTGAAAACACCACCATTCGTCACCGTGGTGAAAATCTCGACCTCTCCACGTCCACACTGCAGCGAATATTGACGAAAGATTTGGATCTGCATGCGCAAAAGATCCAATTGACTCGAGAACTGCAGCCGGCGGACCACCAGCAGAGCCGTACGTTCTCTGGTTGCGTCTTGGAAACAAATCCTACTCATTCTACTGAAACACTCCATAGATAAGCATTATTTTTCACGCTTTTATCAATACTCAGAGCTTGCGGTTGCTTGGTTTGCAAACGAATTTTTGACAACAATGTCGCAAACTTGTTCTTTAAATTGTCGTATCAAAATTTTGCAAACTTTGCCCACGATGTTTGCCACGTTTTTGATGACAATTACAGAACATAACATTTATGTGGACTACACTTGGCTATGAACTACAGCGTTCAAAAATTTGAAGAGTACTAAATGTAATAAATACTTAAAACCTTTCAAAACCGTTGAACTTGTAATAAGCAACTAAAAGCCATTTGACGACTGGAAATTACAATACTGTAAGGATACTAACCTAGGTGTAGCCTAATGGGTAGCGTGTTGGTCGACAATGCGAAGATCGTGAGTTCAAATCCCGCTTATCTCAATCTGCGAAAACGAAAATTCGAAGGGCTAACAACCCTTCCACAATAGCAAATACAATGTTAAGGAACTGAAGATCAGGTGGTCGAAGGTCCGATTTGGGCTGTACTGATTCCATTGAAGAAGAAGGATACTGACTATTTGATAACATTTGAAATAAAACCGAAAAATTGACTTCTATTAGCGTAAACGTGAAACAAAGAATAAAAGCACCGACTCAGAAATGGAATGAAGTCTTAACTGATGATGTGTTTATTTCGAAACCAGTCGACACCGTTTTTGGAACGAAATAATCCACTGGCCTTTAAATATTGACCACTCCTGATACATATTTATTAATTCACCGGAGATTTCTTTTGAACTTAGGGTAGAATTTTTTCTTATCGAGCAAATTATTTTCGCAGCTTCTAATCTCATAAACGGTTTTTAGGTGTTTTTCAAGTCAATGTTATGATGAGCACTTAGAAATGAATAACCACACATCCAATTGAATGAGGAAGAATCAAAAAACATGACCTACTTTACGAACATATTTATTTATAGAAAAATTTTATATTTTTAATTGCTCATCATTTTTCTTTCAATCGGAATTAACCAGTAAAATCGATGATTCAAAAAACGGGCAGATTCAAGAGAAAAAAAATCGCAATCTTCAAAAGCCTTTTTCCGGTCTGAATATTAAAAACAGTAACTTCTTGAAAATGATTATTAATCGCACTTTTTATTTTTTTCTAAGTTCTATACAAGAACTTATCAGGCATAATCTGACTGATATACAAAATATGTAATCTCAAAATCGAATTATATAAAAAAAAGTTTACCTAGCACATAGCATCAAAAAAAAACATAAAAAAAAGTAAATTATACTGATAAACGATGTTTACCTGTTGTATTTTATGAGCTCATCGATATTAAGTTGAAAAACATAAAAATAAAAACCTACGTTCGTTTTGTGCCGATCTTATCAATTTTGGTTTTTTTTTTTCGTTAGTGGGGAATTGAATTATATGGGCTCGTGTGATTAATTTCAAGTTCCACTTATACACGGAATGAATCTTAGTTAATTTTATCAAAACTGATTCATTTAGTTTCGTGTGTGACGTTAAAAGTACAATGCACAATTTATTTGAGCTGAATATGGAAGACTGAATGCCCAACATCATTAACTTTGAATATTAAATGAGCCCGTTGTTGAAATTAGTTTTTACGAAAATGGCTCGGGAGGATGCAATAGATGTTATCTGCCAAATCTAGAGATTTCAATGTCTTACGATGTGTGGCTTGTAAGATATAATTTTTTGTGTGGTTTCTAATGTGTAGGTCTAACTGCGTCAGAAAATTAAAATTGTTCATTATTTACCTAAAGTGCTAGGCTATATGTGGAATTTGGATCAAGATTAATTAGAAAGTTGTTCAAAACAAGAAGTCTATGAAAAGAATTTTATATCCCCGATACGATTGATTAGCGCGCTAAAAAAAACTTTTTTTTGCGATTGTTAAGGAATATTTTTGGACTGCTGAGTCCAAAATTTAAAGCAGCTTTTCGAATTAGCTTTAGTTTTTGAGATAGTTAACCTCAAAAAATGTATATTTTTAATGTAATCAAAAAATATTGTATGGCAAAGTTGCAAACAATTTTGCCAATTTGGTTAAGCGGAATCGGAATATTTTTGTTATTTTAAAAACAAGCACATGCACGGGTGCTTCGCGCGCGTATTTTGTATGAAAAGGAATTTTATAACACCAGCATTATTGTTATTGATGAATAAGTCAAACACTAAAAGAATAAAAATAATTTCTCCTGGGAAAATTCGAATTTGCAATGTGCTAAAAAAATTATTTAAAAAAAAAAAAGTTCCTCGGCCGAAAATTGAATCCGCCTGGCAGGCGAGCATTCCCTGACACAACCACCGATGCTGATGAATTTGTCTAGCCAGAAATTAGCCACAATTTTTGAATCTACTTTAATTAGATTGAAATGGGTTCAGTTTTAGACGTCGTTAGTTTCGAACTAAGAAAATGGATTCTATTTTGAACTCATGCATGGAATAAAAATTATTTGAAATTATGATACTTTTACTGTAGTTAAATCGTAAAAAAAATATTCGTAAGAAATAATAGCGGCGGGAATCGAACCTGGACCGTCCGCGTGACAGGCGAGTTTTTCCACTGAACCACCGATACCGACGAAATTATCTCGGCAAGATGTAGTTACCCACTTCACGCGACTTCAAATATATGCACAGTATTTCATTGTTTTATTTAAAAATAACTATAAAAAAAACTGAACATATGATTTTAATTGAAATAGAATAAACAGGAACACAAAAGCCTTTGGATATTGCTATTGAATGTCGTGAAATAGCAAAATATTAGACAAACCGTTACTTCTAAAAGTACCATTTATAGAAAAAATTGCGCTTCTGACAACGAAATACTAAATAATTGTAAGTGATTGAGTTCAAAGTACACCCGAGCATATCTATTGCAAAAAAACCCAATTTTTTTAAGGTCTCCTAGCATTCACTTGATATTGGGCAAAGGTTAATAGACCTTCGCACGACCGTCGATCTACTCACATATTGAGATAGCCCAAATACGAGGATAATTCAATTTCCCTATGAATTTTTAAACTTCTCGCGTTCTAACCTTAAATTCGACACAACTTCTACCAAATAGCATCTGTTAATAGACTACTGTCAAATTTTGAGCCAGCTGCGTCATTTTGTTTGTGTTGGACACTCATTGAAAACAAACGACCTCACGTATTTTGGCGAAAATGGAAAAAAAAGTAAATTCGTGTGCTAATCAAACGTTATTTTTGGCGTAAGTAGCCATTACCCAAACCAAAGGAAGGGGTGATAAATACTATGGAGACTCTGTACCATCGATTGGAATGATTCACAAGTGGTTTATTGAATTCCGAAGCGAAAGTACTAGCAGAAGGGACTTTCAATGTTCTGGACATCCAATTGAGGTCACTACTCCAGAAATTATTGAGAACATTCACGATATGGTGTTGGCCGACCGGAGATTAATGGGTGCGTATGTGTGACCATGTCGAAGGAGTGTTTGGCGCTGTTTGAGCATAGCCAGGATGAGTTTCTGCGCTGTTTCCTAACCATGGACGAAACATGGATCCGTCACAATAGATCAAAGACAAAGGAACAGTCGAAAGAGTGGGTTCCTCCGGGCGGATCGGCGCCAAAGGAAGGTCTGTCGACTAGCAAGGTTTTCACGACAGTTTTTTGGGATGGACGCGACATATGCCTATCGATTAACTTGAAAAGGGCAAAACAATCACCGGCGCATATTCTACAGAGCTGTTTGATTGATTCGATACCGATTTGAAGCAAAAACGACCGCATTTGGTGAAGAAAAAAGTACATTTTCACCAAGGAAATGCACGGGCGCACACGTGTGTTGTCGCAATGGCTAAAAAACATTCATTGGGTTATATGTTAAATTTTTTTTTTTATTATAATTCAAGTTTTTATTTTTTTAACACAATTTTTTTTTTTTTTTTAACATTTTAATAATTATAATAATAATAATTCTTGTGGTAGGGGTGAGGAGTAATGGCTTGCAGATTAAAAATGATGACGCTATATAGAGATACAATTATTATGTCAAACAAAATATAAGTATGTGAATAAAAAGACAAAGTAGGTATACCTATTAAGAAAAATAACAAATGTAAGTAAAGAAAAGAAAAATCAAAAATAAAAGAACAAAAGAACACTCGAAAGTATCAGAAATCGCTTTGATTAACCCGAATAATACAATTTCTTGATATATGATTTAAAAATGGCCAGATTCCTAATCTCTTTAATTGTACTTGGCAGATCATTAAAAAATTTGATCCCAATGTAAGTATAGTGGCATTGCCCTATATATGATTTCCTCTTTGGCAACAGTAATTCAGTACGAGCACCACCTCTAGTGTAGTTTGAATTAACTTGAATTACTCCAGTTGTATATTCTTTGAAAATTTGGATATTTGTTATGATTTTAAAAACAGTCTTAATGCAGAGAACAGACAACAAGGGAAATAAACTATTTGTTGGAAATCTTACCGGTTTGTGCAATAGGATTTTTATAAGTAATTTTTGCACAATCTCTAATGGTTTTATTATTGAAGGTGAGGCTGACCCCCAGGCTATAATACCATACTGAATTACCGAATGGATGATAGCAAAGTAAAAAGATCTTATTGCAACTCTGGTTAAAAAATTTCTTACATCGAAACATATTGGTATTAGTTTTTTTAATCTAGCTATCACATTTTGTACCTGAATATCCCATTTGAGATGTTGATCGAAAACTACCCCTAAATATTTTGAATAAGTTACTTTTTCAATCTGCTGACAGTGACAGTTTGAAAAACAGTTACTTGAATGAATGCACAAACCTAAATTCGTGGGTTGTCCAAATTTGTTTGGAGAACAGGTGATGTAGTTAGTCTTTTGCGCATTCAATGTTAGTATATTAAAATTCATCCAATCTTTTAATATTAAAAGACTGTAATTAGCTTTGACACTTACGCCTTCCCAGGTATTATCCTCAATGAAAAGAACTGTGTCATCAGCATATGAGATAAGTTGGCCCTCTATGTTTTGTGAATGTAGATCGTCAACGTATAGCAAAAATAATATAGGCCCCATAACAGTCCCCTGTGGTACACCAAAATCAAAAGTCAGCTCGTTGCTTAGAACATTATTTATTTTAACTACTTGTGGTCGTTTTGTAAGATAGCTTGATATCCAATCTATTAATGATTTATTTACGTTCATTTTATGAAGCTTGGAAATAATTTTTGTGTGTGGAATCGAATCAAAAGCTTTGGCTAGATCCAAAAAAACAGCACAAGATTTCAACCCTTTGTCCAAAGCCAAGACGATATGCTTACTCAACAGTGCAATGGCATCATGAGTACTGCGTTCCGCTCTAAAACCAAATTGGTTATTTGCCAACCATTTTTTTTCTTCTATTTCAGTAACAAGTCTTATTTTGGCTAATTTTTCAATTACTTTTCCTATATTAGAAATGATAGATATTGGACGATAGTTAGTAATGAGCTCTTTGTTTCCTGCCTTGAAGATAGGAGTTATTATTGCCTTTTTATATATATCAGGAAACAGTCCTGTCTTAAAACTAAGGTTTATTATGTGACAAAGGGGCTTTGTGATATAAGTGCTAATCTGTTTGATGCATTCAATTGTTAATCCGTCAAACCCAGGAGATGTTCCTCCACCCATTTTTGCAATAACCAAGGCTATTTCTTCTTCCGTCGCTACATCAATGTTTGAACTATTTGTATTCATATACCATATGTTTCAGTTTGCGTAGTACCTGTACTATTTATTATATTTTTTGCTAAATTACTTCCCACATTTGTATAATATTCATTATAAATATTTGCAATTTTTTTAGCGTTATTGTTAACATCTAAAACCTCACCCATATGGTTTATTCTTTCTTTTATTCCCAATAGCTAAATTGATTGTTTTCCATATCTGTTTTCCATTATTTCCAGCTCCTTGCAACATATCCTCAAAGTATTGATATTTAGTTCTTTTGATAATACAGGTCAATTTAGTGCGATATTTTTTTAAGTAAGTTTTTAGCTTATCGTTGTTAGGGTTTTTTCTTAAGGCTTTGCTTAATTTATCTCTTCTCCGGATTGATGTTATGAAACCCTGTGTTATCCAAGGCCTCAATTTCACAAATTTTGGCTACGCAATATTACTTGTTATCGTACTATCCTCTATTACTTCCCCTAGAGTATAATGAAAATTATTCGCGCAGTGGTTAACATTATTTAAAGATAATACATTATTCCATGTAAGTAATTTGATTTTTTCAGCAAGATCAAAATCTACTTTTTTTTTAAAACCAGTATTATTACGTTCTCTTACACGAGATTGGAGATTCGTTCGTAGAACTAAAGTTATGCTCTTATGATCAGTGATATTTGTCTTAATGATGGCAGATTGTACTTTACTAAATGTATTCTGTTTTATTTTTACAAAAATATGATCAATACAACTTCGCTCTCTAGTTTCAGAATTTATAACTGATATTAATCCATTTTCATTTAGAACATTAACATAGTCATCTCGTTCTCTACTTTTCGTTGCAATTAGAGCAATATTGATATCGCCTGTGAATATTATATTATCCCCCTTAACACTTGCTTTCTCATCGACAACATTTACCAGATTTAGCCACCTGCGACTTTTTCCTGTTTCCAAATTTGAAGGAATGACTCGATGGTAAGAAATTTGGGTCGAATGAGGAGGTCAAAAAACGCCTACTTTGAGACCTTCGACCAATCGTATTATTCAAAAGGGATTCCAAAATTGAAAAAATATAGTAAGAAGTGTATCGAACTAAAAGTAGACTATTATCGCATTCACGTGGAGCGTAGTGTAGTGTATTTTAAAATTCACCACGTGAACACTTCAGTGTAGTGTATCGTAGTGGAATTTGTACTACGGCAAAAACATTAAAGTTTGTTATATACTTTTCTGTCAAAAAAAAAGAAACATGCAACTGCTATCGAAAATATACAGTTTTACAAGCTTTGGATAAAACGAAGTTTAAGGAGTTGTGTTCCATATTCAAATAATTTTTTAAGATTCTCCCTTTTTATGAATCTTAATTTCAAAAGAAATTTTCTGTGATTTTATGAAAAGTACTTTAAATGGTTACGTCACTTTTGAACACTTTGTGTTGCAAGATTTAATTATTAATTTTGGTCAGTTATCATTCAACTGTTAATTTCAATTCCGCTACACTACACTACGACGCCAGGTGAACATTCATACAACAAGCGGATTTTAAAATCCACTACATTACAGTACGCTCCACTTATTGAACTGCCTCGTATGTCTGCAATGTGCTGAAATTATATCTACCGGGACTTGAACTCATGACCATCGCACTATACAACACGCTACTCACAGGCTACATCTTCAACTAATTACTGAAATATTATCATTTCTCTGCAGCAAATACCAGAAGATTCAATACCTTCTACCATTGTTGCCAGTTAAGCACTTTCGGTCCTAGATTTAACACTATTTCGATTAATTTAGCTCTCGGACTTTCAGTTCTGCATCGAAGTGGAATTTAGGATTTCTACTCCTATAATGGCAGTACGGTCCAAATCGGGCCTTGACATCCTTACATTTAGGTTCCTTAACATTTTTATTACTTATTGTGGAACGGTTAATAGCCCTTCGCACAACCATCTATCTAAATGAAAACATTTTCTTAGATTGAGATGACCAAGGTATATCCAATCAGGCAGTGTGCTGGAATTATACGTCCAGCGGGATTTGAACCCACGACCTTCGCATTGCAGCCCAAAACACTATCCACTAGGCTACAACCTAGCTTGCAATTTAACACTGTTTTAATATGTTTAGCACTTATTTCAGCAGTCGTTTTCTGTTACGATCCTCTGTAGGAGCATAGAAAAGAGACGATTCTCTTCCAAAAGGCGTGATCCTGTGTATCGGCCTTTAGTTGTCGCCAGGACTTGTTTATTCCTCTAGCATACTATTCAATTGCTCGCTTCCATGTGCTAGATTGAGGTGGCCAAGGTATACCCACACTGATATTATATGTCGACCGGAATTTGAACTCCCGACCTTCGCATTGCAGACTAACACACTACCCACTAGGCTACACCCTAGCTAATTAGTAGAATGAAAAGCGGTTATAATTGTATCTCGACTTACTACGGGGCTCTATGGAGCAATCGATATACGATTTCAAAACGATAATGCGTCAGCTCAAATCGAATACTGACAATAATGATGGGTTTTCCATAATTTCAGGTGAAAATTCACACCCAAAAATATAAGTCACCTCTGCATGCATGAAGCAGAAGCATGAATCAAATTTTACTTATGAAACTTTTTTTTTTCTGTGGCAAAAAGCAATAAAAGCATATTTGATAATGATGATGACGATTCAATGGAATACTTTCCTACTATCATCTTGTCCGGACAGCAAACAAAGAATGCCGCATATTTAACCTCCATCGTCATCATCTTCATGCATACTTTTCATTTCGAATTTCTTATATAGGTACAAAATCATTGTTGAGCAGGTTTTCACCATGCTGACTCAATTGTACAATGGTGAGTCACTTATAAGAGAGCAGCAGCACTAAGACGCTAAAAATGCCTGAAACCGTAAACCGTTAAAGCACAAATGGCAACATTTTTCGTTTTTTACAAGCCGGCAAGTAGCTCAGTTGTGACGAACGAAAATGACTAATTCTAAATTGCAAGCGAAATATTTAAAATTTGAAAAAAGACGTTAATATCTGGTCTTGTAATGAGCCGTTTTTTTTATGAAAAGTTTCTTCTTTCTAAGTATTGGAATTTATTGGGATTCAACCATACTTCTCGTATGAACAAAAAGTACATAGATAGAGCAAACACTTTGCAAGATAGTTCAACCAAATCTGTCGTATTCCGTAACAGTGGTTTAGTAAAATATTTGGTCTATTTCAAATAATTAAAGTTGTTATAGTCCAGTTGAAATCTGAGAGTATTTTAAGTTTGCCACAAAGTTTGTAACGCTAAGAATTAAGCCTCGGAGAAAAAAAAATTAATGTTACAAAAGTTCATATTATCACTCAAAAATCTCAAAACCGGATGTACGTCCGTACGTGAGAGGACTAGCTCGAGAACGCGTTGAGCTAGAAAATTCAAATTTTGTACAGGTCGTTTTTGACAAAAAAGTGAGGACTAGTTCGTGAACGGACCAAAACAGTCCACCTGTTTTACCCCCTCCCATACAAAATGACTCAATTTCGGAATCTCACAATAAGCGGGTTTTCTTGAAAAGTATGAATGTTACTGATCTAAAACTTAAAATAAACCAATTGCATGATGATTATAATTGTTTCTCAAAAAATACTAAAGATCCCCACACCTTCTACCACCTCCCATACAAACAGCCCAATTTCAGCAAATCAAATAAACTAATTTTCTCAGTACTAGTATTCAATATTAGGAGCTTATAGCTTTTATAGCTACTCTAGCATATAGCTATTCTAGCATGATATGAAAAATTTAGTTCAATGCTGTCACCCCTTCTACCACTCCCAATACAAAATTTCTTAAAAACAACAAATTTCTCTTTCATCTAGAGTATCGTAGTTCTGTTATGTTTTTAATTGCGACCGCATAAAATTGATAAAATTGAATCAATATTGCGACATTTGATGTAGTCAAAACACCAAATACAATCTTAATTTAAGCACAGAATTTTTAGTACAAAATAAATTTCATAATAGAAGAAAATTTCAGGTCACAAGTTCTCAATTTCTGCAAGCTGCAGGGATACTTTAGTTCTCTCCGTATATGCGAAAAAAAAACAAAACCACTTTAGTTGACCCAAATTCATCGTATATGGCTGGCAAAAAGCTATATTGATCTTATCAAGACATAAGTATGAATTTATGGCACTAGTCGAAACCTCTATTGTGTCGCACAATTGAGCATAGCATACTGCAGGCAGTTTAACAATTTATTTCATTAACTAGGCTGAAGTTACCCTCTAATAAATTTTCCTCACCGATCGAAACGTATAGCTCATACCCGCATACGGGCTTCACGGGCAAAATCTACAAACTTATATTTAGGCAAAAAAAATAACTTAAAATTTTAATTTAAAATCAATAATATTATCAATTTAGTTAAATTAGTCGTGGGAAGCGAAACCAATCATCCAAAAAATTCAATACTCCTATTGATTTATCGACAGCCACATTGACGGTTTACCAGCAGATATATGGTATGAAGAAACTGGTACATTTATCAATCGACGATTCCAGAGTCAGTATGAAGGGAACATATCTGTCCGATAATTTCAAGGTTTCAACACCCATCCGTCGGTTACTTTTCCAATCAAAACAGTCGTTGATGTGTAGTTTCTACACATTTAGAAAAATCTTTTTGAAAAATCTCCAAAAAACGAATTTTTTACCGAACAATGTTTATAAAAACTATGAAAAAATTAAATCAATACAAAAAGCAAGAAAATATGAAAAAAGGAGACATAATGCACAAGATTTTCGTGAATTTTAGGAATATTCTGGCCTGAAGTTATCTCCAACGACGAACTTTGGAGTACAACTGGCCAGACTAAGATAGGTATTGAGATTCAACGGCGGAAGTGGCAGTGGATCGGTCACACTTTGAGGAAACCAGAGCGAAACATCACAAAACAGGCTCTGGATTATAATCCTCAAGGAAGACGTCGGGTTGGTCGACCATGTAACACATGGAAGCGAGCAGTTGAGCAGGAGCAATGTTTGCCAATTGTTCAAATTTATTTTGAACACCATGGTTCCATTCGAGAAACTCATCGGGCATTACGTGCATTTTATGGTGCTCGTAATCGTCTATCAGAGCGATTAATTCAAGAAACGATGAGTCGTTTTCGCAATTCGTTTACTCTCAACGATAATACACATCCCGTAAGGCGACAGTGCGCAAGTAACAAGCAGAGTAGTGTTGGTGATCCAAATGTGTCAATTCGTCATCGTGCTCAACAATTAAACTTGTGTCCATCCACTTTATGGAAAATTTTGCGTAAAGATCTTGGTTTACGTGCTCACAAGATTCAACTTGTACAGGAATTTAAGCTACACGATCATTGTTCGCGCCGTACATTTGGTGAATGGGCCGAAGGAAGCATTGCTATTGATCCACAATTTCATTTGAATATTTTGTTCAGTGATGCACACTTTTGGCTAAATGGCTACGAGAATAAGCAGAAGTGCCGCATTTGGAGCGATGATAATACATAAACCCTTATCGAAAAACCAACATCCAGAAAAAGTTACCGATTGGTGCGCTTTATGGGCATTATATCATTGATCCATATGTCTTCAAAAATGATGATGGTCAGAACGTTACAGTTAACGGTGATCGGTACAGAGACATGATTACTAACTTTTTCGTGCCTCAATTGGAAGGCATTAATGTCGCAGACATGTGGTTTCAACAGGACGGCGTGGTTTCAACAGGACGGCGCCACACAGCACGCGATACAATTAATTTGCTGAAAGAAAACATTTGAGGATCAATTAATTTCATGAAATGGACTTGTTAACTGGTCACCTCGTTCGTGCGATTTGACGCCATTAGATTTTTTTACTCTGGGGATATGTAAAGTGCCATGTCTACGCCGAAAAACTAGAAACTATTGAGCACTTGGAAGCCAACATTCGACGCGTTATTGCCGAATTACAGCCTGATTTACTGCGAAGAGTGTGTGAAAATTGGACTTCCAGATTACGCCATGTACGCGCGGCCATATACCCGAAATCATATTCAAACATTAACGCCAAAAATTATCTTTCAAATAAAGCCAATTTCATGGATATTAAAAACATTTTTTTTGTTTTATTTCAATTTAAAGCTCTCCGCCTCTAAAAAAACACCCTGTATTTGGGCAGATGTGACATCTGACATGTTTTTTTGTAAATGTATACTGGATGTGCTTGGCTCATCAGTTGGTTCATATGCCTGAGCTAGCTCACCACGAATTTAACGGAAAACCGTATATAATTTGGGAAACAAGTGAGAGCACTACGACCTTCCCGGCCTATTGTGCATTTATAGCCCTTTACCCTACCATAACTCTATAGCTTCGGCTAGTCTAAGTATCTTTAAGGGAGCCATGTTGGCTAGATCCTCGTTAGTAAGGAAACCTTTTCCTAGAAGATTGTGTCTCTTCCTTGCTGCTTCACAGTTACATAGGATCTATTCTGACCCAAACTATCCTCGATCCGTGTTTATTAGGGCTTTGAGAACCGCCTGACTTTCCGATAGGATATAAATAGATTTTTTGCGATAAGCTCTCCTTATATTCTCTTAGATGCATAGCTCCATTGCAATTAGTTCAGCCTGTGTGGCTTCTTTGCCGAGTGTTTTTGAAACAGAGAAGTTAGGTCCTTTAACTCCGGCTCCAGTCCCCTCAAAGGTGCGCGAGCCATCTGTATACCAGATGTTCTGAACTTTTAGCAAAATAACTCTTCATTACTTCATTTAAGGGGAAGAATCATGTATTGAAGTATTGCAATCTTAGCAGGACGAAGTCTTGAAAATTGCTAGGCGTGCGTGCCAGGCAGTCCGGTTTTTAAAAACCCTTATGCCCTCGACACACGACGCGAGTTAAAATACTTTAATTATAATTTTGATAGAATTGGGTAGTGACATTAGCAACATGGAAAGGCAAGTTAACATATTTTAACTCACGTCATATGTCGAGGGCTTATGCCTGCACCTTCATTCCAGAGATTGTAAGCTCTAAAGGAATCCTTAGTGTAGCCTATAGTTAATCCATAGGACACTAGAGGTGCTTTACCATAGTTTGGCACAGGTGAAGCCCGATATTTGTAGCGAAATTTAAAAAAGTGTTGACTTTTTTTTGGAACGTTCCTAACATCAAGAACTGTGCGCAGTTTTTAATACTTAACTAAAAAGTCAGAGACAACTATTTTGAAGGAACAATTTATCTTAGGATGGATGAAATTGGCAAAAGATAACCACTAAACTCACCACTCCACGAATGGTGGATTGGGGAAGGTGAATTTGCAGGTGTCGATTATGACATTTTTCCCAGACTGTGTGTGTCTTCTTCTCGCATGGAGTGACTCTAGTGTAGCCCACTATAAATTGAAGGTCGTGAGTTCAAAACTTGGTCGTGGTATAATTTTTGCACACTGCCCACTCGGGTATATCTGGACTACCTTAATCGACGAAAAAGAAAATTAAATAGAGGAGGATTGTGCGAAAGGCTAAACTTTTCCACAATAACAAATAAGAAGTTAAAGAACCGTGAAAATCGGGAGGTCAAGGTCCGATTTTAGCTGTTGTGCCACTGAAGAAAAAGAAGAAAGAAAGATCGTCAACCAGCAGCACAACCTGTGGACACTCCCTCACAAGGAGTGTGACAATTAACACTATTTGATAACGACAATTTTATTATTCTGCCTTCAATCATAGCCTTAATTCAATTACAAGTGGTTGAATCAATGCCACGCCTTTCTGCAGCCTGATAGCATACGCCGTGTTATCGAATGCGATTTCCTTGCGTTTCACCGATTTCACGACTTTTGTAATTAAGATTTATAACGCGCAGGTTGTGGATTTTCCAGTTTGATAGGCATATTGATTGCATTGAGTCATTTCAAGAGCTGTTTGACCGCCTTCGAATTTGTGGATGCACCATTTTCAACGTGCAATTGATTTCACCAGATTTCGAGTCCTAAACTAACCAGGGCCCGTTATATAGGGGTTTTCAGCAAGAGGTGTAGGGCTGGAAAGGTCAAATGTTGACGTTTGTTATCTACAAACGCGAGAAATTTACCATAGAGCGCTACACAGTCGTTAAATTTTATTACGAAAATTCGCGTTCAATCAGTCACCATGCGCAAAATTTGAGCAAATTTTGATCGTAATCATGTGTCTTCTAAGACGTGTGCGCGCAACCTACTCAAAAAATTCCAAAAAACTGACTCAGTGCAAGATGTGAAGACTTCGCTCCGGACGTTCGACCGAAAATATCGCCGCAGTGAAGGACAGTGATAAAAACGACCCAAACATCGAAGAAATTCGTGCCATTTTAAAGTTTTGCTTCCACAAAAGCAAGAATGAGTCGTAGCCTCGTGAAAAAAATTGTGCAGTTTATGGAGACGATGCTCTATCGATACGTGTAGCATAATAAAGGTTCTAGCGATTTCGTTCTGCAAATTATGATGGCAAAGATGCATCTTGCGCTGGCCGTCCAATGACGGAAAAAGTCGACGAAATTCTTCAAGAAGTCCATGAAAATTTACTTATGAAATCGGTGAGTGTTGAGCTAAACATTGCTCAGAAAACTGTTTTGAATCATTTGCGTCCGGATGGATTTGTCAAGAAGATCGGTAAGTGGTTTCCGCATGAATTGAAAGCGAAAAGTGTACTCTATCACACAATCAACGACCCAGGAAAACTGGATGAGCTTGGTTGGAAAGTTTTCATTCATACCCCTTACAGTCCTGACTACCATTTATTGCGATCTCTTTAAAACTCCCTGCAGGTGAAAGATTGAATTCAAAAAATGACTGCGAAAACCACTTGTCGGCGTTTTAGGCCAGAAACCACAAAAGAACTACAAGGATGGAATCATGGCTCTACCAAAAAGATGGTGAAAGGTTATCGATAAGAATGGACACAATTTGGATTAATTATGTTATGTACCACATTTGTTCGAGCTAAATATCGCTGTCGCATAGCTAACAAGGGCCACACTAAAAGGAGCTGGGCTCCGAAGCTCAATGTGCAAAACTGAAGGACGACACAACGAAAGTGGAATATATGACCACAATCAAAGCACATATTGTGGCATTACCTCAGGCTGAGCCTAAGGAAAGTATTGACCAAATGTGGCAGAACATAAAGGATAGTATTCAGCGCGCAGCTTCATACACTTTAGGACATTTAGAGCGGAGAAAACGAAATGACTGGTTCGATGAGGAATACCAAGAAGCCATCAGAAAGAAAAACGAGGCCTATCGACTGTTTCTCGAAAAACGGACACGCGATAGAGAGGACAACTATCAGCGGCTCAGGCGAAACGCCAAGAACATCTGCGGACGAAAACAAAGGAAAATAAACAATAAAAAAATTTTATCATTGCGAGCAGCATTTCATACCGTAAAAGTAATGAGGCAAAGTTACAAACCGCAAACTACTCTCTGTAAAGACGAAGAAGGCAACATCAATAGCGACGCTTCCGAAATCAATGCACGATGGGTTCAGTATTTTCGAACACTGTTAAATAGAACGACATCACAGACTGAACCGTTTGTAATTCCGGAAGATCCAGATGGAGATCAACCGCCCATTGCTACAACCTATGATGAAGTAGAGACAGCCCTACATAATTTAAGATCGAATAAGGCGCCCGGAATGGACGGAATCCCTGCAGAGCTCTTGAAAGAAGGTGGAACCCGAAGACTGGCTGAAATGCATTATATGTCCTGTATACAAAAAGGGTGAGTGTCTGCGTTGCGAAAATTACAGAGGAATTTCATTGCTGTGTACGTGTTACAAAATTTTAACGAAAATTATCGAATGAAGACTCAGTGAATACGCTAACAACATCATCGGAGAATATCAAAGTGGCTTCAGATCCGGACGATCGACAACGAACCAGTTAATCTCAATAAAACAGGTGCAAGCAAAATGCTGGGAATATGATATTAATGAGCACCAACTGTTCGTCGATTTTTGCCAAGCATACGATAGTGTCGACCGTAATGCTCTGTACAGAATAACGATTGAACTAGGTGTCCCACCTAAACTAGTTCGGTTAATAAAAGCCACGATAGATAACAATGAGTGCCAAATAAAAATTCAAAACGAGTTGACTCAAAGCTTTCCAATGGAGTCAGGTCTCAAACAAGGAGATGATCTCGCCCCCATGCTCTTTAACTTGGTGAGTATGTCGTCAGGAAGGCAACTTCAGTAACCTCAGTGGACAACAGAGGTACGTTACTCGTAAAATCCGCGCAGTTGGTGGCGTACGCAGACGACGTAGATATTCTGGTCCGATCAATACTGTGCGTTAAGGAGGTATTCCAGGAGTTGGAGTCGACAGCGAGTGAAGTAGGATCAATGAAACGAAAACTAAATACATGACCCAGACACAAAGGGCTGTTCCAGAGGGGCAGAACATTACTATGGGCGAATACAACTTCGAGCAGGTGGATGAATTCGTATACCTGGGAGCCCTTCTCACAAAGGACGGCAAGGAGCGACATGAAATTCTAAGAAGAATCACGACAACTTACAAAGCATTTTATTTATTATTATTATTATTACTATTAGGGGAACGCGTGAGAGCACTGCGACCTTCTTGGCCTATTGTGCGTTTATAGCCCCTTCACCCTATTAGAACTCAATAGCCTTAGCTAATTTGAGAATCTTTAAGGGAGCCGTATTGGCTAGTTCCTCCGTAGAAAGGAAACCCTTTCCAAGAAGACTGTGTCTTTCCCTAGCTACTGCTTCACAGTGACATAGGATGTGTACTGTCGTTTCTGAGTCCTCGAGACAAAGGCGACAAATGTCGGTTTCAGCTAAACCCATATTTTTGAGGTGGTGGTTTACTCCACTGTGCCCCGTCATTAGGCCCATTAGAGTACTAATATCCTTCTTGCTGAATTTTAGAATATCCTCCACTTTGTTTTTTTGTGGTAGAATCAGTTTTTTTGAAATTGACAAGCCTGGAAGTCTTTTCCAGTAGATGTTATGTTCTCATTTTATGCTGTTTTCCCCATAATGAAATCAAGGAAGCTCCATCGAAACAATAAACTACGCATTTACAAGATATTAATTCGTCCAGTGCTGCTATATGGATGCGAAACGTGTACTTTGACGCGGGTGCCGGAGATGTTAATCGACACGCTCGAACGAAAAATTTTTCGGAAGGTTTACGGAGCACTTAAGGAAGGAGATGATTGGCGAATTCGATACAACTATGAGCTGTATCAACTATTTGACGACCCAACCACATTTAGCGTAATCAAACTGCGCAAGCTACAATGGGCTGGCCACGTGGAACGAATCCAAAAACGAGTGCAGGAGCAAAGTTCAAGGCAACCGACAGCAGGGGAAGCCACGAAAGCAATGGGAGGACTCAGTCGACGCAGATTGCAGATCGCTTCTCGAGGTGGATCCGGGAGGCCAAGGCTCGATATGGGCTGTAGCGCCATTGCATCATCATCGTCATGTTATGTACCACAATGCACTGGGACCATCTATCTACTTGAGCCCATTGTAACCCCCTAATGATTACAAGATGAATGTCACTCCTCTTGTTCTAGCCGTTTGGTTCGGTTTGCGGACCGTAGCAGGCTCGAATGTTGGACGCCTCTGTTCTGAGAAGAATCTAGAGCCTAAACAAAGGAGACGACTGTTGGAGATTTACGGACAGTGACGAAGATAATGTTCGAAAAGAATTCTTACTTCACCCAATATTTTTCTTTATCGAATTTTCGCTACTGGTAAAGGTTCAAATAATTTTTCGAGTCAGTGTATTACGAACGAGTCTTGTTTTTTTTGTTCCAACCGTTCCAATGTGTCGCCCGAGTCACGAGCACTTCAGCAAGACCACGTACGAATTACGAATTTGCGGAGCCCGGCATTTCGTCGAGATTCCGTGAATCGTGAAACATTACAAACGAACTGGATTGAAGCTGGGAACTTTGTTGACGGGGCAAGTTAGGCCGGTTGTAGTTCGATTTAGGGTGTGCAATTGGAGTTTGGCGCTTCGACGAGGGGCGGCGACATGTGCGATTGAAAATTTCCAATTGCACTGACACATCGCGATATTGAATATGATTGTTCGCCGCCAGTGCAGTAGACTGCAGTGCGTGTACGGCGCTGTCACTTTCATTTCCTTTTGCTGTGCCCTGCAAAGAAAACATCCGCCCCATCGATAACACCATCAGGCCACGGAAAACACCATAAAAAAAGCCGTTGAAGTGAATTAAAATTAAATTGAGAATATCTGGAAAACTGGAATGTGTGGGGCTCGCGAGAAGAACTAAACAAATAAGCGAAGCGACGAGACTTACCTGATTTTCGTGTGGCACCCAGACAAGGCGTTTCTGTGTCCACTCGGCCTGCGTTGCGGGATCATTGAATGGATTCCGCTCCACCGACAAATACTTTAATTCCGGATCGTTACGATCGCCCATGTCGTCTGCCATTTTCACGACGGAACACAAAAAGAAACGATTCGAACTCGAGATCGGGCTGTCCCGTTTATTCCTTTGCTCTTACGTTCAGTTTATCGCTTGCTCTCTTTCGCGTCGACTTAAGTTTTTCGCTTTTTTTTTCGTTTTTCTTCTTTAAACTTCTTTTAATCCTGCCTTCGATGTCGTTTTGTGGTTCAAGGTGTTTTGCCTTTTCTTTATCTTCGCGGTTATATTTTTCGACTTTTTCTTTTACAGAAAACACTTTTTTACACTTAACGCTTCTTTCGGAAATTTCGAATTTTTATCACAATTGAAATGTAAATAAAAAAAAAATAATCGGTTTTAAATAAAGTAAACTGTTGGTTGGAAGAAAGAAACAAGAAAAAAAATTAGAAAAAAAAACACATCGGAACTCGATGTTCGAACGCTTGAAGTCGGCGGTAGGAAGACGGACGGCTCGAAGACCTGGGGGGAAAAAAATTCACCGTGTACGAAAGAAATCGAAAAATTCAAGTTCCTTTGAAAACGGAAAATTTTACGAAGATGCCCTTTTCTTTTCGAAAACGTCATCCAAGGAAATAAAGCAGAAAACGCCGACTTCAAGAAAACGAACGAGCGAGTGATGTCACTCCACTGGAAGAGGTGCCGGATTCCATAAAAAAAAATTTGACAGAAGTCCCGAAGAACCGGGTGCACCACCATATTCCATCCACTCCAAAAAAAACACTTTGACGCGATCCCGACAAACGCAGGATTTTTCGTTCGAGCGTGGAGGAACCTACGCTTTGATTAATTGCCTGCTGGATCGGATAAAACACAATACACACTCACAACTCGAAACGCGGCTTTTTAACTAAAAACCCCTGCTGGACAAGCAACCATTTAGCTAGTCACTCGGCACTTTCTCGACTGCTTTAAAGTTCTTCAAGTGCTTCTCCTTCTTGTCTTTTGCACTGCGGCGCAACTGCTTGTCTCGCCTCGGCCTGTGCGATGGCCTGCGACTGGAAGCGCTGATAGTCGCGATTCGAGTTCAGTGTTTTGGGTGTGTTTTCAAATCTTTGTCAAATTCCGTTTATTCGTATAAATTTAGTAGCTCTGCGATTTTTAAAATTATTCTGGAGACGAAGAAATCCACTTTCGATTGTTGTAGTAATTTTTAGTAATTTTAGCTAACGTTCTAGTGGATTGGATTGAATTTCAAGCAAGAAATTGCTTCCGCTTCACTTACTCCATCCCGAATTGGAAAACGGACTTAACACCTCGACAAAACAAATAAATTTTGAAAAATAATGTTTTCCTTAACCGTGGATTTACAATAAGATGCAGCCCATGTTGAGCCAACTTCATATACAGTGCCGGAAAAAAGTTTGAAAACATGGTTTCTCAACCCACAATCATAGCTCTGAAACAAAATTTCTTGTGCACACACCTATGAAACTTTGCATAGAATTGCAGTGCCGCATTTCTTATAAATCTTCAAAGCGAAATTTGTTTATAACAACGCTAAAAAAAATTGTGAAGACAGTTTCGATTTTATCTGGTATTATTCGTGGAAAAAAGTATGGAAACACATATCTTTTTCATATAATTCGAGTTTATTTAAAGGAAATAACATGTTTTTCTTAGTATTTAGTGCTTCTCCCTTTTGCTTTTAGTACAGCCTTGCATCTCCTCTCCATTGAGTCCACCAACTTTTCGCAAAATGAAACCGGGATATTTTGCCATTCTCTAATGATTTCATCGTACAGTGCATTCCTATTAGAAATTTTTGTGTGTCGAATTTTACGCTTTACATGTTCCCATAGGTGTTCGATTGGATTCAGATCTGATGATTGTGAAGGCCATTCCATAACACTCACTTTTTCCTGTTGGAACCAATCCTTAACTAAACGCGAAGAATGCTTCGGAACGTTATCTTGTTGGAAAATCCAACGTAACGGCATTTCTTCTTCAGCATATGGAAGCATATTGTTTTGCAATATTTTCAAATACCGATACCGATCCATTATCCCATCTATCCGAAAAATTGGGCCAACTCCAGAACGTGAAAAACATGCCCAAACCATTACCGATCCTCCGCCATGTTTAACTGTTGGTAATTGATACCTTGCATTGTACCTTTCACCCCGTGGTCTTCTAACGTGATGTTTTCCATCGCTTCTAAATAGTTGAAATCTACATTCATCACTCCACAGAACTGTATTCCATTTGCTGGGAGTCCAAAGAATGTGTTCTTTTGCAAATGTTAGTCTTCTTGCAATATCGGCTTTTGGTAAGAGTGGCTTCTTCAGTGGAGATCTTCCAAAAAGGCCACTTTCCATCAATCTATTTCTAATTGTCCGACCTGTCACATCTGAAATATCTCTGTTCTTTAACTCGGCGTTGATCTCAGTGGCCGTTTGTCCTGGTTTTTGTTTAGACATCCTTTGAACTATGCGATCGGTGGTTGCTGTTGTTTTTCTAGGCCTTCCTGACTTTGGAGCACACTCGACTGTCCCTCGCTGATGAAAATTTTTAATAATTTTCGAAATTGTTCCTCTTGGTATGTATATCAAGTTTTTGTGAAATTTGAATTTGTTTTGTTCCGTTATTGTACATAGAAACGATTTTCTCCTTCAAATCCATTGAGTACAACTTACATTTCGGCATTTTTAATTATGTTTCATAAAAAAACTTTAATTGGAGTTAAATTTAATTCAGTCGCACAACAAATAACTACTAATGACATTCAATTTCAAAGTAAACGGTTCTAATTAACTTTTTGACAACAAAAACCGTTTTGTTTCCATACTTTTTTCCGCAAGTATTACCAGACATATTCGAAACTGTTGTCACTATTTTTTTTAGAGTTGCCATAATTAAATATCCTTTTAAAGATTAAAAAGAAATGGGATGCAGCTATTTTATGCAAAGTTTCATAGGTGTAAGTACCAGGTATTCTGTTTCAGAGCTATGATTGTGGGTTGAGAGACCATGTTTCCAAACTTTTTTCCGGCACTGTATATAAAAACACTTGGCAAATTTTAGTCTACTAACACATTTACGAAGGCCAAAATGCATGAACGAAAGGTTGTCATATTTCTCTTTCATACCATGTGTCACCAGGTGGCGCAACGCAATTTTGCTTGGTTTTTGTAATAATAATTAAAATTTAGTGACCTACTACAATAAGAATCGTCAGTATGACGTGAGAGCTGTCAATTGATTACGCATTGTTAACCTTAAAGTTATAATTATTGTTACAACGATCTCGCTAATAAACTTTATTACATGGTGCCAGAAGTAAATAAAAATGAGCGAAAATTAATTAACTCAAGAAAAAGTTATTTTCAAAGTAAAAGTGAACCGGAAAAGTATGAATTTGAAAGAAAAAGTAAATCGGAAAAAGGCGTCGCAAAAGGAGGGCAGATTGCCAAAATCGCTAGAGTGTTTAAGTTTGGCGACGGAATGCCCAAAATGGAGACAAAATTTCATTTTATATTTACGTGCGAACAATAAGATTAATGATACAGAAGAATTGAAAATTGCTACGTAATTGGGGAACGTAGAGTGGAAATATACAACACTCTATTTCCGAATAATGGCGATTTTGAGAGCTTGTTTGGACATGCCCCAGTTACAGTAAGTGCAGCCCCACGACAAATACAGCGAAAAATTAGAGAATTGAATCGTTTAAGTTTCACACATAATCACATACAGAAAGACAGTTATTCGGTGAATTTCAAACCGAACTACGTACACAGTGGCAATTCTGCGCGTTCGAGTTCAAAAGCGCTATAGATCGGTTGAAATATTTCTTTTCTCCTCAAGCACTTTGTTTTGAAAGTTAGTTTTTATTATTTCGCTAGAGAGAACTAATTTGAAGAAAAATAGTGAAAATGGTTAATACTTGCAACGTATATGACGAACAATTTGCGGACTCAAAAGACGTAGCTATGTATGTGTATAAGTTGCGAAAATTTTTTTCATCCGAAAGGTATGACACTCAAGAACCTTGGTCATAAACGCGAAACTTGGGAGTGCAAAAAATGTAAGCTGTTGAAGCAGCAGCCTAAGTCAACGACCTCGGCTAGTGACGAGGAGAGCCAGGATACAGTCCTCAAAAAATTCAGGGCGGGATTCGGCAATCTTCGACAGAAAATAAAATCCGATCTGAAAGATTTAACTGCAGCTGTGCAATATATATCTAATAAATTTGATGACATTGTACCAATGTTGTCATACATTAAAGAGCTGAAAAGTGATAACGAGAAGTTAAAGAACGAGGTCGATGACTTAAAAAATAAAAATCAACTTTTGCAGCAGGAGCTACGCAGAGATAACGTCATCATCAACGGTGTTCCGGAATCTCCAAATGAACACCTCATATCTGTTGTTTGTTCAATTGCAAAAACGTTAAAACTGGACTTATCTACAACTGATATAAGTGCAACAGAGCGGCAATTCCGGAGGTCATCGACATCACTGTTCCCGGCTCCAATTGTCGTTCGTTTTACTAGACAAATACAGCGAAATCATTTTTATGCGTCATATAAAAATTATGTCAAATTGAGAAACGCAGGTGCCGGCATAATCGGCTCCGAGCTTAATATTGACAGTATCACCAATCAACGAATTTTATCAGCGATCATCTCACAACTTTTACGGCTACACTTCTCAAAGAGACAAAGAACGCACTAACACCGAAATAATACAAATTTATTTGGGTGAAAAACGGACGATTTTATGCGAAGCGCAACGAGGGAAGCAATGCAACTTTATTAAAAAAATAAGCACGACCTTACAATCTTAGAGTAATTTCATCTTTTTCTTCTTTCTATTTTTAATTACTATTTATTTCATTTATATTCTTTATCACAATTTTACACAAAATGGCCGAATTTTTAGATAATTTATTAAACTACAAAAATGTAGAAACAATATTATTGAAAAGTCGTTCAGCGTGCAACAATTTTCTAGACGACAGCAAGCCAAGTTTAAAAATATTTCACATGAATATAAGAAGTGTTGCTAAAAATTCGGATGAACTTCAAATTCTGTTAAGAGACGTAAATAATCCGTTTGATGTTATTGTTTTGACTGAAACTTGGCATAACGATTCTGACTCTTTCAACATTACCGGTTATACACTGATAATCGCAAGTACTAAACATAATAAATACGATGGTGCTGCCATGTACATTCGAGATATTTACTCTTTTAATGTTTTAGAATCGGATATCGATTGTGCTAACGTTTTAGACATAGAATTAATATTAATAAAATTTTCAGTACGTATCACGGCCATATACAGGTCACCCAGTTTAAGTACCAATAATTTTATAAGTTCTTTAGACAGTTTTTTGAGGGAAAGTAAATCCTTTTCGAATCACATCATTTTAGGGGATATTAATATAGACATTACAAAGAACAAGTCATCAGAAACTGCAAATGATTATCTTGATACTCTGATGGAACACGGCTTCGTGGAACATCTAGAAGGTTGGACACGCGCGCCTGGACTGGTACTGGAACATGCATTGATCATATATTTTTAAAATCAACTCATATACAGGAATTCTATCCGGCCATTCTTGAAACTTATGTTACGGATCATTTTTGTACTTTGGCAAAAATGAAAATTAATGAAAACGACTTTAAAATTGACGCGGTCAAAATTAAGGAGAAATTGAAAGTTGATTTATGTAAATTTTCCAGTAAGCTATATGATCAAGATTAGAGTTCAGTTTACAATATGTTTGATAGCGAAGATGCTTTCAATAAATTTTCAGAAATCCTTGAATATCATTTAGAAATCTCAACCACTACCACTGGCGCTCACCATGTCAGCTCAAAAATTAGACCTATGAAAACATGGGCTACCAAGAGTATAGTCACTTCAATAAGACACAGAGATAGATTAGGCAGACAAGTTAAAAAACAACACGGAAACGTAATCATATTGAAGAGGTACAAAACATATAGAAACAAATCAAATTCAATTATTAAATCAGCTACGATTTCCTTCTACAGTAAGCAAATTCGAGACTGTAACTCTGAGCCAAAGAGGCTATGGAAGAAAATCAATGAAATTTCTGGGCGAAAAAATAAGAAGAATCTGGCGAACGTTACTCATATATATGATAAAAATAAAGATATCTTATCAGATCCAGATCTAGTGGCTAATGCACTGAATGACCATTTTATCACTGTAGGATAATCTTTTTGCAATAACTTTCAATCTTCTGCTTATAAATAAACTGCCAACAAGTCGGGCGAAACTTTATTATTCTTGGGACAAGTTGCGGATGAGTGGAAAGTCAATATGCAGGTTAGAGTGGTTAGGGATGGCCAAGTGAAAGGGAGTTCTTGGGCAGGGCTGTTGTCAATTTAACAATATTTCATTCATTTCTGCAAGTTTGGGTTTTTATGAGGGGAGGAGGACAGTTAAGGGCGGGTGGATGATAATAGCTTTTTAATTAATTGCTTGAATCACGTCCAATATTCTCTGTATAGAATGTGTTTCATAGACGAAGTTGCATAGAATTTTCATAAAATTCGGTATGTTTTACATTCACGAAACCGAACATTTGTATGGGAGGGGGTAGAGAAGGGAGGGGGTAGAGAAGGTAGGGGAATCGTAAAATTTGATATGTAGTTTTATTTCGCTTCTCTTGTAAGGTGCTTGTATAAAATTTCAAGTTCGTAGCTTTTAGTTTGTTGCTTATTAGTTGATTTAATGAAATTGGTCGAAATCATAGTTTTCGTCGACTGCGTAAAGTCTACGTTTCATTGTAAATGAAGCATCAATTGCTGCTATCTTTATAACTAGAGATGGTACGCTATTTTACATACCTGCGATTTTTTCACTGCTATTTGAAAAGAGCAATCGCATATTACGTTCTATCACCAATAAAATTAGCGCAATGATCATCGCTACAAATCCCAAAGTTTTTGTTCGCACTCGCACATTAATCCTGCAACTTACGCATTTCGCGTAGGGATGGCAAAATCTACTCTTTTCCAATCGCAGTGATCAACTGCGATTGCTCTTTTTCAATATCTGTGAAAAAGAGCAGCTCTTCTAACAGCAGTGATTGTGTGATTGAGCTGTCAACAGCAGTCAGCAGTTTCACTCTTTTTTCTTCTTTTGGGATCCATATTTCTAATAATAAATTCAAATTATGTGTATTCGTATATGTACGAGTACTTTAATTTCAAAAACAAAAACTTCAAAATTTAATAGGCGTACTGAATTGAAGGAAAAAACAAACAAGACACGTTTATTATGTAAACTGGAAATATAGAAAATTATTTTGCCGATTTGGTTAATGAAAGACGGAAAGCGAATTCGTATTTTTAATAATTTCTCACAATTAAAAAAAAACTTTTCCTTCAAATTTTTTTGTACCCGTAAATCTTAATTACATACCTTCAAAATTCCCGCGGAAAACTAGAATTTAAGATGAAAAATGATTGGCGGAAGTCGAAGAACACAAACAACTGCGAGCGCAATCGAGTCAGGATGGCAAAAATGTCAATCGCATCACAAGCCAAATAAAAAAAAATACATCCGGTCATATGTAGAAAACCAAACCAAAAGGGTCTTTTGTTTCTTTTTTCACACGACATTACCTCACACAAGTAATTTCATCATGAAGAACGTAAAGCTCTTATCGACACGGTGGACTGCAACATAAATCGGCGAAACTTGCAATAGCCGCAACATGTCCCACCAACCGACCAGATCGAAACTCAGAACAAAATCCGCCAAAAAAAACTCTAGCAAAGCGCATCATTGACCACTTCGGACGTTCCACACCTCACCTATCAGATCAGATCCCACCGATCAAAATATCGCTAAACAAATCGCTTATAAAATCGCAATCGTTTCATCTAGCTCCAATTCAATTCATTCATTAGTCTAAAGCAACATCACTGAGAGCACGAGCACTACACACTGCTCGTGCTCTCAGTATCAATATCAATCACCAAATATAGGTTTGGGATAGCTTATATGATTGATTGTCTTTAATATCACAGAGCTGATATATCGCTGAGCGCGAGCGATATAACAGATACGAAGACAATGGAATATATCAGATGTGCCAAACGGCAATCGAGAGATACGAAAGAACGACGTTCAAGCTCTTTCTTCGCGCGATTGATATTTAGCGCTGGGACTTGGGTAAAGTTCGACTGACATTTCTTCCATGGCTTTCGGGATCTGATAAGAGCTTTACGTTGTTCATGATGAAATTGCTTGTGTGCGGTAATGTCGTGTGAAAAAAGAAAACAACAGACCCTTTTGGTTCGGTTTTCTATGACCGGGTGTTTGTTTTTATTTGGTTTGTATATAAGCGATGGGTAAGTGGCAGTTTGTTTGACGAGCTTTATTCTGAGCTACGATCTCGTCGGGGTTACGTGGAATGCGTGAGTTGCGGGATTAATGTGCGAGTGCGAACAAAAACTCTGGGATTTGTAGCGATGATCATTGCGGCAATCTTATTGGTAATAGACCGTAAGCAGTATGCATTTACTCTGCTCTTTTAAATTTTCAATCGCAATATGCGATTGCTCTTTTCAAATAGCAGTGAAAAAATCGCAGGTATGTGAAATAGCATACCATCTCTAATTGTTTGCGATCAGTAATCTCGTTACCTAACAATTAAGTTTCTTGGAGTACAGTGTATAAGGATCGCACGTTGCAAAATTCGAAGAAATAGTTCATTTTTCGTTTGCGTGGTCGTTGAATCAGTACAGTCCGAGGCGTTGCTTCTTGTTTCGAAACAAGTCTGCTTGAATGAGTTGTTGCTCATCCTGAAGAATCAGCATTAACTACATTTGGCGGTAAGAGCCAATCAACGCGCGTTCAACTTTTCTCACAAAGCACGTTTAGAAGGCGGAGGTCCCGATACCGATTCGCAGGCAGAGCTGTTGTAATACGCAACTCGTTTTTATATCTTTCTGCATTCAAAATCTCTTGTTTACATAAGAGTGCATAAGATTGTATTTCAGCTAATCCTAAAACTGATTTCCGCTGATTCACCATGTTTTTGATTTGCTTCAACCCGAAAATATTAGATACAAAGGTTTTCAGGTCTTATAATAAATGAAAACTCAGCCAATCGAATTGTTCTTCTCATCGAAATAACTTGTTAAAAAAAAAAAATGAAATATTACACTTTTATCAATAAACGGAAATTTTGATTTCACAATTGCATTAGCATTTCAACGTAATCCTAAAATAAATTCGCCAAAGTAGGTTAATATGGAATAGAATCGACCGAACTTCTTAAATTCGGAGAAAAAAAAATTCCCTAATCCAAGACGTAAATTATTTATCAACTAATTAAAAAATTAAATGAGAAAAGAAAAACTGAACCTTAATTTCAGGTGTACTTTTGATTGTAGACATGCTCGGCAAGGTTCGTGTTAATTCCTGAAATAGATTGATGATCGTCCGGGGCAGCGACACCACCACCCAACGTGTGAAGCGATGTTTTCCAGCGATCTTCATCACCGATCGGAGACGGATCCAAGAGATGGTGTTCTCGTTCGTCCATCGATTTTCGGGACTTTCTACTGTGATGCTGGCGCCGATGGAGTCGATTAATGTTGCTGCTCTTGTTTTGGGGTTGTACGACATCCGGCGGATTTTGTGATTGATAGAAGTCGTAATTGAAAGATTCATCGATTGGTAGGTAGGTACTGTTGGAGGAAATACGATTTAGAACAACGTTGTCGATAGCCGAGGTGCCCGGTCAGAATTTCAAATCTTTAATTGCTTGCGGAAGATCGGGCAATTTAATGTCCTTGATTTGTTGTGGAATGTTCATACTTTTTACAGCGCTAACAGCGCGAGCTGGTGCTGCCGAGAGGCCAGCCTGGAATTACAATTTCAGATAAGGGCGAAAAGTTCGGAAAATACAGCGCAGAACTCACCTCTTGTTTTACGAGCTTGTTTTGATCCTCGATTCGAGCTAAAATATCCGACATGTTCGTCTGCAATACCATTCCACCCATCACCAGTTCGGAGAGAATGTGATGCACAGCGTCGGCATGAAATATCAAATCCAGTTCGCAAACATTTTCGAAGCATTTGTCGAGCGTTTCAACAAAAACCTGAATCAAATCGAGAATCCCAAGCTCACTTTCCGATGAGTCCACGCAGAAGACAAAGTAGAGAGTTGCGTAGTGCCGATAGATCAGTTTGTAGTCCGAACCGCCTATTAAACTGCGGAAAAGTGAAGAAAATTTGTTTAAAAGCATCGCTCCTTTCTTCAAGAGGTCGCGTATACCTTCCTCCTTCCAAAAAATTGCAAACGTTGTCATCGCGTTTCGAAACTAGTTGAAAAGTTTCCTTGATGATTTGCTGCTGCATATCTTCGTTCTGCAATTGAAAAGAGTCTCAGTTTCCGCCCATTGTTTAAATCAATAAGAACTAAAAGGATTCCCGTTCGTTGTCCAATCTCGGCCTGATGGGGACCTGTTTTCCAAACGATACTCACAAAGTACTGGTAGAATTTCGATAGACGCGGTTTTCCATGGTTGTTGAAAACAAGAATTGCTTTGATCATCGTCGCGACGAAGAAGTTAGCGGATCATAAAAAAATCCAGAGAAATCGGCCTTCCGTACTATCGGTTTCGTCGATATCGGAGCTGTCATCTAACAACTGTCATTTCGTTTGACATTTCAAGTGCGTAAAGAAAAAACTTGGGGGAGGCTAGCGACATCTGTGAGCGGATGGACGTTAAATTTGAAGCCACATTCAACCGTTAACGACATTAATTTTGTTAACAGGTGAACAAATTCATCCTTCATCCTAAGTAATTCCTTTTTTTTTCAGAATACAGGCACAGTGCTTTCATGAAGTTTTATAAATTTGAAGACATTTTAATTATTTTTAAGTTGTGCTAAGCTTTAACTCCGCCAGACGGTCCCAAGCCCGGTTTGAGAAAGGAGGAGGGAACATGGAGTTAACCTGAATGGCCAGTAATACCAGTGCGTCTCAGGAAGTAGGCAAAAAGTATGACATAGTTGGAATTGCAGCATAGCTGTGAGAACTCCAGCATTTCATATTTAGCTCAAAATTCCCACCCATTTTCTACTAGGGTGTAATAAATAAGTAGGACCGGTCCTCTAGGTCGGAGGTTGGGCGAGGTGCCGACAACGCATCACCGGAAAAAAAACACTGTCCAGAAACCTGAAGAACAGCCTCGGAAAGGATGGATTCAACGGCAACGACCCCGCAAATGGAAAATGGACTACTCTATTGGATCTTGGAATGTTCGATCCTTATTTAGGACAGGAGCTCTGAAAGAGTTCCTCGAAGAAGTGGCAAAACACAACATCAACATAACTGCCATCCAAGAAACGAAATGGCTCGGTAGCGAAATTATGGACATGAGATCGCACACAATCTATTCAAGTGGAAAATTGTCGGGAAGCAGAGAGTTTGAAGTCGCTTTTGTCGTAGATATGACTAAGGACGAATTTTATGCCACCCTAGAGACAACCTATGGTTCACTGCCCTCAAATGACCTAAAAATTGTCTTAGGGGATTTTAATACAAAAGTCGGAAAAGAGGAGGCTCATAGAGGAACAACAGGAGGGCACAGTCTCCATGACATAACCAACGACAATGGCCAACGTCCTATTGATTTCGCAAGCAGCAAAAATATCATAGTAAGCGATATTCACAAACGGGCATCACCAGATGGTCACACCTTCAACCAAATAGACCACGTTCTAATTGAGGAAAGGGCTGCTTCCAGCATACTTGATGTACGAACTCTCCGCGGTGCGAATTGTGACTCTGATCACTATCTAGTCAGAGCTAAGTATCGATGCAAAATAGCTTGTCGTTGATATTCGAAAACGAGTAGAGCTCGCAAATTCAATGTCGACAAGCTTAACGACGAAACGGTTACATGTTAGCATGTAATAAACACCTGACACCAATATTTGAAAATATCCAAAATATGCCAGTGGAGAACGCGTGGATGATAATACGAGACGGCATCAAATCCTCCGCTGAAGAGGTACTAGGATATCAAACACAGCGAAAAAATAATGATTGGTTCGAACAAGAATGTCGCGACGCAATAGATAGAAACAACGAGGCTTACAAAATTTTTACTGAACGACCAACACGAGCCAAAAAAGAAAGATATGACGAGCTTAGGCGATATGCGAAAAAGACCTGCAGACGAAAACAAAGGAAGTACCATAATGACAAAATACAAAAAATGGATGACGACTTGAGAACAAATAAAACACGGGACGCATACGCAATAGTAAAATACTTAAAAAAGGGATATAAACCAAAAACCAGTTTCTGCAAAGACGCAGAGGGCAACATCATCAGCGACATACAAGAAATCAAAAGGAGATGGGCTTCATACTTTGAACATCTTTCGAATCCCACCCCATTAGCACCGATCACATCAGACAACATTTCAATTGAAGCCTCAACTGACGAAGATGAACCATCATCGACACCACCCACGCTTACTGAAATCAAAGCAGCGCTATGTGACCAAAGACTAAACAAAGCGCGGGGAATTGACGAAATACCAGTTAAACTTCTGAAAAACGGTGGAAATTGTGTCGCTGAAATACTGCACAACATGACATGCAAAATTTGGACAGAGGAAATCATACCCGACGATTGGCGAAAAAGCATTATATGTCCAATTTACAAGAAAGGAGACAAACTCTGCTGTGAGAATTACAGAGGAATATCATTGTTGTGTACGTCCTATAAAATACTGACAAAAATAATTGAACGTCGTCTTAAGCCCTATACTAATCAAATAATTGGCGAATACCAAGGCAGATTCACAACCGGACGATCTATAACAGACCAGATATTCTCGGTGAAACAGGTGCTTGAGAAATGTTGGGAATATAACACAGACGTGCACCAAATCTTCGTAGATTTTAAACAAGCATACGACAGTATCGATAGGAGCGTACTGTACCAAATCATGCTTGACTTTGGAATTCCTCCAAAACTAGTCCGACTAACAAGACTCACAATGCCGAACACTGAATCCCAAATGAGAATACAAACCGATTCCACAACCAGCTGTCGAACGGAATGTGGTTTAAAGCAGGGAGATGGTCTAGCCCCATGCTTTTCAACTTGTCACTAGAGTATGTCGTCCGAAAAATCCCAGTCGACACCAACGGGACACTACTATTCAAGTCCACCCAACTAGTAGCATACGCTGATGACATTAACATCCTAGCAAGATTCTTCCCTAGTGCTAAGGAGATATTTGTCAATCTTGACTCCGCCGCAAAAGACGTCGGATTGCGCATTAATGAAAGCAAAACAAAAGTAATGACGCAAACAAGGAGGACAACGCCAATCAGACAAAACATAACAATTGCGGAATATAATTTGGAGAGTGTGGACAACTTCATATATCTTGGGGCTTATCTAGCAAAGGACGGCTATGAAATGGACGAAATCAATCCATGGATAATACTTGCAAATAAAACGTATTATTCGGTATTATTCCAATAATGAAATCCAAGAAAGTGCACAGGAACAATAAGCTGCGGATATATAAAACTATCATACGACCTGTGCTCTGTTATGGCAGCGAGACGTGGACATTAACGCGAACTTCCGAAAAAGCAGTTAACGCATTCGAAAGAAAGGTCCTCCGAAGAATTTTGGGACCTGTGAAGGAAGGAACGGAATGGTGAATAAGATACAACCATGAGTTGTATCAACTCTACGACGAGCCAGAAGCTTAAACGTTCATCAAGCTACGGAAACTGCAGTGGGCTGGCCATGTAGAGCGAATGGAAGACAGAAGAATCCCCAAACGTGCTATGAAAAGCAAAGCGAGTGGTAACTGTCCAGTAGGCAAGCCACACAAGCGATGAGAAGACTCGGTTGATGAAGATAGCAAAGCCATATTAAAAATTAGCAGCTGGAAGACGCTGCCTTTGGATCGAGACGATTGGAGGCGACGACTTCAGGAGGCCAAGGCCCGATTTGGGCTGTTGCGCTATTGATGATGATGCTAGCTCATATAATGATATATCGAAAATTCCAAAAAACCGTTTTTACATTTGATAATTTTATGTCAAATCCAGAAAAAACAAAAAATATTTCTTAATCTCATTGCATAAAAATTTAAATTTGGAAAAAGAATACGTCACAGCTTAAATGATGCATCATGGAAAAAATGTGGAATATTTAATGAATTACCTGTTTTCTTTGATTTCTAATATTTTGTAGGATCGCCTTTATGATCTAATACTGCTTGAAGCTGTTTTGGCATAGATTCTACTAATGTTTTAGCTTGGGGATATTTTATTCCACTCTTCCAACAGCGCGTTTTTTAACTGTTTTTTTTCTAGTAATGGGGTGCTTTTTAATTTCTTTATGCTCAATTACATTTATATCGGGTGATTGTGGTGCCGTTTTAATGATATGAGGGCAGTTGTATAGCACCCATTCCTTAACAAAATAGTATGAATGCTTTGGGTCATTATCATGAAAGAAGCTAGAATTTTACTTTGTTCTCATATTTTCGGCACTGCTTTTCATATTCTTAAGGATGTCCATGTACATGTGTTTGTCCATATTCTACATCTACTTCTTCTACAATGCCGCTACAGCCCAAATCGGACCTAGGCCTCCCGATATTCAGATTCCTAAATATTTTTCATTACTTATTGTGGAAGGGTTGTTAGTCCTTTGCATAACCCTCTTTCTACGAATTTTTTCATTTTCTTAGATTAAGGTGACCAAGGTATAACCAAGCAGGCAATGTGCCGGAATTATATGTTGCGCGGGCCGGGATTTGAACTCACGACCTTCGCATTACAAGACCAACACACTACCTGCTAGGCTATACCCTAGCTGTCCATATCGCCTTCTATAAAGTGGAGTTTTCTGACACCTACAAAGCACATGCAGTCCCAAACCAAACCATAACCTCCACCATGCTTAACAGTAGGCCGCAAATTCTCAAGTTTTAGCTCCTCATCTGGCTTTCTTCGAACAAAAACCTTCCCATCTGGTGCAAAAATATTGAATTTACTCTCATCTGCAAAAATTACCATTTTCCGAAAGTCCTGGGAGCTGTTTCGGTATGTACGGGCAAATTCCATTCGAAGGTCCACGTTCTTAAAACTAATCAGAGGCTTGTTTCTCGCTACTCCTCCACGTAAATTTTCTTTACGCAATATTCGTCGCACTGTTTCAGGGTGACACTTCTTTTTCAACCATTTCTCCACTTCAGACGTGAGCTTTGGAGCCCTGAGCAACGGTTCTTTCTGGGATTTCCTGGTAGTCCATCGTTCATCGTGGTCTGTGAAAATTTTGTTCGGGTCTTTCCTCTGTATATTTTCAATCCGATTTTCGCGTGAATATGTTTCAATAATATGTTGTACAGTAGATGCACTTTTGCTAACAATTTCTGCGATGCACCTTTAACTTTTTTCCAGAAATAAAATGGTGTATTATTAATTTACGTTCCTGAATGGTTGTACGACGACCCATTTTCGATAAGCGATACGATCGGGAGGAAACTTAAATAATGAACTTCACTTTGCGACTAGAAATTCCTATTGTAATAGTAAGAAATCATATCTGTGAACATGGACTGGAGACTGGCGGTTTTATGTATTCTCGGAAATTTTCTGCCTGCATCATTTAAGCTGTGACGCTATTTTAAAAAGTATTCACCGAATTGTTTATGTTTCATCTAAATTCAGCTGCAATTGTTTTGATATCAGTGGAATTAAGAGAAACTCATACAACAGTGTGACTATTTGAAGACGTTAATCGAAACTTTATTCCTATACTTTTTTTTTATAGGAAACTTACAAAAATTCTTGACTGCATCATTTAAGCTTTGAATGACTGTAGCTTTTCTCATTTTTTCCCATGTGATGGTTTCTCGCTTCACGGTTCAACATATTTCGTTTTACAAACTTGGAATACTAAGTGATTGTGCTAACAAACATTATTTATGTCCCCTTTTCATTCACAATCATATTTAATATTTGAAGTTAAAATAATTTTTTAGGATATCTACGTAAAGTATTTTTCGAGCTTTTGCGTCACATTACGAATGACACACCACCCCATGGAATGAAAAAATCAGAAAAAATTGCTTGTTTTAGTTTTTTCTTAAACAAAGGAAAATAATCATCCTTTTTTTGTGATGAATAAAATTAACAAAACACTGTTTTTTTTGGACAAAAAACAGTAAAATAAGACAATTCATAAATTCAACTTCGTTTCATTGTAAATCAGGGGTTAATTTCAGCTGACAGCAGCTTTAAGAACGTGCTGTAAAGTCCACATTTATGTCAAATAGTTAACCGCGTGTGATTTTTGTGTTTTCCTTGCAAATCGTTGGTTATTGTGTTTCACAGTTAGTTACTCTTGTACGTACAATGGGCCGCAAAGCTTTATACGCCGAAAAGCCGAAAAAGGGCCCTGGGCGAAAAGCAAAGAAACAAAAACCTCCTCTACTTGCAGAGAATCTTGTAGGTGAGTACATTTATTTATTCAATGAAATTTAAATTTATATGGTATTCAATTTATTTGTTATTAGGTTCCATCGACGTGGATGATAAAAAACTGTCCCATCGACAAAAGCAAAGACTTGCAAAACGGAAACAAAAAAAAATTAAGTCAAAGAAATCTGTGAATGGTTCCCAAGAGACGTCCGAATCGTCTAAGATTAAACGTCCGAAGCCGATTGGTAAATCTAAAAAATCGAATGCTTTGATTGAAGATGAGCCGAGTGAAGTTGAAGATGAGCCGAGTGAAGTTGAAGATGAGCCGAGTGAAGTTGAAGATGAGCTGAGTGAAGTTGAAGATGAGCTGAGTGAAGTTGAAGACGGAGACGAATTGGAGAGTTCCGAAAATGAGCAGCAAAATAAGCAGTTATTGTATTCTGACTCAGAAAATGATTCTGAAGATATGCTTCCCGTTGAAAAGGCGAGTGTTAAATTGAAGAAAAGAAAAAGAGAAGATGCAGAACTTGAAGAAGCCGAATCGCAAATCCATGCTGAGATTCATATTCAATTTCCAGACGAAGCTGAAGGCGACGAGCAACAAGTTACATTACAAGATATTTTACAAAGAATAAAAGACGTTATTCTAGTATTATCCGATTTCAAGAAATACCGACAAGCTTTGAAAGGTCGCTCGGATTATGTCGATCTTCTCAAACAAGACCTTTGTACTTACTACAGTTACAATGAGTTTTTAATGAGCAAGTTAATGGATATGTTCTCGTTGAGTGAGCTTATGGAGTTCCTTGAGGCATCAGAGGTAATTGAAATGTGTATACTTACATTAGATTCCCTTATTTTTAACAAAATTTTTTCAATGAAGAAAAAGGTGCTCTTATTTTATATATTATATTTATTTTATTATATTTCACATGAGCGCTTTTTGAGCTCCCTGTTCTATAGAGATATTAAACCCAATTAAATACAGCTACAGCTAGGGTGTAGCCTAATGGGTAGCGTGTTGGTCTGCAATGCAAAGGTCGTGAGTTCAAGTCTCGGTCGACGCATAATTCCAGCACACTGCATGCTTGGGTATACCTTGGTCACCTTAATCTACAAAAATGGAAAATTCGAAGATAGAGGGTTGTGCGAAGAAGGTCTAACAATCCTTCCACAATAATTAATGAAAATTTGTTAAGGAACCTGAAGGTCAGGAGGCCAAGGCCCGATTTGGGCTGTAGAAGTAGAAATACAGCTACACGGTTACACCTTCAATATTAAAGAAAGAGACTTCGGTTTCTGTTTCGACGTAAAAAACAAGCTTTGAAAAAATTTTTCACGCCATTTATTTATTATTATTTGTTTATTTATTTATTATTCCTTCATACATACGGTGATAAGTGATTTCTTAAAAATGGTCGTGGCCAGCCCATTGTAGCTTGCGCAGTTTTATCACGATAGATGCTGGTGGATCGTCAAATGGTTGATACACCTCATGGTTGTATCTAATTCGCCAATCATCTCCTTCCTTAACTGCTCCTTCCGAAGAAATTTTCACTCAAACGTGTCGATTAACTTCTCCGACACCCGCGTCAAAGTCCACGTTTCGCATTCATATAGCAGCACAGGACGAATTAATATCTTGTAGATGCGTAGTTTATTGTTTCGATGGACCTTCCTTGATTTCATTATGGGGAGGACCGCATAAAATGCTTTGTTAGCTGTCGTTATTCTTCTTTGAATTTCGTGACGCTCATTGCCGTCTTTTGTGAGAACGTCTGCCAGGTATACGAATTCATCCCCCTGCTCGGAAGTTGTATTCGCCCATAGTAATGTTCTGCCGCTCTGGGACAGTCCTTCGTGTCTGGGTCATGTATTTCGTTTTCGCTTCATTGACCCTGAGTCCTACTTCAGTCGCTGCCGACTCCAATTCCTGGCATACCTCCTTAACACAAAGTATTGATCGAGTCAGAATATCCACGTCGTATGCGTACGCCACCAACTGTGCGGATTTTACAAGGTTACTGAATTTGCCTTCCTGACGACATACTCGAGCACCAAGTTGAAGAGCATGGGGCGAGACCATCTCCTTGTTTGAGACCTGACTCTATTGGGAAGCTCTGAGTCAACTCGTTTTGAATTTTTACTTGGCAATCTTTGTTATCCACCGTGGATTTTATTAACCGAACTAGTTTCGGTGGGACATCTAGTTCAATCGTTACGTTGTACAGAGCATTACGGTCGACACTATCGCATGCTTGGCAAAAATCGACGAACAGTTGGTGCTCATTAATATCATATTCCCAGCATTTTGCTAGCACCTGTTTTACTGAGAATAACTGGTCCGTTGCCAATCGTCCGGTTCTGAAGCCACCTTGATATTCTCCGATGATGTTGTTGGCGTATTCACTGAGTTTTCGTTCGATAATTTTTGGTAAAAATTTTGTAACACGTACACAACAATGAAATTCCTCTAATTTTCATAACGCAGACGGTTACCCTTTTTGTTTACAGGACATATAATGCTTTTCCGCCAGTCATTGGGTAATTTTTCAGTTGTCCAGATTTTAACAATTAGTTTGAATATTCGACTAGTAAGCTCTGTTCCACCTTCTTTCAAGAGCTCTGCAGGGATTCCGGGCGCCTTATTCGATCTTAAATTATGTAGGGCTGTCTCTACTTCATCATAAGTTGGAGCAATGGGCAGTAAATCTCCATATGGATCTTCCGGAATTATAAACGGTTCAGTCTGTGATGTCGTTCTATTTAACAGTGTTCGGAAGTACTGAACCCGTCGTGCATTGATTTCGGTAGCTTCGCTTATGATGTTGCGTTCTTCGTCCTTACAGAGGGTAGTTTGCGGTTTGTAACTTTGTCTCATTCCTTTTACGTGCTCGCACGTCATTTTTCTTCAGATTTTCGTCAAGTGATAAAATTTGGTCGTTTATTTTCCGTTGTTTTCGTCTGCAGATCTTCTTGGCGTCGTGCCTGAGCCGCTGATAGTTGTCCTCTCTAGATCGTGCTCGTCTTTCGATAAACAGTCGATAGGCTTCGTTTTTTTTTTGGTGATGGCTTCTTGGCATTTGTGACGAAAAATGAAGGTAGATGACCAAAGTCTTCTAAAATGTTTCGTTCTTCGCCATCAGAATATCTAGCGAATGTCTTCTTCGTATAAAGCGCGATTTTTGCCGACTAGTCAGGAACATGGGAGTGGGTGGACATGTTCCGAAGAAAAACATTTTTTTTCGCTCTGGTACGCGCTTGACGGAATTAACAACGACGGATATTCACCTTACTCCTATTTATCTAACAAGGAAGACAGTGAGGGTGAGAAGAAGGCATTTCATTCCTTCGGAGGAGTCCCAGAGTATGGAGGCTCTACTTCCCGCTCATCCTCTTCACACTTTAACAAAATAAATTCCCAAAAATAGAAATATGGAAATATGGGGTTGCGCGATACTCGTACTTGCCCCTAGAATACGGTACAAAAAATCTTGACACAAAAAAATTAAGAAGAAAAAAAGAAATAAGGTAATGGAACGGAAAAAAAAACTAATAACTATTTATTCACGATGAAAAAAGAAAACTTAAATCTAATGAAAAAAAACTTTGTTGGGCCTTTGCTGCTTACGGGAGATCCAATGATAATTCAGTTTTTATTTTTTTTTTGTTTCTTGTTAATTTCATTATTCAATAAACCTTAAATCTTGAGCGGTCAAAATTAATGTACAATATAATTAACCAAGGATTAAAATCATCAATACTAATAAAGTATAGTACGGATATTCACAATTATAATACAAGAAATGCTAGTGCGATAAGAAACAGAAACTGTAGGACAAATAGACTAAGAAAGGATCCCATTTATGAATCAATACAGTACTACAACTCCTTGCCAAACGAAATTCGACAAGCGAAGGATATCAGATGCTTCAAGATTGCAGCAAAAAAATACATAAAAAATACATAGAACTACTAAACAATCAAATATCAGCTATTAAAACCTGTTTATGGTCTAAAAAAGAAACCACGATCCGTTTCCCTTATACCAGCACGCGGCTGTTTGGAGAACAATCACTGTTTCAATATATAAAAAAAAAAGAAATTTACTTTCATATTTATTTCTATTATCTATTATTTCTATTATCGCAATTTTATTATTTATTTACTTATTTTTTTATTTATTTCATTAACTATTTATTATTTTATTAATTATTCTTTGTTTATTATTATTATTTATTTAATTTCAATTAATACTCTCTTTTATTTTTTATTTAATCTCCCCGGGCAAATTTTTCTGCTTTACTTTCTGGCGTGCAGACGAGATAAAAAACGGATTTTGGTTCAATCTCGTCGAATTCTTGGCGCCAAAAGATTTACAGCAGTGCTGCTCTAAACAAATTCGTTTGTTTTTTTTTTCTATTTGTTTTCTTTGTAATTTTTTTCTTTCTTCGCACATAATTTTATTAAAAAAAAATTTGTTGTGGTTTTTTTGATGTTGTGGGTTTTGTTGCAAGTCCTATCTTCGTAATTTAGGAACAAGTACACAGTTGCGAAAAAAAAGGAAACGATTCCTTACACATTCATCATCGAACTCAGTCATTTCGTTTTCTCCGCTCTAAATGTCCTAACGTGTATTCAGCTGCGCGCTGAATACTATCCTTAATGTTCTGCCACATTTATTCAATACTTTCCTCACGCTCAGCGTGAGGGAATGCCTCAACATGTGCTTTGATTGTGGTCATATATTGTACTTTCGTTGCGGCGTCCTTCAGTTTTTGCACATTGAGCTTCGGAGCCCAGCTCCTTTTAGTGTGGCCCTTGTTAGCTATGCGACAGCGGTATTTAGCTCGAAGCAGAAAAAGGACTGAGTCACAGTTTGCGCCACGTAGAGTCCTAACATCTAAAATGCTAGAGGCAGCCCTTTTTTCGATAAGAACGTGGGCCATTTGATTGAAGGTGTGCCCATCTGGTGATGCCCACGTCAATTTGTGAATATTTTTATGCGGGAAGCAGGTGGAGGTTATGACTAGGTTTTTACTGCTTGCGAAATCAATAATTCTTTGGACATTGTCGTTCGTTTCATTATTGAGGCTATGCCCTCCCCCCCCCCTATGAAACAGTTCGTTGCCAATTTTACCGTTGAAGTCTCCTATTAGAATTTTAATGTCATTGGAGGGCAGCCCGTCAAAAGTGCTGTCAAGTCGGGCATAGAACTCGTCTTTAGTGACATCGTCTTTCTCCTCTGTAGGAGCATGGCAGTGTATGAACCAAACGCTAAAGAACTTCAACTTGAAGCGGATTAAGCGGATTCGTTCGTTGATCGGTATAAATTTCGTTACGAGTTGTTTGAATGCATTATCTACCACAATGGCGACACCGAATTCTCTGCTTCCTTGCTTTTTTCCCGTTGGTAAAAATCGTGTGAGATCTGCAATCATTAACTTCGCTTCCGAGCCATTTCTTTTCTTCAAGAGCGAGGATGCTGATGTGGTTACGACACATCTCCTGAAGAAGTTCCAACAGTGCACCCGTTCGATGTAGTGAACGCACATTCCAAGATCCAAAAGAATAGTCCAATTTCCGTTGCCGTAGTCGTTGTCTTTTGATCCACCCAATCCGAGGCTGTAATTCGGGTTCCTGGACACGCGATTTTTTCTTGGGGAGACGTTGTCAGCGCTTCGCCCAACCTCCAACCTGGAGGGCCAGTCTTGATGGCAGTTCCGATTAGAGGCGCGGAACACTCGCTTTCATCCTTCTCCGTCTGTTGTTTTGAACAAAACACCCGGTGGCCACCGCGGGGAGGTGGAGATAGGAATCAGTAGCAAAGCTGTTGATGTTATGTACAGTAGGCTTTTCACAGAATTTATACTACGTCATGTACCAGATCACGATTAAGGTCTGTGACTCTTACTACCATTCGGCCACCACGAAACTTTTAAGCACTTTATTAAGATGAATTTCCCAAATTTAGAAATTTGTAGCTTAAAAATTAAAAATTCAATGAAAAAACTTTTTTTTTTCTCTTTCTTTGTAATTGTACATGAAACACCTCGAGCAGGTTAGAGCCCTTTTCGGTGGATAGCAGTAATGGTTCATAACATTATGGTATCTTTTACCACAGCCCTAAAAAATTACTCTAAAATTTTCGATTTTATGGCTCATTACCTCCTCCTTACAACCCCAATTTAAAAAATTTACCAAAATTATAGATCCTATAGTTCTACAATCTGTCAAAATTTCAACTTAATATCTGCATTATTTTAAAATATACTGGCTTGAAATTTTGAAAAGTGCACCATATTTAAAATGCTCCCAATTCCCCCGCCACCCACTACTATTATGTCCAAATGTTATATTTTTCTCATATTTCGCTAGTATAGCTTAACACAAATTTCAATTAAATAGCATGATAGTCGAGATATTAACATTAAAGTGTTTTCCATACACCCTTCACCCTCTCCTTTAAAAGTATTAGCTTCCTTTTAATGTGATTATGGTTGACCTATAGGCCACCTACTTGGTCGTAAAATATTGACATACGCAAGGGGTCACTGGATTTCAATTAAAAATTTAAACAGATTCATATTAATGGTTTGGTGAATGTTTTTACAGTGCATTTCGAATCGAAAGAAAAGATTTCCGGGCTCTACACTGTTACGCTTTATTATTTGTGACGTTTCGGTCTCTGCTGAGACCTTTATCAAACTGATCGACAATTACAAAAAACAATTCGTTCGGACTTAGAGTCAAATGTTCGCTCGTTGCATTCTAAATGCAAAGAGGCGGGACTGAAAATAAATGTGCGTAAAACCAAGTACATGCACATGGATTCGAACGCAAGCACACCGATTGTTCTTAACGGACAGGATGTAGAAGAGGTGCAAGATTTTTGCTATCTTGGAAGCATTGTCAGCATGGGCGGCGGAGCCGAAAAGGATGTTGAGGCTCGGCTAAATAAAGCTCGTCAGGCCTTCGGTACCCTTTCCCCTTTCTGGAGGTTAAGAGATATCTCCCTTCGCACGAAACTGCGAGTTTTTGACGCATGCGTCAAATCCGTGTTGTTATATGGTTGTACCACGTGAAAAGTGACCGTTCGACTTACCAAGAAACTACAGACTTTCGTAAAGCAATGCCTCCGGCGCATTTTAGGAATATTCTGGCCAGAAGTAATCTCTAACGACGAACTTTGGAGTACAACTCGCCAAACTAAAATAGATATTGAGATTCAACGGCGGAAGTGGCAGTGGATCGGTCATACTTTTAGGAAACCAGAGCGAAACATCGGCAAAACAGGCTCTGGATTATAATCCTCAAGGAAGACGTCGGGTTGGTCGACCATGTAACACATGGAAGCGACCAGTTCAGCAGGAAGCCAGAGGAATAAACAAGTCCTGGCAACAGCTCTGAGCCGATGCTCAGGATCGCGCCTTGTGGAAGAGAGTTGTTTCTGTCCTATGCCCCTATAGGGGGTCTTAACAGGAATTTGATTGATTGATTGAGGGTAATTAAGGTTAAATTAGTTAATTAAGGTTAATTAATTAGTATCAGGTACTTAAATTAGTTAAGGATTTCTGGGTACGAATTTTGTTCTTACCAAATTTTAAGGCAGGTAGCCAAACTGCTGATAACTTGTATCCGGTGTTGAAGTTCTGTAAATGTTTAGAAATTTCTATCGCTTCTCGTACTATTCGTTTATAATATTGATTTGTCCTGGCCAGAATTTGCACATTGTCGAAATCGATTGTATGGTCCTCTGTAACAGTGTAGAATCCGGAAATCTTTTCTTTCAGGTTCACATTAATTTAAAATAATCGCAAACTTTATTGAATCAAGTTTTACACTTTTCCTTCGCTATCACGTCTTTAATATTCGCCCTATTCACTTTCTGAATAATTCCCGGGTCTAACGCTTTTTTAATCACCGACTGACTCATTTGCTGTCCAATTTCCGATAACTATCGCAACTTTCCACACGACGACCCGATCTTCACTATTTTGCTTTCAATCGCTGACTGACTTCCGTCCAAAATGCTCACCTTTTTGTACGGCTTCTTTCGTCTGCATTTCGTCTGTGCTTAAGTATTACTGAAGCATTTCGTTACTGGTCTGGAATTTGAGAGAAGTCAGTTGCAATATATATATGTACATATATACATTGTGACCATAAAGTATGTGGACTTTGTAATTAAAATGAGTCTGGGAAATGATTTTTCAAAATTTTCTTTTTTGGTAAGCAGTTAGAACTGTCCTTAATTATTATCCCAAAAATTAGCGCGGACTGTTAATCAGTTTATTTACAGCAGCTGGTTGAATCGGACACCTCAGTAGTCCACATATATATATGTACAGCAGCGAAAAAAAATAATAGCACCAACGTCACCAACAATCTTTCCAAAGGCATTGCAATTCTATTTGTTAGTTTAAATAACTAATGAACACATTTTTAAAAGTAAAAAAGTTTTATAAAAATTGTGTGATAAAAATATTTAAGGTTTTATTTACCGTTTGAAAGCTATTTAAACAAGTCTTGTAAAAACATAAAAATAAGGCGAAAAAAAAAATTGCACCACAATTCCAAAGTGCACTTCAGGTTAAAAAAAATAGATAAAATGAATTAGTTTTATTAGTTTGCGATAGTTATCTGTTCCAGCTGATGACGTCCTTCAGTTTTAATATTTAGTTGCGTGACCTTTATTGGAAATATCGGCTGCACAACGTTTTGGCATTGAATCAACCAAGCTCTGGCATCGACTTAGCGGAATTTCGTTCAATCAATCAATCAAATTCCTGTTAAGACCCCAATTTGGGAATTTCGTTCCAGGACTCCTTAATCACATTCGAAAGTGATTCGTTGCTGGTTGGCTTGGCAGCAGCAACTGCTTTTTTTTATATCAGCCCACAAATTCTCAATAGGGTTGAGATCTGGTGACTGGGCAGGCCACTCCATGACGTTCACTGAATGCTCTCTGAACCATTTCTTCGCTTTCTTGCTGGTGTGTTTGGGGTCGTTGTCTTGTTGAAAGACCCACAGCAAAGGCATCTCGTACTCTACATAAGGTAGCATAATTTTTTCAATTATTTCAACGTAAACGTGTTGATCCATACTTGTTTTTATCCAATGTATTGGGCCTATGCCATAATGCGAAAAGCAAGCCCACACCATTACACTTGACCCCCATGTTTAATGGTTTTACATGTGTATTGAGGATTGTATTCTGCATTCGGAGGGCGTCTGACGTATGAACGAGAGCCTTTTCCGCCATACAGAACAATTTTGCTCTCGTCTTTTTATGAGATCTTCCTCCATTTTTCAACTGGCCATTTCAGGTGTTCTTTTGCAAACTCAATACGTTTGGCTACATGCTTCGCACTTAAGAGTGGAACTTTTCTTGGGCTACAGGCTTTTAAATTGTGATGTCTTAAAAGATTACGAGCTGTTTGCACCGTCGCAGCTATATTGAGATCTTTTTCCAGTTCAGTTGCCGGCTTAAAAGGCTCCTTCTTGCTCTGGCGGATCAACCGATTTTCAGGCAACTTCGATATGGCGCGTTTACGTCCACGTGTTTCAGCTTTTTCTTCTGAAATAAGTTTTCGAATAAAGTCTCTTTTTTCAGCACTACAATGCTTTCCGCGACCCATTTACTATTAAATTTGTGTAAAAACTAACGAAAACCGAACAAGAACACTTTAACTTGTACAGGGGTCAAATTAATAAACTCAACTAATGCGCTCTTCCACAGAATTGTCAGTGGTGCTATTATTTTTTTTCCTTCTATTTTGCATTTTTCTCTGAAAATCACTTAAATTGAAAAGAACCGTTATCATTATGAACAATAAACTGTTTTCTGCGGAAAGTGAACATGTTATGTGATATATTTATCAGCAATATACAAACAATTTTCGACACGAAATGTTTTTTTTTTTAACAAATAGAAAAAATGTCGGTATAAGTTGAGCATGTGTGGGAAGTCAAATCAGATTAGGGTAGTAGCATGTAGGGAAGACTTAGAGAATGGGCGTTCTAGGGTGTAGCTGTTGTCAATTATATATAACACTTAACTGATACTGCGATCAATAGCTCCTCTACTTCATATAGATATTTCATTCGTTCATTATATATACATATATGTAAATAAAAAAAATTAAAAAATTTCGAGAGTATCGTCCGTATTTGTTGCATATGTAATTTTATTTTATTTTATTTTTTTTACAGGTTCAAAGACCATTAACTATTAGAACAAATGTTCTTAAAACGCGTCGTAGAGAGTTAGCCGCAGCATTGATCAACCGTGGAGTAAATTTAGACCCTTTAGGTAAATGGACAAAAGAAGGTCTTGTTATTTTTAATTCACAAGTACCATTGGGAGCTACTCCAGAATACTTAGCTGGTCACTATATGATTCAAGGCGCGTCTAGCTTGCTTCCAGTTATGGCTTTATCACCGCAGGAGAACGAAAGAATTCTTGATATGTGCGCTGCACCTGGAGGAAAAAGTTCACATATAGCAGCAATTATGAAGAATACTGGCGTTTTGTTTGCCAATGATGCTAACCGAGAAAGGATAAATGCGGTTGTTGCGAATTTTCATCGCTTGGGAGTCAATAATGCGATTGTAAGCTGCGAGGATGGACAAAAACTTAAATCGATTATAACTGGTTTTGACCGAATCTTATTAGATGCGCCTTGTACTGGTACAGGAGTTGTCGCAAAGGATCCAAGCGTAAAAACTTCTAAATCCGAAATTGATATACAACGTTGCTACAATTTACAGAGAAAACTTCTACTAGCAGCTATTGACTGCTTAAATGCGAAATCTCCGACCGGTGGTTATCTGGTTTATTCTACTTGCTCCGTTCTTCCAGAAGAGAATGAGTGGGTGATTGATTATGCATTAAAAAAACGAAATGTAAAACTGGTTCCAACCGGATTAGATTTTGGCTCCGAGGGTTTCGTAAATTATCGACAATTTCGTTTTCATCCAAGTTTAAACTTAACTCGTCGATATTATCCTCATACGCATAACATGGATGGATTTTTTGTGGCGAAACTTAAAAAATTTTCAAACACTATTCCAGCTGAAATCCAGTATGAAAACGAAGACAATACAACACTACAAGATGAAAATGAGCCTACAGAAAATGATATAGCTGGAAACGAAAAGAAACGTAAATCCAAAAAACATCAAATATCGGATATAACTGATCATGTAATATTAACTGAAAAGAAAAAAGTAGAAAACGACAAGAAATACATCGCAAAATCGTTCGAAAAAGCCATCATTTCAAAGAAAAGGAAAATAACCGAAGAAACATTACAAAGCGAAAAGAAAGCAAAAAGAAAAATTAGCAGCCATTAATATCTTCCTAAAACTGTAGGTCACAATTAATTAAAATATTAATTCCTTATGTAACCTACACACAGATACCTACTTCTGAGAAATCATTATCCATTTCTACGCTACGGCTCTAGTGCGACGCTGCTATACCACATTGCAGAAAGAACGCACCAACACACCCTCAACAATATGATTAATACTTGTTATGTAATTTTTTTAGTTCTCAGATAAAATACGAAAAAAATGGATTTTGCTTGTTTGTTATTTTATGATGAGTCACGTATACAGTTGCTCAATTAAGTAATCGGGCAGAGCTACGAGACGAAGACATTTGCCAGTAACTCTTTATAAATCCCATTTAGGAGAAAATGGAATGCATATACATTTACTTGTTAACACTAGCATATAATCTAAGAAAAAAAATAGCTTTTTATTATATCAACAGAAACGTTATAAGCCAAAATTCAAAATATGTGATTGTTAAATTCCAATTAAATATTCGGACACCTGGCAACACTGGTTTTCTTTTGACATTTGAGATGGGAATTCCCCGAATTATAACAAATTAAGTGTGAATAACGGTAGTCAAAGTGTAAACGAAAAGAATAAATTACTTGTTGCAAAATTTTTATAGTGAATTCTCATACAAAACTAGCATGGGTCGTCGAGGTAAAGAAACTAGTATTTGGTAGGATAAGAATTTTTATCCCATGTTTGTATGAGAGGCTCATTTGAAATTTGAAGTGGTACAATGTCCCACCTCAAATGTCCCATTCAAAAGCTCCATGTTCCATACAAACCATTATTTCTCGGTTTGTAGGTTGGGTGAGTCGGTTAGCATGTTGAATCATAACAAAAATGACAGTTTCATACAAATTCGCTAGCTTTTGTATGTAGCAGACACGGTGGGCTTCATGAGAATTGCGTTTATTCTTAAATGCAGTGTTAAAAATAGTTCAGCTTTCCAAAGTACTTTATTAATAGTGCTCAGCATGTAATTATTACACATTGATATCAGTGCAATAGATTTTTAATTGAAAAAGTGCGATCAAAGTCAAATCTCGGTTTCGCCCATCGAAGAGAATCTGTCATTCATATTGTGCAGAGTTCTCCGGTTAATTTCTACACGGAAAACTGTAGAATTTTAGTAATAACGAAAATGTATGCACTCGCGTAATATTTCCGTGCTTAATTTGATTTAATTATGCTTTTGTGTTGTTTTCGGTAAAACGTGTTTTTACGACAAGATTGGTTTCTACATTCTAGAAAGCTTTGCCTGCAGCCATACAAATACATGGGACAAAAACTGTGAAGTGAAGTGAGTGTAATTTGAGTGGTACAAATGTATTGGTACGGCAGCCATACAAATGCATGACTTTAATTCAAATGGGACAAAAGCTTTGAAGTGGGACAAAAATATTTTTTGTAGTGATGGGACATTTGAGGTGCATGAATGGGACATTTGTACCACCTCTTGTATGAGTAACCAACACTAAAAGAAACTACTAACGAAGTTCGGAAATTGGTCATCAAACATCACAAAAACGGGATGTCTGTGCGAGAAATTGGGGAAATCATCGGTAGAAGCCAACGATTTGAAATTAATAAAAGTATTGAAAATAATCCTAGATCCGGACGGACGAAAAAATTTTCAGAGGCAGATGAACGGTGGATCGTGCAGCAAATAAAGAAAAATCCCAAGCTGAGTACGACAAAATTGACGTCAGAAGTGTCTAACTACCTCCACATTTCTGCAAGTACAGAATCTTTGAGAAAAGTTCTACGGAGTGACGATTTTTACGTCAGAGTTCCACGCAAAAAACCTTTTGTAAAAAAGAAAAATCAGCTAAAGCGACTTAAGTTCGCTAAAGAGCATAAATCGCGTGACTTTTCCTATTGGAGCACAGTGTTATTTACTGTCGAGAGCAAATTTAATGTTTTCCGGTCAGATGGACAAACATATGTGTGGAGACGACCAAATGAGGAGTTGAAACCTGTTAGCCTTCAACCGACCGTAAAACATGAAGCTGGATCATTGATGGTTTGGGGCTGCATGGCTGCCTCTGGACCAGGAAAGCTTATTGATGGCATAATGGACCAACACAAGTAAATATCAATTTTAAAAGAAAATCTTAAAGAAAGTGTAGATAAATTGGGCATTTCTGAGATATTTTCGTTCTATCAAGACAATGACCCAAAATACAAAGCTCACAATACGCGCATGTGGTTATTGTATAATTGTCCTCACGTGATGGAAACGCCTCCACAATTTCCGGATATAAATGTAATCGAACATTCGTGGGCCTATTTAGAAAACAAATTGAAATCGCGGGTAATTTCTTCGAAGGCCGAGCTTAAAGTGGCTCTGGAGGACGAATGGAAAAAAATCGATCCCTCTTATTGCAGGTGGAATCTATTCCAAGAAGACTGGAAGCCATTCGGAAAACCAAAGGTTTTCCAACAAAATACTAAAATAAGAAAAAAAAGCTTTTTTATACTTAATTTACTATCATTATTTGAAGTGTCCGAATATTTAATTGGAATTTAACAATCATATATTTCGAATTTTGGCTTATAATTTTTTTTTGTAAATAAAATAGAAATTTATATTTTTCTTATTTTATAAACTATTGTTATTTAGTAAATATATATGCATTCCATTTTTTCCCAAATTGATTTTTCATAAAGTTATAGACAAAAATCTTCACACCGCGGTACTGTCCGATTACTTAATTGAGCCACTGTATGTAGAATACGCAATCTGCTTTTAACTTCAGGAACTGAGTGTGCACTACTTTCCTGCATCTCTCGGCTTCAAGTGCCATACCTATTAGCCATATCTGCAGTCGCAGCAAGTGTTCTGCATTAGAGAAGCCTCAGTTGATTCAAAATACCCAATAACCATGGGCTATTCTTCCGGTTTGCCAATAAAACTTAGTAGCACTTCGGATACCAGTTCTCTGACTGTTAGCTGACTGGTGGTTAAGGTGTCGGTTGGTTGTAGATGTTTAACACTACTATAAAGTTTATAATCGTATAAGTCATACAGTGGTAAATATTCGTTTAAACGCATAAGAAATTGTAAAAGCAATTTCGTTAATTTTTGTGCGATAACTCTTAATCGGTAACACTACTGTAAAAAAGTGTTTCTGTCGGGGACTGCTATTAATCTAAAGCACAACGTTTCATGATCTAGCAGAACTTTTCTCAAATTGTGAATTTCATTACAGTTAGTCGCTTTGAAGAGAAATATTCCTTTAAACGCATCGGGAAAAATATTTAATTAAAAAGTTTCTTGCAGAAAATATTTTATAAAGTGAATTATTTTTGTTTTACGGCAAGTGTTTTTATTATTTTATAAGCACGTTTAGACTGATACATCATTTTTTGTTGTTATGGCTAAGGGAAACCATTAAACAGTGAAGAAATTGCGACAATCAAAATTTTTAAAGAGTTGGGATATTCTAATCGGAAAATTTCGAAAGAAATTAAGAGATCTGAGACGGTGTTAGGAATTTTTTTAAAAGGGGTAAAAATTATGGTTATAAAAAGCCAACGAAGGGGAACACCAAACTCACGGGCTCGCCAAAAGGGACAAATACGTTACGAAGCAATCAAAAATAAATTAACTGCAAGGCAAATTAAAGACAGATTACATCTTCCCGTAACGAAGCAGCACATTGCACACATATTGCGGCATACAAAAAATGTCAAATGAAAGAAAGTTCGAGGAGAACCTAATTTAACAGCGGCTCACAAAACAAACAGATTGAATTTCGCCCAAAAGTGCATGCAATGGAAACATGAGTAGCAAAAGGTTATCTTTTACGATGAAAAGAAATTCAACTTAAATGGGCCCGACTGTTACAGGTGTTACTGGCACGATTTATGAGGTAAGGACATACCTAGATCAAAAAGAAATTTTGGTGGTGGTAGTGTAATGGTTTGGGGAGCGTTTTCGTATTGATCGAAGCTTCCTATTTATTTCATTACTACCAGGATGAACTTCGCCAATTACGTTGAGCTGCTGCAAGATGTTCTGATTCCGTATATCGAAGATGTTATGGAGGAGGATATCATTTTTCGGCAGGACAATGCCTCAATCCATGTTTCGAGGTCATCGAAAGATTGCAATCAGCTTTGAAAAAAATTTGAACTTTACCTTACTCCTTCATGATTTTTTTCAAATTTAAGTTAAATTACACTGTGCAACAATTTAAGGGTGTCCCTTTTTAGATTCTTTGGGGTTTAGATAAACTTTTTCACGAAGAAATATATCCCCCACCACCTCTGGTTTTTTTTTGCTATTAGCTATCAAAGCTTCATAAGTGCGTTATGACGGTTTCAATATTTTCTCTTCAAAACGGTGCAAATTTCAATTTTCATGTCTGAGAATCGATTATAGAGGATAGTCTAGACATTAATTTTGCCCTTCAAGTGAAGTTCCTATCTTTTCGTTTTACTATTAATTTTGGCAATTTCAGATGGATTCGAGAATTCCGAATATGGTGGAAAGATTGGGAAAAGTATTATACCGAAGTGGGCAAAAATCTTCATCACCTAAAAAGACTGGGTCTGCGGACAAGTGGAAGCGATCAGACTTAATTGAATCCTCTAACTCCTTCCACCACCTCTCATACAAACTGCACTTTTTCATGAAATACTGGAACCAAATTTTCTCAGTTTGCATAGCATTTATCGTGCTAAAATTTTGTACTTAATACTTAATTAGCGTTATTATTAAGATTGAAATAAATTAACTGATTAGCTTAACTGCTTCTACCCCCTCCCATACAAAGTGATACAATTCAATAAATTTGCAAAAAAATGATTTTCTTGAAAAGTATGAACGTTATTTGAGTGAAATTTGAGGGATATCAATTTCTTCATGTTCATAATTATATCTGAAACATCACACCCGCCACTCCTACCACCTCCCATGCAAACTGCACAATTTCACTAATTCTATTGCGTTAATTTTCTCGGTACCTATTCAATTTTCGAAGGCTAAATTTTGTATAAAACATTTTTATGGCTACTTCAGCACGATGTGAAAAAAAGTCATACAAAATTTCTTGAGATCACAAAAATTTCTATTTCATCTTGAGTATTATACATTGTGTCCACCCAACTAGTAGTATACGCTGACGACATTAACATCCTAGCAAGATACTTCCGTAGTGCTAAGTAGGTATTTGTCAATCTTGACTACGCCGCAAAAGAAGTCGGGTTGCGCATTAATGAAAGCAAATCAAAAGTAATGACGCAAACAAGAAGGAGAACGCCAATCAGGCAAAACAACAATTGCGGAATATAATTTGGAGAGTGTGGACAACTTCATATATCCTTGGGCTAATCTAGCAAAGGACGGTAATGAAACAGACGAAATCAAACGACGATAATACTTGCTAATACGGCGAATTATTCGATACTTCCAATAATGAAATCCAAGAAAGTGCACAGGAAAGTGCTCCGGATTTATAAAACTATTATACGAACTTTGCTCTGTTATGGCAGCGAGACGTGGACATTAACGCGAACTTCCGAAAAAGCAGTTAACGCATTTGAAAGAAAGGTCCTCCGAAGAATTTTTGGATATCTGAAGGAAGGATTGGTATGGCGAATAAGATACAACCATGAGTTTTATCAACTCTACGACGAGCCAGAAGCTTTAACGTTCATCAAGCTACGTAAACTGCAGTGGGCTGGCCATGAAGAGCGAATGGAAGATAGAAGAATCTCCAAATGTGCTCTTAAAGGCAAAGCGGGTGGTAACCGGCCAGTAGGCATACCACGCAAGCGATAGGAAGACTCGGTTGATGAAGACAGCAAAGCCATTTTAAAAATTAGAAGCTGGCGGACGCGGTCTTCGGATCGAGACTTCAGGAGGCCAGGGCCCGATTTGGGCGCGCCATTGATGATTATACATTGTGATAATAAGGTATCGGGAATTTGTAATTCGAATTACTCTGAGAAATGATATTTCAAAATTTTTTTTTGATAAGCAGGTAGGACTGTCCTTAATTAGTATCCCAAAAATTAGCGCGGTCTGTTAATCAGTTTGTTTGCAGCAGCTGGTTGAATCGGTACACCTCATTAGAGCATTTCATGAAAAAGTGCTGTTTGTATGGGAGGGGGTGGAAGGAAAGAAAGGATACAAATAATTTTTATAAAGTAGATTGACATCATTATAAAAGTAATATATTCCAAATTTCTGATCAATAGCATTTATACTTTTTGAGCAAATCCGTTTATTGTCAAATTGCGAAATTGTATCATTTTGTATGGGAGGGGGTAGAAGGGGAGAAGCTATTTGGCCCGTTCACGAACTTGACATCACTTTTTTTTGTCAAAAATCTCGTGTACAAAATTTGAACTATCTGCCTCAACGCGTTTTCAAGAAGATTTAGTGATTTTTTGAGAAACGATTATAATTATCATGCATTTCATTTGTTTCAAATTTCAGATGAGTTACATTCATGCTTTTCAAAAAAAATGTTGAAAAAATAAAAAAATAAAAAAGAAGCTAATCGTGTTATAATACTCTAGATGAAATCTGAGAATATTATAAGTTTGCTCTAAAGTTTACATATATTTATATATTTTGAAATAAAGGAAAAGAAGAGTCTAAAGAACCATGTTGGAGTCAATCATGGTTCCTTTGCATTATTAGCATCGGAGAGTGATGGTATATATAGAGGCTCAAGAAGGATAGTACACTCCGAGACAACTGTTTATGACCAACCCAATTTTTCTAAGAATTCCATAATCACGTAGTAAAATTCAATGATCTGCTTTGTCATTTTATTGCTTAGGTAAAGTAAGTTCTTTTGCGTCATCTAAATAAAAATTATTCTCTTTCGCTACCTGCCAACAGAAATTAAATTGCCTGAAATAGTATTCAAAGGCGCGACAACTTGACCAATAGTTCAATTTCGTTATTTCTGGCGGATAGACGTGTTTAAAGAGGAAATTTTCGGGTTATTGTAATTCTTTGTAATTTTGTGCATGAACAGTTTTTTAGAAAGATTTAAATATTATTGAAATGGGAAAAGAAACAACTTTAACGGCTTTCGAAATTGGTCAAATTAAAATATTGAAGGATGCAGGCTGCTCAACTAGAGAAATTGGAAGAAAACTGGGGAGAAGTGATGGCGTGATTTTGAATTACCTGCGCGATCCGGAAAATTATGGGAAAAAAGAGAAAGGGGGGAATTAAAACTGCAACAACGGAAAGGGAACGCCGCAGTTTATTGAGACTTGCATCCAATGAACCACTCACAGCGAGAGAAATAGCAAACAGAGCAGGAACATCTGCTAGCCTAAGGACAGTACAACGCATTTTAAAAGAATGTCCACATTTAAAACGAATGAAAATGGCAAGAAAACCAGTTTTAAAGAAGGTTCACCAAGAACAGCGTTTGGCATTTTGTCGAAAATATATATATTTTTACTGACGAAAAGCGTTTCTGTCTTGATGGTCCTGATGATTATTCTTTCTATTTTCACGATATGCGAAAAGAAAAGCGATTTCTCTCACGACGACAGACAGCATTTAGTTCCGTAATGGTATGGGGCGCTGTGTCCCACAACGGAGTGGTCGATTTAGTAGTTCTTGATGGAAAACAAAACACTCAAAAATATAAGTAGCTTTTAATGCAGGAGAAGATTAAAATAACGGAAGCTATGGAGACTACTAATTGGATTTACCAACAGGACAACGCCTCCATACATCTGCGAAGCTTGTCAGAAACTGGTTTTCAGAAGAAAATCTTCGTGTTTTGGACTGGCCAGCGTTATCTCCCGATCTGAATATCATCGAGAATTTGTGGGGATACTTATCTCGACGTGTGTACACAAACAGCAAGCAGTACGACAGCAGATCATCCCTTATTGAAGGAATAAAGAGAGAATGGAGGAATATTCCTTTGGACTACGTTCAAAAAGTATACAAATCAGTTCCCAGCCGAATTTTTGAGATAATACAAAACAGTGGAAAACACACTCACTATTAAAAAATAAATTTATTATAAATTATTTTATTTGTCTTATTTTTCTCCGTAATTTTCATGTGGTCATAAACAGCTGTCGCGTCTTTGAATACTATTTCAGGCAATTAAATTTGTGCTGAAAGGTAGCGAAAGAGAATAATTTTAATTTTGGTACGTTACGAACTTACTCCACTTACCAATAAAATGACAAAGGAGATTATTAAATTTTACTTCGTAATTATGGAATTCTTAGAAAAATTGGGTTGGTCATAAACAGTTGTCGCGGAGTGTAGATGTCGGCATTCCTGGTTGAGACTATTCCTGGTCCAAAATTCAGGCCGTCACAGAGGTGGGTATTGAGCGGGTGGTTGAAGAGGAAGCAAGCGTTGAGGAAGGTCCGCCTTAAATGCAGTGGCTTTAGGTGAAGTACTTCAAGTCTGCCATTGTAGTTGATATGTGGCTTTCTTAATCTGTAGAAAAGGGTTCGAGTGATTCGACGTTGAACAGATTCGATGGCCCCAACGTGGCAAGAGTGGTAAGGGTTCCAGGCGATGGAACAGTATTCCAAAATACTACGGACGTCCTGGACGGTTAAACTGGATTGTCGTACGGATGACGAAACCAGCAAGCCTGTATATCTTAGTAGTTACCTCGGAGAAATGATTGACGAATTTAAGTTTGCGATCAAAGACCACTCCTAGATCCTTTATTGTAGTTACTGCCGTAAGGCTGGATCCATTAAGAGAGTAAGAGAGAACAGAGGAGGTAGCCTTCATAGTAAAACACTTCTCTGTGCTCAAAAAGATATCGTTGTTTGAACACCAGCGAGAGACAGCAGACAAATCGCCTGGAGGATCATGCCATCAGAGTTGGAGGAAATTTCCCGCAACAATTTAAGGTCATCAGCGAATAAGAGACAGTTAGACGATACACAAAAAAAGTATAAAATTACAACAAGGACTGTACAAAGGTATATCAAGAAATGTTAATGAATCGGATAGAATAGTTTGCGTTGAAAAATTTGAAAAAAAAAATTATGGTTTGGCAAACTCTCTGTGAATGTGGGATGAAGTCAACAGCGTTTTTACAATAGGAACCATAAACGCCGAAATCTACCATAAAGAATGCTTGCAGAAAAGATTATTGATTGATTATTATGACTCCAGTTCTGTTTTGGCCCGACTTGGCAACTAGTCACTATGCTTCAGCAACGGTAAACTGGTTAAATTTCAAAGGCATTGCACATGTACAAAAAGCAGACAATCCTCCGAATACGCCGATACTTCGTCTAATCGGAAAATATTGGGCAATTATGAAGGGAAAATTAAAAAAAGAAGGAAGTGTAGAAACCATGGATGAATTCACAAGACGTTGGTCGTTAGCATCGAAAGCAATCACAAAAAGTTTGTGCAGCGCTTGATGAAAAACATGAGAAGAAGGATCAGAGAAAAAGTATTAAACAAGTACGGAATAAGAATTCATAACTAGTAGGATATAAAGTAAATATAAATAAAATTTTATAAAAATCCATTGAATAGTTTTCAATTTATACCCACCTTGCGCACGACAGAACTTTTCGTTACAGGCTTTCATTTTTATACTCTAGATGAAATCTGAGAGTATATTGTGTTTGCCTTACCGTTTGTACGCTAAGAAATAATGCTCGCACAGAGCCGCCAAGGGTACAGAAATATTTCCTGTCGCTCAAAAACTTCGATTCCGAGTGACCGTCTGTCTACAACTTAACTCTGTTGTAATATATTATTCAACATTGACAAATACCTCCTTACCACTAGGGAAGGATCTTGCTAGGATGTTAATGTCATCAGTGAATAGTAGTGTCCCGTTGGTGTCGACTGGGATTTTTCGGACGACATACTTCAGTGCCAAGTTGAAAAGCATGGGGGCTAGACCATCTCCCTGCTTTAAACCACGTTCCGTTCGAAAGCTGGTTATGGAATCGGTTTGTATTCTCACTTGTGATTCAATGTTCGTCATTGTGAGTCTTGTTAGTCGGACTAGTTTTGGGGGAATTCCAAAGTCAAGCATGATTTGGTACAGTACGCTCCTGTCGATACTGTCGTATGTTTGTTTAAAATCTACGAAGATTTGGTGCACGTGTGTTATATTCCCAGCATTTCTCAAGCACCTGTTTCACCGGGAATATTTGGTCTGTTGTAGATCGTCCGGTTCTGAATCCGCCTTGGTATTCGCCAATTATTTCATTGGTATAGGGCTTAAGACGACGTTCAATTATTTTTGTCAGTATTTTATAGGACGAACACAACAATGATATTCCTCTGTAATTCTCACAGCAGAGTTTGTCTCCTTTCTTGTAAATTGGACACATTCTACTTTTTCGCTAGTCGTTGGGTATGATTTCTTCTGTCCAAATTTTGCATATCATGTTGTGCAGTATTTCAGCGACACAGTTTCCACCGTTTTTCAGAAGCTCAACTGGCATTTCGTCAATTCCCGGCGCTTTGTTTCGTTTTTGGTCCCATAGGGCTGCTTTGATTTCAGTAAGCGTGGGTGGTGCCGATGATAGTTCTTCTTCGTCAGTTAAGGCCTCAATTGAAATGTTGTCTGTCGTGATAGGTGCTAATGGGGTGGGATTGAAAAGATGTTCAAAGTAGGAAGCCCATTTCCTTTGGATTTCTTGTGCGTCGCTGATAATGTTGCCCTCTGCGTCTATGCAGAGACTAGTTTTTGGTTCATATTTTTTTTTTAAGTCTTTTACTATTGCGTATGCGTCTCGCGTTTTATTTTGTCTCATATCGTCGTCCATTTTTTGTATCTTGTCATTATGGTACTTCCTTTGTTTTTGCAAAAACGAACTTAGGTGCTAGCATTTGAGCGAAATAGTCGAAACACCTTACACCCAGAGAAAATACTCGAGACGAGATAATGATTTATGAACACCTGCTAGGCAACGACATTGGGATACAGGCGACGATGGTGAGCGGCGACGATAGCGACACCGATGACGGCGAGCGGCGACAATAACAATGACGGCGAGCAGCGACAATGACAATTTATTTATTTATTTATTCTTATTTTATTTATTCTTTCATTTTCTGTCTTTTGAGCTATGCTCATGTAAGACTTGTATAATTGTTTTTATATAATTAATAATTTATAATTTGTAGTTAAATATAGCTATATATAATTAAATTCTTGGTAATTCAAAATGTGATTTAATGCAAAATATATTTAAATTTAAATTAATGCAAAATATAATTAAATTATAGGCCAAATGATTATGCAAAGAGAAAGATGTTACTTTAAACATGTGTACATACTGAGATAATATTTTTTTAATTGTTTTTTGAAGTTATATTTTTTTTCTAATAATTTTATGTTGTTTGGTATATTGTTGTATATCATTGCTGCATTGTTGATAGCCGAGTATTTACCATATTTCGTGGTTGTTACTTTCCGCGTCCTTATTTGGTTGGCATGTCTTGTTTGATGTTGATGGACTTCACAGTTTAATTGCAGTGTTGTGTTTGTTTTAATTTTTTTGTTTGATATGTTGTATATGTGTGTGGTTTGCATTGCTTTTTTATAATCTTCAATTTTTAGTATTTGTTTTTCTGCATGTATAGTGTTGGTATGTTCTAGTCTATTGTAATTAAATAGATTTTTAATCGTTTTGTTTTGAATTATTTGTATTTTTTTTAGGTTTTCCTTAGCAAATGAGGATGACCATATTGCTATTCCATAAGATATTCTACTGTGAAATAATGAGTAAAATGTTGATCTTTTTAATCTTTCAGGTAGAAGTTTGGTTATTCGTTGGAATATTCCTGCTATAGTAGATGATTTGTTTTTTATATTTTTTACATGTTCTTTCCAGTATAGTCCTTTGTATTTAATTGTTATTTGTGTTGCATTTGATTTTGTGTGACAATGACGGCGAGCATCGACAATAACAGCGAGCGGCGACAATGACGGCGAGCGGCGACAATGACGGCGAGCGGCGTCAATGACGGGGAGCGGCGACGATGACGGAGAGCGGCGACAATGACGGCGAGCGGCGACGATGACGGCGAGTCACTACGAGTGTGGACGGCGGTATGAACGATGTTCGGTTGACCCGAGTATAAATAGAAGCGAGCATTCGTGAAGCAGGCAGTCAAGATTGGAAAGCAGAAGAGTCGAAATCGAGACTTAGACGCGAAAGCGCGGGGATAGAAAAACGACAGTTGAAAAAAAGTATTTGTGTAAAGTATTTGGAAGTGAGTAAATAAAGTTTTGCAGTTAAACTAAAGTGAATTAGTAGTTTTTTGTTTACTTGAAATCCAGCGACCACTTGCGCACTTCAGTATTTTAAAGTGAACACAAAATAGTTCATAAGTTGTTTATAACATTTATTTGAGAATCGATTAAATTAAAATTTTATACACACATTGATGACTTAAAAGACTTGCCTTCATAACTCTTAATTTTTATTTATTATTTTTTTTTTAATTAGAGGAAACAATTAATTTTACTTTGACTATTACATTGCTTTATGCCAAATGAATGTGAAGAAAATATAATAGTTTATAACAAACATTTAATCGCCCGTTCTCAATCATTATCTTGAATTTATTTCAACTTACTCGAGATTAATCTCATCCATAAGCAATTTATTGTATACACAATTCCATACTTCGTATAATACTCGATACTTCATGTATAATAAAGATATCAAAACCAAGAAGTAACTGCACACGACTTGCAAAAACTATAAAAATAAATATAATTTTATGGAGTTTTTATTTCTTCCGTTGTAAGAAAAGCTAAGGTAGGAAATGTAGCGCTAAAGTTTCGTTTAATTTCTGTATTTGGTTTCTACCGTTATCAAATTTTTTATACTTGGCGTTGATTTTATTTTGACTTTTGATGATATAATATAGTGATAGTAGAGGATATATGTATACTTTCTCATGTTACTTATAATAACGCTGTTCATCAATTTTTATTTTCTGTGTTGTATAATTTTTTTTTTGCTAATAATTAATATTTTTATTTCTTATTGTTATTTTCATTTTCTAACAATATTACATATTTATTTATTCATAGCAAATACTTTCCGAACAGTATAGCAATAATAACGATTGCAATAACAAGCACTATATACATAATTGGAATCGGTTGCTGACGTAATTGAGGTGGAGAGTATAGATTTTGAAATGTAGATCCTGATGTCGAATTCTCTTTTTGATTTGCTTCCAAGTTCATTCTAAGCCGCAGTAACTGTTCCTGTAAAATAAAAATAAAAATTAAATCTGATTTCTCCCAGCTAAAGATATTTATTTTATTACAACTAGTAATACCGGTCAAAACTACGAAGTCACGCATTTCGCCTTGTTAACAAACAAAACTGCCGAATTTAGGTCGATCATAACTCACACAAGAATAAAGAAAATGTAATGCATCCGCGAAAGGTTACATTTGTAGTTCTTATTTTATTTATTTATTTTAGTATTATTTTTTTTTTTAATTAAGAAAGGCTTGCCGTTATTTTAAAAGGCGATCGATATCGAGAGATGATAGTTTGTTCTAGACCCAAATCTGATTAATATGCGGTTCCAACCGAACGGCGCTACCTACTATACAGCGCATGCAACCATCAACATTCTGCATGAAAAGTTTGGGAGGCATTGATCAGATTTTGTGAAAAGCAGAGCCGCGGCGGAAATATTCAGATGTTGTTTCCAATACATTTTCATTGATAGATATTCAAAATGAAAAACAAATTTGATCTCTTATACACTATTAAGTATATCCACTTAATTGTTAGTGCATTGTATTTATACATATAAATATAATTGTAGTGTCTGTCTGTTATTAGCTAGGGTGTAGCCTAATGGGTAGCGTGTTGGTCTGCAATGCGAAGGCCGTGAGTTCAAATCCTGGTCGACGCATATTTTCAGCAGACTGCTTGCTACCTTGGTACCTTGGTTACCTCAATCTACGAAAATCAAAAAATTCGTAGATAGAGGGTTGTGCGAAGGGCTAACAACTCTTCCGCAATAAATAATGAAAATGTTAAGGATCCTGAAGGTTAGGAGGCCAAGGTCCGATTCTGGTCTGTCTGTTATTTGTTAATAAATTACTATAAATTAGTATTTTGCTTTATTTGGACAAAACTAAGCAGAAACACACGTTTTAAAAATTCTTCTGTCTGTCCGGCATTCACGCAAAAACGTCTGAACCGATTGTAATGAAACTTTTACAGTTTGTTAGGTATGCGTCGAGATGTAATCTGCGTTTGGATTTATTTCAATACCCCCACGCCTTCTACCCCGTCCCATACAAAAAAACTCATTTTTAAAAATATATAATAAAATTTTCTTGAAAACCATAGCAGTGAATAATTTGAAATTTAGATAATATTATTTTTACCATTAATTTGATCTATGGTACACAAATATTTGAACCTCTCCACTCCTTCCACCACCTCCCATACAAACGGCACTATATTATGAAATACTCTAAGCCGATTTTTTTTAAATTAATTAAATAAATGCATTTAATTAATTTTCATTTACATTGATTTTTACATAAATTTATATTACCCCCCCCCCCCCTTTTAGGATTAGACCTTGTGATAGAGGTGAGGTTAAGATTAATTATCTAATTAAAATTAATCATTAATGTAATTCATAAACTATTACTATTTATATCGTAATAATTTCATTGTGATTTTAATTATACTGCTTATATCCAAATTTTTACATTACAATCTTAAATATTTAAATCTGAGCTGCATATTTTTATTATCTTTCGTTTAAATTTGAAAAAGAAACCACACAATGCGTACACTATACATAGAATTTCATTCCACAGGCCTTTGATTTTTTGTTTTGAACTGATTAAGTTTATTGCTATTCCGCACTATAATCGGTAATTTATTGTATAAAATTATGCCTGTGTAAGGGTAGTGATTCAAGCCAAGATTAGTTCTTCGTGACGGAACAATTAAATCAGATTGCGTACCACTACGGGTTAAATTATTATTAACTAACAATTGTCCGCTAGTACATTCTTTAAATATTTGAATACTTGAAATGATTTTAAAAATTTGTTCAATACTCAAAATATTCATAAGATCAAATAGAGCCAAACTAGAGAATTTTCCCGGCTTTTTTTAAAATAATCTTCAGTAATGTCTTCTGAGTTATCACTAGAGGTGCCAGGATTAAAGGTGTGCCAGGATTAAAGGTGTACCACTACCCCAAGCCGTTATACCATATTGTAGTATTGAGTGGATCATTGCGAAATGAAAAAAACTTGCTACATTTTTAGTCAAAATTTCTCATAGTTGAAAGCAACTGGGTATTAGTTTTTTCAGTTTATTTTTAACGCTATTTATCTGAACATCCCATCTCATAAATTGATCAAATATGACGCCTAAGTATTTAGTATGACATACTCTTGTTAATAAAGGACATCCATAGTTCGAGGAATACGTGCTTGAATGTATTTTTAAATTTAAGTTTTCAGGACATCCACGGGTGTTATGCGAGAATGCAATATAATTGGATTTATTTAAAGGGTGGGCAATTAATTGGTTTCTTTTTAAAAATGCAATAAAATGAACAAAATTAAATTTTTTTCCATGTACTATAGCTTCATTAGTAACAGCAAACATTCGCATTAATGATGGAACACAACTTCGTTCAAGTGGCTGCCTCGACTGGCTTCGCAGTAGCGCATTCTGTCACTCCAATTTTCCAAGACCATGTTGATGGTTTCGGGCTGTAGCTCCCGGATTGCTTGGATGATATTGGCCTTAAGTGCTTGAATCGTTTCTGGATTGTTGGCATAACATCGATCCTTCACGGTTCCCCAGAAAAAAAAGGTCCAAAGGGGTCAAATCGCAGCTCCGAGGCGGCCAATTGACATCGCCAAACGCCAAAAAACGCACTGTTTGGGCTACACCTCACTCACTTTAGAAATAAGTTTTTAATATTTCCCAACGTTATTCAAGTGTAAAGCGACTCATTTCGTTCTGCGGAGGTATAATACTGACTTTCAGTTAAGATTTCGAGCGGGAAACAGCTTTCAGTGTCAAAATAACGCGATTTAAAAAGAAACCAATTAATTGCCCACCCTGTATATTGATGGATAGAGAATTAAAGTATAGCCATTCTTCAATTACGAGAAGGCTATAGTTAGCTTTAGCAGCAACTCCTTCCCAGATTGAACTTTCTATAAATAACACTGTATCGTCTGCAAACGATATTAATTGTCCTTTTATTTGAAGATTATACAGGGTGTTTGGTACTCCGTGCATAACCTTGTAAGGGGTTATTTCTGGATATATTTTGAGCAAAAAATTGTTCTACGGAGATAATCCATTTTCAATATCCGCGGAGATACAGGGTGACCAAGAAAAGTGTATCGGACCTGTACCCTCACTCACTCAAAACGATATATCTTGAAAACTAATAATCGCATTTCAAAGTGTTATAGCTTGTTTTTTAGGGAATCAAATTACCTTTCATTTGGTGTAATAGCTCGTATTGTACCTGTACCCAATCTTGAGGTATTTGCTTCAAACCACAAATTTTTGATACTTTGACCCTCAAAATTCTGGGATCAATGTAGTTTTTCTCAAAAAAACGCATTATAAAAATGTCATTTTAATGTTGTTGTTTTATGTGCCATATTATTGCCTACAAAAGATGCATACATACTTATGACTTAGGTTTTCCCGTTTTCCAGGTAATAAGCGAAAATGCATATGGCTTAAAAATAAAATATGCCATAAACCAACCCTCGTTCTAAAAAAACTACCTGAAATGTTGTTAAACTGAAATATACTTTGTGTCCTTTAATTACTATTTAAATTATCGATGAATGTCCTTTAAGTAGTATTTAAATTATCGAGGAAATGAATTAAATTAAAATGAGTTTCAACACAACGACGCTGTCCGACGCTTGGCATTGCAGTTAAACGTCTCTACGTGGAAAGTTTGGAGTGTCCTCAAAGCAAAGTGGTTGCATTCCTACCACCACACACCAGTGCAGGAGCTGGTACCCATTAATTTGCCCAAAAGGATGGAGTTTTGCAATTGGCTCCTTGAACGACAACTAAGTGACGAGAATTTTATGAACAACATTCTTTGGACTGATCAGTCCCAATTCACCAGGGACGGTATCACAAACTTCCACAACTTACACATATGGGCTGAGAGCAATCCACATAGAAGAAGAGAGGCATCATTTCAGCACAGATTCAGTGTCAATTTATGGGCAGGTGTGATTGGCAACGATTTTATTGGTCCTATTAGGCTTCCGCCTACCCTAAATAGTTCCAATTACTTGCAGTTTTTGACAAATGATCTACAAGAGTTATTGGATGATGTGCCACTGCAACGATTGGCTTCCATGTTTTACCAACACGATGGTGCTCCAGCTCATTACGGACGACAAATCAGAGATTGGTTAAATTCCAATTATAGCAATCGCTGGATCGGTAGAAATGGACCGATACACTGGCCTGCAAGATCTCCTGATTTAACTATTATGGATTTCTTTGTATAGGGACGGATGAAGGACCTTGTCTACGCAACGGAAGTAGTAACGTTGCAGGATCTAAACACCGGAATCGATGCGGCAGCAACAGAAGTAAGGCAGCAGTTGAGGAGTATGAACACAAAGAGAACACTGGCAAAACGAGCTTTAACGTGCATTCAAAATGAAGGGAGCCATTTTGAACATTTATTGTAATTAAGGAAAATTGAAATAAACCATAAAAACCATTCTTAAGTTCTTTTAGTTCAAGCGGAGAGTGTTGATCAACCTATTCTTGCTTTTTTGACAAAAGTGCTACATTATTGGAATGATAATTTCTTCTAAACTATAAAACTTATGCAATGCAAGTGTATGCATCTTTTGTAGGCAATAATATGGCACATAAGAAAACAACATTAAAATGACATTTTTATAATGGGATTTTTAGAGAAAAACTACATTGATCCTAGAATTTTGAGGGTCAAAGTGTCAAAAATTTGTGTTCTGAAGCAAATATCTCAGAATTGGATACAGTTACAATGCGTACTATTACAGCAAATGAAAGGTAATTTGATTCCCTAAAAAACAAGCTATAACACTTTGAATTGTGATTATTAGTTTTCAAGATATAGCGTTTTGAGTGAGTGAGGGTACATGTCCGAAGGACTTTTCTTGATCACCCTGTATCTCCGTGGATATTGAAAATTGACCATCTCCGTAGAACAATTTTTTGCTCAAAATATATCCAGGAATAACACCTTACAAGGTTATGCACGGAGTACCAAACACCCTGTATAAACCATTCACGTAAAGTAGAAACAGTAAGGGACCTAAGACCGTTCCTTGCGGTACTCCAAATCCAAAGGTAAGCTCAGAACTGAGCTGGCTATTTATTTCCACAGCTTGCTTACGGTTACAGAGATAGCTAGTGATCCAGTCAATCAAATTTTTATTTATGTTCATCATATGGAGTTTATGAAGCTTAGATTTATTAAGTGAGCGGTTTTCTGATGTATGTGCTTACGAATTTTAGGCATTCACTTGTAACTCCATCAAAACCGGGACTAGTTTCATCGTTCATATTCGCAGTTACCATTTGTATCTCTTCTTCGGTAGTTTCTTTAATATTGTTTACTTTTGCTGTCTCAGTGATTCTGGTTTCTACGTTCCAACAGTTAGTATTTATTTTTTCAGCCATTCTTTTTTCATTTGAGAAATATTCATTAAATAATTCTGCAACATCTTTAGCATTTTCTTCTACATTCAATTCTTTATTTTCATGCCTTATAGTTGTTAATGTTTTTTCTCTTATTTTTTTTTTCTAGAGCTAAATTAATTGTAGACCAAATTTTCTTAGAATTAATTCCAGAATTTTGCAGCAAATTTGCTCAATACGTACGTACATTTAGCGGGCTTAAATTTATCGAGCTAAAATTTTGTACCAAATTGTTAATTAAAACTATAATTAATATCGGGGAAAAGTAAACCGATTCCTAAGATTTCTAACCCCTCTCGTACAATGTGACACCAAAACACAACTTTTAAAAAATTTTAAAATTAGGAACATTACTGATTTGCAATTTAAAATAAATCAATTATATGATAATTATAGTTTCTCAAAAAAAAAAATATTAAAAACGCCCCCCACTCCTTCTACCATCTCCCCTACAAACTTCACAATTTCACTAAATTCAATACACTAATTTTCACAGTACTTATTCAATTTTTGAATCTTACATTTGGTACAAAACATTTCTATAGCTACTATGTGAAGGAAATTAGTTCAATGCTGTCACATCACTAGTCCCAGGCAACAATACTAACATCTATACATATAAATATAATTGTAGTGTCTGTCTGTTATTTGTTTATAAATGGCTATAAATAAGTTTTTTGCTTTATTTTAGCAATAACTATGCAGAAACAAACGTTTTTAAAAATTTTCTCTGTCTGTCTGTCTTTCCGGTTTTCACGCAAAAACGGCTGAACCGATTGTAATGAAACTTTCACAGTTTATTAGATGTGCACCGAGATGTAATCTGCGTGTGGTCTTATTTCAATACCCCCACACCTTCCACCCCCTCCCATACAAAATGACTCATTTTCAAAAATATATAATAATCAAATTTTCTTCAAAACCATTGGAGCAAATTATTTGAAATTTAGAACATACTATTTTTATCAGAAATGTGATCTATGGTATACAAATTATTTGAATCTCCCTACTCCTTCCATCACCTCCCACACAAACTGCACTTTTTCATAAAATGCTATTCACAATTTTCTCAGTACGTGTAACTTTCATCGAGGTTTAATGTTGAACTTTATCCTTAATTTTCATCATCATCAGTACGTATAACTTTTATCGAGCTTAAATGTTGTACTTAATTCTTAATTTGCATTATTATTAACATCGGGAAAAAAATTAACCGATTAGTTTCACTCCTTCTACCCTCTCCCATACAATGTAACACAATTCCACGACTTTACTTAAATTCGATTTTCTTGAAAACTGTAAATCTTACTGATCTGAAATTTAAAATATGTCAATTGCAAATTAATTATAGTTGCTTCTCAAAAATTCACTTAAGACCCCCCCACTCCTTCCACCACCTCTCATACAAACTGCACTTTTTCATGAAATATTCTAAACTAATTTTCTCAGTACATATAACTTTCATCGAGCTCAAATTTTGTACTCTATCCTAAATTAGCATCATTATTAATATCGGAAAAAAATTAACCTAGTAGCTTCACTCCTTCTACCCCCTCCCGTACAATGTGACACAATTGCACGACTTTACAAAAATTAGATTTTCTTGAAAAGCGTGAATGATACAGACCTGAAATTTAAAACACATCAATTGCATGATGATAATAGTTGTTTCTCGAAATATCACCAAAAACCCCCCTTTCCTTCTGCCACCTCCCATACAAATTGCACAATTTTATTAAATTCAATGCACTAAGTTTCTCAGTACCTACTCAATTTGTAAAGCTTAAATTTGGTACAAAACATTTTTATAGCTACTCTAGCATGATGTGAAACAAATTAGTTCAGTACAGCCACTCCCCATACAAAATTTCATAATGTCACAAAAATGTCGATTTCATCTATAGTATCGTATGATTGGGCTCTACGCACAATCGTAGTCCTGTTAGGTTTTCAAGCTTAATGTTATTTTATTTGGGCTTTTTTTTAATTAACACAAGCTGTAATTATTCACATGTCCTTAATGCTCTTCAATACGTATATGATCTCAAATCACGGGATTGATTTGATCACGAGCCTCTCCCATTCTTAATAATTTATGGTTCTGATTCCAACAAAATACAAAATATTGTGTTCAAAGAGCCATTAAAGTAAGCAGATTATATATCCCACATAATGTATTACTAACTACATTCTCAAAAATTGTTTATTAATGCGATTTTTATGCGGACGAAGTCGCGGGCGTTTGCTAGTAAATAATATAAATCTACGCATTTTCAGTTTACGAATAAATGCATAACAGTGTCGCGGGCGATGACTAATATAAAATATAGTTTACCTTTAATTGCAGATTTTCATGTCTTAATGTACTCTCATCCTCTCGAAGCTGCCTCACTTCTTGAACAGCACGTTGATAGTCATCTTGAATATCTGAAGGCTATTTTTGTTTGTTTTATATTTGCATTATGCAGGAGTAAAAGCATAAATATTTATTACCTTATCATCGCCGCTAAAATTAGCAGCCATATCTCTTACTACATCTTCATTTGTGCCTAAATAGTAAACAAATATAAATATTTTTTTTAACATTTAGATAACTTAAACCTACCGCCAGATATATCTCCCATTGGAAGTTCAACTGGAGCTTCAAACACACATCTCAGCTTAGAATCCATAAGCTCTTCGATCTGCACCTCTTTCCACTAATAATAAAATAAAATATTAAAAATAAAATGATGACAAAAATAGTGTTACCAGTTTGTCAAAATTCGTAACTCCTTCGGGTACAACTAAGCTTTGTACCATAAACTTATGCTTATTTTTCTCAGTTGGGTCGAATACAAATGCTTGTAGTGTAACTATAAGTCAATTATTTTTAAGCTTATTGCATTTTCGATCAATTCAATATATTTATCTTACTTGCAACTTCAGCTGATTCCTCCGGAGGTAATGACCCGAAGTTTGGACGAACACAATATTTCCTTGGCGCAGTAGTTTTAATTTTAAATAAAATCAGTTGTTGAGTTGGATTCGTTAAGCGCATATGAGTCGTTACTGGTCGCGTAAATGGACCTGCAATAATTTATAGTGCGTTTGTTTTATTAGCTATATATGTGTATATTTTTACAATTATAACGTTAAAATAATTAAATATTGAACTACGCTTTTCGGAAAATCAGAAATACGATTTTTTGCTATTTCTACTGTAAATATTTATTACCCCAAATTTATGTATAAATTGTTTGACTAAATTATTATTATATTTTAATTTATTATTCTAATAATAAGGCATTGTAGAAGTATGATGATTTTAATCTACAGTATAAAAATTATTAGAATCCCTTCCATCCTTGCACGACCTCCCATACAAACTGCATTTTTTCATGAAATACTATACCAATTTTCTCAGTACGTATAAGATTTATCGAGCTGAAATTGTGCACTAATTAAATAAAAATTTAGAAATATTAGTAAGACCGAAAAAATAGACGATTGGCAACACCCCTTCTTCCTCGTCCCATACAATATGACACCATTTAATAAGTTTACATAAAGCCGACTTTCTTGAAAAGTATGAATGCTACAGATCTGCAATTTAAAACATATCAATTGCATTTCTGACAAAATCATTACGAACTCCCCACTCCTTCCACCACCTAATATAAAAACTGCATCTTTTCACTAAATCCAATACACTAATTTTCTTAGAATCCATTAAATTTTTGAAGTTTAAATGTTGTATAAAACATATTGATAGCAACTCTAGCATGATATTAGAAAATTAGTTCAATGCCATCACCCCTTCTACCATTGTCCATATAAAATTTCTTAAAATCACAAAAATTTCTCTTTCATCTATCGTGTATCATAATTGGGGTTTAGATACAATCGTAGTCCAGTTATGTTTTAGTACTGTCTATGAAGCATTTTTCAAATCCCAATTTCTCGGATCTACTGTTAGTCCCAAATTTCACTAAAACTCGGCCGACCTGACAATTTCGATCGACCGCGATCAAAGCATATATTTTCGATTTATTATTACTGATAGGTATTGCCGTATGCCATTAAGGAGAGTAATCTGCTTGCCTTTGAAAGCCATTTACGGATTCACGACAATCCTAAAACCCCATCATGAGGAAGTTGAGACAGCTGACAATTGCTTATGTCTATAAAACGATCATTTGGCAATATTTTTTTTTTTTAAGGAACCGAACACAACTTAGGGGGTCACCCTATAATGCTATGAACAGCTGTGTCGGTATAGGAATTGGAGAAAAAAAAACTCAAGTTAGATCAGTTTAATTTGGTTGGAGAAAGACGAAAGTGATGGTGTACATTGCCTTTGAAGCACTGGATGTTGAACTCGTTGGGAAATACTTTAGATGGTAATGTGTTCCAAAGTCTTGATGTTCGGGAAATGAATGACTGCCTATATTTCACTGAACGAGAAGGCAAGGGTTTAACGGTGTACTCGTGTGATCGTTCAGCTTGACGAGTATCTCGGGGAAAATTATAGAGTGGAGGGATGAGTGTGCTAAGTTCCGCACTGCATTTACCATGGAAGTGGCGATAGTAAATGCTGAGTACTCTTACATTTCTGCGATGCTCGAGAGAATCGATAGAAGACGTGATGGTTTCGTCTCCAATCTGTCGGAATACGGTCGAGCAACGCGAGGTGTAATTTGGGTGCCCCTGACCAAACATGCGAATTGTACTCTAAACGTGGTCTAATGTATGCCTTATAGATGGTTGCGAGGTCATTCGGAGTGAAATACTTTTTGCACTTTCGGAGAACACTTAAGACGTTTAGAAGCGTCGAGGGTAACATCATATATGTGCTGAGCCCAATTCAGGTGGTCATTAATTTTAACGCCAAGAAGTGTGAAGTTATCCGAGGTACAAAGTTGTGTGCCACCAAAGGTCACATTTTTAGATAATACAGGAACATCACGTTTGAGGGATAGATGACAATCCTGTATTTTAGAGGCGTTGAACTCTACTCTATTTTTCCTGCCCGATTCCAGGATTAAGCTGCGGTCTGAGTTCAACGAACGGAATAACTCCATGCGATTGGAAGCAATAGAATACTTGTGTGTACAACATAAGGCCCGCAGCATTTCGGAATTAATTTTTTATTTACGCCAGCAGTGGTATCGACGTTTATGATTACTACGGAATCTTCATCTTGGTACGTTTTCGGGGGGTGTTGTATTCTACAAAATATCTCAACTTCCGATGTTGCGATCTTACGATTTTTAAATCGCTAAGGAAGGTGAGCTCGTAAGGCAAATTTTATTCAAATATTCGGTCAGCTCGTCGCCGATTTCTCTGCGCTGTTGTACTCTGAATAGAAGTGTACTGGGGTTTGCCTAGTGGTGGTGTGCACCGAATTGTTAAGTCCGTACTCGTCATGCGACAGCATGCTGGACTATTGCACGTGGTTTACCATTTCGCATGAAGCTTACTCAGCCTTCCTTTGAGGACTTGGTTTACCCGCTCTACTTGCCCATTTGCTTGAGGGGAGGCGAGGGCCACTTTTAAGTGGTCTATATTTAGTTTAGATAAGTACGCACCGAACTCGAGTGACGTGAAGCAGCTTCCTCAATCAGTAATGATTTGTCTTGAACGGCTATAGTAACAGAAATACTTATCGATGCAGTAGCTATTAATTCTCCGGTACTAGTCGAGTTAATCGGGTAGAGCTTCACGTAATTGGTAAATCCGTATGTGTTTTCTCTTAGAGGTGGCAAAAGGCAGAGGGACGAAGTGATCCAGATGGAGGGTGTCCAAAGGGATTGGTTCTTTAGGTCTATTGTGAAGATTATGCTCGTTCGAGCGAGGAGCGGAAGAATACATAATGCACTTAAGGCAGTTTTTTATGAACCTCCCTACTTTTCCTTTTATGTTGGGGAACCAGTAGCTTTTTTTGAGTTCTTCACAACTTTTCTCGATCCGTCGGTGCCCGATCTTCTCGTGAGTTAGTAGAATATCGTTAAGGCCGATGCTCAGGATCGCGCCTTGTGGAAGAGAGTTGTTTCTGTCCTATGCCCCTATAGGGGTCTTAACAGGAATTTGATTGACATTTCGGAGGGAACATACAGTTGCAGTCGTCCTGAGGTATCCCACTTGAACGCGAGTCTATCGAAGTAACTCGAAAACGGGAGTTGGGCAGAGACATTTGTTCGCGGCGTAATTTGATTCGGTCATCACGGTTTTGTGTTACTGGAATCAGGAAGTTTAATTCATTCCTGTCAATGGTGGAAATTAAGACATGCGCATCCGATTGAATACGGCAGTTTGGTCTGAATTGCTTATAACGAATTTTTACATATAACGAATTGATTCGATGAACTCAACTTTTTCGCTAAATTCCCGGAACAATTTGGTCTCCTTATTACGAATTTTCTTTATCGCGAATTTTTCTCTATTACGAATTGTTTTCCAGTCTCAATAGGTTCTTTCAGGCATTTTTAACTTCTCTATAACGAAGTTTTATCTAAACAAATGTGGGGAATCCCGTGGTAACGCAAACACCGACTGAAATTGAAAATTAGGAGAAAAACCTTTATGCATATGTAATATGTATACATACAAGAATTGATTGCCATAGCGGAACATTCATATGTATTTAGGGGAACCCCACGAATTCTAGAACGGACAGTCGAACAGTGGCATAACAATTACGAGTTCAGTTTTGTTCGCGGACTTTTCTAAAATAGGACGTAAAAGCTTTACATTAAAACAAAAGTTATTAATTATAAACAAAGTGGAAAAGAGAGAGTTCAAGAAGAAAGATATTGCTGAAAAATTTGGAATTTCCGTCAGTACATTTTCAACAATATGCACAATATTGCAGAGTTAAATTCTACGCGTAAAATGTGTCGTCCGTGTATTTTCGAAGATGTCGACGAAGCTATGCGCGGACAGTTGCTACCCGTGAAAAAAAATCTTCCTTTGTCTGGGCCAATTATGAGGACAAAAGCCAAAGAATTTGCTGAAGCATTAGGACACCCGGATTTTAAAAGCAGTTCTGGTTGGTTGGATGGCTTCAAAAAACGGTATGGTATTGTTGAAAAAACACTGTGTGGAGAAAGTGCTGACGTAAATTTGGAATATGAGTGATGAGTGGTTGGATAGCGTTTTCCCAAAGTTATTGGAGAAATGTGACAAAAGGGATGTCTTCAATGCCGATGAGACAGGCCTATTTTTTAAATGCCTACCGACTAAAACACTCTTCTTCTACAATGGCGTTACAGCCCAAATCGGACCTTGGCCTCCTGATATTCAGGTTCCTTAACATTTTTTATTACTTATTGTGGAAGGGTTGTTAGCTCTTCGCACAACCCTCTTTCTACGAATTTTCATTTTCTTAGATTGAGGTGACCAAGGTATATCCAAGCAGGCAATGTGCCGGAATTTTATATTGCGCCGACCGGGATTTGAACTCACGACCTTCGCATTACAAGACCAACACACTACCTACTAGGCTATATATCCTAGCTAGACTAAAAACTTGCATTCCAAAAATGAAAAATGTTTTGGTGGAAAAAGGAGCAAAGAGAGGATTACAATGATGGCCGGATGTAATATGACTGGACCGGAGAAGCTGAAATTGCTTGTTATCGGCAAAGCCAAAAATCCACGTTACTTCAAAGGCATCAAAACTCTGGAGCTGGATTATGAACACATTTCAAAATCATGGATGACCTCTGAAATTTTTGAAAGATGGCTTATGAAGCTGGACAAACAATTTTCTTGCCAGAAAAGGAAGATTTTACTGTTCGTGGCACATCCCAAAAGTGTTCAAGACAAATTAAAAAATATTGAGCTAGTATATTTCCATCCTAACATGACATCTGCACTACAACCGATGGATCAGGGTATTAAAATATGCTATCGTCGATTCTACTTCACTTCTCTGGGATGAAGAAGACAATTTATCGTTGTCACAATTAAGAAAATTGTTGACTTCGCTCGAAGCTTCGTTAAACAATGACAATTTAACACTTGAGGATTTTATTAATGTTGACGATGGTGTGAGCCTTTCTGAGAGCCTCTCTGATGCTGATATTGTACACAGTATTTTGGAAACTCGAATAGTTAGCCAATGTATCTTTACAACTCAATATCTTGAGAAATTGATATGCCTATGCAACCCTTTTGTATACCCTAGTTTTTTTTTAATTATTTATAGCTTCTGACGATGATGAAGAGTAGCCTGAAGCTGTAAAAAAAATATAACAGGACTTTACGCCCAATCGTGCGATACCCTAGATGAAAGAGAAATTTTTTGATTTAAAAAATTTTGTAGGGAAAGTGGTGGAGGTGGTGACGACATTGAACTACTTTTTTCACATCACCCTAAAGTTGCCACCAAAATATTTTGTAGAAAATTTAAAATTAAAAAAATTAATAGGTACTGAGAAAATTTAGTGAAATTGTGCAGTTTGTATAGCAGGTGGTAGAAGGAGAAAGTCTTAATGGATTTTTAGAAATAACTAAGAACATCATGTTTTTTACATGTTTTAAATTGCAGATCAGTAGCTTTCATATTTCTCAGGAAAATCTACTTTTTGTGAAGTTGTTAAATTGTGTCAGATTGTATGGTAGGGGGTAGAATGAGTGAAACTAATCGTCTAATTTTTTTGGTCTTACTTATAATTCTAAATAAATAATTAGTGCACAATTTGAGCTCGATCAATTTTATACGTACTGAGTAAATATGTTTATAGTATTTCATGAAAAAGTGCAGTTTGTATGGAAGGTGGTGGAAGCAAGGAGAGGACTCAAATAACTTTTATACAGTAGATTGGAATCATCATGAAAGTAGTATATTCCAAATTTCAGATCAATAGCATTTATACTTTTCGAACAAATTCGTTTATTGTCAAATTACGAAATTGTATAATTTTGTATGGGAGGGGGTAGAAGGGTGGAGAAATTTGACCAGTTCACGAACTTGATCTTACTTTTTTGTCAAAAAAACGCGGTGTACGAAATTTGAACTATCTACTATTTGAACTATGTAGCTCAACGCGTTCTCAAGCTAGAGAGGACACGGACGGATAGACAGACGGACGGACATCCGGTTTTAAGATTTTTGAGTGGTTATATGAACTTCTGTATCATTCATTTTTTTCTCCGAGCCCTATTTCTTGGCGTTACAAACTTTGTGGCAAACTTATAATACTGAGGAAATGTCGTCATCAATTGCAGTATTGCGAAATTTAATTGAGACAAAAACTCAACTTGGTCGTTGGATGCGTGCGGTCGTGCCGTGGCTCGCTCCGACTTTTTTTGTTCTTTTTTACAATTAGTGGGTCATGTTATCAATTTTATATTTCGGTCATAATCGTGTGATGTGATGTGCTCTACAACTGATTAAAAATATAATCATAGTTTGAACAAGTGAAAGAAAGAAGAATAAACAAAGAAAAATAAATAAAGTGCAGTGAATGGTGTCATCGACATGGACTGACCACTACTAACCCGTCATCCCGCTTAGTGCCGCTGTACCGGTATAAATCAGCGTCTAGTTTCTTATTTGTGTTAAAGGCCTAGTTACTGGCATATTTAGTTGCTGGATAGCGATTTATATCGGTTGGCGGTATTTCCTTGTTGTTGTTGTTATTCTTGTACTGCCGTGCTAAGCTTAGTATATTTATGTATTTATCTTTATTGTTGTTGCTTTTACTTTTTTTTAGTGTTTTCAGTTTTCGTTTTTGGATCCAATTTAAAAATTAAATTCCCTCACATTCCGTAAGTCAATGTCATTCATATTAGACCAACTGAATGTTCGAGGGTTAGCTTCTGCCTACCTTTCACTCTACATCCACACCCAAACTGCAAGACCCGACATATTAGCACTTGGCGAAACTAAAGTGCTTCCAGGAAGTGAGCAGTTCTATTCTGTTCCTGGATATCACTTAATTCCAACATTTTTTCGCCAAAGGGGTGTAGCATATATCCGCAATGATGTTGCTTACGATTTGGTTCCATCCCTGGGACCTTGCTCCAATCCAGCGTTCAACTTTAGCTGGATAAAATTAACCCTAAGTAAGCACATCAGATTTTTTTGCTATGTTTATAGAAGTCCGGGGCTTTCGTCAGACGCCATGAATTGGATATGCTGTCTGACTCAATCCAACAGATATATACTGTTAAACCTGATGCTGAAATCGTTATCGCGGGCGATTTCAACGTTCATAATACTGCTTGGCTTCAATACTCTAACCGCACGGACCAACAGGGACGAAATACTGAGATTTTCGCTTCCATCAACGGACTTAAGCAACTGGTGAGCGAACTTAATCGGCTGCCTGATGTTTCATACTATTACGCAAGTCTCCTTGATCTTTTTCTCACAAACCAGCCAGAGAAATATAACACATCTGTTACTACACCATCGCCAATTGGTGATAGCTAGGGTGTAGCCTAGTGGGTAGCGTGTTTGGTTTACAATGCGAAGGTCGTGAGTTCAAATCCCAGTCGACGCATAATTCCAGCACACTGCCTGCTTGAATAATGGTCACCTCAATCTACGAAAATGAAAAATTCGTTGATAGAGGGTTGTGCGAAGAGCTAACAACTCTTCCGCAACAAATAATGGAAAATGTTAAGGAACCTGAAGGTCAGGAGGCCAAGGCTGTAGCGCTATTGAAGAAGAAAAATTAGTGATACGGATCACTTCCTGATTCGTGCGCAGTTCCCAATAACGGCATTACAACCACCGATAGTAAAAGTTCCAAAGAGGATCGTTTGTCACTTCAAGAGAGCCAACTGGGGCGGACTAAACGCATTCTTTAAAGCTTTTGATTGGAAACTGTGTTTTAGATCCAAAATTTGCGATCCAGCCTGCAATATTATTACCGAAACAATTCTTAAAGGAGTGCGGCTCTTTATTCCTTTCAACCTCAAGAGAGTTAGACCATCTAAGGACTCTTGGTTTACCAAAGATTGTCTCGATGCAATCCACGCAAAGAAACTTGCATTTAGTAAATTCAGGCCACACCCCCCCTCAACCACAGAGATATGTATATCAAGGCAAGGAATTCCTGCAACGCCATAATTTACCACGCGTAAAAACAGCATGACTTAAATTTAAGACGAAAGGTCCTTGCATGCGCTAAGGGATCTAAATCCTTTTGGTCATTTGCTAAGGCCGTCAGTAATAATTTTATTTCATCGTCCACACCACCTCTTTCTGACGGCAGCCGCTCAGTCGTTGATCCAGTTGAAAAGGCAAATTTATTAGCAGCGAGTATTGCGAGAAATTCAACCCTGCCACCTAGTAATCAGTCACCCCCCAACTGTATCGCCTACAGGCACCATATTGCGTGCTATAAAGTTTTGCACTCGCGTCATTGCTAAAATTGTTCAGGATCTCAATATCAATAAATCCTCTGATCCGGACGGTATTCCCCTTTTAACCCTTAAAAAATGCTTCTCATCTTTGGCTAAACCTCTTCGCGACCTTTTCCATCTATACTACTCTTCAGGAAAATTCCCAAATAGCTGGAAACAAGCGAATGTGCAGCCTATACCCAAAAAGGGAAGCAAGTCGGATCCAGCAAATCATCGCCGAATAGCCATCACTTCCGCGCTGTCAAAAGTTATGGAAACTGCTGTCAACCGCAAAGTCATACAATATTTGGAGAGTAATCAACTTTTAGATGATCGTCAATATGGTTGCCGGTCGGGAAGATCCACAGGTGATATATTGGTTTACCTAACCGAACGCTGGAACACTTGCATACATAAATTTGGCGAAGGCTAAGCACTTGCATTAGACATTGCGAAAGCGTTTGATAGAGTTTGGCAGAAATCTCTACTTTCTAAGCTCAAAGCATTTGGATGTGATGCTTAATTTTTGCTATGGATTGAGAGTTTCCTATCGAAGCGCGCCATTCAAGTTGTTTTAGATGGCGTCTCTACATCTCCCTTCCCTATCAATTCTGGCGTTCCTCTAGGCTCCGTTTTATCACCTAGTTTATTTCTAATCTTTATTAACGACCTTCTGTCGTTGACTCTCAACCCAATGCACAGCTTCGCAGATGACAGTACACTTGAAAACACTTATAGCTTCGAATCAATTGCTGAGGCGCACCAGTCTTCTGTGCCTATTAAGCGCCGGGAGTTATTTAATTCATTGACCTCAACACAATCCTGCATTGGGGCAGAGCGAAACGAGTAGAGTTTAATACCACTAAAACACAAGCCTGTTATCTTTTTCTTAAATATGACATGTCGGTACCTGACCTCATCTTTGATGGTGTGACACTTGACCATTCGGAGAATTTCTACCCGCTGGGTATGCACATTAATAAAAAACTTGACTGGAGCCAGCACATCCACAATGTAGCCTTAGACGCTTCCAGGTGCTTAGGCTTTCTCCGAAGTTGCAAGAAATATTTTACACCATCCAATCTTGCAACCATCTACAAATCATACATCACGACTCGAGTACAATTCGCATATCTGGGCTGTAGCACCCAAAACTCATCTAAAGATGCTGGATCGAAGTCAGCGTGTTGCGCTTCAACTTATTGGAGATGATGCCATAACGGCATCCGTAGACTCCCTTGAACATCGCAGAAATGTCGGAGTACTCACCATCTACTACAGATATTTCCATAGCCGCTGCAGCCATGAAATTAGTCGTTTTATTCCCCCCCCCCCCCCCCCCCATCATATAAGTTCACGCGCAATACTCGTGCTGCTGAACGTGCTCATGATTATATCTCGCAATTTAAAGGCAACATTACCGATTTCTTTTATCCTGTCCGTCCTTATTCAATTAATTGCTTATTTTGTTAATTTTCATTTTGTTTCATCCATTCCTAAACCGACTGGACTGTACGCTACAGTATTAAAGGGTGACCCCTAAGTTCAACTTGGTGCGATAAAAAAAAATTTGATTTGGCTGGAAACTACCCATTCTTTAGTTTTTGCCTATCGGATTAGAAAATGCGGTTGCATCAGCATCTAGGCGAAAAAATTCTTGCAAGTTATTTTTAACAAGATTTACAAGACTTCGTCAAATTTATTTAGTTTTTTACATATCTGTTGGAATTGCTTTCTACAATGTAAATGAGTAATTGTTGCATTGTAATTAACTCATGTCATAAGAGCCTGCATTTATTTTATTTTCAACCCCGTAATGTTTAATCTTATCTCTTAAAAAGTGAAGCTTATTAGTTCTATAATTTTTTTTAACCAACACTCAATTACCTACGTTTGACGGCCTTAAAAAAAAAGCCTACACCTATACTTTACTAAAACTGTTAGCACATCTGAGAAATGCATAGGTCAAAGGGAAGCAATGTTTTCGATCGAAAAATCGATTTATGTAACAAAAATAATTGGCATTGATTTCCTGGAATCATAATGGAGAAATGAGTTATCTTCCATCAAATCCTTAAAGAAATAATAAATACTAAGTACGATTAAGGATATTTTCAAAAATTGATCAAAAAAAAAATTAGCATCAGCAAAAATTAATAAACTGTAGTGAAGAAAAATTTTCACCCCATGAACAGAAATAGACATTACGCTCTCCATATTAAAGAGATAACATATGTATACATTTTATCATAGATTCCCGGGAACATAATGCCTGGGACGGGAAGTATCTAAATCGATGATTTGCACCAGATATTTTTTGTGACAGAATTTTTTTCGTCACAATTTTTGTTTAGCCCATTGCCATGACGTTTCTTTGCAGGCCGTTTACAAACTACATACATTAACTTAGCGTTTTTTGCTTTTTCTACATACCACGGAACTTAAGCTCGTTCTGAGGGTCAATAATTAACAATTGCTGTTTCTTTTCCATGATTATTGAGCGCTGACACTTGGAGCACAGGAAATATGAAATTAAGAATCCCACTTATTGCGTAAAATTGAGTTTTAGCCGTATTTTTCGATAAAAAAACGCCCTAGGAATTCACTAGTTCTACAAATTTTGGCAAGTAATCTTACGCATGCGTCATATTTTACAAATGGCGGCGGTATCAAGCATTTCGTAATCTTTAACTGCAGTGTACCATTATGATTCCTGCTGGGCTTACATTTGCAAATTTTTTTGGTCGGGTAGAAACAGAATGCGAGCATTGGCATCGTTATCACAGAATTTATTGGTTTGGAAGCAAATAATTCGTTCGCATTAAATTTGTTGGAGTCTCGGCCATAGGCGAAGCTAGAGTTACTGTATAATAAATGTACATAATCGTAATCGTAATAAATTTATTCATTGAATTTCTTATATGGCTATTAACAATGAAACTTATTTTAGAGATTAGAATGATCTTTACAGCTATGGTTTTTTTTTCTATACATATACAGTACCGTGCAAAAATGAGTGGATGATTACTGCTGCTGTATGTTTTGTTCAGTAAAAACCTCAATACTGAACCAAAACGAATAAAACTTTCAAAAACTATTTATTTATTTATTTTGAAAAAAAAAATCAACCATAACATTTAAAAAAAAATTAGAAGAAGGAAATTACTAGCAAAAATCAGATACAGCCGCATCGACTCAGTTTTGCACGTTTTGTACAATCTAAAGAGAACGATACTAGCGATGCTCAAGCTAACGGGTATTTACCGCTAGTCGTTGGGGTTTTCAATGTAAATGCTTCTTTATGCATATCCATTGTTTTTAGTTTGTATTCTTTTTTTTTTTTTTTTAAAGCCGAACACGACTTAGGGGTCACCCTTTAATGTAAATTACTCAGTCATGTCGGTAAGGGAAAAAAAGGAGTAAGGAGTTGAGGTTAGTCGGGATCAAAAGGAGGGAAAAGCCTAAAATGCCGGTGGACGTTGAGTTTGAAACGTCGAAGGTCATATGACAATGGGAATACATCTTTAGGCAATGCATTCCAGAGCTTAGAAGTTCGGGATATGAATGACCGCCTATATTTCACTGTGCGGGAAGTCGGAAGCTTAACAGTTAACTCGTGTGCGCTTGACGATAGGCGTGTGTTTCTAGCAAATGAGTACAGAGGAGGAATAAGTTTAGCGAGTTCCTCACTGCATTTACCATGAAAGTAGCGGTAGTAAATGGGTTGGAAGCAAATTTGCTAAGTCACTGGGAATAAAATATTTTCTACATCTTCGGAGAACTCCTAGGCGTTTGGAAGCGTCAAGTGCTACGTCAAGTATGTGCTGGTTCCAATTAAGGTGGTTATTTATTTTGATGCCAAGGAGTGAGAAGTATTCGGAGGAGTTTAGTGGGACATCACCGAAGTTTACATTAGAAACCGACGCCGGGACATCACGTTTAAGAGAAAGATGACAGGCTTGTGTTTTTGAAGTGTTGAACTCTACTCTATTTATCCTGCCCCATTTCAAGATTAGGTTCAGGTCAGAGTTCAATGATCCAAATAGCTCGGCACGTTTAGATGCTACCGGGACACGTTGAGCGTTAGTAATCGAGTCAAATTCATAGATGTTATCCAGGGTACTGTCATCTGCAAAGCAATGAATCGGATTGAGCGTTGACGACAGAAGGTCATTGATAAAAATAAGAAAGAGTGTGGGTGATAAAACAGAGCCTTGGGGGACTCCGGAATCTATGGGAAAGGGAGAAGATGCCACGCCATCCAATACAACTTGTATGGTGCGTTCATGTAAGAAACTCTCGATCCATTTTACAAGGTTATTATTAAAGCCGACTGCTTTGAGCTTCTCTAGGAGACAATTGTGCCAAACTCTGTCGAACGCTTTAGCGATGTCAAGCGCCAGAACTTGACCTTCGCCAAATTTATGGATGCAAGAGTTCCAACGGTCAGTCAGATAAACCAAGAGGTCACCTGTAGATCGTCCGGAACGGAATCCGTATTGTCGATCATTGATAAGTTTGTTATCTTCAAAATAGCGGACTATTTTGCGATTCACAGCCGTTTCCATCACTTTCGACAGAACGGAAGTAATGGCGATGGGGCGATAGTTGGCGTGCAACGCTTTGTTACCTTTCTTGGGAATCGGCTGAACATTCGCCATTTTCCACGTGCGCGGAAAATGTCCAGAAGAGTAAGAGAGATGGAATAAATCTCGCAGCGGTTTAGCCAGGGACGCAAAACAATTTTTTAGGACTAGGGGGGTAATACCATCGGGACCTGCAGATTTCTGAGCGTTGAGCTCACGAAGAATTCTGGGTATAAGTCGTGTGCGAAAATGGATCTCAGGTAGACGAAATCCAGATGGTGATACCGGCGGGGGAGACTGGTTTATCGCTGGTAGCCTGGAGTTTCGTGCGAAACTTGCTGCGAGAAGATCGGCTTTCTCAACAGGATGGACTACAATTCATTCCCCATCTAGAAGAGGTGGTGTAGATGATTTAACATGGTTGCTGTTAACCGTTTTAACAAATGACCAAAACGATCTCCAGCCATTTGGCGATTCGAGAATTTTCTGTCGAAGCTTTTGGTCGCGTTGAAACTTAGCTTTCTTCAAAATCGAATTGCATGTATTTCTTGACATGTTGTAAAGAGATCTGTTGGCAAACGTTGGGTTGCTCTTAAAAATTTGAAAATATTTTTTCTTGTTCCGGATGGCTGTAAGACAATCAATAGTAAACCACGAATCCTTCGACGGCTTGATACCTTTGTAATTAAAGGGTATGAAGAGTTCCATACCCTTAAGGATGGTTTCAGTTACAAGCTGACAAGCTGTATCACAATTATTAGACTCGAAACACAATTTCCAATTAAATGCCTTAAAAAACTGATTTAATGCTCCCCAGTCTGCTTTTTTGTAACACCAGATGGTTCTTCGAGGAACTTTGACTTTTAATGTATTTACCACTGAAATCGGAAATTGTGCTCGAATCATAAAGTGATCAGTATTCCCAACTGGGGATGGCGATATTACAGAAACAGAGTATTTGTCGGGATGATTCGTTAGAAAAATGTCAAGCAAGTTTGAAGCATGGTTTGCTATTTCAGGCAATCTAGTTGGTTACCAACTGCACTAGTCCATTTAGTGAAGCGAAGAGCTCAGTATCTTGACCCTGTTGGTCCGTATTGGTAGAATGTTTCAGCCAGGCAACATTATGAACGTTGAAATCGCCCGCTACAACGATTTCAACGTCAGGGTTTGCATCATGCAATGCCTGAATAGACTCAGACAACCTATCCAATTCTGTTCTAGTTTTAGCTACTGTTAATGTCGGACTTCTGTAAATATAGCAAAAGAAAATAATTTGCCTTTGGACCTGAAGTTTTACCCAGGAGTATTTAAACTCTGGATTGATGCAGGTACCTAGATGGGAAACAACTTGAAAAGCTACATCATATCAAAATGTAGGTATGAGTTGGTAGTCAGGGATAGTAAGATACTGTACCAGGTAGCACTTTAGTCTCACAAAGTGCTAATACATCAGGTCTGGCGATTTGAGTATGGATGTATAGGGATAAATAGACACTACTCAAACCCCGAACATTCAGTTGCTCAATGGTAAAATTTACCATAGCAAAGCAATAAATAGAGGACTAGAAAAGTACGAAAAAACAACGCAACAAAAAAAAAACGAAGACAAAGTCAAACAAATTAGCTATAAAATTCTATATAAACGAAAAAAAAAAAAAAAATGAAAATAAATATATAAACAAAAACTAATAATACTAAATGAATAAAGCCAAGTCATACGGCACTCCACTGTTTCAATGCAACTACGGGACGGGTCTTGCAAAAAAGCAATGGGTGCAATGTATCCGCTAGTTCTAGGCCTTAACGGTACACGCATCCACAGCCCACGACCCGTTAGCCAACAGTTAGGGACTTAGCTGATGGATTGGATGGTAGGTAGCCGTCCATGTGTGATGAGATGTTGCTGTACTGCTTGGCGACCCCCAAAAAACACTCGCGCACAATATACTTTAATCCGATTTTAGTATTGTATGACTAATCAATCACGACACTCATAACGTAGTCGAACAACTCAATAGAAATAAAACAAAAGAAGAAAGAAAAAACATAAAATGCGATGAGCGCGGAGTAAAACGTCCGATCACGGCGACGGTTGTTGTTTATTGTTTACTTTTTAAGAAGTGGTCGAAGTGATAATATCAGTGAAAGTGAATAATTAAATAAAATTAAGAAAATACCGTTTGAAGTCGAAAACAGCATCGTGCTAATGACAGAAAATGGTGAGCCATCAAAGAAAATTGCACAAAAATTAAAAATAAGTCAAACCACTGTGCTTAATGTGCGAAATAGGCGAAATCCTATCAGAGCACCGAACTTAGGTGGCCGCCCAAAGTTACTTACGGACGCAGATGCACGCATAATCATACTAACCATAGAAAAACACCAAAGAAGGCTTTGGAAGGACTAAACAAGGTTGCCAGTGAATGGACTGCGCGTAGAGCAGGGGGGTTTGAATCAACAATAAAAAAGAAAAACCGCCAAAAATATAAAAGCTCGGTTAAAATTCTGCCAAAGCCACAAAAATTGGACTCTTGATGACTGGAAGCATGTGATTTGGTCAGACGAGGTCAAAATAAATCGTTTCCAGTCCGATGGAAAGTCGTATTCCTGGCGACGACATTACGACTTAATTCAAAAACACCATGTGAAGCAAACTGTTAAGCATGGTGGAAGCAGTTTGATGACGTGGGGTTGTTTTACATGGTGGCACCTTGGGTAACTCCATAAAATAGATGGCATTATGAAAAAAGAGGACTATCTACACATACTGCAGACAAACATGCCCGATTTCGTAGATAAATGCGCTTACCCTGAAGAGAAAGTAGTGTTTCAGCAGGATGGTGACCCAAAACACACTGCAAAAATAGTGATAGAATGGTTGGCCAATCAAAAATTTTTGAGAATGAAGAGGACTGCTCAAAGCCCTGATCTCAACCCAATCGAAAACTTATGGGCAGTAATGAAAAGACGATTGGGAAACTACGAAAAGTCACCCACAAACTTGAACGAGCTGTGGCAAAGCGCTCAAGATGTATGGAAAAAAATTCCAAGTGAAATTATTGAAAACCTTGTCGAAAGTATGCCCAAACGTATAAATAGCTTTATTAAAAATAAAGGACTTTGGACCAAATACTAAAATATACGAGTAATTGTCAAATTTTTGAACTAATCACGAAACGTGCAAAACTGAACAGATGTGTTTTATTTTTAATTTCTTCCATCTTCAAAAAAGTATTTGTTTTATTTTTTGAAATATTACGTTTTACATTTCATAGGTTAATAAGAAATTAAAAATTATTGATTTTAATTAATTTACTTAAGTATTAAGCTTTTTATAGACCCAAACACGCAGCAGAAGCAATAATCCACTCAGTTTTGCTCGGTACTGTATATTTAGCACTTGGCTGTTAATTTTATTTTAATTCATAAGTGGTATTTGTCTATCCAAGGAAAATTTCGAAAAGTAAAAAACCTTGTTTATATAAACTTAAACTACTTAAATCTATTTTATAGCTACTTCTTCAATGGCGCTACAGCCCAAATCGGACCTTGGCCTCCTGACCTTCAGGTTCCTTAACATTTTCATTATTTATTGCGGAAGAGTTGTTAGGTCTTCGCACAACCCTCTATCTACGAATTTTTCATTTTCGTAGATTGAGGTAACCAAGGTATATCCAAGCAGGCAGTGTGCTGGAATTATGCGTCGACCGGGATTTGAACTTACGACCTTCGCATTGTAAACCAAACACGCTACCCACTAGACTACACCCTAGATATAACTAAGTAAAATATAAAAAACGGAATTAAAAACTACTTAAAACAAATATAAAACACTATTATTTCATGTCATGTATATACATACATACATACAGGGTGGGTCAAATACAAGTTTCTTTTTAAAAATGCAATAAAATGAACAAAATTAAATTTTTTTTCCATGTATTATAGCTTTATTAGTAAGAGCAAACATTCCCATTAATGATGAAACACAGCTTCCTTCAAGTGGTTACCTCGGCTGGCTTCGCAGTAGCGCATTCTGTCACTCCAATTTGCCAAGACCATGTCGATGGTTTCGGGCTGTAGCTCACGAATTACTTGGATGATATTGGCCTTAAGTGCTTGAATCGTTTCTGGATTGTTGACATAACATCGGTCCTTCACGGTTCCCCAGAAAAAAAGTCCAAAGAAGTCAAATCGCAGCTCCAAGGCGGCCAATTGACATCGCCAATACGGCTAGTAACACGATTTGGGAATGTGGTGCGTAAAAGATCGATTGTGGCATGGGCTGTGTGGCATGGCGTGCCATCCTGCATGAATCAGAGGTCGTCCATGTCTTCAATTTCAGTAAAAAAAAGGTCGGATAACATGGCTCTGTAACGTTCACCGTTGACCGAAACGTTGTTTCCAGCCTCATTTGCGAAGAAAAATGGTCCAATGATGCCACCACTCCACAATCCGCACCAAACTGTCACTCTCTGTGGATGCATTGGCTTCTCGACAATAACGTGCGGGTTTTCCGAGCCCCAGATGAGGCAATTCTGTTTGTTAACGTAGCCTCCGAGATGAAAATACGCCTCGTTGGAAAAGATGATTTTTCGCCCAAAAATCACATAACATAACAAATCAATACTGCGAAGCCAGCCGAGGCAGCCACTTGAACGAAGTTACATGTCATCATTAATGGGAATGTTTGCTCTTACTAATGAAGCCATAATACATGGAACAAAATTTAATTTTGTTCATTAAAATTAATAATTTTATTCATTTTATTGCATTTTTAAAAAGAAACTTGTATTTGGCCCACCCTGTACATATAATAACAGTGTTTTATTTGAGCCACAGATTAGAGCAATGATGTAATGAGAGGGTTGTTTAAATTTCGCGCTCTCTATAGGAACGAGCAGAGTCTAGTATCGGTTGAAGTTTTAATATCGAGCACTTGGGCTAATTCATGTAGGTGTTTAGTTGAACAATAGAATGGTATATTTAGAAGTGGGTGTCTAATTCAGTAATTGACAATGAAAATTGAAATTAAAAATACATATCAGCCAACAAGTCGGGCATAACTTTATTATTCTTCGGTTAAGTTGGCGCATGGTGTAGGGCGAACAGGTAGACGCAATTTTCTTTTACAAAAAAAGTTTCTACGGTAATTTTACTTATTTTTAGTGAGGCAATCACAATTCATTTGTAGAAGTATGTGTATAATATAATGAATTAGCTATTGATTAACTCGATAGCTGCTTTCATAATGCATAAAAAACTCTGATTAAATGTTATTTATTTCTATTTTCTTTTTACATCCCCTTATAAATAATTAATTTTGTAAGCTTACTTCTAATTGAACATTTTTCAGACACTGATTTTGTAATATAATAAAACCTATCATTTAAATATTTATGAATTGTACACCGAACCAAGGAAATATAATGATTTCGTTCTATCATATGATTAATTAATCATCTTGAGGTCTGCAAAACGCAAGTGCAAAGTTTCAAAGGCGCACGATTTATTTCCGATATAAATGCTTCAATTCCACGACTTTTTTTTAATTATCCTGAATTACTCAAACCAAAAAATTATGTTTTTTCTATTTTATATATTCGATTTACTATTTTTTCCTTTGAAACACTACATCACGACCTAAATCGCAATCGTCAAAAAGATTTTAAGAAAAAAAAAAACATTTGCGAATATGAACAGCATAGTTTTGCACCAGCCTTACAGCCCTATATACATACTACGCCACTGCACTAATATCGAACTGCGCATATAATTTAGTCGATAAAAAGTCATTCTCAATTTTTTTTTTTAATTTGTTATTCTTGAATGAAAACTTAAGAAAAGGACAAAACCCCAACTGCGACCAGTTTCACTGTTAGAGTACTTTCCTAAAAATTGATACCGCATCGCCCTTTTTGGCGTACTTTTTACCACAGGTGGAAATACAACACTTCATGTCTTTTTTCTCTTAGCAATAAAACACTTCAAGTGTTTTTTGACTTAAAAACACTTTTAACTTTCGGAATTCTTAGCAAATAGTTTATTGATGACACTCTTTTATTGTCCTGAGTCTGAAAATATTCACTTTTCATTTATTTTCAGTCAGAAGAAATCACTTTCGAAAAATTTTATTCTTTTCTCGCGTTTTTTTTTCACCACGTGACAAATTGACAACTTGGTCGATTTTGTCCCGATCGTAACATCTGAGAAATACGACGACTAAAAATAAATCAGTCTTGTCGGAATTTGCGGAGCTAAAATGCAAGGGGAACGATTTACGATAGAGAAAAGAGAGGTGATACCTGCACTTTTGCTTGTACCTATATTGTCGTCGAACTGAGAGCGAATTTACCGATTTTAGGGAATCTGAGAAGGGCCGGCAACAGGTGGGGATCGTTTTATTCATGCATAGGAATTGCTTCAGTTTTCTTTATGGGGCTCTTCATTTCCATATATACATATTTAAGGCTAAATGAGATGATTTAGCTGAGAGCATGTTGAGATGATTTAGACGATACATGATCAGTAGTTTGGTAATTGAGCTAAATTAGCGTATGATACACAGCCGCTTAATGATAATTTAGGCCTTAATTATAATTTAGCTGCGCTATGTGTCAATGGTATAAGATTAAGTGCTTTGAAATCGATATCATATAACATAATCGCGGGACAAAAATGTTTAGGTTTGCTATTATTGGCTAAAGTACTATTATTACCTGATCGAAAATTTCCTACGTTATTATTTCGCTTATCTAATATGGAATAATAGTTCGTTCGCTATTTTCCAGATCAACTGATGATTTGGAGTATGTTCTTTTGATTAGGAATGGAAACAACTTTTTCTCGAATTCAGCGATTTTTTTACTAAAATGGTTCTTGTATTGGCTACTTGCCTTTTTTCTTATTGATTTAATTTCGAAGTATTTGCTTATTTATGATAATTTTTCATTATTATAAATGATATTAGCAGTTGGTACGCGTTCTTATTTTCACGCAATTATATTAAATCGCAGAATTATTCAAAATTGTCGGGGCACAAAGTGTTCTATTACTTTTCACATGGTTTGTGAAATCGTAATCGCAATTCGGGTAACACTAGACTTTTTGACAACTAGAATTCGAGAAGTGTTAATTTTCGTAGTCGCTGCGAGGCAATATTGACAAAACTAAATATTTTGATGGCATTTAATTTTGATGAGCTTGGATGGTCAGGTGAGTTTTATTTTATATTAAATATATCCATAGAGCTTCGTCATTAGTAAATTCACAGGTATAATATTTTCCGGTTTCCGATCGATGTTGACGTAAATTTGTATGCAAGTAGGCACTTGGAAAATTCTTTACACGAGTTCAAACAAATCTCTGAAGTTACTTTGCATGCAAATTAATTTTTGGAAAGTCAAATTCGAAGCTGTTAGCACTGTGTAAAGTCTAGGATCGTTACTGAATATACATATTAGCGAACACTGTCAATATTGTAAGATATCCCAAGCCTATGGAAAAAATCACCCTTTTTCCTGTTCAGAGAAAGATCGAAAAGCTTTCATACGGCCAAAACTAAAACGCCGAGTATACGATGACTTGTGTAAAAATACTTTCTATGTGGTCTACGTGTATTCCAATGTGTAAATTTGTAATTGATTATATCGTCGATGAAATTTGTAGGTGATTACCCGGTATTGCAGATTGTCACGGCTCTGTTGAAATTTCAGCATGCTTTCGCATGATCTTGATCGATCTTTTCAGACCTGTAATGTCAGATTACATTAGAATGCGACATCATGATAAAGCATGACCGCATCTCTGATAATTAAAATTTTATAAATTCGTTAAGGCCTCCGTGGCGTAGTGTGCAGCGTGCTCGCTTCATAGTCAATAAAGTGGCCAATAAAAGTCTAATTTCGCTGCTTGACGAGTCCAACAGCACTATTTGAAAAAGTAATGGTGTAGTTTTGTTTATGATCTATTTTTATTGACTTGTAACAAAAAAATCTTTTCTCCAATATAAACTTAACAATCTATTCATAAAAAAACTAAAAACTAGCATTGACAAAAGTCCACGTACGATCATGAGATCCACCAAAAACTTCATTAAGGAATTTACATTTCATTTCAAAACTTAATATTTTGCTGGGCATCTATAACTGCCTGCAAGCGTCTTGGCATTGATGCGACCAAATTTTCTAACTCGTTAGGCGTTATTTGACCCCATACCTCAATCAGCTTCTCTTTTAGCATTGTAGCACTTCTAATGTCGTGTTTTCTTATTTTTCGATTCAGAAGCTCCGAAACGTGCTCGATGACATTCAAGTCCGGACTTTGTGGGGGTGTATGGAGCTGTCTTGGAGCATAATATAGTAGCCAGTCCTTCACGATTTGAGCGGTGTGCTTGGGATCATCATGTTGTCATTCTTGTAGTTTCGGTGGGACTACAAACTCTAACATGATTTTATACAGTGCGCGTCTGTCGATACTGTCGTATGCTTGCTTGATGTCAACAAATATCTGGTGCACATCAATATTATATTCCCAACACTTTTCCAGCACCTGTTTAACTGAGAATATCTGGTCTGTGGTCGATCGTCCAGCTCTAAATCCACCTTGGTATTCACCAATTACTTTGTCAGCATAGGGCTTAATTCTCTTTTCCAGAATTTTCGTCAAGATTTTATAGGACGTATACAACAGAGATATTCCTCGGTAGCTTCCGCAGCAGAGTTTTTCATCTTTTTTATAAATTGGGCATATAATGCTCTTATGGCGCATAGAAAGTTTCGAGTTAGAGTAAATGAAGTTCTTTCAAAGGTCTGGCCTCTATAAAATGGTATACCGCAAGGATCACCAATATCAGTTGTTCTATTCTTAGTAGCATTTAATTCGCTATCATATAATAGTAATCGCACCATGGCTTGCAAGCACCTAGCATATGCAGATGATTTCTACATAATAGTCAAAAACTTCTCACTGATAGAAGCATGCAACAATATAGCAAAAGCTTTAGACCAAATGCTAACGTGGGCAAAGCACTCTGGCGCAAAAATTTCCATCAATAAATGCAAGCATCTCCACATATGTTGCAAACTCACCTGCTGTTCTTTTAATGTAGCAGTAGGTCAGGATACCATCGAAAATATTGATACCTGAAAATACTGGGTCTAACTTTCTCCAAACACTTCCTTTGGAACAAACACATAGAAAATATCAGGAAAAATCTGATACCTAGACAAATTATAATCAAATATCTGTCCAACAGGAACTTCAATGCCCACCCTGCTATACTATTGCATGCTCTTATTACATGTCATTATCCTGTCCAAAATTGAGTACGGTTTGACGGTTTATGGAAAAGCCGCAATTAGCACTCTACAAAAGCTTAAGGCCCCATACCACAGCGCTATCCGTTCTGCAATGGGCGCCTTCCGAACAACGCCAATTATAAGTTTGCTAGCCGAATCAAATATGTCAACTATCGGTGAAAGAATAGACTTGGCAACCAGTAAGCTGATACCAAAACTAATTTTCGCTAACAATAAACTGTGACAAAAGGAAATTACTAATCTAACCAAAAGAAAAAAGCTACCACGAATTCGCTCCACACTATCACATTGTTTAGTTTTAGCAGGAGTCAATATGAACCCAATCTGCACCCACCCAAAGTCTCCACCGCCTTGGATGTTCCCTACGAAGACAATAGATTTATCTTTAGCTTCACATACTAAAACTTCGATCAGCAATGAATCTTATCGTCTGCTTTTTCAAGAAGTTGCATCCAAACTCCGAAATGAGAACTGGACATTACTGTTCACAGATGCCTTCAAAAATCTCCAGACTACAACTTATGCTGTCGTCAAGGAATGCGGTGAGCTAGTTATTCCTGGTCTCATGTTTGATCACGTTTTTGTTTTTTTCGGCCGAAGCCAAAACAATAGCTGCTGCAATCAAATATGCAAGCAAACGAAAAGGAAAATACTGCATTTGCACGGATAGTCTTTCTGTTACAAAAGCTATTCAAAATATCCATTCGCGTAATAACATAATCGTCTAAATACGAAACAAACTCACTACCTCACCAAAGAAATTAAAACTGCTTTGGATCCCGGGCCTCTCCGGAATAAAAGGAAATGAAGAGGCAGACAGAATGGCGAAGGATCTAGCAAATGCCCCACTTGTAACAAACAGACGCCTCTACTCCCTTGGATGTAAAACGATTACTTGAGCGACATCTAGCCATCAAATCCAAACAAGCATGGCCCTCACGACAAAATTTTTGTACTGACTTTATCAACCCGAACGAAATTCAAAGAAATTTCCCGAGCGCACTTACGTGGAAGGAAACCACAATCATCACAAGGCTAAGAACGGGACACACAATTTTGACTCATCTCCACATCATCAAGAAGGATACGCCACCTACATGCCCACATTGCAACCAAACCATGGACTTTCAACATATCCTATAATGCACAACGCTACGGAACCTGCTCGGAAGCTACTCGACTATATAAAAAACAGTAACGAAACTACTTACTTCAATAAAAAACGCCAATCTTACGGATAAAATTTAATTTGCATTAAGCCCTCAATTTACAAAAAAAAATGTTCTTTTTATCTCAAACAGCATTTATACATATAACTTAACAGTCAATGCAACTAGTACTTAATTTGCTTACTTTAATTTGTATATTTATATTTTAATAAAATAAAATATAAAAATAAATAGAATTTATTTATATTAAATGTTTATTGTATGATAAAGTATGAACTATGATAGAAGGTTAGTTCCCGTCGGAAGTCCAAAAGCAAGTGACGAGCGCTGTGCATTTCGTGGCCAATGTAAATAACAGTGATGCCTGATCAGCAGCTTGGCTTAAATAGATGTTTCGCTTGACCCAAATTCTTATTTCACTTCGGTTTATTCGGTGAATAAACTAAAAAACCATTGTTTGGCGTTCCGCTTATGCTGCGAAAAAATTGGCATCGGAATCAATGGCGTGGCGTGACTTTATAGCTAGGGGAAGCAACTACTTTGCGCCAAGCTACAAGCGCTGCGTCAATATGCATGACTCCACAAGCTTACATCATTATTTGAAATACTTCTACTCATCCGAGAGAGGTGCGGTTTTCGGCAATCAATTTAGAATCCAGTCTACATTATTAATCGGAAATAAAAAAAACATCGATTTTTTTCAATTTTTTAGGTAGTGCTCCCCTGAAACCGATTGTTTTCACTCAAAGCACGACAAATATGGACAATATTGCCAGATCTATCCCTTCACATTTTTCTTCTTGATCATTTTTCGGCTAGTATAGAAATTTCAATACTGGTAATACTTTGATCCTTCCTATAGAAGTCAAACTTGCGCTCGCCGCGAGCGAAAATTTTACTCGTATTGTCCGGCGGCCTCGTTCTCTTGTATATACGACTAAAACCAATGAGAGGAAAAGCGGACGCATCTCCCCTTCCTATTGAAGTCGAACTTGCGCTCGTCGCGCGAGAAAATTTTGCTCGTATTTGCCGGCAGTCTTGTAAATGCGTTTTTAAAATCGCATTTGTTTTCTTGTAGAAGGCTTTCAACTTTCGTTGGTCAGAAAAAGCGTGAGGAAAAAAAGCTTTCCTGATCACGTAAATGCTGTAAACAGTGGTAGACAAAAATAATGCGCGCTTTCTTTTAAGGAAATTTTTAAATAAGGGCAAAACGTAAGAGAAGCATTGCTTCCCTTGCATTAATGGACGCCACACCACTGGTCAGAACCTTCTTTTGGTTAAGATGTCATTTTGTATTATAATTTTGTGTTATTCCAATCTCAAGATATTGAAACGCTGTATAAAACTCGCAGTGCCCAAAGATATCAATGTCAAGAAGTTTCGACGGCGCACCTTTGCCACATCAATTGCTATTGAAAGAGATTCACTCACGTCATTTTTTTACTGTCAAATGTTGGTTAATAGCTATAACTCAACAGGTGCTGCAGGGTCACTATATCTTTAGTTAGTTTTAACAGGTAGAACTCACACTTGAGAGATAGTCGAGATATTAATTTTTAAGTGTTTTTTTTTTGTAAGGCGCCCTGACCCTACCCCAAGTTTTAACTGATTATGGTGTAGCTATGCATATCTGTGATGGTTATAAAATATGGACTTGTTCAAGCAAGTAATTTCAAAGTTATAATCATTGGAAAAAAAATCAGCCGACCATTTGTTTTTTTTGGTCCAAAAATGAAATTATTTTTAAAGTTTGTTCCGCAAAAATATGTTTGTCGATTTTCAGCTTTCTAGCTGGGGCCATAGTTGAAATATTTGAATTTGTATTGTAGTTTTCGGTTCTACACCTGCCCCCTGTAAAGAGGGCCACCAAAAATAAAATTCGCGTGAGGTACCATCCCATCTGTAATCCAGTAATCCACCCAAACATAAAGTTTCTGTCATCAACGTACTGATAATTTAGTCATGAAACGTGATAATAATCTCTAGGGTAGCAATTTAATTCCCCCAAGTCAATTACAATACCTAATTATTAGAATAAAAACGTAAAATTAATCACGCGTGATAAATTCAAGCTTTTATAATTTAGACACTAATTTTTAAAATATTGTTAAAATTTTTAATTTATTGCAAATCCATATTTTAAGGTGCAAGGGACCTTTTTCGAACCTGGCGTGAAGACAATGAACGGAAAAGCGATGACACTATTCAATTGTGGGAGGCCGTTTTGGAAGACAAGCTACATAAAGTTGGCAACGAGCGACATCTCATACTTGAACAAGTTATTATCGCAGCATTCGATTGCGACCGAATGGAAATTGTCGACAGATGTATCGAAGAACTAGCTGTCGACTTTCCAGGAAGTTTACGTATTCAAAAATATAAGGCAATGAGGCTCGAGGCTCTAGAACGATACGATGATGCAATAGATGCTTTGGATGAGATCATCATGAAAGACGAAACCAATTCAGCCCCACGTAAAAGAAAAGTGTCTATACTAAAGGCTAAAGGACGTTTTACGGATGCAATCAAAGAACTTTGCGAATATCTGAAGAAGTAAGTAAATATATAAGAATCATGCAATATGAACCACGCTTCTTAGATGATGTTTATTGTCTGAGATTATGATGTAAAGCATATTTTGCCGATTACTCTTACCTTGTTTAGAGTCAGATAATACATAGTTTACATTTGAAATTACCTTCAGCAAGTTTTAATAGTTCTGCAAAACTGGTCCAATGAAAAGTTCAAAGTTCTGAAACGGACACAAAAAAAAAAAATCGAAAACAAAAATTTACTGAAGCTTATTTGTGTAGAATTGAAATGAACCAGCTATAAATAATGTGAAAATTTGTGTTCAATGTAAATGGAAAATGCTAATTATTTTTTCTAGATTCATGTCAGACCAAGAAGCATGGCACGAATTGTGCAATCTATATTTGCTGGAAGGAGATTTTGCAAAGGCAGCATTTTGCATGGAAGAGGTATTGCTGCACAATCCACATAGCCATTTAATCCACCAAAGATTAGCAGAAATACGATACACATTGGTAAGTTTCATCATTTATGTACTTCTATACATTCTGTACATTGAAGATATAAAGGGTGACCAAGCTATCGGTGTGTTTTTAAATTACCGGTTTTTTTGCACCTGGCAACACTAATGTCATTCTTTGACAATTCAGCATCATATCTCCGCTGAACGAAATGAGTCGATTTATTTTTGAACAACGCTGGGAAGTAATGAAAATTTATTTCCAAAACGACGACAATTGGACCGAAATTGCAAGAAAATGTCGCACGAAATTCGGTCGAGAAAGTGCACCTTCAGTGAGAGGAATAAAAAAAATTGTGAAAAAAATTCGTGAAACGGGCATGATTATTGACGCACCAACACGTTCCCGTGTTCATCCCGTTCGTTCGGCCGAAAATATCGTCGCGGTGGCCGAGAATGTGCGCCGACAGCCGAGAACATCGTATCGCCGTCGTGGATTGAAAATGGGCATCAGCCGCTCTTCCATGCAACGAATTTTGCGTAAGGATCTTGGTTTGTGGCCCTACAAAGTTCAATTAGTCCAACAATTGAAGGCCCCAGGCCATCCGCTTCGATATCGATTTGCTGTAAGGGCTTCCGACCAACTTGAAATTGATGAAGATTTTGCTCAAAAAATCATCTTTTCGGACGAAGCTCATTTCCGTCTCGGCGGGTACGTAAACAAGCAAAATTGTCGCATTTGGGGATCGTCAGGCATATGAAGAGAAACCAATGCATCCATTGCGTGTGACTGTGTGGTGTGGATTGTGGCGCGGCGGCATCATTGGCCCGTATTTTTTCGAAAATGAGTCCGGCGCGACCGTTACGGTCAATGGCGAGCATTACCGCCACATGTTAACATCTTTTTTGTGGCCATATCTTGAAGATATTGATTTGGACGATCTTTGGTCCCAACAAGACAGTGCTCCGTGTCACACAGCGGGCCGAACAACGGGCCGAAGTGCGTGAAAAATTCGATGGTCGCATTATCAGTCGAAATGGCGATGTAAATTGGCCGCCAAGGAGCTGCGATTTGACACCTTTGGATTTTTATTTGTGGGGAGCCTTGAAGGACAAGCGTTATGCGGACAATCCACAAACAATTAACCATTTGAAGGCCAATATTGAAGCAGCCATTGCCGATATACAGTAGGGAGCAGTAATGAGTACATGTTTACACTTCTTGCATTTCATAGCATATAAGAATAGAAATGACAAAGTAAACTAGAAGTTTTTTTTTCTTTCATTGCTTGCTCAATTCCTAACATAACGGTATATAATACAAAACAAAAAGCAAAAGATCCAGAGAGAGAGAGAAAAGCAAAACTAAAACAACTCACATGTACTCAATATTGCACTCAGTTCTGCTTTCGTCGGAAATTTAAAAATTTTCCGCTTGTTTTGAATTCTTTGTCATAAATGAACATTCAATAAATCAAATGTTAGTTTGTGATCGTGTTTGATTAACTGTGAAACTTCGAAAAGTGGTGCGTTTTGTAAAGTTCATAAAAAAATCAAAGTTATTCGAAATAATGAAGAAATTATCACGAAATATTGAAAATAGCATTGCATCTATGACAGAGAATGACCTACCGACATGAAAAATTGCTGAGCAACTTAAAATAAGTCAGTCAGTGGTCATAAGAGTTCAGAAAAGGCGAAAAATTACTCCTAAGGAACAAGTGAGAGGGCGCAAAAAACTTTTGACAAATGCGGACGCGCGTATTATGATAACAGAGATGAGAAAAAACAAGTGTTTAACACTAAATAAGTCCGTTAGCCGATGGACAGCAAGAAGAGAATTCCACTGTATTGGATACACTGCAGCTGTCAAAAAAAATAAACCTGCATTGTCAGAGAAAAATGTGAAAGCACGGTTAAAGTTTGCCCGAGAACATAAAAATTGAACTGCAGACGACTGGAAACGGGTAATCTGGTCAGATGAATCAAAATTTAATCGTTTTCAGTCCGATGGTAAGCAGTATTGTTGGCGCCGACCTGGGGAGAGCATGCAAAGACACTATGTTAAACAAACAGTCAAGCACGGTGGAGGAAACGTCATGGTATGGAGTTGTTTCCCATGGTGGCATGTTGGACCACTGCAAAAAATTGATGGAATAATGAGAAAAGAAAACTATTTAAATATTTTACGAACTCATATTCCTGATTTTGTGGAGATGAGCGCCTATCCTGAAGAAGAAGTAATATTTTAACAGGACAACGACCCAAAACACACGTCTAAAATCGTGAAAGATTGGTTGACTAGGCAAAATTTTAAATTCATGCAGTGGCTAGCACAAAGTCCCGACCTCAATCCGCTTCGATATCGATTCGCTGTGTGGGCTTCCGACCAACTTGAAATTGATGAAGATTTTGCTCAAAAAATCATCTTTTCGGACGAAGCTCATTTCCATCTCGGCGGGTACGTAAACAAGCAAAGTTGTCGCATTTGGGGATCGTCAGGCGTATGAAGAGAAGCCAATGCATCCATTGCGTGTGACTGTGTGGTGTGGATTGTGGCGCGGCGGCATCATTGGCCCGTATTTTTTCGAAAATGAGTCCGACGCGACCGTTACGATCAATGGCGAGCGTTACCGCCACATGTTAACATCTTTTTTGTGGCCATATTTTGAAACAGTCCCACCTGTTTACATTTTTTATATATCATTTCCCAGACTAATTTTATTTACAAATTCCCGGTACTTTATGGTCACAATGTATATAGCCCAAATCCAATCAATAGGATAGGTTGTTCGCCCTTCGCGCAACCTTGGAATTTCTTATTTTCACAGATTGGAATGACTTAAATTAGAGTTACTGTATACGAATGCACCCTGTCCAATTCCGCGACAAAATGGAAAATTTTCAAATCGAAGATTATTCTTTACTTATTTTCTGCAAACTATATTTTTTCTCACGATTTGGTTTTTAGCTCAACGGTGTCTATTGAGCCTATTCTGTTTAGTGCAATAACAAGCAATGTCATAATACAAACTAGACTTTGTTGTGAACTAACCAATGTCAGTTGTAATGTTTATAAATGTTGGTTACAATAAGAACCAAATTATAATTTGGTCGCCAGCAAAAATAACTGTGGTTGTTCTTGTACCAAGATACACAGATATAAAATCCCGATATTTACGTTTCAATAATTTTTTTTTGTTGTGAAACCGTACATTTGTATCAACTTTTCAGAACGAGTTGTAATTCGTGAATTTTAAAATCTTGTCAAGTGGCAGCTAAATTGTCAGTGGTCAAACTCAAACAGAAGAACCCCTTCTGTTTTTTTGGGGTTTTCTTAATTAATATTCCTTCGCGTGCAGTGCACTAGAATTATGCTTCATCAATATTCATTTATATCCAATAATACGTAGATTTATTTAAAGAACGATGTAAAACATATTGTTGCGAGCTAGGGGATCGCCGATTTCAAAGGAAAACACAATTCGTTTAAAAATAATGAATAATTTTATTTAATCGCACTTTTCTTTATTTCTTGATCACTTCACTAAATTCGCTCTAAAACTTAATTCGTACAACCCAGGAACACTGCCAATCTATCACTTGTACCGATTCGCGTTCTTCCACCGATAGGTGTCACCAAAATGACTAACTCGTTGTCTGAAAGTTGGCGGATATTTATACTAAGTCTCCCAGACAGGTGTCGTTGTGTGTGTGTGTCTAGAATGATTGCCTACATTGTGGAGCTCGGTAGAAGTGTCTGGAAACATGTTGATAGTGTTTTACATGTTGATGGACTTTTCTCGGTGTTCCTGGCAACATCCAAATTGCGTGATTGCAAGATCTATAACATTACCCTCTCCTTAGTCCCTGTTCGTCCCGAACAGAGTCGTTCACTTCCTCAATGGCACCATGGTACTTTGTTAATCGGTCGAGATGTACCACTTTCATTTTAGTGCGGGGTTTATGATGTAGTTGAATCCGATAGACGACATCATTTAACCGGTTGATGATCTGGTAAGGGCCTTCCCAGTTTCGCTGTAGTTTCGGCGATCTGCCCTTCTGTCGTTTGGGATTGTATAACCAAACCAAATCGCCCTCTTGGAATCCTGATGAGTTTGCCCGTTGATCATACCTCGTCTTCATGCGGTCGGACGCCAAATCAATTTTATCTCTGACCAGGTTATAAATTGTCTTTAGTCGACATCGAAGATCCGAGACATAATCTTTAGCATTGGTTGGTTGGTCTGGTGGCACTCCAAACATTAGCTCCGCAGGGACTCGAATATTTCTTCCGAAAATGACTCGGGACGGAGTTTCTCCTGTTGTTGAATGCACCGATGTTCTATAGGCCATTAAAAATAGAGGGATGTGCTGGTCCCAGTCCTGTTGCCTCTCGCTGACGAGTTTGGATAGGTTTGAGTTCAATGTCCTATTGAAACGTTCCACCATTCCATCAGACTGTGGGTGTAATGGAGTTGTCCTCGTTTTGTTTATTCCCAGCATTTGGCACACGTGTTTGAATATTTGAGATTCAAAATTGCGCCCTTGATCGGAGTGTAGTTCGCGTGGCGCTCCAAATCTGCTCACCCAGTTGGTAACAATTTGTTCTGCGACGGTTACGCTTCTTGGTTTGGAATTGCGTAAGCTTCAGGCCACTTGCTGAAATAATCAATGACCACTAAAATGTAGCGATTACCATTTTCTGATTCCGGGAATGGTCCAGCAATATCCACAGCAATTCTCTCGAATGGGACTCCCACGTTGTATTGTTGCATTTCTCCCTTTGATCTGCGGTGTGGGCCCTGACTCGATGCACACGTAGTACATTTACGGCACCAGTTTTCGACATCATCTCGGAGATGGATCCAATAGAACCTTTCTCGTATCTTTGCCAAGGTTCTGTTTACTCCCAAATGCCCACCGGAGGTACCTCCATGATATTCCTTCAAAACCTCCTCGACTTTACAATGCGGGACGATGGTTTGCATGTGATACGACTTTCCATCAGCGTTCTCCCATTTCCGTTTTAATAATCCGCCGTCTAGGTGAAGGGAGTTCCATTGTGCCCAATAACACTTTAAGGTTTCACTGAATTGTGAGATGTCTTTCCACTCAGGCCGTTTCATTTCGTCCTTCCATGCCATGATCGGTGAAATATCTGGATCTTTACGTTGGGCATCTTCCAGTTCTTGCTGATTCCATCCAGTCTTTGGTTCGGTCGTTATCCTCTGAATGGTTTCTCCGGCTTCTTTTCCTTCTACACGGTGACAATGCTTGCAGTTCGGTGGACAAGGACGACGTGAAAGCGCGTCGGCATTACCGTGGATTCTTCCTCTTCGATGAACAATCTCGAAATCGTAGGATTCGAGCCTTTCGATCCATCTGGCTACTTGGCCTTCGGGGTTCTTAAACTGAAGTAGCCATTTAAGCGATGCGTGATCCGTTCGAAGAAGGAACTTTTGACCATAGAGGTATTTGTGAAAATGTTTTGTTGCTTCTACTATGGCTAGTAGCTCTCGGCGAGTTACGCAATAGTTCCTTTCTGATTTTGAGAGTACTCGGCTGTAGTAAGATAGCACTCTCTCCTGCCCATCGATCTCTTGTGATAGTACTGCTCCGATACCGACATTGCTGGCGTCAGTGTCTATGATGAAACCATGACCTGGTTTTGGATACGCCAGAACTGGGGAGTCGCAGAGTTGGTTTTTTATCCTCTCGAATGCTTCCTGGCACTGTTGACTCCATGTAAATGGCTTCCCTTTTTCTGTTAACTGATGCAGATATTTCGCCGTGTTAGCAAAGTCTTTTACAAATCGTCGGTAATATGTCGCTAAGCCTAGGAAGCTGTGCAACTGGTGTTTATCACTCGGAGTAGGCCAATTTTTCACCGCCAGTATCTTCTCCGGATCTGTCTTTACGCCATCAGCTGAAACGATGTGACCCAAGTACTTGACTTCTGCACTAAACAAAGTGCACTTTTTCGGACTCAGCTTTAATTTTGCCGCTCGCAGTCGCTGGAAGACTTCCTGCAGATTTTTTATGTGTTCATTGAATGTTTTTCCGATAACGATCACATCATCTAGGTAAACGAGACAAGTTTTCCAACTCAGACCACGCAAAACGAATTCCATCAGTCTTTCGAACGTAGCTGGAGCATTGCACAGGCCAAATGGCATTACGATGAACTGCCACAGTCCACTGCCGACAGAGAATGCTGTCTTCTCTTTATCTTTTTCATCTATCTCCACTTGCCAGTAACCACTCTTCAGGTCCAACGTTGAGAACCATTTAGCGTCGGTCAGGCTGTCCATGATATCGTCGATTCTAGGTAGTGGATAGCTATCCTTTTTCGTAACATCATTTAGTCGCCTGTAGTCCACACAAAAACGGGTACTGCCGTCCTTCTTCTTTACCAGCACTACTGGCGATATCCACGGGCTCTTTGATTCTTCGATGATTCCCTGATGCTCCATAGTTTTGACCATTGAATTGACTTCTCCTTGTTTCGCTAATGGTACTCTTCTTGGAGGTTGACGTATCGGTGTAGCACTTCCGGTATCTATACGATGTTTCACTAAGTTTGTTCTGCCATAGTCGTCATCACCGGTGGAAAAGACGTCGCTAAATCCTTCGATTAGATCTACTGCTTGCTTGTGTTGTTCTCCTCTAAGGTTGCTTGACTGAAGAAGTGTTGATGTTACATTGTCCTTCCTTCTTGGCTTATTTTTAGAGGGTACGTTATGTGGTTCTGCCTTGTCGATACTCGTCACCGCCGATATTGGTTCACAGCTGCCAATTACATCTCCTTTCTTTACGCTGGTAGTGCTGTCCGCAACGTTCAGGACTCTTATTGGTACCATCATTCTCTCATTCCTTTTTACGAGCGTTTTTCCTAGTATCAGACTTCGTAATGCAGGTGTCGTTTCCGGTTCTATGAGGTAGAATCGGTGGTTCCCGGGATCACCATCGAGCTCTGCCCAAATAACATTCTCAGATGACTTTGGTATGTCCGCATCTTCGCATAATACAACTCGCAGCTTTATTGATTTGGAGGATGTTATTTCCATCGGGATTTCAATATTCCGCCACTTCATTATTCGTTGTCCTAAGTCCAGCTGGATACCGTGTGGTTTCAGAAAATCCATTCCAAGGATACACTCATCGGTAATGTCAGCTACCACGAATACATGCGAGAAGGTCAAATCCCCAAGTTGTATGTCACGGGCTATTTCTCCATGGACCGTTGTAGTTTCTCCTGTAGCAGTGCGAAGTGCGTACTTCTTGGTGTTGTGAAGCCAAGTACGATCTACGAGGTCAGATCTTAGCACTGACCGTGTTGCGCCTGTGTCGACTGTTATGATGCAGTTTAATTTGCCGACTCGACCACTCATACATAAGTCGTTTTCACAACGATGTAGTCGAGAAACTGCGATGATGGTTCCGGGGGCGTCGATTCTACCAGCCAACTTCTGCCCCATGAAGTTGGCCTTTACTCGTTTCCCGGACTGTCACTAGGCGAAGCGTGCTCTCGTGACGGTTCGCCCCTCCCTCCTCTTTGTTTAGCAGCGCAGCCGGAACAATAGTTGATCGCTTTTCTGGGTTTGCGGCAGTCGCGTCTTAAGTGTCCTGCCTGTCCACAATTCCAGCATCGGGGAGCACCAGATCCTTCGCTCCGCTTGGTGTACTCGGCTTTCTGGCACACACATTCTTCTACTATTTCTCGAACTCGATAGTTACTCCGCGAGCTTTGCTTGGCAGCTTCGAACGTCAGCCCATATACTAAGGCTTCGCCAATCGTTTTCTTACCTGCCAGTTTTAACGCCTGTTGCAGCTCTCTGTCCTGTACAGCATTGTTAAATGCGAAAACAGCTGTATCGTTGCGTTGCTCTGTTTGCGCATTGGGCAGCGATAATAGTGTGAGTCGTTCAATATCGCGTGCCAGCTCTTGAAGTGTTTCACCGTTCTTTTGAGTTCGGTTGTAAAGTTGCGTTTTGTAGATCTCTCGCATGTGGTCACTGCCATAATGAAGATCCAATGTCTGGACTAAGGTTGAAAAGTCTTGTTGTTGCTCCTGCGGAATCGTTTGAAGAACCTCTGCTGGTGGACCTCTTAGCGCCAATATAAGAGCTGTTCCCCGTTCTAGATCATTCCAATGGTTGTTTCTTGCGGCGGCTTCAAATTGGGTCTTATAAATAGCCCACGGTGTTTGTCCATCGAAGATTGGAGCCTTGAGACCCTTGTGCGCAACATGTTCTGTCTTGATGACGCCAGTCGCCTTCACATTATCGAAGTCTCTTTTTAGGCGTTCGACTTCTTCTGCAATTCCGGATGTCTTTTCCGTAATTTGTTCTTCGAAGATTCGAAGTTTCTTTTCAACGTTTTCTTCTATGGCCTTACCCATGGTGTCTATTTTATCATTTTGCAGCTCCAATTTTTGGTTAAGGTCCTTTGAAGTCTGGTCTAATTTCTCTAGTTTCTGATTAATGTCCGCTGATTGTTGCTTAATGTCCGCAGATTGTTGTTTAATGTCCACCGATTGTTGTTCAAATTTCTGATGCATGTCCGCTGATTGTTGTTCTAATTTCCGATTCATGTCCGTTGTCACAGCTGATTGTTGATCTAATTTGTTCATCATTTGCTGCATTAACTGTGTTAGAGCATCCGTTGCACCAGAACACTCATCTCCACGAGCTTCTTTGATTTGGAACTCGAAACTATCTGCATCCTCACCCTCAGCCTGGAGTGTCTCGATCATACGGCTGACAAGTTCAGACTTGCTCCCTGTCGTAGATAACTCGCGTCTTCTGAGCTCTTCCTTCAGCTCCGTTACTTTTAAGTCTTTTAAATAACGCGGCATTTTCACTACCAATTATTTCCAGTTTTTCCGCGATTCGAATTCACTTAAATTTACGTCACTGCTCACTAAATCACTCGAGATTATTTGATTTTACAAAATTCTCACTGTCCGTTCGAGAATTTTAGTTCCGCGATTTTACTTCGCTAATTAAAGTCACTGTTCGCTAGAGCACTCGAGATTATTCGATTTTACAAAATTCTCACTGTCCGTTCGAGAATTTTAGTTCCGCGATTTTACTTCGCTAATTAAAGTCACTGTTCACTAGAGCACTCGAGAATATTCGATTTCAGAAAATTCTCACTGTCCGTTCGAGAATTTTAGTTTCACTTTTTTTTCGCTCTCACAAAATTATCCGTTCGAGAATTTTAATTTCACTCGCGATTTTTAACCCGAATTTATCCTTGAAATCCCACTCTTCTGACACCAATTGTTGCGAGCTAGTGGATCGCCGATTTCAAAGGAAAACACAATTCGTTTAAAAATAATGAATAATTTTATTTAATCGTACTTTTCTTTATTTCTTGATCACTTCACTAAATTCGCTCTAAAACTTAATTCGTACAACCCAGGAACACTGCCAATCTATCACTTGTACCGATTCGCGTTCTTCCACCGATAGGTGTCACCAAAATGACTAACTCGTTGTCTGGAAGTTGGCGGATATTTATACTAAGTCTCCCAGACAGGTGTCGTTGTGTGTGTGTGTCTAGAATGATTGCCTACATTGTGGAGCTCGGTAGAAGTGTCTGGAAACATGTTGATAGTGTTTTACATGTTGATGGACTTTTCTCGGTGTTCCTGGCAACATCCAAATTGCGTGATTGCAAGATCTATAACAATATTTATTTTTTAGGGTGGCATGGACAATATAGAAATTGCCAAATCATATTATGCGCAAGCTGTTAAATTAAATGTGAACAATCTTCGGGCGTTATATGGCCTGTATTTGGTAAGTAATTATATACTCATACCATTAATGGACGATTTAATTTTAATACGATATTTTTCAGTGTTGCAACCATATTGCCAATTCCAAGGCAACGATTACCAAACGAAAGGAAGCACAACTTTTAGGTCAATGGGCGGTAAATCAAATAGCAAATAAATCAGTAAAATATTCGACACCAGCGAATAGTGATGGATATATCTCTGCCTTAGATGGAGCTTTTAAGAACTTGGACCTAAAATCGAACTAATACAGTTGATCACTGCTTTGAAAGTACCCGAAATTTCTTCAAAGCTCATGTGTTTGTGTTGTATACCTTTACAGTAAATATATTATAACAAGCAATTGAATGATTTATGTTATTTATTCCTGAATTGGGGTTTTAGCATGCAAGGTAATTCGATTCAGTTGTTTCGATCATTTCGGTCAAATGGTAATACCTAAGATCGTTTCGAATGCTTTCGACACGACAAAAATATTGTAGCACGTAACTTTGCTTCGTTTCTTTTTTCTCTGTCGAAACGCACAGATTTTAGATGACAGGCAAAGACCTTTCGAACGACGAAAAATTGAAAACGATTACTTTGAGAATCAAAAAGAAATAATAATGGAAGTAATTGTGAAAGTTGTAATTGGAAGTAGCAATTGAAAATCATCGGTTAAAAGACAGAGAGTAATGTATGAATAGGTTTATATTAATCACAAGCTATCTCCCGCGATAAGCAATTTTCGAGATTGGAGTTAGTAATACATTATATGGGACATATAATCTGTTTACTTTAATGGCTCTTTGAACACAATGTTTTGTATTTTGTTGGAGTCAGAACCATAAATTATTGAGAATGAACCATGACACTCGTATTTGTATGGGATAGGCTCATGCTTACGGGGGTGATTTGAGATCATATACATATTGAAGAGCGTTAAGAAAATGTAAATAGTTGTAGCTTGTGTTAATTCTAAACAAAATAAATAACATAACATTTAGCTCAAAAATATAACAGGACTATGATTGCGCGTAAAGCCCCAATCATTCGATACTCTAGATGAGATAGAGCCTTTTGTAATCTTAGGTAATTTTGTATGGGAAGTAGTAGAAGGGGTGATAGCATTGAATTAATTTCCTTCACATCATGCTATAGAAATTCTTCAAAAATGGAATAGGTAGAAAATTTGTGAATTGGATTTGGTAAAACTGTGCAGTTTGTATTGCAGGTTTTAGAAGGAGTGTGGGGTTCTTAGTGATTTTCGAGAAACAACTGTAATCATCATGCAATTGATATATTTTAATTTACAGATCAGTAAATTCATACTTTTCAAAAAATCGAAAAAGTTCTGAAATTGTGTCACATTGTATGAGAGGGGGTAGAAGCTAATCTGTTTATTTTTTCCCGATATTAACAATAATGCTAATTAAGGATTTAGCGCAAAATTTGAGCTCACTGACTGTTAGACGTACTGAGAAAATTGGTTTAGAGTATTTCACGAAAAGTCCAGTTTGTATGGGATGTGGTGGAAGAAGTGGGGAAATTCAAACAATTTGTATATCATGGATCACATTTATGATATGTAATAATATATTCAAAATTTCAATTTGTTAGCTCTTATAGTTTTCCAGAAAATTTGTTTATTATATATTTCGTATGGGAGGGTGGTCCACTGAAGATCGCCTCTTCGTGGTGCAGACTGGGTAATGCTAAAAGATCTGCAGATAGAGGGGAAATAGGTCGAATACCTTCCTGTCGGCTCCGTATCCTATCACGATATGGCGAATAAAGTCGGACAGCTTACTGTCGGCTGCGTATCCTATCTATGGTCTTTGGCGGATGTGATAGGGGGGATTGAAATCGGTAGCGTATTGGTCTACAATACGAAGGTCGTGGGTTTAAATCCTGGTCGACGCATAGTTCCAGCACACTGTCTGCTTGGGTCTACTTTGGTCACCTCAATCTACGAAAATGAAAAATTGGAAGATAGAGGGTTGTGCGAAGGTCTAACAACCCTTTCAAAATAAGTAATGAAAAATGTTAAGGAATCTGAAGGTCAGGAGGCCAAGGCCCGATTTGGGCCGTAGTCCCATTGTAGATGTAGAAGCTGTCGGTTCCGTATCCTATCACAGCATGAATTCTTTTGAAATCTGGACTGGTCATGTTTCAGGCAGTAGTCAAGAGGTTCTATGGTTACAAGGGAATTCATCCCTAACGTAATTCGCAAGTGTACGTACTGCCTATATGCTGACCATTATAAAGCAATACGCTAGAGGAGTAAATCTCGTATATAAAAATCGCCTAGTTTACAGTGGAACAGTGTTCAACCACAAGCTAGTTGAACTACAATTACGTACAACTCCATACCGGTACATTCAACTCAGTTCAATAAACTACTGAGGGACAATATGCAATTCAGATAAATCAAGTTAGCATTGTCACTAATTTTAGAGTATTTAAACGTTTTAAGATCACATAATAAATCACTTTTTAGTCGAACATCAAATTAGGTGTTTTACATTTGGTGACTTCGACATTATTTAAAAACCGCATAGTTTTTAAATCATCGAAAGTTAAAGTTTGATCAATTTTAAGAACCGCATAGTTTTTAAAAATCGAGAGAAAATGGAAATCGACGCAGCCTCACAATCAGAAATATGACGGCGCATTGAAACGTCTCAAAATTATCACAGAAGAATGCGGTGATTACTCATCAGAGACGTTCGAAGAAATTCAACGTGAGTACCTCCGCGTATGCATACTTCTGAAAGACAACCAATGTCAAGCGTATCAACTCAAGAACACTTCAATACAACACAATAAGGCTGCCAAAAATAAGTTTTCCAACTTTTGACGGGAATTACCTAAAATGGCCGCAATTTCTAGATCTCTACACAAAGATCATACACAACCAACCTTTGCGAAAGGTTCAAGAAGTGATTTATTTGAAATCAAACTTCTCGGGTGATGCCAGTCAGCTGATACACCATCTACAAGTATCCGAGGCAAACTACAATGCAGCGTGGGATATTTTGCTAACAAGATATAACAATAACCAACTTATTATAACACCATTTTTGGATCAACTGCTTTCCCGGCCCGTTGTTCAGTCTAAATCAGCTTCATCAATAAAAACACTACACGCAGTCATGGACTAACCAATCTAAAGATTGACACCAAATCTTGGGGCCCTATACTCATCAAGATATTTTTTTTTTAACAGAATGACCTGTGTTATAGGCAATTTCGGCCTTTATGTGCAATGCAAAAACACAGTCATGGAGGGAAGGAATGGGATTGGGAAGGCAGGGGAAGGGGAGTGAGAACGACCGTAACGAGTGGAGAAGCTGGTATATTTTTCAGTTGCACTGACTGCTATTGACGAATATTTGCAGATTCAGTCTCCCATCTGAATGATGGAAAGTGAATAGGAACCATCTACTGAGTATACAGACCTTCTTGAAGTGGATCTGTTTAACTTTTACACCGTTTTCCCATTTTATATCGAATAATTTTTCATCGCCAGTCAAAAAAATCAAATTCCTGTTAAGACCCCCTATAGGGGCATAGGACAGAAACAACTCTCTTCCACAAGGCGCGATCCTGCGCATCGGCTTTAAGCTGTTGCCAGGACTTGTTTATTCCTCTGGCCTCCTGCTCAACTGCTCGCTTCCATGTGTTACATGGTCGACCAACCCGACGTCTTCCTTGAGGGTTATAATCCAGAGCCTGTTTTGCGATGTTTTGCTCTGGTTTCCTCAAAGTATGACCGATCCACTGCCACTTTCGCCGTTGAATCTCAATACCTATTTTAGTCTGGCGAGTTGTACTCCAAAGTTCGTCGTTGGAGATCACTTCTGGCCAGAATATTCCTAAAATGCGTCGGAGGCATTGGTTTATGAAAGTCTGTAGTTTCTTGGTAAGTCGAACGGTCACTTTCCACGTAGTACAACCATATAACAACACGGATTTGACGCATGCGTCAAAAACTCGCAGCTTCGTGCGAAGGGAGATCTCTCTTAACCTCCAGAAAGGGGAAAGGATACCGAAGGCCTGACGAGCTTTATTTAGCCGAGCCTCAACATCCTTTTCGGCTCCGCCGTCCATGCTGACAATGCTTCCGAGATAGCAAAAATCTTGCACCTCTTCCACATCCTGTCCATTAAGAACAATCGGTGTGCTTGCGTTCGAACCCATGTGCATGTACTTGGTTTTACGCACATTTATTTTCAGTCCCGCCTCTTTGCATTTAGAATGCAACGAGCGAACATTTGACTCTAAGTCCGAACGGGTATGTGCAAGCAAACACACGTCATCAGCATAATCAAGGTGACTTAAGATGTTAAATAGTCTCCATTGAAGACCTTTACCTTCCCCACCTTCCAGTGCAGCTTTCAAGATGTCATTTATTACCACCAGAAACAGGGCTGGTGATAATATGCAGCCTTGTCTGACACCCGTTCGCACAGGAAAGCTCTCGGACAGCTCTCCTCTATGCAAGACGCGACACCTTGCATCTCCGTAGGATTCTTTAATCATAGCTATGACCTTATTTGGAATACCTCTCCTACGCAAAGCATTCCATATGTAATCTCGCTTAACGCTGTCGAAAGCCTTCTCGAAGTCCACAAACATGAGATGTAGTGGCGAACCCATTTCGGCTGACTGCTCTAATATTATCCGTAGGGTATTTGTGTGGTCGGTACAAGACGACCCTTTACGGAATCCAGCCTGATAAACTTCGAGAGTGCTCTCGACGACATCACTAATCCTATTGAGAATTACCTTAGCCATAATTTTTGATACGGCAGTAAGTAGACATATACCACGCCAATTGCCACAATCCCGAAGGTCGCCCTTCTTAGGAATTTTCACAATGACGCCCTCCTTCCATTCAGTCGGATATCTTCCATCATTCCACACCTTAGTGAAGAGTGGGAGGAGTATATCGGCTGTTATTTCCGGGTCCGCTTTGAGGAGTTCGGTTGGTAGTCCGTCTATACCTGGAGTTTTCCTTCCCGCCATTGACCGAATGGCGGAAACTATCTCTTCCTTATCTGGGGGATCGTCCCTAATAGAGGATTGTTGCGGTTGGATGTTTGGAAGTTGTTCTGTTTCCGGAATATCTTCATCTGACAAGATGTTTAAAATATCAGAGAAGTATTCCTTCCATCGTCGCAACTGGTGTTCACTCATATTAAGGAGAGTTCCGTTGACATCTCTCACCAGGTGGTTGGCGGTGAAATTCCTGTTCGTCAACTGTTTCATGATTTTAAATAGTGAACCCATATCCCCAAGGTAAGCCGCAGATTCTGCCTTGTTTGCCAGATCTTCAATGGCCTTTCTCTTGTCGCGTCTAACAGCCTTTTTAAGCTGTATATGAGCATCGTAGTTCTGCCTCAAGTCGGGCGTTCGTTGGTTGACATCGGGTTGAGAGATGATTGCCAATTTGGCTTTTTTCCGATTGTCAACCTTGTCCCATGTGTCTTGTGACATCCAGGGTTTCTCACCGCTTTGCGCATATCCCACAGATTCTTCAGCACTAGTTAGAAAAGTGTTTCTGGTTGCCTCCCAATTGGCGTCCAGTGTGCGCATTTCATGTTCACCCAATGTGGATGACTTTTCGCGTAGAATGGTGGTGTATTCGAGTTTTTTGTTGGGATCTCTGAGTTTATCCACATTAAGCTTACGCTTCATTTGAAGAATTTGTGGTCGTCGGATAGCTGCTGTACACAATCTCAAGCAGGCAACCATCAAGTGGTGATCGCTCCCCACGTCAGCTCCACGTTTCGCTCGCACATCGAGGAGACATCTTCTCCATCGGCGACTTATAGCCAAATGGTCGATCTGGTTCTGAGTAACACCGTCAGGGGAAACCCAAGATGTTTTATGATGACTCTTGTGTGGAAAAAGGGTCCCTCCGATGACCATTTGCCGAGTACTACAGAACTCCACAAATAATTCGCCGTTTTCGGGTCTCTTAATCCAAGGTCGTGAAGGGTCGACCCAAGGGTCACCATGCCTCCCCATGACGTGTTCTAGTCCAGTGTTGTCTGATCCAACCTGGGCGTTCATATCTCCCGAGATGATAATAATATCACCTCTTGGAACACGTTCGAAGGTGGCACTCAGTTGGCTATAAAACTCCTCTTTGTCACCAGATGTTGCGGTATTAGTTGGTGCGTAGCACTGCAAAATTGTGACGTTTCTGACACTGGTCCTGAGCCTGACGACGATAATCCTATCCGAGATTGGTTCCCAGCTAATGAGACTGTTTCTCGCTCTCGGCGTAAGGACGAACGCCACGCCATTTCTGGCTTCATTTTCAGGGCCAATGTACAGAATAGTGTTTCCGCTAGGGGTTCGTTCTTCTCCTGATCCTGTCCACCTGACCTCGCTCAAGCCCAAGACTTGGATGTTATAGTGCTCCATTTCACGGTCGATCACTGATTGGCGGTGCAAGGACCGAGTAACCCCAGCTCTTCCCCCGTCATTCAATGTTCGAACGTTCCAGAAGCTGTAACGGAAAGAGCTCTGTAGGACGTGGGAACGGCGTATGCCGTTGGTTATCCTTACAGAATTCCTTCCGCCAACAGATCTTAGCGGTTTATTCCTCGGCACGGAGCGCGATTTTTGCCGGCTAGCTAGGAACGTGGGGGTGGGATTGCCGAGGAATGATTTTACCGCTCTTGTAACGCGCTACACAGAATTAAGAAACGATTGATCACCTGCCGAACCCACTCATATTCCCCCCTTCACTCGATCGAACAAACAAAAAAAAACTAAACGAATTATGCGTAGATCATCATGAGGAGGCTAATCCTGCGGAGCCCCAGAGCGGACTCTCTACTCACTATGCATGATAATGTTTTTCGGAATTTCTCAAAGAAAAAACAATAAGACGAATGTCGCCGAGTTCGCACCTGCGGAAACAATCACAAAAAATCTTTACAGAAAACTTAACACAAAAAAAAAGAAAATATTTAAAGCACAATTCAAAAAAAAACTTTTATTAAATAGTTCTTTTTTTTTCTAAAAAAAAAAACCTGATTCGGGGCCCCTGGTTTCCAATGCAGAGCGTAGTCCCACGGATCGCTGCACGAAGAGTTCTCTTGTTCCTTTCTTTTCTGAATCTGCGGCGGCTGCTCGAAGTTCACTTCACAATTTTTCGTTAGTGTTATTTTTTTTTTTTTTAATTTTTATTTATTTTTAAAGAATGTGCCAACTTGCACGATTTATCGTGAATTCAACCAAAAAGAGCAATATATAACTTTTCACTTTTACGTCCTTCGTGGACCACCTCCAAAAATCCAATCCCCTTTTTTTTCATTGTTCGCTCTACGAAAACTTGTAACAGATTTCTTTTTTCCCCGGATCAAGGCGTTCTTCGCTTTCTCCACAGATGGCGTAGACGTCGTTTGATAGTTATTATTAGAGAAATTTTTTTTTTTTTTTTGTTTTTTTTACAAATTGCAACTAATTTAATTTGTTTTGGGTGCGAACTCTTTGGAACAACCAAGATGAAAGAAAATAATTTTTTTTAGGAAAGAGAATGTTGCCTCAAGAAACCAAAAAACACAAAATAAAAAGTTAAAAATAAAATAAGTGGAAAAAAAAACAATTCCGTCCCACTTTGCAACAATCGTGGGGACGACCTCGACCCAGGACGAAAAGGTCTCATGCTCTAAGCCGGGCAATTTTAAAGACGAGGGATAAAAGAAATAATAACGATAATGAAAAAAATTAATATTTACATGAGAATATCATAAGAAGAGTAAACTAAATGTAGACATAAATAACTATAGTCTCTAGAGTTATTAGGTTTTAATGTCCTTGCAATGAAATATTCCTACACGTTGTCCATTGTTATCTTCCAATTCGTATGATACGTTTCCTATCCGTCTCCGAACACGGACTTTATTATATTTTGGGGCTAATTTAGCGGAAAACTTATTAACCGCGTCACTTTGGGAATAGTTACGTACATATACAATTTGACCAACTGAGAATTCGCGATCTCGACTGCGAAGATTATAAGTGTGCGCGCTCCTCTTATACGCTTGGTCTAGGTGGGTCTTCACTGCTTCTTGTATCAGACGCATTCGATCAATAGGAGATTTAAACTGGATATCTGCATCTGACAAACAGTTCAAGTTACGCAACAACTTGTAGTCTGAACCATGTGAAATATAGTTGTAACCAAACATGAGGAAGTGTGGAGGGAATTTCGTCGACTCATGAGTTGTATTTCGCACTGCAGCTAAAATCTGGGGTAAGTTCTCATCCCATAAACGATGATCACTGCCGAGATAAGCTCTAATACCAACTAGTATAGATTGATTAACTCGCTCTGAGGCATTAGATTGTGGTGAATAAATAGGAGAGAAACAATGTTGAACTCCATAGCCTTGCAAGAATTCAGAAAATGATTTGGAAGTAAACTGAGAACCATTATCAGAATGTATCAATTCGGGTACTCCATACACCAAAAACACTTCCGTTTCCAAGAAATGTATGACTTTCTTAGCAGTTGCTTCAGAAAATGACTTAAGCCACACAAATTTGGAAAAGTGGTCAAGAACAATAAAAATGTAACGATTTCCAGTTCGGGATCTAGGATATGGGCCTAAAAAGTCTATATAAAGGCGTTGCATGGGTCGATCAGTTTCTGGTTTGTTACCCATAGGAGGCTTCATGATACGGTTGGGAGGCTTTATCATTTTACAAGTTTCGCAATGACCAACGTATTGACTCACTTGATGATGAAGTTTTGGCCAGTAGTAGTAACGTTTAAGCAACTCTACTGTTTTGGCTACTCCACAGTGTGCTGATGTAGGAGAAGAGTGTGTATCGGCGATTAGTGATTCCGTTAATGAAGAAGGAATCCAAAGCTTGGCTTCCGGTATATCTTTAAGCCAGGATGTTTCTGAGTTCCCTTGTATTATGTAGATCTTAGAATCAATTACCCGCAAATTCTCAAATCTGTCAGGTTCTTTGAGAATTTCCTGCATTTTCTCCACATAGTCAGGATCTTTGAAGGCTACTGAATTGACATCTATGGTAATCGCCGATACATTGGCCAAGTCTGAACTAAAAACACGCGATAAGGCATCAGGTACGACATTTTGCGTGCCCTTTCGGTATTCGATATGGAACCTGAATGCTTGAAGTTTCAAGCTCCAGCGCGCTAACCTTCCTGATAAATCTTTCTGCTCCATCAACCATTTTAGACTGGCGTGATCTGTTATAATTGTGAACTCCAGACCCTCAATGTATGCTCTAAATCGCTTAACGCTTTGCACAGCAGCTAAACACTCTAATTCAGTGACACTATAATTTTTCTGTGCGGCATTGAGTTTGGATGACATATAAGCGATAGGGTGTTCTTCACCTGCTTCAGATTTTTGGAAGAGAACGCTTCCAATTCCGGTCGCACTAGCATCACATTGTATGAAAAATGGCTTGGAAAAATCGGGATTCACTAAAACCGGTGCGGAAGTCAGAAGCGTTTTAACATTTTCGAAGGCAACATTAGCCGCATCATTCCATTGAAAAACTCGCTTACCTTTCAATAAATCAGTGAGTGCGGAAGCAACAGACGCAAAATTTGGAATGAATCGCCTGTACCAGCCCGCCATACCCATAAATCTCCGCACGTCCTTAGCAGATTTGGGGACTGGATATGTCGTGATGCCGGAGATTTTCTCTGGATCCGTTTTTAGTATTCCGTCACCAACCACATAACCCAGATATCTGATCTCTTTCATCAAGAATTTGCTTTTCTCGATGTTAATTGTGAGATTTGCAGCTATTAAAAGACTGGAAACCTGACGTAGAAGGTCGAGATGTTCTTCGAAACTACTTGATGTTATAAGCAAATCGTCGAGATAAACAAATATCCGGTCATGCAGCTGATGCGGAATAACTTTGTGCATCAAACGACACATAGTCTGCGGGGCATTGCAGAGACCAAAAGGCATGACAGTGAACTGGTACAAAGGACGACCAGGTACCGTAAAAGCAGTCTTGTCGCGCGAAGCAGGGTCAAGGGGAATTTGCCAGAAAGCATCCTTTACATCCAAACTCGTGATGAATCTGGTTGCTTGCAGTCGGGCTAACAGACCATCAATGAGGGGTAAAGGGTACGCATCCTTGATCGTGACTTCGTTCAGACGGCGGGCATCTAAGCATAGACGGGCCTTTCCATTTGCTTTCCGTACAATTGTAACCGGAGAACACCAAGAACTGTTACTTTCTTCTATGACGCCCAGTTCTAACATCCGATCTAGTTCATCGTACAGCGATTTCTGTACGGCAGGGGAAACGGCATAGTGTCTTTGCTTCAAAGGTTTAGCTGAACCTACATCGATAATGTGGCTGAGTAAAGTAGTTTTACCCAAACCGCACTCATTAAACGAAGGAAAGCTTTGAATAACAGTTGCAAGCTGCTGCTGTTCGGTCGCCGTCAATTGGTGGTAAAGTTTGTCGACTGACTCAGTTGTACACTGCAGTTCGTCTATATGCGATGGAACTAGTTGGAATGTATCCCAAAAATCGATTCCAAGATATACGGGGTTAACCAGTGAAGGGACCACCAAGAATCTAATCGATCGGGTTTTGCCATTGAAGGTCACTTGAGCGTTTACGTAACCCAAAACTTTATTTTTCTCACCACTAGCTGTGGTTACTTGCATTTTGAGTGAATGCAACGGAAGAGATAGTTTTTGGATGGTGTCAATAGCGCCTGCTCCTAATATACTAGTAGTTGCTCCACTGTCCAACAGTCCTCGTAATATTTGTCCCTTAATGGTTATATCGGCATACGGTCGATTATCTCCAGGTACATGTAAGAATGATTCCAAGCAAGCTAGTTTGAGTAGACGTCTCAACAACCAATATCGGCGAGACCGATCTAAACGACGATTGAAAGATGATTTTGTTGCGAAAGAGTTAGGTATATGTTGCGAAAGAAATGAAGATTGAGAAAGTGTTTCGTCGTCAGAATCTATTTCATCCTGCGTAGTTCGGGATCCGTGTTCGACGCTGTCTCCGAAGTATTCCGAGCTGGACCTCTCCATGCTGAAGTGTGGTTGGTCCTCTGATAACCCACACTTCTCGATTGGTTTCCCGATGACCGAGGACGACACTGGATACAATTGGGCTTTAAAACATTCTCTGCTCCGCATCCAAAACAAAAGATATGGGTAACAGGCTTTACGCAATCAGGGAATAAATGACCTAAATCATAGCAATTCCAGCACATGACATTGCTATTCATTGGAGCCTGTTTTTGTACTTGTGGTCGAGCGTGTTGGAGAATCGAGACTTTTGGTTCATCAAAAACTGGTGGTAGATCGAATTGCACTTCATGAACTTGTCTACGCACTGAACAGTTTGCATCTGCGTCAAAACCAATCCTCTTCCAAGTAGACTCTATTGCCGTACACTTGCGAATAAGCTGCTGTACTGATTGAAATTCCTGTCCGGCTAAATGAGCTTGATGTCCAGGACGCATATTTCGCAATAGGATTTGCATTAAAGACTCATCCGAAAGAGGTACAGACAGCTGTAAGGATAATTGTTCGATTGCATCGACGAACTCTACAAATGATTCCTTCGACTTTTGGAATCGTGCATCCATGGTTCGGCGGACATCCAAATCGGTGTTTTGATCGCCATAACGTTCGCGCAAGGCAGCACATAAGTGTAGCCAATTTGGGGAAGGAGTTTTTTCTTGGTACTTCCAGTACCAATCTAGCGCACTACCCTTCAATAACAAATACAAACCATTAACCAAATCACCTTGTGACACATCGTTGGAAACAGCTAGGGTTTCCACACGGAAGAGAAAACGTCCTATGTTCAGACCAGACACAGCACCATCAAACACAATTCCCCATTTAGACATCGGAGTACGCTGTTTTTCATGCATTGAAGGTATGGTACGTGTTTGAAAGACTGAGCTTCTATGCGTGCTACTAAGTAACGAGTGTGGGACGTTTGGCACGCCTTGAGGGAGTGTTGCCCGTTGCTCAATGAAAGTGGAAAAGTCATTGGTATGAGAAATCGTAGGGTTGGTTAGGTTGGAAAGATTTATCTCATCAATTTTTTGATAAAAAGTGTTATTGTCTATATTTTTGATATCGACAACCAGCATTTGCAACGCATTTATCACATTCAATGCGTCTTTAGCAGCAGATCGGACACTCGCTACTGAAGCATAGCTCGTGAGCCAACCAAAACGTCTAGCATAATGGGCTAATCGTGTCTGGAAACATTCAATACCAGACAGTTCCAATTCAACGTTGTTTTTAAGCAACTTAATGGAGTTTGCAATTTGTTGAACTTTACTACACACGTAGTGAGCTCCTCTTGAGGATTATCCGCAATCCTTTTCGGCAAGCGACCAGGTTGAAGAAACGGTTTTTCTTCCTCTAAAACTAACCTAGCTTTCAACTCATCGTATTGACGCAAGGCATTACCAGTTATTTCTCGCATAAGGCATTCCATCTGGAATTCCTCAGGCTCCAAATGTGATATGTTGAATGAAGTCATATTTGCAGCAAGGAGCAAAAATCCACCAAACAAGAAAAAGGAAAATCAAATGTATATGTAAGTAAAAATATAAAGATAAAAAAAAATATCAAAGTTCCAAAATTCCAAATATAAAAAAATTCAATATAAATATATGGAAATGTATTTACGCAACATACGAGGAATATTGACAACGAGCGAAAAACAAGATAAATGGATACGAGATTCTATAGTGTAATTATGTATGTACCACAGAAATAATAAAAAAAAAATCCAAAATATAATAAATAATAATGTTATTATTTATTTTCTTTTCCACTTTTGTTGCAAGGTAACAGGGAATTAAATCGTAATAATATCAGAAACAAGGCGATATATGTATAATAAAAAGAAAGAAATGAAAATTCCGGAACTCCGCTAGAAAAAGCACACCTCATTTGGATCTTTCCAAGCATAATTCGTGTAGGTGCGAAAATGTCAAGGAAGAAAAATAATAGTACCAGTGAGTTCAACAAATAACCAATCGATTACGTAGTAGGAATGGGATAAAGGAATGAAACATCGAGAAGATTATTATAAGTTATGTTTAACATGAACAAGAATGACGGAAGTTTCATCAATGTGGTTCCTTTTATTCGCCGAATTTATTCGAAAAGTTGACTGAAATTACAACTGACGGAGCCGGTCCGGATAAAATTCGCAAGAAACCAAATCGGAAACTAGTTGCAAGACGCGATACTAAGGAATGATGTCGCTAACAACAGTATTCGAAGATTGTCGGTCAATCACGCAAAAAAAAACTGCGGATAACTGCCGCGGGCATCATTCCTTCGTAATACTATGAGAAGTTTGAAAAGTATGATCACAAGCTTATTGGTGTTCCAAATGAACTAATCAGGCACTGAAGGTGCGCTTGGATTTCCTTCATTATATGCAAAAACGCCCGACATGAATTATAATACTTGTACTATCGACGTTAGACGGAAAAAAAATTCTTAAAAGAAATTATATGAATTAAGAGAAAATGTATAAGGAAAACGAGAAAAAAAATGTTTGCCAAAATTATAGAAAAAATTGTTCAAGTTTGCCTGCCATAGCCGTGAGTTATAGAGACAATTCAATCCTACAGAAAATTAGGTCATGCCTACTTAGAGCAGCACTTTGTATAAAACCCCCAAATATGTCGCACAATAGGAGGAAAAATGAATTTCTATCCAATAAAAAGGTTTTTTATTTATGCTAAAACGTTATGGGTGGGTCTTATTTAACAGAATAAAAAAAAAATGAAATATGAAATTGGCCTTTTGAGCAGCTTGTGTAAACAACAAAAATTTAATAAAATGGCTGTGAGGTATTGTTATATAGTATATAGCATAATGCAGGTAGCAAAAAAATTTTCTAAGGTTTTTTTTTTTTTTTATTTTTTCTAATAACCAAACCAAATCAATCGTTATATTAGTTAAAATTATAATGAAGTCTATTGAAGACAAGGCCATTTCTTTAGCAAGTACACAAACCACAAAAGTTAAATTTTTCAAAATTTACGAGAACTAGAGCTTATTTTTCCCTAGTTCATGAATGAATCTTGGTAAAGTACTAAGGCTTAACCAAAAAGAAATTTTCTGCTCTCGAGAGAAATTATGAATGAAAAGAATGATTTTATAAAAATGACCTGCTATATTGGCCAAAAATTCAACTGAAAAGCTTTAACGTTCTTTGCTTGAACTAAACTAGCTGAGTTCTGCTAGCCTGGTATTTAACGTCTTCAAATTGGTCCAGATTTTTATGAAAAATCTAAAGAATGTAAAGGTAATTGAATGTATGTAGATTTTTATTTCAAGAAATGGTACATGAGTTAACATGTTTCAGTTGTTGGAGAAAAATAATTAAAACAAAATTGGTTTATCAAAAGTTAAGACTGAAAAGAAATATTTAAAGTTGGATTTCGAAGAAAAATGTAAAATATGCGGCTTGAATGCATTGAACAATGCTGGTAAGCTATTGCTCGAACAAATCATGAAAAATGTTCATAAATTTCGTGACGTGGGAACATTTTTAAAATATTCACGAAGAGAAAAAAAAAAAAATTATTAAGCAAAAAAAAACTTGCAAAATTTTCGGAATTTGCACTGTGTTAGAGGACGTTAACCTTAAGCCAGCATCATTGGAAAAATGCGCGGGACTTTTCACAGTTTGGCGTCATAGCGGAAAAACGGGTTCGCGAAAGTTCAAAAATCGCAAAGTTTTCACTTTTTTTGCATTTTTATAACGCATGTTCAAAATTTATTATTCACACTTTAATCCGCGACTCTGAAAATTTTTGTAAGCTAAAATGATGGGATAGGAAGGAAAAATTAACGAATGCCGAATTACAACATTTGGGCGCCACTGTAACGGAAAGAGCTCTGTAGGACGTGGGAACGGCGTATGCCGTTGGTTATCCTTACAGAATTCCTTCCGCCAACAGATCTTAGCGGTTTATTCCTCGGCACGGAGCGCGATTTTTGCCGGCTAGCTAGGAACGTGGGGGTGGGATTGCCGAGGAATGATTTTACCGCTCTTGTAACGCGCTACACAGAATTAAGAAACGATTGATCACCTGCCGAACCCACTCATATTCCCCCCTTCACTCGATCGAACAAACAAAAAAAAACTAAACGAATTATGCGTAGATCATCATGAGGAGGCTAATCCTGCGGAGCCCCAGAGCGGACTCTCTACTCACTATGCATGATAATGTTTTTCGGAATTTCTCAAAGAAAAAACAATAAGACGAATGTCGCCGAGTTCGCACCTGCGGAAACAATCACAAAAAATCTTTACAGAAAACTTAACGCAAAAAAAAAGAAAATATTTAAAGCACAATTCAAAAAAAAACTTTTATTAAATAGTTTTTTTTTTCTAAAAAAAAAACCTGATTCGGGGCCCCTGGTTTCCAATGCAGAGCGTAGTCCCACGGATCGCTGCACGAAGAGTTCTCTTGTTCCTTTCTTTTCTGAATCTGCGGCGGCTGCTCGAAGTTCACTTCACAATTTTTCGTTAGTGTTTTTTTTTTTTTTTTTTAATTTTTATTTATTTTTAAAGAATGTGCCAACTTGCACGATTTATCGTGAATTCAACCAAAAAGAGCAATATATAACTTTTCACTTTTACGTCCTTCGTGGACCACCTCCAAAAATCCAATCCCCTTTTTTTTCATTGTTCGCTCTACGAAAACTTGTAACAGATTTCTTTTTTCCCCGGATCAAGGCGTTCTTCGCTTTCTCCACAGATGGCGTAGACGTCGTTTGATAGTTATTATTAGAGAAATTTTTTTTTTTTTTTTGTTTTTTTTACAAATTGCAACTAATTTAATTTGTTTTGGGTGCGAACTCTTTGGAACAACCAAGATGAAAGAAAATAATTTTTTTTAGGAAGGAGAATGTTGCCTCAAGAAACCAAAAAACACAAAATAAAAAGTTAAAAATAAAATAAGTGGAAAAAAAAACAATTCCGTCCCACTTTGCAACAAAGCCAATCATAGTCCGTTTTCGAATGCCAAAAGTCGTTACCGTAGAATCAGTCCGTATCCGAGGCGATGTATCCGTTTCTCGTATCATTTAGGTCTTAAGATCACGGGTGATAAGCCCATTGCAACTGAAAATTCGTGCTTAATAAAATCCCACTGTCTGGAGAGCGAATCGAACCCACGGCCTATTGACTGTAAAGCAAGCATGCTGATCACTACGTCGCGGAAGCCTCAAGACGTTAGATCGCACAACACATAATCTTTACAATCATTGATTGCACCACGAGAGCTACAGGATGTAAATGGACTTCTTAGTTTCTGGGAAACTAGATTTCAAGCATTAGAGACTCTTGATGATAATCGACGACAGCAATCTTGAGAACAATTCAATCGCCGACCAAAATGGAGTACATCAATGGCTGCTACGTCAGCAGGTGCAACGAATTACATGGAATCTACGCATGTGAGAAATTCTTAGCACTTCAATCGACAGAATAAAACAATTCAAACCTTGGAAACTGTGCCTGAATTGCTTAAGGGAAGGACACTTGAGTTCAATTTTTTTTCTCTTCTTTTTTTTGTGTTTTCTAATATTTATTTTAATTTTCCTGGCAATTGTGTTTTATTTTATTTAATTTTTTTTCTTGGATTATGGTCAATAACATTATTGACCAGGTCAATGTTCGGGGATTATGTTCCGCTTATCTTTCTCTGTAGATTCATACACAATTAGAAAAACCGGATATTCTAGCACTAGGCGAGTTACCGGGGAGCGAACAGTTTTACTCTGTACCCGGGTATCACCTTACTCCAGCATTTGTTCGCCAGCGGAGTGTCGCCCTCTACATCCACGATGATGCGCCCTTCCATTTGGCTCCGCAGTTAGGTACCTGCTCCAATCCGGAATTTAACTATATCTGGATAAAACTTTTAATCCAAGGGCACATCTTGTATTTTTGTTATGTTTATAGAAGCCAGGCATTGAATGCAGCCAGAACAGCTAGTGAGCTGGATGGTCTCTCCGACTCCATCCAGTCCATATATACTGCACACCCTGACGCTGAGATCGTTATCGCGGGCGATTTCAATGTTCACTTGCACGGACCATGAGGGACGTGACACTGAGCTCTTTGCTTCGATTAACGGATTAACACAACTGGTAAATGAGACTACTCGTTTACCTGAAATTGCAGGACAATTCTCCAATCTCCTTGATTTATTTCTTACCAACCAACCTGAGAAATATTCCCTCTCTGTAATGTCTCCATCGCCAATTGGTAATACGGATCACTTCTTGATTCGTGTACAATTTCCAGTTGCAACACTAAAACCGCTGCTACGCTAAGACCCCGAAGAACTGTTTGGCATTTTAAAAGAGCCAAATGGGAGGCGCTAAACGAGTTCTTCAAAGCATTTAATTGGAGATTGTGCTTTGATTCCAATGATTGCGATGTAGCCAGTAAACTTGTCACCGAGACCATCTTAAAAGGTATGAAGCTCTACATACCTTTCAGTCTTAAGAGAGTCCGGCCGTCGAAGGACTCTTCGCTTACAAACGAATGTCTTATTGCAATTCACGCGAAGAAACAGTCGTTTCAAACTTTCAATAATCAACGTACCTCAGCTAACAGAGAGCTCTATATTAAAGCAAGAAATGCCTGCAATTCTATCCTCAAACGTGTTAAATTTGATTACGACCAAAAACTTCGACGGAAGATCCTCCAGAGTCCAAAAGGCTAAAGATATTTCAGGTATTTTGAGAAAATGGTCAACAATAATTTCATCTCTTCATCAACACCGCCACTCGTAGATGGTGACCGTACCGTAGTCGATCATGTTGAGAAAGCTAAACTATTGGTAGCAAGCTCTGCGAGAAACTCCACACTACCACCTTCAAACCAAAGCCCTCCTATTGCAATACCTTTTGGTTTTTCGCTGCCTTCGTTACATTTTCGCACTTGTCTCATTTCTAGGATTCTGCAACAGCTTAATATTCACAAGTCCGCTGGCCCTGATGGCATTCCCCCCATTACCCTTAAAATGTGCTCCTCTTCTCTGGCTAAGCCCCTTCGCAATCTTTTCCATCTATCTTACTCTTCCGGGTGCTTTCCACAATTGTGGAATATTCTCAAGAGGGGAAGCAAAGCGAACCTCGCTAACTATCGCTCAATAGCCATTACTTCAGTGCTCTCGAAAGCAATGGAAACTTCTGTCAATCGCAAAATCGTTCATTATCTCGATGATAAACAGCTTATCCCCGATCGCTAATACGGTTTCTGTTCTGGAAGGTCGACGGGAGATCTCTTGGTCTATCTGACGGAACGTTGGAACTCCTGCTTGCACAAATACGGCGAAGGTCAAGTTCTTGCACTTGACATTGCCAAAGCTTTTGTCAGAGTTCGAGCTCGAGGCCATTGGACCTTTTAGAATCATAAAATTTCAATGCATTGCAGGGAGCCTGTAGTTCGTCCTTTAATTATTTAAAGGTTTTAATGTATTGTGGTAAGTCTGTAGTTCGTTCTCTTATGATTTTAAGAGTTTAATGCGTTGTAGGTGGCCTGTAGTTCGTCCTTTTATGATATTAAGGTTTTCATGCATTGCAGGGAGCCTGTAGTTTATCCTTTTTTGGTTTAAACCTTTAACTGCATTGTAAGAAGCATGTAGTTCGTCCTTTTTTGATCTTAAGTTTCTAATATAATGTAGGGAGCCAGTAGATTGTCATTTATCGATTTTAAGATTTTAATGCATTGCAGAGAGCGTGTTTGTTAAGATGAGGATCTGAAATTATTGAGGAAAATGAATGTAAAAAAGGGTTCAATTTTAATACACAACTTTATTCACCGATATAATTTGCTAAAGTGAGGACAAAGGAATTTTTCCATCGTAGCTAACGTATTCCATGTACTATTGCAATGTCAAATCGTTGCCGCTAGATTCACCGCTAGAGTTCGTTGTGTAGGTGGCCATGCGCGTCCGTCCGTCCTTTCCCGGATGTACGGCAACGATCCGCCCAAGGTTCCATTTGAGTGGAGGGAACCGTTCGCCGCGCACTATTACCAGATCGTTTAGTTGTAGATTAGTTTGGCTAATTGTCCATTTGGGGCGTTGTTGTAAACGCGAAAGGTATTCGCCTGAACATTTATGCCAAAAGTCTTGATTTAGTTTTTGTAGTAATTTGTAGTAATATTTGTACGCATATTCCTAACGGCCGTGGCAACAAGAATTCACACACTAAACGTTCACATAGTAAACATAACCCGAGATTATGTTTACTACTATATCCACCAGACGTACGTCAGCCAGACGTAATCGGATATCACTACTTGTCTTCGCGATGTGAATTATGTGAGTTCTTGTCTGGCGGGACCGTGGAATTAGGTAAAGTACATCGTAAGCACTTTTGGTGAGAACCCAAAAGATGCTTAGCTAGCATAAGTTGAATTGTATAAATAGGCTAAGATAATTACAAAATGTATCATTCCACAATAAACATTTAGATTGGCAAGTACCTTTGCCGTGTTTATATAGTAGAAAGATCACCCCACGCAGCACCATCTGCAAGCCGCAATTAGGCTAAGAAAATAGTAAGTTCGGCAGTCCCAACTGCCTGCCGCTAATTGGCATATCATTGGGATTATATTGATTTCGGCAGAAGTGCCTACTAATGAGCGGGAACGGCCGCTCCACCTAAAATCCGTTCACTAACGACAATTTATTCCTTATTCCTTTCTTGGGTCAACATCGCGCTTCGCTGCCCTTGTATCTACCATTATCACGTATTTAATCGGTATCATCACAAATTGCTACTTCCGAAGGCAATGAGGGTTAGCTTCCTGTAAATTTCTTTTCGGCGGTGATAACTGTGAGCTTCCGATAAGAAAATGACCCGGAGTAAGAGCCGAGAAATCTTCTGGATTTTCTGTCAACGGACAGAGAGGTCTCGAATTGAGGCAGGCTTCGATATGAGTTACGACGATGGTAGTCATCTCCTCGTAAGTTAATGTGATTCTCCGACCACGCGTCGTAAGTGATGCTTGATCGATTTCCGGAATGAGTCTTGATATTGTTGGAGTTTGGTATTTGCTCCAACGAAATTGGTACCACAGTCAGAATAAATACGGCAATAAAGTCTGCGCCGAGATATGAATCGTCGAAGAGCCGCAAGAAATGCCTCGCTGGTGAGATCACTAACCACCGTAAAGAAATCGGACCCGCATAATCGACACCGACATTGGTGAATGGTCGAGTGATTTCAGTTCGCGATGTGCGCAAACTTTCCATTAATTGAGTTTGCATCTGACTCCGAAGGCGGAAGCATTTCACACACCCATGAATGCACGCTTTTATGAGGCTGCAGAGTCTTGTGATCCAAAATTGCTGGCGGATGGTGCCGAGCATTGCTGGATGAATCGACGTACATATGCAAAATTATGGAGTAGTCGGTGCAGTGAGGAGTATCTACTGATGAGACTGTCGAGCAATGAGTTTGAAGAATCGGCGGTTGACAATAAACACATCGTAACATTTTTTTTTAAGTCCAGTAGGTTTGGGTCTGGATTGCTGAGGACGACGACTGGCCAATGTGCCTCTTGCGATTGTAGCCAGCTAGGGTCGCACCACCACAAAGGGCAATCCAAAAGTTGGTTTGCGTCTATACCTCTGGAAGCGAGGTCTGCTGGATTGTCCTTAGAACGGACGTGTTTTCCATTCATTGGGTCGTTTCCGGAGCCATGCCAAGGCGATGGTGAAGTCTGTCCACGCAGAGATATTTTCAATGCCAAGAGTTGATTGTGCTCTTTTTAGCAGTTGCGCTAGTAGCACGGCTCCACAAAGTTCGAGTCGTGGCAAGGATACTGATTTTACTGGAGCCACTCGAGTTTTTGAAGTGATGAGTCTAACATTTATGACACCATCAGTGTGAACCGTACGGACATAAATGACTGCGGCATATGTACGCTCAGAGCCATCGCTGAAACCCAATAGTTGACTGTGAGTCGTGCTAGTGGTATTGATCCAGCGTGGAACTCGGAGATTTTGTAGCGTAGGCAGCGTTCTCTTGCAATTTTTCCAGGTTTTTTGCAGTTCTGGAGATAATGGATCATCCCAGGCTAAGTTTTCGAGCCATAAGCTTTGTAGGAGGATCTTTGCTTGGATGATGACTAGTGCAGCCCAATCGAGAGGATCGAAGAGTCGAGCGATGGTCGAGAGAACTTGCCATTTCGTTGGGGCGATGTCGTCTTCTGGCAGTGGTTTCCATTTGAGACCCATCGTTTCGTCTTCTGAATTCCAGACGATTCCATGAGCCTTGATATTCATATAGTTCGTTAGTGATACACTGCCTTGTTGAGCCTGTTTTTGCAGCGGAACATCCTTCAACATCAGTGGAGAGTTAGAGGACCATTTGTGCATTTCAAAACCACCTGAACGTAAAATGTCTTCGGCTTCCTTCCGAAATTGATAAGCTTCTTCTACATTGAGGGCACCGGTGAGCAAATCATCCACGTGCATGCTGGACTTTAGTAGAGACGCGCCTAGAGGAAAGCGATCGATTTCATCGTTGGCCAGCTGATGAATTGACAGGTAAGAAGCGCTGCTTACTCCAAAAAGCACTACTTTAATCTTATAATCCTTTGTACGTGATCTTGATTCAGGACGCCAAACAATTCGCTGAAAATCCTGGTCATCGGGATGGATTCTTATCTGGCGATACATCTTCTCGATATCTGCCATGAAGACGTAGCGAAAACTTTGCCACTTGAGTAGCACGTCAGACAAGTCTACTTGCTGAGATGGTCCAGTATAAAGCGCATCGTTCAAGGAAATTTCGTTCGCTGTCTTACAGGATGCCTTGAAGTCAACACGGAGCTTCGTTGTTGCACTATCTGCCTTTACCACGGCATGATGAGGAACGTTATAGTGCGGTGCAATTTCTTTTGCGATCGGTGATGTCTCTTCCATTTGCCCCCATTTCACGTACTCATTTATGACGACTGCATAGTCAGTTCTTAATTTCTGATTTCGTTGAAGTCGTCTCTCCAAGGAAGTCATCTGAGACGCGGCGATGTTGCGGGAGAATAAGAGTGGTGACGGATTAGAATGAAACGGATGACGCACGATGTAACGACCATCTTCCAGTCGAGATGTTGTTGCTTTATAGAAGACTTCGCAAGCTTGTATGTTGACGTCTGCTGGCGGAATGGAATCTACCTCCTCTATCTCCCAGAATTGTCGCAGTTGTTTGCTAACGTCGTAAGTGCAATGTAATGCTAGGATGGTGTGTTCGTCACCAGGGCAGGCTCCGGACAGAATCCAGCCAACAGATGTCTCAAGAGCGACAACTCAGTGAAAACTCATCTTCCGGACACCTTGTCGCAAGATGGATGCATAAGTTTCCGCACCAAGTATAATGCCCACCTTTCCTGGCTGGTGAAACGAGGGATCAGCCAGTAGTAGATCGCTAAACTCCTCAAATAGCGATGTGGATGCGTTTTGACGGGTTCGAGCTTATTGCCCGCGATCGGCCCTAAGCAAGCGCGGATGAAAAGGCTTGAAACAATTCGACATTTTTCACTGATGGTTGCAAAATGGGAGTAACAACTGATTGGGGACCCGGAGTCAAGCTATGAGTCGTACTCCGTTGGGCTACCCTTCTGAGCATACTCCTCCTTTTTGTTGTCGACAGTTTCGGAACAACAGCGCTATCCGATGCAATGTTTGACACTACTTGCGTAGTCGGACCTTGTAAAGACTCTTCTCCATTTGCTTCGGAAATATACTCTAATTACTTTGGATTGTGGGAAGGGAGAGAGAATGAAAATCCATGACTTTTCCATTCTTTTTATACTCTAGATGAAATTTGAGAGTATATTGTGTTTGCCTTACCGTTTGTAACGCTAAGAAATAATTATCGCACAGAGTCGCCAAGGGTACAGGAATATTTATTGTCGCTCAAAAACCTCGATTTCGAGTGACCGTCTGTCTGTCTGTCCGTCTGTCTGTCCGTCTGTCTGTCTGTCTGTCCGTCTGTCTGTTTGTCTGTTTGTCTGTCCATCTGTCCGCCTGTCTACAACATAACTCTCAAAAGCTTTGACCTATCTTGCTGAAATTTTTTATATATCATTTTTAGCAAAAAGGTAACTTTAAGTTCGTGAACGGGTCAAATCCGCCCACTCACATAAAAATTTCATGAAATTTCGAAATTTAAAGAAATTGATTTTTCTCCGAAACAATTTCAGCTATTGGCTTGAAAATTAGGTCATAGTATAACGATGTGAATATCATTGACATCAAGAAATATTGATCTGATGCTTTTATTCCTTCTACCACCTCCCATACAAATGCTGTGTACACACACCATCTTTCTCCGTCCTCATTCCGTGGAGCATTCCATAGATCATGCCACACATCGAAAAGTGCTGAACCTAAGTCTCTTATGCACGTGGAGACGGTCGCCGTCGACTTCGATATCAAAGTCTCGCATGCACATGAAACGATCGCCGTAGACTTTGATATCAGCGTTCTCATGTGCATATGAAGACATGGAAGTAATACGATACGGATCGCGCGCTATGAGACGTGCCGGTTCATGGCCAGAGCGCTCGATGCTGATAAGGCATTCTTCGGAAGCTCGTGCGTGTGCTGATGATGCACATTTAATTTTTCTCAATCGTTCGCGTCCGCGACTAAGCCAGTTGGAGTCGGACCTTCGCCACTACTATAACTTTTCGCAATTATTAAAAGTATTCTGTTAAAATATATATCTGTTTGTCTTTTTTTTTCAACCCTCTTCCCCCCAACTCAACACAAATGCACAATTTTCAAAAATGCATTTATTCGGTTTTCATTGCAACTAGTTAAGCTGAAGGAACCAATTTTTGTCATAACTAATATTATTAAAATTGCAACTGATTTTGTGAAAGCTATTAACTTCACCTCACTGTTTCTGCCTCCTCCCATACAAATTTCAAGAAATTTCGGAATTTTAACTAAATTATTTTTCTCCAAGACCATCAAAGCTATCAACTTCAAATTTTGAGAAAAGTTTACTATTATAAATATCATTGATGTCGAAAAATTTGGTTTTGATTCAAATACTCCTTCAACCTCCTCCCATACAAATGCACAATTTTTGGCAAATGCATTTAATCGATTTTCATTGAAACTAGGAAAATTAAAAACTTCAAACTTTGCCAGAATTCGTCCCTATATAATTGCAATAAATGCTAAGAAAAATATGAACTTCGCTTCACACCTTCTACCATCTCCCATACAATTTTTTCTAGGATGTAGGTGTGCGTTGTAAGTATTTCTTTCTTGTTACGTTACAGGTTCGGAAGCGTTTGTACTCCTTTACTATGACGTACACACTGAGCGAACGTATGGGTTCACTTGCATGCTAATACGGAAAAAGCACTACCTCTTATAAAAGAATACGAAAGTTTTTTCTATTTTGTAAGAAAAACACAATCAAATAGTCTGAGATTACTCATCTCCGAATGGCAGCGAATGGTTGGATTGTTTCCTCGTTTGCTGTCTTAGGTGATTTTTGAAACTGAAAAGCCAATATCTTCCCTTGCTTTGCCATGTTGGGCGTTTATGCTCAAGTGTGTATTATACATTTTATATACATTTAGTTTCACCCCTTCTACCCCCTCCCATACAAAATGACACAATTTCGGAATTCGACAATAAACGGATTTTTTCAAAAAGCATGAAAGCTATCGATCTGAAATTTGGAATATATTACTTTTATAATAATTTTAATCTGCTGTATAAAAATTAGTTGAGTCCTCCCCTTCCTTCCACCACCTCCCATACAAACTGTACTTTTTTATGAAATACTCTGAATAAATTTACTCAGTACGTATGAAATTTATAGAGCTGAAATTATGCACTAAATGACTATTTAGAATTATTAGCACCTCCCATACAAACTGCACAATTTCACTAAATCCAATACACTAAATTTCTCAGTACCAATTAAATTTTTGAATCCTAAATTTTGTATAAAACATTTTGATAGCAACCTTAGCGTGATGTGAAAAAATTATTTCAATATCGTCACCCCCTCTACCACTTCCCCTACAAAATTCCTTAAAATAAAAAAAAATCTCTTTCATCTAGAGTATCGCACGATTGGGGTTTACGCCCAGTCGTAGTCCTGTTATGTTTTTCTAAAAATGTTTGTGCTTGTTTCACAAAAAATTTGAGCTATATGAAAAGGTAGAAAGGAAAAGGAATATCTTAAAAATAAAACAAACTTTGTTTTGTAAAAAAAATTACTTGATTCTCACTCAATTAAAAATATACATCTTTGATCGATTATGAAATTAAACCTGATTTTAGTTTAAGTCGCAACCGATTTGTTGTTCAGCCAGAATCTGAATTTCTAATTTTTGCGCTTATGTTTCGGGCATATAATTTCACATCAGGCTTTAATTTCTTATAATTAATTATGCCTTTTGGTATTAAATTTTTCAACTTATCCCTTAATTTTTTTGCCCATCATATATTTTTTCGCTTATATATGAAAACTTAAACTTGCTTTAAATGAAAATAACAATAAATCTTATATTTACTTATACGATTTTGGCTCTATCTGGAGGGTTTTATAAGACCATAATTCCTATTGAGTGCGAGATATCTATAATTTACAATATCATACAAACTTAAACGAAAACAGCGGCCTTATTCCGATATAATAATATCGGTTGTTATTCAGTTCCTTTAAATTTAATAATAATAATATTATTGTTTTCTTCCGACTGATTAGTACAATCGAAATTATTTTTTGATATTTATATGAGTTAGTGATATGCATATATTGAGTCTAAATCATTCAGAAAACAACAATGCAAATTATGAATTTTTTAATAAAAATATATGGTCATAATATTTAGAAAAAATTTCTAATTTTGTTGATTCTCTTTAAGTGTATTAAAATCAGTTAACGAATAATTTTTACATTTCAATTATTGATGATAACGGGTTCATTTCTTTAAAACAGAGTTTTTAAGTTCTTATTTTATTTTTTAACTATTTATATTTAATGCGAAATTAAGAAATCAAAATACAAAATAATATGCAATTTATTTAGTTAGAATAGAACAATGATATTGTTATGAATTACATAATTATATATTGTTTAAGTTAACGAACTTCGATATAAAATTAATTTAAATGGTGTCTTACAAAATAATAAGCGTAAGGAATTATAATTACAAATATGTCCTAAATTCTTTTATTATTTATAAAAAATACCTATTGTTACATATTAATCACTATTATTTAAGTTATAAATAAAAAGTATAAAAGATAAACAGCTCTTTGATTTGATTTAATCTAAGATATATCTATATGTGCATACCCGCCCAAATACATATACATAATAATATTACGCTTATTCCCAGTTACGCTTAATATCCTAATGTGTACGTGTTTTTTTTTATTTATTTATTTGTTATCTCTTAATTAATTATTATTTACTGTATTTAACTATTCGTCGTTTGTTTTAAAATTGATGGGCAGTTTCTTGAATTAGCTTTTTCATTATTATTAACCTTTACTTCCATCGGTCCTCCTTATTACAATATATGATAATACTAAACAAAAGAAGTATGCCTTCACGGTTGGAATTTTATCAGTTCCTTTAGACGATATTTATTAGTTATATAAAAAAGTCTTAGTATTACACTATTGATTGATAAATTCTATTCTTTTCACTTTGAGAGACTTTTATAGCGTATATCTAATATATTTATTCGTTAAACTAAAATTTCATTCAGTTCGATAATGAATATTGCATGTTGTCGCATGATTAATTTTTTCATTCCGTTATATTATGATGTGAATAAATAATAGCAAATAAGAAGAATTTCGCGTTAATGTTGACTTTCGTTTATCTACCATAACCCTACGAGTATATACTAAAAGTTGTGTTCTATATTTGAGGTATTTCCAATTTTTAAACAGCATTTGGTGATTCTGGCATCCATTGAAAAAAGTTACAAGGCCGAAGTATAGATCGTAACGATTTCTTGACTGAAAAAAAAATAAGAATTATTACATTACACCTTATTACATTATTAGATAAAATATTATATTATTAGCTAGCAAATTAAACTAACTAAATATTTCTTTAATCCGATAATCATTAATGGTAGAACGGTATTAAGAAAATATCGGGAAAAGTAGAGCATGTGAGAGAAGTCAATATGATGCGGAGGTTAAAGTAGTAGTAGATAGGGGACGTTGGTCGTAGTATAGTAGAGCGTGCTGATAGGGGCGGGCTATGTTACAAACCATTGAACACTTAATTGCAATTACGAGTACTATTGATAGCTCGCTATCATAGATTTTTATACTCTAGATGAAATCTGAGAGTATATTGCGTTTGCCTTACGATTTGTAACGCTAAGAAATAATGCTCGCACAGAGTCGCCAAGGATACAGAAATATTTGTTGTCGCTCATAAACCTCGATTCCGAATGACCGTCTGTCTGTCTGTCTGCCTGTCCGTCTGTCTACAACATAACTTTCAAACGCGTTGACCTATCACACTGAAATTTGTCACATGTCATTTTAGCAAAAAAGTAACTTTAAGTTCGTGAACGGGTCACATCCTCTACTCCTTCTACCCCTCCCATACAAATTTCATGAAATTTAGAAATTTAAAGAAATTGATTTTTCTCCGAAACCATTTCAGCTATTGACTTGCAAATTAGGTTATAGTATATTGAAATAGACACCATTAACCTCAAAAAATATTGATCTGATCCCCTTACTCGTTCTACAACCTCACATACAAATGCAAAATTTTCAAAAATGCAATTATTCGGTTTGCATTGCAACTAGCAAAGCTAAAAGAACCAATTTTTGTAATAATTTATTTTATTAAAATTGAAACTAATTTTGAAAAAACTATCAACTTCCCCTCATTCCTTCTACCGCCTCCCATACAAATTTCACGAAATTTCGTAATTTCAATTAAATTAGTTTTCTCCGAAACCGTTAATACTATCAAATTTAAAATTTGAGAAAAGTATACTATTATAAATATGATTGATTATTGGTTTTGATGTGGATACTCCTTCTACCCCCTCCCATATAAATGCAGAATTTTGGTAAATGCATTCAACCGAATTTCATAGAAACTAGAACTAGAAGTAGAAACTTGAAATTTTGCCAGAATTTGCCTCTAAATGATTGCAATAGATGCTAAAAAAATCGCATACACCTCACTCCTTCCATACAAATTTTTGTTATTGGAAATTCAAGATAAGTTTTTCTCCTTCCAACATTTGAGAGCTATCGACTTTAAAATTGTAACAAAGCAATGTGATTAGGATGTTGAAAAGCAGATTCAAAATCATCCAAAATGTCCCACTTTCTCTGCCACCTCACATACAAATACCAAAAATTCATTCAAAAATTGTTCAATTTCCTCGAAAATTATGAAAGCAACAAACTTTAAATTAACATGAAACATTTTTATACTCTAGATGAAATCAGAGAGTATATTGTGTTTACCTTACCGTTTGTCAATCAAATTCCTGTTAAGACCCCCTATAGGGGCATAGGACAGAAACAACTCTCTTCCACAAGGCGTGATCCTGAGCATCGGCTTTAAGCTGTTGCCAGGACTTGTTTATTCCTCTGGCCTCCTGCTCAACTGCTCGCTTCCATGTGTTACATGGTCGACCAACCCGACGTCTTCCTTGAGGGTTATAATCCAGAGCCTGTTTTGCGATGTTTCGCTCTGGTTTCCTCAAAGTATGACCGATCCACTGCCACTGCCACTGCCGCCGTTGAATCTCAATACCTATTTTAGTCTGGCGAGTTGTACGACAAAGTTCGTCGTTGGAGATTACTTCTGGCCAGAATATTCCTAAAATGCGCCGGAGGCATTGGTTTACGAAAGTCTGTAGTTTCTTGGTAAGTCGAACGGTCACTTTCCACGTAGTACAACCATATAACAACACGGATTTGACGCATGCGTCAAAAACTCGCAGCTTCGTGCGAAGGGAGATCTCTCTTAACCTCCAGAAAGGGGAAAGGATACCGAAGGCCTGACGAGCTTTATTTAGCCGAGCCTCGACATCCTTTTCGGCTCCGCCGTCCATGCTGACAATGCTTCCGAGATAGCAAAAATCTTGCACCTCTTCCACATCCTGTCCATTAAGAGCAATCGGTGTGCTTGCGTTCGAACCCATGTGCATGTACTTGGTTTTACGCACATTTATTTTCAGTCCCGCCTCTTTGTATTTAGAATGCAACGAGCGAACATTTGACTCTAAGTCCGAACGGGTATGTGCAAGCAAACACACGTCATCAGCATAATCAAGGTGACTTAAGATGTTAAATAGTCTCCATTGAAGACCTTTACCTTCCCCACCTTCCAGTGCAGCTTTCAAGATGTCATTTATTACCACCAGAAACAGGGCTGGTGATAATATGCAGCCTTGTTTGACACCCGTTCGCACAGGAAAGCTCTCGGACAGCTCTCCTCTATGCAAGACGCGACACCTTGCATCTTCGTAGGATTCTTTAATCATAGCTACGACCTTATCTGGAATACCTCTCCTACGCAAAGCATTCCATATGTAGTCTCGCTTAACGCTGTCGAAAGCCTTCTCGAAGTCCACAAACATGAGATGTAGTGGCGAACCCATTTCGGCTGACTGCTCTAATATTATCCGTAGGGTATTTGTGTGGTCGGTATAAGACGACCCTTTACGGAATCCAGCCTGATAAACTTCGAGAGTGCTCTCGACGACATCACTAATCCTATTGAGAATTACCTTAGCCATAATTTTTGATACGGCAGTAAGTAGACAAATACCACGCCAATTGCCACAATCCCGAAGGTCGCCCGTCTTCGGAATTTTCACAATGACGCCCTCCTTCCATTCAGTCGGATATCTTCCATCATTCCACACCTTAGTGAAGAGTGGGAGGAGTATATCGGCTGTTATTTCCGGGTCCGCTTTGAGGAGTTCGGTTGGTAGTCCGTCTATACCTGGAGCTTTCCTTCCCGCCATTGACCGAATGGCGGAAACTATCTCTTCCTTATCTGGGGGATCGTCCCTAATAGAGGGTTGTTGCGGTTGGATGTTTGGAAGTTGTTCTGTTTCCGGAATATCTTCATCTGACAAGATGTTTAAAATATCAGAGAAGTATTCCTTCCATCGTCGCAACTGATGTTCACTCATATTAAGGAGAGTTCCGTTGACATCTCTCACCAGGTGGTTGGCGGTGAAATTCCTGTTCGTCAACTGTTTCATGCTGTATATGAGCATCGCGGTAGTTATGCCTCAAGTCGGGCGTTCGTTGGTTGACATCGGGTTGAGAGATGATTGCCAATTTGGCTTTTTTCCGATTGCCAACCTTGTCCCATGTGTCTTGCGACATCCAGGGTTTCTCACCGCTTTGCGCATATCCCACAGATTCTTCAGCACTATATAGAAAAGTGTTTCTGGTTGCCTCCCAATTGGCGTCCAGTGTGCGCATTTCATGTTCACCCAATGTGGATGACTTTTCGCGTAGAATGGTGGTGTATTCGAGTTTTTTGTTGGGATCTCTGAGTTTATCCACATTAAGCTTGCGCTTCATTTGAAGAATTTGTGGTCGTCGGATAGCTGCTGTACACAATCTCAAGCAGGCAACCATCAAGTGGTGATCGCTCCCCACGTCAGCTCCACGTTTCGCTCGCACATCGAGGAGACATCTTCTCCATCGGCGATTTATAGCCAAATGGTCGATCTGGTTCTGAGTAACACCATCAGGGGAAACCCAAGATGTTTTATGATGACTCTTGTGTGGAAAAAGGGTCCCTCCGATGACCATTTGCCGAGTACTACAGAACTCCACAAATAATTCGCCGTTTTCGGGTCTCTTAATCCAAGGTCGTGAAGCGTCGACCCAAGGGTCACCATGCCTCCCCATGACGTGTTCTAGTCCAGTGTTGTCTGATCCAACCTGGGCGTTCATATCTCCCGAGATGATAATAATATCACCTCTTGGAACACGTTCGAAGGTGGCACTCAGTTGGCTGTAAAACTCCTCTTTGTCACCAGATGTTGCGGTATTAGTTGGTGCGTAGCACTGCAGAATTGTGACGTTTCTGACACTGGTCCTGAGCCTGACGACGATAATCCTATCCGAGATTCGTTCCCAGCTAATGAGACTGTTTCTCGCTCTCGGCGTAAGGACGAACGCCACGCCATTTCTGGCTTCACTTTCAGGGCCAATGTACAGAATAGTGTTTCCGCTAGGGGTTCGTTCTTCTCCTGATCCTGTCCACCTGACCTCGCTCAAGCCCAAGATTTGGATGTTATAGTGCTTCATTTCACGGTCGATCACTGATTGGCGGTGCAAGGACCGAGTAACCCCAGCTCTTCCCCCGTCATTCAATGTTCGAACGTTCCAGAAGCCAATCATAGTCCGTTTTCGAATGCCAAAAGTCGTTACCGTAGAATCAGTCCGTATCCGAGGCGATGTATCCATTTCTCGTATCATTTAGGTCTTAAGATCACGGGTGATATGCCCATGATCCAGTGAGTGTCCATTTACCATTTACCACGTTTGTAACGCTAAGAAATAATGCTCAGACAGAGCTGCCAAGGGTACAGAAAAATTTGTTGTCGCTCAAAAACTTCGATTCCGAGTTGCTGTCTGTCCGTCTGTCCGACTGTCCGTCTGTCTGTCTGTCCGTCTGTCTACAGCATAACTCTCGAACGCTTTGAGCTATCGTGCTGAAATTTGTTGTGTGTCATTTTTAACAAAAAAGAAACTTTAAGTTCGTGAACGGGCCACATCCCCCCACTTCTTCTACCCCCTCCCATACAAATTTCACGAAATTTCGAAATTTTCAGAAATTGATTTTTCTTTGAAACTATTTAAGCTATGGATTTGAAATTTGGGTTTAATAATTATGATATAGATGCCATTAATATGACTGGATATTGATCCGATGCCATAACTCCTTCTACCCCCTCCCATACAAATGCATAATTTTGAAAAATGCAGTTTTTCGATTTTCATCGAAACTAGTAAAGTTATAAAAACGAATTTTCGCCAAAATTAATTTTATGATAATTCCAATCAGCATTGAAAAAATTATCAACTTCACCTCACTCCTTCTACCCCCTCCCATACAAATTTCACGAAATTTTGAAATTTAAATTAAATTATTTTTCCTCGAAACTGTTGAAGCTATCAACTTGATATTTCGCATAAAGTATAAAAATAGAAATATCAATAACGGGAAAAAAAATATTTTTCATCCTTACACTCCTTCTACCCCCTCCCATACAAATGCATAATTTTTGTTAAATGCATTATATCGATTTCCATTAAAACTAGAAAAATTACAAACATAAAATTTTGCCAGAATTTGTTTTTTAATAGTTGCAATAAATGCTGGAAAAAATTATCAGCTCAGCTTCCCTCCTTCTACCCCCTCCCATATAAATATCTGTATTATAAATTCAAGAAAAGCATTTCTTCTTCGAATATATGAGAGCTGTCGACTTTGAAATTGAATCAAAGCATAGTGATAAGGGTGATGATAAACAGTTTCAAAATCATCGAAAACGTTCCACTTCCTCTGCCACCTCCCATACAAATGCCACAATTTCTGGAAAACTATGTCAAATTTCTTTAAAAATAATGAAAACTAAAAATTTTAAATTCAGCACGAAACATTTTACATGCCATTTTCGGTGTCACATAGGAGAAATACAAACCCCCCTCTACTTCTACCCCTCCCATGTTCAGTGTTACATTCAAAAATTACAAACCTCCCTCTTTGCTTTTATCACGGACGCGTTGCCCGTAGAACATTTATAACAAAAGTAAACAGACTCAAGCGGTTCAAGGAACACATAAATAAGCCAAAAGAATTTCGGAAACAAGTTATTTTCTCGGATGAAAGTAAATTTTGTATTTTTGGAATCAAAGGTCGGAAGATTGTATGAAGAAAAACTGGCGCGGCCTTCGACGTAAAAAATCTCTGTCCAACAGTAAAGCACGGTGGTGGCGGTGTTATGATATGGGGGTGTATGGCTAGTGGAGGAGTTGGAAAAATGGAGTTTATTGAAAGTATTATGAATAAAATAGACTACCTTAATATTCTCAAGCGCAATTTGAAGAAAAGTGCAGAACATTTGGGCTTAAGCGACAACTTTTACTTCCAACAAGACAACGACTCTAAGCATGTAGTAGCTAGTGGACATAGACCCTTACACTTTATCGAAAATAATTTTCCCACGCGAATAATATTAAATTGATATTTCTATTTCAATGCTAATCCTCTCCGTTAATTATACTCTAGATGGAATCTGAGAGTATTATAAGTTCGCTCTAAGGTTTGTAACGCCAAGAAATAAGGCTCGGAGAAAAAAATGAATGATACAGAAGTTAATATTATCACTCAAAAATCTCAAAACCGGATGTCCGTCTGTCCGTCCGTGCGCTCTCTAGCTTCAGAACGCGTTGAGCTAGAAAGTTCAAGTTCTACCCCCTCCCATACAAAATGACACAATTACGCAATTTGACAATAAACGGATTTGCTCAAAAAGTATAAAAGTTATTGGCCTGAAATTCAGAATATATTACTTTTATGATAATATCAATCTATCATATAAAAATTGTGCGTGTCGTCCCCCTCTTTCTACCACCTCCCATACAAACTGTACTTATCATGAATTACTCTAAGCCAATTTCCTCAGTGCTTATAAAATTCAGCGGGCTGAAATTGTGCACCAAATATTTATTTAAAATTGTTAGTAAGGTAAAAAAAAATGAGATGATTAGCTTCACCCCTTCTACCCCCTCCCATACAAAATGACACAATTTCGCAATTTGACAATAAATGGATTTACTCAAAAAGTATAAAAGCTATTGGTCTCAATTTTGGTATATATTACTTTTTTAATGGTTTAAATCTACAGTATAAAAATTATTTGCTTCCTCTCTTTCCTTCCACCCCCTCCCATACAAACTACACTTTTTCCTGAAATGCTCTAAGCCGATTTTCTCAGAACATATAACATTTGTTGAGCTCATATTTTGTAATAAATATTAAATTAATATTATTACTAAGATGAGAAAAAAAATATTTGATTTGCTTCACTACTTCTACCCCCTCCCATACAATATAACACAGTTTCACAACTTCACGAAAAATCGATTTTCTTGAAAAGTATGAATGGCACTACTCTGAAATTTAATTTAATGCCAATTTTATAATATTCCTAGTTATTTCTGAAAAAATCATTAAAATCCCCCCACTCTTTCTACCACCTCCCATACAAACTGCACATTTTCACTAAATCAAACTCACTAATTTTCTCAGTTCCCATTCAGTTTTTGGAGTAAGCATTTTGTATATAACATTTTCATAGCTACTTTAGCATGATGTCGAAAAAATTAGTTCAATGCTATCATCCCTTCTAACACTCCCCATACAAAATTTCTTGGGATCACAAAAAATTCTATTTCATCTAGAGTATCGTAAGATTGCGCTTTACGCGCAATCGTAGCCGTGTTATGTTTTTATTTAGCAATTTTGTAAATGCTAAAAGAATTCAAACCCAACTAATCCGACCCGTTATTCTGAAACGGATTTATTATGAATTTTAAAATTGTATAGTTTTAATTATTATGTACTTTAGAATTAAGAATACCTATGTAAGAATTAGTTTTAAGTATTTTAATGAAAAAAAAAAAAATAAGTAATATTCTGTAGCTCGACAACACGTGTTGTCTTCTATATGATTAGATATCATAATCGGCCTAAGTTATAAACCCCATAAGCACACTGCGGAGGTAGTAAGACTCTGGTTGCTGTATAATGCCCAAAATCAGCTTCGTACACCGCCCCAATCTCCTGACCTTAATCCAATAGAGCATTTGTGGCATCACTTGGAACAAAGGATTCGAGCGCACACAATAACGACGAAGGTAATGCTCAAGGAAGGAGTGGAATTCAATAGCCCCAGAGTTCACTAAGAAGTTGGTAGATTCCATGCAAAAACAGTTGTGGGAAGTAATAAAGAGACGAGGATATCCCACAAGCTATTAACGAGGAAAAACAATTGTTTTATTTTGAAATAAATATTTGTACGCAGACTTTTTATTGTTGCAATTCAGGATTTGTTTTCGTTTTTTAATTTTAATATTTTTATGGAGTACAATAATCATCATTTTTGTTTTGTTTTATGTTTATAATAAATCCATGAAAAAAAAAAAAATTATTATGAAATAAATTACTTAAAACGATGTTTTTTATAGTAGATATGTTGGATGTGTTGATTGTGTACGCAGACTTTTTCTGCCGAGTGTATATGTAAACCAGTGCGAATGTGCCCGCGTGAAGCACGGGTATACTTGATAGCCGAAATAATAAAGTAAAAATGAAGTATTTCATTTGAAACCATTAAAACGCAGTGGAAGAATAATCTCTTAAATAAAAACACCCGGATGTAGGTTTGCCTGTTGAATCACATAATTAAGTGGACTTACCTAGTAGTCAAACGTCGGTTTCGATACTAACTGCTAATGCACTATTATGCCGTAATTGTAAATTATTACCGCCAGGTGGTTGTTTAAAGCCATTTTGTTGTTGCTTCTCGTTCGAATAATGTGTTCCTAAAAACGGAACTTGACGACTAGGGTGATCGGTTAATCCCTGTGTGGAATCAATACCATCATCCAAATCCATATCAGACGAGGATTCGGATAATGATGATTTTTTTAAATGTTGACCTAAAATAAATACGAGATTTATCGAAACAAATATTCAACAACAAATTTTGAAACCTTACCTAAAGTACCAGGTAGATATGGACAACTAGTAACATGATTAAAGTTTTGGCTTTGCATCTCCTCTTGATCTGTTTCTCTATGATAGAAATAGTTAAAGTTACTTACAATTACTGGTACCGGGAGAGCAATTGTTAAAACACCAGCAATAGCACAGAGTGATCCTACAATTTTACCCCACACACCAACTGGTCTGCGAATTTTAGAAATATAAAATAAATAAATTAATTTACAATTTTCTATTATTGTCTGAATAAAGATCATAATATATGCATGATATGCAACATAACAGGACGACAAATGCGCGTAAAAATCATACAATACTTAGACGAAATATTAATTTTTGTGTTCTCGAAAAATGTTGTATGGGGAGTGGGTAGAGGGGTGACAGGACAGCATAAGACTAATTACATTGTGCAATAATTTGAGGGTCATTTTCTGGAACAATAATACCAAGTTTTCTTTTTTGGATTCTTTTGGGTCTAGAGAAACTTTTTCAGGAAGAACCCACATCTGATTTTTTGCTATTAACTACTATTTTTTAATATACGTAATAATAAAGTATTGTGATGGACACAGAAAAAATAAAATTTGCAACCCTGAAATTTTGTTTTCTCTCGTTTCATTACTAAATTAAAATTAAATTAAAATGCAAAAAAAAATCAGTCCCGCCGTACACATGTACCGAGATCGTTAAATGTATAACGTTCGTTTTCAGGTGGATTGTTAATTGGGTAAATGAGCTCCATTACCTAAATTTTTGGAGGTTTCCGGTGGAAGGGGGAGGCGGGGGAGGAAAAGAGTTAAGAATTACACTTGCTAATATCTCCACCACGAAAGCAGATAGGAAGCTGAAAATCAGCATAGGTATAGAGAGGGTTAATTTAATAATTTAGGCTTTTTTATCCATTGGCGTCCGAAAACAAATTGTCAGCCGAATTTTTAATTTTTTTTTTCTAATTATTTTATCTTCGAAATTACTTACCACAAAAAATTTATATTTTGGGACCATTAAGGTGGCATACAAATCCACCAGAATCAGTTTAGAGGGAGACTAATTATTGCAAGGGGGAGTGTCAGGGGAGGTGCAAAAAAAACACTTAAAATGAATATCTTGACTATCTCTTACGCAATGTAATTCAAACTTGGAACATATCTTGTGCTTTGCTAGCAAAATTCAAAAAGTATATAAAATTTGGTCATAATAGTAGTGGGGGAAATGGGAAGCATTCCGAAAATGGTGCACTTTTCAAAATTTCAAACCGTTATTTCTTAAAACTGAGTAGTGATATCAAATCTAAATTTTGTCAGATTCTAGAACTATATAGTCTTTAGTTCCTATGTCGAATCGAAAATTAAGGACACTGAAGATCACTACCGGTTCCTAAATTCGACAAAACCCAAAAACGAGAAAATAGTCCCGAAATATGTATATATCAGCCTTGGAGAGGCACCTCGCGGCAATATTGAACACCACATCTAGCAAGCCAATAGAAGAAATGTGACAAAATATCAAGGATGACATTACATCTATCGCAGAGGAGGTGATAGGACAACAACCCCGGCGCAAAAGAAATGAATGGTTCGGCAACGAATGCCAGGATGCCTTAGAGCGAAAAATAAAGCTTACAAAATGTTAACGGAACGACCGACACGAGCCAAACAGGACAAAGGACAAGGATCTTAGACGATTTAAGAACAAAATATTCAGACAAAAAAAAACGGAAGTACAATAATGACGAAATTACAAACATGGACGATCATTTTAAATGACAGAACACAAGAGCCGCATAGTCCCTTTTTAAAAGGATGGAAGAGGGATACGAACCGAAAACGATTTCTGCAAGGATGCAGAAGGAAACATTATAAGGAATGCGGAAGATATAAAACTAAGATGGGCGCGGATTTAGAGCTGAACGATTGACTATGGACCAGATATTCTCACTTAAACAGGTGCTGGAAAAGTGCTGGGAATATAATATTGATGTGCACCAGATATTTGTTGACTTCAAACAAGCATACGACAGTATCGACAGGCGCGTAGTGTAATATCATGTTAGAGTTTGGAGTCCCATCGAAACTGGTTCGGCTTACAAGAATGACAATGACCGAGTTTTTGTCAGAAGCCCGAGTAGAAAATGATCTGACTTACAGTTTTAAAACTGACAACGGCCTTAAGCAAGGTGACGGCCTCGCACCAATGCTTTTCAACTTGACACTCGAATATGTTGTTCGGAAACTTCCCGTTGACACCAATGGAACACTATGCTACAAATTTACAGAACTGCCGACGATATACATAGATATCCCTGCAAAATCTCTGGCGAGTGCTAAGGATGTATTATATTTGTAAACCTTGACTCGGTAGCAAGGGAAGTTAGACTACGTATTAATAAAAACAAAACAAAATAAACTGCCAACAAGTCGGGCACAACTTTATTAGTCGATTTGAGGAAGCATGAAAAGTCAATATGCAGGTTAGAGTGGTTACGGAAAACTAAATCAAAGGGGGTTCTTGGGCAGGGCTGCTATCAATTTAACACTTAATTGCGGATGCGATCAAAAGCTCCAGTACATATAATCAATATTTCATTCATTTATTTATGCAAGTTATGGTTTTTATGAGGCAGGGGGAGTCGTGATAGTAAGAATGGATGGATGTTAATAATTTTTTCATTGATTACTTGAATCACGTCCAATATTGGTGTAGAATGTCATTTTCATAGACGAAGTTGCATAGAATTTTCATAAAGTTCGGTGTATTTTACATTCAAGAAAGCAAACATTTGCTTGGGAGGGGTTTCTCTTGTAAGGTGCTCATACAAAATTTGAAGTTCGTAGCTTTTAATTTATTGTTGATTTATTGAAATTGGTCGAAATCATACTATTGCATGGGAGGTGGTAGAAGGGCAAGCGTGATCTCAAAAATGATGATGCGATTTTTTTGCAACTATTTTTAAAAGTTTTTAAGAATTTAAAATTGATAGCTTTGAATAGTTAGGTGATAATTGATTTCTTAAAAATTGTTGAAAAAATAAGTTTGTATGGGAGGTGGTAGAAGTTTTGAAGATATTCGACTAGTTAATATGTTATACTTTCAGAGATTTTTTTTTAAATGCATTTCACAAATTTTAAAGTTTCTACCTTAAAATTTCATTCAAAAATTTTCAGTTTTCATGTTTTTTTCGTTGCACCTTGTACACGTTAGACCAGGTTGGTCGGTTCATAACAATTGTGGAACAAATTATTATTTTTTTCTATGTTATATTAAATAGATATATCCACATGCAAAATTTAAACTTTCTATCTTTCACCAAAGTCCTAAGAAAATCACTCAAAATTTCTGATATTTTTGCTTACCACCTCCCTCCCCTTAAACCCCCTAACTTAAAATTTTTAATTTGACGATTTATGATAATTTTCGATTTTATATCTGTACTGAATTTTGAGATATACTTACTTACGATGGCGCTACAGCCCAAATCAGACATTGGCCTCCTTGAGATATAACGGTTTCTAATTTTCTAAAGTGCACCATTTTTGAAATGCTCCCCATTTACTATTGTGAAAATTTTTTATATTTTTCTTTTATTCGCAAGTAATATATATTTTAAGTTTCAATTACATAGCTTAATATAGTTGAGATATTCATTTTTAAGTGTTTTTCTTTGAACCTCCCCGTCCCTGGCTCCTCCCCTTTATAATAATTAGCCTCCCTCTAAGCTGATTCTGGTGGATCTATATGCCACCTTATCGGTCCCAAAGTATGAATTTTTTATGGTAAGTAATTTCGATGTATGTCTACATAATCATTTGAAAAAAAAAAAAAATTCGGCCGACAATTTGTTTTTAGCCTCGCCCTTTGCGGACGGCAATGGAAAAAAAAATTAAATTATTTTTAGAGTTTGTCCCACAACCCTCTCTATAAGAATGCTGATTTTCAGCTTCCTATCTGCATTCGTGGTGAATATATTAGCAAGTGCAATTTTTGACTCCTTCCCTCCCCCCGCATCCCCATTCCACTTGACACTTCCTAAAATTAGGGTAATGGAGCTCATTTATCAAATTAACAATACACCCAAGAACCAACATTCAACCTTTAACGGTCTTAGAGATATGAGTCCATATGTGCCGTTCATTGCACAAATCGATTAACTCAACTTTTTGAAATAACTTAATTTTAAGTGTCAAAGCACTTAGTTCAGTCATAGCTTCTTATATTTAAAATAAATCTTTCAAATAATAAAGATTAGCACCATTAAACAACAAACAATTTTCTGGCCATTGAATAATAAATAATTTATTTCAGAAGCCATTTTGATTAACTCCGCACTCTAATATCAATCGTTGCAAAAATTCAGCTCAAATTCTGAAGCAGGTTCAAAGTTCGGAAATAATATCAATTGAAATGAAATTTTTGGTAAGTGGACATAGCTACTTGTCTATTTATTCAGACTTGGCCATTGTTACAAGTTAAAAAAATTAAAAACATTTTCTAACCAGATGATTGGTTCAACATAATCAAAATATGCATAAAGAAAGCGCCATTTAGTGTAATATAAATGACTGATTTATTCTCAACAAAACCTTTACAAAATCCAGTCATCAAGGTTTCTAGTAAATTGGCTTAATATGCGCTGGATAAAGGTAGAAAAGTCCAAACCGCACCTCATGCAATTCAAATACATATGACTGTAATGAAGATTCACAACTTAATGCCATTAAATAAATAAATATAAGTAAATCTGTAAAAGGTAGACCAAAAAGTCTGAATAAAGTAGATTAGACTTTATCTTTATCCTGAAGGTAGAACTGTGACAAGGGAAAAAGGAGAGACATGATGGACCAGTTAAAATTCCTTCTGTTAAACATGATTACTACTTACTTACTTACGATGGCGCTACAGCCCAAATCGGACTTTGGCCTCCTGAATGCTTTGCCTCCATCCATCTCGGTTCAGTGACCGCGTCATCCAGTTTGAAAATCTTAGCAGTGATTTGCTGTCTGCGTCAATCGAATCCTCCCAGCGCTTTCGTGGTTTTCCGACCGGTCTTTGTCCGTTGACTTTCCCTTTTAGTGTGCGTTTGGGAATTCTTCCGTCATCCATCCGCTCCACATGACCAGCCCATTGTAATTTTTTAAATTTTATGAGGGTTGACACTTCTGGATTGTCGAAGATGGCATACAATTCTCTATTGTATCGTATTCTCCAGATCGAGTCTTCCCTCACAGGTCCGAGGATTCTTCTGAGGACCTTCCTTTCAAAGGCGTTAAGTCGTTTTTCGGACGCCTGAGTTAATGTCCACGTTTCGCTGCCATAGCATAGCACAGGTCTTATGATTGTTTTGTATAGCTTAAGTTTTGTTTTCCTGTGCACGTTCTTGTTTTTGATTATTGGAAGTACCGAATAATAAGTCTTGTTTGCCATCATTATCCTTCTTTTAATTTCGATGGGTTCGCTTCCATCCTTCGATAGATTTGCCCCTAGATATATGAAATTGTCTACGTTTTCTAGGTTATAGTCTCCTACTGTAATATTTTGTCTGATTGGCGTCTTTTTCCTAGTTTGCGTCATAATTTTTGTTTTGTTTTCATTAATGCGTAGTCCAACTTCCCTTGCTACCGAGTCAAGGTTTACAAATACTTCCTTAGCACTCTCCAGAGATCTTGCAAGGATATCTATGTCGTCGGCATATGCTACGAGTTGTGTGGATTTGAAGCATAGTGTTCCCTTGGTGTCAACGGGAAGTTTCCGAACAACATATTCGAGTGTTAAGTTGAAAAGCATTGGTGCGAGGCCGTCACCTTGTTTAAGGCCGTTGTCTGTTTTAAAACTGGAAGTCAGATCGTTTTCTACTCTGACTTGTGACAAAGACTCAGTCATTGTTATTCTTGTCAGTCGAACCAGTTTCGGTGGGACTCCAAACTCCAACATGATTTTATACAGTACGCGCCTGTCGATACTGTCGTATGCTTGTTTGAAGTCAACAAATATCTGGTGCACATCAATATTATATTCCCAGCACTTTTCCAGCACCTGTTTAACTGAGAATATCTGGTCCGTGGTTGAGCGTCCAGCTCTAAATCCGCCTTGGTATTCACCAATTACTTTATCAGCATAGGGCTTAATTCTCTTTTCTAGAATTTTCGTCAAAATCTTATAAGACGTACACAACAGAGATATTCCTCGGTAGTTTTCGCAGCAGAGTTTGTCACCTTTTTTATAAATTGGACATATGATGCTCTTGCGCCAATCTTCAGGAAGTATTTCCTGCGTCCATATGTCCGCGACTAATCTATGTAGGAGATGCGCTATGCAGGTGTCGCCGGCTTTCAGAAGTTCAGCTGGGATTTGATCAGTGCCCGGCGCTTTGTTGTTTGGGTGGTTCCTTAGGGCTGTTTTTACTTCTTCGAGTGTGGGAGGGCTCAAAGCGGATCCTTCATCAGCTGTTACATCAGTTATACCTGCTATTGTATCTGCTGCTGCTGTTCGTGTAGGTGATGGGCTCGGGTTAAGAAGGTGTTCAAAATATTGTGCCCATCTTAGTTTTATATCTTCCGCGTTACTTATAATGTTCCCTTCCGCATCCTTGCATAGGGTCGTTTTCGGTTTGTAACCTTCTTTCATCCTTTTGACAAGGGAATACGCGGCTCTTGTGTTGTGTAATTTAAATTGTTCGTCCATGTTTTTAATTTCGTCATTATTGTACTTCCGTTTTTTTTGTCTGCATATTTTGTTTGCAAATCGTCTAAGATCCTTGTACTTGTCTTGTTTGGCTCGTGTCGGCCGTTCCGTTAATATTTTGTAAGCTTCATTTTTTTTTTTTTTTTTTTTCGTTCTAAGACATCTTGGCATTCTTTGTCGAACCAATCATTTCTTTTGCGCCGGGGTTGTTGTCCTAAACATGATTACTACCTATATAAAAACTTGAGAACAAAACGAAATGACGAGACCTCACAAACAGCTGATGAAGAAGACATTATTTATATTGTCTGTCTTTCGGGCTTTCACGCAAAACGGCTAAACCGATTGTAATAAAACTTTCACAGTTTATTAGATATGCTTCCACATGTAATCTGCGTTTGGCCTTATTTCAATAGCCTCACGCCTTCTATCCCTCCCCTACAAAATGACTCATTTTCAAAAATATATAATAGTTAAGTTTTCTTGATAACCATAGCAGCGAACGATTTGAAATTTTGAATATATTATTTGTACCAAAATTTGATCTATGGTATACAAATTATTTGATTCCACACACTCTTTCCACCACCTCCCACACAAACTTAACTTTTTCATGAATGATAAAACTTATCGATCTCAAATTTTGTACTAGATCCTTAATTAGTATTATAATTATAATAATATCGAAGATAAGTAAGCCGATTAGCTTTTATCCTTTTATCCCCTCTCATATAATGTGACACAATATCAAATCTTGATTTTCGTGAAAAGTATGAAAGTTACTGATCTGAAATTTAAAATATATCAATTGCATGATGATTATAGTTATTTCTGATGAAATAACTAAAAACCCTTCACTACTTCTACCACCTCCCATACAAACTCCACAATTTCATCATTAATTTCAATGGCTGCGAGAAATAGAATTGTAAAAGCCGCCTATATAAGCTGAGTTTCTTCAAAACCCAATGCTCTTGACTTCAGATCATTAAACCAGACCATAAGAGTTATATGCCTAAGCATATTTTTGTTCAATAAAGTATTAAAACTTAGGTCGTGTGTTTTAATCTGCTGACCAAGGATGTGAGGTCGAGAGATTAAAAATCCTCCTCCTCGACAAACAAAACTTATACACACGTTAAAATGCATTAATATTTTTTTTATGATGAACCCTTTAAACCCTTTTTCGGACGTTTCGGGTGTAATATTTTTTGGATCTGATAATTTTTATAGTACTTTAGTACTTTCATGTTTCGAAGAATTAAATTAAAAAAAACGACAAATCTGCAGGTGCTGCAGTTTGGTTCGCCAATTTCCTTCAGCCACTTACATCTGAGCATATATCTTAAATACAATAGATACAAGATTTTGAAATTATTATTATTTTTTTTATAATCTAGATTAAATCTGAGAGTATTATAAGTTTCCTCTAAATTGTGTAACGCTAAGATATAAGGCTCAGAGAAAAAAAATAATTTTATCACTCAAAACTCTCAAAACCTGGTATCCGGCCGTTCGATCGCCCTTGCGGAAAATTTACAAAAAATCAAATTTTCTTGGAAATTATATAAGTTTTTAATTTTAAATTTAGAATTTATTATTTGTTTTGAAAATGTTATCTATGGTACACAATTTATTCGAATCCCCAAAATTCTTCCACTACATCAATACTATAATGTAATACAATTTTCTCAGTACGTTTAACATTTGTCGAGCTCAAATTTGGTAATAAATACTTAATTAGCAATTTTATTAAGATCGATATAAATTACATGATTAGCTTCACTCCTGGTACCCTTTCCCATACAATGTGCCACAATTTTAGAAAAAATCGATTATCTTAACAAGTATCAATGTTACTGGGCTGAAATTTGAGAGATATCAATTGTATTATGTACAAAGTAACTACTGAAAAAATTACTAAAAACACTCAAACTCCTCCCAACAGCTTGCATACACACTGCACAATTTCACAATATCGAATACACTAATTTTCTCAGTACCTATTCAATTGTCGAAGCTAAAAAATTGCATAAAATGTTTTCAAAGCTACTCTAACATGATCTCAGAAAAATTAGTACAATGCTGTTACCCTTTCTACCATCCCTCTTACAAAATTTCTTGAAAGAGAATTGTGAAATTGCTTGCAGATGGGGCGGCTAAGTTTCTATCTGTCATGTCTTCTTCGCTGAAAAAAACGAGCAACCACAGGTTCCGTTCTTAGCACTCCAAGACAGACGGATAGTCCTTCGGATAAGATTGTCGATTCACCACCACTAGGCAAGAGCATCAGTAAAAAAACGACAAGATAGACAGGATAAAGGACTGTTTACCACCAGCTTTAATAGCTGTTCATTCTACAGATGTCGTCGATGAGCAGATTGCCATCTCTCCTGCTTCAATTACCGAATCCTGGTAGATCTCGTGATGCACTATGCATATTAAAGACGGTAGAAAAACCTAAAGCTTTTTTTGTGTCACGGCTAGACCCAGATACTTCTGAAATGGATGTTCTTACCAACATCATGAGTAACCTGAATCATGATAATATTAGTATACCTGAAAACGCTATTTCATGTAAAAAAAAATTCTCAGCTAATCATCGTGGTCTGGTGTCTTCACTTAGAGTTATCTTGCCGAGTTCCTGTTTCCTTAAGGTTTCCACATCCAACTGTTGGCCGTCTTCAGCAATCATAAGGAAATTCATTCCAAAGAGTCGGCACAATTCAACACTACGTTGTTTGGACACTAAGTCAAAACATAACAGGACTACGATTGGGCGTAACGCCGAATCGTACGATACTCTAGATGGAAGAGAATTTTTTTGATTTTGAGAAATTTCGGAAGGGAAGTGGCATATTAGAGTTGGATGTGATTGAACTCACGTCATTAATAACTAAAATAAACTGAAGTGGACAAAAATGACTGCTCTGAAGTACACCAGAAGTGTTTGGAATAATCGATGAGACAGCATCTTGAAATTGCACTTATTGGGTGCGGCTAGAAAAAAGGGATTTGATCCACGCAGTAAAAATAGTAGAAAATTCTGGTGAGCAAAGCTTGTGAATCAGTATGTTATGATTAATTTTGTCAAATGCTTTGCTAAAATCTATACATGGTTCATTCTTTTATAAAACCGTACGGATTTCCCGAAAAAATTAACGTCTGCTTTTAGAATAGCTTGAATTTTTATTTATGTTATATATATGTATATACGAAATTAGCCGACACGTATCCGTATCTAAAGTTTGTAATGCCAAGAAATAGTGCTCGCGCAGAGTTGGCAACGGTACAGAAATATTTGTTGCCGCTCAAAAATCTCAAAACCGTCCGTCCGTCCATCCGTTCGCTCTCTAGCTTGAGAACGCATCGAGCTAGAAAGTTCAAATTTTGTACACGTTAAATTTGGCAAAAAAGTAAGAGCAAGTTCGTAAACCGGCCAATTCGCTCCACCCCTTCCACCCCCTCCATACGAAATGCCTCATTTTAAATAATTTACAATAATCAAATTTTCTGGGAAACTATAAAAGCTAATGATTTGAAATTTGGAACATATTATTTTTATCATAAATTTGAAGTTTAATATAAAAATTATTTGAATCCACCTACTCCTTCCAACACCTCCCATATAAACTGCACTTTTTCATGAAAAACTCTAAGCCTATTTTCTCTGAACATATAACATTTATCGAGCTCAAATTTTGTACTATATACTTAATTAGCATTATCATTAAGATCTAAAAAATTCAACTGATTAGCTTTACTGCTTTTCTACCCCCTCCCATACAATAGACACAATTTTACCACTTCACAAAAAATGGATTTTCTTGAAAAGTATAAGTGTTACTGGTTTGAAATTTGAGAAATATAATTTTATAATATTCGTAGTTATTTCTAAAAAAATCGCTAAAATTCCCTCACTCCATCTACAACCTCCCATGCAAACTGGGCATTTTCACTAAATATAATATACTAATTTTCTCAGTTCTTTTTAAATTTGTGGAGGTTCCATTTTTAATAAAACATTTAGTTCAATTCTATTCCTCCTTCTACCATTCCTCATACAGAATTTCTTGGGATCACAAAAATTTCTATTTCATCTAGAGTGTCGTAAGATTACGCTTTACGGGCAATCGTAGCCCTGTTATGTTTTATAATTGGTTATTTTAAACAATAATTATGAATTTTGAAAATTTGAAGAATGGTTGAACCGGAGATAATAGCTATTATCTTCGGTTCTACTTGTCGCACAAATTTTGTTTTTTTTTCATTTTACTTTATTATTCTAATAATAAAGTATTGTGATCGGCACAGAAAAAAAAAAAATTTGCTACCCTGAAATTTTGTTTTTTCGCGTTTCATGACTAAATTAGCCTAAAAATGCAAAAAAAATCCGTTCCGCCGTACGCCGTACATATGGACTCATATCTCCGAGACCGTTAAAGGTAGAATGTTCGTTTTTGAGTGGACTGTTGATTGGGTAGGTGAACTCTATTTTCTAAATTTTGGGGGGTGTTAGATGGAAGGGGGAGGGAAAGAGTCAAAAACTACACTTTCTAATATCTCCACCATGAATGCAGATAGGAAGTTGAAAATCAGTAGAGATATAGAGAGGGTTGTGGGACAAACATAAAAAATAATTTAATTTTTTTATCCATTGGCGTCCGAAAAGGGGGGGCTAAGAACAAATTGTCGCCGAAATGTTTTTTCAAATGATTATATCTTCGAAATTACTTATTGTAAAAATTCATAATTTGGGACCATTAAGGTGGCATATAGTTCCACCGGAATCAGCTTAGAAAGTGATTAATTATTGTAAGGGAGAGGGTCAGGGGGTGCAAAGAAAAACATTTAAAAATTAATATCTCAACTATCTCTTAAGCTATGTAATTGAAAATGAAAACATATATTAAGCTATACTAGAAAAATACGAAAAAAATATAACATATTGAAATAATAGTATAGAGGGGAAATGGGGAGCATTTGAAAAATGGCGCACTTTTCAAAATTACAAATATTTATATCTCAAAAAAAAGTACAGATATCAAATCGAAAATTGGTCAGATTGTTGTAGTTCTAGTCGTTAATTTTGGTAAATAGGGAGGTATAAGGGGAAGGAGGTGGTAAGCCAAAATGCCGAAAATTTTGAGTGATTTTTTTAGGGTTCTGGGAAAAGGTACAAAGTTTAAATTTTGCATGTGGTAGATGTAAATAGAAAAATAATAATAACTTGTTCCATAATTGTTATAAACCGACCCCCCCGGTCTAACGTGCACAAGGTGTTTCATGCGCATTGAAAAAAACACATAAACTGAAAATTATAGTAAAATAGTTGAAATAAAATCTCAATCTCAAAACTTGAGATCACGCCTGTCCTTCTACCCCGTCCCATATAAAAGTATGATTTCGACCAATTCCATTAAATCAACTAATAACCAACAAATTAAAAGCTACGAGCTTGGAATTTTGTACAAGCACCTTACAAGAGAAATGAAATAAAACTGCATCATAAATTTTATGATTCCCTTACCCGCTTTACCACCTCCCATACAAATGTTCGGTTTCGTGAATAAAAAAATAAAATACACCGAATTTCATGAAAATTTTATGCAACTTCGTCTTTGAAACACATTCTATACAAAGAATATTGGACGTGATTCAAGCAGTCAATGAAAAAACTAACATTTAACCAACCCTTACTATTACCCCTCACTCCTCCCCTCATAAAAACGCAAACTTGCATAAATATACGAACGAAATATTGATTATATGAACCGGAGCTTTTGAACGTTTCCGCAAAGTGTTAAATTGACAACTGGCCCGCCCAAGAACCCCCTGTCACTTAGTCTTCCCTAACCACTCTAACCTGGATATTGACTTTCAACGCATCCGCAACTTGTCCCAGTTGGCGAGTTGGTCTTGTTATGCGAAGGTCGTGAGTTCAAATCTCGGTCGACGCATCATATAATTCCAGCACATTGCCTACTTGGATATACCTTGGTCACCTCAATTTACGAAAATAAAAAATTCGTAGACAGAGGGTTGTGCGAAGGGCTAACAACCCTCCCACAATAAGTGATGAAAAATGTTAAGGAACCTGAATGTCAGGAGGGCAAGGTCCGATTTGGGCTGTAGCGCTATTGTAGAAGAAGATAACATTTAGTGAGGTCAAATTTTGTATTAAATACTAAATAAGCACTAATGTTAAGATTAAAAAAAAATAAGCTGATTAGCATTACTACTTTTAACCCATCTCGTATAATATGACATAATTTCTCAACTTAAAAAAAATCGATTTTCTTGAAAAGTATGAATATTGCTAGTCCCAAATTTGAGAGATGTCAATTTCATAATATTCATAATTATTTCTGAAAAATTACTAAAAACTATCCGCTCCTTCTATCACCTCCCATACAAACTGTACAGTTTCACTAAATCTAATACACTAACTTTCTCAGTACCCATTCAATTTTTTCAGCTTGAATTTTGTATAGAATATTTTTATAGCTACTCAAACATGATGTGAGAAAAATTAGTCCAATGCTGTCACCACTTCGATCTCTTACCATACAGAATTTTGTATGATCACGAAAATTTATATTTCTATTTGATAGCGTGGATCTCATCAGCAACTATCCGCTGCATAAGCAACAATTCGCTGCAATTTAACTGGAAACATGTTCTTCGAACTTTATAGGTAAAATAATAATAGACCATGCATTTATTCATAGCATTTCATTTTTATTTTCGAACATTTCAAACAAGGATTTCATTTTTATTTTTTAAGAAGAGTTTCCAAAAACTTATTATTGAATTCGTTATGAGCTTCTTGCATTTGTGAATTTTCCTCGAGCATCTTGCCAAGGAATTCATTTATATTTCTTGCCTTTTCTTTCAATGCCCTGAACTCCTTTTTTGCCAATTCCAAATATGCATCTGGGCTATTGGTTTTCCTTTTCCTTGGGGTTGGTCCAGGTGCAGATTCAACAGAGTTATCTGGGGAGTCATTGCTCGTAGACGGCTCATCGAATTAGTTCACTGAGGAACAGCTTGCCAATGATAAATGAATATGGTATGCTCAATCCATTCATCTGAAGGAAATAAAAACATTTTAAACAATACATTTCGCTGAAAACAACAGTGTTATACGTACTATTGAAAATAAACGACTCTTCCATTAGGCTCATATCGTTGCTTGCTTATCCATCCAGCATCTTATGAACCTCAGAATATTGCATCCATTCTGATGGTGATCCGCCCGATTTTCCCACATTGCATTTTTCTTGTCTGAAAAAACTGTGATAGAGAACTGATAAACACTTTTTATAAACTAACCTGTATCACTTTGTCACATTTTGAATTTCGCGGTTCACCTCTTCTACAGAGATTGCAATTTCGTTGAGGCGCACCGCTATTTCCGCACATATATGCGAGTTCCTTTTTGATTTTCGGAGGTCTTGCAATCTTCCCATCCATTTATTCAACAATTTTTTCAGGGATGTGTAAAATAAAGCTTTTTCAGAGCTTCCCAAAACTCTTTCTGAAACGAGTGTACAAAAACTCTTTCATTGAGATAAACTCGATTTAATCTTCATATTTAAGAAGATTAAAGGCACATAAATTCGAAAGCGCAAAAACTTCTTTTAAACTCTGAAGTGTGTCTCAAGTATAAACATTTTAAATCCAAACAGAACATTAGTTGAAGAATTATTCCAAATGATATTGAAATAAATTGAAGAAAATCCGTTGAAAGCATCAATCAATCAAATTCCTGTTAAGACCCCCTATAGGGGCATAGGACAGAAACAACTCCCTTCCACAAGCATCGACCTTAAGCTGTTGCCAGGACTTGTGTATTCCTCTGGCCTTCTGCTCAACTGCTCGCTTCCATGTGTTACATGGTCGACCAACCCGACGTCTTCCTTGAGGATTATAATCCAGAGCCTGTTTGGCGATGTTTCGCTCTGGTTTCCTCAAAAATGACCGATCCACTGCCACTCCCGCCTTTGAATCTCAATACCTGGCCAAATTTCGTCGTTGGAGATCACTTCAGAATATTCTAAAAATTGTTGGAGGCATTGGTTCACGAAAGTTTGTAGTTTCTTGGTAAGTCGAACGGTCACTTTTCACGTGGTACAACCATATAACAACACGGATTTGACGCATGCGTCAAAAACTCGCAGTTTCGTGCGAAGGGAGATCTCTCTTAACCTCCAGAAAGGGGAAAGGATACCGAAGGCCTGACGACCTTTATTTAGACGAGCCTCAATATCCTTTTCGGCTCCGCCGTCCATGCTGACAATGCTTCCGAGATAGCAAAAATCTTGCACCTCTTCAACAACTTGTCCGTTAAGAACAATTGGTGAGCTTGCGTTCGAACTCATGTGCATGTACTTGGTTTTACGCACATTTATTTTCAGTCTCGCCTCTTTGCATTTAGAATGCAGCGAACATTTGACTCTAAGTCCGAACGGTTATGTGCAAGCAAACACACGTCATCAGCGTAATCAAGGTGACTTAAGATGTTAAACAGTCTTCATTGAAGACCTTTACTTGCTCCACCTTCCAGTGCAGCTTTCAAGATGTCATTTATTACCGCCAGAAACAAGGCTGGTGATAATATGCAGCCTTGTCTGATATCCGTACGTACAAGGAAGCTCTCGCACAGCTCTAATTTATGCAAGACGCGACACCTTGCATCTTCGTAGGATTGTTCAATCAAAGCTATGACCTTATCTGGAATACCTCTCCTGCGCAAAGCATTCCATATGTAATCTCGCTTAACGCTGTCGAAAGTCTTGTCGAAGTCCACAGACATGAGATGTAGTGGCGAACCCATTTTGGCTGACTGCTTCAACATTATCCGTAGGGTATTTGTGTGGTCGGTACGAGACGACCCTTTACGGAATCCAGCCTGACAAATTTCGAGAGTTCTCTCCACAACATCACTAATCCTATTGCGAATTACCTTAGCCATGATTTTCTATACGGCAGTAAGTATACATATACCACGCCTATTGCCACAATCCCAAAGGTCGCCCTTCTTCGGAATTTTCGCAATGACGCCTTCCTTCCATTCAGTCGGATATCTTCCTTCATTCCACACCTCAGTAAAGAGTGGGAGGATTATTAAAATATTAGAGAAGTATTCCTTCCATCGCCGCAACTGGTGTACACTTATATTAAGGAGAGTTCCGTTGACATTTCTCACCAGGTGGTTGGCAGTGGGATTCCTGTTCGTCAACTGTTTCATGAAATGGTGAACCCATATCTCCTAGGTAAGTCGCAGATTCCGCCTTGTTGGCCAGATCTTCGATAGCCTTTCTCTCGTCGCGACTAACAGCCTGTTTAAGCTAAATATGAGCATCGCAGTAGTTCTGCCTCAGGTCGAGCGTTCATTGGTTGACATCAGGTTGAGAGATGATTGCTAATTTGGCTTTTTCTCGATCGCAAACCTTGTCCCATGTGTTTTGCGACATCCGGGGTTTCTCACCGCTTTGCACATATCCCACAGATTTTTCAGCACTAGTTAGAAAAGTTTTTCTGGTTGCCTCCCAATTGGCGTCCAGTGTGCATATTTCATATTGGTCCAATGTGGATGACTTTTCACGTAGAATGGTGGTGTTCTTGAGTCTTTTGTTGGGATCTCTGAGCTTATCCACACTAAGCTTGCGCTTCATTTGAAGAATTTGTGATCATCGGATAGCTGCTGTACACAATCTCAAGCAGGCAACCATCAAGTGGTGATTACTCTCCCCATCAGCTCCACGCTTCGTAGAATTGTGACGTTTCTGACACTGGTCCTGAGCCTGATGACGATAATCCTATCTGAGATTGGTTCCCAGACTGTTTCTCGCTCTCGGTGTAAGGACGCACGCCACGCCATTTTTGGCTTCACTTTCGGGCGAACGTATAGAATGGTGTTTCCGCTAGCGGTTCCTGATCCTGTCCACCAGACCTCGCACAAGCTCAAGATTTGGATGTTATAGTTCTCCATTTCACGGTCGATCACTGATTGGCGGTGCAAGGACAGCCCTTTCCCCGTCATTCGAACGTTCCAGAAGCCAATCATAGTCCGTTTTCGAATGCCAAAACTCGTTACCGTAGAATCAGTCCACATCCGAGGCGCTGTATCCGTTTCTCGTAGCAGTCCCAAAATGTAGCTGACCTATGGAAACATGTTCAAGAAAAATGGAATATGATAACACCCAAAACATGTAAAAATCTTATTGACAGCATGTCAAGCCGTATTCAAGCTGTATTAAAAGCAAAAGGTGGCTACACGAAATATTAAACAATGAAAAGCTTCTTAAAATTTAATATCAACTAATTGATCAAGTGGATTTTAAAAGTAAAATTAAAAAAATAAATAAACCATGTGATTTTAATTTTTTTTATTTTAATTTTATTGATGTATGTATAAATAATAATAATAAAAACAAATTTATTCAAATTAAACACTTTTCAATCAGTAAAAAACAAAATAAATCAGGTTAGTCTAACATATGATTTAAAAGTTAAGGTACTGTTTTTGCACTTTGCTCAAAATTTCAAGTTGATAGCTTTGACAGAAAATGAATTTAACTGAAATTTCGTGAAATTTGTATGGGGTTAGAAGGAGTAATGCAAAGTTGATAATTTTTTTAGCTTTGCTCGTTTCAATGAAAAATGTATTTTTCAAAATTGCGCTTTTGTACGGGAGAGGGTAAATGGAGTGAGAGAATCGGATTAATATTTTAGGACATTAATGGTATTTATATCAGTATACTTTTGCCTAATTTTCAAGTCGATAGCTTAAATAATATCACTGAAGTTCGTGAATGGGCTACATCCTCTACTTTTTACTAAAAGTGACATAAAAAAAAGTCAGCATGGTAGCACATAGCGTTCGAAAGTTATGTTGTAGACAGATGGACAGAATGACAGACAGCCGGACAGATAGACGGACAGACAGACAGACAGATGGACTGATAGACGGACAGATAGACGGACAGACGGCCAGACAGATGGACAGACAGACGGTTACACAGAATCAAAGTTTTTTGGCTACAACAATCATTTCTGTACATTTGGCGACTCTGTGTGACCATTATTTCTTAGCGTTACAAAAGGTAAAGCAAACACAATATACTCTCAGATTTCATCCAGAGTATAACAATCCGTCCCGCCGTATGCCGTCCGCCGTATATATGGACTCATATCTTCGAGACCGTTAAGATTAGAATGTTCGTTTTCGGGTGGATTGTCAATTGGGTAAATGCTCCATTATCTAAATTTTTGTAGGTGTCAGGTAGAAGGAGGATGCGGGGGAGGGAAAGAGTCAAAAACTACACTTGCTATTATCTTCACCACGAGTGCAGATAAGAAGATGAAAATCAGCATAGGTGTAGAGAGGGTTATGGGACAAACTCTACAAATAGTTTAATTTTTTTATCCATTGGCGTTCCAAAAGGAGGAGGGAGGGCTAAGACAATTTCTATCTTCAAAACTACTTACCGTAAAAAATTAATGTTTTGGGACCATTGAGGTGGCTCACAAATTCACCAAAATCAGCTTTGGCGCTAATTATTGTAAGGGGGAGTGTCAGAGGGAGGGGGGGGTGCGAAGAAAAACACTTGAAAATGAATATCTCAACTATCTCTTAAGCTATGAAATCCAAACTTGGAACAGATATATTAAGCTATACTAGCAAAATAAAAAAAATATATAAAATTTGGTCATAATAGTAGTTGGGGGAAATGGAGAGCATTTCAAAAATGATTTACTTTTCAAAATTTCGAACCATTATATCTTAAAATTGAGTACAGACATCAAATCGAAAATTTGTCAGAAATTAATTTTGACAAAAATTTTAAGATGGGGGTGTAAGAGAAGGTAAGCAAATATGTCGAAAAATTTTAGTGAGTTTTTGGGGATCTGGTGAGAGATACAAAGCTTAAATTTCCCATGTGGATACATCTATTTGGTATACATAGAGAAAAAGTAATAATTTGCTCAATAATTGTTATGTACCGAAGGGAGGGTCTAACGTTCAAGTGCAATGAAAGAAGCACAAAAACTTTAAACTAGAAACTCGAAAATTTGCGAAATGTATTTAAAAAAATCCCAAAATGTATGAAATAGTAACTGGTCGAATAACTTTAAAACTTTTGTCGATTCCCATACAAAATTATTTTTTTTACCATTTTTAAAAAATCAATTTTACTATGTAAATCAAATATACCTAATTATTAAAAGCTATTATATCAATTTGAAATTTTGCACAAAAGCTTTTGAAAATAGTTGAAACGAAATTGTGATTTCATATCGCATTTTACATTCTACCCCCTTCCATACAAAAGTATGATTTCGACCAATATCAATAAATCAACTAATTAGTTTTTTAACAGCAAATTTAAATTACGAACTTGAAATTTTGTACGAGCACCTCACAAAAGAAACGAAATAAAATCGCATCACAAATTTTACGATTCCCTTACCTCCCCTGCCCCTTCAATACAAATGTTTGGTTTCGTGAATGTAAAATAATAATTTTATGAAAATTCTATGCAACTTCGTCTATAAAACTGATATTCTATACAGAGAAAATTGGACATGATTCAACCAATCAATCAAAAAATTATTAATATCCACACACCTTCACTATCGGCCCTCACCCTCCCCTCATAAAAACCTAAACTTGCATAAATGAACGAATGAAATACGGGTTATATGTATTGGAGTTATTGATCGTATTCGCCATTAAGTGTTAAATTGGCAACAGCCCTGCCGTAGAACCCCTTCAACTTAGTCTTCTTTAACCACTTTAACCTGAATATTGGCTTTCCACGCATCCTCAACTTATCCCAAGAATAATAAATTTCCGCTCAACTTGTTGGCAGTTTATTTTTTTCTATGTCGAAATATAATAATTTAGTTATTTAAATAGAAAAGATTACTGTGAGTAAAAACAAAAAATTATAAAGCACATGAGAGGATATGTAAATGGGTTAAAGAAGAGCTCTTCGATAGGCCATCGTAATTTATGCATTTTTAAGTGTTACTTTTATTATGTATACTCAAATTATTTGGACTAACAAATTAACGTAAATTATAACGAACTCAAAATAAATTGTTAGAGTTATAACTGAGGCGCCCATCTAACCTTCACTGTCTCCTCCCTCTCTTCGTGGGGCCATACATAAGGTTTCATGAAGGACAGTGTGGCTAAGGCAGGGTGGGCAGAGTAAGGTGACGCACTATCTATCGCCATCGTCGTGGTATCTGATCGGGTCAACGTCGCGATCAGAAGAAGTTTTTTTTTAAACTTTTTGCTGTGGGGTTCATGTTAGTATCGAGTCAACGAACCCCTCCCTTCCTCCACAACCGTAGCCTTCACGCTAGCGCGTCGCTCCAGCACTGATACTGATACAGTTCTGCCCTAAAGCCCACGTTCGCTTAGTCTTCCCAATCCATCTTAACCTACATATTGGCTTTCCACGCATTCTCTGCTTGTCCCAAGAAAAATAAATTTGCGCTCGACTTATTCGCAGATATATTAAGCTATTTGAGTCATGAAACGCGACAAAAACTAATTTTCAAGGTAGCAAATTTTATTTTTTCCGTACAGATCATAATACTTTATTATTAGAATAATAAAGTAATGTACACACTTAAACTCTGGTTTGAATATGTAATAATGTCCACCATAAACGCAATTGATAACAGGAATCTACGAAGAAAGTTGCAGAGAAGAAAATAAAAACACTTTTTACGCACCAACACTAACCATCACCAGATAACCGAACTTCTCAAACCGAGGATTAAAGACACAAGAACACAAATAAATATGAACACTGCTACGAAACGCACTCAAAAATATATATACTAAATATTTGAACGTCCGCGCTCAAAACAAGTACTAACCGATGACTGATAACTTTCGTTATTCCCAATGTTGTTTCAAATATCTTAAAATCCTTATTATCATTTCATGAATTTCTTCGAATATACACATACTAAAATAAATAAACTATGACTTTGGTATTTGAAACAAAGCATATCATTCAATATTGAAGGATAACATTAAAAATTTATTAATGTTTTACAAAACTTTGTTATTATGTACTCAATATCTTGTTCTTGAGTCCCTGGAGATTCAATATTTTGAAGTTGATATCTAATCAATTACAAAACATGCATAGGCCGTTTTGGTCTTCCAAATTTATTTTTAAAAGGTTAAAATTATGGCTAATGTTGTAAATGGAAAAAGATTAAAAGATTTATAAATTATGCCTACGTCATGTCGCCATATCCAACGGTTGTCATGGTTACGACAGCCCACCAAAATGCATCTGGTATGGACTTGAAGAAGGAATTTTCGCTTCCAGCTTCCGCAAAATATACAGCCGAAGAGAAGAGTACGACGCCTGAAATGAAATAAAAATGGTTTTTATATATAATTCTATTAATTAACATTACGAAATTATTTGATAAAGCTTATGAGCGTACAGATAAGTCAAATCAGTGAGTATTAATCAAACTATTGTCAATATTATATATAAGTTTCTCAGTAAAAGTTGTTTTTTAAAAATTTTTTTTTGTTGTCATAAATAAATGCTAATGCTGTACTTTTACGCTACTTAAAACTGCAAATCTGTACATCTACACATATAAAAAATGATTTGAATCTCTCAACCATGCCCATACAAACTGCACTTTTCATGAAATGCTATAAACCAATTTTATCAATACGTATAACAAATATCGAGCTCAAATTTTGCATTAAATCCTTAATTAGTATTATAATTAATATCGGGGATAAGTAAACCGATTAGCCTTTCCCCCTTCTACCCCATCTCATACAATGTCACTCAATATTACATATTTTCTAAAATTCGATTTTCTTGAAAAGTATGAGGGCAACTGATCTTAAATTTAAAATACATACACTCGGCAGAAAAAGTCTGCGTACACACTCAACACATCCAACATATCTATAAAAAACATCGTTTTAAGTATTGATTTGGTGAATGTTTTCACAGTGCATTTTGAATTAAAAGAAAAGATTTCCGGATTCTACACTGTTACGCTTTATTATTCGTGACGTTTCGGTCTCTGCTGAGACCTTTATCAAACTGCTTTTAATCGTTTTAAGTAATTTATTTCATAATAATTTTTTTTCTTTTTTTTCATGGCTTTATTACAAACATAAAACAAAACAAACATAACAGGGCTACGATTGCGCATAAAGCGCAATCTTACGATACTCTAGATTTCATCACAAGAAATTTTGGATGGGGAGTGTTAGAAGGGGTCATAGCATTGAAATAATTTTTTCCCCATCATGTTAAAGTAGCTATAAAAATGTTTTATACAAAATGATTATTCCAAAAATTGAATAGGAGCTGAGAAAATTAGCCTGTTAGATTTAGTGAAAATGTGCATTTTGAATGGGAGGTGGTAGAAAGAGTGTGGGGATTTTAGTGAGATTATAAAATTGACAACCCTTAAATTTCAGATTAGTACCATTCATACTTTTCAAGAAAATCGATTTTTTGTGAAGTTGTGAAACTGTGTCATAATGTATGGTAAGGGGTGGAAGCAGTGAAGCTAATCAAATATTTTTTTCTGATCTTAGTGATAATAGTAATTAATTATTTATTACAAAATGTGAGCTCTATAAATGTTATATGTTCTGAGAAAATCGTCTTAGATCATTTTACGAAAAAGTGTAGTTTGTATGGGAGGGGGTGGAAGGAGAGGGAGGACGCATATAATTTTTCTACTGTAGATTTAAATCATTATGAAAGTAATATATCCCAAAACTCAGATTAATAGCTTTTATACTTTTCGAGTAAATTAATTTATTGGTAAATTGCGAATTTGCGTCATTTTGTATGGGAGGGGGTAGAAGGAGTGAAGTTAATCGTCTAATTTTTTTTCGCCTTACTAACAACTTTAAATAAATATTTAGTGCACAATTTCAGCTCGCTAAATTTTATACGCACTGAGTAAATTGGCTTAGAGTAATTCATGACAAGTACAGTTTGTATGGGAGGTGGTAGAAGGAGGGGGAGGACACAAATAATTTTTATACGGTAGATTGATATTATCATAAAAGTAATATATTCCAAATTTCAGGCCAATAGCTTGATACTTTTTGAGCAAATCCTTTAATTGTCAAATTGCGCAATTGTGTCATTTTGTATGGGAGGGGGTAGAAGGGGTGGAGCGATTTGGCCCGTTCACGAACTTGACCTTACTTTTTTGTCAAAAGCGACGTGTAAAAAATTTGAACAATCTAGCTCAACGCGTTCTCAAGCTAGAGAGCGAACAGACGGACGGACAGACGGACAGACGGACAGACAGACAGACGGACAGACGGACAGACGGACGGACGGACGGACAGACGGACAGACGGACATCCGGTTTTGAGATTTTTGAGTGATAACATTAACTGCTGTATCATTCATTTTTTTCTCCAAGCCTTATTTCTTAGCGTTACAAACCTTAGAGCAAACTTATAATACTCTCAGATTTCATCTAGAGTATAAAAATGATGTATGTATTGTACTCCATGAAAATATTAAAATTAAAAAACGAAAACAAATCCTGAATTGCAACAATAAAAAGTCTGCGTACAAATATTTCTTTTCAAAATAAAATAATTATTTTTTCTCGTTAATAGCTTGTGGGATATCCTCGTCTCTTTATTACTTCTCACAACAGTTTTTGCATGGAATCTACAAGCTTCTTAGCGAACTCTGGGGTTATTGAATTCCACTCCTGGATCAGGACTTCCTTGAACATTACCTTCGACGTTATTGTGTGCGCTCGAATCCTTCGTTCCAAGTGATGCCACAAATGCTCTATTGGATTAAGGTCAGGAGATTGGGGCGGTGTACGAAGCTGATTTTGGGCATTATACAGCAACCAGAGTCTTACTACCTCCGCAGTGAGTTTAGGGTCGTTGTCTTGTTGGAAGTAAAAGTTGTCGCTTAAGCCCAAATGTTCTGCACTTTTCTTCAAATTGCGCTTGAGAATATTAAGGTAGTCTATTTTATTCATAATAATAAACTCCATTTTTCCAACTCCTCCACTAGCCATACACCCCCATATCATACCACCGCCACCACCGTGCTTTACTGTTGGACAGAGATTTTTTACGTCGAAGGCCGCGCCAGTTTTTCTCCATACAATCTTCCGACCTTTGATTCCAAAAATACAAAATTTACTTTCATCCGAGAAAATAACTTGTTTCCAAAATTCTTTTGGCTTATTTATGTATTCCTTAGCAAACACCAGCCGCTTGAGTCTGTTTACTGTTGTTATAAATGGCTTTCTATGGGCAACGCGTCCGTGATACCCATATTTCCTAAGAATTTTACGAACATTTCTCTTTTAACTAGTGACCAGCCCAGGGACAGGACGTACGAGCCCAAGAACCAAGTTTTGATTAAAAGCGCCAAAAGTCGTTAACGTAGAATAAAGTGCCAGAAGTGGGTGGTTTGATCTTATTGTTAGTTTTTGTGATTCGGAGTGAAATTAAGAGTGAGCGGAGTTGGACACTACGAAGAAGAAGATTAATGACTACGGAGAAAACGATCGACCGAGTGACGGACAACGAGATTCCAAATCACCTGGAAAGAAATCGCAAGGAAGAAGAAACCAAACTAGTCAGCGACGAAGAACGAGAGTCAAAAAGAAAAGAAACAACGGAGACCAACATCGACGATAAGGGCCCCACCGATCAGCGAAACGAAGGAGAACGCAAGTAAATTTTAGCCAGGGACCTTTCTTTTAAAAAAATGAATTAAATTTAACGTAGAATTTAGTCAGGGTTTTTTTTTGTTAATAAATACGCAGTTAACTTATAATAAGAAAGAGCGAATTCTTTTCTTTTGGTCAAAAGTGAAGGTGTGAACATTTTTGTAACGTGTTCCAGGCGGGCTACGGACGTTTTTGTTTTGCGATAAGCCTACCCGGACTAGTAGCTCGGTCCGGGGAGAATTGGCCAGGAACGAATCCTTGAGAAAAGGGCTACTGCCGACCACGGCCCGACTCCACGGGCTGGCCGGACAGGATCGTTCCGCCCCGAGTAGCCAGGGTTTTTTTTGCCGTTTTCCCAGTCGGGGAAAACGCGTAACAGTGTATTCCATCTCTTTCCTCTTCTGGACATTTTCCGCGCACGTGGAAAATGGCGAATGTTCAGCCGATTCCCAAGAAAGGTAACAAAGCGTTGCCCGCCAACTATCGCCCCATCGCCATTACTTCCGTTCTGTCGAAAGTGATGGAAACGGCTGTGAATCGCAAAATAGTCCGCTATCTTGAAGATAACAAACTTATCAATGATCGACAATACGGATTCCGTTCCGGACGATCTACAGGTGACCTCTTGGTTTATCTGACTGACCGTTGGAACTCTTGCATCCATAAATTTAGCGAAGGTCAAGTTCTGGCGCTTGACATCGCTAAAGCGTTCGACAGAGTTTGGCATAATTGTCTCCTAGAGAAGCTCAAAGCAGTCGGCTTTAATAATAACCTTGTAAAATGGATCGAGAGTTTCTTACATGAACGCTCCATACAAGTCGTATTGGATGGCGTGGCATATTCTCCCTTTCCCATAGATTCCGGAGTCCCCCAAGGCTCTGTTTTATCACCCACACTCTTTCTTATTTTTATCAATGACCTTCTGTCGTCAACGCTCAATCCGATTCATTGCTTGGCAGATGACAGTACTCTGGATAACATCTATGAATTCGACTCGATTACTAACGCTCACCGTCTCCCGGTAGCATCTAAACGTGCCGAACTATTTGGATCATTGAACTCTGACCAGAATATAATCTTGGAATGGGGCAGGATAAATAGAGTAGAGTTCAACACTTCTAAAACGCAGGCCTGTCATCTTTCCCTTAAACGTGATGTCCCGGCGTCGGTTCCTAATGTAACCTTCGGTGGTGTCCCACTAAACTCCTCCGAATACCTCTCACTCCTTGGCATCAAAATAAATAACCACCTTAATTGGAACCAGCACATACTTGACGTAGCACTTGACGCTTCCAAACGCCTAGGAGTTCTCCGAAGATGTAAAAAATATTTTACTCCCAGTGACTTAGAAAATATCTATAAGGCCTACATTAAACCACGCCTCGAGTACAATTCTCATTTATGGGCTGGGGCACCCAAAACGCAACTTGCAATGCTCGAACGTGTCCAGAGACAGGCGTTCCGACTAATTGGAGATGAAGCCAACACGGTTTCCATAGACTCCCTTGAGCATCGCAGAAATGTTGGTGTACTAAGCATTTACTACCGCCACTTTCATGGTAAATGCAGTGAGGAACTCGCTAAACTTATTCCTCCTCTGTACTCATTTCCTAGAAACACACGCCTATCGTCAAGCGCACACGAGTTAACTGTTAAGCTTCCGATCTCCCGCACAGTGAAATAGAGGCGGTCATTCACACCCCGAACTTCTAAGCTCTGGAATGCATTGCCTAAAGATGTATTCCCATTGTCATACGACCTTCGACGTTTCAAACTCAACGTCCACCGGCATTTTAGGCTTTTCCCTCCTTTTAATCCCGACTAACCTCAACTCCTTACTCCTTTTTTTCCCTTACCGACATGACTGTGTAATTTACATTAAAGGGTGACCCCCTAAGTTGTGTTCGGCTTTTAAAAAAAAAAAAAACCATCATCAGAAATAGACTTGCGGTACTTTGCTTTGATGTCCTTTGCCATATCAGCTGCAGTTAATCTAGGATTAGCCTTCATCGTTCGGAGCAAACTTCGAGTTTGCTGAGGGCTCAACTTTGGAGGACTGCCAGATCTGGGTTTAGAAACAAAAACTCCTTTGCTTTTGAAGTTGGTTACGACTCGTTGGACAGATGAATGACTTCTGCTGACTATTGCACCTATTTCACGATATGACGTACCTTTTTTCCACAAATCCACGATAATTTTCCTTTCCCCAAATTCAATTTCCTTTCCTTTATTAGACATCTCTTACTTAACGTTTTTTAGCAATTATTTTTAACGCAAACCTTAGATAAAAACACGTTTATGAACTTTCCTATACAAACTTTATTGTTATTAATGATTTAACTGCAACTCAGAGACTTTGACTTCCCTTTATACGCTTTGAACGCAGACTTTTTATTCCTGGAATTTCAGACTATTTTTCGTTTCCGAATTTTACCGTTGTCTTAGAGTACAGTAATTCTCATTTTTGTTTTGTTTTATGTTCATAATGAAGTAATGAAAAATAGGAAAAAAAAAATATTTCGGAATAAAATGTTAGAAACGATGTTTTTTACAGATATGTCGGATGTGTTGGGTATGTACGCAAACTTTTTCTACCGAGTGTATATTAAGTTACTATCGAATAAGAAAAACGTATTTCATTATTCGTGGGTACGCAATAACTGGCGACGAGGATAGTAGAAGGACCTACCCGTAGTTCAATTATGAGCCACCGGAAATACAAGGAATTACTGCGACTTCGAGTAAACCCCATGGGAAGAGAGGTAACAGGTAATTGTCAACTAACGGACTAACGTACGTACTTTTACTTCTACATACTTAATAGCCACAGAACTAATCACGACAGAAATTTAGCAGAAAAAAAAAACAAAAATACCTGAATTAAGTGCATATATGTAAGTAGTAAACATTGAAAACACATTGTTAGTGCGCGAATTGGTCGAATCGGTTGTGCGGTAGGTACATACCAATAATATTTTTTTTCTTTCTGTTATTAAGTTCATAAACGGAAATAATGAATCCAGAACTCTTACAAATGTTTCGACGCATAATGACAGTCGCGGAATTAATTTGCAGCCCTATGAAGAAGGAACTTAATCTTTCGATTCTTACATTGATCTCGTCGAAAACTACTTAGAATTACGTAACCAGTGCCGTTTCCGTTTCTCAGTGTACCAAAATTTTCTTAAATTGTCTCGGTCAAAGGTTGTACCACACATTTACGTGCCTCACTGCCCCTGACCCGCCCAAACATAAAAAATTGGAGAAATTGTGAATCATCTTCGTGAACATTTATGCTCGCGCACGAGTGAAGTAGCTGAACAGCACAAATTTCTACTCCACGTCCAACACGAAGGTGAGTCAATTGCCAACTTTCAGGCGGACTTAAAGAAACTAGTAGCCCACTGCTATTTCACCTGCAATCACTGCAGCAAATCTACAATTTCGACCCATCTGCGTTCACAATTTATACGGGGAATCAGAAACAGCGAAATACGGGAAAGGCTTATACAGCAGGATTCCAATAAAACGTTCGACGACGCAGTAAAATTGGCACGAGCAAACAAATTCGTGAAGCGGTAAGTACTACGAGTATAATACATTCGATAAATAAAATTAATAATAACAAGTCTCAAAAGGAAGCAGTATTCAAAGGAATAACTGGAATTTTCGGGCCAAGATGCGTGGGCGATGTTACAAGTGCGGTAAAAAGGACCACATCACCAATGCTTGTAAGGAAACAAACTTAAAATGCAAAAAAAAGTTCTAAGCCGGCCACGTAGAGAGTGTAAATATCAAATTCCTGTTAAGACCCCCTATAGGGGCATAGGACAGAAACAACTCTCTTCCACAAGAAGCGATCCTGATCATCGCCCTTAAGCTGTTGCCTGGACTTGTTTATTCCTCTGGCCTCCTGCTCAACTGCTCGCTTCCATGTGTTACATGGTCGACCAACCCGACGTCTTCCTTGAGGGTTACAATCCAGAGCCTGTTTTGCGATGTTTCGCTCTGGTTTCCTCAAAGTATGTCCGATCCACTGCCACTTCCGCCGTTGAATCTCAATACCTATTTTAGTCTGGCCAGTTGTACTCCAAAGTTCGTCGTTGGAGATCACTTCTGGCCAGAATATTCCTAAAATGCGTCGGAGGCATTGGTTTACGAAAGTCTGTAGTTTCTTGGTAAGTCGAACGGTCACTTTTCACGTGATACAACCATAGAACAACAGGGATTTGACGCATGCGTCAAAAACTCGCAGCTTCGTGCGAAGGGAGATCTCTCTTAACCTCCAGAAAGGGGAAAGGATACCGAAGGCTTGACGAGCTTTATTTAGCCGTCCATGCTGACAATGCATCCAAGATATCAAAAATCTTGCACCTCTTCCACATCCTGTCCATTAAGAACAATCGGTGTGCTTGTATTCGAACCCATGTGCATGTACTTGGTCTTACGCACATTTATTTTCAGTCCCGCCTCTTTGCATTTAGAATGCAACGAGCGAACATTTGACTCTAAGTTCGAACGGTTATGTGCAAGCAAACACACGTCATCAGCATAATCAAGATGACTTAATATGTTAAATAGTCTCCATTGAAGACCTTTACCTTCCCCACCTTCCAGTGCAGCTTTCAAGATGTCATTTATTACCACTAGAAACAGGGCTGGTGATAATATGCAGCCTTGTCTGACACCCGTTTGCACAGGAAAGTTCTCGGACAGCTCTCCTCTGTGCAACTATGCGACACCTTGCATCTTCGTAGGATTCTTTAATCATAGCTATCACCTTATCTGGAATACCTCTCCTACGCAAAGCATTCCATATTTAATCTCACTTAACGCTGTCGAAAGCCTTCTCAAAGTCCACAAACATGAGATTTAGTGGCGAACCCATTTCGGCTGACTGCTCTAATATTATCCGTAGGGTTTTTGTGTGGTCGGTACAAGACGACCCTTTACGGAATCCAACCTGATAAACTTCGAGTGTGCTCTCGACGACATCACTAATCCTATTGGGAATTACCTTAGCCATAATTTTTGATACGGCAGTAAGTAGACATATACCACGCCAATTGCCACAATCCCGAAGGTCGCCCTTCTTCGGAATTTTCACAATGACGCCCTCATTCCATTCAGTCTGATATCTTCCTTCATTCCACACCTTAGTGAAGAGTGGGAGGAATATATCGGCTGTTATTTCCCGGTCCGGTTTGAGGAGTTCAGTTGGTAGTCCGTCTATACCTGGAGCTTTCCTTCCCGCCATTGACCGAATGGCGGAAACTATCTCTTCCTTATCTGGGGGATCGTCCCTAATAGAGGATTGTTGTGGTTGGATGTTTGGTAGTTGTTCTGTTTCCGGAATATCTTCCTCTGACAAGCTGTTTAAAATATCAGAGAAGTATTCCTTCCATCGCCGCAACTGGTGTTCACTCATATTAAAGAGAGTTCCGCTGACATCTCTCACCAGGTGGTTGGCGGTGAAATTCCTGTTCGTCAACTGTTTCATGATTTTGAATAGTGAACCCATATCCCCAAGGTAAGCCGCAGATTCTGCCATGTTTGCCAGATCTTCAATGGCCTTTCTCTTGTCGCGTCCAACAGCCTTTTTAAGCTGTATTTGAGCATCGCGGTAGTCCTGCCTCTAGTCGGGCGTTCGTTGGTTGACATCGGGTTGAGAGATGATTGCCAATTTGGCTTTTTTCCGATTGCCAACCTTGTCCCATGTGTCTTACGACATCCAGGGTTTCTCACCGCTTCGCGCATATCCCACAGATTCTTCAGCACTAGTTAGAAAAGTGTTTCTGGTTACCTCTCAATTGGCGTCCAGTGTGCGCATTTCATATTCACCCAATGTGGATGACTTTTCGCGTAGAATAGTGGTGTATTCGCTTTTTTTGGTGGGATATCTGAGTTTATCCACATTAAGCTTGCGCTTCATTTGAAGAATTTGTAGTCGTCGGATAGCTGCTGTACACAATCTCAAGCAGGCAACCATCAAGTGGTGATGGCCCCCACGTCAGCTCCACGATCCGCTCGCAAATCGAGGAGACATCTTCTCCATCGGCGACTTATAGCAAAATGGTCGATCTGGTTCTGAGTAACACCATCAGGGGAAGCCCAAGATGTTTTATGATGACTCTTGTGTGGAAAAAGGGTCCCTCCGATGACCATTTGCCGAGTACTACAAAACTCCACAAATAATTTGCCGTTTTCGGGTCTCTTAATCCAAGGTCGTGACGCGTCCACCCAAGGGTCACTATGCATCCCCATGACGTGTTCTAGTCCAGTGTTGTCTGATCCAACCTGGGCGATCATATCTCGTGAGATGATAATAGTATTACCACTTGGAACACGTTCGAAGGTGGCACTCAGTTGGCTGTAAAACTTCTCTTTGTCACCAGGTATTAGTTGGTGCGAGGCACTGCAGAATTGTGACGTTACTGACACTGGTCCTGAGCCTGACGAAGATAATCCCATCCGAGATTGGTTCCCTGCTAATGAGACTGTTTCTCGTTCTCGGTGTAAGGACGAACGCCACGCCATTTCTGGCTTCACTTTCAGGGCCAATATACAGAATAGTGTTTCCGCTAGGGGTTCGTTCTTCTTCTGATCCTGTCCACCTGACCTCGCTCAAGCCCAAGATTTGGATATTATAGTGCTACATTTCACGGTCGATCACTGATTGGCGGTGGAAGGACCGAGTATCCTTAGCTCTTCCCCCGTCATTCAATGTTCGAACGTTCCAGAAGCCAATCATAGTCCGTTTTCGAATGCCAAAAGTCGTTACCGTAGAATCAGTCCGTATCCGAGGCGCTGTATCCGTTTCTCGTATCAGTTAGGTCTTAAGATCACGGGTGATAAGCCCATGATCCCGTGAGTGTCCATTTGCAATTTTTCAGGGCAAGCAGGACTGGCTGTGGGTGAATTCTACAGCCCCCATCCCACAGGGGGATAGTTAGCTCAGGTCCGTGGAGAGGCTAGTCTCCAAAGATAGTTGTAGGAATTAGTAAAACCTCATCCTACAACTACCCCCTTGCGGGGATATATAGTAACATAATGATATATAGGTATAGTACAATATAACACTTTGTTATTTCTCTAATACTACAACAAAATGTTAAGAACAAATATAAAAACATAACAGGACTACGATTGGGCGTAAATTAAGGAGGTGGTAGAAGAAGTGTGAAGTTATTAATGACTTTATTAGAAATAACTGTTAACATCATTTAATTGACATATTTTAAATTGCAGATCAGTAGCATTCATACTTTTCAGGAAAATTGACTTTATGTAAAGTTGTTGAATTGTGTCAAATTGTATGGGAGGAGGTAGAAGGAGTGAAACTAATTCCCTAATTTTTTTCGGCCTTACTAATAATTCTAAATAAATATTTAATGCATAATTTCAGCTCGATAACTTCGACACGTACTGAGTAAATTGGTTTGTAGTATTTCATAAAAAAGTGCAGGAAGAAGAGGACTCAAATAAGTTTTTATATTGCAGATTAGAATTATTATAAAAGTAATATATTCCAAATTTTAGATCAATAACTTTTATACTTTTTGAGCCAATCCGTTTGATGTCAAATTGCGAAATTGTGTCATTTTGTATGGGAGGGTGTAGAAGGGGTCTAACTAAAAGTCTAATTTTTTTTGATCTTACTAATGATTCTAAATAAATATTTAGTGCACAATTTCAAATCGATAAATTGCATACGCAAGGAGCGCGAGGACACAAATAATTATTGTACAGTAGAATGAAATCATCTTAAAACTATTATATTCCAAATTTCAGATCACTAGCATTTAAACTTTTCGAGAAAAACCGTTTATTGGCAAATTGCCTAATTGCGTCATTTTGTATGGGAGGGGGTAGAATGGGTGGAGCGATTTGGCTCGTTCACGAGCTTGACCTTAATATTTTGCCAGAAACCACGTGTACAAAATTTGAACTTTCTAGTTCAACGTGTTCTCAAGCTAGAGAGAACGGACGTACGTGTGGACATACTGTTTTGATATTTTTGAGTGATTTTATGAACTTCTGTATCATTCATTTTTTTCTCCGAGACTTATTTCTTGGCGTTACAAACTTTGAGGCAAACTTATAATACTCTCAGATTTCGTCTAGAGTATAAACAGACTTTAAGACAAATAACTCACTTATTAAGCTTAGCTCGATCCTTTTAAACTGTGGCTCTAAAGCACAGTTGAGCTTTTCGTGGATTTATTAACTTTAAAGCTTCGATTCACTCTAGGTCAAAATTTGACATGACTGACATCTGTTAGCAGCGCTTGTGGGAAACATTTTGAACATCCGTGCATTTCCGTAGGTAGGTGAGAAGCTACAATATTAATATTCGAATTCTAATTTTAATTCTGAACCGTTCCTCTTAGCAACTTTAGCACTTCAACTTGGATCATTTTAGGTAGTTGCACATAAATTGATATTCTCGAAGTGCAAGTAAGAACCTTGCCTTGGTCGAGGTAAGTGCTAATTTGAATTTTCCGTAACTGATCCATTTCTTTTTTTCCCTTTTAGCTATATTCGAATACGTTACGGTGCAACCGTTCCAGATTATATATGTTTTTCTCAACCCTATGCCCACTTTTCTAAATTTTTCAAGTTACAGTCAAATGCTCAATCATATCATCCATTTCCGTCAAATTACGTTCATCTACAGCAAATTTTTATTTGAATGGAATTCAAATTTTTTCGGTCTTTGCGTCAGACAGAAATGTTTCGTCTCACGGCTCAATTTTTCGCATCAAAAAATACTTTCACCGTACTTCGCGAACATTCGCTGCTGGAATAAAGCGTAAATTTAGTAAGATAGTTAATTTAGCAGCGGCTCGCTAGCGTGACTAGGAAATCACTAGTCTTTTTTTACACTGGCTTCTTTTCGTTTAAGCCCTACTGAATCTTTAGCGATTCTTCTTTCATATAATTTTAGGTTTTGTTACTAGCATAGATTTCGACTCGAAAATCTGAAACACCATATGAAGGATACAATAAGCCGATCAGAAATTGCAACATTAGAGGCAGTCAATAAATCATCATTCAAGTCAATAAATAGAAACTGACTGTATGGATAATGAAAAACAAGGCGTATGTCCTTCTCCAAAAGCAGATGCTATCAAATCTAAAAATCGATTAACAATTGTAACGCTAATAAAATACAAAACAAACTCTCTAATAAATTGTAAGTAATTAAAGGGAGAGCTGATTTTGAAAGATATCCTTACTAAACACAAAGAATGCAGTGGGATATAATGAAATATTTTACTTAAATTTATAGAAGCTTTTAATAGTTTTAATAAATTCTACCAAATATTGAAAATTTACTTACCTATGAATAAGAAAAATATAAGTAAGCCTAATTCACGCATAGACGCTTTTAATGTTCTTCCTAAAATTTGTAAACCTTTTGAATGCCTAGATAACTTAAATATACGAAATACTCGAACTAATCGTATCACTCTTAGTATTGCCAAGGACATAGCCTGATTCGTAGACTTATCCTGAAAATATAAAATTATACATTTAAGGTATGTTATTATATTAAAAACATAAAAATTTAATATTCTTTAGTTTAAATTTGGGTTTATACATATAGTTAAAAAGTTTGTTTGTTGTTTGATAGTAAAAACTTATTTAAAAACATAACAGAACTATGATTGGGCGTAAAGCCCAATCATATGATACTCTAGATGAAATGGGAATGACTTAAATATACCGGAAAATATGTCATCTCAAATTCTTTCGAATAGTGAATAGTGGCTTTTGTATGGGAGGTGGTAGAAGCAGAGGGGGGAGATTTATAATTTTTGTATATGACAGCGAACGTGCTGAATTTAAAATTTGTGGTTTTTATTATTTTCAAAGAAAGTCGACATAGTTTCATGAAATTGGGGAATTTGGCAGAGAAAGTTGAGGGGCTTATACGATACTGCTTATTAACAGCTTTATCACCATGCTTTGTTTCAATTTCAAAGTCGATAGGTCTCATATGTTCGAAGGAGAAAAGGTTTTCCTGAATTTATAATATAGATATTTGTATGGGAGGAGGTAGAAATAGGTGAAGCGAAGCTGATAATTTTTTTAGTATTTATTGCAATTATTAGGGTACAAAATTTTGGCAAAATTTAAATTTGTACTTTTTCTAGTTTTAATGCAAATCAATTTAATGCATTTACTAAAATTATGCATTATACGGATAAAAAAAAACAAGCAATTTTCGTCGTCAATGATGTTTCTATTATTATATTTTCAACAAAACTTCAAGTTGATAGCTTTGATAGTTTCGAAGATAATAATTTAATTAGCATTTCAAAATTGCGTGAAATTTGTATGGGAGGGGGTAGAAGGAGTAAGATAAAGTTGATATTTTTAATTAGAACTGGTTGCAATTATAATGAAATTAGTACTGGCGAAAATTTGTTCATTTAACTTTAAATCGAATATATATATTTTTGTAAATTGAGTATTTGTATGGGAGGTGGTAGAAGGAGTCAGGGCATCGACCCAATATTTTGCGATCTTAATGATATAAATTGTTGTATTTTGACTCAAATTTCAAGTCGATACCTTAAATAGTTTCGAAGAATGATCAGTTTCTTAAAATTTCCAAATTTCATGAAATTTGTATAGGAGGGGGTAGAAAGAGTGGGGAGATGTAGCCCGTTTACGAAGTTAAAGTTACTTTTTCACAAAATCTGATACGCAACAAGTTTCAGCACGATAACTCGAAGCGTTCGAGAGTTATGTTGTAGACAGACGGACAGACAGACGGTCACTCAGAATCGAGGTTTTTGAGCGACAACAAACATATCTGTATCCCTGGCGGCTCTGTGCGAGTATTATTTTTTAGCGTTACAAACGGTAAGGCAAATATAATATACTCTCAGATTTCATCTAGAGTATAAAAAACGTTTTAGCCTTGGGCTGTAAGCTAGCAAATTTAAGACGAAAAACTCACGCATTTTTTTAATCGAAGTGTTTGGCGACGTCATCAGCATAATCAAGGTGACTTAAGATGTTAAATAGTCTCTATTAAAGACCTTTACCTTCCCTACCTTCCAGTGCAGCTTTCAAGATGTCGTCTATTACCACCAGAAACAGGGCTGGTGATAGTAGTTCGCACAGGAAAGCTCTCGGACAGCTCTCATCTATGTAAGACGCAACACCTTGTATCTTCGGATCAACGATATGGTGGACTAAAATATTATAATAAAGAGCACAGCTTATGCTACAAAACATCCAAAGGCTAGCTGGTCTTGGTATCACAGGATCAATGAAAACCTGTCCTACATCCCTCCGCTACATCTCCAAATAAAAAAGGAGGCTATCGAAGGGGTGTTATGCAAACAGAGGGAAAACAAATACAAATCAGGGGATTTTAGAGGTCACCTCAAAATCCTAAAAAACCCAAAAAAAGAGGTTCTAACCTGAAATGGAAGAGGAATCAACAATCTGGTATACAGATGGCTTGCGCACCTCTGAGTGAACTGGAGCCGGAGTCAAAGGTCCTTCTCGTTTTCAAAATCACTCGGCAAAGAAGCCACAATCTTCCAGGCTGAACTAATTGCAATGGAGCTATGTATCCAAGAGAATATAAGAAGGGCCCATCGCAATAAAACTATTTATATTCTATCGGATAGTCAGACGGTTCTCAAAGCCCTAGCATCCAATAAACCGGATTCAGGATAGCTTGGGACTGCCTTCAAAACTTAATCATCCTGGAAAAAAGGAACAACGTAACACTAATGTGGGTACCTGGACATATGGGAATTGAGGGAAATAAAGATGCTGATCGCCTTGGGAAAACGGCGCTGAAACAAATTTTATTGCACTAGAACCATTCTGCGGAAAAGTGCACTTCAACCTTATACTTAGAAAGTGAGTTGAACAAGAGCACAAAATCTACTGGAAAAGACTTCCAGGTTCATCAATACTAACAAAATTAATCCTACCACAAAAAACAAAAAACAAAGTGAAAGATATTCTAAAATTCAGCAAGAGTGATATTAGTACTCTAATTGGCCTAATGACAGGGCACAGTAGAGTAAGCCACCACCTCAAAAATATGGGTTTAGCTGAAAGGCGAAGACAAGTTAGACGCGTTTGCCGTTTATTATCGTCTCGATAGAGCAAGTTTCGCTGACAGCGTTGTGAGCGTATATTCATATACACAAGTGCGAGAAAGATAGACTCACGGCAACAAATTTGAGCCAACAAGCAAAAATACACAAATAGAGCTCCCATAATCTAAACAGAGCAGTATGCAAAAAAAAAAATGTCGACCAATTCGGGAAAAAAATCCGCCAAAAAATTTCACAATTTTCATACCGAACGGAATCCGAACACCCGTCGAATATAATTCTGCGTGCCTGGTATTTCAGATTCGATTTGGTATGGGACAAATGCGAATTTTTCGGTCGGCTGCAAGTGCATGCGCAGTCGATGGACTGAATATTGTTCGAGAGAAAGAAAGAGGGAGAGACATAGGACGAGGACTTGAGCTTCGGGTGGTTGCTGCTGAATTCTGGTCGCCGGGTTACTCAAACTCGATTCAGTATGAAAATTGTTTAATTTCTGGGCGGATTTTTTTCGAACGGACATTTCGAGCTGGTCGTAATTTTTTGTCTACTGCTCAGTGATATTAGCCGTGTTTTTTTGCGGCCGTATCCAGAGCAGGTTAGCGTAACTACATTGAAAGCAACAACAAATCATCTATCCAGAGTAGGTTAGCTACCCCGGTTAGACCACTGGTGCAGCTAACCTGCTCTGGATAAATAGTTCCTGTGCTCATTGATAGAGGGCTCAGAAGTTTTTAGAACTTGGGACTTTCATCTCCCAGCCGTTGGCAGCAATGAAATTTGACATTTCTGACAAAATAACGTATTCTCATTTTTGTTATTTTGTTATTTTTCGAAGATACGCAGTGAGAAAATTTTTTTTTTGTGAAAAATGGAATTCAATTTTAAAAATAAAAGGTAAAGTAACGATTTCAATTTTTATTAGGTGAATAATTCGTTTTTTTTTTTATAGATCTCGTCGTTATTGGGGCCGAGGCGAAACTCTCGCATCACTTGATTCTAATAGTTCCAATAAAAACACTTTTCTATTTGCACTCATAATTGGATCTGTAAGGAAAAGTTTTCAATTATCGCCGAAAATTCGCAATATTTTACAGAAATTACCTGTTATAATTCACAACTGGCAATTCGAAGTCAACTTTTCAAATTGTTTCCAGGTGCAACAACTTACCAGTTCCATACTTTAGTACTAAACTTCTACTCTGGATCGTTTTTTTGAGGACTACCTTAACCTGCTCTACTCTCGTCCGCAAAAAAACACGGCTATTATGGGCGCCTGTTAGAGAGATAGGCTCAAGGTAACAAATTTTGTGACGACAACACTTTTGGGTGGGTCCACCTATTAGACACAGCTATGTGAAAAAAAAGGACATAAAGTTCAGCGGGCATGGCACGGCATGGCATGGCATAACTTAGATCATTTTGTTGTGCGGTCCAAGAGACGAATCGATTATTGTTGTATTGCGTATTCTAGTTAAGAGAGAACTGGGAGTCTATCCCACTATGTATTAGGATAGACTTCTAGTTGGAGGCCCTGGGGTTGTCCGACAATGGTTCGTCTTCCCGCCACCTCCACCGGTAATTTTTTAAGCACCTTTCAAGGACGGTTATTCCTCTGGGAAACCCCTTCCTCGTGCAAGCTCCTGAGCAGCCGGCAACAGGTGCTGCCCGACTCAGAGGAGCCACTTCAACAAAAATTTGTACGGGAATCATGCTGACAGCCGCGTTCCCTTTACAAAATCAATAGTTTAAATTTTTTTCCAAAAAATCTACTTATTATTGTAATTTTATAATTGTGAAGAAAAGTGTGTGGTAAAATGTACATTATTCTTACTTTCGCCAAAAAAAACCTGTATAAAGTTTATAATTTCTGTCTCAGCGCGCTCACCGAAAACAATCTGGAGAGGTCAAAATTGACTAGGGAAATGTGGAGAATATTATTTATCGCGCGAGTTACGTCTGTGTTTAGTCTAGTGTATTGGTATACAATGCGAAGGTTGTGAGTTGAATTCACTTCTTCTTCTACAATGGCGCTACAGCCCAAATCGTACCTTGGCCATCTGATATTCAGGTTCCTTAACATTTTATATTACTTATTGTGGAAGGGTTGTTAGCCCTTCGCGCAACCCTCTTTCTACGAATTTTTCATTTTCGTAGATTGAGGTGACCAAGCAGGCAATGTGCTGAAATTATATATTGCGTCGACCGGGATTTGAACTCACGACCTTCGCATTACAAGACCAACACGCTACCTACTAGGCTACACCTTAGCTTGAGAGTTGAATTCACGGTCGACATATAACTTCAGCAAACCACTTGCGTAGGAATATCAGTCTTACCTCAATCTGCGTAAATGAAAAATTTGTAGATAGAGTGTTATGTGAAGTGCTAACAACTAGTCCACGGAAACAAATTAAAGTTAAGGAACCTATAAATAGAGGATAGGTTCACAAGTTATAGCTGCACAAAGTTGTCAAAATTATATATTTTGAAATCTTTCAATGCTTAAAACATGGAAGATGAGATGTTAACAAGAGCTAGAACCTATTTTTTAACTACATATATTGATATCATCATAAAACAAGTAAATAGCAGATTTCTCAAACTTTAAACAAAAGAAATCATTAATTGAGCATGCTGATTACTAGAGTATATAAATAGATGATATATAAAAATATTTACCTGTGGACTAACAGGCGCTTTTGGAAGATTTAACGTATCCTCCTCTTCAGCAACTACAGTTGCTAATGTTATGAAATAAGGAATGATTGCGATTATGTCGATAATATTCATTACATCTCTGAAGAAATTTAACTTATTCGGGCATGCAAGGAATCTAAAATTAATTTATAAAAAATATTGAACGTATTAACAGTTCGCATAATAGTTTAAGTTGTTAATAAAAAAATACCTGACACTAAGTTCGAACGTAAACCAAATAATACATATAGTTTCTATGAGAAAAAAGGGATCTGTTATATCAGGAACCTCATCTTCTTCGATTTTTGTGCCATTTGTTGTTGTATTGAATACCTAAAAAATTATTACTTAAAAAAGGCGATTCTACATTAAAAATATATTACCTTATAATGTTTAAATTCTGGTAATGTTTCTAGGCAAAAAATAACAATAGATAGAAGAATAACAAACACGCTTATAATAGCTACGACTCTCGCTGCCTGAGAGCTCTCTGGATACTCGAAAAGTAACCAGACTTTCCTTTGGTTTTCATTATCTGGTAGCGGTCTCTCTTCTTCTTTAATGAAGCCTTCATCCTCCCTAAAATGACATTTATAAAATTTAAATAGAAAAATAGCTAATAATGAAATTATTATTCTGTAGAAATAAAACAGATCATATCTATCATACTATATCACAGAATTTCATTTTCCAAAATTTGTACCGAGCGGCCTAATTACTCGTGGCAATAAAATTATAATTGCTAACCCAATCGGTTTCGCAACTCACCCTAGAAGTCTCACTAATTTACAAATACAATGCCTGAACTTGACCGACTAAAATTCCCCACTATTTTAAATTACAGTTCAATGGCAAGGCCAGAACTCTTTCTCTCTGGATCAAGGCCAGCCATGAACCAACTCTTTAAGTGTTAAGATGTTAGGTATCCAAATCACAGATAACTTATCTAAATGTTTGGGTTACCTAAAACGGTGTAAAAACTCCTTCACCGCTTCTGTGTTACTGACAATTTATAAGGTCTATATTAGACCACGTCTTGAATTTAAATCCCACCTATGGGCGGGAGCTGCAAAACCTTCTCTTTCCTATATGGATAGTATCCAGTCTCGGACTATTAAAATTATAGGAGATTTTGACATCACTTCATCGCTTGATTCACTCGACCATAGATGAAGCTCCCTGATCCTTTTGTATCGCTACTACAATGGAGATTGCTTGGACGAAATCGCTAATCTCTTGCCCCTGTGTGTGCCCTTACCCCGTAATACTAGAGCTACTTCACGTTGCCATAAATATGCTCTCAACCCTATTTTCGATCATACTGTCAAATTTCGTGATTAGTTCTTAAGCCGGGCTGTTCGAATGTGGAACTCGCTGCCCAACTCAGTAATAATTCAAAAGAAATATTCATAGCCACGTCCGTCTCTATCCCCATAATTCTCAAAAACCAACATTCTTCCCCCCTCACCGAAGCTGTTCTACAGAACAAAAGAGCAATCCCCTAGTTCCAATGTTACAAAAAAAACATAACAGGACTACGATTGGGCGTAACGCCTAATCGTGCGATATTCTAGATGAAAGAGATTTTTTTTCATCTTAAGAGATTTTCTAGGGGAAGTGGTGAATGCGGTGACTACATTGAACTACTTTTTTTACATCACGCTAGAGTTGCCACGAAAATGTTTTATAGAAAATTTAGAATTAAAAAATTTAATAGGTATTGAGAAAATTAGTGTATTGGATTTAGTGAAATGGTGCAGTTTGTATGGGAGGTGGTAAAAGGAGGGGCGAGTTCTTAATGACTTTTTAGAAATAACTAAAAACATCATTTCTTGGCGTGTTTTAAATTGTAGATCAGTAGCATTCATACTTTTCAGGAAAATCGACTTTTTGTGAAGTTGTTAAATTGTATCAGATTGTATGGGAGGGGGTAGAGGGAGCGAAACTAATCGTATAATTTTTTTTAGTCTTCCTAATAATTCTAAATAAATATTTAGTGCATAATTTCAGCTCGATAAATTTTATACGTACTGCGTAAATTTGTTTACAGTATTTCAATAAAATAAAGTGCAGTTTATATGGGAGGTGGTGGAAGGAAGGGGACGACTCAAACAACTTTTATACAGTAGATTGAAATCGCCATAAAAGTAGTGCATTCCAAATTTCAGATCAATAGCATTTATACTTTTCGAGCAAATCCGTTTATTGTCAAATTACGAAATTATGTCATTTTGTATTGGGGGGAGAAGGGGTAAAGCTATCCATCTAATTTTTTTTAGTTTTACTAATAATTCTAAATAAATATTTTTAAATTTTATACGCACTGAGTAAATTGGTCTAGCGCATTTCATGAAAAACTGCAGTTTGTATGAGTGGCGGTGGAAGGAGGGGAGGACACAAATTATTTTTATACAGTATATTAAAACCATCATAAAAGTATTACATTCGAAATTCCAGATCAATCAATAGCATTTATACTTTTCGAGTAAATCCGTTTATTGTCAAATTGCGAAATTTTGTATGGGAGGAGGTAGAAGGGGCTCGTTCACGAACTTGATCATACTTTTTTGTCAAAAACGAAGTGTAAAACATTTAACCTATCTAGCTCAACGTGTTTCCAAGTTAGAGAGGACACGGACGGACGGACAGACAGAGAGACAGACAGACAAACGGACGGACATCCGGTTTAGAGATTTTTGATTGATTATATGAACTTCTGTATCGTTTATTTTTTTCTCCGAGCCTTATTTCTTGGCGTCACAAACTTTGTGGCAAACTTGTAATACTTTCAGATTTCATCTAAAGTATAAAAAGAACGTGGAGAAAGTTCTGTTTCAGCTGACACAGTCAGATGTGAAACGCGCTGAAAGTTTTTTTTTTGTGCAAGTAAGGCCGGTGAGAGGTGCGGTTTAGCTGAATCACACCTTAAAAAAAAAAATTAAATACCACTAATCCCCGCAATTTTTTTAGAATGTAGTAATATATTATGTGGGATATATAATCTGTTTAGTTTAATGGCCCTTTGAACACTTCTATTTTGTTGGTATCAGAACCATAAATTCTCGCATTTGTGTGGGACAGGCTAGTGATCAAATCAATCCCGTGATTTGAGATCATATACGTATTGAAGGGCGCTGAGGACATGTGAATAATTGTAGCTTGTGTTAATTAAAACATAACAGGACTACGATTGGGCGTAAGGCACAATCACACGATACTCTAGATGAAAGATAAATTGTTTGACTACAAGAAATTTTGTAGGGGAAGTGGTACAGGGGTTGACGACATTGAACCATTTTTTTCTCATCATGCTAAAGTTTCTATCAAAATTATTTATTATTATTTATAGAAAATTTAGGGTACAAAAATGTAATAGGTACTGAGAAAATTTGTGTATTAGATTCAGTGAAATTGTGCAGTTTGTATGGGAGGTGGTAGAAGGAGAGGCGAGTTCTTAAAGGCTTTTCCAGAAATAACTTTAAACATTATGTTTTTGACATGTTTGAAATTGTAAATCAGTAGCACTCATATTCAGGGAAATCGACTTTTTGTAAAGTTGTGAAATTGAGTCAGATTGTATAGAAGGGGGTAGAAAGGGTAAGGCTGATCGTTTAATTTTTTTAGTCTTACTAATAATTGCAAATGAATATTATAATAATTTACAATATCAGCTCGATAAATTTTATACGCATTGAGTAAATTGGTTCAGAGTATTTCATGAAAAAGTGCAGTTTGTATGGAAGGTGGTGGAAGGAGGGGGAGAATACACATAATTTGTATACGGTAGATTGAGATCATTAGAAAAGTAATATACTCCAAATTTTAGACTAATAGCTTTTATACTTTTTGAACAAATCCATTTTTTGTTGAATGTCGAAATTACATCGTTTTGTATGGGAGGGGGTAGAAGGGGTGAAGTTTTTTTTTGGTCTTACTTATATATAATTACAAATAAATATTTAGTGCACAATTTCAGCTCGCTAAACTTTATACGCGTTGAGTAAATTGGTTTAGAGCATTTCATGAAAAAGTGCAATTTGTATGGAAGGTGGTGGAAGGAGGAGGAGGATACATATAATTTTTTAAGATCATTATAAAAGTAATACATATATCCCAAATTATAGACTGAAAGCTTTTATACTTTGTGAGCAAATCCGTTTATTGTCGAATTGCGAAATTGTGCCATTTTGTATGGGAGGGGGTAGATTTTGTTTGGTCTTACTAATAATTCTAAATAAATATTTTTTGCATAATTTCAGCTCGCTAAATTTTATACGCACTGAGTATATTGGTTTAGAGTATTTCATGAAAAAGTGCAGTTTGTATGGAAGGTGGTGGAAGGAGGGGGAGGACACGCATAATTTTTATGTAATAGATTGATGTCATCATAAAAGTAATATGCTCCAAATTTGAGTTCAATAACTTTTATAGTTTTCGAGCAAATCTGTTTATTATCAAATTGCGCAATTGTGTCATTTTGTATGGGAGGGGTAGAAGGAGTGGAGTGATTTGGCCCGTTTACGAACTTGTCCTTACTTTTTTGTCAAAAACAAGGTGTACAAAATTTAAATTATCTACCTCAACGCGTTCTCAAGCTGGAGAGCGCACAGTCGGACGGACGGACGGACATCCGGTTTTGACATTTTTGAGTGACAATATTAACTTCTGCATCATTCATTTTTTTCTCCGAGCCTAGTTTCTTAGCGTTACAAACTTTAGAGCAAATTTATAATACTCTCAGATTTCATCTAGAGTGTAGAAATGGCAAAAGTCAAGAGGTATGCAATATTCGCTAGAGCTGCAGAATATATCAATTTTACATAGTTCATACGAGGGGAGGTCAACAATTTCGCGTAATGACATGAAAGGGGGTTAAATTTCTCAAGTTATTATTTTTCCTTTTTAATATATTCTCCCTTAAGCCTAATACATTTATCACATCTCTCACAAAGTTTATTAATTCCTTCTAAAAAAAAATGTTTTACCTTCCAAATAGGCTGAAATTGCCGATTTCACCTCTTCATCGTTGGTAAATTTTCTTCCCTGAAGTTCTTTTTTCAGTTTTAGGAACAAATAGTAATCGGAAGGGGCCAGATTTGGAGTATAAGGGGGATGGTTCAATATTCCGTAGTCGCAATTCTGTAGGGCAGCCATTGCAACGTGGCTATTGTAAGCAGGTGCGTTGTCGTGCAAAAGCAGTATACATGGAGTCCACCTTCCTTTTTTGTTTGATGGCATCTTTTAATTTTTGTAGCAGGTTGGTATAGTATCAACTTGTGATATTTTGTCCTTCTTCTTTATAGTCGATCATCAAAACTTCTTCTGAATCCCAAAAAATAGTGGCCATGATTTTTCCGGCGGATTGTGAGACCCTGAACTTCTTGGGGTGAAGCGCCTTTACGGAGCCAGTGCATTGATTCCTGTTTTGATTCAGACTCATAATGATGAACCCTAGCTTCGTCTCCAGTAATCTGGGCCAAAATTTCATCCCTGTTTTCGCTACAGAGATTCCAAAACTCGCGTTAACACTCAACGCGCTGCTTTTTCTGAAGAAAGCATTCTCGGTACCCATCTTGTGTTGCCTTTAGACATACCGAGATGATCGTGGAGGATATTCAAAATGGTTGTATTTGTTACTCCAACCATCTTTGCCATTTGTTTCTTCTTTAAACGAGCATTTTCGAAAACAAGTTTCTACACTTTTTCGGCGATTTTTGAGGAAGTGGCCTCAATCAGCCGCCTCGAGAGCTTATCATCTTCAATTGACTCTCTTCCACACCTCACAAAATTTATTTTATTAAAAGGAATGTAAGCAGCGTGTAGTTTAAATAATAAATAATAATAATAATAAATAATAATAATTAGTTACTTTTGAATTTTAGTAATTGCTTAGTAACTTTTATTAATAATCGCAATGGAGGTATTAAATTCATAAAATAAAATTTCCTCAAAATACATTTCGTTTCGTTTCAATAACAGCCCCTCTTTCATAGATAAATAACTGGGTGACAGCATTGAACTGATTTTTTTGCATCATGCTAGAAAAACTACAGTAGATTTGAAATCATACATCGGACCCATCCACCACACATTTTTGGTTGTTGGCGACTTTAATTTCACCGGCTTATGAATCTCTCAAACTCAGGCCGAGCTGCTCCAATAACATCCGGCCTGCACCCCCCAACAATCGAACACGACGCCCCTGAGTCTCACAGACCTACTAACTCGACGTCGAAAATTTAAACCTTTAAATGTGGCCTCCTGTCGCCAACTGCCCCGCGAAGCAAAAATCTACCGTCTCCATCGCAGCGGAAGCCTTCTTCGCATTCACTCTTCTGCCTTTTAGTGAGTACGCCTTTCGTTTCCCAAGCAGGTCGGGCAGTTCCTCCTTATTGAATCTTCACGAACGCAACCATAGCTACGCCTTGGTTGCTTGCAATCAATCGATAAGTGACCTTCTCCCGGCAATTGTAGCATCTGCAGGCTAGAGTTGGATTTGTCCATCTTCTCTCATTTCTGGTCTCGCCTGCTTCCTTTGAATTAACTTGGTTTGCCATATTGAGCTCCGTTGTTGTTGGCAGTTCTACGTAGGCCAAGTCTGGTTCGAGATGATTCGGTAGATTCGGCAGCAAGTAATTTTCAACCTTGAATCGTGCCTTCTCTAATCTCCTGCCCGTGCTTACCAATTTCTGCAAGGACGCTATTTCCAATAGAGCGAGTTGCGTCGAGTAAAATGGCGCTAAATTTTTCTTAATGAAGCACAGAGCTTCACTGTCTTACTCACTGTTCCGCTCAGTCTACTGAACCATACTTTCATTTTGTCCTTGCGTTCGATGCCGAAATTCTTCTAGGAGCCGATCATCGTAGTCAGACGGTAAAAACTCCTCCTTTAGCTTCTTCACCAAATCCACCCAGTTCGCTGAACCATATCAGCGCTCGGCCTTCGAACAGGTCGACCACTGCCTTGAACACTACTGGTTCCGAGCATCCTCTGGCTTCGTGGAGTTCTGCCACTCGTTCTAAAAACCCACTCAACGATTCCTTCGTTGAGCTCGAAAACCTTATGTTCCACTTATACACTGGAATTGCCGCTGTTCGACTACCTAGCAGTGGCGACGAAGCGTGATTTGGACGTTTAAGCTCCTGTTCTTCCTCATCCTCCTCCTCGTCATTACTCACTTTAGCGTTCAGTTCCATGCAGTATTTGGCTACTGCTCGTCGTGTTTTTGAGACCATCTCCTTTTGCTCCTCTTCTACTGCCACGGTTCTATTCAGCTGTCTTAGGATCCACGCAACTTTGGCGTTGATCTGCCGAATTCTCTTCCCATTTGAATGCATTTGTCAGCTTTTCAATTTCCCTCAGTTTTCCTTCCACTGCCAACATATCCTCTTCATATGTAAATGGGTATTCCAGCAAGGAAAAGCTTGAGAAACGATTTAGTGCGAAACGTAGCAGCTTTCGTATCTCGTCCACGGATGTTCCACTCAACCTGAACACCGACAACTCATATTAGAGTTCGTCCGAAGTTATACGGTTGACGTCTCCCTTTTCCATTTTGTTAGTAGAAAAAACAAAATATCTAACTACTCGATAATTTATTTTAACACAGGACCGTGGATGTGACTAAATTCAAAATATCATTCTTAAATAAGATGCAATATTACAGATCAAGAACAAAGAAACGAGTCAGTACTTATGGGATACAATTTCCCAACGGAAGCGGACTCACAGGACTAAGGTTCACTGTCTTGCCGCAAAATTTCTCTTTTTTTATTTGTAACAAAGAAAAAGTTTGTTATTTCGATTTTTTTTTGCCTTAATTTCCTTGACCTAGCACGCACCCAGGTAGCACAACACTAACACTTACACACTTCTGAACATTTGAAAAAAAAAAAAACTACTACGTCCGCCAATATTATTTGATTTCACTTTCTCTTCATCGACACGTAATTTAATTGTCGTCTTGCCCTTAGCTCCAGGCTTTTAACTTCTTTCTTTCTTAATTTTGTGCTTTTCTGTCTATACAGTCAGAGTCAAAAGTTTGTATACAGATCATACTTGAATCTTTGAAGCTATATATTTTCCATAATACGTAAGACACAGAAATTAATTTCTCTAAAATTAAGCTTTATACAATTTGTTACAAGTGCCGTTGTAAATTCCGCTATGTTGGAGCATTGTGAGTGTGTTTTCCAAGCAAAACGAAGTTCGCAGTTGAAGTTTGGTGTGAATGAATTAGGTTCTTGTGTTAATTGCTTATGTCGTTAACATGAAATGGCACGTGGTAAAGAAATTGCAGTAGAAGTTCGCGAGTTGGTAGTGACCCATCGCAAAAATGGGAAAACCATAAGTGAAATAGCCGGCATTGTTAACAAAAGCCGTGCAACTGTTCAGAAAATTATAGAACGGTGGAAAATTCGAGGAAATATAGAAACTTTGATACGTTCAGGTCGCCCACATGCTATAACAGCAGCCGAAGTACGAAAAGTTGTAAGACAAGTGAGAAAAAATCCAAAATCTACCGCAGTCCAAAGAGCCCAAAATCTTTGTCAAGAACGCTATAAGCCAATCAGCGCTTCAACTGTACGTTGAACGCTGGGTTGCACAGTAGAGTGCCTAGGAAAAAACCGTGCATTTCTGCTATAAATCGTACTAAGCGCGTTGATTTTGCAAAACGTCATTTAAATAGCCCTACAACCTTTTGGAATAGCGTTCTGTGTACTGATGAAAGCAAATTTGAAATAATTGGAGCAAAAAGGGGTGGAGAGATCTGGAGAGCCAAAAATAGTCAACTACTTCCTCAAAATCTCATTTCGACCGTTAAACATGGTGATGGTTCAGTGATAGTTTGGAGCCGCATGTCGGCTGCGGGTACTGGAAATCTAATTTTTATTGAATCTACAATGAATAGCCGAGATTATTTGCATACATTAAAAGACAATTTATGCACTAGTGCCGAAAAATTGGGTCATGTAACACCATGGGTCTTTCAACAAGACAATGACCCAAAACATACAGCAAAGATTGTCAAAGAGTAGCTATTGCACAGGGTCCCTAAGCAATTACATTCACCTCCGCAGTCGCCTGACTTGAACCCTATAGAGCATCTATGGGAAGTTTTGGACCGAAAAATAAGGAATCGAGTCATAAAATCAAAAATGATCTGCGAACGGCCTTGACTGAGGAATAGGCAAATATTTCAGCCGATGTTATCCAAAACCTAATAAATTCCATGAGCAATAGATTAGTCATATTTCAATAACCCCAAGCCTTCTACCTCCTTAGATTTTCTTGAAAGTATGAAAGTTACTGATCTGAAATTTAAAATATATCAATTGCATTATGATTACAGTTGATTCTCAAAAAATCACTAAATCACTAAAAAAAACATAACAGAATTATGATTGGGCTTAAAGCCCAATCATATGATACTCTAGATGAGATGGAAATGACTTTAATATACCGGAAAATATGTCATCTCAAATTCTTTCGAATAGTGAGTAGAGACTTTGCATGGGAGGTGGTAGAAGTAGAGGGGGAGGTTTGTATTTCTCCTATGTGACACCGAAAATGGCATGTAAAATGTTTCGTGCTGAATTTAGAATTTTTAGTTTTCATTACTTTTAAAGAAATTGGACATAGTTTTCCTGAAATTGGGGCATTTGTATGGGAGGTGGCAGAGGAAGGTGAGCGTTTCAGATGATTTTGAAGCTGCTTATCATCATCCATGTCCCCATGCTTTGATTCAATTTCAAAGTAAATATAGCTCTCCTATATTCGAAGGAGAAATGCTTTTCTTGAATTTATAATACAGATATTTATATGGGAGGGGGTAGAAGGAGGGAACCTGAGCTGATAATTTTTTCCAGCATTTATTGCAACTATTAAAAAACAAATTCTGGCAAAATTTGAAGTTTGTAATTTTTCTAGTTTTAATGGAAATCGATATAATGCCTTTAACAAAAATTATGCATATGTATGGGAGGGGGTAGAAGGAGTGTAAAGATGAAAACATTTTTTTTTCCCGTTATTGATATTTCTATTTTTATGCTTTATGCGAAATATCAAGTTGATAGCTTTAACAGTTTCGAAGAAAAATAATTTAATTTAAATTTCAAAATTTCGTGAAATTTGTATGGGAGGAGGTAGAAGGAGTGAGGTGAAGTTGATAATTTTTTCAATGCTGATTGCAATTATAATAAAATTAATTCTGGCAAAAATTCGTTTTTATAACTTTACTAGTTTCGATGAAAATCGAAAAACTGCATTTTTCAAAATTATGCATTTGTATGGGAGGGGGTAGAAGGGGTGATGGGATCGGATCAATTTTCAGTCATATTAATGGCATCTATATTATAATACTTTAACCTAAATTGCAAATCGATAGCTTAAACAGTTTCAAAGAAAAATGAATTTCTGAAAATTTCGAAATTTCGTGAAATTTGTATGGGAGGGGGTAGAAGGAGTGGGGGAATGTGGCCCGTTCACGAACTTAAAGTTTCTTTTTTGCTAAAAATGGCACACAACAAATTTCAGCACGATAGCTCAAAGCGTTCGAGAGTTATGTTGTAGACAGACGGACAGACGGACAGACAGCAACTCGGAATCGAAGTTTTTGAGCGACAACAAATATTTCTCTACCCTTGGCGGCTCTGTGCGAGCATTATTTCTTAGCGTTACAAACGGTAAGGCAAACACAATATACTCTCAGATTTCATCTAGAGTATAATCACCCCACTGCTTCTACCACCTTCCATGCGAACAGCACAATTTCACTAAAACCAATGCCAGAATTTTCTCAGTATCAATTTTTAAAGCTTAAACATGGTACAAAACATTTTGTAGCTACTATAGCATAATATGGAACAAATTACAGTCAAACTTTCATAACTCAAATCACCATTCTCCACAAAAATAGTTCGACTTATAGAGACTTCGAGTTATAGAACAGTTTATCAAAACCAGCAGATTAATTAAAAGACACTACAATTACTACATATATTCAATTCACATTTTTATTTATTCCATATTAAGTACTACATACTACATAGTTACAGTGGGTTAAAATAATTAGTTATTTGTGGCTGAAAATTTCCTTTTGCTTTATTATCTATATAAATATAATTGTAGTGTCTGTCTGTTATTTATTTATAAATGGCTATAAATAAGTTTTATGCTTTATTTTAGCAATAACTAAGCAGAAACAAATGTTTTTAAAAATTTTCTTTGTCTGTCTGTCTGTCTTTCCGGTTTTCACGCAAAAGCGATTGTAATGCAACTTTCACAGATTATTAGGTCTACCTCGGGGAGTAATCTGCCTTAGGTTTTATTTTACTTCCCTCACTCCTTCTACCCCCTCCCATACAAAGTGACTCATTTTCAAAAATTTATAATAATCAAATTTTCATGGAAACTATAAAAGCTATTAATTTGAAATTTAAAATATATTATTATTTCCATTATAAATACAATCTTCAAGTATATAAATAATTTGAATGCCCTTACTCCTTCCACCACCTCCCATACAAACTAAACTTTTTCATGAAATACTATACTCAAATTTTCTCAGTACGTATAACTTTTATCAAGCTAAGATTTTGTATTAAATCTTTAAATAGAATTGTTATTAATATTAGAACTCCGCCATAGACGGTCCCAAGCCCGGTTTGAGAAAGAAGGAGGGAACATGGAGTTAACCTGAATGGCCAGTAACACCAGTGCGTCTCAGGAAGTAGGCAAAAAGTATGACATAGTTGGACTTGCAGCATAACTGTGAGAACTCCAGCATGTCACATTTAGCTCAAAACTCCCACCCTTTTTCTACTAGGGTGTAATAAATAAGTAGGACCGGTCCTCCAGGTCGGGGGTTGGGCGAGGCGCCGACAACGCATCACCGGAAAAAAAATACTGTCCCGAAACCTGAAGAACAGCCTCGGAAAGGATGGACTCAACGGCAACGACCCCGCAAACGAAAAATGGACTACTCTATTGGATCTTGGAATGTTCGATCCTTATTTAGGACAGGAGCTCTGAAAGAGTTCCTCGAGGAAGTGGCAAAACACAACACCAAGAAACGAAATGGCTCGGTAACGAAATTATGGACTTGAGATCGCACACAATCAATTCAAGTGGAAAATTGTCGGGAAGCAGAGAGCTTGGAGTCGCTTTTGTCGTTGACAAAAAATTTAAACAGCAGGTCACGAGCTTCAGACCAGTAAGTGAAAGATTGTGTGCAATCCGAATAAAGACTAAATTTTTCAACACTTTCAACTTTCACGCACCAACAGAAGACAAGGACGATATAACTAAAGACGAATTTTATGCCACCCTAGAGACAACCTATGATTCACTGCCATCGAATGACCTAAAAATTGTCTTAGGGGATTTTAATGCAAAAGTCGGAAAAGAGGAGGCTCATAGAGGAACAACAGGAGCGCACAGTCTCCATGACATAACCAACGGCAATGGCCAACGTCTTATTGATTTCGCAAGCAGCAAAAATATCATAGTAAGTTCTACGTGCTTCCCACATCGCGATATTCACAAACGAACGTGGGCATCACCAGATGGTCACACCTTCAACCAAATAGACCACGTTCTAATTGAGAAAAGGGCTGCTTCCAGCATAATTGATGTACGAACTCTCCGCGGTGCGAATTGTGACTCTGATCACTATCTAGTCAGAGCTAAGTATCGATGCAAAATAGCTTGTCGGGGATATTCGAAAACGAGTAGAGCTCGCAAATTCAATGTCGACAAGCTTAACGACGAAACGGTGGCGCAGGCTTACATGTTAGCATGTAATAAACACCTGACACCAATATATGAAAATATCCAAAATATGCCAGTGGAGAATGCGTGGATGAAAATACGAGACGGCATCAAATCCTCCGCGGAAGAGGTATTAGGATATCAAGCACGGCGAAAAAATAATGATTGGTTCGACCAAGAATGTCACGACGCAATAGATAGAAAGAACGAAGCTTACAAAATTTTTACTGAACGACCAACACGAGCCAAAAAAGAAAGATATGACGAGCTTAGGCGATATGCGAAAAAGACTTGCAGACGAAAACAAAGGAAGTACCATAATGACAAAATACAAAAAATGAACGACGACATGAGAAAAAATAAAACGCGGGACGCATACGCAATAGTAAAAGACTTAAAAAAGGGATATAAGCCAAAAACCAGTCTCTGCAAAGACGCACAGGGCAATATCATCAGCGACACAGAAGAAATCAAAAGGAGATGGGCTTCATACTTTGAAAATCTTTTGAATTCCACCCCATTAGCACCGATCACAACAGACAACATTTCAATTGAAGCCTCAACTGACGAAGATGAACCATCATCGACACTACCCACGCTTGCCGAAATCAAAGCAGCCCTATGTGACCAAAAACTAAACGAAGCGCCGGGAATTGACGAAATACCAGTTGAACTTCTGAAAAACGGTGGAAATTGTGTCGCTGAAATACTGCAACATGATATGCAAAATTTGGACAGAGGAAATCATACCCGACGATTGTCGAAAAAGTATTATATGTCCTATTTACAAGAAAGGAGACAAACTCTGCTGTGAGAGTTACAGAGGAATATCATTGTTGTGTACGTCCTATAAAATACTGACAAAAGTAATTGAACGTCGTCTTAAGCCCTATACTAATCAAATAATTGGCGAATACCAAGGTGGATTCAGAACCGGACGATCTACAACAGACCAGATATTCTCGGTGAAACAGGTGCTTGAGAAATGCTGGGAATATAACACAGACGTGCACCAAATATTCGTAGATTTTAAACAAGCGTACGACAGGAGCGTACTGTAGCAAATCATGCTTGACTTTGGAATTCCTCCAAAACTAGTCCGACTAACAAGACTCACACTGATTCCCAAGTGAGAATACAAACCGATTCCACAACCAGCTTTCGAACGGAATGTGGTTTGAAGCAGGGAGATGGTCTAGCCCCTATGCTTTTCAACTTGGCACTAGAGTATGTCATCCGAAAAATCCCAGTCGACACCAACGGGACACTACTATTCAAGTCCACCCAACTAGTAGCATACGCTGACGCCATTAACATCGTAGCAAGATCCTTCCCTAGTGCTAAGGAGGTATTTGTCAATCTTGACTCCGCCGCAAAAGAAGTCGGGTTGCGCATTACTGAAAACAAAACAAAAGAAATGACGCAAACAAGAAGGAGAGCGCCTATCAGACAAAACATAACAATTGCGGAATATAATTTGGAGAATGTGGACAATTTCATATATCTTGGGGCTAATCTAACAAAGGACGGTAATGAAACAGACGAAATCATACGACGGATAATATTAGCAAATAACACGTATTATTCGGTACTTCCAATAATGAAATCCAAGAAAGTGCACAGAAACAATAAGCTGCGGATATATAAAACTATTGTACGACCTGTGCTCTGTTATGGCAGCGAGACATGGACATTAACACGAACTTCTGAAAAAGCAGTTAACGCATTTGAAAGAAAAGTCCTCCGAAGAATTTTGGGATCTGTGAAGGAAGGAACGGAATGGCGAATAAGATACAACCATGTGTTGTATCAACTCTACGACGAGCCAGAAGCTTCAACGTTCATCAAGCTACGTAAACTGCAGTGGGCTGGCCAATTTAGAGCGAATGGAAGATAGAGGAATCCCCAAACGTGCTCTGAAAGGCAAAGCGAGTGGTAACCGGCTAGTAGGCAAGCCACACAAGCGATGGGAAGACTTGGTTGATGAAGATAGCAAAGCCATCTTAAAAATTAGCAGCTGGAGGACGCGGTCTTTGGATCGAGACGATTGGAGGCGACGACTTCAGGAGGCCAAGGCCCGATTTGGGCTGTCGCGCCATTGATGATGATGAAGATCATCTCCGTTCATTAATTTTCGTACACTTATCTCCAGAACTCTTCGTAAGCTTTATGTCTAGAAATCTGCTGGTTCCAACGGTATTCTCTCCATAGTCATCAAAAATTGTTTTTTCACCAGTGGCTGAGTCACGTCGCGATTTATGAGTGCCATCATCACCTTCTCCATAGATTCCGGAGTCCTCCAAGGCTCTGTTTTATCACCCACACTCTTTCTTATTTTTATCAATGACCCTTTGTCGTCAACGCTTAATCCGATACATTGCTTTGCAGATGACAGTACCCTGGATAATATCTATGAATTTGACACGATTACTGACGTACACCGCGTTCCACCTGCGATATTATTTGGTTAATTGAACTTTGTCCTGAACCTAATCTAGAGTAGAGTAGAGTTCAATGCCCCGAAAACACAGGCCTGTCATGTTCCTCTTAAACTAGATTTTCCAGCGATGGTCTCTAATGTAGCCGGTGGTGTGCAAATAGACTCTTCCGAATACATCTCACTCCCTGACATTAAAATAAATAACTATCATAAATTGAACCACCATATACTCGACGCAGCACTTGGTGCTTTCAAACGCTTTATGCATAGTATTTCAAAAAATATGAGAGGCGGTAGGAGTGCGAGGATTCAAATAATTATCATATTGTAGATTCCAATTATAATATATCCCAAATTCCAAATTAATATCTCTATTTCCGAGGGTAGAAGAGTTGGAGCGATTTGGCTCGTTTAAGAAGTTGATCTCACCTTTTCGCCAAAAGCAACTTGCACAAAATTTGAACTTTCTAGCTCAACGCGTTGTCCAGCTAAAGAGCGCCAAGGACGGACAGACGGGCATCCGGTTTTGAGATTTGTGAGGGATAATATGAAATTTAGTATCATTAATTTTTTTCTCTGAGCCTTATTTCTTTGAGTTACAATCTTTCTGGCAAACTTAGAATACTTTCAGATTTTATCTAAAGTATAAATATTTAACACAAAGCAGCTTCAAAAGTTTTAAAACCCCTTCACATCCTGTATTCCCTCTCAAATATATTGTATAATTTCGGCAAATTTCAATAAATTAACTAATAACTAACAGATTAAAAGCTACCAACTTGAAATTTTGTACAAACAGTTTTCAAAGCAAATAAAATAATACTATGTGTCTCGTTACGACCGTCCTAATAGACAGACATTCATGAGGTGATAGTGAATATTCGAGATTATCCAAGTTTAAGTTCTTCTGCTATTTAATTTTGTCTACCTTTTTCTTGAGTGAAAAGTGCCATCCTCGAAAAACACAAATTAAAGGGGTCGCGATGACCCTAATATCTTAAAAAAAAAACAATCACGTATATCCCCAGAAACATTGCCGACAATGCCTGCCACGGCGCATTCTCCGAATCGATTTGCTGCACTCGCAGATGCAGAAATTGCTGAGTCACCATTTAGTTTGACCCCGAAAATGAAAATTCCGTCGGTCGTATTTCCCGATCTGAAACATGATACTATCACTACTGAGCTTAAGTCATAGAAATCTAATCGTACGATTTAAAATTTGTGCCATCGGGCGTAAAACTTTTTCTTCGCGATAGTCATGAGTATGACCTAGTTTCGAATCATCTGATCACCAAAAATAGCAACTTTTTCTCACATGAACGTGGTGACCTCAGACCCGTCACAATTTTCTCACATTAAAGTTCTCGAGACCGAGCTCGAAAATAAACAAGTGTCGCAAAAGGAAATTAAGCTCTTTCAATAAAAATCAACTCGTTATAAAGAGTAAGCAATTCACCTGCTCTACTTCACCAAGGGAACCAAGATGGTCAGTTATCTTGGTTCAAGGGCACAAGGGAATCTTCAACATTCTAGTAAAATGGGATGTTTTTAAGGCATCGAGTATAACTTAGGGGTTCATCCTTTAATGCGCAGTTAAGTCTGCCTATCTCTCGCTGTATATCCATACCCAAACTAAAAGACCAGATATACTAGCACTAGGCGAATGCAAGGTGCTACCGGGAAGTGAACAGTTTTATTCTGTTCCCGGATATCACTTTATTCCCGCATTTTTTCGCCAACGGAGTGTCGCACTCTACATCCGCGATGATGTGTCTTTCCAATTAGTTCCCTATTTGGGGAACTGCTCCAATCCAGAATTTAATTATATCTGGATAAAATTGCTGATCCAAAGACATGTCATGTACTTCTGTTATGTATATAGAAGCCCAGCAATGACTGCAGCGAACACTTTATTAGAACTGGATGGGTTAACTGAATCTATCCAGTCAATAAACACTGCAAACCTTGACGCTGAAATCGTTATCGCGGGCGATTTCAATGTTCATAATATTTAAGCCAGTTTAAACACTCCTCGACTACGGACCAGGAGGGCCGTGATACTGAGCTTTTTGCTTCTGTTAATGGTTTAAAACAGCTGGTAGATGAGCCTACTCGTTTACCGGATGTTGCAGGACATTTTTCCAACCTTCTTGACCATTTTCTCACCTGCCACCCAGTGAAATATTCTGTCTCTGTCATATCACCATCGCCAATTGGAAATACGGATCATTTTTTTATTCGTGCACAATTCCCAGTTGCAGCACTACCACCGCTGACAATCAAGGCACCCCGAAGAAATATTTGGCATTTCAAAAGAGTCAATTGGGGGGCGCTAAATGACTTCTTCAATGCCTTTAATTGGAAATTGTGCTTTGATTCCAATGTCTGCGATGAAGCTTGTAGACTTGTCACCGAGATTATCCTGAAAGGTATGAAGCTTTACATACCTTCCAGTCATAAAAGAGTTAGGCCGTCGAAGGACTCTTGTTTCAACAATGAATGTCTCGATGTAATTAAGACCAATTTCAAACCTTTAAAGGCAATAAAACACCTGCCAACAGAGAACTCTTCAATGCGGCAAGAAATGCATGCAAATCCATACTCAATCGTGTTAAATTGGAGCATGACCAAAAACTTCGACGGAAGATCCTTCAGTGCCCTAAGGGCTCGAGATATTACTGGTCATTCGTCAAAACGGTCAACAACAATTTCATTTCTTCTTCAATACCACCTCTTGTTGATGGCGATGATCCTGTCGAAAAAGCTAATTTACTAGCAGCACCTTCAAACCAATCGCCTCCCGCTCTAAGTGATTCTGGTTTCTCATTTCCTAAACTATATTTTCGTACGAGACTTATTTCTAGGATCCTTCATGAGCTCAATATCCACAAATCTGCTGGTCCGGACGGTATTCCTTCCATTACCCTTAAAAAGTGCTCCTCTTCTTTAGCTTAGCCTCTTAGCAATCTTTTCTATCTTTCCTACTCTTCCGGGTGCTTTCCACGTATGTGGAAAGTTGCGAATGTTCAGCCAATTCCCAAGAAAGGAAGCAAAGCGAACCCCGCTAACTACCGCCCTATAGCCATTACTTCAGTGCTCTCGAAAATAATGGAAACTGCTGCCAATCGCAAAATCGTTGAATATCTCGAAGATAACCAGCTAATCCATGATCGGCAGTATGGGTTCCGTTCTGAAAGATCGACGGAAGATATTCTGGTCTACTTGACAGAACGTTGGAACTCATGCATACATAAACACGGCGAAGGTCAAGTTCTTGCACTTGACATTGCAAAAGCTTTTGACAGAGTTTGGCATGCCTGTCTCATAGCAAAGCTTAGGTCTTAATGCTACCCTTGTTCAATGGATTGAGACTTTTCTTTCTGAACGCACTATACGAGTAGTACTAGATGGCGTTACTTCTTCCTCTTTCCCAATAGATTCCGGCGTCCCTCAAGGATCTGTTTTATCTCCAACGCTTTTCTTAGTTTTCATCAACGACCTTCTGTCGTCCACTCTCAATCCAATCCATAGTTTTGCGGATGACAGTACTTTAGATAGCACCTATGAATTTAACTCTACTGCGGAATCACACAATTATTCTATTGCTTCCAATAGCATGGAGTTATTCCGTTCGCTGAACTCAGACCTCCGCTTAATCCTGGAATAGGGCAGGAAAAATAGAGTAGAGATCAACGCCTCTAAAACACAGGGCTGTCATCTATCCCTCAAACGTGATGTTCCTGTATTATCTCAAAAAGTGACCTTTGGTGGCACACAGCTTTGTACCTCGGATAACTTCATACGTTTTGGCGTTAAAATTAATGACCATCTGAATTGGGCTTAGCACATCTTTGATGTTGCCCTCGACGCTTCTTAAGTGCAAAAAGTATTTCACGCCGAACGACCTCGCAACCATCTATAAGGCATATATTAGACCACGTTTAGAGTACAATTCGCATGTTTGAGTAGGGGCACCCAAATTACACCTCGCGTTGTTCGACCGTATTCAAAAACATGCGTTCCAACTGATTGGAGACGAAACCATCACGTTTTCTGTCGATTTCTCGAGCATAGCAGAAATGTCGGAGTACTCAGCATTTACTATCGCTACTTCCATGGTAAATGCAGTAAGCACAGTCATCCATCCACTCTATAATTTTGCCCGATATACTCGTCAAGCTGAACGCTCACACGAGTACACCGTTAAGCCCTTGCCTTCTCGTACAGTGAAATATAGGCAGTCATTCATTTCCCGAACATCAAGACTTTGGAACACATTACCATCCAAAGTGTTTCCCAACGAGTTCCACATCCAGTGCTTCAAAGGCAATGTACACCGTCACTTTCGTCTTTCTCCACCTAAATTAATCTGATCTAGCTTGATTTTTTTTTCTCCAATTCCTATACCGACACAGCTGTGCATAGCATTATAGGGTGACCCCCTAAGTTGTGTTCGGTTCTTTGAAAAAAAAAGTCGGTAAAGGAAGTGGATAAAATTTGGGTATATTAAGGAAATTTGGATGGAGAGAGATGGGAAAGGCGGTGTACATTATTCTTAAAGTACTGGAGGTTGTACCCGTTTGGGGAAACGTTAGCCGGCAATGCGTTCCAAAGTGTGGATATTTGGGAAATAAATGATCACCTAAGTTTTACTACACGGGAAGATAAAAGTTTGACAGTGTATTCGCGCGCATGTTTAGCTAGACGAGTAAGTCGTGGAAAGGTGCAAAGTGAAGGAATAAGTGCGCTTAGTACCGAACTGCATTTACCACGAAAGTAGCAATATTAAATATTAAGTACTCCGACATTTCTTCGATGCTCGAGGGAGTCAATAGAAACCGTAACGGTTTCATCTCCAATATGTCGGAACGCATGTTTATACTTTAGATGCAATCCGAGAGTACAGTAAAACCCGCATATAAGCACATTGATGCGGCACCAGATTTTTATGCTAATATGCGGGTTGTGTATGTGTCCGATGCCCGCTTATATGCATAATGTTGTGTGATTATCCAAGGTCAGTTTAAAATCACGAAATTGTGCTTTTATCAGAATTTTAGAATGGATCAAAGAAATTTATACATATACATAAATATAATTGTAGTTTCTATCTGTTATTTGCTTATAAATTACTATAAGTCAGTTTTTTGCTTTATTTTAACAATAACTAAGCATAACACGTTTTTGAAATTGTTGTCTGTCTGTCCCGCCGTCTTTCACGCACAAATGGCTGAACCGATTGTAATGAAACTTTCACAGATTATTAGGTCTGCCTCGGGAAGTAACCCGCCCTAGGTTTTATTTCACTCCCCTCACGCCTTCTACCCCCTCCCATACAAAGTGACTCATTTTCAAAAATTTATAATAATCAAATTTTCATCGAAACTATAGAAGCTATTAATTTGAAATTTTAAATGTATTATTTCTATTACAAATGCAAATTTTTTGAATCTCCCTACTCCTTCCAAAACCTCCCATACAAACTACACTTTTTCATGAAATACTGCCATCAATTTTCTCAGTACGTATAACTTTCATCGAGCTAAAATTTTGTATTGAATCCTTAATTAGAATTATTATTAATATCAGGAAAAAATTAACTAATTAGCTTCACTCCTTCTACTCCCTCCCATACAATCTGACACAAATCCACGACTTTTCAAAATTTTCATATTCTTGAATGATAATTGTAGCTGTTTTTTTTAAAAAAAACTAACTAAAAACCCCCTACTCCTTCCACCCCCTCCCATACAAACTTCACTTTTTCATGAAATACTATAAACCAAGTTTCTCAATATGTATAACTTTCATTGAGCTAAAATTTTGTACCACATTCTTAATTTGTATAATTGTTAATATCGAGAACAAATTGGGCGATTAGCTTCACACCTTCTACCCGCTCCCATACAATGTAACTCGATTCTACAACTTTTGAAAAATTCGATTTTCTGAAAAGAATCAATGTTACTTATCTGAAACCTAAAACATATCAATCTTAAGATGATTGTAGTTATTTCTCGAAAAATCACCAAAAACCCCTACTTCTGCTACCACCTCCCATACAAATTGTACAATTTCCCTAAGCCCAATGCACTACCTGCACTACTACTATAATATCACATGATTAGGGTGTTATTTTTTTAAACTTAATGTTATTTTATTTGTTTTTTTTTAATTAATACAAGTTACAACATTCACATATCCTTAACGCTCTTCGATACGTATATGATCTCAGATCACGGGATTGATTTGATCACGAGCCTATCACATACAAATGCGAGTATCATGGTTTCATTCTTAATAATTTATGGTACTGATTCAAAACAGGTAATTTTAAAGATTTAAAAAAAGTTAGTTTTGCTGCTAAAAAATCTTACCTGAATTTATTAGTTGCTTGTTCACCTAGTTCATAAAATTTAATTTCTTCACTAAATACATCTAATGGTACATTAACCGGTCTACGTAATCGACCACCTGAAAAAAATCCAATTATTAAAAATTGTAAAATTAGCTAAAACTATGAATTAGATTTTCAGTGTTTAACATGAGAAAACAATAATGAAACTTTGGTAATTCGAAAAGCCGCAGATAACGAAAACGGGTTAAAAAATACACCGGTTGTCTTGCCGAAACTTTAATATCTAAAGTACAAGTTCGTCATGTTTGCTATAAATTTTAAATTTCAAGTATTAAGGATAGCCGGCATATATGCTTTAGCAACATCAATTCTTATACTAGTATCGATTTGATTCATATTACTTTATTATTCGAATTAGTATTTGCTAAGAAGTTCAATTTATGCACAAGTTGTTTTTAACGAAAAAGTAAGGTCAAATTCGTAAATGAGCCCAATCGCTCCGACCTCCTATATATAAAATAACTCATTTTCAATAGCAAATAATAATCAAATTTTCTTGGAAAAAATTAGAGCTAATTATTTGAAATTTATAACAATAGTTTTGTCATAAATATGAACTACGGTATAAAAATTATTTGAATTTCCCCACTCCTTTCACCACCTCCCATATAAACTGCACTTTTTCATGAAACATTATAAACCAATTTTCTCAGTACTTATAACATTTATCGAGCTCAAAATTTGTACTGAATCCTGAATTAGCATTATAAAAGTAATTGTCTATACCTATATACCTGCGGGGCATAAAGCCCAATCATACGATAATCTAGATTAAATGGGAAAGAGCTTATTGTACCGGAAAATATGTCATCTCAAATTTCGAATAGTGAATAGTGACTTTTGTATGGGAGGTGGTAGAAGCAGAGGGGAGAGGCTTATTGTTTTTGTATATTGTTGCGAATTATTTGTTTTTCATTAACTTTTTTTCTTTCCAGGGAATTCAAATTTTCTATCCTAAGTCACTCACTGCATAAATTTTAATTTCGTTGTGATTTTACTTTATTATTCTAATAATAAAGTATTGTGATCGACACAGAAAAAAAAAATTTGCTACCCTGAAATTTTTTTTTTCGCGTTTCATGACTAAATTAGCCTAAAATGCAAATAAAAACATAATAGGACTACGATTGCGCGTAAAGCGCAATCTTACGTTACTCTAGATGAAATAGATTTTTTTCTGATCCCAAGAAATTTTGTATGGGGAGTGTTAGAAGGGGTGATAGCATTGAACTAATTTTTTCCCCATCATGCTAAAGTAGCTATAAAAAATGTTTTATACAAAATGCTTACTCCAAAAATTGAATGGGAGCTGAGAAAATTAGTGTGTTAGATTTAGTTGAAATGTGCAGTTTGTATGGGAGGTGGTAGAAAGAGTGGGGGGATTTTATTGATTTTTTCAGAAATAACTAAGAATATTATAAAATTGACATCTCTTAAATTTAAGACTAGTAAAATTCATACTTTTGAAGAAAATAGATTTTTTGTGAAGTTGTGAAACTGTGTCATATTGTATGGGAGGGGGTAGAAGAAGTAAAGCTAATCAAATAATTTTCTCTGATCTTAGTGATACTGCTAAATAAGTATTTATTACAAAATGTGAGCTCGATAAATGTTATATGTTCTGAGAAAATCGGATTAGAGCATTTCATCAAAAAGTGTAGTTTGTATGGGAGGGGTTGGAAGGAGAGGGAGGACGAAAATAATTTTTATATTGTATAATGAAATCATTATGAAAGTAATATATCCCGAAATTCAGACTAATAGCTTTCATACTTTTCGAGCAAATCCATTTATAGCCGAATTGGGAAATTGTGTCATTTTATATGGGAGGGGGTAGAAGGGGTGGAGCTAATCGTCTAATTTTTTTCACCCTTATTAACAATTTTAAATAAATATTAAGTGCAGAATTTCAGCTTGCTAAATTTTATACGCACTGAGTAAATTGGCTTAGAGTAATTCATGACAAGTACAGTTTGTATGGGAGGGGGTAGAAGGAGGGGAGGGACACGCATAATTTTTATACCGTAGATTTATATTATCATAAAAGTAATATATTCCAAATTTCAGGCCAATAGCTTTTATACTTTTCGAGCAAATCCGTTTATTGTAAAATTGCGCATTTGTGTCATTTTGTATGGGAGGGGGTAGAAGGGGTGGAGCGATTTGGCCCGTTACCGAACTTGACCTTACTTTTTTGTCAAAAACGACGTGTACGAAATTTGAGCTTTCTAGCTCAACGCGTTCTCAAGCTAGAGAGCGAACGGACGGACGGACGGACGGACATCCGGTTTTGAGATTTTTGAGTGATATTATTAACTTCTGTATTCATCATTTTTTTCTCCGAGCCTTATTTCTTGGCGTTACAAACTTTAGAGCAAACCTATAATACTCTCAGATTTCATCTAGAGTATAAAAATTCGTCCCACCGTACGCCGAACATATGGACTCGTATCTCCGAGACCGTTAAAGGTAGAATGTTCGTTTTGGGCAGATTATTGATTGGGTAAGTGAGCTCCATTACCTAAATTTTGAGGAATATCAGGTGGGAGGGGGAGCCGGGGGGAGGGAAAGAGTTAAAAACTTCACTTGCTAATATCTCCACCACTAATACAGATAGAAAATCAGCAAACTTTAAAAATAATTTAATTTTTTGATCCATTGGCGTCCGAAAAAGAGGGGCTAAAAACAAATTGTCGACAAATTTTTTTCCAAATGATTATATCTTCGAAATTACTAATCACAAAAAATTCATATTTTGGGACCATTAAGGTGGCATATAGATCCACCAGAATCAGCTTAGAAAGAGACTAATTATTGTAAGGGGGAGGGTCAGCGGGGTGCAAAGAAAAACGCTTATATATCTCGACTGTCTCTTAAGTTATGTAATTGAAACTTGAAACGTATACTAAGCTTTATTAGGAAAATATGAAAAAATATAACATGTGGACATTAATAGTAGTGGCGGAAATGGGGACCATTTCAAAAATGGCGCACTTTCCAAAACTACAAATCATTATATCTCAAAATTGAGTACAGATATCAAATCAAAAATTTGTCAGATTGTAGAGCTATATAGTTTTTAATTTTAAGTTTGGGTGGTGTAAGGTGTAATCTTGTAAGGTGCTTGTACAAAATTTCAAGTTTGTAGCTTTTAATTTACTGGTTATTAGTTGATTTAATGAAATTGATCGAAATTATACTTTTGTGTGGGAGGGGGTAGAAGGGCAAATGCGACTTCAAAACTTTTAACTTAATTTTTTTTCAACTATTTTTGTAAGTTTTTGTGCAAAATTTTAAATTGATAGCTTTTAATAGTTAGGTGATAATTGATTTCTTAAAAATTGACGGAAAAATAATTTTGTATGAGAGGAGGTAGAAGTTTTGAAGATATTCGACCAATTAATATTTCAAACCATAAAAAAATGACTCAAAATTTTCAACATTTTCGCTTTCCACCTCCCTCCCCTTACATCCCCGAACTTAAATTTTATCAAAATTAAAGACTGTACAGTTCCACAATCTGACAAATTTTTGATTTGATATCTGTACTCAATTTTGAGATATAATGATTTGTAATTTTGGAAAGTGCGCCATTTTTGAAATGCTCGCCATTTTTGAAATGGTCCCCATTTTCGCCACTACTATTAATGTCCACATGTTACATTTTTTCATATTTTCCTAATAAAGCTTAGTATACGTTTCAAGTTTCAATTACATAGCTTTGTAATTTTGGAAAGTGCGCCATTTTTGAAATGCTCCCCATTTCCCCCCACTACTATTATGTCCACATTTTATATTTTTTTCATATTTCGCTAGTAAAGCCTAGTATACGTTTTACGTTTCAATTACATAGCTTAAGAGACAGTCGAGATATTCATTTTTAAGTTTTTTTCTTTGGACCCCCTGACCCTCCTTCTTACAATAATTAGCTTCTATCTAAACTGATTCTAGTAGATCTATATGCTATCTTAATGGTCTCAAAATATCAATTTTTATGGTAAGTAATTTCGAAGATATAATTTTTTGAAAACAAAAAATTCGGCCGACAATTGGTTCTTAGCCCTCCCTTTTTGCACCCTAATGGATAAAAAAATTAAATTATTTTTAAAAGTTGTCCCACAAACTCTTATATATGTATGTTGATTTTTAGTTTCCTAGCTGTAACCATGGTTGAGATATTTGAACTCGTATTTTTCGGTTTAAGCGCTCCCCCCGCCTCCCCCTGAACCTGTACACCCCCCACAATGGGTATCCGCCTGGGATTCGCAACTATCTACAATCCTTCCAAAAATGAGCTTTCTATCTTGAAGGGTTTAGGAACTAATGTGCGCTGAGCGTACACGTCGGAATACGGCGGACGACACACGGATTTTTTTTTTTGCATTTTTAGGCTATTTTAGTCATGAAACGCGAAAAAACAAAATTTCAGGGTAGCACATTTTTTTCCCAAGTCGATTACAATACTTTATTATTAAAATAATAAAGTGAAACTTTTAACATCTACCCACCTTTTCTATCAGTACCAAGGGCCCCAACGATTACAAGTAAATAGATCTAATATTTTCAAATTAAATAAAAAAACTTGAACTAAAACAATAATACCCAGTTCTTTTTTTTTTTTTTTTAACATAAAGAAAATAAAAGGAAGGAACCATTTTATTAGCACATATTATAATTTTCAGTGTGAAGATTTCTGTAAATATTGCGGAACAGAGAATTTCAATTTTTTTCGCGAAATATTGCAATATTAGTGTGTGAGGAACTCATAAGAGGGTTCCCGGGCTTTCTCCGGAAGTTAGGTAAGTATTTATACGAAAAAAGAATTTTCCGCTAATTACCAGTAGCGGCATTGAAATCATCCGGATGAGTGGATTTACCGCTTAAAGTAGTATCGTCATGGCCCTTTTCCCGTTCCTGTAATGTCAGCACGAACTAGGATGAGGGTTTCTTGGGCCAATGACCTACACCCAAGCTTCTGAGCCGCCGGCAAAATCGTGCTGCCTTGGCCTGAGAAATCTTCATTATCTGCCAGCGGGATGAAGGATGCCCTTCATTTCGTTACAATACCAGGGGTGTAACTATGAAACCGGAATTTAATCACAGAGGGCCTCACTGGTCAATGTGGTAATTGTGAACACGCGTCAGTGGCGCCATTTTCTTGTTTTGACATCGGACAAAGATTGAAAACTCATAACACTTCAAGTTTCATACGACAGAATAGTTTTTAATAACAGTGAACGTGTCGAACTTTGTACCGCGAAACTACGATTTGCGAGCAGCTTCAATTTTCTGTTTCCATTTGAAGAAAACTGCTGCTGAATCGCATCGAATGCTTATCGATGCTTACGGTGATCATGTTCTTGGTAAATCATAGTGCTTTGAGTGGTTTGAAAAATTCAAAAGTAGAAATTTTGACGTGAGAAACGAAGAACGAGGAAAACCACCGAAAAAGTTTGAAGACAACAGATTGCAAGCATTGTTGGATGAGGATGACGCTCAAACGCAACAACAACTGGCAGATCAGTTAAACGTAACACGAGCAGCCGTCGCCATACGTTTGAAAGGCATGGAAAAGATCCACAAGATGGGAAAATGGATCCCACATGATCTCAACGAAAGACAGTAGGAAAACAGAAAAACCACTTCCGAAATGCTGCTCGCCAGATACAAAAGAAAGTAATTTCTCTATCAAATTGTGGCTGGTGATGAAAAGTGGATTTATTTTGAAAATCCGAAGCGGAAAAAATCATGGGTAACTCCAGGCCAACCACCGACATCAACTGCAAGACCAAATCACTATGGCCGAAAAACAATGCTCTGCGTTTGGTGGGATCAGAAGGGTGTGAATTATTATGAGCTACTGAAACCTGGTGAAACCGTTAACACTGAACGCTACCGACAACAAATGATTGCAATGAATCAAGCTTTGAGTGAAAAATGCCCAGAATACCAGAGAGAAAAGACAAAGTGATTTTGCTTCATGACAATGCACCATCACACACAGCAAGACTGGTCAAGGAAATGATAGAGTCGTTCAGTTGGGAAATTCTTTCCCATTCAGCTTACTCACTAGACTTGGCTCCGTCTGATTACCATTTGTTTGCATCGATGGGACACGCACTTGCTGAGCAGCGCTTCACTTCCTACGAAAATGTACGAATATGGCTCGATGACTGGTTTTCATCAAAAGACCAACAGTTTTTTTGGCGAGGCATCCACACATTACCAGAGAGATGGGGAAAATGTATAACTAGCGAAGGGCTATACTTTGAATAAAATACTCCTTTTAATTTCCAACCAAAAAAGTGTTTTTTTTTGCAAAAAAAATTCCGGTTTTATATTTACACCCCTGGTATGACACCGACCGTGGCATATGAAACGTTTCGTGGTGATTTTAAAGTTTGAATTTTTTATTATTACCAATGAAATTGGACATAGTTTTCCTGAAATTGGAGCATTTGTATGGGAGGTAGCAAAGGATATGGAGGGTTTTAGATGATTTTGGAACTGTTTATCAAAGCCATGCTTTGTTTCATTTTCAAAGTTAATAGCGCTCATATGTTCGAAAGAGAAATGCATTTCTTGAATTTATAATATAGATATTTGTATGTGCAGCATTTTTTGCAATTATTAAGGGACAAATTCTGGCAAAATTTGATATTTAATTTTTCCTAGTTTTAATAGAAATCGATGCATTATTTTAACAAAATTGTGCATTTCTATGGGAGGGGCTAGAAGGAGTATACGGATCGAACAAAATTTTTCGTCGTCAATGATATTTCTATTGTTAAATCTTCCACAAAATTTCGAGTCGATAGCTTTGACAGTTACGAAGGAGTGAAGTGAAGTTGATAATTTTTTCAAAACTGCAATTGCAATTAAAATAAAATTAATTCTGCCAAAAATTCGTCATTTTAGTTTTGCTAGTTTCAATTAAAATCGTAAAAATGAATTTTTTAAAATTGAACATTTGTATGGGAGGGGGTAGAAGAAGTGAGGGGATCGAACCAATATTTTGTGATGTTAATGATATATAAATCACTATACTTTAACCAAAATTCCTAGTCGATAGCTTAAATAATTTCGACGAAAGTTCAATTTTTTAAAATTTCGATATTTCATGAAATTTGTATGAGAGGGGTAGAAGGGGTTGGGGAATGTAGCCCGTTTCCAAATTCGAAGTTTCTTTTTTGCTGAAAAAGAGATACAACCAATTTCAGTACGATAATTGAAATCGTTCAGAGTTATGTTGTAGGAAGACCGACAACAAATATTTCTGTACCTTTGGTGGCTCTGTACGAGCATTATTTCTTTGCGTTACAAAAGGTAAGGTAAGCAATACATTCTCAGATTTTATCTAGAGCATAAAAACCTTTCAAATTTCTGTTAGGAATTACGTCATTCAAAACGTCTGTTTTATAAATATTTGTAATATATTGGTTTTGTCGTGTCCGCGTCCGTTATAGATGGAAGTCCGCTATTAAGAGGAGATAAACAATAGAAAATAGTATTTTGTTTCACTGGGTAGTCTGAGTAAATGTCGATAGTGTTACAGTGTCGATACCGCTACATCACCCCCACTCCAGTGTAGCGTTGCCTAATTTGGGACGAACCTATTTCAGGTTTACTAAATTTTGGTGATACAATCGAAATGCCGAATTTTTGGTACAGAAAAATCTGTGCTAATTCTTCAGGACTATATTCAAGTCGTCATTGGGTGTGGTCCAAAGTCCTAACAGAATTAATGGTAGCTCATCAGTCCAATGTAAAGTATTTGCGCGAAGTAAAAATTCTTTTTGTATTTTTTGCGTAAATTCAACTGTATTTTTTTATTGCTTGAAATAAACATAATTAATCCAAATATTGTCCATTGTTATCGATAATCTTTTGCCATTTCTCTGGTAAATCGATCATTCCATCCTTGTAGAAATTCTATGGTTTTTGGCCAAAAAAACACCGACAAATGGCTTTCGCAGTTATGTTTTATCAAAGAGATCGGAACAAATGGTACCCTGAAGATGCAAGGTCAGGACTATAAGGTGGATGAATTATAACTTCCCAATCGAGCTACTCCAGTTTCCCCAGGTCGTCGTCAGAGAACTATGTAGTTCGCCTTGTCATGCTAGAATTGGTCAGTTCTGGTCGCTTTTTATTGATTATTTCACTCAATCTCATTAGTTGCTGACAGCAGAGCTCGGAAATTATCATGTGCCTCTGATGAAGCAGCTCATAGTAGATGATTACCTTGTAGTCCCTACAGTAACAGACCATCACATTCCTTTTCGTCAATCCTAGCTTTGCACTGATTTTGGTGCTACCAATCGCTTCTTTCAGAACCGTTTTCGATGGACATTATCGGACGTGATCGATTTCATATCGTTTTAGGAGTTCCCTGGGAGGGTAAAATTAAACAAGTCATTATTTTTCCATTCCAATATATTCTCTCTTAAGACTAATACATTTATCAGTTTATTAATTCCTTCTAAAAAAATGCTGACTTCACCCCTTCATCGTTAATAAATTTTCTTCCCCGAAGTTCATTCTTAAGTTTTGGGAACAAATAGTAATCAAAAGGGGCCAGATCTGGACTATAAGGGAGGGGGTGATTCCATATTCCGTAGCCGCATTTCTGTAAGGCAGCCATTGCAACGTGGCTCTTGTGAACCATTGCGTTGTCGTGATAAAGCAGCGCACCTCGAATCCACTTTCCTCTTCTTTTTTATTAGTTTCCTCTCCAGTAACAACACACGTCTAAATTTCATCCCTGTTCTCGCTACAGAGATCCAAAAACTCGCATGAATACTTGACGCGCTGATTTTTCTGAGCCGCTGAGATAATTCTCGGTACCCATCTTGCGCTGACTTTAGACATGCCGAGATGATCGTGGAGAATTTTTAAAATGGTTGTGTCTACTACTCCAACCATTTCTACGATTTCTTTCATCTTTAAACGAGCATCTCCGAGAACAAGTTTCTTTGCTTTCTCGACGATTTTTGGGGAAGTGGCCTCATTCGGCTGTCCCGAGTGTTTATCATCTTTAATTCACACTCTGCCTTACCTAATTAAACTATTCTATTCTATTCTACATTGGTGCTACAGCCCAAATCAGGCCTTGGCCTCCTGACCTTTCGATTTTCTTAACATTTTTTTTTCATTATTAGTTATGGAAGGGTTGTCAGACCTTCGCACAATCCTTTATCCACGATTTTTTCATTTTCGTAGATTGAGGTGACCAAGGTATACTCAAGCAGGCAATGTGCTGGAATTATGCGTCGACTGGGATTTGAACTCACGACCTTCGTATTGTAGACCAACATGCTACACGCTAGGCTACACCCTAGCTTTGATTAAACTATGCCACTTATAAATAATCGTTTTACCAGGGCAAGAGTCTTCGTAAATAGATGACATTTCTTCTAAAATGATTTGTGGTGTTTTTCCTTGCTTGGTAAGAAACTTTGTGGCAGCACGAAACTCAATTTTGTTCATAGTTATCGTTCCGATGGACTTGTTGATTTGGCGATAACTAAAAAATTAGTGATTAGATTTGACAGAAACTTTGTATTTATACCTATATTGAATGTTAGAATATTTTCAGGTAGAAATATTTTTCCCATGCCTTGTCCATCCCCTACATTTAGCGAACTTTTTGAACTCCCCTCGTCGATTTTCATCGACTTTTGGAAGAATTTCGTCGACCAATATGGCTACCAGAGCGAGGAGCATTTTTGGTATGAATATTTCCAGAACGAAAACGCTGAATCATTGATGTGCTACACGTATCCATAGAGCATCGCCTCCATAAACCACACAAATTTTTCCACGAGCCTGCGACGCATTCTTGCATTTTTGGAAATAAAACTTCGAAATGCCACGAATTTCTTCGGTTGGACTTCCATTTTGAAACTTAAATTACCTTAATGTAGTTGATTGAAATCGTGCACTTTTGTGACAAAAAACGTTCTCTTAAATGTTACCTTTCTAACATATATTTTTCGGTTTGAAAAATAATCATCAAAGTATAACAGTTCGTTTGCAAAATTTATTTCTTCATAAATTCCATGGGTACTTTCTTTCGCTAATTTCATATTAAGTAATATTTGCCGATTTTACAGCCTTTCTAGTTTGTTGAAAATTGATTCCGTCCAACTGCTTCAGTTTCTAGGTACACCTTAGAACTTATTATTCACACTTCTAAGCGTAATAGTCCATTTCTTGAATCAATAAATGTTTTTCGCGATGATCTCTTTTCCATAAATAATGTGGTAACCTGAAAATGTAGGGTAATGAAATACTAATTTTATACTCTAGATGAAATCTGAGAATACTATAAGTTTGTCACAAAGTTTATTATGCTAAGAAATTAAGACTCGGAGAAAAAAATGAATGAAAGAGAAGCTCATCTTATCACTCAAAAATCTCAAAACCGAATGTCTGTACGTCCGTACCCTTTCTAGTTCGAAAAGGCGTTGAACTAGAAAGTTAAAATTTTGTACACGTCGTCTTAGACCAAAAAGAAAGATCAAATTCGTGAATGGGCCAAATCACTCCATTCCTTCTACCTCCTCCCATACAAAATAACATAAATTCGCAATTGATCTGAAATTTGGAAAATTATTCTATTACCCTACTTCTTCCATCACCTCCCATTGAAACTACACTTTTCATGAAATACTATTATCAGATTTTCTCAGAACGTATAATTAGTATTTATCGAGCTAAAATTGTGCACTGAATTTTTATTTAGTATCATTAGTAAGAAAATATGAATGCTTCTGATCTGCAATTTAAAGCATGTCAACTGCATGATGTTTATAGGTATTTCAGAAAAAAAAACATAACAGGGCTACGATTGCGCGTAAAGCGCAATCTTACGATACTCTAGATGAAATAGAATTTCTTGTGATCCCAAGAAATTTTGTATGGGGAGTGTTAGAAGGTTTTTTATTTGGACTAATTTTTCCCCATCATGCTAAAGTAGCTATAAAAATGTTTTATACAAAATGCTTACTCCAAAATTGAATAGGAGCTGAGAAAATTAGTGTGTTAGATTTAGTGAAAATGTGCAGTTTGTATGGGAGGTGGTAGAAAGAGTGAGGGGATTTTAGTGATTTTTTCAGAGATAACTAGGAATATTATAAAATTGGCATTCCTTAAATTTCAGATTAGTGCCATTCATACTTTTCAAGAAAATCGATTTTTTGTAAAGTTGTGTCATATTGTATGGGAGCGGGTAGAAGCAGTGAAGCTAATCAAATATTTTTTTTTGATCTTAGTGATAATACTAAATAAGTATTTATTACAAAATATGATCTCAATAAATGTTATATGTTCTGAGAAAATCGTCTTAGAGCATTTCATGAAAAAGTGTAGTTTGTATGGGAGGGGGTGAAAGAAGAGGGAGGACGTAAATAATTTTTCTACTGTAGATTTAGATTATTATGAAAACAATATATCCCAAAATTCAGATTAATACCTTTTATACTTTTCGAGTAAATCCATTTAATATCAAATTGCGAAATTGTGTCATTTTGTATGGGAGGGGGTAGAAGGGGTGAAGCTAATCGTCTAATTTTGTTTGGCCTTACTAACAATTTTAAATAAATATTTGGTGCACAATTTCAGCCCGCTAAATTTTGTATGCACTGAGTAAATTGGCTTACAGTAATTCATGACAAGCACAGTTTCTATGGGAGGTGATAGAAGGAGGAGGAGGACACGCATAATTTTTTTACGGTAGATTGATATTATCATAAAAAAAACAAAGTCAAAATTTCAAGCTAATAGCTTTTATAGTTTTTGAGCAAATCCGTTTATTGTCAAATTACGCAATTGTGTCATTTTGTATGGGAGGGGGTAGAAGGGGTCAAGCTAATCGTCTAATTTTTTTTGGCCTTACTACCAATTTTAAATAAATATTTGGTGCACAATTTGATCCCGCTAAATTTTGTATGCACTGAGTAAATTGACTTACAGTAATTCATGACAAGCACAGTTTGTATGGGAGGTGATAGAAGGAGGAGGAGGACACGTATAATTTTTTTACGGTAGATTGATATTATCATAAAAAAACATATTCAAAATTTCAAGCTAATAGCTTTTATACTTTTTGAGCAAATCCGTTTATTGTCAAATTGCGCAATCGTGTCATTTTGTATGGGAGGGGGTAGAAGGGGTGAAGCTAATCGTCTAAGTTTTTTTGGCCTTACTAACAATTTTAAATAAATATTTGGTGCACAATTTCAGCCCGCTAAATTTTGTATGCACTGAGTAAATTGGCTTACAGTAATTCATGACAAGCACAGTTTGTATGGGAGGTGATAGAAGGAGAAGGAGGACACGCATAATTTTTTTACGGTAGATTGATATTATCATAAAAAAAAACATATTCAAAATTTCAGGCTAATAGCTTTTATACTTTTCGGGCAAATCCGTTTAGTGTCAAATTGCGCAATTGTGTCATTTTGTATGGGAGGGGGTAGAAGGGGTGGAGCGATTTGGCCCGTTCACGAACTTGACCTTACTTTTTTGTCAAAAACGACGTGTACAAAATTTAAGCTTTCTAGCTCAACGCGTTCTCAAGCTAGAGAGCGAACGGACGGACGGACATCCGGTTTTGAGATTTTTGAGTGATAATATTATCTTCTGTATCATTCATTTTTTTCTCCGAGCCTTATTTCTTGGCGTTACAAGCTTTAGAGCAAACTTATAATACTCTCAGATTTCATCTAGAGTATAAAAACTTACAGGAACTCCCCACTCCTCCTAGCAACTCCAATAAAAACTGCACAATTTCACCAAATCTAATACAGAAACATAAAAGAATTATGATTGGGCGTAAAGCCCAATCATATGATACTCTAGATGAAATGAGAAAGAGTTCAATGTACCGGAAAATATGTCACCTCCAATTCTTTTAAATAATTAATAGTGACTTTTGTATGGGAGGTGGTAGAAGGAGAGGAGGAAGGTTTGTAATTTTTGGATATGACACCTAATGTGGTATGCAAAATATTTCGTGCTGAATTTAAGGTTTGCAGCTTTCATTATTTTCAATTGGACAAAGTTTTCCTGAAATTGAGTCATTTGTCTGGGAGGTGGCAGGGGAAGTGGAGCGTCTAAGATGATTTTGAAACTGCTTATCATATCATCCTTATCACCATGCTTTGGTTCAATTTCAAATTTGATAGTTCTAATATATTCGAAGGAGAAATGCTTTTCTTGAATTTAAAATACAGATATTTGTATGGGAGAGGGTAGAAGGAGTGAAGAGGAGCTGATAATTTGTTTAGCATTTATTGCAATTATTAAAAAACAAACTCTGCAAAATTTTAAGTTTATACTTTTTCTAGTTTTAATGGAAATCGATATAATGCACTTAACAAAAATTATACATTTGTATGGGAGAGAGTAGAAGGACTGTACGGATCAAAACAAATTTTTTTCTCGTTATTGATATTTCTATTTGTATACTTTATGCAAAATATCAAGTTGATAGCTTTAACAGTTTCAAAGAAAAATAATTTAATTTAAATTTAAAAATTTCGTGAAATTTGTATGGGAGGGGGTAGAAGGAGTAAGGTGAAGTTGATAATTTTTTCAATACTAATTGCAATTATATTAAAATAAATTATGGCAAAAATTCGTTTTTATGACTTTGCTAGTTTCAATGAAAATCGAAAAATTGTATTTTTAAAATTATGCATTTGTATGGGAGGGGGTAGAAGGAGTGACAGGATCAGATCAATATTCTGTCATATTAATGAGTGATGTGAAGGTGATAATTTTTTCAATACTGATTGCAATTGTATTAAAATTAATTCCGGCAAAAATTAATTTTTACAACTTTGCTAGTTTCAATGAAAATCGAAAAAATGCATTTTTTCCAAATTATGCATTTGTATGGGAGGGGGTAGAAGGAGTGAAGAGGAGCTGATAGTTTTTTTAGCATTTATTGAAATTATTAAAAGACAAATTCTGGCAAAATTCTAAGTTTATACTTTTTCTAGTTTTAATGCAAATCGATATAATGCACTTGACAAAAATTATGCATTTGTATGGGAGGGGGTAGAAGGAGTGTACTGATCAAAACACATTTTTTTCTCGTTAGTGATATTTCTATTTTTATACTTTATGCAAAATATCAAGTTGATAGCTTTAACAGTTTCGAAGAAAATTAATTTAATTTAAATTTCAAAATTTCGTGAAATTTGTATGGGAGGGGGTAGAAGGAGTAAGGTGAAGTTGATAATTTTTTCAATACTAATTGCAATTATATTAAAATAAATTATGGCAAAAATTCGTTTTTATGACTTTGCTAGTTTCAATGAAAATCGAAAAATTGTATTTTTAAAATTATGCATTTGTATGGGAGGGGGTAGAAGGAGTGACAGGATCAGATCAATATTCTGTCATATTAATGATATTTATATCATAATACTTTGATCTAAATTTCAAATTAGTAGCTTAAGTAGTTTCAAAGGAAAATCAATTTCTGGAAATTTCGGAATTTCGTGAAATTTGTATGGGAGGGGGTAGAAGGAGTGGGGGGATGTGGCCCGTTCACGAACTTAAAGTTTCTTTTTAGCTAAAAATGACACACAAAAAATTTCAGCACGATAGCTCAAAGCGTTCGAGAGTTATGCTGTAGACAGACGGACAGACGGACAGACAGACAGACAGACAGACGGACAGACGGACAGACGGACAGACGGACAGACGGACAGACAGCAACTCGGAATCGAAGTTTTTGAGCGACAACAAATATTTCTGTACCCTTGGCGGCTCTGTGCGAGCATTATTTCTTAGCGTTACAAACGGTAAGGCAAACACAATATACTCTCAGATTTCATCTAGAGTATAATAAAATACAAGCTTGAATTTTGCATAAGACATTTTGATTGCACCTCTACCACGATGTGAAAAAATTAGTTCAATGCTGTCACCGTTACTACCACTCTGCTCATATTGGCATACATAGTTGGTAAAGTCACATGGGAATCATATGTGGCATTGACGAAGAATTCGAATGGAATTCAGTCGCCTCCAGGGACCTTGTTCTGCTTAACTTTCTGTAGCGTTGCAAGGATTTTGCTTAAGTCTACGTCAGCGTCTAAATCCCAGTACTCTATTAAATGCTCAGCAAATTGAACAGGCGGAGCTCTCAAAGGCGTATTTAGTAGCTATTACCTGCGATTAACTCGATACTGTTAAAAAATATGTGCCAACAAGTCGAGCGCAACTATATTATTCTTGGGAAAAGTTGAGGATGCGCGGACAATCCTTATGCAGATATGGGTGGATAGTGAAGACTAAGTGAATGGAGGTTCTAGTTCTAGGGCAGGGCTGTTGTCAATTATTTAACATTTAATTGAGATTACGATCAATATATAGAATCAATATTTCATTCGTTTATAAATTGAAGTTTGGGATTGTATGGGTGGGAGGAAGGGGGGGGGGGGGGACGATAGAAGAGGTGGGTGGATGTGATTGCTTGAATCACGTTTAAAATTCTCTGTATAGAATGTTAGTTTCATAGACGAGTTCTATGAAATTCGATGCATTTTATATTCTTGATACCATACATTTGCCTTTTACGATTTTCTCATGTCCTTTTTCTCCGGACTTGAGTAAATCGTATAACTTTCGAATTAGTATTATTCCGTTTCTCTTGAAAGGTATTCGCACCAAAATTTCAAGTTTATTGCTTTTAATTTGTTGGTTATTACTTGATTTGTTGAAATTGGTTGAAATTATAATTTTATTGAAGGGGACGGGGGGGGGGGTGTAAAAGGGCAACGGGTATTTCAAGACTTCTGCTGTAACTTGATTTGCACAAAATATCAAGTTTTTAGCATTGTTATGAATTAGTGATAACTGATGTCTTAAAAATGGCCGAAAAAATATTTTCATATTAATATTTTTAACTTTATGCATTGTTTTTGAACGTATGGACGGTCGGACGGACGGACATCCGGTTTTGAGATTTTCGAGCGACAACAAATATTTCTGTACCTTTGATGCCTCTGTGCGAGCATTTTTTCTTAGCGTTGCAAATTTTAGAGCAAATTTATAATACTCTTAGAATCCCACTAGAGTATAATGAATTTAAATTATAGGAACCAACTTTGCGTACAATAAAAGATTCAACGAAATTTTGTTCATGGTCTCATAACTTTTTCTTAAAACAGCGAACACAGACATTTTTAATATAATCAAATTAATTGAATTTCCAATTTTGAAAAATAAAATTTACACCATACATAAAGAGTAGTGTAATTTAAATCATACCTATAGTGGCGGACAAAAGCGGATACATAAATTAAAATTCTTGGTAAATTTGATGTAACTTTTTTTTCCATTAAACATAAGTTAGTAACTTTTTTTGCATCGCATACTTTGAACTCTCACTATCAATTATTAAGAAGCAAACAAAAACAATTCATACGACAAATACAACAATTCCACTAATTTCTTTTCAAACCGCATCTATCCAGTTTTGTCCATATTAAGTTCCGTTGATCACAACATGATTCACCGTGGCAATTGTTTTTCGCATTCCTATTTTGTAGTATTTTCTGTGTTTCTCTTCTATTTGTTAATCTTATTATTATAAGCAATCAAGCAACAATCACTTCTTGAAAAAAGTTAAATTTAAATCAATGTCGAAATGAGAAAAATTTCAACTCAAGTCGAAAATGATATACTATCTTAAGCCAAAATGGATATTCTTGTCGAAAAATAGCGGCGAAATTAAAAATAAGTCACCCAACAGTAAGTTTAGTGAGAAAACGACGAAATTTTAACGCACCTAGCAATCCTGGTGGCCGGCCAAGGTTTTTGTCTGATAGCGATGCTCGTATGGTGGAACGATTGATGGCGACAAGGAAAGCGAGAACACCTAAAATTGCTGCAGACCCACTACACAAAGCCGTTAGTGATAATTGGATTGGTGTCTGCAGTTAAACAAAAAAACCAGCACTATCCGCCAAGAATATAAAGGCAAGGCTTAAATTTTGCGAGGATAATAGGAAGTGGACTACTGATTCTCGTGCGAGGAATCCTTGCACGATCTGCAATGTGTAATGCGAATATTCACAGCACTACGAAATTACGCGTAGAATTTGTGCGAAGCTCACAGCACAATTCTATAGTTAAAAAATGAATATCGTGCGAAAATCCCAGCACGATCGGCACAATTGTAGAGCAGAAATCACCACTTAATTCACTTCACCTTAACGCCGTCACAAAGAAACGCAAGCTACAATTTACCAAAGAATTTATTCAAAAGATCGCTACAAAGGTTCAAATCCAAGTGCCATGCCAGTGGCCACATATCCAAATTCAAAGTTCAACCATATAATGGCGTGGGGTTGCTTTACATGGTGGAACCTTGGTCCTTTGGTTAAGATCGACGTTATCATGAAAAAGGAAGACTACCTTAGCCTTTTGCGCAGTAATTTACCCGACGTCGTCGATGAATGCACTTATCCAGTAGACGAGATAGTGTTCCAATAGGATGGAGATCTCAAGCACACTGCGATTATCGTGAAAAAGTGGCTTACTGAGCAACAGTTTCAAACTATACAGTGGCCTGTACAAAGTCCGGATTTGAATCCAATCGAATCGAAAATTTATGGTCGATTGTATAAAGAATGCTTTCGCATTACCAACGTGCTCCAACTAACATGGCAGAACTCTGGGAAAGAGTAAAGCGTGAATGAACCAAAATTCCACACCAAACAATACAAAATTTGGTAGAAAGTATGCCAAAATGCATTGCAACAAAGGACTTTGGACGAAACACTGATTTGTTAAACAATTAAAATGGACAAAACTAGATAAATGATGTTACGAGGAATTTTGAATTTTTCTTAAGTTTCTTACATGAATTGTTTTTGTTTTTTTTTATTAAATTAAGAGAAGTATTTTAAGTAGTCGATGCAAAAAGAATTTCTTAATTAACTATAATAAAAAAAAGTTACATCAATTTTACGAAGAATTCTAATTTATGTATCCGCTTTTGTCTGCCATTGTACATGTGTTACCAAAATTATGCATTGGTGTGGGAGCGCGTAAAAAGATTATCTCGATAAAAATAGGATTTTTCGACGTTGATGATATTGTCATTATTATTATAAATAAATGTGACGGCTTGATGTTAGGTGATATCAAAATATTAAAAAAAGTACATACCGCTTTGATAATAGTATAGAATAGCGTCAAAACTTGGTCGATTACGGTCGAAAAAATATTCATTTCTTAGCGGGTCAAAGTATCGTAACCTCCGAGAGGGATCTCCTAACAGTGTGTCAGGAAATTGGTTTAGCGTTCGCAATTGTGTTTCGAACCTCAGCCCACTAACCTGAAATGAGAAAATAAACATATTATTTTTATTATGTTAACATTACTAAGAAATTCAAATTTTTCTAAAATTGTAGTGAAAGAGGTAACATAACACGTTCTTAGCTCGTTTTCATATGTGTTTTTCTAATTTCCGCATATTACGAAATCTTGAAGTTACTATTGTCAGCGATAAAATTTGCAGCTACTGGATTTGAAATTTGGTAAATTTCCACACATTTATAACTTATATGATTTTCAATAAAATTTAAGAATTATTTTCTTTGACCATATAGCATTTCCAGTAATGACAGAAGAATTGAGGAATTCTCCAGGCGTAGGTTTAGGTTGAAGGAGGGTGATTTCAAGGAACCATAATGCACCAAGAATGTCGCGACGCAATAGATAAAAAGAACGAGGCTTACAAAATTTTTACTGAACGACCAACACGAGCCAAAAAAGAAAGATATGACGAGCTTAGGCGATATGCGAAAAAAACCTGCAGACGAAAACAAAGGAAGTACCATAATGACAAAATACAAAAAATGGACGACGACATGAGAAAATCAACTGCCAACAAGTCGGGCGAAACTTTATTATTTTTGGGACAAAATGCGGATGCGTAGAAAGTCAATATGTAGGTTAGAGTGGTTAGGGAAGACTAAGTGAAAGGAGCTCCTTGGGCAGGGTAGTTCTCAATTTAACACTTTCCGGAAACGTTCAAAAGCTCCACATTTCATTCGTTTATTTATGCAAGTTTGAGTTTTCATGAAGGGAGGGTGATAGTAAGGGTGGGTGGATGTTAATAGTTTTTTAATTGATTGCTTGAACCAAGTCCAATATTCTCTGTTTAGAATGTCAGTTTCATAGACGAAGTTGCATAGAATTTAATTGGATTCGGTGTATTTTAAATTCACGAAACCAAACATTTGTATGGGAGGGGTAGAGCAGGTAGGGGAATCGTAAAATTTGTGATGCAGTTTTATTTCTTTTTCTTTTAAGGTGCTTGTACAAAATTTCAATGTTGTAGCTTTAATTTGTTAGTTATTAGTTGATTTAATGAAATTGGTCGAAATCATACTTTCGTGTGGGAGGGGTTAGAAGGGCAAGTGCGATCTCAAAAATTTTAACGTAATTTTATTTCACCTATTGTTGTAAGTTCTTGTGCAAAATTTCAAATTGATAGCATTTAATAGGTGATAATTGATTTCTTGAAAATGGTCGAAAAAATAATTTTGTATGGGAGGGGGTAGAAGTTCTTAAGATATTCGATCAGTTAATATTTCAAACTCTTAGAAATTTCTTTTAAATGCACTTTGCAAATTTTCAAGTTTCTACCTAAAAATTTCATTCAAAAATTTTCAGTTCATGTGTTTTTTTCATTGCACACGAAACACTTTGTGCACGTTAGACCCCCACTTCGGTGCATAACAATTTTGGAACAAATTATTATTTTTTTCTGTGTACATTAAATAGATGTGTCGACGTGCAAAATTTAAACTTTGTATCTTTTACCAGAGCCATGAAAAAATCACTCAAAATGTTCAACATTTTCGCTTTCCACCTCCCTCCCCTTACACCCCTCAACTTAAATTTTTTATCAAAATTAAAGACTATATAGCTCTACAATCTGACAAATTGTTGATTTGATATCTGTACTCAATTTTGAGATTTGGTGATTTGTAGTTTCGGAAAGTGCACCATTTCTGAAATACTCCCCATTTCCCCCCACTACTATTATGTCCATTTGTTATATTTTTTTCATATGTAGCTAGTAAAGCTTAGTATACATTTCAAGTTTTAATTACATAGCTTGAGAGACAGTCGAGTTATTAATTTTTAAGTGTTTTTTTTTGCACCCCCCTTGACCCTCCCCCTTACAATAATTAGCTTCTATCTAAACTGATTCTAGTAGGTCTTCATGCCACCTTAATGGTCTCAAAATATCAATTTTTTATGGGAAGTAATTTCGAAGATATAATCATTTGAAAAAAAAATTCGGCCGACAATTGGTTCTTAGCCCCCCCTTTTCACACCCCAATGGATAAAAAAATTAAATTATTTTTGAAAGTTGTCCCACAAACTCCTCTATATGCATGTTGATTTTTAGCTTCTTAGCTGTAAGCATGGTTGAGATATTTGAATTCGTATTTTTCGGTTTAAGCGCTCCCCCTGCCTCCCCCTGAACCTGTACACCCCCCAAAATGGGTATCCGCCTGTAATCCGCAACTACCTACAATCCCTCCCTTCCTATCTTGAAGGGTTTGGGAGTTAATGTGCGCTGAACGTACACGTCGGCGTACGGCGGACGGCGTACAGACAGACGGATTTTTTTTTGCATTTTTGGGCTATTTTAGTCATGAAACGCGAAAAAAAATTTCAGGGCAGCAAATTTTTGTTTTTTCCCAAATCGATCACAGTACTTTATTTTTAAAATAATAAAGTAAAATAAAACGCGGGACGCATACGCAATAGTAAAAGACTTAAAAAAGGGATATAAGCCAAAAACCAGTCTCTGCAAAGACGCAGAGGGCAACATCATCAGCGACATACAAGAAATCAAAAGGAGATGGGCTTCCTACTTTGATCATCTTTTGAATCCCACCCCATTAGCACCGATCACAACAGAGAACATTTCAATTGAAGCCTCAACTGACGAAGATGAACCATCATCGACTCTACCCACGCTTGCCGAAATCAAAGCTGCCCTATGTGACCAAAAACTAAACAAAGCGCCGGGAATTGACGAAATACCAGTTGAACTTCTGAAAAACGGTGGAAATTGTGTCGCTGAAATACTGCACAACATGATATGCAAAATTTGGACAGAGGAAATCATACCCGACGATTGGCGAAAAAGTATTATATGTCCTATTACAAGAAAGGAGACAAACTCTGCTGTGGAATTACAGAGGAATATCATTGTTGTGTACGTCCTATAAAATACTGACAAAAATAATTGAACGTCGTCTTAAGCCCTATACAATCAAATAATTGGCGAATACCAAGGTGGATTCAGAACCGGACGATCTACAACAGACCAGATATTCTCGGTGAAACAGGTGCTTGAGAAATGCTGGGAATATAACACAGACGTGCACCAAATCTTTGTAGATTTTAAACAAGCATACGACAGTGTCGACAGGAGCGTACTGTACCAAATCAGGCTTGACTTTGGAATTCCCCCAAAACTAGTCCGACTAACAAGACTCACAATGACGAACACTGAATCCCAAGTGAGAATACAAACCGATTCCACAACCAGCTTTCGAACGGAATGTGGTTTAAAGCAGGGAGATGGTCTAGCCCCATGCTTTTCAACTTGGCACTAGAGTACGTCGTCCGAAAAATCCCAGTCGACACCAACGGGACGGTGCTAAGGAAGAATTTGTCAATCTTGACTCCGCCGCAAAAGAAGTCGGGTTGGGCAGTAACGAAAACAAAACAAAAGTAATGACGCAAACAAGAAGGAGAGCGCCTATTAGACAAAACATAACAATTGCGGAATATAATTTGGAGAGTGTGGACAATTTCATATATCTAGGGGCTAATCTAACAAAGGACGGTAATGAAACAGACGAAATCAAACGACGGATAATACTAGCAAATAAGAAGTATTATTCGGTACTTTCAATAATGAAATCCAAGAAAGTGCACAGGAACAATAAGCTGCGGATTTATAAAACTATTATACGACCTGTCTTCTGTTATGGCAGCGAGACGTGGACATTAACGCGAACTTCCGAAAAAGCAGTTAGCGCATTCGAAAGAAAGGTCCTCCGAAGAATTTTGGGACCTGTGAAGGAAGGAACGAAATGGCGAATAAGATACAACTATGAGTTTTATCAACTCTACGACGAGCCAGAAGCTTCAACGTTCATCAAGCTATGTAAACTGCAGTGGGCTGGCCATGTAGAGCGAATGGAAGACAAAAGAATCCCCAAACGTGCTCTGAAAGGCAAAGCGAGTTATAATTGGCCAGTAGGCAAGCCACGCAAGCGATGGGAAGACTCGGTTGATGAAGATAGCAAAGCCATCTTAAAAATTAACAGCTGGAGGACGCGGTCTTTGGATCGAGACGATTGGAGGCGACGACTCCAGGAGGCCAGGGCCTGATGTGGGCTGTCGCGCCATTGATGATGATAATGCACCATGGCCATCTCAATCAAATTCCTCTTAAGACCTTCTATAGGGGCATAGGACAAAAATTACTCTCTTCCGCAAGGCGCGATCCAAAGCATCGCCCCTTAGCTGTTGCCAGGACTTGACTGAATGCTGGAGACTATCTCTTGCCGTGGCCATCCAATTGGACCCATTTTACTCCTCATATTTATTACGAAATGGATGTCACTCTTCTTCTGGTAGCCAAGTGGTTCGGTTTGAGAACCGAAGCAGGCTCGAATGTTTGACGCCTCTGAGGATTTCTCTAACTTTGCAAGCTCATAGTTCTAGCTAGATTGGACGAAATTGCTTTCTTCTTATTTATAAACCAGCCAATCGTAATTCTTGTAATTGGTTGAATATTGGGAAATACTTTTTCAACCAATTCTTCTTTTGATGTCACCGACCTGAGGTCAGATCAACCAGCACCTTTCCGTTCCCAATTTCCAGAAATTGATGTGAATATATCTCAGTTGATCGTTATTATTATTTATTATTTGTAGTAAATTTCAACGTCTGTATGTGTCGCCACAAAGTAGAGCATCAACACTGATCAATTCATGAAAGAATTCATCAACATATGATTACTTACAAATTTTACTACAATCAAGGAGGATATATAATAAGGAGTGTCTATAAGCATGCTTTGTCGTGTAAGAAAATGGGAATGAAAGTATTTCCCTCTCTTACTGGCGAAGTACTCGATATTTTTCGAAAAAAATCGTTTCGCTATACTTGTCTGGCACACTTAAAAATATTTCAATTAACCCTTTCCCACGTTAAATTGTTCGAAACTATTGTCAAATTTTCGAAAGAATTGTTTCGCTATCCTTGTATGGCATACTCAAAACCAAAGCAACTATCTCTGTCCCGCGTAAAATTGTCCGTTGCTAAAGTGCTTAGGTTAGACATGAACCAAAAACTAATAAAAATTTAAAAAATAAAGATTTCTGAAATAAAACAGCAAACTCCATTCTACTGAAAATTATTTTATTGCTGACTGAATATTAGCAACCAAGAGAGAATACAAATTATGGTATTTTTTTTTGTAAAAGTTTGAAGCCAAGTTAAGCTCGGACACAATTTTCGAATCAAAAAGTATTCCCACATGAGACAACCCATCAGGCACTCCATTTTATATATCCTCCTTGGCTACAATATATTATAAATAAACTGCCAACAAGTCGGGCGCTACTTTATTATTTTTGGGACAAGTTAAAGATGCATGGAAAGTCAATATGCAAGTTAAAGTGTTTAGGGAAGACTAAGTGGAACCTCCTTTCGCAAGGGGAACTCCTTTCACAAGTGAGAGCAGGGATGATGCCAATTGAACGCTTAGTTGCGAATACGATCAATAGCTTCAGTACATATAATCAATATTTCATTCGTTTATGAAAGTTTGGGTTCTTATGAGGGAGGGGAGAGGGGTGATATTAAGGGTGGGTGAATGTCAACAGTTTTTCAATTGATTGCTTCAATTACGTCCAATATTTCCTGCATAGAATGTTAGTTTCATAGACGAAGTGGCATAGAAATTTTATAAAATTTGGTGTATTTTACATTCACGAAACCAATCATTTGTATGGGAGGGGGTAGAGGAGGTAACGGAAATGTAAAATTTGTGATGCAGGTTTATTTAATTTCTTTTGTAAGGTGCTCGTACAAAATTTCAAGTTCGTAGCTTGTAATTTGTTGGTTAGCAGTTGATTTATTGGAATTAGACGAAATCATACTTTCGTATGGGAGGGGGTAGAAGGGCAAATGCGATCTCAAAAATTTTGATGCAGTTCTATTTCTACTATTTTCGAAAGTTTTTGTGCAAAATTTCAAATTGATAGCTTTTAATTTTTAGGTGATAATTGATTTTTTAAAAATGGTCGAAAAAATAATTTTGTATGGGAGGGGGTAGAAGTTTGGAAGGTATTCAACCAGTTAATATTTCATTCTTTTAGAAATTTTTTTTAAATGCAATAAGCAAATTTTTAAGTTTCTACCTTAAAATTTCATTCAAAAATTTTCAGTTTAAGTGTTTTTTCATTGCACATGAAACACCTTATGCACGTTAGACCAGGGGGGTCGGTGTATAACAATTGCAGAATTTCTATTATTTTTCTGTATGTATAATAAATAGATGTATCCACATGGAAAATTTAAACTTTGTATCTCTTAACAGCGCCCTAAACAAAACCACAAAATTTTCGACATTTTTGCTTGCCACCGCCCTGCCCTTACACCTCCCGACGTAAAATTTTTACCAAAATTCAAAACTATGTAGTTTTACAATTTGACAGAATTTGAATTTGATATCTGCACTCAGTTTTGAGATGTAATGGTTTGGAATTTTAGGAAGTGCAATGCTCCCCATTTTCCCCCACTACTATTTTGTACAAATATTATATTTTTCTCGTATTTCTCTAGTATAGCTTAATATAACTACCAAGTTTCAATTACATAGCTCAACAAATAGCCGAGATATTGATTTTTAAGTGTTTTTCCTTGCACCCCCTGACCCTCCCCCTTACAGTAATTAGCCTCTATGTAAGCTGATTCCAGTAAATCTATATGCCACCTTGATGGTCTAAAATTATAAATTTTTTATGCTAAGTAATTTCGAATATATAATCATTTGAAAAAAAAATTCGGCCGACAATTGGTTTTTAGCCCCCCCTTTTTGCACCTCAATGGATAAAAAAATTAAATTAATTTTAAAAGTTGTCCCACAAACCCTTTTATATGTATATTGATTTTTAGCTTCCTAGCTGTAACCATGTTTGAGATATTTGAAATCTTAGTTTTCGGTTTTAAGTGCTCTCTCCGCCTCCCCCTGAACCTTTACACCCCCCAAAATGGGTGTCCGCCTGAGATCCGCAACTATATACAATCCCTCCAAAAATGAACTTTCTATCTGAAGGGTTTGGAAGTTAATATGCGCTAAACGTACACACCGGCGTACGACGGACGGGGTATGGCGTACGGCGGACCGACAGAAGGATTTTTTTTGCATTTTTAGGCTATTTTAGTCATGAAACGCGAAAAAACAAAATTTTAGGGTAGCAATTTTTTTTTTCAAGTCGATCACAATATCTTATTATTAAAATAATAAAGTAAAATTACAGTGAAAACATCATATTGTTTTATATTGTTTTTTTTTTTTTTATTTGAGCAATATTAAGATTGTAATCAATGTTGCTATAATTAACGTTAAAAGCTCGTGAAATGGAAGTTATCGGTTCGTGCTGGCCGTAATTAGTCCGATGGAATGGAATGTCGCGAAGGACGTAGTCTCTCAAGGGTCGATAAGGTATTTTGAAGGTAAGATCTCCGAACAAGGGCGGAGAGTCAATCGCACCTGAAATTAATTTTACTACGACTGCAGCATTAAGAATTAATCGCCTATGTTCGAGTGACTCCAACGAAAGTAGTTGAAGTCGTTCTTGATAAGGAGGAAAATACCTTTCAAAGCAAATCTTAAAAATCTTCGCTGTAGAGACTCTATCTTATTGATATGAGTCGGAGTCCAAACAGGGCAGGCATAAGCAAAGTACGCCATTGAACAAACAAAAGCACAGTAAAGTGTCTTTGTAATGTAAGTGTCGTTAAAGTTCTTACACCATCATTTTACAAAGCCCCAAATGGAGTTAGCCTTGATAACAATACAATCGACCTTTAAATCGCGTACTTAGCTTAATTTCTGTAAAGCAATTCCCTCTAAAACATAGATAAATTCGAAAAAATTATTTTTACTGGAGAAAGTGCCATGGTGCACTTTCCAACATTCAAAGGCATACAGTTTAAAGTACACCAGTCAAAAAGTAGCTTTATGTCATTTTATAAAAGTAGATAATCACTCGTACTACGAAATATTTTCGCATCGTCAGCAGATAAGAGAATATTTGAGTTGGAGATATCCGAACTCACGTCATTAGTAAATAAAATAAACAGAAATGGACCAAGATGACTACCCTGAGGTATACCAGAAGTGTTTGGAATAGCCGATGAGACAGCATCTCGAAATTGTACTGGTTGGGTTCGATTAGAAAGATAGGATTTGATCCACGTAGTAAAAATAGCACGAAATCCGAGTGAGCAAAGCTTGTAAATTAGTGAGTTGTGATTAATTTTATCAGCCTTACTAAAATCTGTATATATACAGTCAACTTGTTTGCCTGCTTCAATCGCTGGAATCACAAAATTTGAAAATTCCAGCACGTTTGTTTTTGTGGATCTACCTTTGGTGAATCCGTGTTGGGTTGGGCTAATTATTAATTTGCAATGAAAGTACATTACGTCACAGACGATTGCCTCAAATAATTTTGGAACACTAGACAGCCTAGCTATAGGCCGGTAATTATAAACGTCGTTTGCCTTTCTTGAACAACTCTAACTATAGTAACGTCCCAAAGTTCCTTACCAATCAAGGAGAAACGTCACAAATCATTTTAAAAAAAATAACATCTGTTTACGGGGATTCTTATCTTGGTAAAACGATGATTTATAAGTAACATAGCTTATTCAGGTAAGGATGAGAGTCAATTAAAGATGATAAACACTCGGACCAGCCGATTCAGGTCACTTCCTCAAAAATCATCGAAAAAGTGGAGAAACTTGTTCTCGAAGATGCTTGTTTAAAGAAGAAACAAATCGCAAAAATTGTTGGAGTATCAGATACAATCATTTTGAATATCCTCCATGATCATCTTGGCATGTCTAAAGTCAGTGCAAGATGGGTACTGAGAATGGTCTCAGCGGTTCAGAAGAGAGAGTTTTAAGAGAAAGTTAAAAGAAATAAACTGCCAACAAGTCGGGCGAAACTTTATTATTCTTGGGACAAGTTGCGGATGAGTAGAAAGTCAATATGCAGGGTAAAGTGGTTAGGGAAAGCTAAGTGCAAAGGGGTTTCTTGGGCAGGGCTGTTGTCAATTTAACAATATTTCATTCATTTCTGCAAGTTTGGGTTTTTATGAGGGGAGGAGGAGGGGTAATAGCAAGGGTGGGTGGATGTTAACAGCTTTTTAATAATTGCTTGAATCACGTCCAATATTCTCTGTATAGAATGTGTTTCATAGACGAAATTGCATAAAATTTTCATAAAATTCGGTGTATTTTATTTTCCCGAAACCGAAAATTTGTATGGGAGGGGTAGAGAAGGTAGGGGAATCGTAAAATTTGATATGCAGTTTTATTTCGCTTCTCTTGTAAGGTGCTTGTATAAAACTTCAAGTTCGTAGCTTTTAGTTTGTTAGTTATTAGTTGATTTAATGAAATTGGTCGAAATCATAGTTTTGTATGGGAGGGGGTAGAACGGTAAGCGCAATTTCACAACTTTTAAAGCATCTTCATTTGAATTATTTTTATAAGTTTCTATGTAAAATTTGAAATTGATAGCTTTTAAGAGATAGCTGATAACTGATTTCTTAAAAATGCTCGAAAAAATAATTTTGTATGGGAGGGGGTAGAGGAGGTAGAGGAATCGTAAAATTTGTGATAGAATTTTCTTTCTTTTCTGTTGTAAGGTGCTCGTACAAAATTTCAAGTTCGTAGCTTTTAATTTGTTGGTTATTAGTTGATTTAATGAAATTGGTCGAAATCATGCTTTTGTATGGGAGGGGGTAGAAGGGCAAGCATGATTTCAAAACTTTTACCGTAATTTTATTTTAACTATTTTTCTAAGTTTTTGTGCAAAATTTCAAATTGATAGCTTTTGATAGTTAGGTGATAATTGATTTCTTAAAATTGGTCGAAAAAATAATTTTGTATGGGAGGTAGTAGAAGTTTTAAAAATATTCGACCAGTTAATATTTCAAACTTTTAGAATTTTTTTTTAAATGCATTTCCCAAATTTTCAAGTTTCTACCTAAAATTTTCATTCAAAAATTTTCAGTTTATGTGTTTTTTTCATTCCACATGAAACACCTTGTGCACGTTAGACCCCCACTTCGGAGCATAACAATTTTGGAACAAATTACTATTTTTTTTCTATCTATATCAAATAGATGTGTCGACATGCAAAATTTAAACTTTGTGTCTTTTACCAGAGCCATAAAAAAATCACTCAAAATTTTCAACATTTTCGCTCTCCACCTCCCTCCCCTTACACCCCCCAACTCAAATTTTTTACCAAAATTAAAGATTATATAGCTCTACAATCTGACAAATTTTTGATTTGATATCTGTACTCAATTTTGAGATTTGATGATTTGTAGTTTTGGAAAGTGCGCCATTTTTGAAATGCTCCCCATTTCCCCCCACTACAATAATGTCCACATATTATATTTTTTTCATATGTCGCTAGTAAAGCTTAGTATACATTTTAAGATTCAATTACATAGCATAAGAGACAGTTGAGATATTAATTTCTAAGTGTTTTTCTTTGCACCCCCCTGACCCTCCCCCTTTCACTAATTAGCTTCTATCTAAACTGCTTCTAGTAGATCTATATACTATCTTGATGGTCTCAAAATATCAATTTTTTATGGGAAGTAATTTCGAAGATATAATCATTTGAAAAAAAAATTCGGCCGACAATTGGTTCTTAGCCCCCCCTTTTCGCACGCCAATGGATAAAAAAATTAAGTTATTTTTAAAAGTTGTCCCACAAACTCTTGTATATGTATGTTGATTTTTAGCTTCCTAGCTGTAACCATGGTTGAGATATTCGAATTCGTATTTTTCGGTTTAAGCGCTCCCCCCGCCTCCCCCTGAACTTGTATACCCCCCAAAATTGGTATCCGCCTGAGATCCGCAACTACCTACAATCCCTCCAAAAATGAACTTTCTATCTTGAAGGGTTTGGGAGTTAATGTGCGCTGAGCGTACACGTCGGCGTACGGCGGACGGCGTACAGACAGACGGATTTTTTTTTGCATTTTTAGGCTATTTTAGTCATGAAACGCGAAAAAAAAAAATTTCAGGGTAGCAAATTTTTTTTTTTTCCCAAGTCGATCACAATACTTTATTATTAAAATAATAAAGTAAAATTACAAAATATAGCTGGAGGCCAACCTGCTACAAATATTAAATGATACCATCAAAGGAAAAAAGGATGGAAGTGTACTGCTGTTTCACGACGACGCACAAGAGACACGTTGCAATGGCTGCCCTTCAGAAATGCGGCCACGGAATATTGAACCAGCCCCCTTATAGTCTAGATATGGCCCCTTCCAATTACTATTTGTTCACTAAACTGCAGGAAGAACATCGGGAAAGAAAATTTACCAACGATGAAGAGGTGAAGTCGGCAATTTCAGCCTATTTTGAAAGCCTTGTTAAAACATTTTTTTAGAAGGAATTAATGAACTTTGTGACAGATGTGATAAATGTATATTAGGCTGAAGGGAGAATGTATTGAAAAGGAAAAATATTAACTTGTTTAATTTTACCCCCTTCCCGGTCAATTCGCGAAATTTTTGACCTCCCCACATAATGGTACAAAATTTTCAAACGAAATAATTATATCAAAGTGAAATTAAATCGAAATCAGAACACAATGTAATACCATAGCGGCCCTAATTATAATTTAGCTAATTCGTAATTTAGCTCGTCTGCATCGTTAGTAGAATGGTGACACATAGCACTTTGCTAATTAAGAAGAGCCACTCACTCATCTGTCATACTTTTAAAAAGTTGAATTGCATAGCTAATAGGCAATAAAGTTTTACAAGGAAGGCGACAAAAGAAGAAAAACGATCCTTTGTCCTGTTTTAGAATCGTTTGCGAGTCATCTTTCATAGCTAGGCGTTTAAATCACGATTCCAAGATTGTGTATAAATCAGAGCTGTCAGAAAATGACTTTTCTTCTCTCTTGCGCGACGAAGCTTTTATGAAAGCTCCAGCTCTAGTACTACATTCTTCATCGTTATAGCCTAAATTATGAGAAAAATGAGAGGATTTAGCTAAATAAGATGATTTAGCTGAGAGCATGATGAGATGATTTAGCTGATAAATGATCACTATTTTGGTAATTTAGCTAAATTAGCGTATGACATACAGCCGCTTAATGATAATTTAGCTGCGCTATGTGTCAATGGTATTAAACGAATTATGAAAATATTAAAAATCTATGAAACAATATTGCGATCGGAACTATTGAAAATGCTAAGTTACAGCAGCTGTTAAGAAACAAGATGTCCGCCATGAGCAATGTTAAGTATTGCGTGTGTTGCACTTATGTTCAACAGATGGCGCTGCCACTGCAGTGAAAAGAGCTGTTTTTTGAAATCATGTTTTTACCTGTCAGTTATATAAAAACATAACAGAATTATGATTGAGCGTAAAGCACAATCATATTGTTATAGATCTTGCAATCACGCAAATTGGATGTTGCCAGGAACACCGAGAAAAGTCCATAAACATTTAAAACGCTATAAACATGTTTCCAGACACTTCTACCGAGCTCCACAATGTAGGCAATCATTCTAGACACACACACACAACGACACCTGTCTGGGAGACTTAGTATAAATATCCGCCAACCTTCAGACAACGAGTTAGTCATTTTTTGGCGACACCTATCGGTGGAAGAACGCGAATCGGTACAAGTGATAGATTGGCAGTGTTCCTGGGTTGTACGAATTAAGTTTTAGAGCGAATTTAGTGAAGTGATCAAGAAATAAAGAAAAGTGCGAAATAATAAAATTATTCATTATTTTTAAACGAATTGTGTTTTCCTTTGAAATCGGCGATCCCCTAGCTCGCAACAATTGGTGTCAGAAGAGTGGGATTTCAAGGATAAATTCGGGTTAAAAATCGCGAGTGAAATTAAAAATTCTCGGAACGGATAATTTTGTGAGAGCGGAAAAGTGAAACTAAAATTCTCGAACGGACAGTGAGAATTTGGTGAAACCGAATATTCTCGAGTGCTCTAGTGAACAGTGACTTTAATTAGCGAAGTAAAATCGCGGAACTAAAATTCTCGAACGGACAGTGAGAATTTTGTGAAATCGAATATTCTCGAGTGCGCTAGTGAACAGTGACTTTAATTAGTAAAATCGCGAAACTAAAACTCTCGAACGGACAGTGAGAATTTTGTGAAATCGAATATTCTCGAGTGCTCTAGTGAGCAGTGACATTAATTAGTGACGTAAATTTAAGTGAATTCGATCGCGGAAAATAGTCGGTAGTGAAAATGCCGCGTTATTTAAAGGACTTAAAAGTAACGGAGCTGAAGGAAGAGCTCAGTAGACGCAAGTTATCTACGACAGGGAGCAAGTCTGAACTTGTCAGCCGTATGATCGAGACACTCCAGGCTGAGGGCGAGGATGCAGATAGTTTTGAGTTCCAAAGCGAAGAAACTCGTGAAGAGGAGTGCTCTGGTACATTGGATGCTCTGACACAACTAATGCAACAAATGATGAACAAATTAGATCAACAATCAGCTGTGACAACGGACATAAATCAGAAATTGGAGCAACAATCTGCGGACATAAATCAGAAATTGGAGCAACAATCTGCGGACATGAATCAGAAATTAGAGCAACAATCAGCGGACATGCATCAGAAATTTGAACAACAATCGGTGGACATTAAACAACAATCAGCGGACATTAATCAGAAATTAGACCAGACCTCAAAAGACCTTAACCAAAAATTGGAGCTACAAAATAATAAAATAGACACCATGGGTAAGGCCATAGAAGAAAACGTTGAGAAGAAACTTCGAATCTTCGAAGAACAAATTACGGAAAAGACATCCGGAATTGCAGAAGAAGTCGAACGCCTAAAAAGAGACTTCGATAACGTGAAGGCGACTGGCGTCATCAAGACAGAACATGTTGCGCACAAGGGTCTCAAGGCTCCAATCTTCGATGGACAAACACCGTGGGCTATTTATAAGACCCAATTTGAGGCCGCCGCAAGAAACAACCATTGGAATGATATGGAACGAGGAACAGCTCTTATATTGGCGCTAAGAGGTCCACCAGCAGAGGTTCTTCAAACGATTCCGCAGGAGCAACAACAAGATTTTTCAACGTTAGTCCAGACATTGGATCTTCATTATGGCAGTGACCACATGCGAGAGATCTACAAAACACAGCTGTACAACCGAACTCAAAAGAACGGTGAAACACTTCAAGAGCTGGCACGCGATATTGAACGACTCACACTATTATCGCTGCCCAATGCGCAAACAGAGCAACGCAACGATACAGCTGTTTTCGCATTTAACAATGTTGTACAGGACAGAGAGCTGCAACAGGCGTTAAAACTGGCAGGTAAGAAAACGATTGGCGAAGCCTTAGTATATGGGCTGACGTTCAAAGCTGCCAAGCAAAGCTCGCGGAGTAACTATCGAGTTCGAGAAATAGTAGAAGAATGTGTGTGCCAGAAAGCCGAGTACACCAAGCGGAGCGAAGGATCTGGTGCTCTCCGATGCTGGAATTGTGGACAGGCAGGACACTTAAGACGCGACTGCCGCAAACCCAGAAAAGCGATCAACTACTGTTCCGGCTGCGCTGCTAAGCAAAGAGGAGGAAGAGGCGAACCGTCACAAGAGCACGCTTCGCCTAATGACAGTCCGGGAAACGAGTAAAGGCCAACTTCATGGGGCAGAAGTTGGCTGGTAGAATCGACGCCCCCGGAACCATCATCGCAGTTTCTCGACTACATCGTTGTGAAAACGACTTATGTATGAGTGGTCGAGTCGGCAAATTAAACTGCATCATAACAGTCGACACAGGCGCAACACGGTCAGTGCTAAGATCTGACCTTGTAGATCGTACTTGGCTTCACAACACCAAGAAGTACGCACTTCGCACTGCTACAGGAGAAACTACAACGGTCCATGGAGAAATAGCTCGTGACATACAGCTTGGGGATTTGACCTTCTCGCATGTATTCGTGGTAGCTGACATTACCGATGAGTGTATCCTTGGAATGGATTTTCTGAAACCACACGGTATCCAGCTGGACTTAGGACAACGAATAATGAAGTGGCGGAATATTGAAATCCCGATGGAAATAACATCATCCAACACAACAAAGCTACGAGTTGTATTGTGCGAAGATGCGGATATACCAAAGTCATCCGAGAATGTTATTTGGGCAGAGCTCGATGGTGATCCCGGGAACCACCGATTCTACCTCATAGAACCGGAAACGACACCTGCATTACGAAGTCTTATACTAGGAAAAACGCTCGTAAAAAGGAATGAGAAGATGATGCTACCAATAAGAGTCCTGAACGTTGCGGACAGCACTACCAGCGTAAAGAAAGGAGATGTAATTGGCAGCTGTGAACCAATATCGGCGGTGACGAGTATCGACAAGGCAGAGCCACATGACGTACCCTCTAAAAATAAGCCAAGAAGGAAGGACAATGTAACATCAACACTTCTTCAGTCAAGCAACCTTAGAGGAGAACAACACAAGCAAGCAGTAGATCTAATCGAAGGATTCAGCGACGTCTTTTCCACCGGTGATGACGACTATGGCAGAACAAACTTAGTGAAACATCGTATATATACCGGAAGTGCTACACCGATACGTCAACCTCCAAGAAGAGTACCATTAGCGAAACAAGGAGAAGTCAATTCAATGGTCAAAACTATGGAGCATCAGGGAATCATCGAAGAATCAAAGAGCCCGTGGATATCGCCAGTAGTGCTGGTAAAGAAGAAGGACGGCAGTACCCGTTTTTGTGTGGACTACAGGCGACTAAATGATGTTACGAAAAAGGATAGCTATCCACTACCTAGAATCGACGATATCATGGACACCCTGACCGATGCTAAATGGTTCTCAACGTTAGACCTGAAGAGTGGTTACTGGCAAAAGGAGATAGATGAAAAAGATAGAGAGAAGACAGCATTCTCTGTCGGCAGTGGACTGTGGCAGTTCATCGTAATGCCATTTGGCCTGTGCAATGCTCCAGCTACGTTCGAAAGACTGATGGAATTCGTTTTGCGTGGTCTGAGTTGGAAAACTTGTCTCGTTTACCTAGATGATGTGATCGTTATCGGAAAAACATTCAATGAACACCTAAAAAATCTGCAGGAAGTCTTCCAGCGACTGCGAGCGGCAAAATTAAAGCTGAGTCCGAAAAAGTGCACTTTGTTTAGTGCAAAAGTCAAGTACTTGGGTCACATCGTTTCAGCTGATGGCGTAAAGACAGATCCGGAGAAGATACTGGCGGTGAAAAATTGGCCTACTCCGAGTGATAAACACCAGTTGCGCAGCTTCCTAGGCTTAGCGACATATTACCGACGATTTGTAAAAGACTTTGCTAACACGGCGAAATGTCTGCATCAGTTAACAGAAAAAGGGAAGCCATTTACATGGAGTCAACAGTGCCAGGAAGCATTCGAGAGGATAAAAGACCAACTCTGCGACTCCCCAGTTCTGGCGTATCCAAAACCAGGTCATGGTTTCATCATAGACACTGATGCCAGCAATGTCGGTATCGGAGCAGTACTATCACAAGAGATCGATGGGCAGGAGAGAGTGCTATCTTACTACAGCCGAGTACTCTCAAAATCAGAAAGGAACTATTGCGTAACTCGCCGAGAGCTACTAGCCATAGTAGAAGCAACAAAACATTTTCACAAATACCTCTATGGTCAAAAGTTCCTTCTTCGAACGGATCACGCATCGCTTAAATGGCTACTTCAGTTTAAGAACCCCGAAGGCCAAGTAGCCAGATGGATCGAAAGGCTCGAATCCTACGATTTCGAGATTGTTCATCGAAGAGGAAGAATCCACGGAAATGCCGATGCGCTTTCACGTCGTCCTTGTCCACCGAACTGCAAGCATTGTCACCGTATAGAAGGAAAAGAGGCCGGAGAAACCATTCAGAGGATAACAACCGAACCAAAGACTGGATGGAATCAGCAAGAACTGGAAGACGCCCAACGTAAAGATCCAGATATTTCACCGATCATGGCATGGAAGGACGAAATGAAACGGCCTGAGTGGAAAGACATCTCACAATTCAGTGAAACCTTAAAGTGCTATTGGGCACAATGGAACTCCCTTCACCTAGACGGCGGATTATTAAAACGGAAATGGGAGAACGCTGATGGAAAGTCGTATCACATGCAAACCATCGTCCCGCATTGTAAAGTCGAGGAGGTTTTGAAGGAATATCATGGAGGTACCTCCGGTGGGCATTTGGGAGTAAACAGAACCTTGGCAAAGATACGAGAAAGGTTCTATTGGATCCATCTCCGAGATGATGTCGAAAACTGGTGCCGTAAATGTACTACGTGTGCATCGAGTCAGGGCCCACACCGCAGATCAAAGGGAGAAATGCAACAATACAACGTGGGAGTCCCATTCGAGAGAATTGCTGTGGATATTGCTGGACCATTCCCGGAATCAGAAAATGGTAATCGCTACATTTTAGTGGTCATTGATTATTTCAGCAAGTGGCCTGGAGCTTACGCAATTCCAAACCAAGAAGCAGTAACCGTCGCAGAACAAATTGTTACCAACTGGGTGAGCAGATTTGGAGCGCCACGCGAACTACACTCCGATCAAGGGCGCAATTTTGAATCTCAAATATTCAAACACGTGTGCCAAATGCTGGGAATAAACAAAACGAGGACAACTCCATTACACCCACAGTCTGATGGAATGGTGGAACGTTTCAATAGGACATTGAACTCAAACCTATCCAAACTCGTCAGCGAGAGGCAACAGGACTGGGACCAGCACATCCCTCTATTTTTAATGGCCTATAGAACATCGGTGCATTCAACAACAGGAGAAACTCCGTCCCGAGTCATTTTCGGAAGAAATATTCGAGTCCCTGCGGAGCTAATGTTTGGAGTGCCACCAGACCAACCAACCAATGCTAAAGATTATGTCTCGGATCTTCGATGTCGACTAAAGACAATTTATAACCTGGTCAGAGATAAGATTGATTCGGCGTCCGACCGCATGAAGACGAGGTATGATCAACGGGCAAACTCATCAGGATTCCAAGAAGGCGATTTGGTTTGGTTATACAATCCCAAACGACAGAAGGGCAGATCGCCGCCGAAACTACAGCGAAACAGGGAAGGCCCTTACCAGATCATCAACCGGTTAAATGATGTCGTCTATCGGATTCAACTACATCATAAACCCCGCACTAAAATGAAAGTGGTACATCTCGACCGATTAACAAAGTACCATGGTGCCATTGAGGAAGTGAACGACTCTGTTCGGGACGAACAGGGACTAAGGAGAGAGTAATGTTATAGATCTTGCAATCACGCAATATGGATGTTGCCAGGAACACCGAGAAAAGTCCATCAACATTTAAAACGCTATAAACATGTTTCCAGACACTTCTACCGAGCTCCACAATGTAGGCAATCATTCTAGACACACACACACAACGACACCTGTCTGGGAGACTTAGTATAAATATCCGCCAACCTTCAGACAACGAGTTAGTAATTTTTTGGCGACACCTATCGGTGGAAGAACGCGAATCGGTACAAGTGATAGATTGGCAGTGTTCCTGGGTTGTACGAATTAAGTTTTAGAGCGAATTTAGTGAAGTGATCAAGAAATAAAGAAAAGTGCGAAATAATAAAATTATTCATTATTTTTAAACGAATTGTGTTTTCCTTTGAAATCGGCGATCCCCTAGCTCGCAACAATATGATACTCTAGATGAAATGAGAAAGAGTTCAATGTACCGGAAAATATGTCAACTCTAATTCTTTTGAATAATTAATAGGGACTTTTGTATGGGAGGTGGTAGAAGCAGAGGAGGAAGGTTTATAATTTTTGGATATGACACCTAATGTGGAATGCAAAGTATTTCGTGCTGAATTTAAGGTTTTTAGCTTTCATTATTTTCAATTAGACATAGTTTTACTTGGGGCATTTGTATGGAAGGTGGCAGAGGAGTGGAGGGGCTTAGAAGATTTTGAAACCGCTTATCGACGTCATTATCGCCAGGCTTTGTTTCGATTTCAAAGTCGATAGCTCTCATATGTTCGCAGAGGAAATGCTTTCCTTGAATTTATAATACAGATATTTATATGGGAGGGGGTAGAAGGAGTGAAGAGGAGCTGATAATTTTTTTTAGCATTTATTGCAATTATTAAAAAACAAATTCCGGGCAAAATTTTAGGGTTATACTTTTTCTAGTTTTAATGGAAATCGATATAATGCATTTAACAAAAATTATTCATTTGTATCGGAGGGGGTAGAAGGAGTGTACAGATCAGATTTTCGAAGAAAAATAATTTAATGTAAATCTCAAAATTTCGTGAAATTTGTATGGGAGGGGGTAGAAGGAGTGACGGGACCGGATCAATATTCAGTCATATTAATGAAATCTGTATTGTAATACTTTGACCCAAATTTCAAGTCGATAGCTTAAATAGTTTCAAAGAAAAAGCAATTTCTGAAAATTTCCGAATTTCGTGAAATTTGTATGGGAGGGGGTAGAAGGAGTGGGGGGATGTGGCCCGTTCACGAACTTAAAAGTTACTTTTTTGCTAAAGATGACACACAAAAAATTTTAGCCCTATAGCTAAAGCTTTCGAGAGTTATGCTGTAGACAGACGGACAGACGGATAGACGGATAGACGGACAGGCGGACAGACAGCAACTCGGAATCGAAGTTTTTGAGCGACAACAAATATTTCTGTACCCTTGGCGGCTCTGTTTGAGCCTTATTTCTTAGCGTTACAAACGGTAAGGCAAACACAATATACTCTCAGATTTCATCTAGAGTATAAAAACGCGTGTATTAGAATGAAACGTTGTATCATCATTTCAAAACAATCATCTCCGATTGTTTTGAAATGATGATACAACGTTTCATTCTAAGATTTTGAATAAACGAGCATTTACATTTATTTATATTTGAGAATTTCTTGTAATTATTTTTAAAAGAATTATAATATAGAAAAAATGACTGTTTATTCCTACTCCATTTTCAAGGAATCTGATATAATGAGTTTCCAAACTGTGCATTGTGTGGGTTCAGGAGGAAGCGAAAAGGGGAAAGGAACACCAGAACTATATTTTAATTTGTTTAAAAATTTCGGCGTCAAATTTGTTTGTGGCACATGTTTGGTTCTTACAGTGGTTGACAAAAGTCTACATAGGACCACTATTTTCACTGCTTGACGAGCCCAACAGCACTATTTGAAAAAGTAATGATGTAGTCGTGTTTGTAATCTATTTTTATTGACATGTAACAAAAAAATCTTTTCTGGAATATTAACTTAACAATCTATTCATAAAAAAACTAAAAAATAGCATTAACAAAAGTCTGCGTACGATCATGAGATACACCAAAAACTTCATTAAGGAATTTACATTTCATTTCGAAACTTAATATTAATATTTTTTGGCACACCATGGACATCTATAATTGCGTGCAAACGTCTTGGCATTGATGCGACCATATTTTCTAACTCGTTAGGTGTTATTTGACCGCATACCTCAATGAGCTCCTCTTTTAGCTATCTTGGAGCATAATATAGTAGCCACTCCTTCACGCTTTTAGCGGTGAGCTTGGAATCATTGTCTTGTTGGAATATCCAGCTTTCATCAAGGTCCAACTTATCGACCGATTCCCTTAAATTGTATTGCAAGATGGTTTTGTAGAGATCGCGATCCATGACACCATCAATGAACACCAAAACACGCTGCGACAGCACCCCAAACCATCACCTTGCCACCGCCATATTTGACTGTAGGAATTAGGTGTTTCGGGTCCATTCCCGTGTTTTCCTTTCTCCAAACCTTAACCCTACCACCACTTCCAAACATGTTACACTTCGATTCATCGATGAATAAAATCTTCTTCCAAAAATCAAGTCCCTTGTCCTAATGCTTTTTCGCAAATTCTAAGCGAAGTTTGCGATTTTTTAAGGGGTTTTTTGCGTTTTCTGCTGTGATAACCATTATTATTTAATGTTCTTTTAACTGTTCTTGGATGCACCACGGTTCCTGTTCGTTTTGCTATGTCCCCGGCCAATTTTGTGGTATGGGCCTTTGGGTTTTGGTTCACTTCTTTCAAAATAAAGAAGACATCTCTGCGAACCAGCTTCTTCGGTCGACCACTGCGCGGCTTGTTTTCAACAGAGAACCTGCTTTTGTAGTTGTTGAATATGGTTTGAACTGTCGATTTACTTAAATTCAACAATTTGGCTATTTCTCCGAAAGATTTTCTTTCGTTTCGATGTTTTGCCACCAAGTTCCGTACTTCTGATGAGATTTCCTTCCGAGCCATCGTAACAGCTGCGGCCTAATCGAAACTGACCAAACTGTAGCCTAACGCGAAGCGGAAATGCCAAAACTTGATGACCGGTACTTCCTGTTACAAAACAGAACAGCACAGTAGCAAAAAGAATGATTTACCCAGCCGTATGTAGAGTTTTGTCAATGCATTTTACTTTATTATTTTAATAAGAAAGTATTTAATCGACTTGGAAAAAAAAATTTGCTAAGAAAAACACTTAAAAATGAATATCTTGACTGTCTCTTAAGCTATGTAATTGAAGCTTGAAACGTATACTAAGCTTTACTAGCGAAATATGAAAAAAATATAACATGTGGACATAATAGTAGTGGGGGGAAATGGGGAGCGTTTAAAAAATGGCGCACTTTCCAAAATTACAAATTGGTATATCTCAAAATTGAGTACAGATATCAAATCAAAAATTTGTCAGATTGTAGAACTATATAGTCTTTAATTTTCGTAAGAAATTTAAGTTGGGGGATATAAGGGGAGGAAGGTGGAAAGCAAAAATATTGAATATTTTGAGTGAGTTTTTTATGGCTCTGGTAAAAGATACAAAGTTTAAATTTTGCACGTCGACACATCTATTTGATGTAGATAAAAAAAAATAGTAATTTGTTCCAAAATTGTTATGAACCGAAGTGGGGGTCTAACGTGCACAAGGTGTTTCATGTGCGTTGACAAAAAACACATAAACTGAAAATTTTTGAATGAAATTTTTAGGTAGAAACTTAAAAATTTGCGAAATGCATTTAAAAGAAATCTCTAAAAGTTTGATATTAACTGATCGAATATCTTCAAATCTTCTACCCCCTCCCATACAAAATTATTTTTTCGACCATTTTTAAGTAATCAATTATCACCTAACTATTAAAAGCTATCAATTTGAAATTTTGCACAAAAACTAACAAAAATAGTTGAAATAAAATTACGTTAAAAGTTTTGAAATCGCACTTGCCCTTTTACCTCCTCCCACACAAAAGTATGACTTCGACCGATTTCATTAAATCAACTAATAACCAACAAATTAACAGCTACAAACTTGAAATGCTTGTACAAAACAAGCACCTTACAAGAGAAAGGAAATAAAATGCAAATTTTACGATTCCCTTACCTGCTCTACCCCCTCCCATACAAATGTTTGGTTTCGTGAATTTAAAATACACCGAATCCAATGAAAATTCTATGCAATTTCGTCTATGAAACTGACAATCTATTCAGAGAAATTGGATTTGGTTCAAGCAATCAATGATAAAACGATTAACATCCACCCACCGTTACCATCACCCTCAATCCTTCCCTTCATGAAAACTCAAACTTGCATAAATAAACGAATGAAATATAGAGCTTTTGAACGTTTCCGCAAAGTGTTAAATTGAGAACTGCTCTGCCCAAGAAGCCCCTTTCACTTAGTCTGCTCTAACCACTCTAACCTGCATATTGACTTTCTACGCATGCGCATTTCGTCCCAAAAATAATAAAGTTTCGCCCGACTTGTTGGCAGTTTATTTTTAATTATGTATGAATAACTTGTAAAGTTTATATTGGAGAAAAGATTTTTTCGTAAAATATCAATTAAAATAGACTTAGAACATAACTGCATCATTACTTTTTTAGTTAGTGCCATGGGGCTCGTCAAGTAACGAAAATAGGGGTCGTATGGAGACTTTTATCGGTCACTGTATACTCGGAGCGGATTGGTATTATTTTTGGTCTGCGGCAGTTAAATCTTATTTGTCTTGCTTATTACTTTATTATTCTAATAATAAAGTATTGTGACCGACACAGAACAAAAAAAAAAGTTCTACCCTGAAATTTTGTTTTTTTCGCGTTTCATGACTAAATTAGCCTAAAAATGCAAAAAAAGAAATTCCGTCCCGCCGTACGCTGTACATATGGATTTACATCTCCGAGACCGTTAAAGGTAGAATGTTCGTTTTTGGGTGAATTGTTGAATGGGTAAGTGAGCTCTATTTTCTAAATTTTGGGGGGTGTTAGGTGGAAGGGGAAGAGGGGGGAGGTAAAGAGTCAAAAACTACACTTGCTAATATCTCCACCACGAATGCAGATAGGAAGCTGAAAATCGGTAGAGATCTAGAGAGGGTTGTAGGACGAACCTTAAAAATAATTTAATTTTTTTATCCATTGGCGTCCGAAACAAATTGTCGGCCAAATTTGTTTTTCAAATGATTATATCTTCTAAATTACTTATCGCAAGAAATTAATATTTTGGGACCATCATTCCATTCGAATCAGCTTAGAGAGTTGCTAATTATTGTAAGGGGGAGGGTCAGGGGGGTGCAAAGAAAAACACTTAAAAATTAATATCTCAACTATCTCTTAAGCTATGTAATTGAAACTAAAAATATATATTAAGCTATACTAGAAAAATACGAAAAAAATATAACAAGTTGAAATAATAGTAGTGGGGGGAAATAGAGAGCATTTCAAAAATGGCGCATTTTTCAAAATTACAAATCGTTATATCTCACAATTAAGTACAAACATCAAATCGAAAATTTGTCAGATTGTAGCGCTATATAGTCGCTAATTTTGGTAAAAATGTTTAAGGTGGGAGGTGTAAGGGGAGGGAGGTGGTAATCAAAAATGTCGAAAATTTCGAGTGATTTTTTAGGGCTTTGGTAAAAGATACAAAGTTTAAATTTTGCATGTGAATACATCTATTTGATATACATAGAAAAATAATAATAACTTGTTCCATAATTGTTATAAACCGACCCCCCCCAGCCTAACGTGCGCACGGCGTTTCATTTGCATTAAAAAAAACACATAAACTGAAAATTTTTGAGTGCAATTTTAAGGTAGAAACTTGAAAATTTGGGAAATGCATATAAAATATCCTTAAATAAACAAAATATTAACTGGTCGAAAACCTTTAAGACTTCTACCCCCTCCCATACAAAATTATTTTTTCGACCATTTCCAAGAAATCAATTATCACCTAACTATTAACAGCTATCAATTTAAAATTTTGCACAAAAACTTTTAAATATAGTTGAAACAAAATTGCGTTAAAAGTCTTGAAATCACTCTTGCTCTTCTACCCCCTCCCTTACAAAAGTATGATTTTGACCAATATCATTAAATCTACCAATAACCAACAAATTAAAAGCTATGAACTTGGAATATTGTACAAGCACCTTACAAGAGAAATGAAATAAAACTGCATCACAAGTTTTATGATTCCCTTACCCGCTCTACCCCCTCCCATACAAAGGTTCGGTTTCGTGAATATAAAATCCAGCGAATTTTATGAAAATTCTATGCAACTTCGTCTATGAAACACATTTTATATAGACAATATTGGACGTGATTCATTCAATTAATTAAAAAGCTATTAACATCCACCCACCCTTACTATTACCCCTCCTCCTCCCCTCATAAGAACCCAAACTCGCAGAAACGAATGAAATATTGTTATATTGACAACAGCCTTGCCCAAGAAGTCACTTTCACTTAGCCTTTCCAAACCCCTCTAACCTGCATATTGACTTTTCACTCATCCGCAACTCGTCCCAAGAATAATAAAGTTTCACCCGACTTGTTGGCAGTTTATTTGTAATTACATCAACATCATTTTAGATGTTATGTCGACTTTCGGGTTACTATGATCTAATGCATTAGTTGCATGATTTAAGTATATGAATTTTCAAAACTTTCGACTTATTCTTCCTGCTTGCTTTCTTCATCTAGCTTCATTCTTTTCACGTAGAATGTTTTTATCTACACTAATAATAAGTTCGTTCAGGGCACAATGCAAAGATTGCAGGTGTTTTGAAAAAAAAAAACGATTGATTACGATTGTTTACTATTTTTATTTTGTTTAGCATGCACATAAGTGCATTAGTTCTTTTTTTCAATTGCATGATCCTCAAACACAGCCGAATATTGTTATGTTCAGCTGTCCGCCTTCGGCGTTAGGTGTGTTATACCTGCTAAGTATGCACATAAGAAATCCTCTGTTTTGAACAAATCCAACATTAATTGATCAACGGAGATCCGTGTCCTCGAATAAACCCTTCGATTAAAGTCTGCCAGCACAATTTCCACTGCATTTACCTATCAAGTCTGGTTTTAGCGAAGCTGGGGGAAAAGAAGGAACGGTCAGAAGCCACCTCAGCCTTGGCTAAATCTAGGATGGCGAAATCGATCGTCGCCAACACCTATGTATGTACGTACACTAATCGGAGCTCAGGATTAGAGGTTGTCTCCCCCCGGACGAAATGCCCAAGTCCGTAAATTGACTCTGGACATTGTGTGCAAAGCCCAAAATTTGTAATGATATCCTGGTTCATGGTTCAGTTATTATAACGATATTCACGCCTTTGTCGATGAAATGCCACACGTGAATTATCCTACAAATTACGAAATTCTGTTTGGAAATATGAGTAATCTTGGTGATATTCATCCTACTAGACTGGCGCCGGCATCGTTTGATCTAAAGAAAGCGAAACAGCTAATATTTGTCATAACTTCGTTGTCTGGTGCATCACGATCAGCATCGCGGAATAGTTCATCGAGAGTCTAAAGCTCGGTCCACACTATATAACAAAACATGCTATATAACCATGTTATGTAACATGTTGTACAATTTTTGGGAAAATCTAACAAAACTTGATGTTCTATAACATGTTATACGCTATCGGTCGAGTGTCGGTAAACATCAAAGGAAGTTATATAATATTGCTATGTGACATGTTGCAGGATCGTCCACATTTGCGTAACATGTTATAAGAGCTTCAGTTTCATTTTGATTGTCAAAGTGCGAACATGGAGTGTCCCAACAAAAAGTAGGATTCTTAATTCAACTCTTTCGCGAAAAAACCGAACTGTGGGATACACGAAACCCTTATCATAAGATAAGAGAGAGGATACATGACACATGGATGGAAATCGCAATGTCTTTAGGAACCGACAAGGCAACGATTGCAAAAACAACGATCGCTAGTAGGACAATTCTAAAGAGAACTGAAGAATCCAAAATCCGGATCGGCTGCATGTTTAACGTCAAAATGGTTTGGTTTTAAATTTTATTATTCTTAAATGATAACAATAAATAAAAAAATAAAAAGGCTGAACCCAAAATTTTCTTTTGCGTTTTTTAGCTTGTTGAACTTTTGCAGCTATTATAACAGAAACCGCGACGCAGGGAACAGCTGCTTTCACCATCGACATGTTGCACTACACTGACAGATAAATGTTATAAAACATTTTGCTAGGTGTGGACATAAATGTTATATAACAATGTTACAAACATTTTGTTATATTACAAAGTTAAATAACATGTTATATAGTGTGGACCGAGCTTAACAAAGCAATACTCGAAATCATCAAATGCGAATTGTATTCAATCAGAATCATGCCTGGATGAATCGCAGAAATGACAACAAAAGTAAGGGCGCAATAATTAAGAATAATAATAATTGAATGACTAGTGCAAGACCAGTGTTAATTTCGACAAACAGAAGTTACTCACAATAAAGGACTTCCTGTGGTATAATAACAAGAAAATCGTCATTTGATAATATGTATTTCGATTGAGGCGGCCGCGGCTCGATCTGCAGTGGAAGCAACAACAACAGATAATATCGCTGAAGCTTATGCATTAAGCAGAATCCATAACACTATATCCGTAGGCGAATAGTAGCAGCCAATATGAAAAGTTTGAAGATATCCAGAATCCAAACAAGCATTAAAGTGTTCGAACACGTCTGCAAAATCAACACCGATCTGCAGCGGTAACACCTAAATAATCTTCAATTCATTACACTCCAGAAGCAGTCTGGTTTTATTAACATGATGTACATACTTATGGGCAGTAAGCACAATACTATGCAATAGTTAAACATCATCGTGACAGTAATATCTGGAACTCCCGAAAGCACTTCACAGCAGTAATCAACGTAAGAGTTTAGAATAAAAGACAAATGCAGAAAAAAACGAACAATATAATCTGAGAGGATTTCGAATGAAACGAGTTACAAAGGCAAAGTTAATCCCGGAGAGAGTCGAAAGAAGATCCGAGTGATAGGCGGAGACGCGGGTGCAAGTGCGATCCAGCTCAATCGTATGAAAAGATCAGTGTATCTTTCATTCTTCGCTCCAGCTTTGCACTTTCCAATCAGTTTTTCTGATCACTTTAAATTTGATCAAAGTATTAGAGCACCGGCAAAGAAAAAAATAAACTGCCAACAAGTCGAGCGAAACTTTATTATTCTTGGGACAAGTTGCGGATGTGTGGAAAGTCAATATGCAGGTTAGAGTGGTTAGGGAAGACTAAGTGAAAGGGGGTTCTTGGGCAGGGCAATTGTCAATTTAACACTTTGCGGAAACGTTCAAAAGCTCCAGTACATATAATCAATATTTGGTACTTTATTTATGTAAATTTAAGTTCTTATGAGGGGAGGGGTGAGGGGTGATAGTAAGAGTGGGTGGATGTTAACAGTTTTTCAATTGATTACTTGAAACACGTCCAATATTCTCTGTACATAATGTCAGTTTCATAGACGAAGTTGCATAGAATTTTCATAGCATTCGGTGTATTTTACATTCACGAAACCAAACATTTATATTGGAAGGGGTAGAGGAGGTAAGGGAATCGTAAAATTTGTAACGCAATTTTATTTCCTTTCTCTTGTAGTGTGCTCGTACGAAATTTCAAGTTCGTAGCTTTTAATTTGTTGGTTATTAGTTGATTCAATGAAATAGGTCGAAATGATACTTTTGTATGGGAGGGGGTAGAAGGGCAAGCGCGATTGCAAAACTTTTAAAGTAATATCATTTCAATTATTTTTATAAGTTTTTGTGCAAAATTTGAAACTGATACCTTTTAAGGGTTAGCTGATAACTGATTTCTTAAAAATGGTCGAAAAAATAATTTTGTATGGGAGGTGGTAAAAGGGGTAGGGGAATCGCAAAATTTGTGACGCAATTTCCTTTTCTTTATCTTTTAAGGTACAAAATTTCAAGTTCGTAGCTTTTAATTTGTTGGCTAGTAGTTATTTTATTGAAATTGGTCGAAATCATACTTTTGTATGGGAGGGGGTAGAACAGCAAGTGTGATCTCAAAAATTTTTACGCAGTTCCGTTTCAACTATTTTCAAAAGATTTTGTGCAAAATTTCAAATTGATAGCTTTTACTAATTAGGTGATAATTAATTTCTTAAAAATAGTCGAAAAAATAATTTTGTATGGGAAGGGGTAGAAGCTTTCAAGGTATTCGACTAATTAATATTTCATTCTTTTAAAGATTTTTTTTAAATGCATTGTGAAAATTTTCAAGTTTCTACCTTTAAATTTCATTCAAAAATTTTCAGTTTATGTGTTTTTTCATTGCACATGAAACACCTTGTGCACGGTAGACCAGGGGGGTCGGTGCATAACAATTGTGGAATTTTTATTACTTTATCTGTACGTACAACAAATAGATGTATCCACATGGAAAATTTAAATTTTGTATCTTTCACCAGAGCCCTTAAAAAATCACTCAAAATTTTCGACATTTTTGGTTACCACTTCCCTCCCCTTACACCTCCCGGCGTAAAATTTTTACCAAATTTAAAAACTTTTTAGTTCTACAATTTGACAAAATTTGAATTTGATATCTGCACTCAATTTTGAATTTTAACGGTTTGAAATTTTGGAAAGTACATCATTTTTGAAATGCTCCCCATTTCCCCCACTACTATTTTGTCCAAAAGTTATATTTTTCTCGTATTTCTCTAGTGTAGCTTAATATAGGTTCTAAGATTCAATTACATAGCTTAATAAATAGCCGAAATATTGATTTTTAAGTGTTTTTCTTTGCACCCCCGATGACCCTCCCCCTTACAATAATTAGCTTTTATCTAAACTGATTCTAGTGGACCTATATGCCAGCTTAATGGTCTCAAAATATCAATTTTTTATGGTAAGTAATTTGGAAGATATCATTTGAAAAAAAAATTCGACTGACAATTGGTTCTTAGCCCCCCTTTCGCACCCCAATGGATAAAAAAATTAAATTATTTTAAAAAGTTGTACCACAAACCCCTCTATATGAGTGTTGAGTTTTAGCATCTTAGCTATTACCATGGTTGAGATATTTGAATTCGTATTTTTCGGTATAGGCGCTCGCCCCGCCTACCCTGAACCCGTACACCCCCCAACATGGGTATCCGCCTGAGATCCGCAACTATCTACAATCCCTTCAAAAATGAACTTTCTATCTTGAAGGGTTTGGGAGTTAATGCGCGCTGAGCGTACACACCGGCGTACGGCGGACGGCGTACAGACAGACGGATTTTTATACTCTACATGAAATCTGAGAGTATTATAAGTTTGCTCTAAAGTTTGTAACGCCAAGAAATAAGGCTTGGAGAAAAATAAACTGCCAACAAGTCTGGCGAAACTTTATTATTCTTGGGACAAGTTGCGGATGAGTGGAAAGTCAATATGCAGGTTAGAGTGGTTAGGGAAGGTTAAGTGAAAGGGAGTTCTTGGGCAGGGCTGCTGTTAATTTAACAATATTTCATTCGTTTCTGCAAGTTTCGGTTTTTATGAGGGGAGGAGGAGGCGTAATAGTAAGGGTGGGTGGATGTTAATAGCTTTTTAATTAATTGCTTGAATAACGTCTAATATTCTCTGTATAGAATGTGTTTCATAGACGAAGTTGCATAGAATTTTCATAAAATTCGGTGTATTCTACATTCACGAAACCGAACATTTGTATGGGAGGGGGTAGAGAAGGTAGGGAAATTGTAAAATTTGATAAGTAGTTTTATTTCGATTCTCTTGTAAGGTGCTTGTATAAAATTTCAAGTTCGTAGCTTTTAGTTTGTTGGTTATTAGCAACTGTTTCTGCTCCCATAACTGGTAACGTCATCAGTTGCTTAATGCAAATATTCACCAATATTCGCTCGTTCTCAAAGCGTTTTTTGAGCAAATCCCAAGAGCTGGCATGGTTAGCGTCTGTTACAATAACATTTTTAAGAAGCTGCTGCGCTTCGCCAACCAAGCTGGTTTTTAAATAGTGTAACCTCTGTACATCAGAAATAGTTTTATTGCTATGTATCAAAGAGATGTACATATCGCGAAAAGACGGCCACTCTTGAAAATTGCCATTAAATATGGGTAGTTTAATTGCAGGTAGTTTGATCTCACAATACGATCCACCTGATGCGTTCCGTGTTGGTTCTATGATCTTCGGTATGTTTTTTGTTGAGTCCGGTAAATTATCGTCGACGTACGCCAGGGCTTCCATATAAGCGCATTCCGTAGTCGTATATGTATCCTCTTCAAGGAATTTGGAGTCCTTTGCACCGCTTCCTTGGGAGGTGATTATACTGTTGTGCAGCTCCACAAAGTCATCCCAATATTTGATGAGAAGATTTTTCCGAGCTCTGAAAAAACTATCCGTGCGCTTGTCCCTTGCAGTCTTATTAACGTTCGTAATGAATCGGATGATAAGGTTGGACAGGAACTCCAGTTGCTTTTCCAGCGACTCCATTTTGTTGGAACTTAATTTTTTCTTGAACTTGCACGCCGGCACGAAACAATAAATAGATTTTTCTTGATCGCGAATACCGACACGAAACTGATTTTACACGATGCTTTTTTTTGAAGCAGATCTTCCGTATATCCGACTCGACGGACCAAAATGTACGAGCTATACAAGTTTACTGCGGCTATCGGACGTGAACTGATATAAGAAAAAAAAACAACGCAAGTTAATCCACGAATTTTATTTAATGCAAGTTTTGTTCTCGACGTCTACTCGCTAACTGTAGTGTTGGGTTACTCATACAAGAAGTGGTACAAATGTCCCATTCATGCACGTCAAAATGTCCCATCACTACAAAAAATATTGTTGTCCCACTTCAAATTTTTTGTCCTACTTCAGAGCTTTTGTCGCATCTGAATTAAAAACATGCATTTGTATGGCTGCTGTACCAATACATTTGTAACACTCAAATCACACTCACTTCACCGGGTTTTGTCCCATGCATTTGTATGGCTGAAAGCAAAGCTCTCAGCACGGAAATATTACGAAACGGAGAACTCTGCACATGAATGACAGATTCTCTTCGATGGGAGAAACCGAGATTTAACTTTCATCGCACTTTTTTCGATTAAAAATCTATTGCACTGATATCAACGTGTAGTAATTACATACTGAGCACTATTAATAAAGTATTTTGGAAAACTGAACTATTTTTAACACTGCATTTAAGAATAAACGCGATTCTTACGAAGCCCGCCGTGTCCGCTACATACAAAAGCTGGCGAACGGAACTGTCATTTTTATTGTGACTACAACTTGTTGTTGTTGGATTGACTTACATGGCTAGTATATATTTTAACCCTAGTGAAACCGAATAAGTGTAAATAAGAATAACTGAAATAAATAAGAATGTATTTTTTTGAGAGAGATTGAGAGATTTTGTATTTTAATTTTTAAAATTAAATAAGAATAAATAAAATAAAAAAGAATGTATATTATAAACACAACCCACAAATGCCACACCTAATAATACGTCATTTTACTACCGCATCTCAATAAGAAACGGTGTTAGTAGGGTTAAAATACTCTACGCGCACACATAAAAACGCAATATACGTCATTTTTCGCTCATTTGCTACCATTGCTCTCCTCAAAAAGGCAAATTGTATGAATGGGACGGACATTGTATGTATGAATGGGACATGGAGCTTTTGAATGGGACATTTGAGGTGGGACATTGTACCACCTCAAATTTCAAATGAGCCCCTCATACAAACATGGGACAAAAATTCTTGTCCTACCCAACACTATCTAACTGCCCGGCAACTCAAGTAGCAACAGATACCGAATTCAATGTAACGGTTATTATGTCGGTACATGATTGAATTTAATTTAACATCCAAAAAAAGAACTAGCTGAGTTTAGGATTTATATACAAGAATATGACGAAGTTACCAGGCTAGAATTGTGAACATTAAAAATTATGATTTTAACAACTAATTCGATGAATGTGATTTTGAGAGGCCCAAACAACAAGAAAAAGAAAAAAAAATTTATTTCATTTATAAAAGAAAGAGAAACAAAAAATCAAATACAATCAGAAGGAAGAAAATGAAAGAAAAGGAGAAGATGAGAATTAAAAGAAAAATTAATTTATGATTTCATCAAATAATGCTGGATTGTCCCATTAAATGTTTTTAGCATTATTTTGTAGTTGTTAGTATTGATGAGTTGTCTTATATGTAACGGGATATTGTACAGTTTTGGTCCGAGAACGCTTGGATGTCTAGAATTACTGGATTTCTTAAATACTCTAATCGCTAAAGGCATAGTGCGCTGACTACGAGTGCTGTATTAAACTGTTGGAGTGGAAATTTCGATATATGTATAAACATAAATTTTAAAACAGTAAGAACAAAAAGTTGACGAATATTCAATACATCAAATTCCTGACACGCCCGAGTAGTTGAATAAAATTGCTATGAAAAAAAACATAACAGGACTACGATTGGACGTAAGCCCCAATCGTGCGATACTCTAGAAGAACATTCACACTTTTCAGGAAAATCGACTTTTTGTAAAGTTGTTGAATTGTGCCAAATTGTATGGGAGGGGGTAAAAGGAGTGAAGCTAATCGCCTAATTTTTTTTTGGGCTTACTAATAATTCTAAATAAATATTTAGTGCATAATTTCAGCTCGATCAATTTCATACGTATCGAGTAAATTGGTTCACAGTATTTCTTAAAAAAAATGCAGTTTGTATGGGAGGTTGTGGAAGGAAGAGGAGGACTTGAATAATTTTTATACAACAGATTGAAATTATTATAAAAGTAATATATTCCAAATTTCAGATCAATAGCTTTTATGCTTTTAGAAAAAATCCGTTTATTGACAAATTGCGTAATTGTGTCATTTTGTATGGGAGAGGGTAGAAGACGTAAAGCAAATCGTCTATTTTTTTTTGATCTTACTAATAATTCTAAATAAATATTTGGTGCACAATTTCAGCTCGATAGATTGTATACGCACTGAGTAAATTGGTTTAGAGCATTTCATGAAAAAATGCTGATTGTATGGGAGGTGATGGAAGGAGGGGGATACAAATAATTTTTATACAGCAGAATGAAATCATCATAAGACTATTATATTACAAATTTCATGTCAATAGCATTTACACTTTTCGAGAAAAACCGTTTATTGATAAATTGCGTAATTGTGTAAATTTGTATGGAAGGTGGTAGAAGGGGTAGAGCGATTTCGCCCGTTGACGAAGTTGTTCTTATTTTTTGGCAAAAACGATGTGTACAAAGTTTGAACTTTCTAGACAAAAATTTGATTACTAACATCGAGGGGAGGTCAAAAATTTAGCGGAATGAAGGGGATGGACGAGGGAGGGGAGAAATATTTTTACCTGGAGGTATTTTAATACTCAATACAGCTATAAATACAAAGTTTCTGTTAAATCGAATCACTTACATTTTATTTATCGCCAAAACAACAAGCAAAGAAAACGCTAACTTTGGATAAAATTGAGTTTCGTGCTGTCATTAAGTTCCTTACCAAGCAAGGAAAACCGCCACAAATCATTTTGGAAGAAATTTCATCTGTTTACGGAGACTCTTGCCCTAGAAAATCAATGATTTTTAAGTGGTATAGTTTATTCAAGGCAGAGAACCGTTTAAGATGATAAACACTCGGGGCGGTCGATTAAGGCCACTTCCTCAAAAATCGTCGAAAAAGTGGAGGAACTTGTTCTCAAAGGTGCTCGTTTAAAGAAGAAACAAATTACAAAAATGGTTGGAGCATCAGAAACAACCATTTTGAATATCATCCAAGATCATTTCGGCATGTGTAAGGTTAGCGCAAGATGGATACCGCGAATGCTCGCAGCGGTTGAGAAAAACCGGCGCGTCGAGTTTTCACGCGACTTTTGGATCTCTGTAGCGAGAACAGGGATGAAATCTTGACCCGGATTGTTATTGGAGACGTAATTTGGGGTCATCATTATGAGCCTGAACTAAATCAGGAGTCAATGCAGTGCCTAGTAAGGGCGCTTCTTCCCCAAGAAGTTCAAGGTCTCACAATCCGCCGACAAATCATGGCCACTATTTTTTGGAATTCAGAGGGAGGGAGGATCATCAAGATCGACTATAAAGAAAAAGGGCAGCATATCACAGGGAGATACTCTACCAACTTGCTACTAAAATTAAAGGGTGCCATTATGTGTTTCAAAAGTATCTCTTAAAAATAAGCTTTTATCCGAATTTTGGTATTGGAGTTTCAAAGTCGCTTTTAATATCATTGGTTTCATTAGGAATTGGTTTCATTAGGAAAATCTAATGGCGTCAAATCGCACGAACGAGGTGGCCAGTTAGCAAGTACATTTCGTGAAATTAATCGGCTTGACTCCGGGTCCCCAATCAGCTCTTACTTCCAATTTGCATCTGTCAGTGGAAAATTTCGAAGTGGTCGAAACACTTTCATTCCCGCTTGCTTCGGGACGATCCGTTCGTGGCACCGCCTCTGACAATGCCAAAGAACCCTCATCTTCCACGTGCACAGTCGCCGGTAATAAGCTCGAACCACTGAAGCAGAAACACAAGCACATCCAATCGGATGATAGTAATACGCCGATACCTGCAATAAAAAGAAACAGCCGAGATCGGCTACCTATAGCGAAGTCGCCAGGCCCTTGCTAGACTTGCTAGGCATTATACCAGAGTCGGTGAGGCCTCATTGAGGAGCATTCTGGGGGAACACCTCTTAGGTAATCCACCAGCTGAACCAAGCTTTTTGAAGTACGACTTCGAGGCAGGTTATCTTAGAATAACTTGTGCTGACCAAGACAATCTGGTCTTTCTTCTGGAGGGGGTTCCCAAGATGAACGAGGTCTTGAAGAACATTCAGCTACAGGTGGTGGAAGGTGCTGAGGCTCCTAGACCGACAAAAGTGTGCATGAATCCCGGGTGTCACTGAAGACCCTGGACTCCTACTGCAAGATATTAAGCTGCAAAACAATCTTTCCACGGAGGTATGGAAGCTTTTCCATAGAGACAAAAAGACAAGAGCCAACTTCTTGTTCTTTCCAAAGCTCTATGGAAAGGTTGTCTGTTGCGAAAGGTTCGTGGATTGAGAACTCAACAAGGTCTACTTCAAACTACCGAAACCTCAGGAGCCGACAAACTTAGAGTGGTTCAAACCAACCACGACCGCCACTCTCCAACAACACCTCTCAAGAGGTTATTCGGATGTTGCACTTGTCCAGGAACCGTGTTTGAGTGGCTCTAACTACATTCTAGGATGGTGCAACAAAACTTTTACAGGATCCAAAACAAGTCTGTAGCTTACATATGTCGTTGCAAAAAAAAAGCACTAAAATTGACATTAATTCCATAATTTAGTAGTCCGGATCAAATACCGACGCTCAGAGAGAGGTCATTTAACAGAACACCGCAGCCTGTTAAGTTTGTTCATCATACCAGCCATGCGAAGCAAGGGATATTCCAGCGACTGATCTGTGTCAGCTTGTCGAGTCCAACACAGGCGACTTGGTCAAAGGTTGTGGTACGAATGCCCATCACACGTACTGATCTAGTACAGACTACAACGATCGTGGTAAGTCAATTCTAGAATTTTTTAACATGAACAATCTTCTTCTACTTCTAAAATGGCACTACAGCCCAAATCGGACCTTAGCCTCCCGACATTCAGGTTCCTTAACATTTTTCATTACTAATTGAGGAAGGGTTGTTAGCCCTTCGCACAACCCTCTATCTACGAATTTTTCATTTTCGTAGATTGAGGTGACCAAGGTATATCCAAGCAGGCAATGTGCTGGAATTATATATTGTGTCGGCCGAGATTTGAACTCACGACCTTCACATTACAATACCAACACGCTACCCACTAGGCTACACCCTAGCATGAACAATCTAAGTGTTTGTAATATGTTGATAATAGTCCCAACTTTATAAATAGAGTAAGAAGCGAGGTTATCGAACTGACTCTTGCAACTAACTCTAAATTACTAGTGGTCCGCAACTGCAGAGTTTCGTAAGAACCATCCTTGTCAGACAACATGTGGATACGATTTAAAATAGTGGGATCAGTAAAAAATAACCGGCTTTACAGGAATACAATACAATAACGGATTAAGTTAAATATCAGGAGCTAATAAGCCGTAAGCTGCCGGCAATAGTTCCTTACCCAATAAAAACACCACATTCCTTAGATAACAGAGTGGGTATGTTAACAAATATACTAACAAACTCAAACAAGAGTTCCTGCCCTCAGAAGTACCCCAAAGATAGTAAGAACGGTGTCTGGTGGAATAACGATCTTGATACTCTGAAAAAAACGAGCAAGGAAATTCTTTACCAAAGTTAATTCCAGCAAACGTGACACAGACTGGGACAAATACCAAGCTGCACTTACACTGTATAAAAAACAGGTAAGAGCCGTCAAACGAAATTCATGGAAGAGATTCTGTGAAGAAATCAATAACGTCAACAATACTGCTAGGATAAAGAGGACCCTATCCAAAGACCCATACATGCTTGAATTACGGGGGAAAGGCGATGGTTCATGGACGAGATCTAGCGGCGAGTCACTTGAACTTTTAATGCAAACGCATTTCCTTGGATGCTTTGAGCCCCCACCACAAAGGTCATGTGTCAATAGTATTTTGCGAACTCAGAGCTAGTAGATACAGTCGTGATGCCAGGAAACATAGGAATTGCGTTCAGTTCCTTCAAACCTTATAAATTACCAGGACTGGACGAAGTCTATCCCGTAATGATCCAGAATACGGATGAAATAATAATTCAGTACCTGGTTGACATATATAAAGCATGCATCAGTCCTTGCCAAATCCCGAAGCTATGGCAAGAGGTTAAGACGATTTTCATACCTAAACCAGACAGAGCCTCCCACAATATCCCGAAGGCTTTCCGACCCATCAACCTAACTTCGTTCCTTCTTAAAGGCCTGGAAAGACTGGTGAACAGCTGCCTACATGCAAAGCTGAACCTCTCAGGTGCCCCACCAACACGCCTATCTGAAAGGAAGGTCCACTGACACCGCCTTGCGTGTGACGGTAGCCGCCGTAGAGAAAGCCTTCCATCATAAAGAGGTTGCACTCGGTGCCTTTCTGGACGTGGAAGGCGTTTTTAATCACACTAACATTGATGCCATACTTGAGGACTTGCGCAGCCATAATGTGAAACTGTAGTGCCTACTTTACTATCACTACTTTACTTTTTATAAATTAAGTAAATCGTAGAAACTTACTTTAATAGCGCTACTTTACTTTTGATAAATGAATAGATCGCACAAAATATAAAAATAATCATATTAGTTTTTTATGAAAAAATTGTAAAAAAACGAGTCAGTTGAAAAACGAATTTTAAAAAAGCAAGTTGTAAAAAGTTTTTGTTGGATGAGCGCATTAAATATTATTTCTTAAAATAAATAATTACATATAACTAATTGTTGTTAAAATAAATATTAAAATAAATAATTATAAAAATTTTGAATAATTTTTAAAATATTTATATCAAGTGGTTGAAGTTTATTAATAATCTACACACTAAAAATGGTGACCCCGACGAAGGCACACGCCCTTTGAAGAAACAATTCATCAACAATTTGGTGACTATCAACAACAGAAGCAACAGGCATCACGCCTCAATTTTCAAAATTTTCAAATGATTTCGATTCAATTCAATCAAGATCAAACAACGCACGATTCGAGACGTTGCTGAATTTTACGGATTTTTAAACGGAATCCGCATGAAGACGTCGCTGATTTTTGCAGATCTTTCAAGAAACAAACAATCAACTTCAAGCTTAATTAGAAGCATTTAAACGTAATTTAACAGCAACAACAGCAACAACAACATCAACAGCAAGAGTAACAACAATAGCAACAGCAGCAGCAGAAGCGACAGCAACAGCAACAGCAGCAACAACGTCAACAGCAAGAGTAGCAACAACAGCAACAGCAGCAGCAGCAGCTACATCAACAGTCAAAGCGCAACAATAACAACCGCAGCAAAATTCAGAATACGTAATTGCTCAGAATAAGAAAATACATAAATCAAGTAAATTTTAATCTAATATTTATATTTTACTTCATATATATATTTCACTTTCACTTTGTAAATTTTAAATTTTGTGGCGATTTATTGATTTTGATATTAAGTTGCGTCATGTCGTATGAAACTTTACCTCCTTCATCTCGGGATGAATCGTTGATAGCTAATCCTTTTTTGGGGTTAGGCGATTCAAATAATATTGCGACCGTCGCAATTCAAAAGGTCTGTTTGTGGAGACGAAATCCGACTGCTTGGTTTCAAGCTCTCGAGGTACAATTCCGGTCAGTTAACATTTCGTCAGAAGCAACGAAATTTAGCTATGCATTGAGTATGTTGACTCAGGAAGAATGTGATAAGGTGTTGGACATTATTGAGAATTTATCCTCTACCACACCTTATTCGGATTTGAAATTGGCTGTTATTTCTAGATTTGGTGAATCGGAAGATCACAAACTTCAGAAATTAATTAACGGTCTTGATCTTGGAGACGATAAACCATCTCATCTTTTAAGTAAGATGAAGGCGTTAGCTGGGTCTTCTGTTGGAGAACCTCTTTTAAAGAAGCTTTGGCTTCAAAAATTACCACCTAATGCACAATCGATTTTAGCAGTAGCGAATGTTTCACTCGACGAATTAAGCATTCTTGCAGATCGAGTTATTGAAACTAATCCTAATTTCAATTGGGACGTTTCAAATATCTCGCAACTAAAAGTTAATGAAATTAGAACTGATCGATTTAGTTTTGAAAGTTCAATCATTCATCAGATGTCCCTGTTAACGAAACAGATTGAATTATTGACTCTGAAACAAAACCAATTTTATAGAAGGAATCGATCACGTTCTAGAAGTAATTCACGTTCTTTTAGTAACTATCGCGATAATTCAATACCAAATTCGAATTTCTGTTACTATCATAAAAAATTTGGAACTAATGCAACTAGATGTCGCAAACCTTGTTCGTTCAACAATCCAAAAAACTGAAAAAGTTGTCTGAAGTGGCGATGTTCGACAACAAACCATCATCATCAAGTCGCCTATTCATTTTAGACAATTTATCCAAGTTTAGTTTTTTAATTGATACTGGAGCTGACATCTCTGTTCTTCCGGTTAATCCAAAGGAAAACAGGGTTTGTGATAAATCTATCGTACTCACAGCCGCCAATTCTTCTAACATCAAAACTTTCGGATTTAAATTTTTAGATATCTCTCTCCAATTAAGAAGAGTATTTAATTGGAAATTTATTATAGCCGATGTTGAAAAACCCATTCTTGGTGCAGATTTTCTTAAACATTTCGGTTTAATCGTGGATATCCGACGTAAATGTATTATCGATCCACTATCACAAATTAGTTCAGTAACTGGTTCCTTGGTTAATGGACCATCTTCAAATCTCGCTGTTTTGTCAACTACACCTTTAAATCCAAAAGTTGAGTTGTTATTATCTAAATTCGAAGGATTACGACGCACCTTAAATTATAGTTTCATAGAGTCGAGCACAGTGCGACACTTTATCGTTACTAAAGGTCGTCCAATCTTTGCCAGACCTCGTCGTCTAGATCCGGTAAAGCTTAGAGCAGCTAAGGCCGAATTCAATCTAATGATTGAACGTGGTATCTGTAGACCCTCCGACAGTCCATGGGCATCACCGCTTCACATGGTGAAGAAGAAGGATGGTAGTTGGAGGCCTTGTGGTGATTATAGATCTTTAAACGCTATCACTACTCCTGACACTTATCCTATTCCTCATATTCAGGACTTCTGTCAACAGTTGGAAGGATGTACATTTTTTTCAACTGTTGACTTAGAGAGAGCTTATCATCAAATTCCCATTAATGAGGATGATATTCCGAAAACAGCCATTACGACACCTTTCGGACTTTACGAGTTTGTGCGGATGACTTTTGGTCTTCGCAATGCAGCACAAACTTTTCAAAGATTCATTTTCTCAATTTTAAATGATTTTGATTTTTGTTTTGTCTATATCGATGACATTTTGGTAGCTTCTAAATCAGAAAGTGATCATTTCAATCATTTAGAGAAATTGTTTGAACGACTTAACTCTCATAATTTGGTAATTAACCAAACTAAATGCTCGTTCTTTAAATCTTCGGTCGATTTCCTCGGTCATTCGATTGACAAAAATGGAATCAAACCAATCGCTTCACGAGTCGAAGCTATATTAGCTTATACACGTCCATCTACAGTAAAAGATATGCGACGATTTTTAGGAATGATTAATTTTTATCGCCGATTTATTCCTCACGCTGCCGAAGCACAGTCAATTCTTGACAGCTTCACTATTGGTAGCAAGAAAAAGAATGATAAAACAGAATTGGTTTGGTCGGTTACATCAATTGAAGCGTTTGAGCGTTGCAAAAAGCAACTCGCTCAAGCTACAACTTTAGCTTTTCCCTCCACTTCTTCATCTCTTTCATTAGCAGTAGACGCTTCAGATACAGCTTTAGGAGCCGTTCTTCAACAACGATATGGAAATGACTGGCAACCACTAGCCTTTTTCTCGAAGAAACTTTCTTCACCTCAAAAGAATTATAGTGCATATGATCGAGAGCTTCTAGCGGCTTATATTGCCATTAAACATTTTAAATTTATGCTTGAAGGCAGAGATTTTATTTTGTTTACGGATCATAAGCCGTTAATTTTCGCTCTTAAACAAAACCCTGAAAAAGCTTCGCCACGTCAGCTCAGACATTTGGATTTCATCAGTCAATTTACATCAGATATTCGTCATGTTTCTGGTCAAAACAATGTTGTCGCTGATGCTTTATCGAGAATTGAAGCATTAAACCTTCCGACAACTATTGACTACTGCGAAATTGCTGATACTCAACTAATTGATTCTGAATTAAATAAAGCTAAAAATTTACCCAGTTTAAAAATCATTCCGGTTATTATTGAAGGTACCATCAATCCTCTTTGGTGTGACAATTCCTTGCATAAACTTAGACCTTACATTCCTTTAAATTTACGAACTCGCGTTTTTCGTACTGTTCACGATTTATCGCATCCAGGAATTAAGGCTACCGTTAAACTTATGCGACAAAGATTCATTTGGCCCTCAATCAATAAAGATTGTCGTAAATGGACTAAGGAATGTTTTGCATGTCAAAAAGCAAAAATCTCTCGACACGTCACAAGTCCTTTAGGAGATTTCAAACCAGTTTCGAGCAAATTTGAAACAATTCATATTGATCTGGTTGGTCCTTTGCCAACTTCGAACGGTTTCAGATACTGCCTTACAGTTTTGGATCGTTTCACCAGATGGCCCGAAGCTTATCCCCTTACAGATATTCGCGCAGAAACTGTTGCATCTACTTTATTCAAAGAATATATTCCACGTTACGGAACGCCAGTTTCTATTATTACGGATCAAGGTCCTCAATTCGAATCTCGATTATTTCACGAATTAGGAAAATTGATAGGATTTAAACGCTGCAGAACTACTGCATACAATCCTAAAGCAAACGGCATGTTAGAAAGATGGCACAGAGTTTTTAAAGAAACTTTGAAATGCAAAACAAACGAAAGTTGGTCAGATGCACTTCCTTTTACACTTCTCGGTTTACGAACAGTAATTCGAGATGATGCCAACGCGACCCCCGCCGAATTACTTTACGGTCAGAATATTAGACTTCCTTACGATTTTGTTCAACACAAGAACAAATCGAATACAATGTCTGGAAGTGATTTTGTTGAAATTCTTCGTGATCGGATCAACAAATCAAGCCCTCGCCCTCCATCAAGACATAGTTTGGAAACTCCTTTTGTTTTTGAAGATCTCAAAACATGTACCCATGTTTTTCTGAGAACAGACAAGGTTCGCACCTCTCTTCAAACTCCATATGAAGGCCCTTTTGAAGTCATTCAGAGAAACAACAAGTTTTTCGTCATTAAGATCAAAGACAAACCGACTTCAGTATCAATTGATCGTCTTAAGCCTTGCTTCATTAGTTCTTCCGAAGCAACAAACTCGTCAAGAGTTAAAAAGAAAGTTTCCTTTGTCAATTAAATACAAAATGCGTACCACAGACATTCCTTTCCTTTTTTGTTTATTCTTTAATGTATATAATATCGAAAAGATCAAAGATCTTCTCTAGGAAGGGGGTATGTAGTGCCTACTTTACTATCACTACTTTACTTTTTATAAATTAAGTAAATCGTAGAAACTTACTTTAATAGCGCTACTTTACTTTTGATAAATGAATAGATCGCACAAAATATAAAAATAATCATATTAGTTTTTTATGAAAAAATTGTAAAAAAACGAGTCAGTTGAAAAACGAATTTTAAAAAAGCAAGTTGTAAAAAGTTTTTGTTGGATGAGCGCATTAAATATTATTTCTTAAAATAAATAATTACATATAACTAATTGTTGTTAAAATAAATATTAAAATAAATAATTATAAAAATTTTGAATAATTTTTAAAATATTTATATCAAGTGGTTGAAGTTTATTAATAATCTACACACTAAAAAACCTTTCCTGAGTGTATGGATAGCTAAACGTCTTCGCTTACAAAAAATCGTAGCACGGATGGGTGATGAGACAAGAAAAGGCTCTGTCCACAAAGAAACGCATAATATCGCTCCTCCTGTAGGTCCTAACAGTGAATGAACCCCTTTCCATTTTAAATCGAAACGGCTACCCCACAATAGCATATGCAGACGATCTTGTCATCATGTTAACTGGTAAGTTTGAACAAGTTCAAGGGGACCTTATGCAGTCCGCTTTGCAACTGTTAGACAGCTCGGCATTAGATAAACGACTTACCATTTACCCTCAAGAAATAGATCGTCCCATACAATATGACAATATTTCACAACTTTTCAAAAAGCCAATTTTCCTGAATAGTCTGAGTGCAACTGATCTGCGATTGAAAACATGTCGAATCCATGATGTTTATAATTATTTCTGAAAAACTCGCTAAGAACTCTACACTCCTTCTACCACCTTCCATATAAACTGCACAATTTCACTAAATCCAATACACTAATTTTCTCTGTACCTATTAAATTGAAGCTTAAATTTTGAATAAAAAATTCTGATAGCAACATTAGCGTGATGTGGAAAAATTGGTTCAATGCCGTTACCCCTCCTACCACTCCCATACAAAATTTCTTATAATAAAATAATTCTCTTTATCTAGAGTATCGCATGATTGGGCCTTACGTCTGTTATGTTTGTTTTTTTTTTGTCTTACTAATAATTCTAAATAAATGTTTCGTTCAAAATTTCAGCTCAATAAATTCTATATGAAATGAGTAAATTGGTTTATAGCATTTCATGAAAAAGAGCAGTTTGTATGAGAGGTGGTAGAAGGAGTAAGGGAATTCAAATAATTTTTATACTGTAGATTGAAATAGGTATAAAAGTAATATATTCCAAATTTCAGATCAATAGCTCTTATACTTTTCGAGAAAATAGACTTAGTGTCAAATCTCGAGAAGCCGTCATTTTGTATGGGAGGGGGAAGAAGGAGTGGAGTGATTTGACACGTTAACGATCTTGACCTTAATTTTTTCTCAAAAACAACGTGTACAAAATTTTAACGATCTCGCTCAACGTGTGAAACGTGAAATAGAAATTTTTGTGATCCCAAGAAATTTTCTATGGGGAGTAGTAGAATGGGTGATATTATAAAAATGAAGTACAGTAAAAGAAATATTTGAATCCCCTTACTCCTTCCACCACCTCCCATACAAATTGCACTTTTCAGGAAACACCGATTTTCTCAGAACATATAACATTTATCGAGCTCAAATTTTTTAATTAATACTTAATTAGTATTATTAGAAAAAAGTAATCGGTTAGCTTCACTGCTTCTACCCCCTCCCATACAATATGACATCGTTTCACAACTTCACTAAATTCGATTTTCTTGAAAAGTATGAACGTTACAAGTCTGAAAATTAAGAGATGTAATTTTTATAATATTCGTAGTTATTTCTGAAAAAATCACTAAAATCCCCTCACTCCTTCTACCACCTCTCATATAAACTGCACAATTTCATTAAATATAATGCACTAATTTTTTCAGTTCCTAGTTAATTTTTGGAGGTCGCATTTTGTTTATATTTTTATAGTTACTCTAGCTTGATGGGAAAAAATTAGTGCTATCACCCCTTCTATCACTCCTCAAATAAAATTTCTTAGGATCACAAAAAATTATATTTCATCTAGAGTATCGTAAGATGCTTTACGCACAATCGTAGCAATCATAGCCCTGATATGTGATGAGATCTGATAGTATTAAAAGTCTGTTCTAAAGTTCGTAACGCCATAAATAATGCTCGCACAGATCCACCAGTACAGAAATATTTGTTGCTCAAAAATCTCAAAACCGGATGTTCGCTCTCTAGCTTGAGAACGCTATAAGCTCGAAAGTTCAAATTTTGTACACGTTGTTTTTGGCGAAAACGTAAGGTCATGTTCGTGAACCGGCCAAATCGCTCCACTCCTTCTACCTCCTCCCATAAATAATTTCTCATTTTCAATCATTAATTAAATATTCTTGGAAACTATGAAAGGTAATAATTTGAAATTTGGAATAAAAATAAATCGTTATATTTCAAAACTGAGTACACATATAAAATCTCCTTTCACCAGCTCCCACACAAACTGCACTTTTTCATGAAATGCTTTAAACTAATTTACTCAGAGTGTATAAAATTTATCGAGCTAAAATTGTGCATTAAATACTTAATTAGAATTGTTAGTTTGACCAAAAAAAGTTAGACGATTAGCTTTATCCCTTCTAACCCCTCCCAAACAAACTGACTCAATTAAGGAATTCAATTTAATCAGATTTGCTTGAAAACCGTGAAAGTTATTGATCTGAAATTTTGAATATATTATTTTTATGATGATTTCATTCTACTGTATAAAAATTAATCGAGCAGAGATTTGAACGATATGCCGTACGCCGCACACCGTACATGTACGCTCAGCGCACATTAGCTCCCAAACCCTTCGAGATAGAAAGTTAATTTTTGGATGTATTGTAGATAGTTGCGGATCTGAAGCGGACACCCATTTTGGTGGGTGAAAGAGTTAAGAGAGATACGGGGAGCGCTAAACCGAAAACTAAGAATTCGAATATATCAACCATGGTTCTAGCTAGGAAGCTGAAGCTGAAAATCAATATATATATACAGATTTGTGAGGCAAGCTTTAAAAATAATTTAATTTTTTCACCCATTGGATTCGAAAGGCCTTCCACTCCTCCCCCTCTTTTGGGCTAAAAACAAATTGCTGACCGAATTTTTTTTTAAATGATTGTATCTTCAAAATTACTTACCATAAAAATTTATGTATTGAGAAAATTAAGGTGGCATTCAAATCTTCCAGAATCGGTTTAGGGTGATTGTGAGGAGGAGGGTCAGGGAAGGTGCAAAGAAAAACACTTAAGAATGAATATTTCGACTATATCTTCAGCTATGTAATTGAAACTTGAAACATATATGAAGTTATACTAGGGAATACGGAAAAAATATAACATTTGGTCATAATAGTAATGGGGGAAATGGGCAGCATTTAAGAAATAGTACACTTTCCAAAATTTTAAACCGTTATATCTCAAAATTGAGCACAGATATCAAATTGTCAGATTGTAGAACTACATAGTATTTAATTTTGGTAAACATTTTAAGGTGGGCGTATAAGGGGACGGAGGTGGTAAGCAAAAATGTCAAAAAACATAACAGAATTATGATTGGGCTTAAAGCCCAATCATATGATACTCTAGATGAGATGGAAATGACTTTAATATACCGGAAAATATGTCATCTCAAATTCTTTCGAATAGTGAATAGAGACTTTTGCATGGGAGGTGGTAGAAGTAGAGGGGGAGGTTTGTATTTTTCGTATATCACACCGGACATGGCACGCAAAATGTTTTTTGCTGAATTTAAAGTTTTTAGATTTTATTATTTTTAAAGAAATTGGTCATAGTTTTCCTTAAATTGAGGCATTTGTATGGGAGGTGGCTGAGGAAGTGGAGCGTTTAAGGTGATTTTGAAACTGCTTATCATCATCCTTATCACCATGCTTTGATTCAATTTCAAAGTCGATAGCTCTCATATACTTGAATGAGAAATGCTTTTCTTGAATTTATAATAGAGATATTTATGTGGGAGGTGGTAGAAGGAGTGAAGCGGAGCTGATAATTTTTTCCAACACTTATTTCAATTATTAAAAAACGAATTCTGGCAAAATTTGAAGTTTGTACTTTTTCTAGTTTGAATGGAAATCGATGAAATGCATTTAACAAAAATTCTGCATTTGTATGGGAGGGGGTAGAAGGAGTGTACAGATCAAAACAAATTTTTTTCGCATTATTAATATTTCTATTTGCATATTTTATAAAAAATATCAAGTTGATAGCTTCAACAGTTTCGAAGAAAAATAATTTAATTTAAATTTCAAAATTTCGTGAAATTGATAATTATTTTTAAAATAAATTGCAATTATAGTAGAATTAGTTCTGACAAAAATTTCGTTTTTTCAGCTTTACTAGTTTCGATGAAAATCGAAAATATATATTTTTCAAAATTGATCATTTGTATGGGAGGGGGTAGAAGGAGTAAAGGGATTGGGTCAATATTTCGTGGTATTAATGACATCTATAACATAATACTTTGACCTAAATTTCAAGTTGATAACTTAAATAGTTTCAAAGAAAATCAATTTCTTAAATTTTCGAAATTTCATGAAATTTGTATGGGAGGGGGTAGAAGGAGTGGGGGGATGTGGCCCATTCAGGAACTTAAAGTTACCTTTTTGCTAAAAATGACACACAAAAATTGTTAGCACTATAGCTCAAAGCGTTCGAGAGTTATGCTGTAGACAGACGGACAGACAGACAGACGGACAGACAGCAACTCGGAATCGAAGTTTTTGAGCGACAACAAATATTTCTGTACCCTTGGCGGCTCTGTGCGAGCGTTATTTCTTAGCGTTACAAACGGTAAGGCAAACACAATATACTCTCAGATTTCATCTAGAGTATACAAATTTTTATGCATCGAAGGGTGTTTCATGTGCAATGAAAAAAACATAAAAACTGACAATTTTTGAGTTAAATTTTTTTGAAAATTTGCTAACTCCCGAAGTCTGAACTATTAGTTGGCCGAATACTTTCAAAACTTCTACCCCTTCCCATACAAAAGTATTTTTTCGACCATTTTTCAGAAATATATTATCACCAGGAACAAGCGCTCAAAAAATTGAAACTTTAATTTCCGCGGTAAAATATTGTTTGGAGTGGGGCTAACAACCTGAGGTAAAAGAAAAAAAACAAAGACCAACTTTGTCATAAGTAATAGTAATGATGTTGATCTTTAAAATCGATTTATGTCGAAACTTTAGCAAGTTTCCTTCAATTTCCCCAAAATTTGGTTTTTGGATTTGTTCCTTTCTCTAAACTACCGACTCAATTAATAAATTAATAACCAACAAATTAAAAGCTACGAACTTGAAATTTTGTTTGAGCACCTTACAGGAGAAGCAAAATAAAACTGCATACAAATGTTTGGTTTCTTGAATGAACCCTTTGCTATCATTTATATATTTACCTTGCTATAGAACCTACTTTCATTTAATCTTCCCTACCCTAGCCACTGTAACCTCCTGGGTTTCCACGCAACCTCATCCCACAAAACCCTCTACATATGGATCAATTTTCCTCCCCCTTAACCCAACATGCTCTAAAATTAGTGTCCACCTGAAAATAGCACTCATCTACAATCCACATAAGAATCAGCCTTCTATCTTCAAGGGTTTGGGAGTTAATGTATGCTAAGCGTACATGTATGTACTACGGACGCATACAGACAGACGGATTTTGTTTGGAATTTTTAGGCTAATCAAATCATGAAACGCGAAAAACAAAATTTCAGAGTAGCAAATTTTTTCCCTAAATCGATCACAATACTTAAATCAGAATTTTGATTAAAAGTAAGTAACCGTCAACATTTCTATTATGTACTAGCAAACGCCCGCGACTTCGTCCGCATAAAAATCGCATTAATAAGCAATTTTTGAGAATGTAGTTAGTAATATATTATATGGGATATATAATCCGCTTATTTTAATGGCTCTTTGAACACAATGTTTTGTATTTTGTTGGAGTCAGAATCATAAATTATTAAGAATGATAGCATGATACTCGCATTTGAATGGGAGAGGCTCGTGATCAAATGAAACCCGTGATTCGAGATCATATGTATACGTGTTAAGGACATGTGAATAGTTGTAGCTTGTGTTAATTAAAAAAAGCCCAAATAAAATGACATTAAGCTTAAAAACATAACAGGACTTCGATTGAGCGTAAAGCCCCATTATATGATACTACCGATGAAATCGAAATTTTTGTAATCTTAAGAATTTTTGTGTGGGGAGTGATAGAAGGGATGACAGTACTAAATTAATTTTTTTCACACCATGCTAAAGTAGCTATAAAAATATTTTGCACCAAATTTAAGCTTGAAAAACTGAATAGGTAGCTTGAGAAACTTAGTGCATTGGATTTAGTGAAATTGTGCAATTTGTATGGGAGGTGGTAGAAGGAGTGGGGGTTTTTGGTAATTTTTCTAGATACAACTATCATCACCATACAATTGATATCTTTTAAATTTCAGATCAGTTAGATTCATACTTTTCAAGAAAATCGAGTTTTTGCAAAGTCGTGGAATTGTGCCACATTGTATGGGAGGGGGTAGAAGGAGTAGAGCTAATCGGTTAATTTTTCCCGATAATAAAAATTATGCTAATTAAAAATTTAGTACAAAATTTTAGCTGGATCAAAGCTATACGTACTGAGAAAATTGGTTTAGAATATTTCATGAAAAAGTGCAGTTTGTATAGGAGGTGGTGCAAGGAGTGGAGGGTTTTTAGTTATTTTTTGAGAAGCAACTACAATTATTATTGAATTGATATATTTTATATTTCAGAACAATAACATTTACACTTTTCAAGAAAATCGAATTTTCGCAGTCGTGGATTTGTGTCAGATTGTATGGGAGGGGGTAGAAGGAGTAAACCGAATTGGTTAGTTTTTTCATGACATTAATAACAATACTAATTAAGGTTTTAATACAAAATCTTAGCTTGATCAAAGTTATACGTACTGAGAAAATTGGAGTATCGTATTTCATGAAAAAGTTTAGTTTGTATGGGAGGTGGTGGAAGGAGTTCGGGGTTTCAAACTATTTATATACTTGAAGATTGCATTTATAATAGAAATAATATATTTTAAATTTCAAGTTAATAGCTTTCATAGTTTCTATGAAAATTTGATTATTATAAGTTTTTGAAAATGAGTCACTTTGTATGGGAGGGGGTAGAAGGCGTGAGGAGAGAAAAATTAAACCTAAAGCAGATTACTCCCCGAGGCAGACCTAATAATCTGTGAAAATTTCATTGCAATCGGTGCAGCCGTTTTTGCGTGAAAGCCGGAAAGACAGACTGACAGACAGACAGAGAAATTTTTTAAAAACGTTTGATTCTGCTTAGTTATTGCGAAAATGAAGCAAAAAACTTATTTATAGCCATTTATAAACAAATAACAGACAGACACTACAATTATATTTATATAGATTACTTTTCGAGAAAGTATCCAAATTGGAATTCTTAAGCTACGTTTACATCTGACACTTCTCTCCGGACATAAGTGTCAAGTGTCCGACAGAAATTCGCTTTGACTGTTTACATCTGAGAGAAATTACCAGACACTTATGTCGTGAATAAGTGTCGGACAGTTCTCGCAATGCTGAAATTTGGAAGAAATGTCCGATCCGTTTAAATACGGACACATGTGTCGTACATATCTTCCATTCTGCAGTTCAGTTTATGTGGTCAAGATGAATTTTTTTTCATTTTAAGAAATTTCGTAGGGGGATGACGACATTGAACTAATTTTTTCTCATCACGCTAGAGTTGCCATCAAAATGTTTTATAAAAAATTTAGGTTTCAAAAATTTAATAGGTACTGTGCACAATTTCAACTCGATCAATTTTATACGTACTGAGTAAATTTGTTTATAGTATTTCATAAAAAAGTGCAGTTTGCATGGGAGGTTCTGGAAGGACTCAAAAAACTTTTATATAGTAGATTGGAATCATAATTAAAGTAATATATTACAAATTTCGGATCAATAGCATTTATACTTTTCGAACAAATCCGTTTATTTTCAAATTGCAAAATTGCGTAATTTTGTATGGGGGTAAATAATAAAGTTGCGCCCGACTTCTTGGCAGTTTATTTTTTCATAGCCATTCCCGGACAAAACTTGAATTTACCAGAGCCCTACAAAAATTTCTCAAAATTTTCGATATTTTGGGCCATCAAAATAAAAATTTTATCAAATTTATAAGTCATAGAGCTCGACAATCTCACAAAATTTCAACTTAATACCTGCATTGGATTTTTAGATATAACGGTTTGAAATTTTCAAAAATGCACCAATTTTGAAATGCTTCCCATTTCCCCCACTGCTATTATGCCCAAATATTATATTTTTCTTATATTTCGCTAGTATAGATTAATTTATGTTTCAAGTTTCAATTACATAGTTTGAGAGATAGTCGGGTTATTAATTTTTAAGTTCTTTTCTTTACGTTACAAAAGAACTGCATTGCATCCTACAGTTTTCCCGACACTTATTGCAAAAGTAGACGAGCAGTCAACTTCTGCGATAAGTGTCGAGAGAGCTTGAATTTACAAATAATCAGCGTTTACATCTGTTTGGACAGAAGTGTCGACACTTATCTCCGATACACTAGTCACGATTTCTCTCGGACATAAATTTGGGCAAGATGTAAACGTACCTTAATGTTTAAACTAATAAAATATGACTTAAATTATTTTTCTATATTTTTTTAATATTCTTAAGCAAAAGTAACTAAAAACAATGTCACAGCTTATTTCAACCAAGTCACAAATTCAATGTTTAAATTAAGTTGAAAGGCACAAAAAAAAAATCAATATTTAGTATGACCACCCTTCTGGTCAATAACCATTTTTAGCCTGTTAGGCATTGAATCGACCATTTTTTGTGTCACTTCTGGGGTAATTTTGGTCCATTCCTGAACCAATGCAGTTTTGAGATCGTTTTTGTTGGATATTTTCCGTTTTCGGATGTTTGTATCCAAAATGGCCCACATATTTTCGATGATGTTAATGTCGGACGACTGTGTCGGTGACAGTTTCAAATCAGCCATGTCGGTACAATACCCGACTTATGCTTCGGGTCATTGTCTTGAAAAAATCTGAAGTCATCGCGAATGACCAGTTTCTCCGAACTTTCAAGCAAATAGGACTTAAAAATTTCGAGATAATGAGACTTATCCATTGTAGTCTCAATAAATTGCAAACTTCCAACTCCCGGTGCGGACATACAGGCCCACACCTAAACGCTACCACCTGTTTTGCCTGTAGCTTTCAAATTTTTGTTTTGCAATTCTGTATTTGGCTTACGCCAAACATATGAGGCTCCATCAGAGCCAAAAATATTAAATTTCGACTCATCAGCGAATATAACGGTATTTCAAAATCCAGAATTCTTATCCAAATGTTCCCTGGCAATTTTTAAACGGCATTTCTGATTTTTGACGTTTATAAACGGCTCTTACGCGCTATTCTACCATTGAACTCATGCTCTCGCAGCACACGGCGAATAGTTTCCGGGTGGCATGACTTGTCCAACTCAGCTTCCACTTCACTGCCAATATTTGGAGCCGATAGTCTTGGGTTTTCCCGGATTTTCCGGACAATATAGCGAGCGCTAGTCCGTTGGATTGAAAATTTTGTTGGAGGCATTTCTCCCTATATCATGCGTTCTATTTGCGCGGACAAATCGATATATGATGCTATGCACTGTAGAATCACGTAGTCCAATCATCTCACCAATTTTCCTGCGCGAATGGCCACTTTCAAAATGACTGATAACAAGTTCTCGCTGATCAATTGCAGTACGTGATCCCATTTTGCAAAATTAATTTTTCTGCACGATCTTTTCAAAGAATTCAGCAAGACTGAACTTGAACATATAACAAATATAATGACTAAAACAGAGAAAAATCAAATAACCGCTACATTGGAAGGTAACGGATCATTGCACACCTGCAAAGTATTTGGTTGAAATAAGCTGTGGCATTGTTTTTAGTTACTTTTTTCGTTTATAATTGTTTTAAAATATTTAAAAAATATAGAAAAATAAATGAAGTCATATTTAGTTTAAATAATGTTGATATCTTCTTTAGTTTAGTTTTTATAAGCATTTAAAGATTTTTTTACGTGCTGGTTGAAATAAGCTGTGAGCCACTGTAAATCGCTATGTAAAAAGCATTCTGTAAACAATTAAATAATTTCAAAGGTAAACTTACATTTATTACAACTCTTTCACAAAAGTCATGGTCGTGTGGAATGGGCTCGAAATGGGCATGGCCTCCTCCAAAGCCATGTCCAGCCCCCCCTTCTTCATCTTGACTGCTGAGCTTAGGTAAAGACCTAAAATTAAAGAATTGAAATTTAATCATAATTACTTATTTGTTCCACAATTAAAATTTAAAAAAAAAAATTTTAATTTGAAATGAAATGGGAAGTAGAAAATTTTGACAACGGTGTACCGTATTTACTTGGCACGAGTAACCATTTGCGAAAAATCAATATGAACCAGTTCAGCATTTTACTTTCAGAAACCTAAAAAAATAATTGGAAATGATGTTTTATCTCTATTGATATGCTTATACCTAGGGCTGTAGTCCTAGGGTGAACAGGGTATACGCATTATACCTAGGGTGACCCACTTTGTTGAGAGAAAAGAGAATGTAAAAAATTAAAAAAGAGTGTAGCACCAAATCTACCTGCTTTGTATTTTTTTAAATGAAGAAAATTATATATTATGATTTAAAAGTAAACTTAACGCCAGTTTTTATCTATTTTGTCTTTTGTATATAATGCGAAACTAAAGTTTTTTCAAAGTAAAAATGATTACGTCAATTTAAATTCGTAATAGAAAATTATTGACAGAAAGAGAGAAAAATTATTATTGAATCTATTTTATAAATTCTGTAGAATTTCATTTAAAATATCCATCACTTTTAAAAGAGAGGATAAATTTCTTTACAATTTTTGAATACTAAAATAATGATCAAAGAGTGTAAGTGAAACAAATAATATAACTATTGGAGCAGTCAGCCGAAATGAGTTCGCCACTACATGCCATGTCTGTGGACTTCGAGAAGACTTTCGACATCGTTAAGCGAGATTACATATGGAATGCCTTGCGTAGGAGAAGTATTCCAGATAAGGTCATAGCTATGATTAAGGAATCCTACGAAGATGCAAGATGTCGCGTCTTGCATAGAGGAGAGCTATCCGAGAGCTTCCCTGTGCGAACGGGGGTTAGACAAGGCTGCATATTATCACCAGCCCTGTTTCTGGTGGTAATAAATGACATCTTAAAAGCTGCACTGGAAGGTGGGGAAGGTAAAGGTCTTCAATGGAGACTATTTAACATCTTAAGTCACCTCGCTGATGACGTGTGTTTGCTTGCACATAAACGTTCGGACTTAGAGTCAAATGCAATGAGGCGGGACTGAAAATAAATAGCGTAAAACCTGGTACATGCACATGGGTTCGAACGCAAGCACACCAATTATTCTAACGGACAAGATGTTGAAGAGGTGCAAGATTTTTGTTATCTCGGAAGCATTGTCAGCATGGACGGCGGAGCCGAAAAGGATATTGAGGCTCGTCTGAATAAGGCTCGTCAGACCTTCGGTATCCTTTCCCCTTCTTTTGGTTAAGATAGATCTCCCTTCGCACGAAGCTGCGAGTTTTTGACGCATGCATCAAATCTGTGTTGTTATGTGGTTGTACTACGTGGAAAATGACCGTTCGACTTACCAAGAAACTACAGACTTTCGTGAACCAATGCCTCCGACACATTTTAGGAATATTCTGGCTCTGATCTCTAACGACGAACTTTGGAGTACAACTGGATAGAATAAAATAGATATTGAGATTCAAAGGCGAAAGTGGCAGTGGATCGGTCATACTTTGAGAAAACCAGAGCGAAACATCGTCAAACAGGCTCTGGATTATAATCCTCAAGGAAGACATCGGGTTGGTCGATCATGTGACACATGGAGCGAGCAGTTGAGCAGAAGGCCAGAGGAATAAACAAGCCCTGGCAGCAGTTTAAGGCCGATGCTCTGGATCGCGTCTTGTGGAAGAGAGTTGTTTCTATCCTATGCCTCTATACGGGGTCTTAACAGGCATTTGATTGAAAACAAATAGTCATCATTTAAAAAGTTTTCTAAAAAGTTTTGTAAAACTACTGGAAAGTGTGATAATGGCAATATATACGCCTTTAGAGGCTGAAACAGCCATTGACACATTCTACATCAAAGCCTTCAGAAGTTTAGGGCGTGATGAATGGTAAAATTTAATATATGTGCTGGACACCGTTTAAAAATTTGCAAAGCAACTTTTAGCCGACTGAGCACATTAGTGCCAGCATTACTTCTCCGTTGAGTATTATTAATGTTACAATTGTCTCAATCAAAACTACTTGACCAACAACAAATGAAACAAACATGAAACGATGGAAATGTTCTAATTTGGTAGTACTGCAGCGTATTATTGTACATTTAATAGGATTTCCTTTTTTTCTGATGGAATCTGAGAGTATTATAAGTTTGCTCTAAAGTTTGTAACGCAAAGAAATAATGCTTGCATAAAGGCGCCAAGGGTACAGACATATTTGTTGTCGCTCAAAAATCTCAAAACCGCATGTTCGTCGTGTGTCTGTCCATCTGTCCGTTCACTCTCTAGTTCGAGAACGCGTCGAGCTGCAAATTTCAAATTTTGTACATGTCGCTTTTAATGAAAAACTAAGGACAAGTTCGTGAACGAGCCAAATCGTTCCACCCGATCACCCATACAAAATGACACATTTTCTATCATTTACAATAATCAAATTTTCGTGGAAATTATAAAAGCTATTAATTTGAAATTTGGGATATATTATTTTTATCATAAATGAGATGTATGGTATAAAAATTATATGCTTCTCCTACTATACTATACACCAAATCAATTTTCTCAGTAAGTATGATATTGGTTGAGCTCAAATTTCGTACTAAATAATTAATTAGCATTATTATTAAGATCGGAAAAAATTAACTGATTAGCGTAACTACTTCTACCCGGTCCCATGCAATATGACATAATTTCGCAACTTCAGAAAAATAGAATTATTTGAAAAGAATGAATGTTATTGGTCTGAAATTCGAAAAATGTCAATTTCATAATTTTCCCAGTGATTTATGAAAAAGAAGCTTTATAAACTCCGCAATCCTTCCACCACCTCCTTTACAAACTGCACAATTTCACTGAATCTAAAACACTAATTTTCTCAGTACCGATTGAATTGCTCATGCTTAAATTTTCTACAAAACATTTTTATACTCTAGATGAAATCTGAGAGTATATTGTGTTTGCCTTACCGTTTGTAACACTAAGAAATAATGCTCGCACAGAGCCGCCAAGGATACAGAAATATTTGTTTTCGCTCAAAAACCTCAATTCCGAATTGCTGTCTGTCCGTCTGTGCGTCTGTCTACAACATAACTCTCGAACGCTTTGAGCTATCGTCCTGGAATTTGTTGTGTGACATTTTTAGCAAAAAAGTAACTTTAAGTTCGTGAACGGGCCACACCCCCCTACTTCTTCTACCCTCTCCCATACAAATTTCAAGAAATTTCGAAATTTAAAGAAATTGATTTTTCTCCGAAACCATTTCGGCTATTGACTTGAATCTTTGGTCATAGCATAATAAAATATTGATCTGACCTCCTTACTCCTTCTACCACCTCACATACAAATGCACAATTTTAAGAAATGCATTTATTCGGTTTGCATTACAACTAGCAAAGCTAAATGATCCAATTTTTGTCATAATTAATTTTATTATAATTGCAACTAATTTTGGAAAAAATAGCAACTTTACCTCACTCCTTCTAACCTCTTGCATACAAATTTTACGAAATTTCGGAATTTCAATTAAATTAGTTTTCATCAAAACCGTCAAAGCTATCAACTTTAAGATTTGAGAAAAGTATACTATTTTAAATATGATTGATGTCAAAAAATTTGGTTTTGATTCGAATATTCCTTCTAGCCCCTCCCATACAAATGCAGAATTTTGTTAAATGCATTTAACCGATTTTCATAGAAACTAGAAGAAGTAGAAACTTGAAATTTTGCCAAAATTTGTCCCTTAATAATTGTAATAAATACTAAAAAAAATATCGCCTTCACCGCACTCCTTCTACCACCTCCCATACAAATTTTTGTATTGGAAGCTCAAGAAAAGTTTTTCTCTTTCGAACATATGAGAGCTATCGACTTTAAAATTGTAACAAAGCACTGTGATTAGGATGTTGGTAAGCAGATTCAAAATCATCCAAAATCTCCCACTTTCTTTACCACCTCCCATACAAATACCATAAATTCAGACAAAAATTGTTCAATTTCCTCGAAAATTATGAAAGCAAGAAACTTTAAATTCAGCATGAAATATTTTATATACTACGGTCAGTGTTACATACAAAAATTTCAAACCTTCCCCTTTGCTTTTACCACCTCCCAAACAAAAAGTAAGTAAGTATTTCATCTAGAGTATCATATGATTGGGCTATACGCCCAATCATAATTCTGTTATGTTTACAGCTACTTTAGCTTGAGATGGAAAAAATGAATTCAATGTTGTCACCCCTTCTACCACTCCCCATTAAAAATTTAGAATGATTGGGCTTTATGCATAATCGTAGTTCTGTTATGATGAAATCTGAGAGTATTATAAGTCCATCCATTCGCTCTATAGCTTGAGAACGCGTGAAGCTAGAAAGTTAAATTTTGTACACGTCGTTTTTGCCGAAAAAGTAAGCTCAAGCTCGTGAAGCGGTCAAATCACTTCACCCATTCTACCGCCTCCCATACGAAATGACTAATTTTCAATAATTTACATTAACCAAATTTTCTTGGAAAATATGAAAGCTAAGAAAAAAACAAATTGGAATATGTTATTTTTATCATAAATGTGATGTATGGTATAAGAATTATATAAATCCCCCCACTCCTTCCACCACCTGCCATATAAACTGCACTTTTGGATGAACAACTCTAAGCCGATTTTCGCGGAACTTATAATATTACTTAATTAGCATTATCATTAAGGTCAGAAAAAATTAACTGATTGACTTTACTTTTTCTACCCCCTTCCATACAATATCACACAGTTTCACGACTTCACGAAAACTCGATTTTGTTGAAAAGTATGAATGTTACTAGTCTGAAATTTAAGAAATGTCAATTTTATAATATTCGTAGCTTTTCCTAAAAAAATTACTAAAATCCCTCCACTCCTTCTAACACCTCCCGTGCAAACTGCACAATTTCACTAAATCTAATACACTAATTTTCTAAGTTTCTATTTAATTTTTGGAGGTTGCATTTTGTTCATATTTTTATAGCTACTCTAGCAAGATGGGAAAAAATTAGTTTAGTGCTATTACCCCTTCTACGACTCCTCATACAAAATTTCTTGGGGTCGTACAAATTTCTATTTCATCTAGAGTATCGCAAGATTGCGCTTTACGCGCAATCGTAGCCCTGTTATGTTTTTTGGTTTGCAAACAAAAACATTTTGAAATTAATATCTCTACTATCTCTTAAGGGATGTAATTAAAACATGAAGCGCATATTAAGCTATACGTGCGAAAAATGAGAAAAATGTAATAATTGGTCATAAAAATAGCGGGGAGAATTGGGAAGCATTTTAAAAATTGTGATTTTTTCAAAAATTTCGTACCGTTATATATCAAAATCTAATGAAGATATTAAATTGAATTTTGAACTATACTCATGTAAGGCTCTTATAATTATTTTAATAATTCATAATACACATATACAAATTATTCGTGTACTCCCCCTCCTTTTACCACCTTCCATACGAACTGCACTTTTTCATGAAATACTCTAAAGAAATTTTTGAATAATTAATATTGTATAAAACATTTTGTATACATATAATAAATAAATAAATATTTTATGTAATAAAAGAATTAAATATTGATTCAACGTACTGGAGCTATTGATTATAATCGCAGTTAAGTGTTAAATAATTGACAACTGCCCTGCACTAGATCCCCATCTACTGTCTTCCTTTTCCTTTATCCTAACCAGCTATTAACTTCATCCTCAACCCGCCCCAAGAATAATGAAGTTGCGCCCGACACGTTGGCAGTCATTTTTCATTGTTTTACAAAATAATACGAAATTTGCTCCAGTTGCGATGCTCATTATGCTTTGATAATAATTGTTGAAGGATCGATTATAATTTTACAATATAATAGTTTATAGTCAATATAATAGTTTAAAAATATACTGGATGAAAATAAAATGTATTACAGTGGCCCTTGGAAAATTGAACACATTAGTGAAACATTTTTCGCAATGACTGATAAATGGAACACCTGCCAAAGTATCTGCTTTATAAAACTGAATAGCTTAACGTAAATCATGCAAGTAGTTCACATGCAAAACTCTATCATTTCATTTCTATAAATTTTTGAGTTAACACTATGAAAAAAACTTGTACAGCCACTAAATCTAGTCACTAATATTGCTTTGAATTGCGTAGCTACTTGTTGAATTAATATTTTGTTTTTATGGTGATGATTATTTTCATAGAAATGTTCGCAAAAAAACTTTTGCATAGGAGGGGTTAGAAGATTTTAAGATATTCGACCAGTTCATATTTTATACCATTATGCTTGCTTTTGGAATGCATTTAGCATATTTTCAAGTTACTCGCTTAAAATTTCAATCAATAATTTTCAGTTTTTGTTTACATTACTCATGAAACACATCGTTCGATTAGGACCGGTGGATAACAGTTTTTGTTAAAATTATTATTTTTTTTATGTACCTATATATCAATGATGTATGCACTTGCATAATTTGAACTTTGTATCTTTTACCAGAGCTCTAAAAAAATTACTCAAAATTTTGGCCAGCCTCCTCCTTCTTCTTTCAAGCCCCAACTTAAAAATTTTTATTAGAATTATAAGTTACTTAGGTCTGCAATCGCCACTCTCCCCCCACGCTTGACCCTGCCACTTACAAGTATTGGCCTCTCTCTAAGTTTATTATGAGCCTCCTAATTGGCCGTAAAATAATAAATTATTGCGTTAAGTAATTCCGAAGATATATTTATTTCATATGGGTCCGGCGATACAGATATACATATGTTGTTATAGATCTGGCAACCACGCAATATTGATCTTTCCCGAATATGCTGTTCTGTACCCCAATATGTAAAAAAGCCATAATCAAAGATCTAGAACCTTCCAGTATACATCCGACGGAACAGCATACTCCAAAATGTAGGCAATTAAAGATCTATAACTTTCCCGAACAGTCTAGACACACACCCAACGACACCTGACGGAAGCTTCGAGAATTGGGGAAAAATAGTATAAAAGCACGAAACTGTCAGACGGCAGCTGTCATTCAGCGACATCTGTGGAAGAACGCGAACCGGTGCAAGAACGCGATAGAACAATATCGGTGGTGCCATATAGTGCGAATTAAGTTAAAGTGCGAATTAAGTCAAAGTGCGAATACTTATTTTTAAACGAATTGTGTTTTACTTCAAATCCCGGCGAAGCTAGCTCGCAACAATTGGTGTCAGAAGTAGGATTTCAAGGATAAATTCGGGTTAAAAATGGCGAGTGAAATTAAAATTCTCGAACGGATAATTTTGTGAGAGCGAAAAAGTGAAACTAAAATTCTCGAACGGACAGTGAGAATTTTGTGAAATCGAATATTCTCGAGTGCTTTAGTGAGCAGTGACTTTAATTAGTGAAGTAAATTTAAGTGAATTCGAATCGCGGAAAAACTGGAAATAATCGGTAGTGAAAATGCCGCGTTATCTAAAGAACTTGAAATTAACGGAGCTGAAGGAAGAGCTCGGTAGACGCGAGTTATCTACGACAGGGAGCAAGCCTGAACTTGTCAGCCGTATGATTGAGAAACTTGAGACTGAGGGTGAGGATGCAGATAGTTTTGAGTTCCAAATCAAAGAAGCTCGTGGAGAGGAGTGTTCTGGTACATCGGATGCTCTGACACAGTTAATGCAACAAATGATGAACAAATTAGAGCAATAATCAGTGGACATTAAACAACAATCAGCGGACATGAATCAGAAATTTGAGCAACAATCGGTGGACATTAAACAACAATCAGCGGACATTAATCAGAAATTAGATCAGACCTCCAAGGACCTCAACCAAAAATTGGAGCTGCAAAATAATAAAATAGACACCATGTGTAAGGCAATAGAAGAAAACGTAGAAAAGAAACTTCGAATCTTCGAAGAACAAATTACGGAAAGGATATCCGGGATTGTAGAAGAAATCGAACGCCTAAAAAGGGACTTTGATAACGTGAAAGCGACTGGAGTTATCACAGCAGAGCACGTTACGCACAAGGATTTCAAAGCTCCAATCTTCGATGGACAAACACCGTGGGCTATTTATAAGACCCAATTTGAGGCTGCCGCAAGAAACAATCATTGGAATGATCTGGAACGAGGAACGGCTCTCATATTGGTGCTAAGAGGTCCACCAACAGAGGTTCTCCAAACGATTCCGCAGGAGCAGCGACAAGATTTTTCAACGTTATTATCGCTTCCCAATGCACAAACAGAGCAACGCAATGATACAGCTGTTTTCGCATTTAACAATGCTGTACAGGACAGAGAGCTGCAACAGGCGTTAAAATTGGCAGGTAAGAAAACGATTGGCGAAGCCTTAGTTTATGGGCTGACATTTGAAGCTGCCAAGCAAAGCTCGTGGAGTAACTATCGAGTCTGAGAAATAACAAAAGAGTGTGTGTGCCAGAAAGCGGAGTACACCAAGCGGAGCGAAAGATCTGGTGCCCCCTGATGCTGGAATTGTGGACAGGCAGGACACTTGAGACTCGACTGCCGTAAACCCAGAAAAGTGACCAACTATTGTTCCGGCTGCGCTGCTAAACAACACGAAGGTAGAGATCGTGAAGGCAGATCTTGGTCAAGAACTAGTCGTCAGAGTTCAAATCTTACACACAGTTTTGATAAAAGACGCCGGAGTCGATCGAAAACCCCGTGTCGGCAAGATCGATTGCAACAAGAACAATACATCGGGAAAGATCCTGGAAGCAAAGATAGGCATTCGAATAAGGATCGCGAACGAATGGGTAGAAGTCGTAGCAATATGTATGTTCTCTATAATCTTGTCCATTTTTGATTTAAGTAACTTATTAATACTCTAAAACATTGATCTAATTAATTAAAATAGATTCCAATATTAATTATGGATACTAGTTTATTTTATTCATCTTCGATTTTTCAGGAACTTAAGTAATTGCCATGGTATGTATGTGCTTTTATGATGTTACTGTACGAAAATTTTACTAAATACTTGAAACCTGCACTGCACATAAGGTTTTATTGCGTTGAATGTATAAGAGAGGTTGAATTGAAAACTAGAATTCAAAATTCATATTAGAATTTATTTTAATTAATCAGATCAATATCTTAGTAGAAAAATAAACTGCTTGAATCATCAAAGGACTGCGCATATGGGAAACTGATATATCCGGACCCGCTAGATTATATCTGGAATCGAAATGCAGACTACTCGCACGCAGGGCGAGCATTCTACCACTAAACCACCGACGCTGATATACGTATCTCGCCAAAATGTAGTCATCTACTTAATGTTGACATTTTTTTAAAATTATCTTTGAACCCTTTTTCGAAAATTTGGGGTGTAATATATTTTGTATATTGAAGTTTGTATAATGGTGTTTTGAAGAATTTAATAATAAACGTCTGTAGGTGCTATCTTTTGATCTGGGAACTTCCATCTGCCAATGATAGAAAAAGTAATCGCCACGGAGCTTTGAAATCCCAGCGTATAGAAAAAGTGAGCAAAATCAGAAAACAGGTCGCCAGACAATGGAGCCAAGCTGATAAAATTTCCCTCTACTACACTAGAGATGAAGGATCTCTTTATTGACGAGCCCACTATATCAAAGTTCATCACGAACATCGCTGAGAGTTTCAATAGCGGCCCAAATGGTATACCGTCCGTTGTGCTTAAAAGGTGCTCCTCTGCACTTTTATATCCACTCAGATCCTTATTTAACGCATCTCTTCATTGTGGGGTTTTCTCAAGCTTATGGAAATACTCGACAATAACTCCCCTATTCAAGAAAGGCAAACGGAACGACGTATGTAATTACCGACCTATAGCTAGGCTGTCTAGTGTTCCAAAATTATTTGAGGAAATTGTCTGTGCCGTAATGTACTTTCATTGCAAATCAACAATTAGTCCAACCCAACACGGGTTCACCAAAAGTAGATCCAAAATAACAAACCTGCTAGAATTTTCAAATTTTGTGATTCCAGCGATTCAAATCGGGCCTTGGCCTCTTGACCTTCAGGTTCCTTAACATTTTCATTATATATTGCGGAAGGGTTGTTAGCACTTCGCACAACCCTCTATCTACGAGTTTTTATTTTTTTTTTATTTTCGTAGATTTAGGTAGCCAAGGTATACCCAAACAGGTAGTGTGCTGGAATTATGCGTCGACCGGGATTTGAACTCACGACCTTCGCATTGTAGACCAACATGCTACCCACTAGGCTACACCTTAGCTTACTATTTTACTTTATTATTTTAATAATAAAGTATTGTGATCGACACAGAAAAAAAAAAAAATTTGCTACCCTGAAATTTTGTTTTTTCGCGTTTCATGACTAAATTAGCCTAAAAAAGCAAAAAAAAAATCCGTCCCGCCGTACGCCGTACATATGGACTCGTACCTCCAAGACCGTTAAAGGTAGAATGTTGATTTTTGGGTGGGTTATTAACTTGGTAAGTGAGCTCCATTATCCAAATTTGGGAGTGTGGGGTGGAAGGGGGAGGCGGGGAGATGGAAAAAGTCGAAATATACACTTGCTAATATCTTCACCACGAATGCAGATAGAAAGATGAAAATCAGCACACGTATAGAGAGAGCTGTGGGACATATTCCAAAAATAATTTAATTTTTTTATCCATTGGCGTCCGTAAAGGGGGGGCTAAAAACAAATTGTCGGCCGAATCTTTTTTTGAAATGGTTATATCTTCGAAACTACTTACCATAAAAAATTCATATTTTGGGACAATTAAGATGGCGTATAGATCCACCAGAATCAGCTTAGAAATACGCTTATTATTGTAAGGGGAAGGGTCGGGGGGGGGTGCAAGGAAAAACACTTAAGAATTAATATCTCAACTATCTCTTAAGCTATGTAATTGAAATTTAAACCATATACTAAGCTATACTAGCAAAATACAAAAAAAATATAAAATTTGGTCATAATAGTAGTGGGGTGAAATGGGGAGCATTTGAAAAATGGTGCACTTTTCAAAATTAGAAATCATTATATCTCAAAATTGAGTACAGATATCGAATTGAAAATTCGTCAGATTATAGAACTACATAATTTATAATTTTGATAAAAATTTTAAGTTAGAGGGTGTAAAGGGAGGGAGGTGGTAAGCAAAAATGTCGAAAATTTTGAGTGAATTTTTTAGGACTCTGCTCAAAGATAGAAACTTTAAATTTTGCATGGGAATACATCTATTTGATATACATAGAAAAAAAATAATAATTTGATCCACAATTGTTATGAACCGACCACCCCGGTCTAATGGGCACAAGCTGTTTCATGTGCAACGAAAAAAACACGAAAACTGAAAATTTTTGGATGTAGTTTTAGGGTAGAAACTTGAAAATTTGGGAAATACATTTAAAAAAAATCCCTAAAAGTATAAAATATTAACTGGTCGAATACCTTCAAAACTTCTACTCCCTCCCATACAAAATTATTTTTTCGACCATTTTTAAGAAATTAATTATCACCTAACTATTAAAAGCTATCCATTTGAAATTTTGCATAAGAACTTATAAAAATATTTGCAAAGAAATTATTTTAAAAGTTTCAAAATCACACTTGCCCTTCTACCCCCTCCCATACAAAAGTATGATTTCGACCAATTTCGTTAAATCAACTAATAACCAACAAATTAAAATCTACTAACTTGAAATTTTGTACGAGCAGCTTACAAGAGAAAGGAAATAAAATTGCGTCACAAATTTTGCAATTCCCCTACCTCTTCTACCCCCTCCCGTACAAAATTATTTTTTCGAGCATTTTTAAGAAATCAGTTATCAGCTAACTCTTAAAAGCTATCCATTTCAAATTTTGCCTAAAAACTTATAAAAATAATTGAAATGAAATTCCTTTAAAAGTTTTGAAATCGCGCTTGCCCTTCTACCCCCTCCCATACAAAAGTATCATTTCTACCTATTTCATTGAATCAACTAATAACCATCAAATTAAAAGCTACGAACTTGAAATTTTGTACAAGCACACTACAAGAGAAAGGGAATAAAATTGCGTCACAAATTTTACGATTCCTCTACCTCCTCTACTCCTTCCCATACAAATGTTTGGTTTCGTGAATGTAAAATGCACCGAATCCTATGAAAATTCTATGCAACTTCGTCTATGGAACACATTCTATACAGAGGATATTGGACGCGATTCAAGCAATTAATTAAAAAGCTATTATCATCCACCCACCCTTACCCCTCCTCCTCCCCTCATAAAAACCCAAACTTGCAGAAATGAATGAAATATTGTTAAATTGACAACAGCCCTGCCCAAGAACTCCCTTTCACTTAGCCTTCCCTAACCACTCTAACCTGCATATTGACTTTCCACACATCCGCAACTTGTCCCAAGAATAATAAAGTTTCGCCCGACTTGTTGGCAGTTTATTTACTACGTGGATCAAATCATATCTTTCTAATCGTACCCAACAAGTACAATTTCGAGATGATGTCTCATCGATTATTCCAAACACTTCTGGTGTACCTCAGGGTAGTCATCTTGGTCCACTTATGTTTATTTTGTTTATTAATGACGTGAGTTCGGTCATCTCCAACTCAAATATTCTCTTGTCTGCTGACGATTCGAAAATATTTCGTACTATCACCTGCACGAAAGTTATTTTTTGACTGGTGTACCTTGAACTGTATGCCTTTGAATATTGGAAAGTGCACCATGGCATCGTTCTCCAAGAAAAATAATCCATTCGAATTTATATATGTTTTAGAGAGAATTGCTTTACAGAAATTAAGCAAAGTACGCCATTTATGTGTACTATTCAATGATAAATTTACCTTCGACGATTGTACTTTTATCAAGGCTATTTCCATTTGGAGCTTTGTAAAACGATGGCGTAAGGACTTTAACGACCCTTACATTACAAAGACACTTTACTGTGCTTTTCTTTGTTCAATGGCGTACTTATGCTTATGCCTGCCCTGTTTGGACTCCGTATTATGATATTCATATACAGTACAGCGAAGATTTTTAAGATTTGCTTTGAAAGGTCTTCCCTGGTCAGATCCGATATGTCTTCCTCCTTATCAAGAACGGCTTCAACTACTTTCGTTGGAGTCACTCGAACATAGGCGATTTATTCTTAGTGCTGCAGTCGCAGTAACATTAATTTCAGGTGAAATCGGCTCTCCGCCCTTGTAAGGAGCTCTCTCCTTCAAAATACCTTATCGATCCTTGAGAGACTACGAACTTCTCGACATTCCATTCCATCGAAATAATTACGGCCAGCACGAACCGATGACTTTCATTCCACGGGCTTTTAACTTTAATTATAGCAACATTGATTTCAATCTTAATATTGCTCAGATAAAATCAGCATTGTTAAAAAACAATATGATGTTTCACTGTAATCTTTGTAATATAATATAATTTGTAAGTAATCATATGTTGATGAAATCTTAAATAAATAAATAAATTGTTATTCTAACTTCATTTTAGAATCATTTTTCTCTGCGTCGACATGCTTAACTTGCTTCAGCAATTCTTTTTTGAATTTGTTTCTCAAAACTCTCGTTTACCAAATGGTATAGAAATGAATAGCCCGTTTTATCGAATAAAGCACCAATTCCAAAAAACTGAAAATTGAAAAAACGCTAAGAAGAAATGAAAATCTCGAAAAGAGTGTATAGCAAAACTTTCCCCAGGACGTTTTTTCACCCGGTTGAAAATGCGGGGTATTCAGGTTAAATTTAGTCAAAATGTGTGTCTCGGCAGTGGTACGTCGTAACGAAAAACCGTAAAAGTGAACAATAATTGTTTCCGTCCGCTCTACAACATCCATTTTTCAAAATTTTCAACAACATTTTTCTATCCGATTACAAATGGAGTTTTTCGATTTTTTTTTTTTAATGTTAAATGCTTATAACACTTTTCCAGTTAGCAGTCATTTCCAAAATCAATAGCATACTGTCCGAAGCGGAGCCCAATTTTTAGGACCACTGCTACCTAATTCTGTTGAGATTTACTCGAGTTATCTTCGGCACACACACAGGCATCATGCAGAAAATTCGTTTTTAAACTTCTGGGTGTCGAACATTTTCACTATTACCAAAGTTACCCAGTATTATTTCATAATATGGGGAACTAAAACTTTGGCCGGTAATTGATTCTTAGCAACCCCCCTCCCCTTGCACCCCACTGGATAAAGAAATTAAATGCAGTGATTAATTTTGTGAAATGCTTTGCTGAAATCTGTTTTTATACAGGCAACGTGTTCAATCCCTGGAATCACAAAACTTGAAAAGTCAAGGTGGTTGGTTGTTGTGGATTTAATTTTAATGAACGCGTGTTTAGCTAGGGTGTAGCATAGTGGGTAGCGTGTTGGTCTACAGTGCGAAGGTCGTGAGTTCAAATCCTGGTCGACGCGTGATGCCTGTTTGGGTATACTTTGGTTACCTCAATTAACGAAAATGAAAAATTCATAGATACGAGGGTTGTGCGAAGGTCTAACAACCTTTCCACAATAAATAATGAAAAATGTTAAGGAATCTGAAGGTCAGGAGGCCAAGGCACGATTCGGGCTGTTGTGCCATTGTAGAAGTAGAACCCGTCTTTGGTCGCGCAAATTATTGATCTACTATGAAAGTAAATTACATCGTAAGCAATTGCCTCGAATAATTTTGGAACACTGGACAGCCTAGCTGTAGGTCGGTAGACACATACATTGTTCCTTTTGCCTTTCTTGAACAGGGGAGTTATTGTCGAGTATTTCCACAAACGAAGGAAAACCCCAAAACGAAGTTAAATAAGGAGGTAAGTCGGGATAAAAGTGCCGAGAAGCACCTTTGAGCACAACTGTCAAAACTGTCTCTCGAATTCTCAGCAACGTTTGTGATATATTGGGTCTGAGTACAGATATCAAATGAAAAATTTGTCAGATTGTAGAACTATATAGTCTTTAATTTTGGTAAGAAATTTAAGTTGGGGGGTGTAAGGGGAGGGAGGTGGAAAGCAAAAATGTTGAAAATTTTGAGTGATCGACTGATATATGTACATAGAAGAAAAATAATAATTTGTTCCAAAATTGTTATGGGTTTCTAACGTACACAAGGTGTTTCATGTGCAATGAAAAAACACATAAATTGAAAATTTTTTAATGATTTTTAATATAGATATTGGAAATTTGCGAAATGCATTTAAAACAAATTACTAAAAGTTTGAAATATTAACTGGTCGAATACCTTCAAAACTTCTACCTTCTCCCATACAAAATGATTTTTTCGACCATTTTTAAGAAATCAATTATCACCTAACTGTTAAAAGCTATCAATTTGAAATTTTGCATAAAAGCTTACACAAATAGTTGAAATGAAATTACGTTAAAAGTTTTGAAATCGCGCTTGCTCTTCTAACCCCTCCCATACAAAAGTATGATTTCGACCAATTTCATTAAATCAACTAATAACCAACAAATTAAAAGCTACGAACTTGAAATTTTGTACGAGTAACTTAAAGAGAAAGGAAATAAGATTGCTTCACAAATTTTACGATTCCCCTACCTGTTCTACCCCCTTCCATACAAATGTTTGGTTTCGTGAATGTAAAATACACCGAATCCTATGAAATTCTATGCAACTTCGTTTATGAAACTAACATTCTATACAGAGAATATTGGACGTGGTTCAATCAATCTATTAAACAACTATTAACACCCACCAACCCTTACTATCACCCCTCACCCCTCCCTTCGTGAAAAATCAAACTTGCATAAATAAACGAACGAAATATTGATTATACCTATGTACTTGAGCTTTTGAACGTTTCCGCAAAGTGTTAAATTGACAACTGCCCTGCCCAAGAACGCCCTTTCACTTACTCTTCTCTAACCACTCTAAGCTGCATATTGACTTGACACGCATCCGCAACTTTTCCCAAGAATAACAAAGTTTCGCACGACTTGACAGTTTATTTAGTTTTGAAATAAAAACATAACAGGACTACGCTTGGGCGTAAAACCCAGTCGTGCGATACTCTAGATGATAGAACATTTTTTTGATTTCAAGAAATTTTGGAGGGGAAGTGCTGCAGGGCTAACGACATTGAACTAATTTTTTCTCATCACGCGAAAGTTGCTATCAAAATGTTTTATACAAAATTTAGGATTCAAAAATTTAATATGTAGGTACTGAGAAAATTAGTGTTTTCGATTTAGTGAAATTGTGCAGTTTGTATGGAAGGTGGTAGAAGGAGGGACAAGTTCTTAAGGACTTTTCCAGAAATAACTATAAGCATCATGCTTCTGATATGTTTTGTAGATCAATAACATTCATACTTTTCAGGAAAATTCACTTTTTGTAAAGTTGTGCAATTGTGCCAGATTGTATGGGAGGGAGTAGAAGGGGTAAAACCAATAGTCTAATTTTTTTGGACTAACTAAAAATTCTAAATAATATTAAGTGCACAATTTCTGTTCGATAAATTTTATACGCACTGAGTAAATTCGCTTAGGATATGAAAAAGTACAATTTGTATGGGAAGGAAGGAGAGGACTGAAATAATTTTTATATAGTAGGTTGAATTCATAATAAAAGTAATATATTCTAAATTTCAGATCAATAGCATCTATAGATTTCGAGCAAATCCGTTTATTGTCGAATTGTAAAATTGCGCCAGTTTGTAGGAGGGGGTAGAAGGGGTAAAGCTAATCATCTAATTTTTTTGGTCTTACTAATAACGCTAAATATGTTATTACTGTACAATTTGAGGTCGATATATTTTTTTACTGAGTAAATTGGTTCAAAGCATTTTATGAAAAAGTCCAGTTTGTATGGAAGTAGTGGAAGAAGAGGGAGGAAACAAATAATTTTATACGCGAGATTGGAATTATCATAAAAGTAGTATATTCCAAATTTCAGACTGATACCTATTACATTTTTCGAGCCAATCCGATTATTGTGGAATTGCGGAATTGCGTCATTTTGTATGGCACAAGGAGTGAAGCTAATCGTTTAATTTTTTTAGTGAAGCTAATCGTTTAATTTTTTGGTCGTACTAACAATTCTAAATAAGTATTTAGTGCACAATTTCAATTTCACTTTCAGCTTGATAGATCTTATACACATTGAGTTAGAGTATTTCATGAACAAGTAGAGTTTGTATGGGAGGTGGTGGAAGGAAGGGGAAGACTTAAATAATTTTTATATGGTAGATTGAAATCATCATAAAAGTAATATATTCCAAATTTCAGATCAATATGTTTTATACTTTTCGAGCATATCCATTTATTGTCGAATTGCGAAATTGTGTCGTTTTGTATGGGAGGGGGTAGAAGGGGTGAAGCTAATCGTCTACTTTTTTTTGTTCTCTCTAGCAATTTTAAATAAATGTTTAGTGCTAAATTTGAGCTCGATAAATTTTATACGCACTGAGTAAATTGGTTTAGAGTATTTCATTTAAAAGTACAGTTTGTGTGGGAAGTGATGGAAGGAGAACGAGGACACGCATAGTTTTCATACAGTACATTGAAATCATCATGAAAGTAACATATTCAAAATTTTAGACTAATGGCTCTTATAGTTTTCGAACAAATCCGTTTATTGTAAAATTGCACAATTGTGTCATTTTGTATGGGAGGGGGTAGAAGGGGTGGAGCGATTTGGCCCATTCACGAACTTTAACTTAGTTTTTTGACAAAAACGATGTGTACAAAATTTGAACTATCTAGCTCATCGCCTTCTCAAGCTAGAGAGCACACAGACAGACGGACATCCGGTTTTAAGATTTTTGAGTGATTATTTGAACTTCTGTATCATTAATTTTTTCTCCGAGCCATACATATTTCTTAGCGCTACGAACTTTAGAGCAAACTCATAATGCTCTCAGATTTCATCTAGAGTATAAAAATAGCAAACATTTGGTCTCGGTTTAATTCTATAATTATTAATTAATTATGTTTTTGGAACGAAAATTTGCCTCTGAATTTCATTTGTATACTCTAGACGAAATCTGAGAGCATTATAAGTTTGCCACAAAGTTTTTAGCGCTAAGAAATAAAGCTCGAAGAAAAAAATGAATGATACAGAAGTTGATATAATCACTCAAAACTCTCAAAACCGGATGTCCGTCCGTTCGTGTCCTATTTAGCTTGAGAACGCGTTGATCTAGAAAGTTCAAATTTTGTTCACGTCGTTTTTGACAAAAAAGTAAGGACAAGTTCGTGAACGGGCCAAATCGCTCTATCCCTTCTACCCCCTCCCATACAAAATAACACCATTACGCAATCTATATAAATATAATTGTAGTGTCTGTCTGTTATTTGTTTATGAAAGGCTATAAATAAGTTTTCTGCTTCATTTTAGCAATAACTAAAAAATTTCTCTGTCTGTCTGTCTTTCCGGCTTTCACGCAAAAACGGCTGCACTGATTGCAATGAAACTTTCAGAGATTATTAGTTCTGCCTCGGGGAGAAATCTGCTTTAGGTTTTATTTTTTTCCCCTCACGCCTTCTACCCCCTCCCATACAAAGTGAATCATTTTCAAAAACTTATAATAATCAAATTTTCATGGAAACTATGAAAGCTATTAATTTGAAATTTAAAATGTATTATTTCTATTATAAATGCAATCTTCAAGTATATAAATAGTTTGAATCCCCCAACTCCTTCCACCGCCTCCCATACAAACTAAACTTTTTCATGAAATGCTATACTCCAATTTTCTCAGTACGTATAACTTTGATCGAGCTAAGATTTTGTATTAAATTCTTAATTAATATTTTTATTAATGTCAGGAAAAAACTAAACAATTAGGTTTACTCCTTCTACCCCCTCCCATACAATCTGACACAAATCCACGACTTTGCGAAAATTCGATTTTCTTGAAAAGTGTGAATGTTACTGTTCTGAAATATAAAATGTATCAATTCAATGATAATTATAGTTGCTTCTCAAAAAATAACTAAAAACCCTCCACTCCTTGCACCACCTCCTATACAAACTGCACTTTTTCATGAAATATTCTAAACCAATTTTCTCAGTACGTATAGCTTTGATCGAGCTAAAATTTTGTACTAAATCTTTAATTAGACAAATGAACCGATTAGCTTTACTCCTTCTACCCCCTCCCATACAATATGACACAATTTCACGACTTTGCAAAAACTCGATTTTCTTGAAAAGTGTGAATCTAACTGATCTGACATTTAAAAGATATCAATTGCATGGTGATGATAGTTGTATCTAGAAAAATTACCAAAAAAACCCCACTCCTTCTACCACCTCCCATACAAATTGCACAATTTCACTAAATCCAATGCACTAAGTTTCTCAAGTTACCTATTCAGTTTTGCAAGCTTAAATTTGGTGCAAAATATTTTTATAGCTACTCTAGCATGGTGTGAAAAAAATTAATGTAGTACTGTCATCCCTTCTATCACTCCCCACACAAAAATTCTTAAGATTACAAAAATTTCGATTTCATCGGTAGTATCATATAATGGGGCTTTACGCACAATCGAAGTCCTGTTATGTTTTTAAGCTTAATGTCATTTTATTTGGGCTTTTTTCAATTAACACGTATCATGCTATCATTCTTAATAATTTATGGTTCTGACTCCAACAAAATACAAAACATTGTGTTCAAAGAGCCATTAAAGTAAGCAGATTATATATCCCATATAATGTATTACATTCTCAAAAATTGCTTATTAATGCGATTTTTATGCGGACGAAGTCACGGGCGGTTGCTAGTTTGACAATAAACACACAATTGTACAATTCGACAATAAACGGCTTTTCTCGAAAAGTATAAATGCTATTGGTCTGAAATTTGGAATATATTACTTTTATAATAATTCCAATTTGCTCTATAAAAATTATTTAAGTCTTCCCCTTCCTTCTTCCACCTCCCATACAAACTGCACTTTTCCATGAAATACTCTAAACAAATTATATAGCTGAAATTGTGCGCTAAGCATTTATTTCGAATTATTCGTAAGACCAAAAAAATTAGGCGATTGGCGTCACTCCTTCTACCCCCTCCCATACAATTTGACACAATTCAACAGCTTTACAAAAAGTCGATTTGTCTGAAAAGGACGAATGCTACTGATCTGCTATGCCAAATAAATGATGTTTACAGTTATTTCTAAGAAAGTTATTAATAACTCCACCCTCCTTCTACCACCTCCCATACAAGCTGCACAATTTCACTAAATTCAATGCACTAAGTTTCTCAGTACCTATTAAATTTTTGAATCCTAAATTTTGTATAAAACATTTTGATAGCAACTTTATCGTGATGTGAAAAAATTAGTTCAATGTTGTCACCCCCTCTACCACTTCCCACTACAAAATTTCTTAAAATAAAAAAATTCTCCTTCATCTAGAGTATCGAACGATGGGGCTTTACAACGAATCGTAGCCCTATTATGTTTAAAATTGATTTAGTTATATTACCCTGAAAGATCCCACTCCGAGATTAAACTCATTTTAAAGCTGTTTTACGATCCGCAAAAATTCCCTGCGCATATTTGCGCCGCCTATACAACTTGTTTCAAAATTCAGGATGGGTTCCAATATCCGAAGAAGAAATATTTGTGACATATGAGTTCGAAATCGGTTTCCAGCTTTTTTGGCATTCGTGTTACGAGAATTTAGAGGGACACAATATCCAAAAAAAAATTTTGAAATGTATTAAAAAAAAAATTAAGCAGACTTTGAACGAAAATGGAAGAGCGATGGGAGAAAGGCGGTAGGCATGTATGTAGATCGCTTCCTGCGATACAATGATAATTGGCTGGAAGAAATGGTAGCTTTTCCTCAAAGTGTGCTTCGTGAGCTTCCATCAACATCAGGTGTACCCAGACCAGGAAGACCTGAAAAACCCTTCGGAGAATGCTGCGATAGTACAAAAAGACGAAAAGTTAAAGAGCTTGTAGAATGTAATACTACTAATATCCAGCTGGAATATCGGTTAAAGAAACTTCAGCTAAAATTGATTTACAATCCCTAATTGATCATACCATAACACGATTATGTAATGTGCAAAAAGATGTAATTCAATCTTTGAAAGACTCTTGTACTGAATAAATACAGATTCTAATGAAGTGGGAATGTGATGGGTCAGATCGAAATAGGTATAAACAGCGATTTTCGGAAGAGGGGCAGTCGGATGATAGTCTTTTCAGTATTTCAATAGTACCTGTCCGAATGCATTGTGGTAATGAGAATTCCAAACGCATCATTTGGCAAAACCCTTCTCCATCTTCTACTCGATATTGTCGCTCAATAAAATTTTTATTAAGGAGTCGGCGGAAATAATAAATCGAGAAGATAATTTGGTCAAAAATCAAATTGACTTGTTAAATCCCACAAAAGTTTCTTTGGATACCATAGACGTGTTTGTAAAGGCCAAACAAATTCTGAGTATGATTGATGGAAAAGTCTGCACTGCATTATCGTCATATTCTTCATCCGCGACCTGTTTCTTGTGTGGAGCAACTCCAAAAGACATGAATAAGCCGGAAGTAGTTGCCTCAAAGAGTTTAAATCCAGAAACGTTGAGCTTTGGATTATCACCACTTCATTCTTGGATACGTTTTTTAGAATGTGTCCTCCACATTGCTTACAGACTCGACTTAAAAGTCTGGCAAGTGAAAGGTGCAAAAAATAAGAAACAAGTAGCTGGCAGGAAAAAAAAATCCAAGCCAAGTTTCGTAATGAAATGGGTCTTTTGGTGGACATTCCCAAGCAAAAATCTGGTAATACTAATGACGGCAATACGGCTCGCAGATTTTTCCGGAATACGGAAATTACTAATGTTAATGTGCTTCCACGTTCTTTTAGAAAGTATAGCCAGTAGGTTTTCAATTGATGTAGATGCATTTGATAAATACGCCTTAGAAACTATGAATTTGAACCACGAAAAATATTCTTGGTACTATATGCCTACAAGCGTGCATAAAATATTATATCATGGCAGGGATATAATAGCTTCTTGTATACTTTCAATAGATCAACTATCTGAAGAAGCACATGAAGATATAGAAATAAAAATACCTGGAAATTCAGGGAACGTTTTACCAGAAAAACATCTCAAATCCACACTAATACCGACCTTCTGAACCGGCTGCTAATATTGTCTGATCCATACGTTGCTAGTTTTCGACATAAACCTAACACCAAACGAGCAAATATTAGCCATGAAGATCTACAGTTGCTAGAAAAGCCAAGTATGACCATAATGGAGGATCAAGAAAAAGACTCTAGCCAGGGAATGTCAGATTCAGAATGGTAGTTACATTTTGGGATAAGTTATGTCCGAAATAATAAAATTTTATTTGTAAAATAATTCAATTTATAGGATAAGTTAGGTTAAGAACTGAATTGTATGATATCATTACCAAAGTATATTAGATAAATTTTTTTTGACTAGGTAAAGAAATTAAGATGTTTTATTCAAATTTTTTACCAATAGCGGGGGGTGGGGCAAGGTCGGCGGAAATGCTGGTATCAAAACATAAATAGATCTTCATAAAATGCCATAAAGAAGTAATTCCATCCAAAACCCATTGATATTTTCAATGCAGAAATTCAATCCCGCTAGATTGGGAAAATATCATACTGTGCGTCGCCTCAAATTTGGTCTTGTAGATGGTCCAGGGTGTTTGACCATCGAAGACTGGAGATTTTAAGTTTTTATGAACGACACTTTCGGACTTGATGACACCGGTTATTTTCACCACATCGAAGTCCCTAATTAAGCCGCTCTACTTTACTGCTAATATCAACGATTTTTTTAGAGTATTCGCAAATATTTTCGGAGAAAAGAGCTGGTCGTTTCATTTAATTTTTCTTCGAGCATGGTGCGTTGATGGAGAAGTTTAGCTTCCAGCTGCTCTTCAATTTGCTTACCGATTGCAGTCGTCTGTTGGCTCATTTCCTTTTTTAGATGATCTTCTTTCAGTTGTTGGTTTTGCTGGTTGAGATTTTCATTGGTGCCTTTTGATCTATTTTCGCCATCATTTGTTGCATCATTAGGTTAAATGATCGAGAGCTTTCCGCTAAGCTTTCGTCGATGATTTGCTGTACGATTTTTTACTTGACCTCCTGTTTGGCCCTCTGTTCGATGAGCAACTCAAAGTATTCGACACTGTGTCCCTCATCTTCAAACGCGTCCACCATCTGGCTTACGAGTTCAGCCTTCTTCCTGACCATAGGGAATGTACGTTTACTGAGTTTCTATTTCAAATCGGACACTTTCAAGTCTCTCAATTAAAGCGGCATTTTCATTTGTTACACGACACCGAAATTCTTCTATTACCCGTCAAGAATTTCACACTCAAAATTGCTTCGCGGAAGCAAATCACAAAGATTCTCACTATTTCTTTAGAAATTCTCCACCCGTGACGCGATTTCAACTACAAAATCCCGCTCGAGAACTTTCCTAGCGGTTACTTGTATCGCGATAAAACTTCTAGAAAATTCTTTTTTTGTCCGTACTAGAATTTTCTATTTTTACAATTATCACATTCCACAATTTCACAATTGTCACTCACTATTTTCACTTGAAATCCCACTTCTGACACCAATTGAAGCGCGCAAGGGGTAGCTGGCGGACGCAGTCCCTGAACCGAGAAGGATGGAGGTGGTGTATACAGGAGATCAAGGCCCAATTTGGGTTCTAGCACCATCGTAATTAAGTAAGCTTAATATTACAAAAAAAAAATTTTGGATTTTTAATTTTTTTTTACACATGAAACCACGCATTTATATGGGAGGGGTACGCGGTACGCTTTTCCAAACGTCCTTTTAGGCTGGCAAACAAAAAAGAAAACTGGCGCCCCCATGGTGGGACGCTAAAGGAAAAACGCCCAAGTGTTGACAGGAGCTGCGATTACCGGAGAGTGCTCGGGAAGTAATGACTTCTCCTTAGTTGCCAGCAGAAAAGCATCCACTATATTTTGACCAGGTCGCGAAAGTGGTCACGTATACGTAACAATTCCATCTAATGCAGCAATAATCGAGCAGGTTGTTGCAATGGAAACTACGACTGCTTCGATTGATGGTGTGAACAGCCGCGAGAGTACGCTCCTTGGCGGTATTTTCGATAGCAATGAATCGATGGAAGACATAACTGACTGGAGATATCTTATTAAGTGACGAGGTGACTTCGAACCATCAAAGTAAATCGTCCTTGATTCTCGGGCCACCTGTGATCCTCAATAAACGGCCGTCGCTGAAGGAAGCAGATGCGAAGAAGATCGACTCAAGCACGCAAGGAAAAAAGCCCAGTTAGTGGACTATAGTATGCAAACGACAACGTAATAGAACAACGTTACGCAGAAGGAGGCGGCCAAAGCTTCGGCTAGAACCACTTCTTCTTCAAGAGTAGTATGTCCCGATTCTGCAGCGACGCTACCTGATCCTTCGGCTTGAGGAAGAACGGTTGCGAGTCGAATCGAACGCCAAAGAAGATAGTAACCGCAAAGAACCCACGTGAAGCTGATTACTCCATCGTCATCTGAATCGGAAAGCGCTAAACGAGAGAAGCAACTGATCGATAATGCAGAGATTTCTGCTATGAAGAAAGCCAAATCTGTAGCTCGGTCTTTCCGTGCCGTAGCTGCTGATAGCTTTAAGATGGCGATCGTAGATTTGGCAGATCCCAAGGGAAAACTCGTACAATGTTTCAAAGCTCAATATCTTAAACTTTTAAAAAGCACTAGTCATATACCTTTAAAACTTCTACACCCTCCCATACAAAAGTACTCTTTTGACCATTTTGAAGCAATCAATTATCACCAAATCATTAAGAGCTATCAACTTGAAATTTCACATAAATACTTCTAAAATTATTTCAAATGCATCAAAAGTTTTGGAATACCCTCTGCCCTTCCACCCCCTGCCACGCAAAAGTATGATTTGGACCAATTGCAATTAATCAACTAATAAACAACTAATTAAAAGCACCGAACTTGAAATTTTATACGATCACCTTTCAAAAAAAAACTGCATCACAAATTTTGCTATTCCATTACCTTCTATATCCCCTCCCATATTAATGTATGGTTTTAAGAATATAAAATACACAGAGAATTTCATATAATTTACTTCGTATATCAAACTAGCAATCAATTAAAATATTGCCATATAACCATCCCTTCACTCCACCCTTCCCTCTCCACCCGACACACATACAAATCCAAACTTGCATACATAAATTTTGTTTCTATGATCTGAAGCTATTGATCGTAATCGCAGTTAAGTGTTAAATAATTGACAACAGCCCTGCCCTAGAGCCCTCATTCACAAAGACTTCCCTATCCATCCCAACCTGCATATTGTCTTCCCACGTATCCTCAACTTGTCCCAAGAATAATAAAGTTACGCCCGACTTGTTGGCAGATTTTTTAAGATGGATTTGCCGTCTTCATCAACCGATTCATACGATACTATCGATGAAATAGAAATTCTTGTGACCTTACGGAATTATGTATAGGGAGTGGTAGAAAAGGTGACAGCATGGAACTAATTTCCTTCATAGAACAGCTATAGAAATGTTTTGTACCAAATGTTTACTTCAAAAATGGTAGTCGATTTATCTTCTGGCTCATCAATTAGTGAAAGGGACAAAACAAACATTAACAACCCAACACCAAGTACAGATAATAAAAACAAGAAATTGACAAAAAACTCACATATATCGGTGTCAACTAGCATTAAGTCTACGTCTTAAGCACTGCTTATCAATAGAGAAGTCGAATACATCAGCATTCTTATTAACTTCTCTCGCGGGATGCGAAATCGGTTCACTCATAATCTAGGATGTCTCGGTAAAACCAACAGCAAACTGCATCAAACCCAAATGGGTGGAGGAATCTACTAACCTTGTAAGAAGGTTATGAGCAAAAATTACATCAGCTACTTCACGTCGCTTTGAAAACGATGACATATTTAATAGATGAAGTCGATCAGTATATGGAGGAAGACGAACTTTTTCGTTTCAATTAAGATGATATAAAGCTATTCTTACAAATTTACGCTGAATCGATTCGATTCTGCTAATGTACTCATCATAATAAGGAGATCAAACTTGAGAAACATATTCAAGGTAAGATCTAACGAAGGTGTTATAGAGACTTAGTCTAACAAGCGAATTGTTAAATTCCTTGGATAAGCGAGTGGTAAATCCCAACATGGAATTACCTTTCTGCACGATCTTATTAATATGCAAGCCAAAATCAATTTTTTGGTCAAATGAAACACCTAGGTCAATAATGGAACTGACTCGATACAAAATACAGTCATTAAGACTATAAATTATCACAGACGGAGAGATTTTCCTACATAGTAAATAACATTACATAACATTTAACTAAATTCAGTCTAAGATCATTATGGCGACACCAGTTACTAAAATTAATCAAATCCTCCTGAAGAAAATTGTCAGAGTTAGAATTAAGAGATCCAAGGATTTTAATGTCTTAGCATAAATGAGTACTTTCGAATATTTAAAAACAGATGCAACATCATTAATGGTCAGGATAAAAAGAAGTGGCCCCAAATAACTTCCTTAAGGAGCACCAGAATGCGCAGCAAATGGCTTAGAAGTACAATCCCGAAAAAGAACTTGGTAAGTTCTATCAATTAGATATGACTTAAGCCAATTGATAAACCAAGTAGGAAAACCCAACAAGTCTAATTTCAACAATATAATGGAATGAGGTAATTTATCAAAAGCCTTACTCAACTTAGTATATATACAATCAATTTGCTTCCCCTCTTCAATAGCCAAAATGGATTTATTTGTAAACTCCATCAAGTTAGTGACAGTGGATCTATTCCTGACAAAACCATGTTGTTTACTCGAAATTAATGATGTACAGTGAAATGACATGCTCTCAAAAAGTTTTGGAACAGCTGACAGTTTAGCTATTGGCCGGTAGTTTACAATAGCCGATTTTGCTCCACTTTTGTGGGTCGGTATGATAAAGGAAGCCTTCCACACAACAGGGAAAATCCCAGTCTTGAGGGATCTCTGAAATAGTAGAGAGAGTGGTTCAGCGATAGAGAGACAGCAGTGTTTAAGGACAACTGCTGGAACTCCATCAGGACCAGGTGAAGAAGCATTCTTAAGGTGAGAGATGTGATTAACAACATCTTCATAAGAAATCGGTATACTAGACAAAGTAGTTGAAGCAGTATTTCTAAAGTCATCAAAGTATGATATGTCAGGGGCAAAGTCACAAAATCACCAGTAAAAGATCCACTGAAGAATGTGGCAAAAAAAATACAAATAGTAAATTGATCATTACTATTACTGTCAAGGAATTGAAAAGAAGCTGGATAACCATCAGATTTACACTTACAATTAACAAATTTCCAAAACTTCAAGGGATCTCTAATAATATCCAACTGCACTTCAAGTATATATTCAGAATACAAGCGAGTAGATAAATCTTTGAATAAGTCATAATATTCTTCATACAAACGAAAATCAGATTCATTCTTCGTCCAAGTATACCTGTTCCAGGCAGCATTGCGATAATTGCGAATTGCACGCAACTCACTAGTGTACCAGGGATAAAAGAATGAGATATTTTTGCGATAAGTAAAAGGAACTGTAGCAACAAAAAATTGGCACTGGATATAATAAAAATCAAAAACGGTACCCTCAAAATCGGTATTGTCAAAAATTTCATTAAAGTTGAAATTGGAGATAAGGTAGTCCAACTGCAAAAAATCTGCCTTAAAATTGAAAGATAGCTCTTTCTCACTAGGACCGAAAATATGGTCCTCGTCAATTATATGAAATATGTTAATAGGAGGGCGCAAGACATCAATGGTCGAAATTGAGGTTACCCTCTCTCCACGGAACAGGCATAGTAATCAGAATAAAAAACCAAGTCAAGCTGTCTTCCATAGGAATTCCTAACAAGGCTAAGTTGCTGGAGACCAAGTGCAAATACACTATCAACAAAAAAACATTCGAGAGAGTAGAATCATCGTCAGAGAACGACCAAGAAAGACCTGGTATATTAAATTACCCAGTAAAATGAGTTCGTCAGAGATATTCATACTATTATGAACAAAAGTTATGCAGTCAACTGTTTTTTTCGTATAAAGTACAAGGACACGATGGGGGAATATATGTCCAAAAAACATAAATATCCTTATTGCTAAACACGAGTTTAACACAAAAGATGTTCAAACAATGATGGTTCGGTACAGGAACAACTACACAATTAATGCAGCTTCGGACTGCTAATAATAAACCACCACCATTTAATCTGAGATCGGAAACATATCGATCTTTACGAAAGACTTGGAAGTCAGACCTAATTAATTCACTGTCAGAAAAGTCACAGTTTAGTCCTGTTTCACTTAGAGCATAAGAAGAATTTTGTGTTGAAGCAAATAACATCTGGGTTGTAGTGCGCAGTCCATTTACATTTTGATAGTAAAGAGACAGTTTTTTGAATTTTTTGGACCAGTAGCGGGTGATTTATTACGACGAGAGGTAATTTCTTTTACAAATGCTCCAGACGGCCATGAATTTGTATCCAACAACAGATTAAAAAGTTCAGTATTGGCCATAACAATTTTAAAGGAGGTAATAGAAGTAGTATCTTTACTAACTTTATCACATTTAACAGCTGAACCTGCTAAAATAAATTTTTTTGACAGCAAATAATTAATGACATTATCTGGGGATGTTTGGGAATCAAGTCGAGAAACAAATAGTGCTTTCGGACGAGGTACAATCGTTAGTAGATAGGAAAGGTAAAAGAAGACTTAGTGAGATTGGTATTAATTGGAGGCGTTTGAGAAGTCATAGAAACTTGGACAGACTTCAAGAGTGCAGCATTTTTATTAGAGGAAGTTTGGCTAATTTTAGAAAAGGTAGAGTTGTTCACTCTAGTCTTTCTGCGGGTGGGTAAGACGTGGACGTAGTGCTGGACTAATTTTATTACTATTAATATCCACTACAACTGAATTGCAATCATCATTTCCAGCAACACAATTCAAACTATTAATAGAGTTAGTTCAGTACCAAAAGGAATATCTTTATGCACAATTTCACTAAATCTAATACACTAATTTACGCAGTACCTATTAAGTTTTTGAATCCTAAATTTCGTATAAAACACTTTGATAGCAACTTTGGTGATGAGTTCAATGTCGTACCACTTGCCCTACAATATTTCTTTAAATCAAAAAAGTTCTCTTTTATCTAGAGTATCGCACGACTGGGCTTTAAAATGACTTTGCTGCCTTCATCAACTGAGTCCTTCCATCGCTTGCGTGGTTTGCCTACTGGCCGGTTACCACTCGCTTTGCCTTTAAGAGCACGTTTGGGGATTCTTCTGTCTTCCATTCGCTCTACATGGCCAGCCCACTGCAGTTTACGTAGCTTGATGAACGTTGAAGTTTCTGGATCGTCGTAGAGTTGATACAACTCATGGTTGTATCTTATTCGCCATTCCGTTCCTTCCTTCACAAGTTGCAAAATTTTTCGGAGGACCTTTCTTTCGAATGCGTTAACTGCTTTTTCGGAAGTTCGCGTTAATGTCCACGTCTCGCTGCAATAACAGAGCACAGGTCGTATAATAGTTTTATAAATCCGCAGCTTATTGTTCCGGTGCACTTTCTTGGATTTCATTATTGGAAGTACCGAATAATACGTCTTATTTGCAAGTATTATCCTTCGTTTGATTTCGTCTGTTTCCTTACCGTCCTTTGCTAGATTAGCTCCAAGATATATGAAGTTGTCCACACCCTCCAAATTATATTCCGCAATTGTTGTTTTGTCTGATTGGCGTTCCCCTTCTTGTTTGCGTGATTACATTTGTTTTGCTTTTGTTAATACGCAACCCGACTTCTTTTGCGGCGGAGTCAAAATTGACAAATACCTCCTTAGCACTAGGGAAGGATCTTGCTAGGATTTTAATATCGTCAATGTATGCTGCTAGTTGGGTGGACTTGAATAGTATTGTCCCGTTGGTGTCGACTGGGATTTTTCGGACGGCATGCTCCAGTGCCAAGTTGGAAAGCATGGGCGCTAGACCATCTCCCTGCTTTAAACCACATTCCGTTCGAAAGCTGGTTGTGGAATCGGTTTGTATTCTCACTTCGGATTCAGTGCTCGTCATTGTAAGTCTTGTTAGTCGGACTAGTTTTGGGGGAATTCCAAAGTCAAGCCTGATTTGGTACAGTACGCTCCTGTCGATACTGTCGTATGCTTGTTTAAAATCTACGAATATTTGGTGCACGTCTGTGTTATATTTCCAGCATTTCTCAAGCACCTGTTTCACCGAAAATATCTGGTCTGTTGTAGATCGTCCAGTTCTGAATCCACCTTGGTATTCACCAATTATTTCATTAGTATAGGGCTTAAGATGACGTCCAATTATTTTTGTCATTGTTTTATAGGACGTGCGCAACAATGATATTCCTCTGTAATTCTCACAGCAGAGTTTGTCTCATTTCTTGTTAATTGGACATATAATGCTTTTTCGCGAATCGTCGGGTATGATTTCCGGCACTTTGTTTCGTTTTTGGAAACATTGGGCTGCTTTGATTTTAGCAAGCGTGGGTGGTGTCGATGGAGATTCTTCTTCATGAGTTGAGGCCTCAATTGAAATGTTGTCTGTCGTGATCGGTGCTAGTAGGGTGAGATTAAGGGATGTTCAAAGTAGGAACCCCATCTCCTTTTGATTTCTTGTATGTCGCTGATGATGTTGCCCTCTGCATCTTTACAAAGACTGGTTTTTGGTATACACCTAGTTCTGATTTTGCACAAACTTTGTTTTACACGAATTTGATTTATCACGAATTAAAAAAAAATATTTCATTCTCTTTTTACGCGAGTCATTTTTATTTAACACGAGCGGTCCAATTCAATTACTAACAATTTTTATGAATTATTAAAAGGCATGCTCTCCATAATATAAATAAACTGCCAACAAGTCGGGTGAAACTTTATTATTCTTGGGACAAGTTGTGGATGCGTGGAAAGTCAATATGCAGGTTAGAGTGGTTTGGGAGATTAAGTGAAAGAGAGTTCTTGGGCAGGCCTGTTGTTAATTCAACAATATTTCATTCGTTTATGCAAGTTTGGGTTTTTCTGAGGGGTGGGGAGGAGTGATAGTGAGGGTGGGTGGATGTTAATAGCATTTAAATTGATTGCTTCCATCACGATCAATATTCTCTGTATAGAGACGAAGTGTTTCATAGACAAAGTTGCATAGAATTTTCATAAAATTTGGTGTATTCTACATTCACGAAACCGAAAATTTGTATGGAAGGGGGTAGAGCGGGTTAGGGAATCGTAAAATTTGTGATGCAGTTTTATTTCATTTCTCTTGTAATTGCAATTTTGTTTCAACTATTTTTAAAAGTTTGTACGCAAAATTTTAAATCGATAGCTTTTAATAGCTAAGTGAAAATCTTGAAAATAATAAAAAAAATAATTTTGTATGGGATGGGGTAGAAGTGTTAAACGTATCCGACCAGTTAATATTTCATCTATTTAAGGATTGTTTTCTAATACATTTTTAAAATTTCATTCAAAAATTTTCAATTTTGGTGTTTTTTTTCATTGCCTTGTGTACGTTAGACCGGGGCGGTCGGTTTATAACAGTTGTGGAACAAAATATTATTTTTTTTCTATATATATCAAATAGATATATCCAGATGCAAAATTTAAACTTTGTTTCTTTTACCAGAGCCCTAAAAAAATCACTCAACATTTTGGAAATTTCTGCTTACCACCTCCCTCCCCTTACAGCTCTCAACTCAAAATTTAATGATTGCTTAGTTCTACAATCTGACAAATTTCCGAATTGATATCTGTACTCAATTTTGAGATATAACGATTTGTAATTTTGAAAAGTGCGCCATTTTTAAAATGCTCCCCATTTCCCCCTTACTACTATTATTTCCACATGTTATAATTTTTGTGTATTTTGCTAGTACAGATTAATATATGTTTTAAGTTTCAATTACATGGCTTAAAAGATAGTTGAGATATTCATTTTTAAGTGTTTTTCATTGCACCTCTCCCCCCCCCTGACCGCCTTGCAATAATTAGCCTCTATGTAAGCTAAATATGAATTTTTTACGATAAGTAATTTCGAAGATATAATCATTTGAAAAAAAGTTCGGCCGACTATGATTGGGCTTTATACCCAATCATAATTCTGTTATGTTTTTAATGGTATGAAAAACATAACAGAATTATGATTCTTGACTACTTTTTTATTGGTGTTAATAGTTTTTTAGTTGATTGCTTGAATCACGCCCAATATTCTCTGTATAGAATGTCAGTATCATAGACAAGTTGCATAGAATTTTCATAGGATTCGGTGTATTTTAAATTCACGAAACCAAACATTTGTATGTGAGGGGGTAGAGGAGGTAGGGGAATCGTAAAATTTGTAATGCAATTTTATTTCTTTTTGCTTGTAAGGTGCTCGTACAAAATTTCAAGTTCATAGCTTTTAATTTGTTGGTTATTAGTTGATTTAATGAGATTGGTCGAAGTCATACTTTTGTATGGGAGGGGGTAGAAGGGCAAGCGCGATTTCAAAACGTTTAACGTAATTTCATTTCAATTATTTTTGTAAGTTTTTATTCAAAATTTCAAATTGATAGCTTTTAATTCTATTCTATTCTACAATGGCACTACGGCCCAAATTGGACCTTGGTCTCCTGACCTTCAGGTTCCTTAACATTTTTACGTTATTTATTGTGGATGGGTTGTTAGCCCTTCACACAACCCTCTATCTACGAATTTTTTTTCGTAATTTTCGTAGATTGAGGCAATCAAGCTATATCCAAGCAGGTAGGTGTGCAGGAATTACATTACGTCGAATGGGATTTGAACTCACGACGTTCGCATTGCAAGACCAACAAGCTACCCACTAGTCTATACCCTAGCTTTTAATAGTTATGTGATAATTGATTTTTTTAAAATGGTCGAAAAAATAATTTTGTGTGGGAGGGGATGGAAGTTTTGAAGATATTCGACCAGTTAATATTTCAAACTTTTAGAGATTTTTTTAAATGCATTTCGCAAATTTTCAAGTTTCTACCTTAAAATTTTATTGAAAAATTTTCAGTTTTGGTGTTTTTTTCAATGCACATGAAACACCTTGTGCACGTTAGACTCCCAGTTCGGTCCATAACAATTTGGAACGAATTATTATTATTTTTTTCTATGTGTATGAAATAGATAAATCGACGTGCACAATTTAAACTTTGTATCTTTTACCAGAGCCCTAAGAACATTACTCAAAATTTTCAACATTTTTGATTTCCACCTCCCTCCCCTTACACCCCTCATCTCAAATTTATTACCAAAATTAAAGACTATATAGCTCTACAATCTGACAAATTTTTGATTTGATATCTGTACTCAATTTTGAGATATAATGATTTGTAATTTTGGAAAGTGCGCTATTTTTGAAATGCTCCCCATTTCCCCGCCCCACCCTAATATTGTGTACACATGTTATATTTTTTTCATATTTCGCTAGTAAAGCTTAATATGCGTTTCAAGTTTCAATTACATAGCTTAAGGGACAGTCGAGATATTAATTTTTAAGTGCTTTTCTTCGCACCCCCCTGACCCTCCCCCTTACAATAATTAGCTTCTTTCTAAGCTGATTCTGGTGGATTTATATATGCCAGCTTAATGGTACCAAAATGAATTTTTCTTGATTAGAAATTTCGAAGATATAATCATTTGAAAAAAAAAAAAAAATTCGGCCGACAATTTGTTTTTCGCCTCCCCCCCCCTTTTCGGACGTCAATCGATAAAAAAATTAAATCATTTTTGTCACACAATCTTCTTCATACATCTGCTGATTTTCAGCTTCCTATCTGCATTCGTGGTGGAGATATTAGCAAGTGAAGTTTTTGAATCTTTCCCTCCCCCGCCTCCCTCTTTCACTTGACATTCCCCAAAATATAAGTAATGGAGCTCACTTATCCAATCAACAATCCACTCAAAAACAAACATTCTACCTTTAACAGTTTTGGAGATATGAGTCCATATGTACCGCGGGACAGATTTTTTTTTTTGCATTTGTAGGCTAAATTAGTCATGAAACGCGAAAAAAAAAATTTCAGGGTAGCAATTTTTTTTTTCTGTGTCGATCACAATACTTTATTATCAGAATAATAAAGTAAAACTACTACATTGCCCCCTCTGCTTTGTAAGACACATACCCAATGCATAAGTATCTATTCACTATTTTAATGAATTTGAGATGGCAGACTTTCCGGTTGATTAAACTCTTTCCCATTTCATCTAGGGTGTCGCATAATAGGGATTTAGCCCAACCATAATTCTGTTGTTTTCATAACTGCTTCCAAGGCTTGGCTCTCAGTTGAAGCCGAAATTCAGTTCTAAAGAAAATCGAAAAAAATGCATTTTTTAAAATTGTCCATTTGTACAGGAGGGGTAGATGGGGTCGGGGGATCAGATCAATATTTTTTGACGTTAATACATATAATAATATTCACACCATTATACTTTGACCTAATTTGTGAGACGATTAAGTAAAGTTAAATTAGTAAATAGTTTCGGAGAAAAGTCAATATTGTTGGCCTGCTAGGTGGTGTGTGTGTGATTAAAAAGAGTGCTTGTGATTGACTGATTTTTATTTTACAAAATATTAATTCCTAGCTTAAGGCTAACACTTTTTTAAGAACTTACTCTAGTACGTATTATTTATGTGATGTAGTAAATTATATCCTAGCTGAAGGCGTTATATTTCATGGTTTACAATGTGTACAGAATATAAATATAAATTTTAGGGCGTATTGATTTTACTTATAGTAAAATTATATAATTCAATTTTGTTTTATGTTAATGTTCTTATACATTTAATTATTTAAATATTTCATTTTAGATTTATATAAAAAATATTTAGAATATTTACAAAATGTATTTCTAAATTTTAATGGTTACGTTTGTTTTATTTTCGTAATAATGATACAATAATATTTTAGGAAGAAGAAAAGTAAAATAATAAATAATGAATTTTAATTATATAAAATGAACTGTTTTATTCGAATTCTCATTATTGGGTTCGATCATGAATGCTGGCTTTAATCTATCTATCGAAACCGATAGGTTTTTAACATTTTTGTTAATTACGAACTGTTTTCGAAATCTTCGTACTACTTGATAACCAACAAAGTCTATTTGAATTCTTTGGTTGATATCGCTTAATCCGCGATCTGGAACGGCCACGTGATGTTTCCTAAAATTACGTCTAGGATTATTTATCGTTCGTCCGTCGATTTGAGCTCTAAGTTCTCTAATTTCTGTCATCAAATTCTACGTCTCATCAATAGCTTTGGATGAGGTTTTAATTGCAGAAGAATTCTGCGGGTTAGGAAGTGCATCCCATATTTTGTTGGCTAGCGAAATTAATTCAGTGATGATTTTATCGCATTGTGGTATTAGCGCAATGTTTATGACTTGCGGAAGCTGACGCATCCATAGACTTTTGACTAAGCCCTCATTAAAAGCTGCACACGGCCCAGCTTATTGCGCGAAGTATCTATAAAATAAACTGCGAACAAGTCGGGCGAAACCTTATTATTCTTGGGACAAGTTGCGGATGCGTGAAAAGTCAATATTCAAGTTTGAGTAATTAGGCAGGACTAAGTAAAAGGGGGTTCATGGGCAGTTGCCAATTTAACACTTAATTGCGGAGCTGATCAATAGCTCCAGTATCAATATTTTACACCTTCATTTATGCAAGTTTGAGTTTGAGGGGTGATTGTAAGGGTGGGTGGATATTAATAGTTTTTTAATCGATTGCTTGAATCACGTCCAATATTCTTTGTATAGAATGTCAGTTTCATAGAAGAATTTGCATAGAATTTTCATAAAATTCGGTGTATTTTACATTCACGAAACCAGACATTTGTATGGGAGGAGGTAAGGGAATTGTAAAATTTGTTACACAATTTTATTCTGTTTCTCTTGTAAGGAGCTCGTAAAAAATTTCTAGTTCATACCTTTTAATTTGTTGGTTATTAGTCGATTTAATGAAATTAGTCGAAATCATACTTTTGTATGGGAGGGGGTAGAAGGTCAAGCGCGATTTTAAAACTTTTAACGCAATTTCATTTTAATTATTTTTGTTAGTTGTTATGCAAAATTTCAAATTGATAGCTTTCAATAGTTAGGTGATAATTGATTTGTTAAAAATGGTCGTTACCACCTCCCTCCCCGTACTCCTCCCAACTTATAATTTTACCAAAAATAAAGACTACATATGTAAATCTATAATCTGAATTTTCGATTTTATATCTGTACTCAGTTTTGAGATATAACGGTTTGAAATTTTGGAAGTGCACCACTTTCGAAATACTCCCTATTTCCCCCACTACTGCTACGACCAAAGTTTATATACACATATATTTTTTTTTTCTTTTTTTGAGTTGAGATATTCATTTTTAAGTATTTTTCTTTGCTTCCCTCCTGACCCTAACCCTTTCAATAATTAGCCTCCTTCTAAGCTGAATTTAGTGGATCTAAATATCGCCTTAATGGTCCCAAGATATGAATTGTTTATGGTAAGTAATTTCGAAGATATAATCATTTGACAAAAAAAATTCGGCCGACAATTTGTTTTAGTTCCCCCTCTTTTCGGACGCCACTGGATAAAAAAATTAAGCTATTTTTAGAATTTTTCCCACAACCCACTTATGCTGATTTTCAGCTTCCTACCTGCATTCGTAGTGGAGATATTAGCAAGTGTAATTTTTGACTCTTTCCCTCCCCCGCCTCCCCTTTGACCAGGCACACCCCAAAATTTAGATAATGGAGCTCACGCAATTAACAATTCACCCAAAAACGAACGTTCTACCTGTAAGGGTCTCAGAGATATGAGTCGATATGTACGGCGTACGGCGGGACGAAATTTTTTTTTTTGCATTTTTAGGCTAATTTAGTCATGACACGCGAAAAAACTAAATATCTGGGTACCAAATTTGTATACTCTAGATGAAATCTGAGAGTATTATAACATTGGCACAAAGTTTGTAACGCTAAGAAATAAGGCTTGGAGAAAAAAATTAATGATATAAAAGTTCATATAGTCATTGAAAATCTCAAAACCGGATGTCCGTCCGTGTCCTTTGAGCTTGAGAAAAGAATTCCTTATGTCCTCCCCCTCCACCACCTCCCATACAAATTGCACTTTTTTATGAAATGCTCTAAACCACTTTACTCAGTGCGTATAAAATTTAGCGAGCTGAAATTATGCACTAAATATTTATTTAGAATTATTAGTAAGACAAAAAATTAGCTTCACTCCTCCTACCCCCTCCCATACAATTTGGCACAATTCAACAACTTTCCAAAAAGTAGATTTTCCTGAAATGCATGAATGTTACTGATCTGAAATTTAAAATATGGCAATTAAATGATGTTTACAGTTATTTCTAAAAAAGTCAGTAATCGTTTCATCGTTTCACACTCCTTCTACCACCTCCCATACAAACTGCACAATTTCACTAAATCCATTACACTAATTTTCTCAGCAAAATTTTTGAATCCGAAATTTTGTATAAAACATTTTGATAGCAACCTTAGCGTGATTTGAAAAAATTTTTTCAATATCGCCACCCCATCTACCACTTCCCCTACAAAATTTCTCAAAATAAAAAAATTTCCCTTCATCTAGAGTATCGCACGATTGGGCTTTACGCCCAATCACAAAACTTTATTATTAGAATAGTAAAGTAATTCGGAAGGCGAACGATCGCCCAACTCTTCATTGCCTAGAAGCCGTTCAATATTTTTTTCTTCACTAAGCGAATTTCTATTTATGAGTGGCTCTTTCAAGTTTGAATAGAGATCAGTTAGGGGGGGCTTTTGAAGAATGTCGATTACGCTTTCGATCATCTCCTGAGGCAGGGATACGATATCGTAATTATATTTATTTATATCTTTTTTTATCTTCCTCACCGCGAACTGAGCTTCAGCTTGGGCATGCAGCCGGAAATTTCAACCTAAAAATGGTGGTAGCCTTACTGATAATTCGGAAACGGTCTCTTGTCTTATTTCTCGGTGCACGTTTCCGTTATTAGTTGTGTTTTCTTCATCGTTAGTCATTTTAACTCAAGAGTAAAATTTTAGAAAAGGAAGAAATAAATATTTCAGAAAGAAACGGTAGTAATATATAGGTAAATATAATGATGAAAGTAGAAACTGAAACACTGAGACAGCAATGTCTAACAAAAGCTTAAATATTCAGTTCGTACTAATTTAGAATTCAAAAACGTTATTAAAAAAAAATCTTGAAACTAATTGAGCTCGGATAGGTACATATACAGTGACGGACAAAAGTCTACGGCAGCACCTTATATTGTGGTTCTGGTTAATTGGAAGCTTTAATCAAAAATCCATTGATGCACATTTTTTCAGTAACGTAAATATATTTATAAAAAAACAAAAAACTTTTCATAACAAACTTAAAGAGAAATTCATAAAAACATAAAAAATTGCTGACTTATACACAAAAAATTTCCAACTAAACGTATCGGAATTTTCAAAATTATTTGCTGGCTTAATACTTGGTTGGATCCCCTTTAGCATCAATTACTGCTTGCATTCTTCGGGGCATAGAGGCGACTAAATTACCAGTTTCAGCAGATGTAATTTTCTTCCATTCTGTAATGAGCGCTTCCTTCAGCAAATTTTTATTTTTTATGCAACATTTCTGAATTTTCCGCTCCAGAAGCTCCCATACATGTTCGATTGGGTTTAAATCCGGGCTTTGGGGAGGCGTATTCAGCTGCCTGGGAGCGTAGTACAACAACCAGTTATTGACGAAAAGTGTTGTGTGCTTCGGATCATTGTTCTGTTGGAAAATTCAACTCCCTCCAAGGAACAATTTCTCAACTGATGGCCTTAAATGTTGTTCCAATAGGTTCTTGTGAACATAGCGGTCCATAGTAGTTTAAACAAAAGCCATTCTGCTGACTCTAGATGCAGATATGGCTCTCCAAACCATAACATTACCTCCACCGTGCTTGACAGTAGGAATCAAATTTTTGGTCTCTAAAGCTGTATTCTTTTTTCTCCATATTTTACTGCGACCATCACACCCGAACATGTTGTATTTCGACTCATCAGTAAAAAGGACTCGATTTCAAAACTCATTGTCCTTGTTGATATGGGCCTTGGCGAACTCTAGGCGCAGAAGTCGGTTTTTGGCGGATATTAATGGTTTTTTACGTGATGTTCTGCCTTGAAACCCATTAGAATTTAATGCTCTCGAGATTGTTGTTGCATGGACATCCTTTTTCCTTACCGCAGCCACTTTTTTCGCTAAATCTGGAGCACTTATTTCTGGGTTTTTGTTCACTTCTTTTAAAATTAAACTAATGTCTCTGCGTGATAGCTTTTTCGGTCGGCCAGTTCGCGACTTTATTTTAAATGGAACCACTGTTTTCAAAATTTTTGATAATGGTATAAACAGAACTTCGTTTCAGTTTCAGTAATTTCGCAATTTCCGAGCACGATTTATTGTCTTTTTTATACTGGACGACCAAATTTCGAACATCACTAGAAATTTCTTTCGCGATGACATTTTGCGGTCCTTTCAGTTCGAAACTAGCGATAAACCTAAAATAGAGTGTCAGCTACCCATGCACTGAATGACAGTAAGAGCAAATAAACAAATTTCGAAGAAATACCGTTAGGTTTAGTTGAAAATTTTTTGTGTATAAGTCAGCCAGCATTGACTGCCGTAGACTTTTGTCCATTCAATCTGTTATGTTCTTATGAATTTCTCTTAAAGTTTGTTATGAAAATTTTTTTTTTTTTTTTGCATCAGTGGATTTTTGATTAAAGCTTCCAAATAACCAACACCTCAATATAAGGTGCTGCCGTAGACTTATCTCCGCCAGTGTATTAAAACAGGCATTCAAAATATCATTCCATCTATGCTTGCTTCAAAGCTTGTTATCAATTTCTTTGTAAATTATTTTAAAAATAATTTACCGTATTTTTAAATTCATTATTTAAAAAAAATTTAAAATTTTTTTATTTAATTTTAATTGTAACTTAACCCTTATTTTATTAATTACAATTTTAGGTTCATGCTTAATGTTATCATGTGATGCAAAATTTTATTTTAATGAAGTCTTATGAAGTCACACTTATTCGTTTCGTTTATATAATAATTACTCACAGTTTATTTTATTTTTATTTATTTATTTATTTTTTTTTTGCGGTCTGTTTGTGTATAGCGAGATTCTCCGCTGCCTGCTTCGCCGATGTTGAGTTGAGTTTTTTTCGGGTTGCGGTCCATTTGTGTATAGCGGTATTTTCCGCTGCCTGTATTCACGCTGCCTGCCTTGCCGATGTTGATTATACTCTAGATGAAATCTGAGAGTATGTTGTGTTTGCCTTACCGTTTGTAACGCTACGAAATAATGCTCGCACAGAGCCGCCAAGGGTACAGAAATATTTGTTGTCTCTCAAAAACCTCGATTCCGAGTTGCTGTCAGTCCGTCTATGCGTTTGTCTACAACATAACTCTCGAACGCTTGGAGCTATCGTGCTGAAATTTGTTGTGTGTCATTTTTAGCAAAAAAGTAACTTTAAGCTAGTGAATGGACCACATTTCCCCACTCCATACACTCCCATACAAATTTCATGAAATTTCGAAATTTAAGGAAATTGATTTTTCTCCGAAACCATTTTAGCTATTGACTTGAAAATTAGGATTTAAATATCATTAACCTCAAGAAATATTGATATGATCTCCTTACTCCTTCTACCAACTCCCATACAAATGCACAATTTTCAAAAATGCATTTATTCGGTTTGCATTGCAACTAGCAAAGCTAAAAGAACCAATTTTTGTTATAATTAATTTTATTATAATTGCAACTAATTTTGGAAAAACTATCAACTATACCTCACTCCTGCTACTCCCTCCCATACAAATTTTACGAAATTTCGGAATTTCAATTAAATTAGTTTTCTTCAAAACCTTGTCAACTTTAAAATTTGAGAAAAGTATACTATTTTAAATATGATTTATGTCAAATTTGGTTTTGATTCGGATATTCCTTCTACCACCTCCCATACAAATGCTGAATTTTGGTAAATGCATTTAACCGATTTTCACAGAAACTAGAAGAAGTAGAAATTTGAAACTTGGGCGTAAAGCCCAATTATATGATACTCTAGATGAAATAGGAAAGAGTTTATTGTACCGGAAAATATATCATCTCAAATTCTTTCGAATAGTGAATAGCGACTTTTGTGTGGGAGTTGGTAAAAGTAGAGGGAGGAGGTTTGTAATTTTTGTATGTCACTGAACGTAGTATACGAAATGTTTCATGCTGAATTTTAAGTTTGTGGCTTTCATAATTTTTGAACAAATTTGTCTGAAATTATGGCATTTGTATGGGAGGTGGCCAAGAAAGTGGGTGGTATTGGATGATTTTGAATCTGCTTATCAACACAATCACATTGCCTTGTTACTCATATGTTCGAAGGAGGAATACATTTTATGAATTTTCAATACAAAAAATTGTATGGGAGGTGGTAGAAGGAGTGAAGTGAAGTTCATATTTTTTTAGCATTTATTGCAATTATTAAGGGACGAATTCTAAGAAAGTTTGAAGTTTGTAATTTTCCTAGTTTCAATGAAGATCGATTAAATGCATTTGCCAAAAATTGTCCATTTGTATGGGAGGGGGTTGAAGGAGTATTTGAATCAAAACCAAATTATTCGACATCAATAATATTCATAATAGTATACTTTTCTCAAAATTTAAAGTTGATAGCTTTGACGGTTTTGGAAAAAAATAATTTAGCTAAAATTCCGAAATTTCGTGAAATTTATATGGGAGGGGGTAGAAAGAGTGAGGTGAAGTTGATAGATTTCACAAAATCAATTGCAATTGTAGTAACAATAATTATGACAAGGATTGGTTCTTTTAGCTTTACTAGTTGCAGTGAAAACCGAATAAATGCATTTTTGAAAATTGCGCATTTGTATGGGAGGTGGTAGAAGGAGTAAAAGGATCAGAACAATATTTTTTGATGTCAATGATATGCACATCGTTATACTATGACCTAATTTTCAAGCCAATAGCTGAAATGGTTTCGGAGAGAAATCAATTTCATGAAATTTGTATGGGAGGGGGTAGAAGGAGTGAGGGGATTAGCCCGTTTACGAACTTAAAGTTACTTTTTTGCTAAAAATGATGTATAAAAAATTTCAGCAATGTGGGTCAAAGCTTTCGAGAGTTATGTTGTAGACAGACGGACAGACAGCAACTCGGAGAAAACAAATATTTCTGTACCCTTGGCGACTCTGTGCGAGCATTATTTCTTAGCGTTACAAACGGTAAGGCAAAAACAATATACTCTCATATTTCATCTAGAGTATAAACATGCATTCTGGCTGGTTGGAGACGAGACTATCACGTCTTCTATCAATTCTCTCGAGCATCGCAGAAATGTCGGAGTACTCAGCATTTACTATCGCTTCTTTCATGGTGAATGCACTGCAGAACTAAGCGCACTCATTCGTCCACTCTTTTCCCGGAATACTCGCCAAGCTGAGCACGCACACGAGTCACCGCCAAGCCCTTGCCTTCTTGTACAGTGAAATATAGGCAGTCATTCGTTTCCCGAACGTCAAATCTATGTAACACATTACCAACCAAAGTATTTGCCAACGAGTACAACCTCCAGTGCTTCAAAAGCAATGTCCACCGACACTTTCTTCTCTCGCCACCCAAATAAACCCAATTCCTACACCGACATAACTGCACAAAGCATTATATGGTGACCCCCTAAACTATACTCGGTACCTTAAAAACCAATATGGGAGTCCTAGCTAGCAAAATATCCAGCACTTCGTATGCTACTGTGCGTAGTGCTTATATAATTTATGGAGATTACAGTGAGACGCCTCCTTTCGTGTTCATATAGAAATGCTGCGCTAAAGGACAACTTCTAAGGATTATACAAGAAATTTCCAAAAGCAATAATGGACGACACATCCACAGCAATCAAATAAAAATTATTTGTGGGATCAAATTTTTCAGATCTGAAATGTTTTAAACCAAAGAATTAAGTATTTTTTGTTCGATAAATATATTCAGTATTTTTTATCATAAATAATAACAATAACTTTACCTGTCCTGTAGAAGAGGGGGCGTTGTATTCGATAAATTTTCACTACAAGTGTGTGCCTCCTTCTTGGGCCGTAAAACTGGTGTTAAGCCCCATTTTTCTATGAATTCTATTCGAGAAATGGTTGATGCCGGACTAGACGGCGTTATTTCTGTTACCTAATTATTCATTGATTATCTGTTGACATGTATGATAATTTTGCTTGCCATTTCCGATTTATAACTTATTTTATAAATTGTAGTCGATATGACATCTTGCATAATGCTTTGTTTTTTCATTTGAACTGTAAAATTGATTATTTAATTAATGTCACGTAATTACATGCACCGAATTTAACGTAATCAAGTCGTGAGCGATTTTTTGAAATGTCCCTTTTCAATAAAAATTGATTATTTTGCAACAGCGGAATCTATTCTAATGAAATCAACGAAACAGAAAATACCTTAGCATTGAAAACTAGAAAGCAGAAGGTAAATACAATATTTCTAAACTTAATCTATAAACAAATGGCTAACCATCATTTAAGGAAATATTTTAAATAGTTCTTACTGAAATCGTTGGGGTTAGGCGTTAAGTTAGGAACACATTTTAAGATATAATTTACATATGTTTGCAAATAAAACTAAAAAAAAGATCCTTGTGATTTTGTTCCTTCTAATTTTAGTTATAAGAATTCAATTCACGAACATATCGTTTTAAAATGTTCTTTGTTCAAAACTATCTCAATGTGATCTCAATATATGATACGAGTATATGTATATTTTTTTATGTGACACCGGAACTAGAGGGGTCGCCCTATTGTACCGAAGCACAGCTCCGGTGAGGGGGGAAGGATATTGGTTTTTGGGAATTAAGGGGATAGAGACGGAAGTGCCTATGAATATTTCTTTTGAATTGATGAATGTTGTAGTTATGCGGGAATACTGAGATGGGCAGCGAATTCCATATTCGAACAGTCCGTTTTAAAAACGAAATTTATCAGTGCGACCGAAGGTGGGGTTGAGAGAATACTTATGAGCGCGTAAAGCAGCTCTAGTATTACGGGGTAAGGGCATACATGGGGCGAGAGATTAAAGATTTCGTCCGAACAATCTTATATTATAATATTATAAATTGTCAGTAACCCAGAAGCGGTGAAAGAGTTTTAAATCGTTTTAGGTAGCCCAAATATTTAGATACTTCCTTGGCGATGTTAAATATATGATCGTTCCAAGATAAGTTGTCTGTGATTTGGATACCTAACATATTAACACTTGAAGAGTTGGTTAACGACTGGCCTCCGAAGGTGATTGGGTCAAGGTTAGAGTCACGTTTATGGGACATAAGACAGCATTGGGTTTTCGAAGCATTAAATTCAACTTGATTCTTATTGCCCCAACTAAGAATCTTAGCCAAGTCGTCATTCAATGATTGAACCATGTATGTACTTACGTTGTTCTACTAAGCTAGTACATCGGGCTAAGAACGCAGTTTTGAAGTGATAGAGGAAGTCTAAAGTGCTTTCATCAGCGAAGCGATGTATAGGATTGAAAGTTGAAGATAGCAAGTCATTAATAAATATCAGAAAAAGGGTGAGCGAAAGAACCGAGCCCTGAGGGACACCAGCGTTAATCTTATAAGAAGGGGAAATCACACCATCCAATACCACACGCATTGAGCGATTGGCTAAAAAACTTTCAATCCAGGAAAGAGAGTCGCCCAAACCAATAGCTTTGAGTTTGATTAAAAGTGTTGTGCCATACTCTGTCAAAAGCCTTGGAAATATCGTGAGCGATAATACAAGATTCACCAAACTGGTTAATGCTCTTGCTCCAACGTTCTGTGAGAGTGGTTAAAAGGTCTTGTGGAATATTTTTTGCGGAATCCAAACTGTTTGTCGTCAATAATATCATTGATGTTAAGATATTCTATTACTCTATGTTGATGATTGTTTCCATGACCTTCGACAGAATTGAAGTTATTGCTATTGGGTGATAATTAGCGGGATTGGTGCGTTCTCCTTTTTTTGGAACTGGGTGAACAATCTTTCATGAAGATGGGGCAGTGGAGGGCGATAAGGAGAGACGATAATGTTTGCATAGAGGTTTAGCAAGAGAAGCGCAGCAATTTTTAAGGACAAGGGGAGGGATTCCATCTGAACCGGATGATTTGTTTGCATCTAGATTCTTAAGAACTCGGTGTACGTTACGCGGACGAATGCTAATCTCTCCTAAGGAGGAATTCCAACGTATACGTTGGAAGGCTAGAATTCGTTGGTGGTAAAGAAGAGTTGGTTGTGAATTGCCTGTTTGCCTTCATGTTAGGATCCGTAATAACCTCATTGTTGTAGATTAATGATGGAATCGGTTAAGCAGAACTACCTCTAATGGAACGAGCGGAAGACCAGAAACTTTTGCTTCCCTTAGGACTTTTAAAAATTTTTTGCCTCAGTTTTTGGTCATGCAAATATTTTTCTCGATGTAAGCTGGATTTACAGAGATTCCTTTCTTTTTTGAAATTAATCCAATTAACTTCGGATGGCAGCTGCTTATAAGCACGGTAAGCTGCCTCTTTAGCCCGTATCGCAGTACTGCATTTTTCATTAAACCAAGCCTTAGAACAGGGCTTGATTGGTTTGTAGCTTTAGGGGATGAAAAGTCTCATGCCCAACAAGATGGTCTCATTTACTGCGGAAGAAGCATACTCAACACCTCTGTTGAAACATATTGACCAATCAAATGAATGATAAAATTGCTTAAGACTGAACCAATCGGCACTTCCGTAATGCCATACTAAGTTTTTTAGAGCTGGTGTGACTGGCGTCGAGATGGAAACTGGGAAACAGGCGGAAATTAAGCAATGGTCTGAGCTTCTGAGGGGAGAATTAAAAGAAGTCGAGTATTTAGCTGTGACTGAAGTAAGGAAAAGATCAAGAAGATAAGATCCTTGGTCCTATATGAGTAGCCCTGTCTACAAATATGTATGTTAAATTGATGAGAAATTCGTAATTAAAGTTAATGTAAAACAGTTTGCACCCGAGATAACTATCGGCGCAAAATTTGATATTTTCGCAATCAAACAAGATTTATTTTATAAATTTTAATTCCTATATTACCTGTATTGGCTATATGATCGTTTGAGCAACTATTCTATTAAGAAAACCGGTAATTTCATTTTCATCTCATCTACAATGGCGCTACAGCCCAAATCGGACCTTGGCCTCCTGATATTCAGGTTCCTTAACATTTTTCATTACATATTGTGGAAGGGTTGTTAGCCCTTCGCACAACCCTCTTTCTACGAATTTGTCATTTTCTTAGATTGAGGTGACCAAGGTATATCCATGCAGACAATGTGCCGGAATTATATATTGCGCCGACCGGGATTTGAACTCACGACCTTCGCATTACAAGACCAACACTCTACCTACTAGGCTATACCCTAGCTAGTAATTTCATTTTACCAGATATTAAAAGTTTAGGAGTAGTAGCTGGCCAAAGTCTACTTTTCAGGGAATATGAATTAAAAGGGACATTTTAGAGAGACTATACTCATTTTAAGACTAAAGGTATCCAGGCTTAGGATCCGTATAAGCTGGCTGCAAAAATGTTCTGGGATTTACAAAATCAACAATAAGGATACTGCACAAAAAAAAGAGCCAAGGCAGAAAAGTGGTAGGCACCTATACCACTTCCTGCGAAACAATGAGAATTGACTGGGGGAAATGGTAGCTCTTCATCAAACTGTGCTTCCATCAACATTAGAAGTAACCAGACTGGGAAAATTTCCGATTGGATTAAAAAAACATAACAGAACTATGATTGGGCTTAAAGCCCAATCATATGATACTCTAGATGAGATGGAAATGACTTTAATATACCGGAAAATATGTCATCTCAAATTCTTTCGAATAGCGAATAGAAAATTTTGCATGGGAGGTGGTAGAAGTAGAGGGGGAGGTTTGAATTTTTCGTATATGACACCGAACATGGCATGCAAAATGTTTTTTACTGAATTTAAAGTTTTTAGTTTTCATTATTTTTAAAGAAATTGGTCATAGTCTTCCTGAAATTGGGGATTTTGTATGGGAGGTGGAAAAGGAAGTGGAGCGTTTAAGATAATTTTGAAACTGCTTATCATAATCCTTATCACCATGCTTTGATTTAATTTCTAAGTCTCTCATATACTTGAAGAAGAAATTTTTTTCTTGAATGTATAATAGAGATATTTGTATGGGAGGTGGTAGAAGGAGTGAAGCGGAGCTGATAATTTTTTGTAACACTTATTTCAATTATTAAGAAACAATTTCTGGCAAAATTTGAAGATTGTACTTTTTCTAGTTTGAATGGAAATCGATCAAATGCATTTCACAAAAATTATGCATTTGTATGGGAGGGGGTACAAAACAAATTTTTTCGCATTACCAATATTTCTATTTGCATACTTCGTACAAAATATCAAGTTGATAGCTTTAACAGTTTCGAAGAAAAATAATTTAATTTAAATTTCAAAATTTCGTGTAATTTATATGGGAGGGGGTAGAAGGAGTGAGGTGAAGTTGATAATTATTTTGAAAATATGCAATTATAGTAGAATTAATTCTGACAAAATTTTGTCCTTTCAGCTTTACTAGTTTCAATGAAAATCGAAAATATGTATTTTTCAAAATTGTCCATTTGTATGAGAGGGGGTAGAAGGAGTGAGGAGATCGGGTCAGTATTTCGTCATATTAATGGAATCTATATCATAATGCTTTCACCTAAATGTCAAGTCGATAGCTTAAATAGTTTAAAAGAAAAATCAATTTCTTAATATTTCGAAATTTCATGAAATTTGTATGGGAGGTGGTAGAAGGAGTGGGGGGATGTAGCCCATTCACGAATTTAAAGTTACTTTTTTGCTAAAAATGACACACAAAATTTTTTAGCACTATAGCTCAAAGCTTTCGAGAGTTATGCTGTAGACAGACGCACAGACAGACGCGACTCTGCGCGAGCGTTATTTCTTAGTTTTACAAACGGTAAGGCAAACACAATATACTCTCAGATTTCATCTAGAGTATAACAAAAGATGAAAGAGCTTGTAGAATCGAATGCCACCGAGGAAATTTCCACTTTAGCTGAATTTAAGTTACGACAGATGTGAAAGAATGATTCAGCTATGATTCTAAAGAAGCTTTCATCTGCTTCAAATCATTCTTGCACAGAATGAATACAGATTCTTATGAAGTGGGGATGCGATGAGGCACACGATCACAATAAGTATCGTATAAGCAGTTACGGAACAAGGGTAGCCTAATGACAGTCTTTTTATACTCTAGATGAAATCAGAGAGTATTATAAGTTTGCCACAAAGTTTGTAACACCAAGAAATAAGGCTCGTAGAAAAAAATAATGATCGAGAAGTTCATAAAATCACTCAAAAATCTCAAAACCGGATGTCCGTCGAAAAGTATAAATGCTATTGATCTGAAATTTGCAATATATTACTTTTATGATGATTTCAATCTATCGTATAAAAGTTATTTGAGTCCTCCTCTTCCTACCACCACCTCTACAAACTGCACTTTTTCATGAAACTATAAACAAGTTTACTCAGTAAAAAAAACAAATTAGACGATTAGCTTCACTCCTTCTAGCCCCTCCAATACAATCTGACACAATGTCATAACTTTGTAAAAAGTCAATTTTCCTGAAAACTACTGATCTGCAATTTAAAATATGTCAAAAGCATGGTGCTTATGGTTATTTTTGAAAAAGTCACGAAGAACTCGCCCCTCCTTCTACCACTTCCCATAAAAACTGCACAATTTCACTAAATCCAATACACTAATTTTGTCAGTACCTTTTTAAATTTTTGAATTATTAAATTGAATTATTAATTGATCTTTATGGCAGGGCTATTGTCCATTTAACACTTAATTGCGAATACGATCAATAGCTGCAATAAACTTCCCATTCGTTTATTTTTTGGAAGTTTGGATTTATATTAGGGGAGGGGTGATAGTAAGGGTGGGTGGATGTTAATAATTTTTTAATTGATTACTTGAATCACGTCCAATATTCTCTGCACAGAATGTCAGTTTTATAAACGAAGTTACATAGAATTCTCATAAAATTAGGTGTATTTTACATTCACGAAACCAAACACTTGTATGGGAGGGGCAGAGGAGGTAAGGGAATCGTAAAATTTGAGATGCAGTTTTATTTCACTTCTCTGGTAAAGTGCTCCCACAAAATTTTAAGTTCCTGCCATTTAATTTGTTGGTTAGTACTTGATTTATTGAAATTGGTCGAAATCATAATTTTGTATGGGAGGTGGTATAGGGCAGGCGCTAGCTCAAAACTTTTGACGCAATCTCAATTCAACTACCTTTAAAAGATTTTACGCAAAATTTCAAATTGATTACTTTTAATAGTTAGGTGATAATAGATTTCTTAAAAATGGTCGAAAAAATAATTTTGTATGGCAGAAGTTTTGAAGATATTCGACTATTTAATATTTCATACTTTGAGGGCTTTTTTTTTTATGAAAATTTTTTTCAGTTTTTGTGTTTTTTTCATGGCACATGAAACACCTCGTGCATATCCCCATCGGTGCATAACAATTATGGAACAAATTATTATTTTCTTCTATATATATCAAATAGATGTACCCGAATGGAAAATTGGAACTTTTTATCTTTCACCAGAGCCCTAAAATCACTCAAAATTTTAGAAATTTTTGCTTGCCACCTCCCTCCCCTTTCCAACCCAACGTAAAATTACCAAAATTAAAGACTATACAGTTCTACAATGTAGCAAAAGTTTTAATTTGATATCTGTACTCAGTTTTGAGATATAATGGTTTGAAAATGTGGAAAGTGCTTCATTTTTGCTTCCCCATTTTTCCCCACTACTATTATGTCCAAATGTTAAATTTTTCTGATATTTTGCTAATATAGCTCAATATGTGTTCCAACTTTCAATTATATAGCTAAAGAGATAATCGAGTTATTCATTTCCAAGTGTTTTTTATTTGCACCCTCCTGACCCTCCCCCTTACAATAATTAACCTCCCCCTTACAATAATTAGATCTGTAAGCAACCTTAATGATCCCAAAACATGATTTTTTTATGTTAAGTAATTTCGAAGATAAAATCATTTGAATAAAAAAAAAAATTCGGCCGACAATTAGTTTTTAGCCCCCCCTTTTCCGGATACCAGTGAATAAATTATTTTTAAAGTGTGTGCCACAAACATCTCTACATACAAGTTGATTTTCAGCTTTCTTAGTTTTCGGTTTTAGCGCTCCTCCCGGCTTAACCCTTACGGCCCCCAAAACGGGTATCTGCTCGAGATCCGCAACCATCTACAATCCACGCAAAAATGAGCTTTGTATCTTGAAGGGTTTGGGTACAGACAGATGGATTTTTTTTTTTTTGCATTTTTAGGCTATTTTTTGCTAACCGTTTTTTTTTTTTTTCTTAGGTCGATCACAATACTTTATTATTTAAATAATGAAGTACTTTATATGTTTCAAATTTCACAACAATAGATTTCATAGTTTTCGAGAAAATTCGTTTATTGCCAAACTTGTATCATTTGGTATGGGAGGGTGTAGAAGGGGTGGATAGATTTTGCTCATTAACGAGTTTGTACGGTCAAACTCGTTAATGCCAAAAAGTACTTTAGGAAATTTTCATCTTTCTAGCTTAAAGCGTTCTAAAATTAGAGGGAGCATAGACGGACGAACGGACTTCTGATTTTGAAGTTTTTGAGCAACGAAATAAACTTCTGTCCAATTCAATTTTTCTCCAAGCCCTATTTTTTAGCGCTTCAAGCTTCAGCGCAAACTTATAATACTCCCAGATTTCATTTAGAGTATAAAAATAATTATTATGTTGTAGCAGATGAAATGGCGACTTACGCGATGAAAAGAAGTTAGTTGCGATTTTCATATCTCAAACTGCCGCCAGGTGGCTCTGGTAGTAATGAATATCGAAGTATACTTCTACATTTGGTCATGGAATCATTTCAGTTTTGGACTTCATTGAGATCGGAGAAAAAATAATAAAAAAAACATGGAATCGAGTCAAAAACGGTTACTTTTTTTACGAGTTCAAACTTGGCCACAACGCAAGGGAAGCAACCAAAAACATCAAAGGGGCATTTGGAGCTGACACAGTAAGCGAACGAATCACACAGCGATGGAAATTCCGATCAGGAAATATGACCCTTCAAAGTGAGCCATGTGGTCACCCAGGACCATCAATAGACAACGACGAGCTGCGTTTACTAGTGGAGTCTGACTCAAGCCAAACTGTCAGGGACATTGCAGAGAAACTGGGCGTACACTATTCGATAGTTTCCCGGCACTTGCAACAGCTTGGAAAAGTCAAAAAGCTTGATAAGTGGGTTCCGCATGAGCTTACTGAGCAAAACATGGCCTCATGTATCAAGAATAATGTTCAAAAAATTAAACGAGTTGCAGTATGAGACTCTTCCTCATCCACAATATTCACCAGACCACTTTTTTAAACATTTGGATCATTTTTTGGCGGAGAAAAAATTTAACAATGAAGCAGCCATGAAAAATGCCTTGAAGGAATTTCTTCAGTCTAGAAAGTCGGAGTTCTACGAAACTGGCATAAATGCACTTGTATCTCGTTGGGAGAAGTGTATTGTATATACTGGTACCTATTTTGATTAATAAAATTAAGTTTTATAAGAGTTAAGTTGTTTGAAATTTCACTAGCAAAGTCGCCATTTCATCTGCAACAATTAAATATAATGCTATTACCATCGAAAAAAAAATTAACTGATTCGCTTTGCTCCTTCAATTCCCTCCCGTGCAATATGTCACAACTTTACTTGAAGTCTAATGTTCGCTCGTTGCATTCTAAATGCAAAGAAGCGGGACTGAAAATAAATGTGCGTAAAACCAAGTACATACACATGGGTTCGAACACAAACACACCGATTGTTCTTAACGGACAAGATGTGGAATACGTGCAAGATTTTTGTTATCTAGGAAGTATTGTCTGCATGGACGACGGAGCAGAAAAGGATATTGAGGCTCGTCTAGATAAAGCTCGTCAGGCCTTCGGTATCCTTTCCCATTTCTAGAGGTTAAGAGAGATCTCCCTTTGCACGAAACTGTGAGTTTTTAACGCATGCGTTGTTGTTATACGGTTCTACTACGTAGAAAGTTACCGTTCGACTTACCAAAAAACCGAAAACTTTCATGTGACCAATGCCTCCAAAGCATTTCAGAAATATTCTGGCAAGAAGTGATCTCCAACGACGAACTTTGGAGTACAACTGGACAGACTAAAATAGACATTGAAATTCAAAGGCGAAAGTGGCAGTGAATCGGTCACGCTTTGAGGGAACTAGACCGAAACATCCTAAACAGGCTCTGGATTATAAATCTCATGGAATACGTCGGGTTGGTTGAACATGTAGCACATGTATATGAGCAGTTGAGGAGGACAGCTAAATACGATGCTCAGGATCGCGACTTGTACAAGAGAGCTTTTTGTGTCCTATGGAAGTCTTAACAGGAATTTGATTGATTCATTACTTGAAGGCGATTTTCTAGAAAAGAACAAATGCTACTGATATGCAATTTAAAATATGTTAATTGTATGATGTTTATAGCTATACTGAAGCTAGCATATACGGATCACACGACGAGATATCAAAGACGCTGGATTCCCAAGCAAAAATCACCATATCCATTTGCACAGGCATTATCGTCGAAAGGAACTACTTAAATAAGAAAATAGTCAGTCTCACGGAAATCCAGACTGCAATAAAGGCCATGAATTCACAAACAGTGAACTCGAAGCAGCTGGAAGAATGCCATCAAAGTATACGGAAACTAAACAGCGAACTAAAATGTAAGGGAAGGAACCTCAACAACTATATTGGTCTAGGATCCGTCTCTGGAATTCCTAACTTTTTTACAGCATTACATGTAATATAGGCGATTTCGGCCTTTATGTGCAATGCACAGAAATAATCATGGAGGGAAGGAATGGGATTGGAAGGCATGGGGAGAAGAGTGAGAACAACCGTAATGATTGGTGAACCTGGAATTCAATTGACGCAGACAGCAAATCACTGCTAAGATTTTCTAACTGGAGGACGAGGTCACTGAAACGAGATGGATGCAGGCAAAGTATTCACGTGGTCAAAATTGGGTTTGGGCTGTAGCGCCATCGGAAGTAAGTAAGTAAAATTTATTCAAACGCTTTTAGCTATGAAGCAGTGCAATAGGGTGCAGTTTTTAGTATGGTGTTCATCAGCTACCTCGAAGTGCAATTGACTGTAGTGTCATTGTTATACACTAGATGAAATCTGAGAGTATATTGTGTTTGCCTAACTGTTTGTAACGCTAAGAAATAATGCCCGCACAGAGCCGCCAAGGGTACAGAAATATTTGTTGCCGCTCAAAAACCTCGATTCCGAGTTGCTGTCTGTCCGTCTGTCTACAGCATAACTCTCGAAAGCTTTGAGCTATAGTGCTAAAAATTTTTGTGTGTCATTTTTAGCAAAAAAGTAACTTTAAGTTAGTGAATGGGCTACATCCCCCCACTCCTACCCCCTCCCACTCAAATTTCAAGAAATTTCGAAATATTAAGAAATTGATTTTTCTTTGAAACTATTTAGAATTCGATATAAATGCCAATAATATGACGAAATATTGACCCGATCCCCTTACTCCTTCTACCCCCTCCCATACAAATGGACAATTTTGAAAAATACATATTTTCGATTTTCATTGAAACTAGTAAAGCTGAAAGGACAAAATTTTGTCAGAATTATTTCTACTATAATTGCACATAATTTTCAAAATATTTATCAACTTCACCTCACTCCTTCACGCCCTCCCATATAAATTACACGAAATTTTGAAATTTACATTATATTATTTTTCTTCGAAACTGTTAAAGCTATCAACTTGATACTTTGTACAAAGTATACAAATAGAAATTTTAGTAATGCGAAAAAATATGTTTTGATTTGTACACTCCTTCTACCCCCTGCCATACAAATGCATAATTTTTGATAAATGCATTTTATCGATTTCCATTCAAACTAGAAAAAGTACAAACTTCAAATTTTGCCAGGATTTGTTTCTTAATAATTGAAATAAGTTAAAGATAAAACTATCAGCTCCGCTTCACTCCTTCTACCACCTCCCATACAAATATCTGTATTATAAATTCAAGAAAAGCATTTTTCCTTCAAGTATATGAGAGCTATTGACTTTGAAATTGAATCAAAGCATGATGATAAGGATGATGATAAGCAGTTTCAAAACCGTCTTCCTCTGCCACCTCCCATACAAATGCCCCAATTTCAGGAAAACTATGACCAATTTCTTTAAAAATAATGAAAACTAAAAACTTTAAATTCAGCAAAAACATTTTGCATGCCAACCTCCCCCTCTACTTCTACCACCTCCCATGTAAAATTCACTATTCGCTATTCGAAAGAATTTGAGATGACATTTTTTCCGGTATATTAAAGTCATTTTCATTTCAGCTAGTGTATCATATGATTGGGCTTTAAGCCCAATCATAATTCTGTTTTTTTTTTGTTCGGTGCAGGTAATTTTTTTTAAATCTTTCTTTTGGCTTAATATGGTTGATCATTGCTTTATTATTTATAACCTTTTCAAGTTATCTTTGGATTTCGATCTTTCACGAAAAAAGAAGAAAATATTATTTTTTCCAAAAACTGTTTTAGAATGTAGAAAGACATCGCACAAAATGCGTTGATCATTTAGGATCAATCCTTTTAAGTTTTCAGTTTGGTTCAGGGTCAAGAATTGAAGAATTTATTAAGTAACTAGTATCAGTAATTTTACACAGGCTTCCGTAGCGTAGTGGACAGCGTGCTTGCTTCTCAGTCAATAGGTCGCGGGTTCGATTCCCACTCTAGAAAGGGGATTTTTTTACGCACAAATTTGTCAGTTGCTACTGGCGATGAAAAATTATTCGAAATAAAATGGGCAAACGGTGTAAAAGCGAAACAGTTCCACTTCAAGAAGGCCTAGATACTCAGTAGATGGTTTCCGTTCTCTTTCTATCATTCATTTCCCCCATCAATCAAATTCCTGTTAAGACCCCCCATAGGACAGAAACAACTCTCTTCCACAAAGCGCGATTCTGAGCATCGGCCTTAAGCTGCTGCCAGGACTTGTTTATTCCTCTGGTCTCCTGCTCAACTGCTCGCTTCCATGTGTTACATGGTCGACCAACCCGACGTCGTCCTCAAGGATTATAATCCAGAGCCTGTTTGGCGATGTTTCGCTCTAGTTTCCTCAAAGTATGACCGATCCACTGCCACTGCCGCCGTTGAATCTCAATACCTATTTTAGTCTGGCGAGTTGAACTCCAAAGTTCGTCGTTGGAGATTACTTCTGGCCAGAATATTCCTAAAATGCGCCGGAGGCATTGATTTACGAAAGTCTGTAGTTTCTTGGTAAGTCGAACGGTCACTTTTCACGTAGTACAACCATATAACAACACGAATTTGACGCATGCGTCAAAAACTCGCTGCTTCGTGCGAAGGGAGATCTCTCTTAACCTCCAGAAAGAGGAAAGGATACCGAAGGCCTGATGAGCTTTATTTAGCCGAGCCTCAACATACTTTTCGGCTCCGCCGTCCATGCTGACAATGCTTCCGAGATAACAAAAATCTCGCACCTCTTCCACATCCTGTCCGTTAAGAACAATCGGTGTGCTTGCGCTCGAACCCATGTGCATGTACTTGATTTTACGCATATTTATTTTCAGTCCCGCCTCCAGTGGTCATAGGCGGTGATTTCAATGCATGGGCAACAGAGTGGGGTAGCAGGCTCACCAATGCTAGAGGACGCATTTTGCTCGAGACATTTGCACCACTGGAAATAGGAATTGCAAATATCGGCCGGGCAAACACGTATCGCAAAGCAGAAATGGGCTCCATCATAGACATTACTTTCGTAAGCAACTCCCTTCTACGGAATACGAAATGGCGTCTTAGCGAGCAATATACACACAGCGATCACCAGGCAATAATACTGGATATAAAAGAAAAAAAGCCGTACAACGACCGAAATTAACAGGCCCAAAATGGAAAGATAAACTCTTCGACAAGGACACGTTCGAAGAAATGATGAACACCGACGTCACAAATCGAAGCGGAACAGCAAAGATCCTTGCGGAACAACTCACCCACACTATCATCATAGCGTGCGATGCAGCGATGCCCAGAAGGACAATTAGTGGAAGAGGTGCACCATGCTACTGGTGGAAGAGGAAATAAAAACACTCAGGGCAAAGTTTTTACAAGCCCGACGCAGAGTCCAACGATCAAGGGGAAGAGTAGACTTTCAGGACCGATTAAACACTTTCAAAGTGGCAAGACGAGATCTAAACAAGGCGATAAAACAGAGTAAGGCAATTTGTTTCAAAAATCTCTGTTACGAAGCAGATATAAATCCCTGGGGTGTAGCATATATGATGGTGATGACAAAACTGAAGGGTCATAGGTCCCCGCAAATAACTTGCCCGATAATGCTAAAATCAATAGTAGAGCACCTGTTCCCCCAAAGGCCATCCACTATGTGTAGTATATCCAGAGAGATCAGCATAGAGTCTATCCCTGCAATTACGTCGGCGGAACTATTTGAGGCATGCGGAAGGATGGGAAACAACAAGCCACCTGGACCCGATGGCATCCCAAATATGGTAATAAAAGTTGCTATTCAAAAGAGGCCCGACATCTTTATAGCAACTATGCAAAAGTGTTTCGAGGAAGGAGTCTTTCCTGAACCATGGAAGCTCCAACATTTGGTACTTCTACCAAAAGGAAACAAGCCTCATGGAGAACCATCGTCATATCGCCCAATATGTTTACTTGATACGTTGGGAAAGATCCTTGAGCGAATTATTAACAACAGACTGCTCGTACTAGCAAGAAAGGAGCACTCTCAGACCACCAGTTCGGATTTAGGAAATCGCGTTCAACTGTTGACGCCATAAAAGTGGTAGTCGATACTGCAGCTGAGGCGATACAAGGAGAAAGATGGCGATGGGGGACAAAAAAATATTGTGCAGGAGTGACACTGGACATTAAAAATGCCTTTAACTCGGCAGATTGGTCACTCATAAGCAGATCGTTAGTCAGGATGGAGACACCACACTACATGTTGAGAATAATTGCAAATTACTTCACCAACAGGAAGTTGAGGTACCAAACTGATGACGGGTTAAGGTACTACAACGTCATCGCGGGAGTCCCACAAGGATCTGTACTAGGCCCTCTCCTGTGGAATATTATGTACGATGGAGTTCTTCGATTATCGTTGCCGGAAGGAGTAAAATTAATCGGGTTCGCTGACGACATCGCTGTTGTTACCGTGGCTAAGCCCATCCACGAAATAGAGTCAGCAACAAATGAAGCCGTATCACAAATAAGAGACTGGCTAGAGTCCGCTGGCTTAGAATTAGCTGATCACAAAACGGAGGCTGTTTTAATAACAAGTTGAAAGAAAATTGAATACGTGAACATTTAGGTCGGCAGTCAAACCATCGGACGTAATTAAATATCTAGGAGTTATGCTCGATAACAGGTTAAAATGTAAAGTTCACGTGGACTTCGCGAGCAAAAAGGCATCACAAATGCAGGCAGCCCTTTCCCGAATACTGCCAAACATCGATGGACCAGGATATGCCAGAAGGATACTACTTTCGAGAGTAGTCAGCTCGGTTCTCCTATATGCTGCTCCGGTTTGGGCGGCGGCGCTAGCGACAAAGGAAACAAGGAAAAAGATGTCATCAACATATAGGCTCTGTGCGATAAGAGCAATCAGCGGTTTCCGAACAATATCGGACGAGGCAGCCTGTGTCACAGCCGGAATGATCCCCATTGACATTCTCGCGAATGAGATGCTAAGGATCTACGAAAGAAGATCCTCGATCCAACAAGAGGCAGCTGTTGCCAGGAAAATAAAAGAAGAGGAAAAGGCAACTTCAATGGCTATGTGGCAAGCCAGGTGGGACAACGCTACAAAAGGCAGATGGATCTATAAGCTAATCCCCGAAATTGAGGTCTGGACAAAGCCGGTGTATGGGGACTGCAACTATAACATCACGCAGTTCCTATCAGGTCACGGCGGCTACCGCAAATACCTTCATAGGTTCGGACACGATAATTCGCCTCTTTGTCCAAATTGCCCAGATCAAGAAGAAGACACAGAGCACGCGGTTTTCAACTGCAGTCGCTTCGGAGAATGGAGAAATAATATTCCGAGTCCACCATTCATCATTGACTATATGATGGAATCAGAGGAAAATTGGATGGAAATTTGCACACTCGTAACGAATGTGCAAAAGGATCTTCGAAGAATCGAGAGAGAAAGGAGAGCAGAAACAATTTAAGGAGCACAGCATAAAATGCTAACCAGCCCCGCGAAGTAATACCTAACGGCAGTCCCGCGGGGAGAGTGGTTGGAGTCTGTGTGCGGGGGTGTGGTTTAGTACGCAGGCACATATCGGCTGGCAGTTCTGTTAGGATCAGGTATGTGAATCGTGCATGCTAATGGCACGGGCTATTCGTATCTAATGAAGATTCCACACCTCCCTGGCGTAACCAGAAAAAGAAGAAAAAGTCCCGCCTCTTTTGCATTTAGAATGCAACGAGCGAACATTTGACTCTAAGTCCGAACGGTTATGTGCACGCAAACACACGTCATCAGCATAATCAAGGTGACTAAAGATGTTAAACAGTCTCTATTGAAGAACTTTACCTTCCCCACCTTCCAGTGCAGCTTTCAAGATGTCATTTATTACCACCAGCAACAGGGCTGGTGATAATATGCAGCCTTGTCTGACACTCGTTCGCACAGCAAAGCTCTCGCACAGCTCTCCTCTATGCAAGACGCGACATCTTGCATCTTCGTAGGATTCTTTAATCATAGCTATGACCTTATCTGGAATACCTCTCCTACGCAAAGCATTCCATATGTAATCTCGCTTAACGCTGTCGAAAGCCTTCTCGAAGTCCACAAACATGAGATGTAGTGGCGAACCCATTTCGGCTGACTGCTCTAATATTATCCGTAGGGTATTTGTGTGGTCGGTACAAGACGACCCTTTACGGAATCCAGCCTGATAAACTTCGAGAGTGCTCTCGACGACATCACTAATCCTACTGAGAATTACCTTAGCCATAATTTTTGATACGGCAGTAAGTAGACATATACCACGCCAATTGCCACAATCCCGAAGGTTCCCCCATAACACCTGCAAATATTTTTCAGTAGCTGCCAGTACAACTGAAAAATATATATCAGCTCCTCCACGGTCGTTCTCAATCCTCTTCCCTTACTTTCCTATTCCCATTCCTTCCCTCCATGACTGTGTTTGTGCATTGCACTTAAAGGCCGAAATTGCCTATAACACAGGTCATTATGTAAAAAAAAAAAACACAAAGACACAAAGTTACAGAAAATAGTGAAATTGTTAAAATTTTCATTGCCATTGTGTGTCATTAAGGATGCCAAGTAGACGTAGTCCGAAAACATAATTTCTTCAAATAGGAGAAATTGTAATGAACTAGTAAATTTGTTAGCTAAATATAGTACCTAATTGTGATTGCTTCCCTTAGCTATATATAATATTACGCCACGCCACTGACATTTTCATGACCATGTCTGAAGACTATTTAAAAAGAATATTCTAACGAATGATTTTGTCTTTTACGTTAAGTTTCTATCTTATTGCTTTGCTATGAATTTTTGCTATTTTAGAAGGATTCCACTGATCAAAAGTATAAAGGCTACTCAAATTACCGTATTATTCCCCAAAAACAATTGCATCTACTTTTAAAATTATATTAATAGCATTAACAACAAAAAAACATAACAAAAATACGATTGGTCGTAAAGAAATTTTGTATAGGGAGAGGTAGAAGGGGACACAACATTGAACTAATTTTTTTCACATCATGCTGGAGTAGCTATAAAAGTGTTTTATACAAAGTTTATGATTCAAAAATTGAATAGGTGCTGAGAAAATTAACTTATTAGATTTAGTGAAATTGTGCATTTTGGAAGGTTTTCGACATTTCTCTGATATAATCCTAATAACATTCAGAAAATCGATTTTTTATAAAATTATTAAATTGTGTCATATTGTAAGGGAGGAGGTTAGAGCAGTAAAGCTTATCGGTTAATTTTTTCCATTCTTAAGAATAATGCTAATTAAGTAATAAGTACAAAATTTGAGAATTATAAATGCTATACGAACTGAGAAAATATGTTTATAGTATATCAGGGAAAAGTGCAGTTTGTATGGGAGGTGGAAAGAGTTGGAGTACTCGAATAATTTCCATGCCATAGATCACATTTATGATAAGAATAATAATTTTACTTTATTATTTTAATAATAAAGTATTGTGATCGACTTGGGAAAAAAAAAAATTTGCTACCCTGAAATTTTTTTTTTTCGCGTTTCATGACTAAAATAGCCTAAAAATGCAAAAAAAAAATCCGTCTGTCTGTACGCCGTTCGCCGTACGCCGTACGCCGACGTGTACGCTCAGTGCACATTAACTCCCAAACCCTTCGAGATAGAAAGTTCATTTTTGGAGGGATTGTAGGTAGTTGCGGATCTCAGGCGGATACCAATTTTGGGGGGTGTACGGGTTCCGGGGGAGGCAGGGGGAGCGCTTAAACCGAAAAATACGAATTCAAATATCTCAACCATGGTTACTGCTAGGAAGCTAAAAATCAACATACATATGCAAGAGTTTGTGGGACAACTTTTAAAAATAACTTAATTTTTTTATCCATTGGCGTGCGAAAAGGGGGGGCTAAGAACCAATTGTCGGCCGAATTTTTTTTTCAAATGATTATATCTTCGAAATTACTTCCCATAAAAAATATTTTGAGACCATCAAGATAGTATATAGATCTATTAGAAGCAGTTTAGATAGAAGTTAATTAGTGAAAGGGGGAGGGTCAGGGGGGGTGCAAAGAAAAACACTTAAAAATTAATATCTCAACTATCTCTTATGCTATGTAATTGAAACTTAAAATGTATACTGAGCTTTACTAGCGACATATGAAAAAAATATAATATAAGGACATTATAGTAATGGGGGGAAATGGGGAGCATTTCAAAAATGGCGCACTTTCCAAAACTACAAATCATCAAATCTCAAAATTCAGTACAGATATCAAATCAAAAATTTGTCAGATTGTAGAGCTATATAATCTTTAATTTTTGTAAAAAATTTGAGTTGGGGGGTGTAAGGGAAGGGAGGTGGAAAGCGAAATTATTGAAAATTTTGAGTGATTTTTTTATGGCTCTGGTAAAAGATACAAAGTTTAAATTTTGCACGTCGACACATCTATTTGATATAAATAGAAAAAAAATAGTAATTTGTTCCAGAATTGTTATGCTCCGAAGTGGGGGTCTAACGTGCACAAGGTGTTTCATGTGGAATGAAAAAAACACATGAACTGAAAATTTTTGAATGAAATTTTTAGGTAGAAACTTGAAAATTTGGGAAATGCATTTAAAAATAATCTTTAAAAGTTTGAAATATTAACTGGTCGAATATTTTTAAAACTTCTACTCCCTCCCATACAAAATTATTTTTTCGACCAATTTTAAGAAATCAATTATCACCTAACTATCAAAAGCTATCAATTTGAAATTTTGCACAAAAACTTAGAAAAATAGTTTAAATAAAATTACGGTAAAAGTTTTGAAATCATGCTTGCCCTTCTACCCCCTCCCATACAAAAGCATGATTTCGACCAATTTCATTAAATCAACTAATAACAAACAAATTAAAAGCTACGAACTTGAAATTTTGTACGAGCACCTTACAACAGAAAAGAAAGAAAATCCCATCACAAATTTTACGATTCCTCTACCTCCTCTACCCCCTCCCATACAAAATTATTTTTTCGAGCATTTTTAAGAAATCAGTTATCAGCTATCTCTTAAAAGCTATCAATTTCAAATTTTGCATGAAAACTTATAAAAGTAATTCAAATGAAGTTGCTTTAAAAGTTTTTAAATTGCCCTTACCGTTCTACCCCCTCCCATACAAAACTATGATTTCGACCAATTTCATTAAATCAACTAATAACTAACAAACTAAAAGCTACGAACTTGAAATTTTATACAAGCACCTTACAAGAGAAGCGAAATAAAACTGCATATCAAATTTTACGATTCCCCTACCTTCTCTACCCCTCCCATACAAATTTTCGGTTTCGTGAAAATAAAATACACCGAATTTTATGAAAATTTTATGCAATTTCGTCTATGAAACACATTCTATACAGAGAATATTGGACGTGATTCAAGCAATTATTAAAAAGCTGTTAACATCCACCCACCCTTGCTATTACTCCTCCTCCTCCCCTCATAAAAACCCAAACTTGCAGAAACGAATGAAATATTGTTAAATTGACAACAACCCTGCCCGAAAAACCCCTTTGCACTTAGCTTTCCCTAACCACTTTAACCTGCATATTGACTTTCCACTCATCCGCAACTTGTCCCAAAAATAATAAAGTTTCGCCCGACTTGTTGGCAGTTTATTTAAATTTCAAATTATTAGCTTTTATAGTTTCCAAGAAAATTTGATTATTGTAAATTTTTGAAACCAAGTAATTTTGTGTGGAAGGCTGAAGAAGCGGTGAAGCGAATTGAGCCGTTCGCTGAACTTTCTGGCTCAACGCGTTCTCAACTTGTAATCAGTGGAACCTGTGGAACCTGTTTAAAATTGCCAAAGTGCACAGCGAAACAACAAGATAGAAACTTGACGATAAGAACAAAATCGTTCGCTAAAATATTCTCTGTAATTGATCTTCAGTCATGAAAATAATAACTTCCACCGTTTTAGCAATTCAAGGAATTTTTTTTAAGAATAATTGAACATTTTTAATTTTATGTACAGAATTCGTCGAGGGTATGTTTCTTCGTAAAAAAGTTTCTCTAGAAAGTAACACGGAATTCTTGTTGCATAAATTGACCCTCTAATTGTTGCACGTTGCTCTCACTTAACCAGAAGCAAAGTTTTCACTACTACTTAAATAAAATCTACATTTTCGTAGATTTTGTTTTTTAAATTTTCAAAAAATGAGAAATTCTGCGAGAAAGAAATCGTAAAGAAATTACTGTTTTTAATTCCTTTAGTTTTCCATAAAATAGGAATGATGGAATAGTTAAGTCAATGAAGGATGTTACGTTCTTTCGGAATCCGCAGAAACTTGACCAATTTAATTTTCTTTTTTTTCAATTGAAAAACTAACGGCGACCAATTGGCAGCACCGGATATTTATTATGACATTTGTCATATTTTGGGCGTGATTTTTCACTTTTGAGTATTACTTTAGCTGAACAATCACTGTAGTCATATGAAAATTTACTAATAAAAACATATTTATTATACGTATGGTCACTGAATATAATTAGGTCAAATTAATAAATTTGTACTACAAAAGCATTCTAAAATGGCGGGTGTGTGACACATAAGAAAGTATGTGTACCTAATAATTTTTCTCAATATAAAAACCCTGTCCATATTCTTTAACATTTTCAGAAAATATAACTCAACGACTTGATTACTAGCAGTTAAATAGGAAACTCGCAATCCTTTCAAAATTTTTTAAACATTAGGTTTAGGAAATAAATGTTAATACTTTTTGTTTTTTCTTCGAGGCCATCAAAATACATCAAGAGCAAATAGTCAACGCTAAACATATTCTGTTAATCCGTTGATGCATGTAATTACGAAAGATTTTTGTTTTTATTTTAAATTGCAACTTGGAACAATTGCTTAGAAAAAGCCACTTAGCAATTGTGCGTCCATATTTCCTTCATATAGTTGAATTTAGTCTTTCTATTATGAGTGTCATTATATAAATATAAGATATTTATTCCAATTTGTTGTAATCTTTTGTTTATAAAAAAAAAAAAAAAAAACACTTCACCAAACACTTCGCATATATACCCGGCTTCAATATAATGTATTACAGTAGACTTTTTTTAGCTTTGGCTGATTTAAAATTATTAAAATACTTCACGATTTGTAAGCTTTCAAATGAACGCGAGCCATTTCTGCAGTAGTATTAGGTTAATTTCTTTAGATACAATATATTTAACTTTCGAAAGTTCTCAGAAATAACGCCTTTCTAAATAATGAATGTATTAAACTCGATGTTTTAATTGACAGCAATTAACATAAAACAAAGCAATATCGCGCCAGGGTTTTTTTTTTTAAAGAATAAACATGAAAAATCACTGTTCGCTATGCAGGCGAGACATCCGTTTTGGAGAAAAAAAAAATTGCGTAGCTGAACATGTGCATAAAAACGGAGCCAACTCGGTTAGAAAAGAAACGCAAACACTAACACTCACGATTGCAACCGTATTCCATTATATATCGCACTCAACACAATTACAGCGTTTCATAGCAATTTTTAATATTTAAAGTGATTTAGACATAAAATAACTGAAACTAAATTTTAGGTTATGTTCGCACTAAGGAATTGATAAAATATAAGTATTGAAAATGCTTAATATTTCATTTTATTACCCGTAACCTGAATATATAAAATTTCAGATATCTTTCACACTACGATGCTAAAACTTGAAACTGCTCAAGCTCAATCCTGTATAAAACTTAGTATCCTCGATGTGGAAAATAGATTCACTGCGCCGGATTCAATCAACGACATCCAAAAGCTTTGTAATACGAGTATTCTCTCATCGATAAACATTCAAGGGCATTTCTCTCGAGAATTTCATCTTCCGGTGATTGCTCCTTTTTAGTTACCTGTGCGGCTTATTCGTAACCTGTGCGGCTTATTCGTAGGATATTGTAAACTAAAAAGTCGATTCACTTCGGTTGATTCCTGTAATGTTATACATTTTATAAATAACGCCTACTGCAATGTCGCTAAGCTTTGATGCCAGTAACACTGTAAGCAGGCGTACGCTTTTTAAGTTCCACAAAACGTATTCTCTTCTATGTAAAAGCACAAGGTAAAGGAAAAACATCAGTGGCTGTCAACATGTCGACATCTTCTAAAATCATATATGTATATATACACTTGCTAGAAAAAGTATCCGTATATGCAAGGAAATAAAGATGTTATATTAAAAAATTTGAGATATTCATTTAATTTGACTGTTTTCTTTTATAATTACATAAAATCAACCTCTTTGCATAATTCCCAGCATATTTCATAATGATCACTAATTTAAAGATCTTCCTGGAACACATAAATGAGTATATGGCAGCACTTTTCAACAGAAAAAGTTTCCGTACAGATCAAAACGGGGGACTTGCCGTATTATGTGGCGACATATTTAGACTCAATGACAATTCTTTTTTAATTTGTGATCGATTTTGAAGTGAATATATCACCTTGCAGTTATTTCATATTTCTGGTGTACAAGAATTTTATGATGGCGCCCAAAACCAAAGAAATTAGTGTTGGCGAGAGGAAAATTATCTTAACACTTAGAAAAGAAAGCAAATCTTCCCGAGAAATAGGTCACATAACAGGAAGAACTCACTCTTCTGTCCAGTACATCGTGCAAGCATTTAATGCTACAGGATGCATTGTGTCAATGACATGCTGTGGTCGACCCAACAATTTGACCGTACGCGAAAAGCGAAATGTAGTGGAATCAGTGAAAAAAATCCTCGAATAACTGCTTCTGAAATAAGTGAAAACTTAAAAAAATCTTTTGGCAAGGATGTCCATGAAGATACAATTCGCAAAATACTCAAGAGATGGGTATCGCCAACGAGTGGCCCGTAGGAAGCCGTACATATCGTACAACAGAAAGAAACGTATGGCTTTCGCAAATGAATACATAAACAAGTCTTCAGAATTTCGGGAACATGTTTTATTCTCCGACGAAAGCAAGTTTTGTATATTTGGCATTAAAGGAAGAAAATTAGTGTGGCGGAAGAGAAGTGCTGCCCTCGAAAAGGAAAATCTTGTAACAACCGTTAAATATGGTGGAGGCGGTGTGATGGTCTGGGGGTATATGACCGCAGAAGGAGTTAGCAAACTTGTTTTTGTAGAGTCAACAATGGATCAATTCCCTTATCCAAATATTTTGAAGACCAATATGAAACAAAGCGGTAAACAGTTGGGGCTTGGTAACGATTTCTGGTTCCAGCATGATAATGATCTCAAGTATACGGCAAACAATGTGAAGCTTTGTTTGCTATATAACATAAAGCATCAGTTGCGTACGCCACTCCAATCCCTAGACGTTAATCTCATCGAACATTTATGGAATTTTCTGGAACGCAGGATCCGTCAGCATAGCATAACTTCCAAAGAAATGCTTAAAAGCGTCATCATAAATGAATGGGGGCACAATTACCAGGCAGGACACATTCAAATTGGACCTCTCCATGCCACATCGACTTCAGGAGGTCCTCCAGCGGAAAGGTTATCCCACAAGTTTCTAAACTCTTATATTTAATAAAATAAGTTGAATATTTTAAATTAATATTGCTATGTACGGATACCTTTTCTGTATCGTTTACGTGAAATGTTTTATTTTTGTTTTGTGAAATTTAGTTTGTAAAGATAAACTGAAGAACAAATGTATAGAAAAGGTAGTTAAGTTATAGAATAAAAATTCGTGATAAAAAAATTAAATGTAAGTCTTTTTTCAACAATGAATTTCTTCATATGTTGATTTCTTTTCATTGTGTACGGATATTTTTTCTAGTAAGTGTACATATGTATGAATATTTGTTCTGAATTTGATCACTGATTCACGCTTAAAACGCTCCGCGGAAATTCGGTGAATTTGTATTCATGATATCATTTGTTTGTAATTATGGAAGGTACCTATATACAGTGGCTCACAGCTTATTTCATGCAGTGCTATTTTTAAACTATAGAACACTGTATCTTAAAAACTAATTAGAAAATCATGAAATTTTGAATGTAGATACAGAAAAACATGCTTATTGATTACAATAAATAAAAAAAAGTTCACAAAAATAAATTCTGACACTCTTAAAGCTGAAAAGACCGATGTTGCAGCAGAAACGCAGTCCACAGCTTATTTCATGCAGATACTTGTCTCCACTTCTGTCTGATCATGTCGAGCTGTATAACGGGCCTTTCTTTTTCTTTACTTTTTTGAAGAATTGGCAACTAGCTGTAGTCAATATTTAGTGTGATATTTTACGTGTAAAGGACAAGAAGTGCTTTTTGAAAAAATGGGTCGTCGCACGATAATTGAGTAGCGAGAATTAGTGATAAGTTATTTCAAGAACGGGCTATCCCAGCGGTAAATTGCTCAATTTATTAATTTGAGTCGCACCACAGTGCAGAGCACTCCCGCAAGGGGGTAGTTTTAGGATGAGGTTTTACCAATTACTGCAACTATCTTTGGAGACTAGCGACTCCTCGGACCTGAGCTAACTATCCCCCTTGTTGATGGGGGCTGTAGAATTCACCCACAGCCAGTCCTGCTTGCCCTAAAAATAGCAAATTGACACTCACTGGATCATGGGCTTATCACCCGTGATCTTAACTGATACGAGAAACGGATACAGCGGCTCGGACACGGAATGATTCTACGGCAACGACTTCTGGCATTCGAAAACGGACTATGATTGGCTTCTGATACGTTCGAACATTGAATGACGGAGGAAGAGCTGGGGTTACTCGGTCCTTGCACCGCCAATCAGTGATCGACCGTGAAATGGAGCGCTATAAAATCCAAATCTTGGGCTTGAGCGAGGTCAGGTGGACAGGATCAGGAGAAGAACGAACCCCTAGTGGCAATACTATTATGTACATTGGCCCTGAAAGTGAAGCCAAAAATGACGTGGCGTTCGTCCTTACACCGAGAGCGAGAAACAGTCTTATTAGCTGGGAACCAGTTTCGGATGGGATTAACGTCGTCAGGCTCAGGACCAGTGTCGGGAACATCATAATTCTGCAGTGCTACGCACCAACTAATACCGCGACATCTGGTGACAAAGAGGAGTTTTACAGCCAACTGAGTGCCACCTTCGAACGTGTTCCACGAGGTGATATTATTATCATCTCAGGAGATATGAACGTTCAGGTTGGATCAGACAACACTGGACTAGAACACGACATGGGAAGGCATGATGACCCTTGGTTCGACGCGTCACGACCTTGGATTAAGCGACCCGAAAACAGCGAATTATTTGTGGAGTTTTCTAGTACTCGGCAAACGGTCATCGGAGGGACCCTTTTTCCACACAAGAGTCATCATAAATGAAGCGCAAGCTTAATGTGGATAAACTCAGAGATCCTAACAAAATACGCGAATACACCGCTATTCTACGCGAAAAGTCATCCACATTGGGTGAATATGAAATGCGCACACTGACCGCCAATTGGGAGGCAACCAGAAACATTTTTCTAGCTAGTGCTGAAGAATCTGTGGGACATGTGTAAAGCGGTGGGAAACCCTGGATGTTGCAAGACACATGGGAAAGGTTGGCAATCGGAAAAAAGCCAAATTGGAAATCATCTCTCAACCCGATGTCAACCAACGAACGCCCGATCTGAGGCAGAACTACCGCGATGCTCATATACAGCTTAAAAAGGCTGTTAGGCACGACAAGAGAAAGGCCATTGAAGATCTGGCAAACAAGGCGGAATCTGCGGCTTACCTTGGGGATATGGGTTAACTATTCAAAATCATGAAACAGTTGACGAACAGGAATTTCACCGCCAACCACCTGGTGAGAGATGTCAACGGAACTCTCCTTAATATGAGTGAACACCAGTTGCGGCGATGGAAGGAATACTAATCTGATATTTTAAACATATTGTCAGAGGAAGAAATTCCAGAAACAGAACAACTACCAAACATCCAACCACAACAATCCTCTATTAGGGACGATCCCCCAGATAAGGAAGAGATAGTTTGCGCCATTCGGTCAACGGAGGAAAGGAAAGCTCCAGGTATAGAGGGACTACCAACCGAACTCCTCAAAGCGGACCCGGAAATAACAGCCGATATACTCCTCCCACTCTTTACTGAGGTGTGGAATGAAGGAAGATATCCGACTGAATGGAAGGAGGGCGTCATTGTGAAAATTCCGAAGAAAGGAGACCTTCGGGATTGTGGCAATTGGCGTGGTATATGTCTACTTACTGCCGTATCAAAAATTATGGCTAAGGTAATTCTCAATAGGATTAGTGATGTTGTCGAGAGCACTCTCGAAGTTTATCAGGCTGGATTCCGTAAAGGGTCGTCTTGTACCGACCACACAAATACCCTACGAATAATATTAGAGCAGTCAGTCGAAATGGGTTCGCCACTACATCTCATGTTTGTGGACTTCGGGAAGGCTTTCGACAGCGTTAAGCGAGATTACATATGGAATGCTTTGCGTAGGAGAGGTATTTCAGATAAGGTCATAGCTATGATTAAAGAATCCTACGAAGATGCAAGATGTCGCGTCTTGCATAGAGGAGAGCTGTCCGAGAGCTTCCCTGTGCGAACAGGTGTCAGACAAGGCTACATATTATCACCAGCCCTGTTTCTGGTGGCAATAAATGACATCTTGAAAGCTGCAGTGGAAGGTGGGGAAGATAAAGGTCTTCAATGGAGACTATTTAACATCTTAAGTCACCTTGATTATGCTGATGGCGTGTGTTTGCTTGCACATAACCGTTCAGACTTAGAGTCAAACATTCGCTCGTTGCATTTTAAATGTGAAGAGGCGGGACTGAAAATAAATGTGCGTAAAACCAAGTACATGCATATTGGTTCGAACGCAAGCACACCGATTGTTCTTAACGGACAGGATGTGCAAGATTTTTGCTGTCTTGGAAACATTGTCACCATGGACGGCGGAGCCGAAAAGGATGTTGAGGCTCGGCTAAATAAAGCTCGTCAGGGCTTCGGTATCCTTTCCCTTTTCTGGTGGTTAAGAGAGATGTCCCTTCGCACGAAGCTGCGAGTTTTTGACGCATGCGTCAAATCCGTGTTGTTATATGTTTGTACTACGTGGAAAGTGACCGTTCGACTTACGAAGAAACTACAGACTTTTGTGAACCAATGCCTCCGACGCATTTCAGGAATATTCTGGCCAGAAGTGATCTCCAACGACGAACTTTGGAGTACAACTGGCCAGACTAAAATGGGTATTGAGATTCAAAGGCGGAAGTGGCAGTGGATCGGTCATACTTTGAGGAAACCAGAGCGAAACATTGCCAAACAGGCTTTGGATTATAATCCCCAAGGAAGACGTCGGCTTGGTCGACCATGTAACACATGGAAGCGAGCAGTTGAGCAGGAGGCCAGAGGAATAAATAAGTCCTGGCAACAGCTTAAGGCCGATGCTCGGGATCGCGCCTTGTGGAAGAGAGTTGTTTCTGTCATATGCCCCTATAAGGGGTCTTAATAGGAACTTGATTGACAGTGCAGAGCATCATTGAATGCTTCGTTCATGAAAATCGTATTCAAGATAAGGGCAGAAACTCGCCAAACAAAACTTTCAACTCGTCTGACGAACGATTTATTGTACGTAAAATCAAGGCGAACCCAAAGTTAACGGCTCCAAAACTAGTCGCGGGGATATAGCAAGGACTAGGTAAGTTATACAGTGCAAAAACTGTCCGCGTCCGCCGTGTGCTCCGTCACCACAACTTCAATGGTCGAGTAACTAGAAAAAAGCCATTCATAAATAGAAAAAACCAGCTGAGTCGCCTTGCATTTGCGCCAATAAAAACTCGTACTTCTGGAACAGCGTTATATTCTCAGACGAGTCTAAATTTAATATCTTTGACTCTGATGGCATGGCATGCATATGGCGGAAACCTAATACTGAGCTACAAAAAGAAAATTTAAAAGCTACAGTGAAGCATGGCGGCGGAAGCGTAATGGTTTGGGCCTGTATGTCAGCAGCTGGGATTGAAAATTTGGAGTTCATTGACGGTAACCATGTACCTTAACATTTAAAACAAAATTTGCTCTAGAGTGCTACGAATCTTGGAATTCCAAACATATTCCGTTTCTACCAAGCCAACGACCCTAAACATAAGTCTGGTATTGTGCAATCTTGGCTGATTTGGAATTGCCCGCATGTTTTGTCCCCGCCGGCACAGAGTCCAAATATGAATGTAATAGAAAATTTACGGGAAATTTTGGAAAATAATATTCGGAAAAATTGTATTTCCAACAAGGAACAATTGAAAAACATAACAGGGCTACGATTGCGCGTAAAGCGCAATCTTACGATACTCTAGATGAAAAAGAATTTTTTGTGATCCCAAGAAATTTTGTATGGGAAGTGTTAGAAGGGGTGATAGGATTGAACTAAATTTTTTACCCATCATGCTAAAGTAGCTATAAAAATGTTTTATACAAAATGCTTATTCCAAAAATTGAATAGGAGCTGAGAAAATTAGTGTGTTAGATTTAGTGAAAATGTGCAGTTTGTATGGGAGGTGGTAGAAAGAGTGAGGGGATTTTAGTGAAATAACTAAGATTATCATAAAATTGACATCTCTCAAATTTTAGACCAGTAACATTCATACTTTTCAAGAAAATTGATTTTTTGTGAAGTTGCGAAACTGTGTCATATTGTATGGGAGGGGGTAAAAGCAGTAAAGCTAACCAAATATTTTTTTCTGATCTTAGTGATAATGCTAAATAAGTATTTATCACAAAATGTGAGCTCGATAAATGTTATATGTTCTCAGAAAATCGGCTTAGAGCTTTTCATGAAAAAGTGTAGTTTGTATGGGAGGGGTTGGAAGGAGAGGGAGGACGCAAAAAATTTTTATACTGTATATTGAAGTCATTATGAAAGTAATATATCCCGAAATTCTAATAGCTCTTATACTTTTCGAGCAAATCCATTTATAGTCGAATTGCGAAATTGTGCCATTTTGTATGGGAGGGGGTAGAAGGGGTGAAGGTAATCATCTAATTTTTTTTAGCCTTACTCACAGTTTTAAATAAAAATTTAGTGCACAATTTCAGCTCGCTAAATTTTATACGCACTGAGTAAATTAGCTTAGAGTAATTCATGACAAGTACAGTTTGTATAGGAGGTGGTAGAAGGAGGGGGAGGACACGCATAATTTTTATACGGTAGATTGATATTATCATAAAAGTAATATGTTCCAAATTTCAGGCCAATAGATTTTATACCTTTCGAGCAAATCCGTTTAATGTCAAATTGCGCATTTGTGTCATTTAGAAGGGGTGGAGCGATTTGGCCCGTTCACGAACTTGACTTACGTTTTTGCTAAAAATTACACAGAAAGATTTTTAGCACTATAGCTCAAAGCTTTCGAGAGTTATGCTGTAGACAGACGCACAGACGGACAGACAGACAGACGGACAGACGGTCACTCGGAATCGAGGTTTTTGAGCGACAACAAATATTTCTGTACCCTTGGCGGCTCTCTGCAAGCATTATTTCTTAGTGTTACAAACGGTAAGGCAAACACAATATACTCTCAGATTTCATCTAGAGTATAAAAACTATTTTGGAGGAGTGGACGAAAATTACCCCAGAAACTACCCAAAAATTTGTTTATTCTATGCTAAAGAAACTTAGAGATGTAATAAATGCAAAGGGCCAAATACTGAATTTTGTATAATATATAACTTTTTTCTGTAAATTAAGGCCTAAGTTTAAGTGCACAAAATAAGCTGTGACATAGAATTAAGCAGTATTTTCATAATTTTTGTTAATTAAGTATTACAAATAACAATTGAGTTACTTTTGAAGTTCCTAACTTAAACAATAAATATTTGTTTAAAACATGGCATTTAAATCTTGTCAATATTTTACATAGTTTTCCAATAACAGCGAAAAAAATTTCAAATTTGTAGCTGCACGAAATAAGCTGTGAGCTACTGTAAGGGTTTGGGGAAACTTAAAATTCGTGATGCAAGTTTTGTATTGATTTGATTTGAAAAGTGTTTTGACAAAACTTATCTTTCGTAACATTTAATATGCTGCTTATAAGTGCATATATTAAACATAATAGGATTACGATTGCGCTTAAAGTTCAATCATGCACTACTCTAGATGAAATAAAAATTTTTGGAGGAATGTGCAACGGCATTGAATTAATTTTTTCACATCATGCAAGAGTTGCTATCAAAATGTCTTATACGAAATGTAAACTTCAAAAATTCATTAGGTACTGAAAAACTTAGTGCATTGGATTTAGTGAAATTGTGCAATTTGTTTGGGAGGTGGTAGAAGGAGTGTGAGTTTTATGGTAATTTTTCTAGAAACAACTATAATCATGCAATGGATATGTTTTAAATTTCAGATCAGTTAGATTCACACTTTACAAACGAGTGGAGCTAATCGGTTAATTTTTCTCGATGGTAATAATAATGCTAATTAGGGCTCGATAAAAGTTATACGTACTGGTTCATGAAAAAATGCAGTTTGTATGGGAGGTGGTGGAAGGAGTAGGGGGTTTTTAGTTATTTATTTAAAATCAACTGTAATTATCATGCAAATGATATTTTTTAAATTTCAGAATAGTAACATTCACACTTTTCAAAAAAATCTAAATATTATAAAGTCGTGGATTTGTGCCACTTTGTATGGGAGGGGGTAGGGGGAGTGGATCTAATCGGTTAATTTTTCCCGATATTAATAATAATGCTAAGTAGAGATTTAAAACAAAAATTTAGCTCGATGAAAGTTATACGTACTGAGAAAATTAGTTTAGAGCATTTCATGAAAAAGTGCAGTTTGTATGGGAGGTGGTGGAAGGAGTGGAGGGTTTTCAGTTATTTTGTGAGAAACATCTATAATTATCGTGCAAATGGGATTTTTTTTTTAAATTTCAGAACAGTAACATTCACACTTTTAAAAAAAGTTAAATTTTGAAAAGTCGTGGATTTGTGTCAGATTTTATGGGAGGGGGTAAAAGGAATAAAGTCAATTGGCTAATTTATTTCCTGATATTAATAATAGTGCTAATTAGGGATTTAATACAAAATTTTAGCTCGATCAAAGTTACGTACTTAGAAAATTGGTTTAGAGCACTTCATGAAAAAATGCAGTTTGTATGCGAGGTGGTGGAAGGAGTAGGGGGGATTCAAATTATTTATATACTTGAAGATTGCATTTATAACAGAAATAACACATTTTAAATTTCAAATTAATAGCATTTATGGTTTCCATGAAAATTTGATTATTATAAATTTTTGAAAATGAGTCACTTTGTATGGGAGGAGGTAGAAGGTGTGATGGGAGTAAAATAAAACCTAAAGCATATTACTTTTCGAGGAGGACCTAATAATCTGTGAAAGTTGCATTATAATCGGTTCAGCCGTTTTTACATGAAAGCTGGAAAGACAGACAGACAGACGGAGAAATTTTTTAAAAACGTGTGTTTCTGCTTAGCTATTGTCTAAATAAATCAAAAAACATAACAAGGCTACGATTGCGCGTAAACCGCAATCTTACGATACTCTAGATGAAAAAGAATTTCTTGTGATCCCAAGAAATTTTGTATGGGGAATGTTAGAAGGGGTGATAGCATTGAACTAATTTTTTCCCCATCATGCTAAAGTAGCTATAAAAATGTTTTATACAAAATGCTTATTCCAAAAATTGAATAGGAGCTGAGAAAATTAGTGTGTTAGATTTAGTGAAAATGTGCAGTTTGTATGGGAGGTGGTAGAAAGAGTGAGGGGATTTTAGTGAAATAACTAAGATTATCATAAAATTGACATCTCTTAAATTTAGACCAGTAACAATCATACTTTTCAAGGAAATAGATTTTTTGTGAAGTTGTGAAACTGTGTCATATTGTATGGGAGGGGGTAGAAGCAGTGAAGCTAATCAAATATTTTTTTCTGATCTTAGTGATAATGCTAAATAAGTATTTATCACAAAATGTGAGCTCGATAAATGTTATATGTTCTGAGAAAATCGGATTAGAGCATTTCATGAAAAAGTGTAGATTGTATGGAGGGATTGGAAGGAGAGAGAGGACGCAAATAATTTTTATACTGTATATTGAAATCATTATGAAAGTAATATATCCCGAAATTCAGACTAATAGCTTTTATACTTTTCGAGCAAATCCATTTATAGTCGAATTGCGAAATTGTGCCATTTTGTATGGGAAGGGGTAGAAGGGGTGAAGCTAATCGTCTAATTTTTTTTAGCCTTACTAACAATTTTAAATAAATATTTAGTGCACAGTTTCAGCTCGCTAAATTTTACACGCACTGAGTAAATTGGCTTAGAGTAGTTCATGACAAGTACAGTTTGTATGGGAGGTGGTAGAAGGAGGGAAAAGACACGCATAATTTTTATACGGTAGATTGATATTATCATAAAAGTAACATATTCCAAATTTCAGGTCAATAGCTTTTATACTTTTCGAGCAAATCCGTTTATTGTCAAATTGCGCATTTGTGTCAGTTTGTATGGGAGGGGGTAGAAGGGGTGGAGCGATTTGGCCCGTTCATGAACTTGACCTTACCTTTTTGCTAAAAATGACACACAAAAGTTTTTAGTACTATAGCTCATAGCTTTCGAGAGTTATGCTATAGACAGACGCAACGACAGACAGACAGACAGACGGTCACTCGGAATCGAGGTTTTTGAGCGACAACAAATATTTCTGCACCCTTGGCGGTTCTGTGTGAGCATTATTTCTTAGCGTTACAAACGGTAAGGCAAACACAATATACTCTCAGATTCCATCTAGAGTATAATAAACTGCCAACAAGTCGGACGAAACTTTATTATTCTTGGGACAAGTTGCGGATGAGTGGAAAATCAATATGCAGGTTAGAGTGGTTAGGAAAGACTAAGTGAAAGGGAGTTCTTGGGCAGGGCTTTTGTCAATTTAACAATAGTTCATTCGTTTCTGCAAGTTTGGGTTTTTATGAGGGGAGGAGGTAGTAAGGGTGGGTGGATGTTAATAGCTTTTTAACCGATTGCTTGAATAACGTCCAATATTCTCTGTATAGAATGTGCTTCATAGACAAAGTTGCATAGAATTTTCATAAAATTCGGTGTATTTTACATTCACGAAACCGAACATTTGTATGGGAGCGGGTAGAGAAGGCACGGGAATCGTAAAATTTGATATGCAGTTTTATTTTGTTTCTTTTTTAAGGTGCTCGTACAAAATTTCAAGTTCGTAGCTTTTAGTTTGTTGGTTATTAATTGGTTTAATGAAATTGGTCGAAATCATACTTTTGTAAGGGAGGGGTTAGAAGGGCAAGCGCGATTTCAAAACTTTTAACGTAATTTCATTTCAACTAGTTTTAAAAGTTTTTATACAAAATTTCAAATTGATAGCTTTTAACAGTTACGTGATAATTGATTCCTTGAAAATGGTAGAAAAAATAATTTTGTATGGGAGAGGGTAGAAGTTTTAAGGGTTTTCGACCAGTTAATATTTCGTATACATAGGGTTTTTTTTTAAATGCATTTGGCAAATTTTCAAGTTTGTACCTTAAAATTTCACTCAAAAATTTTCAGTTTATGTGTTTATACTCTAGATGAAATCTGAGAGTATATTGTATTTGCCTTACCGTTTGTAACGCTAAGAAATAATGCTCGCACAGAGCCGCCAAGGGTACAGAAATATTTGTTGTCGCTCAAAAACTTCGATTCCGAGTTGCTGTCTGTCCGTCTGTCCGTCTGTCCGTCTGTCCGTCTGTCCGTCTGTCCGTCTGTCTGTCTGTCTGTCTGTCCGTCTGTCCGTCTGTCTACAGCATAACTCTCGAACGCTTTGAGCTATCGTGCTGAAATTTTTTGTGTGTCATTTTTAGCTAAAAAGAAACTTTAAGTTCGTGAACGGGCCACATCCCCCCACTCCTTCTACCCCCTCCCATACAAATTTCACGAAATTCCGAAATTTCCAGAAATTGATTTTCCTTTGAAACTACTTAAGCTACTGATTTGAAATTTAGATCAAAGTATTATGATATAAATATCATTAATATGACAGAATATTGATCTGATCCTGTCACTCCTTCTACCCCCTCCCATACAAATGCATAATTTTAAAAATACAATTTTTCGATTTTCATTGAAACTAGCAAAGTCATAAAACGAATTTTTGCCATAATTTATTTTAATATAATTGCAATTAGTATTGAAAAAATTATCAACTTCACCTTACTCCTTCTACCCCCTCCCATACAAATTTCACGAAATTTTGAAATTTAAATTAAATTAATTTTCTTCGAAACTGTTAAAGCTATCAACTTGATATTTTGCATAAAGTATAAAAATAGAAATATCACTAACGAGAAAAAAATATGTTTTGATCAGTACACTCCTTCTACCCCCTCCCATACAAATGCATAATTTTTGTCAAGTGCATTATATCGATTTGCATTAAAACTAGAAAAAGTATAAACTTAGAATTTTGCCAGAATTTGTCTTTTAATAATTTCAATAAATGCTAAAAAAACTATCAGCTCCTCTTCACTCCTTCTACCCCCTCCCATACAAATGCATAATTTGGAAAAAATGCATTTTTTCGATTTTCATTGAAACTAGCAAAGTTGTAAAAATTAATTTTTGCTAAAAAAATTATCAGCTCCTCTTCACTCCTTCTACCCTCTCCCATACAAATATCTGTATTTTAAATTCAAGAAAAGCATTTCTCCTTCGAATATATTAGAACTATCAAATTTGAAATTGAACCAAAGCATGGTGATAAGGATGATATGATAAGCAGTTTCAAAATCATCTTAGACGCTCCACTTCCCCTGCCACCTCCCAGACAAATGACTCAATTTCAGGAAAACTTTGTCCAATTGAAAATAATGAAAGCTGCAAACCTTAAATTCAGCACGAAATATTTTGCATACCACATTAGGTGTCATATCCAAAAATTACAAACCTTCCTCCTCTCCTTCTACCACCTCCCATACAAAAGTCACTATTAATTATTTAAAAGAATTGGAGGTGACATATTTTCCGGTACATTGAACTCTTTCTCATTTCATCTAGAGTATCATATGATTGGGCTTTACGCCCAATCATAATTCTTTTATGTTTTTTTCAATGCACATGAAACATCTTGTGCACGTTAGACAGGGGGGGGGGAGGTCGGTTTATAATACCGCATCAAGTTATTATTATTTTTCTTTGTATATCAAATATATGTATCCAGATGCAAAATTTAAACTTTGTATATTTTACCAAAGACCTAAAAAAATCGCTCAAAACTTTCGACATTTTTCCTTATCACCTCCCTCCCCTTACACGTCCCAACTTAAAATTTTTACCAAAATTAACCACTATGTAGTTCTGCAATCTGACAAATTTTCGATTTGAAGACCCCCTATAGGGGCATAGGACAGAAACAACTCTCTTCCACAAGGTGCGATCCTGAGCATCGACCTTAAGCTGTTGCCAGGACTTATTTGCCAACATTAAGCCAATGGGAATTCAAAGAAGCGAAATCATGAAAAAAGTTCTCAATCTTAAAGAAAACTATTTACACTTCATGGACGAGTATTTGAAATTGAGCAACATGAAAAATAAACTATTAACAAGTCGGGCGAAACTTTATTATTCTTGGGACAAGTTGCGGATGCATGGAAAGTCAATATGCAGGTTAGAGTGGTTAGGGAAGACTAAATGAAAGGGGCTTCTTGGGCAGGACAGTTCTCAATTTAACACTTTTCGGAAACGTTCAAAAGCTCGAGTACATATAATCAATAATTCATTCGTTTATTTATTTAAGTTTGAGTTTTTATGAAGGGAGGGGTGAGGGGTGATAGTAAGGGTGGGTGAACGTTAATAGTTTTTTAATTGATTGCTTGAACCACGTCCAACATTCTCTGTATAGAATGACAGTTTCATAGACGAACTTGCATAGAATTTTCATAGGATTCAGTGTATTTTACAATCACGAAACCAAACATTTGTGTGGGACAGAGTAGAGGAGGTAAGGGAATCGTAAAATATTTGTGAGGCAATTTTATTTCATTTCTCTTGTAAGGTGGTCGCACAAAATTTCAAGTTCGTAGCTTTTAATTTGTTGGTTATTAGTTGATTTAATGAGATTAGTCGAAATCATACTTTTGTATGGGGGGGGGAGGGGGGGAGGGGGGGGGGGGGTAGAAGGGCAAGCGCGATTCCAAAATTTTTAACGTAATTTCATTTCAACTATTTTTTGAAGTTCTTATGCAAAATTTCAAATTGATAGCTTTTAATAGTTAGGTGATAATTGATTTCTTAAAAATGGTCGAAAAAATAATTTTGTGTGGGAGGAGGTAGAAGTTTTGAAGACCATTTAATATTCCGAACTTTTAGAATTTTTTTTTTAAATGTATTTCGCAAAGTTTCAAGTTTCTAGCTGAAAATTTCATTCAAAAATTTTCAGTTTATGTTTTTTTTTTCATTGTACATGAAACACCTTCTGCACGTTAGACCCCCACTCCAGTGAATAACAATTTTGGAACAAATTATTAATTTTCTTCTATGTAGATCAAATAGATGCATCGACTTGCAAAAGAGCTTTGTGAAGTATGGATGTTCAAATAACAAACCGCGATAAGAGCATTCTAGGTATTTCAGATGGGCAGACATTTCACTGGTGTGATTTACAAATAGTTTTAGGAATAGGCGCAATCATCATTCTACAAAATCTCTGTTGTCAACAGAATAGCGACCATTCAGGAGCTGCGCAAAATAAATAAACTGCCAACAAGTCGACCGGAAGCTTATAATTCTTGGGAAAAGTTGAGGATGCGTGGAAAGTTAATATGAAGGTTAGAGTGGTTAGGGAAGACTAAGTGAAAGGGGATCTAGGGAAGGGCTGTTCTCAATTTAATACTGAATTGTGAATAGGATCAATAGCTCCAGTACATAATAACTATTTCATTCGGTTATTTATGGAATTTTGGGTTTTTTTTTAAGGAGAGGGGTGATAGTAAGGATGGGTGGAAGTTAATAATTTTTTAATTGATTGCTTGAATCATGTCCAATATCCTGTATATAGAATGTTAGTTTATAGACGAAGTTGCATGGAATTTTCATAAAATTCGATGCATTTTACATTCACGAAACAAAACATTTGTATGGGAGGGGGTAGAGGAGGTAAGGCTATTGTAAACTTTGTAATGCAGTTTTATTTCGTTTCTCTTATAAGGTCAAATCAAATTCTTGTTAAGACCACCTATTGGCGCGATCCTGAGCATCGGCCTTAAGCTGTTGCCAGGACTTGTTTATTCCTCTGGCCTCCTGCTCAACTGCTCGCTTCCATGTGTTATATGGTCGGCCAACCCGAAGTCTTCCAGAGCCTGTTTGGCGATGTTTCGCTCTCTTGTAAGGTGCTCGTACAAAACTTCAAGCTCGTAGCTTTTAATTTGTTGGTTATTAGATGATTTATTGAAATTGGTAGAAATCATACTTTTATATGGGAGGAGTTAGAAGGGCAAGCGCGCTATCAAACCTTTTGTCGCGATTTCATTCCAACTATTTTTAAAAGTTCTTGTGAAAATTTTGTATTGATAGCTTTCCGTTGTTAGGGGATAATTGATTGTTTGAAAGCGATCGAAAAAAAAATTTTGCACGGGAGGGAGTGGAAGCTTTGAAGGTATTCGACCAGTTAATATTTCAAACTATTAGAGATTTTTGAAATAAATTTTGCAAATTTTTGAAGTTTCAATTTAAAATTTCATTCAAAAATTGTTAGAGTATGTGTCTTTATCAATGCACATGACACGTCTTGTGCACGCTAGACTAAGGAGGTCCATTTGTAACAATTGTGTCAAGCTGAACGCTCACATGAGTACACCGTTAAACCCTTGCCTTCTCGTACAGTGAAATATAGGCAGTCATTACTTTCCCGAACATCAAGACTTTGGAATACATTATCATCCAAAGTGTTTTCCAACGAGTTCAACATCCAGTGCTTCAAAAGCAATGTACACCGTCACTTTCGTATTTCTCCACCTAAATTAAACTGATCTAACTTGAGTTTTTTTTCTCCAATTCCTATACCGACACAGCTGTGCATAGCATTATAGGGTGACCCCCAAAGTTGTTTTCGGTTCCTAAAAAAAACTACTATTTTTTTCTATGTATATCAAATAGAGGTATTCACATGAATTTGAATTTAAACTTTGTATCTTTCACCAGAGCCCTAAAAAATTACTTAAAATTTTCAACAATTTCGCTTGTAACCTTCCTCCTCGTACACCCTTCAAATTGAAATATTATGTAACGGTTTGAAATTTTGGAAAGTGCCCCATTTTCCCCGCACTACTATTATGTCCAAATCTAACATTTTTTTTCGTATTTCGCTAGTATAGCTTAATATATGTTCCAAGTTTCAATTACATAGTTTAAGAGGTAGCCGAGATTTTAATTTTTAAGTGTTTTCTTTGTCCCGCTCTTCTCCCCTGACTCTCCCCTTTACAATTATTGGTCTCCCTTTTAGTAAATTATATGCCACCAAATTGGTCTTAAAATAAGAATTTTTCGGATTAAGTAGTTCCGAAGATATAACCATTTGAAAGAAAAATTCGGCCGACAATTTGTTTTTGGCCCCCCCACTTTTCGGACACCAATGGATAAAAAAATTAAATTATTTTTAGAGTCTGTCCCAAAACCCTCCCGGCTCCTATGCTGATTTTCAGCTTTTTATCTGCATTCGTAGTGGAGATATTAGCAAGTGTAGTTTCTGATTCCTTCTCTCCCCGCCTATCCCTTCCACCTGACATTCTTTCAAAATTTAGATAATGGAGCTCAGTTACTCAATCAACAATCCACCCAGGAACGGACATTCTACCTTTAACGGTCTCCAAGATATGAGACCATACATATGTACGACGTACGGCGGGAAAAATTTCAGGGTAGCGATTTTTCTTTTTTTTTTTTCTGTGTCGATCACAATACTTTATTATTAGAATAATAAATTATTTGCTTATTATTGCGATTCTTACGCGGAAAAAGTCGTGTAGGATCGCTAGTTATTGTATAAATTAGAACAGGCTGTACCAAACGATCGCTGTTAAATAAAAAATAAAGAAATACCACCGAGTACCACCTTTTAGTAACCCAAAATTCTCTTTTCTTCAGGTCAAATAAGGAGTTCGACTAATGAACAGAAGAGATATTAGATTTTCATTCTACTCCTCCCTCTCTCTCTCTCTCTGCATTTACTCCATAAAACTTAAGTAATGCAACTCACTTACCCAATGCGATCCACCTAAAAATGAGAAAGTTCATTTAAGGATCTCGAAGATCTGCGTCTATACATAGAGCGGACGTAAGAGTATATTGGTTTGCTTTACCATTTTTACTTGACTCTAAGAAATAAGGCTTTCACAAAGTCGCCAAAGGTCCAACAATATTTGTTGTCGCGATTCCAAATGTTCGTCTGTCTGCCGAATTATTTTGCAAGTCATTCTTAGCAAAAAAAAACTTTAAGATCATATCCGTTCAGCCCCTTACTCCTTTTACACACTCCTATACAAATTTCATCATATTTCGAAATACCAAGAGAATGAAGCTATTTAAGCTATCGGCTTTTAAATTAAGTAAAATTTTAATGATTTGAATATCATTGACCGCAAAAGTATTGATCCGATCCTTTAAATACTTCTACCCACTCTCTAACAAATGCTCAATTTTGGAAAATGCATTTGTTTGCTTGTCATTGAAACCAACAAAGCTAACAAGACGAAAATTTGTCAGAATTGATTTTATTATTATTGTAATCCATTCTTAAAAAATTATGAACTTCACCTCACTACCCACACAAATTTCACAAAACTTCGAAATGTAAATCAAATTAATTTTCTTTGAAATTGTCAAAGCTACCGACGTGGAATTTGGAATTTGTGTTAGTGTGAATAACGTTTACAAATTTTGTTTTGATAAACACACTCCAAATAAATAATTTTGGCAAATATATCGATTTCCATTAAACTAGAAAAAAATAAATACTTAAAATTTTACAAGGATTTGTCCCTTAATAATTTGTAATAAATTGGCAATTATCAATTTCACTTCACTCCTTCTAAGCCCTCTCATACAAATTTTTGCATTAGAAATTCAAAAAAAGTATTTCTCCTTCGATCACATGTGAGCTATCGAGCAAAGTATGATAGCAACGATTTTGATAAGCAGTTTCAAAATCATCCAAAGCCTTCCAGTTCCTCCGCCTCCTCCCAGACAAATGCCCCAATTTCAGAAAAACAATGTCCAATTTCCTGGAAAATAATGAAAGCTACAAACTTTAAATTCAGCACGGTAACATTTTCCCTACCATATTCGGTGTAACATACAAAACATCTGCCAGCAAGTCGGGCGCATCTTTAATATTGTTAGGATAAGTTGAGGATGGGTAAGAAGTCAATATGCAGGTTTTCGGTGGATAGGGATACTAAATGAATGAGGGTTTTAATGCAGGGCTATTGTCAATTAATTAATACCTTGCTGCGATTACAATCAGTACATACGAGTACAATCAATATTTCATTCATTTAGATTTATATGGAGGATTGTCGATAGAAGGGGTGGGTGGATGTTAATATTCAAAGGATTGCAATAATAAGCAATTTTTAAAAATACATTTTTTGGGGTAAATAGCTTAATTGCTCTTTATTAGAATCAGAACCATACATTATTAAGCACGATAATTTTATTTGTATGGGACAGGGCCGCTCACGGTAGTGATTTAAGATTCTATATGCATGTATTAAAGTACGTTAAGGATATGTACGATAAATAATTGTAGCTTGTGCTAATTCCATAGAAACCCTAAATAAAATAATATTAAGTTTACAAGCATTACAGGACTACGATTGCGCGTAAAGCGTAATCATACGATGTTAACAATAAAATAAAATTTTTGTAATCTTAAGAAATTTTGAATGGGGGGTGGTAAAAGGAGTGACAGCAGTGAACTAATTTGTTTCGCATCGTGCTAGAGTAGCTATAGAAAGGTTTTGAAACAAACTTACGATTCAAATTGAATAGGTTCTGAAAAAATTAGAGTATGGCATTTAGTAAAATTATGCAGTTTGTATGAGAGGTGGTAGAAGGAGTGAAGAGTTTTTAATGCTTTTTTCAGAATCAACCATAAGCATCATCCAATTGACATAATTTAAATTGTAGATCAGTAACATTCATACTTTTCAAGTAAATAGATTTTTTTGTCAGATTGAATGGAAGGGGGTACAAGTAGTGAGACAAATAGGTTACATTTTCTGATTTCAATAATATTGCTAATTAAAGATCTAGTACAAAATTTGAGCTCGATATATATAATGTGGACTGAGAAAACTGGCTTATAGTATTTCATGGAAATGTGCAGATTATGTGAGAGTTGGTGGAAGGAGTGAGGGGATTAATAAAAATAATTTGCATACTATAGGTCCCATTTCTGATAGAAATAACTTTCAAATTATTAGCTCTCATAGTTTTCAAGAAAATTTGCTTATTATGTATTTTTGAAAATGAGGCATATTGTATGGGAGGGAATAGAAAGCGTGAGGGGATTGAAGTAAAGACAGAGGTTGATCATGTCTCCAATCGTACCTAACAAACTGTAAAAGTTGGATTGGAATTGTTTCCGCCGTTTTTGAGTAATCTGGACATACAGAGAAGAATATCAGAGACGCGTATTTATGATCAATTATTGAATAAATAAAGCAAAACACTAATTTATAGGAATTTATAAACAAATAACAAACAGACACTACAATTGTATATATGTATATGTATAGATTGCTTGTACCACGATCAAAATTCTCTGTAAAGAATGTTAGTTTTATAGGCGAAGTAAAATCTATGAAACCACATTCATGAAACCATGCATTTGTGAGAGTAGGTAAAGTAGTTTAGGGAGTCGTAAAATTGCAGTATTATTTCGTTGGTCTAGAAAGGTGTTCATCAAAAATTTTAAGTACTAACTATTTTAAGTTCTGAATTTTTTTTTAATTGTATTTCGATAACTTTCATGATTTTAACTTAAAATTTCAATCTAAAATATCGCATTTTTGTGTTCTTTTCAATATCCACGGAACACCTCGTGCAGGTTAGAACCCCGCTTTGGTGCATAACAGCTCTGGTTCAATTAATTTTACATTATTATTCTAATAATAAGGTATTGCGATCGACACAGAAGAAAAAAATATCCGCTGTACGCTGTACATATGGACTCATATCTCCGAGACCGTTATAGGTAATATGTTCGTGGATTATTGATTGAATAAGTGAGCTCCATAATCTTTGGGGAGCATCAGGTGGAAGGGAGAGACGGGAGGAAGCAAAGAGTCAAGAACTACACTTGCTAATATCTTCACTACGAATGCAGATAGAAAGCTGAAAATCAGCATAAATGTAGGGAAGGTTGTTGGACAGACTCTTAAAATAATTTAATTTCTTATCCAATTAGGTGGCATATAGTTCCACTAGAATCTACTAAAAAAGATACCAATAATTGTAAAGGGGAGGGTCAGGGGAGAAGAGCGATTCAAAGAAAAAAAAATTATTAAGCTATGTAATTGAAATGTGGAACATATATTAAGCAATAACATATATTAAGCAATGCTTACAGCCCAATCATATAATACTCTAGATGAGATGGAAATGACTTTAATATACCGGAAAATATGTCATCTCAAATTCTTTCGAATAGTGAATAGAGACTTTTGCATGGGAGTAGAAGTAGAGAGGGAGGTTTGTATTTTTCGTATATGACCCCGAACATGGCATGCAAAATGTTTTTTGGTGAATTTAAAGTTTTTAGTTTTCATTATTTTTAAAGAAATTGGTCATAGTTTTCCTGAAATTAGGGCTTTTGTATTGGAGGTGGCACAGGAAGTGGAGCGTTTTATATGATTTTGAAACTGCTTATCATCATACTTATCACCATGCTTTGATTCAATTTCAAAGTCGATAGCTCTCATGTACTTGAAGGAGAAATGCTTTTCTTGAATGTATAATACAAATATTTGTATGGGAGGTGGTAGGAGGAGTGAAGCGGAGCTGATAATTTTTTCTAACACTTATTTCAATTATTCAGAAACAAATTCTGGCAAAATTTGAAGTTTGTACTTTTTATAGTTTGAATGGAAATCGATAAAATGCATTTAACAAAAATTATCCATTTGTATGGGAGGATCAAAACAAATTTTTTTCGCATTATTAATATTTCTATTTGTATACTTTATACAAAATATCAAGTCGATAGCTTTAACAGTTTCGAAGAAAAATAATTTAATTTAAATTTCAAAATTTCGTGAAATTGGTATGGGAGGTGGTAGAAGGAGTGATGTGAAGATCATAATTATTTTTAAAATAAATATCAATTATAGTAGAATTAATTCTGACAAAATTTCGTCTTTTCAGATTTACTAGTTTCAATGAAAATCGAAAATATGTATTTTTCAAAATTGTCCATTTGTATGGGAGGGGGTAGAAGGGGTAATTGGATCGGGTCAATATTCAATCAATCAAATTCCTGTTAAGACCCCCTATAGGGGCATAGGACAGAAACAACTCTCTTCCACAAGGCGCGATCCTGCGCATCGGCTTTAAGCTGTTGCCAGGACTTGTTTATTCCTCTGGCCTCCTGCTCAACTGCTCGCTTCCATGTGTTACATGGTCGACCAACCCGACGTCTTCCTTGAGGGTTATAATCCAGAGCCTGTTTTGCGATGTTTTGCTCTGGTTTCCTCAAAGTATGACCGATCCACTGCCACTTTCGCAGTTGAATCTCAATACCTATTTTAGTCTGGCGAGTTGTACTCCAAAGTTCATCGTTGGAGATCACTTCTGGCCAGAATATTCCTAAAATGCGTCGGAGGCATTGGTTCACGAAAGTCTGTAGTTTCTTCGTAAGTCGAACGGTCACTTTCCACGTAGTACAACCATATAATAACACGGATTTGACGCATGCGTCAAAAACTCGCAGCTTCGTGCGAAGGGAGATCTCTCTTAACCTCCAGAAAGGGGAAAGGATACCGAAGGCCTGACGAGCTTTATTTAGCCGAGCCTCAACATCCTTTTCGGCTCCGCCGTCCATGCTGACAATGCTTCCGAGATAGCAAAAATCTTGCACCTCTTCCACATCCTGTCCATTAAGAACAATCGGTGTGCTTGCGTTCGAACCCATGTGCATGTACTTGGTTTTACGCACATTTATTTTCAGTCCCGCCTCTTTGCATTTAGAATGCAACGAGCGAACATTTGACTCTAAGTCCGAACGGGTATGTGCAAGCAAACACACGTCATCAGCATAATCAAGGTGACTTAAGATGTTAAATAGTCTCCATTGAAGACCTTTACCTTCCCCATCTTCCAGTGCAGCTTTCAAGATGTCATTTATTACCACCAGAAACAGGGCTGGTGATAATATGCAGCCTTGTCTGACACCCGTTCGCACAGGAAAGCTCTCGGACAGCTCTCCTCTATGCAAGACGCGACACCTTGCATCTTCGTAGGATTCTTTAATCATAGTTATGACCTTATTTGGAATACCTCTCCTACGCAAAGCATTCCATATGTTATCTCGCTTAACGCTGTCGAAAGCCTTCTCGAAGTCCACAAACATGAGATGTAGTGGCGAACCCATTTCGGCTGACTGCTCTAATATTATCCGTAGGGTATTTGTGTGGTCGGTACAAGACGACCCTTTACGGAATCCAGCCTGATAAACTTCGAGAGTGCTCTCGACGACATCACTAATCCTATTGAGAATTACCTTAGCCATAATTTTTGATACGGCAGTAAGTAGACATATACCACGCCAATTGCCACAATCCCGAAGGTCGCCCTTCTTCGGAATTTTCACAATGACGCCCTCCTTCCATTCAGTCGGATATCTTCCATCATTCCACACCTTAGTGAAGAGTGGGAGGAGTATATCGGCTGTTATTTCCGGGTCCGCTTTGAGGAGTTCGGTTGGTAGTCCGTCTATACCTGGAGCTTTCCTTCCCGCCATTGACCGAATGGCGGAAACTATCTCTTCCTTATCTGGGGGATCGTCCCTAATAGAGGATTGTTGCGGTTGGATGTTTGGAAGTTGTTCTGTTTCCGGAATATCTTCATCTGACAAGATGTTTAAAATATCAGAGAAGTATTCCTTCCATCGTCGCAACTGGTGTTCACTCATATTAAGGAGAGTTCCGTTGACATCTCTCACCAGGTGGTTGGCGGTGAAATTCCTGTTCGTCAACTGTTTCATGATTTTAAATAGTGAGCCCATATCCCCAAGGTAAGCCGCAGATTCTGCCTTGTTTGCCAGATCTTCAATGGCCTTTCTCTTGTCGCGTCTAACAGCCTTTTTAAGCTGTATATGAGCATCGCGGTAGTTCTGCCTCAAGTCGGGCGTTCGTTGGTTGACATCGGGTTGAGAGATGATTGCCAATTTGGCTTTTTTCCGATTGTCAACCTTGTCCCATGTGTCTTGTGACATCCAGGGTTTCTCACCGCTTTGCGCATATCCCACAGATTCTTCAGCACTAGTTAGAAAAGTGTTTATGGTTGCCTCCCAATTGGCGTCCAGTGTGCGCATTTCATGTTCACCCAATGTGGATGACTTTTCGCGTAGAATGGTGGTGTATTCGAGTTTTTTGTTGGGATCTCTGAGTTTATCCACATTAAGCTTGCGCTTCATTTGAAGAATTTGTGGTCGTCGGATAGCTGCTGTACACAATCTCAAGCAGGCAACCATCAAGTGGTGATCGCTCCCCACGTCAGCTCCACGTTTCGCTCGCACATCGAGGAGACATCTTCTCCATCGGCGACTTATAGCCAAATGGTCGATCTGGTTCTGAGTAACACCGTCAGGGGAAACCCAAGATGTTTTATGATGACTCTTGTGTGGAAAAAGGGTCCCTCCGATGACCATTTGCCGAGTACTACAGAACTCCACAAATAATTCGCCGTTTTCGGGTCTCTTAATCCAAGGTCGTGAAGGGTCGACCCAAGGGTCACCATGCCTCCCCATGACGTGTTCTAGTCCAGTGTTGTCTGATCCAACCTGGGCGTTCATATCTCCCGAGATGATAATAATATCACCTCTTGGAACACGTTCGAAGGTGGCACTCAGTTGGCTATAAAACTCCTCTTTGTCACCAGATGTTGCGGTATTAGTTGGTGCGTAGCACTGCAGAATTGTGACGTTTCTGACACTGGTCCTGAGCCTGACGACGATAATCCTATCCGAGATTGGTTCCCAGCTAATAAGACTGTTTCTCGCTCTCTGCGTAAGGACGAACGCCACGCCATTTCTGGCTTCATTTTCAGGGCCAATGTACAGAATAGTGTTTCCGCTAGGGGTTCGTTCTTCTCCTGATCCTGTCCACCTGACCTCGCTCAAGCCCAAGATTTGGATGTTATAGTGCTCCATTTCACGGTCGATCACTGATTGGCGGTGCAAGGACCGAGTAACCCCAGCTCTTCCCCCGTCATTCAATGTTCGAACGTTCCAGAAGCCAATCATAGTCCGTTTTCGAATGCCAAAAGTCGTTACCGTAGAATCAGTCCGTATCCGAGGCGATGTATCCGTTTCTCGTATCATTTAGGTCTTAAGATCACGGGTGATAAGCCCATGATCCAGTGAGTGTCCATTTGCCATTTTTAGGGCAAGCAGGACTGGCTGTGGGTGAATTCTACAGCCCCCATCCCAGAGGGGGATAGTTAGCTCAGGTCCGTGGAGTCGCTAACTCCAAAGATAGTTGCAGGAATTGGTAAAACCTCATACTACAACTACCCCCTTGCGGGTCAATATTCCGTCATAGTAATGACATCGATATCATAATACTTTGACATAAATTTCAAGTCGATAGCTTAAATAGTTTCAAAGAAAAATCAATTTCTTAATATTTAGAAATTTCATGAAATTTGTGTGGGAGGGGGTAGAAGGAGTGGGGGGATGTAGCCCATTCACGAACTTAAAGTTACTTTTTGGCTAAAAATGACACACAAAAATGTTTAGTACTATAGCTCAAAGCTTTCGAGAGTTATGCTGTAGACAGACGCATAGACGGACAGACAGACAGACAGACATACAGATGGACAGACTGAGAGACGGTCACTCGGAGTCGAGGTTTTTGAGTGACAACAAATATTTCTGTACCCTTGCCGGGTCTGTGCGAGCATTATTTCTTAGCGTTACAAACGGTAAGGCAAACACAATATACTCTCAGATTTCATTTAGAGTATAAAACCATAACAGGCCTACAGATAAATTTTTTTATTTTAAGAAATTTTGTAGGGTAAGTTGTAGAGGTGGTGACGACATTGAACTCATTTTTTCTCATCACGCTGGAGTTGCCATCAAAATCTTTTACATAAAATTTAAGATTCAAAAATTTAATAGGTACCGAGAAAATTAGTATATTGGAATTAGTGAAATTGTGCAGTTTGTATGGGAGGTGGTAGAAGGAGTGTGAAGTTATTAATGACTTTTTTAGAAATGACTGTAAAAATCATTTAATTGACATATTTTAAATTGCAGATCAGTAGCATTCATATTTTTCAGGAAAATCGACTTTTTGTAAAGTTGTTCAATTGTGTCAAATTGTATGGGAGGGGGTAGAAGAAGTGAAGCTAAAAGCCTAATTTTTTTTGTTTTACTAAAAGTTATAAATAAATATTTATTGCATAATTTCAACTGAGGAACTGAGTATATTGGTTTATAGAATTCCGTAAAAAAGTGCAGTTTGTATGTTTCAGATCAATAACTTTTATACTTTTTGAGCAAATGCGTTTAATGTCAAATTGCGAAATTGTGTCATTTTGTATGGGAAGGGGTAGAACGAATAAAGCTAATCGTCTAATTTACTTTTGATCTTACTAATAATTATAAATAAATAATTAGTGCACAATTTCAAATCGATAGTATTGTAGTGAATTTAATAGAAACTTTCATCGCGACTTGTACACCATGGAATACGAGCTAGTATACCAGTTAAATTAGAAATATAGTGGAAATGGAAAAACTGTAATACGAAAATGCCAATACACAGCATACCATGAATGAATGATTGTAATACTAAATAACAATTGGAATTCAATATAGTATAAGTACTTGACTTGTTCAAATCAAAAAAGAGAAAAAGTTTTTTATTTAATTATTTTCCCTTTGTGCTGAATTTCCAACAGTATACGCACTGAGTAAATTGGTCTAGCGCATTTTATAAGAAAACTGCAGTTTCTATTGGAGGTGGAGAAAGGAGGGGGAGAACACAAATTATTTTTTTATACAGTATATTAAAACCATCATAAAAGTATTACATTCCAAATTCTAGATCAATAGCATTGATGTTTTTCGAATAAATCCGTTTATTGTCAAATTACGAAATTGTGTAATTTTGTATGGGAGGTGGTAGAGGGGGTGGAGCGATTTGGCTCGTTCACGAACTTGACCTTACTTTTTTGTCAAAAACGAAGTGTACAGAATTTAAACTATTTAGCTCAACGCGTTCTCAAGCTAGAGAGGACACGGACGGACGGGCGGACAGACAGACAGATAGACGGACGGACAGATGGACGGACAGACGGACATTTGGATTTGATATTTTTGAGTGATTATATGAACTTCTGTATCATTCAGTTTTTTTCTGCGTGCCATATTTCTTGGCGTTACAAACTTTGTGGCAAACTTATAATACTCTCAGATTTCATCTAGAGTATAAAAATCTCTAAATGCATGGAATTTTAAATGGTCGAATAATTTCAGAACTTCTCACCCCTCCCATACAAAATTATTTTTTCGACCATTTAAAAAAATATAAATTATCACTATATCACTATAACTATTAATGGCTATCAATTTGAAATTTTGCACAAAACCTTTTGAAAAGAATTGAAACGAAATTGTGTCAAACGTTTTGAGATCGAGCCGAACTTTAAATTTTGTACGAGCAAAAAATGCACCACAAATTTTACGATTACCTTACCTTCCCTACCCCCTCCAATACAAATATTTGGTTTCGTGCATGTAAAATACACCGAATTTTATGAAAATGCAACTTCTTCTATGAAACTAACATTCTATACAGAGATTATTGGACGTAATTCAAGCAATCAATTAAAAAAACTATTAATCTCCACCCACCCTTACTAACATCCTTCGCTCTCCAATGTAAAAACCCAAATCTATATAAATATAATTGTAGTGTCTGTCTGTTATTTGTTTATAAATGGCTATAAATAAGTTTTTTGCTTCATTTTAGCAATAACTAAGCAGAATCAAACGTTTTTAAAAAATGTCTCTGCCTGTCTGTCTGTCTGTCTTTCCGGCTTTCACGCAAAAACGGTTGCACCGATTGCAATGAAACTTTCACAGATTATTAGGTCTGCCTCGGGGAGTAATCTGCTTTAGGTTTTATTTTTCTCCCCTCACGCCTTCTACCTCTTCCCATACAAAGTGACTCATTTTCGAAAACTTGTAATAATCAAATTTTCATGGAAACTATGAAAGCTATTAATTTGAAATTTAAAATATATTATTTCTATTAAAAATTCTATCTTCAAGTATATAAATAGTTTGAATCCCCTAACTCCTTCCACCACCTCCCATACAAACTAAACTTTTTCATGAATTACTATACTCCAATTTTTCAGTACGTATAACTTTGATCGAGCTAAGATTTTGTAATTAATCCTTAATTAGCATTGTTATTAACGTCAGGAAAAAACTAACCAATTAGGTTTACTCCTTCTACCCCCTCCCATACAATCTGACACAAATCCACGACTTTGCGAAAATTCTATTTTCTTGAAAAGTGTGAATGTTACTGTTCTGGAATATAAAATATATCAATTGAATGATAATTGTAGTTGCTTCTCAAAAAATAACTAAAAACCCTTCACTCTTTGCACCACCTCCTATACAAACTGCACTTTTTCATGAAATATTCTAAACCAATTTTCTCAGTACGTATAGCTTTGATCGAACTAAAATTTTGTAGTAAATCTTTAATTAGCATAATTATTATTATCGGGAAAAATTAACCGATTAGCTTTACTCCTTCTACCCCGTCCCATACAATATGGCAGAATTCCACGACTTTGCAAAAACTCGATTTTCTTGAGAAATGTGAATCTAACTGATCTAAAATTTAAAACACATTAATTGCATGGTGATTATAGTTGTTTCTAGAAAAATTACCAAAAACCCTCCACTCCTTCTACCACCTCCCATACAAACTGCACTTTTTCATGAAATACTCTAAACCAATTTTCTCATTACGTATAACTTTGATCGAGCTAAAATTTTCTGATAAATCCCTAATTAGTATTATTATTATTATCGGGAAAAAATTAACCGATTAGCTTCACTCCTTCTACCCATTCCCTTACAATATGACACAATTTCACGATTTTGCAAAAACTCGATTTTCTTGAAAAGTGTGAAACTAACTGATCTGAAATTTAGAAGATATCAATTGCATGGTGATGATAGTTGTATCTAGAAAAATTACCAAAAACCCCGCAAGTCGCGGGCGTTTGCTAGTTCATAAATAAACGAATGAAATATTTATTATATGTACTGGAGCTATTGATCGAATTCGCAATTAAGTGTTAAATTGACAATAGATCTGCCCAAGAGCCCCCTTTCACTTAGTCTTTCCTAACAACTCTAGCCTGCATATTGACTTTCCTCACATCCGCCACTTGTCCCAAAAATAATAATGTTGCGCTTGACTTGTTGGCAGTTTAGTATTGTGTTTTCGCTGGAGCTGGTTTTATTTTATTATTTACGTTATTAATTTAATATTTTTATTCACATATAGATAGAGGGGTTTGTGGGACAAACTATAAAAATAATTGAATTTTTTTATCCTTTGCATAAAGGGGGGGCTAAAATCAATTGTCGGCCGAACTTTTTTTTCAAATGATCATATCTTTTTTTCTTCATAAATTACTGACCATAAAAATTCATATTTTGGGACCATTAAGGTGGCATATAGACCAACTAGAATCAGCTTGAAGTGAGGCTAATTATTGTCAGGGGTAGGGTCAGGGGTAGGGTCAGGGTGGTGTAAAAACACTTAAAAATCAATATCCGGACTATTTATTAAGCTATGTAATTGAAACGCATATATTAAGCCATACTAGCAAAATACGAGAAAAATATTATAATTGGACATAATAGTCGTGGGAGCAAAGAGGAAGGGGGGGGGAGGGGGCATTTCAATATTGGTGCACTTTCCAAAATTTCAAACCGTTATATCTCAAAACTGAGTTCTAAGATATCAAATTAAGGTTTTGTCAAATTGTAGGACTACATTGATTTTAATTTTGGTAAACATTGTACGTCGGGAGGTGTAAGGGGAGGGAGGTGGTAAGCAAAAATTTCGAAAATTTTGGTGAAAGATACAAAGTTTAAATTTTCCATGTGAATACATCTATTTATTGTACATACAGAAAAAATAATAAAAATTTCACAATTTTTATGCACCGACCCCCTTGGTCTATCGTGCACAAGGTGTTTCACGTGCAATGAAAAAAACACATACACTGAAAATTTTTGAATGAAATTTTAAGGTAGAACCTTGAAAATTTGCAAAACCCATTTAAAAAAAAATCTCTAAAAGAATGAAATATTAAATGGTCGAATAATTTTAAAACTTCTACTCCCTCTCATGCAAAATTATTATTTCGACCATTTTTCAGAAATCAATTATCACCTAATTTTTAAAAGCTATCAATTCGGAATTTTGCATAAAAACTTATAAGAATAGTTGCAATGAAATTACGTAAAAAGTTTTGAAATCGCGCCTGCCCTTCTACCCCCTCCCATACAAAAGTATGATTTCGATCAATTTCCGTAAATCAACTAATAACCAGCAAATTAAAAGCTACTAACTTGAAATTTTGTACAACTACCTTACAAGAGAAATGAAATAAAAATTCATCACAAATTTTACATTTCCCTTACCTCCTCTACCCCACCCGTACAATGATAGATTTCGTGAATGTAAAATACACCGAATTTTATAAAAAATCTATGGAATTTCGTTTATGAAACTAACATTCCATGCAGAGAATATTGGACGTAATTGACGCAATCAATTAAAATATTATTGGCATCCGACCACCCTTAATATCACCCATCCCCCTTCACTTCATAAAAACCCAAACTTGCATAAACAAATGAAATATTGATTACATTGGAGATATTGATCGTATTCGCAATTAAGTGTTAAATTGACAGCAGACCAGCCATTAAGCGGGTTCCACTTGTGAAAGGAGGTTCCATTTAGTCTTCCATAATAGAGTGGTCAATATTGCATATTGACTTTCCATGCATCTTGTCCCAAAAATAATAAATTTGCGCCCGACTTGTTTGCAGTTTATTTATTAGGTTGCTGCAGATGAAATGGCGACTTTCGCAATGAACTGAAGTTACCTGACACCATTTCAGTTTTGGACTTCATTGAGATCGGAGAAAAAAAAATAAAAAAAATATGGAATCGAGTCAAAAACGGTTACTTTTTTTACGAGTTCAAACTTGGCCACAACGCAAGGGAAGCAACCAAAAACATCAAAGGGGCATTTGGAGCTGACACAATAAGCGAACGAAACACACAGCAATGGTTCGAAAAATTCCGATCAGGAGATATGACCCTTCAAAGTGAGCCATGTGGTCACCCAGGGCCATCAATAGACAACGACGAGCTGCGTTTACTAGTGAAGTCTGACTCACGCCAAACTGTAAGGACATTGCAGAGAAACTGGGTGTACACTATTCGATAGTTTCCCGGCACTTGCAACAGCTTGGAAAAGTCAACAAGCTTGATAAGTGGGTTCCGGATGAACTTACTGAGCAAAACATGACACGGAATAACGAAATAACGGTCAAAAAATTAAACGAGTTGCAGTATGAGACTCTTCCTGATCTATCATATTCACCAGACCTCTCGCCAACCGATTATCACTTTTTTAAACATTTGGATCATTTTTAACAATGAAGCAGCCATCAGAAATGCCTTCGAGGAATTTCTTCAGTCTAGAAAGTCGGACTTCTACGAAACTGGCATAAATGCACTTGTATCTCGTTGGGAGCAGTGTATTGCATCTGCTGGTACCTATTTTGATTAATAAAATTAAGTTTTATAAGAGTTAAGTAATTTGAAATTTCGCTAGCAAAGTCGCCATTTCATCTGCAACAACCCAATATATTCTTTCTTTGTGGATAAAAAAAACTATTTTTTCCATTGTCTAAGTCGGCGGATACACCAGCCTTCCCCGCCCATATACAATTTGTTTTCTTTTCGGTATGATCACCGTCATCACGTATTTGCCGCTTTCCAAAATTTCGAAAAAAATTAGTGCTTTCAATTCTATTATTTTCGATTGTATAGTAGGATTGACATATATATTTTTTTCTTAAAAGGAAAGATTTCCGGATCTTATACTGTTTGATTTCCCCGCAGGGGAGTAGTTGTAGAATGAGGTTTTACCAATTCATGCGACTATCTAACTTTGGAGAATAGCGACTCCACGGACCTAAGCTAACCATCGCCTTGTGAGATGGGAGCAGTAGAATTCACCCACAACCAGTCCTGCTTGCCCTAAAATTTGCAAATGGACACTCACTGAATCATGAGCTTATCACCCGTGATCGTAAACCGTAACTGATACGAGAAAGGGATACAGCGCCTCGGATACGGACAAATTCTACGGTAACGACTCTTGGCATTCGAAAACGGACTATGATTGGTGTCTGGAACGTTCGAACATTGAACATTGGTCATTCGGTCCCTGCATCGCCTATCGATCGACCATGAAATGGAGAACTATAAAATAAAAATCTTGGGCTTGAGTGAGGTCAAGTGAACAGGATCAGGTGAAGAATGAACCTCGACCGGAAAAACCATTCTGCACGTCGTTCTTATACCGAGAGCGAGAAACAGTTTCATCAGCTAGGAACCAATCTCGAATAGAATTATCGTCGTCAGGCTCAGGACCAGTGTCAGAAACGTCACAATTCTGCAGTGCTACGCACTAACTAATACCACAACACCTGGTGACAAAGAGGAGTCTTATAACCAGCTAAGTGCCACCTTCAAGCATGTTCCAAGAGGTGATTTTATTATCATCTCAGGAGCTATGAACGCCCAGGTTGGCTCTGACAACACTGGACTGGAACACGTCATGGGAAAAGAATGGTGACCCTTGGATCGACGCGTCACAACCTTGGAATAAGAGACATGAAAACGGCAAATTATTTGTGGAGTTTTGTAGTACCCGGCAAATGGTCATCGGAGGGACCCTTTTTCTACACAAGAGTCACCATGAAACTTCTTGGAATTTCCCTGATGGTGTTACTGAGAACCAGATCGACCATTTGGCTATAAGTTGCCGATGGAGAAGATGCCTCCTCGATGTACGAGCGAAGCTGAAGCTTACGTGGCGAGCGATCACCACTTGATGGTTGCCTGTTTGAGATTGTGCACAGCAATTATCCCACGACCACAACTTCCTCAAATGAAGCGCAAGCTTAATGTAGATAGGCTTAGAGACCTCAACGAAAATCGCGTGTACACCACCATTCTACCCTTGATTTGCCCATATTGTGTCATCCAAACTATGGCCGAAATCTGCTATCGTCCGTGCATTTCTACCCCGAAATTATCTTTCGCGCATACCATATCAACATCCGTCGTAAAAAAACGGGAAAGCTCTATCTCGATATCTTACAGCAACGTAAGCGGGATGCGTACGAAGACTCAGGATCTATATCTCACCGCTGCTGTTTCTTTCTTTGACATCGTGTATATTTGCGAGACATGGTTGTCCTGTCAGATCAAAGGTTCTGAGCTTTTCGATTCCGACTTTGAAGTTTTTTGTCATGATCGCCACTCCAACTTACTTCATCCACCGGTTGGGGGTGGAGTTCGTCGCCGGTTTGCTTCTACGATGATCGATATTCCAGGAACTGAGAATTTAGAGTTCTTGTGTGTAGCTGTAAGATTCGAAATCCGCAAGCTATACGTCGTGACTGTATATATCACATCGCCTTCACCTTCGTTTGAGACCTTGCTTGGTCTTCTACATCCATCAGATGATATTTTAATACTGGGCGACTTTAATTTACCACAAATACAGTGGCTACGCTCTGATGATAATGAGGTTTGTGTGTCGCCTTCGTATTCCTTCTGTGCCCGACATGAAATACAATTTGTGGATGACATGCTTACCGCTGGACTTTCCCAAGTGCGTCCGATTTCGAACGATCATGGTAGTATTTTTGGATCTGATTTTCTCATCTAATACCAGCCTTACGATGATAGGCACAACCCTTTGCTCCCTGACTTGCCAATTCATCCTGCGCTTCAGGCAACAACTTCTCCGACAGAACTTGCGAATTCGAACTCCGTTGTTAATAATTATTTAAATTTCGCTAAAGCTGATTTTGAAATTTTAAATCTTGACATATCCAATTGCGATTGTTGGCAAAGCCACTTCTAATTTTTACAGCCTTTTAAATGGCTGCTTTCTGTATTGTGTCCCTGTAGTTTGTTCGAAAGCTACCAGCAGATTTTCAATTAATTTGAAAAATTGAAAAACTAAAGCTTGGAAAACTTACTCGCTTTCAAGGACTGATACGAACTACATAAGATAAACTTATGTAATTGTAAATAGATAAACTTATGTAATTGTTTTATAAGACAATCTCGAGCTGCATATAACCAATAGCTTTTTACTGTTAAAAACTCTTTTAAAAATAAACCGAAACAATCAATAAAATCAGCACAGTTGGTGGCGTACGCAGACGATGAAGATATTCTGGCCCGATTAATACTGTGTGTTAAGGAAGTATTCCAGGAGTTGGAGTCGGTAGCGGGTGAGGTAGGGCTCAGGGTCAATGAAGCGAAAACTAAATACATGACCCAGACACGAAGGACTGTCCCAGAAAGGCAGAACATTACTATAGGCGAATACAACTTCGAGCAGGTGGATGAATTCGTATACCTGGGAGTTCTCACAAAAGACGGCAATGAGCGACACGAAATTTAAAGAAGAATAACGACAGCTAACAAAGCATTTTAAGCGGTCCTCCCCATAATGAAATCAAGGGAGGACGAAACATTAAGCTACGCATCTACAAGATATTAATTTGTCCTGTGCTGCTACATGGATGCGAAACATGGACCTTGACGCGGGTGTCGGAGAAGGCAATCGACACGTTTGAGCGAAAAATTCTTCGGAAGGTGTACGGAGCAGTTAAGGAAGGAGATGATTGGCGTATTCGATACAACCATGAGCTGTATCAACTATTTGACGATCCACCAGCATCTATCGTGATAAAACTGCGCAAGCTACAATGGGCTGGCCACGTGGAACGAATGCACGATGAACGAACCCAAAAACGAGTGCTAAAGGGCAAAGCTCAAGACAACCGATCGCAAGGGAATCCACGAAAGCGATGGAAGGACTCGGTCGATGCAGATTGCAGATCGCTTCTGGATTTTTCAAACTGGAGGACGCGGTCGTTGGACCGAGACAACTGGAGGAGGTGCATCCGGGAGGCCAAGGCTTGATATGGGCTGTAGCGCCATTGCATCATCAAGTACCGAATAATACGCCTTATTAATAATGAAAAAGACGAAATCAAACGATGGATATTACTAGCAATCCGTCGTTTGATTTCGTCTGTTTCATTACCGTCCTTTGCTAGATTAGCCCCAAGATATATGAAGTTGTCCACATTCTCCAAATTCTATTCTGCAATTGTTATGTTTTATCTGATAGGCGTTCTCCTTCTTGTTTCCGTCATTACTTTTGGTTTGCTTTTGTTAATGCGCAACTCGACTTCTTTTGCGGCGAGGCAAGATTGACAAATACCTCCTTAGCATTAGGGAAGGATCTTGCTAGGATGTTAATGTCGTCAGCGTATGCTACTAGTAGGGTGAACTTGAGTAGTAATGTCCCGTTGGTGTCGACTGGGATCTTGGGATTCACTGTTCGTCATTGTTAGTCTTGTTAGTCGGTATAGTTTTGGGGCAATTTCAAAGTCAAGCATTATTTGATACAGTACGCTCCTGTCGATACTGTCGTATGCTTGTTTAAAATCTACGAAAATGTTGTGCGTGTCTGTGTTATATTCCCAGCATTTCTCAAGCACCTGTTTCACCGAGAATATCTGGTCTGTTGTAGTTCTTCCGGTTCTGAATACACCTTGGCATTTGCCAATTATTTCATTAGTAGGTTTAGGTTGTAGGAGGGTTGTTCCATAGAACGACTATGCACTGGGGCTATGTAGATGGTCCCATTGTACTCCCCGTATTTATTATAAGATGGAAGTCATTCCTCTGGTTCTAGCCACTTGGTTCGGTTTGCGAATGTTGGACGCCTCTGAGGCCGTCTAGTTCTGAGAAGAATCTAGAACCTAAACAATGGAGACGACTGTGATTTGCGGACAGTGACAAAGATAATGTTCGATAAATTCTTCCTCGCAACCTCTGCAAAGGCTGTCGCTCGTGATCTGCATCCGAAATGCATGCAGCTTTAGCAAGCAATGACCTGTGGTCAGGCCAACAATAGTTCGGATGCTATAGCGACTAAGTTGTAACAGCTGAGCTGTAATATTTTTATTCGGTTCTTTCCACAAGGATTTTGCCGTTCTGCAGCTGTCCAGCTGCCGACACCCCACCAAGAAAGAATCCAAAATAGTTTGTTTGAAGCCAGTCTTCAGCACTGATGGTGCTACATTGACTGACTTCCTAGTAGAATTGATGTTTGTAGATCTTTGCCATGCAAGTGTGTCTGCTGCCTCATTACCTAGCAGGTCGCTATTTTCATTATTAAGACCACGTTCAATTATTTTCGTCATTATTGTATAGGACAACAATGATTTTCCTCTGTAATTCTCACAACAGAGTTTGTCTCCTTTCTTGTAAATTGGACATATAATGCTTTTTCGCCAATTCTCGGTGCTTTGTTTAGTTTTTGGTCGCATAGGACTGGTTTGATTTCAGCAAGCGTGGCTAGTGCCGATGGTGGTTCTTCTTCATCAGTTGAGACCTCAATTGAAATGTTGTCTGTTGTGATCGGTGCTCTTACTTACTTACGATGTGGTTACATCCCAAATCGGACTCCTGAATACTTTGCCCCCGGACTCCTGAATACTTTGCTCCCATTCATCTCGGCTCAGTGATCACGTCCTCCAGTTAGAAAATCTTAGCACTGATTTGCTGTCTGCATCAATCGAATCCTCCCAGCACTTCCGTAGTTTTCCGACCGGTCTCTGTCCGTTGACTTTTCCTTTTCATGGGAATTCTTCCGTCATCCATACGCTTCACATGACCAGCCCATTGCAACTTATGAAATTTTATGAGGGTTGACACTTCTGGATTGTCGAAGATGGCATACAATTCTCTGTTGTATTGCATTCTCCTGATCGACTCTTCCTTCACAGAACCAAGAATTCTTCTGAGGATCGTTCTTTCTAGGTTATAGTCTCCTACTGTAATATTTTGTCTGACTGGCGTCTTTTTCCTGGTTTGTGTCATATTACTTTATTATTCTAATAAAAAAGTATTGTGATCGACATAGAAAAAAAAAAATATTGCTACCCTGAAAATTTGTTTTTTCGCGTTTCATGACTAAATTAGCCTTAAAATGCAAAAAAACATCCGTCCCGCCATACGCCGTCCGCTGTACATATGGATTCATATCTCCCAGACCCTTCAATTTTGGGGAGTGTCAGGTGGAAGGGGGAGGCGGGGGGAGGGAAAGAGTCAAAAACTTCATTTGCTAATATCTCTACCAAGAATGCAGATAGGAAGCTGAAAATCAGTAGAGGTATTAAGAAGATTATGGGACAAATTTAAAAATAATTAAATTTTTTTATCCATTGGCGTCCGAAAAGGGGGCGGGGCTAAAAACAAATTGTCGGCCAAATTTTTTTTTCAAATGGTTATATCTTCGAAATTACTAATCACAACAAATTCGTTTTTTGGAACCGCTAAGGTGGCATATATGTAGATTCACCAGAATCAGCTTAGAAAAAGGCTAATTATTGTAAGGGAGAGGGGCATGGGGTGCAAAAACACTTAAGAATGAACATCTCGACTGTCTCTTAAGCTATATAATTGAAACTTGAAATGTATACTAAGCTTTACTAGCAAAATATGAAAAATAAACTGCCAACAAGTCGGGCGCAACTTTATTATTTTTGGCACAAGTTGGAGATGCGTAGAAAGTCAATATGTAAGTTGGATTTCCAGCACATGTAATCAATATTTCATTCGCTTATTTAAGTTTTGGTTCTTATGAGGGATGGCGGAGGGGTAATATTAAAAATGGGTGGATGTCAATAATTTTTCAATTGATTGCTTCAAATACGTCCAATATTCTCGGCATAGAATGTAAGTGTCATAGACGAAGTTGCATAGAATTTTCATAAAATTTCATTCACGAAACCAATCATTTGTATGGGAGGGGGAGGCAAGGGAAATGTAAAATTTGTGATACTGTTTTATTTCATTTCTTTTGTAAGGTGCTCGTACAAAATTTCAAGTTCGTACCTTTTAATTTGTTGGTTAGCAGTTGTTTTATTGAAATTAGTCGAAATCATACTTTTGTATGGGAGGGAGTAGAACGGCAAGTGCGATCTCAAAAATTTTGACGCAGTTTCGTTTCAACTACTTTCAAAAGATTTTGTGCAAAATTTCAAATTGATAGTGATAGGTGATAATTAATTCCTTAAAAATGGTCGAAAAAATAAATTTGTATGGAAGGGGGTAGAAACTGTCAAAGCTATTGACTTGAAGTTTTGTGGAAAGTATAATATTAAACATAAAAGAATTATGATTGGGCGTAAAGCCCAATCATATGATACTCTAGATGAAATGAGAAAGAGTTCAACGTACCGGAAAATATGTCACCTCCAATTCTTTTAAATAATTAATAGTGACTTTTGTATGGGAGGTGGTAAAAGGAGAGGAGGCAGGTTTGTAATTTTACTTTATTATTATAATAATAAAGTATTGTGATCGACACAAAAAAAAAAAAAGTTTGCTACCCTGAAATTTTTTTTTTTCGCGTTTCATGACTAAATTAGACTAAAAATGCAAAAAAAAAAATCCGTCTGTCTGTACGCCGTCCGCCGTACGCCGTACGCCATCCGCCGTACGCCGACGTGTACGCTCAGCGCACATTAACTCCCAAACCCTTCAAGATAGAAAGTTCATTTTTGGAGAGATTGTAGATAGTTGCGGATCTCAGGCGGATACTTATTTTGGGGGGTGTACGGGTTCAGGGGGAGGCGGGGGGAGCGCTTAAACCGAAAAATACGAATTCAAATATCTCAACCATGGTAATAGCTAGGAAGCTAAAACTCAACATACATATAGAGGGGTTTGTGGGACAACTTTTAAAAATAATTTAATTTTTTTATCCATTGGGGTGCGAAAAGGGGGGGCTAAGAACCAATTGTCAGCCGAATTTTTTTTTCAAATGATTATATCTTCGAAATTACTTATCGTAAGAAAATCATATTTAGAGACCATCAAGGTGGCATATAGTTCCATTGGAACCAGCTCAGAAAGCGGCTAATTATTGTAAGGGGGAGTGTCAGGGGGGGTGCAAAGAAAAACACTTAAAAATTAATATCTCAACTATCTTTTAAGCTATGTTATTGAAACTTGAAACTAATATTAAGCTATACTAGTCAAATAGTCAAATACAAAAAAAATATAATATGTCGAAATAATAGTAGTGGGGGGAAATGGGGAACATTTCAAAAATGGCGCACTTTTCAAAATTACAAATCCTTATATCTCAAAAAATAGTGCAGATACTAAATTAAAAATTTGTCAGATTGTAGAACTACATAATAGTTAATTTTGGTAAAAATTTTAAGCTGGGAGGTGTAAGGGGAGGGAGGTGATAAGCAAAAATGTCGAAAATTTTGAGTGATTTTTTTAGGGCTCTGGTGAAAGATAAAAAGTTAAAATTTTGCATGTGAATACCTATATTTAATGTACATAGAAAAATAATATTAACTTGATCCATATTTATTATAAACTGACTCCCCCGGTCTAACGTGCACAAGGTGTTTCATGTGCATTGAAAAAAACACATAAACTGAAAATTTTTGAGTGAAATTTTAAGGTAGAAACTTGAAAATTAGCGAAATGCATTTAAAAAAAATCTCTAAATATACGAAATATTAACTGGTCGAAAACCTTTAAAACTTCTACCCCCTCCCATACAAAATTATTTTTTCGACCATTTTCAAGAAATCAATTATCACCTAACCATTAAAAGCTATCAAATTCAAATTTTGCGAAACAACTTACAAAAATAATTAAAATGAAATTGCGTTCAAAGTTTTAAAATCGCGCTTGCCCTTCTACCCCCTCCCATATAAAAGTATGATTTCGACTAATTTCATTAAATCAACTAATAAGCAACAAATTAAAAGCTATGAACTTGAAATTTCGTACGAGCATCTAACAACAAAAATGAAAGAAAATTGCATCACAAGTTTGACGATTCCTCTACCCCCTCCCATACAAAATTATTTTTTCGAGCATTTTTAAGAAATCAGTTATCAGCTAACTCTTAAAAGCTATCAATTTCAAATTTGGCATAAAAATTATTCAAATGAAGTTGCTTTAAACGTTTTGAAATCGCGCTTGCGCTTCTACCCCCTCCCATACAAAACTATGATTTCGACCAATTTTATTAAATCAACTAATAACCAACAAACTAAAAGCTACGAACTTGAAATTCTATACAAGCACCTTACAAGAGACGCGAAATAAAACTGCGTATCAAATCTTACGATTCCCCTATATTCTCTACCCCTTCCCATACAAATGTTCGGTTTCATGAATGTAAAATACACCGAATTTTATGAAAATTCTATGCAACTTCGTCTATGAAACACATTGTATACAGAGAATATTGGACGTGATTCAAGTAATTAATTAAAAAGCTATTAACATCCACCCACCCTTACTATTACTCCTACTCGTCCCCTCATAAAAACCCAAACTTACAGACACGAATGAAATATTGTTAACAGTCCTGCCCAAGAACTCCCTTTCACTTAGTCTTCCCTAACCACTCTAACCTGCATATTGACTTTCCAATCATCCGCAACTTGTCCCAAGAATAATAAAGTTTCGCCCGACTTGTTGGCAGTTTATTTTGATATAACATCTAATGTGGTATGCAAAATATTTCGTGCTGAATTTAAGGTTCGTAGCTATCATTATTTTCAATTGGACATAGTTTTCCTGAAATTGCGGCATTTGTATGGGAGGTGGCAGAGGAAGTGGAGCGTTTAAGATGATTTTGAAACTGCTTATCATCATCCTTATCACCACGCTTTGATTCAATTTCAAATTCCATAGTTTTAATACATTCGAAGGAGAAATGCTTTTCTTGAATTTATAATATAGATATTTGTATGGGAGGGGGTAGAAGGAGTTAAGAGGAGCTGATAATTTTTTTTAGCATTTATTGCAATTGCTAAAAAACAAATTCTCGCAAAATTTTAAGTTTATACTTTTTCTAGTTTTACTGGAAATCGATATAATGCACTTAACAAAAATTATACATTTGTATGGGAGGGGGTAGAAAGAGTGTACGGATCAAAACACATTTTTTTCTCGGTATTGATATTTCTATTTTTATACCTTACGCAAAATATCAAGTTGTTAGCTTTAACAGTTTCGAAGAAAAATAATTTAATTTAAATTTCAAAATTTCGTGAAATTTGTATGGGAGGGGGTAGAAGGAGTGAGGTGAAGTTTACAATTTTTTCAATTCTGATTGGAATTATAATAAAACTAATTCTGGCAAAAATTCGTTTTTATACCTTTGCTAGTTTCAATGAAAATCGAAAAACTGCATTTTTCAAAATTATGCATTTGTATGGGAGGGGGTAGAAGGAGTGATGGGATCGAATCAATATTCCGTCTTAGTAATGACATCTATATCATAATACTTTGACCCGAATTTCAAATTGATAGCTTATATAGTTTCAAAGAAAAATCAATTTCTGAAAATTTCGGAATTTCGTGAAATTTGTATGGGAGGGGGTAGAAGGAGTGGGGGGATGTGGCCCGTTCACGAACTTAAATTTTCTTTTTTGCTAAAAATGACACACAACAAATTTCAGCACGATAGCTCAAAGCGTTCGAGAGTTATGCTGTAGACAGACGGACAGACAGACAGACGGACAGACGGACAGACGGACAGACAGACAGACGGACAGACGGACAGACAGCAACTCGGAATCGAAGTTTTTGAGCGACAACAAATATTTCTGTACCCTTGGCGGCTCTGTGCGAGCATTATTTCTTAGCGTTACAAACGGTAAGGCAAACACAATATACTCTCAGATTTCATCTAGAGTATAAAAATATCATTGATGGCGAAAAATTCTGTTTTGATCTGTATACTCTTTCTACCACGTCCCATAAAAATGCATAATTTTGGTAAATGCATTTAATCGATTTTCATTGAAACTAGAAAAAGTACAAACTTAAAATTTTGTTAGAATTCGTCCCTTTATAATTGCTAAAGAAATTATAAGCTTCGATTCATGCCTGCTACTACCTCCCATACAAACATCTATGTTATAAATTCAAGAAATCCATCTCTCCTTCGAAAGCATAGTGATAAGGTTGTTAATAATCTGTTTCAAAATCTTCCGAAACCCTCCGCTTCTCCTGAAATTGAGGCTTTTGAAGGAAGACTATGTCCAATTTCAATGAAAATAATAAAAACTACAAACTTTAAATTCAACTCGAAACTTTTTGCATGCCACTTTCGGTGTCATACACAAAAATTACACATCTCCCATTTATGCATCTACCACCTCCCATACAAAAGTCACTGTTCAGAATTCGAAAGAATTTGAGATGAAATATTTTTCGTCACATTGAACTTTCCCATTTCATTTAGAGTATCATTTTTTTTAAATATATTTACGTTACTGAAAAATGTGCATCAAAGGATTTTTGATTAAAGCTTCCAATTAACCAGAACCTCAATATAAGGTGCTGCCGTAGACTTTTGTCCGCCACTGTATATTTAGGACAATTGCTGGCAAAAATTGCTTTGCTAATTTCAATGAAACTCGAAGAGATTCACTTTTGAAAACTGTGCATTTGTTTAGGAGGGGTAGAAGGAGTGAGGGGATCAGATCAATGTTTTTTGAGTTTAAGGTTGTTTAAGTTCGTATAGTTTAACTTCATTTTCAAGACGATACTTTAAAAAGATTCGGAAAAAAATCGATTTCAAGAATTTTCAAAATTGTATAACGAAAGTTACTTTTTTGCAAAAAATTACAAAATAGCATGATTGGTCAAAGCGTTCGTGAGTTATTTTGTAGACAGACGTACAGACGATCACTCGGAATCGAAGTTTTTGCCCGGCAACAAATAGTTCTATACCCATGGCCACTCTGAGCGAACAAACGATAAAGTAAACAATATATAATCTCATGTTTTATCTAGATTATAATTAAATTATTTTTTTAGTTTGTTCCTCAAACCCCACTATATGTGTGTTACTTGCTTCAGCTTTCTAGAACCATAGCTGAGATATTCGCTTTACCGATCTTTGTTCTAGCTTCACTGAGTGCAGTGAGATTGGACCTATTTTAGGCAACGTGCAGAAATTGAACAAATTAGATCTCTTAAATGGTAACGGGAAACTACTATCATCTAATTTAAAAATTCCTAAAGAGCATGTGCCAGTTGCTAGATCCAACATTAACTGTCAAACCGATCCGAATACCTCATCCTGCACTATTGGCTGCCAGACTGATTCCAGCGCGTTGCCTCTACCACTTTCTGTTTCATTCCTATCACAGCCGCAAGCAGTAGACAAAAAACGCAGAAAGAGCACGAAAACAAGTAAGCACACTCGACGGAAGGCTGCTAAATCGCCTAAAGACGTTCATCCACGGTCGAATCTACATGTTGACGACAACGATACCTTCCCACCATGTGATATATCGAACCTAAAGAACATTCCTGAGTCTAATAATGCGGCACAACGTAGAGCTACTGCGATTGATTACGACAACAAACAAATGGTTAATATGCCTGAAGCTTCGACTACGTCAAAAGACTTCCGCTGTACTTTACGAGCGGCTGTGCAGCCAAAGTTACTTTTTGTATCGCGCTTAGCATCTGACACCACGGAGAAGGAAATTGCTGACAACGTTCTCGGTATCTTACGCTGTGCAAGTGTTGACGTATCACCATACTTAGTATCCCGCAGAAAGATTACTCCAATATCTCGCGATGTTGGCGCGAGAGTTTCTTCAACTATGGCCGAAATCTGCCATTGTCTGTGAATTTCTGCCCCGAAATCGTCATTCGCCCTTACCATCTCAAAATCCATCGTCAAAAAACGGGCAAGCTCCATCTCTCATATCTCGATATCTTACAGCAACGGGATGCGTACGAAGACCCAGTATCTATATCTCGCTGCTGCTGTTTGTTCCTTTGACATCGTGTGCATTTGTGAGACATAGTTGTCCTGTCAGTTCAAAGATTTTGAGCTTTTCGATTCCGACTTTGAAGTTTTCGTCGTAACCGCCACCCCAACTTACTTGATCCACCGGTTGGAGGTGGAGTTTTCTGCGCCGTTCGTCGCCGGTTTGCTTCTACGATAGTCTATGTTTCAGGAACCAAGAATCTAGAGTTCTTGTGTGTAGCTGTAATACTCGGAAACCGCAAGCTATACGTCGTGACTGTATACATCACATCGCCTTCACCTTCATCAGTTTACGATGCGGTTTATAATACGTTTGAAACCTTGCTTGGTATTCTACATCCATCAGACGAATTTACCACAAATACAGTGGCTACGCTCTTATGATAATCAGATTTGTATGTCGCCTTCGTATTTCTTCCGTGCCCGACATGAAATACAATTTGTGGATAACATGCTTGCTACTGGACTTTTCCAAGTGCGTCCGATTTCGAATGATCATGGTAGATTTTTGGATATGATCTTCTCATTTGATGCCAGCCTTACGATGATAGGCACAGCTCTTTGCTCCTTGACTTGCAAATTCATCCTGCGCTTCACGCAACATTCACCACTCCGACAGAATTTACGAACTGGAAATGTATTGTTAATAATTTATTTAATTTCGCCAAAGCTGATTTTGAAACTTTAAATCTTGACATATTCAATTGTGATTGGTCGCTGTGTTGAATGAATCTGATGTTGACAAAGCCACTTCTGATTTTTACACTATTTTAAATGGCTGCTTTCTGCGTTGTGTCCCTGTAGTTTGTTCGAAACCTACCATGAGGTTTCCCTAGTTTGACGATGATTTAATTAATTTGAAAAATCGAAAAACGAAAGCTTGGAAAACTTATTCGCTCTCAAGCAATGATACGGTCCACATAGTTTACATTTTCCTATGTAATTGTTTTATAAGTCAAACAATCCTGGAATTTTGTCAACTCTAAGAAAATCTCTGATGGTTATCCTTCCAGTATGTTTCCTAATGTACATCCTACTGATCCCACTGCAATTAGCAACTTATTTACTAACAATTTCCGTACCGCCTTCAATTGCAGTGCGCCGCTAATTGCCGTTGGCAGCTTCCAATACTTGTCAAAGTTTCCTTCTTTGTCCTTGGTTCCAAAAGATCTTTACATTGACGACTCCAATATTTTGAAGTACATTGATAAGCTTGCTATTAATTTCTCCAGTGACCAGGTAGTGTTCCTTCTTCTGTGATTAAAAAGTGTAGTTTATCCCTTTTACCTATCCTTGGGTATCTTTTTAAATCGTAGTAAAGTTTTTCCTATGTCATGGATATACTCAACTACAATGCCCCTGCTTAAATCTGGTAAAAGAGACAATGTAAGTAATTATAGGTTTATAGCGAATCTTCCATGTGTTGCTAAGCTATTTGAATCCATTGTGTGTGGTGTAACTTATTTTCATTCCAAGTCGATTATTGGATCATTCCATCATGGCTTTATCAAAGGCAGATCCACTGTAACGAATCTTATGGAACTCTCGAACTTCTGTCTTTCTGCTATCGAAAACGGGCAGCAGGTCGATTGCATAACCTTCGTCTGCTTGGTTTTCCTGATATTTTCGTCGTATATTAGTGATCGTATTCAGAAAGTACATTTTCGTGGTGCCTTATCTTCTGAAATATTTAATACTTCAGGCATTCCGTACGGTAGCCCTCTGGGTCCACTTTTATTCCTTCTCTTTATTAATGACGTGAGTTCGTTTATCTCTAACTCGAACATTCTTCTCTATGCCGATGATTCGAAAATATTTAAGATTTTCTCCAGCAACAATGATTGTCTATTATTGCAAAGTGATATGTCGCGTTTTCATGACTGGTGCTTACTGAACAATTTACATTTCAACATTAATAAGTGCACTGCTGTTTCATATTCTAAGAAGAGAATATCACTTAATTTTGACTATGTTGCAGATGGATGCTCTGTACTTCGTTCTGACAAAGTACGTGATTTTGGCGTACTATTCAACTGTAATCTTACCTTTGATGATCATGTGAATCATATTGCTGGTAAAGCGAACGCTATCCTCGGTTTTGTTAGGAGACAATCGAAAGAATTCAATGATTTCTTTACAACGAAAATGTTATATTGTGCATTCGTCCGATCTATCCTAGAATGTCTTCTACTTCAACTGCAGCCAAATCGGGTCTTGGCCTCGTGACCTTCAGGTTCCTTAACATTTTTCATTATTTATTGTGGAAGGATTTTTAGACCTTCGCACAACCCTCTATCTTCGAATTTTTCATTTTCGTAGATTGAGGTGACCAAGGTACACCCAAGCAGGCAGCGTGCTGGAATTATGCGTCGACCGGGATTTGAACTCACGACCTTCGCATTGTAGACCAACAAGCTACCTACTAGGCTACACCCTAGAACATAATAGTCCTATTTCGTCGCCATTTTATTCCATTCACATAGATAGGATCGAACCAATTCGGCGTCGTTTCTTAAAGTTCGTCCTTCAGGGCCTTCCCTGGTCCGATCCACTCAGGCTGCCACCATATGTTGATCCTTTAAATCCGCTGTCTATCAATTCCCTTGAGAAAACGCAGACCCATGCCAGAGTGGTATTTGGTTTTAAAGTTATTTCGGGTATAATTGACTCTAACAAATTGCTGCCTATGATTAAATTCAACGTTCCATGTCGTCCTTTGCGAAATTATGAGCTTTGTGGAATTCCGTGGCATCGCACGAACTACGGGTTCTATGAACCAGTTTCATTCATGTTAGGAGATTTCAAAAACTTCTTCTCGCAATTGGATTTTCACATGAGTGTTCCACAAGTAAAATAAACTGCCTACAAGTCGGGTGAACCTTTATTATTTTTGGGGAAAAATGCGCATGCTTGGAAAGACAATATGCAGATTAGAGTGGTTAAGGAAGACTAAGTGAAAGGGGCTTCTTGGGCAGGGCAGTTCTCAATTTAACACTTTGCGGAAACGTTCAAAAGCTCCATATTTCATTCGATTATTTATGAAGTTTGAGTTTTCCTAAAAGGAGGGGTGAGGGGTGATAGTAAGAGTGGGTGGATGTTAATGGTTTTTTAATTGATTGCGTGAACTAAGTCAAATATTCTCTGTATAGAATGTCAGTTTCACAGACGAAGTTGCAAGAATTTTCGTTGGATTCGCTGTTTTTTAAATTCACGAAACCGAACATTTGTATGGGAGGGGGTAGAGAAGGTAGGGGAATCGTAAAATTTCTGATGCAATTTTATTTCCGTTCTCTTGTAAGGTGCTTGTACAAAATTTCAAGTTTGTAGCTTTCAATTTGTTGGTTATTAGTTGGTTTAATGAAATTGGTCGAAATCATACTTTTGTGTGGGAGGGGGTAAAAGGGCAAGTGCGATTTCAAAACATTTAACCTAATATTATTTCAACTATTCCTGTAAGTTTTTGTGCCAAATTTCAAATTGATAGCTTTCAATAGTTAGGTGGTAATTGATTTCTTAAAAATGGTCGAAAAAATAATTTTATATGAGAGGGGGTAGAAGTTTTGAGGATATTCGACCAGTTAGTATTTCAAACTTTTAGATATTTTTTTAAAAATGCGTTTCGCAAATTTTCAAGTTTCTACCTAAAAATTTCATTCAAAAATTTTCAGTTTGTGTTTTTTTCATTGTACATGAAACACCTTGTGCACGTTAGACCCACACTTCGGTGCATAACAATTTTGGAACAAATTATTTTTTTTTTTTGTATACATCAAATAGATGTGTCGGTGTGCAAAATTTAAACTTTGAATCTTTTACCAGAGCCCTAAAAAAAAATCCCCTTACACCCACCAACTTAAATTTTTTTTTAATAATATTAAAGACTATATAATCTGACAAATTTTTGATTTGACATCTGGACTTAATTTTGAGATATACCGATTTGTAATTTTGGAAAGTGCGCCATTTTTGAAATGCTCCCCATTTCCCCACACTAATATTATGTCCACATGTTTTATTTATACTCTAGATGAAATCTGAGAGTATTATAACTTTGCTCTAAAGTTTGTTACGCTAAAAAATAAGGCTCGGAGCAAAAAATGGTTAATATTATCACTCAAAAATCTCTATGACTATGTCCGTCCGTCCGTCCGTCCGTGCGCTTTCTGGCTTGAGAACGCGTTGAGCTAGATAGTGCAACTTTTTTACACGTCGTTTTTGACAAAAAAGTAAGGTGAAGTTTTGAAGAATTTGACAATAAACGGATTTGCTTGAAAAGTATAAAAGCTATTGGCCTGTATTACTTTTATCATAATATGAATCTACCCTATAAAAATTATGCGTGTCCTCCTCCTCCTTCTATCACCTCCCATACAAACTGTACTTGTCATGAATTATTTTAAGCCAATTTATTCAGTGCGTATAAAATTTAGCGGACTGAAATTGTGAAACAAATATTTACTTAAAATTGTTAGTAATACCAAAAAATTAGACGATTAGCTTCACCCCTTCTACTCCCTTCCATACAAAATGCCACAATTTCGCAATTTGACAATTAATGGATTTTCTCGATAAGTATAAAAGCTATTAGTCTGAGTTCTGGGATATATCACATTCATAATAATTTAAATCTACAGTAGAAAAATTATTTGCGTCTTCCCTCTCTTTCAACCCCCTCCCATACAAACTACACTTTTTCATGAAATGCTCTAAGACGATTTTCTCAGAACATATAACACTTATCGAGCTCGATACTTAATTAGTATTATCACTAAGATCAGAAAAAAATATTTAATTAGCTTCACTGCTTCTACCTGTCCCATACAATATGACACAGTTTCACAACTTCACAAAAATTTTATTTTCTTGAAAAGTATGAATCTTACTACTCTAAAATTGAAGAGATGTCAATTACCTTATTATTCTAATAATAAAGTATTGTGATCAACACAAGAAAAAAAAAATTTGCTAACCTGAAATTTCTTTTTTCGCGTTTCATGAATAAATTAGCCTAAGAATGCAAAAAAAAAATTCATCCCGCCGTACGCCGTACATATGGACTCATATCTCCGAGACCGTTAAAGGTAGGGTAAGTGAGCTCTATTTTCTAAATTTTGGGGGGTTTTAGGTGGAAGGGGGTGGCTGGGGAGGGAAAAAGTCGAAAACTACACTTGCTAATATCTCCACCACGAATGCAGATAGAAAGTTGAAAATCAGTAGCGATATAGAGAGGGCTGTGGGACAAACTTTAAAAGCAATTTAATTTTTTTATCCGTTGGCGTCCGAAAAAAGGGGGCTAAGAACAAATTGTCGGCCGAATTGTTTTTTTAAAAGGTTATATCTTCGAAATTACTTATCGTAAAAAATGCATATTTTGGGACCATCAAGATGGCATATAGTTCCATCACAGTCAGCTTAGAGAGTGGCTTACTATTGTAAGAGGGAGTATCAGGGGGGGTGCAAGGAAAAACACTTAACAATTAATATCTCAACTATCTCTTAATCTGTGTAATTGAAACTTGAAATATATATTAAGCTATACTAGGAAAATACAAAAAAATATAACATGTTGAAATAATAGTAGTGTAGTAGCTAAAAACAATCCCTAAATATAGGAAATATTAACTGGTCGAAAACCTTTAAAACTCATACCCTCTCACATACAAAATTATTTTTTCGACCATTTTCAAGAAATCAATTATCATCTAAATAATAAAAGCTATCAATTTGAAATTTTCCAGAAAAACTTTTTAAAATAGCTAAAATAAAATTGCGTCAAAAGTTTTGAGATCGCATTTGTCCTTCTACCCCCTCCCATACAAAAGTATGATTTCGACCAATTTCATTAAATCAACTAATAACCAACAAACTAAAAGCTACGAACTTGAAATTGTGTACAAGCACCTTATAAAAGAAGCGAAATAAAACTGCATATCAAATTTTACGATTCCCCTACCTTCTCTACCCCATCCCATACAAATGTTCGGTTTCGTGAATGTAAAATACACCGAACTTTATGAAAATTCTATGCAACTTCGTCCATGAAACACATTCTATACAGAGAATATTGGGCGTGATTCAAGCAATTAATTAAAAAGCTATTAACATCCACCCACCCTTACTATTACCCCTCCTCCTCCCCTCATAAAAACCCAAACTTGTAGAAACGAATGAAATATTGTTATATTGACAACAGCTCTGCCCAAGAACTCCCTGTCACTTAGCATTCCCTAACCACTCTAACCTGCATATTGACTTTGAACTCATCCGCAACTTGTCCCAAGAATAATAAAGTTTCGCCCGACTTGTTGGCGTTTTGATGAAATTACGTTAAAAGTTTTGAAATCACGCTTGCCCTTCTACCCCCTCCCATACAAAACTATGATTTCGACCATTTTCAAGAAATCAATTATCACCTAACTAATAAAAGCTATCAATTTGAAATTTTCCAGAAAAACTTTTAAAAATAGTTAAAATAAAATTGCGTCAAAAGTTTTGAGACAGCATTTGTCCTTCTACCCCCTCCCATACAAAACTATGATTTCGACCAATTTCATTAAATCAACTAATACTTCGTCCATGAAACACATTCTATACAGAGAATATTGGAAGTGATTCAAGCAATTAATTAAAAAGCTACTAACATCCACCCACCTTTACTATTACCCCTCCTCCTCCCCTCATACAAACCCGAACTTGCAGGAACGAATGAAATATTGTTATACTGACAACAGCCCTGCCCAAGAACTCCCTGTCACTTAGCCTTCCCTAACCACTCTAACCTGCATATTGACTTTCCACTCATCCGCAACTTGTCCCAAAAATAATAAAGTTTCGCCCGACTTGTTGGCGTTTATTTTATGATATTGTTAGTTATTTCTGAAAAAATCCCCCCACTCTTTCCACCACCTCCCATACAAACTGCACATTTTCACTATATTTTACACACTAATTTTCTCAGTTCCTATTCAATTTTTGGAGTAAGCATTTTGTATAAAACATTTTTATAGCTACCATAACGTACTTAGCATGATGAGGAAAAAATTAGTTCAATACTAACACTCCCCATGCAAAATATCTTGGGATCACAAAAATTTCTATTTCAACTACTACCACAATGGCACTACAGCCCAAATCGGGCCTTGGCCTCCTGACCTTCAGGTTCCTCAACATTTTTCATTATTTATTGTGGAAGGATTGTTAGAACTTCGCACAACCCTCTATCTTCGAATTTTTCATTTTCGTAGATTGAGGTGACCACGGTATACCCAAGCAGGCAGCGTTCTGGAATTATGCGACGACCGGGATTTGAGCTCACGACCTTCGCATTGTAGACTAACACGCTACCCACTAGGCTACACCCTAGCTTCTATTTCATATAGACTATAGTAAGATTGCGCTTTACGCGCAATCGTAGCCCTGTTATGTTTTTTTTTCATATTTCGCTAGTAAAGCTTAGTATACGTTTCAAGTTTCAATTAAATAGCTTAAGAGACTGTCAAGATATTCATTTTTAAGTGTTTTTCTTTGCACCCCCCCTGAGCTTCTACTGATTCTAGTAGATCTACATGCCATCTTAATGGTCTTAAAATATAAATTTTTTATGGTAAGTAATTTCGAAGATATGATCATTTGAAAAAAAAATTCAGCCGACAATTGGTTCTTAGCGCCCCTTTTTGAACCCCAATGGATAAAAAAATTAAATTATTTTTAAAAGTTGTCAAACAAACTCCTCTATATGCATGTTGATTTTTAGCTTCCTAGCTGGTTGAGACATTTGAATTCGTACTTTTAAGCGCTCCCTCTGCCTCACCCTGAACCCGTACACCCTCAAAATAGGTATCCGCCTGAGATCCGCAACCATCTACAATCCCCCCAAAAATGAACTTTCTATCTTGAAGGGCTGGGGAGTTAATGTGCGCTGAGCGTACACGTCGTCGTACGGCGGACGGCGTACAGACAGACGGATTTTTTTTTTGCGTTCTTAGGCTAATTTAGTCATGAAACGTGAGAAAACAAAATTTCAGGGTAGCAAATTTTTTTTTTCTGTGTCGATCACAATACTTTATTATTAGAATAATAAAGTAAATCAGCTTTGTTGAGGTTAGTTATGTTTGATTTTGTAAAAAGTTTAATTTTTTGTGTATCTACAGTATTGGACAAAACTAAAGCACCCCTTTGTGAAATATCAGTTATCCTCTGATATTATCAGGAAAACTTGACAAAAAAAATTTGTTCTTAGTTTTTATTATTTACTAGCAAACGCCCGCGACTTCGTCCGCATAAAAATCGCATTAATAAGCAATTTTTGAGAATGTTGTTAGTAATACATTATATGGGATATATAATCCGCTTACTTTAATGGCTCTTTGAACACAATGATTTGTATTTTGTTGGAGCCAGAACCATAAATTATTAAGAATGAAACCATGATACGCGCATTTGAATGGGAGAGGCTCGTGATCAAATCAAACCCGTGATTCGAGATCATATGTATACGTGTTAAGGACATGTGAATAGTTGTAGCTTGTGTTAATTCTAAAAAGCCCCAATAAAATGTCATTAAGCTTAAAAACATAACAGGACTTCGATTGTGCGTAAAACCCAATCATATGATACTACCGATGAAATCGAAATTTTTGTAACCTTAAGAATTTTTGTGTGGGGAGTTATAGAAGGGATGACAGTACTAAATTAATTTTTTTCACACCATGCTAGAGTAGCTATAAAAATATTTTGCACCAAATTTAAGCTTGAAAAACTGAATAGGTAGCTTGAGAAACTTAGTGCATTGGATTTAGTGAAATTGTGTAATTTGTATGGGAGGTGGTAGAAGGAGTGGGGGGTTTTTGGTAATTTTTCTAGATACAACTATCATCACCATGCAATTGATATCTTTTAAATTTCAGATCAGTTAGATTCATACTTTTCAAGAAAATCGTGTTTTTGCAAAGTCGTGAAGTTGTGCCACATTGTATGGGTGGGGGTAGAAGGAGTAAAGCTAATCGGTTAATTTTTCCCGATAATAATAACTATGCTAATTAAAGATTTAGTACAAAATTTTAGCTCGATCAAAGCTATACGTACTGAGAAAATTGGTTTAGAATATTTCATGAAAAAGTGCAGTTTGTATAGGATGTGGTGCAAGGAGTGGAGGGTTTTTAGTTATTTTTTGAGAAGCAACTACAATTATCATTGAATTGATATATTTTATATTTCAGAACAGTAATATTCATTCTTTTCAAGAAAATCGAATTTTCGCAAAGTCGTGGATTTGTGTCAGATTGTATGGGAGGGGGTAGAAATAGTAAAGCTAATTAGTTACTTTTTTTCTAATATTAATAACAATGCTAATTAAAGATTTAATACAAAATCTTAGCTTGATAAAAGTTATACGTACTGAGAAAATTGAAGTATAGTATTTCATGAAAAAGTTTAGTTTGTATGGGAGGTGGTGGAAGGAGTTGGGGGATTCAAACTATTTATATACTTGACGATTGCATTTATAATAGAAACAATATATTTTAAATTTCAAATTAATAGCTTTCATAGTTTCCATGAAAATTTGATTATTATAAGTTTTTGAAAATGAGCCACTTTGTATAGGAGGGTGTAGAAGGCGTGAGGGGAGAAAAATAAAACCTAAGGCAGATTACTCCCCGAGGCAGACCTAATAATCTGTGAAAGTTTCATTGTAATCGGTGTAGCCGTTTTTGCGTGAAAGCCGGAAAGACAGACAGACAAACAGACAGAGAAATTTTTTAAAAACGTTTGATTCTGCTTAGTTATTGCTAAAATGAAGCAAAAAACTTATTTATAGCCATTTATAAACAAATAACAGACAGACACTACAATTATATTTATATAGATTTACATGTACCTATATTATAAAAAAGTGGTGCGCATTCTGTTCTTTGTGTTAAGACATTAAGAGACTAAAAATGGCAAGAAACACGTACTGTAGTGAAATTAAACATAAAATTATATTTGATTATAAAAGTGGATTATCTCGACATAATATTAGTAAAAGATGTTCGATAAATCGGTCAATTATATCGCGACTAATCAAACGATATGAGCTGACGGGTCGCATATCTCCTGTACATTCTGGAGGAAGGCCTCGAAAAAAAACACGAAGAGATGATTCTTTGATCAAAAAAAGGATTGCAGTTGAACCTACGGTCTTTTCTAATCAAATTAAAATTGATTTGAAGTTACCAGTATGGAGATTAGGAGAAGAGCTGAAGAAGCTGGTTTGCCGGCTTACCGGCCCACTAAAAAGCTTTCATCTCAGAAAAGAACAGGAGGGCCAGGTTAAAGTTTGCCAAGGACCATTTAGACTGGACTATTCAAAAGTGGAGAACTGTATTATTTTCCGACGAATCGAAATTTAATTTAAAATATTCTGATGGAATAAAACATGTACGACGACCAAAAGGTCAAAGATTTAACCCTAAGTATTGCATCCCAACAACCAAACATGGAGGAGGTAATGTCCTAGTCTGGGGTTGCTTTTCTGAACAAGGTATTGGACCAATTCATCGAATTGATGGTATTATGGATCGTTTCGTATACGTTGACATTTTACAAAACATAATGCTGCCGTACGCTGAAGAGGAGATGCCACTAAAATGGAGATTTCAGCAGGACAATGATCCTAAGCATACCTCTAAGCTGAGCAAGACTTGGCTACAAACGAATAAGATAGAGGTTTTGGATTGGCCTGCGCAATCTCCTGATCTCAACCCGATTGAGAACATGTGGGAAATTGCTAAAAGGAGGATCAACAGTGAAAACTGCAGGACAAAACCGTTACTTTTCGAAGCTATTAAGACAGCGTGGGAAAATATTCCTGAAGAGTTCATTGATAATATAATATCTTCTATGCCAAAAAGATGTGCTGCTGTTATTACAAATAAAGGACTGGCGACGAAATACTAAAACTACCCAACAATTGTTATAAATTCTGATCGTCAGCTAGAGGGTGCTTTAGTTTTGTCCAGGCAACTTTTGAGTACTGAGAAATATTTTTGTTTTATTTTTTGTTGTTGAAAAGACTGAATTGTCATTGTTATGTTTTTTTTACAATACACTTGTAAATAAATAATAAAAACTAAGTACAAATTTTTTTCATCAAGTTTTCCTGATAATATCAGAGGATAACTGATATTTCGCAAAGGGGTGCTTTAGTTTTGTCCAATACTGTAATTCTGTTTTATTCTTTTTTATTGTTTCCAACTGTGTGTGTATAAATGTCATAATCAATTTTTTGATGAAATACATTGTTATTATTATTATTATTATTATTCGAATTCTTAGTTTTCTGTTATAGCATTCCCACTGCCTCACACCTGAACGCTTACAACCCAAAAAATTGGTGTCCGCACCCATTTACAATCCGCCAAGAAATTAATTATCTTGAAGGGTTTGGGGGTTAATATGAGCTGAGCGTACACGTACGACGGACGGCGTACAGACAGAAGATTTTTTCACAACATTACGCTAATTTAGTCGAGAACAAACTTTAATGCGGAAAAAAATTCAAGGTAGCATTTTTTGCCAAGTCGATTATTCTATTATATGATTAGAATAATAAAGTGATATTGGCACAAACGTTAAGTAACATAATGGTGGAATATGATTTATTGAAAATGTTCGAAATACTACTACACTTGTCAAGTTTCAGTTTCTATCTGTTTCCGCATTTGAGTTACTAAAATTCGACTAAAATTTTTAATTAAAACAAGTTCTCTCAAAATATTCATTTTGAACAAAATCGCATGACAGTCGCATTTTTTGTTGTATTGTGGTTTATTTAGCGATATGTTCAGCAATACTCTGTTTTTCGATTAAGTTTAAAAATCTCAAGTATTTCGCAAGTTGATTTTCGACCGAAGGAAATTCTCATTTCAAAATTATTATTTTACCGCATATTTTTAAACAATACTAGCTAATTTTAAATAATTAATATTAAATATGAAAATAAGTTTTGATCTCTTATAAAATATTTTATTTATTGTAGATGGTTTGGTCTGTAAAAGGCACAATAATCATCAGAAAAAACTTACTTTCGGTTTTAAAATCGAGAAAATTTCCTCTATGTAGCACGTTTCTTTGATGACTGGAGGGTTATTCCCTTTGACCAAAAAGCACAGCGCACTAAAGTAATGGGGTAAAATTCTTCTATTCGGTGTCAAGTAAAAATACCAACAGAGAATTTCAAGTATAACTTATGCTTAAATGGTTGTTTAATAAATTTATGAAAGCTTAAAAATTTAAAACGATAAAAGTACCATAAAACCTTTTTTTGTAACATTAAAATTGATTTTGTATTTGTAAGCCTAAGTTATACTTGTCTTTTATTTTATTGATTGATATTTCGACATCTCTTAGATCGATTTTGTTCAAATCCCACTCGGAATACATAAAGTTTTGTTATTTTTCTGTCATTATTGAAGCGTATTTAATTTAAATATTAATTGTAAAAGAAAATCCGGGAAAAAATCACGAAATATCATGTTGTTAATAAAATTTGAATTATTAATTACATCGTGTGAAGGTAGCACTATTGTTCGATAGAAACTTGTACGCCCACATTTGTCGCCACTCATAAAAAGCTTTTTAGAACAACTTTGACTAAACTCAAGTTACATGAAAATATTTTACACTTTGTTGAACCAAATTTTTTTTTTTTTTTTTATAATTTGCTATCATTCTTGACAAAAATTATTACACTATACATAATATTACTTAGACACGAATCAAAAAGTGATATATTAATTTTAAAGTTTTATAACCAAACTCCTTAAGTCAGACGCGAGAGTTAATACTATTGTTACTTTTGGAGTACTTCACTTAAAGACAAAGTTTAGCTCGGAATAGACTGAACGAATCTAAAATTAAATTCTATTTCCGAAACATTCGTAGAGCTCGTAGAAAAAAAGGTACGTTGAAAGCTGAAAGGGAAGCCCATTGATCATAGTGTAAGCTTGATCAGCTGCGAAAGCAAACGAAATGTCTGTTATACTATGAATTTTACGTCAGCATCATGTAGTTTAAAAAAATAGAATTACATTTATGTGACATTTTACAAAATCTATTTTAAACGAGAATAGATCAGTGTGTGGCGAGCGAAAATTTGAAGTGATAAAAATCTGACACTTTGTTAATGCCGTCATAAAATTATTAATCAGACAGATCAGAATCGACGCAAGTTGTGCGAAAAAGTAACGCGTGTGACGGCAATCTTACACTTTTTTAATGTTGTGATAAAAATCCGATGGATCAGAATCAGCTCGGGTAGGTGCGAGTTCCTTTGGGAAGAAGTAACGCTATAAGCTTAGAACGCTGTTCCCGTGAAATGAGATATTTGGATGCAAAATCTGAAGAATTTCAGTTTACCAGTTACAATTTTGCATACAAAATATTCGTTTCAATTGAACAGTGCACTAGGCTGTACATAGGTTTAGGTAAGTAAATTTCTTTTGGATGAAATACTTTCATTAGTAAATTAATATAATCTCTATTTCATTATGATATCTTAAGGTTATTATTGGAACTGTTACATTTAAACATTTGTACGCTGTTGCTGTTTTAATATTATACACTCCGTTTCATATTTATAGCCCACCTACCAATTTGAAATTATTTTCGCCTAATTTTGCCCCAAATTAAATACAAGAAAAGATTGAGAAACTCTGTGCAGTGATTTTTCTGTAAATCATTTCTCATTACCGTTCTTTTTCCTGCAGTTCATGAAAATTCGACATTTTTGTGCGTTTCATATTTATAGCCCACATGGTGATTAGTGCAGTTAGAAATCGACACACTGAATCAGTTTAGTTGTTGTTTACAAGAGGGTTTCGTAATAATCTTATTACTTAAAATGCCGCGCGGTGTGTATTTAAATGATGTCGAAAAGGGTGAAATTTCAGCGTACAAAGATGATGGTTTGAACGTAAGTGAAATTTCGAGAAAAGTTGCCCGCAGTCGCCGTGTAATTCGAAACTTTTTAAAAGATCCGGAGTTATATCGGAAAACGAAGCGTAAGGGAAGGAAAAGAAAACGGTATCCGCGGGGAGAGAGGAAAATTGTACGGGCAGCAAGCAATTCGACACTAAGCTGCAATAAATTGGCAGCTCTTGTCCCAACGGTTTGGAGAACGATTCAACGTAAATAAGGTAAAATGAAGAGTGCTCCACGACTATTAGATCGCCATAAAAAAGTTATCAGAAAACCACATGGCTACAGATTGGTCTTTTGTAAGACATACTGGCTTTCGGACTTCTTCATTGTTTAAGCTCAAAATTTCATTTTCTGATGAAAAAAAATGGAACTTAGATGGACCTGACGGATTTAATTCTTACTGACGCGATCTAAGGAAGGAACCTCTCTATTTCTTGAAGAGGAATTTTGGTGGCGTTTCTGTGATGTTGTGGGGAGCATTTTCTGCAGCAAGGCGTTTGGATATACAACTTATTTCATCGCGGATGAACAGTAAAGATTACATCCAATTACTCGAAAACAGTTGGCAAAAAAATGGCAAAAAAAAACAACAAGATAATGCCAGAATTCATACCAGTCGTAAAACAATGGGTTGTGTGGAGACAAATTCCATTAGGGTGATGAACTGGCCAGCATGGTCTCCTGATCTGAATTCCATTGAAAACATTTAGGAAGTTCTTGTCAGATGGGTATATGCTGAAAATCGCCAGTATGAATCATTGGCGTAATGGCGGAAAGCTGCAATCCTTGACAAATGGCAAAAACTTGATCCTGAAATGTTAAATAAATTAATCCAATCGATGAAAATAAGGATTTTTGAAGTCATAAAATCCAAAGGAGGCCCTATTAATTATTAAGTTTTTGTATAAAATTTTTTATTTAAAATTTTAAATGAAATAAACACTTTATTTTGTTGGAAACTTCAACTGGGTTATATATATGAAACGAGCAAAAAAACGTATAATAGCTGGAACTGTTGCAAAAATAACGAATTCTTACAATAATTTACCTACAAATAATTTCAGCTCCAGACTTTCTACATTTAGCAATCACATACAAAAGCATAATAATTTTCCGAGTGTAAAAACCCTAAAATTTCTACGTGGGTTTTAAATATAAAACGGAATGTATATTATTACTTGGGAAACAAATTTGATACTGTAAACAGTTTTCTCAATTCCATAGAATTTTTCAAGTTCTTCCAACCGCTGCATTTTTTATCCTTAACCGTATACACACACACACACACACCATATGTTTCTAATGCTCTGACCTAAAGTTTATTCTGTTTCTTAACAATTCTAACTCACTTACTATCAAATACAATATTCTTCTTAATTCCAAACCTGGTACTGTTAACATCGAACATTAATTCTCTTTATACTCTAGATGAAATTTTAGATTATTATAAGTTTGCACTAAAGTTAGTAATGCTTGCGAAAAAATTAATGATACAGAAGTTAATGCTATCATTCAAAAATCTAAAATCCGGATGTGCTATATAGCTCGAGAACGTGTTGAGCTAGAAAGTTCAAATTTTGTTGTTTTTGACAAAAAGGTAAGGTTAAGTTCGTGAGCAGGTTCAATCGCTCTAACCTCCTCTACCAGTTCCCATTCTAAATGATATATTTAAAAAATTTACAACCATTAAATTTTCTTTTAATGATTTCAAATGTAGTACTTATTTTTTAATCAAATGTGATTTACGGTACATTCATTATTTGAATCATCCCACTTCTTCCACAATCTTCCATACAAACTGCACTATAAAATTTAGTAAAGATCGGAAAAAAAAATATGAGATAAGCTTCATCCCTTCTACACCCCTCCGACGCCTGGACCCAAAGTAACTCAAATTCAAACCTCGATTTTCTTGAAGAGAATGAAAGCTGTGAATTTCATGATATTTGTAGGTTTTTATATATAAACACACATAAACACAACCTTTCATACAAACTACACAATTTCATTTCACTATCAACGGCCGCCATCTTGAAGTTTTTCGAATTTGTATGGAGAAACGGTGTATCAAGTTACGCAGTTTTTTTGACAATTTTCACTATAAATTTAGGTGGCAATCGCTTTTTCTATTCACACAAAAGGTGCAACCCCTATAGTTTTATTATTTACTGATTTTGTTTGTTGTAAAATCGAGCCGGAAAAACTCGAATCCAAACTACTAATATTCGTTCACATTTTTTCACTTCACATGACGCAAAATTGGCGGAGTTATAGCCCAGGAACATTCACACAACACTCAAAAATATATCACTGTTCACTCCCGATTAAAACATAGAATCTTTTTCTACAATGGCACTACAGCCCAAATCGGACTTTGGCTTCCTGACCTTGAGGTTCCTTAACATTTTTCATAATTTATTGTGGATGATCTTCGCATAACCCTCTATTTTCGAATTTTTCATTTTCGTAGATTGAGGTGACCAAGGTATATCCAAGCAGACAGTGTGCCGGAATTACGCGTCGACCGGGACTTGAACTCACGACCTTCGCATTGTAGACGAAAACACTATCCACTATGCTCCACAATATTAATGTTAAAATTTGATTCCAAAAAGATGAACATCCTATAATTCCAGATTTCTTACGTCAAATAGTTTATCCCTCTCACCACAAAACGTCAGTCTGCACCACAAGACGTAGGTGCTGCACATATTGATATTCCAAACCAACACACATATCACATTTTGATAGCCACCCTAATGTGATGTGAACAAATTAGTTCATTTCTGTGACCCGTTCTACCGCTTCCCATGAAAAAAATTTTAAAACAATACAAAAAATGTTTTTCTACCCAGAGTATCACTTGATTGGGTTTTACGAGCAATCGTAGCTCTGTTGTATTTGTACTCTAGATAGAATCTGAGACTATTATCACGTTTTCCAAACTTTTGCAGACCCAATCAGAGCAGTTTCGACGATTCAGTATTTGATCTTGTAAAGGTGAGAGCCAAGATCTTTACGCTCAATTCGCCACAATGTGGGCTGAGAGATTTCCAATTCCTGTGAATGGCATGGAATCGACTGATTTGGCTGATTTTGAACTGAAGCACTTACTGCTGCAATACTTTCGGTACTTCGAGTAGTGCGTTGTCTCACTGGCACAGGAACATTCAATAGTAAAAATGCAGACTCGAATTTATCCACTATATGCAGCATGCACAGCGTGTCTGGTGAGACGATTATTATGATCGCAAATTAGAGTAAGCGCCCTTAAAGTTGCTACCACCGACGCAGAAGTATTCTTTAATGATTTCCAAACGTTGTTCGGTTCGTCCAAAGTTAGACGGTTTACGTCCTCCTTTTCCAATTTGTTGGCAGAATTTATTGTACTAGGAATATTGATATATGTATATATCGACCACGAAGAAACGAGTTAATACTGCGCAATCAGTACTGTAACACATGTCGATATTGCATGCCGATTTAACCCGATTCAGTATAACCCTTCCCAACACTGGACCGTAATTGTTAACAAAATTTTATTTAATGATATTGAAATAACTCACACTGGGTTTGTCACGCTTAATACGAAGAAAAAAATAAAAATTTTGTATGTTATTAACTATTTGTATTTAACGAATCACTGTTTCTAATATTTATTTCACTAATTCTATCACTTTTAAATCCGAGATCCCGGTACTCGTAAATTAAAATTAAAGAAACAAAGATGCAAACGCACTAAGAGGACTAACGTTATTAAACTCTAGCTGAAATCTAAGAGTATTATAAGTTTGCCACAAAGTTTGCAACGGCAAGAAATAAGGTTCGAAGAAAAAAATGACTGATACAGAAGTTCCTATAATCACTTAAAAATCTCAAAACCGGATGTCCGTCCGTCCGTGTCGACTCTAGCGTGAGAAAGTTAAAATTTTGTAGACGTTGTTTTTGATCAAAAAAGTAAGGTCAAGTTCTTGAACGGGCGAAATTGCTCCACCCCTTCTACCTCCTCCCATACAAAATGACAGAATTTCGCAATATAACAATAAACGGGTTTGCTGGAAAAGTTGAAAAGCTGGTGATCTGAAATTCGAAATGTTTTACTTTTATGATGACTTTAATCTATCACATAAAAATTATTTGTGCCCTTCCACCCCCTTCCATACAAAATGCACTTTTTCATGAAATGCCTTAAGCCAATTTATTCAGTATGCATAAAACTTATCGAGCTGATATTCCGTACTAAATAGTTATTTAGAATTATTGGTAATACCAAACAAAATTAGACAATTAGCTTTACCCCTTCTACGCCACACAAAATGACTCAATTTCTCAATTCGATAAACGGATTTGCTCATAAAGCATAGAAGCTATAGATCTCAAATTTGGACTATGTTACTTTTATAATAATTTCAATCTTCTTTATAAATAAATTGCCAACAAGTCAGCCGAAACTTTATTATTCTTGGGACAAATTGCGGATGCGTGGAAAGGTAATATGCAGGTGAGAGTAATTAGGGAAGACTAAGTGAAAGGGGCTTCTTGGGCAGGGCAGTTGTCAATTAACACTTTGCGGAAACGTTAAAAAGCTCTACTACTTATAATCAATATTTCGTTGGTTTATTTATGCAAGTTTGAGTTGTTATAAGGGGAGGGGTGATAAGTGATAGTAAGGGTGGGTGGATGCTAATAGTTTTTTAATTGATTGCTTGAATCACGTCCAATATTCTAATAATAATAATAATAATAATTTATTCATCAAAAAATTGATAACTACATTTATCCACAGTTATAATAATATAAATTAATAATATAATTAATTAATAATAATTAAACAGAATTAGGTACACAGAAATTTAAACTTTTTACAAAATCAAACATTATTAACATCAAGAAAGCTGACTTTTTACTTGTGGGACACTTATGTGAAAATCCAATTGCGAGAAGGAGTTATTGAAATCTCTTAACATGAATGAAACTGGTTCATAAAACCCGTAGTTTGTGCGGTGCTGCGGATTTCTACAAAGCTCATAATTTCGCAAAGGACGACATGGAACGTTGAAATTAATCATAGTCAGAGTCTCTGTATAGAATGTCAGTTTCATAGACGAAGTTGCATACATTTTTCATAGGATTCGGTGTATTTTACATTCACGAAACCAAACATTTGGATGGGAGGGGGTAGAGGAGGTAGGAGAATCGTAAAATTTGTGACGCAATTTTATTTCGTTTCTCTTGTAAGGTGCTCGTTCAAAATTTCAAGTTCGTAGCTTTTAATTTGTTGCTTATTAGTTGATTTAATGAAATTGGTCGAAATCATACTTTTGTATGGGAGAGGGAAGAAGGGCAAGCGCGATTTCAAAACTCTTAAAGTAATTTCAGTTCAACTATTTTAGTAAGTTTATGCAGAATTCCAAATTGATAGCTTTTAATAGTTAGGTGATAATTGATTTCTTAAAAATGGTCGAAAAAATAATTTTGTGTGAGAGGGGATAGAAGTTTTGAAGATATTCGACCAGTTAATATTGGGCGTAAAGCCCAATCATATGATATTCTAGATAAAATAGGAATGACTTTAATATACCGGAAAATTTGTCATCTCAAATTCTTTCGAATAGTGAATAAAGACTTTTGAATGGAAGGTGGTAGAAGTAGAGGGGAAGGTTTGTATTTTTCGTATATGACATCGAACATGGTTTACAAAATTTTTTTTTCCGAATTTAAAGTTTTTAGTTTTCATTATTTTTAAAGAAATTTGTCATGGATTTCCTGAAATTAGGGTATTTGTATGGGAGGAGGCAGAGGAAGTGGAGCGGTTAAGATTTTGAAACTGCTTATCATCATCCTTATCACCATGCTTTGATTCAATTTCAAAGTCGATAGCTCTCATATATTCGGAGGAGAAATGCTTTTCTTGAATTTATAATACAGATATTTATATGAGAGGGGGTGGAAGGAGTGAAGCGGAGTTGATAATTTTTTCCAGCATTTATTGCAATTATTAAAAAACAAATTCTGGCAAAATTTTAATTTTGTATTTTTTCTAGATTTAATGGAAATCGATTTAACAAAAATTATACATTTGTATGGGAGGGGTAGAAGGAGTATACGGATCAAAATAATTTTTTTTCGCATTATTGATATTTCCATTTTTATACTTTATACAAAGTATCAAGCTGATAGCTTTTACAGTTTCGAAGAAAAATAATTTAGTTTACATTTAAAAATTTCGTGAAGTTTGTATGGGAGAGGGTAGAAGGTGTGAGGTGAAGTTGATAATTCTTTTTAAAGGTAATTGCAATTATAGTACAATTCATTCTGGCACAATTTCGTCTTTTCAGCTTTACTACTTTCAAAGAAAATCACAAATATGTATTTTCCAAAATTCCCCATTTGTATGGTAGGGGGTAGAAGGAGTGAGGGGATCGGATCAATATTCTCTGATATTAATGACATCTATATCGTAATACTTTAACCTAAATTTCAAGTCGATAGCTTAAAAAGTTTCAAAGAAAAATCAATTTCTTAATATTTCGAAATTTCACGAAATTTGTATGGGAGGGGATGGAAAGAGTGGGGGGATGTAGCCCATTCACGAATTTAAAGTAACTTTTTTGCTAAAAATGACACACAAATTTTGAGCACTATAGCTCAAAGCGTTATGCTGTAGACAAGCGCACAGACGGACAGACGGTCACTCGGAATCGAGGTTTATGAGCGACAACAAATATTTCTTTACCCTTGGCGGCTCTGTGCGAGCGTTATTTCTAAGCGTTACAAACGGTAAGGCAAACACAATATACCCTCAGATTTCATCTGGAGTATAAAAATAAGTTCCTAGCTAATCTTAATTGAGTAATCTCTACTTTAGAACCGTTGGGTGCCCCTATCGTCGATGTTCCTCCGCCGAAACGTTGTCGAATCGCTCGTCGACTGTTAGAAGTTGTCTCATGTAATACCTCGTTGATCGTCAAAAGATTTTTCGCCGCTACTCCTTGATCCTGCACAATTTCTTTTGTTGCCTCGATGATCGTTCCTGAACCTTCATTCATAGTTGCGACGCACTGACTTGATTACTTTTATCTATCCACTAACTTACACACTACGTTAGTTCTTTAATTTTGAAAAGTTATGGATACTGATTTTCGCTCGACCGTCCTCGAAGAGCGAAAAGATGACAAGTCAGCTTAAATTTGGCCCCAATTCTGTTCATTACGGGACTACCCCAACAATTTCTAGGTTGTCGACCTTAAGTTTTAATTATCCGACCGTTCAATTTAGCTATCCTTGCAGCCCAAATCGTAGCACTGTAGGCCGTTTAATTTCTCTACCAAGCTTTCGTCATTTTTCTCCTCCATTTTGCTGCACAGTGAAATACTGATTGATTGATTGATTGAACTATTTGCAGACCCTGCAATGAACCGATTCGCTGTTGTTCATTTAACAGTTGGCGATCTGTGTGCTACTCCTTTTTTTTTGTTTTGCGAGTTAAATTGGCTAGGAATATACACTCCGTTTCATATTTATAACCCACCTACCAATTTGAAATTACATAAGTAGTTAAGTGCTAAGTACTTGTTTTTGCGGAGCTGTGAAGCACAAGTTTTATAATTGGAGGTTCCCGAATTCGGTAAGTGTAAATAAGAGTAGAACTCGAATGCCAATGCATAGGCCGGTGTGTATTGCTTGTTGCGATGATATCATTGCTGTCTTGAAGTGATATACTGATGAATGTTCCTTATATTTTGTTTAAGGTTTTACTCCAATTGCTCATATTAGTTCCAAAAACAGTGGTATCAGTTCCGGTCGACTGATCTGTAGCTCTAGCTTCGTGGTTATGGCTGTCGGGCTTCCGTCTTCAAAAGGGAAATCCGAGTAAATACTTCCTTTCGCCTTTGGAGTTGATTGGTTCGGTTTCGTTCTTATATTTTTCTTTTGTTGATACCAGTCGCCTAAACCTGCGCTTTGCTTGCGCTCGCGGATGTCATTGCGTTCGTTAGTCATATCTTTGCGAAGATTTAGTGAAATTTAGGTGAGTTCACTATTTATACTTTTATTCTACTTACTTTTACTCCAGCCTTATATTTTTTGAATTTGTTTCGTTTTAGGTGCAAAAATAAAGCTCGAAAATGTGAAAGGCGACTACGCGAGGTGCTTGTCTAATCGTAATCAAGGTAAGTAGTCATTCGAAATTCATTCAATTGTTGTTAACTTGTTTCTTCCAGGAAGGCTCCATTGGTATTACGGTGGAACCGTGATAAGGAATGTAGAAGTTTTGAAGGTATTCAACCACTTAATATTTCATACCTTTAAAGATTTTTTTAAATGCATTGCGAAAATTTTCAAGTTTCTAACTTAAAATTTCATTCAAAAATGTTCAGATTTTTTTTTTATTGCACATGAAACAACTTGTGCACGTTATACCACCCCTTCGGTAGAATAAATTATTATTTTTTCTGTGTGTATAAAATAGATGTATCCACATAGAAAACTTCAGCTTTGTATCTAGCCCTAAAAAATCAATCAAAATTTTTGAGAATTTTGCAAATTTTCAAGTTTCTGCATAAAAACTTCATTCAAAAGTTTTTGTATTTTTTCGTGTTCCCACACTCGACGAATTAAACCAGCCCGGAGGAACCACCCAAACAACAAAGCGCCGGGCACTGATCAAATTCCAGCTGAGCTTCTGAAAGCCGGCTACACCTGCATAGCGCATCTCCTATATAGATTAGTCACAGACATAGGGACGCAGGAAACACTTTCTGAAGATTGGCGCAAGAGCATTATATGCCTAATTTATAAAAAAGTACAAACTCTGCTGCGAAAACTACCGAGGAATATCTCTGTTGTGTGCATCTTATAAGATATTGACGAAAATTATGGAAAAGAGAATTAAGCCCTATGCTGACAAAGTAATTGGTGAATACCAAGACAGATTTAGAGCTGGACGATCGACCACTGACCAGATATTCTCAGTTAAACAGTTGCTGGAAAAGTGCTGGGAATAAAATATTAATGAGCACCAGATATTTGTTGACTTCAAGCAAGCATACAACAGTATCGACAGGCGCGTACTGTATAAAACCATGTTGCAGTTGAGTCCCACCGGAACTGGTTCGGCAGGAATGACAATAACCGAGTCTTTGTTACAAGTCACAGTAGAAAACGATCTGACTTCCGATTTTAAAACTGACAACCGCCTCGCACCGGTCACGGCCTCCCACCAATGATTTTCAACTTGACACTCGAATATGTTGCTAAGAAACTTCCCGTTAACACCTACTGAACACTCTGCTTCAAATCCACACAACTCGTGGCATATGCCAACGATATAGATATCCTTGCAAGACCTCTGGGGAGTACTAAGATACAGAAGTTCATAAAATCACTCAAAAATCTCAAAACCGGATGTCCGTTCGAGTTCTCGCTAGCTTGAGAACGCGTTGAGCTCAAAGCGAGCTTAAATTTTGTATACGTCGTTTTTGAGAAAAAAGTAAGGTCGACAACAAACGGATTTGCTCGAAAGTATAAATGCCATTGATCTGAAATTTGGTATATAAAACTTTATGATGATTTAAATCTACTGTGTAAAAATGATTTGTGTCCTCTCGCTCCATCCACCACCTCCCATACAAACTGCACTTTTTCATGAAATGCTCTAAACCAATTCACTCAGTGCGTATACAATATCGAGCTGAAATTGTGCGTCAAATATTTATTTAGAATTATTAGTAAGAGCAAAAAAAATTAGACGATTAGCTTAACCCCTCCTACCCCCTCCCAAACAAAATTACACAATTTCGCAATTTGACAATAAACGGATTTGTTCGAAAAGTATAAATGCTATTGATCTGAAATTTGGAATATATTACTTTTATGATGATTTCAATCAACCGTATAAAAGTTATTTGAGTCCTCCCCTTCCTTCCACCACCTCCCACACAAACTGTACTTTTTCATGAAATGCTCTAAACCTATTTACTCACTACGTATAAAATTGATCGAGCTGAAATTGTGCACTAAACATTTATTTAGAATTATTAGTCAGATCAAGAGAAATTTGACGATTAGCTTCACTCCTTCTAGCCCCTCCAATACAATCTGACACAATTTCATAACTTTATAAATGAACTGCCAACAAGTCGGGCGAAACTTTATTATTCTTGGGACAAGTTACGAAGTTCCTATTTTTTTAGCATTTATTACAATTGTTAAGGGACAAATTGTGGCAAAATTTTAAGTTTGTTTACTTTTTTTCAATCGATTTAATGCAGTAACCAAAATTGTGCATTTGTGTGGGAGAGGGTAGAAGGACTACTCAAATCAAACCCAAATTTTTTGATATCAATGATATTTTCAATAGTATACTTTTTTTTAAAATTTAAAGTTGATAGCTGTGACGGTTTCGGACGAAAATAATTTAGATAAAATTCTGAAACATCGTAAAATTTGTATGGGAGGGGGGGGGGGGGAAGAGTGGGGTGATATATAGTGATAGTTTTCACAAAATTGGTTGCAATTGTAAAAAAATTAATTATAAAAAAAATTGTTTTTGTAGCTTTGCTAGTTGCAATGCAAACCGAATAAATGCATTTTTGAAAATTGTGCATTTGTATGGGAGAGAGTAGAAGGATTAAAGGGATCAGATCAATATTTTTCGACGTCAGTGATATTTACATCTTTATCTACTACTACTACAATGACGCTACAGCCCAAATCGGGCCTTGGCCTCCTGACATTCAGTTTCCTTAACATTTTTCATTACTTATTGTGGAACGGTTGTTAGCCCTTCGCACAACCCTCTTTCTACAAGTTTTTAATTTTCGTAGATTGAGGTGACCAAGGTAAACCCAAGCAGGCAATGTGCTGGAATTACATATTGCACCGACTGGGATTTGAACTCACGACCTTCGCATTAAAAGACCAACACGCTACCTACTAGGCTACACCCTAGCTACACATCTTTATATTACGACCTAATTTTCTAGTTAATAGCTGAAATGGTTTCGGAGAAAAATCAATTTCTTTAAATTTCATGAAATTTGTATGAGAGGGGGTAGAAGGAGTGGGGGGATGTGGTCCGTTCAAAACTTAAAGTTAATTTTTTGCTAAAAATGATGTATGAAAAGTTTCAGCACGATAGCTCAAAGCTTTCGAAAGTTATGTTGTAGACAGACGGACAGACAGACGGTCACTTGGAATCAAGGTTCTTGAGTGACAACAAATATTTCTGTACCCTTGGCGTCTCTGTGCGATCATTATTTCTTAGCGTTACAAACGGTAAGGCAAACACAATATACTCTCAGATTTCATCTGGAGTATAAATATCAACTTCACATCACTCCTTTTACCCCCTCCCATACAAATTTCACGAAATTTTGAATTCCTAATTAAATTATTTTTCTTCGAAAATGTCAAAGCTATCGACTTGTTATTTTGTGGAAAGTAAAATAATAGTAGTACAACGACGAAAGATTTTGTTTGTTTCCGTATACCGCCTCCCATACAAATGCATAATTTTCGTCCATGCATTACATAGATTTCTATTAAAACTAGAAAATGTACAAACTTAAAATTTTGCCAAAATTGCAATAAATGCTAAGAAAAATTATATCAGTTTCGCTTTACTCCTTCTAACACCTCCCATACAAATATTACAAATTAAAGAAAAGCATTTCTCCTTCGAAGATATTAGAGCTATCGACTTTGAAATTGAAACAAAGCATCGTGATAAGGATGTTTATAAGCAGTTTCAAAATCATCGAAAACCATCCACTTCCTTTGCCACGTCCCATACAAATGCCCCAGTTTCAGGAACGCTATGCCCAATTTCTTTTAATACAATGAAAACTACAAACTTTAAATTCAACACGAAACAATTTGCAAGCCACGTTCCGTGTCATATACGAAAATCCCAAATTATTTGAATTAATTATTTGAATTCTCCTTCCACCACTTCACATAAAATTTGCGCTTTTCGTTGAAATACTATAAACCTTACTCAGTACGTATAAAATTTATCGAGCTGAAATTATTTGCAAAACCAAAAAAAAATACTACAGGACTACGATTCGACCAATCGTATGTTATGTTTTTTTTTTTTAAGGCCCAATCGTGCGATACTCTAGATGAAAGAGAAATGCACATTTTATACAAACTGATTAAATTGGCTTTCATGGAAAAGCACAGTTTGTATGGGAGGTGGTACAAGGAGAGGGAGGTCACAAATAATTTTTATACGGTAGATTGAAATCATCATGAAAGTAATACATTCTAAAGTTTAATTAATAGCTTTTAAACTTTTCGAGCAAATCCGTTTATTGTCGAATTGTGTATGGGGGGGTTAGAAAGGCGCTCCACACTTTCTATTTGGCTGTTCACGTAATTAACTTCACTTTTTTGCCAAAAACAACGTAGACAAAATTGGAACTTTCTAGCCCAACGCCTTTTCAAGCTGAGAGGACACGGTCGGACGGACGGACATCTGGTTTTGAAATTTTTGAGTGATTACATGAACCTCTGTATTATTCATTTGTTTCTCGGAGCCTTATTTCTTAGCGTTACAAACTTTGTGGCAAACTTATAATACTCTCAGATGTCATCTGGAATATGTAGGGATTCTTTTTTCTTTTCTTAATTAGTTTTCGTTAAGCAAAAAAGTGAGGCCAAGCCTTATTTTATTAGACAATATTACACTAAAATAGGTCTACAAATATAAACATAATAGGACTACTCTACTACTCTCTACTCTACTACTCTCTATTCTACTACTCTCTGCTCTAGATGAAAGAGAATTTTTTGATTTCAAGAAATACATATATCTAAACTGAGTGCAGATATCAAATTGAAATTTTGTCAGATTGTAGAGCTACAAATTTAAGAGAGGGAGGTGGTAAGCAAATATAAAAAAAATGTTGAGCTATTTTTTAGGGCTCTGGTGAAAGATACAAAGTTTAAATGTTCCATGTGGATACATCTTTTTGACTTACATACAGAAAAAATAATAAAAACTCCACGATTGTTATGCACCGAACAATAAGCAATAAGAGAATATAAAATCTTGTAGAATGAGAAATTGAAGATACAAGGTGTTTTATTAGTTATTTTTTTTTTGTTTTTTTTGAGGCTGAAACTTTCAATTGAAATAAGACACAGAAAAATGTTTTTAATATCCATGAAATTGACTTTTTTTCAAAGATAATTTTATAGTCTTATTGTTTAAATATGATTTCGGAAATGTAGCTGCCCCGTACATGGTGTAATCTGCAAATTCAATTTTCACACACACATTTTGTTCAGTGATGAAGCACACTTTTGGCTAAATGGCTTTGCCTATGAGCAGAATTGCCACATTTGAAGCAATGATGATCCACAAGCCATTGTCAAAACACCATTATACCCAGAATAAGTCACGGATTGGTGCGCTTTATGGGTGGTGGAAGCAGAGAGGGAAGAGCTGTAATACTTGCACATGAAATCGAAAATGGTATGCAAAATGTTGCGTGCTGAAATTAAAGTTTGTAACTTTCATAATTTCCAAGGAAAGTGGACATTATTTTTCTGAAATTGGAACATTTATATGGGAAGTTTCAACGGAAGAGGAAGGTTTTGGATGATGTTGAAACTGCTTATCAATATCCATTTCACCATGCTTTTACCAAAATATGCATTTGTATGGGAGAGTGTAGAAACAGTATACGGATCAAAACAAAAACTTTTGACAATAATGATATTTTCATTATTATACATTGCTCCAAATTTCAAGTTGACAATTTAGAAGAAAAATAATTTAATTGAAATTTCATGAGGTTTGTATGGGAGAGAGTAGAAGGAATAAGGTAAAGCTTATAATTTTTTTTTTTTTTTCAAAATAGATTGCAAACGTAATAAAAACAATTCTGTGAAAAAATTTATTTTCTGAGCATTGCTAGTTTCAATGAAAATCGAAGAAATGTATTTTTCAAAATTGTGTAATTGTATGAGGGGTAGTAAGAGTGAGGGGAACACCTTAATTCTTTTTTGGCGTTAATGGTATTTATTATACTTTCACCTAACTTTCAAGTCGATTCCTTTAATAGTTTCAATGAAAAATCGATTTTTTAAAATTTCGAAATTTTATGAAACTTATATACTTACTTAGAGTCAAATGTTCGCTCGTTGCATTCTAAATGCAAAGAGGCGGGACTGAAAATAAATGTGCGTAAGACCAAGTACATGCACATGGGTTCGAACGCAAGCACACCGATTGTTCTTGACGGACAGGATGTGGAAGAGGTGCAAGATTTTCGCCATCTTGGAAGCATTGTCAGCATGGACGGCGGAGCCGAAAAGGATGTTGAGGCTCGGCTAAATAAAGCTCGTCAGGCCTTCGGTATCCTTTCCCCTTTCTGGAGGTTAAGAGAGATCTCCCTTCGCACGAAGCTGCGAGTTTTTGATGCATGCGTCAAATCTGTGTTGTTGTATGGTTGTACTACGTAAAAAGTGACCGTTCGACTTACCAAGAAACTACAGACTTTCGTAAACCAATGCCTCCGGTGCATTTTAGGAATATTCTGGCCAGAAGTGATCTCCAACGACGAACTTTGGAGTACAACTCGCCAGACTAAAATAGGTATTGAGATTCAACGGCGGAAGTGGCAGTGGATCGGTCATACTTTGAGGAAGCCAGAGCGAAACATCGCCAAACAGGCTCTGAATTATAATCCTCAAGGAAGCGTCGGGTTGGTCGACCATGTAACACATGGAAGCGAGCAGTTGAGCAGGAGGTCAGAGGAATAAACAAGTCCTGGCAACAGCTTAAGGCCGATGCTCAGGATCGCGCCTTGTGGAAGAGAGTTGTTTCTGTCCTATGCCCCTATAGGGGGTCGTAACAGGAATTTGATTGATTGATTGATGAAACTTATATGGGAGGGGGTAAAAGGAGTAGAGAGATGTTTTCCGTTCAAACGGTCAATCCGTATCGAGCAAGCATTATTTCTTAGCTATACAAACGGTAAGGTAAACACAATATACTCTCAGATTTCATCTAGAATATAGAAATATTGCTATGACTTTTATTTGCAGAAAATACTCCTATTGAAGGACTTCAAAAATAACCAACTAAAATAAAACATGGCATAACTTATAGTTTTTATTAAATATGCAATATTTTTACTCAGTTTATCTTTGCAATATATGTAGGTTCTCCTTTTATGATTAGTAATTGTTAGTTATTTGCTCTTATTCCTGCACGTAGGTTGTTGATTTTAAATTTCTTAAGTCGAAATGTTTTATCGGGTAATGCGATTGTTTCGAAAGTAGAAATGAAGAAACTGCTTATTTAATAATTTAGTTGGCTTTTATGTCTGTAGATTTATTTTTTATTTCTCTTTCATTTTTGATTCTTCATATTATTTGCTAGGCTTGAAATACATTTCATTTACCTCTAAGATCTCGAATTTCAAAAGGGAGTTAACTTTTGGTCTAAAATGATCATAAAGACCTTTAACACGTAGTCGAAATTAATAAGGTATGAAGGTAAAGAAAACAATAATCACATTAACATTACAATTTATACGAATACTTTAAAAAATATTCAGAACGAAACCCCAACAAAAGTTTTGAAATCCTCTCCTCTCTTCTGCCCCCTCTTATACAAAAGTGGAATTCCGCTCAATTTTAATAAGTAACAAAGAAACTAAATGCATCAAATTTGAAATTTAGTGTGAACACTTCTCAGAAGTAACGAAAAAAGACCATCACAAGTTTTACGGTTCCTTCAAGCCTTCCACCACCTCCCATACAAATGCGCGGTTTCATGAACATTGCATGTTAGCTTTACAGACGAAGTGAATTCCATGAAATTCGAAATTTACTTCGTCTACGAAAGTAACATTCTATGCAGAGAGTTGTGAACAAGATTAAGCAATCAATTAAACAATTGTTAACTTCAACCCACCCCTTCCACGTCTTTGCAACCACCTTAACCTGCATATGTTGCTTCCTACGCATTCCTAACTTGTTCCAAGAAAAATAAGGCTGGGCCCGGTTTGTAAGCAGATATTTTTATTTATCTTCCAATCTCATATAGAGTTGATGTACAGATATGCGAAACTCGTTCGAATTAGTCTTTACGCGCAATGTTAAATAGTTTTTTTTAACCTTTTTTCATTTGTGTTCTTCGTACCACGTGGTCAGGGATGTTTGTGATAGAAATATTTAATATATAATACATAGATCATGGGAATTTTTGATATACATATATCACGCAATTTTTTTTTTCATCATGTTTTGATTTATGGTTTCAGTAAGCAAATAAGTCCGGCAGATTCGGATGTATGTATATATAGTACTCACATTTCTAAACAATTTTGATGATTCACAATCACAAATGCAATGACTATCAAAATTGTGCAATTTATCATTTTGGTACACTTATAATAGCTCCAGTAGATAACTTTGCATTCGCTTTAATCTATACAGCTCCCAACCGTCGCCATATCGCATTTAATATAGTAGCAATGAATAACTAATACCACTACTGCTTATACTCGTACTAACATCAAATTCTTTGATACACTAAATGGTTGAGTTTTCTTTCGAAAATCCTTCCCACATGTAGTATTACTATAATACACTGTTTGACTGCCGTACGATAGTATTACTCTACTTATGCGATCAGCATCCGTTGATTTTTAAGCTATACTACTATTTTTATTTTTCAGTTTCGATTCTATCACTTATAATTTATGGTACTTGGAGATTAAGACTAAGGCATTTTTATCACTAATATAAATGAAAACAGCATTCGCAGGTATTTATTTGTTGAAAATTTGCTGTTGGATAACTATTACGTAAAATTAAGTGAATGAAGAGCATGATTCACTACAAGAATTAAAAATGCTATTGCCGTAGTTTTTTTACAAATCAAAAACTTCTTATGCAACTATTACAGCACGACACTACATTTTGCACGTCGTACTTTAGCACGTATTTTAAATTCGATTAAAACTAGTCGAAAAATTACTAAATTTGGAACGTAAAGTCATAGTCCACGATTAATGGTTAATACTACTCTAATGCTGTTCTGTTGGGTTATTGGTATTACTAATGTCTTCCCCATGAATGTTTTTTAAGGACTGATTATGTCTACGAAATGTCCTCGTCGAGAGCTAATATCGTCCTAGCAGCAAAATTTTCATTTAATGCGCTTGCTCTATTGCACCAGTATTGAAGTTTTATTATTAGTCATACGTATTCGAAATTTAAAAAATAAATCGTTACCTACTAAATATATAATATGTATATGCTTATTCATTTTCTTCGAGAAAATAAAACAATTATTCTATGTAAGTATGCCGCTGGGTACTGAGTTATATCTTTATTCCATTTCAATTTCGGACATAAGAGATATGACTATCTGCATAGATATGCTTGTTCGCAAACAATAAAAAAAAATAACAGGACTACGAAGCCCAATCATGTGATACTATGATGTTGATTTTAAGAAATTTTAATTGGGGGTGACGGCATTGAACTAATTTTTTCACATCATGATAGGCTTACTATCAGAATGTCTTAAACAAAATTTAAGCTTCAACAATTTGATAGGTTTTGAAAAAAATAGTGTATAAAATTTAATGCAATTGTGCAGTTTATATGGGGGGGGGGAGTAAGAGGAACGAATGTGCCACTTTGTGTAGGGGTAGAAGAAGTGCAGCTAATCAGTTAATTTTTTCGATCTTTCTGATAATTTTAAATAAGTATTTGGTGAAAAATTTCAGCACGATATATTTTATACGTACTGAGTAAATTGGATTACAGTATTTGAAGAAAATGTGCAGTTTGTATGGGAGGTAGTAGAAGGAGTGATTTGATTAAAATAATTTTCATACTGTGAATTGACGCAATCAGAGAAATAATATATTCTAAATTTTAGATCTAAAGTTTAGAGAAAATCCGCTTATTGTGAAATTCCGAAATTGAATCATTTTGTATGGGAGCGGGTAAAAGAGGCGGAGCGATATGGCCTTAGTTTTTTGTCAAAAGAGACTGGTAGAAAATTATAACTTTCTACCTCAGCGCGTTCTCGAGCCAGAGAGAACACGGTCGACGGACGGACATCCGGTTTTTAAGATTTTTGAGCATTAATCTGAACTTCTGTATCATTCCTTTTTTTCTCCGAGCCTCATTTTCTAGTATTACAAACTTTGTGGCAAACTTATTTTACTCTCAGATTTCATCTAGAATGTACAAATTCTGTCTTATTATTAATGTTACCTTTTCTTATACCATTTTGATGACGATTGAACTATAAAAGGCTACTTGATATGAATTTACGTAGATACACCAGATTAATTTATGAAATTAATAAATCAAAAATCATTTTAATATATCTGTAAGCAAGCCGGCATCAACTTCATTATTCTTGGGATAAATCGGAGATGTTTGAGAAGGCAATATGTAGGTTAAGGTGGTAGCAGGTACGAGAGATGAAAGAGAATGAGGTCCTAGGGGCAGACAATTACTATCTGTTTAACACTTAGCTGCAATTGTTGTAACAGGTATAGCGCATGGTTTGAATCTTTCATGTGCTTAGTGAAGGGAAAGGGAAGAAGTGCTGGTTGATAATTTTTTTAATTAATTGCTTAAATCACGTTCAAAATTCCCTGTACTAAGAATATTAATTTCATAGACGAAATACGAGGGTCGTTTGATAAGTCCCTGGCCCAAATGACAAAACGTGGTTTCACGAAAAAGTTTTTGCTATCGCTAGGTAGATGGCACTTTCGAACGGTCTCATGAATTTTTAGGTAACAGTTTGTTTTTGGCAGCCATTCTAAGTTGACGTGTCACGCGAATCGTCAACGATGGAGCACGTCCAGTACCGAGCGGTCATGCGGTTTCCATGTCCAAATTACACGATTTGCGGTATGAGATCGTTGACCACCCACCTTATTCGCCCGACTTGGCCCCATGTGACTTTTTTTTGTTTCCCAAATTGAAAACTCACCTCGGTGGACAAAAATTTTCATCGAACCAAGAGGTGAAAGACGCCGTTTCCCAATTTTTTGCAGACTGACAAAAATTTCTTTTTGAACGGTATGAAAGGACTTGAGAAACGTTGGACCCAATGTATTAACCTCCAGGGAGATTATGTTGAAAAATAAAAAAAAATTTCCGGAAAAAATGCTTTTTTCTTACTTGGGCCAGGGACTTATCAAACGACCCTCGTAAATTCTATGAAACTCAATGTAGTTATTATTCATGAAATTAGAAGCTTGTAAGAGGGAGAGAAGAAGAGAACCGCTAAACTGTTGATGCAGTTTTTTTTTCATTTATTATACTCTAGATGAGATCTGTGAAAATTACTGCTAAGAAAATACTGAAAACACCCCTTTTACCACCTCTCATACAAATCGCGCAATTCCACTGAATTTAATACACTGATTTTCGTAGTACCTATTTAATTTTTGAACCCTAAGTTTTGTAAAAAACATTTTCATAGCTACTCTAGCATAATTATTAAGAAATGAATTATAACCTATTAAAAGTTGTCAATTTGAAATTTTGCACAAAAACTTTTAAAAATAGTTGAAACGAAATTTCGTCAAAAGTTTTGAGATCGCGCCTGCTCTTCTAGCACTCCCATACAAAAGTATAATTTCGATTTCAATAAATGAACTAATAACCAACAAACTAAAAACTACGAACTTGAAAATTTGTTCAAACACCTTACAAGAGAAACGGAATAAGACTGCATCATAAATTTTACGATTCCCTTACCTCCTCTACTCCTTCAAATGTTGGGCTCCGTGAATGTAAAATAAATCGAATTTTATGAAAATTATATGCAACTGCGTCTGTGAAACTGACATTCTATACAAGGAATATTGGACGTGATTCAAACAATCAATTCAAAAAATTATTAACATCCACCCACCCTTACTATCACCCTTCCCCCTCTCCTCATAAGAACCCGAAATAAGCGAATGAAATATTAATAACATATACTGGAGCTATTTATCGTATTTGCAATTAAGTGTTAAAGTGACAACAGTCCTGCCCTAGAAACCCCACACATCCTCAACTTGTCCCAAGAATATTAAAGTTGCGCTTGAATTTTTTGGCAGTTTCATCATCATCAATGGCGCGACAGCCCAAATCGGGCCCTGGCCTCCTGAAGTCGTCGCCTCCAATCGTCTCGATCCAAAGACCGCGTCCTCCAGCTGCTAATTTTTAAAATGGCTTTGCTGTCTTCATCAACCGAGTCTTCCCATCGCTTGCGTGGTTTGCCTACTGGCCGGTTACCACTCGCTTTGCCTTTAAGAGCACGTTTGGGGATTCTTCTGTCTTCCATTCGCTCTACATGGCCAGCCCACTGCAGTTTACGTAGCTTGATGAACGTTGAAGCTTCTGGCTCGTCGTAGAGTTGATACAACTCATGGTTGTATCTTATTCGCCATTCCGTTCCTTCCTTCACAGGTCCCAAAATTCTTCGGAGGACCTTTCTTTCGAATGCGTTAACTGCTTTTTCGGAAGTTCGCGTTAATGTCCACGTCTCGCTGCCATAACATAAATCCGCAGCTTATTGTTCCTGTGCACTTTCTTGGATTTCATTATTGGAAGTACCGAATAATACGCCTTATTTGCAAGTATTATCCGTCGTTTGATTTCGTCTGTTTCATTACCGTCCTTTGCTAGATTAGCCCCAAGATATATGAAGTTGTCCACACTCTCCAAATTATATTCCGCAATTGTTATGTTTTGTCTGATTGGCGTTCTCCTTCTTGTTTGCGTCATTACTTTTGTTTTGCTTTCATTAATGCGCAACCCGACTTCTTTTGCGGCGGAGTCAAGATTGACAAATACCTCCTTAGCACTAGGGAAGGATCTTGCTAGAATGTTAATGTCGTCAGCGTATGCTACTAGTTGGGTGGACTTGAATAGTAGTGTCCCGTTGGTGTCGACTGGGATTTTTCGGACGAAATACTCTAGTGCCAAGTTGAAAAGCATAGGGGCTAGACCATCTCCCTGCTTCAAACCACATTCCGCTCGAAAGCTGGTTGTGGAATCGGTTTGTATTCTCACTTGGGATTCAGTGTTCGTCATTTTGAGTCTTGTTAGTCGGACTAGTTTTGGAGGAATTCCAAAGTCAAGCATGATTTGGTACAGTACGCTCCTGTCGATACTGTCGTATGCTTGTTTAAAATCTACGAATATTTGGTGCACGTCTGTGTTATATTCCCAGCATTTCTCAAGCACCTGTTTCACCGAGAATATCTGGTCTGTTGTAGATCGTCCGGTTCTGAATCCGCCTTGGTATTCGCCAATCATTTGATTTGTATAGGGCTTAAGACGACGTTCAATTATTTTTGTCAGTATTTTATAGGACGTACACAACAATGATATACCTCTGTAACTCTCACAGCAGAGTTTGTCTCCTTTCTTGTAAATTGGACATATAATGCTTTTTCGCCAGTCGTCGGGTATGATTTCCTCTGTCCAAATTTTGCATATCATGTTGTACAGTATTTCAGCGACACAGTTTCCACCGTTTTTCAGAAGTTCAACTGGTATTTCGTCAATTCCCGGCGCTTTGTTCCGTTTTTGGTCACATAGGGCTGCTTTGATTTCAGCAAGCGTGGGTGGTGTCGATGATTGTTCATGTTCGTCAGTTGAGGCTTGAATTGATATGTTGTCTGTCGTTATCGGTGCTACTGGGATGGGATTCAAAAGATGTTCAAAGTATGAAGCCCATCTCCTTTTGATTTCTTCTGTGTCGCTGATGATATTGCCCTCTGCGTCTTTGCAGAGACTGGTTTTTGGTTTATATCCCTTTTTTAAGTCTTTTACTATGGCGTATGCGTCCCGCGTTTTATTTTTTCTCATGTCGTCGTCCATTTTTTGTATCTTGTCATTATGGTACTTCCTTTGTTTTCGTCTGCAGGTCTTTTTCGCATATCGCCTAAGCTCGTCATATCTTTCTTTTTTGGCTCGTGTTGGTCGTTCAGTAAAATTTTTGTAAGCTTCGTTTTTTCTATCTATTGCGTCGCGACATTCTTGGTCGAACCAATCATTATTTTTTCGCCGTGCTTGATACCCTAATACCTCTTCCGCAGAGGATTTGATGCCGTCTCGTATTTTTATCCACGCATTCTCCACTGGCATATTTTTGATATCTTCATATATTGGTGTCAGGTGTTTACTACATGCTAACATGTAAGCCTGCGCCACCGTTTCGTCGTTAAGCTTGTCGACATTGAATTTGCGAGCTCTACTCGTTTTCGAATATCCACGACAAGCTATTTTGCATCGATACTTAGCTCTGACTAGATAGTGGTCAGAGTCACAATTCGCACCGCGGAGAGTTCGTACATCAAGTATGCTGGAAGCAGCCCTTTTCTCAATTAGAACGTGGTCTATTTAGTTGAAGGTGTGACCATCTGGTGATGCCCACGTTCGTTTATGAATATCGCGATGTGGGAAGCACGTAGAGCTTACTATGATATTTTTGCTGCTTGCGAAATCAATAAGACGTTGGCCATTATCGTTGGTTATGTCATGGAGACTGTGCCCTCCTGTTGTTCCTCTATGAGCCTCCTCCTTTCCGACTTTTGCAATAAAATCCCCTAAGACAATTTTTAGGTCGTTCGAGGGCAGTGAGTCATAGGTTGTCTCTAGGGTGGCATAAAATTCGTCTTTAGTTATATCGTCCTTGTCTTCTGTTGGTGCGTGAACGTTGATCAACCAAGTGTTGAAGAATTTAGTCTTTATTCGGATTGCACACAATCTTTCACTTACTGGTCTGAAGCTCGTGACCTGTTGTTTAAATTTTTTGTCAACGACAAAAGCGACTCCAAACTCTCTGCTTCCCGACAATTTTCCACTTGGATAGATTTTGTGTGATCTCATGTCCATGATTTCGTTACCGAGCCATTTCGTTTCTTGGATGGCAGTTATGTTGATGTTGTGTTTTGCCACTTCTTCGAGAAACTCTTTCAGAGCTCCTGTCCTAAATAAGGATCGAACATTCCAAGATCCAATAGAGTAGTCCATTTTTCGTTTGCGGGGTCGTTGCCGTTGAGTCCATCCTTTCCGAGGCTGTTCTTCAGGTTTCTGGACAGTGTTCTTTTTCCGGTGATGCGTTGTCGGCGCCTCGCCCAACCCCCGATCTGGAGGACTGGTCCTACTTATTTATTACACCCTAGTAGAAAAAGGGTGGGAGTTTTGAGCTAAATATGACATGCTGGAGTTCTCACAGCTATGCTGCAAGTCCAACTATGTCATACTTTTTGCCTACTTCCTGAGACGCACTGGTGTTAACTCCATGTTCCCTCCTCCTTTCTCAACTCGGGCTTGGGACCGTCTATGGCAGTTTATTACTTTATTATTTTACTAATAAGGTATTGTGATCGAATTGAAAAAAAAAACATAAAAGAATTATGATTGGGAGTAAAGCCCAATCATATGATACTCTAGATGAAATGAGAAAGAGTTCAATGTACCGGAAAATATGTCACCTCCAATTCTTTTAAATAATTAATACTGACTTTTGTATGGGAGGTGGTAGAAGGAGAGGAGGAAGGTTTGTAATTTTTGGATATGACACCTAATGTGGTATGCAAAATATTTCATGCTGAATTTAAAGTTTGTAGCTTTCATTATTTTCAATTGGACATAGTTTTCCTGAAATTGAGGCATTTGTATGGGAGGTGGCAGAGGAAGTGGATCGTTTAAGATGACTTTGAAACTGTTTATCATCATCCTTAACACCCCGCTTTGATTCAATTTCAAATTCGATAGTTCTAATATATTCGAAGGAGAAATGCTTTTCTTGAATTTATAATACAGATATTTGTATGGGAGGGGGTAGAAGGAGTGAAGAGGAGCTGATAAGTTTTTTTAGCATTTATTGCAATTATTAAAAAACAAATTCTGACAAAATTTTAAGCTTAAACTTTTTCTAGTTTTAATGGAAATCGATATAATGCACTTAACAAAAATTATACATTTGTATGGGAGGGGGTAGAAGGAGTGTACGGATCAAAACATATTTTTTTCCCGTCATTGATATTTTTATTTTTATACTTTATGCAAAATATCAAGTTGACACCTTTAACAGTTTCGAAGAAAAATAATTTAATTTAAATTTCAAAATTTCGTGAAATTTGTATGGGAGGGGGTAGAAGGAGTGAGGTGAAGTTGATAATTTTTTCAATTCTGATTGGAATTATAATAAAATTAATTCTGGCGAAAATTCGTTTTTATAACTTTGCTAGTTTCAATGAAAATCGAAAAAATACATTTTTCACAATTATGCAATTTATAAAATTTCAAATCGATAGCTTAAATAGTTTCAAAGAAAAATCAATTTCTGATAATTTCGGAATTTCGTGAAATTTGTATGGGAGGGGGCAGAAGGAGTGGGGGGATGTGGTCGGTTCACGAACTTAAAGTTTCTTTTTTGCTAAAAATGACACACAACAAATTTGAGCACGATAGCTCAAAGCGTTCGAGAGTTATGCTGTAGACAGACGGACAGACAGCAACTCGGAATCGAAGTTTTTGAGCGACAACAAATATTTCTGTACCCTTGGCGGCTCTGTGCGAGCATTATTTCTTAGCGTTACAAACGGTAAGGCAAACACAATATACTCTCAGATTTCATCTAGAGTATAAAAATTTGCTACCCTGAACTTTTTTTTTTGCGTTTCATGACTAAAATAGCCTAAAAATGCAACAAAAAAAAATCCGTCTATCTGTACGCCGACCGCCGTACGCCGGTGTGCACGCTCAGCGCACATTAACTCCCAAGCCCTTCATAGAAAATTAATTTTTTGAGGGATTCTAGATAGTTTCGGACCTCAGGTGGACACCTATTTTGAGGGGTGTAAGGGTTCAGGGGGAGACGAAGGGAGCACTTAAACCGAAAACTAAGAATTCAAATATCTTAAACATGGTTACAGCTAGGAAGCTAAAAATCGATATACATATAAAAGGGTTTGTGGGACAACTTTTAAACTTTATTTAATTTTTTTATCCATTGGGGTGCAAAAAGGGGGGGCTAAAAACCAATTGTCGGCCGAATTTTTTTTTCAAATGATTATATCTTCGAAATTATTTAGCATGAAAAATTTATATTTTTAGACCATCAAGGTGGCATATAGATCCACTGGAATCAGCTTAAATAGAGGCTAATTATTGTAAGGGGGAGGGTCAGGGCGGGTGCAAGGAAAAACACTTAAAAATCAATATCTCGTATATTTGTTGAGCTATGTAATTGAACCTTCGTACTTATATTAAGCTATACTAGAGAAATACGAGAAAAATATAATATTTCGACAAAATAGTAGTGGGGAAAAATGGGGAGCATTGCACTTTCCAAAATATCAAACCAGTATATCTCAAAACTGAGTCCAGATATCAAATTAAAATTTTGACAAATTATAGAACTACATAGTTTCGAATTTTGGTAAAAGTTTTACGTCGAGAGGTGTAAGGGGAGGGCGGTGGTAAGCAAATTTTGAGTGATTTTTTTAGGGCTCTGGTAAGATATACAAAGTTTAAATTTTCCATGTGGATATATCTATTTATTATACATAGAGAAAAAATAATAAAAATTCTGCAATTCTTATGCACCGACCCCCCTGGTCTAACGTGTACAAGGTGTTTCACATGCAATGAAAAAACACATAAACCGAAAATTTTTGAATGAAATTTTAAGGTAGGAACTTGAAAATTTGCAAAATGCATTTAAAAAAAATCTCTAAAAGAATGAAATATTAACTGGTCGAATACCTCCCAAGCTTCTACCCCCTCCCATACAAAATTATTTTTTCGACCATTTTTAAAAAATTATTATCACACAAAAATTAAAAGCTATCAATTTGGAATTTTGCGCAAAAACTTTCGAAAATAGTTAAAATGGAACTGCGTCAAAAGTTTTGAGATCGCACTTGCCCTTCTACCCCCTCCCATACAAAAGTATGATTTCGACCAATTTCAATAAATCAACTGCTAACCAACAAATTAAAAGCTACGAACTTGAAATTTTGTACGAGCACTTTACAAAAGAAATGAAATAAAACTGCATCACAAATTTAACATTTTCCTTACCTCCCCTAGCCCCATACAAATGATTGGTTTCGTGAATGTAAAATACACCAAATTTTATGAAAATTCGATGCAACTACGTTTATGAAACTGACATTCTATACAGAGAATATTGGACGTAATTGAAGCAATCAATTGAAAAATTATTGACATTCACACACTCTTAATATCACCCCTCCCCCTTCCTCATAAAAACCCAAACTTGCATAAACGAATGAAATATTGATTACATGTACTGGAGCTATTGATCGTATTCGCAAGTAAGTGTTGAATTGGCATCATCCCTGCCCTAAATGGGGTTTCACTTGTGAAAGGGGGTTTCACTTGTGAAAGGGGGTTCCACTAAGTCTTCCCTAACCACTTTAACTTGCATATTGACTTTCCATGCATCTTTAACTTGTCCCAAAAATAATAAAGTTGCGCCCGACTGCTGGCAGTTAATTATTCTAATAGTAATAAGAATAAAATATTGTGATCGAATTGGAAAAAAACAAGTCGAATAGCTTGCTCTCAGCTCCGTATCCTATTCAAAATGGGTGGTAATGTCGAACAGTTCACTGCCGGCTCCGTGTGCTATCTATAGCCTTTGGTGGATGTGAAAGGGGGATTTAAACCGTTCAGCTAGCTGTCGGAGTCGTATCCTATCACAGCACGTACCCTCTAGAAATTTCAAGAAGTTCTATGGTAAAATGGTCCCAAAAGTGATTCGCAAGTGTACGTACTACAGACCATTATAAAGTATGACGCTAGGGGAGTAAGTCTTGTATATAAGAATCCCATAATCTGAACTCTGGATATCAGGCACTCTCCAGTTTTAATCAGCCTTTCCCTGGTACTCGTAGGATTTCTATAAATAATCAACTAAATAACAAACAGGCTGATGCTTCCCCCAAGGCATCACAAACAGCGGCTAATGCCTTAAAAGAATAGGTAAGCGGAACAATTACTCATCCAGAAATCTTGCTTGCAGTGACTGTAGAAGCTAATCCTTCGGTCACTAAAAGGTTCAAGAGACAGCAATTTAGAGTGGACAGGACAACTGCCAGCAAGCCTCAATTAGACGAAAAACTGCTATCAGCAGAGCTGAAGCATAAAATAGCATAAAAACATAATTTAGGATCAATAAGGTGATCCACCATAAACAACTTAGATGGAGGCCAATTGTTGTAATCGGAAGAGTCAGGAGCTTAAAAACAAAAACATTTAAAATTGAATGCCTCGACTCTTTTTCAGATTCATTTAAAAATAAACTGCCAACAAGTCGGGCGAAACTTTATTATTCTTGGGACAAGTTGCGGATGAGTGGAAAGTCAATGGTTAAAGTGGTTAGGGAAAGCTAAGTGCAAAGGGGTTTCTGGGGCAGGGCTGTTGTCAATTTAACAATATTTCATTCGTTTCTGCAAGTTTGGGTTTTTATGAGGGGAGGAGGAGGGGTAATAGCAAGGGTGGGTGGATGTTAACAGCTTTTTAATAATTGCTTGAATCTCGTCCAATATTCTCTGTATAGAATGTGTTTCATAGACGAAATTGCATAAAATTTTCATAAAATTCGGTGGATTTTATTTTCACGAAACCGAAAATTTGTATGGGAGGGGGTAGAGAAGGTAGGGGAATCGTAAAATTTGATATGCAGTTTTATTTTGCTTCTCTTGTAAGGTGCTTGTATAAAATTTCAAGTTCGTAGCTTTTAGTTTGTTAGTTATTAGTTGATTTAATGAAATTGGTCGAAATCATAGTTTTGTATGGGAGGGGGTAGAACGGTAAGCGCAATTTCAAAACTTTTAAATTAACTTCATTTGAATTACTTATATTAGTTTTCATGCAAAATTTGAAATTGATAGCTTTTAAGAGATAGCTGATAACTGATTTCTTAAAAATGCTCGAAAAAATAATTTTGTATGGGAGGGGGTAGAGGAGGTAGAGGAATCGTAAAATTTGTGATGGAATTTTCTTTCTTTTCTGTTGCAAGGTACTCGTACAAAATTTCAAGTTCGTAGCTTTTTATTTGTTGGTTATTAGTTGATTTAATGAAATTGGTCGAAATCATGCTTTTGTATGGGAGGGGGTAGAAGGGCAAGCATGATTTCAAAACTTTTACCGTAATTTTATTTTAACTATTTTTCTAAGTTTTTGTGCAAAATTTGAAATTGATAGCTTTTGATAGTTAGGTGATAATTGATTTCTTAAAATTGGTCGAAAAAATAATTTTGTATGGGAGGGAGTAGAAGTTTTAAAAATATTCAATCAGTTAATATTTCAAACTTTTAGAGATTTTTTTTAAATGCATTTTCCAAATTTTCAAGTTTCTACCTAAAAATTTCATTCAAAAATTTTCAGTTTATGTGTTTTTTTCATTCCACATGAAACACCTTGTGCACGTTAGACCCCCACTTCGGAGCATAACAATTTTGGAACAAATTACTATTTTTTTTCTATCTATATCAAATAGATGTGTCGACATGCAAAATTTAAACTTTGTATCTTTTACCAGAGCCATAAAAAAATCACTCAAAATTTTCAACATTTTTGCTTTCCACCTCCCTCCCCTTACACCCCTCAACTCAAATTTTTTACCAAAATTAAAGATTATATAGCTCTACAATCTGACAAATTTTTGATTTGATATCTGTACTCAATTTTGAGATTTGATGATTTGTAGTTTTGAAAAGTGCGCCATTTTTGAAATACTCCCCATTTCCCCCCACTACTATAATGTCCACATATTATATTTTTTTCATATGTCGCTAGTAAAGCTTAGTATACATTTTAAGTTTCAATTACATAGCATAAGAGACAGTTGAGATATTAATTTTTAAGTGTTTTTCTTTGCACCCCCCCTGACCCTCCCCCTTTCACTAATTAGCTTCTATCTAAACTGCTTCTAGTAGATCTATATGCCACCTTAATGGTCCTAAATTATGAATTTTTTACGATAAGTAATTTCGAAGATACAATCATTTGAAAAAAAAATTCGGCCGACAATTGGTTCTTAGCCCCCCCTTTTCGCACGCCAATGGATAAAAAAATTAAGTTATTTTTAAAAGTTGTCCCACAAACTCTTGTATATGTATGTTGATTTTTAGCTTCTTAGCTGTAACCATGGTTGAGATATTTGAATTCGTATTTTTCGGTTTAAGCGCTCCCCCCGCCTCCCCCTGAACTTGTACACCCCCAAAATTGGTATCCGCCTGAGATCCGCAACTACCTACAATCCCTCCAAAAATGAACTTTCTATCTTGAAGGGTTTGGGAGTTAATGTGCGCTGAGCGTACACGTCGGCGTACGGCGTACGGCGTACGGCGGACGGCGTACAGACATACGGATTTTTTTTTTTTGCATTTTTAGGCTATTTTAGTCATGAAACGCGAAAAAAAAAAATTTCAGGGTAGCAAATTTTTTTTTTTTCCCAAGTCGATCACAATACTTTATTATTAAAATAATAAAGTAATATAACAGGTCTACGACTGGGCGTAAAGCTCAATCGTGCGATAATCTCGATGAAATAGAAATTTTTCGATTTTAAGAATTTTTGTAGGGGAAGGGATGTAGGGGGTGACGACATTGAACTAATTTTTTCACATTACGCTAGAATTGCCATCAAAATGTTTTATACAAAATTCAATAGGTACTGAAAAAATGAGTGTATTGGATTTAGTGAAATTATGCAGTTTGTATAGGAGGTGGTAAAAGGAGGGGTAAGTTCTAAATGACTTTTTCAGAAAAAAAATAAAAGCATTATTTTTTTGACATGTTTTAAATTGCATATCAGTAGCATTCATGATTTTCAGGAAAATCGACTTTTTGTAAAGTTGTGAAATTGTGTCACATTATATGGAAGGGGTAGAAGGAGTGAAACTAATCGTCTAATTTTATTTGGTCTTACTAATAATTCTAAATAAATATTTATTACACAATTTCAGCTCGAACAAATTTATACGTACTGAGTAAATTCGTTTATAGTGATCATGAAAAAGTGCAACTGGCATAATGAGGTGGTGGAAGGAGGACGCACATAATTTTTATTCGGTAGATTGAAATCATCATAAGAGTTATAAATTTCCAATCAATAGCATTTCTACTTTTTGAACCAATCCGTTTATTGTCAAATTGTGTCATTTTGTATGAGAGAGGATGGAAGGGGTAAGGCTAATCGTCTAATTTTTTTGTTTTTGTTTTAATAATAATTTCAAATAAATATTTAATGCACAATTTCAGCTCGATAAACTGAGTAAATTGGCTTAGAACATTTCATGAAAAAGTGCAGTTTGTATGGGAAGGTGGAAGGAGAAGCAAGACACAAATAATTTTTGTGCAGTAGACTGAAATCACCACAAAAGAACTACATTCCAAATTTCAGATCAATAGCATTTATTCTTTTCTCGCAAATCCGTATATTGTCAAATTTCGAAATTGTGTAATTTTATACTGGAGGAGTAGAAGGGGTAGAGCGATTTGGCCTGTTCGCGAACTTGACCCTACTTTTTTGTCAAAGTCGACGTGTACAAAATTAGAGCTCTCTAGCTCAACGCGTTCTCAAGCTAGAGAGGACACGGACGGACGGACAGACGGTCGGACAAACGGACGGACAGACGGACTGACAGGCGGACGGACAGACGGATGGACAGGCGGATGGACAGATGGACGGACAGACGGACGGACGGACGTTCCGTTTTGAGATATTTGAATGATTACATGAACTTCTGTATTATTCATTTTTTTTCCGAGCCTTATTTCTTTGCGTTACAAACTTTATAGCAAACTTATAATACTCTCAGATTTCATCTAGAATATAAAAATGCTGAGACGTCAGAGCTCTCTAGCTCAACGCGTTCTCAATCTAGAGAGGACACGGATGGACGGACAGACGGTCGGACAAACGGACGCACAGACGGACCGACAGGCGGACGGACGAGCCTTATTTCTTGGCGTTACAAACTTTATAGCAAACTTATAATACTCTCAAATTTCATCTAGAATATAAAAATGCTGAGATGTTAGAGGTATTAATTCGTCGAATATCTTTTGAATTTGCCTATAAAATTCAGTGTATTATCATGTATTATTATTATAAGAATTCTAAGTAAATACGTTTAAGTAAAGTAAATTTTATTCATGCTAATTTTACTTTATTATTTTAATAATAAAGAATTGTGATCGACACAGAAAAAAAAAAAATTTGCTACCCTGAAATTTTGTTTTTTCGCGTTTCATGACTAAATTAGCCTAAAAAAGCAAAAAAATCCGTCCCGCCGTACACCGTACGCCGTACACATGGACTCGTACCTCCAAGACCGTTAAAGGTAGAATGTTGATTTTTGGGTGGGTTATTAACTTGGCAAGTGAGCTCCATTACCCAAGTTTTGGGGAGTGTGGGGTGGAAGGGGGAGGCGGGGGGATGGAAAAAGTCGAAATATACACTTGCTAATATCTTCACCACGAATGCAGATAGAAAGATGAAAATCAGCACACGTATAGAGAGAGCTGTGGCACATATTCCAAAAATAATTTAATTTTTTACTTTATTATTATAATAATAAAGTATTGTGATCGACACAAAAAAAAAAAAAGTTTGCTACCCTGAAATTTTTTTTTTTCGCGTTTCATGACTAAATTAGCCTAAAAATGGAAAAAAAAAAATCCGTCTGTCTGTACGCCGTCCGCCGTACGCCGTACGCCGACGTGTACGCTCAGCGCACATTAACTCCCAAACCCTTCAAGATAGAAAGTTCATTTTTGGAGGGATTGTAGATAGTTGCGGATCTCAGGCGGATACCCATTTTGGGGGGTGTACGGGTTCAGGGGGAGGCGGGGGAGCGCTTAAACCGAAAAATACGAATTCAAATATCTCAACCATGGCAACAGCTAGGAAGGTAAAACTCAACATACATATAGAGGGGTTTGTGGGACAACTTCTAAAAATAATTTAATTTTTTTATCCATTGGGGTGCGAAAAGGGGGGGCTAAGAACCAATTGTCGGCCGAATTTTTTTTTCAAATGATTATATCTTCGAAATTACTTATCGTAAAAAAATTATATTTAGAGACCGTCAAGGTGGCATATAGTTCCATCGGAACCAGCTCAGAAAGCGGCTAGTTATTGCAAGGGGGAGGGTCAGGGGGGTGCAAAGAAAAACACAAAATTAATATCTCAACTATCTTTTAAGTTATGTAATTGAAACTTAAAATGTATATTAAGCTGTACTAGACAAATACAAAAAAAATATAACATGTCGAAATAATAGTAGTGGGGGGAAATAGGGAACATTTCAAAAATGGCACACTTTTCAAAATTACAAATCCTTATATCTCAAAAAATAGTACAGATATTAAATCAAAAATTTGTCAGATTGTAGAACTACATAATGGTTAATTTTGATACAAATTTTAAGCTGGGAGGTGTAAGGGGAGGGAGATGATAAGCAAAAATGTCGAAAATTTTGAGTGATTTTTTTAGGGCTCTACTGAAAGATAAAAAGTTAAAATTTTTCATCTGAATACCTATATTTAATGTACATAGAAAAATAATATTAACTTGATCCATATTTATTATAAACCGACTCCCCCGGTCTAACGTGCACAAGGTGTTTCATGTGCATTGAAAAAAACACATAAACTAAAAATTTTTGAGTGAAATTTTAAGGTAGAAACTTGAAAATTTGCGAAATGCGTTTAAAAAAAATCCCTAAGTATACGAAATATTAACTGGTCGAAAACCTTTAAAACTTCTACCCCCTCCCATACAAAATTATTTTTTCGACCATTTTCAAGAAATCAATTATCACCTAACCATTAAAAGCTATCAAATTCAAATTTTGCAAAACAACTTACAAGAATAATTAAAATGAAATTGCGTTCAAAGTTTTAAAATCGCGCTTGCCCTTCTACCCCCTCCCATACAAAAGTATGATTTTGACTAATTTCATTAAATCAACTAATAACCAACAAATTAAAAGCTACGAACTTGAAATTTCGTACGAGCATCTAACAATAAAAATAAAAGAAAATTGCATCACAAGTTTGACGATTCCCCTACCTCCTCTACCCCCTCCCATACAAAATTATTTTTTCGAGAATTTTTAAGAAATCAGTTATCAGCTAACTCTTAAAAGCTATCAATTTCAAATTTGGCATAAAAACTTATAAAAATAATTCAAATGAAGTTGCTTTAAAAGTTTTGAAATCGCGCTTGCCCTTCTACCCCCTCCCATACAAAACTATGATTTCGACCAATTTTATTAAAATCAACAATAACCAACAAACTAAAAGCTACGAACTTGAAATTCTATACAAGCACCTTACAAGAGACGCGAAATAAAACTGCGTATCAAATTTTACGATTCCCCTATATTCTCTACCCCCTCCCATACAAATGTTCGGTTTCATGAATGTAAAATACACCGAATTTTATGAAAATTCTATGCAACTTCGTCTATGAAACACATTCTATACAGAGAATATTGGACGTGATTCAAGTAATTAATTAAAAAGCTATTAAGATCCACCCACCCTTACTATTACCCCTCATAAAAACCCAAACAGACACGAATGAAATATTGTTAACAGTCCTACTCAAGAACTCCCTTTCACTTAGTCTTCCCTAACCACTCTAACCTGCGTATTGACTTTCCACTCATCCGCAACTTGTCTCAAGAATAATAAAGTTTCGCCCGACTTGTTGGCAGTTCATTTATCCATTGGCGTCCGTAAAGGGGGGGCTAAAAACAAATTGTCGGCCGAATCTTTTTTTGAAATGGTTATATCTTCGAAACTACTTACCATAAAAAATTCATATTTTGGTACCATTAAGATGGCGTATAGATCCACCAGAATCAGCTTAGAAATAGGCTTATTATTGTAAGGGGAAGGGTCGGGGGGGGGGGGGGGGGGGTGCAAGGAAAAACACTTAGGAATTAATATCTCAACTATCTCTTAAGCTATGTAATTGAAATTTAAAACATATACTAAGCTATACTAGCGAAATACAAAAAAAATATAAAATTTGGTCAGTATAGTAGTGGGGTTAAATGGGGAGCATTTTAAAAATGGTGCACTTTTCAAAATTAGAAATCATTATATCTCAAAATTGAGTACAGATATCGAATTAAAAATTCGTCAGATTATAGAAATACATAATTTATAATTTTGATAAAAATTTTAAGGGGAGTGTAAAGGGAGGGAGGTGGTAAGCAAAAATGTCGAAAATTTTGAGTGAATTTTTTAGGACTCTGCTCAAAGATAGAAACTTTAAATTTTGCATGGGAATACATCTATTTGATATACATAGAAAAAAAATAATAATTTGATCCACAATTGTTATGAACCGACCACCCCGGTCTAATGGGCACAAGCTGTTTCATGTGCAACGAAAAAAACACGAAAACTGAAAATTTTTGGATGTAATTTTAGGGTAGAAACTTGAAAATTTGTGAAATACATTTAAAAAAAATCCCTAAAAGTATAAAATATTAACTGGTCGAATACCTTCAAAACTTCTACCTCCTCCCATACAAAATTATTTTTTCGACCATTTTTAAGAAATTAATTATCACCTAACTATTAAAAGCTATCCATTTGAAATTTTGCATAAGAACTTGTAAAAATATTTGCAAAGAAATTATTTTAAAAGTTTCAAAATCACACTTGCCCTTCTACCCCCTCCCATACAAAAGTATGATTTCGACCAATTTCATTAAATCAACTAATAACCAACAAATTAAAAGCTACGAACTTGAAATTTTGTACGAAGAGCTTACAAGAGAAAAGAAATAAAATTGCGTCACAAATTTTGCAATTCCCCTACCTCTTCTACCCCCTCCCGTACAAAATTATTTTTTCGAGCATTTTTAAGAAATCAGTTATCAGCTAACTCTTAAAAGCTATCCATTTCAAATTTTGCCTAAAAACTTATAAAAATAATTGAAATGAAATTCCTTTAAAAGTTTTGAAATCGCGCTTGCCCTTCTACCCCCTCCCATACAAAAGTATCATTTCTACCTATTTCATTGAATCAACTAATAACCATCAAATTAAAAGCTACGAACTTGAAATTTTGTACAAGCACACTACAAGAGAAAGGAAATAAAATTGCTTCACAAATTTTACGATTCCCCTACCTCCTCTACTCCTTCCCATACAAATGTTTGGTTTCGTGAATGTAAAATGCACCGAATTTTATGAAAATTCTATGCAACTTCGTCTATGAAACACATTCTATACAGAGGATATTGGACGCGATTCAAGCAATTAATTAAAAAGCTATTAACATCCACCCACCCTTACCCCTCCTCCTCCCCTCATAAAAACCCAAACTTGCAGAAACGAATGAAATATTGTTAAATTGACAACAGCCCTGCCCAAGAATTCCCTTTCACTTAGCCTTCCCTAACCACTCTAACCTGCATATAGACTTTCTACTCATCCGCAACTTGTCCCAAGAATAATAAAGTTTCGCCCGACTTGTTGACAGTTTATTTATACAATATTAAGAAATAATTCATAAAATAAAAAAATAATTTTGATTCATTGTGGGAAAATAGAGATAGAAAATAAAAAAGTTTCAAAAATACGGTGATGTGCGGAATAAAAGAAAACTCAAAAACGTTGTAGAATAAGAAATTAAAGATATATGAAACTACCATTCTATACAGAGAATTTTAAACGTGATTCAAGCAATTGCCTTTAAACTTATCATCCAAACACCATTTCTCCCCTATACAAACCCAAACTTGCATAAATAAATGAATAAAATATTGATTATGCAATATGTACAGAAGCAATTGATCGTTATCGCGTATTAAATAATTGACAAGATACCTGACCCGTTCACTTAGTCTATCCTATCCACCCTGACCTGCATATTGAATTCCCACGCATCTGAAACTTGTCCAAAGCATAACAAAGTTGCGCCCGACTTGTTGGCAGATATCTTATACTCAAGATGAAATCTGAGAGTATATTTTCTTCGCCTTACCGCTTGTAATGCTAAGAAATAGTGCTCGCACAGAGTCGCCAATGGTACAGAAATGTTTGTTATAATCAACCTCGATTCCGAGTGATCCGGCTGTTTGTCGCTGCGTCTGTCTGTCTGTCTGCCAGTCTGTCTACAACATATCGGTCGAACGCTTTGGACTATATTGCTGAGTTTTTATTAATGCCATTTTCAGCAATAAAAAAGCTTTGCGTTCAAGGACGGACTACATCCCACCACTCCTTCTACTCTCTCCCATACAAATTTCGAAAATTTAAGAAATTGATATTTCTCTATTTAAGCTATTGACTTAAAAATTGGATCGAAGTATTAAAATGTTAATGTCATTACAGTCAGAAAATATTCATGAGGTGATGAAAGGAAGCGGAGGGCTCGAATAATTTTGATGCAGTAGATTGAAATTATCGTAAAAGTATTATATTCCAAATTTCAGATCAATACCATTTATACTTCTCGATCAAATCCATTTATTGTCAAATTGCGAAATTGTCTCATTTTGTATGGGAGAAGGTAGAAGAAGTGGAGCGACTTGACCCGTTAACGAACTTGACTTTCCTTTTTTGTCAAAAACGAAGTGTATAAAATTTGAACTTTCTAGCTCAACGCGTTCTCAAGCTAGAGAGAATAGTTGTATGTAGCATGTGTTAATTAAAAAAAATTCAAATAAAATGACTTTAAGCTTAACAATATAACAGGACTTCGATTGCGCGTAAAGCTCAATCATATGATACAACCGATGAAATCGAAATTTTTGTAATCTTAAGAATTTTTGTGTGTGATAGAAGGGATGACAGCACTAAATTAATTTATTTCACATCATGCTAGAGTAGCTATGAAAATATGTTGCACCAAAGTTAAGCTTGAAAAATTGAATAGGTAACTTGAGAAACCTAGTGCATTGGATTTAGTGAAATTGTGCAATTTGTATGGGAGGTGGTAGAAGGAGTGTGGGGTTTCTGGTAGTTTTTCTAAAAACAACTATAATCACCATGCAATTGATATCTTACAAATTTCAGATCAGTTAAATTCACACTTTTCAAGAAAATCGAGTTTTCGCAAAGTCGTGGAATTGTGTCACATTGTAAGGGATGGGGTAGAAGGAGTGGAGTTAATCGGTTAATTTTCCCGTCAATAGTAACAATGCTAATTAGGGATTTAATACAAAATTTTAGCTCGATCAAAGTTATACGTACTGAGAAAATTGGTTTAGAGTATTTCATGAAAAAGTGCAGTTTGTATGGGAGGTGGTAGAAGGAGTGGGGGGTTTTTGCTAATTTTTCTAGAAACTACTATAATCATTATGCAATTGATATGTTTTAAATTTTAGATCAGTTAGATTCACACTTTCAAGAAAATAGAGTTTTTGCAAAGTCGTGGAAGTGTGCCACATTGTATGGAAGGGGATAGAAGGAGTGGAGGTAATCGGTTAATTTTTACGCGATAATAATAATAATGCTAATTAAAGATTTATTACCAAATTTTAGCTCAATCGAAGTACGTACTGAGAAAATTGTTTTAGAATATTTCATGAAAAAGTGAAGTTTGTATAGGAGGTGGTGGAAGGAGTGGAGAGTTTTTAGTTATTCTCTGAGGAGTAACTACAATTATCATTCAATTGATATATTTTAAATTTCAGAACAGTAACATTCATTCTTTTTAAGAAAATCGAATTTTCGCAAAGTCGTGGATTTGTGTCAGATTGTATGGGAGGGGGTAGAAATAGTAAAGCTAATTAGTTACTTTTTTCCTAATATTAATAACAATGCTAATTTAAGATTTAGTACAAAATCTTAGCTTGATAAAAGTTATACGTACTGAGAAAATTGGAGTATAGTATTTCATGAAAAAATTTAGTTTGTATGGGTGGTGGTAAGGGGTAAGGGCATTCAAATTATTTATATACTTGAAGATCGCATTTATAATGGAAATAATATATTTTAAATTTCAAATTTATAGCTTTTATACCTAGTCAAGTCATAAATATTGGTACACAACTAAACGCATTCATTACGAATGCAATATTGGGCGCATCCATTTCGTCTTGACTGCGATTTGACGTTGACATTTCTGCTTCATTGCCTCATAAAAAGTTTTTGGCATCAATTGTTTACAATCATGGAATGGGGCGACATCAAAAATCGTATTGTTGTAGTTGGCATACTGAAATGCAACATAGAAAAAGGCGATATCTTTCGGCCCTTGCGACCGCTTGGAATCACTCGCAATTTTGTGTATCGTGCTATGAAGTTGTTTGAGGATACTGGTGGACTACGAGACCGTCAAAGATCTGGCCTCCCGCGCACTGTGAGAACTCCGAAAGCGGTCAAAGCCGTGAAGAATCGAATCGACCGAAAACCGCAGCAAAAACAGAAAATGTTGTCGCGGGAAATGCAAATTTCGCAAAAATCCACGTCTCGCATTATCAAAGAAGATTTGGGACTCAGCGCGTACAAGCGACACACTGGACACCTGCTCACGGCCGCATTGAAGGAAAAACGCAAGCGAAAATCTAAAGCGTTATGCAGCCGGTACGCCAAAAACGCTCACGGACAAATTCTGTTTACTGACGACAAAATCTTCACCGTAGAAGAATCGTTCAATAAACAGAACGACCGTGTGTATGCTCAGTCATCCAGAGAAGCATCTCAACTCATCCCGAGGGTCCAAAGAGGCCACCATCCCGCGTCTATAATGGTATGGTGGGGAGTGAGCTACGATGGCGTTACCAAGCTCCATTTTTGCGAGAAAGGAGTGAAAACATCGGTCAAAGTATATCAATCGACCGTCTTGGAACCCATTGTGAAGCCTATCAACCAATCAATATTCGCCAACAAGCCGTGGACTTTCCAGCAAGACTCTGCTCCAGCTCACAAGGCAAAAACGACTCAACTGTGGCTCAAAAACAACGTTCCGGACTTCATATCAACGGATGATTGGCCAGCTGGTAGTCCAGACCTCAACCCGTTGAATTACAAGTTGTGGTCCGTATTAGAGGGTATGGTTTGCTCTACTCGACACCCAAATATTGAGTCGTTGAAGTGAGCCGTTCTCCGTGCAGTGAACAATTTCCCCATGCATGAAGTGCGTCTCGCGATCGATGAGTGGCCAGATCTTCTCAAGTCGTGCTGGAAGGCAAATTGAAGTAATTTCGAATAAGTTGTTCTAAGATTTGTAGCCATTGAATAACCAAATAAAAAGAAGAAAAACATTTTGAAAAATATTAATTCGTTTTCATTTGCCGTCGATTTTTCTGTGTACCAATATTTATGACTTGACTAGGTAGTTTCCATGAAAATTTGATTATTATAAATTTTTGAAAATGAGTCACTTTGTATGGGAGGGGGTAGAAGGAGTGAGGGAAGTAAAATAAAACCTAAGGCAGATTATTCCCCGAGGTAGACCTAATAATCTGTGAAAGTTTCATTACAATCGGCTTAGCCGTTTTTGCGTGAAAACCGGAAAGACAGACAGACAGAGAAAATTTTTAAAAACGTTTGTTTCTACTTAGTTATTGCAAAAATAAAGCAAAACACTTATTTATAGCCATTTATAAACAAATAACAGACAGACACTACAATTATATTTATATAGATTGTGGAAGGGTTGTAAGCCCTTGGCACCACCCACTTTCTATTAATTTTTCATTTTCGTAGATTGAGGTGACCAAAGTATATCGAAGCAGGCAATGTGCTGGAATTATACCTATATATTGCGTCGACCGGGATTTGAACTCACGACCTTCGCATTACACGACCAACACGCTACCCACTAGGCTACACCCTGGCTCGAAGTTTATATTCGAGGAACTCGCCGGAACACCTTTTTCATGGGATGACAGGTCTGAGTTTTTGAGGCATTGAACTCTACTCTATTTTCCATGCCTCATTCCAGGATTAAGTTTATATCTGAGTTCTGATACGTTTAGTATTCACCGAAGCACGATGAGCTTTAGGAACGCAGTCGAATTGAAAGCTATGAATTGGATTATGTTGTCACATACAAAAATTAAAAACCTCACTTGTCTCCCATACAGAAATCGCTCCTCACTATTCGAAAGAATTTGGAATGCCACACTTCCGGTACATTAAACTCTTCCCAATTTTATCCAGGACGATAGAGCATTGCGCCCAATCATAATTATGTTATGTTGTTCTTTATAGTAGATGTAATAAAGTCTCGAATAACCTTATTTCGGCTTGCAATATCGAAAGGCCAAATTTAAATGCCGTTGAATCAGTCTCTTTTTTTTACTGTCAACTTACTGAAATCCTTAGAGATGGTTCCACAAATATAAAATTTCATTGAAGATGTAGTATTTGTAGCAACATTACACACCTTGTCGACAATAATTGTTGGTTAAAATAAAAAGTACTTGAATCGAGAGTCAGCTGCATTTTGCCAATTTACGTTTTTGCATTTCCTGTTTCGAAAAATGAAAAATGGCGCCAAGGAAGTTTTAAATACATGACTTTTTAAGTCCGCATTGTTTCAAATGTGTGCTTATACAGGGTGTTTGGTACTCCGTGCGCCACCTTGTAAGGGGTTATTCCTAGACATATTTTGAGAAAAAAAATTTTCTACGGAGATGGTCGATTTTCAATATCCGCGGAGATACAGGGTGATCAAGAAAAGTGCTTCGGACCTGTACCCTCACTCACTCAAAACGCTATATCTTGAAAACTAATAATCACAATTCAAAGTATTATAACTTGGGAATCAAATTACCTTTCATTTGGTGTAACAGTCCGCATTGTATCTGTATCCAATCCTGAGGTATTTGCTTCAGAACACAAATTTTTGATACTTTGACCCTCAAAATTCTGGGATCAATTTAGTTTTTCTCAAAAAAACGCACTATAAAAATGTCATTTTAATGTTGTTTTTTTATGTGCCATATTATTGCCAACAAAAGATGCACACGTACTTATAACTTAGGTTTTCCGTTTTCCAGGTAATAAGCGAAAATACATATGGCTTAAAAATTAAATATATCATAAAGCAACCCTCGTTCTGAAAAAACTGCCTGAAATGTTGTTAAACTGAAATATTCTTAAATTATCGAGGAATGTCCTTTAATTAGTATTTAAATTATCGAGGAAATGAATTAAATTAAAATGAGTTTCAACACAACTAGGTGCAACACTTTGCCTTTTTTAATAAGGTACCTAACAAAATGAAAAGCGTATAAAAGCAAATCATACTTCAAATTTTTATCAGTTTTAGTTACATTGTTAAAAGTACAAGGTGTCACTAAGATTTAGAAAATAATTTCGAAATGCCTGAGTACACGAATGAAGAATGTGCAGACATAATTTTCATTTATGGAGAGTGTAAGGGAAATACACGAAGGCGCGATGTTTGTATTACCAGAGATTTCCTAATCGTCGGATACCTGACAGGAGAGTATTCCAAGACGTTTACAGAAGGATTCGGGAAACAGGCAGCGTTAGAACAAGCAGAGTAAATGCAAATGCTGCTCCGATAATCGCTGTTCCAATCGATAAAGGAATACTACATGCAGTTCAACATGATCCATCAATCAGTATCCGACGCTTGGCATTGCAGTTAAACGTCTCTACGTGGAAAGTTTGGAGTGTCCTAAAAGCAGAGCGTTTGCATCCCTACCACCACACACCAGTGCAGGAGCTGTTACCAATTGATTTGCCCAAAAGGAAGGAGTTTTGCTATTGGCACCTTGAACGAAAACTGAGTGACGAGAATTTTATGAACAACATTCTTTGGACGGATGAGTCCCAATTCACCAGGGACGGTATCACAAACTTCCGCAACTTACACACCTGGGCTGAGAGCAATCCACATACAAGAAGAGAGGCTTCATTTCAGCACAGATTCAGTGTCAATATATGGGCAGGTGTGATTGGTGACGACTTCATTGGTCTTATTAGGCTTCCGTCTACCCTAAATAGTTTCAATTACTTGCATTTTTTGACAAATGATCTACAGGAGTTATTGGACGATATGCCACTGCCACGATTGGCTTCCATGTTTTGCCAACACGATGGTGCTCCAGCTCATTACGGCCGACAAATCACAGATTGGTTAAATTCCAATTATAGCAATCGCTGGATCGGTAGAAATGGACCGATACACTGGCCTGCAAGATCTTCGGATTTGACTATTATGAATTTCTTTGTATGGGGACTGATGAAGGACCTTGTCTACGCAACGGAAGTAGTAACGTTGCAGAAACACCAGAATCGATGCTGCAGCAATAGAAGTAAGGCAGCAGTTGAGGAGTATGAACAAAGTGAACACTGGAAAAACGAGCTTTAGCGTGCATTCAAAATGAAGGTGGTCATTTTGAACATTTATTGTAATTAAGGAAATTTCAAATAAATCATAAAAACCATTCTTAAGTTCTTTTAGTTCAAGCGGAGAGTGTTGATCAACATATTCTTATTTTTTTTTGATAAAAGTGCTAAATTATTGGAATGATAGTTTTTGCTAAACTATGCAACTTATGCAATGCAAGTGTATACATCTTTTGTAGGTTATAATATGGCACATAAAAAAGCAACATTAAAATGACATTTTTATAATGCGTTTTTTTTTTAGAAAAACTACATTGATCCCAGAATTTTGAGGGTCAAAGTATCACAAATCTGTGTTCTGAAGCAAATACCCCAGAATTGGGTACAGTTACAACGCGTACTATTACACCAAATGAAAGGTAAGCCGATTCCCTAAAAAACAAGCTATAACACTTTGAATTGTGATTATTAGTTTTCAATATATAGCGTTTTGAGTGAGTGAGTGTACAGATCCGAAGCACTTTTCTTGATCACCCTGTATCTCCGCGGATATTGAAAATTGACCATCTACGTAGAACAATTTTTTTCTCAAAATATATCTAGGAATAACCCCTTACAAGGTGGCGTACGGAGTACCAAATACCCTGTATTGACACTGATGTGATCTATCTCAACCTCTTTTGTTATTAACTGTAACGTTTTTGCGTCACGTTCAGTCAACGTGAACGTTTCACTACTTCTCGTAAATATTCCATGAATTGTGCAGATATGTATGTATATGGTCGGTCTAACATCATGGAGATTAATTTCTGCACTAGTAACTGTAACCTGGAATGCATCTGATCTCGGATAGCAGATCGTAGCTTCATGTGGGTGGCATGTACTAATTTGTCTGCTATCTGTCTTCCTTCGTTCGTTCGCTTGATTCTGTGAAGGACTTGGTTGGGCGCCTAAATCGCAAGGAACATTTGGGAATTTTGAAGGTACCTTCGAGCCAAATCGCATATTTTTTTTTTTAATTTACTTTTCGTCCTACTTGCTGCTTAACATTTCTGTTTGAAATCCTTCTGTAATATGCGTATTTTTAACATGAACGCTGCTCTCTCCTCTGTCATAAAATTTTCTCGAGCAAGTATTTTTCTAAATATTTCAATTTTTTGAAAAAATCCTTGCACTTGATTTGTTGCATAATTAATATAATTTATTGCAAAATTACCTGCTTCTTCAATATCCATCGCGGGAAAGAGTATATTTTTTCGTAAAAGTCACAAAAACGATAGTTGAACATAGATAATTTTTCTAGCACTTCTGTTCGTATCTTATTGCTTTCCTCAAGTGCCAACTTTAGCTCCGCGCCATTGCTCTTATAGTGAACGCAGGTAAACGAAAATCAATATTAAGGTTCATTGATCATTATCTTTCAATACTAAAAACAATTATCCCTCTAATCGCATTTTTCAAAAATTGACTTTTGGCCAGCTAGAATCGACAAATACCCTACTGTGCTGCGGACGGCGTACGTCGGGATGGATTTTTGCATTTTTAGGCTAATTTAGTCATGAATCGCGAGAAAACAAAATTTCAGGGTAGTAAATTTTGTATTTTTTCTGTGTCGAGCAAAACTTCATTATTAGAATAATAAAGTAAAAAGCAAAAACGGAGCCGTTTCGCTATAATACTGATCGCAAAAGCTATTAATATTATAAATAATAGGGAACTTTGCTAATCGTGAAAATCTTTGCCGTTTTATGACGTATTCATATATATCTTGAGTTCGCAGGATTCCAAAAACAAGTTTCCTACATGACTTCTGTCTCTGTGTGTGATTCTTGACGAAGATATTAACTGTTCGAATACTTTCAAAACTCCCACCCCCTCCGCTAAAAAAGTATTATATCGACCATTATTAGTAAATTCACCAACACATTGGAAGCAATTATTCTCAACTTGTCCCAAAAATAACAAAGTTGCGCCCGACTTGTTTTTAATTTGCATGGAAAAGTAAATAATCAGACTAGTGATTATCGTCAAATCACCTCGATTTTTTGAAAGCTCAAATCAGTTTCTGCATTTGTATTTAATAATTTCATAATTTAGTATATATGTATTCACGAGGAAATAATGATACATCATTTCACTTTATCATTGTAATAATATATTTAAATTTTCTCCTCACAATTTCTGTCTTAAATGACCATAACGGGTATTCATTATTTTTGGTAAAACTGAAACATGGAAGAAATTCAGTGTAGACGAAATTTTTCCCAGTCGATTATAGTACGTATTACAACACTAAAGTAAAACTAAATTCATCAAAAGTCAGCACTGATAAATATACATTTAGTAAATGTTATATTTTACTAGCTCTTCTTTTTTAATGGCAGCACAGCCCAAATCGGGCTTTGACCTCCTGATTTTCAGGTTCATTAAAATTTTCGTTACTTATTGTGGAGAGGTTGTTAGCTCTTCGCACAACCCTCTACCTGCGAATTTTTCATTTCCGTAGATTTAGGTAACCATTGAGTATCTAAGCAGGAAGTGTGCTGAAATTACGCGTTGACCGGGACTTGAACTCACGACTTTCGCATTGTAAACCAACACGTTACCCACTAGGCTACACCCTAGCCTTTTACTAGCTCTCATTTAGTAAAATCAATAGTTTTGCACGTTAGCGGATCAAATAAAATTTTAATGAATTGAATTTTTCTTACTTTTTAGAATTTTTTTTTCTGAGCATCTGCGTTGCGGGCGCTGAATTACAACTGGCACTTCGCGCATACATTTTAAATATATAACTATAGAATTGAGCGAGATATTTATTCAATGTATTATCTTAAAATATATACGTATAAATATGCATAATAAAATAAATTATACGACACTTCTAGATCTTTTCATTTCGAATCAAAAAATTACGAATGTTTGTTCAAATTTCAATATTGATTTAAACTCTACATACTCGAAAACCGACAATATTCGCTTGCGAGTTTTAATAAAACACTGAACATAAGTTAAGCAAGCTCATACATATTTAAATTGTAACTGGAAAAGCCACAAAATCAAACCAACACCATTGTTTATTACGATTAGGTCTAATAGACTCATAGAAAATATAACAATATATTTATGCAAACTTTTGCGGGTGTAAATGGTTTAGTTCTGAAAAAATAGTTTCAACGATATAAATGTATCTAAAAAAATCTATAATTAAATGTGTATCTAAAGCAAGCTTGAATTATTGATTCAAACAGACAGAATATGTACGAGTGAGTATACATATACTAACATATAAACTTATTAAATAGAAAAACATCATAATATTGTTGGTAACGATTTAAATGTTGACTGAATCGCAAGAACCTCTTTTCAAGTTCAATAGCATTATATTTCTTCTTCAAGGGGCCATAGCCGGAGTCGCTCCTTAACTTTCTGACCTGCAAGCTCCGTAGGTTTGTTAGCCTTTTGCTCAATTCGTTATTTATTTTTATTAATTCGTAGAGCCCAATCAAACGATGCTATAGATGAAATCTAAATTTTTTTGATCTTAAGAAATTTTGTATGGGGAGTGGTAGAAGAGGTGACAGCACTGAACTAATTTGTTTCTCATCATGCTAGAGTAGTTATAAAATATTTTGTACCAAATATCAACTTCAAAAATTGAATGGGTACTTAGAAAATTAGTGTATTGGATTTAGTAGTTTTCCTGGGAAGTGGTAAAAGGAGTGGGGGGTTTTTAGTGGTTTTTTGATAAACAACTATAATCAGATCAGAAACAATTACGCTTTTCAAGAAAATCGAATTTTCGCAATTCGTGGAATTCTGTCATATTGTATGGGAGGCGTTAGAAGGAGTGAAGCTAATTGGTTAATTTTTTTCCCGATATTAATAATAATACTAAGTAAGGATTTATTTCAAACTTTTAGCTCGATGAAAGTTATACGTACTGAGAAAATTGGAGTATAGTATTTCGTGAAAAAGTGTAGTTTGTATGGGAGGTGGTGAAGGGAGTAGGAAGATTCACATAATTTGAATACTAAAATATTGCATTTTAATGGAAATAATATATTTTAAATTTCAAATTAATAGCTTTTATAGTTTCCAAGAAAATTTTATTATTCCATATTTTTGAAAATGAGTCACTTTTTATGGGAGTGGGTAGAAGGCAGAAGGCGTGGGAGTATTGAAATAAAACCAAACGCAGATTTCATCTCGAGTCATACCTAGCAAACTGTGAAAGTTTTATTACAATCGGTTTTGCCGTTTTTCCGTGAAAGCCGGACAGACAGACAGAGAAGAATTTTAAAAACGTGTGTTTCTGCTTAGTTTTTGCTAAAATAAAGCAAAAAACTAACTTATTGACATTTCTAAACAAATAACAGACAGACACTACAATTATATTTATATGTATAGATTTTATTTTTTATGGCATTGTCGATGAGCCAATTGAATGGTAAGTACGTTGCATTTCTTGTTGTGCTAGCTCTTGCTGTTTCGTATTGTTTGTTATCATCCTATCTTATGTGATATGTTTAACATGGATTTTGTTACGTAAGTATATTTGCAATTCAACAAAGACTCTAATAAGTGCGTTCCTTTAATTCGATTACTTTCATTTTAGGGATGCGAAAAGTGTTGGCCTAACCGTGGTCGAGGTAAATTCTTGGAATTTCAATACCTCACTTCTTTTTTCTTTTCTTCGACCATCATCGAACACGTTACGGCGGAATCGTAACAAATTTTTTTGCATTTCTCTTTTCTGTTTTTTCAGGTCTTCACCTCAAAACAGTTCAAGATATTAGGTTGTTGCAGATGAAATTGCTAGGGAAATTTCAAACTTTAACTCGTATAAAACTTGATTTTATTGATCAAAATAGGTACCAGCAGATGCAATACACTTCTCCCAACGAGATACAAGTGCATTTATGCCAGTTTCGTAGAAGTTCGACTTTCTAGATTGAAGAAATTCCTCGAAGGCATATTTGATGGCTGCTTCATTGTTAAATTGTTTCTCCGCCAAAAAATGATCCAAATGTTAAAATAAACTGCCAACAAGTCGGGCGAAACTTTATTATTCTTGGGACAAGTTGCGGATGGGTGGAAAGTCAATATGCAGGTTAGAGTGGTTAGGGTGGTTGTTGTAGTGTTCTTGTACAAAATTTCAAGTTCGTAGCTTTTAATTTTTTGTTTATTAGTTGGTTCAAAGAAATAAGTCGAAACGATACTTTTGTATGGGAGGGGTAGAAGGGCAAGCGCGATTGCAAAACTTTTAAAGGAATTTCATTTCAATTATTTTTGTAAGTTTTCGTGCAAAATTTAAAATGGATAGCTTTTAAGAGTTGGATGATAACTGATTTCTTGAAAATGCTCAGAAAATAAATTTTGTATGGGATGGGGTATATTTATTTATTTGTGACGCAGTTTTCTTTCCTTTCTTTTGTAAGGTGCTCGTACAAAATTTCAAGTTCGTAGCTTTTAATTTGTTGGTTATTAATTGGTTCAATGAAATAGGTCGACATGATACTTTTGTATGGGAGGGGGTAGAAGGCCAAGCGCGATTGCAAAACTTTTAAGGGAATTTCATTTCAATTATTTTTATAAGTTTTTAGGCAAAATTTTAAATGGATAGCTTTTAAGAGTTAGCTGATAACTGATTTCTTAAAAATGCTCGAAAAAATAATTTTGTACGGGAGGGGGTAGAAGAGGTAGAGGAAATGCAGAATTTGTGACGCAATTTTATTTCCTTTCTCTTGTAAGCTGCTCGTACAAAATTTCAAGTTCGTAGCTTTTAATTTGTTGGTTATTAGTTGATTTAATGAAATTGGTCGAAATCATACTTTTGTATGGGAGGGGGTAGAAGGGCAAGTGTGATTTTGAAACTTTTAAAATAATTTCTTTGCAAATATTTTTATAAGTTCTTATGCAAAATTTCAAATGGATAGCTTTTAATAGTTAGGTGATAATTAATTTCTTAAAAATGGTCGAAAAAATAATTTTGTATGGGAGGGGTTAGAAGTTTTGAAGGTATTCGACCAGTTAATATTTAATACTTTTAGGGATTTTTTTTAAATGTATTTCCCAAATTTTCAAGTTTCTACCCTAAAATTACATACAAAAATTTTCAGTTTTCGTGTTTTTTTCGTTGCACATGAAACAGCTTGTGCCCATTAGACCGGGGTGGTTGGTTCATAACAATTGTGGATCAAATTATTATTTTTTTTCTATGTATATCAAATAGATGTATTCACGTGCAAAATTTAAAGTTTCTATCTTTGAGCAGAGTCCTAAAAAATTCACTCAAAATTTTCGACATTTTTGCTTACCACCTCCCTCCCTTTACACCCTTTATCAAAATTATGAATTATGTAGTTCTATAATCTGACGAATTTTCAATTCGATATCTGTACTCAATTTTGAGATATAATGATTTCTAATTTTGAAAAGTGCTCCATTTTTCAAATGCTTCCCATTTCACCCCACTACTATTATGACCAAATTTTTTTTTGTATTTCGCTAGTATAGCTTAGTATATGTTTTAAATTTCAATTACATAGCTTAAGAGATAGTTGAGATATTAATTCTTAAGTGTTTTTCCTTGCACCCCCCGACCCTTCCCCTTACAATAATAAGCCTATTTCTAAGCTGATTCTGGTGGATCTATACGCCATCTTAATTGTCCCAAAATATGAATTTTTTATGGTAAGTAGTTTCGAAGATATAACCATTTCAAAAAAAGATTCGGCCGACAATTTGTTTTTAGCCTCCACTTTACGGACGCCAATGGATAAAAAAATTAAATTATTTTTGGAATATGTCCCACAGCTCTCTCTATACGTGTGCTGATTTTCATCTTTCTATCTGCATTCGTGGTGAAGATATTAGCAAGTGTATATTTCGACTTTTTCCATCCCCCCGCCTCCCCCTTCCACCCCACACTCCCAAAATTTGGATAATGGAGCTCACTTACCAAGTTAATAACCCACCCAAAAATCAACATTCTACCTTTAACGGTCTTGGAGGTACGAGTCCATATGTACGGCGTACGGCGTACGGCGGGACGGATTTTTTTTTTGCTTTTTTAGGCTAATTTAGTCATGAAACGCGAAAAAACAAAATTTCAGGGTAGCAAATTTTTTTTTTTTTCTGTGTCGATCACAATACTTTATTATTAAAATAATAAAGTAAAAGTGGTAATCGGTTCGCGAGAGGTCTGGTGAATATGGTGGATGAGGAATAGTCTCATACTGTAACTCGTTTAATTTTTTGACCGTTATTCCGCGTCATTTTTTGCTCAGTTAGCTCATGCGGAACCCACTTATCAAGCTTTTTAACTTTTCCAAGCTGTTGCAAGTGCCGGGAAACTGTCGAATAGTGTACGTCCAGTTTCTCTGCAATGTCCCTTACAGTTTGCGTGAGTCAGACTCCACTAGTAAATGCAGGTCGTTGTTGTCTATCGATAGTCCTGGGTGACCACATGGCTCACTTTGAAGGGTCATATCTCCTGATCGGAATTTTTCGAACCATTGCTGTGTGGTTCTTTCGCTTACTGTGTAAGCTCGAAATGCCCCTTTGATGTTTTTGGTTGCTTCCCTTGCGTTGTGGCCAAGTTTGAACTCGTAAAAAAGTAACCGTTTTTGACTCGATTCCATGTTTTTTTTTATTTTTTTTTCTCCGATCTCAATGAAGTCCGAAACTGAAATGATTCCATGACCAAATGTAGGAGTACTTATACTTCAATATTCATTGCTACCAGAGCCACCTGGCTGCAGTTTGAAACATGAAAATTGCAACTAACTTCACTTCATCGCGAAAGTCGCCATTTCATCTGCGGCAACCTAATATTAATAGCTTTACCAATTCCCATAAAAATTAAACATTTTATTTTTGCTACCAGCCTAAGCTGGATATTGACTTCGCACGTTTTCTCAACTTGTCTAAAGAATAAAAAAGTTCGCGGGACTTGTTGATACATATTTTAGGCCAATTTATTCAAAAAAATCGAAAAATCAAATTTGTTTTCAACCACAATATTGGAATAATAAAGAAAAATGAAGTGTTAAAAGAAAAGATTTCCGGATTTTACGCTGTTTGCTTTATTATTTGTGACGTTATAGCAAAGTGCAAATTCTGGGCTAGACAAATCAATATTTTCAACGCATAGTACGAGAAGCCATTGAAATTTCTAAACATCCACAGAACTTCACTTGAGACACCGCATACAAGTTATTAGCAGCTTGGCTATCTGCCTTAAAATTTAGTAAGAACAAAATTCGTACACACAATTTAAATAATCAAATTTATTTTCACTTTTCGCTACATACTTAACGTAAAATTTTAGAATCTCATATTTTCATTCAACAAGCGAACAATAGCGCCGCCCTGCAGATATTTTTGACTTTAGCTTACATTCATTCGCACATATAAGCAAATTAGTTCATACATAGCATTCACTCAGCAAGAGTCAGAGTATTCACTCAGTCATAGCAGTCAGAGCATTCACACTTAACTTATTCAATAGCCATTTTACTTTATTATTCTAATAATAAGTATTGTGATCGACACAGAAAAAAAAAATTTGCTACCCTGAAATTGAAATTTTGTTTTTTCGCGTTTCATGAATAAATTAGCCTAACAATGCAAAAAAAAATCCGTCCCGTACATATGGACTCATATCTCCGAGACCGTTAAAGTTAGAACGTTGATTTTTGGGTGGATTGTTAATTCGGTAAGCTATACGATTTTTTCCAGTACGATGTTATCCCTATTTTGGGCGTGCCGGGTGGAAGGGAGATGCGGGGAAAGGGCAAGAGCCAAAAACTACACTTGTTAATATTTACACTATGAATGCAGATAGGAAGCTGGAAATCATCACAGGTATAGAAAAAGTTGTGGGGCAAACTTTAAAAATAATTTAATTTTTCTATCCATTGGCGTCCGAAAACGGGGGCTAAAACCAATTATCGGTCGATTTAATTTTTTTTTCTAAATAATTATATCTTCGAAATTACTTACCATAAAAAATTCACATAATATAGCTAGAAATTTCAAATTTTATGTACATTGTTTTTGCGAAAAAGTAAGGTTAAGTTCGTGAGTCGGTCGAATCGCTCCACCGCTTCTACCCCCTCCCGTACAAAATTACTCATTTTCAACCATTTCCATTAATCAAATTTTCTTGGAAACTATGAAAGCTAATGATTTCAAATTTGGAATGTATTATTTTTATCACTAATGCTATGAATGGTATACAAATAATTTGAATCCCCCAATCCTTCCACCACCTTCCATATAAACTGCACTTACGCTCTAACCCGATTTTCTCAGAACATATATCATCTATCGAGCTCATATTTTGTACTAAATATTTAATTACTTACTTACGATGGCGCCACAGCCCAAATCGTACTTTGGCCTCCTGAATACTTTGTCTCCATCCTTCTCGGTTCAGTGACCGCGTCCTCCAGCTAGAAAATCTTAGCAGTAATTTGCTGTCTGCGTCAATCGAATCCTCGCAGCGCTTCCGTTGTTTTCCGACCGATCTCTGTCCATTGACTTTCCCTTTTGATGTGCGTTTGGGAATTCTTCCGTCATCCATCCGCTCCACATGACAAGCCCATTATAACTTCTTAAATTTTATGAGGTTTGACACTTCTGGATTGTCGAAGATGGCATATAATTCTCTATAGTATCGTATTCTCTAGATCGAGTCTTCCCTCACAGGTCCGAGGATTCTTCTGAGGACCTTTCTTTCAAAGGCGTTAAGTAGTTTTTCGGACGCCTAAGTTAAAGTTCACGTTTCGCTGTCATAGCATAGCACATATCTTACGATCGTTTTATTTAACTTAAGCTTTATTTTCCTGTGTATGTTCTTGTTTTTAATTTTTGGAAGTACCAAAAAATACGTCTTGTTGGCCATCATTATCCTTCTTTTGATTTCGATGGGTTCGTTTCCATCCTTCAATAGGTTCGCCCCTTGGTATATAAAGTTATCTACGTTTTCTAGATTATAATCTCCTACTGTAATATTTTGTCTGATTGGCGTCTTTTTCCCAGTTTGTGTCATAATTTTTGTTTTATTTTCGTTAATACGTAGTCCAGCCTTCCTTGCTATTGAGTCAAGCACTCTTCAGAGATCTTGTAAGGATATCTATGTCGTCGGCATATGCTACGAGTTGTATGGATTTGATGCATAGTGTTCTCTTGGTGTCAACGGGAAGTTTTCGAGCAACATATTTAAGTTGAAAAGCTTTGGTGCAAGGCCGTCACCTTGCTTAAGGCCGTTGTCTGTTTCAAAACTGAAAGTCAGATCGTTTTCCACTCTGACCCGTGATAAAGTCTCGGTCATTGTCATTCTTGTAAGCCGAACCAGTTTCGGTGCTCCTAGCTCCAACATGATTTTTTACAGTACGCGCCTAACGATAATGTCGTATGCTAGCTTGACGTAAACAAATATCTGGTGCAAATCAATATTATATTCCAAGCACCTTTCCAGTACCTGTTTAACTGAGAATATCTGGTCCGTGATCGATCGTCCTGCTCTAAATCCGCCTTGGTATTCACCAATTACTTTGTTAGCAAAGGGCTTAATTCTCTTTTCCAGAATTTTCGTCAAGATCTTACAACAGAGATATTCCTCAGTAGTTTTCACAGCAGAGTTTGTTACCTTTTTTATAAATTGGACATATAAAGCTCTTGCGCCAATCTTCAGGAAGTATTTCCTGCGTCCATACGCCCGTGACTAATCTATGTAGGAGATGCGCTATGCAGGTGTCGCTGGCTTTCAGAAGCTCACCTGGAATTTGATCAGTGCCCGGCGTTTTGTTGCTTGCCGTTTCCACACCGAGTTGACCCCATTCTGTATAAAATAATAGTATTTTGTAATTGTTGATTAATTTAATAAAGGTCTCAGCAGAGACCAAAACGTCACACAATAAAGCAAACAGTGTAAAATCCGGAAATCTTTCCTTTTAATTCAAAATGCATTGTGTTCATCGTTTTTCTCAAACGCCGAAATATATTTCTTCCAGACAGGTTTTTCATTAAAAGGGAACACTGCTTACATAAATAAAATTATTGTAATATGTAAATTTCATGAAACGAGCTTACCATTCAGAATTAGGACACATGTTATTTTTTGGTCAAGTTTTAAGTATTTCTGTGTTTCCCTGAGCTTAGGAGACCGCTTTTATAGGTCTGGGTTTTCACCACCTGGAAAGTAAAAAAGAAACAAATGAAGGCATCAGAAAATTCAGTAAATTTTGTATGTTTACCTTTACTCTCGGGTTCTTTCTAATTGTTTTTTGGCCAAAATCACCTATAAGAACACGATTTTGCTTTTTGAATAAAAATATTGTAAAATTTTGTAATAAACCTTTTGTTTATAACAAATTTTTAAATCAGTTTATACGTACCTGTAATAATAAATTTAAATGTAACATATTACTAGAAAAGATAACAAAATTCCATGACTTTAGGCCCAATCGTACGATACTCTAGATGAAATGGAAGAGAGTTTAACGTACCGAAAAATCTGTCATCTTAAATTCATTAGAATAGTGAATAGTGACTTTTTAATGCGAGGTGGTAGAAGCAGAGGAGGGAAGTTTGTAAATTTACTTCAGAATAATAAAGTACTAGTAACCAACAGTCTATTCAATACCTTATTATGCATTAGTTACCAATGATCTGTAAAGGCTGATTTGATCCTCTCTATTTCAAACAGTACAAACAGTACACTTCTGAAGATGTTAGGGAAAAGCACTTTCATAGCGGCTTATAGTCACACACTTTTGAATGACTTATGTTAAACGTTGAGTGGAGATGGCTCAGTGGTTAACGCATATGCTCTGCGATCTGGGATCTAAAGCTCAAATCTACTTCTCGGCCTGAAATCACTTGCTTATTCGTTACACAGTTATGAGCTAAATCGCACTTTGTGCTAAGTACAAAAATACGCTTTAAAATGGGTTCCATTATAGCTTTAGCGGAAAGCTTATTTATATGGGAGGGGGTAGAAGGAGTGAAGCGGAGCTGATAATTTTTTCTAGCATTTATTGCAATTAGTAAAAAAACAAATTCTGGCAAAATTCTAAGTTTGTACTTTTTATAGTTTTAATGGAAATCGATATAATGCATTTAACAAAAATTATACATTTGTATTAGAGGGAGGTAGAAAGAGTGTACGGATAAAAACAAATTTTTTCGCGTTATCGATATTTCTATTTTTATATTTTACACAAAATATCAAATTGATAGCTTTAGCAGTTTCGAAGAAAAATAATTTAATTTAAATTTCAAAATTTCGTGAAATTTGTATGGAGTGTCAGGAGTGAGATGAAGTTGATTGAAGTTGAATTCTTTTTAAAACTAATTGCAATTATAGTAGAATTAATTCTGGTAAAATCTCTCAGTCTTTTCAGCTTTAATAGTTTCAATGAAAATCGAAAACACGCATTTTTCAAAATTGCCAATTTGTATGGGAGGGGGTAGAAGAAGTGAAGGTATCGGATCAATATTCCGTGATATTAATGACATCTATATCATAATACTTTACCCTATATTTCCAGTCGATAGCTTAAATAGTTTCAAAAAAAATTAATTTCTTAATATTTCGAAATTTCATGAAATTTGTATGGGAGGGGGTACAAGGAGTGGAGGGATGTAGCCCATTCACTTACTTAAAGTTAAAAATTTTTAGCACCATAGCTCAAAGCTTTCGAGAGTTAAGCTGTAGACAGACGGTCACTCGGAATCGAGGTTTTTGAACGACAAAAAATATTTCTGTACCCTTGGCGGCTCTGTGCGAGCGTTATTTCTTAGCGTTACAAATGGTATGGCAAACACAATATACTCTTAGATTTCATCTAGAGTATAAATATGGAACAAAGAGTTTGTCTCACATTTTGTGTTTCCAACCAAATTTTGTATGCGGAATCGTTGCGAATGTTGAAAAAGGCAGTAATATACAAAACACGAGCCTTCAATGCCTTTAAGGACAGTCGAGAGATCCTTGAAGTCATGCCTCGTTCTGGACGACCTCCCATCTCTTCATCTAACGAAAACATTAAAAAAAGGATGAAAATGGTACTCGAAAATCATCATGACAATGTTAGAGATATAGTAGGAGAGCTCGAAATCGCTTGCGAGTCAGTTTTTTCGATGTTGGTGGATAATTTGGCCATGAAACACGTCCTTGCTCGACTCATTTCTTTTTTTTTATGTTTATCGAATTTAACTTAGGGGGTCACCCTTTAATGCGCGATGCACAGTTAATTCGACATAGGTAAGGGAAACAAGAGGAAATAGGGAAATCAGCAGGGAAACACAGGAGGGAAGAGTTTGAAGTGGCGGTGAACATTGTTCTTAAACTGCTGAAGGTTGTATTCAGTGGGAAAGAGAGGTCCTCAATTTGCTCGAATAAAGATGAATTTTCTTTAAAAAAAGCACCGTAAACAGGTCACATTGGACATGCTTGATCGTGCAAATTTTCAACCCACATCATAATTGGTCATGAGACATGGGCCTATAAGTTTGACATGCAAACTAGTCAACAATCATAGAAATAGAGGCAAAAAAAAATGAGCCGAATCCGAAAAAATACACAGAAGCTGCTCAAAAATCAAGACGATGCTCATTGTCGAAGCGTTTGCGTGAGCAAATCCTTAAAAAACGGCCGGAATTGTGGATTTATTTATTTATTAATCATAACAAGATAGTTTACATACAAATAGATTGCTTAATTAAATTTATTTTAATATATCCTAATATATTTAAATTTACCTTAATTAATTAAACACAATTTGATATGCATATATGATATATGATAGACACTGGTGGAAGGGTCAAGCGGGATGTGGGGACCTTATAAAACGGAGCGTAGTCTCAGTTTATAAGTCAGCCTATTTATTGGAGGTATATAGTGGGCGCTGAATTTGTTAAATACTCTACAGCATCTGTTAATAGGTTCATTTTGTCCGTAATCAGTACGATATGCATATTCCTTAAGTGGTTTTGAATGTCTCGTCAGCCTGACATTGTCATTGAGTCTGAATTTATTTGAGATATGGTCAAGCTTAATATCGCCATTCAAAACATCTAAGGTAAAACAGGATGTGAGCATAGTTCTTTTAGAACCAAGCGGTAAAAGATTTAATAATTGCAGCCTAACTGTATAGGGTGGAAGGTTTTCAAAGTCTCTAGGATCATACAAGTCCCTGAGAGCAAACAGAAGGAATTGCTTCTGGATTGACTCTATTCTGTTGCTGTATAACTGGAGAAAAGGGTCTCAAATGAGACATACATATTCCAGAATGGGGCGGACAAGAGAACAGAATAATGATTTGGTAACCCATACATTCTTAAACTCTTTGGCTCTCCTCTTAATGAACCCAAGAAGTCTGTTGGCCTTCGAAATTATTCGATTATAGTGACATTTGAAGCACAGTTTGTTGTCCAGTAGTAAGCCGAGGTCCTCAATTTGATTAACACGGTGTAGTGGAGTTCCACTTAAGACATAGTCATGGTGATATAAGGATGATTTACGTGAGAAACTTATAACGTGACATTTACTGACATTAACCTCTAATTTGTTCTGAATGCACCAATGATCTAGCGCAATAAGCTTGGATTGCAGGAATGCGGCATCTGCAGGCGAGGTTATGGCATGATAAATTTTTAGATCGTCAGCGTATATCAGATGTGAAATATTTTCCAATACTTCTGATAGATCTAAGATGAAAACATTAATTAAGAGAGGTCCCAAGTGACTTCCTTGGGGTACCCCAGAGGACACTAATATTTCCTTGGAAATAAGACCTTGAAACTTAACAAATTGAGTTCTATTATTAAGATAAGATTTAAGCCAGTCAAGTAAGAATTCTGTCACACCAATTTTCTTCAACTTTAAAATCAGGACATTGTGATCAACTCGGTCGAGCGCGTTGCTAAAGTCGGTGTATATTGTATCGACTTGATGCCCATTTTCAAGTGCGCAGAGCGTATCAGATACAAGAATCATGAGATTCGTTGTAGTCGAGCGACCTTTTCTAAAGCCGTGCTGTTAGTCATTAAGAACAGGGTTGATCATATTGGTTAATTTATCGCAGACAATTTTTTCGAATAATTTCGGTATTTCTGATAGAATTGCTATACCTCTGTAGCTCTCAACTTTTCGTTTGTCTCCATTTTTGTGGATAGGTGTGAGATGCGATGATTTCCAAGCCAAGTGGAAATTTCCCACAACAAGTCACTGGACTTGTTGTGGAAGGAAAATTTATGGATTTTCCACGATGAAAATGCGCTAGCGCATTGAGCTGTAATTGTGATCGAATTTGAGGCCAAAAAAGCAACGAATTCCATCAATCAACCACCGCATTTACCACATTTGGCCCCGTGTGACTTTTTCCTATCCTCGAAACTGAAATTACCGCTCCGTGGAACCCGTTTTCAGTCAATCGAGGACATAAAACAAAAACCGCCGTGAACTACTGAGTGTACCCATTCAACGAGCTGCTGTAAACAAACTGATTAACAGACCACGCTGATTTTTGGGATAATAATTAAGGATAGTCCTACCTGATTACAAAAAAAAATTTGAAATATCATTTTCCAGACTAATTTTAATTGCAAATTCACGGTACTTTATGTCACAATATACTGACTGATTAGGTCATAGTATAAAGATGTGAATATCATTGATGTCAAAAAATATTCATCTGATCCCTTTACTCCTTTATCCCCCTCACATACAAATGCACAATTTTCAAAAATGCATTTGTTCGGTTTGCATTGCAACTAGCAAAGCTAAAAAAACAAGTTTATTAATTTTATTACAATTGCAACCAATTTTGTGAAAACTATCGACTTCCCCCAATTCTTTCTACCCACTCCCATACAAATTTCATGAAATTTTGGAATTTTATCTAAATTATTTTTCTCCAAAACCGTCAAAGCTATCAACTTTAAATTTTGAACAAAAGTATACTATTGCAAATATCATTGATATCAAAAAATTTGGGTTTGATTTGAGTAGTCCTTCTACCACATAACATACAAATGCACAATTTTGGTAAACGCATTAAATCGATTTTCATTGAAACTAAAAAAAGTACAAACTTAAAATTTTGCCACAATTTATCCCTTAACAATTGTAATAAATGCCAAAAAAATATGAACTTCGCTTCACTCCTTCTACCACCTCCCATACAAATTCTTGCATTGGAAATTCAAGAAAAGTATTTTTCCTCCGAACATATGAGTAACAAAGCAATGTGATTAGGATGTTGATAAGCACATTCAGAATCATCCAAAACCTCCCACTTTCTCTGCCACCTCCAATTCAAATGCCATAATATCAGCCAAATTTTTTTAATTTTCTCGAAAATTATGAAAGCTACAAATTTTGAATTCAGCATGAAATATTTTGTTTACTACGTTCGGTGTTAAATACAAATAACCTGCCAACAAGTCGAGCGAAACTTTATTATTCTTGGGACAAGTTGCGGATGAGTGGAAAGTCAATATGCAGGTTAGAGTGGTTAGGGAAGGCTAAGTGAAAGGGAGTTCTTGGGCAGGGCTGTTGTCAATTTAACAATATTTCATTCGTTTCTGCAAGTTTGGGTTTTCATGAGGGGAGGAGGGGTAATAGTAAGGATGGGTGGACGTTAATAGCTTTTTAATTAATTGCTTGAATCACGTCCAATATTCTCTGTATAGAATATGTTTCATAGACGAAGTTGCATAGAATTTCATAAAATTCGGTGTATTTTACATTCACGAAACCGAACTTTTGTATGGGAGGGGGTAGAGAAGGTAGGGGAATCGTAAAATTTGATATGTAGGTTTATTTCGCTTCTGTTGTAGGGTGCTTGTATAAAATTTCAAGTTCGTAGCTTTTAGTTTGTTGGTAATTTGTTGATTTAACGAAATTGGTCGAAATCATAGTTTTGTATGGGAGGGGTAGAAGGGCAACCGCGATTTCAAAACTTTCAAAGCAACTTCATTTGAATTATTTTTATTAGTTTTAATGCAAAATTTGAAATTGATAGCTGTTAAGAGTTAGCTGATAACTGATTTCTTAAATATGCTCGAAAAAATAATTTTGAATGGAAGGGGGTAGAGGAGGTAGGGGAATCGTAAAACTTGTGATGCAATTTTCTTTCTTTTCTGTTGCGAGGTGCTAGTACAAAATTTCAAGTTTATTTAATGAAATTGGTCGAAATCATACTTTTGTATGGGAGGGCGTAGAAGGGCAATTGCGATTTCAAAACTTTTAACGTAATTTGATTTCAATTATTATACTCTAGATGAAATCTGAGAGTATATTGTGTTTGCCTAACCGTTTGTAACGCTAAGAAATAACGCTCGCACAGAGCCGCCAAGGGTACAGAAATATTTGTTGTCGCTCAAAAACCTCGATTCCGAGTGACCGTCTGTCCGTCTGTCTGTCTGTCTGTCTGTGCGTCTGTCTACAGCATAACTCTCGAAAGCTTTGAGCAATAGTGCTAAAAATTATTTTTGTGTGTCATTTTTAGCAAAAAAGTAACTTTAAGTTCGTGAATGGGCTACATCCCCCCACTTCTTCTACCCCCTCCCATACAAATTTCATGAAATTTCGAAATATTAAGAAATTGATTTTTCTTTGAAACTATTTAAGCTATCGACTTGAAATTTAGGTCAAAATATTATGATGTAGATGTCTCTAATATCACGAATTATTGACCCGATCCCTTACTCCTTCTAACCCTCCCATACAAATGGACAATTTTGAAAAATACATATTTTCATACAAATATCTGTATTATGAATTCAAGAAAAACAATTCTTCTTCAAGTATATGAGAGCTATCGACGTTGAAATTGAATCAAAACATGGTGATAAGGATGATGATAAGCAGTGTCAAAATCATTTTAAGCGCACCAATTCCTCTGCCACCTTCCATACAAATGCTCCAATTTCAGGAAAACTATGATCAATTTCTTTAAAAATAATGAAAACTAAAAACTTTAAATTCAGCAAAAAATATTTTGCATGCCATGTTCGGTGTCATAAACGAAAAATGCAAACCTCCCCCTCTACTTCTACCACCTCCCATGCACCTCCCATGCAAAAAGGATTTGAGATGATATATTCCGGTATATTAAAGTCATTTCCATCTCATCTAGAGTATCATATGATTGGGCTTTAAGCCCAATCATAATTCTGTTATGTTTTTTGTAAGTTTTTATGCAAAATTTCAAATTGATAGCTTTTAATAGTTAGGTGATAATTGATTTCTTAAAAATCTTAAAGGTTTTCGACCATTTAATATTTCGTCTATTTAGGGATTTTTTTTAAATGCATTTCGCAAATTTTCAAGTTTATACCTTAAAATTTCACTCAAAAATTTTCAGTTTATGTGTTTTTTTCAATGCACATGAAACACCTTGTGCACGTTAGACGTTTTATAACAATTATGGATCAAGTTATTATTATTTTTCTATGTACATCAAATAAAGGTATCCACATGCAAAATTTAAACTTTGTATCTTTCACCAGAGCCCTAAGACATCACTCAAAATTTTCGACATTTTTGCTTATCACCTCCCTCTTCTTACACCTCCCAACTTAAAATTTACCAAAATTAACCATTATGTAGTTCTACAATCTGACAAATTTTCGATTTGATATCTGTACTCATTTTTGAGATATAAGGATTTGTAATTTTGAAAAGTGCGCCATTTTTGAAATGCTCCCCATTTCCCCCACTACTATTATTTCAACATGTTATATTTATACTCTAGATGAAATCTGAGAGTATATTGTGTTTGCCTTACCGTTTGTAACGCTAAGAAATAATGCTCACACAGCGCCGCCAAGGGTATAGAAATATTTGTTGTCGCTCAAAAACTTCGATTCCGAGTTGCTGTCTGTCCGTCTGTCCGTCTGTCCGTCTGTCCGTCTGTCCGTCTGTCCGTCTGTCCGTCTGTCCGTCTGTCTACAGCATAACTTTCGAACGCTTTGAGCTATCGTGCTGAAATTTGTTGTGTGTCATTTTTAGCAAAAAAGAAACTTTAAGTTCGTGAACGGGCCACATCCCTCCTTCTACCCCCTCCCATACAAATTTCACGAAATTCCGAAATTTTCAGAAATTGATTCTTCTTTGAAACTATTCAAGCTATCGATTTGAAATTTGGGTCAAAGTATTATGATACAGTTGTCATTATTATGACGGAATATTGATTCGATTCCGTCACTCCTTCTACCCCCTCCCATACAAATGCATAATTTTGAAAAATGCAGTTTTTCGATTTTCATTGAAACTAGCAAAGTTATAATAACAAATTTTTGCCAGAATTAATTTTATTATAATTCCAATCAGAATTGAAAAAATTATCAACTTCACCTCCCTCCTTCTACCCCCTCCCATACAAATTTCACGAAATTTTGAAATTTAAATTAAATTATTTTTCTTCGAAACTATTAAAGCTATCAACTTGATAATTTGTGTAAGATATAAAAATAGAAATATCTATAACGAAAAAAAAAATTGTTTTGATCCTTACACTCCTTCTACCCCCTCCCATACAAATGCATAATTTTTGTTAAATGCATTATATCGATTTCCATTAAAACTAGAAAAATTACAAACTTCAAATTTTGCCACAATTTGTTTTTAATAGTTGCAATAAATGTTGGCAAAAATTATCAGCTCAGCTTCACCCCTTCTACACCCCCCCATATAAATATCTGTATTATAAATTCAAGAAAAGCATTTCTCCTTCGAAAATATGAGAGCTATCGACTTTGAAATTGAATCAAAGCATAGTGATAAGGGTAATGATAAGCAGTTTCAAAATCATCTAAAACGTTCCACTTCCTCTGCCACCTCCCATACAAATGCCACAATTTTAGGAAAACTATGTCCAATTTCTTTCAAAATAATGAAAACTAAAAACTTTAAAGCACGAAACATTTTACATGCCATTTTCGGTGTCACATAGGAAAAATACAAACCCCCCCCCCTCTACTTCTACCACCTCCCATGCAAAGTCTCTACTCACTATTCGAAAGAATTTGAGATGACATATTTTCCGGTATATTAAAGTCATTTCCATCTCATCTAGAGTATCATATGATTGGGCATTAAACCCAATCATAATTCTGTTATGTTTTTTTTCTATTTTTCTAGTATAGCTTAATATACGTTTCAAGTTTCAATTACATAGCTTAAGAGATAGTTGAGATATTCATTTTTAAGTGTTTTTCTTTTCACCATCCTGACCCTCCCCCTTACAATAATTAGCCACTCTCTAAGCTGATTCCAATGGAACTGTATGCCACCTTGATGGCCCCAAAATGTGAATTTTTTACGATAAGTATTTTCCAAGATATAATCATTTGAAAAAACAATTCGGCCGACAATTTTTTTTTTAACTCCCCCTTTTCGGACACCAATGGATAAAAAAATTTAATTATTTTTAAAGTTTTCCCCATAACATTCTCTATATCTCTACTGATATTCAATTTTCTGTCTGCATTCGTAGCGGAGATATTAGCAAGTGTATTTTTCGACTTTTTCCCCTTCCACCTAACACCAACCAAAATTTAGAAAATAGAGCTCACTTACCCAATCAACAATCCACCCAAAAACGAACATTCTACCTTTAACGGTCTCGGAGATATGAGTCCATATGTACGGCGTACGGGGGGACAGATTTTTTTTTGCAGTTTTAGGCCAATTTAGTCATGAAACGCGAAAAAAAAGTTTCAGGGTAGCAAATTTTTCTTTTTTTCTTGTGTCAATCACAATACTTTATTATTAGAATAATAAAGTAAAATTACAAACCTTCGCTCTCTGCTTTTACCACCTCCCATAAACAATTCACAGTTAACTATTCGAAAGAATTTAAGATGACACATTTTCCGGTACAATAAAGTCTTTCCTATTTCATCTAGAGTATCATATATGTATGTTAAGCATTGGCCCTACGCCCAATCATAATTCTGTTATGTTTCCTTTCGTATTCGTTTCTTCCGGTTTTTCCGAGAGAGGTTTAATTCTACGCCTGCGCTCTATTGGTATCGCCATGACTGTAGGAGCATTTCACCATTCTCATTATCGTTTAAGATGTTGATTATTAGTGATGAGATGACGAGGATTAAGGCGCAATTAGATAATATATCTAGTTCGTTTGTAAAAGTGAATAATTTTTTTAATTCACTCAATAAGACTCCGACTTTCGTAAACTGTTCGACTGGTACAGTTAACCCAACAATGGTTGATGTCTCAACTTGCTGTAATATTATGCCCTGCAGCAAGCATATTTCTAATTCAACCGATTCCACTAACTCTTATAACGAATTGAATTGTGTTACTGGAGATAAGTTTAGTGGATATCAATAGTTCTGCAGTTTATCAATGTCCTTCTCGCAAGAAGACTACAGTAATTAGTTCTACCTCTACTAAAAATAGCGAAGCTTCATTAAAAGCTTCCGCTAGTAAAAGGCCTAAAAAGTCTACACTCTCGAAGTCTACCCTATTTTCTTCGAGTAGCTCTCAAACGCCTGACACTGTTACTAATCTCACTGAGTTTGCTTCCACTTTGCCTTCACATCCACATTTAGTAAATACTGTACCTCGACCGAAACCCCTTTTCATTTTCGATTGATCCCCGAACATCTCCAAGGTAATCAATAATGCAGCATTGATAAAAATCAAAGAGCTAGGCTTATAAAGATCAATAGATCTATAGTTCTAAAGTCGATTCATCGTGCTAATAAGTGATAACGAACCTTCCGGCGACAGTTTTTAATAGTTTAGCTTTGTTGCGAACCAAAATAGAAACAAATAATATGGGAAAACAGATGTCGCCCAGATCTTCACAAATGTAGCGACTACACATCGAGCGTTAAGTATTCACCACAAGAGGCGTCCCGCAAGGGGGTAGTTGTAGTATGAGGTTTTACCAATTCCTGCAACTATCTTTGGAGTTAGCGACTCCACGGACCTGAGCTAACTATCCCCCTCTGGGATGGGGGCTGTAGAATTCACCCACAGCCAGTCCTGCTTGCCCTAAAAATGGCAAATGGACACTCACTGGATCATGGGCTTATCACCCGTGATCTTAAGACCTAAATGATACGAGAAACAGATACATCGCCTCGGATACGGACTGATTCTACGGTAACGACTTTTGGCATTCGAAAACGGACTATGATTGGCTTCTGGAACGTTCGAACATTGAATGACGGGGGAAGAGCTGGGGTTACTCGGTCCTTGCACCGCCAATCGGTGATCGACCGTGAAATGGAGCACTATAACATCCAAATCTTGGGCTTGAGCGAGGTCAGGTGGACAGGATCAGGAGAAGAACGAACCCCTAGCGGAAACACTATTCTGTACATTGGCCCTGAAAGTGAAGCCAGAAATGGCGTGGCGTTCGTCCTTACGCCGAGAGCGAGAAACAGTCTCATTAGCTGGGAACCAATCTCGGATAGGATTATCGTCGTCAGGCTCAGGACCAGTGTCAGAAACGTCACAATTCTGCAGTGCTACGCACCAACTAATACCGCAACATCTGGTGACAAAGAGGAGTTTTATAGCCAACTGAGTGCCACCTTCGAACGTGTTCCAAGAGGTGATATTATTATCATCTCGGGAGATATGAACGCCCAGGTTGGATCAGACAACACTGGACTAGAACACGTCATGGGGAGGCATGGTGACCCTTGGGTCGACGCGTCACGACCTTGGATTAAGAGACCCGAAAACGGCGAATTATTTGTGGAGTTCTGTAGTACTCGGCAAATGGTCATCGGAGGGACCCTTTTTCCACACAAGAGTCATCATAAAACATCTTGGGTTTCCCCTGACGGTGTTACTCAGAACCAGATCGACCATTTGGCTATAAGTCGCCGATGGAGAAGATGTCTCCTCGATGTGCGAGCGAAACGTGGAGCTGACGTGGGGAGCGATCACCACTTGATGGTTGCCTGCTTGAGATTGTGTACAGCAGCTATCCGACGACCACAAATTCTTCAAATGAAGCGCAAGCTTAATGTGGATAAACTCAGAGATCCCAACAAAAAACTCGAATACACCACCATTCTACGCGAAAAGTCATCCACATTGGGTGAACATGAAATGCGCACACTGGACGCCAATTGGGAGGCAACCAGAAACACTTTTCTAACTAGTGCTCAAGAATCTGTGGGATATGCGCAAAGCGGTGAGAAACCCTGGATGTCGCAAGACACATGGGACAAGGTTGGCAATCGGAAAAAAGCCAAATTGGCAATCATCTCTCAACCCGATGTCAACCAACGAACGCCCGACTTGAGGCAGAACTACCGCGATGCTCATATACAGCTCAAAAAGGCTGTTAGACGCGACAAGAGAAAGGCCATTGAAGAGCTGGCAAACAAGGCAGAATCTGCGGCTTACCTTGGGGATATGGGTTCACTATTTAAAATCATGAAACAGTTGACGAACAGGAATTTCACCGCCAACCACCTGGTGAGAGATGTCAACGGAACTCTCCTTAATATGAGTGAACACCAGTTGCGACGATGGAAGGAATACTTCTCTGATATTTTAAACATCTTGTCAGATGAAGATATCCCGGAAACAGAACAACTTCCAAACATCCAACCGCAACAATCCTCTATTAGGGACGATCCCCCAGATAAGGAAGAGATAGTTTCCGCCATTCGGTCAATGGCGGGAAGGAAAGCTCCAGGTATAGACGGACTACCAACCGAACTCCTCAAAGCGGACCCGGAAATAACAGCCGATATACTCCTCCCACTCTTCACTAAGGTGTGGAATGATGGAAGATATCCGACTGAATGGAAGGAGGGCGTCATTGTGAAAATTCCGAAGAAGGGCGACCTTCGGGATTGTGGCAATTGGCGTGGTATATGTCTACTTACTGCCGTATCAAAAATTATGGCTAAGGTAATTCTCAATAGGATTAGTGATGTCGTCGAGAGCACTCTCGAAGTTTATCAGGCTGGATTCCGTAAAGGGTCGTCTTGTACCGACCACACAAATACCCTACGAATAATATTAGAGCAGTCAGCCGAAATGGGTTCGCCACTACATCTCATGTTTGTGGACTTCGAGAAGGCTTTCGACAGCGTTAAGCGAGATTACATATGGAATGCTTTGCGTAGGAGAGGTATTCCAAATAAGGTCATAGCTATGATCAAAGAATCCTACGAAGATGCAAGGTGTCGCGTCTTGCATAGAGGAGAGCTGTCCGAGAGCTTTCCTGTGCGAACGGGTGTCAGACAAGGCTGCATATTATCACCAGCCCTGTTTCTGGTGGTAATAAATGACATCTTGAAAGCTGCACTGGAAGGTGGGGAAGGTAAAGGTCTTCAATGGAGACTATTTAGCATCTTAAGTCACCTTGATTATGCTGATGACGTGTGTTTGCTTGCACATACCCGTTCGGACTTAGAGTCAAATGTTCGCTCGTTGCATTCTAAATGCAAAGAGGCGGGACTGAAAATAAATGTGCGTAAAACCAAGTACATGCACATGGGTTCGAACGCAAGCACACCGATTGTTCTTAATGGACAGGATGTGGAAGAGGTGCAAGATTTTTGCTATCTCGGAAGCATTGTCAGCATGGACGGCGGAGCCGAAAAGGATGTTGAGGCTCGGCTAAATAAAGCTCGTCAGGCCTTCGGTATCCTTTCCCCTTTCTGGAGGTTAAGAGAGATCTCCCTTCGCACGAAGCTGCGAGTTTTTGACGCATGCGTCAAATCCGTGTTGTTATATGGTTGTACTACGTGGAAAGTGACCGTTCGACTTACCAAGAAACTACAGACTTTCGTAAACCAATGCCTCCGACGCATTTTAGGAATATTCTGGCCAGAAGTGATCTCCAACGACGAACTTTGGAGTACAACTCGCCAGACTAAAATAGGTATTGAGATTCAACGGCGAAAGTGGCAGTGGATCGGTCATACTTTGAGGAAACCAGAGCAAAATATCGCAAAACAGGCTCTGGATTATAACCCTCAAGGAAGACGTCGGGTTGGTCGACCATGTAACACATGGAAGCGAGCAGTTGAGCAGGAGGCCAGAGGAATAAACAAGTCCTGGCAACAGCTTAAAGCCGATGCTCAGGATCGCGTCTTGTGGAAGAGAGTTGTTTCTGTCCTATGCCCCTATAGGGGGTCTTAACAGGAATTTGATTGACAAGAGGCGCAGCAGAGGTTTGGTAGAACTGGTTTCTTACAGGACCACCGACTTAACCTAGAATTAATAGAACTTTGTCGAGTCTTACGAGATGTGTAAAAACCTCTAACGAGTAGTGCAAAAATAAACCGATATACGAAATTCGAATAGAGTAAATAGTTTTATTGTTTGTAGATCAAGAAACCCCTACTCAAAAATTCATAAAACTTTGATCAAAGCTCCCCTCTCCGGCGATATTACCTTAGCAATGCCCTCAAACTTTTCTCACTGATAATTTTCTACTCAATAATAAAATTTCAATAATTGGCAATACTTGTAACGATGGAAAGTCGTGGTTCTTTTTTCCTAGCTGCCGCTATTATGGCGTCATGTGGAGTATTATCGAAAGCTCCTTCAATATTTAGGAATGCACAAAGGGCAATTTCTTTGTAGTCTGACTCTTTTGATTTGCCTTTCTGGTAGGCATGTTGATTCTTATACAGACATACTTTACTAGGTCCTGTTCTTATGAGAAGGTCTACAAGTTTCTCCATCGTCTTGACGAAGAAGTGGGTGACACTTATAGGGCGATATGACTTAGGTTGATAATTGGGACAATTCCCTGGCTTCAGTCCAAATATCACCCTTGCTTTCCTCCAAATAATTGGGATATATCCCCATGTAAAACTTGCTTTAAAGATCTTTGCCATTGTTGGCATTAAGATCTCTAACCCTTTCTGCAGTAAGGCAGGGAAGATTTTATCTACTCTGGCTGATTTGTAGGGCTTAAAGGTATTGATCGCGCATCTTATCTTTTCCGGAGTGAAGATTTTACCAGCAATACTATTGCTGAACGGAGTTTGACGATACATCCTTTCCTCTTCTTCTGACTCTTTATTGTTGTTAATTAGCTTGCAGCCTGGGAAGTGTGTTGCCAGTAACACTTCAAGTGTTTCCAAGCTGCTTTTTGTTAAGGATCCTTCTGATCTCTCTAAAAGTCCGATATCAGTCGGGGTGTCTTTTGCTAACACCTTTTGGAGCCTGGAGACCGTTGGGAGATCATCTATCTCTTCACAAAATCTTCTCCATGACTCTCTTTTTGATTTTTTTATAAGTTTATTGTATTCAGTAAGGGAGTTTTTGTATTCGTTCCAATTACCAAAGGTTTTTGCTCTATTGAACGATTTCCTAGTATCTTTGCGTTTTGCCGCTACTTCCGCGTTCCACCAAGGTTCTTGTTTTGCCCTTTTCTTGCATTAAACGGGACACCTATGTTTATTCATTTATTATTTTTAAAGCATATGTATATATGTTGATTTTCAGGTTCCTAGCTAGAACCAGAGTTGAGGTATTCGAATTTTTAGTTTTCGGGTTTAGTGCTCTCCTGCCTCCTCCTTAATCCTTACACCCCTCAAAATTGGTGTTCGCCAGAGATCCTACAACTATCTACAATCCAACCATAAATAAACATTCCATCTTGAAGGGCTTGGGAGTTAGTATGCGTTGAGCGTACACGTACGGCGTACAGACATACGAATTTTTTTTGCATTTTTAGTCTAATTTCGTAGCACAATTTTTTTTCCAAGTCGATCCCAATACTTCATTATTAAAATTATAAAGTAAAATAAAGTACGTTAATACAATTACATTCTGATGACATTAAGCATAATTAATACTAAATATATGTGTTTATTACAACTTTATTCGAATATAATACTTTTTGGTATTATATACATGTAGGTATGTATGTATATGTATACTTCTTTTTATTTATTTTAGAAACAGAATAATCTAATGATACAAATTCATTGAAATTCGATAAAGAAAATAATGCTAAATTATTTTCATTGGAATATTTATTTGCTTTATTGTTATTTGTTTTTATTAACAAAAATACGTATTATTTTATAAATAAACTGCCAACAAGCCGGGCGCAACATTATTATTTTTGGGACAAGTTGAGGATGCATGAAAAGTCAATATGCAGGTTAGAGTGGTTAAGGAAGACTAAGTGGAACCCCCTTTAGAGCAGGGCTGCTGTCAATTCAACACTTAATTGCGAATACGATCAATAGCTCCAGTACATATAATCAATATTTCGTTCGTTTATGCAAGTTTACGTTTTTATGAAGGAATGGGGGAGGAGTGATATTTAGAGTGGGTTGATTTCAATAATTTTTTTTGATTCAATTACGTCCAATATTCTGTGCATAGAATTTTCATGAAATTCGGTGTATTTTACATTCACGAAACCAAACATTTGTATGGGATGGGGTAGGTAAGAGAAATGTCAAATTTGTGATGAACTTTTATTTCATTTCTCTTGTAACGTGCTTGTTTTTGTTTTTTTTGCCGAAATCATGGGAGCGAGTAGAAGGGCAGGCGCGATCTGAAAACTTTTGACGCAGTTTCGTTTCAAGTTTCAATTATTGTTAAAAGTGTTTGTGGAAAATTTCAAATCGATAGCTATTAGGTATAATTGATTTCTTAAAAATGGTCGAAAAAATAATTTTGTATGGGAGGGGGGTGGGGACAAATTAATATTTAATTCTTTTAGGAATTTTTTTTAAATGCTTCCCATTTTCCGCACTACTATTATGTTCTGATGTTAAATTTTTTTCCGTATTTCGCTAGTATAGCTTAATATACGTTTCAAATACATAGCTTAAGAAATAGCCGAGATATCGATTTTTAAGTGTTTTTCTTTGCAGTTTGTGTGACAAACTTTAAAAATATTTTCTTTTATCCATTGATGTCGAAAATAGGGTGGGCTAAAACCAAATTCTCCGCCGAATTACTTACCATAAAAAATTCATATTTTGGGAACATTAAGGTGGCATAGAGATTCACTAGAATCAGCTTAGATGGAAGCTAATTATTGTAATGGCGGACGATCAGGAGGAGGGGCCATCTCTGGTCCCATCTAGATGATAAAGCTATTTCAGGAGTTGTAAACACTTTCAATCGTACAAATGGTGTTCAATTTTTAAATGTTTAATAATATATATTAAAACTGTTAATTTCGTATAATTCAACAATAACTTTTACCCCGGCCCATACAAATTTCTTTTTTCAACCATTTATTTTTTACCAAATTTTTAATTTTTTTTAATTCTTACCAAACTATTGAAAGCTATCAACCTGAAATTGTGCGCCAGTTCTTTGAAAAATACTTAAAACCAAGTTGCATCATAATATTGGAAAACCCGCTTGTCCTTCTACCCCCTCTCATATAAAATTACATTACGACCAATTTCAATAAGTCAACTAATAACCAACAATTTTAAAGCTATGGACTTGAAAGTTTGTCCGGACACCTTCCAAGAGAATCGAAATAAAAGAACATCGCATATTAAAAGATTTTCCACCTCCCTACCCCCTCCGACACAAATGTATGGTTTCAAGAATTTAAAATGCACAGAATTTCAAATTTTCATATTTCATTCTATGCAACTTCGTCTATGAAACTAACAATCTATCTATACAGAAAATCTTGAACGTGATTCAAGCAAACAATTCAAAATTTATTATTTATTTAGTTACTCTAATTTATACATATAAAATATACAAACTAAAACAAATTCAGAACTAATGACAAGGATAATCGGCTTCTTTTTTATACTCTAGATGAAATCTGAGAGTATTATAAGTTTGCTCTAAAGTTTGTAACGCTAAGAAATAAGGCTCGGAGAAAAAAATAAATAATACAGAAGTTCATTCAATCACTCGAAAATCTCAAAACCGGATGTCCGTCCGTCCGTCCGTGCGCTCTCTAGCTTCAGAACGCGTTGACCTGGATAGTTCAAATTTTGTACACGTTGTTTTTGATAAAAAAGTAAGGTCAAGTTCGTGAACGGGCCAAATCGCTCTACCCCTTCTACCCCCTCCCATACAAAATGACACAATTGCGCAATTTGACAATAAACAAAATTGCTCGAAAAGTATAAAAACTATTGGCCTGAAATTTGGAATATGTTACTTTTATGATAATATCAATCTACCGTATAAAAATTATGCGTGTCCTTCCCCTCCTTCTACCACCTCCCATACAAACTGTACTAGTTATGAATTACTCTAAGCCAATTTACTCAGTGCGTGTACAATTTAGCGGGCTGAAATTGTGCACGAAATATTTATTTAAAATTGTTAGTAAGGTCAAAAAAATTAGACGATTAGCTTCACCCCTTCTACCCCTCCCATACAAAATGACACAATTGCGCAATTTGACAATAAATGGATTTGCTCGAAAAGTAGAAAAGCTATTGGCCTAAAATTTGGAATATCTTACTTTGATGATAATATAAATCTACCGTATAAAACTTATGCGTGTTTTCTCCCTTCTTCTACCACCTCCCATACCAACTGTACTTGTCATGAAATACTCTAAGCCAATTTACTCAGTGCGTATAAAATTTAGCGGGCTGAAATTATGCACCAAATATTTATTTAAAATTGTTAGTAATGCCAAAAAAAATTAGAAAATTAGCTTCACCCCTTCTACCCCTCCCAAACAAAATGACACAATTGCGCAATTTGACAATAAACGGATTGCTCGAAAAGTTTAAAAGCTATTAGTCTGAATTTTGGGATATATCACTTTCATAATGATTTCAATATACAGTATAAAAATTATTTGTGTCCTCCCTCTCCTTCCACCCCCTCCCACTTTTTCATGAAATACTCTAAAACGATTTTCTCAGAACATACATATAACATTTATTGAGCTCATATTTTGTAATAAATACTTAGGAGAGGGAGGCCGCCAATAGTTTTTCTACTGTAGATTCAGATCATTATGAAAGTGATATATCTTACAATTCATCCTAATAGCTTTCATATTTTTCGAGTAAATCCAGTTATTGTCAAATTGCGAAATTGTGCCATTTTGTACGGGAGGGGGTAGAAGGGGAGAAGCTAATCACCGAATTTTTTTTAGGCTGACTAACAATTTTAAATAAATATTTTGTGCACAATTTCAGCCAGCTAAATTCTATACGCACTGTGTAAATTGGCTTAGAATAATTCATGACAAGTACAGTTTGTATGGGAGGTGGTAGAAGGAGGGAGAGGACACGCATAATTTTTATACGGTAGATTGATATTATCATAAATATAAGATATTCAAAATTTCAGGCTAATAGCTTATATACTTTTCGAGCAAATCTCTTCATTGTCAAATTGCGCAATTGTGTCATTTTGTTTGGGAGGGGGTAGAAGGGGTGGAGCGATTTGGCCCGTTCACGAACTTGACCTTACTTTTTTGTCAAAAACGACGTGTATAAAATTGGAACTATCTAGCTCAACGCATTCTCAAGCTAGAGAGCGCACGGAAGGACGGACGAACGGACATCCGGTTTTGAGATTTTTGAGTGATAATATTAACTTCCGTATGATTCATTTTTTTCTCCGAGCCTTATTTCTTTCTTCAAACCTTAGAGCAAACTTATAATACTCTCAGATTATATCTAGAGTATAAATATTTGATTAGCTTCACTGCTTCTACCCCTTCCCATACAATATGACACAGTTTCACAACTCCACAAAAAATCGATTTTCTTGAAAAGTATCAATGGCACTAGTCTCAAATTTAAGGGATGTCAATTTTATAATATTCCTAGTTATTTCTGAAAAAATCACTAAATCCCCCCACTCTTTCTACCACCTCCCATACAAACTGCACATTTTCACTAAATCTAAGTCACTAATTTTCTCAGTTCCCATTCAATTTTTGGAGTCAGCATTTTGTATAAAACATTTTTATAACTGCTTTAACATGATGGGGAAAAAATTAGTTCAATGTTATCATCCCTTCTAACACTTCCCATACAAAATTTCTTGTGATCACAAAAAATTCTATATCATCTGGAGTATCGTAAGATTACGCTTTACGCGCAATCGCAGCACTGTTATGTTTTTCTATTGGGAATGTTTTTAAGTTATTTTTAAATTAAGTGAACAATATAGTAATTACAGAATTCAGAAAAATTAGATTTCATTGTAAATTTTAGATTTTTTAATTATATCTATAATGGCTTTGCAAATGTTTTGTTGTTTACTGTTTTTACTCCAGATGAAATCTGAGAGTATTCTAAGTTTGCTTAAAGTTTGTAACGCTAAGAAATAAGGCTCGGAGAAAAAATGAATGATACAGAAGTTCATATTATCACTCAAAAATCTCAAAACCGGATGTCCTTCCGTACGCCCGTTTTCTAGCTTGAGAACGCGTTGAGCTAGATAGTTTTGTAGACGTCATTTTTAACAAAAAAGTAAGGCCAAGTTCGTGAACGGTCCAAATCGCTCCACCCCTTCTACCCCCTCCCATACAAAATGACACAATTTGACAATAAACGGATTTGGTCTCAAATTTGGAACATATTACTTTTATGAAAATTATGCGAGTCCTCCCCCTCCTTCCACCACCTCCCATACAAACTGTACTTTTTCATGAAATACTCTAACCCAATTTACTCAGTGCGTATAAAATTTAGCGAGCTGAAGTTTTATACTAAATATTTATTTAAAATTATTAGTAAGATCAAAAAAATTAGATGATTATTTTCACCTCTTCTACCCCCTCCCATACCAAATGACACAATTTCGAAATTCGACAATAAACGGATTCGCCCAAAAAGTATTAAAGCTATTAGTCTGAAATATGGAATATATTACTTTTATAATGATTCTAATCTACTGTATAAGAATTACTTACATCCTACCTCTCCTTCCACCCCCTCCCATACAAACTGCATTTTTTCATGAAATGCTCTAAACCAATTTACTCAGTGCGTATAAAATTTATGAAGCTGAAATTGTGCAATTAATATTTATTTGGAATTATTAATGAGGCAAAAAAATTAGACTGTTAGCTTTACCCCTTCTACCCCCTCCCATACAATCTGACACAATTTCTCAACTTTACAAAAAGTCGTTTTCCTGAAAAGTATGGATGCTACTGAACTACAATTTAAAACATATTAATAGCGTGATTTTTATAGTTATTTCTGAAAAAGTCTTTAAGAAATCGCGCCTCCTTCTACAACCTCCCATACAAACTGCACAATTTTACTAAATATAATACACTAATTTTCTCAGTACCCACTAAATTTTTGAATTCTAAATTTTTTATAAAAATTTTGATGGTAACTTTAGAGTGATGAGAAAAATAAACTGCAAAACAAGTAGGGCGAAACTTTATTATTCTTCGGACAAGTTGTGGATGAGTAAAATTCAATATGCAGGTTAGAGTTGTTTAACAATATTTCATTCGTTTCTGCAAGTTTGGGTTCTTATGAGGGGAGGAAAAAGGGTAATAGTAAGGGTGGGTGGATGTTAATAGCTTTTTAATTGATTGCTTGAAACACGTCCAATATTCTCTGTATAGAATGCGTTTCACAGACGAAGTTGCATAGAATTTTCATAAAATTATGTGTATTTTACATACACAAAACCGAACATTTGTATGGGAGGGGGTAGAAAAGGTAGGGGAATCGTAAAATTTGATATTCAGTTTTATTTCGTTTCTCTTGTAAGGTGCTTGTACAAAATTTCAAGTTCGTAGAATTTAGTTTGTTGGTTATTAGTTGATTTAATGAAATGGGTCGAAATCATAGTTTTGTATGGGAGGGGGTAGAAGGGCAAGCGATTTCAAAACTTTTGACGAAATTTTATTACAACTATTTTTAAAAGTTTTTGTGCAAAATTTCAAATTGATAGCTTTTAATAGTTAGGTGATAATTGATTTCTTGAAAATGCTCGAAAAAATAATTTTGTATGGGAGGGGTAGAAGTTTTTAAGGTTTTAGACCAGTTAATATTTCGTATATTTAGGGATTTTTTTTAAATGCAAATTTTCAAGATTCTACCTTAAAATTTCATTCAAAAATTTTCAGTTTATGTGTTTTTTTCAATGCACATGGAACACCTTGTGCACGTTAGACCGGGGGGGTCGGTTTATAACAGTTGTGGAACAAATTATTATTATTTTTCTATGTATATCAAATAGATGTATCCACATGCAAAATTTAAACTTTGTATCTTTCACCAGAGCCCTAAAAAATCACTAAAAATTTTCGACATTTTTGCTTATCATCTTCCTCCCCTTACACCTCCAAATCTAATATTTTTACCAAAATTAACCACTACGTAGTTCTAAGATCTGACAAATTTTCGATTTGATATCTGTACTCTTTTTTTAGATATAAGAATTTTTTTGAAATGCTCCCCATTTCCCCCCACTACAATTATTTCAACATGGTATATTTTTTTGTATTTTCCTAGTATAGGTTGCTTAATATATGTTTCAAGTTTCAATTACATAGCTTAAGAGATAGTTGAGATATTCAGATATTTTAAGTGTTTTTTCGTTGAGCCCCCCTCCCACCCTGACCCTCCCCCTTACAATAGATAGCCATCCTCTAAGCTAATTCCGGTGAAACTATATGTCACCTTAATGGTACCAGAATATGAATTTTTTACGATAAGTAATTTCAAAGATATAATTATTTGAAAAAAAAAAATTCGGCCCTCTTTTGGGACGCCAATGGATAAACAAATTAAATTACTTTTAAAGTTTGTCCCACAACCCTCCCTATACCTCTATTGATTTTCAACTTCATATCTGCATTCGAGGTGGAGATATTAGCAAGTGTAGTTTTTGAGTTTTTCCCTCCCTCCGCTTCCACCTAACACCTCCCAAAATTTAGAAAATAGAGCTCACTTACCCAATCAATAATCCACCCAAAAACGAACATTCTACCTTTAACGGTCTCGGAGATATGAGTCCATATGTACGGCGGACGGCGGGACGGATTTTTTTTACATTTTTAGGCTAATTTAATCATGAAACGCGAAAAAAAAAATTCAGGGTAGCAAATTTTTTTTTTCCTGTGTCGATCACAATAAAATTATTAGAATAATAAAGTAAAAAGCAATACTTTTTATAATGAAAGTAGTTGAAATAAATTTATTAAATTAAAAAGAAAATAAAAGATTGCAAATTCATCTCACAAAATTATTTGGTCATTTTTACTGTCTACTGTCTTTAATCACCCGTTATAATTTTGCGGGTTAATTTCGGCTGATGTAATACTTAAATTAGTTCCCTGAAGAAGTTATTAAAGGGTGGTCCAACCAAAACGCACGATGTTAATTGTAAATAAAACAAAAAGTTTTTAGAGAATTATCTTAATATTTTTTATTATGATAGAAGGATCTATGACAATTATGTGTGAATCAAAATATCGCCCAAATGCTCGCCACGGCTACGATGGCATACTTCTATCCGATGGTCCATATTTTCAATGACTCTGAGACATTTTTTTTTTTTACGGAATGACCTGTGTTATAGGCAATTTCGGCCTTTATGTGCAATGCACAAACACAGTCATGGAGGGAAGGAATGGGATTAGGAAGGTAGGGGAAGGGGAGTGAGAACGACCGTAACGAGTGAAGCTGATATATATTTTTCAGTTGTACTGGCTGCTACTGACAAATATTTGCAGATGTTATGGGGGACTGAATGATAGAAAGCGAACAGAATCCATCTACTGAGTATCTAGGCCTTCTTAAAGTGGAACTGTTCCACTTTTATACCGTTTGCCCGTTTTATTTCGAATAATTTTTTCATCGCCAGTAGCAACTGAAAAATTCGTGCTTAAAAAAATCCCGTCTGGAGTGGGAATCGAACCCACGACCTATTGACTGAAAAACAAGCACGCTTCCCACTACCCCACGGTTCAATGTCGTTAATGTGCTGAATTATCTCATCCTTTAGCTCTTGAATTGGCTTATTGACGTACACTTTTTCTTTTAAATATCCCCAAAGAAAGAAGTCCAACGGTGTCAAATCACATGATCGTGGCGGCCAATTAACATTGCCACAACGTGAAATAACACGGCCATTGAATTTCTCGCGCAAAAGAGCCATTGTTTCGTTGGCACCATCCTGTTGGAACCACATATCGTCTAGGTCCATACCCTCAATTTCTGGCCACAAGAAGTCCGTTATCATCTCGCGATAGCGAACACCATTCACGGTAACTGCTTGGCCGTCCTCATTTTCGAAGAAGTACGGCACGATAACGCCGCCAGCCCATAAACCGCACCAAACAGTCCCTCTTTATGGATGCATCGGCTTTTCAACAATCACTAGTGGATTCTCATTTGCCCAAATGCGGCAATTCTGCTTGTTAACGAATCCACTGAGGTGAAAGTGTGCCTCGTCGCTGAAGATGATTTTCTTTGTAAAGTCACCATTCATTTCTGTCTGTTCAACCAACCATTCGGCGTATTGTCGACGCTTGAAATGGTCAGTAGGCTTCAGCTCTTGAGTCAATTGAACCTTGTAAGCGTGTAAATTCAAATCTTTATTCAAAATTCGCATCAGTGATGTTCGTGAGATGTTCAATAGTTGGGCACGGCGGCTAGTCGAGGTTGACGGCTCTTCTGCCACACTATCGCGAACAACAGCAATGTTTTCCGCAGAACGAACTGGGCGAAGATGCACAAGTGAGTTCACATTTCCTACAGACCCGGTTTGCTGAAATTTGCGCACAATTCTCCCGATTGTGGACACATTTAGTCGATTATGCTGACCAAAAAAATCACGGAGTGCACGAAATGAATTTTGATTTGAACGCCCATTTTCGTAAAAGGCTTCAACAACCTTGACGCGCAGCTCAATTGTGTACCTCTCCATGGTTGAATTTGTCAAACACTGAAACAAAGAAATGTCAAACTAAGTTGGGCGAAAAACTTGACGTTAAGGTGTGACTCACAATTAACATCGTGCATTATGGCTGGACCACCCTTTACAATCTGCAATCAGTTCTGACGTTCAATTTCGTCAAAATGGGTCATGGTAAAGAATTGGAAAATGGCTTACGGAAAACAAAATAAGTTTAGCTTTAAAGGGAAAATCTTATCGCGAAATTGCAGGAATTGTTAATAAACCGTATTCCACAATTCAATGCAATGTAAAACATAACAGGGCTACGATTGCGCATAAAGCGCAATCTTACGATACTCTAGATGTCATCACAAGAAATTTTGGATGGGGAGTGTTAGAAGGGGTGATAGCATTGAAATAATTTTTTCCCCATCATGCTAAAGTAGCTATAAAAATGTGTAATACAAAATGCTTACTCCAAAAATTGAACAGGAGCTGAGAAAATTAATCTGTTAGATTTAGTGAAAATGTGCATTTTGTATGGGAGGTGGTAGAAAGAGTGGGGGGATTTTAGTGATATTATAAAATTGACAACCCTTAAATTTCAGATTAGTGCCATTCATACTTTTCAAGAAAATCGATTTTTTGTGAAGTTGTGAAAATGTGTCATATTGTATGGGAGGGGGTAGAAGCAGTGAAGCTAATCAAATATTTTTTTCTGATCTTAGTGATGATACTAATTAAGTATTTATTACAAAATATGAGCTCTATAAATGTTATATGTTCTGAGAAAATCGTCTTAGAGCATTTCATGAAAAAGTGTAGTTTGTATGGGAGGGGGTGGAAGGAGAGGGAGGACGCATATAATTTTTCTACTTTAGATTTAAATCATTATGAAAGAAATATATCCCAAAACTCAGACTAATAGCTTTTATACTTTTCGAGTAAATTAATTTATTGGTAAATTGCGAATTTGCGTCATTTTGTATGGGAGGGGGTAGAAGGAGTGAAGTTAATCGTCTAATCTTTTTCTCCTTACTAACAATTTTAAATAAATATTTAGTGCACAATTTCAGCTCGCTAAATTTTATACGCACTGAGTAAATTGGCTTAGAGTAATTCATGACAAGTACAGTTTGTATGGGAGGTGGTAGAAGGAGGGGGAGGACACAACTAATTTGTATACGGTAGATTGATATTATTATAAAAATAATATGTTCTAAATTTCAGGCCAATAGCTTTTATACTTTCTGAGCAAATCTTTTAATTGTCAAATTGCACAATTGTGTCATTTTGTATGGGAGGAGGTAGAAGGGGTGGAGCGATTTGGCCCGTTCACGAACTTGACCTTACTTTTTTGTCAAAAACGACGTGTGAAAAATTTGAACAATCTAGCTCAACGCGTTCTCAAGCTAGAGAGCGAACAGACGGACGGACAGACGGACAGACGGACGGACAGACGGACAGACGGACAGACGGACGGACGGACAGACGGACATCCGGTTTTGAGATTTTTGAGTGATAACATTAACTTCTGTATCATTCATTTTTTTCTCCAAGCCTTATTTCTTAGCGTTACAAACCTTAGAGCAAACTTATAATACTCTTAGATTTCATCTAGAGTATAAAAAGTTTCAAAACGAAGGAACTTGGCTTAAAAAGGACGGTCGTGGACGAAAAAAATACTAAACGGTCGTGATGAACGAAATATAGTGAACGAAATTCGAAAAAACCCAAAGTTAAGAGTACCAAAACATAACCAGAAAATGCAGGAAACTAAAGAACAACAAGTGGCTGATGAAACGGTGCGCAGAATTCTTCGCCGACAAGGGTATAACGGATAAGTCGCTAGAAAAAAACCATACATATCAGCTACAAATCGAATTAAACGAGTAGAATTTGCTAAAAAATATTTAGAGAAGGATAATTCATTCTGGGAGACTGTTATTTGGAGTGACGAGTCCAAATTCAATATTTTTTGCGCAGATGGAAATCAAAAAGTGTGGAGAAAAACAAATACTTCGCTGAATAAAGAAAACTTAGTCCCAACGGTGAAACATGGTGGCGGTTCACTTATGGTTTAGGACTGTATGGCGGCAAACGGCGTTTTATTGATGAAATAATAAATAAATGGGTGTATTTAGACATATTAAAAAAAAATTATTAAGGATAGTACTATGAAATTGGGAATGCTAAGTGTCTGGAAATTCCAGCAAGACAATGACCCAAAGCACATGGCTTTTGTAGTCAAAAGCTGGCTGCTGTACAACGTACCTCAACAACTCAAAACACCTCCACAGTCTCCACACCTAAATCCTAATGAGCATCTGTGGTAAATTTTGGAAAAAAGGTTCAGGATCATAGCGGAAAGAACATAAATCCACTGAAAACTGTTTTAAAAAAGGATTGGGACGAAAAAGGTGTTTCTACCACTGCTAATTTAGTAAAAAATATGCAGAATAGACTAAAAGCTATTATTAAAGCAAACGTTATCCCACCAAGTATTAAATAGGTTTAGTTAAAAAGAATTAAATGTATTAAAACTAGAACTAGTGACCAAATAAATTTGTGAGATGAATTTCCAATTATTTATTTTCTTTTTAATTTAATGAAGTTATTTGAACTACTTAAATTATGAAAAGTATTATTTTTTTATTTACAATATCGCGACATAAAATCCTAGTTTTTACTTTTTTCAAATATTGCATTTTAGTGTCTTAAAATGTTGAATTTAGCTCGCATTTCAGAGTGACCAAATAATTTTGTGAGCAACTGTATATAATATTTAGGTATGGTAGTTTTATGAGCTTATAAATTTAAAGCTCTTTTCGCAAAAGTTTCGAATCATACCCTGTCGTAAAGTTAGAAACAAAATCCATTTGTAAAGTTGCGAACGAAAATTTTGAGAATGCAGTTTTCAGACTAGTTAGGGTGTAGCCTAGTTGGTAGCGGATTGGTCTTGTAATGCGAAGGTAGTGAGTTCAAATCCCGGTCGACGCAATATATAATTCCAGCACATTGTCTGCCTATATATCTTGGTCACCTCAATCTACGGAAATGAAAAATTCGTAGAAAAAGGGTTGTGCGAAGGGCTAACAAACCTTCCACAATAAGTAATGAAAAATGTTAAGGAACCTGAATGTCAGGACGCCAAAGTCCGATTTGGGCTGTAGCGTCATTGTAAAAGTAGAAGAAGAAGTTTTAAGACTTCGAATGGTTTTTACAAGCAAACACATATGTACGTTGTGATTAAAATTGGAGAATAGGGTCCCGGTTTCTATTCTACTAGTGTATCAATAGTAGCGGATGTATTCATATTTTCAACAGATATCTGCACTACTTTTCATATACGAAGTCTCGTCTCCTTATGTGTTATATTTTGGGTTGATATACGATATTAACTGTTGCCGTTGTGTTTATTTTGATTGGCATCTTATAGAAATTGTGTTTTATTAATGTTATTCAGTTCTAGTATAGTATCTTACGACTAATACATATTTTTTGATGAAATAAAAATATTTAAAAATGAAGACTTACTGATTTAAAGTCCGCTCATTCGATCCACTTTGACTTTGAGTACTTTCTATATGTCGCCTTTCTTTATGAACAATTCCCATCAGCTTCATCCATGGATTGTTTTGAGATCCATGACCACCGCCGCCCATACCACCGCTCTGCCACATAGTCATTATGGCTGATTTAATTTGATTTATTATACAGAAAATTAAAACTTTTTGGTACGGTATTATTGAATTTAGTTATTGTATTATAGAATTTAGTTAATTTACTAAAAAAATATGATTTCCTTTTATAAATCATGAGTTTTGAGTTGGTTTCTGTTTAATACATAAAGTTTGTATATTTTTAGATTATTGCATTATATTTCTTGCATATATAATTCACATGAGAGTTTAAATTTGTAAATCGAACTAATCGTTTAATTGGTTATATCCATTTTTGACTGCTTATAGGTATTTCTTAGTCACATAAAGGATTTATTTTTTACGGATCTTATTTTTTTATACGTGTTTATATACGTGTTTATATACGTGTTTATATACATTATGTTATATATAGTGCGTGATATTAAATGATTATAAGGTTATTTATTTATAAGATTATGATTCCTTTATTTACTTGTATTTACATTAACTAAATTTTTTTTTTTTTACATTTTACTGTACTAGCAGATTGCTAAGGCACATTTTATTTCTCAAGCTATGTACTTAAAAAGTTTTCTTCTTTAGAAGTTGCCAAACAGAGAATGTCTGAAAAGAAGAGAAATTCTAGTTAAATATCAACTAAGTAAAGATAAACTAAGGGTCTGGCAGTTGGGATATATCAGTTTCCCACATGCACAGTTCTTTTTTGATTCAATTAATTTATTTCTGTTCTAAAACATAGATTTGATTAGTTAAAATGGATTCCAATATTCATTTCGGACACATGTTTTCATGAGCGGTTGATCTTAAACATTCGAAGCGGTAAAACTTTACAGGGCTAAGGTTCGAAATAATATTTCATTGTGGCGTGAAAACAAGGGCGTAATTTTTTTTTCTAATATTTATATTTGATGGATACTGAATAGAAGAAATGATTTGAGCTTTTACAAGGATAACCATCTACTGGTAACTGAGTAAAATATGTTCAAAAATGTAAAAATTAAAGCCCCATGAATGACCGATTAGGTCAAAAGCCACACGTTTTCAAACTTAAATAATACGCAAGCACTAAATATATATTCGAACATCCTTATTTCTGAAATATGGTAAAATTTGTGGTAGCTTTTGAATTAAACCTTATATAGTTTGAAAGTGCACTTTATTTGAATTCTGTAATATATACGTACATATACATATCTGCCAACAAGTCGGGCGAAACTTTATTATTCTTGGAAGGGGGTACAAAGGTAAGAGCGATCTCAAGACTTTAGCCGCAATTTTGTTTCAACTATCTTTAAAAGTTCTTAAGTAAAATTTGAAATTGATAGCTTTAAATAGTTAGGTGATAATTGATTTCTTAAAAATGGGCGAAAAAATAATTTTGTACAGGAGGGGGTAGAAGTTTCAAAGATATTCGACCAGTTAATAGTTCATATATTTAAAGATTTTTTTTAAATGCATTTCGCAAATTTTCAAGTTTCTACCTCAAAATTTCATTCAAAAATTTTCAGTTTATGAGTTTTTTTCAATGATCATGAAACACCTTGTGTACGTTAGACCGGGGCGGTCTGTTTATAACAATTATGGAACAAATTATTATTATTATTATTTTTTTTTCAATGTATATCAAATAGATGTATCCACAAGCAAAATTTGAACATTCTATCTTTCACCAGAGCCCTAAAAAAGTCACTCAAAATTTTCGACATTTTTGCTTACCACTTCCCTCCCTTATACCACCTAACTTAAAATTTAGCAAAATTAAAGACTATGTAGTTCTCTAATCTGACGAATTTTTGATTTAATAACTGTACTCAGTATTGAAACGGTTTAAAATTTTGAAAAGTGCACCATTTTGCTTTATTATTCTAATAATAAGTATTGTGATCGACACAAGAAAAAAAAATGCTATCCTGAAATTTTTTTTCGCGTTTCATGACTAAATTAGCCTAAATAAACTGCCAACAAGTCGGGCGAAACTTTATTATTCTTGGGACAAGTTGCGGATGAGTGGAAAGTCAATATGCAGGTTAGAGTGGTTAGGGAAAGCTAAGTGAAAGGGAGTTCTTGGGAAGCGCTGTTGTCAATTTAACAATATTTCATTCGTTTCTGCAAGTTTGGGTTTATATGAGGGGAGGAGCAGGGGTAATAGTAAGGGTGGGTGAATGTTAATAGCTTTTTAATTAATTGCTTGAATCACGTCCAATGTTCTCTGTATAGAAAATGTTTCATAGACGAAGTTGCATAGAATTTTCATAAAATTCGGCGTATTTTACATTCACCAAACCGAACATTTGTATGGGAAGGGGTAGAGAAGGTAGGGGAATCGTAAAATTTGATATGTAGTTTTATTTTGCTTCTCTTGTAAGGTGTTTCCATACAATTTCAAATTCGTAACTTTTAGTTTGTTGGTTATTAGTTGATTTAATGAAATTGGTCGAAATCATAGTTTTGTATGGGAGGGGGTAGAAGGGCAAGCGCGATTTCAAAACTTTTAAAGCAACTTCATTTGTATTACTTGTACAAGTTTTTCTGCAAAATTTGAAATTGATAGCTCTTAAGAGTTAGCTGACAACTTATTTCTTAAAAATGCTTGAAAAAATAATTTTGTATGGGAGGGGGTAGAGGAGGTAAGGGAATCGTAAGACTTGTGATGCAATTTTCTTTCTTTTCTGTTGTAAGATGCTCGTACAAAATTTCAAGTTCGTAGCTTTTAATTTGTTGATTATTAGTTGATTTAATGAAATTGGTCGAAATCATACTTTTGTATGGGAGGGGGTAGAAGGGCAAGAGCGATTTCAAAACTTTTAACGTTATTTCATTTCAATTATTTTTCTAAGTTTTTGTGCAAAATTGCAAATTGATAGCTTTTAATAGTTAGGTGATAATTGATTTCTTAAAAATGGTCGAAAAAATAAGGGGGTAGAAGTTTTAAAGGTTTTCGACCAGTTAATATTTCATATATTTAGGGATTTTTTTAAATGCATTTCGCAAATTTTCAAGTTTCTACCTAAAAATTTCACTCAAAAATTTTCAGTTTATGTGTTTTTTTCAATGCACATGAAACACCTTGTGCACGTTAGACGGTTTATAACAATTATGGATCAAGGTATTGTTATTTTTCTATGTACATCAAATAGACGTATCCACATGCAAAATTTAAACTTTGTATCTTTCACCAGAGCCCTAAAAAAATCACTCAAAATTTTCGACATTTTTGCTTATCACCTCCTTCCCTTACACCTCCCAACTTAGGGAGGATTGTGGGAAAAACTTAAAAATAATTTAATTTTTTTATCCATTGGCGTCCGAAAAGGGGGGGGGGCTAAAAACAAATTGTCGGTCGAATTGTTTTTTCAAATGATCGTATCTTCGAAATTACTTATCGTAAAAAACTCATATTTTGTGACCATTAAGATGGCATATAGTTCCACGGGAATCAGCTTAGAGAGTGGCAAATTATTGTAAGGGAGAGGGTCAGAGGGGGTGGAAAGAAAAACACTTAAAAATAAATATCTCAACTATCTCTCAAGCTAAGTCATTGAAACTTGAAACTTATATTAAGCTATACTAGGAAAATACAAAAAAAATATAACATCTTGAAATAATAGTAGTGGGGGGAAATGGGGAGCATTTCAAAAATGGCGCTCTTTTCAAAATTACGAATCCTTATATCTCAAGAACGAGTACAGATATCAAATCAAAAATTTTTCAGATTGTAGAACTACATAATGGTCAATTTTGGTAAATTTTAAGTTGGGAGGTGTAAGGGAGGGAGGTGATAAGCAAAAGTGTCGAAAATTTTGAGTGATTTTTTCAGGACTCTGTTGAAAGATACAAAGTTTAAATTTTGCATGTGGATACATCTATTTGATATATATAGAAAAATAATAATAGCTTGATCCATAATTTGTATAAACCGACCCCCCCCTTTTTGTCTAACGTGCACAAGGTGTTTCATGTTCATTGAAAAAAACACATAAACTGAAAATTTTTGAGTGAAATTGTAAGGTAGAAACTTGAAAATTTGCGAAATGCATTCAAAAAAATCCCTACATATAGGAAATATTAACTGGTAGAAAACCTTTAAAACTTCTACCCCCTCCCATACAAAATTATTTTTTCGACCATTTTTAAGAAATCAATTATCACCTAACTATTAAAAGCTATCAATTTGCAATTTTGCACAAAAACTTAGAAAAATAATTGAAATGAAATAACGTTAAAAGTTTTGAAATCGCTCTTGCTCTTCTACCCCCTCCCATACAAAAGTATGATTTCGACCAATTTCATTAAATCAACTAATAATCAACAAATTAAAAGCTACGAACTTGAAATTTTGTACAAGCACCTTACAAGAGAAACGAAATAAAACTGAATATCAAATTTTACGATTCCCCTACCTTCTCTACCCCCTCCCATACAAATGTTCGGTTTCGTGATTGTAAAATACACCGAATTTTATGAAAATTCTATGCAACTTCGTCTATGAAACACATTCTTTACAGAGAATATTGGACGTGATAGCAATCAATTAAAAAAGCTATTAATATTCACCCACCCTTACTATTACCCCTCCTCCCCCCCTCATAAAAACTCAAACTTGCAGAAACTTATAAAATATTGTTGAATTGACATCAGCCCTGCCCAAGAACTCCCTTTCACTTAGTCGTCCCTAACCACTCTAACCTGCATATTGACTTTCCACTCATCCTCTTCTTGTCCCAAGAGTAATAAGGTTTCGCCCGACTTGTTGACAGTTTATTTTTATCTAATTTTGAAAATAAGAACTATTTGCTGTTTTTTCGAAACATTTTTTAATGCACACTAATTTTACTTTATTATTCTAATAATAAAGGGTTGAGATCGACACAGAAAAAAAAATTGTTACCCTGAAATTTTGTTTTTTCGCGTTTCATGACTAAATTAGCTTAAAAATGCAAAAAAAAATCCTTCCCGCTGTACGCCGTACGCCGAACATATGGACTCATATCTTCGAAAATGTTCGTTTTTGGGTGGATTGTTGATTGGGTAAGTGAGCTCTAGTTTATAAATTTGGTGGAGGGGAGGAGGCGGGGGGAGGGAAAGAGACAAAAACTACACTTGCTAATATCTCCACCACGAATGCAGATAGGAAGTTGAAAATCAGTAGAGATATAAAGAGGGTTGTGGGACAAACTTAAAAAATAATTTAATTTTTTTTATCCATTGGCGTCGAAAAAGGGGGGGGGGGCTGAAAACAATTGTCGGCCGAATTTTTTTTTCAAATGATTATATCTTCGAAATTACTTATCGTAAAAAATTCATATTTTGGGACCGTAAAGTGGCATATAGCTCCACCGGAATCAGCTTAGAGAGTGGCTTATTATTGTAAGGGGGAGGGTCAGGGGGGTGCAAAGAAAAATACTTAAAAATTAATATCTCAACTATCTCTTAAGCTATGTAGTTGAAACTCGAAACGTATACTAAGCTTCACTAGGAAAGTACGAAAAAAAATGTTGAAATAATAGTAGTGGGGGGGAAATAGGGAACATTTCCAAAATGGCGCACTTTTCAAAATTACAAATCCTTACATCTCAAAACAGAGTACAGAAATTACATCGAAGATTTGTCAGATCTACATAGTACGGAAATTGTGGCACGACATTCTCGAAACCTCGAAAGAAAAAAGGGAAACGTGACAATAAATCGCGGGATCAAGATTCCTGGGGAAATTTCATCTGCGAAAGAGAACGATCAGGTCGATATTGCCTTCATTTCAGCAGTCAGGTTCTGAATTTACACGTGAATGGTTGTTAGGAAGAAACGTCGCGGCCGCACTTTTTATACTCTAGATGGAATCTGAGAGTATTATAAGTTTGCTCTAAGGTTTGTAACGCCAAGAAATAAGGCTCAGAGAAAAAAATAAATGATACAGAAGTTATTATTATCACTCAAAAATCTCAAAACCGGATGTCCGTCCGTCCGTCCGTCCGTGCGCTCTCTAGCTTGAGAACGCGTTGAGCTAGATAGTTCAAATTTTGTACACATCGTTTTTGACAAAAAAGTAAGGTCAAGTTCGTGAACGGGCCAAATCGCTCTACCCCTTTTACCCCCTCCCATACAAAATAACACAATTGCGCAATTTGACAATGAAGAGATTTGCTCGAAAAGTATATAAGCTATTAGTCTGAAATTTGGAATATGTTATTTTTATGATAATATCAATCTACCGTATAAAAATTATGCGCGTCCTCCTCCTCCTTCTACCACCTCCCATACAAACTGTACTTGTCATGAATTATTCTAAGCCAATTTACTCAGTGCGTATAAAATTTAGCGGGCTGAAATTATTATTTATTTAAAATTGTTAGTAAGGCCAAGAAAAATTAGACGATTAGCTTCACCTCTTCTACCCCCTCCCATACAAAATGACACAATTTCGCTATTTGACAATAAATGGATTTACTCAAAAAGTATGAAAGCTATTAGGCTGAATTGTGAGATATATCACTTTCATAATAATCTAAATCTACAGTAGAAAAATTATTGGCGTCCTCCCTCTCCTTCCACCCCCTCCCATACAAACATCACTTTTTCATGCTCTAAGACGATTTTCTCAGAACATATAACATTTATCGAGCTCATATTTTGTAATAAATTCTTAATTAGCATTATCACTAAGATCAGAAAAACATATTTGATTAGCTTCACTGCTTCTACCCCCTCCCACACAATATGACACAGTTCCACAACTTCACAAAAATCGATTTTCTTGAAAAGTATGAATGGCACTAGTCTGAAATTTAAGGGATGTTAATTTTATAATATTCCTAGTTATTTCTGAAAAAATCACTAAAATCCCCCCACTCTTTCTACCACCTCCCATACAAACTGCACATTTTCATTAAATCTAACTCACTAATTTTCTCAGTTCCCATTCAATTTTTTGGAGTAAGCATTTTGAATAAAACATTTTTATAGGTACTTTATGACTTGATGGGAAAAAAATTAGTTCAATGCTATCATCCCTTCTAACACTCCACATACAAAATTTCTTGGGGTCACAAAAAAATTATATTTCATCTAGAGTATCGTAAGATTGCGCATTACGCGCAATCGTAGCCCTGTTATGTTTTTTCTGCTAATTTTCCTTGCTCGGGGTATTTTGACGAAGGAATTACCACCGGATCGACCGCAAAAAAGTTCGTTTTCGCCTTTGTTTTTTCCTCATCCAGAAAGCGGACAAAAAAAACGAAACAAATTTTTTTCGTCAGCAGATCCTTCGCGAAATTTTTTCTATTAACACTGGCTGGAAAACACATCTCTGTTGAAAGCCAAAACGACCAAGCCAAAAAAAATTTTTTTTTTTTATTTGCGAGTGGTAAAAGATAAGAAAAGGGAAAAATTCTCGGACACACCATCATAAAGAAGCTCGACTCACACCTAGAAAGCGGTCATATCAGTAAACGTTCTACACCGTTTAAAAGATTGGCAAAAAACCTAGAATCTGTTTGATCAGAGAGAAGCAAATTTTTTAGTTTTTTTTTAAACTCACAACTTTCTTATTTCGAAAAGGACTGTAAGAAATCGCCGGCAAGAAGAAGAGTAGTTATTGTGCTGCACAGTGATTAATCAATTGCAAGGACAGTGCACAAGATAGATATGTTTAATTGTAATTCATAATGAAGTTATTATTCAAAGTGTTATTTAGTGATCTCAAAATTACTATGGTCACATATGTGGGAATTTTTTATTAAATGAAATGCAATTATCCACGGTCCACAACACTAATTTTATTTCCAAGATTCCTTATGTTTATTGCACTCGTTTCCGACCTTAAAAAACGTCCGCAGCTTTCAGTTACCTCTTCACGTCTGCTATCGCGTTCTCTTTCTTTTGCGATGGTTCGTATCAGACTCCTTGCTGCTACAGTGGCTCACAATATTGTCCCTACATTCGGCCATTCCTAACATATCCTCGGACCCCGAGGGATACGGTTTCATATGGTCGTCTGCGGATGATGTTTGTTTGGGCCCTTCTCCGATCCTAACCACGTCATAGCGGTCATTTCTTTTGACCTTCGTTACTTCATTAAGTCCTAGGAATTTCGAAGTAACGTGTTGGCCTGGTCCAAATTGAGTTCTTTTGATGGCTACCAAGTCGCTTTCTTTATACTACTTAGCAGGTTTGCACCTTTTGTTGTGCGTTCGACGATTTTCATCTTAAACTTTTAATATATTTCTCCTTGCCACAGCCCGTAATTCGTCACATTGCTCACCATAAAGTTGAATAACATCTTGTTCAATAATTGAAGTGATACTCGAGTATGTTTTGTGTCTCATTCTGGTACCAATTAATGCTTGAAACGGTGTCATTTCGATGCTTCTTTGATGAGTACTGTTGAGACTCATCTGGACTTCTGCCACGTGCTTATACCACTTTTCTAGACAGTCGAAGGATGCTTTCTTTAATACGGGTATAATGATTCCATTAATCCGCTCTATTTGGCCATTCCCTCTAGGAATTCCCGTAACAATGGATGAATGTTGTATGTTCTCTGCGGTGCAATAATCTTTAAACGCTAAATGCTCCTCCTTTGTCGGTAATTTATCGATATGGATTCCCAAAAGTTTTCTGCTGACTCTTAAGGCGATCCAGTACTTCGGTGGCGTTCAGCGTTTTTGTCGTGTATATCCAGACAAATTTCGTAAACGCGTCGACTACGATTAACAAATATTTGTACAGCTTACTCGTACTCGACATCGGTCCTTGATGATCAAGATGGTAAGTGTGCAGCGGCACGTCCCCTTTCGGAATTGGCGCGAGAAACCCCTCCTTCGTTCCTCTCTTCTTTTCGGTCAAGACACAGCTAATGCAACACTGCGAAAACCTTGTCATGCAAATTTTGGATGTAAAACGCTCGAGGATTTCCTCTATCATTTTCTTTATGCCAAAATGACCATTACCGTAAACCTTCCGAATAATCTCCGTCTGCATACTGATAGGAAGAACAATGACGTTAGTTTCTCCTATGCGTTTTTTCAGAACATCTTCTTCGAGAACGTAATCTTCATAGGGCTCTGTTTTGATGATCTGCTTGACGACATGTAATCTTTCTTCATTGTCTTGCTGCTTTGCAATTGCTTTGGGCAAAAAATCCTCTACTAGCAAGATCGGAAACCGACTAAGAGCGTCTACGTGTTTCATTCTCGTTCCAGATCGATGCTCTATTTCTTGATCGAACTCTTGCATGTTGCTCGCCCATCTGGGTACTTTTGGTGACATATCTTTTTTTGTCATCGTTTTTTCAAACGCTTGACAATCCGTGATGTTTTCGAAGTGTATGCCTAGTAAATACAAGCGAAGTTTCTTTAACGCCTTAATCACTGCTAGTACTTCCAGCTCGTATGAATGCTGTTTCTTCTCGACATCGGACGTTTTCCTACTCATATAGTGAATTGGATGAAAATCCTTTTCCCCGGAAGTTTCGGCAGTAGCACTGCTCCATATCCTTCCTGGGAACCGTCTGTGTGAAGTGCTGTTATTGTATTCGGGTTATAAATGCGCAAAACCGGATAACGTGTCAATGTATCCTTAAGCACCCGGAACGATGCTTCTTCTTCTTTATTCCACTGAAAATTTCGGTCTTTACGCAACATATCTAATAAAGGTCTGGCCAACAAAGCGTAGCCTTTTACGAATTCCCTAAAATATCCAGTCAACCCTAGGAAGCTCTGGACAACTTTTGCCGATTTCGGAACCGCAAATCTACACACCGTTTTTATCTTTATATGTTTATTTGTTTATTTGAATTCAATAGTACATTTAGAATTATATTCCATTTATGTGTACAATAGCAAAATATGAATTTAATGAAAATGTGAATAAGAAAATAAAGAAATGATAACAAAATAAAATGAACTAAACTGAGAACAATATATGAAAATTTATTTTAAAAGAATAAAAGGTATATTTAAAAAGAAAAGAAATGAAGAAATGAAATACACACCACGCTGTTAGGACCAAATTAAAGATTGAGAGGAAAAAAAAGAGAATCAAATTTATGCTTTGAGAAAATTCACGCTTTGATAAAATCTGTCACTGCTCTACCAAATTCGCGACTAGAGAACATTATTCTTATGGAAGTAGGTAAACTATTCCATATTCTAGCTCCTTCCACAAATAGAGTGCGCTCTCGTGTATTGCATCTAAATCTCGGAATAATAATATTACGAGTCCGTGAGGAATTACCGAAACAAATCTGAAAATAAAGATATGCTGGTTCTTTTGTTATTATGATTTTGTGAAGAAATAAGCATATCCTCATTTTCAGGTACTCCTTAAGGGGTATGTCTAAGAAAGTATTTGCAACGTGAGAGATATGATCAAATTTCCGAATATTATACACAAAACGAACGCAATTGTTAAACAATAGCTGTGACCTGTGCATTTCCGCATAGCTCAAAAAACAATAAATTGCACATCCATAGTTAAAAATCGGCATAATAAAGGCCATTATCAAGGATTTCTTAATATTAATTGGTAGGAACTTTGCCGATACCCACATAGTTCTTAAAATAGTATAGACTCTTCTAGTCACCATGTGAACGTGATCGTTCCATGTCAGAGTCTTATTAAAAATAATTCCCAAATTTCTCACAGTGTCACAGTATGCTATTGGCGCTGAGTCCAGAAGAATCAGTGGAAAAGAAGATGTATCAATAGATTTTTTGCTTAAAATTATACACTGTGATTTATTGGGATTAAGACAAAGACCATTATCATTAGCCCAGAAATTAATTTGACACAAATCTTCATTAATAAGTCTTACACATGAAAAAACATCACTATGGGGGCAGCTTAGGTAGACTTGCACATCATCAGCATATAGATGAACAGTTACATTCTTTAACACATTTGGTAAAACATTAATAAACATGCAAAATAACAGAGGCCCCAAGACCGAGCCCTGAGGAACACCACACAACACCGAACTACAAGATGACTCCATTTCTGCAATCTTAACCCTTTGAACTCTGTGGCTCAAACAGCTATTCATAAATGAACAAGCTAATGGTGAAAAATTAAAATTAAGTCTCAATTTCCCAAGTAATAATTCAAAGTTTACACTATCAAATGCTTTTGAAAAATCCAGTAAAGTCAGGAAGGTAATGTGATTTATGTCAAGGCTGCAGCTTATATCATTAAGTATTTTAACAAGTGCGGTATTACAACTGTGCTTAGTACGAAATCCTAACTGGGAAGCAGTTAATTGATCAGTAGTTTTTAGATAATTTTTCATCTGAGAACTCATTAAATTTTCCAATACCTTCGAGAGAGGTGACAATATATGGATCCCTCTGAAGTCTTCTGGTGCAATTGCGTTCTTGTTCTTAGGAATAGGGACAACAATAGATTTTTTCCACAGAACTGGAAAAGTTAATTGCGTAATACTAAAGTTGTAAATATGAGTTAAGGGTTCAAGAACGAAGGGTAGTATTAGCTTGATAAATCTTATTGCAACACCATTTGCACCAATTGCGTTCGATTTAATACTTCTGATTGCACCTATAACATCCAGCGAAGTAACCTGTTCGAATTCAAACTGTGCACAAGAAGAATTGGTAAACTGTCCAACATCATATTTTAAATTAGGGTTAGCTGCAGGAACAGATTTATTCGCATGCAAAAAATGTTTATTTAGAATATCAGGATTACACGGACAGGCTGAATCACGTTGTTTTCCCAATCCTAAATGCTGTAAATTCTGCCAGAGATGTTTATTGGATCTACCCGCTTCAAATATTTTGTTGTAATAATTAATTTTTCTGTATCTAATTTCAGTCTTAACTTTATTACGCATTTTTCGATATAATTCAAAATTCTCTGAACTTTTGGATTTTTTCCACCTGTAGTAGAGCACATTGCGTTCGATAATCATATTTTCAACCGCTTTAGTGAACCAAGGACTTATGTTGGGAACAATTTTTTTGGTTTTTAATGGCACATGAATGTCATATAATTCCTTAACACTTTTATTAAAAAATTCGACCTTATCATTAACCGAGCGTAAGGAAAGTAATTCCTGCCATGAGTACTTTGAAGCATCATTGTGAAGTTGATCAATGTTTACATTTTTGAAGTCCCTATAGCAGATTATCTCCGAATTATTACTTTGCAGCACTGGAAAATCAAAAGTCGCAAAAATAAGATCGTGGTCGTACATCGGTAAGGAGCATTGATTAAAAAATAGCATTATTAATGACGCACAAATCAAGTAAGGTAGATACTGTTGATATGCGAGTAGGAAGTTTGTTAACTACCTTCATACCACAGGAATCAAAACACGATGTAAGTTCTCTAGTTTTAGCTACTGGTCGCAAGATATCACAATTGAAGTCACTAAACAGGAATATGTTAGCATGTTCGACAATTTTATTTGTTAGTTCTGAGATTTTTGGAGATGTAGGAGATCTATAGACAACACCTATTACACATTTAATATACTTATTTCTTACATCTACCCATAAAAACTCAGCATTAGATACGCTAACATTACTAGAAGCTGATACAATACGCACATTGAATGATTTTTTCACATATATACCAACACCACCACAAGACTTTAGCACCCTATCATTTCTAAAGAAATTATATCCAGGTATTTCAATTATTTTACTGACATGGAATTCAGACAAATGTGTTTCCGTACCACTTGGCGAAATGTTACCATTTTCGATAATATGTCCAAGAAATCCTCAGCAGCGACTCGCAAAATCTGAACAACTTCTGATATGCATCTTCATCGTTCAGTCCAGTAAAAATCAGATCATCCATATAGATTTTGAGGACCTTCTGTCAGAAAACACGCTGTTGATATATCTCAAAAAACTGGCTGGACTATTACAAAATCCAAATGGTGTCTTCAAAAACTCTCGATCAGGTGTTATAAACGAAGCGTACTTCTGGCTATTCTCGTCGACAGGTACATGAGAGAGTCCATTCTTGAGATCCAAAACTAAGAATACACGAACGTCGGTCAACGAGCCCAAACAGTCGTCAATTAATGGCATTGGAAAGCGATCTCGTTCGATATTACGGTTAAGGCGTCTGTAGTCGACACATACGCGATATGACCCGTCTTTTTTCGCTGTTAGAACGACAGAATTTGCAAGCGAGCTCGTGCTGGGTCATATGATTCCATTCCTCAGCCATTCACTAATTTGGTCATCTTCTTCTCTATCGGTGCCAGTCTTCGAGGCTTCCGATTTATTGGTTTATCCAGTGTTAGTCTTATCTTTGTTTCCACCTTAGTCTCCACTTTAATTTTCGGGCTATATTCCGCAATCAAATTTTCAACTCGACTTTTGTGTGATTCCCCTAAATCCACCTCGTTGACTGCTACTCAGTCCACATTCAGGATCTCCTTCTTTGCTTGACTATCCTCCGACTATTCTTCAGTTCCTGTTCATCGCCACTGCCTTCAATAATTGATGTCTCCTTCTCAGATCTCAAACGCCTGACCTCTACGACGCCCTTTCGGATAAAGAAAATCGTGCCCCATGATTACTGGAAATGACGAAACACTAGATGGAACAGCAAACATTTTGGTTGAATGTAATTCGTTGTTAACCAAAATATTCGTATGGAATACTCCAATTGGTTATCCTACTCCACCTAGTCCTGTCAGTATGTGCATTGTTGAGTTTAATTTTGGTCTACTAATACTGGTGCTGAGCCATTAAATTCACATCGCTTCCGCTGTCAATCAAAGCGTCGATCTTTATTCCATTTATTTCGATCTGCACCGATTCATCCATCTTTCTGCTGCTTATACAAGTGACTTTCAGTTTTCGTAGAAGTCATGCTGCATTTTGATGAGCTGTGTCCATGTTCATTACACTTGAAACATTTGGGGCCTTTGTCCTTACTTGGACATCGATTCGCCTCGTACCCTACCGAACCGCAATAGAAAAAATGAGCACGTTGTTTCTTCTTCGATATCGCTCTCTTCATGTCCTTCATTGAGTCTCTCTTGACAACTTTTTTCGGATTTGACCTTTCTTTCATGCGGTCATATACTTCAAGTTTGTTTTTGAACTCCTGCATCGTCCGTGCACCATATAAAATGATTTTATTCGTCTCTTCATCCCAAATGCCTTCTACAATATACTGCATCAGAGCTTCATCTTCGATACATCCTTGAAATGCGATTTCTTACAAAGCATACACATACTGTCGTCCACTTTCGTCCCACCGTTGTTTGCGTTTGGTAAGTCTGGCATGAATTACGGCACTATTAACTTCCGGCTTAAATTCCCTAAAGAAACGTTCCTTTAGTGTTAACCAATTTATGCTGCCAATCTCGTATGTTACGAACTTCTTCGCCGAGCCTTACACCATTCTCCTTCCGTATATCAGTTTTTTGTAGATCGTTCCACATCAGCAGCTTGGCCAAGTCCTCGAAATCCGATATCCACTTTTTAACTGACAATGCGTCGTCTCATGAGAAATGAGCGATGCTATCCTCCACATCCTTAATCGTAAATTGCGTTACCATTCCACCTTTCTTCCTATTCTTCTTCCTGTTTCGAGTGTTCCGTCTTTTTTCATCGTCGTTCTCATCGCTTGAGCTCTCGGAATCTTCTTCCTGATGTTCCCAGCTGTTTTTGCTAATATCGTGGTCGGTGTGCCATCATCGTTGTCGTCGCTGTCATCGTTTTTGTTATCGTCGGCATCATCTTTCTCGTCGTTCCACTTTGCATTTTGCGTTTTAGCAAATTTCTCCAACCTCTTTTTTTTAACTTGGTCTTCTTACCAACAGTTGACAAGCTCGCGTCGTCGTTCGCGATCCGAATACTTTGCTCCGCCATCTTGTCCCAACTTGTTTTAACACGATATTCTTATACGGATTACGAATTGTCGTTGGAATCGGCTTACTTTTAGTTTTTCTCAATAAATCGACCGCGCCACGCTTTTGTCTTCCGACACTTTCAATCGCGTTTTCGAAACTCGTTTCATTCAATTTGTTCAATTCCCGGACGCTTGCACTCACTTTGTTCAAATCCCGGTTGAGCCCCCAAAATGTGGGAATTGTTTATTAAATGAGATGCAATTATCCACGGTCCGCAACACTAATTTTATTTCCAAGATTCTTCATATTTATTGCACTCGTATCCGACCTTAAGAAACGTCCGCAGCTGTCAGTTACCTCTTTACGTCTGTTCTCGCGTTTTCTTTCTTTTACGATAGTTCGTATCAGACTCCTCGCTGCTACAGTGGCTCACAATATCGTCCCTACAAAAATAACATAGTTAAAAAAAAAAAAAAAGGAAACTCCAATTCGTCGTTTGCGTCGTGTGAACTTTTTTTCACCGTTTTCGAAATAATCGCAATTTTTTTCTAAATTTGCGTAGTGTTGATTGGGGACAATTACAAAAATTATGCGGCTATCAAGTACCACCACAGCTTGTCTAGCATACGAATTTATGCGTGGCTATGTATCTTAAAATTAAACTCGGATCTATGAAGTTATCAAATTAATTATTTTCTTTCTTGTTGAATAAATCGTGCAAAATCCGAAAATCGAACCCAACAAATTTTTGACGCGCTTAATGAGCGAATATCAACTGGCGAACGAACAAATGACAGTTTATCGCAAACATAAGTAGTAAGACAGTTAAAATCCTTTAGTTTTTTTCCATTCAGTTTTTTATTTCATTGAATTAAGAATGCATGCAAGACATATTTACATTTCTCATATGTAGTAAATATTAAATTCCATAAATTATTATTATTGTTATTTTTTTCTTTTTTCATTATTGAATTAAGGACGCATGAAAGAAAATTTTTCTTAGTAATAATAATTGGATGGAATCCGTTTGCCAATCGATTGTGCATGAACTTTTGCATTGTTTGTTTAAATTTTCTTTCTGTTCCAAGATGGACTGATTTCGATCTAAGAAAAAAAATCATACAATTAGGTTCTTAATACATATAACGAATACAGATAGGAAAACAATTTAAGTTACCGTTCATAAATATCACATAATAATAAACATTGCTGACTTCAAAACGAATAAGGTTAATAAACGAATTATAAGTGAGAATAAATGCATTACTAGATTATTAGTTAAAGCCATCCACTAACTTCAACAGCTTCCTACCCCTCTCTTCATGGGGCCACACACTGTAGTTTCATAAAGGACAGTGTGGCGAAATTCCTTCCGTCGCCATCAGCGAGGCATCTAATCGGGTCAACACCACGATCAGAGGAAGTCCTTTCTTGTTGTTGGAACTTATGTTCTGGGTAAGTCGACGCGATGAGCTCCAAGGCACATTTGTATTGTTCTAGGCCGTTAGGTTTCATGTCAGTTTCAGGGCAACGAAGCCCTCCACGTATCCCGCAGCTAGACTCGGTATCAACGAACAACACCGACCGCTTCAATCCCGTACCTTATTACTCCTTTAATTTGTTTCGATAGCTCGGTATCGAAATAAACATTCCTAGGCCTCTAGCATATAACAAAGGTTCAGATGATACACACAAAATCGCAGAAGTTCTCAGAAGGAGAAAATCTGTATAGTGGAATTTCGATCATAGGTAGAGGACTGGAAATACTGACTTAAGCGACCTCTTCCGAAATTTACTGCAGTTTGGAGGAAGTTCCCTCAGAGACAGTGAGTTCTGATAAGGGGATAGGGGTGTCAAGTCCAAAATCTGGGAGTTTAATGACATCATCATAAATTTTATATTAGTAATTAGTAATATATCGTAATTATTATCTTACTTCTCAACTTTTTATTATCAGTGAAATTCAGTTGCAACCTAATTCCTACTCTAGGTATACAATTAGGCACACAATATTCGAATATTTCCAAAACGCAAAAGTAATTAATCCCTGAAAATTAACCTCATTTAGTACAAATGAGCTTACACCTACATCCTCTGAAAACAACTTTCATTGCACCTGACGAGCTGCCGTGCTGTTTGTATCGCGCCTCTCTCCTGATACTGCTAAAGAGGACATCAAGGAGAATGTTCTTAGAATTCTGCATTGCATGAATACTACGATATCGCCTGACCTTGTATAATGCAAGAAGATTATGCCTGCTTCTCGTGAGGGTATTGCCAGAGTTTCCTCATTTAAGGTAATTTTACCAGAGTCTTTCTTCATGTTTGTTGTCTCTTCAAGCTTTTGGCCCAAGTCCGCTATCGTCCGAGAATTCCTTTCTCGTAAGCGGTTAGCTCGCTCACCACTTCAACGATTCAACGAACTTCGCCAAAAATTGGATTGGTTCGGTGTCGATCTCCTATAGCAACGTAAGTGGACTTCGTACAAAAACTCAGGATCTATATGCCGCCGCCACTACGAGCTCGTTCGATATCGTAAGCATTACCGGGACCTACTTGTCCGGTCAGTTCACTAATGCCGAGCTTTTCCCCCGTGACTTCGAGGTGTTTCGTTGAGATGGTCATCATAACAGGCTTGATGCTCCAGTAGGTGGTGGAGTTATATGCGCCGTCCATCGTAAATTTTCTGCAACTTTATTCGATATTCCTGGTGCAGACAATATTGAGCTACTGTTTGTGGTTACTTCTCTTGGTGACAGAAAATTATATGCTGTCACTATTTATATTTCGTCTCCATCACCATCTTCTACTTACGAATCGGTTTACAACGCAACGGAGAAACGACTCGGACCTTTTGCTGTACTGCAACCTTAGAGACTCCTTTAATTCCTAATACCGTGCTGCTTATTCCCAACACCTATGTATATCATTCAAAAACAAACCTAAACAGTTTTGGAAATACAGTGGTGGTTTTGTCGGTTCGGATCCGATGGTAAGCGGTACGTATGGCGTCCTCCAAACATGCAGCAACACTTATAAGACTGTTAAGCACGGTGGTGGGAGTGTGACGGTGTGGGCTGCGGTACGACGTTGGCCCTATACATAAAATTGACACAAAACTGGATCAGCATGTTTACAAAAACATGATGAAATTTGTATGGGAGGGGGTAGAAAAAGTGGGGGGATTTGGCCCGTTCACGAACAAAAAGTCAATTTTTTTCTAAAAATGATACATAAAAAATTTCAGCAACATAGGTCAAAGCTTTCGAGAGTTATGTTGTAGACAGACGGACAAACATACAGACAGACGGTCACTCGGAATAGAGGTTTTTGAGCGACAACAAATATTTCTGTACTCTTGGCGACTCTGTGCGATCATTATTTCTTAGCGTTACAAACGGTAGGGCAAACACAATATACTCTCAGATTTCATTTAGAGTATAAAAATTGGACTGAAAAGCATAAAACAGTAGAAAATATTTGCACTTGAAAGTTACTCTGGCGGCTATCCAACTAGTATGTCTCTGAACGATACGGTAAGCACTAATCCTATTGTGATCAGCAATTTATTTGGTAACCATTTTCGCACTGCTTTATTCAGTAGTGCCTGACTTCAATGATTTTACTTTATTATTTTTTAATAATAAAGTATTGTGATCGACACAGAAAAAAAAAAAAATTTGCTACCCTGAAATTATGTTTTTTCGCGTTTCATGACTAAATTAGCCTAAAAAAGCAAAAAAAAAAAATCCGTCCCGCCGTACGCCGTACGCCGTACATATGGACTCGTACCTCCAAGACCGTTAAAGGTAGAATGTTGGTTTTTGGGTGGATTGTTAATTTGGTAAGTGAGCACCATTATCCAAATTTTGGGGAGTGTGGGGTGGAAGGGGGAGGCGGGGGGATGGAAAAAGTCGAAAAATACACTTGCTAATATCTTCACCACGAATGCAGATAGAAAGATGAAAACCAGCATACATATAGAAGAGGTTGTGGGACATACTCCAAAAATAATTTAATTTTTTTATCCATTGGCGTCCGAAAAGGGGGGGCTAAAAACAAATTGTCGGCCGAATCTTTTTTTGAAATGGTTATATCTTCGAAACTACTTACCATAAAAAATTCATATTTTGGGACAATTAAGATGGCGTATAGATGCATCAGAATAAGCTTAGAAATAGGCTAATTATTGTAAGGGGGAGGGTCAGGGGGGGTGCAAAGAAAAACATTTAAGAATTAATATCTCAACTATCTCTTAAGCTATGTAATTGAAATTTAAAACATATACTAAGCTATACTAGCGAAATATAAAAAAAATATAAAATTTGGTCATAATAGTAGTGGGGGGAAATGGGGAGCATTTCAAAAATGGTGCACTTTTCAAAATTAGAAATCGTTATATCTCGAAATTGAGTGCAGACATCGAATCAAAAATTCGTCAGATTATAGAACTATATAATTTATAATTTTGATAAAAATTTTAAGTTAGGGGGTGTAAAGGGAGGGAGGTGGCAAGCAAAAATGTCGAAAATTTTGAGTGATTTTTTTTGGACTCTGGTCTAAGATAGAAACTTTAAATTTTGCATGTGGATACATCTATTTTATATACACAGAAAAAAAATAATAATTTGATCCACAATTGTTACGAACCGACCACCACGGTCTAAGGGGCACAAGGTGTTTCATGTGCAGCGAAAAAAACACGAAAACTGAAAATTTTTGGATGTAATTTTAAGGTAGAAACTTGAAAATTTGGGAAATACATTTAAAAAAAATCCCCAAACGTATAAGATATTAACTGGTCGAATACCTTTGAAACTTCTACCCCCTCCCATACAAAATTATTTTTTCGACCATTTTTAAGAAATTAATTATCACCTAACTATTAAAAGCTATCAATTTGAAATTTTGCATAAGAACTTATAAAAATATTTAAAATAAAATTATTTTAAAAGTTTCAAAATAGCACTTGCCCTTCTACCCCCTCCCATACAAAAGTATGATTTCGACCAATTTCATTAAATCAACTAATAAACAACAAATTAAAAGCTACGAACTTGAAATTTTGTACGAGCACCTTACTAGAGAAAGAAAAGAAAATTGCATCACAAATTTTGCAATTCCCCTACCTCTTCTACCCCCTCCCATACAAAATTATTTTTTCGAGCATTTTTAAGAAATCGGTTATCAGCTAACTCTTAAAAGCTATCCATTTCAATTTTTGCCGGAAAACGTCAATTAAAAAACTATTAACATCCACCGACCCTTACTATCAACCCTCATCCCTCCCCTCAAAAAACTCAAACTTGCATAAATAAACGAACGAAATATTGGTTATATATACTGAAGCTTTTGAACGTTTCCGCAAAGTGTTGACAACTGTCCTGCCCAAGAACCCCCTTTCACTTAGTCTTCCCTAACCACTCTAACCTGCATATTGACTTTCCACGCATCCGCAACTTGTCCCAAGAATAATAAAGTTTCGCCCGACTTGTTGGCAGTTTATTTATACTATAGATGAAATCTGAGAGTATATTGTGTTTGCCTTACCGGTTGTAACGCTAAGAAATAACGCTCGCACAGAGCCGCCAAGGGTACAGAAATATTTGTTGTCGCTCAAAAACCTCGATTTCGAGTGACCGTCTGTCCGTCTGTGCGTCTGTCTACAGCATAACTCTCGAAAACTTCGAGCTATAGTGCTAAAAAAGTTTGTGTGTCATGTTTAGCAAAAAACTAACTTTAAATTCGTGAATAGGCTACATCCCCCCACTCCTTCTACCCACTCCCATACAAATTTCATAAAATTTCGAAATATTAAGAAATCGATTTTTCTTTGAAACTATTTAAGCTAGCGACTTGAAATTTAGGTTAAAATATTATAATATAGATGTCATTAATATGACGGAATATTGATCCGATCCCCTGACTCCTTCTACCACCTCCCATACAAATGGACAATTTTGAAAAATACATATTTTCAATTTTCATTGAAACTAGTAAAGCTGAAAAGACGAAATTTTGCTAGAATTAATTCTTCTATAGTTGCAAGTAGTTTTAAGAAGAATTATCAGCTTTACCTCACTCCAACAAAAATTTCACGAAATTTTGAAATTTTAATTAAGTTGTTTTTCTTCAAAACTGTTAAAGCTATCAACTTGATATTTTGTGTAAAATATAAAAATATCAATATCAATAACGAGAAAAAATTTGTTTTGATCCGTACACTCCTCCTACCCCCTCCCATACAAATGCATAATTTTTGTTAAATGCATTATATCGATTTCCATTAAAACTAGAAAAAGTTCAAACTTAAAATTTTGCTAGAATTTGTTTTATACTAATTGCAATAAATGCTAGAAAAAATTTCAACTCCGCTTCACTCCTTCTACCACCTCCCATATAAATATCTGTATTATAATTTCAAGAAAAGCATTTCTCCTTCGAATATATGAGAGCTATCGACTTTGAAATTGATTCAAAGCATGGTGATAAGGATGATGATAAACAGTTTCAAAATCAACTTAAATGTTCCACTTCCTCTACCACCTCCCATATAAATGCCCCAATTTCAGGAACACTATGTCCAATTTCTTTAAAAATAATGAAAATAATAACTATAAATTCATCAAAAAACATTTTGCATGCCATGTTTGGTGTCATATAGGAAAAATACAAACCACCCTCTCTACTACTACCACCTCCCATGCAAAAGTCTCTATTTACTAGTCGAAAGAGTTTGAGATGACATACTTTCCAGTATATTAAAATGTCATTTCCATTTCATCTAGAATATCATATGATTGGGCAATCATAATTCTTTTATGTTTATATAATGGTTTAGAGTATTTGATGAGAAAGTACATCTTGTATGAGAAGTGGTGGAAGGAAGAGGAGGACTTAAATAATTTTTATATAGTAGATTGAAATCATCATAAAAGTAATATATTCCAAATTTCAGATCAATAACAACTTTTCTTTTCGAGCAAATCAATTTATTTTCTAATTGCAATATTGCGTCATTTTGTATGGGAGGAGGTAGAAGGGGTAAAGCTTTACTGATAATTCTAAATAGGTTATTAATGCACAATTTGAGCTCTATAAATTAATTAATTCTGTGTTTGACCCACTTAACGTAAGCGACCATCAGATTACATTTTTAACTGAAATTCACTCACTTGGTTTGTTCCAAGTTTGTGATAAAATTAATGGTTTCGGAAACGTATTGGACCTTGTTTTCACTAGTTTTACTTCAAATTTTTCATTATCTGAAGCAACTTCCACTTTGACAAAAAAGACGAGTATTTTTCACAAAATACTTACATTAAATTATTTTTCCTCTAAACATGATTTTCGTAAGGACTCTAACAAGACCATAACATATGATTTTACTAATGCAGACTATGAAAAGATTAATTTTGAAATTTCTAATTTACAATTTTCAGACAATATTACAGATGTGAATGTGATAGCTGAAAACCTCATTGACTCTTTATTACATATAATAGATAAGCACACTCCTAAGCGCATTAGTACAAAGTTATCTTGTCCCCCCCATATGGATAAAAGTCTTAGAGTACTACATAACAAGCGTAATAAAGCCTATAGGAAATGGTGTAAATCTCAATCAGTAGAGGATCACACTGCATTCCTGCACCTTCGTGAACATTTCAATATTAGTGAAGCGGCAGCCCTAGCATTGCATAACCGCAAAATATTAAACAGCCTGATCGATCGTCCTAAAAATTTTTGGCAACACATTAATGACAAACGTGGAACTAAAGGCTATCCAGCTTCTATGAAGCTTAATGATAGTTCTTCTTCAGATCCCGTAAAAATCTCAAACTTATTCGCTAAGCACTTCGAATCGAAATTTGCCAGTCCTTATAATTTTGATCCAGTTAATTTCTCACATATTCCTTTCCACGATCCGAAGTTAACTGATATGATCCTAACTAATGATCAAATAATTACTGGTTTGCTTGATCTAAACACTAATAAAGGTGCTGGTCCAGACCTCATTCCCCCAATCTTTTTGAATAAAACCGCCTACACGTTATCTCGATTATTGCTTCCTCTGTTTAATCTGTCTCTTCAAAATTCCATTTTTCCTATGTGTTTTAAATTGGCACATATAACACCCATTTTTAAGTCTGGAGATAGATCGGACATTCAAAATTACAGAGGAATAAGCATTTTATCTTCTATTGGTAAGGTTTTCGAAAAACTGGTAGCTGAAGTACTAGTAGAAATTGTAAGTCCTATTATTCATCCATGTCAGCATGGTTTTTTAAAGGGAAAATCTACTGTTTCTAATCTTTTAGAATATTCTGCGTTCATCAGATGTAATTTGGGCCACGGGAAACAGGTAGATTCGGTGTAGACGGATTTTTCTAGCGCTTTTGATGTAGTGGATCACGGTCTGCTACTATTTAAGCTGGAGCGATATGGTATAAGAGGATTTTTTTTGAATTGGTTGAAGTCCTACTTATCCGAACGTACACAAAAAGTAAAATTTTTATCGCATTTATCCAAAACAACCTCAGTTTCCTCGGGTGTTCCTCAAGGTAGCATTTTGGGGCCACTCTTATTCATAATTTTCATAAATGACGTACCATTACTTTTAAACGATTGCAAAGCATCCTTTTACGCTGATGACTTAAAAATCTTCAGAACAATTGACTCAAATCAGGATTGTCTTATATTGCAAAGCAATATTGACATTTTATCTGATTGGTGTTTAAATAACGCTATGCATTTAAACGTAAAAAAATGTGCAGCAATAACCTTCTCTAGGAAAAAAGCCAGCTCGTTGCAGTTTGACTACAATATCAGCAATGAAAAGTTAAAACGTGTCTCACAAATCAAAGATCTTGGGGTAATATTTGACTCAAAGTTGACTTTCAAGTCCCACATAGATAAGATTTCGAATAGTGGTATGGCTATGCTGGGTTTCTTAAAAAGGAGAGTCAAAGAATTCAATGATCCCCATTTGTGTAAGACTCTTTTCTGTACGCTGTTGTTGCCTCTGCTAGAGTATGCAAGTGTTGTCTGGTCACCATCGAACCAGATTGACTCGTACAGGGTTGAAAGAGTACAAGTTCAATTTTTGCTTTACGAAGCCTTCAGTTTAATAGCTACCGTTTGCCCTCTTACAAGTGTAGGCTACTTTTGCTGAATATGACCACGCTTGAGAAGAGAAGAGAACTTGCTTCGGCAACCCTTGCTTTCGACTTAATTAATTCCAACTTGATTTCGAGCGAGCTCCTCTCCCGCATTATTTTTGTTGATCACAGGTTTAGTCTTCGAAACGGCAGAATCCTGAAAATGGAGCATAATTCCTCTAACTTCATGATGAATGACGCTATTGTTTGTGCCATAAAAAATTTTAACTTGCATTCAGATTGCTTTAACTGTTCTGTAAGCAGAAATACTTACAGGGACAAAATTATGACTAAATTTAAGACATTATTTGCAAGATAATATGTAAGATATTATTAAATTGCTTAGGTCTAGCATAGTCATTTTTTGTTTTTGTTTTCAGTTGTTTTAGTTTGCTTAGTAATTAGTTATTGTATCATTATATTGTTAACATTTTTGTTATTCTACATGTATTTTTCGATTTTATGATTAGTATTAAGAATTTTTGTATTTCTCCTTTTTGTTAAATGGACTTCAATTGTCTACGAGTAAATAAATAAAAATAAAAATAAATGTTATACGTACTGAATAAATTTGTTTCCAGCATTTTATGAAAAAGTGCAGTTCGGAAGGAGAAGGAGTACGCAAATAGATTGAGATCATCATAAAAGTAACACATTCCAAATTTCAGACTAATAACTTTTATACTTTTCGAGCAAACCCGTTTAGTGTCGAATTGCGGAATTGTGTCATTATGTATCGGAGGGGGCAGAAGAGGTGAAGCTAATCGTCCAATTTTTTTTAGACTTACTGAAAATTCTAAATAAATATTTAGTGCACAATTTAATCTCGCTAAATTGTACAGGCACTGAGTAAATTGGTTTAGAGTATTTCACGAAAAAGTACATTTTGTATGGGAGGTGGAGGAAGGTGGAGGAGGATACGCATTATTTTTTTACGGTAGATTTCAATCATAATAAAAGTAATATATTCCAAATTTTAGACCAATAGCTTTTATACTTTTCGAGCAAATCCGTTTATTGTCAAATTGCGCAATTGTGTCATTTTGTATGGGAGGGGGTAGAAGGGGTGGAGCGATTTGGCCCGTTCATGAACTTCACCTTATTTTTTTGTCGAAAACGACGTGTACAAAATTTGAACTATCTAGCTTAACGCGTTCTCAAACTACACAGCGCACAGACGAACGGACATCCAATTTTGAGATTTTTAAGTGATTATATGAACTTCTGTATCATTCATTTTTTTCTCCGAGCCTTATTTCTTGACGTTACAAACTTTAGAGGAAACTTATACTACTCTCAGATTTCATCTAGAGTATAATAACATATTCCAAATTTAAGATCAATAGCTTTTATACTTTTCGAGCAAATCCGTTTATTGTAGAATTGCGAAATTGTGTCATTTTGTATGGGAGGGGGTAGAAGGGGTGAAGCTAATCGTCTAATTTTTTCTGGGGTTAATAATAATTCTAAATAAGTTATTAATGCACAATTTCAGCTCGATACATTTTATACGTACTGAGTAAATAGGTTTAGAGCATTTCATGAAAAAATGCAGTTTGTATGGGAGGGGGTGGTTTATACAGTAGATTGAAATCATCATAAAAGTAATATATTTCAAATTTCAGATCAATAACTTTTATAGTTTTCGAGCAAATCCGTTTAGTGTCGAATTGCGGAATTGTGTTATTTTGTATGGGAGAGGGTAGAAGGGGAGAGCGGATTGTCCCGTTTACGGACTTGACCTTACTTTTTCACAACGTTTACAAAATTTAAGCTTCCGAACTCAACGCGTTCTCAAACAAGAGAGCGAACAGACATCTGGTTACGATATTTTTGAGTGACAATAAATATTTCTGTACCCTTGGCGACTCTGTAGGAGCACTATTTTTTATCGTTACAAACTTTAGAGCAAACTTATAATGCTCTCTGATTCCATCAAGATATGTACATATACATATTGTAGTAAGGGAATTTTGTAATGAAAATTACTCTGGGGAATGATATTTAAAATTTTAGGTTTTTGGGGTAAGCGGACAAGACTGTCCGTAAATTATTATCCCAAAAATTAGCGCGGTCTGTTCATTAGTTTATGAACATTAGTTTGTTTACAACAGCTGCTTGAATCGGTAGACCTCAGCAGTCCACGGCGATTTTTACAATGGATAAAAATATGTAACAAAGAATTTGTCTCAAATTTTGTGTTTCCATCCAAATTTCGTGTGCGGAATCGTTGCGAATGATGGAAAAGGCTAACGGTGATGCAGTAATATCAAAAACACGATCCTGAGAGTGATACAATGCCTTTAAGGACGGTCGAGATCTTTGAAGACATGCCTCGTTTTGGACGACCTTCGACCTCTTCAACTGACGAAAACATTCAAAAAGTGAAGGAAATGGTGCTCAACATCTCTTGCGAGTCCGTTCATTCGATTTTTGTCGATACTTTGGCCATGAAACGCGTCCTTTCTCGACTCTTTCCAATAAAGATGAATTTTCTTAAAAAAATAGTACCGTGAACAAGTCACTTTGGACATGCTTGATCGTGCGAATTCTGATCCCACATTCATGGAACGCATCATAATTGGTGATGAGACATGGGTCTACGAGTTCGACATACAAACCAGTCAACAATCATCGGAATGGAGGAAAAAACTGAAACCGAAAAAACCACGCCAAAGACGCTCAAAAATCAAGACGATGTTCATTGTTCATGAATTTGTTCCGGAGGGACAGATTGTCAATAAGGAGTACTATTTGACCGTATTGAAGCGTTTGTTTGAGCGATTCCGTAAAAAACGGCTGAAATCATGGAAGGAGAATTCATGGATTTTCCACGACGAAAATGCTCCATCGCATTGAGCCTTAATTATGACCGAATTTGAGGCCAAAAAAGCAACAAATTGCTTCAATCATCATAATCAATGGCGCGACAGCCCAAATCGGGCCTTGGCCTCTTGAAGTCGTCGCCTCCAATCGTCTCGATCCAAAGACCGCGTCCTCCAGCTGCTAGTTTTTAAGATGGCTAACAAATTGCTTCAATCAACCACCGTATTCACCAGATTTGGCCCCGCGTGACTTTTTCCTAACCTCGAAACTGAAATGACTGCTCCATGGAACCCGTTTTCAGTCGATCGAGGACATAAAACAAAAATCGCCGTAAACAGACCATCCTAATTTTTGCGATAATAATTAAGGACATTAAATCATACCTGCTTACAAAAAAATTTTTTTTAAATATCATTCCCCAGAGTAGTTTTATTTAAAAATTGCCCTTATGATCACAATGTATAGTATAAAAACATAACAGAACTACGATTGCGCGTAAAACACAATTATACGATACTCTAGATGAAATAGAAAAATTTGTGATCTTTAGAAATCTTACGAGGGGAGTGGAAGGACGGGTGGCAGCATTGAACTATATTTTTCAAACCATGATAGAATCGCCATAAAAATGTCTTGTAACAAATTTAAGCTTCAAACACAACAGAATTACGATTGGACGTAAAACCCAATCATGTGATACTCTAGATGAAATGGCGAAGATTTTAATGTATCGGAAGATATGCCATCTCAAATTCTTTCGAGTGAATATTGAATTTTGTACAAATGCTGATAGAAGCAGAGGTTTATACTTTTCGTATATGACACCGAAAGTGGTGCACAGAAAGAAATGGATAGCCATAGCAAATTGACAAATTTGTTAGCCTACTAATTGATTTAAACAAATTAACTAATTAAATCCATCCATATACTACTATATTAGCTGATACCGCAAAATTTTTAAGTAGATATGTAGATATATTTTAACCAGTCAATTTGTTTAAATCAATTAGATGGCTGAAAATCATCTATTGTTTAGGTAATTATACTCTAGATGAAATCTGAGAGTATTATAAGTTTGCTCTAAAGTTTGTAACGCCAAGAAATAAGCCTCGGAGAAAAAAATGATGAATACAGAAATTAATATTATCACTCAAAAATCTCAAAACCGGATGTCCGTCCGTCCGTCCGTCCGTCCGTCCGTCTGTGCGCGCTCTAGCTTGAGAACGCGTTGAGCTAGATAGTTCAAATTTTGTACACGTCGTTTTTGACAAAAAAGTAAGGTCAAGTTCGTGAACGGGCCAAATCGCTCCACCCCTTCTACCCCCTCCCATACAAAATGACACAATTGCGCAATTTGACAATAAACGGATTTGCACGAAAAGTATAAAAGCTATTGGCCTGAAATTTGGAATATGTTACTTTTATGATAATATCATAATAATCAATATATCCCCTCCTTTTACCACCTCCCATACAAACTGTACTTGTCATGAATTACTCTAAGCCAATTTAGAGAGCTGAAATTGTGCACCAAATATTTATTTGAAATTGTTAGTAAGCCCAAAAAAATTTAGACTATTAGCTTCACCCCTTCTACCCCCTGCCTACAAGTGAAACCCCCTTTCACAAGTGAAACCCCCTTTCACAAGTGAAACCCCCTTTCACAAGTGAAACCCCCTTTCATAAGTGGAACCCCATTTAGGGCAGGGATGATGCCAACTTAGTTGCGAATACGATCAATAGCTCCAGTACATGTAATCAATATTTCATTCGTTTATGCAAGTTCGGGTTTTTATGAGGGAGGGGTGATATTAAGGGTGGGTGAATGTCAATAATTTTTCAATTGATTGCTTCAATTACGTCCAATATTTTCTGCATAGAATGTCAGTTTCATAGACGAAGTTGCATAGAATTTCCATAAAATTTGGTGTATTTTACTTTCACGAAACCAATCATTTGTATGGGGTAGAGGAAGTAAGAAAAATGTAAAATTTGTGATGCAGTTTTATTTAATTTCTTTTGTAAAGTGCTTGTACAAAATTTCAAGTTCGTAGCTTTTAATTTGTTGGTTAGCAGTTGATTTATTGAAATTGGTCGAAATCATAGTTTTGTATGGGAGGGGGTAGAAGGGCAAGTACAATCTAAAAACTTTTGACGCAGTTCCATTTCAACTATTTTCGAAAGTTATTGTGCAAAATTTCAAATTGATAGCTTTTAATTTTTAGGTGATAATTGATTTTTTAAAAATGGTCGAAAAAATAATTGTGTATGGGAGGGGGTAGAAGTTTGGAAAGTATTCAACCAGTTAATATTTCATTCTTTTAGAGATTTTTTTTAGATGCATTTTCAAAATTTTCAAGTTTCAACCTTAAAATTTCATTCAAAAATTTCTGTGGTTTTTTATTGTATATGAAACACCTTGTGCGCGTTAGACTAGAGGGTCGGTGCTAGAGATGGGCAACTTAGGAGTGTGTCACTCGAAATGTGCCAGTCAGTTTACTGAGGCGACTGTTGCAACTCACCTCAAAAGAGTTATATTGCAACAATTGTGTCACCTCACAGAAAGTGTGCGAAGTGCGATTACGCTGCGACACAGTTGCCGATGAGTACGAGCGGTATGTGTGGTTTATGTTGTGAGTCGCCGACATCGAATTGTGGCTTTGTTGCATTGTATGCGTTGAGCTGAGGTGTTGGTTGATGATGCGCTGTGCGTGCTTTGGACACGTGCACAGGAAGACTTTTGATAAGTGGCTGTGTAATACAAACGCATTTTTACTTTAAAAAATATTACATTATGTCTGAATTTATATCTTTTTTTTTATATTATAGTTTGTAAGCCATATTTTCCTCATATGAGTAATGACTAGTTGTAGAAAGATTTTAGTATTTTTAGTAGTATAAGCTGTAAATATCTATATACATATATTGGTTTGGTGAATGTTTTCACAGTGCATTTTGAATTGAAAGAAAAGATTTTCGGATTGTAAAAGGTCTCAGCAGAAAGCGAAACGTCACGAATAATAAAGCGTAACAGTGTAGAATCCGGAAATCTTTTCTTTCGAATCTATATATATTACAAAACGTCTTTTATTTTTGCATCTAATTTTTTTTGAAAAACAATATACTTATTTAGTAATATAAGATCGGAAAACTTTCTTTTATGAACAAAATGATTGACGGATGAATATTGATTTATAGACAAAATTATCATGAACTTGTCTCATTTAGAAAGAAAATAGCATCTAATAGTCTTGTGACTCTCTTGAAGCAGTCTTTTTGATCGACTCAATCAAGTGAGTGAGTTGAAATGAGTCGACTCAATGAAAAGAGTCAGATTTCCCATCTCCAGTCGGTGCATAACATTTGCAGAATTTCTATTATTTTTTCTGTATGTATAATAAATAGATGTATCCAAATGGAAAATTTAAACTTTGTATCTCTTACCAGAGCCCTAAAAAAATCACTCAAAATTTTCCACATTTTTGCTTACCACCTCCCTCCCCGACGTAAAACTTTTACCAAAATTCAAAACTATGTAGTTCTACAATTTGACATAATTTGAATTTAATATCTGCACTCAGTTTTGAGATATAATGGTTTGAAAATTTGGAAAGTGCAATGCTCCCCATTTTCCCCCACTACTGTTTTGTCCAAATGTTATATTTTTCTCGTATTTCTCTAGTATAGCTTAATATAAGTACGAAGGTTCAATTACATAGCTCAATAAATAGCCAAGATATTGATTTTTAAGTATTTTTCCTTGCACCCCCTCTGACCCTCCCTTACAATAATTATCCTCGATGTAAGCTGATTCCAGTGGATCTATATGCCACCTTGATGGTCTAAAAATATAAACTTTTCATGCTAAATAATTTGAAAAAAAATTCGGCCGACAATTGGTTTTTAGCTCCCCCTTTTTGCCCCCAATGGATAAAAAAATTAAATTAATTTTAAAAGTTGTCCCACAAACCCTTTTATATGTATATCGATTTTTAGCTTTCTAGCTGTAACCTTGTTTGAGATATTTGAATTCTTAGTTTTCGATTTAAGTGCTCCCCCGCCTCCCCCTGAACCCTTACACACCCCAAAATGGGTGTCCGCCTGAGATCTGCAACTACCTACAATCCCTCCAAAAATGAACTTTCTATCTTGAAAGGTTTGGGAGGTAATGAGCGTACACCCCGGCGTACGGCGGACGGCGTACAGACAGCTGGATTTTTTCTTTTGCATTTTTAGGCTATTTTAGTCATGAAACGCGAAAAAACAAAATTTCAGGGTAGCAAATTTTTTTTTTTTTAACTCGATCACAATACTTTATTATTAAAATAATAAAGTAGAATTTATAGATGCTGAGAGAAAATTAGTGTAAAGGATTGAGTGAAATTATGCAGTTGTGATAGAAGAAGTGGGAGGTTCTTAGTCATTTTTATACTCTAGATGAAATCTGAGAGTATTATAAGTTTGCTCTAAAGCTTGTAACGCCAAGAAATAAGGCTCGGGGAAAAAAATCAATGATACAGAAGTTAATATTATCACTAAAAAATCTCAAAACCGGATGTCCGTCCGTCCGTCCGTCCGTCCCTCCGTGCGCTCTCTACCTTGAGAACGCGTTGAGCTAGATAGTTCAAATTGTGTACACGTCGTTTTTGACAAAAAATTAAGGTCAAGTTCGTGAACGGACCAAATCGCTCCGCCCCTTCTACCCCCTCCCATACAAAATGACACAATTGCGCAATTTGACATTAAACGGATTTGCTCGAAAAATATAAAAGCTATTGGCTTGAAATTTTGAATATGTTACTTTTATGATAATATCTACCGTATAAAAATTATGCATGTCCTCTTCCTCCTTCTACCACCCCCCATACAAACTGTACTTTTCATGAATTACTCTAAGCCAATTTACTCAGTGCGTATAAAATTTAGCGGGCTGGAATTGTGCACCAAATTTTCATTTCATTTATTGACTTAAATATACTGTTACAGAAACTTACAAATTAGTGTTTAAACAAGTCGGCTTCTCACGAAAGAATTCTTGTGTGTGAGAGCCACAGGGCATCAATCTGATTAATATTACAAAAGTATTACTTATCTTTTAGGAAAAATGAAAGATTTACAGTATTGATTCATTCTCGATAATTCTGTAGAGCAGCAGATATAATTAACAATTTATACAATTAAACTCTCAAACAAATTTTTATTACTTAGAACAAAATTCTTTAACATTAATTTATAATTTCTAATATTAAGTGCATGTTTGAATTCTGCTGGAAGGTTATTAAACAATATTGGGCCCAAAAATTGAAAATGACGACGAGCGGTATTCTTATTGCACTTGCTTACAGCTAAAGGATTACCTAATTGCCTTCGGGTAGGGTATATTGAGCGATGAATTGGGAAGTTGACTTGATTACAAAACATAAATTTCAAAAGATCAAACACGTATAATTCCCTGATTGTCATGACTGAGAATTCGTTAAAAGCTTGTGTTGTTGAGTCAAATTTTGATTTTTTCAAACATATTTTAACTATTTTGCTGTGTAACTTGAGAAGTGGTGATAAAGTTGCGGTGTATGTCCCACCCCAAGCGAGTATGCCATATTGCAATACGGATTGCACAATAGCGAAGTAAGTTACTTTCATAAGATGCAGGTCTAGTATACGTGATAGGGTTTTAATTTTAAATACAGTTTTCCTAATCTTGCTACAAAGGTTTGCGATTTGAGATTTCCAATTTAACCTATTATCTAAGATAACTCCGAGATAACGTACCTCCATTACTTCCTGAATTATATTACCACGAAAGGATATATTTTTATTTCCAGTGCCTCCAGGTCGAATATTTATTTAAAATTGTTAGTAAGGCCAAAAAAAATTAGGCGATTAGCTTCACCCCTTCTACCCCCTCCCATACAAAATGACACAATTTTGCAATTTGACAATAAATGGATTTACTCGAAAAGTATAAAAGCTATTAGTCTAAATTTTGGGATATATCACTTTCATAATGATATAAATTTACAGAGATTACATATGGAATGCTTTGCGTAGGAGAGGTATTCCAGATAAGGTCATAGCTATGATTAAAGAATCCTACGAAGATGCAAGGTGTCGCGTCTTGCATAGAGGAGAGCTGTCCGAGAGCTTCCCTGTGCGAACGGGTGTCAGACAAGGCTGCATATTATCACCAGCCCTGTTTCTGGTGGTAATAAATGACATCTTGAAAGCTGCACTGGAAGGTGGGGAAGGTAAAGGTCTTCAATGGAGACTATTTAACATCTTAAGTCATCTTGATTATGCTGATGACGTGTGTTTGCTTGCACATAACCGTTCGGACTTAGAGTCAAATGTTCGCTCGTTGCATTCTAAATGCAAACAGGCGGGACTGAAAATAAATGTGCGTAAAACCAAGTACATGCACATGGGTTCGAACGCAAGCACACCGATTGTTCTTAATGGACAGGATGTGGAAGAGGTGCAAGATTTTTGCTATCTCGGAAGCATTGTCAGCATGGACGGCGGAGCCGAAAAGGATGTTGAGGCTCGGCTAAATAAGGCTCGTCAGGCCTTCGGTATCCTTTCCCCTTTCTGGAGGTTAAGAGAGATCTCCCTTCGCACGAATCTGCGAGTTTTTGACGCATGCGTCAAATCCGTGTTGTTATATGGTTGTACTACGTGGAAAGTGACCGTTCGACTTACCAAGAAACTACAGACTTTCGTAAACCAATGCCTCCGGCGCATTTTAGGAATATTCTGGCCAGAAGTAATCTCCAACGACGAACTTTGGAATACAACTCGCCAGACTAAAATAGGTATTGAGATTCAACGACGAAAGTGGCAGTGGATCGGTCATACTTTGAGGAAACCAGAGCGAAACATCGCAAAACAGGCTCTGGATTATAACCCTCAAGGAAGGCGTCGGGTTGGACGACCATGTAACACGTGGAAGCGAGCAGTTGAGCAGGAGGCCAGAGGAATAAGCAAGACCTGGCAACAGCTTAAAGCCGATGCTCAGGATCGCGCCTTGTGGAAGAGAGTTGTTTCTGTCCTATGCCCCTATAGGGGGTCTTAACAGGAATTTGATTGATTGATTGAATGATACAGTACAGATTTACAGTACAAAAATTATTTGCGTCCTCCGCCTCCTTCCACCCCCTCCCATACAAACTACACTTTTTAATGAAATGCTCTAAGACGATTTTCTCAGAACATATAACATTTATCGAGCTCATATTTTGTAATAAATACTTAATTAGTATTACCACTAGGATCAGAAAAAAATATTTGATTAGCTTCACTGCTTCTACCCCCTCCCATACAATATGACACAGTTTCACAACTTCATAAAAAATCGATTTTCTTGAAAAGTCTGAATGGCACTAGTCTTAAATTTAAGGGATGTCAATTTTATAATATTCCTAGTTATTTCTGAAAAAATCACTAAGATCCCTCCACTCCTTCTACCACCTCCCATACAAACTGCACATTTTCACTAAATCTAACTCACTAATTTTCTCAGTTCCCATTCAATTTTTGGAGCTTACATATTCTTTAAAACATTTTTATAGCTACTTTAGCATGATGGGGAAAAAGTTAGTTCAATGCTATTATCCCTTTTAACACTCCCCATACAAAATTTCTTGGGATCACAAAAAATTTTATTTCATCTAGAGTATCGTAAGATTGCGCTTTACGCGCAATCGTAGCGCTGTTATGTTTTTATATGAAACTTATATCATTAAAAATGCACTATGCTATAGATGTGCACAAACCAAAAATAATGTTTTAAGTCAGGTAAAATAAAATGGGAACATTAAAAAGGGATATCATTTCAGTGCTACACGTGTCAAGGCGACTTACAACTTAAAAATCAAAAATTGTGGTAAGTTTTTTTTTAGAATTTAAGGAGGGGGAATGGACTTTATATGTAATAATTAAGGATTTGTATACAACTGAATTCCAATTAATTATGTCAGAAACAAGATGAGTTTCGTTATTTTACAAACTCAATTGGTCGAATTTCTACCATAGGCGATACTAGTATGTTTTAACATTTCATTTCATCGCGACAATACTAATTGATGATGGTATTTGAAGACGAAACATTCAACCAAGTCTTTGAACCAACCTTTGTTCGTAACAAAATTAAGCTCAGTCTAATAAAGCTCGAATTGTTCGACTTCTCATATCGATTGGGACAGTAGCGAGAATGACCCTTATTTTTCTTTGAAGTGATGAGCTTTCCCTTTGAGTAGATTTATGGTGCGAAACTAAGCATGCATGTGGATAAAGACTTATAGTTTGTGCTGAAGTGATATCCATAATTCCTGTGCTCGATGAATCAGGCAATACCAAATTATCTTGATTAGATTCATTACTGGCGAGAAAGTTTAATGATATCTTCTCATTTTGTTGCTGATGAGGCAAATAAAGTAAGGTATGGTGAGACCATACATTTGACGCAAATGTCGAATCCGTGTTTTTATATGATTATGCTACATGGAAAGTGACAGTTAGGTAGGGTTCCTGTAAGCGCCGGTTTAGGTTTAGGTTGTAGGAGGGTGGTTCCACAGAACCACAATGCACCGAGGCCATCTAGTTGGGCCCATTGTACTCCCCCTATTCATTATAAGATGGAAGTCACTACTCTTGCTATAAGTACGACTTCATGCATGATTTGTTCGTTGATTTTCTTAAATCACCAGAAAGAGTCATAACAACAAAATTTTTGCACATTTATTGCTACAGGGCGTTTGGCACATTTCTATCCGACGCAGCTCTCGTCAGAACTTTTGTATGAAAATCCACCGAGGTCCGACAGAAATGTCTCAAAAAAATTTTGCTTTACGACAAAATAGTGTGACAAAGGAGTACAATGTGTGACATTTCAGATCAAATTTGTGACATTTTTGGGCAGACATTTTTTGACAGTAATTTTTCTAAGTGACAATTGACGAAAAATTTTGACGATTTCGGAATACGCAAATATTAACAACAAATTTCTGCAATTATAAGAAATTTGAAATCTCTTCAGCATACTTTTGTAATTTAATTTTTCGTCAAATTTCTGAACAATAAATTTCGAACAACCATTGCTTGGAAGAGTCCCGCATACAAAAGTCATGACAAACGCAGGGCGGGCGATATTTTAATGGAAGTACATAAGCCTTAAGGTAAGACATATAAAAAGCTGAGGTGGCTCGTTATCGCAAACGATTTGGACAGGAATTTTACATTTTTATACTTCAGATAGAATCTGAGAGTATTACAAGTTTACTATAAAGTTTGTAACGCCAAAGGTGCAGAAATGTTTGTTGCCTCTCACAAATTTTCGTTCGTCCAATTGCACTCTCTCTAGCTTATGGACGCGTTTATTTAGAAATTTTGAATTTTGTACACGTCGTTTTTTGACAAAAAAGTAAGATCAAGCTCGTGAACGGGCCAAATCTCTCCACTCCTTCTACCTCCTCCCATACAAAATGACTAATTTTCAATCATTTACAGTAATCAAATTTTCTTCGAAACCATTAAAGCTAACAATTTAAAATTTAGAAAATATTATTTTTATCATAAATGTGATTTTTTGAATCCCCCACTCCTTCCATCCCATACAAACTGTATTTTAAACCAATTTTCTCATTACATATGTATAACATTTGGCGAGCTCAAATTTTGTACTAAACACTAAATTAGCATTAATATTAAGATCGCAAAAAACTAACTAATTAACATCCCTACTTCTACCCCCTATCGTACAATATGACACACTTTCTCAGCTTCATAAAAAATCGATTTTCTTGAAACGTATGAATGCTGCTAGTTTGAAATATTGAAAGATGTCAGTTTCATAATATTCTCAATTATTTCTGAAAAATCACTAAAAACCCTCTACTTCTTCTACCACCTCCCATACAAACCGCACAATTTCACTGAATCTGGTACTCTATTTTTCTCAGTACCTTTTGAAGCTTGAATTTTGTCTAGAACATTTATATAGCTACTCAATTATGATTTGAGAAAAATATTGTATTTTAATGTTGTCACCTTTTCTACCACTCCCCATACAACATTTTTTATGGACTCAATTTTTATTTCATCTAGAGCTATCTACAGTTTAATTATACGTAAAACAGTTTACGAACTGGAAAGAACTTCTCGGACTGAGCTAACCAATGTGCGTGTAATCTTAACGCACACATGCGAACAATCTACGTGTAAATTATGCCTTAGTAATCAGCTGTTCATTTGAGAGGTACATATAACTCAGCCAAATATGCGGCTTGGTTTTGAAAACACACGTGCGTTTCCTCTCCCAGACACGTGTATTGCCTCTCCCTCAAGCTTACAGTGAACATTTAATCTGATCTTTCCATTTCATTTTCGCAAAGTTTTTTTTTATTAGACAAGAGCAAGCGAAATTGTAAGAACCGCCGACCATGACCCGCACACTCGCCGACCAAGTTGAATACGACACGAGCAAAAGCTTTAAGAACGCCATGCACAAAAATGAGAGATAAGAGGTGTCGCGGACTCGGCGGGACACGTAGCGAACGAGTCCGTCAGTACTTTTCTCTCTGTTTTTTTCAGAGGTCTCTCTCTACTCTACAATGGCGCTACAGCCCAAATCGGACCTTGGCCTCCTGATATTCAGGTTCCTTAACATTTTTCATTACTTATTGTGGAAGGATTGTTAGCCTTTCGCACAACCCTCTTTCTACGAATTTTTCATTTTCTTAGATTGAGGTGACCAAGGTATATCCAAGCAGGCAATGTGCCGTCGCATCGTCGTAGTATTGGAAGAACATTAATAAAGAGTCAGTCGTAACCCAAGTGTCGAAGCAGGCGGTTGTGTTTTAAATCGCAACATATCAGTGGGGACGAGGAATAAGTGAAAAAAGAATGCCAAAAAAGTGGATTTATTGGAAGTATAGAACACTACGTTATTGGAGAAGATTTTGCATGCTATATAGAACGAATGGACCAGTTATTACGACTCAATAAAATTACGGAGGAACTGGAAAAAAATCTCGTGCTTGGTAGGTTTAGGTGGCGGAGAGCTGTACAAAATCATCAAAACGTTGATGACGCCAGCAAAACTGAAGGATATCTCATATAACTCCATGCGAAAATCGCTAATGGATTATTTCAAACCTGAGAGGAATAAAATTGCTGAACGGTTCAAGTTTTAAATATAAACGGCAACAACATGCGGATGAAAGTGTAACGGACTACATAGTGGAGATAAAAAGTTTGTCGGAGTTTTGTGAATTCGGGACATTTTTGGACGATGTATTGACAGACAAACTGGTTTGTGGTATTATCAGCCCCGAAATTCAGTCACGCTTACTCAATGAGAAGGATTGAAATTACAAAAAGCTGTTGTGGTTGCAAAGCTTCCGTGGCGTAGTGGGCAGAGTGCTTGGTTTTCAGTCAATAGGTCGTGGGTTCTATTCCCACTCCAGACGGGATTTTTTTAAGCACGAATTTTTCAGTTGCTACTGGCGATGAAAAATTATTCGAAATAAAATGGGCAAACGGTGTAAAAGTGAAACAGTTCCACTTCAAGAAGGCCTAGATACTCAGTAGATGGATTCTGTTCGCTTTCTATCATTCAGTCCCCCATAACATCTGCAAATATTTGTCAGTAGCAGCCAGTACAACTGAAAAATATATATCAGCTTCTCCACTCGTTACGGTCGTTCTCACTCCTCTTCCCCTACCTTCCTAATCCCATTCCTTCCTTCCATGATGGTGTTTGTGCATTGCACATAAAGGCCCAAATTGCCTATAACACAGGTCATTCCGTAAAAAAAAAAGCGAATGGAGCTGGCAGAAAATGAAGTCCATACAATGCATCCCTTAACCACAAATAGAATCTTGGCACGTGGTGGAACGAGATTCAACAGCAGAAATGGAAATTGGAAGTCAGGAAATCAACAACAACTCGTAGTGTGTTATTGATGTGAAGAAAAAGGCCACATCGCAAGATATTGTAGAAAAAAACATTGCGCCAGCAAGAGGAGCAACACCGTCGACATAAGCAGACAATTAAACTTGCATCTTGTTGAAAGTGACGTCGACACGGAGAGCGAAAACGAAAAAACCGCTAAGTTCAAAATTGGTTATGTAAATATATTGCGGATTCCCAAACGCCCATCCCCTGTGGGATGGGGGCTGTAGAATTCATCCACAGCCAGTCCTGCTTGCCCTAAAAATGGCAAATGGACACTCACTGGATCATGGGCTTATCACCCGTGATCTTAAGACCTAACTGATACGAGAAACGTATACAGCGCCTCGGATACGGACTGATTCTACAGTAACCACTTTTGGCATTCGAAAACGGACTATGATTGGCTTCTGGAACGTTCGAACATTGAATAACGGCGGAAGAGCTGGGGTTACTCGGTCCTTGCACCGCCAATCAGTGATCGACCGTGAACTGGAGCACTATAACATCCAAATCTTGGGCTTGAGCGAGGTCAGGTGGACAGGATCACGATAAGAACGAACCCCTAGTGGAAACACTAATCTGTACATTGGCCCTGAAAGTGAAGTCAAAAATGGCATGGCGTTCGTCCTTACACCGAGAGCGAGAAACAGTCTCATTAGCTGGGAACCAATCTCGGATAAGATTATCGTCGTCAGGCTCAGGACCAGTGTCAGAAACTTCACAATTCTGCAGTGCTACGCACCAACTAATACCGCAACATCTGGTGACAAAGAGGAGTTTTATAGCCAACTGAGTGCCACCTTCTAACGTGTTCCAAGAGGTGATATTATTATCTTCTCAGGAGATATGAACGCTCAGGTTGGATCAGACAACACTGGACTAGAACACGTCATGGGAAAGCATGATGACCCTTGGATCGACGCGTCACGACCTTGGAATAAGAGACCCGAAAACGGCGAATTATTTGTGGAGTTTTGTAGTACTCGGCAAATGGTCATCGGAGGAACCCTTTTTCCACACAAGAGTCATCATAAAACGTCTTGGGTTTCCCCTGATGGTGTTATTCAGAACCAGATCGACCATTTGGCTGTAAGTCGCCGATGGAGAAAAAGTCTCCTCGATGTGCGACCGAAACGTGGAGCTGACGTGGGGAGCGATCACCACTTGATGGTTGCCGGCTTGAGATTGTGTACAGCAGCTATCCGTCGACCACAAATTCTTCAAATGAAGCGCAAGCTTAATGTGGATAAACTCAAAGATCCCAACAAAAAACGCGAATACACCACTATTCTACGCGAAAAGTCATCCACATTGGGTGAATATGAAATGCGCACACTGGACGCCAATTGGGAGGCAACCAGAAACACTCTTCTAACTAGTGCTGAGGAATCCGTGAGATATGTGCAAAGCGGTGAGAAACCCTGGATGTCGCGCGACACATGAGACAAGGTTGGCAATCGGAAAAAAGCCAAATTGGCAATCATCTCTCAACCCGATGTCAACCAACGAACGTCCGACCTGAGGCAGAACTACCGCGATGCTCATATACAGCTTAAAAAGGCTGTTAGACGCGACGCCATTGAAGATCTGGCATGATCTGGCATCTGGCATGAGTGAACACCATTTGCGGCGATGGAAGGAATACTTCTCTGATATTTTAAACATCTTGTCAGAGAAAGATATCAAAGAAACAGAACAACTACAAAACATCCAACCGCAACAATCCTTCAGATAAGGAAAAGATAGTTTCCGCCATTTGGTCAAGGGCGGGAAGGAAAGCTCCAGATATAGACGGACTACCAACCGAACTCCTCAAAGCGGACCCGGATATAACAGCTGATATACTCCTCTCACTCTTCACTAAGGTGTGGAATGAAGGAAGATATCCGACTGAATGGAAGGAGGGCGCCATTGTGAAAATTCCGAAGAAGGACGACCTTCGGGATTGTGGCAATTGGCGTGGTATATGTGTACTTACTGCCGTATCAAAAATTATGGCTAAGGTACTTCTCAATAGGATTAGTGATGTCGTCGAGAGCACTCTCGAAGTTTATCAGGTTGGATTCCGTAAAGGGTCGTCTTGTACCGACCACACAAATACCTACGGATAATATTAGAGCAGTCAGACAAAATGGGTTCGCCACTACATCTCATGTTTGTGGACTTCGAGAAGGCTTTCGACAGCGTTAAGCGAGTATACATATGGAATGCTTTGCGTAGGAGAGGTATTCCAGATAAGGCCATAGCTATGATTAAAGAATCCTATGAAGAGGCAAGGTCTCGTGTCTAGCATAGAGGAGAGCTGTGCGAGAGCTTCCCTGTGCGAACGGGTGTCAGACAAGGCTGCATATTATCACCAGCCCTGTTTCTGGTGGTAATAAATGACATCTTGAAAGCTGCACTGGAAGGTGGGGAAGGTAAAGTTCTTCAATGGAGACTTTAACATCTTAAGTCACCTTGATTATGCTGATGACATGTGTTTGCTTGCACATAACCGTTCGGACTTAAAGTCAAATGTTCGCTCGTTCCATTCTAAATGCAAGGCGGGACTGAAAATGAATGTGAGTAAAACCAAGTACATGCACATGGGTTCGAACGCAAACACCGATTATTCTTAACGGACAGGATGTGGAAGAGGTGCACGATTTTTGCTATCTCGGAAGCATTGTCAGCATGGATGGCGGAGCCGAAAAGCATGTTCAGGCTCGGCTAAATAAAGCTCGTCAGGCCTTCGGTATCCTTTCCCCTTTCTGGAGGTTAAGAGAGATCTCCCTTCGCACGAAGCTGCGTTAATGCGCATGCGTTAAATCCGTGTTGTTATATGGTTGTACTACGTGGAAAGTGACCGTTCGACTTACCAAGAAACTACAGACTTTCATGATCCAATACCTCCGACGCATTTTAGGAATATTCTGGCCAGAAGTGATCTCCAACGACGAACTTTGGAGTACAACTCGCCAGACTAAAATAGGTATTGAGATTCAAAGGCGGAAGTGGCAGTGGATCGGTCATACTTTGAGGAAACCAGAGCGAAACATCGCCAAACAGGCTCTGGATTATAATCCTCAAGGAAGACGTCGGGTTGGTCGACCATGTAACATATGGAAGCGAGCAGTTGAGCAGGAGGCCAGAGGAATAAATAAGTCCTGGAAACAGCTTAAGGCCGATGTCCCTATAGGGTGTCTTAACAGGAATTTGATTGAAACGCCCTGTACACAACGTTAAGTTGTCAGATCTATCGCCTCAGCTTCTAACGGTTAGGATTAAAACGGTACCGATATAAATGGAAGTTGACACAGGCGTTTGTAAATCAGTAATGCATTTATCGGATAAAATGAAATATTTCAAAAACTTAGAATGAAGTAAATCAAATAAGACACTACATGTAATTTCAGGCGAACCGGGAGATGTAGTGCAATTGGCGGTTATTGATGTGGAGTTTGGAAATCATGTAACGAAATTGGAATTAGTCGTAGCTGGCGGGAGACAACGGTACATTCCGTTGTTGGGACGAGCGTGGTTAGACGTTCAGTTTCCAAATTGGTGCATTGCATTTGACAGGAATTTGAAAATTTGATTGACTTGACATGAAGACAGACTGCTGAAACCATGGTAAATAAAACTGAGGAGAAAAATAAGGTAGTTCATAATGTTATAGTGCGCGAATTAATTGGAAAGTATCGAAAAGTGTTTCAACTGAACCGGCAGGTTGCATTAGTGGATTTAAAGTCAATATCAATTTAAAAGAGGGGCCGTCCCAATCTTTTGTAAGCCCTATACGGTCCCGTACGGCTTACTAGTAAAATTTGAGGAAGACATCGAACGCCTTTTAAGTAAGGAAGTGTTATAGGCAGTTAGGCATAGCGAATGGGCTTCCCCCGTTGTCATAGTACAAAAACCGAATGGTAGCATTACACTTTGTGCAAATTGTCAAGTAACTATTAATAAGTTTTTAGAGCCAGATCATTATCCACTCCATAGGCTGGACGATATTTTAGCACCATTAGAAAGTTCAGTGTATTATTGTGTTTTAGACCTAACGAACAAGTAAACAAGTCCTGGCAACAGCTTAAGGCCGATGCTCAGGATCGCGCCTTGTGGAAGAGAGTTGTTTCTGTCCTATGCCCTTATAGGGTGTCTTAACAGGAATTTGACTGATTGGAGACCTAACGAACGCTTTTCAACAAGTAGAAGTAAATGACTCATCGCAGAAATTCCTTACTATCAACACACATTTAGGCTTATTCAGGTACTGATATTTGGAATAACTAAACTGCCAACAAGTCGGGCGAAACGTTATTATTCTTGGGGCAAGTTGCGGATGTGTGGAAAGTCAATATGCAGGTTAGAGTGGTTAGGGAAGACTAAGTGAAAGGGGGTTCTTGGGCAGGGCAATTGTCAATTTAACACTTTGCGGAAACGTTCAAAAGCTCCAGTACATATAATCAATATTTCATTCGTTTATTTATGCAAGTTTGAGTTTTTGTGAGGGGAGGGGTGAGGGGTGATAGTAAGGGTGGGTGGATGGTAATAGTTTTTTAATTGATTGCTTGAATCACGTCCAATATTCTCTGCATAGAATGTCAGTTTCATAGACGAAGTTGCATAGAATTTCCATAGGATTCGGTGTATTTTACATTCGCCAAACCAAACATTTGTATGGGAGGGGGTAGAGGAGGTAGGGGAATCGTAAAATTTGTGACGCAATTTTATTTCCTTTCTCTTGTAGTGTGCTCGTACAAAATTTCAAGTTCGTAGCTTTTAATTTGTTGGTTATTAGTTGATTCAATGGAATAAGTCGAAATTTTTTTTTGCCAAAAACGACGTGTACAAAATTTGAACTATCTAGCTCAACGCGTTCTCAAGCTAGAGAGCACACAGACGGCCGGACACCCGGTTTTGAGATTTTTGAGTGATTATATGAACTTCTGTATCATTTTTTTTTTCTCCGAGCTTTATTTCTTGGCTTTAAAAACTTTATGGCAAACTTATAATGCTCTCAGATTTCATCTAGTGTAATAAAAAGAAATATTTAGGGAATAAGTAAAAGCTACCACAATCAAATCAAATGAAAATTTTAAAACAAACGATATAAGGTCCGTTTCATATTTATAAGGTCACTTAAAATTTTTAATAATATGAATCACTTACATGAATTTGTACACTCCGGTTTCTCTAGAATATTCCATGCAATGGTGCAAATGGCACAGTGTACAAATACGCATTTATTAGCTAACGATATTTCCGTTATCTGAACGAACAAAATTTGCTCTTGTTTCATATTTATAAGGTCAAAAAAACTTTTCTCTTTTAATTCATTTTTTATTAAACATAAACATAAAAAATAAACGCCAAATTACATAAAATCAACAGATATTATTGCATTCGTTCAACTATACTCTATTTACTCTCCCTTCCATACTGCCAACGAGGTTTGTGGTAATCCCAAGCTCTATTCTACACCATTCTACTTATATTGCACGAATGAGCTCTGCAATTGAGTTGAATTGGTGGTTATTGGCGTAAATCCGTTGTGATAATATGCCCCATAGATTTTCTATTGGATTCAAGTCAGGTGAGCAGGCAGGCCATTGCATAAGATGAACCCCTTTAGCGGCAAACCAACTTTTTTTTTCACGGCTTACATGAATTCTCGCGTTATCCTTCTGAAAGATCAATTCTTCTGAACCATGTTCATTTAAAAAAGTTACTAAAGCCTTCTCCAAAACTTCGATGTAGTTTGCACTCTTCATTTGAGAAGAAACGATCTGGATTTCTAAACATCCTTCAGCACAAAACGTGGCCCATATCATCACATTACCACCACCAAAATTCCTCTTCGTAAAATTTAATGGCTTTTGAAATCACGATAATCCCCGAGAGCCGTCAGGACCATCGAGATTCCACTTCTTCCCGTCTGAGAATACAATCTTAAAATGATAGATGTCTATTGAATTGTAGTTTTAGCATAGATTTTTTTACTTACCCGACTCCAGTTTGTGTCGACGTTATTTCTTGCGAATTGTAGCCTAGCCTCTTCGTGCTTGGCTGTCAATTTTGGCATTACCTTCTTTTTTGTATCGAATGAAATCCGTACATTTCAAAGTTCTCCAAACGGTAGAACTCGACATTTCATTGCCCTCCATGGCTCTGAGCTGATTAAGAGAGGTAAACGCATTCGAAGATGTGCGTACAATTCTCCTTTGTGTGGTTTGGTCCAGCTTTCTTTTTCTTCCAGATCGTTTTTGAGTGCGGTAGAAACCTGGAGAACGCAAACAATTTTGCACAACACACAAACTTCTCTTAATTCTACGCAAAATCTCTCTCAAACCATAAGCTCTCTGCGTGAAGGGCGTTAATAAACCCTTTTTCTTGTTCACTCAGTACTTTCCCACGTGGCATTATGAGTAAACTCAGAAAAAACAAATAAAAATCTTGCTCTTAATTACCGTGTCGTTAGTACCAGTATCACAGCTGACCTAATAAATATGAAACAAGAGCAAATTTTGTTCGTTCAGACAACGGGAATATCATTAGCGAATAACTGCGTATTTGTACACTGTGCCATTTGCACCATTGCATGGATTATTTTAGATAAACCGTAGTGTGCAAATTCATGTAAGCGTTTCATATTTTTAAAAATATTAAGTGACCTTATAAATATGAAACGGACCTTAGTTTTGTACAGAAATGAGTTAAATAATAGTGTAAAATGGTTAAAGGTAACCATAATTAAAAGATTAAGTTCGGTTCGATTTAGAATTCAGTTAGCAGTAAGTGGGTTAGTTCAACAATCTCACGATGATCAACTCCGGAAGTATGTACACCGTAAAGAACCCGCGTTTCCATCTGAAACGCAGATTCTGGGAGATACTGATGATGACCCTAGTTTGAGTTCAGGTCGAACCGAATTCTCATGTGAGACATCGGATGAGAGTTTTCGATTCAGTGATAATTCGGACGATAATTTAATGGATGAAGACATCCATGGTAATTCCTTAATTTTATTGAGAAGTTCAGAAAGAATCGCTGCAAAAGAAGCGAAGAAATCGAAAATTGTCAAATTTATCACCACATATTTCTGATAATAAACTGAAAATAGTCTTACGGATTGATGAGGAATTAATAATTATAAACAAAAATTAAAAATTGAATTAAAGAATATCAAAATTTATTGCAATTTCTTCATATATTATACTTATAAATAATGAATTAAATTAAATGTATCTAATCATAATTTTTTTGAGAAAAAGATGAGATATTATAAGAGTTAATAAAGATCAGTAGGTCAGGAATTAAATTAAAGAACATCAGAATTAATTGTAAATTCCAATTATACATACAGTTGCTCAATTAAGTAATCGGACAGAGCTACGAGACTTTTGTCAGTAACTCTTTATAAATCTCATTTAGGAGAAAATGGAATGCATATACATTTACTTGTTAACACTAGTTTATGATCTAAGAAAAAAAATAGCTTTTTATTATATCAACAAAACAGTTATAAGCCAAAATTCAAAATATGTGATTGTTAAATTCCAATTAATTATTTGGACACCTGGCAACACTGGTTTTCTTTTGACATTTGAGATGGAAATTTCCCGAATTATAATAAATTAAGTGTGAATAACGGTAGTCAAAGTGTAAACGAAAAGAATAAATCACTTGTTGCGAAACTTTTATAGTGAATTCTCATACAAAACTAGCATGGGTCGTCGAGGTAAAGAAACTACTAACGAAGTTCGGAAATTGGTCATCAAACATCACAAAAACGGGATGTCTGTTTGAGAAATGGGGGAAATCATCAGTAGAAGCCATTCGACAGTTCATGACATCATTTAACGTGGTTTGGTGAATGTTTTTACAGTGCATTTCGAATTTAATTATTTTGATTCTTTTATTTCAGAACGCAGAGAAGCAGAATTCATCAAGAAGAAAACGATACATGAACGAAAATTCAGGAGTTTAGAATCAATATTAGAAGCAGCGCAACCGATGCCAACGGGAAGCAACAACGAAGTAGTCAACCTTTCATCAATGCAGTTAACCAGGAAACAGGAGGATGTGTTAAGCAACGGATTCAACTTCGCGCTTACTACAACAAGTATTACAACCGAAGAGATCATTCAGCAAATAGAGCCGGCAATCAGAGGTCTTCCGCAAGCGAGCAGTGCCACCTGCGACGAATATACCCCCAAAAGAACGGAAAGCTTTAAAAGAGCTTAAACAAACGAAGGAAATAGCGATTATGCGAGCCGACAAAGGAAACGCAACGGTAGTCATGGACAAGGAATAATACGAGGAGAAGATACGAGATATCCTACAAACAGGACCTTATACAGAAATGAACAGAGATCCAACCGCTGCCCTCCACCGGAAATTAACCCTATTCATCAAGAAAAATCCCATGTTAGCGGAAAAATATGCCAAATTAATCCCATCAGACCCTCATACACCAAAAATGTACGGACTTCCGAAAATTCATAAGGAGAATACCCCACTTCGACCCATCTTCAGTTCGGTACAATCACTTACTCAAAAATTGCCTAAGGCTCTCGCGACTGAGTTACGCCCTCTAGTAGGTAACACATCACGCTTTGATAAAAATTCCGCTCATCTAGTAGAGATTCTTCAGAAAGTCAAATTGGAACCAACGGATAACGTGGAATCACTTTTCACCAACATCCCGATTGAAGACACCATAAGTATCATCAGGGAACTCATTCCGGACAACAGGTATGACTTAATAGAATTTTGTTTAAATAATACTTTCTTTTCAGCTCTAGAGAAACTCTACAAGCAAACGGAAGGAGCGGCAATGGGATCTGCAATTTCACCGGTGGTAGCGGAAATTTTCATGGAGGAATTCGAAAAGAACGCTCTGGACTCAGCTCCATTAACACCGAAATTATATCTACGGTATGTGGATGACACGTTCATCATTTGGCAACATATGCTCGACAAATTCTTAGCACACCTGAACTCACACCACAAGAAAATTAAGTTCACCATGGAAACAGAAAGCAACGGGAAACTGCCGTTCTTGGATGTACTCGTCGAAAGGATTGATACGTCGCTAAGCTTCGGGGTATACAGGAAACCAACTCACACCAACAGATATCTCCACGCTCATTCACATCACCACCCAAGCCAGAAAACAGGCGTACTGAAGACCCTAATACACAGAGCTCGACGTATAACTGAAGGAAATCCGGGCAGCCTACGAAAGGAAAAGGAACAGTTGCATCGAGCATTTACAGCAAATGGATACAAAGCGAGCGAAATTAACAAGGCGTGGAAACCGAAGTATCCAAGGACAACAGAACGAGAAGACACTGAAGAAGGAAATGCAGACAAACGATGGGTAAAACTACCTTACATCCAGGGTACGACGGATAAGATTGGAAAAATCCTTCGAAAATCCAACATCAAAACAATATTCACTACCCCGACTACTATCCGAGGAATTTTAGGAAACCAGAAGGACAAAAAACCATTGGAGACTGAAGGAGTATACAAGGTACCATGCGGCTCATGCGATAAAGTATACATAGGAGAAACGGGACGCACAGTCCAAACAAGGATCAACGAGCACCAACGATGCACACGGAAAAACCAAATACAATCATCAGCGATCGCGGAACATGCAACGACAGAGGACCATACAATCGATTTCGACAATGTGCAAATCCTAGCCAGGACAAATCAATATTATCAATGAATAGTACGAGAAGCAATAGAAATTTCGAAGCATCCACCGAACTTCACCCGAGACACCGGATACAAGTTATCAGCAGTTTGGTAAGAACAAAATCCGTACCCACAAATCCGTAACTAATTTAACTACCTGATACTAATTAATTAACCTTAATTAACTAATTTAACCTTAATTACCCTTCCTTCTATATAATAATTGTATTTTGTAATTGTCGATCAGTTTGATAAAGGTTCAGCAGAGACCGAAACGTCACGAAAAATAAAGCGTAACAGTGTAGGATCCGGAAATCATTAGACGGTTTGAAATTAATAAAAGTATTAAAAATAATCCTAGATCCGGAGGCCGAAAAAATTTCTGAGGTAGATGAACAGTGGATCGTGCAGCAAGTAAAGAAAAATTCCAAGCTAAGTGCGACAAAATTGACATCAGAAGTGTCTAACTACCTCCACATTACTGCAAGTACAGAATCTGTGAGAAAAGTTCTACGGAGTGACGATTATAACGGCAGAGTTCCACGCAAAAACCTTTTGTAAATAAGAAAAATCAGCTAAAGCGACTTAAGTTCGCTAAAGAGCATAAATCGCGTGACTTTTCCTATTGAAGCACAGTGTTATTTACTGACGAGCGCAAATGTATTGTTTTCCGGTCAGATAGACAAACATATGTGTGGAGACGACCGAATGAGGAGTTCAAACCTGTTAACCTTCAACCGATCGTAAAACATGGAGCTGGATCATTGATGATATGGGGCTGTATGGCTGCCTCTGGACCAGGAAAGCTAGTTTTTATTGATGGCATAATGGAAAGTACATATCCATTTTAAAAGAAAATCTTAAAGAAAGTGTATATAAATTGGGCATTTCGACATTTTCGTTCTATCAAGACAATGGCACAAAGCTCACAATACGCGCATGTGGTTATTGTATAATTGCCCTCACGTGATGAAAATGCCCCAACAATCTCCGGATATAAATGTAATCGAACATTTCTGGGCCTATTTAGAAAACAAATTGAAATCGCGGGTAATTTCTTCGAAGGCCGAGCTTAAAGTTGCTCTGGAGGACGAATGGGAAAAAATCGATCCCTCTAATTGCAGGTCGTTGGTGGAATCTATTCCAAGAAGACTGGAAGCCATTCGGAAAACCAAAGGTTTTCCAACAAAATACTAAAATAAGAAAAAAAAGCTTTTTTTATACTTAATTTACTATCATTATTTGAAGTGTCGGAATATTTAATTGGAATTTAACAATCATATATTTTGAATTTTGGCTTATTATACTCTAGATGAAATCTGAAAGTATATTGTGTTTGCCTTACCGTTTGTAACGCTAAGAAATAACGCTCGCACAGAGCTGCCAAGGGTACAGAAATATTTGTTGTCGCTCAAAAACTTCGATTCCGAGTTGCCGTCTGTCCGTCTGTCTACAGCATAACTCTTGAACGCTTTGAGCTATCGTGCTGAAATTTGCTGTGTGTCATTTTTAGCAAAAAAGAAACTTCAAGTTCGTGAACGGGTTACATCCCCCCACTCCTTCTACCCCCTCCCATACAAATTCACGAAATTTTCAGAAATTGACTTTTCTTTAAAACTATTTAAACTATCGATTTGAAATTTGGGTCAAAATATTATGATATAAATGTCATTAATATGACGGAATATTGATCCGATCCCGTCACTCCTTCTACTCCCTCCCATACAAATGCATAATTTTGAAAAATGCAGTTTTTCGATTTTCATTGAAACTAGCAAAGTTATAAAAACGAATTTTTGTCAGAATTAATTTTATTATAATTCCAATCAGAATTGAAAAAACTATCAACTTCACCTCACTCCTTCTACCCTCTCCCATACAAATTTCACGAAATTTTGAAATTTAAATTAAATTATTTTTCTTCGAAACTGTTAAAGCTATCAACTTGATATTAACTTGATATTTTGCATAAAGTATAAAAATAGAAATATCAATAACGAGAAAAAAATGTGTGTCCTTCTACCCCCTCCCATACAAATGTATAATTTTTGTTAAGTGCATTATATCGATTTCCATTAAAACTAGAAAAAGTATAAACTTAAAATTTTGCCAGAATTTGTTTTTTAATAATTGCAATAAATGCTAAAAAAAATTATCAGCTCCTCTTCACTCCTTCTACCCCCTCCCATACAAATATCTGTATTATAAATTCAAGAAAAGCATTTCTCCTTCGAATATATTAGAACTATCGAATTTAAAATTGAATCAAAGCGTGGTGATAAGGATGATGATAAGCAGTTTCAAAATCATCTTAAACGCTCCACTTCCTCTGCCACCTCCCATACAAATGCCTCAATTTCAGGAAAACTATGTCCAATTGAAAATAATGAAAGCTCAAACCTTGAATTCAGCACGAAATATTTTGCATGCCACATTAGGTGTCATATCCAAAAATTACAAACGTTCCTCCTCTCCTTCTACCACCTCCCATACAAAAGTCACTATTAATTATTTAAAAGAATTGGAGGTGACATATTTTCCGGTATATTGAACTCTTTCTCATTTCATCTAGAGTATCATATGATTGGGCCTTACGCCCAATCATAATTCTTTTATGTTATTTTTTTTGTAAATAAAATAGAAATTTATTTTTTTCTCATTTTATATGCATTTGATTTTTTCCTAAATTGATTTTTCATAAAGTTACAGACAAAAATCTTCACACCGCGGTACTGTCCGATTACTTAATTGAGCCACTGTATAAATATAAGAATTTAATTAAATGTATGAAATGGAATCAAAAATTTCTTAAGAAAAGATGAGATAATGTATATGTCTATTGTAAGAGCATTAATAAAGAGTCAGTCGTAACCCAAGTGTCGAAGCAGTCGGTTGTGTTTTAAATCGATATATATCACTGATGTTTCACAGTCACAATAATTCTATAAAATGGTGAGTGAAGAGTCAATGTGAAATCCGACATTGTACGGCAAATCATGGTTGATGGTGTGTGTGGGCGAGAAAGATTTAGTCTCCATGAAGATACCATTCTTGAAAAGCTATAATTTAAGGGAGAAAAAAAGGGAAGAGTAGGAGTTCACGTTCTCACCTGGTAAATTTTGAAGCCTGCTTTGGAAAAAATCATTGCCCGGAATTCCTGTAAGGCAAACACTCTCATCCTCGACGCTCTCATCATGTTGTGATATCCTAAGGAAGCCTATTATCTACTGGCAGAAAGATGTTCTTCATTTCGTTACAGCGGCGCCCAAAGAGGGTTTTAATATTTTACCGGAAGGCAACGTGAACCCTTATCGTCTTTCTTTTTTTATCATCATCGCTTTTCAAGGATGGTTACTCGTCCGGACCAAATCCTCTCCCCCTAACTCGCCAGCAACCATGCTGGGGGATTCGGAAGAAGTCGAAACGGTGAGCGGTACAAAGACATGATTACTAACTTTTTCGTACCTCAATTGGAAGGCATTAATGTCGCAGACATGTGTTTTCAACAGGACGGCGCCACATGCCACACACCGTGCAATAAAATTAATTTGCTGAAAGAAACATTTGATGATCGATTAATTTCACGAAATGAACCTGTTAACTGTTAACATTCGATTTTTTTCTGTGGGGATATGTAAAGTCCCATGTCTACGCCGATAAACCAGAAACTATCGTTGGAAGCCAACATTCGACGCGTTATTACCAAAATACAGCCTGATTTACTGCGAAAAGTGTGGAAAAAGAATAACTTCCAGATTACGCCATATACGCGCCAACTGCGGTGAGAGAGAGCTTTATTTGAAAGATAATTTTATAGCATTAATGTTTGAATATGATTGTTCGTGATTTTATCAATGCAGTCTGGGCTGCTTATTGATTCTTCTTCGATACCTAGTTCAAATTCTAGGACTGACTGGTACAGATTCCAGTTGGTGCGTAATGTGTATGTAGTTTGATAGTATTGTATGAGTAAATACAAAATTATAATATTCAGTGAGCCACACAACAGCGGCTATCCCTGAAATATGTATATCGTGAAAAGGAAAGCTTTACTCAAACGTCTATGGCTAACTACTGACTTGTGCAACTCGTTGCCCCATAGATTTTCTACCGGATTCAAGTCAGGTGAGCAGGCAGGCCACTGCATAAGTTGAACCCCTTTGGCGGCAAACCAACTTTTTGTTTCACGTCTTACATGAATTATCGCGTTATCCTGCTGAAAGATCCATTCTTCTGAACCATGTTCATTTAAAAATTGTACTAAAGCCTACTTGGCCCATTACATTATCGCCACCAAAATTCCTCTTCACAAAATTTAATGGCTTTTGACGGATATCACGAGTTGGCGAGATGCAATTGGCCGATTTGATTCTCCTGTTCTATATTCCAAATATAAACGTCCAAAAAAAATTAAATTGAAATTAAATTTTCGTCTGGCGAAAATTTACTACCGGATGACAGTTGCCAGGTTATTTGATGGAATAAGAATGTTATTTGGTGTGAGTGGGACACAAACCTTTTGTTGTTTGGTGTGAGTGGGACACGAACAATCATATTCAAACATTAATGCTATAAAATTATCTTTCAAATAAAGCTCTCGCCTCTAAAAAAAACACCCTGTACATAAACCCCTTTGGTCGTATAAGATACCGCACAAGTGATATTTGACTGACTTTACATGAGGAAGTACGGCTGAAAGTCTGAATGATTTTTTTTAAATGATGAACAATGATACTCTACTTAATTCAAAAATCAAAAAAAAAAAAAAAAAAACAATTACTAAAAAACTGATGTAGGTGGTGTCAGTTCTTAGGCAATGATTGTTTCAGAGCTCATACGGAAAAACAGACGTGATGCGGTAACTTCCCAACAGAGTTTCACTCACGCCAACCTTCATTTTGTTGTATTTTGAATACGGTCTTATTTCGCTGCTGTCATGTCATTTAATAATTCGTTAAATAGGTCACTGCTTTTACTGAGTTAAATAGATTTTATTTAATAGTATACCTACAATAACCGAATATAATAAAATTTGTTAACACAAATTAAATTAAACTTTTGTTTTCACATTTTTATTTAGCCCAAGTGATTAAATTTTAATCAAAACGTTTTTAGTACCGATATCAGTTGGACATGCGGCTAAATGCACGTTAGTTTTTTTTTTTTAATATTGCAGTACTGGTTAAGGAACAAACTATAAAGTTCGGAGAAATATCGAAATAGTTTTTAATAAATGGGGAAAACAAATTTTCAAGAAATAATATAGAAAACGATTTTTCGAATTAAAAAATCCTAACTGTAAAGCTGCAGGGTGCATTTTTCTATGATTTATTATGTTAGTGAAATATTTTTAAATTTCGCAAGGATTGAATCACGTGAAAATATACAAACTTTTGGTGTATATCCGCGATGATGAAGCCAAAATCCTTTCGGAAGCCTTTACATCAATTTGAGCGAACTCTGTAGTCATTGCCATATGATACACCACATCACTGTCATATCATTGAAACAAAGAACCAGACTTTATTGTGTTTTTAAATACCTAACTGTTACTTTTAGCATCATTTATATTGCCACTAGCACTGGCTCATGCACTTTTAATAATAAACGGATGTTTGAATTACAAATAATGTTATCAAACTTAAAAATGTAAAAAAAAAAATTTTTTATCTACTGCATCACATTATGTTTAACTATCGAAACTAGAAGTTATTCCACTATTGTATACCAATATTTTTTCCTATGTAAGACCTTGACTTTGTGCATTAAACCGAACCGAACTAGTCCCAAAACCAAACATAATTATAATTTCAACTACCCATATTATTGTCGACTCTAAGCCAGAATTCAACGCAAATGAAAAGTAATGAAAAAAATGCATGCACCGACTTCATCATTACGACGATAAAATTGCGACTATTCCGGCAGAATGAATGAAAAATATCGTAAAACGTATAGCGGAATTCAACTGACATCGCTCCAAAGCTCACACGGCTCCAGGAATCCTAGAAGCTTTAAGTCCAGAATGTCATGCATTTCTTCCCGTATTAACTTGAAACTATTTTATTTGGCAAAAGTGTATAACATATATGTATTGTATATTCATGCATGCATATAATGCAGTAACCATTCATTTCCATGAATGATAAAAAGAATCTTAAATACCTAAATATATCTTATTAGAATTGCAATAGCCACTTCATTTTAAGTATAATAAAATGAAATGTAAGGTCTGAGAATAACTGACAATTGCAGAAAATTTTTAAAATTGCGAACTTTGCATCAAATTTCAGGGATTTATCAATGAAAAACATTATAACTACTAATAATAACGGTGTCAACGCGAAATGAACAAATTGATTGCATACTACGTTTATAGACGTAAGATATGAACAGATAGCATAGAAGATACAATGCTTGGATATTACAATATCAGGAGAGTTTTGCATTCACAGTACATCTGCAGTATACCTAGGTATAAGCCACATACTCAATACTCAAATATAAAATGTTAGGAGATAAAAATAATTTGTTTAATAGTTCAGCAACATAAGAGTAAAGTTTCTATAGGGAAATTCATGCAGTAATTACTTTAATAATATATGTATCTGCCAATAAGTCGGACGCAACTTTATTATTCTTGGGACAAGTTGAGGATGCGTGGGAAGTCAGTATACAGGTTAGGCTAGATATGGGAGACTAAGTGAATGAGGGATTCCAGAGCAGAGCGAAAGAAAACTGAGTACGAACACTTGCTATGTTGCCCATAGATCAAAAAAATTTTCGCAGTATGAATTTGAGAGGTATGAATTTTTCATATCATACCTCTCAAATTCATGAACAGCTGATTACTAAGCTTATCTTTACACGTAGATTGTTCGCATGTGTGCGTGAAAATTGCACGCAAATTGGTGAGTTCGATTCGAGAAGTTCTCTCAAGTTTGCGAACTGTTTTACGTATAATTAAACTGTGTTCCAGGGTATGGCTGTTGTCAATTACAGTACAACCTCCGATTTGAGACACTCAGTAATCGGGACACCCTTCCAATTGGTACGTATCTTTGATCGAACATCGAATATTGTTCCAGGTAAACCTCAGCAATCGGTGCACCTCGTAATCAGGGCATGAGGACAGTAAATAAAGCCCAATTCAGCTTAAAAACGAACTTTCGAAACTCGTAATTGGGACATAAACTTAAAGTTTTTCGCAGGTCATATGAAAAAGCTTATTTTCTTTTGTGCCTCAAGAATGCTTTACCAATAACACTGCAATTTCCAATTTTTTTCCACGATACGGAAAATAAAAAAGTAAATAGCCAGTTGTTTTAGTTTTGAAATCTGATGTAGATCTCTAGAATTGTAAACTTTAATTTTCACCTGCATGTTATTTTTATTGTGCGTGTAAGTGCTGTGTTTTAAAATGTATTGCACTTTACTTTATTATTCTAATGACAAAGTATTGTAATCTACTAAAAAAAAAATTGCTACCCTGAAATTTTGTTTTTTCGCGTTTCATGGACTTTGGTCTGTTCTGTCTGTACGCCGTCCGCTGTACGCCGACGTGTACGCTCAGCGCACATTAACTCCCAAACCCTTTAAGATAGAAAGTTCATTTTTGGGGGGATTGTAGATAGTTGCGGATCTCAGACGGATACCCATTTTGGGGGGTGTACGGGTTCAGGAGGAGGCGGAGGGAGCGCTTAGACCGAAAAATATGAATTCAAATATCTCAACCATGGTTACAGCTAGAAAACTAAAAATCAACATACGTATAGAGTGGTTTGTGGGACAACTTATAAAAATTTTAATTTAATTTTTTTATCCATTGGGGTGCAAAAAATAGGGGGAGGGGGGGTGGCTAAAAACCAATTGTCGGTCAAATTTTATTTTTTTCTTCAAATAATTATATCTTCGAAATTACTTACCATAAAATAATTTATATGTATTTTGAAACCATTAAGGTGATATATATAGATCCACCAGAATCAGCTTAGATAGAAGCTAATTATTGTAAAGAGTAGCGTCAGGAGGGGTGCAAAGAAAAACACTTAAGAATCAATATCTCGACTATTTATTAAGCTATGTAATTGAAACTTAGAACCTAAATTAAGCTATATTAGAGAAATACGAGAAAAATAGAACATTTGGACAAAATAGTAGTGGGGGGAAATGGAGAGCATTTCAAAAATGATGCACTTTCCAAAATTTCAAACCGTTATATTTCAAAACTGAGTGCAGACATCAAATTAAAATTTTTTCAAAATCTAGAATTACATAGTTTTTAATTTTGGTCAGAAAATTACGTCGGGAGGTTTAAGGGGAGTGAGGTGGTAACGAAAAATGCCGAAAATTTTGAGTGATTTTTTAATGGATCTGGTGAAAGATACAAAGTTTAAATTTTCCACGTGGATACATCTATTTGTTGTACATATAGAAAATAAACTGCCAACAAGCCGGGCGAAACTTTGTAATTCTTGGGACAAGTTACGGATGAGTGGAAAGTCAATATGCAGGTTAGAGTGGTTAGGGAAGACTAAGTGAAAGGGAGTTCTCGGGCAGGGCTGTTGTCAATTTAACAATATTTCATTCGTTTCTGCAAGTTTGGGTTCTTATGAGGGGAGGAGGAGGGTTAATAGTAAGGGTGGGTGGATGTTAATAAATTTTTAATAATTTCTTGAATTACGTCCAATATTCTCTGTATAAAATGTGTTTCATAGAAGAAGTTGTAAAGAATTTTCATAAAATTCGCTGTATTTTACATTTACGAAACCGAATATTTGTATAGGAGGTGGTAGAGCGGATAAGGGAATAATAAAATTTGTGAAACAGTTTTATTTCATTTCTCTTGAAGATGCTTGTACAAAATTTCAAGTTCGTAGCTTTTAATTTGTTGGTTATTAGTTGATTTAATGAAATTGGTCGAAATCATACTTTTGTATGGGAGGGAATAGAATGGTAGGCGTAATGTCAAAACTTTTGACGCTATTTTCTTTCAACTATTTTTAAAAGTTTTTTCCGCAAAATTTCAAATTGATAGTTTTTAATAGTAGCTTTTTTCAATGCACATGAAACAGCCTGTGCACGTTAGACCGGGGGGAGGGGTCGGCTTACAACAATTGTGGAACAAATTATTATTATACTCTAGATGGAAGCTAAGAGTATTATAAGTTTGCTCTAAGGTTTGTAACGCCAAGAAATAAGGCTCGGAGAAAAAAAATGAATGATACAGAAGTTAATATTATCACTCAAAAATTTCAAAACCGGATGTCCGTCCGTCCGTCTGTCCGTCCGTCCGTCCGTCCGTCTGTCCGTCCATCCGTCCGTCCGAGCGCTCTCCAGCTTGAGAACGCGTTGAGCTAGATAGTTCAAATTTTGTACACGTCGTTTTTGACAAAAAAGTAAGGCCAAGTTCGTGAACGGGCCAAATCGCTCCACTCCTTCTACCCCCGCCCATTCAAAATGACACAATTGCGCAATTTGAAAATGAAGAGATTTGCTCGAAAAGTATATAAGCTATGAAAATTTGGAATATGTTATTTTTATGATAATACCAATTTACTGTATACAAATTATGCGTGCTCTCCCCCTCCTTCTACCACCTCCCATACAAACTGTACTTATCATGAATTATTGTAAGCCAATTTACTCAGTGCGTATAACATTTAGCTGGCTGAAATCGTTCACCAAATATTTGTTTAAAATTGTTAGTAAGGCCAAAAAAAATTAGACGATTACCTTCACCCCTTCTACCCCCTCCCATACAAAATGACACAATTTCGCAATTTGACAATAAATGGATTTACTCGAAAAGTATGAAAGCTATTAGGCTGAATTGTGGGATATATCACTTTCATAATGATCTAAATCCACAGTAGAAAAATTATTGGCGGCGTCTCTCTCCTTCCACCCCCTCCCATACAAACATCACTTTTTCATGAAATGCTCTAAGACGATTTTCTCAGAACATATAACATTTATCGAGCTCATATTTTGTAATAAATTCTTAATTAGCATTATCACTAAGATCAGAAAAAAATGTTTAATTGGCTTCACTGCTTCTACCCCCTCCCATACAATATGACACAGTTTCACAACTTCACAAAAAATCGATTTTCTTGAAAAGTATGAATGGCACTAGTCTGATATATAAGGGATGTCAATTTTATAATATTCCTAGTTATTTCTGAAAAAATTACTAAAATCCCCCCACTATTTCTACCACCTCCCATACAAACTGCACATTTTCATTAAATCTAACTCACTAATTTTCTCAGTTCCCATTCAATTTTTAAAGTAAGCATTTTGAATAAAACATTTTTATAGCTACTTTAACATGATAGGGAAAAAATTAGTTCAATGCTATCATACCCTTCTAACACTCCACATACAAGATTTCTTGGGGTCACAAAAAAATTATATATTTCATCTAGAGTATCCTAAGATTGCGCATTACGCGCAATCGTAGCCCTGTTATGTTTTTTTCTGTGTTTATCAAATAGAAGTATCCAAATGCAAAATTTACATTTTGTATCTTTCACCAAAGTCCTAAAAAAATCACTCTAAATTTTCGACATTTTTGCTTACCACCTCCATCCCCTTACACCATCCAACTTTTTACCAAAATTAACAACTATATAGCTTTACAATCTGAAAAATTTTCGATTTGATATTTGTACTTAATTTGGAGATATAACGATTTGTAATTTTGAAAAATGCGCGATTCTTGAAATGTTCTCCATTTCCCACTACTAATATTATTTCCACATGTTATATTTTTTCGTATTTTCCTAGCATAGCTTAATATATGTTTCAAGTTTTAATTATATAGCTTAAAATATATTTAAGATATTCATTTTTAAGTGTCTTTCTTGACACCCCTCCCCCCCCCCCGACCCTCCCCTTACAATAATTAGCCACCCTCTAAGCTGATTCCAGCTAGGGTATAGCCTAGTAGGTAGCGTGTTGGTCTTGTAATGCGAAGGTCGTGAGTTCAAATCCCGGTCGACGCAATATATAATTCCAGCACATTGCCTGCTTGGATATACCTTAGTCACTTCAATCTACGAAAATGAAAAATTCGTAGAAAGAGGGTTGTGCGAAGGGCTAACAACCCTTCCACAATAAGTAATATAAAAAAATGTTAAGGAACCTGAATATCAGGAGGCCAAGGTCCGATTTGGGCTGTAGCGCCATTGTAGAAGGAGAAGTAAGCTGATTCTAGTGAAGCTGTATGCCACTTTAATGGTCCCAAAATATGAATTTTTTACGATAAGTAATTTCGAAGATATAATCATTTGAGAAAAATTCGGCTGACAATTTGTTTTTAGCACCCACTTTTCGGACGCCAATAGATAAAAAAAATTAAATTATTTTTAAAGTTTGTCCCACAACCCTCTCTATATCTCTACTGATTTTCAGCTACCTATGTGCATTCGTGGTGGAGATAATAGCAAGTGTTTAGTTTTTTACTCTTTCCCTCCCCCCGCTTCCCCCTTCCACCTAACACTCCCCAAAATTGAGGAAATGGAGCTCACTGACCCATTCAACAATCCACCCAAAAACAAACATTCTACCTTTAACGATCTCGGAGATATGAGTCCATATGTACGGCGTACGGCGGGATGGATTTTTATACTCTAGATGAAATCTGAGAGTTGTTTGCCTTACCGTTTGTAACGCTAAGAAATAATGGTCGCACAGAACCGCCAAGGGTACAGAAATATTTGTTGTCTCTCAAAAACCTCGATTCCGAGTTGCTGTCTGTCTACAACATAACTCTCGAACGTTTTTAGCAAAAAAAGCAACTTTAAGTTCGTGAACGGGCAACATCCACCCACTCCTTCTATCCCCTCTCATACAAATTTCATGAAATTTCGAAATTTAACGAAATTGATTTTTCTCCGAAACCATTTCAGCTATTCACTTGAAAATAAAGTCATAGTATAATGTTATAAATATCATTAACCTCAAGAAATATTGATCTGATCTCCCTACTCCTTCTACCACCACCCATACAAATGCACAATTTTCAAAAATGCATTTATTCGGTTTGCATTGCAACTAGCAAAGCTAAATGAACCAATTTGTGTCATAATTAATTTTACTATAATTGCAACTAATTTTAGAAAAACTATTAACCTTACCTCACTCCTTCTTCCTCCTCCCATACTAATTTTCTGAAATTTCGGAATTTCAATTGAATTAGTTTTCTTCAAAACCGTCAAAGCTATCAACTTTAAAATTTGAGAAAAGTATATTATTTTAAAAAATTAATTAAAAAATTTCGTTTTGATCCGGATATTCCTTCTACCCCCTCCCATAGAAATGCAGAATTTCGATAAATGCATTTAACCGATTTTCATAGAAACTAGAAGAAGTAACAACTTGAAATTTTGCCAGAATTTGTCACTCAATAATGCAATAAATGCTAAAAAAAATATCGCCTTCACCTCACTCCTTCTACCACCTCCCATACAAATTTGTGTATTGAAAGTTCAAGAAGAATTTTTCTATTTATAACATATGAGAGCTATCGACTTTAAAATTGTAACAAAGCAATACGATTAGGATGTTGATAAGCAGATTCAAAATCATCCCAAATCTCCCACCTTCTCTGCCACTTCCCATGCAAATACCATAAATTCAGACAAAACTTGTTCAATTTCCTCGAAAATTATGAAAGCAAGAAACTTTAAATTCAGCATGAAATATTTTATATACTACGTTCAGTGTTACATACAAAAATTACAAACCTCCCCCTCTGCTTTTACCACCTCCCAAACAAAAAGTAAGTAAGTATTTCATCTAGAGTACCACATGATTGGCTTTATTCCCAATCATAAGTCTGTTATGTTTATACTCTAGATGAAATCTGAGGGTATTATAAGTTTGCCACAAAGTTTGTTACGCTAAGAAATAAGGCTCGGGGAAAAAAAATGAATGTACAGAAGTTCATATAATCACTCAAATATCTCAAAACCGGCTGTCCGTCCGTCTGTCCGTCCGGGTCCTCTCTAACTTAAGAACGAGTTGATCTAGAAAGTTCAAATTTTGTACACGTAGTTTTTGACAGAAAAGTAAGGACTAGTTCGTGAATGGGCCAAATCGCTTCACCCCTTCTACCCCCTCCCATACAAAATGACACAATTGACAGTTTGACAAAAAACGGATTCGCTCGAAAAGTATAAAAGGAATTGATCTCAAATTTGGAACATATGACTATTATGATGATATCAATTTACCATATAAAAATTATGCGTGTCCTCTCTTTCCTTCTACCATCTCCCATACAAACTGTACTTTTTCATGAAATACTCTAAACCAATTTACTCAGTGCGTATAAAATTTAGCGAGCTGAAATGTTGCATTAAATATTTATTTCAAATTATTAGTAAGACCAAAAAAAATTAGACACTTAGTGTCACCACTTCTATCCCCTCCCATACAAAATGACACAATTTTGCAATTCGACAATGAACGGATTTTTTCAAAAAAGCATGAAAGTTATCGATCTGAAATTTAGAATATATTACTTTTGTAATAATTTCAATCTGCTGTATAAAAATTAGTTGAGTCCTCCTCCTCCTTCCACCACCTCCCATACAAACTGCACTTTTTTATCAAATACTCTAAATAAATTTACTCTGTACGTATGAAATATATCGAGCTGAAATTATGCACTAAATAATTATTAGTAAGACCAAAAAAATTAGGCGATTACCTTCAATCTTTCTACCACCTTCCACACAATTTGACACAATTCAACAACTTTACAAAAAGACGATTTTCCTGAAAAGTATGAATGCTACTGATCTGCAATTTAAAACATGTCAATTAAATGATATTTACAGTTATTTCTAAAAACGTCATTAATAAATTCACACTCCTTCTACCACCTCCCATACAAACTGCACAATTTCACTTACCCCAATACACCTCACACATCTCAGTATCTATTAAATTATTGAATCCTAAATTTTGTATACAACATTTTGATAGCACCCTTAGAGTGATGTGAAAAAATTAGTTCAATGTCGTCACCCCCTCTACCACTTCCCCTACAAAATTTCTTAAAATAAAAAAAATTCTCTCTCATCTAGAGTATCGCAGGATTGGGCTTTACGCCCAGTCGAAGTCCTCTTATCTTTATACTCTAGATGAAATCTGAGAGTATATTGTGTTTGCCTTACCGTTTGTAACGCTAAGAAATAATGCTCGCACAGACCCGCTAAGGGTACAGAAATATTTGTTGTCGCTCAAAAACTTCGATTCCGAGCTGCTGTCTGTCCGTCTTTCTACAGCATAACCCTAGAACGCTTTGAGCTATCGTGCTGAAATTGTTTGTGTGTCATTTTTAGCAAAAAATTAATTTTAAGTTCGTGAACGGGCCACATACCCCGACTCCTTCTACCCCCTCCCATAAAAATTTCACGAAATTCCGAAATTTTCAGAAATTGATTTTTCTTTGAAACTATTTAAGCTATCGATTTGAAATTTGGGTTAAAGTATTATGATACAGATGTCATTAATGTGACTGAATATTGATCCGATCCCGTCACTCCTTCTACCCCCTCCCAAATGCATAATTTTGAAAAAAGCAGTTTTTCGATTTTCATTGAAACTAGCAAAGTTATAAAAACGAATTTTTGTCAAAATTAATTTTATTATAATTCCAATCAGCATTGAAAAAATTATCAACTTCACCTCGCTCCTTCTACCCCCTCCCATACAAATTTTGAAATTTAAATTAAATTATTTTTCTTCGAAACTGTTAAAGCTATCACCTTGATATTTTGCATAAAGTATAGAAATAAAAATATCAATAACGAGAAAAAATGTGTTGTGATCCGTACAGTCCTTCTTCCCCCTTCCATACAAATGTATAATTTTTATTAAGTGCATTATATCGATTTCCATTAAAACTAGAAAAAATATAAACTTAAAATTTTGCCAGAATTTGTTTTTTAATAATTGCAATAAATGCTTAAAAAAATTATCAGTTCCTCTTCACTCCTTCTACCCCCTGCCATACAAATATCTGTATTATAAATTCAAGAAAAGTATTTCTCCTTCGAATATATTAGAACTATCGAATTTGAAATTGAATCAAAGCGTGGTGATAAGGATGATGATAAGCAGTTTCAAAATCATCTTAAACGCTGCACTTCCTCTGCCACCTCCCATACAAATGCCTCAATTTCAGGAAAACTATGTCCAATTGAAAATAATGAAAGCTACAAACCTTAAATTCAGCATGAAATATTTTGCATACCACATTAGGTGTCATATCCAAAAATTACAAACCGTCCTCCTCTGCTTCTACCACCTCCCATACAAAAGTCACTATTAATTATTTAAAAGAATTGGATGTGACATATTTTTCGGTACATTGAACTCTTTCTCATTTCATCTAGAGTATCACATGATTGGGCTTTACGCCCAATCATAATTCTTTTATGTTTTGTTTTTGCATTTTTAGGTTAATCTAGTCATGAAACGCGAAAAAACTAAATTTTAGGGGAGTAGCAAATTTTTTTTTCTGTGTCGATCACAATACTTTATTATTAGGATAATAAAGTAAAATAATAAAAATTCCACAAAAACCCCCCTGGTCTTACGTGCATAAGGTGTTTCATGTGCAATGAAAAAAACACATAAACTGAAAATTTTGAATGAAATTTTAAGCTAGAAACTTGAAAATTTGCAAAATACATTTAAAAAAAAAATTCTTAAGGAATGAAATATTAAATAGTCGAATACCTTTCAAACTTCTACCTCCTCCCATACAAAATTATTTTTTTTTCCATTTTTTAGATATCAATTATCACCTAATTATTAAAAGCTATTAATTTGAAATTTTGCACAAAACCTTATGAAAATAGTTGAAATGAAATTGCGTTAAAAGTTTTGAAATCGCGCTTGTCCTTCTACCCCCTCCCATACAAAAGTATGATTTTGACCAATTTCATTAAATCAACTAATAACCAACAAATTAAAAGCTACGAACTTGAAATTTTGTACGAGCACCTTACAAAAAAAATGAAATAAAAGTGCGTCAAATTTTACGATTTCCCAACCGCCTCTACCCCCTCCCATACAAATGTTTGGTTTCGTGAATATAAAATGCACCGAACCTTATGAAAAATCGTTGAAACTTCGTCTATGAAACTGACATTCTATGCAGAGATTATTGGATGTGATTCAAGCAATCAATTAAAAAACTATTAACATCCACCCACCCTTACTATCACTTATCACCCCTCCCCTTATAAAAACTCAAACTTGCATAAATACACGAATGAAATATTGATTATATGTACTGAAGCTTTTGAACGTTTCCGCAGAGTGTTGAATTGATAACAGCCCTACCCAAGAACCCCTTTCACTTAGTCTTCACTAACCACTCTAACCTGCATATTGACTTTCGACGCATCCGCAACCTGAAAACCCAAGAATAATAAACTTAAATTTTCGCCCGACTTGTTGGCAGTTTATTTTTAGTAAAATGAATTAACAACAAAATATAGTAAACAAATTTACAAAGGATGTAGCTAGTAAACTGAAAATTCTGAAGGACCATAAAGAAAATAAATTAAGTATATGAAAGTTGGCTAATAAATTCGGCGTAAATAAGAGCTAAGAATATTAAAATCTGAGAATAAGGCAAATAAAGTTTTCGAGCAATTCTCTCCGATCGGCAGAAATCGATTAAAGGCAGCCATTCAAGTCGGTCAACTTGCATACCAATGGTTTTGTTCAGCTGCTTCGAAGAACATACCAATATGGGTCCAATTATTCAGACTAAAACTTTAAAAAATTCGGATGGCTTGAAAAATTTAAACTTCGCCACATTATAATTTTTATATTCCTATTTTTATACTCTAGATGGAATCTGAGAGTATTATAAGTTTGCTCTAAAGTTTGTAACGCTAAGAAATAAGGCTCGGAGAAAAAAATGAATGATACAGAAGTTAATATTATCACTCAAAAATCTCAAAACCGGATGTCCGTCCGACCGTCCGTCCGTCTGTGCGCTCTCTAGCTTGAGAACGCGTTGAGATAAATAGTTCAAATTTTGTACACGTCGTTTTTGACAAAAAAGTAAGGTCAAGTTCGTAAACGGGCCAAATCGCTCCACCCCTTCTACACCCTCCCATACAAAATGACACAATTTCGCAATTTGACAATAAACGGATTTGCTCGAAAAGTATAAAAGCGATTGGTCTGAAATTTGGAATATATTACTTTTATGATAATATCAATCTACCGTACGAAAATTACACGTGTCCTCCCCCTCCTTCTACCACCTCCCATACAAACTGAACTTGTCGTGAATTACTCTAAGCCAATTTACTCAATGCGTATAAAATTTAGCGGGCTGAAATTGTGCACCAAATATTTATTTAAAATTGTTAGTAGGGCTAAAAAAATCAGACGATTAGCTTCACCCCTTCCATACAAAATGACACAATTTCGCAATTTGACAATAAATGGATTTACTCGAAAAGTATAAAAGCTATTAGTCTGAATTTTGGGATATAGTACTTTCATAATGATTTCAATATACAGTAGACAAATTATTTGCGTCCTCCCTCTCCTTCCACCCCCTCCCACACAAACTACACTTTTTCATGAAATGCTCTAAGACGATTTTCTCAGAACATATAACATTTATTGAGCTCATATTTTGTAATAAATACTTAATTAGTATTATTACTAAGATCAGAAAAATATATTTGATAAGCTTCACTGTTTCTACCTCCTCCCATACAATATGACACAGTTTCATAACTTCACAAAAAATCGATTTTCTTGAAAAGTATGAATGGCACTAGTCTGCAATTTAAGGGATGTCAATTTTATAATATTCCTAGTTATTTCTGAAAAAATCACTAAAATCCCCCCACTCTTTCTACCACCTCCCATACAAACTGCACATTTTCACTAAATCTAACACACTAATTTTCTCAGCTCCTATTAAATTTTTGGAGTAAGCATTTTGTATAAAACATTTTTATAGCTACTTAAGCATGATGGGGAAAAATTAGTTCAATGCTATCATCCCTTCTAACACTCCCCATACAAAATTTCTTGGGATCACAAAAAATTCTATTTTATCGTAGCCCTGTTATGTTTTATTTCTTATTTATTTATTTTTTCTTTCTTTTGAGCTACTTTTACGATTATTTTGTTATAATCGTGTTTATAATTTATAGCTAAATTTAGCGAAATATAATTCTGTTTTGATTTAAAATGATTTGGTTTAATGCTTATAAGTATATAATTATTAAAAGACAAATGATTAGGCAAGAAAAAATGATTAAGCAAGAGAAAAATGTTAATTTAAGCATGTTGTGTACATAATGAGAAAATAGTTTTTAATTGCTTCTTGAAGTTAATTTCACTTTATTATTTTATTTGTAATGCGAAAAAAAACCTTCTGTCGCCATACGTGTACGCTCAGCGTAGTTTGTTTTTGGTGGATTGTAGATGGCTGACCCCATTTTAGCGGGTGTATGGCTTAATAGGGAGGGGGAAGCGCTAAAGCCGAAAACTAAAAATTCGAATATCTCAATCATAGTTCTAGCTAGAAAATTGAAAATCAACATGTATATAGAGGGGCTTGTGGCACAAACATTAAAAATTTAATATTTTATTATTAATTTAATAATTTAATTCTTTTATCCATTGGGGTCCGAAAAAAGGGGACTAAAAACATATTGTCGACCGAATTTTTTTTTTAAATGATTATCTTTTGCATAAACGAATGAAATATTGATTACATGTACTGGAGCTATAGATCATATACGCAATTGAGCCGTTCACTGCACAAATCGATTAACTCCATAAAACGAAATGTGAAGAAATGCGATGGCCTAATGTACATTGTTTTTTATACTCTAGATGAAATCTGAGAGTATATTGTGTTTGCCTTACCGTTTGTAACGCTAAGAAATAATGCTCGCACAGAGCCGCCAAGGGTACAGAAATATTTGTTGTCGCTCAAAAACTTCGATCCCGAGTTGCTGTCTGTCCGTCTGTCTACAGCATAACTCTCGAACGCTTTGAGCTATCGTGCTGAAATTTGTTGTGTGTCATTTTTAGCAAAAAAGAAACTTTAAGTTCGTGAATGGGCCACATCCCCCCACTCCTTCTACCCCCTCCCATACAAATTTCACGAAATTTCGAAATTTTCAGAAATTGATTTTTCCTTGAAACTATTTAAGCTATCGATTTGAAATTTGGGTTAAAGTATTATGATATAGATGCCATTAATATGACTGAATATTGATCCGATCCCATTACTCCTTCTACCCCCTCCCATACAAATGCATAATTTTGAAAAATGCAGTTTTTCGATTTTCATCGAAACTAGTAAAGTTATAAAAACGAATTTTTGCCAGAATTAATTTTATTATAATTGCAATCAGCATTGAAAAAATTATCAACTTCACCTCACTCCTACCCCCTCCCATACGAATTTTGAAATTTAAATTAAATTGTTTTTCTTCGAAACTGTTAAAGCTATCAACTTGATATTTCGCATAAAGTATAAAAAAAGAAATATCAATAACTGGAAAAAAAATTGTTTTCATCTTTACACTCCTTCTACCCCCTCCCATACAAATGCATAATTTTTGTTAAAAGCATTATATCGATTTCCATTAAAACTAGAAAAATTACAAACTTAAAATTTTGCCAGAATTTGTTTTTTAATAGTTGCAATAAATGCTGGAAAAAATTATCAGCTCAGCTTCCCTCCTTCTACCCCCTCCCATATAAATATCTGTATTATAAATTCAAGAAAAGCATTTCTCCTTCGAATATATGAGAGCTGTCAACTTTGCAATTGAATCAAAGCATAGTGATAAGGGTGATGATAAGCAGTTTCAAAATCATCTAAAACATTCCACTTCCTCTGCCACCTCCCATACAAATGCCACAATTTCTGGAAAACTATGTCCAATTTCTTTAAAAATAATGAAAACAAAAAATTCTAAATTCAGCACGAAACATTTTACATGCCATTTTCGGTGTCACATACGAGAAATACAAACCTCCCCCTCTACTTCTACCACCTCCCATGCAAAGTCTCTACTCACTATTCGAAAGAATTTGAGATGACATATTTTCCGGTATATTTAAGTCATTTCCATCTCATCTAGAGTATCATATGATTGGGCTTTAAGCCCAATCATAATTCTGTTATGTTTAATAATATAAATTCATATAACTATTGTATTGTAAATATACAGATTTAGCTTTCATCTAATTTATTAAACATATAAAAAGCTTTTTTTTTATCAAACATATAAAAACCTGCTTTGACACTTAAATTGTATTAAAAATGTTAAATTCAAAAGTGGAGTTAATCGATTTGTGCAGTAAACGGCTCAATTAAGTGTTAAACTGACAGCAGCCCTGCCCTTTCAACTTGTGAAAGGGGGTTAACTTAGTCTTCTTTAACCACTCTAACCTGCATATTGACTTTCCACGCAACCTCAACTTGTCGCAAGAATAATAAAGTTGCGCCCGATTTGTTGGCAGTTTTTTTTATATGTTCTTTCTAGTTTTCATCCAATGTTAATCCAAGATATTAAAATAATTTTTCTTGTTCTATTATTTCTCCTTTGTATTTAAGTGTTATTTGTGTTGTAATTGATTTTGAGTTCAAGATCATCATTTTTGTTTTGTTTATGTTCACGATTAGTTTATTTAGGTCCATCCAATGCTCTAATTATACTCTGGATCAAATGCGAGAGTATATTGTATTTGCCTTACCGTTTGTGATGGTAAGAAATATTGCTCATACAGAGCCGCCAAGGATACAAAAATATTTGTTTGTCTGTCTGTCGACAACATAACTCTCGAAAGCTTTGTTTTATCGTGCTTAAATTAGTTGTGTCATTTTTAGTAAAAAAGTAACTACTACTACTACCCCCCGTCCATACAAATTTCATTAAATTTTGAAATTTTAAGAAAATTTTGTCAGTGATAATTTCATTATGATTGCAAGCAGTTTTAAAAAAATCATCAACTTCGCCTCACTCCTTCTACTTCCTCCCACACAAATTTCGCGAAATTTTTAAATTTAAATTAAATTATTTTTCTTCGAAACTGTCAAAGCTATCGACTTGACGTTTTGTTAAAAGTTAAACAATAGAAATGTAATTGACGACGAAAAAATTTATTAAGATCTGTATACTCCTTCTACCCCTCCTGTACAAATGCATAATTTTGGTAAAAGCATTTAATCGATTTTCATTGAAACTAGAAAAAGTACAAACTTAAAATTTTTCTACAATTTGTACACTCCTTCTACCACCTCCCATACAATTGCATAATTTTATTAAATGCGTTATATCGATTTCCATTAAAACTAGAAAAGTACAAACTTAACATTTTGCCAGAATCTGTTTCTTAATAATTGAAATAAATACTAAAAACATAACAGAGCTACGATTTCGCGTAAAGCGCAATCTTACGATACTCTAGATGAAATAGAATTTTTTGTGATCCCAAGAAATTTTGTATGGGGAGTGTTAGAAGGGGTGATAGCATTGAACTAATTTTTTCCCCATCATGCTAAAGTAGCTATAAAAATGTTTTATACAAAATGCTTACTCCAAAAGTTGAAAGGGGATTGAGAAAATTAGTGAGTTAGATTTAGTGAAAATATGCAGTTTGTATGGGAGGTGGTAGAAACAGTGGGGGGATTTTAGTGATTTTTCCAGAAATAACTAGGAAAATTATAAAATTGACATCCCTTAAATTTCAGACTAGTGCCATTCATACTTTTCAAGAAAATCTAATTTTTGTGAAGTTATGAAACTGTGTCATATTGTATGGGAGGAGGTAGAAGCAGTGAAGCTAATCAAATATTTTTTTCTGATCTTAGTAATAATACTAATTAAGTATTTATTACAAAATAAGAGCTCAATAAATGTTATATGTTCTGAGAAAATCGGCTTAGAGCATTTCATGAAAAAGTGTAGTTTGTATGGGAGGAGGTGGAAGGAGAGGGAGCACGCAGATAATTTTTCTACTGTATATTGAAAACATTATGAAAGTAATACATCCCAAAGTTCAGACTAATAGCTTTTCGAGTAAATCCATTTATTGTCAAATTTGCGAAATTGTGTCATTTTGTATGGGAGGGGGTGGAAGGGGTGAAGCTAATCGTCTGATTTTTTTTAGCCTTACTAACAATTTTAAATAAATATTTGGTGCACAATTTCAGCCCGCTAAATTTTATACGCATTGAGTAAATTGGCTTTGAGTAATTCATGACAAGTTCAGTTTGTATGGGAGGTGGTAGAAGGAGGGGGAGGACACGTATAATTTTCATACGGTATTGATATTATCATAAAAATAACATATCCCAAATTTCAGACCAATCGCTTTTATACTTTTCGAGCAAATCCGTTTATTGTCAAATTGCGCAGTTGTGTCATTTTGTATGGGAGGGTGTAGAAGGGGTGGAGCGATTTGGCCCGTTCACGAACTTGACCTTACTTTTTTGTCAAAAACGACGTGTACAAAATTTGAACTATCTAGCTCAACGCGTTCTCAAGCGTTCTCACAACTTCACAAAAAATCGATTTTCTTGAAAAGTATGAATGGTACTGATCTGAAATTTAAGGGTTGTCAATTTTATAATATTCCTAGTTTTTTCTGGAAAAATCACTAAAATCCCCCCACTCTTTCTACCACCTCCCATACAAACTGCACATTTTCACTAAATCTAACTCACTAATTTTCTCAATCCCCTTTCAACTTTTGGAGTAAGCATTTTGTATAAAACATTTTTATAGCTACTTTAGCATGATGGGGAAAAAATTAGTTCAATGCTATCACCCCTTCTAACACTCCCCATGCAAAATTTCTTGGGATGACAAAAAATTCTATTTCATCTAGAGTATCGTAAAATTTCGTTTTATGCGCAATCGTAGCCCTGTTATGTTTATTTTAAATATTATTAGAAGTATTTACACAAAATTTTAAATTTGTCGGCTTTAAAGGGTTGGTGATAATTAATTTCTTAAAAATGGTCGAAAAAATACTTTTGTATGGAGGAGTAGAAGTTTTGGAGGTATTCAATTAGTTAATATCTTAAACTTTTAAACATTCCTTTTAAATGAACCTTCCAAATTTTGAAGTTTGACCTTAAAATTTTAATCAAAAATTTTGAGTTAAAGTGTTTTTATTATTTCACAAGAAACCCTTCGTGCAGATTAGGGCCCCCTTCGGTGAATAAAAGTTGTGGTTCAAATTATTATTTTTTCTTTATGTATATCAAATGGATGTACGTGCAAAATTTGAACTTATATCTATCTTTTACCCGAGCCCTAAAAAACTAAGTGAAAATTTTCGACATTTTGGCCCATCACCTCGTTCACCTTATACCCCCAGTAGTGGGGATATGGGTGTTCTGGATCACTTTCACTTTCTCCTGGCGCACTTTCACTTTCACTTTCTCCCGGCTCACTTTCACTTTCTCCCACGCGATAAGGATTTTTTCCCACGCCCCCTTTGCGGTTAAAACCACGACCCCTTTGCGATTACGCCGCCATCTTTATGGTTACGCCTCCATCTTTGATCCTCCTTTAGGGCAACGCCCCCTTTCAATCACTTTGGTCCCCTTTTCATCCCCCTTTGGACCCCCTTTCGTCCCTTACACCTCCCTTGTTCCCCGTTTCATCCCCTTTGGTTCCCCTTTCATACCCCTTTAGTCCCCCTTTGACCCCCTCTGATCCCACTGTGATCCCCCTTTGATACCACCTTGAGGGTCGCGTCATCAATCGAACCATATATGTGGAAAAAAAAACGGAATAATTGTTTAGAACTTTTGTGGTTAAGAAGTGTACATAGTTCTTATGATATACAGGGTGGATCAAATACAAGTCTCTTTTTAAAAATGCAATAAAATGAACAAAATTAAATTTTTTTCCATGTATTATGGCTTCATTAGTAAGAGCAAACATTCCCATTAATGATGGAACCCAACTTCGTTCAAGTGGCTGCCTCAGCTGGCTTCGCAGTAGCGCATTCTGTCACTTCAATTTTCCAAGACCATGTCGATGGTTTCGGGCTGTAGCTCACGGATGGCTTGGATGATATTGGCCTTAAGTGCTTGAATCGTTTCTGGATTGTTGGCATAACATCGATCCTTCACGGTTCCCCAGAAAAAAAAGTCCAAAGGGGTCAAATCGCAGCTCCGAGGCGGTCAATTGACATCGCCAAGACGGCTGATAACACGATTTGAGAATTTGGTGCGTAAAAGATCGATTGTGGCATGGGCTGTGTGGCATGGCGCGCCATCCTGCATGAACCAGAGGTCGTCCAAATCCATGTCTTCAATTTCAAGTAAAAAAAAATCGGATAACATAGCTCTGTAACGTTCACCGTTGACCGAAACGGTGTTACCGGCCTCGAAGAAAAATGGTCCAATGATGCCACCACTCCGCAATCCGCACCAAACTGTTACTCTCTGTGGATGTATTGGCTTCTCGACAATAACGTGCGGGTCTTCCGAGCTCCAGATGCGGCAATTTTGTTTGTTAACGTAGCCTCCGAGATGAAAATGTGCCTCGTCAGAAAATATGATTTTTCGCCCAAAATTGATGTCCAATTCCAATTCCAATTTTCCAACGTTGTTCAAGTGTAAAGTGACTCATTTCGATCCGCGGAAGTGTGATACTGACTTTCTGTCAAGATTTCGAGCGGGAAACAGCTTTCAGTGTCAAAATAACCTATGATTTAAAAAGAAACCACTGGATGGCCCACCCTGTAGATAAGGAGCTGTAAGCGAAATTGATAAGAGAACGTTTTATTAATTAGATAATTAGGTATCATATGTACTAAAATTGGTGTTTGCATATTTTTCTGGTTAAAAATGTGTTTCTCATGATGTAGATAAAGGATTTACCATATAATATAGAAATTTATACGAGCTCGTGTTATCAATTAGAAAACGAAATTTAAGTTGTTGTGGTTGTATGATTTTAATTTAAAACACTTTTTGTACGGAATTTTGGTTTACGAGTGAGATTCGTATGAAAATTTTACCTCAAATACCGATTTTCAATCCGCTAGCATATGTGATCATTTTGTTTGATGAACGAATTCAAGCTCTAAGACGAAGATAACGACATAGTATGAAGATAACTTGCATGGGTAGATAACGCACTTGTATGGTCACATGTATACATCGCTGTTATGCCATAGGGTTAAGATTTGTATGGGATGTTGGTTAGTGATGATGTATTATGTATATTGGGATTTGGATACATTTTTTGGGGGAGTATTGGGGGATTTGGCCTGTTCACGAACTTAAAGTTACTTTTTTGCTAAAAATGATATATAAAAAATTTCAGCAAGATAGGTCAAAGCTTTCGAGAGTTATGTTGTAGAAAGACAGACGGACAGACGGGCACTTGGAATCGAGGTTTTTGAGCGACAACAAATATTTCTGTACCCTTGGCGACTCTGTGCGATCATTATTTCTTAGAGTTACAAACGGTAAGGCAAACACAATATACTTTCAGATTTCATCTAGAGTATAATAAATAATACGCAAAAAAATTTTAATATATTGTATTGTTCTGAAAAATTGCTATTAACCAGTTGTACATTTAAATATTCGAATACATCGCAATATCAATTAATTTACATTACATTTTTTTTGTGTTTGTTATACCTACTGATAAATCTTGCAAAGACCCAAGTGGCTGAAGTAATAATCTCTTTTCAGGGTCCTTCAACTTTCGTATTTTCGGACGATTTAATTTCGTATATCGATTAAGGACACCATCTTCTTCATCCATCATCCGTAATATCAGTGTTTGATCGGATGAATCTATTGGAGCAATAGATATATCGCGAACGGCACGAAATTTACCACAGTTATTTAGATGTTCATTCTCAAGACGAAAAAAGTTCCAAACAAATCGTCTGAAATTGATATAATATTTATTGTATTAATATAACAACAAAATCTTAACACTTTTGATATTAATTTTACTTGATTATTCTTATTACAAAATATTGTGGACGTCAAGCCCAATCTTGCGATATTCTAGATGAAAGAAATATTTTTTAATTTAAGAAATTTTGTAGGGGAAGTGGTACAGGGGATGACGAAATTGAACTAATTTGTATACCCTAGATGAAATCTGAGAGTATTATAAGTTTGCCACAAAGTTTGTAACGCCAAGAAATAAGGCTCAGAGAAAAAAATGAATGATAAAGAAGTTCATATAATCACTCAAAAATCTCAAAACCGGATGTCCGTCCGTCCTCTCTAGCTTGAGAACGCGTTGATCTAGAAAGTTCAAATTTTGTACACGTCGTTTTTGACAAAAAAGTTTCCAACCAAATTTCGTGTTCGGAATTGTTGGGAATGTTGGAAAAGACGTATGGTGATTCAGTATTATCAAAAACACGAGGCTACGAGTGGTACAATTCCTTTAAGGACGGTCGAGAGATCGTTGAAGATATGCCTCGTTCTAGACGACCACCGACCTCTTTAACTAACGAAAACATTCAAAAAGTGAAGGAAATGGTGCTCGAAAATCATACTACAAATGTTAGAGAGATAGCAGAAGAGCTCGACATCTTTCACGAGTCCGTTCGTTCCATTTTGGTGGATACTTTGGCCATTTCCAATAAAGTTGAATTTTTTTAAAAAAAAGCAGCGTGAACAGGTCACTTTGGACATACTTGATCGTGCGAATTGTGAACCCACATTTATGCAGCGCATCATAACTTGCGATGAGACGTGGTACTATGAGTTTGACATGCAAACCAGTCAACAATCGTCGGAATATAGGAAAAAACTGAGCCGAAACCGAAAAAACCATTCCAAAGCCGCTCAAAAATCAAGACAATGCACATGGTTTTTTTTCGATTTTCGAGATTTGATCAATCATGGATTCGTTCCGGAGGGACATACGGTCAATAAGGAGTACCATTTGACCGTATTGAAGCGTTTGTGTGAGCAAATCCATAAAAAACGGCAGGAATTTTGGAAGAAGAAAGCATGGATTTTCCACGATGATAATGTGCCATCGCATAGAGCCTCAATTGTGACCGAATTTAAGGCCAAAAAAACGGCAACTTCCATCAATCAACCACCGTATTCACCAGATTTGGCCCCATCACTTTTACCTAAAGCAGAAACAGAAACAACAATTTGTAGGAAAAAACATGAGGAAAGATGCCATATCCGTCGCCCTACCGATTAGTGAGCAAACAACAGAAGAAGAGGGATGCCATTCACAAGAGGACTACCGTTAGGAAGAAAACCAAAAAAATAGACCTGACGCTTTTGTCATCGAAGCGAAAGGTGAACTTTCGTATGCGCAGGTACTACGCAAGGTAAAGGCAGACCCTAAATTGGAAGCAGTTGGAAAGGCTGTAATCGAGAATCAGAAGGACGCAAAAAGGAGAGCTCCTAATTCAACTTAAGGAGACGGAAGACAGGACTGCCGATTGTGAGAACCCTTACCCACCTTTCTATCATCGAAATCAAAGATGTTGATGAAGTCACCACAAAATATGACATAGTTGAAGCAATCAAAGCCCAGTTTGGAGTCGAAGGAGTTTCGCAGACAGACATCTTATCCCTGCGAAAACGCGTACTCTGAAAAACAAACAGCAACAGTCAGTCTTCCTGCAGAAAATGCTAGAAAGTTGATAGAAGCTCGAAGAATTAAAATCGACTGGGTCAACTGCCGCGTTCGCGAACGAACGTTACTTATAAAGTGTTTTAAATGTCTAGAGTTTTGGTCACCTAGCCACTCACGGAGAAGACCGCTCCAAGCTTTGTAGGAACGGAAGGGCACATTGCGAAGATCTGCGACAAAGAGCCATCAGCCATGTTCTGTGGGAAGGATCATCCAGAAAATGCGAAGCACGTAGCCGGCAACAGCAAATGCCCGATCTTCAGGAGAGCTATCACAAGTAAAAATCATGAAGATAATACAAATTAATCTGAACCACTGTAGGACAGCGCAAGATATCCTGACACAAACTGCTAAGGATAATCTAACGACCGACGCACGCGGTAAAACTCCAGTAGTCATAAGCGGTGACTTTAATGCATGGGAAAGAGAGTGGGGTAGCAGGCTCACCAATGCTAGAGAACGTATTTTGCTGGAGACATTTGCACCACTGGAAATAGAAATTGCAAACATCGGCCGGCAAACACGCATCGCAAAGCAGGAATGCGCTCCATCATAGACATAACCTTCGTAACCAACTCCCTTCTACGTAATACGAAATTGCGTCTTAGCGAGGAATATAAACACAGTGATCATCAGGCAATTATATTTGATATAAAACAAAGAAAAGCCGTACAATGACCTTAATTAACAGGCCCAAAATGGAAAGATAAACTCTTCGACAGGGACACGTTCAAAGAAATGATGAATTGAAGCGAAACAGCAAAGATCCTCGCGGAACAACTCACCCACACTATCATCACAGCGTGCGATGCCCAAAAGGACAATTAGTGTAAGAGGTGCACGTTGCTACTGGTGGAACGAAGAAATAAAGACACTCAGGACAAAGTGCTTACAAGGAAACAAGGCACCTTGACCCGATGGCATCCCAAATATGGCAGTAAAAGTTGTTGTTCAAAAGAGACCCAACATCTTTATAGCAACTATGCAAAAGTGTTTCGAGGAAGGAGTCTTTCGTGAACCATGGATGCTCCAACATTTGGTACTTTTACCAAAAGGATGTAAACCTCCTGGAGAACCATTGTCATATCGCCCAATATGTTTACTTGACACGTTGGGAAAGATCCTTGAGCGAATTATAAACAACAGGCTGTTCCTCTGCTAGCAGAGGAGAAAGGAGCACTGTCATACCACCAGTTCGGATTTAGGGAATCGCGTTCAACTGTTGACGCCATAAATGTGGTAGTCGATACTGCAGCTGAGGCGATACAAGGAGAAAGATGGCGATGGGGTACAAAGAAATATTGTGCAGTAGTGACACTGGACATTAAGAATGCCTTTAACTCATCAGATTAGTCACTTATATGGAGATCGTTAGCCAGGATGGATACACCATACTACTTGTTGAGAATAATCTCAGACTACTTGACCAATAGAAAGTTGAAGTACCAAACTGATGAAGGGGTAAGGTACTACAACGTCACCGCGGGAGTCCCACAATGATCTATACTAGACCCTCTCCTGTGGAATATTATGTACGATGGAGTTTTTCGACTATCGTTGCCGCAAGGAGTAAAATTAATCTGGTTCGCTGACGATATCGCCGTTGTTACCGTGGCAAAAAACATCCACGAAATAGAGTCAGCAACAAACGAAGCAGTATCGAAAATTAAAAACTTGCTAGAGTACGCTGGTTTAGAACGAGCTGACCACAAAACGGAGGCTGTTCTAATAACAAGTTGAAAGAAAATTGAATACGTGAACATTTAGGTCGGCAGTCAAACCATCGGACATAATAAAATATCTAGAAGTTATGCTCGATAATAGATTAAAATTTAAAGTTCACGTGGACTTCGCGATCAAAAAGGCGCCACAAATGCAGGCAGCCTTTGTCCGAATACTGCCAAACATCGGTGGTCCTGGATATGACAGAAGGATTCTGGTAGAGACTAGTCAGCTCGGTGCTCCTATACGCTGCTCAGGTTTGGGCGGCGGCGTTAGCGACAAAGGAAACAAGGACAAATATGTCATCAACATATAGGCTCTGCGCGATAAGAGCAATCAGCGGTTTCCGAACAATATCGGACGAAGCAGTCTGTTTCATAGCCGGAATGTTCCCCATTGACATTCTCGCGAATGAGATGCTAAGGATCTACGAAAGAAGATCCACGATCCTACAAGAGGCAGCTGTTGCCAGAAAAATAAAAGAAGAAGAAAAGGCAACATCAATACCTATGTGGCAAACCACGTGGGACAACACTACAAAAGGCAGATTGACCTATAAACTAATTCCCGCAATCACCTCACGCAGTTCCTATAAGGTCACGGCGGCTACGGCAAATACCTACAAAGGTTCGGACACGATAACTCGCCTCTTTGTCCAAATTGCCCAGATGAGGAAGAAGGCATAGAACACGCGGCTTTCAACTGCAGTCGCTTCGCCAAATGGAGAATACATATGCCGAGTCCACCATTAATCATAGATCATATGATGGAATCAGAGGAAAATTGGATGGAAATTTGCACACTCGTAACGAATGTGCAAAAGGATCTTCGGAGAATGGAGAAAGAAAGGAGAGCAGAAGCAGTATAAGGAGCACAGCATAAAATACTAGCCAGTCCCGTGAAGTAGTACCTAACGGGTGTCCCGCGGGAAGAGTGGTTGAAGACTGTATGCGGGGGTGTGGTTTAGTACGCAGGCACATATTGGCTGACAGTTCTCTGTCAGGATCAGGTATGTGAATCGTGCATACCAATGGCACGGGCTATTGGTCTCTAATGAAGATTCCACACCTCTAATCAGAAAGAAAAAAAACTCTAAGCCCTTCCATACAAATGTCTGGTCTCGTACATATAACCGAATTTCGCAACTTTGTTTATAAGACTAACATTCTATAGAGATAATTTTAATCGTGATTCAAGCAATCATTGAAAAACTTATCAATATCCACCCACCCTTTCTACCAACACAGCCCCCCTCCTCTGCCCTAGAACCCCCATACACTTAGTTTTATCTACCCGAACCTGAATATTGACTTCACACGTATCCTGAACTCGTTTCACGACCGACTTGTTAACAGATTTTTATACTCGGAGAAAAATCAATTTCTTTAAATTTCGAAAATTCATGAAATTTGTATGGGAGGGGTAGAAGGAGTGGGGGGATAAGGCCCGTTCACGAACTTAAAGTTACTTTTTTGCTAAAAATGACATATGACAAATTTCAGTGTGATAGGTCTATCGACAGTTATGTTGTAGACAAATGAACAGACAGACAGACAGACAGTCGGAATCGAGGTTTTTGAGCAACAACAAATATTTCTGTACCCTTGGCGACTCTGTAAGGCAAACGCAATATACTCTCAGATTTCATATAGAGTATAAAATTGTGTGCATTAACTAGATGACTACATTTTGAAGAGATAATTTTATCGGCGTTAGTATCACTAAGCCGCTATCAGTGGGTTTGTGGTGAAATACACACTTTGCGTCCAATCGAAATTTCAGTGAATAAAAACTGCATTAAATTAAAATCTAACTACAAAGTATTTCAGAGCAAGGTGGGAGCTATTTTTAAGCGCAAACAAATTTAAGGAGATAACTTATTTAGTTGCTTGCTTTCGGGTCGCCATTTCGATATAACTTTCATTGTCCCTTTTGGTTTAAGAAATGTATAAAAAATAGACACTTTGCTGAATATGAAAAAATCTTTATTTTCCTATTCTCTGCTAGGAGCGCATTAATTAATACCCGATACAAGGCGATGGTTGTGTTGTTTTGGTCACAGTATATACAGTAGATCTACTCCCTCTATTGCCTATGTTAACAGGTTTTTCGTGAGAGACCTCTGAATTTAGACGTCATTAGCTTCGAAAAAGAAGGAGGCAAAAGCACTGACCACACGTCCGCAACTTGTTACGCCGAGTCTGCGACACCTCTTATATCTTATCGCATGGCGTTTTTAGAGCTTTTGCTCGCGTCGTCTTCAACTTGGACGGCGGGTGCGTGGGTTATGGTCGGCAGTACTTACGATTTCAATGCTATTCTACAATGGCGCTACATTTTTTCATTATTTATTGTGGAAGGGTTGTTAGAGCTAGGGTGTAGCCTAGTAGGTAGCGTGTTGGTCTTGTAATGCGAAGGTCGTTAGTTCAAATCCCGGTCGACGCAATATATAATTCCACCACATTGCCTGCTTGGATATACCTTGGTCACCTCAATCTACGAAAATGAAAAATTCGTAGAAAGAGGGTTGTGCGAAGGGGTAACAACCCTTCCACAATAAGTAATATAAAATGTTAAGGAACCTGAATATCAGGAGGCCAAGGTCCGATTTGGGCTGTAGCGCCATTGTAGAAGAAGAAGGGTTGTTAGAAGTTCGCACAACCATCTATCTACGAATTTTTCATTTTCGTAGATGGAGGTGACCAAGGTATACCCAAGCAGGCAATGTGCTGAAATTCACTGTAAGCTTGAGCGAGAGGAAACACACGCGTGTTTTCGGAACCAAGCCGTATATTTGACAGAGTGATCCTACTATGTATACAACGCGATAATGACCAAAATTTTCTCTTCCATTAATAAATAAAATAATAATGACAAAGTCTTAAATTCCAATTCACTCTGTAATGTTGTAGTTTTTTCTGTTCTAATTTATTACGTGATCGTGTCAATAATTTATTAATAACCTTAAGTTTTGTGCTTTTTTTTTTCTTGTTACAACCAATGTGCGTGTGTTTTTTTATCGGAGTTATCGCACAGCGACAACAACATTGCACCATTGCACCAGCTAAGTTCTTGTTTGCCGGATTGCGAGTCATAATCTAGCGGGTACTGTGTCTGAGTTAAAGGCCTAGTACCTGACTTGGACGGGGTACTCGCGTGGATTGCGCTTCGCTGTTATTTTCCTATTGTTTTTGTTGTTGTAATCTCGTCCTAGTTGTTGCCTATTTATTTTATCGTATGTATCACAATAGATGTTGATATTTTACTTTCGGATTATAGTTTTAGCTTTTTTCCTCAATTTAAATTAAATTAACTCGCCGATTTCTTTTATCTTTCACATTCTTTTTTTCTGATATTGGTATTTGTATTTTAATCATAATGTATTTCCGGAATCACTTTTCTTGAAATGTTCAAGTTTGAAATTGAAATGTTCGAGGGTTGGAATCTGCTTACCTCTTACTATACCTAGTCCTGCCATAAGTTCTGTCACATAATTTCTCACATTGGCAACAACTTTATTTTATGAGTGACATTTCAATATCGGCCAGTTTTATAAACGTCATAATGTTGTTGACAGTTGATGGTCATTTAAAGTGTGTTCGTTAACGTGTGAAGATGGAATGGGGTGTAATAGAAAACCGAACTGCAGTGATTGCACTACATAAGTGTGGAAAATCCGCGAGTGAAATTTTCAAGTTGTTGTGCCCGTTAAAAATAACGCAAAGATTTGTGTATCGTGCGATCCAGAGATATAACGCGATCCAGACTATTGAAGATCGACCTCGTTCTGGACGTCCGCGTGATGTACGTTCTTCTGCTGCCATTAAAGCGGTCGAGAGTCGAATTCGTCGAAATTCGCTTCGTAAACAACGAATCATGGCTCGAGAGATGAACATATCCACCCGAAGTATGTCTCGCATCAAAAAATCTGACCTCGGGATGAGTGCCTTTCGACGATCAACGGGACATTTGCTGACTGAGCAGTTGAAGCAAATTAGGAGCACCAGATCGAAAGAGCTCCATCGGCGGTACGGCAACAACAAACATCGAGAAATTTTATTTACCGATGAAAAAATTTTTACGGTGGAGGAACATTTCAACCGCCAAAATGATAAGGTGTATGCCCACAGCTCCATAGAAGCCCGAGAAGTTGCCACTAGGGTACAGCGAGGACATCAACCAGCATCAGTCATGGTATGATGGGGTGTCAGCTACGAAGGGGTCACCGAGCTTCATTTTTGCGAAAAAGGCGTAAAAACTGCAGCGAAAAATTATCAAACGGACATCCTGGAGGGATGTGTGAAGCCGCTGAACTCTACGCTATTCAACAATCGACATTGGGTTTTCCAGCAAGATTCTGCGCCAGCCCACAAAGCTCGAACCACACAAGCGTGGTTGGAAACCAATATTCCACAGTTTATAAGGGCGACGGAATTGCCTTCTGGGAGCCCAGATTTGAATCCCCTGGACTACAAACTGTGGGCGGAGTTAGAGTCCATGGTGTGCACGAGACGACACCCAAATATCGAGAGCCTTAAGCGATCTTTGACAGAAGCAGTAGCTAATTTTCCGCTAGAAACAGTGCGTACTGCTATCGATGACTGGCCCAACAGATTAAAGAGCTGTGTTAAGGCTACACTTTGAATAATTTGTTGCTTATTTTACTTCCATTAGTATGCCAAAATAAAATATATTTTCCTTTGTCAAAAACTCTTTTTCATTTATACAAAAATTGCCCATATACGTGTGACAGAACTTATGGCACGACTAGGTATATCCACACACAAACCCAAAGACCGGATAAATTTGCACTGAGCGAAAGTCAGGTATTGCCAGGTAGTGAGCAATTCTATGCCATACCTAATTACCATCTTCTGCCTACTTTTTTTCGCCAGCGGGGAATAGATATATACATCCGCGATGATGTCGCTTTTTAGTTAGTTCTCCATTGGAGAACATGTCCCAATCCGGAATTCATCTTCAACTGGATAAAAATAAATATCAAAAAGCACATCTTCTATTTCTGCTATATTTATAGAAGTCCGACAATGAGTGCAGCAAACACTACCATAGAATTTGATAAGCTATAAATTGCTATTTAATCTAAATATGCTGATGCTGAGATCGTTGTCGCGGGTCATTTTAATGTTCATAACGCTGCCTGGCTTAAACATTCTACGCATACGGACCGGGTCGTGACGCTGAGCTCTTCGCATCTGTCAACGGTTTAGTATAGTGCCTCGAAGCAGTTAGAGCTAAGAAGCATTCTTTTCAAGCTTTTCACAAAAATCCGACAGTATAAAATAGGGACTCATTAAAAGTGTCAATAAGCACCTGCAATAAAATCTTAAAGCGTGCTAAATTCAAACATGACCAGAAACGTCGACTTAAGATCATTGTTAATCCAAAAAACTCAAGATCTTTCTGGTCATTTGTGAAATCCGCCAATAACAATATCAGCACGTCTGCAACAACTCCTCTTCTCGATGGCGACCGAACCGTTGTTGATCCAGTTTAAAAAGCAAACCTTTTGTCAGCAAACTTCGCAAAAAACTTCCTTCCACCGTCGAATCAGAGTCCTCTGTCCCTGCCGGACTCGAGCCTCTTGCTGCCACTACTTCGTTTTCAACTAGGGTTATTTCCAGAATCCTACAGGAGCTCAATACTCACAAGTCTGCTGGGCCAAATGGCATCTCCCATTGTCCTTAAATACTGCGCTTCCTCTCTAGCTAAATCTCTTCGTAGCCTTTATCATCTTTCATACTCTTCAGGGTGGTTCCCTCTGATCTGGAAAGTCGCGAATGTTCAGCCAATTCCTAAGAAATGAAACAAAGTGAACCTCGCTAATTATCGCGCCATAGCCATTACCTCAGTGCTTTCAAGAGTAATGGAAACTGCTGTCAATCGCAGGCTTATCAACTTTCTTGTGGATAAAAATCTCATACATGATCCCCAATATGGATTTCGTTCGATCTTTTTGCCTATCTTACCGAGCGTTGTAACTCTTGCATCCACAAATTCGGAAGTTATGTAATTTCTCTTAACATTGCTAAAGTGTTCAAAAGATTTCAGCAAAAATGTCTCTTAGGCCTATGGTTTTAACACATCTTTTCTGGAATGGATTGAGAGTTTCTCTCCGAGTGCTCTATTAGAGTCATGCTAGACGGAGTAACTTCTGCACAATTTTCCATTGATTCCGGCGTCCCTCAGGGCTCAGTTTTATCTCCTACCATCTTTTTAGTCTTCATAAACGACCTTCTGTCGTCTACCTTCAATCCTATTCATTATTTTGCAAATGACAGCACTTTGGATAGCACCTACCAATTTGACTCCCCTGCGGAGGTACGTCCAACATCGGTGGCCTCATGCCGTAATGAGTCAATGCAGTCATTGAACTCTGACCTCAACTAAATCCTGGAATGAGGCAGGAAAAACAGAGTAAAGTTTAATGCCTTAAAAACGCAGTCCTGTCATCTATGTCTTAAACATAACGTTCCGACGTCGGCCGCTAATATCTCCTTAAAGGGCGTATAGACTTCACCTTCTGCAGACTTCACGTTACTAGGTGTAAGATTTAACAATCGCCTTGATTGGAGCCAACACATCTACGAAGTTGCTCTTGATGCTTCGAAACGTCTAGGTATTCTGCGGAAGTGTAAGAAATACTTTTCTGCCTCCGAACTAGCTGCCATCTATAAGGCTTATATCCGACTACGTCGTGAGTATAACTCGCATGTTTGGGCTGGGGCCCCAAAGTCACATCTGGCTCTACTTGACAGTGTTGTGGAATTCATTGCCAGGCAATCTCTCTTCAACGAAATACAACCTTTAGTAATTTAAGAACAACGTTCACCGCCACTTGAAACTTTTCTTTCCTGTGTATCCCTGCTAATTTCCCTATGTGTTTCCCTTACCTATGTCGACTTAACTGTACATTGCGTATTATTTCAGTAGTCGAAAAAAAAAATTAAACATACTTTCGAAAAATCAGCAACAGTAAGACTAGTGCTTCCGATATATAAGTTCCCCATATGCGCAGTCCTTTTTTGATTCAAGTAATTCATTTCTGCTCTAATAACCTTGATCTGATTAATTTAAATAGATTCCAACATTTATTTTGGATGATAGTTTTCAATTCAACCGCTCTTATACATTCGACAGCGGCTTGTCTCGAAGCGTCGTCAACGGCTTGTGGCAATTCGTACTAATGCATCTTTTGTAGGCAATAATATGGTACATAAAACAACAACGTTAAAATGACATTTTTATAATGCGTTTTTTTGAGAAAAACTACATTGATCACAGAATTTTGAGGGTCAAAGTATCAAAAATTTGTGGTTTGAAGCAAATACCTCAGGATTGGGTACAGGTACAATACGGACTATTACACCAAATGAAAGGCAATTTGATTTCCTAAAAAACAAACTATAACACTTTGAAATGCGATTATTAGTTTTCAAGATATATCGTTTTGAGTGAGTGATGGTACAGGTCCGAAACACTTTTCTTGGTCACCCTGTATCTCCGCGGATATTGAAAATGGACCATCTCCGTAGAACAATTTTTTGCTCAAAATATATCCAGGAATAACCCCTTACAAGGTTATGCACGGAGTACCAAACACCCTGTATACACCAAAAAATTCAAACTTAACGGTTTCAACTCAGATATGCATATGCCAGACTTCTGGACCGAGTAGCTCAGTTATACAGTGACTCTAGCACGGACTGGCGGCGGACTATCGTTGATTCGTTAAAGATTTCGCGAACATCGCAAGACCATTCCATCAGTTAACGAAGAAAGGAAGATCATTTGATTTGAATCAGCGGTGTCAAAAGGCGCTCGAAGAACTGTTTTGGCATATTCAAAGTTTTCATCATTGACACCGATGCTAGCAATTTAATAAACGGAGCAGTTCTCGTCAAGAGTTTGACGGACAGGAAAAATGCTATCGTTGGCCGAGTACTCTCAAAATCCGAGAGAACTTACTGCATGACCCGGAGAGAACTTTAAGCAATCGTAGAATCCGCAAAACACTTCCATAAATACTTATACGGGCAAAAGTTCATCCTTCGAACAGACCGTGCATCACTGAAGTGGCTAAGACAATTCAAAAAGTCTAAGAAAGTGTACGACTTGTAACAGCGAGCCCAACGGATGGATGGAATCAACAGGACCTAGAAAATTCATAACGAAATGATCCAGATATTGCAACAAAAAAAACCATAGCGGAACGCCCTCAATGCAAAGACATCCTCTAGAGCAGCGTGGTTCTAAAAAGTTACTAAGCACAAATGAATTCTCTCCAATGGGAATTCCTAGATGTAGAACATCGCACCATATGCCGACCATCGTTCCACATTTTAAGGTTGAGGACATTCTGAAAGAGTATCACGAAGGAACCTCTAGAGGGCATCAGGGTGTGAATAAAACATTTGACAAAATCAGGGAAAAATTCTACACGATTCACCTGCATGATGGTGTGGAAGACTGCTGCCGAAAATACGCCATAAATGCATAAAGTAAAGACCCTCAGCGTCAAGTGGCGAAATGCAAGAGTACAACGTTTAAACTTCATTCGAAAGAATTACAATTGATATTGCTGGACGTTTTCCGGAGTCGGAGAAAGGTCACCGCTACAGCCTGATGGTCATTGACTATTTCAGTGAATGGCCTGGAGCATACGCCTTCCCAAATTGCCGAAAAAATTGTTTCAAATTGTGTGAGTGGGTTAGGAGTTTCACGCGAACTACACTCTGATCAAGACCGTAACTTTGAATCGGAACCGTTCCAAGAAATGTGCCAGTTTCTTGGAATAAATAAAACCAAGACGACTACGTTGAATCCACAATCTGACAGGATGGTGGAACGGTTCAACAAAACATTTAACTCAGGTTTATCAAAACTCGTGAGCGAAAGACAACAAGATTGGGATCAGCACATTCCACCATTCTTGATGGCCTACAGGACCTCAGTTCACACGACAACAGGAGAAACACCATCTCGAGCCATCTTTGGCAGAAACATTCGGATCCCTCCAGATCTTATGCTTGGAACGCCACCGTATCAGCCAGCACTTTCAAAGGATTACGTTTCGGATTTGCGACATCGACAACAGACGATCCACCTGGTCAGAAATAGAGCCAACCTCGCCACCGATCGCATGAAAACCTGGTACGATCTGCGATCGAACTCTTCAGGTTTTCAGGAGGGCGACTTGGTGTAGCCGTATAATCTTCGACGCCAGAAGGGCAGGTCACCAAAACGGAAGCGTAATTGAAAAGGACCATATCAAACCATCACTAGAATGAATTACCTAGTATGCCGCATTTAATTACACCAAAAACCATGCACAAAAATTAAGGTAGTGCATCTGGACAGATTGGCAAAATATCATGGCTTCCCCAACGACAATAACGATTCTGTTCGGGGCGAATAGGAGATAAGGACGTGGTAATGTTACATGCCAACAACAACAAAATATACGCACGATCATTGAATGTTCAAGTCTGAAGACCTTGAACTGTAGAAAAGCGGTCGACAGCGATTGTACGACAAAGGAATAATTCGAACAAGAAGGAAACGATTCGGACGACAAGGGAATGATTCGTACAAGGGAACAATTCGGACGAGAAGGAAATAATTGGACGACACGGGAATGCTTTATAGAAGCAACTAGCAGCGAGCGGCCGTGAATGAAATAATTCGAAAGAGAAGGAAATGATTCGGACGACAAGGAAATGATTTATAAAAGCAACTAACAGCGAGCAGCTGCGAAGGAAATGATTTGGATGATAAGGAAATGCTTTATAGAAGCAACTAAAAGCGAGCGGCCGAGAAGGAAATTATTCGGACGGACAAAAGAATGCTTTATAGAAGCAACTAACAGCGAGCGGTCCAGAAAGAAATAATTCGGACGAGAAGGAAATAATTTATACGAGCGGCTTTGATCGGCCGACAAAAACAATGTGAAAAGGGCGAGCGTATTGAGGAGTAGTCAGTCCGGATTGAACAGTCGGATCAGTCGATGTTTGGAAAGAGGCAAGATTGGAACGCGATAATTTGTGAGCGAAAAATTCGCAAGTGAAAGCGACAAATAAAATTTGTGTTTAATAAAATTAAAGTGAACTTGTTAAACTTGTAGTTTTATTTTTACTTGAGAAATCCAGCGACCCCTTCCGCACTTCATTATATGATATATTATCGAAAATAAATAATAAATTCAAATAATACCTGAAAACTTCGAGTGGAGCTGTCAAAGACGTCATTATGTCGCCACTTATATACTTCATTTCTGTCAAACCGAATGACATGGCCCAAGTGAATCTCAATATAAAGTCTTCAATGATAGCAAAATAATAAAACTAAAATACAGGATATTATAAAAACTATTAAAATATATAAAAAAAAAAAAATTACCGTAGAAGAATACACAATTTCTTCTCTCAAGAATTTATTTTCGCCAGCACCTTTATCAAATAATCCCCAATCCATTTTAATATCCCAGGTGTAGGCATAGCAAGACGAAAAAACTGAGCTAATTATCCAAAGCCACGTATAAGGGTTGTTAAAAGTATCTTCATAGTATTCTAGTTTACAGATTATGTTAATAAATTTTTAATTCATTTACGATTATGACTCAAAATTACTTGAATTAAAACTTCTTAAAGTTGCGAAGATAACAACTAAAAACGTAGACGAATACTTTCCTGCATTCACTAAATGAGGAAATGCTTCTCTCGTATCCCTGTAACGCCTAAGACACTGTGCAAAGCGAAACCAAGCAGGCAAACAATTCACAATTGGACGAATAAGAAAGTTCTTTTCCATGCATTGCGTAGAATCTGTATTATAATTAATTTAAAAACAAATACATTGATATATATTGTACTACCATTCGCTTCCAACCAATTTCCATTTGTTATATAAAAACAAATTAAAAATTGAAAATCTAGTACAGCAGTTGCTAACGAGTTGAGTTGATCAGCCAGCCAAAAATCAGCAAACCCAACATGGAAAAATGGGGCGGCGATCATTCTGCCCTATAATTGACATTGAAATAAAATCAACTTCATATTGGGAAATTATACAAACTTACAGTTATTCGCAGAAGCCAAAAACGTGCATCATGACGAAAAATTTTTAACGGATTTATTAAGAACACTAACATAATAACCGTCAATACAAGAGGATTTATGTATGCAGGTATACTTAAACTTGCACTATAAAGAAAACTGAAAGAAGAATTCTGTAATATAATAGCAACAATTTATGTAATAACATTGGAATATACCTCAATAAGCTTAATGTCCATACAACACCAAATATTGCTGCCAACTCCATTAAATGCTGTTCGGACAAATGATTTCTGGGATCCAGTTCAAATATAAGCACATGATTTACCCCTGATGAGCGCCATCCATATATATTAACACCAATCAAAAATACGAACTCTATAATCAAGAGTGGTCCTCTGTATAGTCGGAAAGCTATTTTAAGATTTTCCCCTGATCTATCATGAAATATTGCTAAAAAAAACAAATAAAAAAAAAGTTATCACTTTAAAAAGAAACTAAAATACCGACTCACCTGATAATACAACGGCAATAAATAGCACAATGAAACATCCTGAAAATAATCCTACTTTGAATGTTGTCCACGGACTTTGCTGCTCTCCTAAAGGAGGAACACGCAATCGTTTCATAGCACGTTGTCGGTCACCACTTTCAAGGTTTTGAGTTACAACCGATTCAGTTTCATGAATTATATTATCAATATCCTTATTAATGAAAAAATGTGACGTTTCCACATGTTCTTGACGCCATTTAGCACCCACATCAACACGAAGTAACTAAAAGTCAGGTATAATAACTTAATTGAAGTATATATACAGTATAAATCATACATATATAGTCTGCTAACCTTATCATGTTTTTTCAGAATTTTACGAAACCCGGTGTAATTAAGATTTTGATAATTTTGTAAAAGTATTAAACTCAAATAGAATTCGCTAAAAGCTAACTTCAGTTCCTGAAAATACATAAATGCAAATTATTAATCTTAATTCATGTTGATTTCTCAATTGTGCATGCAAATGGGACTCGACAATGACTTCAGCTAGCCTCAACAGAAAAAATCTGCCAACAAATCGGGCGCAACTTTATTATTCTTGGAGCAAGTTGAGAATACGTGGGAAGTCAATATGCAGGTTAAGTTGAATAGGGAAGACTATGTGAATAGGGGCATTGCTTTTGTCAATTATTTAACACTTAACTGCGATTACGATGAGTGCATAGAATCAATATTTCATTCATTATAAATCCAGGTTTTTAATGTGGCGGTCAATAATATACATTGTGACCATAAAGTAAGGGCACTTTGTAAATAAAATTGTTATTTCAAAATTTTTTTTTTTTAGTAAGAAGTTAGGACTGTCCTTGATTATAACCCCAAGAATTAGCGTGGTTCGTTCATCAGTTTGTTTACAGCAGCTGGCTGAATGGGAACACCACAGTAGTCCACGGCGATTTTGGTTTTATGTCCTCGATCGACTGAAAACGTTTCACGGCGCGGTAATTTCAATTTCGGGGATAAAAAAAATCACACCAAGCCAAATCTAGTGAATGCAGTGACTGATTGTTGCAATTTGTTGCTTTTTTAGCCTTAAATTCGGTTACAATTGAGGATCTATACAATGGCGCATTTTCGTCGTGGAAAATCCATGAATTCTCCTTCCATAATTCCGGCCGTTTCTTACGAATTTGCTCACGCAAACGCTTCAATATGATTAAATATTACTCCTTATTGACCAACTGTCCCTCTGGAACGAATTCATGATGGATCAAAACTCGAATATCGAAAAAAACAATGAGCATCATTTCGATTTTTGAGCGACCTTGGCGTGGTTTTTTCGATTTTAGCTCATTTTTTTCCTCTATTCCGACGATTGTTGACTGGTTTGCATGTTAAACTCATAGACCCAGGTCCTCATCACCAGTTATGATGCGCTATATGAATATGGGATCAGAATTCGTAATATTAAGCATGTCCAAAGTTCATGGTACTTTTTTTAAAAAAAACTCAGCTTTATTGGAAAGAATCGAGAAAGGACGCGTTTCATGGTGAAAGTATCCACCAAAATCGAACGAACGGACTCACAAGAGATGTCAAGATCTCCTGCTATCTCCTTAATACTGGTATGACGATTTTCTAGCACCATTTCCATCACTTTGTCAATGTTTTCGTCAGTTGCAGAAGGTCGTCCCGAACAAGGCGTATCTTCAGCAATCTCTCGACCAACCTTAAAGGCATTGAACTACTCGAAGACTCGTGTTTTTCATACTACTGAATATCCGTAAGCCTTTTCTAATATTCGCAATGATTCCGCATACGAAATTTGGTTGAAAACACAAAATTTAAGACAAATTCTTTGTTCCATATTTATTTTCATCCATTGTAAAAATCGCCGTAGACTACTAGGTGTACCCATTAGACCAGCTGCTGTAAACAAACTGATTAACAGACCGCGCTAATTTTTGGCATAATAATTAAGGACTTTAAGGAATTAATTAAGGAATTAAGTCCTACCTGCTTACCAAAAGAAAAAAATTTGAAATATGATTTTATTTACAAAGTGCCCTTACTTTATGATCACAATGTATAATGTCAATAATTTTTTAATTGATTGCTCGAATTGCGCTCAAAATTCGCTGTATAGAATGTTAGTTTCATAGCCGAAGTAAATTCTATGAAATTCTTGGTGTATTTTATATTCTTAAAAACTTACATTTGTATGGGAGGGTGATGCAGTTTTGTTAAGTTCCTTTTGAAAGGTGTTCGTACAAAATTTCAAGTTCGTAGGGCAGGTGGGATTTCAAAACTTTTTATGCATTTTTATTTGAAATATTTTTAGAAGTGTTTGTACAAAATTTCAAGTTGATAGCTTTTAATGGTTTGGTGATAATTGATTTCTTAAAAATGGTCGAAATAATACTTTTGTATGACAGGGGGTAGAAGTGTTGGAGGTATTTGATTAGTTAATATCTTTAACTTTTAAGCATTTTTTTCTTTAATGAATTTTACAAATTTTCAAGTTTGAAACTTAAAATTTTACTCAAAAACTATATCAAATGGATTTATACACGTGCGAGATTTTAGCTTAGTATCTTTTACCAGAGCACTAAAAAAATAATGGAAATTGTCGACATTGTAGCCCACCACCCCGTTCCCTTACACCCCTTATCTTAAAATTTTTACGAAAATTACACATCATATAGCTCTATAATTTGACAAAATTTCAATTTAATACCTGATTTGAATTTTGAGATATAACGGTTTGAAATTTTGAAAAGTGTACAATTTTTGAAACCCCCCAAAACTATTATGACCAACTTTTAAATTTTTCTTGTATTCCGATAATATAGCTTAATATATGTTTTAAGTTTGAATTACATAGCTCAAGAGATAGTTGAGATATTAGTTATTAAGTGTTTTTCTTTGTACCCCCCTATTTCCCTCCCTTACAATTATTGGCCACCCTTTTAGTAGATTATTGTGGAACAATATGCTACCTAATTAGTCTTAAAATAAGAATTTTTTGGATCATATAGTTCCGATGATATAATCATTTGAAAAAAAATCGGCCTACAATTTGTTTTTAGCCCCCCCACTCCACCTTTTTTCGGAACCCATTGGATAACAAAATTATTTTATATTTAGAGTTTGTCCCACAACCCTCTCTATACCTATGCTGATTTTCAGTTTCCTATATGCATTCGTAGTGGAGGTATTAGCAAGTGTAGCTTTTGACTCTTTCCCTTCCCCCGCCACCCTCTTCCACTTTACACTCCCCAAAAATTAGATAATGGAACTCACTTAACCAATTAACAATCCACCAAAAAACGAACATTCTACCTTTAACGGTCTCGAATATATGAGTCCATATGTACGGCGTACGGCGGTTCGAATTTTTTTTTTCAATTTTAGGCTAATTTCATGAAACGAGAAAAAAACAAAATTTCTGGGTAGGAAATTTCGTCGTTATCGGTGGCTCAGTGGGAAAAACTCGTCATCCACGCACACATCTCCCGGGTTCGATTTCTGGCTGATATTCTCTATTATGAATATTTTTTTTACGATTTGACTACAGTAAAAATATCATAACTTCAAATAATTTTTACTCCATGCATGAGTTCAGAATAAAATCGATGTTTTTAGTTCGAAACTAACGACTTGATGTCTAAAACTGAATCCATTTGAATCTAATTAAAGTAGATTCAAAAATTGTGGCTAAATTTAGGCGAGACATCAGCATCGGTAGTTGTGTGGTGAAATGCTTGTCTAACACGCGGGTTCGATTTTCGGCCGCATTTTACAAAAATGACAATGTATTTTATGACATGAGTCCAAACACAAGATAATTTTTAAAAGTTATTTATAAGCAAGAAGATCTGAAGCTATTTAAAAAAAAAAAAACAGGACTTCGATTGGGCGTAAAGCCCAATCATTTTTTTTTTGGTTTTAAGAAATTTTGTAAGGGGAGTGGTAGAAGGGGTAATGCCATTGAACCAATTTTTTCACATCATGCTAGAGTTGCTATCAGAATGTTTTATTGAAAGTTTCAGCTTCAAAAATTGAATAGGTACTGAGAAAATCAGTGTATTGGATTTAGCGAAATTGTGCAGTTTGTATGGAAGGTGGTAGAAGGTGTGGGGAGTTTTTAGTGTGTTTTTCAGAAATAACTAGCAACATCATGCATTTGACATGTTTTCAATCTAAACTGCTCGCTTACATAAGGGTTCCTGTATAAGCCGTACTCAGGGTTTGGCATTTCTATTCCCCTTTTTGGTCGCGAAATTTTTTAATTTTCTGCTTATTTTAGTTTGTCCTGTTGTTTTCCAAAGATCGTCGTTGGATCTGGCCAGAATATCCATAAAATACATCGCGGAAATTGGTGGAAAATTTACAGTGTCCTTATCACTTTCCATGTAGAGCAACCATACAACACGGATTTGACGCATGTATCAAACACTCGCAGCTTCGTGCAAAGGGAGATCACTCTTAACACTCAGAAAGGGAAAAGCATACCGAAGGCCTGACAAGCTTAATTTCTACTATCCGTCTGTCAGTCCGTCCGTCCGTGTCCTCTCTAGCTCGAGAACGCGTTGACCTAGAAAGTTCAAATTTTGTATACGTCGTTTTTTGACAAAAAAGTAAAGTCAAGTTCGTGAAAGGGTGATATCGCTCAACCCCTTCTACCCCTTCTACCCCTTCTCATACAAAATGACACAATTTAACATTAAACTGATTTTCTCGAAAAGATTGAAAGGTATTGAACTGAAATTTAGAATAAATTATTTTTATTACGACTACAATTATTAAAATTATTTAGTTATTTATTTTATTTAATTAATATATAAATATACAAATTAAAGTAAGCAAATTAAGTACTAGTTGCATTAGACCATCGACTTAATTGTTTCAGGTTTGACTGTTAAGTTATTTATATAAATGCTGTTTAAGATAAAGTGAACATTTTTTTTTTGTAAATTGAGGGCTTAATGCAAATTAAATTTTATCCGTAAGATTGGCGTTTTCTATTAAAGTAAGTAATTTCGTGGCAATTTTTTCATCGTTACTGTTTTTTATATAGTCGAGTAGGTCTCCTCCGAACAGATTCCGTAGCGTTGTGCTTTGTAGGATATGTTGGAAGTCCATAGTTTGGTTGCAATGTGGGCATGTAGGTGGCGAATCCTTCTTGATGATGTGGAGATAACTCAAAATTGTGTGTCCCGTTCTTAGCTTTGTGATGATTGTGGTTTCCTTGGGCATAAGTGCTGCTTGTTCGTATTTGATGGCTAGATGTCGCTCAAGTAATCGTTTTACATCGAAGGGAGTAGAGGCGTCTTTGGTTACAAGTGGGCAGTTTCTAGATCCTTTGCCATTCTGTCTGCCTCTTCATTTCCTTTTATTCCGGAGTGCCCCGGAATCCAAAAGAGTTCTATTTTCTTTGATGAGGTAGTGAGTTTGTTTCGTATTTGGACGATTATGTTATTGCGCGAATGGATATTTTGAATAGCTTTTGTAACAGAAAGACTGTCCGTGCAAATGCAGTGTTTTCCTTTTCGTTTGGTTGCATATTCGACAGCAGCAGCTATTGCTTTGGCTTCGGCCGAAAAAACAGAAACGTAATCAAACATGAGACCAGGAATAACTAGCTCACCGCATTCCTTAACGACAGCATAAGTTGTAGTCTGGGGATTTTTGGAGGCATCTGTGAATAGTAATGTCCAGTTCTCATTTCGGAGTTTGGATGCAACTACTTAAAAAAGCAGACGATAAGATTCATTGCTGATGGAGGTTTTAGTATGTGAAGCTAAAGATAAATCTATTGTCTTCGTAATATCCAAGGCGGTGGAGAGTTTGGGTTGGTGCAAATTGGTTTCATATTGACTCCTGCTTCGTTTGCTAAAACTAAAATGATGTGAAAGTGTGGAGCGCATTCGTGGTAGCTTTTTTCTCTTGGTTAGATTAGTAATTTCATTTTGTAACAGTTTATTGTTAGCGAAAATTAATTTTGGTATTAGTTTACTGGTTGCCAAGTCTATGCTTTCGCCGATAGTTGACAAATTTGATTCGGCTAGCAAACTTATAATAGGCGTTGTTCGGAAGGCGCCGATTGCAGAACGGATAGCACTGTGGTAAGGGGCCTTAAGCTTTTGTAGAGTGCTAATGGCGGCTTCTCCGTAAACTGTCAAACCGTACTCAATTTTAGATAATGGCTCTTATTACTTGCAATAGTATAGCACGGTGGGCATTGGAATTCCTGTTAGACAGATATTTGATTATATTTTGTCTAGGTATCAGATAAAAATAAAAATTTATTAATTAATTAAAATTAAGGACCCAGTTGCGAATCTTGGGACCAATTCCTAATCTTATGAGTCCTGAGATGATTGTGTGGGCTCCTACGCGATCAAAAGCCTTTTCGAAATCGACACTGACAATAGACACGTAATTTCTACTGGATAGTTGAGAACAGATCAGGTGATCTATAAATAGATGTGCATCTTGACAGCTCTTGTTTGGTCCGAATCCTATTTGTTCGCTGTTAATTACATTGTCTTGTTCGAGTAACCAGAACAGTCTACTTGCAATGATTTTTTCTAGGATTTTGTTTAAGCATGGTAATAAAGATATGGGGCGATACGACTCAGGATTCGATTTGAATTTTTTAGGTTTAGGAATCGGAATTATGGCTGCCATTTTTCATGCTTGCGGGTATACATATGTTTATGCTTAAGGTGGTGTTGTACAGGGAAACAATACGCATCTTGCAACTAATGCTTAAGTTCTTAATCATACTGTATGTGATTTTATCTAGTCCAAGGGTATCACCCTTGAGCAGTTGTAAATTGGTTTCAAACTCAAAGAAACTTATTTCAGTTTCTATATGAGCAGCTCTCTGGCTACAGTTTAAGCGACGGGTGGCATTTGAAAAACTTAATTTGTTCTGGACAAATTGGGAGCTATCTAGGGAATAGGAGGACCAATGTTTGCAAAAGTTGTCTGCTATTTCATTGGGAGTTGTAATGGAATTTAGTCCATTTCTGATTTCTGTTATGGTTGATTGGTTTCAATTTCCTTCAATGGTTTGAATGGTGTTCCAGATCTTTTGAATAGGTGTTTTTAGATATTGTGCTAGTAAAAGAGAAGAATCATTTTTGCTTGGCAGCTTTTATTGCACGTTTGAATTTGGCATTTAATTTTTTGTAGATTATTTCATTTGCCAGAATGGGTTTCCTTCTATAAATGGTCAACGCAGTTTTCCGTTCGAGGTTTAAATCTGCAAGCTCAGTGCATCACCAGGAAACCTTACTTACTTACTTACGATGGCGCTACAGCCCAAATCGGACTTTGGCCTCCTGAATACTTTGCCTCCATCCATCTCGGTCCAGTGATCGCGTCCACCAGTTAGAAAATCTTAGCAGTGGTTTGCTGACTGCGTCAATCGAATCCTCCCAGCGCTTCCGTGGTTTTCCGACCGGTCTTTCTTCGTTGACCTTCCCTTTTAGTGTGCGTTTGGGAGTTCTTCCGTCATTCATACGCTCAACATGACCAGCCCATTGTAACTTCTTAAATTTTATGAGGGTTGACACTTCTAGATTGTCGAAGATGGCATACAATTCTCTATTGTATCATATTCTCCAGATCGAATCTTCCCTCACAGGTCCGAGGATTCTTCTGAGGACCTTTCTTTCAAAGGCGTTAAGTAGTTTTTCGGACGCCTGAGTTTAAGTCCACGTTTCGCTGCCATAGCATAGCACAGTTCTTATGATAGTTTTGTAAAGCTTAAGTTTTGTTTTCCTGTGCACGTTCTTGTTTTTGATTATTGGAAGTACCGAATAATAAGTCTTGTTTGCCATCATTATCCTTCTTTTGATTTCGATGGGTTCGCCCCTAGGTATATAAAGTTGTCTACGTTTTCTAGGTTATAGTCTCCTACTGTAATATTTTATCTGATTGGCGTATTTTCCTAGTTTATGTCATAATTTTTGTTTTGTTTTCATTAATACATAGTCCAACTTCCCTTGCTACCGAGACAAGGTTTAAAAATACCTCCTTGGCACTTTCCAGAGATCTTGCAAGGATATCTATATCGTCGGCATATGCTACCAGTTGTGTGGATTTGAAGCATAGTGTTCCCTTGGTGTCAACGGGAAGTTTGCGAACAACATATTCGAGTGTCAAATTGAACAGCATTGGTGCGAGGCCGTCACCTTGCTTAAGGTCGTTGTCTGTTTTAAAACTAGAAGTCAGATCGTTTCCTACTCATACTCGTGACAGAGACTCGGTCATTGCCATTCTTTTTAGACCAGTTTCGGTGGGACTCCAATTTCTAACATGATTTTATACAGTACGTGCCTGTAGATACTATCGTATGCTTGTTTGAAGTCAACAAATATCTGGTGCACGTCAATATTATATTCCCAGCACTTTTCCAGCACCTGTTTAACTGAGAATATCTGGTATGTGGTCGATCATCCAGCTCTAAATCCGCCTTGGTATTCACCAATTACTTTGTCAGCTTAATTCTCTTTTCCAGAATTTTCGTCAAGATTTTATAGGACGTACACAACAGAGATATTCCTCGGTAGTTTCCGCAGCAGAGTTTGTCACCTTTTTTATAAATTGGACATATGATGCTCTTGCGCCAATCTTCAGGAAGTGTTTCCTGCGTCCATATGTCCGTGACTAATCTATGTAGGAGATGCGCTATGAGGGTGTCGCCGGCTTTCAGAAGCTCAGCTGGAATTTGATCAGTGCCCGGCGCTTTGTTGTTTGGGTGGTTCCTCAGGGCTGTTTTTACTTCTTCGAGTGGAAACCTGGCACTTCTTTTTTGTGAAACTGGGGTGGTTATGAGGGATTGAGCAGGTTCCATTGCATGATTTTGAATTGGGTTTGTATTTGGTTGAAGCTGTTTGTTTGTTTAGAAGCCATTACTGAATGGATATATCAAAAGTATGCCGTTTTGTGTTTGCGATTTCGCTTTCGTTCATATCTTTGTCAAGCTGTACTTATTACTTTTTCTGTGGATAGAACTAAAGAGTTGAAATTTAAAGTTTCTGTTCGAGTTTGGGTTGAAGGAGCAATGTTCTCGAAATTATTTTGCTCCGAAACTTGATTTTTCGTAGTGTTAGCAGTAAGAGTTAAAGTTTTTTTGTTGTGTTATCGTTAAAGTTTTCTTAAAATTGGTTTTAGCATTGTTTGGATTTATTTTGATTGCGGAGGCGTAGGATGTGCCTGGTAAAGGCTAAACTGCCGTTATTTTGATGCGTTCCTCAAAGTATTTTTTACGGGCCTCGTACATTGAGTATTTTTTTAATGTCTTAATTGCCATTATGTCTTTGCTTTGAATAAATCTTGGACAAAATCGGTCTGCTGATTCATGGTCAGGAGTTTAACAATTGACACAAAACTTGTTTATGCAAGAAGTTTCGCCATGCGGAGATTTTCCGCAGGTCGGGCAGACGATAAGTGATTTACACCATTTCGCGGTATGCCCAAGTTTTTTGGCATTGGCGACAACGCATTGGATTGGGAAAATATTGTTTGACTTCGTATCTTTGCCATCTGATTATAACTGTATTGGGGAGATGGTATCTGTCAAATGGTAAAATTATTAAACCAAACGAGACTTGTTGGTTTTCAGTTTTCCTTTTCAGAATTACAGCTTCCGTCACTCCTGAACCTTTTAAACCTTCCACTATTTCCTTTTCTGTAAGATTTATTAGGTCGCGGCAAAGATAATACCCTTTGTGTTATTAAATGGGTTATTAATTTAACATTTTACTAGAATTGGGGTGATACTGGCGATGGTCGTAATTTTAGAAAAACGACTAGCGCTTTGAACGTTATCACATAAAATGAGACTACCCTCTTTTAAAATTGGTACTTTCTTATACTCTGTGGAAATAGCGTCGATCGCTTTTCGAAGAATGAATGGTTTGATTCCATATAATTTCTTGTTCGCGTCAGAATGAGTCATGACTACGATTTTTTTTTTTTTGAGTAACAGCAGCGGTATTTATCGGCGGTTTGAAAATTGATACGGTGATCTTTTGTTCGAGTGGGGCTCCGAGAGAAAAGTCTTGCCCAGAGACCGAAACTATTCATGTAATTTGCGGTCATTGCGGCCAACACTTTTTTTGTAGAGAAAATGAAATAAAAAGAAAGGTCAAACGATGTTTTACAGCACAACGAACAATGACACAGAGAAGCACGCGGCGATTCACTTGCAAATTGAATACAACAACGATAACCTCACCGCTAGAATGCTCGACGATTACCGTTATTAAGATTATTCAGATCCCCCCACTCCTTTCACTACCTCCCACAGCTTGGAGTCTCGTTTAATGATTTTTGCACGAGCTACAAAGATGAAGAAGAGGAGGAGACGATTCTTCATCGGATATGCACTTGACCTCTCTCTAGAAGAAGGAGACGGCATCTAGGCACACACTTCTTTGATAGTCTCGGTAATCTGTCAAATGCGGAAGCCAGAAGCCGACACAAAATCTAATATGCAGATCAGTTGTTAAAATGTTAAAACTTTAGGATTTAACCTAACAAAAAAAACATAACAGAATTATGATTGGGCTTAAAGCCCAATCATTTGATACTCTAGATGAGGTGGAAATGACTTTAATATACCGGCAAATATGTCATCTCAAATTTTTTCGAATAGTGAGAAGAGACTTTGCATGGGAGGTGGTAGAAGTAGAGGCGGAGGTTTGTATTTCTCCTATGTGACACCGAAAATGGCGTGTAAAATGTTTCGTGCTGAATTTAAAATTTTTAGTTTTCATTATTTTTAAAGAAATTGGTCATAGTTTTCCTTAAATTGAGGCATTTGTATGGGAGGTGGCAGAGGAAGTGGAACGTTTTAGATGATTTTGAAACTGCTTATTATCACCCTTATCACTATGCTTTGATTCAATTTCAAAGTCTACAGCACTCATATATTCGAAGGAAAAATGCTTTTCTTGAATTTATAATACAGATATTTATATGGGAGGGGGTAGAAGGAGGGAAGCTGAGCTGATAATTTTTTCCAGAATTTATTGCAACTATTAAAAAACAAATTCTGGCAAAATTTTAAGTTTGTAATTTTTCTAGTTTTAATGGAAATCGATATAATGCATTTAAAAAAAATGATGCATTTGTATGGGAGGGGGTAGAAGGAGTGTAAGGATGAAAACAATTCTTTTTCTTGTTATTGATATTTCTATTTTTATACTTTGTGCGAAATATCGAATTGATAACTTTAACAGTTTCGGAGAAAAATAATTTAATTTAAATTTCAAAATTTCGTGAAATTTGTATGGGAGGGGGTAGAAGGAGTAAGGGGAAGTTGCTAATTTTTTCAGTGCTGATTGGAATTATAATAAAATTAATTCTAGCAAAAATTAGTTTTTATAACTTTACTAGTTTCGATGAAAATCGAAAAACTGCATTTTTCAAAATTATGCATTTGTATGGGAGGGGGTAGAAGGAGTGATGGGATCGGATCAATATTGAGTCATAATAATGGTATCTATATCATAATACTTGAACCCAAATTTCAAATTGATAGCGTAAATAGTTTCTAAGAAAAATCAATTTCTGAAAATTTCAAAATTTCGTGAAATTTGTATGGGAGGGGGTAGAAGGAGTGGGGGGATGTGGCCCGTTCACGAACTTAAAGTTTATTTTTTGCTAAAAATGACACACAACAAATTTCAGCACGATAGCTCAAAGCGTTCGAGAGTTATGCTGTAGACAGACGGACAGACGGACAGACGGACAGACGGACAGACAGCAACCCGGAATCGAAGTTTTTGAGCGACAACAAATATTTCTGTACCCTTGGCGGCTCTGTGCGAGCATTATTTCTTAGCGTTACAAACGGTAAGGCAAACACAATATACTCTCAGATTTCATCTAGAGTATAATAATTAAATTAAACTTGCAATTTTAGAACTGCTAGCTTTTGTATAATGTAATATCATAAATGTGTTTTGCGACTTTTCAAATTCTTAAAATCGTGAAAAAAAATTGCTTAAAGATTAAATTTAAGCTAGAATTGTCCTCTCACACTCGAAAGAAACAATTAATGTTATTTGAAGAATTTTTTCTCATAAACTGATACAACACACAAAAAAGACTACGTGAAAGGGGCTTCAAGGGCAGGTCGTTTGTCAATTTAACACTTAATTGCGAATACGATCAATAGCTCCAGTACAAATAATCAACATTTAATTCGTTTATGCAAGTTTGCGTTCTTATGAGGGGAGGGGTGATAGTAAGATTGGGTGGAATGTTACTAATTTTTAATTGATTGCTTGAATCACGTCCAATATTCTCTGTATAGAATATCAGTTTCATAGACGAAGCTGCATAGAATTTTCATAAAACTCGGTGTATTTTACATTCGCAAAACCAAACATTGGTAGAGAGAGGAAGTAGTCATAACATTTGTGATGCAGTTTTATTTCATTTTTCTCTTGTAAGGTCTTCGTGTAGAATTTCAAGGTCGTAGCTTTTAATTTGTTGGTTATTAGTTGATTTATTGAAATTCGTCGAAATCATACTTTCGTATGGGAGGAGTAAAAGGGCAGGCACGATCTCCAAACTTTTGACGCAATTTCGTTTCGCATTGCAACTAGCAAAGCTAAAAGAACAAATTTTTGCCATAATTAATTTTATTACAATTGCAACCAATTTTGAAAAAACTATCAACTTCACCTCACTCCTTCTACCACCTCCCATACAAATTTCGTGAAATCTCGGAATATCAACTAAATTATTATTCTCCAAAACCGTTAAAGCTATCAAATTTAAATTTTGAGAAAATTATGCTATTGCAAATATCATTGATGTCAAAAAATTTGGTTTTGAGTCGAATACTCCTTCTACCTGGGAGGGGGTAGAAGGAGTATTCGACTGCACAATTTTGGTAAATGCATTTAATCGGTTTTCATTGAAACTAGAAAAAGTACAAACTTAAAATTTTGTTAGAATTTGCCCTTAATAATTGCTAAAAAAAAATTCGTACTTCGCTTCATTTCTTCTACCACCTCCCATACAAATTTTTGTATTGGAAATTCAAGAAAAGTATTCTCATTTTTCCTATAAATGACACACAACAAATTTCAGCACGATAGCGCAAAGCTTTCGAGAGTTATGTTGTGGACAGACGGTCACTCGGAATCGAGTTTTTTGAGCGACAACAAATATCTATACCCTTGGCAGCTCTGTGCGAGCATTATTTCTTAGTGTTAAAAACGGTAAGGCAAACACAATATACTCTCAGGTTTCATCTAGAATATTAAAGTCCGTCTGTCTGTCTCCGGCGGACTGCTATTTTGTGGGGCATAATGGTTAAGGGGGAGGCAGGGGGGAGCGCTAAAACCGAAAACTAAATATTCGAATATCGCAACCATGGTTGTAGCTAGGAAGCTGAAAATCAACATATCCAAAGAGGGGGTTGTAGCACGAATTTTAAAAATAATTTTATGTTTTTATCCATTGGGGTTCGAAAATCATTTTAAAAAAATCGGCCGACAATTTTTTTAGCCTCCCTTTTCGGACTTCTACAAACCACTCTTTATATGTGTTGATTTTCAGCTTCTTAGCTAGAATAATGGTTGAGATATTCGAATTCTTAATTTTCGGTTTTGGCGCTCTACCGCATCCACCTTAACCCTTACACCCCGCGAAATGGCTACCCGCCTGAGATCCACAACCATCAACGTCTAGTACGTTGTTCAAGTGAAATAATATTTTTGCATGCAAAATCTGAACAATTTCTTTTCATCAACTATGATATTTCATACGAAAATTATAATTCACTTGTACAACTTACTAGGATTTAAATGTTAAATTAAATCGGGACAAACATTTTACATTCTAAAATGTTTTTATTTATTTCTGCCTAGATTTGTGTATCATTTTTCAGGTAATAGTGCGCAACATTTTGCGTTAAAATTACTTATATTATTTTCGAGATTATTAATCCATTAACCTTTCAAGACATGTAGTTGATTTTTTCCTAATTTTTTCCAGCACTAGTGAACTGAATACAGGAATTCCAGTTACAATAACTACTTTGAAAATATCGTTAGTTTTTTAAAAATGCTCCCGTGTCACTTATGCCAGCAATTTAATATAAGAGGAAATACCTGTACTTTTCTGCGGGGCAAGCCAGCTTTTTTAATTGTTTTCTTCATGGACCTATCTGAAAGTTCCATGGATGATTTTAGTTCAGTATGTAAAGTTGCAAACTTTCTTGTCGCTTCAGCCATTTTTTCAGAATAAAAAGTATTTATTTTTTTTAGTTCCTGATCACAGTAATGAAAAAAACTTTCGTCGAAATTTGCGAAATGCCGTTTCAACACTTCGTCTTCAACACTGTCCATGGCTGGAGCTTCTTCCACAGACATATAAAGCATTGCTTTCATTTCCTAGAATTATTTTATTATTTTTAGTTTTAGTTACATAAATTCTCATAAAATATATCTTACCTCATAATTAATATACTGTTTTCGCCATTCAGGCGTTATATGTGCTGTAAGATGCTCCGCAAACTTCATGTTTAATTAAACAAAATAATTGCAGTGCATATGTTATGAATTACTTTAGAACGGTTATAAAATACAACGTCAAATTATTTATTTATTGTAGTAAGATATTGATCGGGCTTTTCTTCGCCAACGTTTTTATGAATCCATTTGTCTAGGCGATTTCCTGAGAACTAGCTGAAACGAAATTAAGATAGATATTATACAATGACCATAAGATAAATAAGATATCAAAATTGATTATACTATCAATAGTTAAATACATGGTTTGACATTTTCACAATTTGACAACTAGATAAGCCTATGATAATGTGCTTCAAATGTTATTGCTATCACCTAAATGTATCATTAAAATGACCATGACTTAATATACCTTAGCAAAAAATCCAACAGTAAATATACTAACATAACAAGAAAGGTAAATATAGAAAATATATATCACTCTTCAAAAGAATCTATTAGAAAGAACTTGCCATTTTAATAAAGGCAGGGTGAATTTAGTTTTGAATTTTAATATGTTTAATACCCAAATGTTATCTATTATCGCAACATGTCAATGATATGACATTAAATAAAGTCCATAATATCGTTGGCAAACAGACCATATCTTTGGAAATTGAAAATTACAAATGCTGCAATCGAATTCACAATTTACATCTTTCAATGATATATTGATTACCTAGTCTTTCGCAATTGACGTAAAGCGTAGCTAAAAACGTTTAAATTATGTTGTATGTCATCCACCTAACAACCAAAATATTGATCATAACGTTCTATTACCAGTGATACACGAACCTAATTTATAATTTGCTAATTAGTTAATTAACTCGTCTTCATCGTTATTACAGTAGTGACACATAGCACCTTCCTAATTAAGAAGAGCCACTCTCTCATCTGTCAAATTTTAAAAGTTAAATTGAATTGGAGTTCGCAATAAAATCGTTCAAGACCCCAAAAAAAGAAAAAATATTCTTAGTCCCGTATTAGAGTCGTTTGCAAGCCATCTTTCTTTCTTGGCGAGGTGGCGGCAGCTGGACAGCTGCAGAACAGCCAAATCCTTTTGGGAAGAACAGAATAAAACTATTACAGCTCAGCTGTTATAACGTAGTCGCTATAGCGCCCGAACTATTGTTGGCCTAACCACAGGTCATTGGATGCTAAATCTGCACGGATTTAGGATGCGAATCGTGATTCTACGAAACCGTCCTCCTACAACCTAAACCTAAGCCAACTTTCATAGCTGGGCCATTAAATCACGCTTTAAAGGTTTCATATAAGTCAGTGCTGTCAGAAAATGACTCTTCTTCTTACTAGCATGAAAAAACTTATATTTTTTGAAGCTTAAATTTTGTATAAACCATTTTGATAGCAACTTTATCAAGATGCGAAAAAATTAGCTTAAAGCCATCATCCCTTCTACCACTCCCCATACAAAATTTTTTAAAATCAATAAATTTCTCTTTCATCTAGAGTATCGCATAATTGGGCTTTACGCCCAATCGTAGTCCTGTTATGTTTTTATACTCTAGATGAAATCTGAGAGTATATTGTGTTTGCCTTACCGTTTGTAACGCTAAGAAATAACGCTCGCTCAGAACCGCCAAGGGTACAGAAATATTTGTTGTTGCTCAAAAACCTCGATTCCGAGTGGCTGTCTGTCCGTCTGTGCGGCTGTCTACTGCATAACTCTCGAAAGCTTTGGGCTATAGAGCTAAAAAATTTTGTGTGTCATTTTTAGCAAAAAAGTAACTTCAAGTTCGTGAATGGGCTACATCCCCCCACTCCTTCTACCTCCTCTCATACAAATTTCATGAAATTTCGAAATATTAAGAAATTGATTTTTCTTTGAAACCATTTAAGCTATCGACTTCAAATTTAAGTCAAAGTATTATGATATAGATGTCATTAATAGCACGAAATATTGATCCGATCCCCTGACTCTTTCTACCCCCTCCCATACAAATGGACAATTTTGAAAAATACATATTTTCGATTTTCATTGAAACTAGTAAAGTTCAAAAAACGAAATTTTGTCAGGATTAATTCTACTATAATTGCAATTAGTTTTAAAAAGAATTATGAACTTCACCTCACTCCTTCTACCCCCTCCCATACAAATTTCACGAAATTTGGAAATTTAAATTAAATTATTTTTCTTCGAAACTGTTAAAGCTATCAACTTGATATTTTCTACAAAGTATACAAATAAAAATATCAATAACGCGAAAAAAAATTGTTTTGATCCGTACACTCCTTCTACCCCATCCCATACAAATGCATATTTTTTGTTAAATGCATTATATCGATTTCCATTAAAACTAGAAAAAGTACAAACTTACAATTTTGCCAGAATTTGTTTTTTAATAATTGCAATAAACACTAGAAAAAATTATCAGCTCCACTTGACTCCTTCTACCCCCTCCCATATAAATATCTGTATTATAAATTCAAGAAAAGCATTTCTCCTTCGAATATATGAGAGCTATTGACTTTGAAATTGAATCAAAGCATGGTGATAAGGATGATGATAAGCAGTTTCAAAATCATCTTAAACGCTTCACTTCCTCTACCACCTCCCATAGAAATGCCCCAATTTCAGGAAAACTATGTCCAATTTCTTTAAAAATAATGAAAACTAAAAACTTTAAATTCAGCAAAAAACATTTTGCATGCCATGTTCGGTGTCACATACGAAAAATATAATCCTCGCCCTGTACTTCTACCACCTCCAATGCGAAAATCTCTATTCAATATTCGAAAGAATTTGAGATGATATATTTTCCGGTATATTAAAGTCATTCTCATTTTATCTAGAGTATCACATGATTGGGCTTTACGCCCAATCACAATTCTGTTATGTTTTTATTATTATTTACAATTACATTTACAAATCTTATACTATTTTTTAGCATTTATTGCAATTATTAAGAGACAAATTCTGGCAAAGTTTGAAGTTTGTAATTTCCCTAGTTTCAATGAAAATCGATTAAATGCATTTGCGAAAAACTGTCCATTTGTATGGGAGGGGGATGAAGGAGTATTTGAATCAAAACCGAATTTTTCGAAATCAATGACACTTATAATAGTAATAGTACTTTTCTCAAAATTTAAAGTTGATAGCTTTGACGATTTTGGAGAAAAATAATTTAAATTTCGTGAAATTTGTATGGGGGGGGGGCCAATGGCTTCGGAGAAAAAACAATTTCTTTAAAATTCGAAAATTCATGAAATTTGTATGGGAGGGGGTAGAAAGAGTGAAGGGATTTGACCCGTTCACGAACTTAAAGTTACTTTTTTGCTAAAAATGATGTATAAAAAATTTCAGTAAGATAGGTCAAAGCTTTCGAGAGTTACGTTGTAGACAGACGGTCACTCGGAATCGAGATTTTTGAGCGACAATAAATATTTATGTACCCTTGGCGGCTCTGAGCGAGCGTTATTTCTTAGCGTTACAAACGGTAAGGCAAACACAATATACTCTCCGATTTCATCTAGAGTATAATAAGCAATATAAGACTTGTACAAAGAGTATTCATAGCATTGAAAATATTATGATTATCTTTATTATAAGGAATATTTTTGCCAACCCTACAACAAATTTACACGTAGAAACTTTCGAATTTAGTAACATTATGATATTGAAATTTGTCATTTTCGAATTATCACAGTGGTAAATTAAATGTCAAAACTGTCAAAAATAAAAAAAAGCGAAGGATTTTAGATTTTGCAAATTAATGAAGAAAACAGTAGTTGCGTCATTTACATACCCTGATAGCCAAAACTGGGAAAAATTCATGCCTTCTTATGTACGAACCAATACTATAGTACTGAAAGATCGCAACTGTGAATACCGATGCAAATAAACAAAAGCAAGAAATCATCAATTAACGTAGATATCTAATTTGCTTAATCTCCTATCTGTGAATACATGAGACCGTTTCCATTTCTTTCTAACCAGCAGTAAACCACATCGCGATCTTTCTAATAAAATTACTCTGGGAAATGATATTTCAAACAATTTTTTTGTCGATAAGCAGATAGGACTGTCCTTAATTATTATCCCAAAAATCAGCGCGGTCTGTTACTCAGTTTGTATACAGTAGCTGGTTGAATCGGTACACCTCAATATTTTGAAATATCATTTCCCAGAGTAATTTTAATTACAAAGTCTCGATACTTTATTGTCACAATGTACAGTGGCGGACAAAAGTCTACGGCACCACCTTATATTGAGGTTCTGGTTAATTGGAAGCTTTAATCAAAAACCCATTGATCCACATTTTTTCAGTAACGTAAATGTATTTATAAAAAAACAAAAATAAAAACTTTTCATAACAAACTTAAAGAGAAATTCATAAAAACATAAAAGATTGAATTGACAAAAGTCTAGGGCAGTCAGAGCTGGCTGCCTTATACACAAAAAATGTCCAACTAAACGTATCGGAATTTTTAAAATTATTTGCTAGCTTAATACTTGGTTGGACCCCCTTTACCATCAATTACTGCTTGCAGTCTTCGGGGCATAGAGGCGACTAAATTACCAGTTTCTGCGGATGTAATTTTCTCCCATTCTGTAATGAGCGCTTCCTTCAACAAATTTTTATTTTTTATGCAACATTTCCGAATTTCCGCTCCAGAAGTTCCCATACATGTTCTATTGGGTGTAAATCCGGGCTTTGGGGAGGCGTATTCAGCTGCCTGGGAGCGTAGTACAACTACCAGTTGACGAAAAGTGCTGTGTGCTGCGGATCATTGTCCTGTTGGAAAATCCAACTCCCTTCAAGGCATAACTTCCCAACTGATGGCCTTAAATGTTGTTCTTGTAAACATAGCGGACCATAGTAGTTTCGACAAAAGCCAATCTGCAGACCCCAGATGCAGCTTTGGTTCCCCAAACCATAACATTACCTCCACCGTGCTTGACAGTAGGATCAAATTGTTGGTCTCTAAAACCGGATTCTTTTTTCTCCATATTTTACTGCGACCATCACACCCGAACATGTTGTATTTCGACTCATCGGTAAAAAGGAATCGATTCCAAAAATTATTGTCCTTGTTGATATGGCAAACTCTAGGCGCAGAAGTGGGTTTTTGGTGGATATTAATGTTTTTTTACGTGGAGTTCTGCTTTGAAACCAATTGGAATTTAATGCTCTCGAGATTGTTCTTGCATGGACATTATTTTTCCCTACCGTAGCCACTTGATTCGCCAAATCTGGAGCACTTATTTTTGGATTTTTGTTCACTTCTTTTAAAATTGAACTAATATCTCTGCGCGAAAGCTTTTTCGGTCAGCCAGTTCGCGGCTTATTTTCAATGGAACCACTGTTTACAAAATTTTTGATATTGGTATAAAAAGAACTTCGTTTTAGTGTCAATAATTTTACAATTTCCGAGCACGATTTATTATCTTTTTTATACTGGACGATCAAATTTCGGACATCACAAGAAATCTCTTTTCGCGATGACATTTTGCGGTCCTTACAGTTCGATAAACCTATAATAAAGCAGCTGCACATGTACTGAATAACAGTAAGAGCAAATAAACAAATTTCGAAGAAATACCGTTAGATTTAGTTGGAAATTTTTTGTGTATAAGTCAGCCGACACTGACTGCCGTAGACTTTTGTCAATTCAATTTTTTATGTTTTTATTAATTTCTCTTTAAAATTGTTATGAAAAGTTTTTGTTTTTTTATAAATATATTTACGTTACTGAAAAAATGTGCATCAATGGCTTTTTGATTAAAGCTTCCAATTAACCAGAACCTCAATATAAGGTGCTGCCGTAGACTTTTGTCCGCCACGGTATATATGTATATACATATTCATAAATATAATTGAAGTGTCTGTCTGTTATTTGTTTATAAATAGCTATAAGTAAGTTTTTTGCTTTATTTTAGCAATAACTAAGCAGAAACAAACGTTTTTAAAAATTTTCTCTGTCTGTCAGTCTGTCTGTCTTTCCGGCTTTCACACAAAAACGGCTGAACCGATTGTGAAACTTTCACAGTTCATTAGGTATGCACCGAGATGTAATCTGCATATGGTCTTATTTCAATACTCCACGCCTTCTACCCCCTCCCATACAAAATGACTCATTTTCAAAAATATATAATAATACAATTTTTTGAAAACCATAAAAGCGAATAATTTTAAAATTTGAATATATAATTTTTTATCATAAATGTGATCTATCGTTTACAAATTATTTCAATCCCTCCACTCTTTCTACCACCTGCCATACAAACTGCACTTTTCATGAAATAGTATAAACCAATTTTCTCGGGACGTATAACATTTATCGAGCTCAAATCTTGCACTAAATCCTTAATTAGTATTACAACTAATGTCGGGCAAAAGTAAACCGATAAGCTTCTCCCCTTCTACCCCCTCTCATACAATGTGACACAATATAAAATCTTTTCAAAATTCGAGTTTCCTGAAAAGCATGAAAGTTTCTGATCTGATATTTAAAATACATCAGTTGCATGATGATTATAGTTGTTTCTCAAAAAATCACAAAAACCTCACACTCCTTCTACCACCTCCCATATAAACTGCACAATTTCACTAAAAAACAACGCACTAATTTTCTCAGTATCTATTCAATTTTTGAAGCTTAAATTTGGTAAAAAGCATTTTTATAGCTATATTTATCATACACATTCAATGTATTACTAACTATATTCTCAAAAATTGCCCTTTTTTTGAGATTCTTACGCGGACGAAGTCGCGGGAGATTGCTAGTATACAATAAAAATCTAGACTAATTAATCAGAAAATAAAAAATCATAGTTAAGCCTAAGTTAATCTAAACCATTTAATAGTGTACGAGTAACATAAATTAAAATCTAAATTATTTACATTTTTCATGAGCTATCAAATAGCGTTTTCCACTGGTACTTTTAAAGCATGGAGCGAGTGCAAATCGCACTGCCTCTTATCAGGTGTAAAAACTAGCGCTCGCTCGGGGCAGTGAAAAACGATTTTCTTTCTCGCCCAGCAACCGTTGCAATTATTGACAGCTGTAGTTAACCATTAACCAAGGAGGATATATAAAGAGGAGTATCTGATAGGCTGTCTCATGTGGGAATACTTTTTGATTCGGGAATTTTCGAAAATTGCGTCGAAGCTTAACTTGGCTTCAAACTTTTACAAAAAAAAATATCATAACTCCTATTATCCCGTGGTTGCTAATATTCAGTCAGCAATAAAGTAATTTTCAGTACAATGAAGTTTGCTGTTTTATTCAGAAATCTTTATTTTTTCAATTTTTATTAGTTTTACTTTATTATTATAATAATAAAGTATTGTGATCGACACAAAAAAAAAAAAAGTTTGCTACCCTGAAATTTTTTTTTTTCGCGTTTCATGACTAAATTAGCCTAAAAATGCAAAAAAAAAAAATCCGTCTATCTGTACGCCGTCCGCCGTACGCCGACGTGTACGCTCAGCGCACATTAACTCCCAAACCCTTCAAGATAGAAAGTTCATTTTTGGAGGGATTGTAGATAGTTGCGGATCTCAGGCGGATACCCATTTTGGGGGGTGTACGGGTTCAGGGGGAGGCGGGGGGAGCGCTTAAACCGAAAAATACGAATTCAAATATCTCAACCATGGTAACAGCTAGGAAGCTAAAACTCAATATACATATAGAGGGGTTTGTGGGACAACTTTTAAAAATAATTTAATTTTTTTATCCATTGGGGTGCGAAAAGGGGGGGCTAAGAACCAATTGTCGGCCGAATTTTTTTTTCAAATGATCATATCTTCTAAATTACTTATCGTAAAAAAATTATATTTAGAGACCGTCAAGGTGGCATATAGTTTCATCGGAACCAGCTCAGAAAGCGGCTAATTATTGTAAGGGGGAGGGTCAGGGGGGGTGCAAAGAAAAACACTTAAAAATTAATATCTCAACTATCTTTTAAGCTATGTAATTGAAACTTAAAACGTATATTAAGCTATACTAGACAAATACAAAAAAAATATAACATGTCGAAATAATAGTAGTGGGGGGAAATGGGGAACATTTCAAAAATGGCGCACTTTTCAAAATTACAAATCCTTATATCTCAAAAAATAGTAAAGATATTACATCGAAAATTTGTCAGATTGTAGAACTACATAATGGTTAATTTTGGTAAAAATTTTAAGCTGGGAGGTGTAAGGGGAGGGAGGTGATAAGCAAAAAGGTCGAAAATTTTGAGTGATTTTTTTAGGGCTCTAGTGAAAGATAAAAAGTTAAAATTTTGCATGTGAATACCTATATTTAATGTACATAGAAAAATAATATTAACTTGATCCATATTTATTATAAACCGACTCCCTCGGTCTAACGTGCACAAGGTGTTTCATGTGCATTGAAAAAACCACATAAACTGAAAATTTTTGAGTGAAATTATAAGGTAGAAACTTGAAAATTTGCGAAATGCATTTAAAAAAAATTCCTAAATATATGAAATATTAACTGGTCGAAAATCTTTAAAACTTCTACCCCCTCCCATACAAAATTATTTTTTCGACCATTTTCAAGAAATCAATTATCACCTAACCGTTAAAAGCTATCAAATTCAAATTTTGCGAAACAACTTACAAAAATAATTGAAATGAAATTGCGTTAAAAGTTTTAAAATCGCGCTTGACCTTCTACCCCCTCCCATACAAAAGTATGATTTCGACTAATTTCATTAAATCAGCTAATAACCAACAAATTAAAAGCTATGAGCTTGAAATTTCGTACGAGCATCTAACAACGAAAATGAAAGAAAATTGCATCACAAGTTTGACGATTCCCCTACCTCCTCTACCTCCTCCCATACAAAATTATTTTTTCGAGCATTTTTAAGAAATCAGTTATCAGCTAACTCTTAAAAGCTATCAATTTAAAATTTGGCATAAAAACTTATAAAAATAATTCAAATGAAGTGCTTTAAAAGTTTTAAAATCGCGCTTTCGCTTCTACCCCCTCCCATACAAAACTATGATTTCGACCAATTTTATTAAATCAACTAATAACCAATAAACTAAAAGCTACGAACTTGAAATTCTATACAAGCACCTTACAAGAGACGCGAAATCAAACTGCGTATCAAATTTTACGATTCCCCTATATTCTCTACCCCCTCCCATACAAATGTTCGGTTTCATGAATGTAAAATACACTGAATCCTATGAAAATTCTATGCAACTTCGTCTATGAAACTGACATTCTATACAGAGAATATTGGACCTGATTTAAGCAATTAATTAAAAAGCTATTAACATCCACCCACCCTTACTATTACCCCTACTCCTCCCCTCATAAAAACCCAAACTTACAGACACGAATGAAATATTGTTAACAGTCCTGCCCAAGAACTCCCTTTCACTTAGTCTTCCCTAACCACTCTAACCTGCATATTGACTTTCCACTCATCCGCAACTTGTCCCAAGAATAATAAAGTTTCGCCCGACTTGTTGGCAGTTTATTTGGTTCGTGTTTAAGCTAAGCACTTTAGCAACGGACAATATAACGCGGGACAGAGATAGTTGAATTGGTTTAAGTATGCCAAGCAAGGATAGCGAAATAATTATTTCGAAAATTTGACAATTGTCTAACGTGGGAAAGAGTTAGTTGCAATACTTTTAAGTGTGCCAGACAAAGATAGCGCAACGATTTTTTCGAAAAATTTCGAGCATTTCGCTAGTAAGGGAGGGAAATACTTCCATTCCTATGTTCATACACGGCAAAGCATGCTCATAGTCACTCCTTATTATATATCCTCCTTGCCATTAACTTAAAAAAAAATGGAGAATGAGATCGAAATTGTATAAATAGTATAAATTAAATTCTTATGCGTGATACCGTAAGAATTTAATTTATACTGTTTCAATGTTGAACATTATTTTTCAACTAAAGTGACGTTCTTTTATAGGTTATTGGTGCTCGAACTGTAGCCTTCTCACAGTTCCAAGAGTTCAAACTTAGAGCGTGCAAAATGCAAGTATTTCGTTCAGTGGAACGCAGTACTCTGGAGCAGGTCGCACTGAAATTTGACGGTAGAAAACGAAAAACTAAAAAAGTAGTGCAACCAGTGGACAAACGGTATAATTCTATTATCCCAAATTATTTATAATTTTTATGAGCTATCTAAATTTACTGATTATTATTTTAATTAAAACTAAGTTTTCACAATTACAATTTGCATCAAATTTTGAGTTATATTCAGAACTGGAAAAGCTACACAAATGATATTTATGTATTTACGCGCTCGTTATCGTAAAAACACCAGAATTTGAGTGATTAATTCACGCGCCAGTCATAATGATTGACTGTGGAAGATCATCAAATTGCCAGTCGATCCATAGTGCTCAGGTGAGAGTCGAACACAATTCATTTGTCTTCAATAAACATAATACAAAACTGGCACATTCTGAGCGATAGTTATGTAACCCAAGCTGTGTGAACGCGCTTCTGGAGGGATATACCCTGTACTGAGTATGTTTGTGAAATATTCTGAATTCGGGAGGAAAGGTTGCGAGACCCAAGGGTTTTCACCTTGTTACAAAGATCGTAATGTATGGTTACGAGTCAAGTGGAATCAAGTCTCATTACTTCTGCCGTATTTTAAAGCCGGTTTCAAATGTAATGCAGATAATTGGTCTCAGCCTTACGATACAGATACAGCATTTTTTCTCCAGTACTCCATATTATTCCATCATGGAAATACTCATGGTGAACCAAATGGAACAACCATACGTGAGTATCGTCCTAATAAGAGTCATTTAACAGATTATTTTCCCTCCTGGGCGAATGTGTTTTGTGTAAAACATTTTACGGAGCGGCATAAAGCACTTGCGAGTTTTCTTAGCTGGATAGGTGAGTGGTTTGTGTATTTCAGCAACTGGCCACGATGTACACTTAGATAACTGACGCAAGTTTTGTGCATTACTACCTTCCTCAGCCATAATGTGCAACTTTTTTCCAGTTATGTCTCAAATCGTAATTTGCATATTGGAGAGTGATTCTTTACAGAATCGCTACACACTTCTCCGAAATAATTTTAATTCTCCAGGTGCTGGTGTAGTTTTTAACATCGCTTTTGGATATTAGACCATCCACCCGGACTATCGAATGCCTTCTCCACGTCAATGAGACATGCACCGACACACTCATTATTTTAAGCGCCAACAAATGTCTGAGGTGAATTTCGTTATCGCATGTATTGTTAGATGCCCACTACAGAAACTAAATTGACAGTCGTCTATTAGTTTTCTGCATGGCGATTGATGGAGCTATTTACGATTGAATACCTTGTTGATTGTAGGCAGCAGACTTTTAAAAATGGTGCACTTTTCAAGATTTCAAACTATTAAATCTCAAAATTTAAAAAAGGTATTAAATTGAAATTTTGTCAAATTGTAGAGCTATAATCTATAATTTTCGTAAAAATTTGAAGATGGGAGGTGTAAGGAGAACGAGTTGGTGGGCCAAAATGTCGAAAATTTTCACTAATTTCTTTAGGGCTCTGGTAAATGATACAAAGTTAAAATTTTGCACGTGCATACACCCATTTGATATACATAGAGGAAAAAATATTAATTTGAATCAAAACTGTTATCCGCTAAAAGGGGGCCCTAACCTGCACTAGGTGTTTCACGTGCATTAAAAAAAACCCAAAAAACAATTTTTGAGTGAAATTTTAAGCTACAAATGTGAAAATTTGTTGAAAACATTAACTATAATACATTAATGAAATCGGTAAATATCACATCCCTAGAAAGAAGATGATGATTAAATAATACCATTGATGCTCCAAATATCTTAAGTGAACTAACATTAAAAATCCCAACATATTCTACGAGTTCAAATGAATTATTTCGAATCCAACATCATAGAACAAATTATGTTAGGAACTCTATAATTGACAGGCTAATGCGCTGGAAAACATGTACTCTAATATTTTTGATCTATTTAATACATCTAAATTGAAATTAGGAACTACATATGTAGGTATACAGGGTGTTTGGTACGCCGTACATAACCTTGTAAGGGGTTATTCCTGGATATATTTCGAGCAAAAAATTGTTCTACGGAGATGGCCAATTTGCAATATCCACGGAGATACAGGGTGATCAAGAAAAGTCCTTCGGACCTGTACCCTCACTCACTCAAAACGCTATATCTTGAAAACCAATAATCGCATTTCAAAGTGTTATAGCTTGTTTTTTAGGGAATCAAATTATCTTTCATTTAGTGTAATAGTCCGTATTGTACCTGTACCCAATCCTGAGGTATTTCCTTCAGACCACAAATTTTTGATACGTTGACCCTCAAAATTCTGTGATCAATGTAGTTTTTCTCAAGAAAACGCATTATAAAAATGTCACTTTAATGTTGTTTTTTTATGTGCACACATACTTATGACTTAGGTTTTCCCGTTTTCCAGGTAATAAGCGAAAATACATATGGCTTAAAAATAAAATATGCCATAAACCAACCCTCGTTCTAAAAAAACTACCTGAAATGTTGTTAAACTGAAATATTCTTTGTGTCCTTTAATTACTATTTAAATTATCAATGAATGTCCTTTAGGTAGTATTAAAATTATCGAGAAAATGAATTAAATTAAAATGAGTTTCAACACAACTAGGTGCAGCACTTTGCCCTTTTTAATGGATTACCTAACAAAATGAAAAGCCTATAAAAGCAAACCATACTTCATATTTTTATCAGTTTTAGTTAAATTTGTAAAAGAGCAAGGTGTCACTAAAATTTAGAAAAGAATTTCGAAATGCCTGAGGTCACGAACGAAGAATATGCAGACATAATTTTCCTCTATGGAGAGTGTCAGGGAAATGAGCAAGCGGCGCGATCTTTGTATCATCACAGATTTCCCAATCGTCGAATACCTTACCCGAGAGTATTCCAAGACGTTTACAGAAAAATTAGGGAAACAGGCAGTGTTAGGGCAAGCAGAGTGAATGCAAATCCTGCGCCGGTAATCGCTGTTTCAATTGATCAACGAATCCTAGCTGCAGTTCAAAATGATCCATCAACTAGTATACGACGCTTGGCATTGCGGTTTAACGTCTCTACGTGGAAAGTTTGGAGTGTCCTGAAAGCAGAACGTTTGCATCCCTACCACCACACACCAGTGCAGGAGCTGTTACCCATTGATTTACCCAAAAGGATGGAGTTTTGCAATTGGCTCCTTGAACGACAAATAAGTGACGAGAATTTTATCAGCAACATTCTTTGGACGGATGAGTCCCAATTCACCAGGGACGGTATCACAAACTTCCACAACTTACACACATGGGCTGAGAGCAATCCACATACAAGAAGAGAGGCATCATTTCAGCACAGATTCAGTGTTAATTTATGGGCAGGTGTGATTGGCAACGATTTTATTGGTCCTATTAGGCTTCCGCCTACCTTAAATAGTTCCAATTACTTGCATTTTTTGACAAATGATCTACAGGAGTTATTGGATGATATGCCACTGCAACGATTGGCTTCCATGTTTTACCAACACGATGGTGCTCCAGCTCATTACGGCCGACAGATCAGAGATTGGTTAAATTCCAATTATAGCAATCGCTGGATCGGTAGAAATGGACCGATACACTGGCCTGCAAGATCCCCTGATTTAACTATTAGGGATTTCTTTGTATGGGGACGGATGAAGGACCTTGTCTACGAAACGGAAGTAGTAACGTTGCAGGATCTAAACACCAGAATCGATGCGGCAGCAACAGAAGTAAGGCAGCAGTTGAGGAGTATGAACACAAAGAGAACACTGGCAAAACGAGCTTTAGCGTGCATTCAAAATGAAGGTAGCCATTTTGAACATTTATTGTAATTAAGGCAATTTTAAATAAACCGTAAAAACCATTCTTAAGTTCTTTTAGTTCAAGCGGAGAGTGTTGATCAACCTATTCTTGCTTTTTTGACAAAAGTGCTAAATTATTGGAATGATAATTTCTTCTGAACTATAAAACTTATGCAATGCAAGTGTATGCGTCTTTTGTAGGCAATAATATGACACAAAAGAAAACAACAATAAAAAGACATTTTTATAATGGGTTTTTTAGAGAAAAACTACATTCATCTTAGAATTTTGACGGTCAAACTGTCAAAAATTTGTGTTCTGAAGCAAATATCTCAGAATTGGATACAGTTACAATGCGGACTATTACACCAAATGAAAGGTAATTTGATTCCCTAAAAAACAAGCTATAACACTTTGAATTGTGATTATTAGTTTTCAAGATATAGCGTTTTGAGTGAGTGAGGGTACAGGTCCGAAGGACTTTTCTTGATCACCCTGTATCTCCGTGGATATTGAAAATTGACCATCTCCGTAGAACAATTTTTTGCTCAAAATATATCCAGGAATAACCCCTTACAAGGTTATGTACGGAGTACCAAACACCCTGTATACTTGACCAGCGATAAAAATTGTAAAAATAACATTCCAAAGCGATGAATCTAATTTTATTAATTTAGTTATATGAATATTGAATTTAATTTAAATTTTGTAATTAATTATCTTATCTTCATATTGAATATTTGTAACAATAACATGTCATAATATTTAAGATTATGGGCGGTTTGTCACTTTATAAATAATTAAATTAAATTTAATTTTAAAAAAATGCTTAAAAGTTAAAGATATTAACTAGTCGAATACCTCCAAAACTTCTACCCCCTCCCATACAAAAGTATTTTTTCGACCATTTTTAAGAAATAAATTATCACCAAACCATTAAAATCTATCAACTTGAAATTTTGTACAAACCTTATAAAAATATTTCAAATAAAAATGCATTAAAAGTTTAAGAATTCCCTTTACCCTTCCACTTCCTCCCATACAAAAGTATGATTTCGACCAATTTCAATAAATCAACTAATCAACAATAATACAAGCATCTTTCAAAAGAAACTACATATTCAATTCCAATTTTAAAGTTTGAAAGATAAGTGACCGGCTTTCTTCATTAGAAAAGTACTGTGCGCCACTCCAGTAACGATGAAGACTAGTCTAATTTCTAATTAGTTAATTACTAATTAGCACAGTCATGTACCAATGGACTTATCGACCTTTAACAACATAATGATTGCCACATACTGACTTACGATGGCGCTATAGCCCAAATCGGGACCTGGCCTCCTGTATATTTCACCTCCATTCTTCTCGGTTTAGTGACCGCGTCCTCCATGTTGAAAATTTTACCAGTGATTTGCTGTCTGCGTCAACAGAATCTTCCCAGCGCTTCCGAGGTTTTCCAACTGGTCATTATCAATTGACTTTCCCCTTTAGTGTGCATTTGGGAATTCTTCTGTTAACCATCTGCTTAGCATTACCAGCCCATTGAAGCTTCTTAAATTTTATGAGGGTGGACACTTCAAGATTGTGAAAGATGGCATACAATTCTCTATTGTATCACATTCTCCAGAACGAGGCTTCCCTCACAGGTCCTAGGATTGTTCTAAGGACTGGTCTTTCAAATGCGTTAAGTAACTTTGCGGGCGTCTGAGTCCACATTTCGCTGCCATAGCATAGCACAGGTATAAACGTTCTATATAGTTTAAATTTTTTTCCTATGCACGTTTTTGTTTTTAATTATTAAAAGTACCGAATAATACGTCATATTGGCCATCATTATTCTTCTTTTAGTTTCGATGGGTTCGCTTCTATTAATAAGTTTACCCCTAGGTATAGAAAGTTGTTTACGTTTTCTTCTGTAACATTTTGTTTGACTGGCAGCTTTTTCATAATTTGTGGCATAAATTTTGTTTTGTTTTCGTTAATTTGTAGTCTCAACTTCCGTTGCTACCAGTCAACGTTTACAAATATTTCTTTAGCACTCTCCAGAGAGCTTGCAAGTATATTAATGTTGTCGGCATATCCTGCAAGCTGTGTAGTTTTGAAGCATAGTGTTCCCTCGATGTGAACGATAAGTCTATTACGTGTTCGTCCTCGATATTACAAAAACTCGCACTGCACCCTGCCGGTTAGCCCCAGAAGGAGACGGAAATGGTTCATTGATTTTATTTGAGTATGCACTAATACGTGCTTCAGAGTTGCTTTCTTACTTGGAGGCAAAGTACGAAATACCCCAAAGGTTCGGTAGCGCAAACCAAAAAGGTAAACAATTTATACTGCCCAACCCTAGCGCCTTTAAATTAGCAGAAAAAAGCATTCGCAGCTCTGCAATTTATTTCCCTCTGGAAAAAATCGGAAAAGTCCTAATAAGATCTCCGACGACTCGTGCCTTCCACACTTTACTTACTTATGATAGCACTACAGCGCAAATCGGACTTTGGCCTCCTAAATACTTTGCCTCCATCTATCTCGGCTCAGTGACCGCGTCCTCCAGTTAGAAAATCTTAGCAGTAATTTGCTGTCTGCGTCAATCGAATTCTCCCAGCGCTTCCGTGGTTTTCCGACCGGTCTTTGTCAGTTGACTTTCCCTTTCAGTGTGCGTTTGGGAATTCTTCCATCATCCATACGCTCCACATGACCAGCCCATTGTAACTTCTTAAATTTTATGAGAGTTGTGGTGCCTTCCACACACGGTTTCTAATTACAATCGGAAAAAATCACTTGCATAAAAAAAAAACTTTTCGCAAAAAAAATGCACATCGATTTCGGATCAGAACAATAAAAAAATCCCTCCGTCTGATGTTCTCGCCGTACATCCATTGGCTCACCGCTCAATCGGTTTTTTAGCGCGATCGTCGCACAGCGATCGCCTCGCTAACGGGACTCGTCCGGTTGGGACTGTAATCCGCTATCGGATGCTCAGCAACCCGTTGGCTTAAGCTGTAACAAATTTCCGCAGAACATACCATATTTGGGTGTCAAATTGAAAAGAATTGGTGCCAGGCCATCAACCTGTTTCAGACTGTTGTCAGTTACAAGGCTGGAAGTCAAATCATTATACTCTAGATGAAGTCAATCTGTCCGTCCGTCCGTTGAAAAAATAGAGAAATAGCTGCACTCCTTCTACTCCGTCCCATACAAAATGACACAATTTTAAAAAAAGTAGATTTTCCTCAAAAGTATGAATGCTACTGATCTACAATTGACATTGAAACATGTCAATTGAATGATGCTTATATTTATTTCTGAAAAGTCCTTAAGGAACTTCCCACTGCTTCCACCACCTCACATAAATTTTTAACTTTATCAGCATTTCCTTCTTTGGTCTCCACCTTATCTTTAACGGTAGATGCGTCTGATACTGCATTAGGTGCTTCCTTACAGCAACAAGTTGCTAATGGCTGGCAACCGTTAGCCAAGAAAGCTTTCTTCAGCTCAGAAGAAATACAGCCCGTATGATAGAGAACTACTGGCAGCTTATGTAGCAATCAAACATTTCCGATTTATGCTGGAAGGCAGAAATTTCATTTTGTTTACAGATCATAAGCCTCTAACTTTCGCTTTGCAGCAAAATTTGAACAAGGCATCACCACGACAACTTGGGACATCTTGACTTTATTAGTCAATTTACATCCGACATATTTCAGGTCGAGAAAATGTAGTTGATGATGCGTTGTCTAGAGTTGATGAATTGTTCTTACCAACGACAATTGACTATTCTGAAATTGCAGACACACAGCTTTCAGATAGGGAATTAGTCAATATCAAACCTATGCCTAGCTTGAAATTGCAGCCAATTAATCTCGAAGGCACAACAAATCTTCTTTCGTGTGATTTTTCTCAAATGAAAATAAGACCGTATATTCCTGAAACTTCACGTAGGCGTGTTTTTCGTACGGTTCATGAGTTATCTCATCCAGGCATTAAAGCTACGACAACAATTATGCGACATAAATTTATCTGGCCATCAATTATCAAAGATTGTCGCAACTGGACTAAAGAGTATACGTCATGCCAGAAAGCAAAAATTTTTCGACATGTTAAAAGATGTGGAAGAGGTGCAAGATTTTTGCTATCTCGGAAGCATTGTCAGCATGGACGGCGGAGCCGTAAAGAATGTTGAGGCTCGGCTAAATAAAGCTCGTCAGGCCTTCAGTATCCTTTCCCCTTTCTGGAGGTACGAAGCTGCGAGTTTTTGACGCATGCGTCAAATCCGTGTTGTTATATGGTTGTGCTACCTGGAAAGTGACCGTTCGACTTACCAAGAAACTGCAGACTTTCGTGAACCAATGCCTCCCACGCATTTTAGGAATATTCTGGCCAGAAATGATCTCCAACGACGAACTTTGGAGTACAACTGGCCAGACTAAAATAGGTATTGAGATTCAAGGGCGGAAGTGGCAGTGGATCGGTCATACTTTGAGGAAACCAGAGAGAAACATCACCAAACAAGCTCTGTATTATAATCCTCAAGGAAGACGTCGGGTTGGTCGACCATGTAACACATGGAAGCGAGCAATTGAGCAGGAAGCCAGAGGAATAAACAAGTCCTGGCAACAGCTTAAGGCCGATGCTCAGGATCGCGCCTTGTGGAAGAGAGTGTTTCTGTCCTATGCCCTTATAGGGGGTCTTAACAGGAATTTGATTGATTGATGGTAATAAGGGGGATGATAAGCAGTTTCAAAATCATCTAAAACGTTCCACTTCCTCTGTCACCTCCCATACAAATGCCCCAATTTCAGGAAAACTATGTCCAATTTCTTTAAAAATAATGAAAACTAAAAACTTTAAATTCAGCAGAAAACATTTTGCATGTCATGTTCGATGTCATATGCGAAAAATATAAACCTCCCGTTCTACTTTTACCACCTCCCATGCAAAAGTTTCTATTCACTATTCGAAAGAATTTGCGATGACATATTTTCCGGTATATTAAAGTCATTCCCATTTCATCTAGAGTATCATATGATTGGGCTTTACGCCCAATCGTAATTCTGTTATGTTTATACTCTAGATGGAATCTGAGAGTATTATAAGTTTGCTCTAAGGTTTGCAACGCCAAGAAATAAGTCTCGGAGAAAAAAATGAATGATACAGAAGTTAATATTATCACTCAAAAATCTCAAAACCGGATGTCCGTCCGTCCGTCCGTGCGCTCTCTAGCTTTAGAACGCGTTGAGCTAGATAGTTCAAATTTTGTACACGTCGTTTTTTACAAAAAAGTAAGGCCAAGTTCGTGAACGGGCCAAATCGCTCCACCCCTTCTACCCCCTCCCATACAAAATGGCGCAATTTGACAATAAATGGATTTGCTCGAAAAGTATAAAAGCTATTGGTCTGAAATTCGGAACATGTTACTTTTATTATAATATCAATCTACCGTAAAAAAATTATCCGTGTCCTCTACCTCCTTCTACCACCTCCCATACAAACTGTACTTTTCATGAATTACTCTAGGCCAATTTACTCAGTGCGTATAAAATTTAGCGGGCTAAAATTGTGCACCAGATATTTATTTGAATTTGTTAGTAAGGCCAACAAAAATTAGACGATTAGCTTCACCCCTTCTACCCCCTCCCATACAAAATGACACAATTTTGCAATTTGACAATGAAGAGATTTACTCGAAAAGTATAAAAGCTATTAAGCTGAATTGTGGGGTATATCACTTTCATAATGATCTTAATCTACAGTAGATAAATTACTGGCGTCCTCCCTCTCCTTCCACCCCCTCTCATACAAACATCACTTTTTCATGAAATGCTCTAAGACAATTTTCTCAGAACATATAACATTTATCGAGCTCATATTTTGTAATAAATTCTTAATTAGCATTATTACTAAGATCAGAAAAAAATATTTGATTAGCTTCACTGCTTCTATCCCCTCCCATACAATATGACACAGTTTCACAACTTCACAAAAAATCGATTTGCTTGAAAAGTATGAATGGCACTAGTCTGAAATTTAAGGGATGTCAATTTTATAATATTCCTAGTTATTTCTGAAAAAATTACCAAAATCCCCCCACTCTTTCTACTACCTCCCATACAAATTGCACATTTTCATTAAATCTAACTCACTAATTTTCTCAGTTCCCATTCAATTTTTGGAGTAAGCATTTTGAATAAAACATTTTTATAGCTACTTTAGCATGATGGGGAGAAAATTAGTTCAATGCTATCATCCCTTCTAACACTCCACATACAAAATTTCTTGGGGTCACAAAAAAACTCTATTTCATCTAGAGTATCGTAAGATTGCGCATTACGGGCAATCGTAGCCCTGTTATGTTTTTATTTGGTATTTTTTTATAATTTTTTTTGTCTTATTTATCTTAAGTTTTTTGTCTTCTATTACTTTATTATTCTAATAATAAAGTATTGTGATCGACACAGGAAAAAAAAAATTTGCTACCCTGAAATTTTGAAAAAAAAAATTTGCTACCCTGAAATTTTGTTTTTTCGCGTTTCATGACTAAATTAGCCTAAAAATGCAAAAAAAAAATCCGTCCCGCCGTACGCCGTACATATGGACTCATATCTCCGAGACCGTTAGAGGTAAGTGAGCTCTATTTTCTAAATTTTGGGAGGTGTTAGGTGGAAGGGAGAGGCGGGGGAAGGGAAAAAGTGAAAAACTACACTTGCTAATATCTCCACCACGAATGCAGATAGAAAGTTGAAAATCAGTAGAAATATAGAGAGGGTTGTGGGACAAACTTTAAAAATAATTTAATTTTTTTATCCATTGGCGTCCGAAAAGGGGGGGCTAAAAACAAATTGTCGGCCGAATTGTTTTTTCAAATGATTGTATCTTTGAAATTACTTATCGTAGAAAATTCATATTTTGGGACGATTGAGGTTCCACCGGAATCAGCTTAGGGAGTGGCTAATTATTGTAAGGGGGAGGGTCAGGGGGGTGCAAAGAAAAACACTTAAAAATGAATATCTCAACTATCTCTTAAGCTATGTAATTGAAACTTGAAACGTATATTAAGCTATACTAGAAAAATACAAAAAAAAATATAACATGTTAAAATAATAGTAGTGGGGGGAAATGGGGAGCATTTCAAAAATGGCGCACTTTTCAAAATTACAAATCCTTATATCTCAAAAAAGAGTACAGATATCAAATCAAAAATTTGTCAGATTGTACAACTATATAGTGGTTAATTTTGGTAATTTTAAGTTGGGAGGTGTAAGGGGAGGGAGGTGATAAGCAAAAATGTCGAAAATTTTGAATGATTTTTTTTAGGGCTCTGGTGAAAGATACAAAGTTTAAATTTTGCATGTGAATACATCTATTTGATATACATACCTATGTACATAGAAAAATAATAATAACTTGATCCATAATTGTTATAAATCGACCCCCCCCCCCCTGTCTAACGTGCACAAGGTGTTTCATGTGCATTGAAAAAAACACATAAACTAAAAATTTTTGAGTGAAATTTTAAGGTAAAAACTTGAAAATTTGCGAAATGCATTTAAAAAAAATCCCTAAATAAACGAAATATTAACTGGTCGAAAACCTTTAAAACTTCTACCCCCTCCCATACAAAATTATCGACCATTTTCAAGAAATCAATTATCAGTTAAGTGATAAAAGCTATCAATTTGAAATGTTGCACAAAAATTTTTAAAAATAGTTGAAATAAAATTGCGTCAAAAGTTTTGAGATCGCGCCTGTGTGCCATGCGCGACTTTGTCCAGAGACAGGCGTTCAGACTAATTGGAGATGAAGCCAACACGGTTTCTATAGACTCCCTAGAGCATCGCAGAAATGTCGGAGTACTAAGCATTTACTACCGCTACTTTCATAGTAAATGCAGTGAGGAACTTGATAAACTTATTCCACCCTCTGTACACATTTTCTAGAAACACTCGCCTAGCTTCAAGCGCACACGAGTTAACGGTTAAGCTTCCAACTTCTCGTACTGTGAAATATAGACAGTCAGTCATACCCCGAACTTCTAAGCCATGGAATACATTGTCATACGAACTTCGACGTTTTAAACTCAACGTCCACCGGCATTTTAGGCTTTTCCCCGCTTTTAGTCCCGTTTAACCTTAACTCCTTTTTTCCGTTACCGACATGACTGTGTAAATTACATTAAAGGGTGACCCCCTAAGTTGTGTTCGGCTACGTAAAAAAAAACTGAGCAACGGATTTCCTGGTAATCCATCATTCATCGTGGTATGTGAAAATTTTGTTTAGAGCTTTCCTCTATATTTTCAATCCGATTTTCGCGTGAATATCTTTCAATAATATGTTGTACAGTAGATGCACTTTTGTTAACAATTTCCGCGATGCACCTTCGACTTTTTCAAGAAATAAAATGGTGTATTATTGATTCGCATTCCTCAATGATTGTACGACGACCCATTTTCGATAAGCGATGCGATCGGGAGGAACCTAAAATAATGAAATTCACTTTGCGACTAGAAATCCCTATTGTAATAGTAAGAAATCATAGTCTGTGAACATGGAGTGGAGACTAGCCGTTATATTCTATATTTAAGCTATGACGCTATTTTAAAGAGTATTCACCGAATTGTTTATGTTTCATATAAATTCAGCTGCAAAATTGTTTTGATATCAGTGGAATTAAGAGAAACTCATACAACACTGTGACTATTTGAAGACGTTAATCGAAACTTTATTCCTATACTTTTTTCTCAGGAAACTTACAAAAATTCTTGACTGCATCATTTAAGCTGTGAGTGACTGTACTCTAAAGTGATGTAAGAACTCGGTCAGGGTGATAAAACACACTTTTCATCTGTATACTACCCAAACACAAAAGAATTGATCCACCCTAATAATAATACATTCTAAACACTTAATGTCGTGAACCCGTGAAAATTGTTTATTTAGTATGCAAGCGCACGCAAAAGAGTTAATCTAAATCTTTGTTACACCGCCTTTTATTTTTATAACATCTTTAATTCGTCGTGGCAGATTAGAAAACAGGTTTTCATAGTGTTTATCTGTAAAACAATCCCAAATTCACTTAATTTTAGCGCATGGCTCTTCTTTTGTTCTTGCAGGTTTAGCCGTTTTTTTTTTTTTTTTAATGTGATGGCCTAAAGTGCCCTCGAACGAGAGATCTGAGCTACTGGCTGGCAATGGTAACAATGAAATATCATGTTCTAGAAGCCAGGATTTGCTTTTGCTTTACTGTGCTGCATGATAAGAATCACAGCCTTCATGTGAAAAAGCGGTCGGTCCTGCATTATATATCAGAGAGATTCACGAGGACTTAGGAAGATATTAAAGGAAAAAAGGAGGGAAACAATACAACTGTAAAATGGAGTGAAAACATAAAAAAGAGGCATCAATTAACACCTGCCAAAGAAAATTGAATATTGCATTATGGGCCATGATTTTTATTATGAATTTTTGTTGTTAATAACGTAGATATGTTTCCACACAAAGATAATTTCGCAATATCTATGTACATAAGCTTTCTACTTGGAAATTATAAATATTTTTAGAACATTTTACACGTAGTAAGTACGTACACGTTTTCTATGTCCTACAAACTGTTTCACCGGAGATATCGATCTTGAAAATTCTCATTTTAAAAACACAGGAAACAACGTATTAATTCTAAACGAATTCAGTTTTGTTTGCTGGGGCATCATCCGTCGTGCGAAGATCTTAAAAGTCATACAAATGCGATTAAAATCGTTGGTCCACTGTCACTGTCACTGTCTGGAGTATAAAAAAAATCCAACCAATTTGGCAGCACCATACGTCAAATGACAAGATAGACGAAATGTTACTTCTTCACACTGAATTTTTTTTTGCATTACTTTTATCTTACTGCGTCTTTGTTTCTTGGAGAAATGTGAAAAGGAGGAAGGAAACCAGCAACGATAAATCACACCAAACACGCCGCTGTAAGAACCGCGAGTTACTTGGAGTCACTTAATCTCACGTGAATCAAATTTTTATATCGTAGAAAGAAAAAGTGAGACTACTAACTTGGTTATAAAAATGAATCCCTAGTTAGAAAATCCATTTAAAAAACTCCATTCGAACAAATGTACATATTTCAATATACTCCACGTTTTTAATCAGTAAATGCAAAATATAAAAACCAACCACTTGTTGCTTCCAATCCGCCGAAAACTTGAGTTACAAAACTCAACTATTTGTTTATGACATTTATCTAATATATGAGGCAAAGAGAAAAATCAGCGTTAACATCAACTAAAACCAAATTTCCAGCAATCTGGGGTTACCATGTTTCGCTATAATCAGAAGAGAACCTTTGAAGTAACAGCTATTCCAAAAGAGGGAGCGCATTTTTAAATTTTGTGGAGAAATAAGGTTGCTCAAGAGCTTGAAAAGTTAATAATTTGTTTCAGAATCGAAATATAAACCAGCTTTTGAACGTAAGAAATACGCAGTTTAAACCGAATGATCGTTACAACGAAACGTTGGCATTACGCACCCGAGGTAGCGGCATTCCCAATGAATACGGTAGGCTGCGTAGATGTTACATATGGGTCATTCTTTTACAAACCGTACGGATTTGCCGAAAAAATTCACGTCTGTTTCTAGAATCGCTTTATTTTTTTTTATGTATTATATATATGAAATAAACCGACACGTATGCGGGGATTTTTTTTTAAATTGTTTATTTTAAAAAATGTGGATGTTTAAACATTTTGCTCTTCTTAAAAAGCTATTATCTTCGGTTCTATTTGTCCCACAGATTTCGTTCTTATCTCATTTTAAAGGTAATTTTGTAACCTTTTTACTACATTGTTCCAAAAAAAATGTCTTGTTAAATAATTGTAGTTATTAGCAATTAAAGTTTCAAACGTTGAAAAATGACGGACGTGTTTTTTTGTTACTGTCATTTAATTTAATTTTATTTGTATTTTATCCACTTTTTTTTTCCACTTTTCGATCGATTAAAATCAATAAATTTCAAGTCGTTGTAGTTCAGTTTTTGCTACCTGAGTCGCGAGTGTTTTGTTTATATTATCATGTGCGCGCTTCGTCAGGGGGTCACGGCACCGTCATTCATTCCAACAAGCTAAGTGTCGGCTAGCGGGATCTTCAGTGTAGTGTTATTATCTGTGCCAGGCCTAGTACTGTACAGGTTTTTAGCACTTATTTGCTTTTGATCCCGAGCTAGCAAAGTTGTTTTTGTTATTATTGCAGGTTGTATTTGTTTTTTTTTTCTTCTTTCCATATTTTGATCCAGAGTGCTGCCAACGCACAGATTTTTTTTTTTTTTGTCTTCTTATTTTTACGAGATTTGTGTCAATTTTTATTTTTTTTTCATAGTTGTTTCTTTTTTTCGCTGATTTTAATTTATTCATCTTTGCTGCTATTTTTGTTTTTTGTTTACTGTTTCTTATTTAAAGTTTTATTTTAATTTTAAAATAGTTAAATTTTCCGCATACTGTCCTAGGTATTTTTTTTTTTTTCCGTGGTATAATTTTTTTTTTTTTCTATCGTCTTTCCTTTGGTACTTGTTTCTTTTTTTTTTTTGTTAGTCATTATTTAATTTTCAATTATCGTTCTTATTTTTCTTATTTGATCATGACTAACTTTACGATCGATCAGATTAACGTTCGGGGTCTGCACTCTGCCTATCTATCGCTATACATCCATACCCAAACTGCAAGACCGGATATCTTAGCACTTGGCGAATGTAAGGTGTTACCGGGAAGTGAACAGTTTTATTCTGTTCCCGGATATCACCTTGTCCCAGCTTTTTTTTCGCCAGCGGGGTGTCGCACTCTACATCCGCGATGATGTGTCTTTCCAGTTAGTTTCCCATTTAGGAAATTGCTCCAATCCAGAGTTTAATTACATCTGGATAAAATTATCAATCCAAAGACATATCATGTACTTTTGTTATGTGTATAGAAGCCCAGCAATGACAGCAGCGAACACCTTATTAGAACTGGATGGGCTATCTAAATCTATTCAGTCTATATATACTGCAAACCCTGACGCTGAAATCGTTATCGCGGGCGATTTCAATGTTCATAACATTGCCTGGCTTAAACATTCCTCCACTACGGACCAGGGAGGACGTGATACTGAGCTTTTTGCCTCTTTAAACGGATTAACACAACTGGTGGATGAGCCCACTCGTTTACCAGACATCGCAGGTCATTTTCCTAACCTTCTTGATTTATTTCTCACCAACCAACCTGAGAAATATTCTGTCTCTGTCGTATCCCCATCGCCAATTGGAAATACTGATCACTTCTTGATTCGTGCTCAATTCCCAGTTGCAGCAACTACACCGCTGACAGTCAAGGCACCTCGAAGAAATATTTGGCATTTCAAAAGAGCCAATTGGGGGGCGCTAAATAGCTTCTTCAATGCCTTTAATTGGAAGTTGTGCTTCGATTCCAATGACTGCGATGAAGCTTGTAGAACTGTCACTGAGACTATCCTAAAGGGTATGAAGCCCTACATACCTTCTAGTCATAAAAGAGTCAGGCCGTCGAAGGACTCTTGGTTCAACAAAGAATGTCTCATTGCAATTCAGACCAAGAAACTAGCATTTCAAAGATTTAAAGGCAATAGAACACCTGCCAACAGAGAGCTTTTCAATGCGTCAAGAAATGCCTGCAAATCCATACTCAATCGTGTTAAATTTGAGCATGACCAAAAACTTCGACGGAAGATCCTTCAGTGCCCAAAAGGCTCGAGGTCTTACTGGTCATTTGTCAAAACGGTCAACAACAATTTCATTTCTTCCTCCATACCACCTCTAGTTGTTGGCGACCGTACCGTGGTTGATCCTAGCGAAAAAGCCAATTTACTAGCAGCAAGTTTCGCAAGAAACTCCCACCTTCCACCATCAAACCAATCGCCTCCCGCTGCAAATCCTTCTGGTTTCTCACTGCCTGCACTGCATTTTCGCACGAGACTTATTTCTCGGATCCTTACAGAGCTCAATATTCACAAATCCGCTGGTCCGGACGGTATTCCCCCCATTACCCTTAAAAAGTGCGCCTCTTCTTTAGCTAAACCTCTTCGCAACCTTTTCTATCTCTCTTACTCTTCTGAGTGCTTTCCGCGTATGTGGAAAGTTGCGAATGTTCAGCCCATTCCCAAGAAAGGAAGCAAAGCGAACCCCGCCAACTACCGCCCAATAGCCATTACTTCAGTGCTCTCGAAAGGAATGGAAACTGCTGTCAATCGTAAAATCGTCAAATATCTGGAGGATAAACAGCTCCTCCATGATCGTCAATATGGGTTCCGTTCTGGACGGTCGACGGGTGATCTTTTAGTCTACTTGACAGAGCGTTGGAACTCATGCTTACATAAATATGGTGAAGGTCAAGTTCTCGCACTTGACATTACAAAAGCTTTTGACAGAGTTTGGCACGAATGTCTCTTAGTTAAGCTTAGGGCCATCGGCCTCAATGATACCCTCGTCCAATGGATTGAGAGCTATCTTTCAGAACGCACTATACGAGTAGTATTAGATGGCGTTACTTCTTCCTCCTACCCAATTGATTCCGGCGTCCCACAAGGTTCTGTTTTATCTCCAACTCTTTTCTTAGTTTTCATAAACGACCTTCTGTCGTCCACTCTCAATCCAATCCATAGTTTTGCAGATGACAGTACTTTAGACAACATCTATGAATTTAACTCTGCTGCGGAATCAAACATTCATTCTATTGCTTTCAATCGCAGGGAGTTATTCAGTTCGCTGAACTCGGATCTCAACTTAATCCTGGAATGGGGCAGGAAAAACAGAGTAGAGTTCAACGCATCCAAAACACAGGCCTGTCATTTATCCCTCAAACGGGATGCTTCAGTGTTGTCTCACAATGTAACCTTTGATGGTGCACGGCTTACCACTTCGGAGAATTTTTCACTGTTAGGCGTCAAAATTAGTGACCACCTAAATTGGGCCCAGCATATCTTTGATATTGCCCTCGACGCCTCTAAACGCCTAGGTGTTCTCCGAAAATGCAAAAAATATTTCACACCCATCGACTTAGCAACCATCTATAAGGCTTACATTAGACCACGTTTAGAGTATAACTCGCATGTTTGGGCTGGGGCACCCAAAACACACCTCGCGTTGCTCGATCGTATTCAAAAACATGCGTTCCGACTGATTGGAGACGAAACCATCACGTCTTCTATAGATTCTCTTGAGCATCGCAGAAATGTCGGAGTACTCAGCATTTACTATCGTTATTTCCACGGTAAATGCAGTACGGAACTAAGCGCACTCATTCCTCCACTACATACTTTTCCCCGGAATACTCGCCAAGCTGAACGCGCACGAGTACACAGTCAAACCCTTGCCTTCTCGTACAGTGAAATTTAGGCAGTCATTCATTTCCCGAACGTCAAGACTTTGGAACAATTTGCCAGCTAGTTTGTTTCCCAACAAGTACAGCCTGCGGTGTTTCAAGAACAATGTCCACCGTCATTTTCGTCTCTCTCCACCTTAATACCTCCACTTCCTCTTCCTATACCGACATAGCTGTGCATTGCATTAAAGGGTGACCCCCTAAGTTATACTCGGTGCTGTAAAAAAAAAAAAAAAATTAAAGCGCTTAAAGTCGATTTTCATACTTGCGCCCAGCCGATAAAAAATCGAAAAAAATACCATCATATTCCTTGATTGATTCTCTAAAAAATCCATTTAAAAAAAAATGGAGAAATAACGGGATCAACAGAAAAAAATAATTTGCACCACCGAGCGCGCAGCACGACGAAACAAGCTAGTGACGCGTCGACTTTTTTATTCCTGTGCGTTGGCCAAAAATCCTGATTTTATTTATTTTAAGGATAAATAATTGAAAGGAATATGAATTTATTCATCAAAAAATAGTCTGTAACTGCACTTATTACGAGTAAAAATAACGTTATTATTTAAAAAATCTTAAAATCTGCAATAAAAAGTTCGATATCTCGGCTCCGGGTAAGTCAAATTGAACTTCAAGCCCCGCAAATTCTTTATCAGAATGTCCACAATACAGTTATTTTATATTATATTCAGTATTCGTTCGAATTACCAAAGGTCTTCTCTCAATTAAACAATTTATCTAGCACATAGAAAAACAACATTAAAATGACATTTTTATAATGCATTTTTTTGAGAAAAACTACATTGATCCCAGAATTTTGAGGGTCAAAGTATCAAAAATTTGTGTTCTGAAGCAAATACTTCAGGATTGGGTACAGTTACAATGCGGACTATTACACCAAATGAAAGGTAATTCGATTCCCTAAAAATCCAGCTATAACACTTTGAATTGTGATTATTAGTTTTCAAGTTTTGAGTGAGTGAGGGTTCAGGTCCGAAACAATTTTCTTGATCACCCTGTATCTCCACGGATATTGAAAATTGACCATCTCCGTACAACAATTTTTTTCTCCAATTATATTTAGGAATAACCCCTTACAAGGTGGCACACGGAATACGGTGTTTGGTACTCCGTGTACCACCTTGTAACTGGATATATATTGAGAAAAAAATTGTTCTACGGAGATTGTCAATTTTTAATATCCGTGGAGATACAGGGTGATCAAGAAAATTGTTTCGGACCTGAACCCTCACTCACTCAAAACTTGAAAACTAATAATCACGATTCAAAGTGTTATAGCTTGTTTTTTAGGGAATCGAATTACTCCGTGTACCACCTTGTAACTGGATATATATTGAGAAAAAAATTGTTCTACGGAGATTGTCAATTTTCAATATCCGTGGAGATACAGGGTGATCAAGAAAATTGTTTCGGACCTGAACCCTCACTCACTCAAAACTTGAAAACTAATAATCACGATTCAAAGTGTTATAGCTTGTTTTTTAGGGAATCGAATTACCTTTCATTTGGTGTAAAGGTGCGTTTACATCTGACACTTATTGCCCGAATTTATGACCGAGAGAAATCGTGACTAGTGTAAACGGAGATGAATTTATGTACGACACTTAAATTCTACTATCGGAGATAAGTGTCGACACTTCTGTCCAAACAGATGTAAACGCTGATTATTTGCTCTCTCGACACTTATCGCAGAAGTTGACTGCTCGTCTACTTTTGCAATAAGTGTCAGAAAAACTGTAGGATGCAATGCAGATCTTTTGTAACGTAAAGAAAAGAGCTTAAAAATTAATAACCCGACTATCTCTTAAACTATGTAATTGAAACTTGAAACATAAATTAATCTATACTAGCGGAATATAAAAAAAATATAATATTTGGGCATAATAGCAGTGGGGGGAAATGGGGAGCATATCAAAATTGGTGCATTTTTGGAAATTTCAAACCGTTATATCTAAAAATCCAATGCAGGTATTTAGTTGAAATTTTGTGAGATTGTCGAGCTCTATGACTTATAAATTGATAAAATTTTTATTTTGATGGCTATAAGGAGGTGATGGCCCATAATATCGAAAATTTTGAGAAATATTTGTAGGGCTCTGGTAAATTCAAGTTTTGTGCGGGAATGGCTATGAAAAAATAAACTGCCAAGAAGTCGGGCGCAACTTTATTATTTACCCCCATACATAATTACGCAATTTGAAAATAAAGTTCTATGTTGCCATCCTCTCTACCAGTTCCCCTACAAAATTTCTTAAAACGAAAAAACAAAATTCTCTTTCATCTAGAGTATTTTTAATAGCTTCAAAATAATAACACTCGCCGCGATTTTTCGTTTCGATCCTTTCATCTTGACTACATAAACTGAACTGCAGAAGAAGATAAGTACGACACTTGTGTCCGTGTGATGTAAACTAGAGTACCTCCATCTAGGGTAGAGAATGGCAGATCTGTCACAACGGACACCTGCGAATTCACCATCCCCATTTCACCATTCGTGTAGTGGTGAGTTTAATGATTTCTTTTGCAAATTTCATGCACCCTAAGATAAATTATTGCTTCAAAATTTTTGTTCCCGACTTTTTAGTTAAGTATTAAAAACTGCGCACAGTTCTTAATGTTAAAGAACGTACCAAAAAAAAAGAAGGACACTTTTTAAAATTTCGCTCCAAAAACAGGGCTTCAGCTCTGCAAACTATGGAAAAGCGCCTCTAGTGTCCCATGGAGTAACTATAATGTAAACGGGACGGACATTTCTTCCGAATTTCAGCATTGCGAGAACTGTCGGACACTTATCCACGACATAAGTGTCTGGTAATTTCTCTCAGATGTAAACAGTCAAAGCGAATATCTGTCGGACACTTGACACTTATGTCCGGAGAGAAGTGTCAGATGTAAACGCACCTTAACAGTCCGCATTGTAACTGTAATCAGTCTTGAGATTTTATTTAATAACAAAAATTTTTGCTATTTTGACCCTCGAAATTCTGGGATCAATGTAGTTTTTCTCAAAAAACCGCATAATAAAAATGTCATTTTAATGTTGGTTTTTTATGAAAAAGATGCACACTTACTTATAACTTAGGTTTTCCCGTTTTCCAGGTAGTAAGCAAAAATACATTTGGCTTAAAAATGAAAAATGCCATAAAGTAACCCTCGTTCTAAAAAAAACTGCCTAAATTGTTGTTAAACTAAAATTTTCTTATTTTCAGAAAGATTCGGGAAACAGGCAGCGTTAGGACAAGCAGAGTAAATGCAAATCTTGCGCCGATAATCGCTGTTCCAATCGATGAATGAATACTAGGTGCAGTTCAAAATGATCCATATATCAATATCCGACGCTTGGCATTGCAGTTAAACGTCTCTACGTGGAAAGTTTGGAGTGTCCTAAAAGCAGAGCGTTTGCATCCCTACCACCACACACTAGTGCAGGAGCTGTTACCCATTGATATGCCCAAAAGGATGGAGTTTTGCAATTGGCTCCTTGAACGATACGGGCGGATGAGTCCCAATTCACCAGGGACGGTATCACAAACTTCCAAAACTTACACACCTGGGCTGAGAGCAATCCACATAAAAGAAGAGAGGCATCATTTCAGCACAGATTCAGTGTCAATTTATGGGCAGGTGTGACTGGTGACAATTTCATTGGTCCTATTAGGCTACCCTAAATAGTTCCAATTACTTGCATTTTTCGACAAATGATCTACAGGAGTTATTGGATGATATGCCACTGCAACGGTTGGCCTCCATGTTTTACCAAAACGATGGTGCTTCAGCTCATAACGGCCGACAAATCACAGATTACTTAAATTCCAATTATAGCAATCTCTGGATTGGTAGAAATGGACCGATACTCTGGCCTGCAAGATTTCTTGATTTAACTATTATGAATTTCTTTGTATGGGGACGGATGAAGGACCTTGTCTACGCAATGGAAGTAGGAACGTTGCAGGATGTAAATACCAGAATCGGTGCGGTAGCAACAGAAGTAAGGCAACAGTTGAGGAGTATGAACACAAAGAGAACACTGGCAAAACGAGTTTTATCGTGCATTCAAAATGAAGGTGGTCATTTTGAACATTTATTGTAATTAAGGAATTTTGAAATAAATCATAAAAACCATTCTTAAGTTCTTTTAGTTCAAGCGAAGAGTGTTGATCAACATATTCTTGTTTTTTTGATTAAAGTGCAATATTGGAATGATAGTTTTTCTAAACTATGAAACTTATGCAATGCAAGTGTATACATCTTTTGTAGGCAATAATATGGCACTTAAAAAACCAACAATAAAATGACATTTTTATAATGCGGTTTTCTGGGAAAAACTACATTGATCCCAGAATTTTGAGAGTCAAAGTTGCACAAATTCGTGTTCTGAAGTAAATATCTCAGGATTGGGTACAGTTACAATGCGGACTATTAAACCAAATGAAAAATGATTTGATTCCCTAAAAAACAAGCTATAACACTTTGAATTGTGATTATTAGTTTTCAAGATAAATCGTTTTGAGTGAGTGAGGGTGCAGGTCCGAAACACTTTTCTTGATCACCCTGTATCTCCGCGGATATTGAAAATTAACCATCTTTATAGAACAATTTTTTTTTTTTCAAAATATATATAGGAATAACCCCTTACAAGATGGTGAACGGAGTACCAAACACCCTGTATATGTTAATTACCCTTAAGTTGGTGTTTTATTTTAAGTTACTTTTAAATTATGATGTGAGCAATAGTACATTTAATATCAAAAATACCTCTATACCTAATTAATTCGAACCGTAATAATTCGTTTTAGTAACCGACTATTCTTCGGAACACTAACTCGTCAGATTCGAATTAGTAAGCAAAAAAGTTTTAAGTTACAGTGGCTCAGAGCTTATTTCGTGCAGTCCTATTTTTAAACTATAGAACACTGTTTCTTAAAAACTAATTAGAAAATCATGAAATTTTGAATGTAAATATGGAAAAGCTTGCTTATTGATTACAATAAATAAAAAAAGTTTACAAAAATAAATTCTGATACTCTTAAGGCTGAAAAGACCAATGGTGCAGCAGAAACGCAGCCCACAGCTTATTTCACTTATTTCATGCAGACACTTGTCTCCACTTCTGTCCGATCGTGTTGCGCTGTATAATGGGACTTTCTTTTTCTTTACTTTTTTTGAAGAATTGGCAACTAGCTGTAGTCAATATTTAGTGTGATATTTTACGTGTAAAGAACAAGAAGTGCTGTTTGAAAAAATGGTTCGTCGCACGACAATTGAGCAGCGAGAATTAGTGATAAGTCATTTCAAGAACGGGCTATCCCAGCCGAAAATTGCTCAATTTGTCAATTTGAGTTCCACCACAGTGCGGAGTATCATTGAACGCTTCGTTCATGAAAATCGTATTCAAGATAAGGGCAGAAGAGCGCCAAACAAAATTTTCAACTCGTCTGACGAACGATTTATTATACGTAAAATCAAGGCGAACTCAAAGTTAACGGCTCCAAAACTAGTCGTGCAGATACAGCAAAGACTAGATAAGTCATGCAGTGCAGAAATTGTCCGCCGCGCGCTCCGAGACCACAATTTCAATGGTCCAGTAGCTAGAAAAAAGCCATTCATAAGTATAAAAAACCAGCTGAGTCGCCTTGACTTTGTTAGAAAGCACGCATTTAATATTTTGGCTCTGATGGCATGGCATACGTATGGCAGAAGCCTAATACTGAGCTACAAAAAGAAAATTTAAAAGCTATAGTGAAGCATGGCGGAAGCGAAATGGTTTGGGCCTGTACGGCGGCGACCTGGATTGGAAATTTAGAGTTCATTGAAGGTAACATGGACAAAACTATGTACCTCAACATTTAAAAAAAAAAAAATTTTGCTCCAGAGTGCTGGACGTCATTGTGAAAATTCCAAAGAAGGGCGACCTTCGGGATTGTAGCAATTGGCGTGGTATATGTCTACTTACTGCCGTACCAAAAATTATGGCTACGATAATTCTCAATAGGATTAATGATGTTGTCGAGAGCACTCTCGAAGTTTATCAGGCTGGATTCCGTAAAGAGTCGTCTTGTACCGACCACACAAATACCCTACGGATAATATTAGAGCAGTCAGCCGAAATGGGTTCGCCACTATATCTCATGTTTGTGGACTTCGAGAAGGCTTTCGACAAGGCTTTCGAGAATGCTTTCGCGTTAAGCGAGATTACATATGGAATGCTTTGCGTAGGAGAGGTATTCCAGATAAGGTATTAGCTATGATTAAAGAATCCTACGAAGATGCAAGGTGTCGCGTCTTGAATAGAAGAGAGCTGTCCGAGAGCTTTCTTGTGCGAACAGGTATCAGACAAGGCTGCATATTATCACCAGCCCTGTCTCTGGTGGTAATAAATGACATCTTTAAAGCTGCACTGGAAGGTGGGGAATGTAAAGGTCTTCAATGGAGACTATTTAATATCTTAAGTCACCTTGATTATGCTGACGACGTGTGTTTGCTTGGACATAATTAGGATTAAGGATTTAGAGTCAAATGTTAGCTCGTTGCATTCTAAATGGAAAGAGGTGGGACTGAAAATAAATGTGCGTGAAACCAAGTACATGCACATGGGTTCGAACGCAAACACACCGATTGCTCTTAACGGACAGGATGTGGAAGAGGTGCAAGATTTTTGCTATCTCGGAAGCATTGTCAGCATGGACGGCGGAGCCGAAAAGGATGTTGAGGCTCGGCTAAATGAAGCTCGTCAGGCCTTCGGTATCCTTTCCCCTTTCTGGAGGTTAAGAGAGATCTCTCTTCGCACGAAGCTGCGAGTTTTTGACGCATGCGTCATATCCATGTTGTTATATGGTTGTACTACGTGGAAAGTGACCGTTCGACTTACCAAGAAACTACAGACTTTCGTGAACCAATGCCTCCGACGCATTTTAGGAATTCCTGGCGAGAAGTGATCTCCAACGACGAACTTTGGAGTGCAACTGACCACACTAAAATAGGTATTGAGATTTAAAGGCGGAAGTGGCAGTGGATCGGCCATACTTTGAGAAAACCAGTTGGCTCTGGATTATAGTCCTCAAGGAAGACGTCGGGTTGGTCGACCATGTAACACATGGAAGCGAGCAGTTGAGCAGGAGGCCAGAGAAATAAACAAGTCCTGGCAACAGCTTAAGGCCGATGCTCAGGATCGCGCCTTGTGGAAGAGAGTTGTTTCTGTCCTATGCCCCTATAGGGGGTCTTAACAGGAATTTGAATTTGAAGTATTACAAGCAACAATTGTGTTATTTTTGAAGTTCCTAACTTAAGAAATAAATATTTGTTTAAAACATGGCATTTAAATCTTGTCAATATTTTACATAATTTTCCAATAACAGCGTACAAATTTATAATTTGTATCTGCATGAAATAAGCTGTGAGCTACTGTATAATGATAGTTGTGTGAAAAAATTTTCCCACCAATGACCATTAGCCGAGTACTACAAAACTTCACGAATGAAGCTTAATCCAAGATAGTATCGCGTCGTATTCTACTAGGGTGGATTGATAATGACGTGTAAAAATGAAGAAGGAGGGGGTAGGTAAGGAATTTGGTATTTTTTTTACCTGCTTCATCCTTAAATAGATTACCTGCAAAGGCTTAGCCTGATATCTTTTTTAGTTTTTGTGAAACTGCTGTCTAAGCAAGTCAACTTTTGATAAATTTCGAAAATGGAAAAAACGAATTCCGAGTGTCGTTTAAGAATAACTTTTTAAAAGGGAAAACAGATAAAGTAACCAAAGAAAAATTACATAAACATTATGGAAACTCTGCACCATCGATTTCAATGATTTACAAGTGGTTTTCAGACTTCAAGCGTGGTCGTACGAGCACAGAGACCATACAAAGTCCAGGTCGTCCAAATGAGGTCACCATGTCAGAAATGATCGACAAAATCCATGATCTCGTGCTAGAAGATCGTCGAGTGAAAGTGCGTGAGATAGCTAAGGCAGTAAGCATCTCATATGAACGTGTTTGGAATATTTTGAAAAATCGTTTGAACATGCGGAAGCTATCCGCAAGATGGATGCCGCGTTTTCTCACAATCGACCAAAAACTCAATCGTGTGACAACTTCGCAGCACAATTTGCAACTGTTTCAGCGTGATCCAAATGAATTTCTTCGTCGATTCAAAACTGTTGTTGAAACATGGATCCACCACTACACCACGAGAAACCAAACAACAGTCAAAACAATGGATGGAAGCCGGTTCAAGCGCACCGAAGAAGGCAAAAACCGTTCCATCAGCTGGAAAGGTTATCGCGACAGTTTTTTAAGATTCCAAAGGAATAATTTTCACCGACTACTTGGAGTTTTTGGCATCAATTGGTTACAATCATGGAATGGGGCGACATCGAAAATCGTATTCTTGTAGTTGGCCTACTAAAATGCAACATGGAAAAAGGCGATATCTTTCAGACGTTGCGACCGCTTGGAATCACTCACAATTTTGTGTATCGTGCTGTGAAGTTGTTTGAGGATACTGATGGAGTACGAGACCGTCAAAGATCCGGTCTTCTGCGCACTGTGAGAACTCCGAAAGCGATTAAAGCCGCGAAGAAACGAATCGACCGAAAACCGCTGAGAAAACAGAAAATCTTATCGCGGAAAATGCAAATTTCGCAAAAATCCATGTCTCGCATTATCAAAGAAGATTTGGGACACATCGCGTACAAGCGACACACTAGACAACTGCTCACGGCCGCATTAAAGGAAAAACGCAAACGAAAATCGAAAGCGTTACGCAGCCGGTACGCGAAGAACGCTCACAGACAAATTCTGTTTACTGACGAGAAAATCTTCACCGTAGAAGAATCGTTCAATAAACAGAACGACTGTGTGTATGCTCGGTCATCCAGAAAAGCATCCCAACTCATCCCGATGGTCCAAAGAGGCCACCATCCTGCGTCTGTAATGGTATGGTGGGGAGTGAGCTACGATGGCGTCACCAAGCTTCATTTTTGCGAGAAAGGAGTGAAAAAATCGGCCAAAGTATATCAATCGACCGTCTTGGAACCCATTGCGAAGCCTCTCAACCAATCAATATTCGCCAACAAGCCGTGGATTTTCCAGCAAGACTCTGTCCTGCTCACAAGTCAAAAACGACTCAACTCTGGCTCAAAAACAACATTCCGGACTTCATATCAACGGATGATTGATCTGGTAGTCCAGACCTCAATCCGTTGGATTACAAGTTGTGGTCCGTATTAGAGGGCATGACTTGCTCTACTCGACACCCAAATATTGAGTCGTTGAAGCGAGCCCTTGTCCGTGCCAGTTGTCGAGTTGACAATTTCCCCATGCATGAAGTGTGTCTCGCGATCGATGAGTGGCCTAATCGTCTCAAGTCGTGCTGGAAGGCAAATGAAAGTCATTTCAAATAAGTTGTTCTAAGATTTGTAGCCATTGAATAACTCAATAAAACGAAAAAAAAAAAGTTTTGATACACATATATTAATTCGTTTTTATTTGGCGTCGATTTTTCTGTGTACCAATATTTATGACTTGACTAGGTACAATATAATATCAGCTAGTGAAACAAAACACGCTCGGCTTTTTCGCTATGTGTTTAGCTTTGCCCGACGACAACAAACCTATCCGAGAATTGTTCTCAGCTAATGAAACTGTACCTCGCTCTCGGTGTTAAGAACAAAAGCTTCGCTATTTGTGGCTTCACAATCAGGTCAGGAACAACGTACAGAATGGTTTTTCTGCTTGGGATTCGTTTTCTTCTGATCCTGTCCACTTTACATCGCTCAAGAAGATTTTGATTTTTTTTTTCAAGATTTTGATGATAAATTCACAGTCGATCACGCACTTGCGATATATGGTGTATACACCGGCCCTTCCACCGATCATTCAATAATGCTCGAACGTTCCAGAAGCAAATCATAATCAGTCGCTTTCGAATGCCCGCCCATAGGCTCGAAATGAGGTTTTTCCCCAAGTTGATCACAACACTTTATTATTAGAATAGTAAAGTCAAATTGCCTGCTCAAAATTACTTAACACCGAAAACCCGTAAATCCAGTTAGATGATTGGGTTTTACTCGAAATCGTAGTAAAATTTTGTTTATTGTAAATTAATTGCAGTTAAAATAATGAGATATTTTTTGTATTCGTAGATGTTTTTTTGAGAACAGCTAATTTTATATTATGTCTACTTACACTGTACTTTACTTGATATAGTTATCTCTTCTATAATATAAGAACGACTAACTCAGAAAACGTTTGATATAACTTTAAAAAACTATTACATTCATTGTAATGTTAATGTTGTTTAAATGAAAGTTAAATAAGCTTAACACTTTCAGCACTAGTGCCAATAATGATCATTTATCTGATAAATTGAATGCCTTAAATAGGAAAAAATTGTTTGCTTGCTTTTCAAAAGGTAAACTAATTATGCGGACTTTAAGAGATAATTTGGTATGATAATAATTATGTAAACTTATTGCTAGCCCATAGAAATTCTCTTGCCCAATGAAAAATTGATAAGCGCTCTGCATTGCTGGTACAGAGATATAAAACAGTTTCATGATGAAATGCAAAAAATATATTAATAATATATTTTTTATGCAAAGTGTGTGATTGCTTTTTTTACGCAGCTAATAAACAATAAACACAATATAATTATGAATTGCTTGTCTAGATGCAATAATTATGCATTAGCTGAAATTTGAGAGTACTGAATTTGCTCTAACAATTGTAACGCTAAGAAATAAGGCTTGCACAGCGCCGCTAAGGGTACGGAAATATGTGTTGTCACTAGGGATGGCGAAATCTGCTCTTTTCCAATCGCTGTGATCAACTGCGATTGCTCTTTTTCAATATCTGTGAAAAAGAGCAGCTCTTCTAATAGCAGTAATTTTTTCACCTTTATTCTCCATGGTATTGCGCAAAGATGGCAAAAACTACTAATGCAGTTATAAATATCACCAACAAAGGCTGCACTTTCATTTTTTCAATTTTTTTTTTAATTTAGCAATGATTTAAATTGAAACAGTAAAACGAAATGAATTAAACGGGAGAGCACAGAAAACTGAGGTAAAAGTAAATCCGAAAAACTCAAAGTATTCATTTACATATTGGTTAAAATTAAGACAAACAATTCAATATATGTATAAATATATAACAAATAAAAAATATTAACAGAAACAGTAAGAATTGGTAAATTCCTCTGGCATATTCGCCCATATAAAAAAACATTTTGACATATCACTCGACATTACCTCACACAAGCAATTTCATCATGAAGAACGTAAAGCTCTTATCGACGCGGTGGACTGCAACATAAATCGGCGAAACTTGCGATAGCCGCAACATGTCCCACTAACCGACCAGATCGAATCTCAGAACAAAATCCGCCAAAAAAACTCTAGCAAAGCGCATCATTGACCACTTCGGACGTTCCACACCTCACCTATCAGATCAGATGCCACCGATCAAAATATCGCTAAGCAATTCGCTTATCAAATCGCAATTGTTTCATCTAGCTCCAATTCAATTCATTCATTTGTCTAAAGCAACATCCCTGAGAGCACGAGCACTACACACTGCTCGTGCTCTCAGTGCCAATATCAATCACCAAATATAGGTTTGGGATAGCTTATAAGATTGATAGTCTTTAATATCACAGAGCTGATATATCGCTGAACGCGAGCGATATAACAGATACGAAGACAATGGAAGATATCAGATGTGCCAAGCGGTAATCGAGAGATACGAAAGAACGACGTTCAAGCTCTTTCTTCGCGCGATTGATATTTAGCGCTGGGACTTGGGTAAAGTTCGACTGACATTTCTTCCATGGGTTTCGGGATCTGATAAGAGCTTTACGTTGTTTATGTTGAAATTGCTTGTGTGAGGTAATGTGTGAAAAAGAAAACAACAGACCCTTTTGGTTCGGTTTTCTATGACCGGGTGTTTGTTATACTCTAGATGAAATCTGAAAGTATATTGTGTTTGCCTTACCATTTGTAACGCTAAGAAATAACGCTCGCACAGAGCCGCCAAGGGTACAGAAATATTTGTTGTCGCTCAAAAACCTCGATTCCGAGTTGCTGTCTGTCCGTCTGTCTACAGCATAACTCTCGAAAGCTTTGAGCTATAGTGCTAAAAAATTTTGTGTGTCATTTTTAGCAAAAAAGTAACTTTAAGTTCGTGAATGGGCTACATCCCCCCACTCCTTCCACCCCCTCCCATACAAATATCATGAAATTTCGAAATAATAAGAAATTGATTTTTCTTTGAAACTATTTAAGCTATCGACTTGAAACATACGTCAAGGTATTATGATAGAGATGTCATTAATATCATGAAATATTGACCCGATCCGTTTACTCCTTCTACCCCCTCCCATACAAATGGACAATTTTGAAAAACATATATTTTCCATTTTCATTGAAACTAGGAAAGCTGAAAAGACGAAATTTTGTCAGAATTAATTCTACTATAATCGCAATTTATTTTAAAAATAATTATCAACTTCACCTCACTCCTTCTACCCCCTCCCATACAAATTTCACGAAATTTTGAAATTTAAATTAAATTATTTTTCTTCGAAACTGTTAAGGCTATCAACTTGATATTTTGTATAAAGTATACAAATAAAAATATTAATAATACAAAAAAAATTATTTTGATGCGTACACTCCTTCTACCCCCTCCCATACAAATGCAAAATTTTTGTTAAATGCATTTTATCGATTTCCATTCAAACTAGAAAAAGTACAAACTTAAAATTTTGCCACAATTTGTTTCTTAATAATTGAAATAACTGTTAGAAAAATTATCAGCTCCGCTTCACTCCTTCTACCACGTCCCATACAAATATCTGTATTATAAATTCAAGAAAACCATTTCTCCTTCAAGTATACAAATGAGGGCTATCGACTTTGAAATTAATTCAAAGCATGCTGATAAGGAGAGAACTACAGAGGTATATCATTGTTGTGTACGTCCTATAAAATACTGACAAAAATAATTGAACGTCGTCTTAAGCCCAATACTAATCAAATAATTGGCGAATACCAAGGCGGATTCAGAACCGGACGATCTACAACAGACCAGATATTCTCGGTGAAACAGGTGCTTGAGAAATGCTGGGAATATAACACAGACGTGCACCAAATATTCGTAGATTTTAAACAAGCATACGACAGTATCGACAGGAGCGTACTGTACCAAATCATGCTTGACTTTGGAATTCCTCCAAAACTAATCCGACTAACAAGACTCACAATGACGAACACTGAGTCCCAAGTGAGAATACAAACCGATTCCACAACCAGCTTTCGAACGGAATGAGGTTTAAAGCAGGGAGATGGTCTAGCTCCTATGCTTTTCAACTTGGCACTTGAGTATGTCGTCCGAAAAATCCCAGTCGACACCAACGGGACACTACTATTCAAGTCCACCCAACTAGTAGCATACGCTGACGACATTAACATTCTAGCAAGATCCTTCCCTAGTGCTAAGGAGGTATTTGTCAATCTTGACTCCGCCGCAAAAGAAGTCGGGTTGCGCATTAATGATAGCAAAACAAAAGTAATGACGCAAGCAAGAAGAAGAACGCCAATCAGACAAAACATAACAATTGCGGAATATAATTTGGAGAGTGTGGACAACTTCATATATCTTGGGGCTAATCTAGCAAAGGACGGTAATGAAACAAACGGAATCAAACGACGGATAATACTTGCAAATAAGACGTATTATTCGGTACTTCAAATAATGAAACCCATGAAAGTGCACAGGAACAATAAGCTGCGGATTTATAAAACTATTATACGACCTGTGCTCTGTTATGGCAGCGAGACGTGGACATTAACGCGAACTTCCGAAAAAGCAGTTAACGCGTTCGAAAGAAAGGTCCTCCGAAGAATTTTGGGACCTGTGAAGGAAGGAACGGAATGGCGAATAAGATACAACCATGAGTTGTATCAACTCTACGACGAGCCAGAAGCTTCAACGTTTATCAAGCTACGTAAACTGCAGTGGGCTGGCCATGTAGAGCGAATGGAAGACAGAAGAATCCCCAAACGTGCTCTTAAAGGCAAATCGAGTGGTAACCGGCCAGTAGGCAAACCACGCAAGCGATGGGAAGACTCGGTTGATGAAGACAGCAAAGCCATCTTAAAAATTAGCAGCTGGAGGACGCGCTCTTTGGATCGATTGGAGGCGACGACTTCAGGAGGCCAGGGCTCGATTTAGGCTGTCGCGCCATTGATGATGATGATGATGCTGATAAGGATGATGATAAGCAGTTTCAAAATCATCTTAAACGCTCCACTTCCTCTCCCATACAAGTGCCCCAATTTCAGGAAAACTATGACTAAATTCTTTAAAAATAATGAAAACTAAAAACTTTAAATTCAGCAAAAAACATTTTGCAAGCCATGTTCGGTGTCATATACGAAAAATACAAACCTCCCCCTCTACTTCTACCACCTCCCATGCAAAAGTCTCTATTCACTATTCGAAAGAATTTGAGATGACATATTTTCCGGTATATTAAAGTCATTTCCATCTTATCTAGAGTATCATATGATTGGGCTTTAAGCCCAATTATAATTCTGTTATGTTTTTTATTTGGTTTGTATATAAGCGATGAGTAAGTGGCAGTTTGTTTGACGAGTTTTATTCTCAGCTACGATCTCGTCGGAGTTACGTGAAATGCGTGAGTTGCGGGATTAATGTGCGAGTGCGAATAAAAACTTTGGGATTGGTAGCGATGATCATTGCGGCAATTTTATTGGTGATAGAACGTAAGCAGTATGCATTTTCTCTGCTCTTCTAATCGCAGCTCTTTCAAATTTTCAATCGCAATATGCGATTGCTCTTTTCAAATAGCAATGAAAAAATCGCAGGTATGTAAAATAGCATACTATCTCTAGTTGTCACTCAATAACGTCGATTTCGAGCGATCATCTGTCCGTCTAATAATCTCTCTATGTAATTACTCTTGAGCCGTTTGAGCTAAGTTTTTCCCATGTCATTTTGAACAATTTTTCTTACAGTAATAGTAATGAAAGTTTAAAACATAACAGGGCTACGATTGAGCGTAAAGCGCAATCTTACGATACTCTAGATGAAATAGAATTTGTTGTGATCCCAAGAAATTTTGTATGAGGAGTGGTAGAAGGGGTGACAGCATTGAACTACTATTTTCTCCATTATGCTAAAGTAGCTATAAAAATGCAACCTCCAAAAATTGAATAAGAACTGAAAAAATTAATGTATTAGATTTGGTGAAATTGTGCAGTTTGTAGGAGATTTTAGTGATTTTTTTCACAATATATAAATAAACTTCCAACAAGTCGGGCGAAACTTTATTATTCTTGGGACAAGTTGCGGATGCCTGGAAAGTCAATATGCAGGTTAGAGTGGTTTGGGAAGACTAAGTGAAAAAGAGTTCTTGGGCAGGACTGTTGTCAATTTAACAATATTTCATTCGTTTATGCAAGTTTGTGTTTTTATGAGGGGAGAGGTGATAGAAAGGGTGAGTGGATGTTAATAGTTTTTTAATTGATTGCTTGAATCACATCCAATATTCTTTGTATAGAATGTCAGTTTCATAGTCGAAGTTGCATAGAATTTTCATAAGATTCGATGAATTTTACATTCACGAAACCAAACATTTTGGGAGAGGGTAGAGGAGGTGAAGGAATCGTAAAATTTGTGATGCAATTTTATTTCGTTTCTCTTGTGAGGTACTCGTACAAAATTTCAAGTTCGTAGCTTTTAATTAATGAAATTTGTCGAAATCATACTTTTGTATGGAAGGGGGTAGAAGGGGAAGCGCGATCTCAAAACTTTTGACGCAATTTTGTTTCAACTATTTTTAAAAGTTTTTGTGCAAAATTTCAAATTGATAATTTTTAATAGTTAGCTGATAATTGATTTCTTAAAAATGATCGAAAAAATAATTTTGTATTGGAGGGGATAGAAGTTTTAAACATATTCGACCAGTTAATATTTCAAACTCTTAGAGATTTTTTTTAAACGCAGAAATACACCAATGGTCAATAACCTCCGGTGCTAAGATATCAGAAACCAAATGGAAGCAGCTACATGTCTGCCTTAAACGAAACTGCAACCAGAACCCGCTGACACTAAGAAACTCAACCATACATTCCTGTACCAAACTGAAAATCTTAGGTTTAACGGTCAACAACAAACTTAACTAGAAAGACCACATCCAAGATCTATGCACTTCGCTCCAAAAACGAATATCTCTACTAAAATGCATTGCATACAACAAAAGTCAAGCTCATCCGAAAACCCTGCTAGAAATGTCAAAGACGCTAATAATCTCCAAAATCGATTATGGCCTTCCCATCTACGGTAACTCTCCAAAGTCGACATTGATCAAAATATGTAGTCTATACCACGCAACTGCACGAATTAGCATCGGCGCTTTTCAAACCACTCCCATTCAAAACCTTTTAGCAGAAACCAACCTTTACCCACTTTCTAAAAGAATAGAGATAGCCCAAGCAAAAATATCAATCAAAAGATTTTCTCCTCACAACCTCAAATCGTTTCACAACTTGCTGAAGCGAAAAACCTCAAATCGCTACCCATCCACACTTGAAAAGGCAATAAAGCTATCCAAAATATACGATCCTCCCACTACTCGCCACTCCAACTATAATCCTTCAAACCCATCGTGGACCGTTCCCTTAAGCAATATCATCCTTAAACTTTCAACCTTCCCTAAAGCCTCTACCTCAGACTCTATGTACCAACAACAATTCCTTGAAACAATCAACCCACTCTAAGCCTCAGGCTGGATTATCATATTTTGTGACGCCTCAAAAACTCACAGCACCATGTTGGCTATGAATGTAAACTGTAATTCGACTTCATCTCAATATTAACCGCCGAAGCAATAGCGATCTCAACTGCCATACGCTACTGCAAGAAAAATAAGAGCAGCTTCTGTATATGTACCGACAGCCTATCAGTCCTAAAGGCTGTAAGAAATCCAAGCTACACAACCCCAATAATCAACGAAATAAGAGATACTTTCACCACATACAAAGACAGAATAAAATTAATGTGGACACCAGGCCACTGCGGCATAACAGGCAACATACTGGCAGACAAAGAGGCTAATAATGCCATAACATCACCTCTATTTCTTAACCAAGCTATGCTGGATTCGGACTACCTGCGGCAAATATACACGTACTACAACGAGAAACAGAATGAATCATGGAAAAGTAACCAAAGCTTCCATGCCCAGACAGTAAACCCACTACTACAGTCAGCAACACTGCCACCTGAGCTAACAGGATTCGAATGCAAAATTATTACTAGACTCAGACTGGGACACTGTAAGATCACCCACGAACACCTACTCGACAACTCCTCGAACCCTCCAGTGTGTCAAAACTGCAATACGTGCCTAACAACCTTACATATCAACTCCGCCATAGACGGTCCCAAGCCCGAGTTGAGAAAGGAGGAGGGAACATGGAGTTAACCTGAATGGCCAGTAACACCAGTGCGTCTCAGGAAGTAGGCAAAAAGTATGACATAGTTGGACTTGCAGCATAGCTGTGAGAACTCCAGCATGTCATATTTAGCTCAAAACTCCCACCCTTTTCCTACTAGGGTGTAATAAATAAGTAGGACCGGTCCTCCAGGTCGGGGGTTGGGCGAGGCGCCGACAACGCATCACCGGAAAAAGAACATTGTCCAGAAACCTGAAGAACAGCCTCGGAAAGGATGGACTCAACGGCAACGACCCCGCAAACGAAAAATGGACTACTCTATTGGATCTTGGAATGTTCGATCCTTATTTAGGACAGGAGCTCTGAAAGAGTTTCTCGAAGAAGTGGCAAAGCACAACATCAACATAACTGCCATCCAAGAAACGAAATGGCTCGGTAACGAAATCATGGACATGAGATCACACACAATCTATCCAAGTGGAAAATTGTCGGGAAGCAGAGAGTTTGGAGTCGCTTTTGTCGTTGACAAAAAATTTAAACAGCAGGTCACGAGCTTCAGACCAGTAAGTGAAAGATTGTGTGCAATCCGAATAAAGACTAAATTCTTCAACACTTGGTTGATCAACGTTCACGCACCAACAGAAGACAAGGACGATATAACTAAAGACGAATTTTATGCCACCCTAGAGACAACCTATGACTCACTGCCCTCGAATGACCTAAAAATTGTCTTAGGGGATTTTAATGCAAAAGTCGGAAAGGAGGAGGCTCATAGAGGAACAACAGGAGGGCACAGTCTCCATGACATAACCAACGACAATGGCCAACGTCTTATTGATTTCGCAAGCAGCAAAAATATCATAGTAAGCTCTACGTGCTTCCCACATCGCGATATTCATAAACGAACGTGGGCATCACCAGATGGTCACACCTTCAACCAAATAGACCACGTTCTAATTGAGAAAAGGGCTGCTTCCAGCATACTTGATGTACGAACTCTCCGCGGTGCGCATTGTGACTCTGACCACTATCTAGTCAGAGCTAAGTATCGATGCAAAATAGCTTGTCGTGGATATTCGAAAACGAGTAGAGCTCGCAAATTCAATGTCGACAAGCTTAACGACGAAACGGTGGCGCAGGCTTACATGTTAGCATGTAATAAACACCTGACACCAATATATGAAGATATCAAAAATATGCCAGTGGAGAATGCGTGGATAAAAATACGAGACGGCATCAAATCCTCCGCGGAAGAGGTATTAGGGTATCAAGCACGGCGAAAAAATAATAATTGGTTCGACCAAGAATGTCGCGACGCAATAGATAGAAAGAACGAAGCTTACAAAATTTTTACTGAACGACCAACACGAGCCAAAAAAGAAAGATATGACGAGCTTAGGCGATATGCGAAAAAGACCTGCAGACGAAAACAAAGGAAGTACCATAATGACAATATACAAAAAATGGACGACGACATGAGAAAAAATAAAACGCGGGACGCATACGCCATAGTAAAAGATTTAAAAAAGGGATATAAACCAAAAACCAGTCTCTGCAAAGACGCAGAGGGCAATATCATCAGCGACACAGAAGAAATCAAAAGGAGATGGGCTTCATACTTTGAACATCTTTTGAATCCCATCCCAGTAGCACCAATAACGACAAACAACATTTCAATTGAAGCCTCAACTGACGAACATGAACCATCATCGACACCACCCACGCTTGCTGAAATCAAAGCAGACCTATGTGACCAAAAACGAAACAAAGCGCCGGGAATTGACGAAATACCAGTTGAACTTCTGAAAAACGGTGGAAACTGTGTCGCTGAAATACTGCACAGCATGATATGCAAAATTTGGACAGAGGAAATCATACCCGACGACTGGCGAAAAAGCATTATATGTCCAATTTACAAGAAAGGAGACAAACTCTGCTGTGAGAACTACAGAGGTATATCATTGTTGTGTACGTCCTATAAAATACTAACAAAAATAATTGAACGTCGTCTTAAGCCCTATACTAATGAAATAATTGGCGAATACCAAGGAGGATTCAGAACCGGACGATCTACAACAGACCAGATATTCTCGGTGAAACAGGTGCTTGAGAAATGCTGGGAATATAACACAGACGTGCACCAAATATTCGTAGATTTTAAACAAGCATACGACAGTATCGACAGGAGCGTACTGTACCAAATCATGCTTGACTTTGGAATTCCTCCAAAACTAGTCCGACTAACAAGACTCACAATGACGAACACTGAATCCCAAGTGAGAATACAAACCGATTCCACAACCAGCTTTCGAACGGAATGTGGTTTAAAGCAGGGAGATGGTCTAGCTCCTATGCTTTTCAACTTGGCACTAGAGTATGTCGTCCGAAAAATCCCAGTCGACACCAACGGGACACTACTATTCAAGTCCACCCAACTAGTAGCATACGCTGACGACATTAACATTCTAGCAAGATCCTTCCCTAGTGCTAAGGAGGTATTTGTCAATCTTGACTCCGCCGCAAAAGAAGTCGGGTTGCGCATTAATGAAAGCAAAACAAAAGTAATGACGCAAACAAGAAGGAGAACGCCAATCAGACAAAACATAACAATTGCGGAATATAATTTGGAGAGTGTGGACAACTTCATATATCTTGGGGCTAATCTAGCAAAGGACGGTAATGAAACAGACGAAATCAAACGACGGATAATACTTGCAAATAAGACGTATTATTCGGTACTTCCAATAATGAAATCCAAGAAAGTGCACAGGAACAATAAGCTGCGGATTTATAAAACTGTTATACGACCTGTGCTCTGTTATGGCAGCGAGACGTGGACATTAACGCGAACTTCCGAAAAAGCAGTTAACGCATTCGAAAGAAAGGTCCTCCGAAGAATTTTGGGACCTGTGAAGGAAGGAACGGAATGGTGAATAAGATACAACCATGAGTTGTATCAACTCTACGACGAGCCAGAAGCTTCAACGTTCATCAAGCTACGTAAACTGCAGTGGGCTGGCCATGTAGAGCGAATGGAAGACAGAAGAATCCCCAAACGTGCTCTTAAAGGCAAAGCGAGTGGTAACCGGCCAGTAGGCAAACCACGCAAGCGATGGGAAGACTCGGTTGATGAAGACAGCAAAGCCATTTTAAAAATTAGCAGCTGGAGGACGCGGTCTTTGGATCGAGACGATTGGAGGCGACGACTTCAGGAGGCCAGGGCCCGATTTGGGCTGTCGCGCCATTGATGATGATGATGATGAACCTTACATATCCTCAACGAATGCACCCTGTACCAGCCTACCAAAATTCTAATATCGCCCACAACTCGTCTCTCATCTCTGCTACACAATCCTCCTGAGTTATCAAAACTAAAACAAATACTATCCTTCATAAACTCCTTAAACCTGTCCAAATCCATTTAAAACATAACATAACTTAAAACCGATAAAAAAAAATAATCAATAAATAAATATGAATATAATACAAACGAGCCGAAGGCCTTAGCAGCCAGTGCTCTCAAAAAAAGCTCAATATATCGTATTGAACTAGCTGCTATAATAATAATAATAATAAAAATACACATCGGGATTTGGAGAGAACTTTTTTTCTCGCGGGGATATTTGGCGATTATTTTTTTATTTACCGGATCATTTCCACCGCAAAAACTGTCCTCCTTCTCTTCTTGAGATTTCCCTCCTCACTTGACCGAAAAAAAAATCCCTTGTGTGCGTTCAATTCGTTTCTCTAACCGAGAAGCAAAAAGGTCTATTCCGACTTATAGAGATAACGTTGATCGACAGAAGGCGCGGACCTTTCTGAGTTAACGAAAGGATTCTATCGTTAAAATGGAATATGGAATATGTAAAAGTTTTATTCTTATTGTATTGTCTTTACTAAAATAATGTATCTATGATTGATGTTGTATGAATATAAATTTGAATAAATTAATTTTGAAACATTTTTATTGTATATGATTATAATAGGCCAGTGAGTAGAAAAACAATATTTAAAAAGTTGTTAAAAAAATTGTCACAGAATTGAGCTCAATTGTGAACAATTTTCAAATAAATTTTTATTACTTTAAGCATGAAGCAAACGCCCAGGGAGCGTACATAAGAAAAAAAAAACAACATAAAAACTTCTCTGTTCCATTTATAGCATTTAGTTATGTATAACATTTGCAAATTTGAAAGCCATTATCCTTCTTGACCGAAATCGTCTGTAAACTTTGTAAGCTTTTTAAGATCATCATCGTTTACTGTTGGCTTCGTACGCGAAAGTGACTTCCTCATATCAATCTTTGTAGTAATAATAAATAATAGATATTAAATTAAGTCATGGATATTTATTGCAAAATTTATACATACCATAGTTACGGGTGGTTCATACAATTTATCACTTGGTACTTCCATCCAAGTCATTTCTATTGCACCGCTATCTCCAGGAGAACATGGTGTCAGAAGATCTTCACAAATCGAACTTTTATCAACAGGACTCGGCCCAGTTATATTCTGCAATTATAAATTATCGACGTTTAATTTAGTACATATTAGAGTATTACTATTAATACAATCTACAAATTATATTTCTCGCAAAAAGTTATGGTATTTGCATATTAAAAATAGGAGGGTTTTCTCCTCCAAATCCAGAATTTGACAAATAAAATATAGTTCTGAAACTTTTCTCATATTATTATGTATTAGGAAGTTTCCAATAATAATGCTCGGTCTCTACAATTAAATAATAAAACGTTGTTGAGATATCGATGCATAATATTCTATTTTTCATTTCGAAAGCCTATTAATGGTATTATGTACAAAAACCAAAAATTGAAAACTCTGAAGGTCCAATTTTCAGTGAAGCGCATGAACCGGACTCGATTTCATTTATAGTATGGATAATGTTGATCCTCAATGCATCACTTGTTTGCAACTTGCTTGCGCAGATTAATGACTTAAAGCAGCCCCACATTACAAAATCTTAGGGTAGGTAAGTCAAATGGTCTTTGATGATTAATGCATATCGCCAGCTCGCGCAGTAACCGAACCCTGTGTACCCTCTTCTAATACAGATGGTTGCGTTCGCTGTATGGCAGGTAGCTCCGTACTGCTGCAATTACATGTTCGTCAGTTCAATGTCATAGAATTTGGGCCAAAATTAATTCGAGCTTTGGAGTACACTCCAAAGTTCGTTGTTGGAAATCGCATCTAGCCAAAATATCCCTAAGGCATCAGTTCACGAAAGTTTGCAGTTTCTTGAAAACTCAGCGATCATTTTCCATGTGGTACGAACATATAACAACATGAATTTGATGCATGCGTTAAATACTCGCAGCTTCGTGCGAAGGGAGATCTCTTTTAACCTCCAGAAAAGAGAAAGGATAACGAAGGCCTGACGAGCTTTATTTATACGAGCTTTTCGGCTCCACCGTCCTTGATGACAATGCTGTCGAGATAACAAAAATCTTGCACCTTTCCACATCTATTCCATTAAGAACAATCGCTGCGCTTGTGTTAGAATTCAGGTGGATATATTTGGTTTTTTTCATTTAATATTTGACTCTAAGTCCGATGTGCAATGTGCAAGCAAACACAAGTTTTCGGATGACCGTAAAGTGAAGTTGCTGGAGATAGTTAACATCCTAAAGATATCAAAAGGCAGTGTGTTCGCCATCGTGCATGAACATTTGTTTATGAAAAAGCTGTGGGCGCTTACTCAGTGTACCGAAAACAGCAACGCTTCGATGATTTAGAACGCTGTTTGGGCGGATTAAACAGGACTTTTTACGTCGATATATGAAAATGGATGAAACATGGATCCATCACTATATTCCGGAATCACATCAGAAGTCATCTGAATTAAGGGCAGCCGGTAAAAGCCGTCCGAAGCGACCAAAAACGCAAATTCCCGCCGGTAAGGTTTTGGCCTCAGTGTTTTGGGATGTGCTAAGGAGGAAAAAATCATTAACAAATTCCGATGGACAGAAATTAATCAAGGCATTTTGTTTAAAAAAGTTGAGGAGTGTCCACGTAATTTTGGATTAAGCCAGATTTCTTTTCATTGGAAATTGAGTGTTAAGAAGTGGTCAAATTCTCCAACACCCACGCTTCCAGCTGCCGGCAGGAAGTGCTGTCCAGGCCTGGAGAACTCCCGTTAAATTCTGCAAATCGGCCCCCGGAGACTCATTTCCTGTCAGTTTCATAATTTTAAATAGCGAACCCATATCCCCAAAGTAAGCCGCAGATTCTGCCTTATTGTGCAGATGTTGAATGACCCTTATCTTGTCACATCTAACACTCTTCTTAAGCTGTATATGACCTTCGTTGTAGTTCCGTGCCAAGTCGAGTTGACAGATGATTGCCAATTTGGATTTTTTTCCGATCACCAACTTTGACCCATGTGTCATGCGACATGCAGGGTTTTTCACCGCTTTGTGCATACCCCACAGATTCTACAGCACTTGTTAGAAATGTGAGTTCTGGTTGCCTCCCAATTGGCATCCAATGTGCGCATTTCAATATATTAGAAGAGCTTGCTAAATTGCGCGGGAGCCATAGTGTTTCTCCAACTCCGGTACAAGAGTCTTTCATACAGGTTGGAAGGGCTGGACGAAATCTAAAAGATATGCATCAAATATCCTACACGATACTACTTTTACGATCAAGAAGTTTTTATACTCCAGATGAAATCGGAGAGTATTATAAGTCTGCCACAAAGTTTGTAACGCCAAGAAATAATGAATGATACAGAAGTTCATATAATCACTCAAAAATCTCAAAACCCGATGTCCGTCTGTTTGTCTATCCGTGTCCTCTCTAGCTTGAGAACGCGTTGATCTAGAAAGTTCAAATTTTGTACACGTCGTTTTTGACAAAAAAGTAAGTTCGTTCCTTCTACCCCTCCCATAAAAAATTACACAATTACGCAATTTGTGAATAAACGGCTTTTCTCGAAAAGTATAAATGCTATTGATCTGAAATTTGGAATATAAAACTTTTTATGATGATTTCATTCTACTGTATAATAATTATTTGTGTCCTCCCCCTCCTTTTACCACCTCCCATACAAACTGCATTTTTTCATGAAATGCTCTAAACCAATTTACTCAGTGTGTATACAATTTATCGATTTGAAATTGTGCACTGAACATTTATTTAGAATTATTAGTAAGATAAAAAAAATTTAGACGATTAGCTTTACCCCTACTACCCCCTCCCATACGAAATGACACAATTTTGCAATTTGACACTAAACGAATTTACTCAAAAAGTATAAAGCTATCGATCTGAAATTTTGAATATATTACTTCTATAATAAATCCAATCTGCTGTATAAAAATTATTTGAGTCCTCCCTTTCTTTCCACCACCTCCCATACAAACTGCACTTTTTTATGAAATACTAAAAACTTATCGAGCTGAAATTATGCACTAAATATTTATTTAATTAATCTTAATTATTAGTCAGACCAAAAAAAATTAGGTGATTAGCTTCACTCCTTCTAACCCCTCCCATACAATTTGACACAATTCAACAACTTTATAAAAAGTCGATTTTCCTGAAAATTATGAATGCTACTGTTCTGCAATTTAAAATATGTCAATTAAATGATGTTCACAGTTATCTCTAAAAAAGTCATGAATAACTTCACACTCCTTCTACCACCTCCCATACAAACTGCACAGCTTCACTAAATCCAATACACTAATTTTCTCAGTACCTATTAATTTTTGAATCCTAAATTTTGTATAAAACATTACGATAGCAACCTTAGCGTGATGTAAAAAAAAGTTCAAGTTCAAAAGTTCACCCCCTCTACCACTTCCCTTACAAAATTTCTTAAAATAAAAAATGTCTGCTTCATCTAGAGTATCGCACGATTAGGCTTTACGCCCAATCGTAGTCCTGCTATGTTTTTGTGCAAATCAGACTTGGAACAATGTACCGAAAATCCAAGAACGAGCGATATAGATACTAAGTAGCGCTTAGAAGGTTAATTTGAGGAAATTAGATAAATGTGAAGGGTACATCTTTCACAAACTCTCAGATTAGTAAATTATAAAAACTGCCAAACGACAGAAGTGAAATTGAAACTTTTTCCGTTTACCGGTTACCTTTCATTAAAAATCTATACATATAAATATAATTATGGTGTTTGTCTGTTATTTGTTTAGAAATAGCTATAAGTTACTTTTTTGCTTTATTTTAGCAATAGCTAAACAGAAACTCACGTTTTTAAAACTCTTTTCTGTCTGTCCGTCTGTCCGGTTTTCACGCAAAAACGGCTGAACCGATTATAATAAAACTTTCACAGTTTATTAGTTATGCTCCGAGATGTAATCTGCTTTTGGTTTTATTTCCCTCCCCTCACGCCTTCTACCTCCTCCCATACAAAGTGACTCATTTTTAATGATATGTAATAATCAAATTTTCTTGGAAACTATAAGAGCTATTAATTTGAAATTTAGAATATATTATTTACAAATGCAATCTTTAAGTATACAAATTATTAAAATACCCGACTCCTTCGCCCACCTCCCATACAAACTACACTTTTTCATTCAATACTATACTCCAATTTTCTCAGTACGTATAAATTCCATCGAGCTAAAATTTTGTACCAAGTCCTGATTAGCATTATTGTTAATATCGGGAAAAAACTAATCAATTATCTTCACTATTTCTACCCCCTATCATACAATGTGACACGATTCCACGACTTTACAAAAATTCGATTTTCTTGGAAAGTGTGAAAGTCACAGATCTAAAATTTAAATAATATCAATAACATAATAATCGTAGTTGTTTTTCGAAAAATCACTAAAAATCCCTCACTCCTTCCACCACCTCCCATACAAACTGCACTTTTTCATGAAATACTCTAAACCAATTTCCTCAATACGTATAGTTTTCATCGAGCTAAAATTTTGTATAGAATCCTTAATAAGCATTATTATTAATATCGGGAAAAAATTAACCGATTAGCTTCACTCCTGCTACCCCCTACCATGACGCAATTTCACAACTTTTCAAAAATTCGATTTTCATGAAAAGTGTGAACGTTACTGAACTAAAATTTAAAATATATCAGTTTTGTTTCTCGAAAAATCACCAAAAAAAGCTCCCCTCCTTCTACCACCTCCCATACAAATTACACAATTTCACTAAATACAATGCACTAAGTTTCTCAGTACCTATTCAATTTTTGAAGCTTAAATTTGGTACAAAACATTTTTATAGCTACTCTAGTATGATGTGAAACAAATTAGTTCAGTACTATCACCCCTTCTACCACTCCCCATACAAAATTCTTAACATCAAAAAATGTCTTCTGTAGTATCGTATGATTGGGCTTTACGCAGAGTCGTAGTCCTGTTATGGTTTTAAGCTTAATTTTATTTTATTCGGGCTTTATTTTTTAATTAACAAAAGCTATAACTATCCACATGTCCTTAGTGCTCTTCAATACGTATATGGTCTTAGATCACGGGATTGATTTGATCACGAGCCTGTCCCATACAAATGCGAGTAACAATTTATGGTTCTGATTCCAACAAAATAGAAATCTTTGTCTTCAAAGGGCCATTAAACTAATCAGTTTATATATACCGGACAATGTATTACTAACTACATTCTCAAAAATTGCTTATTTTGCGATTCTTACGCGACCAAAGTCGCGGGCGATCGCTAGTATATAATAATAGGTTAAGAAAATGTTGTACCTTAAAATGTGTTGCTGACTGAACCTTGCGAACTGGTTCCATTAAGGCATCTCGTACAACTATTTGAATATCAGCTCCAGAATAACTGTAAATTTGCAATGAGTTTTGGCGAAAGAAAATATAAAACACCTTATACTAACCCATCAGTTTTACCAGCAAGGTCCTTTAAATCATTTTCGGTTAACACGTGCGCAGTGTTACCTAAATGAATTTTGAACATAACTAGGCGCGCCTGTTGTTCAGGAAGAGGAATATAAATTCTCTTTTCGAAGCGCCTTCGAATTGCAGAGTCAAGAACCCACGGAATATTTGTAGCGCCCAATACTAAAATACCATCATTGTCGTTACCCACTCCTTGCATTTGAACCAAAAACTCCGTTTTAATTCTCCGTACACTATCGTTTTCATTATCGGTACGAGCAGAGCACATTGAATCTACTTCATCAATAAATATTATACTCGGCTTGTGCTGACGCGCAAGCTCAAAGAGATTTTTTACAAGTTTCTCGGATTCACCAAGCCATTTCGACATTAAATCAGAACTCGAAATTGAAAAGAACGTTGAATTGTTCGCTTCTGTAGCGACTGCTTTAGCTAAGTACGATTTACCAGTACCTGGCGGTCCAAATAACAATATTCCTTTCCATGGAATTCGTTTCCCAGTAAATAAATGCGGAAACTTTATAGGAAGTATAACAGCTTCTTTAAGTGCCTCTTTAGCTGCTTCCAGACCAGCCACATCAGACCACTTCACATGTGGTTTTTCAATGACAATAGCTCCTTCCAGCTTAGACTGAAGTTTTTTCTTCTCCGGATCATCGCCATCCTCATCATCACTATCACTTTTCTTATCTTTATCATCCCTGAAATCAACATTTGATTAGCAATTTCGAATATATTTAAAGAATGTAACAATTACTTCGATCCGCCATCACCCTCTTTAATTGGCTTTTTCTTGCCTTTTTTTAAATGTTCCTTCAATTTTTCTGCTCTATCCAAATACTGTAAGCATTTCGATCGAATAGAATCCTTAGCTTTATCCCCCTGAGCTTCATCTAAAAAAAAGTTTAGAGGTCGATGTAAACTAATTATAAAGAACTTACATTTTATTGCGTGTAGAAAATATTCAACGGCATGTTCGTAGAGTCTCAGGGCTTCAGCATAATTTTTATTTCGATCCTCCTCAGTAGCCCGAGTTACAAGATCTATAGCTTTTTGTAAAGTCGTTCCCGATGTCATCTAAATAAAAATTATATATTCGTTATTAATGTTTTTATGATATTCGATCACAAAGGTTCAATATTTCATTAATTTATTTATGCAACTTTACTTTTGTATGGTGGTGATCCATTCTTATGGGTGCTAATAATTTTTATATTCTAGATGAAATCTGAGAGTATTATGAGTTTCACACAAAGATTGTAACGCTTAGAAATAAAGCTCGAAGAAAAAAATGAATGATACAAGATTTCATATTATCACTCAAAAATCTCAAAACTAGATGGCCATCCGTCCGTGTCCTTTCTAGCTCGAAAACGCGTTAACTAGAAAGTTAACATTTTGCGCGCAATAAAAAGGTAAGGACAAGTTCGTGAACGGGCCAAATCAATCCACACCTTCTACCCCTTCCCATACAAAATGATAAATTTTCAAAAATAAGTTTTTTTTTTTAAATTTTTAATCAGATTTTCTTGGAAACGAGATATAAAAGATATTGATTTGAAATTTGGAACACATTTTTATGATAATTGCAATCTATGATAAAAAAAATCTTTGAATTTCAAATATGAATATACGATATAATGCTGTTCCATTAAGACCGCCTATTTTTAAATTTGAAAAAAAACGCAATGGTTATTTGAACATGATGTTTTATTTTAATAAAGAGTGCAGAAATGAAGGTTATATATGGAACAGAATATCCAACAAACGCTGCACTACCGACATAAAAAAATGGGGCTAAATAAATAGGCGGTCTTAATCGGACACTTCTTATATAAAACATTTTGATAGCAACTCTAGCATGATGTGAAAAAATGACTTCAATGCCGTCACCCCTTTCACCACTCCTCATACAAAATTTCTTGAAGTTACGAAAATGTCTGAAACAGCGGAGCAGCCTTTGGAATGGAAGTGCGGACAATACACTGGTGGTCAAAATAATAAATACACCCCTAAGTTTCTTGTAAAACATCTATTTTTTCAGCTGGCAATGCTTTTCAAGTGACATAATCAACTGCAATGAACCATTAGATTGGGAAGCCATTGTTTTAAGTAGCAAGCCTGTTCATATGTTTTATGCGGACATGTCAATTTGAATTTGATAGTCAAGGGACCACTTGGACAAAATAATAAATACAGTGTTTTTAAATAAGTATTTTCGGGCTACTTTTCAATTTTTTTTCCAAATTTATTTTCTTTCGAGTAAGTTAAGTGAAAACTTTTCTAACAAGTTCAAATTATCTGATTTTTTAATAATTCTTTAGTTCAAACATGGGCCGAAATAAGCACTGTTCCGCAGAAAAGAGGATCGAAATGCAACGCCTAAGGGACGACGGCTACTCTCGTCGACAGATTGCACAAATTTCTCACTGCTCTTTGGGAATGGTCCAAAATGCCATGAAGGAGAAGAATGATAAAGAAAATCGCGGCCGACCACGGAAAACCACTCCATCATTGGATCGAAAAATTGTGCGCGTCTCTAAAAGGAACCCTTTCGCGTCTTCGGTCGGAAACAAATGCTAAAGTCAGTGCTAGAACAATTCGTAGATTATTGAACGCAGACTTACCAGCCCGATCACCAAGAAAAGTGCCTCTCCTAAGTAAAAAAAACATACGGAGCCGACTAAATTTTGCAAGGGCCCATTTAGATTGGAGCGAAGAAGAAGGCACGAGAAAATGACGAAATATTCTCTGGAGTGACGAGTGCAAGTTCAATATCTTCGGATCGGACGGAAATGAATATGTTAGGCGTCCTTCCAACAAACCATTTGATCCACAATATACCAAAAAGACCGTTAAGCATGGGGGAGGTAGCATAATGGTGTGGGCAGCATTTTCTTGGTATGGTGTAAGCCCAATTCAGTTGATTGACGGGATTATGACCAAGTTAGGAAGTGATTCTACCCGTTTCCTGCCCAACATCCAGAAGTACAGCAGTTGCTTCCAAATGAAATCCTTTGGCGCATCGCATATTGTACGGTATAATTGCATGCCCACTTTCAAGGTAAACGCATTGAAATCATTCAACACAACACTACATCAAGTATCTCATTCATGCTCACCACCACTCAATTCCACATCAATATTGCAGATTCAAAGGCAAATATATCATTTAGTAGGAGCGCTGTTACCATCACCGTATGCGAACCATCAATTCATACAAAATTTATTTCATGGGCAATTCGGAAGCTGAAGTTAATCAGCGTTGTGCTCACAATCCGACAACGAAGCGAGCCATTGTCGAAGAATTACAAACGTGTCTTCATAAGAACAACGAATTGATCAAATTGTTCAAAATTGCGTTGGATCGGATGCCATCCGACAGCCATAACATCGTCATCAGGGCTGGCAATACGCCGGCGGGTGAGCATGCAAGAAGATTCAATTCGCCAACAATCGACGAAGTGGCTTTTGTTATTGTCGGAGAAAATTTGCAATCCAGAGATATCGTGCTTCATCTTCGGAACAATGAATTGAAACGCGTGTCCGAAACACACAGAACTTACCATGCGCTGCAATATCCATTGATCTTTTGGCAGAGCGAGGACGGATACCATTTCAATATCAAAATAGTTAATCCATTAACAGGTAAATGTAACAATTTCAATAATTCATTCGTTAATTTTCTTGCATCGAACCGTATGTTGCCGCTGCAGGCTCCGAAATCAATAAAAAAGTCAGTGCTATGAATTTTTATTCATACAGACTTATGATCCGTGAAGGTGAAGAACATCACATTTTAAAGTCTTTTCCATCAGTTCGCGGTTGACATGTATGTATCAAAATTGAGACTAAACGATTGACATATATTCATTTGAACCAAAAGCAGCTCCGATCTGAAGAGTATATTCATCTCCGCGATGCGATTAATATCGACGGCGATGCAAACAACGTGGGAAGAATGACAATTTTACCGGACACTTACATCGGAAGCCCTCGCTACATGCACGAGTACGCGCAAGATGCGATGTCGTATGTTAGAAAATATGGTCGCCCAGTACTATTCATAACAATCACCTGTAACCCTCAATGGATCGAAATCAAGAAGGAACTGCTACCGAGCCAATAACCAGTTGATAGACACGACATCACTGTCAGAATTTTTAAACAAAAATTAAAATCTCTGGTGGATTTCATCATAAAACACCGTGTGTATGGCCAAATTCGTTGTTGGATGTACTCCGTTGAATGGCAAAAACGTGGTCTGCCTCATGCGCACACTTTGGTTTGGTTCATTGAGAAAACCAGACCGGATGAAATTGATTCCATCATCTCAACCGAAATCCCGGATTAAGCGGTAGACCCGAAATTGCATGCAGTGGTTACTGAGAATATGATCCACGGTCCTGGCGGGGTTTTCAACAACGACACACCCTGTATGATTGATGGCAAGTGTTCCAAGCGATACCCAAGAGACCTGATTGCCGACACCATCACAGGCAATTACGGATATCCATTGTATCGTCGGCGATCAGTTGCGGACAATGGGCGATCTACAGTTGTGAGGGTCAAAGGGCAAGATGTTGATGTGGACAATCGTTGGATTGTGCCATATTCGCCGATATTGTCCAAGGCTTTTGAGGCTCACATCAATGTGGAATACTGTAACTCCGTCAAGTCGATCAAGTACATATGCAAAAATGTGAACAAAGGCAGCGATATGGCTGTTTTCGGTGTGATAAATGCAAACGACGAAGTATCTCAGTATCAGATGGGTCGCTATGTGAGCAGCAACGAGGCGATTTGGCGCATCTTTATCCTTTGCGATCCACGAAAGACACCCTACAGTTGTACATTTGGCAGTGCATCTAGAAAATGGGCAACGAGGGTATTTCAATCCAGAGAACGCAGCGAACAGAGCGACATGGCCACCGTCGGCAGCATTGACAAGCTTCTTCTCGGTTTGCCAAGCAGATGCTTTCGCTTGCACTTTGCTGTATGCTGAAATGACACGCTATTATAGATGGAACGCATCATCGAAATCGTTTCAGCGTCGGAAACAAGGAACACAGTTGAAGGACATCCAAATGTACATATTTCCTTCAGATGCTCTGGGTCGCATCTACACTGTGCATCCAAATAACGACGAATGTTATTATCTTCGATTGTTGTTGGTGAATGTTTGTGGTCCGACGTCGTTTCAACAACTGAGAACCGTTAATGGCCATCTGTGTGCGACTTACCGCGAGGCGTGTCAACTCATACAGTTGCTCGAGAACGATTCGCATTGGGACAATACGCTCAAAGATTCCGTCATATCTTCATCACCGCATCAAATTCGCACATTGTTTACGATTATCATATCCACATGTTTCCCTTCGAATCCGAACGATTTTTGGGTCAAATATAAGAACGACATATCTGAGGACGATTTGCATCGTGTGCGTTGCCAAACTTCAAAACCGATATTGCAAATGACAGCAGAAATGCACAATGAGGCATTGATCATGATAGAAGACATGTGTTTATTGATGGCGAATAAAGTGTTGTCGCATTTGGGCATCATATCACCTAATCGTCCAATGGACGATGCATTCAACCACGAATTACAAAGAGAACAACAATACGATACCGAAGCATTAGCCGAAGCAGTTTGCACAAATGTTCCGCAATTGAATCAACAACAAAAGACTGCGTACGACTCTTTAATGGAAGCTGTGAGCAATGCACCCGGAGGGACTGGAAAAACGTTCTTAATTTCATTGCTTTTGCCGTCGATTCGATCGTAGCATGAAGTTACCCTGGCATTGGCTTCATATGGAATAGCAGCGACTTTTTTAGAAGGCGGACGAACTGCACATTCTGCACTGAAATTGCCACTGAACATGCAAATCAACGAGACACCAACTTGCAATATCGCCAAAAACAGCGCAATGGCGAAAATTCTATAGAGGTGCAAGTTGATCGTTTGGGACGAATGCACAATGGCCCACAAAAGATCACTGGAGGCGCTGAACAGAACGATGAAAGATTTTCGTGGCAATCAAATTATTTTTGGTAAGGCCATGATTCTGTTTTCCTATTATTCCACGATCAACTGCAGCTGACGAACTAAACGCGTGCTTGAAATCATCAAATGTGTGGCAACATTTGAAGATCCTTCGACTAAAATGCGAGTATTTTTGCAACAAGATCGAACTGCAGATGTATTTCCGAAGAAAATTGTTGAACATTGGTAATGGGAAAATCGCAGTTGACATCTCGACCGGATTCATGACATTACCCACTAATTTCTGCCACTTGACCGAATCGAAAGAAGAGCTCATTCGACGCGTTTTTCCGAACATAGTGCAAAATTTCCAAAAACCATAATTGGCTGAGCGAACGAGCCATATTGGTGGCGAAAAACAGAGATGTCGATGATCTCAACGCGACCATTCAAAATTTCAATCCTGGACAGTTGTTTTCCTTCAAATCGGTTGACACTGTTATCGACCACGATGAAGTAGTCTACTGTCCTAGTGTTAGGTTACTCATACAAGAGGTGGTCCCATTCATGCACCTCAAATGGCCCATCACTACAAAAAATATTTTTGTCCCACTTCAAAGCTTTTGTCCCATCTGAATTAAAGTCTTGCATTTGTATGGCTGCCGTACCAATATATTTGTACCACTCAAATCACACTTACTTCACAGTTTTTGTCCCATGCATTTATATGGCTGCAACCAAAGCTTTCTAAAATGTAGAAATCAATATTGTCGTAGAAACGCGTTTTACCGGAAACAACACAAAAGCATAATTAAATCAAATTAAGTACGGAAATTTAAGAATAAACGCAATTCTTACGAAGCCCGCCATGTCTGCTACATACAAAAGCTAGCGAATTTGTATGGAACTGTCATTTTTGTTATGACTCCAACATGCAGACCGACTCACCCAACCCACAAACCGAGAAATAATTGTTTGTATGGGACATGGAGCTTTTGAATGGGACATTTGAGGTGGGACATTGTACCACCTCAAATTTCAAATGAGCCCCTCATACAAACATGGGATAAAAATTCTTGTCCTACTCAACACTAAACTATCCCAATGAATTCTTGAATTTGCTGGAATTGCCCGGATTACCACCTCACAATCTGCAATTGATATTAGGCTCAGTCATCATGTTCCGCAACATCAATCAACCTCGTCTTTGCAATGGAACGAGACTGGCTGTGAAAAAGCTTATGAACAACGTCATTGAGGCGATGATTATCAAGGGAAAGTCCAAAGGAGAGGATGTTTTGATTCCGCGCATCCCGATGATTCCAACGGACTGGCAGTTCGCGTTCAAACGGCTGCAATTCACCGTGCGTCTGCCCTTTGTGATGACCATCAATAAATCACAAGGTCAGTCGTTGGAATTTTTCGGGATTAACTTGGAGTTTCCGCGTTTTGCGCATGGACAACTGTATGTTGCGTGTTCGCCTGTCGGCAAGCCATCATCTTTGTTTGTTTACGCGCCGGAAATCAAAACGAAAAACGTAGTTTACCACAAAGCTTTGCATTGAATGTTAATCTCATTTCTTTTCCATTCCATGTAAATAAAAAACATTGAATTCATTTGAAATACGAACGAGTTTCATTTAATCACCAAACGAAACTCAAACCGTACACAGTGTGGCCAATATTGCCGATCTCAATGAATGTGAGCTAGAAGGTTAATTAGGATTCATAATCGCTTATGAAGAGTTACAATCAAACCAATTTTAAGTGGTACGAAGTTTACCGGGTCGGCTAGTAAACGTTAGAAAAGTTAGTTTCAGGCTAAATTCTGATGTTTGACAACTGAGAATATCTGGTCCGTGGTCGAGCGTCCAACTCTAAATCCGCCTTGGTATTCACCAATTACTTTGTCAGCATAGGGCTTAATTCTCTTTTCTCGAATTTTCGTCAAGATCTTTTAAGACGTACACAACAGAGATATTCCTCGGTAGTTTTCGCAGCAAAGTTTGTCACCTTTTTTATAAATTGGACATATGTTGCTCTTGCGATCTTCTTCGTTTAAGGAAACCTTCACCTGTTGATATCTTGGTCGCAGGACAACGTATTCTTTCCCCCTGGTTTTTTTTTTGTGATATTAAATATTAATTAAAGGAGTATACAATTCGACTCAATCTTACCCTCTAGTTTCACTATTGCATTTTTCTAGAAGGGTCCAACATCTCTGGGCGAAGCGAATAAAATCAAAATATTCCCATGATTTTCAACGTTGCTGCTATGTTGTACATTTGAATTCGAATGACTCAGATCAATGACGGAGTTTCAAGATTTGCGATAAAGTCAATGGTAGTCGCATTACGACTTTCCAGCAATACATTTAAGCAGCCGTTTGCCAAAAATAAGAAATTAGCAATAATAAGAAATTGTTGTATGGAGTGAAGGGACGAATATCATATGGCCAACAAAATTGTATATGTATCATATATATTTTGGAACTGGAAAAATCTTTTGATAATAGTAGAAAACTCGTTGGACTAAACTGGAAATAAGATTCTACATTATATACTTATTTTTAACGAGGAATTGACAACATATAAAATTATTTACAGGATATTGCTGGCGTAATAAATTTTTAGACGCTAACTTCCTTATTTGTAAGGTTTCGGCACAAACGATATCAAAGGTTTCTCTCTAAAATTACTTGGTTATACATTTTTAGCAACCGAGGTTGCAAGTGTAAATAAAGTGGTTTGCAACGGAATGCGGGCATGATTTATAAATAATTCCTGGTATCTGCTTAAAGAATTCAATACTAGGATCTGCAGCTCCTAAAGCGTAATAACCGAAATTCCAACTATCTGGCTCTTCTTACACGATGTTAACACATTTGAACCTTTATTTAAATAATAAATGAGTGGAGTAAAACACTCAAATAAGATCATATTTCCATTGTCCAAAGTTTGGTGTTGATTTCTTCAATAAGTTTGTAACACTCCGTAAATGGACGATCGCATCGATTATACATAATTTTCTGATTTACCGCCATGCCAATGGTTACAAGAGCAGTGTTTGTTTAGAAAAATTCTGACATCACAAATAAAAAGTTACAAACCTTGTTCAACACTTAACAACACTTCAATACAATTGATATATCGCAAAATTTTCACGCAATGTAATAATCACCGCCTCGAAATTATATTTCTAATAATGAGACATAGTACTGTCAAAGTCATTTCAGGTTAAACAACAAAAAAAAACTTCGGGATACGTTCACTCACTCTTCACTAAGTTAAAATTCAAGGCAGGACTGTGACATCATCCAACCCAGCATAAAATCTGTTAACGTTCGTAAAATATATTTCCGCGAAACGTTAACTTTAGGGTTTCTGTATAAGCTAAGCAAACACGGCGCACTCCGCGTTTGTCCTATAAGTACTTTTTACTTGATTGCGTACCTGCTGTTAATACATATCATTTACCGTTATGTGAAATTATCATAAATAAACAAATCGTTAGCGATGTGCACATTTTTCCACTTCGAAATTCACTTTTGTATGGGACTCAACTAGAGATACTCGATACACACTAACACTTCTGTCCTAAAAGAGTTTGGACAATGTATGTATACCGATTGCGCGCGAAATTTAAATTGTTTAGCCATTTTTATATTTTGATGTAGAGAAGTTAAGAAAGATTCATTTTTCACGAAAATAAAATTAATTTTTGCAAAAAATAACTAATTCTGGGCAAAAAATGAGTTGAAACTCAACATTTGATGCACTTATACATATGCAAGGGAAGTGTACTAAGAACCTTACTAAAAATGCGAAATGTCAGACTGACAATTCTTAGTTGACATTCGCGTGTAAATTTCTTGGGTGCCAAGCCAAGCAATCACTCGGACGAAGATAGGATTTCGATTCGTGATCGCCTGCTAGTCAATGAAGTGCAGGAAATAGAGAAAATCTCGAAATTTTCTATCCGTAACTCGTCTCGCAGGGCAATCCCCGGTGGTGAGGTTCCTCCATCGCAGCCGAAAAGAAAAAAATTCAACAAAATCCAAGTCTGATGTCGAAGAAGATTCAAAGGATGAATGGCCGATGGCAAGAGATGAAGGAAAAGGTGGCCCGATCGCAGACGACGCAGACTCTGGTTTGAAGTCGAAGCGAAAGAGGAAACGGAAGAGGAAGACAAAGGACGGCAGCAGCACCAGATAACAAGATTATCGGTACCGGTTAAGAAATCGCGAAAAGCCGCCGATAGAAATGGAACGGTGCATATCGTTTTCGATGACGACGGGAATGCTGTCGATTCGAATACGATGGACATCAGCTTTGTTAATTATTTCGATTCGCCAGATTCCATGAAAGCAAGAATTGTTAGGGCTACCGGTATTTCATTGAGATTTTGGTATATTGTGATATTATGAATTATTTGTTTTTTTTTCTCCCCAGCGAACATCATTTGCAATGAGCAACGAAATGGTGTAGATAAGGAGGATGAGAAAAACGAAGAAGAAAAAAATTGCATTCCAACTATTACGTTAATTGCACCCTAATTGTGATAGAATTCTTTTTATTTATTATCTATCTGCAAGTTTGTCTTTGATATTTATTGATTAAAATGTCGTAAGTGTGGAAAGGTTTTGCTTTATCAATAATAGTTAGGAAAATAACCAGCGCGCCTTTTGAGGCTCAACTTTAACTTCAATGGTGAAGATAAAATTTAATCGAATTCGCTTTACTAACTAGAGTTACTCTAGTTTAAAGGAGTACATACCGCAAAACTCAATTCTGAGCTGACCGAATATCACTTCATATGTTTTGTTTTAGGCACCGAGATTAATTTAGGGGGTTACTCTATAATCAAGTCCCACTTCAAGAAGTTTTGTTCGTTGCCGCTGTCTAGGAGAGAGAAGGAGAGCGAGCGTGGAACGTTTTTCTATTTGTACTATGCCGGGTTTGACGCTTAGCTCCACACTGCATTTACCAATGAAGTAGCGATAGTAAATGTTGAGTATTCCGACATTTCTGCGATGCTAGAGAGAATCGAAAGAAGCCGTGATGGTCTCGCCTCCAATCAGTCGGAATGCATGTTTTTGAATACGATAAAGAAGCACGAGGTGTGCTTTAGGTTCCCCAGCCCAAGCATGCAAGTTATACTCTAAATGAGGTGTAATGTAAGACACTTGAACATCTCGTTTGAGAATTGATGTTGAACTGTGCTCTATTTTCCCAGGATTAGGCTGAGTTCTGAGTTCAGCGAACAGAATAACTCCATGCGATTGAAGCAATAGAATGCTTGTTTGATTCCGCAGCAGAGTTAAATTCATAGATGTTATCGAAAGGACTGTCATCCGTAAAACTATGAATTGGATTGAGAGTAGACAACAGAATGTTATTGATAAGAATGTAGAAAAGATTGGAAGATAAAACAGAGCCTTGAGGGATGCTGGAATCCATTGAGAAGGAGGAACGCCATCTAGTTCTACTCATACAGTGCGTTCAGAGAGAAAACTCTCAATCCATTGAGCAAGGATAGCACTAAGACCTATGGCCCTCAGCTTAACCTTATATAGGTATAAATATACCCTCATTGAGTTAAAAGTGTTGAATATGATACTTTCGACATTAGATAAAAATGTATGTATGTACCCAAAAAATCTAGTGCTTAGTGATGGTAGACTAGATAGTAAGAATCTGAGTGCAGGAATCCCATGGAGTAGGATAATATTCGCATTTCCATCCGATTGTCAAAGATTTCAAGCTGATTACAAAATAAAACTATTCAATTATTTTCAATGGTGTGTGTGTTCAATTCATAACATAATTATTTTATTTATTCACTTCAATTACAATACTGTGTGTATTTTTCATAACAATATTAATTAAATAAAGTTTGGACTAGTTCTTGCTTTCGCCAGGCTGACAATGTATCGAATTCGGAAAATTTCTTTTTAAATATCGATACGAAATCGTCATAAGTCAAGTAAATCTAAAAAAAAGGATTCAATTTGGAAATGTTAATGTCTTCCGAAAAAAGTAAGAATCAATTCAACCACTTTTTTAGTCGGGTTCATACCGGTCGACAGTGTGCTTCTTGTTGCAAAACCATAATAGGATATTTTTGATTCTTTTTGAAATCACTCGCCACTGGTTGCATGCAGCAAGCTAATATCTGGCGATACATACTATTCGCTACTTTGTATGAAATGCGAATATTATACTACTATTAAAGGAACGCTTTGAGAGATGCCTTCCAGAAGTTTGTATTTCTTGAATCGAAAAACAATGAAAATATTCGGTTCACATTCCTGTCGAATCAATCCCTGCGCGGTATTTCATCTTGTTGGACTGGATAATTCTGTGGATAGTTCTGTGCCCTATAAAAACTTGTCCTGTATTTCAAGAGCTCTTCAAGTTCCTTTCTTTCCATGAGAAGCTGGTATTTCCCGAGTATACTTCCAACTGTCGAACCTTGTCCACATAATAACCAAACGTTATGGTATCGAATAACGAAGCAATCTTTCGAAGACAATGCCAGCAGGATTTCCTGTTTTACCGCCTTGGCATTGTACGTTGAATCGCCGAACAGCTTCAGTATGAATCCGGCAGAAGATATTAAGCTTAAGCCAATTTTATCGTATTCAGATCCTTGATCGGAGAACACTACGAATTTCCCACTGAAAATATGCAGAAAATGTGGTGTTTTCATCCCACCAACAACCAGCGAATTTTTCCTAACTTTACATAATTATATTAGAAAGAATATCGCATTTCAGTCGTTTTTCCATGGATGTGTCCACAAATTCTAAAGAAATAATAATTTATATTGTATGTATAAACGCACAATCAATGATGCTGAATTTCTTACCGCGATCTTGACACTGGGCGACAAATCAACAGCTGTCCATCTCGAATAAAGGTCAAAACACTGTACAAATATTTTCACAAACACATACATATTTAGAACGGCCGATTTTTAACAATGTTTTTAATTAAGACATTGTCAAAATTTGTCCATTGTCTAAACTCTTTTAGGGCAGATGTGTTGGTGTGTCGAGTATCTCTATCCTGTATAAGATAAGCATAACACGCCGCATTTTACAGTGAGCTAGCTATCAAACCACCATAACTCAAAACTTCACTATCGTGCCTTTGGCATAATTCTGACGACATATCAACCAAAATCCCATCCGAAAAAGTTAGTTTACAGAAATTGCGACCTGTATATTTAGGCAAGGCATTGTAGAATAAAATTCTAGAAGGCCTTGGTTGATGACGGGCAAAAAATAGAATACACACGATAGCGTGCTGTAGTTTCGAAACGCGAAAAACTAGAAAAATGGGAAGTTTCATTAAACTCTCCGAAAATTACAAATCAGCGTATTATTTCTTTCAGTTGCTTTTGTTCATTTCATTACTTCATTAATGTTCTAGAGATTCTGCCATAATTAAATGTTGATTATATTATACATTGTGACCAGAAAGTACCGACAATTTGGAAATAAAATTACTCTGGGGAATGATATTTAAATTTTTTTTTCTTGGCAAGCAGGTAGCACTGTCCTTAATTATTATCCCAAAAATTATCGCGGTATGTTAATAAATTTCTTTACAGCAGCTGGTTGAATCGGTACACCTCAGTAGCCCACTGTGATTTTTGCAATGGATAAAAAATGGAACAAGGAATTTGTCTCAAATGTTGTGTTTTCAACCAAATTTCGTGTACGAAATCGTTGTAAATGTTGGAAAAGAGTTACGGTGATTCAGTAATGTCAAAAACACGAGCCTACGAGTTGTACAATGCCTTTAAGAATGGTCGGGAGACGCTTAAAGACATGCCTTGTTCTGAACGACCTCCGACCTCTTCAACTGATGAAAGCATTAAAAAAGTGAAGGAAATGGTGCTTGAAAATCATCATGCCAGTGTTAGGGATAGCAGGAGAGTTTTGTTGGAATATCCAATTGGTTTCGAGCTTTACGCACACTGCCGATGGTCTTAGGTTTTCCCGCAATATATTCAAATATCGATTTTGGTCCATTATTCCTTCAATGAAGTGTAATTTTCCTACCCCTGTCCCTGCCATGGCTCCGCAGACCATTACGTTCCCTCCACAATGTTTAACTGTAGGAACGAGATTTCAGTGTTGGCCTTCCTCCAAACTATTCCTGGTCTATCGCAACCAAACATATCAAAGCGACTTTCATCCGTAAAAAGTGGATTTCTCCAAAATTTTAAATCTTTTTTTTAGATGCACCTTAGCGAAATCAAGTCACTTTTGCTGATTTACTGTAGATGTAAACTGCTTTTTTGATAGCTGGCAGTTCGTAATGTTCTTCGTACGGACTCGGAATACAAGACTTTACTGAAGTCATTCTCAATATATTTCGTCAGTTCGTGTGCACTTATCTTAGGATTTTTCTCACTTTTTCTAAAACTGATCGAATATTACGTTCATTTAACACTCTAGGTCACCCAGATCTTGGCTTATTATTTATACTGACAGTTAAGTTAATTATTTTTTACAGTGCTTAGGACGGTGGGACGACTCACTTTAACTATTCCGGCGATTTCGACCAAAGATTTTCCTTCCTGTCGCAATCTAACAACTAACTGGCGTATATCATTTGAAATTTCTTTTCAAGAGCTCATTTTTCCACTATTCAAATTCTAGCACTTATTGAAACTAACTCTAAACAAATAGTGAAATGCAATGCAATCAACAGTTTTAAAATTTCGGAGAAATAAATAGTTGAGAAGATGCAAGAAGAAGAATTAATTTTGGTTTATGTAGACTTTTGTGGTGTACTCAGCGCCCCTTTTTTCGTTTTTCTAAAGAAATACGGATTCTTTTGGTATTTTTTTTGTTATTTTATTGTTTGGTTTACTATTGCATATTTTAGCATTATTGAATTGAATCTAGTCTTTGTTGTTTACTTTATATATCATAATTAAGCGGTTTATGTAGACTTTTGTGACCGTGTTTATGTATACATATGAATAAAGTATGAATAGTATTTAACCAAACCATATTAAGTGCGATATGGAATACCAGGTACGCAGAACTACGATCGCCGGGTTCCTCAGATTCCATTCCGTATGAAAATTACTTCTACATAAGCCACGATTCATATGAACTTTAGCTGATAGGGACTGCTGCGTCTACGTTCCATTCATTGTAAAACAGGCGTCAGGGTCATAGAATGGGGCATTGTGAACGGGCCCTTAACCAACTCACCTATTCGCCACCAGAGCACATTGCCAATGAAAACCGAATGTGATAACTGTACTGTATGTATGCATGGATGTGTATGTCATAAATATGTGTATAAGCTTTTTTTAAACGTCAAAATTATAAGCTCCAAATAAAAATTGTGCAGTTGGTGTTTTGTGAAATGTTTTCCAAGTATATCTAATAAAAATATACGTGTTTGAAGATTTGCGGAATTTCGAAATGTTTAGGAACTATAGATCTCCAGTATTATATTCCTTGTAATGTGCTTTGGTTATTGAACCAACTGAATCACAAAATTCAATCTACATGCAAAGAAAGTATCGGAAAAATCCTTAGTTTGTGAACTGGTGTTTCTTATTATAAATGGCACGATTACGATTCCGTGGCGCCACGATTTGAAGTGAGTTTTTAATGTTATTTTTAAAAATAATTCTGTTAATTGGAAAGAAATCTCGATGAGGCTAAGCTGTTGCAACACACAAGTCTATTTCATAATTTTTTTTCAATATCTCATTTTGATACGCTTTCCAGATTTTATACATCGGACAAGAAAGGAAATCTTATAAAATTGCTTCCAATATTTGGCTACGCGCAGAGTTATGCTTCGCTTGAACCTGCTGCAGGACTCCTTAATAACAACAGTATTTGGCGTCCTTCCTGCTTTTAGAGTTCCGCCACAATGTACCGTGCCATTTTTATAGCATTATATTTCCTACTAAAAAATTCATATATCTTTCTAGTGCAATTAGATAATTAATTTTGACATTATCAAAATGGTTTTCTGCATATTTATAATAATGGTAAACTAAAAAAATTTCCAATATTTGGATGCGAAATATCCGAGAAATAAATGTAAACAATTCGTTTTCACAAGATTTTCAGCCACGAGATTCCCATTTCGTCACCATCGATAATAGAGTTGAGTTGCTCAAGAAATTCCATCATGTACAAAAATCAAGTATTTGCGTACTAAAAGTATGAAATTTGAGTATTGGGAACTTTTGGAATTCGTTTCCTTTTCAATGCAAGAAATCATTCATTTCGACGTAGAAATATGCAATGCATTTTAAAGTAGCAGTTCATTTAGGGAATTTGATGTGCATTGCACGGTAATGGGATGAGATTGCATAATATAAGGAATCATTGTCAAAACGTATCGCGCACAAAACGAAAGATTAAGAAAACATAAATGTCGTTTATATTCTAGCATTTCGTTTCGCGTAAAAAAAGTCGTAAGTTATTATATCGTACTTTTCTAGAAACAAAATTGGCTAAATAATAGCACCAGGATTTAATTTCATCACACTTTTCGTTATTTATACAAAACTAGCTGACCAGGTGAACTTCGTACCACCTAAAATTGATTCTTCATAAGTGTTTATGAATCCTAATCAACCTTCCAGCTCCAATTCATTGAGTTCGGCAATATTGACTGCACTGTGTGGTTTGAGTTTCGTTTGGTGATGAAATGAAACTCTTTCGTATTTCAAACGAATTCAATGTTTTTTATTTACATGGAATGGAAAAGAAATGAGATTAACATTCAATGCAAAGCTTTGTGGTAAACTACGTTTTTCGTTTTGATTTCCGGCGCGTAAACAAACAAAGATGATGGCTTGCCGACAGGCGAACACGTGACATACAGTTGTCCATATGCGAAACACGGAAACTCCAAGTTAATCCCGCAAACTTCCAACTGACCTTGATGGTCATGGAATATGGCACAATCCAACGATTGTCCACATCAACATCTTGCCCTTTGACCCTCACAACTGTAGATCTCCCATTTTCCGCAACTGATCGCCGACGATACAATGGATATCCGTCATTGCCTGTGATGGTGTCGGCAATCAGATCTCTCGGGTATCGTTTGCCATACAAGGTGAGTCGTTGTTGCAAACTCCGCAAGGTCCGTGGATCATAATCATAGTAACCACTACATGCAATTTCGGATCTACTGCTTCATCCGGGATTTCGGCTGAGATGATAGAATCAATTTCATCCGGTCTGATTTTGTCAACGAACCAAACCAAAATGTGCGCATGAGGCAGACCACGTTTTTGTCATTCAACAGAGTACATTCAACAATGAACTTGGCCATACACACAGTGCGTTATGATGAAATCCACCAGAGAGATATTAATTTTTGTTTGAAATCTCTGACAGTGATGTCGTGTCTATTAACTGGTGATTGGCTGGGTATAAGTTATTGATTTCGATCCATTGAGGGTTACAGGTGGATGTTATGAATAGATCTGGGTGAACATATTGTCTCGTGTTCGTGCATGTGGCGAGGGATTCCGATATAAGTGGCTGGCAAAATTGTCATTCTTCTCACGTTGTTTGCATCACCGTCGGTATTAATCGCATCGCGAATATGAATGGACTCTTCAGATTGGAGCTGCTTTTGGTTCATACGAATATATGTCAATCGTTCAGTCTCAGTTTTGACATTATGTCCATGTCAACCGCGAACTGATGATGGATTAACCATTTTGATGTTGAAATGGTATCCGTCTTCGCACTGCTAAAAGATCAATGGATATTGCAGCGCATCTTAAGTCCTGTGTGTTTCGGACACGCGTTTCAATTCATTGTTCCGAAGATGAAGTACGATATCTCGGGATTGCAAATTTTCTCCGACAATAACAACAGCCACTTCGTCGATTGTCGGCGAATTGAATCTTCTTGCATGCTCACCCGCCGGCGTTTTGTCAGCCCTGATGACGATGTTATGGCTGTCGGATGGCATCCGATCCAACGCAATTTTGAACAATTTGATCAATTCGTTGTTCTTATGAAGAAACGTTTCTAATTCTTCGACAATGGCTCGCTTCGTTGTCGGATTGTGAGCACAACGCTGATTAACTTCAGCATCCGAATTGCCCATGAAATAAATTTTGTATGAATTGATGGTCCGCATCCGGTGATGGCAACAGCGCTCCTACTAAATGATATATTTCCCTTTGAATCTGCAATATTGATGTGGAATTGAGTGGTGGTGAGCATGGATGAGATACTTGATGTGGTGTACAATATGCGATGCGCCAAAGGATGTCATTTGGAAGCAACTGCTGTATTTCTGGATGTTGGTCAGGAAATGGATAGAATCTCTTCCTGCTCCAGAAACCAATGAGTGTAATGGCTCTGGTGGCGGCACCAATTGTAGCAATTTCACTTTCTCACTTGTGCAAGACAATCCAGGAGTTTCGCTGCTGAATTTCAACGCCAAACGACGGATATTTCTCAAAATCGTTACTGATCTGTCCGCACTGTAATCGATTTCCGAATCGTAATGGAGTGCCGATCGTTCCAGGTTTATAGGAGCATCGCATCGGCGCAATCGGTCACGTTCATTGTGTTGTGCTCGCTGGCGTTGTGTTTGATATGCACGAACTTGTTGCATTCTTAATCTATTCGCTTGTCGTTCAGCCGCTCTGGAACGTAATTGATACATACCAATACGACTATTTTCATTATCCGTCGCGCGCTGGTTATTAGTGCGGTTCGCCCGTGAAATAGATCGCCCCGCATTTGACTGACTGCGACGACCAATGTCAGCTCGTTTTCTCTTTGGCATTGTAATGGGCACTGTAAAACTACACGAAATTATTTTCACAATCACTTGTACACGAACTAAAGCTGTCGAATATTATCTGTCGCTAAGAAAACGTCTAAATGTATTTGTGGCTATGTCTAAGCCGGCAAAGTCAATTTACTTTAATAGAATGGCTGATTAAAATGATTGTTCGCAAAATGTAATTAAATTCGCTTTAATCAAATCTATTCTCGAAATCCAATTACTTTTTTTTTCCAAAAAACAATTTTAAATCTATTAGATTTCACAAAATGTTTGAGCACATCCACACGGTGTGAAAAATCAGAAATCTACATATAATGCATTGCGTAGCTGTCAAACGATAGTTTCGCTAACAACGCCATCTATTGAAAGTAATTCTAAACCACCCCTGTATTGAGACGAACAAAACAAAAAAAGAATCAACGAAATCGGTCGTGCCGTTCTCGAGTTTTTGAGAGATTAACGCACGGCAATTATATATAGAGATGAACCGCTCGTTCAATACTAGAATCAATTACTTCACAATGAATATGTTTTCTATTCGTTCGCAACCACTCCATCATCGATTCTTTTGCGACCATTATTCATTCTTTTCCATAGATTCCAATGTCGATTATTTGTCATGCAGAAAGTAGCCAAAACGGTTGCTCGCCTACGACATAGCAGTGTTAAAGTACAATACCTGGCCAATGAATTATACTCAAAGCATTTTTCTTCGAAATGAAACAATAATGACCGCAGGTATAAGTCCCTTGTGGGTATTTCCATATTTTAAGAGCAGTAAATACCCTGACTGTTGCTATGCATTTATTACCTTGTTTTATTATCTTAATTCATATTATTCTAGAGAAATTTAACTTTTAATTTATTTTATGAAAATTTTAAAATTTTCGTCCTGTATATAACCGAGTGTTAACGGGTCTTTTTGATATTTAAATGGTTCTTATGAGTAGAGTCACTGTATAACTGAGCAACTCGGTCCAGGAGTCTGGCAGATGCGTATCAGAGTTGAAACCGTTAAGTTTGAATTTTTTGGTGTATGTACATATTCGGTTAAATATTTATCAAAATGCAATTGGAATTCGATTATGTGCCCTGAAAAATTAATATCATTGTGCCATTCCATCAGAAACAGCCAAAAATTCAATTTTATTTTGCAATTTTCTGCACCCACACATCTTTACCAAACAGGTTTTTAGTCTAGTTTATGATTCTGTTTGTTGACACATGGCGGAAAAACATCCCAACAGGGATTTTTGCAATCCATTCCCTTTTATTGAAAATCATTCAAATTGAGAAATCATACAAATCGACCTAAGGAATTTGCAATGCATTCTAAAGTAATGTGAAGGCGTTACATAAAGTAGCAGTTTATTTAGGGAATTTGATATGCATTGCAAGGTAATGTGTGGAGATTGCATAAAATAAATGATCATCTTCAAAACGTGCCGCGCACAAAACGAAAGATAAATAATAGAAAACATTATTATTATCATAACCCGTTTGCTTTCTAATATTCCCGTAAAATTTTACAAGTTGTTCATTGCGAGAAAAAAAATCTTAAGTCGCATTTTTCCAGCAACAAAATTAGTTAAATTATAGCAACATAATTAAAAATACTGAATTCATATCAAAAACAGGATCCCATTTTATCACATTTTTCAGTATTAATTCAAAATGAATCGCTCCCTCAATATTAGAATACTTTCTCAAAGATTAATTTGCTTTCTATTCTCTTGTAACCATTCCATCGTAGATTCTATTGCGACCATGGGGCGCCACTTTCCAGTAGTTTCTACGTCTGTAAAATATTTTATATCATTTTCGATCTCACGAGTTTGGCGAAAAAAAAGGTTCGCATTCCCAGAGCTACCATTACGGATGCAATGCTGACTTACAAAGGAATATCGCTCGATACCTCTAGGAGATCACCTTTATACACCTGATATCGTGCAGCCCTCGGCACGATGTTTGTGTATCTTGGCTTGAGTGTATAAAATGAGGAGGATTTTGGGAAGAAAATGGATTTTATAACGAGGAAGGTTTTCCGGTAGAGAAATTGAAAAGCGACGATACATTGGAAACTTTTTAATCTTTCACTTACTGTTTTGAAACTTGTGACCTACTGTTTAAATTTTTCGTCAACGACAAAAGCGAATCCAAACTCTCTGCTTCCCGACAGTTTTCCACTTGTAATGTCCATGATTTCGTTACCGAGCCATTTCGTTTTTTGGCTTGTTTGAAATCAGCAAATATCGGGTGCACATCAATATTATATTCCCAGCACTATTTCAGCACCTGTTGAACTGAGAATATCTGTGGTCGATTGTCCAGCTCTAAATCCGTCAGCACTGGGCTAAATTCTCTTTTCCAGAATTTTCGTCAAGATCTTATAAGACAAAGATATTCCTCGGTAGTTTTCGCAGCAGAGTTTGTCACCTTTTTTATAAATTGGACATATAATGCTCCTGCGCCAATATTCAGGAAGTGTTTCCTGCGTCCATGTGTCCGTGACTAATCTGTGTAGAAGATGTGCTTTGCAGGTGTCGTCAGGTTTCAAAAGTTCAGCTGGAATTTGATCAGTGCCCGCACTTTGTTGTTTGGGTGGTCCTTCAGGCCCGTTTTTACTTCTTCGAGAGTGGGAGGAATGAAAGAGGATCCTTCATCAGCTTTAACATCAGTTATACCTGTTATTATGTCTGCTGTTGCTATTCGTGCGGATGATGAGCTCGGACTTAGGAGTTGTTCAAAGTATTATGCCCATCTTAGTTTTATATCTTCTGCATTACTTAGAATGTTCCCTTCTGCATCTTTGCAGAGGGTTGTCTTCGGTTGGTATCCCCCTTTCATTCTTTTTGACAAGGGAATACGCGGCTCTTGTGTTGTGTAATTTAAAGTGTTCGTCCATGCTTTTAATTTCATAATTATTGTACTTCCGTTTTTTTTTGTCTGTACATTTTGTTTGCAAATCGTCTAAGATCATTATATTTGTCCCGTTTGGCTCGTGTCGACCGTTCCGTTAATATTTTGTGAGCTTGATTTTTTCCCCTCGACATGTACGCACGTCGAGAATGCAAGAGGCATTTGTCCGTTGGGTGATACCCACGTTCTTTTCTTTTATGAAAAAAACCAAACTTAAAATAACAACACACTTAGTTGTATTCTGAAAACAATTGCTTTCGCATCACCATTGAATTCGGACTAATTTTCGGTGTTCCTCTTGGTTTAAGAAACGTATATAACACTTTGCTGAGTATGAAAAAACTTTACTATACCATTCACTGCTAGGAGCAACAACTGAGGCAAGAGCACTGTCGGTCCGCTTATATACCTGATCAACTTTTCCCACCATTGAGAAATTTGTCTGCCTGTGTGTGTCTGTCGGCGACCGAAAAGCGAAAAATTATCTGAAGTTCTATTCTATTCTATACATTGTTTCTACCCCCCCCCCACCCATAATTTTCATTGTTATTTCTGAAAAAATCACTAAAACCCCTTACTCCTTATGGGAACATAATACATTAATTTGCTCAGTACCTATTCAATTTTACGAGCTTAAATTTTGTATTGAACATTTTTGTAGCAATTCTAGCATGGTATGAAAAAAATTAGTTGCGGTCACCCCTTCTACCACTCCTAATACAAAATTTCTTAATATCACAAAATTTTCTATTTCATCTTGAGTATCGTATGATTGTGCTTTACGCGCAATCGTATTCCTGTTATTTTTTTAATATATTTCGAAAAATTCCATAATTAGTAACCAATTTCTATTTTTTTGTAATTTGCAGATGAAATGCTGATCCGATTAATAATATACTAATTTATGTAATTGGGGCTGAGCGAGATAGTTGTGTTATTGTAAAAAAAGACGATTTTGTTTTTATAAGAAGACATACTAAAGTGGAATTATAGAAAGTGAAACGCCGGACACCTGTTTTAAATGAATAAAGACGAATGTTCGGTTGCAAAGGACTATTCCGAAAACTTCGCGGAATCGGCCAGTATGAATTACTCTTGCATCCGAGAAAAAAAAATTTTGGTCAGTCCCAATGATAAGCAATTTGAATTACTGCTAAAAGAATTAAATGAGAGGATTACACGAGGTCGGGGTGAAACGATTTATGAGGTTGGAATTGGAGAAGGTAAATAAAAAATATTCAATATTTTCTATATATTTATGTACATAAGGGTTTCCATTATTTTTCACAATTAATATTTTTTTATTTATATTTTGGTGTTAAAAAATACGATTTGCTCTATTTTGGAACGTGTTGATGTGCTTACACTGTCCTTGCAACTCAGCTTTCAGAGGAATATTAAAAAAATTTGATTTGAAATTAAAAAAATGTCATTTTAATAACGACAATAGTTACCTGTTAAGACTCATTAAAATCTTTTCACTCTTGTCATACAAAACAGTGATTAACTGAAGCATCCACTTTCCTGCGTACCCTAAAACTTTAACTTCGTAAAGCTGATAGAAAGTTAATATTTTATGCATATTATTTTAGTAGTGCGATTTGCAAAAATTGTTCATGCTTCCAACTCTTTCACAAGTGAAAAATTTGAGGAGAACGCGTTATGTATATCCATTTCTTTTGGAACTATATAAGTTAATTACTAAATTTCGCACACATTTACTTATTATCAGTTTTTACAAATGAACTTAAGCAATTCGTGTTCTCACTTGTGATTTGATGTGCATCATGCGACTAAAAAGCTGTTCCAAATAGCGAAACCATCGTGTTTTTTTTAAATCCTGAAATCGGTTTTCAAATTCGAAATACGCCGCCTTCTATGTGACGTCTGGTTGCAATGACGATGTAATAGGATGTCCTTAACTGTTGTTCGTAAAGACCAAGTTTCATTTGAAATATGATCATACATCTTATTCATTAATTAATCTTTCCCTTGTAGTAACATCACTTAGAAGGCTAGTTATATCAACCAGAAGTGCAAAGTCGCAAACCCGCTCTTTGTCTTCAAACTCTGGAATACTTTTTGACTTGCCTGTAAAGAATGATTGCATCTCTTGCTGCAAATCAAACACTCTTTTGCACGGGTCAGTCATTTTACTTCTGTATAAAATGTAACGTCATTATAAATTGAGTCCAAAGAAATTCTTGTAATTGATGGTGATTCAACCCGTTCGGCTCAATGAAGATCACTGTTTTGACGATCGCTTTTACGACATGGTCCATTTTCAGTCACGTGAATTCTGCTGATGAATAATGCAATGAAAATTTAGCATTCGTCTATTACCGACTTTCAATTGTAATAAATCAAGTCACGTTGAATGTTAAAATTAAAAATCATCTCACCTCACGATCTATTACACATTTTCTTTCATTCTTATTTTACATCCTCCTAAAACTATTCTTTTTCCAATACCTGAACCGCACAAGAAATGGACAAGTAACCTCGCACCTGTTAAACTCATATATCACGTTATGAAACTAGTATAATGACGTATTATTAGGTGTGTGTCATTTGTGGGCTGTGTTTATAAAATACATTCTTTTTATAGTTATTCTAATTTTATTTTAAAAATTTTTTAGTTAAACTTTAAACAATAAACTTTTCTTTTTTCAATATACATACATAAGTTTACACTTACTCAGTGTCACTAGGGTTAAAGCACTAAACTAGTCATGTAAGTCAATTCAACAACAACAAGTTGGAGTTATAACAAAAATGACAGTTCCATACAAATTCGCAAGCTTTTGTATGTAGCAGACACGGCGGGCTTCGTAAGAATCGTGTTTATTCTTAAATGCAGTGTTGAAGATATTTTAGCTTCCCAAGGTACTTTATTAATAGTGCTCGGCATGTAATTATTACACGTTGATATCAGTACACTGCATTTTTAACTAAAAAAAGTGCGATGAAAGTCAAATCTCGGTTTCTCCCATCGAAGAGAATCTGCCATTCATATTGTGCAGAGTTCTCCCGTTAAAGCGTAATATTTTTATATTCTACATTCTAGAAAGCTTTGCTTCCAGCCATGCAAGCATGGGACAAAAACTGTGAAGTGAGTGTGATTTGAGTGGTACAAATGTATTGGTACGGCAGCCATACAAATGCATGGATGGGACAAAAGCTTTGAAGTGGGACAACAAAATTTTTTGTAGTGATGGGACATTTGAGGTGCATGAATGGGACATTTGTACCACCTCTTGTATGAGTAACCCAACACTAATTTGCACGGGCTCATGAACAAGCTAGATCGGATCAGGTGACTAGAGATAAGTCGCATGAGATAGGCTCGCGATGTAAATAAGCGATAGGTTGTGGTTGCTAAATTGTGCGGACTTTGACCATTACATCAAATCAATCAATCAAATTCCTGTTAAGACCCCCTATAGGGGCATAGGACAGAAACAACTCTCTTCCACAAGGCGCGATCCTGAGCATCGGCTTTAAGCTGTTGCCAGGACTTGTTTATTCCTCTGGCCTCCTGCTCAACTGCTCGCTTCCATGTGTTACATGGTCGACCAACCCGACGTCTTCCTTGAGGGTTATAATCCAGAGCCTGTTTTGCGATGTTTCGCTCTGGTTTCCTCAAAGTATGACCGATCCACTGCCACTTTCGCCGTTGAATCTCAATACCTATTTTAGTCTGGCGAGTTGTACTCCAAAGTTCGTCGTTGGAGATTACTTCTGGCCAGAATATTCCTAAAATGCGTCGGAGGCATTGGTTTACGAAAGTCTGTAGTTTCTTGGTAAGTCGAACGGTCACTTTCCACGTAGTACAACCATACAACAACACGGATTTGACGCATGCGTCAAAAACTCGCAGCTTCGTGCGAAGGGAGATCTCTCTTAACCTCCAGAAAGGGGAAAGGATACCGAAGGCCTGACGAGCTTTATTTAGCCGAGCCTCAGCATCCTTTTCGGCTCCGCCGTCCATGCTGACAATGCTTCCGAGATAGCAAAAATCTTGCACCTCTTCCACATCCTGTCCATTAAGAACAATCGGTGTGCTTGCGTTCGAACCCATGTGCATGTACTTGGTTTTACGCACATTTATTTTTAGTCCCGCCTCTTTGCATTTAGAATGCAACGAGCGAACATTTGACTCTAAGTCCGAACGGGTATGTGCAAGCAAACACACGTCATCAGCATAATCAAGGTGACTTAAGATGTTAAATAGTCTCCATTGAAGACCTTTACCTTCCCCACCTTCCAGTGCAGCTTTCAAGATGTCATTTATTACCAAAAGAAACAGGGCTGGTGATAATATGCAGCCTTGTCTGACACCCGTTCGCACAGGAAAGCTCTCGGACAGCTCTCCTCTATGCAAGACGCGACACCTTGCATCTTCGTAGGATTCTTTAATCATAGCTATGACCTTATCTGGAATACCTCTCCTACGCAAAGCATTCCATATGTAATCTCGCTTAACGCTGTCGAAAGCCTTCTCGAAGTCCACAAACATGAGATGTAGTGGCGAACCCATTTCGGCTGACTGCTCTAATATTATCCGTAGGGTATTTGTGTGGTCGGTACAAGACGACCCTTTACGGAATCCAGCCTGATAAACTTCGAGAGTGCTCTCGACGACATCACTAATCCTATTGAGAATTACCTTAGCCATAATTTTTGATACGGCAGTAAGTAGACATATACCACGCCAATTGCCACAATCCCGAAGGTCGCCCTTCTTCGGAATTTTCACAATGACGCCCTCCTTCCATTCAGTCGGATATCTTCCCTCATTCCACACCTTAGTGAAGAGTGGGAGGAGTATATCGGCTGTTATTTCCGGGTCCGCTTTGAGGAGTTCGATTGGTAGTCCGTCTATACCTGGAGCTTTCCTTCCCGCCATTGACCGAATGGCGGAAACTATCTCTTCCTTATCGTCCCTAATAGAGGATTGTTGCGGTTGGATGTTTGGAAGTTGTTCTGTTTCCGGAATATCTTCATCTGACAAGATGTTTAAAATATCAGAGAAGTATTCCTTCATCGTCGCAACTGGTGTTCACTCATATTAAGGAGAGTTCCGTTGACATCTCTCACCAGGTGGTTGGCGGTGAAATTCCTGTTCGTCAACTGTTTCATGATTTTAAATAGTGAACCCATATCCCCAAGGTAAGCCGCAGATTCTGCCTTGTTTGCCAGATCTTCAATGGCCTTTCTCTTGTCGCGTCTAACAGCCCTCTTAAGCTGTATATGAGCATCGCGGTAGTTCTGCCTCAAGTCGGGCGTTCGTTGGTTGACATCGGGTTGAGAGATGATTGCCAATTTGGCTTTTTTCCGATTGCCAACCTTGTCCCATGTGTCTTGCGACATCCAGGGTTTCTCACCGCTTTGCGCATATCCCACAGATTCTTCAGCACTAGTTAGAAAAGTGTTTCTGGTTGCCTCCCAATTGGCGTCCAGTGTGCGCATTTCATGTTCACCCAATGTGGATGACTTTTTGCGTAGAATGGTGGTGTATTCGAGTTTTTTGTTGGGATCTCTGAGTTTATCCACATTAAGCTTGCGCTTCATTTGAAGAATTTGTGGTCGTCGGATAGCTGCTGTATACAATCTCAAGCAGGCAACCATCAAGTGGTGATCGCTCCCCACGTCAGCTCCACGTTTCGCTCGCACATCGAGGAGACATCTTCTCCATCGGCGACTTATAGCCAAATGGTCGATCTGGTTCTGAGTAACACCATCAGGGGAAACCCAAGATGTTTTATGATGACTCTTGTGTGGAAAAAGGGTCCCTCCGATGACCATTTACCGAGTACTACAGAACTCCACAAATAATTCGCCGTTTTCGGGTCTCTTAATCCAAGGTCGTGAAGGGTCGACCCAAGGGTCACCATGCCTCCCCATGACGTGTTCTAGTCCAGTGTTGTCTGATCCAACCTGGGCGTTCATATCTCCCGAGATGATAATAATATCACCTCTTGGAACACGTTCGAAGGTGGCACTCAGTTGGCTATAAAACTCCTCTTTGTCACCAGATGTTGCGGTATTAGTTGGTGCGTAGCACTGCAGAATTGTGACGTTTCTGACACTGGTCCCGAGCCTGACGACGATAATCCTATCCGAGATTGGTTCCCAGCTAATGAGACTGTTTCTCGCTCTCGGCGTAAGGACGAACGCCACGCCATTTCTGGCTTCACTTTCAGGGCCAATGTACAGAATAGTGTTTCCGCTAGGGGTTCGTTCTTCTCCTGATCCTGTCCACCTGACCTCGCTCAAGCCCAAGATTTGGATGTTATAGTGCTTCATTTCACGGTCGATCACTGACTGGCGGTGCAAGGACCGAGTAACCCCAGCTCTTCCCCCGTCATTCAATGTTCGAACGTTCCAGAAGCCAATTATAGTCCGTTTTCGAATGCCAAAAGTCGTTACCGTAGAATCAGTCCGTATCCGAGGCGATGTATCCGTTTCTCGTATCATTTAGGTCTTAAGATCACGGGTGATAAGCCCATGATCCAGTGAGTGTCCATTTGCCATTTTTAGGGCAAGCAGGACTGGCTGTGTGTGAATTCTACAGCCCCCATCCCAGAGGGGAATAGTTAGCTCAGGTCCGTGGAGTCGCTAACTCCAAAGATAGTTGCAGGAATTGGTAAAACCTCATACTACAACTACCCCCTTGCGGGGGGGAGCATTACATAATTCCTGCATTTTAGATTGTAACTTTTGTCATAGGAAACTTTTGATTTTTGAGTAGAACCTTTGTTTTGTCTTCCCTAAAATTCAGGGTTATCCGTAAGACGATTCTCGGTAACCATTAAATTTTGATTATCCATCTATAATTTATAGATGATGCTTTCCCACGGGAAAACATTTTGCAGAGTCAGCGTCTTTTGAGCAAGAAATCGGGACTGTATAAATAGGTCAGGATAACCTGACCTCCGGGCAGTTCGATAGAATAAGTAGATACCGGCAGTTCGATATCCAAAGTTTAATTAAGCAGTTGTAGCAGTTCGAATTCATAATTTTACATATTTCCTTATATTCAGTATAAGTTTAATTTAACCCTTATAAACCTTTAGTACTAGAAACTAACAAGTGACTTCAAATAAATTAGAATATTGAAAATTAAAATCAGTGTTTCGACGAAGGACATTATAAACCTTCCAAGCGTGACGACACTTCCCCGTCGTAACACAATCAATCGTACTAAGCTTTCGAGGCTCCCAGGTTAAGACCGATAGGTTGTTTACGAAAAGCGATTCAATGTCGTTGCAAATGCCTCTCAACAAATCTTGTGATTTAGTAGGTCCTTAAGTGGGTACAGTGCTGCTAATTCTTCTGTCTTTTTAAAGTGGACATCAACACATCTGATAAAAACTGCCACCTGGGCAGTGTCTGACATATTTTTGCTCTCTCATTCAATGCTAGAGCATAAAATATAAACAAAATTTCAAGTTAATGGCTTTTAATGATTTGGTGATAATTGATTTCCTATAAATGGTCGAAAAAATTCTTTTGTATGGGAGAGGGCAGAGTCTTGTATTTAATATCCTAAACTTTTATGCATATTTATATTCTAGATGAAATCTGTGAGTATTATAAGTTTGCCATAAAGTTTGTAACGCTAAGAAATAAGGCTCGAAGAAAAAATTGAATGATATAGAAGTTCATGTTATCACTCAAAAATCTCAAAACCATATATCCGTCCGTCTCTCCGCCCGTCTGTCCGACTATCCGTCAGTGTCCTCTCTAGCTTGAGAACGCGTTGAGCTAGGAAGTTCAAATTTTGTACAAGTCGTTTTCGATAAAAAAGTAAGGACAAGTTCGTGAACGGACCAAATTGGTGCTCCCATACAAAATGGCACAGTTTCGGAATTTGACAATAAGCGGATTTGCTCAAAAAGTATAAAACATATTACCTCTATAATAATTTCAATCTAACGTATAAAAATTATTCGAATCCTCCTCCTCCTTCCACCTCCCATACAAACTGCAGTTTTTCATGAAATACTCTAAACCTATTTACTCAGTAGGTATAAAATTTATCGAGCTGAAATTGTGCATTAAATATTTATTTCAAATTATTAGTAAGACCAAAAAAACTCAAATGATTAGCATCGCTGTTTCTACCTCTCTCCCATACAAAATGACACAATTTCGCATTTTGACATTAAACGGGTTTGCTTGAAAAGTATAAAAGCTATTGATCTGAAATTTAAAATGTATTACTTTTGTGATGATTTCAATCTAATCAATCAATCAATTATCACCTAACTATTAAAAGCTAACAATTGAAATTGTGCACAAAAATTTTTGAAAATAGTTGAAACGAAACTACGTCAAAAGTTTTGAGATCGCGTTTGTCCTTCTACCCCCTCCCATACAAAAGTATGATTTCGACCAATTTCAATCAATCAGCTACTAACAACAAATTAAAAGCTACGAACTTGAAATTTTGTACGATCACCTTACAAGAGAAATGAAATATGAATTTTATGAAAATTCTATGCAACTTCGTCTATGAAAATGACATTCTATACAAAGAATATTGGAGTAATTGAAGCAATCGATAAAAAATTATTGACATCCACCCTCCCTTAATATCACTCCTCCCCCTCCCCTCATAAAAACGCAAACTTGTATAAATGAAATATTGATTAGATGTACTGGAGCTATTGATCGTATTCGGAAATTAAGTGTTAAATTGACAGCAGCCCTGCCCTAAAGGGCACTTAGTTTTCCTTAACCATTCTAACCTGCATATTGACTTTCCATGCATCCTCAACTTGTCCCAAAAATAATAAAGTTGCGCCCGACTTGTTGGCAGTTTATTTTTTTCATATCATGCTAGAGTATCTATACAAATGTTTTATACAAATTTTAAGCTTTAAAATTTTAATAGGTACTGAGGAAAAATTAGGTTTTGTGAAATTGTGCAGTTTGTATGGGGTGGTAGAAGGATAACTAAAATCCCTTTATTGTAGTGATTTTTTCTGAAATACCTATGAATATTATGCAATTGACATCTCTTAAACTTCAGACTACTAACACTCATACTTTTTAAGAAAATTGATTTTTTGTCAAGTTGCGAAAAAGTGTCATATTGTATGGAGGTGGAAACACTGATTTGCTTCAGTTAATTTTTTCCGATCTTCCGATGATAATTATGTGTTCAGTATAAAATTTGAGCTCGACAAATGTTATACGTACTGAGAAAATTGGTTTATAGTGTTTCATAAAAAGTCCAGTTTATATGGGAGGTGGTGAAAGGCGTGGGGGGATTCGAATAATTTTTAAATCATACATTATATTTATGATAAAAATAATATATTCGAAATTTCAAATTATTAGCGTTTATCGTTTCCAAGAAAATTTGATTATTGTTAATGATTGGAAATGAGTTGTTTTGTATGGAAGGGGATAGAAGCAGTGCAGCGATTTGGCCCCTTTACGAACTTCACTTTACTTTTTCATCAGAAAAGACGTGTGCAAAATTTGAACTTTCTAGCTCAACGCGTTCTCGAGCGAACGGATATACGGACGGACGCATGGACATTCGACATTTTCAACCGACAACAAATATATCTGTACTCTTGGTGACTCTGTGCGAGCATTATTTTTAAGCATTACAAATTTTCGAGCTAACTTATCTTTCATCTAGACTATAAAAAGTATTGTATAGTCCATGCTCCAGGCCGATAGTACTAATTAAAAAGAAAGGTTGCCATTTAAGAATGTGTGTGAATTATCCGGCTTTAAACAGATTTACTGTCAAGGATCGATTCTTTCTTACAAGAATCAAGTTGAATTTCTTGAAAAAAAAAATAAAAATAAATAAATAAAAGGTTTTTTGATGATATATTTAAAAAACCGGTCTTTTAATATTGATTTTGATGAAAATTTACGATATACACCATTCTTACGCCGAAATGCCTTTCGGAGTTTGCAATGGAAATTCAATTACTTTTCGATAACTTTTTAATTACGACCGAATGCGCTGAGCGATATTTACAGTTTCTGGAAATAGTTTTTCGACCATCACGTTGAATCCAGTCAAACAAATGTTTATTCTTTCAAAAATCAATTGATAAGTTATAGCGTTTTCCGCTGGTACTTTTACAGTGCGTTCTAGCACAGAGCAAGTGTAGACCACAATTTAACAAAGTTTAAAATTATAAAAATAAAGCTTCATTATCTTGCGTATTACTTATGCCAGGAATATTAATAAAATAGCTATTTTTGTACGAAATTGTTGTTTTGATATGCATTTAGCCAATATCTAGGATACGCTTGTATTATATTCCCAACGTTTGGTAGCACCTAGTTCCACCGAGAATATTTGATTTGTAGTTGATTTTCTGGCTCTGGATAAGCCTTGGTACTCCTCATTTATGTTTTCGGCGTAAGGTTTAATCCGGGACCTTATGATCTTTGCAAATTTCATAAATCGTGCGGAACACTGAAATTCCTCTATCGTTTTTGTAGAAGGGCGACTTTCGCGATGAAGTGAAGTTAGTTGCGATTTTCATGTCTCTAACTCCCGCCAGGTGGCTCTGGTAGTAATGAATATTGAAGTAAAAATACTCCTACATTTGGTCATGGAATCATTTCAGTTTTGGACTTCATTGAGATCGGAGAGAAAAAAAAATAAAAAAAAACCTGGAATCGAGTCAAAAACGGTTACTTTTTCTTTACGAGTTCAAACTTGGCCACAACGCAGGGGAGGCAACCAAAAACATCAACAGGGCGCTTGGAGCTGACACAGTAAGCGAACGAACTACTCAGCGATGGTTCGAAAAATTTCGATCAGAAGATATGACCCTTCAAAGTGAGCCATGCGGTCACCTAGGACTATCGATAGACAACAACGAGCTGCGTTTACTAGTGCAGTCTGACTCACGCAAACTGTAAGGGACATTGCAGAGAAACTGGACGTACACTATTCGACAGTTTCCCGGCACTTGCAACAAATTTCGTTCGTACATGACGCATTAGTTGATTATATTCGGTCATTCATTATATCGTCCATTCGTTTTTTTTTCGCAATACATACATTCAATATTCATGCAATCATTTATCCATAAATTCAGAAGTTCATTCAATAGTAGTTTATTTGAGTAATTATACATACAAACACACAAACATTCGCTTATTCGTTCATTCGCTTCGTTAACGCTTACCTTCAATCATTCAATATACATTCGTTCGTAATAATTCCTTTTTACAATCTTAGATTCAGTATTCGATAGTTCATGAATTTTACCTTCTCAGTTGTTCTTTATATACATATCCTTTATCCAGACATTCAAGAAACCATTCATCGATACGCACAATTAGTCGTGAAAATTTCCCTATTCCAACCACTCGTTTTTTTTCTCTATTTCGTTCAAACACTTAATCGAACTTTGTCGTTCGCTGCATTAACCTATTTTGAGCATGTCTTTGATTCATTCTCCGAAAGCGAGCGTAGATGTTGTCTGCTCAGCTTGTCAGGAAATTATAGATCCGGTGAAAGAAGTAGTCACCAAATGTAGTCATCGATTCCATAGCCATTGTTTGGAATCATGGATCGTTGACAATCACAATTGTCCGAATTGTCGTGGACATTTGGGTCCTAGAGACTATTGGTCCGTCCTGGGTGTAGAGGGCGCGTCCGCTAAACTAGGCCCAGTGACACGCGGCAAAAAGAAGTCACAGGCCACTAATGCTCAAAAGGTTGGTATGTCGCCTGTGGGGTTAAATTTGGATATGCCACACGAGACAGGAGGCGGACGAGCTTTCTATGCCCCGGACGGATCGATGGTCCCGACGCCCAGTCCATTGACTGAGCTAGACCTAAATTCAATGTTTGCAACAGACACGAGTGAGAGGGAGAAACAAGTGAGATGGTCAGACATCAGAGTTGAACCGCCGGCAGAGTCAATACTAGAGATGCCGTTGGCTATGAATTCACTGAAGATGGATGACTTAGTGCGAATTATACGCTCGGTGTTGCGTGAGGAACAGACTCAGCAACAGCCAAGCATTAACAATATCAACGTAGATTTACCACCACCCTTAAACCGACGTGATGCACTGGACGAACAGGTGCGAACTCGTGGCCGACTGGCCCATGCGACCGCTCAGATTGGCGAACGCAATGGCAACGGCCCAAATTTAAGACACCGCAATCCAGGCAGTCCGATACGCCATTGGAGATTGCGTTTTAATGGAGAAAGCCATTCATTGCGAGCAGAAGAATTGGTCTTCAGGGCCGAAGCTCTTGCAATAGGAGATCTGGGCGGACGCATGGACCTGTTGGCCCAGAATTTTCATCTGTTGTTGGACGGTCGTCCAAACCAGTGGTATTGGCTCTGGCGGAGATCCAACTTAGAGACCCACTGGACTGATTTACGACTTGCTTTCTTAGAAGCTTGGGGAGAGAGTAGTGACGATTGGGAGGTGCGCAAGCAGATGCTAGGAAGACGTCAGGCACCAAATGAGCCATTCTTGCTTTATGAACAAGACATGACTGTACTCCGCACATTGCTGCCCACTCCTATGTCAGAAAGAGAATTCGTTGGAATCGTTCGAAGTAATTTATTAGCTAACACGCAACAGCAAATGTGCTTTTACGAAGTACAAAATATGGCTCAGCTACGTCATCTTGTGAAGCGTGTAGAGACTGTACGGAAGACTACACGAGCGAATTCTTGGCAATCGAACAGGGTCCACGAAATCATCGAAACCCAAGTGGAAGAGTTAGTAGATCCCGAAGTTGACGAGGTAGCTGGTTTGTCTAAGCCCTTGACTTGTTGGAACTGTGGCAAGGATGGACATGGCTATCGAGAATGTACCGAACCACCTAAAGGCATTTTCTGCTATGGATGTGGAAGGGCGGACGTGGTGAAGCCCAACTGTGTTCATTGCAAGGCGGGAAACGGCCGAAGGGACGGAAGGACAGCGGGTCCCTTTCGTCTGAACACTGTACCCCGATCGTAGAAAGAAGCGTAGTACAGAAACCCCTTTCCGATTCCCCATTTAATTTAGAACTCCCGCATAAAAAAATTTCTACCAATTGTTCAACCCCTTTAATTACCCCTCCAAATTTTACCACTACACCTTCAACATTTTCTGAACCGGATTCCCATCCTTTTAAAGTAAAATCATCCTTACCTATTCCTCGGAAACTTATCACTTCGCAATTCACTATTCTGAAAAGAGTAAATGATAATACGGAGTTGGCTGTTTCTCGACCTGAAAATGACCTTATTGTACCCAAAAATCTAAGACAACATTCCCGCCATCCTTTCAAGCCTTATCACCTTCGACTAAAAGAGTATATGGAAGCTCGAGAGCGAATTTTTGCACCTACTTCAGTCACTGGCGTTGATCAAGTATCATCACTAGCGGGTGGATTCGGTCGTAGAAAGTCAATCTTACGCCTTCGTATGTTCTGGAGGATGGTGCGTGAAAAAAAGAAAGCGATTCTGTCTACCATCATTACCGAGCCGTTCGATATACGTCCGTACGCCATGGTATCCCTATACGGAGTGGACGTTAAAGGACTCCTCGATAGTGGTGCGAGCATTAGTTGCCTTGGAGCAAATTCCCTACAACGCCTTCAAGATGCACAGGTGAGTTATCGACCAGTCTGTCAAGACGTGAAGACAGCTGATGGTGTTGCACAAAGAGTTTTGGGCACAGTAGTTACCGACATTACCTTTCGTGGTGCTACTAAAGCTATTACCTTATATATCGTGCCGAGCCTATCGCAGGAATTGTACCTTGGGGTAGATTTCTGGCGATCATTTCATCTAGCTCCTAACATCATCAGTGCGGTCGATATTCCCGATATTGCATCGCAACTAATTGCTCAGGATGCCCACCATTTAACGCCCTCAGATGTAAAGAGGTTGGAATTAGCAAAGTCCAAATTTCCATCGTACGAAGAATACGGACTCGGTGTAACCAATGTCGTTGAACATAGTATAGACGTTGGGGATGCTAGTCCCATCAAACAAAGACATTATCCCGTTTCACCTGCGATCCAAAATCTGTTATATGACGAGATCGATCGTATGTTAGCACTTGGCGTTATAGAGACCAGCCAGAGTGCATGGAGTTCACCTGTGGTTCTTGTGAGGAAGCCAGGCAAGGTACGGTTATGCTTGGACTCGCGCAAAGTCAATGATGTGACGAAGAAGGATGCTTATCCATTACCACACATTGACGGTATCTTAAGTCGTTTGCCGCGAGCCAATTTTATAACCAGCCTAGACCTCAAAGATGCCTTTTGGCAGATTCCTCTCGAACAAAAATCTAGAGAATACACAGCGTTTACTATTCCTGGTCGGCCTCTATACCAATACACTCGCATGCCTTTTGGTTTATGCAACGCGCCGCAAAGGATGTGTCGTTTGATGGACAAAGTCATCTCACCCGAGCTGAAGGAGCAGGTATTCGTATATTTGGACGATCTACTGTTGATTTCTGAGGATTTCGACTCACATCTGACTTTATTGAGCGAAGTCGCAGATTGTATAAGAAAAGCTGGCTTGACGATCAACGTCAGCAAGAGCAAGTTTTGTTTGAGAGAAGTGAAGTATCTCGGATACATCGTTGGAGATGGAGGCTTGAAGACAGACCCGAACAAAGTCTCAGCCATAGTCGATTACCCTTCGCCAAAGTCCGCACGTCAAGTTCGACGCTTTCTTGGTATGGCAGGCTGGTATAGACGATTCGTCCCCAACTTTGCTGCTACCGTATCACCGATCTCAGACACTCTAAAGAAGTCCAACCAGTTTGCTTGGACTACAGAGGCACAAACTTCCTTCCTAGTAGTGAAAGACTTGCTGACGAAAGCACCCGTTTTGATCAACCCAGATTTCAAGAGGCCTTTCGTAATACAATGCGATGCTAGTAAGTCAGGGGTGGGTAGCGTTCTCTTTCAGGAAAACGACGACGGATCAGAATCTCCAGTAGCGTATATGTCACAGAAGCTCACTTCCGCTCAACGCAACTATAGTGTAACCGAACTCGAGTGTTATGCAGCTGTGTTGAGCGTGAAAAAATTTCGAGCCTATGTAGAAGGGACTGCGTTCAAAGTCATCACGGATCATGCAAGTCTCAAATGGCTTATGTCGCAGAAAGACCTACAAGGACGGTTAGCGAGGTGGAGTCTGAAACTTCAAGGTTTCGACTTCGTAATCGAGCACCGACGAGGGAGCTTGAACGTTGTACCCGATGCCCTCTCTCGCGTATACGAAGAGGGACTAAATGCGCTGATCGACGTGGCACCGATCGTGGATGTGAATTCTCCAGAATTCTCTGGCAAAGAATACAAGGAATTGGTGTCCACGGTTGATGCGAACGCCGATCGGCTTCCTGACGTATGCGTGAGGGATGGTTTCGTGTATAAGCGGACAGAGCCTCACGTCGGTGACCCGATTGCGGAGGACAGGGCCTGGAAGCTATGGATTCCATCAAGCCTTACGTCAACTGCGATTGCTCAGGCGCACGAAGCAGACACTACGGTCCATGGTGGTTACGCTAAAACGCTAGAGCGAGTCAGACGATTTTTGTATTGGCCCGGGATGGCTACACAAGTACGCACCTACGTTCTGGCGTGCGACACTTGTAAAGAGACAAAGTCCCCGAACAGACCTCTACGAGCGCCTATGGGAGAACCGTTCCGGACAGATCAGCCATTCCAACACCTTTACATCGACGTATTGGGACCATATCCACGTACCAAACGGGGTAAAATCGCCATTCTTATCGTCTTGGACCATTTCACCAAATTCCCCCTTTTACACCCCTTGGGGAGAATTACTGCTGAAGAAATCACTAAATATCTGGAGGGGCAGGTCTTCCACACGTTTGGGACACCTGAGACGATCCTCTCCGATAATGGCTCTCAATTTAAGTCAAAAGTGTTTAACTCTATGCTAGATAAATACGGAGTTCAACACCTGTACACCCCGAGCTACTCACCGCAAGCAAATGCATCGGAACGTGTCAATCAGTCCATCCTAGCCGGAATTCGAACATTCATCACTGATGACCAAACACGATGGGATGAGAGTCTAAGCAAAATAGGATGTGCCCTTCGGAGCTCACTCCACCAAGCCACTGGATTTTCTCCTTATCAGGTTTTGTTTGGGAATCATATGATGTTACACGGGAAGGACTACGAACTGCTGAAGCGTTTGCGAGCGTTGGGTGAGTCAAATGTACAGCTTCGACCTCGAGAGGGAATTCCTATCGTGAGACAGCTTGCACAGACGAAAATAAGGGTCGCACATGAGGACAGTAGCAGGCGTTATAATCTGCGTGCTGCTCAAGCACAATTTCGTGTAGGACAAGAAGTATTCCGAAGAAACTTTTCCTTGTCCACAGCCGCGCAGAATTATAATGCTAAGCTGGCGAAAAAGTTCCTCAAGTGCAGGATTCGTCGTGTGCTTGGCAACTCACGATACGAATTGGAGGATTTAGGAGGCAAACGTGTGGGAGTCTACCACTCCAAAGATCTCCGGCAGTGATTCTTGGAATACACCACTTATTGCCCGGCTCTCAGTCGTGAGCACGAGACACCTAGCGACGGCTTTTCTTAGTCGATTCGGCGCTGGAAATCAACGGCGAACCGCCTATGTTGTTGAGTCCGTCGCCCGGAAAAAAAGAAAAAATATATATATAATATATTTTTTTAAAAAAATTTTCCCGCCTTCGATGCAAGCATCGGATCATCGAAAAGGTTCGCCAACCCTGAGCCTTTCGACATAGCGACGGATCAAAAAGAAATGCCGTTAGTTTTGTTGCCGGCCGACGAAAAAAAGACCGCGTGGAGGAGGAAGAAGAAGAGAACGGTCGAGGGATTGAACGCGGCGGGATTGAGCTCCTGAAAATTAAAGAAAAAGAAAAAGAGTTTTTTTTCATAATTACGCGAAAAATTGAGACGGAAATCTTAGTGAAGTGGTCGCGGGAATTAAAACGAATTTAGCGAGAAAAAGTCGGTTTTGGGTTGAAGATCGAGAATCGAGCTCGTCGCGCGTGCGATTTGGAATTTTTTTTTCTTTCTCGAAACGTCGAATGCACGAGGAAAGAAAAGTTTTCATACGGGCAGGAATCGATCGTGAAAAAAAAACGAGATCCGTGCGATTCCCATTTCGGGACGTGGAAAAAACTCGAAAAGAGTGTCGCTAATTGCAATTATCCTAAGTTTTCGCAGTTGCGCGAGTGAAATTCCAATGAAGGTGAAAATAAAAAAATCAATTGTGGAAATCTGCTGAACGGTGATTTGAAAAAAAAAAAAAGAAAAAAAAAAGTCGGTGTTCGGCTCCAACACCAAAACAGTGAGATCATTCGGGCCGCAAGACAGATTTTGTGCACGCATGGAACGCATCTAACTCGCCCGAAGACGGCTAAAACGTGATAATTTTCCACCCCTGAACTGTTGCCTTAAGAATAACCCCCAAAAATGTCTTCGAAACCGTCCGATTAATCCGCAAAAAAATCCTAAACTTCCCTTGTTCGGTCGGCCCCATTAGTACTTGGAGTACCCTCTGGAAGAGAACGAGAGTTTCTTGGTAGTCGGAACGATGAATAGTATAAAATCATTGATGTCATACGGATCATCACGAAATTTCCCCGAAAAATTCGCATGCAGATAAGAATACCAACAAATTGTGTTAGTAATCCCAAAGTTTACTAAAATAGTGAAGAAACTTCCAACTTCTGGTGTTTTACAAAATCGATAATTTAATTTTCTCAAGGCGTGAACATGAAATTTAAGGAAACAAATTAACCGCGATCAATTTTAAGTGGCGGCGTGTTGAATGGTTTACATTCGAAGTCAAGATTCTTTTTTTTCCGCCAAACGTACGGTTAAGGTATTTTACAAACTGGAAAATATAACTCCAGGAAGAATCTAGAAATCAATTCGAAATAATGACCGCAAGGAAGACAGCTCGTTTAAGGTCGTCCTATTTTACTGCATGTTAATCAAAAATTTTCCGTGATTTTTTTTTATTTTACCAAAACTCTCGTGTGCATTAGTTTTTTTTGCATTTGGAGCCCACGCGAGGCAATACCCACTCAGTTATATCGGCGTAGTAGCTCGGCATGCTGTACTAGACATCTACATTATCGCGCATATTTCGCTCTGAAGTATCACGCCCTGAAGCATAAAGAAACAAGATTAATTTAAAATTAAGTTAAAAATATAAATAAATGAGTGAATTACGAAAATGAACGCGGCGCGTCGCAGAGAAAGAAAAAAAAAAAGGAATATTAATAAAAATAGGATAAATGAATTAAAATTAATAAAAATAATGTAAATTAAAATTAATGAAGAAAAAAATGAATGAATAGAAAAATTAATAAAGTAGTATAAACAAATTAAAAAAAAAAAAGTAAATTTAAAACAAAGATAGACAAAGACTGACAGAACCGCCGGACAGAACCAACGGACGGACGGATTGACAAAATTAAAAATGAAAAATTAAAAATTAATAACACAAAGAAGAGAAACAACATAAGAAAAATTCATGACTGGGTAAGTTTTTTTTTACTTTGGTTTTTTTTGTTATTTTGATTTTTTTTTTTTCTTTTGCCTATCGATTTTTTTTCTGAAATATTTATATATTTTTTTTCGACGCGATGATTAAAGGCTAAAAGAGCCATTTTTTTAGAATGAACCCGAGCGCTTAGCTCCTTTTGCCCCGAACCTCGACATGGGGCCACGACCAAAAATGATTTTCTTTTTCTCAAGGAAAGTCGTGGCTGAGGTAGGGAGGGCAGAAAGGGCGCTAAAAACCACCTTAGCGCCCTAACACAAATCGCGAAGTCGGCAACTCCATCGCTTCATGGTCTTTCACGACCACTGGGGAAAATTATCCCAATTTTCACCCTAACCCGGAGTAAGCCGACACGAAATTTTTGTTATACAGGCCATGGGTTTTATGGTCTGATTAAGGAACAAGTACCCCCCCACACTGCCGTAGCTAGTCCCGGCCGCCAGCAAGCGTGTCGCTTCCGTTCCTTAGTCAGCCACCAATTCGGAAGTAGGAGGAATTGGCCCTTTCTTGTCCCGACCATTGACGTTTTTCGTTTCCTTTCAGAATTATTTTGGCTTTAAGTCAAAATAATTCGTTCCGCCGGCCTAAATCATAACAACATAACCTCATGTCTCAAGAATAACGGTCAAAAAATTTAAAGAAATGCAGTATGAGACTTTTCCTCATTCACCATATTCACCAGACTTCTCGCCAACCGATACCACTTTTTTAAATATTTGGATCATTTTTTGGTGGAGAAACAATTTAACAATGAAATAGCCATCAAAAATGCCTTCGAGGAATTTCTTCAGTCTAGAAAGTCGGACTTCTACGAAACTGGCATAAATGCACTTGTATCTCGTTGGGAGAAGTGTATTGCATCTGCTGGTACCTATTTTGATTAATAAAATTAAATTTTATAAGAGTTAAAGTTTGAAATTTCACTAGCAAAGTCGCCATTTCATCTGCAACAACCTAATATAATAGTTCTCTGGGGCTTAGCCTAGTAGGTAGCGTGTTGGTCTTACAATGCGAAGGTCGTGAGCTCAAATCCCGGTCGACGTAATACATAATTCCTGCACTGACTAATCGGATATACCTTGCTTACCTGAATCTACGGAAATGAAAAATTCGTGCGAAGGGCTAACAATTCATCCACAATAAATAATGGAAAAAAAAGTTAAGGAACCTGAAGGTCAAGAGACCAAGGCCCGATTTGGGCTCTAGTGCCATTGTAGAAGAAGATATATAATGGTTTTATGCCAACCGCCAGGTATTGTTTCAAGTGTTTAAATATACGGCACCATACTGTTCATTTTGTCAACCTCTTTATTGTACTGTTAGGCACAATATATATTCAACGTCAACAGCACTGCGGCAATATCTTTTAGCGTAAGATGAGTGCTATAAAATTACAATATCTATACGCCAGATTTGGTGTTTTATTAATTTTTACTTTTTATTATTTTTTCCACAGATGGAACTGATAGTGGCCTTGACTCCGAAGAATATACAGCATCTTTTGCTACATTGCAAAGTTTGGCCACTGCTATTGGAGCGGATATAGTGGAATTAAGAAAACGCAAAGTAGAAAAAGGAGAAATGGGACAGTATTTAATTAGGAAACGAGTGGATCAATCTGATTTTATGGAAATCAGGTAAAGTGTATAATTAGAAATTTTCATATTATTATTAAAAAAATATTTTTTTTAAATTTTTTGTCCTTATTTATAACTAGCGGTCCCCCGCGACTTCATTCGCGTAAAATTGCAAAAAGCAATTTTTGAGAATGTAGTTATTAATACATTATGTGCGATATATAATCTACCTACTTACTTGATGTCTCTTTGAACACAATGCTTTGTATTTTGTTGGAATCAAAACCATAAATTATTAAGAATGATACCATGAAAATCGTATTTGTATAAGACATGCCCGTGCTCACGGAAGTGATTTAAGGGGTTTACTGACTTGAATATGAAAATAAAATCGATTTTTGTTTTTGGGCTGATTATCATTCTTCATTCAACTTAACACAAAATAAAACAAACGCAGATTTTTCCGAAGAGTAAAAGTGGTCAAAAGATTATTTCAAAGTTAGGACGGTCGGTGTAAATCGTACTACTAGTCTGTTAGTTTTTCTGCTCTCCTGAAAAGTTTTTATTCTGACATTTTTGTTCACATTGGTACATTTTTCTGGAAAATGATAATAGATTTTTTGTTTGGTCGATAGGTAGCAGTACTAGCCAACAACTGTACAGAGGAAATTTCAAACAGTTTGTTGTAAATACCTTTTTTTGGTTTTTAAAACAAAATGAAAAAAATTGAAACTTTCACAGCTTATAAATGACTTAGTTTTGAATATTTTTTATATTCCTCTGCTACAAAGCATTAGTTTCACTAAAGTAATAAGTGTACAAAAAATTATTAAAATCGGTCAAACCGTTCCCGAGAAAATGGTACCGCATTTTTTATGGAAAACGGTCAAGTCAGTAACCCCCTTAAGATATATACATATTGAAGAGCGTTAAGGAAATATAAATATTTGTAGCTTGTGTTAATTCTAAAAAAAAGTATAAATAAAATAACATTAAGCTTAAAACCATAACAGGGCTACGATTATGCGTAAAGCCCAGTCATACGATACTATAGATGAAATAGAAAATTTTGTGATCTTAAGAAATTTTATATGTATGGGGACTGGGAGAAGGGGTGACAGCATTGAACTAATTTGTTTCATATTATGCTGCAGTAGTTATAAAATGTTTTGTAACAAATTGAAGCTTCAAAAATTACTGAGAAACTTAGTGCATTGGATTTAGTGAAATTGTACAATTTGTATGGGAGGTGGTAGAAGAAAAGGTAGAAGGGTTTTTGGTGATTTTTCGAGAAACAACTATAGTCATCATGAAATTGATATGTTTTAAATTTCAGATCAGTAACATTCACACTTTTGAAGAAAATCGAATTTAAGAGGAGTTCTGGAATTGTGTTACATTGTAAGAGAGGGGGTAAAAGGAATGGATCTAATCGGTTTATTTAATTAACACCAAAAACCGAGCCGATGATAATGGGCAGCCTTGTCTGATACCCGTTCGCTCTCCTACAGCTCTTCTTTATGTATGATGTGACATCTTGTATCTTCCTACGATTCTTTAAGGGGGTTACTGACTTGACCGTTTTCCATAATAATTTTGTGTACATTTATTACTTTAGTGAAACTAATACTATGTGGCAGAGGAATATAAAAAATATTTAAAACTAAGGACTGGACACGAAAGTTCTGCACGGTTTTTGATCAATGATAAATAAAGGTAGAATAAAGTTTTTTTCATTTTATTTTTTTTTTTACAATAAAGCACAACATATATTACAAAAAATCAAGTTAACTTTTTTAATTAATAGCTTGTCGACTAAATTCTCGCAATTTTTTCTTGATGGAAGACATTAAATTCTGCAAAACCCGATCCGCTACTTTCTTGCTTGCTATGGACCACAAACGGGAAAAATTCCGCAGTGAACTTGCACTTCTTCCGTAAAACTAGAGCCCAATATCTTTCTATTGGCCTGAGCTCCGGGACGTTGGGTGGATTCATCTCTTTTCCCACAAAATTAATGTTTTTTTCCTTAAGCCAATCCTGCGTCTTTTTTGCGTAATGGGATGTTGCTAGATCAGGCCAAAAGATAATATTGCCGTCATGACGTTTAATAAAAGGCATCAATCTCTTTTTCAGACATTCCTCAACATAAAAATCAGTGTTAACGGTCCCTTCTATGAAAAAAGGATTGCTTCTCATCCCACATTGGCAGATAGCTTGCCACACCAGCACCTTTTTACCAAATTTTTCAACCTGGATGTGTTTATCGACATCACAAACATCCCTTTTGTCTTTTGCACTGTAGTATTGAGGTCCAGGTAGTGTACTGAAATCATATTTAAAATATGATTCGTCATCCATTACAATGCAAGCGTCTTCATCGCAAATTTTTTTATACAACTTTCTTGACCTTCTAATAGCCTCTTGTTTTTGCTTGACGGTTCGTTTTGCACATTTTTGTTTTTTGAATGTCTTTATATTATTCCTTTTTTTATTTTATTTATTAAAGAATGACTCACACCGAACTTTTTTGCCAAGTCACGAATTGACATCGATCTGTTCCTTTCAATGAAGCCAACTACCTTTTTTCCAAATTTGGATCACTCGCACTTTTTGGCCTTCCACTTCTGGGATTGTCTATCACTGAGAACCCTTCGTTGTCTATAGTGCGCTTGACCGTCCATCGCGAACATTTCACTTTTTTTGCAATCGCGGAATACGAAAAACACTTATTTTCCGAAAAAATTCGCAAAATTTCTTTACGCACGTCTTCTCTATTCGAACTCATGACTAGTAATACGTCAAAGGAACCACATTTCATAATTGCCTCAATAAACCATATGAATCACTGAAACAACCCAGTGCACAGTTAGGGTTGCCAGACTTTGCTTCATTTTATAACTAGCAGGTAAAACATGTGCAAAACTTTCGTGTCCAGTCCTTAAGTCATTGATAAGCTGTGAAAGTTACAAATTTTTCATTTTGTTTTGAAAAAAAAAAAAAAAATAAGTATAACAAAACATTTAAAAAATTGTTTGTACTGTAGCTACTGCTACCCATCGACCAAAAAAAAAATCATACTGATATCTCTTATCATTTTCAAGAAAAATGTACCGATGTGGATAAAAATGTGAAAATAAAAACTTTTCAGGAGAAAAAAAACTAACAGGCTGGTAGTACGATTTACACCGACCTTCCTAACTTTGAATTAATTTTTTGGCCACTTTTACTCATCGGAAAAATCTGCGGATTGTTTTCTTTTGTGTTAAATTGAATAGAGAATGATAATCAGCCCCCTTAATCATAGCTATAATATACCTAGTCTAGCCATAAACATTGTTACAAGGTTTGACAACCCTGCAGAAAGGAACCGTTATATTGCTTTTCTTAAAAATTGAGCTAATCGCTATAGTACGCTTGTGCTTGATGCATTTGTCATCATTTGAGTTTAATTTTTAGTGTAGTGAACATGGATTGGGGTGACAAAGAAAATAGAATTGCTGTGCTACTTCATAAAGTAGGAATGCAACCAAGTGATATTTTTAAGACTCTGCATACCCTTGGTATAAGCCTGTATATCGGGCTATTGAAAGATTTAATGATACGTCTGGAGTAAGTGACCGTGAAAGAAGTAGCCGTCCGCGAACTACTCGAACACCTCAAGCGGTTAAAGCCGTGCGCGAGAGAATTCGCCGTAATCCTCTTCGGAAACAAAAAATTTTATCGCGTGAGATGAAAATACCCCAAGGAACAATTTCACGTATCATCAAAAGTGACTTGGGGTTGGATGCTTATCGTAGATCTACCAAGCATTTACTAACAGATTCGTTAAAAAAAAATAGAGTGGAAAAATCAAAACGATTACTTTGCCGGTACGCAATCCAAGAACACCAAAAAATTTTGTTTACGGACGAAAAAATTTTTACTGTCGAAGAAACATTTAATAAACAAAACGAAAGGGTTTATGCTCGCAGTGCCAGAGAAGCTTCTCAAGTTGCCCAAAAGGATGAAGGAGGTCATCATCCAGCCTCAGTAATGGTCTGGTGGGGTGTTAGCTACAACGGGGTGACAAAGTTGCATTTTTGTGAGAAGGGCGTCAAAACTTCAGCCAAAATTTATCAAGAAAGTGTCCTTGAAAGTGTAGTGAAACCTCTCAACACGTCATTATTCAAAAATCAGCCTTGGAGTTTCCAGCAAGATTCTGCACCAGGTCATAAGGTGAAGTCAACCCAAAAATGGCTTGAAGAAAATGTTCCAGATTTTATTAAAGCTGAAGATTGGCCTTCCTCTAGCCCAGACCTGAATCCGCTGGATTACGAATTATGGTCTGTCTTAGAGCAAATGACGTGCTCTAAAAGACATCCTAATATCGAATCCTTAAAGAAGTCTCTTACACATGCAGTCTTCAACTTTCCGATTGAAGTCGTGCGTGCTTCCATAGATAAGTGGCCAGCTCGATTAAAGGCTTGTGTAAAGGCAAAAGGCAATCACTTCGAATAACTTGTTGCAATTTCCGTTGTTGACAATGCATTTAATAAATAAACAATGATTTCTTAACATATAACACCTCTTTTATTGAACAGTGCTTCAAAAAGTTTATAACAGTATTTATGGCTAGACTAGGTATTTAGAGAACTAAATAATAAGATACTTTAGGTCGAAAAAACTCCGAACAAAATATCAGGGACTGGGTATTATTCTAATGGGATATACAACATGATAAATGTCAACAGAAGGTAGTAGTTGCATGTATCGGGTTTTTCAATACGACTTACATTTGTATAATTAATACACGCGTGACGTCAATGTCAAAACGTCAGTCAAGGTTTACATTTTTATTATGGTGAAGATCACGAGTGAGCAACATTTGAATATCGAAATCCTGTATCGGTGGTCGCAACTTTAAGAGCGCTTACTGCTATTTTCGGTCGTAATAATCGGCCCACCAGACAGGCTGTGCGTGCTGTAGTGGAAAAATTTGAGTCAACATATTCATTATTGAATGTTCCTGTGCCAGTGAGACAACGTACAGGTCGAAGTACCGAAAATATCGCAGCCGTAAATGTTTCAGTTCAAAATTAGCCAAATTAGTCGATTCCACGGCGATCACAGGAATTGGAAATCTGTCAGTCCGCATTGTGGCGAATTTTGCGTAAAGATCCTAGCCTACACTCTTGCGAGATCAAATTAACTCAAGAACTGAAGCCTCTTGATCATTTGAAGCGCTGAAACTTCTCCGATTGCTCTGCAAAAGTTGGAAGAAAATCCTGAATTTCACCGAAATATCATTTTCACCCATGAAGTTCATTTTTGGCCTAATGTCAATAAGCAAAATATGCATTATTGGACAGGAAAAAACCCACATGTGCTTCAAGAGACTCCACTGCATTCACAAAACGTGGCGTGGATTTCATGCCGGAGGTGCCAATCAAATTCCTGTTAAGACCCCCTATAGGGCCGTAGGACAGAAACAACTTTCTTCCACAAGGCGCGATCCTGAGCATCGGCCTTAAGCTGTTGCCAGCACTTGTTTATTCCTCTGGCCTCCTGCTCAATTGCTCGCTTCCATGTGTTACATGGTCGACCAACCCGACGCCTTCCTTAAGGATTATAATCCAGAGCCTGTTTGGTGATGTTTCGCTCTGGTTTCCTCAAAGTATGACCGATCCACTGCCACTTCCGCCTTTGAATGTCAATACCTATTTTAGTCTGGCTAGTTGTACTCCAAAGTTCGTTGTTGGAGATCACTTCTGGCCAGAATATTCCTAAAATGCGTCGGAGGCATTGGTTCACGAAAGTCTGTAGTTTCTTCGTAAGTCGAACGGCCACTTTCCACGTAGTACAACCATATAACAACACGGATTTGACGCATGCGTCAAAAACTCGCAGCTTCGTGCGACGGGAGATCTCTATTAACCTCCAGAAAGGGGATAGGATACCGAAGGCCTGACGAGCTTTAACAACATCCTTTTCGGCTCCGCCGTCCATGCTTCCGAGATAGCCAAAATCTTGCACTTCTTCCACGTCCTGTCCGTTAAGAACAATCGGTGTGCTTCCGTTCGAACCCATGTGCATGTACTTGGTCTTACGCACATTTATTTTCAGTCCCGCCTCTTTGCATTTAGAATGCAACGAGCGAACATTTGGCTCTAAGTCCGAACGGTTATGTGCAAGCAAACACACGTCATCAGCATAATGAAGGTGACTTAAGATGTTAAATAGTCTTCATTGAAGACCTTTACCTTCCCCACCTTCCAGTGCAGCTTTCAAGATGTCATTTATTACCAACAGAAACAGGGCTGGTGATTATATGCAGCCTTGTCTGACACCTGTTCGCACAAGAAAGCTCTCGGACAGCTCTGCTCTATTCAAGACGCGACACCTTGCATCTTTGTAGGATTCTCTAATCATATCTATGACCTTATCTGGAATACATCTCCTACGCAAAGTATTCCATATGTAATCTCGCTTAACGCTGTCGAAAGCTTTCTCGAAGTCCACAAACATGAGATGTAGTGGCGGACCCATTTCGGCTGACTGCTTTAATATTATCCGTAGGATATTTGTGTGGTCGGTACAAGACGACCCTTTACGGAATCCAGCCTGATAAACTTCGACGACATCACTAATCCTCTTGAGAATTACCTTAGCTATAATTTTTGATACGGCAGTAAGTAGACATATACCACGCCAATTGCCACAATCCCGAAGGTCGCACTTCTTCGGAATTTTCACAATTACGCCCTCCTTCCATTCAGTCGGATATCTTCCTGGAATGTAGTAAAGAGTGGGAGGAGTATATCGGCTGTTATTTCCGAGTCCGCTTTGAGGAGTTCGGTTGGTAGTCCGTCTATACCTGGAGCTTTCCTTCCGACCATTGATCGAATGGCGGAAACTATCTCTTCCTTTTTGCCGGAGGTGTAATTGGACCGTATTTTTTCGTCGATGAAAACGATCGCCATGTTACGGTCAATGGAGTTTCGCTATCGTACCATGTTGGAAGACTATTTTTGGTCAGAATTGGATGAACTTGACATCAGTGATATGTAGTTTCAACAAGATGGTGCCTTATGCCACACGGCTGGCTAAACAATTGATCAATTGAAGGGGAAGTTCGGTAATCGTATAATCTCGAGAAATGGTCCGGTCGAATGGCCATCTCGCTCATGCGATTTAACGCCGTTGGATTTTTTATAGTGTTACGTTAAGTCGTTAGCTTATGCCAATAAGCCAACAACGTTAGGGGAGCTCAGGAATAATATCGAACGCGAAATCGACAACGTTCCGGCCGATAAGTGTGGCAGAGTGGTGGAAAATTGACTCCAAAACTGATAATTTCGCTGTTTTGGTATAAGTTTAGGGTATATATTTTCATCTTACATAAATTTTCCAGCAATTTTTTCTTTTATTTTTCTAATATAAAAGTATTGTGACCGACTAGGGAAACATGTACAGAGTCGGCAAGGGTACATAAATATAGGGTTACCCAATAAGAGGTGTTATTTTGATATTCAAAGAAAAATGGCAGTGCTTGTGTGGCACGTAACGCCGTCTTGTTGAAAGTAAACGTTGTCCAGATCAATATCATCCAATTCCGGCCATAAAAAATCATTAATCATCTCTCGATAGCGCCCATTCACCGTAACTGTTGCTCCAGCCTCATTTTCGAAAAAGTAAGGTCCAATGACCCCGCCGGACCATAAACCGCACCAAACAGTCACACGTTGAGGATGGAGAGGCTTTTCAACAATAACTCTTGGGTTTTCCGAGCCCCAGATGCGACAGTTTTGCTTGTTGATGTAGCCACCGAGGTGGAAATGGGCCTCATCAGTCAAGATGATTTTGTGAATTTTAATAATTGTGAATTTTAATATTCAATGCGTTGTTGAAGCGTGTATCGTTCCAATTTTTATTAATGGCGTAGTTTCTACTTGTCAAATGTCAAAAAATTACAGCTTCAAAAGTGACATCTATCGAAATAGCGGGCTATTCAAAATAACACCTCTTATTGGATAACCCTATATATAGGTTGTCGCTCGAAAATCTCAAAAAACCGGATGTCCGTCCGTCTATTTGTCCGTGTGCCATTTAGCTCAAGAACGTGTTGAGCTGGAAACCTCAAATGCTGTTGTCGACCACCTTTGAAATTTCATATTCTTGATCCAAATCCACGGATGTGTATGGACATTTTAAATCCTCATACGATTTTTGAAATTTCGGACGATTTCAAATAATGGTAGTTTATTTTACGACGAGTGGCCACTGGATTTAAAAAGTGGCGATATATGTGGTTATAACAGCCTAAATTCTATTAGCGTACATTATATTTGCCATAATATTTATTTAATAAAAAATTATAATGGCGAAGAAGAAAAATCATGGTTAAAGCTAAAAAATGATGTACTTATTCTGTACTGCAACAAGAGTAGATATTGTTACATGTCAACCCTAGTCGTGCATCGAATGTTTGCGATCTTCAATTCTCTAGATTTGAAAGTGAGTTGAAAGAGGAACTCAGTGAACGGGAGTTACCCACGGCCGGAAACAAGGTAGAGTTTGTAAACCTGATGATAGTCATGTCCATAATACTTTAATATCCAACTCAACTGTGATGTTTATCAAAAAACACAAAGGTGTGACAAAAAAAAAATGTAAAACTCTATTTTGGTAGTTTTATGAAATAATAGCTCATAATTTCCAGGAGACAAACAGTAATATCGAGTAATTATGGTATTATTTTATGGTACAAACTGTTTCAGAGAAGTGCTCTTCGAAATAAGAATTATAGACGCATTATTTTTAAAGAAATCTAAATTTATCACTATCAGAATTAAAATTCCTTAATGTAAGGAATTGCCATAAATCGGTTCCAAATTTAAAAGATGGAAATCGAATTATCCTCTGGATCATCATTTAGTGAAGGGACGAAACCAACAACAACATCCCTACTGTACTTGGTGTAAGAATGTTGTTCGTTTAAATAAATAAAAATAACACAAAAAATTGGTATCAACTAGCATTAAGTATACGCTTTAAGCACAGCTTATTAATAGAGAAATCGAATTCATCAGCATTCTTAATAACTTCTCTCGCGAAATCGGATCATTTATACCACAGTTTGTCCGGTGAAAGCAAATCTGTAGCAATTTAGGCTGCCTTGGTAAAAATTGACCAACAGCAAACTGCAGCAAACCCAAAAGTTTGGAAGAATCAACTAATCATGTAAGAAGTTGATGAGCAAAAGCTACATCAGCTACCTCACGTCGTTTCGAGAGTTATGACTTCTTTAATAGCTTAAATTGATCGATATAAGGAGGAAGACGAACTCTGTCACTCCAATTAAGGCTATTCTCACAAATTTACGTTGAATTGATTAAATTCTGCCAATGTTCTAATCATAATAAGAAAACCAAACTTGAGAAGCATATCCAAGGTGAGATCTAACGAAGGGGTTATAAAGAATTAATTTAACAAAGTGATTGTTAAATTCCTTGTATAAGCGTGTGGTGAATGCCAACATAGAATTACTCTGTTGCACAATCTTATTTATATGCAGGCTAAGATCAAGTTTATGGTCAAATGTAACACCTAGGTCAATAATGGAACTGACTCGATCCAAAATATACAGTCATTAAGACTATAAATTATCATAAACGGAGAGATTTTCCTAGTAAATGACATTACATAACATTTATCCAAATTCAGTCCGAGACCATTATGGCGACACCAATTACTAAAATTAATCGAATCTTTCTGAAGAAAATTGTCAGAGTTGGAACTAAGAGACCCAAAGATCAAAATGTCGTCTGCATAAATAAGTGCTTCCGAGTATTTAATAACAGAGGCAACACCATTAATGGCCAGGACAAACAAAAGTGGTACCAAATGACTTCCTTAAGGAACACCAGAATGCGCAGTAAATGGCTTAGAAGTACAATCACAAAAGAGAACGTGATAAGTTCTATTAACTCCATCAGATTAGTGACTGTTGACCTATTTTTGACAAAACCATGTTTTTTACTTGAAATCAGGGATTTACAGTGAAACGACATGCACTCATACATTACTGACTCAAAAAGCTTTGGAATAGCTGACAGTTTAGCTATTGGTCGATAGTTGACAACAGCAGATTTCGCACCACTTTTGTGAGTCGGTATGATAAAGAAGGCCTTCCATACGTTCGGGGAAATCCCAGTTTTTAGGGACCTTTGAAAGAGGAGGGGGTGTGGCTCAGCAATAGAGAAATAGCAGGAGGGTCTAAGACATCAATGATCGAAATTGATGATAAGCTCTCTTCCACGGAACAGGCACATTAGTCAGAATAAAAAACCAGGTTAAGCTGTCTTTCATTGTAATTTCGAACAATACAAGTTGGTGGAGACCAAGTGCAAATATACTATCTACAAAAAAACATTCAAACGAGGACGAACCATCAGAAACTAAGAGAGTAGTTTGTTTTTTCGTCTAAAGTACAAGGACTCGAAGGTGAAATATACCTATGTCAAAAAGACATTAAAAATCCTTATTGCTAAACACAAATTTAACACACAAGATCAGTGAGGGTTCGGTACGTCAACAACTACACAATTAATGCAGCTTCAGACTGCTAATAACAACCCACACCTTTGAATCTCAAATCGGAAACATAACGATCCCTACGAAAAACTTGGTAGTCTGAACTAAAGAGTTCACTGTCAGAAAAGCTACAATTTAATCCCATTTCAGTAAAAGCAATAACATCATAAGAAGAATTCTGGCTTGAAGGAAATATCGGCGGGTTTTAGTGCGCAGTCCATTTACGTTTTGATAGTAAATAGAATTATTATCTAATAGGCGATTAAAAAGTTCATTATTGGCCATAACAATTTTAAAAGAGGCAATGGAACTAGTATTTTTACTAACTTCTTCACATTTAACTGCTGATCCAGCTAAAATAAATTTTTTTTGAAATTAAATATTTAATAACATCATCGGGGGATGTTCGGAGATCAAGTCGAGAAGTAAAAAGAGCTTTCAGTCGAGGTACAATAGCTAGTAAATGTAGATGTGAAGGCAAAGTAGAAGAAGATTCAGTGGGATTAGTAACAGTGTCAGGGGTTTGAGAGATATTCGAAGAAAATAGGGTAGACTTCGAAAGTGAAGTTTTTTAGACTTTTCACTAGCGGAAGCATTTGATGAAGCTTGGCTATTTTTAATAGAGGTAGAACTACTCACTATAGTCTTCCGGTGGGAAGGACGTTGATGAAATGCAGGACTATTAATATCTACTAATACCAAATGGCAATTATCAGTCCGAGCCTTATCTCCAGTAACACAATTCAATGCGTTATAAGAGTTAGTGGAGTCGGTTGAAATAGAAATATGCTATTCTCTCCATTATCCATTACGATGGCGCTACAGCCCAAATCGGGCTTTGGGCTCCTGAATACTTTGCCTCCATCCACCTCGGTTCAGTGACCGCGTCCTTCAGTTAGAAAATCTTAGCAGTGACTTGCTGTCTGCGTCAATCGAATCCTCTCAGCGCTTCTGTGGTTTTCCGACCGGTCTTTGTCCGTTGACTTTCCCTTTTAGTGTGCGTTTGGGAAGTCCTCCGTAATCCATACGCTCCACATGACCAGCCTATTGTAAATTCTTAAATTTTATGATGGTTTTGTATAGCTTAAGTTTTGTTTTCCTGTGCACATTCTTGTTTTTGATTATTGGAAGTACCGAATAATAAGTCTTGTTTACCATCATTATCTTCTTCTCCTTCTTCTACAATGGCGCTACAGCCCAAATCGGACCTTGGCCTCCTGATATTCAGGTTCCTTAACATTTTTCATTACTTATTGTGGAAGGGTTGTTACCCCTTCGCACAACCCTCTTTCTACGAATTTTTCATTCCCTTAGATTGAGGTGACCAAGGTATATCCAAGCAGGCAATGTGCCGGAATTATATATTGCGCCGGCCGGGATTTAAACTCACGACCAATACACTACCTACTAGGCTATACCCTAGCTTTACCATCATTATCCTTCTTTTAATTTCGATGGGTTGGCTTCCATCCTTTGATAAGTGCGCCTCTAGGTATATGAAGTTGCCTACGTTTTCTAGGTTATAATCTCCTACCGTAATATTTTGTCTGATTGACGTCTTTTTCCTAGATTGCGTCATAATTTTTGTTTTGTTTTTATTAATACGTAGTCCGACTTCCCTTGCTACCGAGTCAAGGTTTACAAATACTTCCTTAGCACTCTCCAGAGATCTTGCAAGGATATCTATATCGTCGGCATATGCTACGAGTTGTGTGGATTTGAAGCATAGTGTTCCCTGGTGTCAACGGGAAGTTTCCGAACAACATTGGTGGCCGTCACCTTGCTTAAGACCGTTGTCTGTTTTAAAACTGGAAGTCAGATCGTTTCCTACTCTGACTCGTGACAAAGACTCGGTCATTGTCATTCTTGTAAGCCGAACTAGTTTCGGCGGGACTCCGAACTCTAACATGATTTTATACTATCGTATGCTTGTTTGAAGTCAAAAATATCTGGTGCACACCAATATTATATTCCCACCACTTTTCCGCGGTCGATCGTCCAGCTCTAAATCCGCCTTGGTATTCACCAATTACTTTATCAGCATAGGGCTTAATTCTATTTTCCAGAATTTTCGTCAATTATAAAATCTTGACGAAAATTCTGGAAAACGTACACAACAGAGATATTCCTCGGTAGTTTCCGCAGCAGAGTTTGTCACCTTTTTTATAAATTGGACATATGATGCTCTTGCGCCAATCTTCAGGAAGTGTTTCCTGCGTCCATATGTCCGTGACTAATTTATGAGCTCAACTGGAATTTGATCATTGCCCGGCGCTTTGTTGTTTGGGTGGTTCCTCAGGGCTGTTTTTACTTCTTCGAGTGTGGGAGGACTCAAAGCGGATCCTTCATCAGCGGATCCTTCATCAGTTATACCTGCAATTGTGTCTGCTGCTACTCTTCGTGCGGGTGATGGGCCCGGATTAAGAAGGTGTTCAAAGTATTGCGCCCATCTTAATTTTATATCTTCTGCATTACTTAGAATGTTGCCTTCTGCATCTTTGCAGAGGGTCGTCTTCGGTTGGTATCCCCCTTTCACTCTTTTTGACAAGGGAATACGCGTCTCTTGTGTTGTGTAATTTAAAGTGTTCGTCCATGCTTTTAATTTCATAATTATTGTACTTCCGTTTTTTTTTTGTCTGTATTTTGTTTGCAAATCGTCTAAGATCATTATATTTATCCCGTTTGGCTCATGTCGGCCGTTCTGTTAATATTTTGTAAGCCTGGTTTTTTCGGTCTAAGGCATCTTGGCATTCGTTGTCGAACCAGTCATTTCTTTTGCGCCGGGGTTGTTGTCCTATCACCTCTTCTGCGACAGATGTAATGCCATCTTTGATATTTTGCCACATTTCTTCTATTGGCATGCTGGCGTTGTTGTTCAGTATTGGCGCGAAGTGCCTCTCGAAGGCTGATACGTACTTCGCAACTACTTTCTCATCCTTGAGTTTTCCTATGACGAATTTAGGAACCGGTTGTGTTTTTGGATGTTATCGGTTTGCGATTCGACATCGGAACTTGGTCTTTACCAAATAGTGATCTGTGTTGCTATTCACTACATAACTTTTAAATACGAATTTATTTTACATTAATACAGTTAAAATTTGGTTCAAAGTTCAGTACTCAATGCACTATTCTTTTTTCTTTCGTTTAACCCCATAGACTTTCAGCGACGCTACTACACAAAAATTTCAGCGCGTATGTATTTCATTTTTGTTGCTTTTCTCTCGATGATATTCAGTTCCTTATATTCTTATTCATTGATAGAACAGCGAAAACCAACATTTTTATAAGGGTAGCAATCAATGGCGTGGCGTCCATTGATGCAAGGGAAGCATTGCTTCCCTTACATTTTACTTTTCGATTTTGTTAAAACTTAGTTACCACAGATTTTGTGAAATCTTTTAAAATTTTATACACTTCATAAAAATTAGGCTTTATTTTCGCTCAACAGACGCTTTAGAGTCAAAAGCCCACCTAAAGCATTCTCGCTAGAAAAACGGCCGAGATGCGATTTGAATAATGCATATCTGGCACTCACGGCCCGTCCGTATAAAAATCTTCGCGCCCCGCTAAAAAAAAATCGTCTGTTAATTAAGTGTGGAAGCATCGTGGCATGTGCTTCCATTTCCAGGCCCTCATTCCCACGACTTTCCATCGTTACAAGTATTGCCAATTATTGAAATTTTATTATTGAGTAAAAAATTATCAGCGAGAAAAGTTTGAGCGCATTGGTATGGTAATATCGCCGGAGAGGGGAGCTTTGATCAAAGTTCTATCAATGTTTTTTTATAGATCTTGACGACATCTGTTGTCCCATATTATTTGTTTTTATGTTGGTTCGCAACTAAACTAAACAATTAAAAGCTGTCGCCAGAAGATCCGTTATCACTCATTAGCACGATGAATGGATTGTAAAACTAGATCTATTGATCTCTATAAGGCTAGCTTTTTGATTTTTGTCAATACTGCATTAATTGATTACCTTTTCAGATTCTGTGCAGATCTTGAATTAATTGCGTAGAAAAACGACATTATTGAATAACTAGAATTATTTTTTTTAATTATTTTCTTGCTAAAGAATTGCTTCCCCTAGCTGTAATAGCACGCCACGCCACTGATAGCAATGCACCACAATGTTTCCTCTTTGCCAAACGCGAAAACTAACACTAACTTAGGGGCGACAGTGTAAAACTCAAACCCAGAACGTTAAAAAAGCGCTCCAAGCTCAGTATTGGTTTTTTCATGCTGACATTCAATCGCGCTTTACACAGGGTAACTAAGAATATTTAATATGTTTTTTTTTGACAAAAATTAATTTGAATTGATGGACAAAAAACTGTGTCTCAAATGCCGCCCCGGGAAGATGACGCCCGGTTTCAGTGTGCCAAGTGCACCTAAGTAGGACTGGTTCTGGCCAGTTTAGTACTAGTATGTCCTGTGTTATTACGGACGAATATCACTCTTAGATGTTTGCCCAACGCCTTATGTTACTATCAACGAAGGCTTACAAATAATCTGCCAACGGACGATGGGTCCGCTCTAACGCTCCGTTTGATTGTGGGTGATAAGTTGTGGTTTGCAACTTTTTAACTTCTAAGAACTTTGAATACTTGACCAGTAAAAATACTACCCTGGTCGGTAATCAATATTTTAGGGATTCGGTATTATTATTTCGTCGAAGAAAACTCTTGCTATTTGAGCAAGATCATCTTCGAATGCTAAGTTGTATTTATTTCTGTTAACCGTCTCCTTCAATGGTCCTACAATATCTAAATATACCCTATCAAAATGTAACTGAGTTGTATCAGTTATGGCCAATGATATGCATTTGTATGGGAGGCGGTTGAAAGGCTGAGGGGATCGAAACAAAATTTCGAATTAAATAGCATTCACATTATTGTACTTTCGTCGAATTCATATCGGTTGCTGATAATTTCGAAGAAAATATTGGAATAGTAAAATTTTTAATGAGAGGTGGTATATGAAGTGGGGTGAACTTATAGTTACATTTTTGCTAAAAATTATGTGGAAAATACCTGCTACCCAAAGCGTTAATGACTGATTTTGTAGATAGGCAGATCGACTGACAATCACCTGAATTCGAGATTTTTGAGTGACATTAAGCATTTCTGCACCCTTGAACTCCGTGCGAGCTTTATTCTTTTCCGCTACAAATGTTAGATAATCATACACATTATACTCTTAGATTTCGTATAGAGTAGATATTTTGACGCCTTTTCTATATAGATTACCTGTCTCCCAGATGTGGTTGGTCAGAAAAAATCCTAAATAACGTTATTTCCGGTTAGGATTTCCGCACGAATGTCCGGCAAGTTTCATATGAGCCGCCATGTTTTCATCAATATATTGGGAGTGCAAAATGAAAATCGTAGTTTTTCTTTTGAAATTCGAGTCTGTATTTTGCAAAACTGGTTAAAATTTATTATTGAAAGAAATACCCATCGCTAGCCATAACTTTTTCCCTCTTTCTTGAGCCGATCTACGGATCGACCAAATTTTTGGCTTTTTCGTAAAAATGGAAGTGCTGTACACCCAGATCATGCGTCATCGGAATAGGTGGTAGTCAGAAGGGGCGATGTCTGGAAAATAAAGGAGAGTAGGATCTCTCACTTCAGTGCTTCCAGGTAGGTTTTCCAACCTAATCAACATGTGGGCGAGCGTTGCCGTGCAACCAAATCATTTTTCGTGTCTCTTTTGGGACTGTGGTCGTTTCTCCTTCAGCTCTTGGCTCAAACGCAGCATTTGTAGTCGATAGTGATCTCCCGTGATGGTTTCACTCGGTTTCAGCAGCTCATGAGGTACGACAACAATTTTCTCTCTTCCACCACCATGACGGTCCTCGACGTCAAAATCACGACTCTTGAAGCTTTAAAACCACTCACAACATGTTCTTCCACTAAGAGCAGCCTCGACTTAAGTGCTTGAGAGCATTTGACGCGCTTCAGCCGCAGATTTTGAATTAAAGACAAAAAGCCAAACTTCTCGCAAATGACGAGAATTTGGCACCAACTTCGACATATTCGCCAACAAAAAAGTACATGACGCTGATAAAACTACACAAATCTAATGATGAGGAGTTGTTGACAGATGTCTAATCTTACCACGTGACGTTTCTGATTGTTGATCATCATTTACTGCTGGCGCCATCTATTGGGAATCGGCGGGTTTCAATTTGCAATCCCGATAATATAAAATAATAGTTTTATCGTAAAATCTATGAAATCATATTGGTCTTATACAATAAATTTTTGCAGGGTTGCTGTAGTGGGTAATGTGGATGCAGGAAAGTCTACCTTGTTAGGTGTTCTAACACATGGTGAACTTGATAATGGTCGGGGACATGCTCGGCAAAGGCTCTTCCGACACAAACACGAAATGGAAAGTGGTCGAACTAGTTCAGTCGGAAACGATATCTTAGGTAAGTTATAATTTAATGTACAATTATATCTAATATCATTTTTATGAATTAACTTCGCGCTGATATAAGTAGTATTCAGGTTGTTTTACATTTTTTGACTGTAAAAGTGGATTTAAAATTTTTTCCATTTACTCTTGATGAAACTGACTTATTATATTACAATAATATTGTTTGATCCAACTTTGGGAATGCTAAGAATGAAACTCAAATTGACACAACTTCTAATTAATTTAAGAACGAAAATTCTCTTCGGGGATCGAAATATAAACATAGAAAAAAAAGAACTTTTACTTTTAAAGTTATCTTCCTGAAAACCTATCTGATACAGGCCAACCGTGGGGGGCTGCCCACCAGATTTGTGGCTGTCACTATAAATATGTTTTATTCAAAATTTAAGCTTCAAAAATTTAATAGGTACTGAGAAAATTAGTGTATAGGATTTAATGAAAATGGGCAGTTTGTATGGGACTACTGAGGTGTACCCATTCAACCAGCTGCTGTAAACCAACTGATTAACAGACCGCCCTAATTTTTGGGATAATAATTAACGACAGTCCTACCTGCTTACCAAAAAAAAAATTTTTTTTTGAATTATCATTTCCTAGAGTAATTATATTTACAAAATCCCGGTACTCTATGGTCACAATGTATTATGTATTGTGTTGCAGTTCTGATATTCAGACTTCACTCGATAATGGAAAAAATACGCCGACGGTATGGGCAAAAGAGAGTCATAAAGTTGGGTGGATATGGAAATTGCTTGTTCTCAGCATTGGGGAGGATGTTGAGTAAGGCCCGCGATTATTATTATTATTTTCAGAGAGAAAGAGAGAAAAGCTCATTACATCCTATCAAAATTTACTGATTGACATTTTTTGTTTTCTCACGGTTAATTTCTTTAATGCTCTGCAGGTTTCGACAGTTTCGGAAATGTTGTGAATAAACCGGATCATGGAACTTTAGATTGGGTCAAAATCTGTGAAAACTCATCAAAAGTTATAACATTTATCGATTTAGCCGGCCATGAAAGGTATTTGAAAACAACAGTGTTTGGTATGACTGGTCATGCTCCAGATTTTGGAATGCTGATGGTATGTAATGTTAAACTAGTTCAAATTCATCTACATGTATTAATTCAAATTATCTTTCCATTATAGATTGGTGCAAACGCAGGAATAGTTGGCATGACCAAAGAACACCTTGGACTTGCTCTCGCACTATCTGTACCGGTATTTGTTGTTGTGACAAAAACTGATATGTGTCCTCCAAACATTTTACAAGAAAATTTAAAAATTCTATTCAAAATTCTAAAGTCGCAAGGTTGTCGCAAAGTACCAGTTATTGTTAAAAACCCCGATGAGGTAGTTTTAAGCGCAACGAATTTCGTATCTGAAAGGCTGTGTCCTATATTTCAAGTTTCAAATGTTAGTGGGGAAAATTTAGATCTTTTGAAAATGTTCTTGAATTTACTTACAACTCGAATGGGTGGGCGAGATGAGGAGCCTGCAGAATTTCAAATAGACGACACATATTCGGTACCCGGTGTTGGAACTGTGGTTTCGGGTACATGCTTACAGGGATTGATAAAATTAAACGATATTCTGCTATTGGGTCCCGATCCTCTTGGACACTTTTCTTCAATCGCTATCAAAAGTATTCATAGAAAACGAATGAATGTGAAGGAAGTTCGTGGCGGTCAGACAGCAAGTTTTGCTTTAAAAAAGATTAAACGATCACAAATTCGAAAAGGTATGGTCATCGTAAGTCCAAAAATGAAACCACAAGCTTGTTGGGAGTTTGAAGGTGAAATAATTGTTTTACATCATCCTACAACTATTTCTTCGAGATACCAGGCTATGGTACACTGTGGTAGCATCAGGCAAACAGCATCAATTGTATCGATGGATCGAAGCTGCTTACGCACTGGAGATAAGGCAATAGTTCGATTTCGTTTTATTAAACATCCGGAATATATTCGCAATGGACAAAGAATGGTTTTTCGTGAAGGGCGAACCAAAGCAGTTGGCAGCGTTTTGCAACCTTTAATCAATTCTATACCTGGACAATATCGTTTAAAACCTAATAAAATGCAATCGCGTGGTCAAAACCAAAACACGAATGTACAATCTGTGGATCGATCCTTGCAACCAATAGATAATAAGCCTAATATTGACGGAGTAATGGAGATAACAGTAGATAAGAGGACGCTGCGCAATGTTAATACCGCAAAAAAATCGAAACGAATGTTAAACAAGTACGAATAAAGATTTTTCAATCCAGATCGTCGTGTACACGGCGTGTACATAATGAAAATAGTATTATTATTGCATATAGGATGCAATAATGGTTCTTTTTTGGTTAGTTGAAGATACAGTTTTTTTTAAACCAATTTATTGAGGAAAAAAATAAATAACTTTTTGAACTATTAAAAATTAAACCCACTTTTTAATTCTTGATAATATATCTGCCACTCTTCTCAATTGGATACCTGAATGTGGTCGTGTTATAAATACAACTGGTGTACCCACTTAAGTTTTAATAAAGCAATATTTTCTAAGGATTTCGGTTTTTTTTATTAAGATTAGATACTCATACAAACAGCCAAATAATTTTGCTTATGAAATATGACGCTCGAAGAAGTGCAATGGTAAACATCTGCCAATTTTTGGGATATGTTAAGGATGCGTAGAAAAACAATATGCAAAAAAAAGAACTACGATTGCGCGTAAAAACCAATCATGCAATACTCTAGATGAAATAGAAATTTCCTTAACATTAGAAAATTTGACGACATTGAAGTATATTTAGTGCACAATAACAGCTCTTATCGGACACCTCTAAAAACCGGACCCCTCCCTTTAGAGGATAGTTCTTTATTCCCCAGTGAATTAAATATTGTTTTCAATTGACGGACTGAGAACCGCAGGTGTACAAATTAACATTTTTCGTTGTAATTACAGCAATATCTCTTTTATACTCTAGATGAAATCTGAGAGTATTATAAGTTTGACACAAAGTTTGTAACGCTAGGAAATAAGGCTCGAAGAAAAAAATGAACGATCACGCAAAAATATCAAAATCGGATATTCGTCCGTCAGTCCGTCTGTATCCTCTCCAGTTCGAGAACGCGTTGAGCTAGAAAGTTAAATTTATGTGCACGTCGTTTTTGTGGAAAACGTAAGGTCATGTTCGTGAACGGGCCGAATCACTATCCCCTCCCATACAATGATTCAGTTTCGGAATCACTACCCTCTCCCATACAAAGACTCAATTTCGGAATTTCATAATAAATGGGTTTTCTCGAAAAGTATAAAAGCTATTGACCTGCAATTTGGAATACATTATTTTTATGATGATTTCAATCTACTGTATACAAATTATTCGAATCCCCTCACTATTTCCGCGACCTCCTGTACAAACTGCACATTTTCTTGAAATACTATAAACCCATTTACTCAGTACGTATGGTTATAGTTGGTTTTTCAAAAAATTACTAAAAAAAACCATACAAACTGAACAATTTCAATGAATCAATTAGACTAATTTTCTTAGTACCTATTTAATTTTTAGAGCTTAAATTTTTTATAAAACATTTCTATAGCTACTCTAGCATGATTTGAGAAAAATTAGTTCAATGCCATCACCACGAATTTCAGCACACCATTCGAATCCATGGAGGATATATAAAATGGAGTGCCTGATAGGCTGTCTCATGTGGGAATACTTTTTGATTCGGAAATTTTCGAACATTGTGTCCAAGCTTAACTTGGCTTCAAACTTTTGTAAAAAAAATACAATAATTTGTATTCTCTCTTGGTTCCTAATATTCACTCAGCAATAAAATAATTTTCAGTAGAATGGAGTTTGCTGTTTTATTTCAGAAATTTTTATTTTTTCAATTTTTATTCGTTTTTGGTTCGTATCTAAGCTAAGCACTTTAGCAACGGACAATTTAACGCGGGACAGAGATAGTTACTTTGGGTTTAAGTATGCCAAATAAGGATAGCGAAACAATTCTTTCGAAAGTGTGACGATTGTTTCGGACAATTTAACGCGGGACAGAGATAGTTGAAAGAGTTAGTTGCAATATTTTTAAGTGTGCCAGACACAGATAGCGAAACGATTTTTGTTTTCGAAAAATTTTGCATTTCGCCAGTAAGGGAGGGAAATACTTTCATCCCCATTTTCTTATATGGCAGAGCATGCTCATAGTCACTCCTTATTATATGTCCTCCTTGGTCGAATTAGATAATGTTCATAACAAAATCAAACATTTGAAACAAACAAAAATTAGTAATTATTTACTTACAAAGTTGGCATTTAGTTAAACTTAAAGAATTGTTTGCTTTTAGTTTTTATAAACCTATTTCATACAAATTTCTTTTCGGCAAAAGGAGCTTTGCAAAATGTGCTGCATTTATAGTTTGTAGCTTTCATAATTTTCATAAAAATCGGGCATTGTTTTCGGAAATTGAGGTATTTGTTGGGCTGGTGGCAGGGGGCCTGGAAAGTTTTGGATGATTTTGAGACTGTTTATCATCATGTCTTGTTGCAATTTTGAAGCTATAACTCTCACATGTACGAAGGAGAAATGGATTTCTTGAAGATAGATAGGAGGGGACATTAATTGCAATTATTAAGGGACAAGGGAAATTTAATGTTTCTACTTTTTCTAGTTTTAATAGAAATCGATATATTGCATTTACTAAAATTATTGCTTTGTATGGTATTTAACAAATACGAATAAAAAAACATTTTTCGACGTTAATGATATTTGCATTATCACGCTTTTCTCAATATTTCAAGTCGACAGTTTCGAAGAAAACTAATACAATTTTAATTTTGAAATTTCGTGAAATTTGTGTGGATACCCCCTGCCACACAAAGGAGTGATAATTGATAATGATAATTTTTTGAAAATTTACTGCAATTGTATTAAAACTAATTCTTGCGAAAATTCGTCCTTCTAGCTTTGCTAGTTTCAATTAAAAGCAAGAAAATGCATTTTTCAACATTGTGTAAAGGAGTGATATCAATCTCATCAAGCAGTTCAAACGTAATTTTAACTGTCTCAGTTTACTGATTCGCTCTGAAATTGAAAACTTCTTGAATACATCGCATTGGAATATCTTGCGGCTTCCATTGCAATCGTTGTGCCTGAAAGCGATGCTTCAAAAACGTGAGGAAGGAATCCATCGATTGCAACTATCGTGGTATCTTTAAGGATTGCTCGTATAGACTATGGGTTGTTTTATCCAACTTCTTTAACAAGATGTGAAGCAACATCGGGTCCCATGTTTTTATATCTACAGCCAGATTTGTATTCAATCCCAATAAGCACTCCTTAATGGTATCATGAAACCTTTTTATTGCAGTTGCTGATTCCGTGGACATCACTGGTTGTGATATTAGTCTGTCCAGGAATGCCGATACCACCAACCTTTGATTAATGTTGCGATCAGTTAGCATGTGCCATGCCGTGACGTAGTTTTCATCCAATATCGGCATGTGTCTAATGATCTGTTCAGCTTCACCTGTTAAGTTGGTTCTTAGATACCACATTTTTTGGGCATTTCCAAGTGGTTGCTCGTGAACCATTTGTCTGAATAAGTCATGGAATGGTTTCCAATTGATATAGTTACCATCAAACTTTGGAATCGTCATTTGTGGTAGTTTTATTTGCGAGTTCGGGTTTGGTTTTTGAAAAAACACGAAAACTGCACCTCTGGTATGGAGTTTTTACCTATAATTCATGCGATGACTATACATATATTATTTTTTGCAATAACAACAGAGAAAGGTCGTGGTGATGTTATAGTGTGAGTGTATTTTTGATTTTACCTTATTATTTTAATAATAAAGTATTGTGATCGACGTGGAAAAAAAAGTTGATATCCTGAAATTTAATTTATGGGGGAATTGTAGATAGTTGCGGATCTCAGGCGGAAACCGTTTTGGGGGTGTAAGAGATCAGGGGGAGGCGTGGGGAGCGCTAAAACCGAAAACTAAGAATTCAAATATCTCAAGCATGGTTGTAGCTAGGAAGCTAAAAATCAACATACATATAGAAGGGTTTGTGGGACAAAATTTAAGAATAATTTAATTTTTTTATCCATTGGGGCTCAAAAAGGAGGGTTGAAAACAAATTGTCCGCCGAATGGGGCTTTCCTTCCCGGCATTGACCGAATGGTGGAAACTGTCTCTTCCTTATCTGAATGATCGTCCCTAATAGAGGATTGTTGCGGTTGAATGTTTGGTAGTTCTGTTTCTGGAATATCTTCCTCTGACAAGATGTTTAAAATATCAGAAGTATTCCTTCCATCGCCGCAACGGTGTTCACTTATATTAAGGAGAGTTCTGTTGAAATCTCTCACCAGGTGGTTGGCGGTGAAAATTCTGTTCGTCAACTGTTTCATGATTTTGAATAGCGAACCCTTATCCCCAAGGTAAGCCGCAGATTCTGCCTTATTGGCCAGATCTTCAATGGCCTTTCTTTTATCGCGTCTAACAGCCTTTTTAAGCTGTATATGAGCATCGCGTTAGTTCTGCCTCAAGTCGAGTGCTCGTTGGTTGACATCGGGTTGAGAGATGATTGCCAATTTGGCTTTTTTCCAATCGCCAACTTTGTCCCATGTGTCTTGCGACATCCAGGATTTCTCATCGCTTTGCACATATCCAACAGATTCTTCAGCACTAGTTAGAAAAGTGTTTCTGGTTGCCTACAAAACTCCAAAAATAGTTTGCCGTTTTCGTGTCTATTAATCCAAGGTCGTGACGCGTCCACCGGGTCACCATGCCTCCCCATGACATATTCTAGTCCAGTGTTGTCAAAGCCAACCTGGGCGTTCATATCTCCTAAGATGATAATAATATCACCTCTTGGAACACGCTCGAAGGTGACACTCAGTTGGCTATAAAACTCCTCTTTGTCACCAGGTGTTGCGGTATTAGTTGGTGCGTGGCAGTGTAGAATTGTGACGTTTCTGACACTGGTCCTGCGCCTGATGACGTCAATCTTATCCACGATTGGTTCCCAGCTGATTAGACTGTTTCTCGCTCTCGTTGTAAGGACGACCGCCACACCATTTTTGGATTCACTTTCAGGACCAACGTAGAGAATGGTGTTTCCGCTAGGGGTTCGTTCTTCTCCTGATCCTGTCCACTTGACCTCGCTCAAGCCTAAGATTTGGATGTTATAGTGCTCCATTTCACGGTCGATCACCGATTGCCGGTGCAAGGACCGAGTGACCCCAGCCCTGCTCTCGTCATTCAATGTTCGAACGTTCCAGAAGCCAACCATAGTCCGTTTTCGAATGCCAAAAGTCATTACCGTAGAATCAGTCCGTATCCAAGGCACTGTATCCGTTTCTCGTATCAGTTAGGATTTAAGATCACGGGTTATAAGCCCATGATCTAGTGAGTGTCCATTTGCCATTTTTAGGGCAAGCAGGAATGGCTGTGAGTGAATTCTACTGCCCCTATCCCACAGGGGGACAGTTAGATCAGATCCGTGGAGTCGCTAGTCTCCAAAGATAGTTGCAGGAAATGGTAGAAACCGCATCTTACAACTACCCCCCTGCGGGGAATGAAAATTTTATTCGCACTAGTTAATTGGTTTAGAGTATTTCATGAAAAAGTATAGTTTTTATGAGAGGTGGTGGAAGGAGGAGGAGGACACGCATAATTTTTAAATGATAAATTGAAATCATCATAAAAGTAATACATGTATTCCAAAGTCCAGCTCAATAGCTATTATATTTTTCAAGCAAATCCGTTTATTGTCAAATTTCGAAATTGTGTCATTTTGTATGGGAGGGAGTAGAAGGGATTTAGCGGTTTCGCCCGTTCACGAACTTGACCTTACTTTTTTCTCAAAAATGACACGTACAAAATTTGAACTATCTAGCTCAACGCGTAGTCAAGCTAGAGAACACACGGGTGGACGGACGGACATCCGACTTTGAGATTTTTGAGTGATTATATGATTTTCTGTATCATACATTTTTTTCTCCGAGCCTTATTTCTTAACGCTACAAAGTTTAGAGCAAACTTATAACACTCTCAGATTTCATCCAAAGTATAATCAAGGGGAAGATTTGACCACGGGCCTGTCTCATACAATGTAATGGTTTCATTCATAATAATTTATGGCCCTGATTCTAACAAAATACAAAACATTTTGTTCAAACAGGTAATAAGCTAAGCAGATTATATATTCCACATTATGTATTGCTAACTACTCGTAAATTCTTAAAAATTGCTTGATGATGATGCAATGGTGCTACAGCCCATATTGAGCCTTGGCCTCCCAGATGTACCTCCTCCAGTTGTCTCGGTCTAACGACCGCGTCCTCCAGTTTGAAAAAAAGAAAAGCGATCTGTAATCTGCGTCGACTGAGTCCTCCCATAGCTTTCGTGGCTTCCCTTGCGGTCGGTTGTATTGAGCTTTGCCCTTGAGCACTCGTTGTAGGGTTCGTTCTTCGTGCATTCGTTCTACGTGGCCAGCTCATTGTAGCTTGCTCAGTTTTATCACGATAGATGCTGGTGGGTTGTCAAATAGTTGATACAGCTCACGGTTGTATCGAATTCGCCAATAATTTCCTTCCTTAACTGCTCCGTACACCTTTCGAAGAACTTTTCGTTCAAACGTTTCGATTGCCTTTTCTGACACCTGCGTCGAGGTCCATGTTTCGCATCCATATAGCAGTACAGGACGAATTAATATCTTGTAGATGCGTAGTTCATTGTTTCGATGGACCTTCCTTGATTTCATTATTGGGAGAATGTAACCATCTCATACAAGGTGGTTAATTTATAAATCCTCCAAAATTTACGAGACAATTGTCCGTGACCACCCAACTCTGGCCAGCTCAGTCGAAGTTGGGTCGTGTCGTCACACCTCGTAAATTTGAAGAAATTTTTTTCCGGATTGGAGATGGAGAGATAACCAAGACCACCAATGTTTAATGATTTACAGAATCATTTTAATTAACAAAATAAAAAAAAAGTAATTTATTATTTAATAATTATATTATTTTTTTTTATGTTTCTCCTATTTTTATTATTTATTTGTTCAGTTATTAATATTCCATATAATGAAATAGCAACCCTTAACTCTATACGTATCATATACACAAAAATTCATTTTAAATTAAAAAAAAAATGATTATTTAAATATTTTAATTGAAAAAAAGAAAATAAAGAGAAAAGAAGAAAGATAATAGATAAGAATGAGTTTACCTTATAATTTTTTTTTTTTGAAAATGATTGTACTAAGTGCGCACCGTTCAAATCTTCTGTGAATTAATAATTTATTAATTAAAAAAAAATCGGTTGATTCTTTTTTTTTTCTATAACACGGGAGAAAAAAGAAAATAGTTAAATATGTATATACATACATATATATATGTAAGTATAAATTTCTGCTTCTAACAAATTTTTTAAGATTCAAAATCATCCATCTCTTTACAAATGATCACTTATTACAATTAATTCTCCAGAATTGCTATGTTACTTCTCGTCGCCTTTTTTAACTTTTGCAAACCCAAAAGCTTACGCCAACAAGTTGTTGAGAATGTTTGTTTTGATTGGTGAAGTTCTCTCTTGACTTCAGCCAAACAGTCTATTGATTATCCTTTTTGATTGTAGAAATATTCTTCTGTCTTCGGCCAAATAAAGTAGCCAATATTGCCTTATGCTACTAATCTAAGCACGACTTTGTTGCAAGCTATTGAGTCATATATTTAATTTGACTTATCAACCAATCACTAGTATTCGATCAATTGTATTTATTATTTTTTTTTATTTAGTAAAAGTTGATTTTTGATAAAATTATTAGTAATTAATATTATTATTAGTATTCGATTACAATCGTTTTATTTTTTCTATCCCCTTTTCTTCTCTACTTGATCCAAAATAAAAAAAAAACATAACAGAATTATGATTGGGCTTAAAGCCCAATCATATGATACTCTAGATGAGATGGAAATGACTTTAATATACCGGCAAATATGTCATCTCAAATTCTTTCGAATAGTGAGAAGAGACTTTGCATGGGAGGTGGTAGAAGTAGAGGCGGAGGTTTGTATTTCTCCTATGTTTCGTGCTGAATTTAAAATTTTTAGTTTTCATTATTTTTAAAGAAATTGGTCATAGTTTTCCTTAAATTGAGGCATTTGTATGGGAGGTGGCAGAGGAAGTGGAACGTTTTAGATGATTTTGAAACTGCTTATCATCACCCTTATCACTATGCTTTGATTCAATTTCAAAGTCGACAGCTCTCATATATTCGAAGGAGAAATGCTTTTCTTGAATTTATAATACAGATATTTATATGGGAGGGTGTAGAAGGAGGGAAGCTGAGCTGATAATTTTTTCCAGCATTTATTGCAACTATTAAAAAACAAATTTTGGCAAAATTTTAAGTTTGTAATTTTTCTAGTTTTAATGGAAATCGATATAATGCATTTAACAAAAATGATGCATTTGTATGGGAGGGGGTAGAAGGAGTGTAAGGATGAAAACAGTTTTTTTTCCTGTTATTGATATTTCTATTTTTATATTTTATGCGAAATATCAAATTGATAACTTTAACAGTTTCGAAGAAAAATAATTTAATTTAAATTTCAAAATTTCGTGAAATTTGTATGGGAGGGGGTAGAAGGAGTGAGGGGAAGTTGATAATTTTTTCAGTGCTAATTGGAATTCTAATAAAATTAATTCTGGCAAAAATTCGTTTTTATAACTTTACTAGTTTCGATGAAAATCGAAAAACTGCATTTTTCAAAATTATGCATTTGTATGGGAGGGGGTAGAAGGAGTGATGGGATCGGATCAATATTGAGTCATATTAATGGTATCTATATCATAATACTTGAACCCAAATTTCAAATCGATAGCTTAAACAGTTTCTAAGATTTCTGAAAATTTCGAAATTTCGTGAAATTTGTATGGGAGGGGGTAGAAGGAGTGAAGGGATGTGGCCCGTTCACGAACTTAAAGTTTCTTTTTTGCTAAAAATGACACACAACAAATTTCAGCACGATAGCTCAAAGCGTTCGAGAATTATGCTGTAGACAGACGGACAGACAGCAACTCGGAATCGAAGTTTTTCAGCGACAACAAATATTTCTGTACCCTTGGCGGCTCTGTGCGAGCATTATTTCTTAGCGTTACAAACGGTAAGGCAAACACAATATACTCTCAGATTTCATCTAGAGTATAAACATAACAGAGCTACGATACGGAATCTTACGATACTCTAGATGAAATATAATTTTTTGTGATTTTGTATGGAGAGTGTTAGAAGGGATGATGGCATTGAACTAATTTTTTCCCCATCATGCTAAAGTAGCTATAAAAGTGTTTTATACAAAATGCTTACTCCAAAAATTAAATAGGAACAGAGAAAATTAGTGAGTTAGATTTACTGAAAATGTGCAGTTTGTATGGGAGGTGATAGAAATAGTGAGGGGATTTTAGTGATTTTTTCAGAAATAACTAGTAATATTATAAAATTGAAATTCCTTAAATTTTAGACTAGAAACATTCATACTTTTCAAGAAAATCGATTTTTTGTGAAGTTGTGAAACTGTGTCATATTGTATGGGAGGGGGTAGAAGCACTGGAGCAAATCAAATATTTTTTTCTGATCTTAGTGATAATGCTAATTAAATATTTATTACAAAATATCAGCTCAATAACTGTTATATGTTCTGAGAAAATCGTCTTAGAGCATTTCATGAAAAAGTGTAGTTTGTATGGGAGGGGGTGAAAGGATAGGGAGGATGCAAATAATTTTTCTATTGCAGATTTAGATTATTATGAAAGTAATATATCCCAAAATTCAGACTAATAAATTTTATACTTTTCGAGTAAATTCATTTATTGTCAAATTGCGAAATTGAGTCATTTTGTATGGGAGGGGGTAGAAGGGGTGAAGCTAATCGTCTAATTTTTTTGGCCTTACTAACAATTTTAAATAAATACTTGGTGCACAATTTCAGCCCGCTAAATTTTATACGCATTGAGTAAATTAGGCTTAGAGTAATTCATGACAAGTAGAGTTTGTATGGGAGGTGGTAGTAGGAGGGGGAGCTACTTTTCGAGCAAATCCGTTTATTGTCAAATTGTGCAATTGTGTCATCTTGTATGGGAGGGGGTAGAAGGGGTGGAGCGATTCGGCCCGTTCACGAACTTGACCTTACCTTTTTGTCAAAAATGACGTGTACAAAATTTGAACTATCTAGCTCAACGCGTTCTCAAGCTAGAGAGCGCACAGACGGACGGACGGACGGACATCCGGTTTTGAGATTTTCGAGTGATAATATTAACTTCTGTATCATTAATTTTTTTCTCCGAGCCTTATTTCTTAGCGTTACAAACTTTAGAGTAAGCTTATAATACTCTCAGATTTCATCTAGAGTATAAATAAACTGCCAACAAGTCGGGCGAAACTTTATTATTCTTGGGACATGTTGCGGATGTGTGGAAAGTCAATATGCAAGTAAGAGTGGTTAGGGAAGACTAAGTGAAAGGGAGTTCTTGAGCAGGGCTGTTGTCTATTTAACAATATTTCATTCGTTTCTACAAGTTTGGGTTTTTATGGAGGGAAGGAGGAGGGGTAATAGTAAGGGTGGGTGGATGTTAATAGCTTTTTAATTAATTGCTAGAATCACGTCCAATATTCTCTGTGTAGAATGTGTTTCATAGACGAAGTTGCATAGAATTTTCATAAAATTCGGTGTATTTTACATTCACGAAACCGAACATTTGTATGGGAGGGGGTAGAGTAGGTAGGGGAATCGTAAATTTTGATATGCAGTTTTATTTCGCTTCTCTTTTAAGGTGCTTTTATAAAATTTCAAGTTCATAGCTTTTAGTTTGTTGGCTATTAGATGATTTATGAAATTGGTCGAAATCATAGTTTTGTATGGGAGGGGGTAGAAGGGCAAGCGCGATTTGAAAATTTTGAAAGCAATTTCATTTGAATTATTTTTATAAGTTTCAATGCAAAATTTGAAATTGATAACTTTTAAGAGTTAGCTGATAACTTATTTCATAAAAATGCTCGAAAAAATAATTTTGTATGGGAGGGGGTAGAGGAGGTAGGGGAATCGTAAGACTTGTGATGCAATTTTCTTTCTTTTTAGTTGTAAGGTGCTCGTACAAAATTTCAAGTTCATAGCTTGCAAATTGTTTGTTATTAGTTGATTTAATGAAATTGGTCGAAATCATACTTTTGTATGGGAGGGGGTAGAAGGGTAAGCGCGATTTCAAAACTTTTAACGTAATTTCATTTCAATTATTTTTGTAAGTTCTTATGCAAAATTTAAAATTGATAGCTTTTAATAGTTAGGTGGTAATTGATTTCTTGAAAATGGTCGAAAAAATAATTTTGTATGGGAGGGGGTAGAAGTTTTAAAGATTTTCGACCAGTTAATAATTCATTCTTTTAGGGATTTTTTTTAAATGCATTTCGCAAATTTTCAAGTTTCTACCTTAAAATTTCATTCAAAAATTTTCAGCTTATGTGTTTTTTCATTTCACATGAAACACCTTGTGCACGTTAGACCAGGGGGGTCGGTGCATAACAATTGTAGAATTTTTATTATTTTTTATGTATGTACAATAAATTGATATATTGACCGGCAAAATTTAGACTCTGTATCTTTTACCAGAGTTCTAAAAAAATTACTCAAAATTTTCAACATTTTTGCTTTCCACCTCCCTCCCCTTACACCCCCTTACTTAATTTTTTTACCAAAATTAAAAACTATATAGTTCTATGATCTGACAAATTTTTGATGTGATATCTGCGCTGAATTTTGAGATATAATGGTTTAAAATTTTGGAAAGTTCAATGCTCCCCATTTTCCCCCACTACTATTAAGTCCAAATATTATATTTTTTTTGTATTTCTTTAGTATAGCTTAATATAAGTACTAAGTTTCAATTGCATAGCTCAACAAATAGCCGAGATATTGATTTTTAAGTGTTTTTCTTTGCACCCCCCCTGACTCTCCCCCTTACAATAATTAGCCTCTACGTAAGCTGATTCCAGTGAATCTGTATGCCACCTTGATGGTCTAAAATTATAAATTTGTTATGCTAAGTAGTTTCGAAGATATAATCATTTGAAAAAAAAATTCGGCCGACAATTGGTTTTTAGCCCCCCCCTTTTTGCACCCCAATGGATAAAAAAATTAGATTAATTTTAAAAGTTGTCCCATAAACCCTTTTATATGTATATTGATTTTTAGCTTCCTAGCTGTAACCATGTTTGAGATATTTGAATTCTTAGTTTTCGGTTTAAGTGCTCCCCCCGCCTCCCCCTGAACCCTTACACCTCCAAAAATGAGTGTCCTTCTGAGATCCGCAACTACCTACAATCCCTCCAAAAATGAGCTTTCTATCTCGAAGGGTTTGGGAGTTAATGTGCTCTGAGCGTACACACCGGCGTACGGCGGACGGCGTACAGACAGACGGATTTTTTTTTTTTGCATTTTTAGGCTAATTTAGTCACGAAACGCGAAAAAACAAAATTTCAGGGTAGCAAATTTTTTTTTTTCCCAAGTCGATCACAATACTTTATTATTAAAATAATAAAGTAAAATTCTCCCCCCAAAAAAAAAAAATTTTTACAGTGCGATCGTTACAAGGACCGCATAAAATGCTTTGTTAGCTGTCGTGATTCTTCTTTGAATTTCATGTCGTTCATTGCCGTCCTTTGTGAGAAGGGCTCCCATGTATACGAATACATCCACCTGCTCGAAGTTGTATTGGCCTATAGTAATGTTCTGCCTCTCTGGGACAGTCCTTCGTGCCTGGGTCATGTATTTAGTTTTCGCTTCATTGACCCTGACCCCTACTTCACCCGCTACCGATTCCAACTCCTGGAATACTTCCTTAACGCACAGTATTGATCAGGCCAGAATATCCACGTCGTCTGCGTACGCCACCAACTGTGCGGATTTTACGAGTAGCGTACCTCTGGTGTCCACTGAGGTTATTGAAGTTGCCTTCCTGACGACATACTCGAGCAACAAGTTAAAGAGCATGGGGGCGAGACCATCTCCTTGTTTGAGACCTGACTCCATTGGAAAGCTTTGAATCAACTCGTTTTGGATTTTTATTTTGCACTCAATGTTATCCATCGTGACTTTTAATAACCGGACTAGTTTCGGTGAGACATCTAGTTCAATCGTTATTCTGTACAGAGCATTACGGTCGACACTATCGTATGCTTGACAAAAATCAACGAACAGTTGGTGCACATTAATATCATATTCCCAGCACTTTGCTAGCACCTGTTCTACCGAGAATAACTGGTCCTTGTCTATCGTCCGGATCTAAGGCCACCTTGATAACATCCGATGATGTTGTTAGCGTATTCACTGAGCCTTCGTTCGATAATTTTCGTCAAAACCTTATAATACGTACACAACAATGAAAAATTGCTTATTATTGCTATTTTTACGCGGATGAAGTCGTGGGGGATCGTTAGTTATAGATATGAACATTGTGCTTTATATATTTCTGCTAGCTATCTTTGGAAATGTTTTTTTTTCTCAGTTCTTTCTTTACTATTATTGTCAAATTATACAATATAGTTTCAGTACGAGTTCGGTATTATAAAAATACATGAATAAATAAGAAGACAAAAAAGTGGTCAGCCAAGACAATAAGAATCCATGCAACCATACATGCAACTAGAAAGCGATCCATTGATACGATAAGAATTCAATCAGCATGTGGAATAAGAAAGCGATTAGTCAATACGATAAAAAATCGATCAATCCATGCAATAAAAAAGCAATCTGTACATGCAATAAGAAAGTATTCTGTCTGTACGATAAGAATACGTTAAGTCTCTTCGAAAAGATTTCCATCAGTCGATTATGGTAACACTCACACAAATACTTAAACCACGAGAAAACAACACAAATTATCATTAATTGTGATAACCGCATTGACTATTACCATCGACATTACATTTTTATAGTAATCATTATCGCGTCAGCTTGATAAGACGTGCCGTTTTACAATATAATCAGTACATAACGTTCGTCCAAGATTTTCGTTCAATCATTTTTATTACAGAGTGCTAAGGATTTTATCAGTATCAATGTTACAAGTCGGTCGAATCGGGTTTTTGGGTGGTGGAAAAATCGCACAAGCTATGGTGAAAGGATTTATTGCTGCAGGTAAAACTTTGTTTTTCTATAGTTTCAATCAATCAATGAATTTCCTGTTAGGACTCTCTATAGGGCATAGGACTGTAAGAGTTTTCTTCCACAATGCGCGTTGGTCTACAATACGAAGGTCGTGAGTTCGAAGCCCTATCGATGCATAATTCCAGCACACTACATGCTTGGGTATACCTTAGTCACACCAATCTACGAAGAACAAAAATTCGTAGATGGAGGGTTGTGCGTAGGGCTAACAACCCTTCCATGAACATTTAAAGAACCTGAAGGTCAGGAGGCCAAGGTCTGATTTGGGTTGTAGTGTCATTACGACCGCATATTTTGAAATTTCATAAAAGAAGAACGCAGTGTTTACTCGAAAAGTTCTGATGTTTATATTTTAGTAAAGAGTGCACGCTATGTATGAAACAGAATATCCGACAAACGCTGCACAACCGACACAAAAAAATGGGACTAAATTCAAAATAATTCAAAATAGGCGCGAAGACTTGCGTTCCCATGTAAAATAATCAAAAATTTTCAATTTCTAGTTAAGATCCCTTACAGAGGCATGAGATAGAAAGAGCTTTCTTCCACAAGGCGCGATACTGATCATCAGCCTTTAGTTGTGCTTATTCCTCTGGCCTCCTGCTTAATTGCTCGCTTCCACCAAGGTTGGGCTTGCGAACTCGTTGCTTAACGTTGAATGTCCGTTGCGACGTCAAGAATATATTTGCTGAACAAACATTCGACTCCAATTAATGGCTCTCGCATACAAATGTTTGGTTTCGTGAATGAAACATAACAGGAGTACGATTGGGCATAAAGCCCAATCGTGCGATACTCTAGATGAAAGAGAAATTTTTGTATCTTAAGAAATTTTGTAGGGGAAGTGGTAGAGGGGGTGACGACATTGAAATAATTTTTTCACATGACGGTAAGGTTGCTATCAAAATGTTTTATACAAAATTTAGGATTTAAAAATTTAATAGGTACTGAGAAAATTAGTGTATTGGATGTAGTGAAGTAGTGCAGTTTGTATGGGAGGTGATAGAAGGAGGGGCGAGTTTTTAATGACTTTTCAGAAATAACTATAAATATCATGCTTTTGACATGTCTTAAATTGCAGATCAGTAGTATTCATACATTTCATGAAAATCGACTTTTTATAAAGTTGTGAAATTGTGTCATTTTGTATGGGAGGGGGTAGATGGGGTAAAGCTAATCGCCTAATTTTTTTTTGGTTTTACTAATAATTCTAAATAAATATTTAGTGCACAATTTCAGCTCGGTCAATTTTATACGCACTGAGTAAATTGGCTTAGAGCATTTCATGAAAAAGTGCAGTTTGTATGAGAGGTAGTGGAAGGAAGAGGAGGACTAAAATAACTTTTGTACAGTAGATTTATATCATTATTTAAGTAATATATTCCAAATTTCAGATCAATAGCATTTATATTTTTCGAGCAAATCTGTTTATTATGAAATTACGAAATTGTGTCATTTTGTATGGGAGGGGGTAGAAGGGGTACAGCTAATCGTCCCATTTTTTTTGGCCTTAATATTAATTTTAAATAAATATTTCGTGCACAATTTCAGCTCAATAACTATTATACGCACTGAGTAAATTGGTTTAGAGCATTTCATGAAAAAGTGCAGTTTGTATGGGAGGTGGTGGAAGGAGGGGGAAGACACTAATTATTTTTATAGAGTAGATTGAAATCATCATAAAAGTATCACATTCCAAATTTCAGATCAATGTCATTTGTACTTTTCAAGGAAATCCGTTTATTGTCAGATTGCGAAATTGTGTCATTTTGTATGGGAGGGGGTAGAAGGGGTGGAGCGATTTGGCTCGTTCACGAACTTGACCTTACTTTTTTGTTAAAAACGACGTATACAAAATTTGAACTTTCTAGCTCAACGCGTTCTCAAGCTAGAGAGGACACGGACGGACAGACAGACGGACAGACAGACGGACAGACGGACGGACGGACGGACGGACGGACATCCGGTTTTGAGATTTTTGAGTGATTATATGAACTTCTGTATCATTCATTTTTTTCTCCGAGCCTTCTTTCTTGGCGTTACAAACTTTGTGGCAAACTTATAATACTCTCAGATTTCATCTAGAGTATAAAAATGAAAAAGTTTTATGAAAATTTTCTGCAACTTCGTCTGTGAAACTAATATTCTATACAGAGAATATTGGACGTGATACAAGCAATCAATTAAAAAATCGATTTTTCATTGTTCGAACAGGCATTTCTGTTTTACTGTTTTCGGAACTTTCAAGTTGTATGGGAGGTCCTTGAAAGGACATAGCGCAAAAATCGAATTTACCGGATTCTGAAAGACTATTAATAGCGCATAATTCGCATGTATTTAGTACTACTCAGCCCCACACCTTAGAATAATTAATTTCTACGCAAAATTTTTTTCGTTTTGTTTTCGATAGCGCATAAATAGCGCATAATTCTGTAATTTTTTCGTTAATTTTCAATAAATGGTTTACTGAAATCTAGCTAAAAACGGGGGCCGTAAAGAGTTTTGTTCATCAAATGCCTTTTCAGTTGCTTGCGTTCAGATAAATTTCGTAGTCTTTTTTAGTGATTGGTGCAGTGATGGAGGAATAATCTTCGGTACCATCCCATCATACTGAGAAATCTTCGCAATCAATCTTCCTGTTTAATGATCTTGGGAACAGAAAATGACGAGTAGCCGATACATTATCGGGGTCTGTTTACAAACCATCCACTCCTACGATATAGCCTAGGTATTTCACCTCTCGCGTGCAAAACTTTCTTTTCTCAATATTTATCGTTAGTCCAGCTTGATCTAATAAGTTAGCTTCCTGAGCTAGGAATAAAAGATGAGATTCAAAGTCCGTAGAAATAACTAGCAGGTCGTTTAGATAAAGAATCACTTGATTACGCAAGGAGACTGGAATTGCTTTTTCAGTCGACACATCCGTTGCGGAGCGCTACATAGACCGAACGGCATGACCGCGAACTGGTGAAGCGGGCATCCTGGTAACGTGAAGGCATTTCGTATCAAAAGGGATTTGCCAAAAGGCGTCTTTTAAGTCGATATAGGGGACGAATTTGGTCTCTTGCATCGACTAAGTAATTCAGTAATGTGCGGTAGCGAATATGCGTCATTTTTAGTTACGGTATTGATTTTTTCGGGAATCCAAGCATAACGTGTTTCGACCTAGTTTACAGATCAACACTACCGAGAGCTCCACGCACTTTGGCTCTCCTCTATCATCCCCAAGTTGAGAGGCCAAGATATGCCCACGCAAGTAGTGTGCTGAAAATATAAATCGACCGAGATTAGAACTCCGGATTTTCGCATTGTAGACCAACACACTACCCATTAGGCTACACTCTAGCCGAATCAGTTGTTGAGGTGTTTATATGATTAACAATGCTATAGATTTAGGATACCTTGGTAAAATTCGGAAATGGGGTTTGGCCTTAATAAGCGTGGCTCGACCTCAGAAAATAAAGAGGAAGCTAAATCGATGTTCCTCTAGAAATCAATCCCAAACGGATTTGCTGGAGTTTATTGTTATACTTGATTGGTAAATCAGTATAATCTACAATTTGCTGACCAGTTCCGTCCGCATTTTTGAAGCAGGCAGACACTAGAATTTAATAGCTTCGAACCCCAAGCAACTGATACTGGCTCCGCTGTCCAGAAGTCCTAACAATTTTATGTCATTAATGAAGATTGGTGCGTATTGCCTCGGGTTTTCGGTGTAGGGTAGGTCGGTGGACGAAACAGCTTGTCATCTTTTCTTTAGCTTTTGTTGTATGTTTGGAGCTCTGGCGGTCTAGATTAGACTGGTTTGGATCACTGAGGCTCAGACTAATTTTCAACAGTTATATACTTTTACTAGCAAACGCCCGCGACTTCGTCCGCGTAAAAATAGCAATAATAAGCAATTTTTGAGAGTGTAGTTAGTAATACATTATGTGGGATATATAATCTGCTCACTTTAATGGCTCTTTGAAGAAAATGGTTTGTATATTGTTGGAATCAGAACCATAAATTATTAAGAATGAAAGCATGATACTTCCATTTTTATGGGACAGGCTCGTGATCAAATCAAACCCGTGATTCGAGATCATATATGTACGTGTTGAAAAGCGTTAAGGACATGTGAATAATTGTAGCTGGTTTTATTTAAAACAAATAAAATAACATTAAGCTTAAAAACATAGCAGGACTACGATTGTGCGTAAAGCCCAATCATACGATACTATGTATAGATGAAATCGAAATTTTTGCGGAGTTAAGAAATTTTGTATAGGGAGTGGTAGAAGGGGTGACAGCATTGAACTAATTAGTTTCACATCATGCTAGAGTAGCTACAAAAAGGTTTTGTACCAAATTTAAGCTTCAAAAATTGAGTAGGTACTGAAAAACAGTGCATTGAATTTAATGAAATTGTGCAATTTGTATGGGAGGTGGTAGAAGGAGAGGGGAGTTTTTGGTGATTTTTCGAGAAACAACTATAACTATCATGCAATTGATATACTTTAAATTTCAGATCTGTATCATTCATACTTTTTAAAAAAATCGAATTATTGTATAGTCATGGAATGTGTCTCATTATATGGGAGGGGGAAGAAGGAGTGAAGCTACTCGGTTAAGTTTTTTTTCCCGATATTACTAATAATGCTAATTAAGGATTAAATTCAAATTTTTACCTCGATGAAATTTAAATATACTGAGAAAATTCGTTTAGAGTATTTCATGAAAAAGTGCGGTTTATATGGAGGTGGTGGAAGGAGAAGGGGGTTTCTGGTGATTTTTTGAAAAACAATTACAATCATCATGCAATTGATATATTTGAAATTTCAGATCAGTAACATTCAGACTTTTCAAGAAAATCAAATTCTTGCGAAGTCGTGGAACTGTGTCACATTGTATGGGAGGGGGTAGAAGGAGTGAAGCTAATCGGTTAATTTTTTTTCCGATATTAATAATAATATTAATTAAGGATTTAATACAACATTTTAGCTCGATGGAAGTTACACGTATTGAGAAATTTGGAGTAAAGTAATTCATGAAAAAGTGTAGTTTGTATGGGAGGTGGTGAAAGGGGTGAGGAAACTCAAACAACTTGTAGACCAAAAGACTGCATTTATTAAAGAAATAATATATTCCAAATTTCAAATTAATAGCTTTTATGGTTTCCAAGAAAATTTGATTAATATAAATTTTGAAAATGAGTCACTTTGTATGGGAGGGGGTAGAAGGCGTGAGGGGAGTGAAATGAAACCAAAAGCAGATTTCATTCCGATGGACACCTAACAAACTGTGCAAGTTTCATTACAATCGGTTCAGCCGTTTGTGCGTGAAAAGCGGTCGGACAGACAGACAGACAGACAAAAATTTCAAAAATGTGTTTTTATGCTTAGTTAGTGCTAAAATAACTCAAAAACCTAACTTATAGCCATTTATAAGCAAATTACAGACAGACACTACAATTATATTACTATGTATAGATGTATAGATAAGTAGGTTATTGGTATGGCAGGAAAGTCATCCCTTCTAAAGTCATTGAAACTTAAATTTAATCTAGAGTATCACATAATTGGGGTTTACCCTCCCTCGTAGTTCTGTTATGATTTGATTAATTTTTCAGGTTTAACGAAGGCTGAAAGTGTCACAGTTAGTGTGCATCCAGCAGATGAGCCAAATTTGAAATTATTGCAGGTAAACTACTTTTTATTTAAAATTTTCTCAAATGTTATTTAAGTTATTTTCATAGGAAATTGGTACTAATGCCATATTTGAAAATCTCGCCGTTGTAGAGCAGTCGGATATAGTTTTCATAGCAGTAAAGCCGAATGTAGTGTCTCAAGCATTGCTGGATGTGCGAAGAAGTAGTGACGATAAACTTTTTATTTCGTTAGCGATGGGCATAAGTCTCAATGAAATTCAAAAGGTAAGAATTTTTTTTTATATTCAGGGAATGAATAAATAGCTTTTTCATATTGGTTTATTAAGCCTCCTCGACATAATATTCTTCTTCTAGATTAAATCTGAAAGTGTTTTCTAGTTATAAATTAATTTCTGATCACAGCGATGGCAACATTCTTACAGTACCTCCGCAAATTTTTTTTAGTTCGTGAGTTATGCAATAAAAAGAAGCAGAACGTAGAAATTTTTTAAATTTTTATTTTTTCCAAACTCTAATTTAATTACTTTATTATTCTAATCATAAAGTACTAGCAATCAACATTCCCTACGTAACTGAATGAGTATATTTAATACTTTATTGTGCATTAGTTACCAATGATCTTTTAATGCTGATCTGATCCTATTACAAACAGCAATACACGTGCTTTAAGATGTTAGGGACAAGCACTTTAATACCGGCTATTTAAAATGCTTCGCAAGTGCCTTTTTTCCCGCTGGAATAGTAAAGCAGTGAAACGCGCAGTTGTACGTTAGTAAGAATTAGAGTCACTCTATGAAAAAGAAAGAACAAGGAACCTGGTAGAAGAATCTGGACACCTTGTCAGATGGGGGGCTTTTTATTTTCATATGTATGCGTGCAACGTGTCGGTGTAACTTTTTAGTGGTTTTATTTCGCGAATATCTTTAATTTGCAGTACTTTTAAGTGGTGAAAATTTAATTTGGTAGGTTTCACGTTCTAATGAACGGATTGCAATCACATTTGCTTACTTATCGCACGCTGGAAAATAGCAGTGCGCTTTTTCAAATTTAACGGAAAAGCTGGTTATCACCTTGGCCGAACTCTAGTACGTCTTGTTCTTTCTTTTTCATAGAGTAACTCTAGTAAGAATCACCCCCATATTCTTTGATGGCGTGTTACATTGTATGTACATATATATACATCCTACCTACCCAGCGAGGAAAATTAGAAGGCTTTAAAAGTGAGGAAAAAATGCTTTAGAATTGCTAAATTTAAAATCCAATTTACGCTTAGAAATTTAAAATCAAGATGCTCTTATTAGTTGGAGAAAAACATTGGGGCTTAGAACGCATTAAAAATATTGCGTTTTGCCATGCCCTTCTTTAAGCTATTGTGTGCTTGTCGAATGTATGGATATCATGCTCTAGAATCAAAGATCAGTAGGTGGATTGTATGAGTATGGGATGAGTTTGCAATTTCCCTTTCACCCTTTCTTTCATCCTGTTGGCGTATTTCAGTGGAAATCCGGATTTTGGATCATTGGCTAGGGCTGTAGTGCGTTAAAAAACGATTATTCTTTTAAATATGTAGATTGTGTTCGATACAGAAAAAAATAAAATGTGTCTACTCCGAAATTTTATTTTCGCGTTTTATGACTAAATTGTCCTAAAAATGCAAAAATAAAATTCGTTGTACGCTGTCTGCCGTACATATGGAGTACTCATTGCTGTTAAAAATACCTTGCAATCGTCACGTTGTTCGGACTTCGATGGTTTTCCTATTGAGCACCTTCTTCTCAAAATTAAGGCCTCTCGTGGTCGTTACCTCTATATTTGTTGTGTCTATTTCCCATATTGCTGCGATGTGGGAACTATCGAAAAGTTCTTCGACGACCTTTCCGATTTCGCCAACTCACCTGGCCCTGACTCCACATTTCTCATTTGTGGGGACTTCAATCTTCCTGATCTCAAGTGGAATGCTGACTAGACACGGCCTGCACTGCCTTTGTCTAACGCAGACTAATGTGTCGATCACGTTATGAGCCTAACTCAACATAATAAAAACACATATCATCGTGGAAAGATTCTTGACCTAATTTTTTTCAATCTTAGTGTTTCTCAAATCAGTGTTGACACCTCCATTGGATTAGTGCCGCCCGAACCTTATCATCCTCCTCTCCAGATTAATGTGCATATTGAATTATCAATTCCCACTCTGAATAGTGCGATCAAAAAATACAACTACTACAAGGGTAATTATGAACAAATTTGTCGTGAAATTGGTAATGTCGATTAGGTAGATCTCTTTAATAACAAAATCTCTGAGGAATCTTCTATTCAACTATATTCAATTCTTGATGACATAATTCATCGGAATGTTCCCTATCGAGGGACTTCTAAACAAGAATACCCAGAATGGTCATTAAAGCTCTTCGCAAGAAAATACGTCTGCATAAAAAGTATAAACGTACTTCCCTCTTATCTGACTATATTAACTTTTCCTCTCAGCGTAAACAAGTGGAATCGGATATCGAGAAGGCTTTCTCTGAATACATTTCTAAGCTTAAGGCGTCTCTGTCATGTTATGAAACGAAACCATTCTGGTCAAACGTTAGAAAGCGTAGCAAAAATCATAATTTTCCTTCCCAATTTCAGTTTGGGGATATTACAAGAAATGTGTGAACTTTTTGTCAAATATTTTTCCTCTGTATTTAGCTTCTCCAACCTATCATATGACTTTTTCATCCCACCACAGAACTACATCAGTGAATTGTCCATTAGCGAGAGTGATATTATCTCCATTATCAATTCCCTAGATCCAAAGACCAGTGGCGGTCCTGATGGGATTCCTAATCTCTTTGTAAAATTTGCCTCATCCGAGCTCTCGGTGTCACTTTCTCTTTTGTTCAATAAATCACTTGAGGAAGGCTCTTTTGCCGCTTTTTGGAAGTTAGCTAACGTCGTTCCCATTTTAAAGAAAGGAGACACCGAAAGTGTCTCCAACTATCGCCCAATTTCTACCTTAAACTGCTTCGGTAAGCTTTTGGAAAGATTAGTCCACAATGCGGTCTGGGAGAAACTTAATCATTTAATATCACCCGTCCAGCATGGATTCGTTAAAGGAAGTTCAACTTCCACGAATTTATGTGAATTCACTGACTTTGTAGCACAATCCTTAGATCATCATAAGATTTTTCGAAAACCTTTGATAATGCTAATACTAAAGTTCTTATTGCAAAACTTGAAAGGTACGGGGTCTCTGGCTCTCTCCTAATTGATTCTTACCTCACGGATCGTCGCTTGCGTATTACGTTCAATGGACATACATCTGCTGATTTTGTCTATAACTCTGGTATTCCACAGGGATCTATTCTTGCTTCGCTGCCATTTACGCTCTTCATTAATGATCTGCCCCAATTCCTATCATCAAATTGTCTCTTATACGCGGACGACCTCAAAATGTCCCGTCAAATTTCTTCTTACTCTGACTGCTTGGACCTCCAGACGGACTTGTCTATGTCCAATAGGTGTTCTAACAATGATATTTGTCTGAACATTGGGAAGTGTTTTGTTATGGAGTTTTCGCATACCTCTCCTGTCCTCACTTACTCTATTAACGGATCCACCCTTGTAGCAGTATCTACAATAAGGGATCTAGGAGTGACCTTCGATCGCAAGCCTAAATTCGTCAATCATTATTCTGAGATTACAAAGAAGGCATACAGACTTGCTGGGTTCGTCCTCCGTACGATAGTTCAGTTTAACCGCCCAAGAATAGCAGCCCTGCTATTTTCCACTCTCGTCTGTAGTATCTTAGAATACTGCTCCATCGTGTGGAACTCTCTCCATGCTTGCCATGTTGGGGCCGTCAAATCCGTTCAGCGTAAATTTACTCGCATCCTTTTCTACAGACTAAAAAAGCCTCATATCAGCTACAATGACAGACTTATAGCACTTCAACTCATGCCTTTGCATCTACGACGGACTTTTCTTGATGCTTGCTTCCTTTACAAACTTTACAACTACTTGCTTAATACCTACCTCTGCAATGACCTGAATTTCCGGCAGGGAACAGTCTCAACCAGGAATTCAGATATCTTCTATCTTCCTCGATCCTTACTTGACATTTACTACCACTCCCCGATGTTGAGAATGCAAAGGAACCACGATCAACCACAACTTGGACCTTTAACTACTTCCTTTGTTTTATTTGGAAATAGAGTAAAAACTAAAATCTTTAATGTTTGAATTCTTATTGTCACTTTTCTAATATTTCTGCTTTTGTATAAATGAAAATGTTATCTTTTTTGTTCAAAACCGTTTAAATAAATAAATAAGTGAATAAATAAATAAATAAGTGAATAAATAAATAAATAAGTGAATAAATAAATAAATAAATATCTCCAGATCGTAAAAGATAGGAAGTTCATGTTTGGGTGAATAGTAAATTTGGTAAGTGAGTTCCAGTACATAAATTTGGGTGAGTGTCAGGTGAAGAGGGCTTGAGTCGGAAACTACACTTGTTAATATCTCATTACGAATGCAGATACTGCAGACTGAAACTCGACATTCTATATATAGGGTTATCCAATAAGAGGTGTTATTTTGAATAGCCCGCTATTTCGGTAGATGTCACTTTTGAAGCTGTCATTTTTTGACATTTGACAAGTAGAACCTACGCCATTAATAAAAATGGAACGATACACGCTTCAACAACGCATTGAAATTATTAAAATTCAAAATTATTAAAATTCACAAAGTCATCTTGACTGATGAGGCCCATTTCCACCTCGGTGGCTACGTCAACAAGCAAAACTGTCGCATCTGGGGCTCGGAAAACCCAAGAGTTATTGTTAAAAAGCCTCTCCATCCTCAACGTGTGACTGTTTGGTGCGGTTTATGGTCATTGGACCTTACTTTTTCGAAAATGAGGCTGGAGCAACAGTTACGGTGAATGGGCGCTATCGACAAATGATTAATGATTTTTTATGGCCGGAATTGGATGATATTGATCTGGACAACGTTTACTTTCAACAAGACGGCGCTACGTGCCACACAAGCACTGCAAGTTTTCTTTGAATATCAAAATAATACCTCTTATTGGATAACCCTATACATAAACCAGTGTATTATGGGCAAAAAGGAAAAAAAATGTATCTTTGCTTCCTGTGGTGTCCGAAAAATGGGGCTAAAAATAGATTGTTGGCCGAATTTTTTTCAAATGATTCTATCTTCGGAATTACTAAGCGCAAGATGATGATGTTTAAGAATCGTGTAGCTCCACTATTATTGATCTTGAAGGATACCAATAATTATAAGCGCGAGGGTCAAGATGTTGCAAAGAAAACACTTAAAAAATAATATCTCGACTCTCTCTTAAGCGAGGTGATTGAAATTTGCAACATCTATTGAGCTATACTAGCGAAATACGAAAAAATATAATATTTGGTCATAGTAGTAGTGGGAGAAAATTAGGAGCATTTTAAAAGCGGTACACTTTTGAAAATTTCCAATCGTTATATCTCTAAATTCAATACAGATATTAAGTTGAAATGTTGCTAATTGATCTATAATTTTGGTAAAAATTTTAGGTTGGAGAGCATAAAGGGGGGGAGCTGGTGAACCGAAATGTCTAAATCTTTGAGTAATTTTTTAGGGCTCCGATAAAAGATACAAAATGAATATTTTTTATTTGATATACTTAAACAAAAACATAACAGGACTACTCTAGATGAAAGAGAAATTTTTTGATTTTAAAAATTTTGCAGGGGAAGTGGTAAAGGGACTGACGACATTGAACTAATTTTTTCACATCATCTATCAAAAGTTTTATTCAAAATTTAGGGTTCCAACATTTAATATGTACTGAGAAAATTATTGTATTGAATTCAGTCAAATTGTGCAGTTTGTATTGGAGGTGGTAGCAGTAGCGGCGATTTTTTCAGAAATAACTATAAACATCTTGCTAGACGGACGGACGGATATCCAGTTTGGAGATTTTTGAACGACAATAAATATTTCTGTACCCTTGGCGCCTCTGTATGAGCATTATTTCTTGGCGTTACAAACTTTAGAGCAAACTTATACTACTCTCAGATCCCATCTAGAGTATAAAAATAATAATTTGAAAAAGAACTGTTATCTACCGAAAAGGGGCCCTAACCTGCACGATTTCATGTTTTGGAGCTATGTTTGTAATAATTTTAATTAACCAATCATCTTACAATAAATATTCGTTATCGTTGGAACTATTAGAATAATTGTAACTTCAATCATATTTAAATGACTAGCAATCCCCCACGTTTTTGTCCATGTAAGAATCGCAATAATAAACAATTGTTGAGAATTTAGTTATTAATACATTATGTGGGGTATATAATCTGCTTACTTTAATGGCTCTTTGAACACAATGATTTGTATTTTATTGAAATCAGAACCATATATTATTAAGAATGAAACCATTATACTCGCATTTGTATGGGACAGGCTAGTGATCAAATGAATTCCATGATATGAGATCATGTGCGTATTGAAAAGCGTTAAGGACTTGTGAATAGTTGTAGTTTGTTTTAATTAAAAAATAATAATATAACATTAAGCTTAAAAACATACTAGGACTACGATTGTGCGTAAAGCCCAACCATACGATACTATAGATGATTGTGATCGTAAGAAATTCTGTATGGGGAATAGTAGAAAGGATAGCAGCATTGAATTAATTTATTTCACATCATGCGAGAGTAGCTATAAAAATGTTTTGTACCCAATTCAAGCGTCAAAAATTGAATAGATACTGAGAAAATTAGTGTATTGGTTTAAGTGAAATTGTACAGTTTGTAAGGGAGGTGGTAGAAGGAGGGGAAGGTTTATTTTGTTGGGAAACAACTATAACCATCATGTAATTAATATATTTCAAATTTTACATACTTTTCAAGAAAATCTAATTTTGAGAAAGATGTGATGTTGTGTCACATTGTATGAAAGGGGGTAGGAGAGGAGAAGCTAATCGGTTTAATTTTCCTCGATATTTATTTTAATACTAATTAAGAATTTATTAAAAAATTTGAGTTCGATAAATGTTGTACTTATTAAGCAAATTGGTTTATAGTATTTCATGTAAAAGCAGTTTTGGGAGGTGGTGGAAGGAGTGGGGGATTCAAATAACTTGCATATAATGGATAACATTTATGATATAAATAATATACTCTAGATTTAGAATCATTCGCTCCTGTGGTTTTCAAGAAAATTTGATTATAAAATTTTTGAAAATGAGTCAAATAAACCCAAACGTAGATTATATCTCGAAGCATACCTAATAACCTGTGAAAGTTGCCCTACAATCAGTTCAGTCGTTTTAACGTGAAAGCCGGACAGACAGACAGACAGAGAAGAATTTTAAAAACGTGTGTTTCTTTAGTTATTGTCCAAATAAACCAAAACACTAACTTATAGTTATTTATACACAAATTACAGACAGACACTACAATTATATTTATATATATATAAATTTAATGTTTTTGTTTACATTGTTGTGTTTTTTTTCCGAAATAATGAAGCTTACCGCACTTGTAGTAAGTAGTCCTTTCAGTTGACATATTTTGGAAGCTTTAATTTTTCCTATTTGATAAGTTCTGGCTTTCATCTCCGCTTGCTGAAGTATTAGTAAGTCCATGCTTAAAAATTTTTCTTTTATCATCTCGTTCTCCATAGTCCCGTATTCACATTGTGATACTGTTTCAAATTTATTAAAAAATCACTTAGTGACTATGCATTTTTCTGTCTATGTGACAAAAACCTAACACTATGTTTATAATCTAGATAAAATCTGAGAGTATTATAAGTTTGCCACAAAGTTTGTAACGCTAAAAAATAAGGCCCCATCTCATACAAAATTACACAATTTCATAATAAACGAATTTTATCAAAAATTATAAAGATCTGAAATTTGGAATATAAAACTTTTTGGGAGATTTCATTCTACCGTATAAAAATGATTTGAGTACTCCTTATCCATCCACCACCTCCCATACAAACTGAACTTATTCATGAAATGCTCTAAACCAATTTACTCAGTAAGTATAAAATTTACCGATGGAATTGTTAGTAAGATAAAAAAAAAATTACACGATTAGCTTCACCCCTTCAACCCCCTCCCATGCAAAACGATGCAATTTCGCAATTCGACAATAAACGGATTTGTTCGAAAAGCATAAAAGCTATTGATCTGGAATTTGGAATATATTACTTTTATGATGATTTCAATCTACCATTTAAGAGAGACAAAATTGAAGGTATTGAAAATTTTCTGCAAAGAATTTACGGGACTCGTTTTCTTCATCAAAGCCAGCTGCAACGAAAAATGTTTCTAGATCTTCGTCATATTAGAGCTAGGACTGGTGTATCACATGCACTGTCTGCGTCACTCTTTACAATTTCCAAAAAAAAAAAAAATAAAGATGTATTTAAATTAACACACCTGACACCATATTAAGTACGGAACATGTTCTTAATTAAAAGACGTGGTCTACTTCGGGTCGCTGGTCAAAAGACTGGTCTGCCATTCCTACCACCTCCCATACAAAGGTCACTATTAACTATACGAAAGAATTTGGTACATTAAACTCTCTCTTATTTCGTTTAGAGAATCATATGATTGGGCTTTACGCCCAATCATAATTCTGCCATGTTTATACTCTAGATGAAATCTGAGAGTATTATAAGTTTGCCACAAAGTTTGTAACGCTAAGAAATAAGGCTCGGAGAAAAAAGTGAATGATACAGAAGTTCAAATAATTACTCAAAAATATGAAAACCGGATGTCCGTCCGTCCGTCTGTCTGCCTGTCCGTCCGTCCGTCCGTGTCCTCTCTAGCTTGAGAACGCGTCGAGCTAGATAGTTCAAATTTTGTAAACTTCGTTTTTGACAAAAAAGTAAGATCAAGTTCGCGAACGGGCCAAACCGCTCCACCTCTTCTACCCCCTCCCATACAAAACTACACAATTTCGTAATTTGACAATAAACGGATTTACTCGAAAAGTGTAAATGCTATTGATCTGAAATTTGGGATGCAATACTTTTGTGATGGTTTTAATCTACTGTATAAAAATTATTTGTGTCCTCCCCCTCCTTCCACCACCTCCCATACAAACTGCAGTTTTTAATGAAATGCGCTAGACCAATTAACTCAGTGCGTATAAAATTTATCGAGCTGAAATTGTGCATCAAATATTTATTTAAAATTATTAGTAAAACCAAAAAAAAAATAGATGATTAGCTTTACCCCTTCTCCCACCGCCCATACAAAATGACATAATTTCGTAATTTGACAATAAACGGATTTGTTCGAAAAGTATAAATGCTATTGATCTGAAATTTGGAATGTACTACTTCCATGGTAATTCCAATCTACTGTCCATTCCAATTTACTCCCCTTCCTTCTACCACCTTCCATACAAACTGCACTTTTTCATGAAATACTATAAACAAATTTACTCAGTACGTATAAAATTTATCGAGCTGAAATTGTGCACTAAGATTTATTTAGAATTATTAGTAAGAAAAAAAAATTCGACGATTAGTTTCACTCCTGCTACCCCCTCCCATACAATCTGACACAATTTGACAATTTCACAAAAAGTCGATTTTCTTGAAAAGTATGAATGCTACTGATCTGCAATTTAAAACATGTCAAAAAATGATGTTTTTAGTTATTTCTAAAAAGTCATTTAGAACTCGCCCCTCCTTCTACCACCTCCCATACAAACTGCACAATTTCACTAAATCCAAAATACTAATTTTCTCAGTATCTATTAAATTTTTTTAATTCTAAATTTTCTATAAAACATTTTTGTGGCAACTCTAGCGTGATGTGAAAAACGTAGTGCACCACTTCCCCTAAAAAATTTCTTAAAATCAAAAATTTTCTTTCATCTAGAGTATCGCACTATTGGGCTTTACCCCCAATCGTAGTCCTTTTATGTTTTTTTTATCAAGTTCGTTCTGGTTCTTTATGTTACATAATATGTTGAATATATATATAATCTGTAAATATAATTATAATTGTAGTGTCTGTCTGTTATTTGCTTATTGTAAATTCCTTTACTTGATAAGAAATTTTGACTGTTATTGTATTGAAAAATAATACTGAAGATCAATTCTGTACAAGAATTTCTTTTGAACTTAATAATACGTACAATCATCATGGCTTATGTAATAAGAAATCGCTGATTAGAATTTTTACATGACAAAAAAAAATGTATTCAATTACTTGTCGATTCTGACTTACAAATATTATGCTATGACCTAAGATATTATTTGCATAGCATAACAATGTCGTAATCAATGAATTTGGTCAGTATATCGACAAATAATTTTACAATATGCTTAATTCTAATTTACTACAAGCGAGACAGTGTTTGCGTAAAGTTTTTGAACATTTCAAGCAATGTCTTCTTGTACACTTATAAGTGGCTATACGTTATTTTTGCTTTATTTTAACAATAACTAAGCATAAAAACACGGTTTTGAAATTGTTGTCTGTCTTTCTGTCCGGCCGTCCTTCATGCACAAACGGCTGAATGGATTGTAATGAATCTTGTACAGTTGGTTTAGTATGCTCCTAGATGTAATCTGCTTTTGGTTTTATTTCACTCTTCTCACGCCTTCTACCAATCCAAAATGACCCATTTTCAAAAATATATAATAGTAAAATTTTCATGGAAATAAGATATAAGAGCTGTTAATTGTAAACTTATTTTTTTGATCATAAATGAAATCTTTTAGTTTATAAATTATTTAGATTCCATACTCCTTCCACCACCTCCCATACAAAGGACACTATTTCATGAAATACTCTGAACCAATTTTCTCAGTACGTATAACTTTCATCGATCTAAAATTTTGTACTAAATCCTTAATTAGCATTATTATTAATATCTAGAAAAATTAACCGATTAGCTTCACTCCTCCTACCACCTCCCATACAATGTGATGCAATTCCATAACCTTTTAAAAATTCGATTTTCTTGAAAAGTGTGAATGTTACTGATCTGAAATTTAAAACATATCAATTTCATGATGATTATAGTTGTTTCTCGAAAAATTACCGAAAATCCCCCACTCCTTCTACCACCTCCCATAAAAATTCTACAATGTCACTAAATCCAATGCATTAAGTTTCAGTTTCATTTTTCGAAGCTTAAATTTGGTACAAAACATTTCTTATAGCTTCTCTAGAAACAAATTACAATAGTTCAATGCTGACACCGCTTCTACCAATCCCCATCAAAATTTCTTAAGATCACTAAAATTTCTATTCCATCTAGAGTATCGTATGACTGGGATTTACGCACAATCGTAGTTCTGTTATGTTTTTCAGCTTAACATTATTTTATTTATACTTTTTTTAAAATTAACACAAGCTACAACTTTTTATACTCTAGATGAAATCTGAGAGTATATTGTGTTTGCCTTACCGTTTGTAACGCTAAGAAATAACGCTCGCCCAGATCCGCCAAGGGTACAGAAATGTTTGTTGTCGCTCAAAAATCTCGATTCCGAGTGACCGTCTGTCTGTCTGTCTGTCTGTCTGTCTGTCTGTCTGTCTGTCTGTCCGTCTGTCCGTCTGTGCGTCTGTCTACAGCATAACTCTCGAAAGCTTTGAGCTATAGTGCTAAAAATTTGTGTATGCAATTTTTAGCAAAAAAGTAACTTTAAGTTCGTGAATGGGCTACATCCCCCCACTCCTTCTACCCCCTCCCATACAAATTTCATGAAATTTCGTAATGTTAAGAAATTGATTTTTCTTTGAAACTATTTAAGCTATAGAGTTGAAATTTAGGTCAAAGTATTAAGATATAGATGTCATTAATACCACGGAATATTGACCCGATCCCCTTACTCCTTCTACCCCCTCCCATACAAATGGACAATTTTGAAAAATACCTATTTTCGATTTTCATTGAAACTAGTAAAGCTGAAAAAACGAAATTTTGTCAGAATTAATTTTACTATAATTGCAATTTATTTTAAAAATAATTATCAACTTCACCTTACTCCTTATACCCCCTCCCATACAAATTTCACGAAATTTTGAAATTTAAATTAAATTATTTTTCTTCGAAACTGTTGAAGCTATCAAATTGATATTTTATATAAAGTATACAAATAAAAATGTTAATAATTCAAAAAAAAATTGTTTTGATCCGTACACTCCTTCTACCCCCTCCCATACAAATGCATAGATTTTGATGAATGCATTTTATCGATTTCCATTCAAACTTGAAAAAGTACAAGCTTCAAATTTTGCCAGAATTTGTTTCCTAATAATTGAAATAAGTGCTAGAAAAAAATTTCAGCCCCGCTTCACTCCTTCTACCCCCTCCCATACAAATATCTGTATTATAAATTCAAGAAAAGCATTTCTCCTTCGAATATATGAGAGCTATCGACTTTAAAATTCAATGAAAGCACGGTGACGATAAGCAGTTTCAAAATCATCTAAAACGTTCCACTTCCTCTGCCACCTCCCATACAAATGCCCCAATTTCAGGAAAACTATTACCAATTTCATTAAAAATAATGAAAACTAAAAACTTTATATTCAGCAATAAGCATTTTGCATGCCGTGTTCGGTATCATATAAGAAAAATACAAACCTCCCCCTCTACTTCTACCACCACCCATGCAAAAGTCTCTATTCACTATTCGAAAGAATTTGAGATGACAAACTTTCCGGTATATTAAAGTCATTTCTATATCATCTAGAGTATCATATGATTGGGCTTTAAGCCCAATCATAATTCTGTTATGTTTCCTTAAAGCTCTTGAACATGTTTATGATCTCAAATCACTCCCGTGAGCACGGGCCTGTTCCATAGAAATATCAGTATCATGGTTTCATTCGTAATCGTGTGTGGTTCTAATTCCAACAAAGTACATAACATTGTGTTCGCAGAGCCATTGAATTAAGCAGATTATACATCTCACAAAATGTATTACTAACTACATTCTCAAAAATCGCTAATTATTACGATTTATACGCGGACAAAGTCGCGGGGGATAGCTAGTAATATAATGCAATTGAATATACAAGTAAATGGCAATTCTTTTTCAGAATCTTTCACAAAATGCTCGCTTGGTGAGGGCAATGCCAAATACTCCTATTGCCGTACGAGAGGGATGTTCCGTGTTTGTAAGAGGTCAAAATGCTACAGAAAATGATGCTAAATTGACAAAAAAAATTTTTGAGGCGCTTGGCACTTGTGAAGAAGTGGCGGAGCATTTATTAGACCCTATTACCGCTCTTAGTGGTAGTGGCCCTGCTTATATTTTTGTGTTGATAGAAGCACTTGCGGATGGTGCTGTAAAAATGGGACTTCCAAGAGATCTAGCATACCGCCTTGCAGCTCAAACCGTGCTGGGGTCTGGAAAATATGTACGGGATTCTAACAGGCATCCAGCAATGCTGAAAGACGATGTCACAAGCCCTGGAGGCTCCACTGCAGCTGGTTTAAGCCACCTTGAAAAATCAAGTAAGTTTTCGGTACATTATAAAAATCCATATAATAAATTTGAATGGAAATATTTTATTTTAGACTTTAGGGCAGCAGCTGCTGGAGCTATTGAGATGGCTACATTGCAATGTAGGAAAGTATCTAATAAGAATTAAATAGATAGCTATAATCAGCATTCGAATAGCTATGGACTAGAAAGTAAAAAAATATGGATAAATTTATGTATAGAAAAAACATTTGGTTTGCTCATAACAAAAATATATACTAATAAAATACGTTTCTGACATAGTTTAATTTGTACTGAGCTAATAGCAGCTGGTGGTTGGATGGGTATAGATAGGGTAGGCATCTGATCGGCGTCATTAGGTGACGCCCAGTGTTGCAACTATCATATACACATCAATTGTATTCATCATACCTCTACGTGGTAGCCACCGTGGCTATTCTGGTCCATCCTGAACTGCTGAACTGATAAGCGCGAGTACTACTGAAACAGAAAAGTTCTAGCACTATAATATGGGCCTCCAAGTTGGGGGTTGGGTGATGTGGTAACAACTCATCCTCAGAAAAACCAAACTTGTTTTGAAACCTGAAGCACCGCTTCGGACTGGATTGATTCAACGGCAATGGATTATTTCTTCGGATGTTGGAACGTGGGATCCTTGTACAGAGCAGGAGCAGTAAGAGCGCTTCTGGAACAGGCAAGCAAATACAATATGAACATCATTGCACTCCAAGAAACTAAACTGGTAGGTAGCGTAGTTACTGACATTGGATCGCATACAATTTCCAAAAGTGGGAGAAAATCGGGAAGCCAGGAGCTTGGAGTTGCGTTTATCTTCGACAAAAAGCTTAAGCACCAAGTTTCCAACTTCAAATCCGTCAATGAACGATTGTGTGCAATCCGTATCAAAGCAAAATTCTTTAATGTTTGGCTTATTAATGTCCACGCCCCAACGGAAGACAAAGATGACGAAGTTAAACACAATTCCTACAGCACCTTAGAATCAAAATTCGACTCTCTTCTGTCGAACGATATTAAAATAGTATTAGGTGACTTTAACGCGAAAGTGGGCAAAGAAGAAACTCACATAGGGACAATTGGAAGGCACAGTCTCCATGATATTAGTAACGACAACGGCCAGAGACTAACGGATCTTGCCAGCAGCAAAAATTGTACTGACTTGTGCGTAAGACCAAGTACATGCACATGGGTTCGAACACAAGCACACCGATTGTTCTTAACGGAGGATATGTGTACGAGGTGCAAGACTTCTGTAACCTCGGAATCATTTTCGGCGTGGATGGCGGAACCGAAAAGGATATTAAGGGTCGTTAAAATGAAGCTCGTCCGGCTTTCGGTAAGAGAGATCTCCCTTCGCAGCTGCGAGTATTTGACGCATACGTCAAATCCGTGTTGTTATATGGTTGCACTACATGTAAAGTGACCATTCGACTTACCAAGAAGGACCAAACTTTCGCGAACCAATGCATCCGACGCATTTTAAGGACATTTTGGCTAGTGCTGATCTTCAACGACGAACTTTGGAGTACAACTGGACAGACTGAAAAAGTCATTGAGATTCAAAGGCGGATGTGTCAGTGGATCGGCTCCACTTTAAGGAAACCTGAGCGAAACATTGCCAAACAAGCTTTGGTTTTTAATCCTGGATTATAATCTTCATCCTCCAGTGCAGCTTTCAAGATGGTATTTATTACCACCAGAAACAGGGTTAGTGATAATAAGCAGCTCTCCTCTGTATAAGACGCGACAGCTTGCATCTTCGCAGGATTCCTCAATTTAGCTATGATCTTTTCTGAAATACCTCTCCTCCACGTAAAGCATTCCATTTGAAATCTCGCTTAGCGCAGTTGAAAGCTTTGCCGAAACCCGAATGCAGCATTTTTGTGCTGTTTTTCCAAAGATATAATCATTTGAAGAAAACAATAAGCCGACAATTTGTATTTACCACCTCTATATTTGTGTCGGATTTCAATGTTTTATTGTTTGAATAAATACATACATATGTATATGTCAACAAGCCGAGCCGAACTTCATCATTCTTGGGAAATCAATATGCAGGTTAGGGTTGAGCGAGCGGAGGAGGACAGATGGGATTTCAATCGTTTTATGCAAATTTGTTTTAAATACTTTTTAATGTATTCGTACGAAATTTCAATTTGTTGGCTTTAATGGTTTCCGTGATAATTGATTTCTTAAAAGAAAATAGAAAAGAGTCTGCTCTATGCAAAAAAGATTCAAACAAGTATCAAAAATTCAACTGCATTTTTATTGCTCAATTTTATTACAAAACATTACAAATTTTTTATAATTCCAAATCGCTAATTATTACAATAATTGCAGAATTATAGTTACTATAACATTTAATCCAAGATGTTTTTAATATATTTTTCTGAGTAAATCAGAGTTTTCTTAGTTTGATGTCCTCGATGTTCAACTTTCAGCTTAAATTGCGAGAATTGATCTCTTCTAAATAAAATCTGCTTTATATTTTGAAATGGAGCTTCAAACATTAACGTAAGTAGTACTGACATGAAAAAAATGCATAGATATTCGCTTGTATCGAGCTGAAATGGAAAATTATATGTTTAATTTCTAAGTTACAAATAGTTAATATTATTGTGTTATATTAAGATACCATAAGTGGTATGAAGCTGTAATAGTTAGCAGTTCTCCTTCGTCCAACGTTGAAAAAGAAAACTGGAAATTGTGTTAGATAGACTGCATACGAGAGTTTCGTGGTAATCTGAAATCCTCGCCATGACAGAACTCGTGATAGACTACCTAAAATAAAAAGGGTTTTCTTTTTTAATAATTTTTGACCCAAAGTTTACATACTTAAGTATTTATGAAATAATATTGCGCCCAATTCAAAATGTTTTCCCCAAGAGACATAGAATTGAAAATTTTGAAAAGTGCTCCGCAAAAGTTTCCAGAAACTAAAGCACAAAGGGGATTAAATTAATTTCTCGTAGTAGCAAACTGTGCTCAAAGCTCGAACAACTGACAGTGAAAATTTGAAAGTACATAAAACTCTGAGAAATGTCTTTAAAGTTCTCCGACATGAGCCTAAAAATGCAAAAAAATCCGTGTACGCTCCAACGACATTCAAAGACCCATTTTTTCCGAAACTCTTATAGAAAATTCATTTTGGGGTGAATTATAGATTGGGTAGGGAATTTTGCTTAAGATTTGAGGAGTGCGGAGTGAAAAGGGGAGGTGATCGAGGGTTAATGTCGAAAATTTCGCTTGCTAGTATATCCACTGCGAATACAGATAGAAAGCTAAAACTCGACAATCGAAGACATAACGGTGCCACTAATTGAAGGCGAAAACCAGCACACGCCCCCTTTTTTTCATGGTTATCGAAATTAACTTAGGGGGTCACCCTTTAATACGCGATGCACAGTTAATTCTACTTAGGTAAGGGAAACAAGCGGAAATAGGGAAATTAGCAGGGAAACACAGGAGGTGAACGTTGTTTTTAAACTGCTGAAGGTTGTATTCAGTGGGAAAAGAGATTGCCTGGTAATGAATTCCACAACACTGTCGTCAGAGGGATGAAGCACCGCCTAAACTTCACTGTTCTCCACGGCAAGGGCTTCACAGTGTACTCGTGTAAGCGTGCAGCTTGGCGAGTATTTCAGGGGGCATTGAATATAGGTGGTAGTAGGGCTTTTAGTTCCTTGCGGCATTTACCATGGAAGTATCCATAGTAAATGCAGAGTACACCGATATTTCGACGGTGCTCGAGGGAGCCAACTGAGGCCGATATAGCTTCATCTCCAATTAATCGGAATGCATGTTTCTAGATACGGTCAAGAAGAGTGAGATGTGATGTTGGGGCCCCAGCCCAAACATGCGAGTTGTACTCAAGACGTGGTCGGATGTAAGTCTTATAGATGGTAGCTAGTTCGGACGCTGAAAAGTATTTCTTACACTTCCGCAGAATACCTAGACGTTTCTAAGCAACAAGAGCGACTTCGTAAATGTGTTGGCTCCAATCTAGGCGATTGTTAAATTTTGCACCTGCCTGTAGTAGGTGAAATCTGTACGCTATTTAAGGACGTATTAGCGGCCGACGTCGAAACGTCATGCTTAAGAGATAGATGACAGGACTGCTTTTTAAGGCATTTAACTCTATTCTGTTTTTCCTGCCCAATTCTAGGATTAAGCTGAGGTCAGAGCTCAATGACTGTATTGACTCATTACGGCATGAGGCCACTGATGTTGGGTGTGCCTCCGCTGGGGAGTCAAATTGGAAGGTGTTATCCGAAGTGCTGTCATCTGTGAAACAATGAATAGGATTGAGAGTAGATGACAGAAGGTCGTTTATGAAAACTAAAAAAGGATAGGAGATAAAACTGAGCCCTGGGGAACGCCGGAATTAATGGAAAAGGGTGCAAAAGTTACTCCGTGTAGAACGAATCTAATAGAGCGCTCGGAGAGAAAACTCTCAATCCATTTAAGAAAAGCTGTGTTAAAACCATAGGCCTTCAGTTTAGGTAAGAGACATTTGTGCCAAACTCTGTCGAACGCTTTAGTAATGTGAAGGGAAAGTACATGACCTTCTCCGAATTTGTGGATGCAGGAGTTCCAACGCTCGGTTAAACTGACAAGGAGATCGCTATATTGGCGATCCATAGTGGCGGTCATGTATGTCCATATTGGCGGTCATGTATGAGATTTTTATCCACAAGAAAGTTGACAAGCTTGCGATTGACAGCAGTTTCCATTAATTTTAAAAGCACTGAGGTCATGGCTATGAGGTGATAGTTAGCAAGGTTCGCTTTGCTTATTTTCTTTGGGGTTGTCTAAATATTCGCGAACTTCCAGATCTGAGGAAAGCACCCTGAAGAGAGAGAATAGAGATTATGAAGAGGTTTAGCTAAAGAGGAAGAGCAATTTTTAAGGACAATGAGGAGGATGCCATCAGAGCCAGCAGATTTGTGAGTATTGAGCTCCTGCAGGATCCTGGAAATAACCCTAGTTCGAAAACGAAGTGGTGGCAGCAAGAAACCCGAGTCCGGTAAACACGGAGGACTCTGATTCGACTTAGAGTTTCTTGCGAAGTTTGCTGCAAAAGGTTTGCTTTTTCAACTGGTTCGGTCGCCATCGAGAAGAGGAGGTTTTGCAGAGACTGACGTCGTCTCGGAGACGGGAGAACATAGAAAAAGGTCAGCGAATGTGATCATCCACGGGACTCTCGAGTCTCAACATCATCAGAAACATAAATATTCCTGTGGATTCAAATTAGTGATTTTAAAATTTTAAGACTTAGTCAACCGAAATCGAACTTGCATTGTCCCATTAAATTAGTTATAATTAACCCTGAGACAGCTATTAATAATCCGAAGTTGAAGCGATTAAACTCATCAAAAGATTATCTGAAAAATAAACTGCCAACAAGTCGGGCGAAACTTTATTATTCTTGGGACAAGTTGCGGATGCGAGCAAAGTCAATATGCAGGTTAGAGTGGTTAGGGAAGACTAAGTAAAAGAAAGTTCTTGGGCAGAGCTGCTGTCAATTTAACAATATTTCATTCGTTTATGCAAGTTTGGGTTCTTATGAGGTGGTGGGGAGGGGTGATAGTAAGGGTGGGTGGATCTTAATGGTGATTTAATTGATTGTTTAAATCACGTCCAATAATCTCTGTATAGAATGTCAGTTTCATAGACGAAGTTCCATAGAATTTTCATAGGATTCGGTGCATTTTACATTCACGAAACCGAACATTTGTATTGGAGGGGTAGAGCGGGTAAGGGAATCGTAAAATTTGTGATGCAGTTTTATTTTATTTCTCTTGTAAGGTGTTCGTACAAAATTTCAAATTCGTAGCTTTTAATTTTTTGGTTATTAGTTGATTTAATGAAATTGGTCGACATCATACTTTAGTATTGGAGAAGAAGGGCAAGCGCGATCTCAAAACTTTTGACGCAATTTTTTTCAACTATTTTTAAAAGTTTTTGTGCAAAATTTCAAATTGATAGCTTTTAATAGATATAGGTGATAATTGATTTGTTGAAAATGGTCGAAAAAATAATTTTGTATGGGAGGAGGTAGAAGTTTTAAAGATATTCGACTAGTTGAAAGAAAAGATTTCCGGATCCTACACTGTTTCGCTTTATTATTCGTGCCGTTTCGGTCTCTGCTGAGACCTTTATCGGTATTCGACCAGTTAATGTTTCATTCTTTTAGGGATTTTTTTTAAATGCATTTCGCATATTTTCAAGTTTCTACATTAAAATTTTTCTCAAAAATTTTCAGGTTATGTTTTTTTTTTCATTGCACATGAAACATCTTGTGCATGTTAGACCGGGGGGTTCGGTTTATAACAATTGTGGAACAAAATATTATTTTTTTTCTATGTACCTATATCAAATAAATGTATCCACATGCAAAATTTAAAATTTGCATCTTTCACCTAAACAAAATAACTCAACATTTTGGACATTTTTGCTTACCACCTCTCCCCTTACACCTCCCAACTTAAAATTTTAAAAACTATGTAGTTCTGTTATGTTATATTTTTCTTGTATTTTCCTAGTATAGTTTCAAGTTTAAATTACATAGTTTAAGAGATAGTTGAGATATTCATTTTTAAATATTTTTCTTTACACCGCCTCCCCCCTGATCCTACCTCTTATAATAATTTATTGGTTTGGTTATCTCTCCATCTCCAATCTGAAGAAAACTTTCATCAATTCTATGAGTTCTATGAGATGTGACAACACGACACAACTGTGACTGAGCTGGCCAGAGTTGAGTGGTCACGAACAATTGTCTCATACATTTTGAAGAATTATAAGTGAACCATCTTGTAGAAGATGGTTACAAACTTAACTATGCCCGCGTGGTATTTCATATGAAGTATCCGTGGGAGTGGAGACGATTGACGATATTGTAGGGCTGTTGGATATGGGTACGCGGGTTGCGACCAATGAAGGGGGATCATGAGCTTTGAGATTTATTGAAAAGGTTTCAAACACCCAAGGCGACACGGTTTTAGGAAGAGCTCAACACTGACTTAAAACCAAAGTCTTAAAGGATCGAGTCCAAGCTAAGCTGAATGAGTATTTAGGTATAGTACAATACAGCACTTTGTTGTTTTTTTAATACCACACAAAAATGGTAAGAACAGATAAAAAAACAGACTTTTTGAAAAATAACTCCCTCATTAAGCTTAGCTTGGACTCGATCCGTCATTTGATTTAATTATGTTATTTTTCTCTGTAATCTGCAAACGTATCGATACCATCAACTTGAATTGTATGCGAGAAGCATCCTATCCCAGCGGGAACGATTCCAAGCACTTCGCTTACAAGCACTTAAGGAGGACTTTAATGAAACAAAAATGGAGCACTACATATCGAAGCAGTTTGGGAGTCCTTTATCACATATAAAGATAAAGTACTTTAAAATTGCTTCATAAAATGTAAGAAGTATTGACTCCTCCCTCATATAAATGCAAAACGCTTTAGAAGCGCTCTTAAAGATGTTGGAGAGGATGAATTCATATAATTCTATTTTGTGTGTGATCAAACCATTCGACAGGTGAGTCTTTTATTTTGCATGCTAGCCTACATATTCAAAATATTTTAATTTCAAATAACAGATGGAAAACAGGGTTGGCGGGGTCAGCAAAAGGCATTTTAAACGCCTTGTATCAAAAGAAGTGAGCTCTTTACTATATAGAACTGATCCTTTAAGACCAAATAATTCTTTTGATGATATGAAATACGTCTCTTCAAATGGGATTCCTGAAAATTGTAGTGAATTACCCACTCAACAGAGTGAGGACAGCAATTTTGGGGAAAGTTCAAGTGGAGTTCCATTGAAAGAGAACTTGAGGTTATGGTGCATCAAGCATCGAATAACCCGAGCTGCTGGTGATGATTTGCTCAAAATTTTGAACAAATTTGGAAATGAAGTTCCACTTTCAATGAAATCACTACTCGCAACGAATACAAATTCAATTGTTCCAATTCAAATGTATCCTGATGAATATTTCCATTTTGGATTGGAAAATGCTATGGGGTATCAGTCCAACGAAAGCAAAAATATAATAGAAATATTATATACACATATATATATTCAATTCAATTTAACATTATTATTATTATTATTACTGTTAGGGGAACGCGTGGAGCCGATTAGAGTACTAATATCCTTCTTGCTGAATTTTAGAATATCCTCCACTTTGTTTTTTTTTGTGGTAGGATCAGTTTTTTTGAAATTGACAAGCCTGGAAGTCTATTCCAGTAGATTTTATGTTCTTCAATTTAACATAACAATAAAAGAAATATATTTCAAAAATTTCAGACTGCTTACATCAAATCAGTAATAGGGTCAACCAAATTGAGGAAATGTATACCAATGATATTAATTGACATGTTAAATTTATATGAAGAGCGTCTTTGGAGCACCTCCCTGCTTCAAAAAAGCGCTCGTTAATGCATTTGCAAGCGCTTCATTTCCCGCTGGGTTTGGAATAGCTACAATCCGAGTTGATGGTATTGGTATGTTAGCAGTTTACGGAAAAATAAAATTTTTAATTTTGTTAGCATTACAGTACTTTGAATATTGAATCGCTGTTTTTATACTCTAGTTGAAATCTGAGAATATATTGTCTTACCATTTGTAACGTTAAGAAATAACGCTCGCACAGAGCCGGCAAGGGTACAGAAATATTTGTTGTCGCTCAAAAACCTCGATTCCGAGTGACCGTCTGTCCGTCTATCTACAACATAACTCTCGAACGCTTTGAGCTATCGTGGTGAAATTTGTTTATGTAATTTTTAGCAAAAAATTCATTTTTAGTTCGTGAACGGGTCACATCCTCCCATTCCTTCTACCCCGTCCCATAAAAATTCATGAAATTTCGAAATTTTATTTTTTTTTATTTTTCATTGAAACCATTTCTGCTATCAACTTGAAAATTAGGTCACAGTATAATGACATGAATATCATTAACGATAAAAAATGTTGATCTGATCACTTTTCTCGTTCAGATTTACATACCTTAACTATGTATTACCCGGAAGGTACGGGGAAGCATTAAGAGTAATGTCCAAGTAAAGTAGATGAAAATATTCCCAATAATGCAAATGTAATGACGGGTAATGTCCTGCGTAAGGTAAAAAGAAACATTCCCAGTAACGAAAATGTAAACATTTCAAAGCAGGTAAAAACGGTTAGGGTTTAATGGAATTATAAATTAATGAAAATATTTTACGATTATACTTTATATTTATTATTTCAGAATTTAGTTGTTCAAGTTTCGATTGAAGGTGAAGGGCACGGAAAATAGGACCCATCCGTAGTCCTTGGTGATCTGCTCCGAGATGAACTTGTCGCGTGCGAGATTCGCATCGCCAAAGTAGTACTCGACCTGTCGGATGATTTCGGCGTCGAGCTTGACCACATCTTCCGTACGTTCAGCCGGCAAAGTCTTGATTAGGACGTCTTGAGCTTTTTCACTTACATACTTCGATCATTTCGCGTGATCTATGCTACAAAATAAAGTTTTCAGTATGACTGATGTGCAAATTTGAAGTTAGGAAGCGGATTGCCACTCAAATTCGGGAAATTGAGATCAAGATTCAATTAAAATGCAGGTGAACTTACCAAAAATTGTTTGCTTTGTTCGCATATGCAAAATTCAATCGGTCTCAGAACACACCGCAATGTTTTACGAAGATTTAAAAATCAAGAATTTTGTTTTATTTTTGTTCAGTGTATCACTATATTATAACTATGAATATCAATAATTTTTATACTATAGATGAAATCTGAGAGTATATTGTGTTTGCCTTACCGTTTGTAACGCTCGCACAGAGCCACCAAGGGTACAGAAATATTTGTTGTCGCTCAAAAACCTCGATTCCGAGTTGCTGTCTGTCCGTCTGTGAGTCTGTCTACAGCATATCTCTCGAAAGCTTTGAGCTATAGTGCTAAAAAATTTTGTGTGTCATTTTCAGCAAAAAAGTAACTTTAAGTTCGTGAATGGGCTACATCCCCCCACTCCTTCTACCCCCTCCCATACAAATTTCATGAAATTTCGAAATGATAAGAAATTGATTTTTTTCTTAAACTTTTCGAGCAATCGACTTGAAATTTAAGTCAAAGTATTATGATATAGATGTCAATAATATTACAAAATATTGACCCGATCCCTTTACTCCTTCTACCCCCTCCCATACAAATGGTCAATTTTGAAAAATACATATTTTCGATTTTCATTGAAACTAGTAAAGCTGAAAAGACGAAATTTTGTTAGAATTAATTTTACTATAATTGCAATTTATTTTAAAAATAATTATCAACTTCACCTCACTCCTTCTACCCCCTCCCATACAAATGCATAATTTTTGTTAAATGCATTTTATCGATTTCCATTCAAACTAGAAAAAGTACAAACTTCAAATTTTGCAAGAATTTGTTTCTTAACAATTGAAATAAGTGTTAGAGAAAATTATCAGCTTCGCTTTACTCCTTCTACCACCTCCCATACAAATATCTGTACTATAAATTCAAGAAAAGCTTTTCTCCTTCAAGTATATGAGAGCTATCGATTTTGAAATTGAATCAAAGCATGGTGATAAGGATGATGATAAACCGTTTCAAAATCATCTTAAACGCTCCACTTCCTCTGCCACCTCCCATACAAATGCCCCAATTTCAGAAAAACTATGACCAATTTCTTTAAAAATAATGAAAACTAAAAACTTTAAATTCAGCAAAAAACATTTTTCATACCATGTTCGGTGTCATATACGAAAAATACAAACCTCCCCCTCTACTTCTACCACCTCCCATGCAAAATTCTCTATTCATTATTCGAAAGAATTTGAGATGACATATTTTCCGGTGTATTAAAGTCATTTCCATCTCATCTAGAGTATCATATGATTGGGCTTTAAGCCCAATCATAATTCTGTTATGTTTATTATTTATTTTACTTCTTTCACAAGTTTCTTTTCACAAGTTGAGTGAGTGAGTATACCAGCTTCACGAAGTTCCGCACTAAAATAATTTGTGCAAAACATTGAAAATATAAATAAAGGCCACCCCTTACCTCTGTCTTCTATACAACATGATAAAATACGAATCGGAGCATGAGCAGTCTCCCTTACCTTACCTCTGCCTTCCGTAATGCTTGCAAAGAATGTATGTATATAAGAATGCTACCTCTGCATTACAAACGCATTCCGAATAAACTTTACAAAATAGCTTCCGCGTGCAATGCATTACCGATTCTCCCATTGGGTATGTATAATATTTTGAGATATCAGGCACGCAGGACTATGATCACCGAATTCGTCAGTTTCCATTCCGTACTTTTGAAATTTCTGGAGGGATTTTTTCCCTGAGTTAATCGATATTTCTTTCCGTGAATTCGGTTAAGATTATTCGCTCCTGTTCCGAGCTCGTTTTGATGGTACGCAGAACTAGTGTCACTGGGTTCCTCAGATTCCATTCAGTATGAAATTTCTGGCGGGATTTTTTCCCGAGTTTATCGAGATTTGCATTTGTTTGAGATTATTGATATGATCGGATCTCGTTTTGTGGGATTTTCACTTTTTTACTGTCCGGGTTTTGAGCATTGTGTTATTGTTGTTGGATTCTGTGTCGTCGGGATGTTTGACCGCGTACTGAGAAGGCGAACAGAACACAAGAGAGGGACCGCGCTGCTCAAGATCACGCGCCTTGCAGCTCAAGATCACGCGCCTTGCAGAAGATAGAAAGAAAGGAAGGGTGGTGGTTTCTTTGCGATACACCATTTATTTTAAGTAATGCAGAAATTGAAAAGTTTCAAGAATTTCTGTGATTAGGTAAGTTCAAAATTCCATATCAGCGTAAGTGTGAGTCGCGCAACCAAAAAAATAGATATATGTATATACAAAGACATATCCATGTTCCTCCGTGCAGCATTTACACCTTTTTTTAGAGGGAATAATTAATTAATTCATACTTACTATCATATCCTGAATGTGAGGTAAAGATGAGCCATACGAAAAGTGTGCACCATGTAATGGGGGCAAATGCAGCGTAATAAGCAGCATGGAGTGGATTATAAATGTAATTTATATCACCCATCGGCGCTGGTGCAAACAATGTTCCAAAAAAACAAATTATACTTATCAACCATCCGAAACGAAGTGCATTATTAGAAAGTTTTATACGATTTTGAACTCTAAGCGTATATCCGACAAGAATGCCAATTAAGTAAACAGTTGCCCGGTGTGGTGGAAAAGAATACATGTAGTCTGCTGTTTTGAAGAGAATTTTAATTCTAAAAGTAAAAATGAAATAAATAAGATTTTATTATAATATTATCCCAACAAGTCGGGCAAAGTTTTAATCTTAGAACTAGCTGGAATTCGTAGAAAGCAGTGGCGGCTCGTGACAAACACTTTCAGTGGCCAATTTATTTAAAAGGTAAAACCTCGCTATACCTATAATATCTATGAAATTCTTTTCACTATGGTAGGTATATACTATAACTGTTGAGATAAATTGCCTTTTATAGCAGTGCTTTTGAGCACAATTATACGACACTCTAGTCATGTGCGGTGCGGTTAGGTGGGGTCGAGCCGGTACACTTCCATTATGCAAGTATCTCGCCGTACGATGCCAGATACACGGCCGTCACACGATGCGGTCATGTGGGGTTAGGTCTTAATCCTTGTACATATGTATATCTACCGTTCGTAATCTGTTTTCTTATTTTTTCCTTTTTTTTATTTCTTCAACTATCCGAATAGCTTTCATTCTCTTTCAGATTTCACTATCATCAATGGCGCGACAGCCCGAATCGGGACATAGCCCCCCTGAAATCGTCGCCTCCAATCATCTCGATCCAAGGACAGCGTCCTCTAGCTGCCAATTTTTAAAATGGCTTTGCTGTCTTCATTAACCGAGCCTTCACATTGCTTGCATGGTTTGCCTACTGGTCGGTTACCACTCGCTTTGCCTTTAAGAGCACGTTTGGGGATTCTTCTGCCTTTCATTCGCTCCACATGGCCAGCCCACTACAGTTTGTATAGCTTGATGGACGTTGAAGCTTCTGGTTCGTCGTAGAGTTGATACAACTCATAGTTGTATCTTATTCGCCATTCTGTTTCTTCCTTCACAGGTCCCAAAATTCTTCGGAGGACCTTTCTTTCGAAAGCGTTAACTTCTTTTTCGGAAGTTCGCGTTAATGTCCACGTCTCGCTGCCATAACAGAGCACAGGACGTATAATAGTTTTATAAATCCGCAGCTTATTGTTAATGTGCACTTTTTTAGATTTCATTATTGGCAGTACCGAATAATACGTCTTATTTGCTAGTATTATCCGTCGTTTGATTTCGTCTGTTTCATTACCGTCCTTTGTTAGATTGGCCCCAAGATATATGAAATTGTCCACACTCTCCAAATTATATTCCGCAATTGTTATGTTTTGTCTGATAGGCGCTCTCCTTCTTGTTTGCGTCATTACTTTTGTTTTGCTTTCGTTAATGCGCAACCCGACTTCTTTTGCGGCGGAGTCAAGATTGATGAATACCTCCTTAGCAGGAAGTATTTTGCTAGGATGTTAATGTCGTCAGCGTATGCTACTAATTGGGTGGACTTGAATACTAGTGTCTCGTTGGTATCGACTTGGATTTTTTGGACGTGCCAAGTTGAAAAGCATGGGGGCTACACCATCTCCCTGCTTTAAACCACATTCCGTTCGAAAGCTGATTGTGGAATCGGTTTGTATTCTCACTTCGGATTCAGTGTTCGTTATTGTGAGTCTTGTTAGTCCAAAGTCAAGCATGATTTGGTACAGTACGTTCCTGTCGATACTGTCGTATGCTTGTTTAAAATCTACGAAAATTTGGTGCACGTCTGCGTTACATTCCCAGTATTTCTCAAGCACCTGTTTCACCGAGAATGTCTGGTCTATTGTCGATCGTCCGGTTCAGAATTTACCTTGGTATTCGTCAATTATTTCATTAGTATAGGGCTGAAGACGACATTCAATTATTTTTGTCATTATTTTATAGGACGTACACAACAATGATATTCCTCTATAATTCTTACAGCAGAGTTTGTCTCCTTTCTTGTAAATTGGACATATAATGCCTTTTCGCCAATCGTCGGGTATGGTATGGAGTTCCTCTGTCCAAATTATTCATATCATGTTGTGCAGTATTTGAACGACACAATTTCCACCGTTTTTCAGAAGTATTTCGTCGATTCCCGGAGCTTTGTTTAGTTTTTGGTCACATAGGGCTGCTTTGATTTCAGAAAGCTATTCACTGTTTCGCAGATGACAGCACTCTAGATAACATCCACCAATTCGACTCTCCTGCGGGTGCTCTTCCGAAATCGGTGGCCTCTTGTCGTAATGAGTCGATACAATCACTGAACTCTGACCACAGTTTAATCCTGGAAATGGGCAGGAAAAACAGAGTAGAGTTTAATGCCTTAAAAATGCAGTCCTGTCATATATCTCTTAAACACAACGTTCCGACGTCGTCGTACAGATTCCATCTTCTGCAGACTTTACGTTACTAGGTGTGAAATTTAACAATCGCCTAGATTGGAGCCAACACATCTACGAAGTCGCTCTTGATGCTTCGAAATGTCTAGGTATTCTGCGGAAGTGTAAGAAATACGTTTCTGCCTCCGAACTAGCTACCATCCATAAGACTTATATCGTCCACGTCTTGAATATAACTCGCATGTTTGGGCTGCGGCACACCTAGCTTTGCTGAACCGTATTCAGAAACACGCATTCCGATTAATTGGAAATAAGATTATATCGGCCACAATAGACTCCCGCGAGCATCAAAGCACTCTGCATTTACTATAAATATTTCCATGGCAATTGCAGCAAGGAACTAAAAGCCCTAATACCCCTTCTATTCGATGTCCCCCGAAATACTCACCAAAGTGCACGCTCACATGACTACACTATGAATCCCTTGCCGTGGAGAACAGTGAACTTTAGCCAGTCCTCCAAAGGGATACAACCTCTAATAATTTAAGAACAACGTTTACCGCCACTTCAAAATCTTCCCTCCTGTGTTTCCCTACTAATTCTCTTGTATCACCATGTCGACTTAATTGTGCATCGCGCCTTAAAGGGTTACCCGCTAAGTTATTTTCAATGGCCGTAAAAAAAAGCGTGGGTAGTGTCGATGATGGTTCTTCTTCATTAGTTGAGTCCTCAATTGAAATTTTGTTTGTCGCGATCGGTGCTATTGGGTTTGGATTGCGAAGATGTTCAAAGTAGGAAGCCCATCTCCTTTTGATTTCTTGTGCGTTGCTGATAATGTTGCCCTCTGCGTCTTTGCAGAGACTGGTTTTTGGTTTACATCCTTTTTTTAAGTTTTTATACTCTAGATGAAATCTGAGAGTATATTGTGTTTGCCTTACCGTTTGTAACGCTAAGAAATAATGCTCGTACAGAGTCGCCAAGGGTACAGAAATATTTGTTGTTGCTCAAAAATCTCGATTCCGAGTGACCGTCTGTCCGTCTGTCCTTCTGTCCGTCTGTCTACAACATAACTCTCGAAAGCTTTGACCTATCGTGCTGAAATTTTTCATATATCATTTTGAGCAAAAAAGTAACTTTAAGCTCGTCAACGGGGCACGTCCTCCCACTCCTTCTACCCCCTCCCATACAAATTTAATGAAATTTAAAGAAATTGATTTTTCTCCGAAACCGTTTCAGCTAATGACTTGAAAATTTGGTAATAGTATTATAATGAGAATACCATTACTGTAAAAAAATATTGCTCTGATCTCCTTACTTCTTCTACCCCCTCCCATACAAATGTACAATTTTCAAAAATGCATTTATTCGGTTTGCATCGCAACTAGCAAAGCTAAAAGTACCAATTTTTGTCAAAATTAATATTATTACAATTGCAACCAATTTTGTAAAAATTTGTCAACTTCACCTCATCCTTTCTACCCCCTCCCATACAAATGCAACGAAATTTCGGAATTTGAACAAAATTATTTTTCTCCAAAATCGTCAAGGCTATCAACTTTAAATTTTGAGGAAAGTATACTATTACAAGTATCATTGATGGTTTTGATTCGAATACTCCTTCTACCCCGCCCCATACAAATGCACAATTTTGATAAAATGCATTTAATCGATTTTTATTGAAACTAGAAAAAGTACAAGCTTAAAATTTTGCCACAATTTGTCCCTTAATAATTGCAATAAATGCTAAAAAAAATATTAGCTTCGCTTCACTCCTTCTACCACCTCCCATACAAATTTTTGTATTGAAAACTCAAGAAAAGTATTTCTTCTTCGAGCATATGAGTAACAAAGCAATATGATTAGGATGTTGAAAAGGAGATTCAAAATCATCCAAAACCCCCCACTTTCTCTGCCACCTCCCATAAAAATGCATAAATTCAGGCAAAAATTGTTCAATTTCCTCGAAAATTATGAAAGCTATAAACTTTAAATTCAGCATGACACACTTTGTATAGTACGTTCGGTGTTATATACAAAAATTACAAACCTTCCCCCTCTGCTTTTACCACCTCCCGTACAAAAGTCACAATTCACTATTCGAAAGAATTTAAGGTGACATATTTTCCGGTACAATAAACTATTTCCTATTTCATCTAGAGTATCATGTTATGTTTTACTATTACGTATGCGTCCCGCGTTTTATTTTGCCTCAGATCGTCGTCCATCTTTTGTATCTTGTCATTATGGTACTTTCTTTGTTTTCGCCTGCAGGCCTTTTTTGAATATCGCCTAAGCTCGTCGTATCTTTCTTTTTTGGCTCGTGTTGGTCGTTCAGTAAAAATTTTGTAAGCCTCGTTCTTTCTGTCTATTGCATCGCGGCATTCTTGGTCGAACCAATCATTATTTTTTCACAGTGCTTGATATCCTAATACCGAAGGATTTGATGTCGTCTCGTATTTTTATCCCTACATTCTCAACTGGCATATTTTAGATGTTTTCATATATTGGTGTCAGGTGTTTATTACATGCTGACATACATGTAAGCCTGCGCCACCGTTTCGTCTTTAAGCGTGTCGACATTGAATTTGCGAGCTCTACTCGTTTTCGAATCTCCACGAAAAGCTATTCGGCATTGATACTTTGCTCTGACTAGATAAAGATCAGAGTCACAGTTCGCACCGCGGAGGGTTCGTACATCAAGTATGCTTGGAGCAGCCCTTTTCTCAATTAGAACGTGGTCTATTTGGTTGAAGGTGTGACCTTCTGATGATGCCCACGTTCGTTTGTCGGAAGCACGTAGAGCTTACTATGATATTTTTGCTTCTTGCGAAATCAATAAGACATTGGCCATTGTCGTTGGTTATGTCATGGAGACTGTGCCCTCCTGTTGCTCCTCTATGAGCCTACTCTTTTCCGACATTTGCCTAAGACAATTGTTAGGTCATTCGAGGGCAGTGAATCATAGTTTGTCTCTAGGGTGGCGTAAAATTCGTCTTTATTTATATCGTCCTTGTCTTCTGTTGGTGCGTGGACGTTGATCAACCAAGTGTCTTCCAGATTCAGAGTTATATAAAAAGGCGAGCGGTTTTCGTGAAGAGTCAGTACGGTTTGAGCGATCGACGAGTCAGTCGATTTTTTAAAAGCAAAAGAATCAAGATTGGCGATAAGTTGTGAGCGAGAATATCTCAAGTGAAAAGTGTAAAACGATTTGGTTGAATTAAATAAAGTTTTGTGGTTTAATTAAAGTGAAGTTGTAGTTTTATGTTAACTTTGAAATCCAACGATCCCTTGCGCACTTTAATAGTTTCATATAGTAATAATTTTGATTGTACGGATGTTAACTTTAATAACTATAAAAAAAAATTTTACTTACGTTGCTCCAAAATATATATAATTTGATAGCTCATTAGTTATAGCTGTATAAAATCGTGCGCCTGTACTTATAAATACTGCTACTATTAAAAATGACACTCCTTTATAAGGCCATTTCCATAAGCACATAACAATAATAGGCGCAAATAAAAAGAGTTCAGTATCAATGCCTATATGATGTGTATGTGTGAGACACTGAAAATATATTAGATAACGCAATAATTAGAAATGTATATAAATGTATTTCGCTTGAAGAAAAAATATTACCATGTTGCTAAAACCGAAGTAGTTTTGAATAAAAAGCAAATTTCTCCACCAATATTTCTTACATAGATCAGAATGGTGCCGTACAACAAGGTTCCATTGAGGTCCTGATCCAATTAATGGCAATATGAACGTGCAAAATAAAATTAATGCTCCCAAAGTAGGTAAAATTCTAGAAATAGAAAGAAATACAATAAGAAATTTTTACTTTTCATTGTGTTTTCGGCGTAATATATGTATAGTATCGGAATTTGCTACCTAAAAGTCAACGAGGGTAGTCCCATCAGTATAGATAGCGATTGTTGATTGAAAACAATAACTTTAGTAGAATGTACCAACTTTATAAAGCTTAAGTTTGAAGTTTGACGGCGCTAAGTTGTATAGTATTTGTTTGGCAGCCATCAATAGTGGAATTCACTGAAAAATTTGTAAACATGGGAAATAAACTGCCAACAAGTCGGGCGAAACTTTATTATTCTTGGGACAAGTTGCGGATGCGTGGAAAGTCAAAATGTAGGTTAGAGTGGTTTGGGAAGACTAAGCGAAAGAGAGTTCTTGGGCAGGGCTGTTGTCAATTGAACAATATTTCATTCGTTTATGCAAGTTTGGGTTTTTATGAGGGGAGGGAAGAGGGGTGATAGTAAGGGTGGATGGATGCTAATGGATTTTTGCTTGAATAACTACCAATATTCTCTGTATAAAATGTGTTTCATAGACGAAGTTGCATAGAATTTTAATAAAATTCGGTGTATTTTACATTCACGAAACCGAACATTTGTATGGGAGGGGGTAGAGCGGGTAAAGAAATCGTAAAATTTGTGATGCAATTTTATTTCATTTCTCTTGTAAGGTGATAGTACAAAATTTCAAGTTCGTAGCTTTTAATTTGTTTGTTATTAGTTGATTAGGGGGTAGAAGGGCAAGCGCGTTCTCAAAACTTTTGACGCATTTTTGTTTCAACAATTTTTAGAAGTTTTTAGGCAAAATTTTAAATTGATAGCTCTTAACAGTTCGGTGATAATTGATTTCTTGAAAATGATCGAAAAAATAATGTTGTATGGGACGGGGGTACAAGTTTTAAAGATATTCGACCAGTTAATATTTCATATATTTAAGGATTTTTTTCAAATTCATTTTGCAAATTTTCAAGTTTCTACCTTAAAATTTCATTCAAAAATTGTCAGTTTATATGTTTTTATCTCAATGAACGTGAAACACCCTGTGCACGTTAGACCGGGCGCGTCGGTTTACAATAATTGTTGAACAAATTATTATTTTTTTCTATATATATCAAATAGATGTGTCCACATGCGAAATTAAAACTTTGTATCTTTCACCAGAGCTCTAGAAAAATCACTAAAAATTTTGGATATTTTTGCTTACCACCTCCTTCCCCTTACACCTCCAAACAGAATTTCGGGTCGATTAATTTTATACGCACTGAGTAAATTTGTTTATAGTATTTTATGAAAAAGTGCAGTTTATATGAGAGGTGGTAGAAGGAGTGGATTGAAATTCGTATAAAAATAATATATTCAAAATTTCAGATCATTAGGTTTTATACTTTTCGAGAAAATCGGTTTAATGTAAAATTTCGAAAATGCGTAATTTTGTATGGGAGGGGGTAGAAGGAGTGGAGCGATTTGGCCCGTTCACGAACTTGACCTTGCTTTTTTGTCAAAAAAAAACTTGTACAAAATTTGAACGTTCTAGTTCAACGTGTTCTCAAGCTAGAGAGCGAACAGTCGCATGGACAGACGGACGGACGGATAGACGGACGGACGGAGAGACGGACGGACGGAGAGACGGACGGACGGAGAGACGGACGGACGGAGAGACGGACAGACAGACATCCGATTTTGAGATTTTTGAGTGATAATATTAACTTCTGAATCATTAAATTTTTTCTCCGAGCCTTATTTCTTAGCGTTACAAACTTTGTGGCAAACTTATAATACAGGGTGGGCCAAATACAAGTTTCTTTTTAAAAATACAATAAAATGAACAAAATTAATTTTTTTTCCATGTATTATGGCTTCATTAGTAAGAGCAAACATTCCCAAGCAAATAAAATTGCCGCATCTGGGGCTCGGAAAACCCGCACGTTATTGTCGAGAAGCCAATGCATCCACAGAGAGTGACAGTTTGGTGCGAATTGTGGAGTGGTGGCATCATTGGACCATTTTTCTTCGAAAATGAAATTTTTATACTCTAGATGGAATCTGAGAGTATTATAAGTTCGCTCTAAGGTTTGTAACGCCAAGAAATAAGGCTCGGAGAAAAAAATGATGAATACAGAAGTTAATATTATCACTCAAAAATTTCAAAACCGGATGTCCGTCCGTCCGTCTGTCCGTCCGTCCGTCCGTGCGCTCTCTAGCTTGAGAACGCGTTGAGCTAGAAAGTTAAAATTTTGTACACGTCGTTTTTGACAAAAAAGTAAGGTCAAGTTCGTGAACGGGCCAAATCGCTCCACCCCTTCTACCCCCTCCCATACAAAATGACACAATTACGCAATTTGACAATAAACGGATTTGCTCAAAAAGTATAAAAGTTATTGGCCTGAAACTCAGAATATATTACTTTTATGATAATGTCAATCTATCATATAAAAATCGTGCGTGTCCTCCCCCTCCTTCTACCACCTCCCATACAAACTGTACTTATCATGAATTACTCTAAGCCAATTTCCTCAGTGCTTATAAAATTCAGCGGGCTGAAATTGTGCACCAAATACTTATTTAAAATTGTTAGTAAGGTCAAAAAAAATGAGATGATTAACTTCACCCCTTCTACCCCCTCCCATACAAAATGACACAATTTTGCAATTTGACAATAAATGGATTTACTCAAAAAGTATAAAAGCTCAATTTTGGTATATATTACTTTTTTAATGATTTAAATCTACAGTACAAAAAGTATTTGCTTCCTCCCTTTCCTTCCACCCCCTCCCATACAAACTACACTTTTTCCTGAAATGCTCTAAGCCGATTTTCTCAGAACACATAACATTTGTTGAGCTCATATTTTGTAATAAATATTTAATTAATATTATTACTAAGATGAGAAAAAAAAAATTTGATTTGCTTCACTACTTCTACCCCCTCCCATACAATATGACACAGTTTCACAACTTCACAAAAAATCGATTTTCTTGAAAAGTATGAATGGCACTAGTCTGAAATTTAAGGGATGCCAATTTTATAATATTCCTAGTTATTTCTGAAGAAATCATCAAAATCCCCCCACTCTTTCTACCACCTCCCATACAAACTGCACATTTTCACTAAATCAAACTCACAAATTTTCTCAGTTCCCATTCAGTTTTTGGAGTAAGCATTTTGTATAAAACATTTTCATAGCTACTTTAGCATGATGTCGAAAAAATTAGTACAATGCTATCATCCCTTCTAACACTCCCCATACAAAATTTCTTGGGATCAAAAAAAATTCTATTTCATCTAGAGTATCGTAAGATTGCGCTTTACGCGCAATCGTAGCCCTGTTATGTTTTTTTTACTGAAATTGATGACATGGATTTGGACGACCTCTGGTTCATGCAGGATGGTGCGTCATGCCACACAGCCCATGCAACAATCGATGTTTTACGCACCAAATTCCCAAATCGTGTTATCAGCCGTCTTGACGATGTCAATTGGCAGCCTCGGCGCTGCGATTTGACCCCTTTGGACTATTTTTTCTGGGGAACCGTGAAGGACCGATGTTATACCAACAATCCAGAAACGATTCAAGTACATAAGGCCAATATCATCCAAGCAATACGTGAGCTACAGCCCGAAACCATCGACATGGTCTTGGAAAATTGGAGCGACAGAATGCGCTACTACGAAGCCAGCCAATGCAGCCACTTGAACGAAGTTGTACTCTCAGATTTCATCTTCTACTTCTACAATGTCGCTACAGCCCAAATCGGACCTTGGCCTCCTGATATTCAGGTTCCTTAACATTTTTCATTACTTATTGTGGAAGGGTTGTTAGACCTTCGCACAACCCTCTTTCTACGAATTTTTCATTTTCTTAGATTGAGGTAACCAAGGTATATCCAAGCAGGCAATGTGCCGGAATTATATGTTGCGCCGACCGGGATTTGAACTCACGACCTTTCGCATTACAAGACCAACACACCCTAGCTAGATTTCATCTAGAGTATACAAATAAGTTATAAGATATTATAAATATGTATAAGACTAAATAGCAAAAAATAATACGAAACAGGTAAAAGAAGCATCTTATGGCTTGCGCTGTCCCGATGCCCACAAAAGCAGGTGCGTGTATATTTATGAATATACTCCTTGGAAAAATAAATAAATGTTTATAGCACTGAGCGATAATTATAAAGTATATATGAATGTTTCATTACCATTCATCGATAAAGGATATTGCCTAAATACGCATGAAGTTCCTATTACCGATCAGCGATGAGCCATAATTGAGAATTCACAGGTGTTTCATTGATGTTTGGTTCATTTCAGATAAATGGTATTGATGAGTCGCATAAGAAATTAGATGTCTCTTGGTTTTGTACACCAGTGCGGGACTATCGCATGCGTCATGTTAAATTTGAATGCATTTGATGCAGACCAAATTGCCATACCAGTAGAGGGGGGACGGAATGAAATTTCGCTTTCTTACCGAGGACGTCTGCTCAGACGAAGATTGATCTTCAAAGTGTGGAACATTTTTAAGGTCTAAGTAAACATAAACTAAATACTTTTTTATTAAAATAATAAAGTTAAACAAAGAATTTTTTTCCATTACCATTGACACTGTTTATTCCGCAGCGATAAGACCTTTAGGGGAAAATATGAAATGGACTGAATTTAGCTCTGTCCTTTTTTTTCATTTAATATAAGCAAATTAGATATCTATGCTAATTAATGATTTCTTGCTTTTGATTAAATCGGCACACTTGCGAACGTTCGGTACTATAGTGCTGGTTCACTCATAAGAAGGCATGAATTTATCCCGAGTTCGCGATGTGGTTTACTGCTGGTTAAAAAGAACAGAAAACACTCTCACGTATTCACAGATAGGAGATTATAGTAGGCGAATTTTCTCCAGGCTGATAATCTGCTTTCATCAGAAGGTTTCGAAACCGTTCATCGTTTCTTCTTAGGAGTATCATCTATGTTTGGCTATCAAGGTCGGCAGTCTTGGCTTTGTGTAATTCTGTTAGCTTCTTATATAATAGTTTAATTTGTTTCGAATTTTTCATCAGATTCTAATATTTTGAATTGTTTACTCAACTCAAAATTTTCAATACTCTCACCTTCTTCTTGTTTTGCGGTAATGAATAAAAATTGCTCGTACCGTACCTGATATTCACTATTTCATAGTTTGCTTTTCGTCTGGTATTTTGAGTTGACTCAAGATCCTCAAACAATTGTCATCTATGCAAACTCTTAAAATTTCTACGCGCTGCTCATTAGTTTTCTTTGCTAAATCGGTGGTGATTTCGAAATTCTGCCATTGCGCTCTAAGAACTTACCAGTCGACCTGGATGGCACCTGCATTTACGACACGAGAAGGTGGTATGTTCATGACTGGCACTAATAAAATCGAGTGAAAATGTATCTTCTGATTACGATGAAGAAAGATTCGGATATATTTAGTTCCAAAAAATTTTTTTTCCACTATTAATCATTTCAATCAGCGATCGCACCATGTTATGAGTGCTGACATAAAATATTGTTTTGCATGACGGTTTTTTAGCATCTGAACATTTTATACAATCGCACACTAATACTACGACACACGCAAAAGCAAATGGCCGTCAGTCCGTCGAAAAAGTTTTTGAGCTGGGCAGTCCATATTTTGTATACTTCTTGGCAAAAAAGTAAGGTCAAGTTCGTGAACGGGCCAGATCGCTTCACCCCTTCTTCAGTGTCCTAAAAAAAAATTCTCAAAGTTTTCGGCATCTTAGCTCATCAACTCTCTTCCCTTACACTTTCTTAACTTAAAAATGTTATCAAAATTCATTCATCCCATGAAATTACAACATAATATTTGTACTTGATTTTGAAATAAAGCAATTTCAAATTTTGAAAAGTGCACTATTTTGAAATGCTTCTAATTTCCACCCTCTACTGTTCTGTTAACATTTTGTATTTTGATCATATTCCGCTCGTATAGCTCAATACATATATATGTAAGGCCAAGTTTGTGAACGGGCCAAATCGCTCCACACCTTCTACTCCCTCCCTCCCTCACAATTTCGCAATTTCAGAATAAACCGATTTGCTCGAAAAGTATAAAATCTATTGATCTGAAATTTGGAACATATTACTTTTATAATTTCAGTCTACTATATAAAAATTATTCGAGTCCTCCTTTGCCTTCCACCACCTTCTATACAAACTGCACTTTTTCATGAAATACTCTAAAAAAATTTACTCAGTGCGTATAAAATTTATCGAGCTGAAATTTTGCACTTAATATTTATTAGGAATTATTAGTAAGGCCATAAAATATTAGACTATTAGCTTTACTCCTTCTACCCTCTCCCATAAAATCTGACACAATTTCAAAACTTAACAAAAAGTTGATTTTCCTGAAAAGTATGAATGCTACTGATCTACTATTTAAGACATGTCAAAAGCGTGATGTTTATAGTTATTTCTGAAAAAGTTTTTAAGAAATCGCCCCTCCTCCTACCACCTCCCATACAAACTCTACATTTCACTAAATCGAATATAATAATTTTCTTATATCGTATCTAAATTTTTGTATTAAATTAAGTATTAAGTTTTTGAATCCTAAATTTTATATAAAACATTTTGATAGTAACTCTAGCGTGATGTGAAAAAATTAGTTCAAAGTCGTCACCCCCTCTACCACTTCCCCTACAAAATTTCTTAAAATCAATAAAGTTCTCTTTCATCTAGAGTATCGCACATCGTAGATCTGTTATGTTTTTCATTCGCAACTGGCGAGCGAGCATTTGCGAACCAATCTTTTAAACTATTATTTAACATACTTACCGCAATAGCCTTCCGAAATATTCTCTTCCCAATTTAATTTGCTGCCCTCTCTTTAATCTTCCTATAAGTGAATACGTTGTGAGCATTCCACTAAACAGAAGAAAAGGATCCGTGTAGACAGCAGCAGCTCTTCCAATAACAGTCCAGGGCTTACCTAGAGTCTGGTAAAAATGTCATTGATTCATTATTAAGATTCATCCACTAATATAAATACAAATACATTCTTTTAACAAACATTAACCGTAAGTGTTCATCCATGTAAGAATCGTTTTTTTTGTTGAGTATTCACTTAATTTTTGAGAATGTACGAGTATATAGTAATACGATCTGATTAGTTTAATGCACAAAAACTCGCATAGCTGGACCTCGTTTAAGTGAACACTCTGCCTTACTGCACGAATTTCCCATGGCTTGTACCCATTTCCATATATCCACCTGGATAAATGCCAACCCTTATAAGTGAGAAATCTGATTAAGTGCAATATTTATACTCTAGATGAAAGCTGAGAGTATATTGTCTTTACCTTACCGTTTGTAACCCTAAGAAATAACGCTCGCACAGAGCCGCCAAGGGTACAGAAATATTTGTTGTCGCTCAAAAGCCTCGATTCCGAGTGACCGTCTGTTCGTCTGTCCGTCTGTTCGTCTGTCCGTCTGTCCGTCTGTCTGTCTGTGCGTCCGTCTGTCCGTCTGTGCATAACTCTCGAACGCTTTGAGCTATAGTACCAAAAATTGTTGTGTCATTTTTAGCAAAAAAGTAACTTTTAGTTCGTGAATGGGCTACATCCCCCCACTCCTTCTACTCCCTCCCATACAAATTTAATGAAATTGATTTTTCTTTGAAACTATTTAAGCTATCGACTTGAAATTTAGGTCAACGTATTATAATATAGATGTCATTAATATTACAGAATATTGATCCGATCCCCTTCTACCCCCTCCCGTACAAATGGACAATTTTGAAAAATACATATTTTCGATTTTGATTGAAACTAGTAAAGCTGAAAGGACGAAATTTTGCCAAAATTAATTCTACTATAATTGCAATTAGTTTTAAAAAGAATTATCAACTTCACCTCACTCCTTCTACCCCCTCCAAAACAAATTTCACGAAATTAAATTATTTTTCTTCGAAACTGTTAAAGCTATCAACTTGATATTTTGTATAAGGTATACAAATAGAAATATCAATAACGGGAAAAAAATTGTTTTGATCCTTACACTCCTACCTTCTCGCATACAAATGCATAATTTTTGTTATATGCATTATATCGATTTCCATTAAAACTAGAAAAATTACAAACTTAAAATTTTGCTAGAATTTGTTTTTTAATAGTTGCAATAAATGCTAGAAAAAATTATCAGCTCAGCTTCACTCCTTCTACCCCTCCCATATAAATATCTGTATTATAAATTCAAGAAAAGCATTTCTCCTTCGAATATATGAGATCTATCGACTTTGAAATTGAATCAAAGCATGGTGATAAGGGTGATGATAAGCAGTTTCAAAATCATCTAAAACTTCCTCTGCCACCTCCCATACAAATGCCCCAATTTCAGGAAAACTATGTCAAATTTCTTTAAAAATAATGAAAACTAAGAACTTTAAATTCAGCCAAAAACATTTTGCATGCCATGTTCGATGTCATATGCGAAAAATATAAACCTCCCCTTCTACTTCTACCACCTCCCATGCAAAAGTCTCTATTCACTATTCGAAAGAATTTGAGATGACATATTTTTCGGTATATTAAAGTCATTCTCATTTCATCTGGAGTATCATATGATTGGGCTTTAAGCCCAATTATAATTCTGTTATGTTCTTTTTTGGTATTGAAATCAAAATTCATTTGATAAAAGCCTCGCTTAAGTGCACACAGCGCCAAATTTTTGAAGCTCCAATAACTAGGGAGGAGTTCGAGAAATACGTTGACATTGACAGATATTTATAGTGATTTTTATTTTGAAAAAAAAATATGACCCGTTTTTGCCCTTAACATTATTTTCTAGCAGTTTCTTAGTTCTATTGTAAAAAAACAATTTTGCCCTAGGTAAAACTTGACCTAAAAATTCGCATTTCTTGCCCCGAATTGGGCGGTGCAACTGAATTGACCTGTAATGTACGACAATCTATACATCTATACATATAAATATAATTGTAGTGTCTGTTATTTGTTTAGAAATGGCTATAAGTTAGATTTTTGTTTTATTTTAACAATAACTAAGCCTAGAAATACGTTTATGAAATTTTCGTCTGTCTATCTGTCCGGCCGTCTTTCACGCTTAAACGGCTGCACCAATTGTAATGAAACTTGCACAGTTTGTTAGATGTGCTCCGAGATGTAATCTGCTTTTGCTTTTATTTAACTCTCCTCACGCCTTCTACTCCCTCCCACACAAAGTGACTAATTTTCAAAAACATATATTAATCAAATTTTCTTGGAAACCATGACAGCTATTAATTTGAAACTTAGAATATATTATTTCTATTACAATTGCAATATTTTGTTATACAAATTATTTGAATCCCCCACTCTTTCCATCACCTCCCATACAAACTACACTTTTTCATTAAATACTATACACCAATTTTCTCAGTACGTGTAAATTTCATCGTGCTAAAACGTTGTACCGAATTCTTAATTAGCATTATTATTAATATCCGGAGAAAATTAACCGAGTACCTCCACTCCTTCTACACCCACCCATACAATGTTACACGGTTCCACGACTTTACAAGAACTCGATTTTCTTGAAAAGTGTGAAAGTTACGGATCTAAAATTTAAAATATGCCAATCGCACGATAATTGTAGTTGTTTCTCTAAAAAATCACTGAAAACCTCCTTCCTCCTTCTACCCCTCCCATACAATGTACCACAATTCCAACAATTCCACGACTTCACAAAAATTCCCCCACTCCTTCTACCACCTTCCATACACATTGCACAATTTCATTAAATTCAATGCACTAAGCTTCTCAGTATCTACTCAATTTTTGAAGCTTCAATTTGGTACAAAACATTTTTATAACTACTTTAGCATGATGTGAAACAAATTAGTTCAGTGCTGTGACCCCTTCTACCACTTCCCATACAAAATTTCTTAACATCACAAAAATTGCGATTTCATCTATAGTATCGTAAGATTGGGCTTTACACACAATCGTAGACCTGTTATGTTTTTAAGGTTAATGTTATTTTATTTGGGCTTTTTTTTAATTAACACAAGCTACCATTATTCACATGTCCTTACTGCTCTTCAATACGTATATGTTCTCAAATCACGGGATTGATTTGATCACGAGCCTGTTCGATTCAAATGCGAGTATCATGGTTTCATTCTCAATAATTTATGGTTCTGATTCCAACAAAATACAAAATATTGTGTTCAAAGTGCCATTAAAATAAGCAGATTAAACATATATCCCACATAATGTATTATTAACTACACTGTCAAAGATTGCTTATTATTGCGAGTTTTACGCGGACGAAGTCGCGGGCGTTTGCTAGTATGAAAATAAATCTTCTGACAACAGCAGCAACAGATTCTTCTTCTACCAAATAGAAACGACTTTCACGAGTTTTGGGGACATTTAAAGCAACTTGTGCATCAACACCAATGCTAAAATAGTTGGAAATGTAACAAGACAAATAAAACTAATCCCTCTTGTTCATAGCTATGTTTTGATAGTTTCGGAAGGCAATCAGCTGTTCGGATCGCTTTAACCAACATGATAAATGCAAAAATGTGAATTCACTTAAAGCGTTGTAAATTGTCCTGAAGGACGAAACTGAACAAAATGAGAAAGGAGGATGGAGTATGGAGTTAACCTGAATGGCCAGTAAGACTAGTGCGTCTCAGGAAATAGGCAAAAAGTATGACATAGTTGGACTCGCAGCATATATGGGGGAGCTCCAGTATATCATATTTAACTGAAAACTCCCACCATTTTTCTGATTTTAATGCAAAACTCGGAAAGAAGGAGGCTCATAGAAGAGCAATAGGAGGGCGCAGTCTCGATGACATAACCAACGACAATGGCCAACGTCTTACTGATTTCGCAAGCAGCGATAATATCATAGTAAGCGCTACGTGCTTCCCACATCGCGATATTCACAAACGAACGTGGGCATCACCAGATGGTCACACCTTTGATCAAATATACCACGTTCTAATTGAGCCCCGCAAGGGGGTAGTTGTAGGATGAGGTTTTACCAATTCCTGCAACTATCTTTGGCGACTAGCGAATCCACGGACCTGAGCTAACTATGCCCCGTGGGGTAGGGGCTGTAGAATTCACCCACAGCCAGTCCTGCTTGCCTTAAAAATGGACGCTCACTGGAGCATGGGCTTATCACCCGTGATCTTAAGACCTAACTGATACGAGAAACGGATACGGCACCTCGGATACGGACTGATTCTACGGTAACGACTTTTGGCATTCGAAAACAGCTTAAGGCCGATTCTCAGGATCGCTCCTTGTGGAAGAGAGTTGTTTCTGTCCTATGCCCCTATAGGGGGTCTTAACAGGAATTTGATTGATTGAATTGAGAAAAGGGCTCCTTCTAGTATATCTGATGTACGAACCCTCCGCGGTGCGAATTGTGACTCTGATCACTATATGTATTTCAAGATATTGTTTTTTACACTCCCATTAAGTTGACATGTAGTATCAATGGTAAATACTAATTAAAAACTATGTAATACAATTTTAGTAATGTTGGTAGTACAGTACAAACCTCTGACAGATATGTTCTATTGATGTATGGATTGAAAAATATGGCCATTGACTTGTGCGAAAGCAGCAACATTAACGCATTAAAAAATCGTATCCCATGAACTGTTTTTATATCATCAGCTGCAGATTCCATGCTAAATAACCATTTTGAGTTTTTCCGTAACGAAAACGCAGTGAGCCATTCATCTGTAATAATAATTATGTATTTAATGTCAATGTAAATGTATGTGTATTATAACACGCCGACAACGCCTGAGTATTCGTTTGTGATTCGTTTGTAATTTTCTGTTGAATTATCTTTTCTGAAAGTCGAAATGAGTGAGTTCGAAATAAGTATTAATAATAATTAGTGATTTCATTCATTTTAAATGGGGTTTTCCTAAGCAGGGTAAACTGAATGGGGAATTTCACGTCGGCACGCTGCATATTTCTGTTTTCCTAGGGAAAGTATTATTATACAGTATTATTATACATTATACATATATTGTATATACTAGCGATCGCCCGCGACTTTCTCCACGTAAGAATCGCAAAATAAGCAATTTTTGAGAATGAAGTTAGTAATACACTATGCGGGATGTCAAATCAAATTCCTGTTAAGATGCGGGATGTACAATCTAATTACTTTAATGGTTCTTTGAAGACAATGGTTTTGTTGGAATCAGAACCGTAAATTATTAAGACCTTGTGCCATTTGCTAGATCCAACATTGACTGTCAAACCGATCCGAACACCTCATCCTGCTCTATTGGCTGCCAGACTGATTTCAACGCGTTGCCTCTACCACTTCCCGGTGCATTCATATCACAGCCGCAAGCAGTAGACAAGAAACGCAGAAAGAGCACGAAAACAAGTAAGCACACTCGACGAAAGGATGCTAAATCTCCTAAAGACGTTCACCCACGGTTGAATATATATGTTGATGACAACGGTACCTTTCCATCATGTGATATATCGAACCTAGAGAACGTTCCTGAGTCTGATATCGCGCCATATCGAAGAGCTACTGCGATTGATTACGACAACAACCAAATGGATAATGTGCCTGAAGCTTCGACTACGTCTAAAGACTTCCGCTGTACTTACGAGCCGCTGTGCAGCCAAAGTTACTTTTTGTATCGCGCTTAGCCTCTGACACCACGGAGAAGGAAATTGCTGACAACGTTCTCGGTATTTTGCGTTGTGCAAATGTTGACGTATCACCGAACTTAGTATCCTACAGAAAGATTACTCCATTATCTCGCGATGTTGGCGCGAGAGTTTCTTCATTCAAAGTTGTTCTACCGGATGCTTGCTTTGCCCATGTTGTGTCATCGAAACTATGGTCCAAATCTGCCATCGTCCGTGAATTTCTGCCCCCAAATCGTCTTTCGCGCTTACCATCTCAAAATCCATCGTCAAAAAACGGGCAAGCTCCCTCTCTCACATCTCGATATCTTGCAGCAACGTAAGCGGGATGCGTACGAAGACTCAGGATCTATATCTCGCCGCTGCTGTTTGTTCCGTTGACATCGTGTGCATTTGCGAGACATGGTTATCCTGCCAGTTCAAAGATTCTGAGCTTTTCGATTCCGACTTTGAAGTTTTTCGTCGTGACCGCCACCCCAACTTACTTGATCCACCGGTTGGGGGTGGAGTTCTCTGCGCCGTTCGTCGCCGGTTTGCTTCTTCGATAGTCGATGTTCCAGGAACCGAGAATCTAGAGTTCTTATGTGTAGCTGTAACACTCGGAAGCCGCAAGCTATACGTCGTGACTGTATACATCACATCGCCTTCACCTTCATCAGTTCACGATGCGGTTTATAATGCGTTTGAAACATTGCTTGGTCTTCTACATCCATCAGACGATATTTTAATTCTGGGCGACTTTAATTTACCACAAATACAGTGGCTACGCTCTGATGATAATGAGGTTTGTATGTCGCCTTCGTATTCCTCTTGTACCCGACATGAAATATAATTTATGGATAACATGCTTGCTACTGGACTTTTCCAAGTGTGTCCGATTTCGAACGATCATGGTAAATTTTTGGATCTGATTTTCTCATCTGATGCCAGCCTTACAACGGTTGATAGATGTCACAGCCCTTTGCTGCTTGTTGCATATGCAACAGAATTAAGCTAGACGCAACACATTCCGTGTGTAACAAGGCACCACAAACAATTCTTCATCATACTTAGCTTCATGAAAATCAAGCCTGTTGCACATGCAACAGAATTATGCTAGACGCAATACATCCCGCGTGCAACGAGACACCGCACATAACAATAACGTACACCTCATCATCATACCTCACACATTCCGTGTGAAACAATTCATCATCATACATCGCACCATGAAAAACAATTTTCTTATTCTCAGAATACGTACATATTTCTAATCATCAGCAAATTCTTAAGATTTGGTCAGACGGATTATGGGAATATGAAAAATATTAGAATAAGCATATTTTTGTAATAAATAGTTTGAAAATAAAAGATCATTCGTAAATTACGTCTCACTAGGCCAAAAGCCTTTCTTTTAATTATTCCCTTGGCCAAAAGCCATTGCGAACACTGCCTGACTTGCCAATTTATCCTGCGCTTCACGCAACATTTAACTCTCGGACAGAATTTGCGAACTCGAACTCTGTTGTTAATAATTATTTTAATTTCGCCAAAGCTGATTTTGAAACTTTAAATCTTGACAAATCCAATTGCGATTGGTCGCTTATATTGAATGAATCTGATGTTGACAAAACCACTTCTAATTTTTACACTATTTTAAATGGCTGCTTTCGGCGTTGTGTTCCTGTAGTTTGTTCAAAACCTACCAGGAGATTTCCCTGGTTGACGATGATTTAATTAATTTGAAAAATCGATAAACGAAAGCTTGGAAAACTTACTCGCTCTCAAGGAGTGATACGGACTACATAATTTACATAAACCATTGTAATTGTTTTATAAGTCAGTTTCGAGCTGCATATAACCAATCTTTTTACTGTTAAAAACTCTTTTAAAGATAAACCGAAACAATTCTGGAATTTCGTCAACTCTAAGAAAAACTCTGATGGTTATACTTGGTTCCAAAAGATCTTTTCATTGGCGACTGCACTATTTTGAAATACATTGATAAACTTGCTATTAATTTCTCTAATGGACCAGATGTTGTTCCTTCTTCTGTGATTAAAAAATGTAGTTTATCCCTTTTACCAATCCTTGGGTATCTTTTTAATTAATCGCTTCGTAGTGGGGTTTTTCGTATCTCATGGAAATACTCAACTATAATGCCCTTGCTTAAGTCTGGTAAAAGAGACAATGTAAGTAATTATAGGCCTATGGCGAATCTTTTATCTGCCGCGGCTGGCTTCGCAGTAGCGCATTCTGTCACTTCAATTTTCCAAGACCATGTGATGGTTTCGGGCTGTAGCTCACGGATTGCTTGGATGATATTGGTCTTAAGTGCATGAATCGTTTCTGGGTTGTTGGCATAACATCTCCGTAACGTTCACCGTTGACCGAAACGTTCCCAGCCTCATTTTCGAAGAAAAATGGTCCAATGATGCCACCACTCCACAATCCGCACCAAACTGTCACTTTGCGGGTTTTCCGAGCCCCAGATGCGGCAATTTTGTTTGTTAACGTAGACTCCGAGATGAAAATGTGCCTCATCAGAAAAGATGATTTTTCGCTCAATGGTTGTCCAATTCAAGTTGCTCTAAGGCCCAAACTGCGAAGCGATTACAAAGCGGATAGTCATGCGCCTTCAATTGCTGAGTCAATTGGACCTTGTAAGTGAATAATCCGAGATCTTTGTGCAGAATTCTCCTCAGGCTAGTGCGTGAAATGTTGAGTTGTTGAGATCGACGGCGACTTGATGTTCGTGGAGTGAGTCTCACACTCTCGACTACAGCAGCCACATTCTCGTCTATGCGCACCCTACGACGACGGGGACCATGAGTGTTGTCCATGAGTGTTTAGCATGCCAGTCTCACGAACTTTTTGCACAAACTTGCGTACAGAAGGCGCAGTGGGTGCTTCATTTCGGCCAAAACGTCTTTTCAAAAAACGCACTGTTTGGGCTACACAGCACTCACTTTGGAAATAAGTTTTCAATATTTCCCAACGTTGTTCAAGTATAAAACGACTCATTTCGTTCCGCGGAGGTATGATACTGACTTTTTATCAAGATTTCGAGCGGGAAACAGCTTTCAGTGTCAAAATAACCTATGATTTAAAAAGAAACCACTGGATGGCCAACCCAGTCCAAGTCGATTATTGGATCATTCCAACATGGCTTTATCAAAGGCAGATCCACTGTATCTAATCTCATGGAATTCTCGAAAACGGGAAGCGGGTAGATTGCATATACACTGACTTTAGTAAAGCCTTTGACAATATCGACCATAATATTCTTGTGCATAAGCTCCGCCTGCTTGGTTTGCCTGATATTTTCTACTAGCCCTACATTCCTACTGAGGAACGCTGGTGTATTGCGCTGGGCATATTATGTTGTACGCGGTGCACAAAACACGCTGGCTGGAAAAACTGTTTTGGATTTGTATTGTAAACTTAATTTACTTTCTAAACAGTTGGCATGACTGTTTTTTATACTCTAGATGAAATCTGAGAGTATTATAAGTTTGCCACAAAGTTTTTAACGAAAAGAAATGAGGCTTGGAGAAAAAAAATGAATGATACAGAAGTTCATATAATCACTCAAAAATCTCAAAACCGGATGTCCGTCCGTCCGTCTGTCCGTTTCCTCTTTAGCTTGAGAACACGTCGATCTAGAAAGTTCAAATTTTGTATACGTTGTTCGACAAAAAAATAAGGACAAGTTCGTGAACGGGCCAAATCGCTCCACCCCTTCTACCTCCTCCCATGCAAAATAACACAATTACGTAATTCGACCATAAACGGCTATTCTCGAAAAGTATAAATGCTATCGATCTGAAATGGAATATAATACTTTTATGATGATTCCATTCTACTTATTAGAATTATTTGTGTTCTCCCACTCCTTCCACCATCTCCCATACAAACTGCACTTTTTCATGAAATCCTCTAAACAAATTTACTCAGTGCGTATACAATTTATCGATTTGAAATTGTGCACTAAATATTTGTTTAGAATTATTATTAAGACCAAAAAAAATTAGACGATTAGCTTTAGCCCTTCTACTCCCGCCCATACAATTTGATACAATTCAACAACTTTACGAAAAGTAGATTTTCCTAAAAAGTATGAATGCTACTGATCTGCAATTTAAAATATGTATACTACGTTGTTATATACAAAAATTACAAACTTCCTCTTTTGCTTTTTCCACCTCCCATACAACAGTCACATTGCACTATTCGAAAGAATTTGAGATGACATATTTTCCGGTACAATAAACTCTTTCATATTTCATCTAGAGTATCATATGATTGGGTTTTGCGCCCAATCATAATTCTGTTATGTTTTTTAATAGTTTTTAAAGCACTTGATAAAACACGACACGACACAGTCATTAATTCACAAAGTGATTTTTCAGCTCCATTAATTACACTAACAAGATGATTTGAATTTCCCTACACTCAAACTACAGCGTGGCCATTTCAGTATTTTGGACGCTATTAATATTTAATTTTTAATATTCAACATTGACGTATACATTCATTATTTGTAAAAAAAAATGTATACTAGCGATACTTTTTGTCATTGTGTAACGAAAGGCTGTAGAGCACGATAACTGCCAGCAAGAATTAGGTGGCTGGTTAATCGTGGTGATTTTACGTAACCTTAACTGGAACAGATCCATGAGGGTCCTGATGACTGATCGAGAATTCCCATGGAGTGTACCAGGTGTGGAAGATCTTCATGTGACTGTGATGCACCTAGCTTTCAGCACGTGCTAGCTCGTCGGCGGGGAGAGTTCTTGTCACTCGATCTCCACGGTACAATATTGTGCATCGATGGGTTGGCCGAAGAGGGGTGGGATATAGGGTTTCCAAGCCCTATCCTCTTCGAGGTAGCCAAGGTAAAAAAAAACAAGGGGGGATATTCCCTAGGGAGGACTAGGTGGTGTACCTCGTATAAGGGCGTGAAAAGTTGTCTTCCAATTCCCAAAGGAATTAGCAGTGCCAGGCAGTCTCCCCATCTTTCCTCACAACAACCCCCTACAGCAAAACTCTCTAAACTTTCATGTTTTCGAAGTTGGTGGTGCTTAGATTTCTAGCAATTACAAAAATTAGAGCCAGAATCAAAAATTAAATTATTGACGACTGTGCGGTAATGAAATGAAAGCCGCAAATTTGTCAATACTACCGAAATTTACTGCACCAAAGTGTCGAGTAAAACGAATGCTTTGGGGCAAAAGAGAACTGCTCAAATAACAAACTTCCCATTTTTTTCTTTTTCTGTTTTTTCCCCTCTAATCCTATCCTTAGGACAGTTAATAATAAAAAAAAATATAAATAAAATAAATATATAAAAAATATATTCTATAATTATACCTGTGTTCAGATTTTTATAAATGTACGATTCTTACGTTCATTTATAAAAAAAACCATTAAAATTAAATTTCAAAAAACTTATCTAGCACAACCGACGGGTTTGACTTCTATAAACTATCTTGGAAATATTTACAAATTCTCAATTCATAAATTTGTTTTGTTTTTCTCTTTCCCTTTTATTCCTCTTAGCGGGGTGAAATCTCTACTATGGTAAGAGAACGTTTCGACATGGGTGGAGCAATGATAGACTGCTACAATGTTGCCGATGTTGACGATTATTTATAAATCCTTAAGTTTGATGTTTTCTTTGTCGTTTAATTCCTAACACAGACAATTTTCTTGCCCAACCTAAATACTTTATGGAACAATAACAACTATATGTAATGCTTAATAAAAGAAATTAAACCTGTTACACGATAAGACTATCTATCAAACAGCAGTATACAGAGTTCACGTTTATTAAGTGTATTAATGTTATTAACATTTGACGCGATAGCTCTCTGTAATTAAATAAGACACCCGGTTTTTGGTACTTTGGAATCTAAAAGTAGATCGGCGTCCTCCATAGCTTTTGCTCGCTAGAAAATGACAGCGCAATTTTGTTGCGAAAGGACTCAAAGTATACAAAAACAACCTGGCGTTAAATTCACGTAATCGATCAGAAAGCTTTGTAAGGGTACCAAGTTGTAAGTCCGAAAAGGTCGTAAAAGGCAGCCGACAGAGCTGAAGCACTTATACAACTGGCCGATAGGTATCACGGAATGATTGTAACAGTTCGTTCCAAAAAAAAAGAAATTAAAATTTCGGGAGTAATTAACGAGCTGATTATGTATTTTCGAATTCACTGTAATTACGAATTCAGGAACGAGCAAACCGGACTTTCTCGTCGGACATTCGAATGAATATTCGCTTGCCGTTCGGATTTGGATTGATCTTCTGTCGTATGTGTCTGTTTGCTAGCTAGCTAGCTCGCTAAGTTCACTAACGCAAAAAAAACTACACACTGTTGATTGTCTTAATTCAATGCCCGCTTTCAGAATATCTTCCGATAAAAATTAATAAATTTTGGAGCATTCAAGAAAATGTATCCAAGAAAATGTATTCCATAGATTATAGTGACAGTAATATGTGACTGCAAAAAAATAATACAACTTAACCACGTGATTGAGGAGTCATACTCTGCACTGCCTGTGGGCGAACAAAAGTAAAATAAGCAATGAAAATTTGATATCGGTTCAGGGGTTCACGAGTATATGGAACTCAGGAGGCCTGAATTGTTGAACGAGTCTCTCTACGGAACTTGTTTAAACATCTCGACTTCGGACAGCTCGAGGCGTGTGACACACAGCCGGCCGTAATATTTTGCAGAGAGTCTGTGCTTAAACTTGAAATCCAATGGTATGAGCACCGTCCATTTACGAGGTAGTGCTGCAAGTGACGCCTAACAGAAGATTAAGTGAAATACGACTGATCTGTTGCTTAAGGAAAACTTTCGAATTTTTCCTTCACAAAAATTTTGTCCAGAATTGGTTGCACTTCACTTTTGATCCACTTGTTAATGGTCGTCGGAATAGTTCATCATCATCAATGAAGTCGTCGCCTCCAATCGTCTCGATCCAAAGACCGCGTCCTCCAGCTGCTAATTTTTAAAATGGCTTTGCTGTCTTCATCAACCGAGTCTTCCCATCGCTTGCGTGGTTTGCCTACTGGCCGGTTACCTTTAAGAGCACGTTTGGGGATTCTTCTGTCTTCCATTCGCTCTACATGGCCAACCCATTGCAGTTTACGTAGCTTGATGAACGTTGAAGCTTCTGGCTCGTCGTAGAGTTGATACAACTCATGGTTGTATCTTATTCGCCATTCCGTTCCTTCCTTCACTGGTCCCAAAATTCTTCGGAGGACCTTTCTTTCGAATGCGTTAACTGCTTTTTCGGAAGTTCACGTTAGTGTCCACGTCTCGCCGCCATAACACAGCACAGGTCGTATAATAGTTTTAAAATCTGCAGCTTATTGTTCCTGTGTACTTTCTTGGATTTCATTATTGGAAGTACCGAATAATACGTCTTATTTGCAAGTATTATCCGTCGTTTGATTTCGTCTGTTTCATTACCGTCCTTTGCTAGATTAGCCCCAAGATATATGAAGTTGTCCACACTCTCCAAATTATATTCCGCAATTGTTATGTTTTGTCTGATTGGCGTTCTCCTTCTTGTTTGCGTCATTACTTTTGTTCTGCTTTCATTAATGCGCAACCCGACTTCTTTTGCGGCGGAGTCAAGATTGACAAATACCTCCTTAGCACTAGGGAAGGATCTTGCTAGAACGTCGGAATAGTTAAGGAAGACAATTGTCCAGACCGATAAGGCTGTACTGTGTACTTAAAAACCATCGGAAAGTTAATAAAACAAAAAGTAGGTAGATTCCTTTACCTGACTATATCATGGTGCTGTGATCCTTCCACCGGTTTTGGGAATTTGCTAACTAGAAAGCTTATGCAACCCAAAAAAAATCCAGGTTTCTCGATCACCTGCATGCTGATGATGTGGTTATCAATCAATCAAATTCCTGTTAAGACCCCCTATAGGGGCATAGGACAGAAACAACTCTCTTCCACAAGGCGCGATCCTGCGCATCGGCTTTAAGCTGTTGCCAGGACTTGTTTATTCCTCTGGCCTCCTGCTCAACTGCTCGCTTCCATGTGTTACATGGTCGACCAACCCGACGTCTTCCTTGAGGGTTATAATCCAGAGCCTGTTTTGCGATGTTTTGCTCTGGTTTCCTCAAAGTATGACCGATCCACTGCCACTTTCGCCGTTGAATCTCAATACCTATTTTAGTCTGGCGAGTTGTACTCCAAAGTTCGTCGTTGGAGATCACTTCTGGCCAGAATATTCCTAAAATGCGTCGGAGGCATTGGTTTACGAAAGTCTGTAGTTTCTTGGTAAGTCGAACGGTCACTTTCCACGTAGTACAACCATATAACAACACGGATTTGACGCATGCGTCAAAAACTCGCAGCTTCGTGCGAAGGGAGATCTCTCTTAACCTCCAGAAAGGGGAAAGGATACCGAAGGCCTGACGAGCTTTATTTAGCTGATGATGTGGTTAACTCCATCTTAATCTTTAAAAGTTCGTTACAGATGGCGCCCAACGTGGGGCTCCCATTCAGAGAAGCACGAATTAGTTAAAAATTTTTTTCTGAACGAACTTTTAAAGATTAATATGGAGTTAACCACATCATCAGCATTTTTTTTTTAAAACTGTGGCATATGACCCTATTTCAGGTCACTTGGCCGCAAGGACACATCAATTTTTCTTACTCTTTCACAATTCTCTTTGGACAAGAATACGCAATACGCCGTCACTCCTCAGTAGCAATGTTGAGCTAGTTTTCTCCAACAGACCGCAATACGTTCCACCTCAGCGTTGTACGTCGGGTGTGATAATGCCGATTGCATTCGCAGCAGTCTATTGCGTCATACGCGGCGTATTTTCATTATTTTGTGATAGTGGTTGTTCGTTCTTGGTAATATGTAGGGATAAGCCATGTATCTTGGTCCGCTTTTCTCTTAGTGCACTATAACTTACAAAATATTTGTGCATGTTATTTCTCAAGCCACTAGCAAATGTATGGTTTGTTAATACTTTGCAGCGCCCTTGATTTCTTAATTCATGATTTCTCGTAACTCACTACATACCAAGGTACAAGTAATAAATAGGACCAAGGTACAAGAAAGTTACCGTGCACTGTAAAGTAGTTTAGTTTTACACATAGTAACGATCAGTCTATTTAATAATAAGAGAATTCAAAATTGGACGAACAAGCAAGAGGGAGACAAACTACCGAGAAAATAGTCACAAGGCTTCGCAAATTATTTCATAGACGACATCACTTAATAAACAAATTTTGGACGCAGAAAAACTATGACAAATATTGAAAATTTACTAAAACCAAGGAGGATAAAATTGGGGAAAACTAATTTCAAGAAAAATAATAATAATAATAACGTTGTTGAATTCGTCAAATCAGCAAAAGGACTAAGGTACATGACCTTCACTTACATATGTTTAATAATACGTTCCCTAGGAAAAGGGAAATGCGCAGCAAAATAAAAAATACGCTCCTGCCGACGTCAAATTCCCCATTCATTACACGCTGCGTGTTGAATACGCTACTTAGAAATACCCGCAATTAAAACAATTAATCGCGGCCCAATTCGACACAAAGCAGAAATAAATAGATTATGTTAAAAATGAAAATTTCGAAATATTTGCATTTGCAGTGATTTAATGTGCAATAGGTTTCTTTTACAACAACGCACTTACATAAATCGCCGAAAGTTCAGGTGTTGTCGAAGAGCCTTAATGAAAAGTCAAACTTATTTTAATTAAACCTTCCACAACTTGAACTTTTTTATAAATTGAGCCGATTGTTTTTGCAGAGAAAGTATTCCACAATAATCCGAACTTCCTATAAGTTGAGCTAAAATAATGATGGCATTTAATAATTTCATCATACTCGTATTAAAAAATATATTATACATGTATAGTATGTTAAACTAAGTTCAAGTTAGAGGAGTTTACTTCAATTTTGTTCGCAGTATTTATTATGACTTACTTCTGGTCTGTTCCCCTCTTTTGTAATCATACATTGTAGAAACGCAACAAATCGCAATAACAAGAATAAAAAAAGTTCTGTGAAATATTTTCGATAAGAGTTAAATAATAATAATTATAATAATGAACTTACGCAACCAGTTTTGTACTTGCATCTACATTTATATTTGTTCTCGTTTGACACATTCGCGGATCAATGCGTACGTCAATATGTAAGCCAGTGCCTGATGTTATATTCTTTACGTATTCCCTTAAGGAATACTCTATTTCTCCTGGTGAGCAGGAAGACGGTACACAGAGCGCCCAATTTATCAATGAAAATCGTGGCACTCGGTGACCTGGCTGAAAAAATGGAAGAATATTCTCTATAATTAATTATGCATATGTGTACATTTAATATAATATAGCGCTAAACTTATTTGGAGAAATTTGTGTAAAGTTGTGATGTGAATGGATCCAGTTTACGGCTTTAACATCACAGTGAAGCATAACAGAACTGCGACTACTAAATCCCCAATCTCCATGAGATGAAATATGGGTTTCAGTGACTTTGGAATATGATTTTCCTGCCATATCAGTAGCCTACTAAGTATATTACGTCTAATTAGAGCATCATTGACCACGTTTAAACCGTACACGCTAATTCCAATTAAACTGTTCCCATTATTTACTTACTATAATTGTGGTACTTGTTTGGTTTTCCCTGCCTGAAGGTTGCAGAGCTGTTTGCAACCACGCGCGTCCTCAGGTTGCAGACAGTGGACGACCGGGGGTTGGCCAGCTGCCAAATAAGCTATTTTGTAAATAAGTAGCCGCAGAAAAAGAAAATGTTTTTCATCCAAATAGTGCCGTTTCTTCCCTAAAACCATACCCTAATCCTGCAAGAGCTCGGGAGATAATGACACCTTCTTAGTCGCCAGCAGAACTGCCTCCACAACGTTTGTACCAGGTCGTGGTAGTGATCATGTCACTGATCCATCTAATGCCAAGACAGCTGCGAGAGTACGCTCTTTGACGGCATCTCCGATAGCGATGTTTCGCTGGAAGACAACACTCTGACTGTGGATGAAGGAAGTTTTAAGTGACGACGAGACAAAGTCAATCGTCCTTGACTCTCGAGTCACTGATCATTGTCAATAAACGGCCATTGTTGAAGGAAGCGGATGCAAAGAAGACCAACTTTGGTACGCAAAAAAAGCCGAGTTCACGGACTATCGTATGTAGATGACGACGAGACAAGGTAAAACTGCGCAGAAGAGAGGTGGACAAAGCTGCAGCTAGTCCTTTTTCTTCGAGTGCAGTATGCGCCGCCTGATCCTCCGGGTATCAGGAAGACTGTAGTGAGTCGAAGCGAATGCCGAAGAAGACTGTAACTGCAAAGCACCCGGTAAGCGCTAAACGAAAAGAGCGACTGGACGATAGTGCTGAGATTCCGGCTGCGAAAAAAGTAAAATCCGCAGATCGACCTTACAATACCGTGGCTGCAGATAGTCTTAAAATGGCGCTCTTAGACTTGGCAGAGCCCGAGGGAAAAATCGCAAAAGAGAATCGGTCCGCTATAAAGGAGGAGGTCACAAACCTACTGGATGAAGACATGGACTCCGGAGGTGTTCCTAAAATCAGGTTTGACTGGTGCGAATGGGTACACGGTAATTTAGAATCTGTGCACGACCAGCGTTTAAATGATTTCCTCACAAAAGCGGTAAGCGGAATGAACGCAAGGCTGGCCGTAGTCAATAAGGACAATGTTCCACGTCTGACCCACACCAGCGTTACACTGAAAGAACAAAACACCGTCGCGATCAGGAATCAAGGTGAGCTCGATACGAAAAGTTGGAAGATCTGTTAGATGACAAAGTCCGAGAAGGACGTCAAAGTAGAAATAGGTATTAAACGTAATGCGATTGCGCATAATTCATCATGGGGAAGTCCAGATGCAAATAAAAGAGGTGAGTCACTTGTTGAATTTCTATCAGGGACAAATATGATGATAGCGAATAGAGGTAACGAGTACATCTTTATTGCGATATCCCTGTCGTCGAACTTTGGAGTGAAAGATTGGATGGTTTCTCGAGAAGAGTCACTGTCCGGCAATAAATATAGAAATCCTAGAGCCACAAATTGGCAGGCTTTTGGAATCCGCGTAGAAAATTTGTTGGGTCGCTCACCCACACTAGCCATACAGGGGACTGATGCCATTAAGGAGTACGTCAACTTCTTAACTGCTGCGATTATGAGGGGTTATGACATGGCTTGCCCCATGAAAAGATCTAAAATGAAAAATGTAGCAAATTCCCAGTGGAACAATAAGCTGCATGCATCACGCCGTAAAGCTAGGAAACTTAAAAATAAAACACGAAATAGTAAGCAAGAATCTGACTGGGAAGCCTATAAAGCTATTAGCAAATTTAAGCACTGTGTACGCACGGCAAAGAGGCAAACTTGGCGGCAGTTCTGCACAACAATTGACTCAGTACATGAAGCGGCTAGGGTGTAGCCTAGTGGGTAGCGTGTTGGTCTTGTAATGCGAAGGTCGTGAGTTCAAATCCCGGTTAGCGCAATATATAATTCTAGCGCATTGCCTGCTTGGATATACCTTGGTCACCTCAATTTATGAAAATGAAAAATTCGTAGAAAGAGGGTTGTGCGAAGGGCTAACAATCCTTCCACTATAAGTAATGAGAAATTTTAAGGAACCTGAATATCAGGAGGCCAAGGTCCGATTTGGACTGTAGCGCCATTGTAGAAGAAGAAGAAGATGAAGCAGCTAGACTTAGGAATGTTCTGTCAAAAAACCCTTCCATGGTCGGTATCCTCTAAAGGGAGGAGCGATGGTACATGGACCGCTTCGTTGATAGAAACACTGGAACTGCTTCTCGATAGCCACTTCTCGGGGTATGGAAACTCAGACGAAAATCTAAATTGCTTTGACTATAACTGGGATATATATAGTGACGATTTAGTTGCTCCTCGCATAGTGAATCTGCCAATCTTCAGGCGCGACTTTTTTATTCTTGCGACAAGTTGAAGATACGTGGGAAGAAAATATGCAGATTAGTGTGAATTGGGAAGACTATGTCAATAGGGGTTCTAGGGAAGGGCTGTTGTCAATTATTTAATACTTAACTGCGAATAGCAAAATTTCTAATGCAGTTTTGTTAAGTTTCTTTTGAAAGGTGTTCAAACAAAATTTTAAATTCGTAGCTTTTAATTTGATGTTTATTAGTTAATTTATTGATCGAAATTATATTTTTGCATGGGAGGGGGTGGAAGGACAAAGAGGATTCCAAAATTTTCGATGCATTTTTATTTGAAATATTTTTAAAAGTTTTTGTACATTTCCAATTGATAGCTTTTAATGGCTTAGTGATAATTGATTTCTTAAAAATTATCGAAAGAATACTTTTGTATGGGTGTGGGTAGAAGTTTTGGAAGTATTCGACTAGTTGATACTTTAAACTTTAAAGTATTTTGTTTAAATTAATTTTACAAATTTTTAATTTTGTAGCTTGAAATTTCACTCAAAAATGTTGAGTTTCTGTGTTTTTTTTCCAAAATACGTGAAACACCTCGTGCAGGTTAGGGCCCACTTTGGTTGATAAGAGTTTTGGTTCAAATTAATAATTGCGTGCGCAAATCCCTAAAAAACAGCCGGAGTTGTGGAAGGAGAGTTCATGGATTTTCCACGATGAAAATGCGCCATTGCATTGAGCCTCAATTGTGACCGAATTTGTGGCCAATAAAGCAACAAAGTGCTTCATTCAACCACCGTATTCACCAGATTTGGCCTCGTGTGACTTTTTCCTATCCTCGAAGCTGAAATTACCGCTCCGTGGAACCCGTTTTCAATCGATCGATGACATTTATGTTATGAATAAATTGGCTTAAAGCATTTCATGAAAAAGTGCAGTTTGTATGGGAGGGGGTGGAAGGAGGTATGACACAAATAGTTTTTAAACAGTAAATTGGCATAATAATAAAAGTATTACGTTCCAAATTTCAGATCAATAGCATTTATACTTTTCGAGCAAATCCGCAAATTACATTATGGGAGGGGGTAGAAAGGGTGGAGCCATTTGGCCCGTTCACCAACTTGATCTTACTTTTTTGTCAAAAATTACGAGTACAAAATTTGAGCTCTTTAGCTCAACGCGTTCTCAAGCTAGAGAGGACATGGACAGACGGACATCCGGTTTTAAGATTTTTGAGTGATTATATGAACTTCTGTATCATTCATTGTTTTTTCTCCGAGCCTTATTTCTTGGCGTTACAAACTTTGTAGCAAACTTAGAATACTCTCAGATTTCATCTAGAGTATAAAGATAGAAACTCGACATTCGAGTATATTGATTTATGGTGAGAAAATGGAAAATAAATTAATTTTTTTATCCAGTGGGGGGAGGAATTAAAAACCAATTTTTGGCCTAATTTTTATTTTTTCGAATGATTATTACCAATTAGGTGGCACAAAGCTGTATCATAATCACTTTAGAAAGAGGATAATACTTTTACAAATCAGAGGTGGTGCAAAAACTCTTAAAATTAATATTATCTGTTAAGATATATTATTGAAACTCGGAAAATATATAAGCTATACTAACGGAATATGAGAAAATATAATATTTAGACATAATAGTGGGGAAGGGTAGGAGGGGATGGCTAGATAGGGAGCATATAAAAAATGTTGTACTTTCTAAAATTGCATTTTTTTGTAAAGCCCAATCATGCGATACTTTTATCTAGATAAAATAGAAATATTGTCGCAATACATATATTCGTAATTTACTCACATCACTGAATTCGCTTCTAAATGCTCCGTGCGATTGAACCAAGCTGTGGAGTTTCTTCAAATGTCCTTGTGTTTCTGGAACGTTTAACTGCAGATAAGCTAAGCAGTATTGACCTCGTAAATCAATCACTGGAGCTTGAATGTTTAAGCATTGATCAAAATCACCAAATTGATTAATATTCCCGTTCAGTATTCCTGATGGTAAGTGACCCGATGAATCAAGCACTAAAATCAAATTATTTAAATTCCATTAGATATTTTAGACAACGAAAGGATCTCAAAAATATAGGGTTTTTGCTAAATTTTGAAATACTTTTAAAGTATTATTTTACTTTATTATTCTAACTAGCGATCCCGAAAAAAAAATTCAAATAAAATATCATTAAGCTTAAAAACACGACTACGATTGTGCGTAAAGCCTAATAGATGAAACCGAAATTTTTGTGGTCTTAAGAAATTTTATATGGGGAGTGGTAGAAGAGGTGACAGCATTGAACTAATTTGTTTCACATCATGCTAGAGAAATGTTTTGTACCAAATTTAAGCTTCAAAAATCACTAATATTTTAAGGGCTCTAGCAAAAGATATAAAGCTTTAAAGCTCGCAGGTGCATACATCTATTTAATGTATGTACATAAAGAAAAAATAAAAACTTGAACCAGAACTATTATTAAAGCGGGCTCTAACCTACACGAGGTACATATGTCATGTAAATTGAAAAATAAAATAAATAAATAAAAACTCGAAAGTTTTGATTGAAATTTTAAGCCAAAAACTTGAAAATTGGTTAAATTCATTTAAAAAGTTGAAGATATTAACTGGTTAAATATTCTCAAAAATTCTACCCCTCCCATACAAAAGTTTTTTTCGACTAGTTTTAAGAAATAAATTATCACCAAACCATTAAAAGCTATCAACTCGAATTTTCTTACAAGTATTTTTCAAAATATTTAAAACGAATTTGCGTCGAAACAATCGAAATCCCTCCTACCCTTTTACCCTCTCCCATACAAAAGTATGATTTCGACCAATATCAATAAATCAACTAATAACCAACAAATTAAAAGCTACGAATTTCATAGCAATTCTATGCAACTCCGTTTATGAAACACACAGATACAGAATGTGAATCAAGCAATCAAATAAAAACTTATTAGCTATCCTACCCCCTCCCCCCTCCATACAAACCGAAACTTTCATAAATATTAATTATATATATTACATATTATATATGTATATATATATATATTGATCGTAATCGCAGATAAGTTTCACTTAGTCTTGATTATCTACCCTAGCCTGTATATTGACTTCTTCAACTGAAATCTGAGAGTATTATAAGGTAAATTTGCTCTAATTTTTGTAACGACCAGCGAAAAAAATTAATGATATAGAAGTTCATATTACCAATTAAAAAATCTTAAAACCCGATTTTAGCGCGCTCTCTTGCTTGAGAACGCGTTAAAGTATAGAGTTCACGCACGTCATTTATAGGGGGTCAAGTTCGTGAACAGGCCAATTCGCTCCACCCCCTGTTCCCAACAACAGATTTGATCACGTGCATTTGGATCTGATCCATATGCCAGAGGTACGAAGATTTATAAATACTGTCTCATAATTGAAGATAGATTTTCTAAATTCCCAATGGCTATACAGCGGCTACTATTGCGTCAGCGTTCTGGTATGATGATTCAAAGGTGGCACAGAATTCTTAAGGCTGCATTAATGTGCAATTTAAAAATTCCTACTTCCGACAGTCTTACTAGGACTTCCCACTACTTATAAAGAGCTTCACCGTCCCGTTAATATTCATCCAAAAGTAGTCACGTCTTCCTCAAACTCGACGAAGTTAAACCACACCAACTTAAACGAAGATTGGACGACTTCATCGCAAAATAAACTGCCAACAAGTCGAGCAAAACTTTATTATTCTTGGGACGAATTGCGGATGAGTGGAAAGTCAATATGCAGGTTAGAATGGTTAGGAAAGATTAAGTGAAAGTGACTTCTTGGGCAGGGCTGTTGTCAATATAACAATTTTTCATTTGTTTCTGCAAGTTTTGGTTTTTATAAGGGGAGGAGGAGGGGTAATAGTAAGGGTGGGTGGATGTTAATAGCTTTCAAATTTATTGCATGAATAACGTCCAATATTCTCTGTATAGAATGTGTTTCTTAGACGAAGTTGCATAGAATTTTCATAAAATTTGCTGTATTTTACATTCACGAAACCCAACATTTGTATGGGAGGGGGTAGAACGGGTAAGGGACTGATAAAACTTGTGATGCAGTTTTATTTCATTTCTCTTGTAAGATGCTTGAACAAAATTACAAGTTCGTAGCTTTTAATTTGTTGGTTATTAGTTGATTTAATGAAATTGGTCAAAAGCATACTTTTGTATGGGAGGGTGTAGAAGAGCAAGAGCGATTACAAGACTTTTGCCGCAATTTTGTTTCAACTATTTTTAAAAGCTTTTGTGAAAAATTTCAAATTGATAGCTTTCAATAGTTAGGTGATAATTCATTTCTTGAAAATGGTCGAAAAAATAATTTTGTATGGGAGGGGGTAGAAGTTTTCAAGATTTTCGACCAGTTAATATTTCCCAAATTTTCAAGCTCTACTTTAAAATTTCACTCAAAAATTTTCAGTTTATGTGTTTTTTCAATGCACATGAAACACCTTGTGCACGTTAGATAAGGGGGTCAGTTTATAATAATTATGGATCAAGTTATTATTATTTTTCTATGTATGTAGCAGATGTATCCACAAGCAAAATTAAAACTTTGGTGAAAGATACACCAGGGCCCTGAAAAACTCACTCAAAATTTTCGACATTTTTGCTTATCACCTCCCTCCCCTTACATCTCCCAACTTAAAATTTTTACCAAAATTAACGACTATGTAGTTCTACAATCTGACAATTTTCGATTTGATATCTGTACTCTTTTTTGAGATATAAGGATTTGTAATTTTGAAAAGTGCGCCATTTTTTAAATGCTCTCCATTTCCCCCCACTACTATTATTTCAACATGTTATATTTTTTTCGTATTTTTGTAGTACAGTTTAATATATGTTTCAAGTTTCAATTACATAGCTTAAGAGATATTAATTTTTAAGTGTTTTTCTTTGCACCCCCCCTGACCCTCCCCCTTACAATAATTAGCCACTTTCTAAGCTGATTCCGGTGGAGCTATATGCCACTTTAATGGTCCAAAAATATGGATTTTTTACAATAAGTGATTTGGAAGATAAATTCATTTGAAAAACAAATTCGGCCGACAATTTGTTTTCAGCCCCCCCTTTTCGGACGCCAATGGGTAAAAAATTAAATTATTTTTAAAGTTTGTCCCACAACCCTCTCTATGTCTCTACTGATTTTCAACTTCCTATCTGCATTCGTGGTGGAGATATTAGCATGTGTAGTTTTTGACTCTTCCCCTCCCCCCGCCGTCCGACAGTATTTTACGAGCACTGGATTTTGCTGGAACTCAGGCTCAAACGAGCGGCATTTGAGGCAGCCTTATGGTCGTATTCGGCGATACTCTCACATTACTTTGAGATAAATACATATGTCTAATGGCTCGACTCAGCTAAAAACTTTGCATGTCACGAAAATCGTTACCGTCAGTCTATCTCTTTAACAGGTGCCCATAATCTCAAGTGGGCAATAGCTACAAGAATGTCCGTTCAAAAAAAATATATATAATATAGTATTTAAATTAAGGGCATCATCGCAGCAAGTGCTACTCGATGCGACGCACATTAACTGAATATCAAGGAGTGCACTACTTTTTGATTCGGAATTTTTCGAAAATTGTGCCCAATTTTAACTTGGCTGAAAACTTTTACAAAAACAATACCCTAATTTGTATTCTCTCTTGATTGCTAATATTCAGTCCGCAATAAAGTAATTTTCAGTTCCATGGAGTTTGCTGTTTTATTTCAGAAATCTTGAGTTTTTCAATTTTTATTAGTTTAGTAAGCTAATCACTTTAACAACGGACGATTTAACGCGAGACAGAAATAGTTGCATTGGGCTTAAGTACGTCGGACAAGGATAGCGAAGCGATTGTTTTGAAAAATTTGAAGCATGTGACCAGTAAGGGATGGAAATACTTTCAGTCCCATTTTCTTACAAAGCAATGATCAATCTGGCCACGAATTTAGCACACCTTTGAAATCTTACTAATTTCGGGCTTTTGTTTGTGTTAAATCAAATTAACTGGTAAGATTTGCGTTTTTTTAATTTCATTTATGATTGTTGTTTAAAACATAACAGGGCTACGATTGCGCGTAAAGCGCAATCTTACGATACTCTAGATGAAATAGAATTTTTTGTGATCCCAAGAAATTTTGTATGGGGAGTGTTAGAAGGGATGATAGCATTGTACTAATTTTTTCGACATCATGCTAAAGTAGCTATGAAAATGTTTTATACAAAATGCTTACTCCAAAAACTGAATGGGAACTGAGAAAATTAGTGAGTTTGATTTAGTGAAAATGTGCAGTTTGTATGGGAGGTGGTAGAGAGAGTGGGGGGATTTTGATGATTTTTTCAGAAATAACTAGGAATATTATAAAATTGGCATCCCTTAAATTTCAGACTAGTGCCATTCATAATTTTCAAGAAAATCGATTTTTTGTGAAGTTGTGAAACTGTGTCATATTGTATGAGAGAGGATAGAAGTAGTGAAGCAAATCAAATATTTTTTTTTCACCTTAGTAATAATATTAATTAAATATTTATTACAAAATATGAGCTCAACAAATGTTATATGTTCTGAGAAAATCGGCTTAGAGCATTTCAGGAAAAAGTGTAGTTTGTATGGGAGGGGGTGGAAGGAAAGGGAGAAAGCAAATAATTTTTGTACTGTAGATTTAAATCATTAAAAAAGTAATATATACCAAAATTGAGACCAATAGCTTTTATACTTTTTGAGTAAATCCATTTATTGTCAAATTGCAAAATTGTGTCATTTTGTATGGGAGGGGGTAGAAGGGGTGAAGTTAATCATCTCATTTTTTTTGACCTGACTAACAATTTTAAATAAGTATTTGGTGCACAATTTCAGCCCGCTGAATTTTATAAGCACTGAGGAAATTGGCTTAGAGTAATTCATGATAAGTACAGTTTGTATGGGAGGTGGTAGAAGGAGGGGGAGGACACGCACAATTTTTATATGATAGATTGACATTATCATAAAAGTAATATATTCTGAATTTCAGGCCAATAACTTTTATACTTTTTGAGCAAATCCGTTTATTGTCAAATTGCGTAATTGTGTCATTTTGTATGGGAGGGGGTAGAAGGGGTGGAGCGATTTGGCCCGTTCACGAACTTGACCTTACTTTTTTGCGACGTGTACAAAATTTGAACTTTCTAGCTCAACGCGTTCTCAAGCTAGAGAGCGCACGGACGGACGGACGGACGGACGGACAGACGGACGGACAGACGGACGGACGGACATCCGGTTTTGAGATTTTTGAGTGATAATATTAACTTCTGTATTCATCATTTTTTTCTCCGAGCCTTATTTCTTGGCGTTACAAACCTTAGAGCGAACTTATAATACTCTCAGATTCCATCTAGAGTATAAAAATGTGTGTTTAGAAATGGCGAAAGGTACATGGTGCACAGAGACTCAGCGGCAGGTAGCTCAGCAAATGAAGAGCTGTGGGAGTATCGTTACGCAAATTGCTAGTGCCTTAAGATGTTCCAAAAAGATTGTGCACAATGCATTCAGTCATATTTAACAATATGGTAGCTCAAAAAATGTTAAACAGCGACCTAGAGCACGAAAACCAACAGTTAAATAGGACCGTCTGATTTATAGAACCTCAATCAAGAACCCTTTTAATAGCTCGACCATTATAAAAAAAGATATTTCGTCGGAGTTTGCCATTGACGTATCCTCAAGGACAATAAGACGACGGCTCAATCGAAAACAATTGCGTGGATGCATTGCACAGAACAAGCCACTTGTGTCGAAAAAAGTTTAAAATCTCGAATTGCGTTTGCCCGTGAGCACTTGCAATAACCTTTGATTTTTTTTAAAAAATGTGCTTAGGAGTGACGAATCAAAGTTTTGTCGGTTCGGATCCGACGGTAAGCGGTACGTATGGCGTCCTTCAAACATGCAGCACCATCCAAAGTACACTTATAAGACTGTTAAACACGGTGGTGGGAGTGTGGTGATGTGGGCTACGTTTTCTTGGTACGGCGTTGGGCCTATATGGACATAAAATTGACACAACAATGGATCAGCATGTTTACAAAAACATTACTGTAAACACAACGATGCCATTTGCTGATGATAAAATGCCTCTTAAATGGCGTTTTATGCACGACAATGATCCAAAACATACTTCGCGCACAGTGAAGAGTTGCTTGGAAGAGAACTGAATTGATGCTCTAAAGTGGCCAGCCCAACCACCGGATATCAATCCCATTGAGAATCTGTGGAATGTCACGTAGTCAAACCGAAAAATATGACCGATTTTAAGATCGAAATTAAAACATAAAAGAATTATGATTGGGCGTAAAGCCCAATCATATGATACTCTAGATGAAATGAGAAAGATTTCAATGTACCGGAAAATATGTCACCTCCAATAATTAATAGTGACTTTTGTATGGGAGGTGGTAGAAGGAGAGGAGGAAGGTTTGTAATTTTTGGATATGACACCTAATGTGGTATGCAAAATATTTCGTGCTGAATTTAAGGTTTGTAGCTTTCATTATTTTCAATTGGACATAGTTTTCCTGAAATTGTGGCATTTGTATGGGAGGTGGCAGAGGAAGTGGAGCGTTTAAGATGATTTTGAAACTGCTTATCATCATCCTTATCACCGCGCTTTGATTCAATTTCAAATTCGATAGTTCTAATATATTCGAACGGAAATGCTTTTCTTGAATTTATAATACAGATATTTGTATGGGAGGGGGTAGAAGGAGTGAAGAGGAGCTGATAATTTTTTTAACATTTATTGCAATTATTAAAAAATAAATTCTGGCAAAATTTTAAGTTTATACTTTTTCTAGTTTTAATGGAAATCGATATAATGCACTTAACAAAAATTATACATTTGTATGGGAGGGGGTAGAAGGAGTGTACGGATCAAAACACATTTTTTTCTCGTTATTGATATTTCTATTTTTATACTTTATGCAAAATATCAAGTTGATAGCTTTAACAGTTTCGAAGAAAAATAATTTAATTTAAATTTCAAAATTTTGTAAAATTTGTATGGGAGGGGGTAGAAGGAGTGAAGTGAAGTTGATAATTTTTTCAATTCTGATTGGATTTATAATAAAATTAATTTTTGGCAAAAATTCGTTTTTGTAACTTTGCTAGTTTCAATGGAAATCGAAAAACTGCATTTTTCAAAATTATGCATTTGTATGGGAGGGGGCAGAAGGAGTGACGGGATCGGATCAATATTTCGTCATATTAATGATATCTATATCATAATACTTTGACCCAAATTTCAAATTGATAGCTTAAAAAGTTTCAAAGAAAAATTAATTTCTGAAAATTTCGGAATTTCGTGAAATTTGTATGGGAGGGGGTAGAAGGAGTGAGGGGATGTGGCCCATTCACAAACTTAAAGTTTTTTTTTGCTAAAAATGACACACAATAAATTTCAGTACGATAGCTCAAAGCGTTCGAGAGTTATGCTGTAGACAGACGGACAGACAGCAACTCGGAATCGAAGTTTTTGAGCGACAACAAATATTTCTGTACCCTTGGCGGCTCTGTGCGAGCATTATTTCTTAGCGTTACAAACGGTTAGGCAATCACAATATACTCTCAGATTTCATCTAGAGTATAAAAAGCTTGGTATGCAATTCCGAGAGAGGCTACCGAGGAGATGCGCTGCTGTCATTCAAAATAAAGGATGTCCGACAAAATACTAAATTCATACGTAGAAATTTGTTGTTGTTTTTCATTTTGTGCTAAATTCGTGTCCAGCTTGTTTTCATCTTATTCACAATTTAACTGAAATAGAAAAGAATGGGAAGAAACTAACCAAATGAAAAAACAATCATCACTTCGTGGATAAAACTCAAGAAAATTGGACTAAAAAGCATAAAACAGTAGAAAATATTTGCACTTGAAAGTTACAGATACCGAGTGTGCTAAATTCGTTGCCACCACTGTACATTATGTCCCAGCAGGGACTGGAATCATTACCGCACCGATGGTACAATTCATACCTTGAATCTATTACAGCTACTTTCTGCCGTAAAACGTAGATTACTTTAACACTGCGATGTCAGAGGCGAGCAATCGTTTTTGCTACTTTCTGCATTATAAAGTATCGACATTGGACTAGAATGAAAAGAATGAATAATGTAATGCTTGCAAAAGCACCGACAAACGGCCGGAAAAGAATCGATGATGGAATGGTTGCAAAAGAATAGAAAAAATATTAATCTTTCTGAAGGAATTGATTGTAAGATTAAAGGAGCGATTCATTTTGAATTAATAATGAAAAATTTGATGAAATTGGATCCTGCTTTTGATACGAAAATTATTTAACCAATTTTGCTGTTGGAAATGTACGATATAATAACTTAAGATTTTTTGTCGCGTAACGTACTTTCGCAACGAATGACTTGTAAAATTTCACATGAAACAAACAAACGTAGAAGTATGTATGTTACATGAAAGTTTTGACTTACTTTTTAGAGCCCATAATTCAAGATTCTTCAGAGCATTCAAATACGTCCGAGTATGTTGAAGGCAAATTTTTGATACTGATGGACTAAGCGATGAATCAAATGGCTTCGAAAATGTTAATATTTTCCTGGTTAGAATGGAAACCTCTGCAGCTGAAAAAATAAGAATTATTCACATTAGTTTACATTGTTTTACTTATCCTAAAACATAAAAGAAATATATATGTCTATGGTAGCGCCATAGAAGTATTTTAATACAGAATCTAAATCTAAAAGGTAATAAAATAAACTTGACTTAAATTAAAAAATTCAGTTTATTTTATTGCCATAAAATTACGTATAATTAATTTTATAACTAGTGATTTCAATGTTTTTTTTTTTTTAATAATTCCGTACTCTAAAGTTAACCCCTTAGAACTGTGAAACAAATCAACATAAAATTTTTCGCATTGGCAACGTGTGCGATAATTCAGTGTATTTCAGCCTAAGCCTATTGCACAATCGCAGAAGCTTAGAAATAAAATAAAAACATAACAGGGCTACGATTGCGCGTAAAGCGCAATCTTACGATACTCTAGATGAAATAGAATTTTTTGTGATCCCAAGAAATTTTGTATATTAGAAGGGATGATAGCATTGAACTAATTTTCTCGACATCATGCTAAAGTAGCTATGAAAATGTTTTATACAAAATGCTTACTCCAAAAACTGAATGGGAACTGAGAAAATTAGTGAGTTTGATTTAATGAAAATGTACAGTTTGTATGGGAGGTGGTAGAAAGAGTGGGGGGATTTTAATGATTTTTTTAGAAATAACTAGGAATATTATAAAATTGGCATCGCTTAAATTTCAGACTAGTGCCATTCATACTTTTCAAGAAAATCGATTTTTTGTGAAGTTGTGAAACTGTGTCATGTTGTATGGGAGTAGATAGAAGTAGTGAAGCAAATCAAATATTTTTTTTCTCATCTTAGTATTAATATTAATTAAATATTTATTACAAAATATGAGCTCAACAAATGTTACATGTTCTGAGAAAATCGGCTTAGAGCATTTCAGGAAAAAGTGTAGTTTGTATGGGAGGGGGTGGAAGGAAAGGGAGGAAGCAAATAATTTTTGTACTGTAGATTAAAATCATTAAAAAAGTAACATATACCAAAATTGAGACCAATAGCTTTTATACTTTTTGAGTAAATCCATTTATTGTCAAATTGCGAAATTGTGTCATTTTGTATGGGAGGGGGTAGAAGGGGTGAAGCTAATCATCTCATTTTTTTTAACCTTACTAACAATTTTAAATAAATATTTGGTGCACAATTTCAGCCCGCTGAACTTTATAAGCACTGAGGAAATTGGCTTAGAGTAATTCATGATAAGTACAGTTTGTATGGGAGGTGGTAGAAGGAGGGGGACGATACGCACAATTTTTATGTGATAGATTGATATTATCCTAAAAGTAATATGTTCTGAATTTCAGGCCAATAACTTTTATACTTTTTGAGCAAATCCGTCAATTGTCAAATTTCGTAATTGTGTCATTTTGTAAGGGAGGGGGTAGAAGGGGTGGACCGATTTGGCCCGTTCACGAACTTGACCTTACTTTTTTGTCAAAAACGAACGTGTACAAAATTTGAACTTTCTAGCTCAACGCGTTCTCAAGCTAGAGAGCGCACGGACGGACGGACGGACGGACGGACGGACATCCGGTTTTGAGATTTTTGAGTGATAATATTAACTTCTGTATCATTCATTTTTTTCTCCGAGCCTTATTTCTTGGCGTTACAAACCTTAGAGCAAACTTATAATACTCTCAGATTCCATCTAGAGTATAATCAGAGTCCATCTAGAGTATAAACATAACAGGGCTACGATTGCGCTTAAAGCGCAATCTTACGATACTCTAGATGAAATAGAATTTTTTGTGATCTCAAGAAATTTTGTATGGGGAGTGTTAGAAGGGGTGATAGCATTGAACTAATTTTTTCCCCATCATGCTAAAGTAGCTATAAAAATGTTTTACAAAATGCTTACTCCAAAAATTGAATAGGAGCTGAGAAAATTAGTGTGTTAGATTTAGTGAAAATGTGCAGTTTGTATGGGAGGTAATAGAAAGAGTGGGGGGATTTTAGTGATTTTTTCAGAAATAACTAAGAATATCATAAAATTTACATATCTTAAATTATAGACCAGTAAAATTCATAATTTTCAAGAAAATAGATTTTTTGTGAAGTTGTAAAACTGTGTCATATTGTATGGGAGGGGGTGGAAGGAGAGGGAGGACGCAAACAATTTTTATACTGTAGATTGAAATCATTATGAAAATAATATATCCCAACATTTTTATACTTTTCGAGCAAATCCATTTATTGTCGAATTGCGAAATTGTGTCACTTTGTATGGGAGGGGGTAGAAAGGATCAAGCTAACCGTCTATTTTTTTTTTTTTGCCTTACTAACAATTTTAAATAAATGTTTGGTGCACAATTTCAGCCCTCTAAATTTTATACGCACTGAGTAAATTGGCTTGGAGTAATTCATGACAAGAACAGTTTGTATGGGAGGTGGTAGAAGGAGGAGGACATACATAATTTTTATACGGTAGATTTATATTATCATAAAAGTAACATATTTCAAATTTCAGGCCAATAGCTTTTATACTTTTCGAACAAATCCGTTTATTGTCAAATTGCGCAATTGTGTCATTTTGTATGGGAGGGGGTAGAAGGGGTGGAGCGATTTGTTCCATTTACAAACTTGATATTCTTTTTTTTGTCAAAAACGACCTGTACAAAATTTGAGCTTTCCGCGTCCTCAAGCGAATGGACGGACGGACATCCGGTTTTGAGATTTTTGAGTGATTATATGAATTTCTGTATCATTCATTTTTTTCTCCGTGCCTCATTTCTTGGCGTTACGAACTTTAGAGCAAACTTATAATACTCTCAGATTTCATCTAGAGTATAAATATCTACACGGATCAAAGCATAATATTATAAAAACGAGGATAATAGAAACTGATTGGCAAAGCGGAGAAGCAGCAGTAAACCGAATCATCATAATAGGCCAAACAATATGTTTGTTAAAAACCACTGTTACTATATGGTACTGAAAATAAACAAACTTACTCTTTTACGTACTTATTGTGCTGTTGAACCTAAAGTTTTGAAACACATAACTTAAAAGTTTGAGGGTAAATAAATGATAAATAACAAAAAATATATGGCTGCAACATTTTCATTGGATATAAAGCAATAGTGCTACTAATAACGCATTCTCTGTTTCGACGGTTCCGTAATTTCACTTTTCATAGTTGTCGATGTAACATTGTATATTATTCAACGCACGAATAATTCGAACTTTATTATCATATATGACCAATATATACAATCATGTTGTATGTTAATTAAATATTCCAAACATGACCAGCACTCAATATAATTATTTCAAAAGATTATATGACGTGGCTTTGCGGAGAAGATAACATTCCAGATCAGTGTATGACAACCGACAGTCTGCGAACTAAACTCGATAAAATAAGCTTGTAACAATTTATAAATAAGAACATAACAGGACTACGATTGGGCGTAAGGCCCAATCATGCGATACTCTAGATGAAGAGAAATTTAAATTTAAGATATTTTATATGGGGAGTGGTAGAAGGGGTAACAGCATCAAAATGTTTTATATAAAATTTAGGATTCAAAAAGTTAATAGGTACTGAGAAAATTAGTGTATTGGATTTAGTGGAATTGTGCAGTTTGTATGGGAGGTTGTAGAAGGTGTGGGGAGTTCTTAGTGAGTTTTTCAGAAATAACTATAAACATCATGCATTTGACACTTTTTCAATCGCAGATCAGTAGTATTTAAACTTTTCAGAAAAATAAACTTTTAGAAAAGTTGTGAAATTGTGTCATATTGTATGGGACGGTGTAGAAGGAGTGAAGCTAATCATCTAATTTTTTTGGTCTTGCCAATAATTCTAAGTAAATATTTTGTTCAAAATTTCAGTTTTTGTATGGAAGGGGGTAGAAGAGGTTGAGCTGGTTAGCTCGTTCACGTACTTGACCTTAGTTTTTTATCAAAAACAACGTCTACAAAATTTTAACGTTCTAGCTCAACGTATTCTCAAGCTAGAGAGCGAACAGACGGACGGACAGACGGACATCCGTTTTTGAGTGATAATATTAACTTCTGCATCATTAATTTTTTTCTCCGAGCCTTATTTCTCAGCGTTACAAACTTTAGAGCAAACTTATAATACTCTCAGATTTCATCTAGAGCATAATCACCTTAGGCTACAGCCACAAAGAAAGGCGCTAATTTGGGCGGCCACATATACAGGGTGTTTTTTTAAGGACGGAGAACTTTAAATATAAATAATTTAAAAATTTTTCTGTGCTTTATTTCAGCACAGAAAAATTTTTCAATTATTCCATGGAATTGGCTTTATTTGAAAGATAATTTTATAGCATTAATGTTTGAATATGATTTCGGGCACGTAGCCGCTGCGGTTGCCGCGTACATGGCGTAATCTAGAAGTCCAATTTTCACATTTAACGATTTGGCCAAAGTATAAGGTTGTAAACATCAATAACGTTAAAAAATATTGGTAAGATCCCATTACTCCTTCTATCCCTCACAATTTTGAATAATACATTTTTTCTATTTTCATTGAGATAAGATCCTACAAGGACGAGTTTTGCCAGAATTAGTTTTATTATAATTGCAATCAGTTTTGAAAAAATTATCAACTTCACCTAACTCCTTCTTCCCACTCCCACACAAATTTCACGAAATTTTTAAATTTGAATTAAATTATTTTTTTCGAATCTGTCAAGCTATCGACTTCGAATTTTAAGCAACGAATAATAATATAAATATCATTAAAGTCTAACATTAGGTCTGGGAAAAAAGTTCGTGGCATTTTTTTACTAAAATTCAACTGGTTTTCTTTTAGCGTGAAAATGAATTTATTTAAACCAAATGTGCTCCATTATTATCGACAACGTTTCGCCATTTTTCGGGTAGAGCCATGATGCCATCGGTAAAGAACTTCTGTAGTTTCTGGTTGAACAACTGAATCAAATGGTTTTCACAGACTTTTTTTGAAACCAGCTTAATTCCATTGAGAGAGTTCTGCAGAGATCGAAGCAAGTGATAGTCAGAAGGTGCTATGTCTGGCCTATTCCCAATTTTTGACGGGTCATCAAAGAAGTGTGTGGTCGAGCATTGCCATAATGGAAGACAACACCTTTACTTTTATTCAATTCGGGCCGTTTTCTTTCAATTGCCTGGCATAATCTCTCCAGTTGTCCGCAGTGAGAATTAATCGTCTGACCAACTGGAAGTACCTCATGGTGGACGATTCCCTTTCGGTCCCAACATACACACAGCATCACCTTTTTCGGCGTCAATCTTGGCTTCGCGAATGCTTGTGATGGCCCACCATCCCTTGTCCACGATCTCTGACGCTTCCAATTATCGTACGTGACCCATTTTTCATCACTAATTATGACACGTTTCGGAGAATTTCATCAGTTTTCTCATTAATTGGGCGACCAGAGCGCGACTCATCTTTGACATCAAGATTACCAGAACGACAGCGCACTGCGCAGCAGATTTTGATAACGTACCTTCACCGTACATAGCCCAAATTTCACAAGCCTGCGCTGCGTTTTTCCCTTTCTCGTAATAATATTGCAAAATGTAGCGCAATTTTTCATTAATTTTTTCCATTTTCAAATGCAAGCAACATTCCAACCACTGCAACAAATTCGATATTTATACACAGAAACTAACGCTCAAAGTGTCACCTTTCCCACGAGCGATTAGTGGTGTCGCTGCGATCTGTGTTTTCTGAGTTAATTGCAATTGATGTCATCTATTGGGGAAAACGCCACGAACTTTTTTTCCCAGACATAATATTTTTGTTTTCATCCGTATTCCTCTTCTACCCCTCCCATACAAATGAATGATTTTGGTGAACGCATTATATCAATTTCCATTAAAACTAAATAAAGCAGAAACTTAAAATTTTCCCAATATTTGTCTCTTAATGATGCAATAAATGCTGAAAAAGTATCAATTTCGCTGTTAGTAATTCAAGAAAAGCATTACTCCTTCGAACATATGAGAACTATCGACTTTTGAATTGGAACAAAGATTGGTTATAAAGATGTTACTAAGCAGTTTCAAAATCATTCAGAACCTTCCACTTTCTCTGCCACCACCCATACAAATCCCCCAATTTCAGGAAAACAATGTCTGATTTCTTTGTAAACTATGAAAGCTAGAAACTTAAAAAAAAAAAAATTCCAAGTCGATCACAATACTTTATTATTGGAATTATAAAGTAACATTACAATCCCTTCCCCCCGCCCCTCTGCTTTTACCATCTCCTATACAAAAGTAACTATTCGCTATTCGAAAGAATTTGAGATGACATATTTACTGGGGCATTAAACTCTTTCCCATCTCGAGTATCGCATGAATTGGCTTTACGATTACACAGTTATGTTTAAACTCTAGATGAAATCTGAGAATGTTTTAAGTTTTCCACAAACTTTGTAACGCTAAGAAATAAGGCTCGGAGAAAAAAATGAATGATACAGAAGTTCATATAATCACTCAAAAATCTCAAAACCGGATGTCCGTCCGTCCGTCTGTCCATCCGTTCGGCCGTCCACCCGACTATCCATCCGTGTACTTTCTAGCTCGAGAACGCGTTGAGCTAAAGCTCAAATTTTGTACACGTCCCCTTTGACAAAAAAATTAAGGTCAAGCTCGTGAACGGGCTAAATCGCTGCACTCCTTCTACCCCTACAATTTGGCAACAAACTAATTTTTCCTAAAAGTATAAAAACTATTGGAATTTGTAATATATTATATATTTATGATCATTTTAATCTAACGTGTTGGAATTATTAGCATTCTGCCATTTCTTCCACCACCTCCCATTCAAACTGCGTTTTTTTCATGAAACACTATAAATCAATTTTCTCAATAAGTATAACATATATCGAGCTTAAATTTTGCACTAAATATTAATTAGCATTATTATTAAGATCGAAACAAAATTAACTGATTTCATTTTCAGAACTTTATAAAATAAACTGTTAACAAGTCGGGCGCAACTTTATTATTCTTGGAACAAGTTGAGGATGCGTGGAAAGTCAATATGCAGGTTAGAGTAGTTAGGGAATATAAAGTGAAAGGGGATGTTACGGCAGGGGTGTTGTTAATTTAACAATTGCGAATACGATCAATAGCTCCAGTACATATAATCAATATTTCATTCGTTTATTTATGCAAGTTTGTGTTTTTTAGAGGGCAGGGGAGGGGTGGTAGAAAGGGTGGGTAGATGTTAATAATTTTTTAATTGATTGCTTGAATCACGTCCAATATTCTCTGCATAGAATGTCAGTTTCATAGACCAAGCTGCATAGAATTTTCATAAAATTCGGTGTATTTTACATTCACGAAACCAAACATTTGTATGGGGTAGATGAGGTAAGGGAACCGTAAAATTTGTGATGCAGTTTTATTCCGTTTTCTTGTAAGGTATTCGTACAACATTTCAAGTTCATAGGTTTTAATTTGTTGGTTATTAGTTGAATTATTGATATTGTTAGAAATCATACTTTTGTAAGGGTAGAACGGCAGGCGCGATCTTAAAACTTTTACTTTTGACGCAATTTCGTTTTAACTAATTTTGAAAGTTTTCGAGCAAAATTTCAAATTGATAGCTTTTAATAGTTATGTGATAATTGATTTCTTAAAAATTTTCGAAAAAATAATTTTGTGTGAGAGGGGATAGAAGTTTTGAAGGTATTCGACCAGTTAGTATTTCATACTTTTACGAACTTTTTTTTAATATATTTCGCAACTTTTCAAGTTCCTATCTTTAAATTTCATTCAAAAATTTTCAGTTTTTGTGTGTTTTTTTTATTGTGAATGAAAAACCTTGTGTACGTTAGAACCCCCGCCCCCTTCGATGCATAAAAATTGTGGAATACATTATTATTTTTTCTCTATGTATTTCAAATAGATGTATCGACATGGAAAATTTGAGCTTTGTGCCTTTCACCAGAAAAAATACTAACAATTTCGTGTTAAGCTCAAAACGAAGTCAGCGATCTTCTGGATGATACAATTTTTTAAAATGATTATAGTTCAGTAATTATTATTTTATACTAGCGATCGCCCGCGACTTTGTCTGCGTAAGAATCGCAAAATAAGCAATTTTTGCGAATGTATTTCGTAATACATTATGCGGGATATATGTATTTAAGGTATGGACATGAAACTAGAAAAAGTATAAACTTCTTACAATTTTGCCAGAATTTGTCTCTTAATAATTGCAATAAGTGATAAAAAAAATATCAACTTCGCTTCACTTCTTCTACCCCCTTCCATACAAATTTCTATATAAGAAATTAAAAAAAAAAATATTCTCCTTCGAAAATCATCCAAAACCTTTTACTTCCTCTGCTACCTCTCATACAAATGCCAAACAAAAAAAAAATAAAAAACAAAAAAAAAACAATATTCAATTTTCTTGAGAATCATGAAAACTTCAAATTTTAAATTTAACACGAAACATTTTGCATCCACGTTCGATGTCATATACAAACATAACAGAATTATGTTTGGACGTAAAGCCCAATCATATGATATTCTAGATGAAATGGGAAAGATGTTAAAGCACAGGAAAGTATGTCATTTCAAATTCTTGAGAATAGTGAATAGTGATTTTTGTATGGGAGGTGGTAGAAGTAGAGACCGAGGTTAGTAACATTTGTATATGATACGTTGATTACGTTTTTAAAATTCTTCTCTGTCTATCTGTCCGGCTTTCACGCAAAAACGGCTAAACCGATTGTAATGAAACTTTCACAGTTTATTAGGTATACTCCGAGATGTAATCTGCTTTTAGTTTTATTTCCCTCCCCTCATGCCTTATACACCCTCCCATACAAAGTGATACATTTTCAAAAATATGTAATAATCAAATTTTCTTGGAAACTATAAAAGCTATTAATTTGAAATTTGAAATATATTATTTCTATTATAAATGCAATCTTTTAGTCGTTAGTCGTTTCATGACTATTAGTCTAAAATTGCAAAAAAAATCCGTCCCGCCGTACACCGTACATATGGGCTCGTAGGAAGAGAGCGTAACCTTAATTTCGATCATTGATGTCTTGCATTCCTCCTATTAATATATTCCTTATAATTGACGAGGAGCATTCATTCAGTCCTAGTGAGAAAGAGCTGTCTTTCGATTTTATTGAGGCAGATTTTTCGCAGTTGGACTACCTTATCTCTTAATTTCAACTTTAATGAAATTTTTGACAATCCCGATTTTGAGGGTGCCGTTGTTGATTTTTATTATATCCTGTATCAATTTTTTGTTGCTACAGTTCCTTTTACCTATCGTAAAAATATCTCATTGTCTTATCCCTGGTACACTAGTGAGTTGCGTGCAATTCGCAATTTTCGCAATGCTGCCTGGAATAGGTATACTAGGACGAAGAATGACACTGATTTTCGTTTGTATGAAGAATATTATGACTTATTTCAAGATTTATCTTCTCGCTTGTATTCTGAATATTTGCTTAATGTGCAGTCGGATATTATTAGAGATCCCTTGAAGTTTTGGAAATTTGTTAATTGTAAGCGTAAGTCTGATAGTTATCCAGCTTCTTTTGAATTCCTTGGTAGTAATAGTAATGATCAATTTACTATTTGTAATTTTTTTGCCACATTCTTCAGTGGATCTTTTAGTGGTAGTGACTTTATCCCTGACATATCATACTTTGATGGAATTAGAAATACTGCTTCATCATTGTAAACTATCGACCAATAGCTAAACTGTCAGCTATTCCTAAACTTTTTGAGTCTATAGTGTATGAGAGCATGTCATTTCACTGTAAATCCTTAATTTCGAGTAAACAACATGGTTTTGTCAGGAGTAGATCCACTGTCACTAACCTGATGGAGTTTACAAGTAAATCCATTTTAGCTATTGAAGAGGGGAAGCAAGTTGATTGTATATATACTGATTTGAGTAAGGCTTTTGATAAATTACCTCATTCCATTATATTGTTGAAATTGGACTTGTTGGGTTTTCCTACTTGGTTTATCAATTGGATTAAATCATATCTAAGTGATAGAACTTACCAAGTTCTTTTTCGGGGTTATACTTCTAAACCATTTGTTGCGTATTCTGGTGTTCCTCAAGGAAGTCATTTGGGGCCACTTCTTTTCATCGTAGCCATTAATGATGTAGCATCTATTTTTAAATATTCGGAAGTTCTTATTTATGCTGATGACATTAAAATCTTTAAATCTCTCAATTCCAACTCTGACAATTTTCTTCATGCGGATTTGATTAATTTTAGCAATTGGTGTCGCCATAATGGTCTTAGACTGAATTTGGATAAGTGTCATGTTATGTCATTTACTAGAAAAATCTCTCCGTTTGTGATAATTTATAGTCTTAATGGCTGTATTTTGGATCAAGTCAGCTCCATTATTGACCTAGGTGTTACATTTGACCAAAAAATTTATTTTGGTTTGCATATTAATAAGACCGCACGGAAAAGTAATTCTATGTTGGGTTTTACTACTCGCTTATCCAAGGAATTTAACAATTCGCTTTTAGACTGAGTCTCTATAACACCTTCGTTAGATCTCACCTTCAATATGCTTCTCAAGTTTGGTCTCCTTATTATAATGAGCACATTGGCAGAATCGAATCGATTCAGCGTAAATTTGTAAGAACAGCCTTATGTCACCTTAATTGGAATGACAGAGTTCGTCTTCCTCCTTATACTGATCGACTTCAGCTACTAAATATGTCATCGCTTTCGAAACGACGAGAAGTAGCTGATGTAATTTTTGCTCATAACCTTCTTACAGGGTTAGTTGATTTCTCCACCCTTTTGGGTTTGATGTGCTTTTATACTGGTAAATTTTTGCCAAGGTGCCCTAGATTGCTGCGGGTTGGATTTCACCGGACAAACTATGGTATGAATGAACCGATTTCGCGTCTCGCGAGAGAAGTTAATAAGAATGCTGATGTATTCGACTTCTCTATTGATAAGCAGTGCTTAAGACGTAGACTTAACGCTAGTTGACACCGATGTATGTGAATTTTTTTGTCAATTTCTTGTTTTTATTTTCTGTACTTGGTGTGGGATGTTAATGTTTGTTTCGTCCCTTCACTAAATGATGAGCCAGAGGTTAAATCGAATTTCAATTTTTTAAATTTGGAATCGATTTATGGCAATTCCTTGCATTAAGGAATCCTGATAGTGATAATATCTCCGAGACCGTTAAAGGTAGAATGTTCGTTTTTTAGTGGATTGTTGATTGGGTAAGTGAGCTCCATTTTCTAATCATTTTCATTTTGGGGCGTGTTGCGTGGAAAGGGGAGGCGGGGGGAGGGAATGAGTCAAAAAGAAAGGGTTTTGGGACAAACTTTAAAAATAATTTAATTTTTTTATCCATTGGCGTCCGAAAAGGAGGGGCTAAAAACAAATTGTCGGCCGAATTTTTTTTTTTTTTTTCAAATGATTATATCTTTGAAATTAGTTATTGTAAAAATTCATATTTTTCGACCATTAAAGTGGCATACAGCTCCACCAGAATCAGCTTAGAGAGTGGCTTTTTTTTTTTTTAAGGCACCGAGTTTAATTTAGGGGGTCACCCTTTAATGCATTGCACAATTAATTCGGTAAAGGAATTGGATAAAATTTGAGTGTACTGAGGAATTTAGGTTGGAGAGAGACGGAAGTGACGGTGGAGATTATTCTTGAAGGACTGGAGGTTATACCTACTTGGGAAAACGTTAGCCGGCAATGCATTCCAAAGTCTGGACGTTCGGGAAATGAATGACTGTCTATATTTCACTGTACGAGTAGGAATAGGGTTGACGGTATACTTGTGTGCGCGTTTAGCTTGACGAGTATCACGGGCAAAGGTGTAAAGTGGAGGAATGAGTAATCTAAGCTCCGCACTACATTTACCATGAAAGTAGCGATAATAAATGCTGAGTACTCCGACGTTTCTGCGATGCTCGAGGGAGTCAATAGAAGCCGTAATGGTTTCATCTCCAATTAGTCGGAACGCATGTTTTTGGATTCGGTCGAGCAGCGCAAGGTGAGTTTTGGGAGCCCCAGCCCAAAGATGCGAGTTGTACTCTAAGCGAGGTCGAATGTAGGCCTTGTAGATGGTAGCTAAGTCGCGAGGCGTAAAATATTTTTTACATTTGCGAAGAATACCCAGGCGTTTGGAGGTATCAAGGGCAACATCAAAGATATGTTTGCTCCAATCAAGATGGTTATTTAATTTTACGCCTAAAATGATAAACTCATCTACAGAGCAAATTGGTACGCCATTAAAGTTTAAATTGGACGACGTCGCTGGAACATCACGTTTATGGGAAAGATGACAGGCCTGTGTTTTAGCAGCGTTGAACTCTACTCTATTTTTCCTGCCCCATTCCAGGATTAAGTCGAGGTCGGAGTTCAGCGAACCGATTAACTCACTGCGTTTGGAAGCAACAGATTGCTTGTGAGAATCCACAGCAGAGTTAAATTCAAAGGTGTTATCTAAAGTACTGTCATCAGCAAAACTATGGATTGGATTGAGAGTAGAAGACAAAAGGTCGTTGATAAATACCAAGAACAGAGTAGGCGATAGAACAGAACCCTGAGGGACACCGGAGTTGATTGGGAAGGAGGCGGAAGTAACGCCATCTAATACGACTCGTATAGTGCGATTGGACAAGAAACTCTCAATCCATTGAATAAGGGAAGCATCGAGGCCAATAGCCTCGAGCTTAACAAGAAGACATTCGTGCCAAACTCTGTCAAAAGCTTTTGCAATGTCAAGTGCAAGAACTTGACCTTCGCCGTATTTGTGCAAGCAAGAGTTCCATCGTTCCGTCAGGTAGACCAAGAGATCTCCCGTCGACCTTCCAGAACGGAAACCGTATTGGCGATCGTGGATAAGCTGTTTATCCTCGAGATAATGAACGATTTTGCGATTGACAGCGGTTTCCATTACTTTCGAGAGCACTGAAGTAATGGCTATTGGGCGGTAGTTAGCGGGATTCGCTTTGCTTCCTTTCTTGGGAATTGGCTGAACATTCGCAACTTTCCACAATTGTGGAAAGCACCCGGAAGAGTAAGATAGATGGAAAAGATTGCGAAGTGGCTTAGCCAGGGAAGAGAAGCACATTTTAAGGGTAATGGGGGGAATGCCATCAGGTCCAGCGGACTTGTGAATATTGAGCTGTTGCAGAATCCTGGAAATGAGACGTGTGCGAAAATGTAATGAAGGCAGCGAAAAACCAGAAGGTGTTGCGATAGGAGGGCTTTGGTTTGAAGGTGGTAGTGAGGAGTTTCTCGCAAAGCTTGCTGCCAATAGGTTAGCTTTCTCAACAGGATCGACTACGGTACGATCACCATCTACGAGTGGCGGTGTTGATGAAGAAACGAAATTATTGTTGACCGTTTTTACAAAAAACCAGAAAGATCTTGAGCCTTTAGGACTCTGAAGGATCTTCCGTCGAAGTTGTTGGTCGTATTCAAATTTAACACATTTGAGGATGGAATTGCAGGTATTTCTTGATTTAATATAGAGCTCTCTGAAAGCTGAGGTTGGATGATTTTTGAAAGTTTGAAACGACTGTTTCTTCGCCTGAATTGCAACAAGACATTCGTTTGTAAACCAAGAGTCCTTCGACGGCCGGACTCTCTTAAGACTGAAAGGTATGTAGAGCTTCATACCTTTCAGGATGGTCTCGGTGACGAGTTTACAGGCTTCATCGCAGTCATTAGAATCGAAGCACAATTTCCAATTGAAGGCAATGCAGAACTCGTTTAGCGCCCCCCAATTAGCTCTTTTAAAATGCCAAACAGTTCTGCGGGGTGCCTTAACTGGCAGCGGTTTTTGTGCTGCAACAGGAAATTGTGCACGAATCATGAAGTGATCCGTGTTACCAATTGGCGATGGAGATATTACAGAGAGGGAATATTTCTCTGGTTGATTGGTAAGAAATAAATCAAGAAGATTGGAGGATTGTCCTGCAATTTCAGGTAAACGAGTAGGCTCATTTACCAGTTGTGTTAATCCGTTAATCGAAGCAAACAGCTCAGTGTCACGTCCCTCATGGTCCGTGCAAGAGGAATATTTAAGCCAGGCAGTGTTATGAACATTGAAATCGCCCGCGATAACGATTTCAACGTCAGGGTGTGCAGTGTAAATGGACTGAATGGAGTCTGAGAGGCCATCCAGCTCACTAGCTGTTCTAGCTGCACTCAATGCCGGGCTTCTATAAACATAACAAAAATACAAAATGTGCCCTTGGATTAAAAGTTTTATCCAGATATAGTTAAATTCCGGATTGGAGCAGGTTCCTAATTGCGGAACCAAATGGAAGGGCACATCATCGCGGATGTAGAGAGCGACACCCCGCTGGCGAAAAAATGCTGGGATAAGGTGATACCCGGGTACAGAGTAAAACTGTTCGCTCCCCGGTAACACCTTGCACTCGCCTAGTGCTAGAATATCCGGTTTTTCTAATTGTGTATGGATGTACAGAGAAAGATAAGCGGAACATAATCCCCGAACATGGACCTGGTCAATAATAAAGTTAACCATAACTCACGGAAGAAGAAAAAAAAAGAAAAAAAAAAAAAAAAAAAAAAAAAAAAAAAAAAAAAGATTGAGGGAATATATAAAAACACAAAAAAAAATAATAAATAAATAAAACATAAAAAAAAAATAATAATTTATCACAATTGCCAGGAAAATAAAATATGTATTAAAAAAAAAGAAAGAAAAAAAAAAAAAAAAGAAAGAAAGAGAAAAAACAAAAATACTGGCAGCACGAATTGAAAATCAAAATAAAAATAACGTAATCCCAAAGAGAAAAAAAAATACTGGCAACACGAATTAAAATAAATATGTATATAAAAATCAAAATAAAAATAACGTAATCCCAAAGAGAAAAAAAGTAAAACCAACAGCACATACAAAAGCAATAAACGGCTCGGGGTCCACAGTGCTCGAATGCAAGCCCGCGCAAGTTCTAGGCTTATGCAACGGAAACAGTCAACACACAGAAGACCCCGGGTCCGTTACCCGACACTTAGCTGGGAATGATGATGTTGTGGTGATCTGATGGATTGGTGACCCCCTCGATGACGCGCACAAATTAAAAATTTTGTTATTGAAAAAAAAGAAAAACAGCACTCGCGACAGAAGAACGACAAAACAGCATAATAAAAAAGGTGAATAAAACAATTATTGGCTAATTATTGTAAGGGGGAGGTTCGGAGGATGTGCAAAGGAAAACATTTAAAAATGAATATCTCGGCCATATCTTAAGAATAAACTCGGTGCCTTAAAAAAAAAAAAAGCCACTCTCTAAGCTGATTCTGGTGGAGCTGTATGCCACTTTAATGGTCGAAAAATATGAATTTTTACAATAACTAATTTCAAAGATATAATCATTTGAAAAAAAAAAAAAAAATTCGGCCGACAATTTGTTTTTAGCCCCTCCTTTTCGGACGCCAATGGATAAAAAAATTAAATTATTTTTAAAGTTTGTCCCAAAACCCTTTCTTTTTGACTCATTCCCTCCCCCCGCCTCCCCTTTCCACGCAACACGCCCCAAAATGAAAATGATTAGAAAATGGAGCTCACTTACCCAATCAACAATCCACTAAAAAACGAACATTCTACCTTTAACGGTCTCGGAGATATTATCACTATCAGGATTCCTTAATGCAAGGAATTGCCATAAATCGAAATAGAAATTTAAAACATATGGTTAAGTCACCGGATAAGTCATCCGAGAAAACAACCTCTCCATTCGCGTAAAATGAGATTTCGCATAGCTGACACGACGGAAAATCGCTGCAAGACAATTTCCCAGCAGACGCAGCAGAAAATCGTCCGTGGGAAACATTCCTTTCGCACCGACATAAAGTCACGTGGCAGCACCTTATCGAAATCTGAAATTTAACTCGGGAATAGAAAAGTAAGTCAGTCTTACGTCCGCGCTTCGCTTAGTTGGCCGCATCTAACAATAAATAAAATCTTCTAATAAAGTTGCGTTTTTTTTTGAGATAATAATTTTGTTGTTTTTTATTTTATTTTTTTTTTCTTTTCGCGTTTGAAAGATTTTATTGGCGCAGTCGGTAGGATCCCGAATAAAGGGATCCAGTGATAAAAAACGTGAATTTGAAAAAAAAAATTTTGTGATATAAAAAAAAAAAAAGCAGAGCAATAGTGAGAAATTTTGTGAATAATTGAAAAGTGCGACCAAACTGGAGCAACGACGACGAGCTCACCGATTAGAGCAACGCTATTTCGACGGAGAAATAATTTCGGAAGAACAAGAAGGAAGTCTGCTGCAACTTGAAGGAAGTCTTGCAACTAATACAACAACGATGCCGCAACCACAACAGCCATTGAGTCTTAGCATCGATCCTCTCAAATATATTGGACAACTCCCGGAATTTGGAGGAAAGGGTGAGGACCTCTTTACTTTTATAGATCTAATTGAAGAGATCCTTCCATTAGTTTTAAGATATGATGTACCTAGCCAAACAATTCTCTATAATAAAATTAAAAGTAAATTAATTAATGAAGCTAGAGAAATTATTGAAATAAATAATCATGTGAAAACCTGGTCCGAAATTAAAATAGTGCTACTTAACAATTTTAGTGATAAAAAAAGTAGTTTGCAAATTCTCGACGAACTTCGAGGTGTTACTTTCTGTACGGACAGTGTCGACCTCTACAATAAAATCAAAGGCATTCTTAGAAGATTGAATAATAAAGCTAAGGATGAAGCTAATTCAGCCCTTACTATTAGAGCAAATATCGCAACGGCTCTAACTGTTTTCAAAAGCAAATTACCAGAGCCAATGAGATCAATCCTCTTCAGTAGAAACCCAAGAACTTTAGAAGAAGCCATTGATATTCTATTTGAAGGAAACTATGCACACTTTAATCCCTTCAGAAACAACAACAATAAAAACCAAAATAGTCGCTATAATAATCACTCTACTAGCCCAAATTATAATAAAAACCGAAATAGCCACTATAACAACTTTCATACACCTACCGATAACAATCACTCTACTAACCCTAATCGAAACCACCAATCTGATAACAGGCGAAATCCACAAAGTTCAAACTCTAGACCATTTAACCCCAATCGATCACAAAATACCAGACAAAATAATAACTACTATAATAACAATAGAAACAATAGACAAGAGCCCATGGATGTCGATGCATCCATCAATTCCAGAATTAACTCTTTAGAAACTGAAAATACAGTAAGAAATTTTCCCTTAGCAGCCTCGGAAAACAGCAATCACTTCCTTATATAAAAGTTCAAACTAGAGGAAGACCCTTAAGGCTCATAGTGGATTCTGGCGCAACTATGAGTATCCTGAATACGGGTATCTGCAACCCCATTTATAAAAATAAAATAAATCCTGTGAATGTTAAAACCCTTAAAAATGTGATCGCGTGTGACACTAAATTATTAATCGACCCTTTTGTTGAATTCGATTCAGTGGAAAAAATTGAGTTCCTAGAAATGGAGTTCCACGACGACTTCGATGGACTAATAGGAAACAATATTATGCTCCCACTTGAAGCCGAAATTAATTACAAAAATAAAATTCTGAAATTAAAAACAGGAAACGAAATTCCTCTTTTCTTCAACGAAAATGAAGAAAGGGAATATGCTGTCCCTGTACCTTTCGAAGAATTGACAGTTTTCCAAAACGAAATATTTCTCGATGCAAACGAGATAAGATGTGATCATTTAGATCAATCAACTAAAGTCGACCTTTTAAAGTTAGTGAGAAGATTCGACAAAGCTTTCTATCGTGAAGGCGATGACCTTACATTTACGCATGAAATCAAGCATAAAATTAATACCTCCGACGAAGTTCCAATTTTTACAAAACTCTATCGATATCCTGAGATCCACCGTCAAGAAGTCCACAAACAAATCGACGACATGCTAAGGCAAGGTATCATTAAACCCAGTGACTCTCCTTATTCTTCCCCAATTTGGGTTGTTCCGAAGAAGAAGGACGCGTCAGGCGAAGAAAAGTGGCGTATCGTCATCGATTACAGGAAACTAAACAACGTCACTATCGATGACAAATACCCTATCCCAAATATTGACGATATTTTGGACAAATTAGGGCGAGCCATGTATTTTACAACTTTGGATCTGGCAAAGGGTTTCCACCAGATCGAAATCGCCAAAGAAGACATAAAAAAGACAGCCTTCAGCACCGACAACGGACATTATGAGTTTGCCAGGATGCCATTTGGGCTAAAAAATGCCCCGGCAACTTTCCAACGGCTCATGAATTCGATACTCAAGGAATACATCGGCAAGATCTGCTACGTCTACCTAGACGATATCATTATCTTTAGTACTAGCAAAGAGGAACACTTCGATTCCCTACAAAAAATATTAAACAGACTTCAGGAAGCGAACCTGAAGATTCAGTTAGATAAAAGCGAATTTTTTAAACAAGAGACCGAATTCCTCGGTCACATAATCACTGTCGGCGGAATAAAACCTAACCCTACCAAAATTCACGCAATCAACAAATTTCCAATACCGAAAACCCCAAAAGAAATTAAATCCTTTTTAGGTTTAGTCGGGTATTACCGCAAATTCATTAAAGATTTCGCCAAGGTTGCGAAACCCATGACGAACTATTTAAAGAAGAACAAACGCATCGACGTGAATAATCCTGAATACAAAGAATCCTTTAATAAATTAAAACATTTGATCACCACAGATCCTATACTAGTTTATCCCGATTTCGCAAAAAAGTTTACTCTAACTACGGACGCTAGTAACTTTGCTATTGGTGCTGTACTTTCCCAGGATAGTCATCCAACTTGCTATGCTTCTCGAACACTCAATGAACATGAGTGCAGATATTCAACAATCGAGAAAGAATTGCTTGCGATAGTTTGGGCTACCAAATACTTTCGGCCATATCTTTATGGTAGGAAATTCTTGATTAAAACAGACCATAAACCCTTACAGTGGTTGCATAACTTGAAAGAACCTAATGCGAAATTGCAAAGGTGGAAAGTTAAACTAGAAGAATTCAACTTCGACATCGAGTATTTAGAAGGCCGAGAAAATAAAGTCGCTGACGCTCTATCAAGAATAGAAATCCATTCGAACGAAATGGAGGCTGACGAAATTAATTCGACAGATGCAACAATACACTCAGCTGATGAAGACAATACAGAATATATCCCAATCTCAGAATCTCCTTTAAATTTTTATAAAACACAGATCATTATAAGAAAAGATTCCGAATTAGAAGTAAATATTCAAAAATTTCACGGCAGGACTAGAAAAACCTTTACACATCCCAATCCTGGAGAAAATTATTTCATCGATATCATGAAAAAACATGTCCCTCCTAAAGGAATAGTAGGTATTATGATCGATGACATTAACATTTACCGCGAATTCCAAAATACATACCTAAAGCATTTTTCGAAAAATAAAGCGCTGAAACTAAATAAATGCTCTATACTACTGGAAGATATTTTAAATCGCCAGGAATTGCAGGAGAGAATATTAGAGCAACATCATAGAACGAACCATAGAGGTATCAACGACGCTTATTTCGAAATAAAAAGGAAATATTATTTTCCAAAATTAAAACTAGAAATACAAAGAGTAATAAATAACTGTCATATTTGTAATACCGCCAAATACGAAAGGCACCCCCTCAAACTTCCCTACAAAGTTACAGAAACACCCAAGAAACCTTTGGAAGTGATTCATATGGATATCTGGTTTAAAAGCAAAGGTAACCCATATATCACCATAATCGATAAATTTTCTAAACACGCGCAAATAATCCCAATTAAATCTAGAAACTGGTCAGACTTAAAAAATGGCCTAATGCAATATCTGGCGTCTTTCGGAAAACCCGCAAAGATCATTACAGATAGAGAAAGAGGATTTAATAGTCGAAATTTCATTAATTTCTTGAATAACGAAGGAATTGATATTCACTTCACCACCCCTAATAATCACACGAGTAATGGAGACATAGAGAGATTCCACAACACTCTAAATGAACATTTACGTATACTTAACGTTATTGAGAAAGAAGAAGGGCTACCACCTGATGATGATCCGATCACCAAAGCCTTGAAAATTTACAATGAAACAACTCACTCATCCACAAACAGGAAACCCTTAGACTTTCTAAATGGAAAAATTAGACCGGAAGAATACCAAGCAATACATACAACTCTCCATGCTAACAAAACAAAAAGAATTAAAACTTGCAACTGGGGAAGACACAAAGGAAAACCCTCAAATTATCTTAAGCTTAATAGAATTACTAAACTTCAACCACACCATAAGAAAGTACATGTAGAAAAATCTGGGGAAGACCACCTTAAAGTAAATCAAGAAAACTTACCTCGATACATTAGCCAATTCCAAAGACAACTGAAATATCAAAATTAATATTTTCTTACAGGAATCATCATCTTTTTATTAATCTTACACCTCACATTTGTCAAGCCATCAATCGAAATAGAGGAAATACCCTTTGGAAATGGATACTTTCTTCTACAGGAATCGGAAATAAAAATAATTAGTAATTATAATAGAATCATGCACTTAATAAATTTAACCCAATACGAGGACAGTACAAATAAAATAGAATCAAATTTAGTTCAACTTAACGGAAAAATAGAAATACCTATAACCTTATTGTATAATCTTAAACACCTTCGCGAAAATCTTAATAATATCATTCCCCATCACGTAAATAAAAGAGGATTAATTAATATTTGGGGCAATAGTTTACGATTTGTAGCCGGTGTAATGGATAACAATGACCGCGAGGACATTGAGAAACACTTCGAAGTAGTAGAAAGAAATAATAGAAATATTATCGCGAATTTGAACAATCAAGTTACGATAAATAGCCAAATTTCGGATCAGATTAGAAACATAACGAATCATGTAAATAATGTTCAAAACAGGATAGCTGTTGAAATAAATAAAGTCGAGCATCATGTCGACGAAATAAATGAAAAATTAAAAATGTTTATGATCATTACAGAAATTAATGAAAATATCAACATATTGTCAAAGCAAATTACAAATGTAAAAGAAATAATTTTAGCTAGTAAGTTAGAAATTTTACCTAGAGATATTCTAACACAAGAAGAAATAAGATTCAATAACATTACTACAGATAAATTACCTTATATAAAGTCGTGTGTATTATTTAAAGATAACTCTATAATTTTTGTATTATCCATACCAAATTTTGTACAAAATTCATATTTTAGAATGCATATTGAAAAAATTCCAAATAAAAATGGTTCATTAGAAATAAGCACTAATGTTAGTAAAGTAATTACATGTAAGCAAAATATTTTTGTCAATATAAACAAAAAACACATTTTGAAAGACGACCTAGTGCTCCATAAAGATCAATGTATTTCCAATATTTTAAACACAAGAGAAATGAATTGTAACTACTATAAAAATATCAAGGAGGAAATCAAAATTGTATCAAATAGTATTGTAGTAACAAAAAACTTGAAAGAAAAAATATTGTCAAATACCTGCGGGCAACCAAGCGAAATAAAGATTAGGAAAAATAACATTATTAAAATTAAAAATTGCAAAATTTCAATCGAAAACTTTAATTACGAAAATTCAGAACGTTTTTATCCCGAAATGGTGCTGCCAAACATAAACAGGAATATTACAATAGCGAACATCGAAAGAAAATTCCTTTTAGAAGAAATGCACCTGCAAAACATTAACAACACAAAACACATTCAAGAGGTTAAATACGATTCGAATTTGAAATGGTACGTAAACATAACCACTGACATGATCATCATTGGTATCATCATAATATGTGCATCTGCTTACCTTTTCATACGGCGTAAAAACCAAACAAAGGTCATGGTCACGCTAAAGAATAATCGTCCGGAGTCGATACCTAAGGAGGGAGGGGTTAAGTCACCGGATAAGTCATCCGAGAAAACAACCTCTCCATTCGCGTAAAATGAGATTTCGCATAGCTGACACGACGGAAAATCGCTGCAAGACAATTTCCCAGCAGACGCAGCAGAAAATCGTCCGTGGGAAACATTCCTTTCGCACCGACATAAAGTCACGTGGCAGCACCTTATCGAAATCTGAAATTTAACTCGGGAATAGAAAAGTAAGTCAGTCTTACGTCCGCGCTTCGCTTAGTTGGCCGCATCTAACAATAAATAAAATCTTCTAATAAAGTTGCGTTTTTTTTTGAGATAATAATTTTGTTGTTTTTTATTTTATTTTTTTTTTCTTTTCGCGTTTGAAAGATTTTATTATATATTAAGCTATACTAGGAAAATACGAATTGGCACACTTTTCAAAATTACAAACCATTATATCCCAAAACTGAGTACAGATATGAATTTGAAATTTTGTCAGATCATAATCGTTAATTTTGGTAAGCATTTTAAGTTGGAAGGTGTAAGGGGTGGGAGGTGGTAAGCAAAAATGTCCAATATTTTGAATGACTTTTCAGAGCTCTGGTTAAAGATACAAAGTTTTAATTTTGTATGTGGATATATCTATTTGATATACATAGAAAAATAATAATAATTTGTTCCACAATCGTTATTAACCGACCCCCCTAGTCTAACGTGCACAAGGTGTGTCATGTGCAATGAAAAAATACATATAAACTGAAAATTTTTGAGTGAAATTTTGAGGTAGAAACTTGAAAATTTTCGAAATGCATTTGAAAAAAATCCTTAAATATACAAAATATTAACTGGTCGAAAACCGTTAAAACTTCTTCTCCCTCCCATACAAAATTATTTTTTCGACCATTCTCAAGAAATCAATTATCACCTAACTATTAAAAGCTATCAATTTGAAACAAAATTACGTCAAAAGTTTTGACATCGCCCCTGCCTTTCTACCTCCTCCCATACGAAAGTATGATTTTGACCAATTTAATTAAATCAACTAAGAACCAACAAATTAAAAGCTGTGTACTTGAAATTTTGTACAAGAGAAATTAAATAAAACTGCATTACAAATTTTATGATTCCCTTACCTGCTCTACCCCCTCCCATACAAATGATTGGTTTTGTGAATGTAAAATACACCGAATCCTATGAAAATTCTATGAAACTTCGTCTATGAGACACATTCTATGCAGAGAATATTGGACGTGATTCAAGCAATCAATTAAGAAGCTATTAACATCCACCCACCCTTACTATTACCACTCCCCCACCCCTTATAAAAACACAAACTTGCAGAAACGAATGAAATATTGTTAATTTGACAACAGCCCTGCCCAAGAACTCCCTTTCACTTAGTCTTCCCTAATCACTCTAACCTGCATATTGACTTTCCACTCATCCGCAACTTGTCCCAAGAATAATGAAGTTTCGCTCGACTTGTTGGCAGTTTATTTTTAATGAAGTGGGAGCAGCTGGGCGGACGTATTTCACAGCCATATCAGTGGGCACTGTCAAGGTTGTTGTTATGCCTGCTCACTAAGCTTACTGCAAAGCATATTTCAGGGTGGGACACTTCTGCTGCATGAATGAGACATCCTACTGCCTCTTGATGTGGCATGTTTTTCATCTCCTTATGATCTTGATTCTCTTTGGGACACATATCGGCGAACAACTTTTGATTTAAATCAAGTGGTGATAAGATTGGTTTGCAGTTCGCCATTTCAAACCAATTCAGTATGTCACTTATATATTGGCATTGACAATCGTAATCACAGTATACCCAGTAATATAACTCAGCCAAATATGCGGCTGATTGGTAATTGTAATAAAAATAATTCTGGCGAAAAATCGGCATTTTAGCTTTGCTAGTTTCATTGAAATGGAAAAATTCATTTTTAAAAATTGTTTATTTCTATGGAAGGGTGAAGAAGGAGTGAGGGAATCGGGTAATAATTTTTTGACTATAAGTAGAGAGAATAGAAATACTTAAAAGTTTAAAATACTAGCTAAACTTCTAACCACTCCCTTACAAACGTTTTTTCGATCATTTTTCATTACCAAATCATTAAAAGCTATCAACTTCAAATTTATTTAAAACAAAGCTGCCTTTGCAGCAAATCCATTTTGCTCTTCTACAAAAGTATGATTTCGACCAACTTCAATAAAACAATTAATAACCAACAAATTAAAAGCTATGAACTTAAAATTTTTTTACGAACACCTTTCAAGACAAACGAAATAATCTCCTTCTTCTTCTTCTACAATGGCACTACAGTCCAAATCGGACCTTGGCCTCCTGACATTCAGGTTCCTTAACATTTTTCATTACTTATTGTGGAAGGGTTGTTAGCCCTTCGCACAACCCTCTTTCTACGAATTTGTCATTTTCTTAGATTGAGGTGACCAAGGTATATCCAAGCAGTCAGTGTGCTGGAATTATGCGGCGACCGGGATTTGAACTCACGACCTTCGCATTACAAGACCAACACGCTACCCACTAGGCTACACCCTAGCTAACGAAATAATACTGCATTACAAATTTAACGATTCACTCAACTTCTCTATCCCTTCCCATGGAAATATATGGTTTCAAGTACATAAAATACACCGAATTTCATAGAATTTACTTTGTCTATGAAACTAACATTCTTTACAGCGAATTTTGAACGTGATTGAAGCACTCTACACCCCTTCCCCTCCCCCCATCGTCCAATACAAACCCAAACTTGGATATATCTTTCGGTTATATATCCAAGTTTGGGTTATATGTATATATATTTATAATATTGATTCAATGTATTGAAGCTATTGATCGTAGTCACAGATAAGTGTTAAATAATTGACAACAACCCTGCTCAGAACCACCATTCACTTAGCCTTCCCTATCCACCTAAACCAGCATACTGACTTCCCACGCATCCTCAACTTGTCCCAAGAATAATAAAGTAGCGGCCGACTCGTTGCCAGATACATATGTATATTAATTTAGTCACGAAAAGTGAAAAAGGGTAGCAAATTTGTTGTTCTCAAGTTGATCACAATATTATTTATTTATTAGAATGATAGAGTAAAATTGCTGTAACTTAAAGTAAAACCGCATTAAGAGTATAACAGAACTACGATTGCGGGTAAACCCCATGCAGTGCACTAGATAAAATAAGAATTTTTCTAACTTCAAGAAATTATTATACAGTGGGTGGCCAAATTATTATACTCAAACCAAAATTTGTCAAAAAAAATTTAGACCTAGGGTGTAGCCTAGTAGGTAGCGTGTTGGTGTTATAATGCAAAGGTCGTGAGTTCAAATCCCGGTCGGCGCAAAATATAATTCCAGCACATTGCCTGCTTGGATATATCTTGGTCACCCCAATCTACAAAAGTGAAAAATTCGTAGAAAGAGGGTTGTGCGAAGGACTAACAACCCTTCCACAATAAGTAATGAAAAAAATTTTAAGGAACCTGAATGTCAGGAGGCCAAGGTCCGATTTGGGCTGTAGCGCCATCGTAGAAGAAGAAAATTGGCCACAATCTGCGCAAGTGATGGCTGTAATTAACGTATTATTGCAAGTATGTCATTATTTTTTAATTTTTTGATTAGACCACATATCTAGAAACTCTTTTGTAAACAGTAGGCAACACTTATTGTTTTTCTTTTTTTTTTAATCTTCCATTAATGTCAGTGCATGTCCATATTTTTGCCTGCTGTGTGCTGGCACATAAAAAATCTTCTGTAAAAATCACGGCTCCAGCTTAATATATTCGGTAAGAGTTGGTTTTTATTATATTTAGGACTAGCAAACGCCCGCGACTACGTCCGCATAAAAATCGCATCAATAAGCAATTTTTGAGAATGTAGTTAGTAATACAACTTTAATGGCTCTTTGAACACAATGTTGTGTATTTTGTTGGAGTCAGAACCATAAATTATTAAGAATGATAGCATGATACTCGCATTTGAATGGGTGAGGCTCGTGATCAAATCAAACCCGTGATTCGAGATCATATGTATACGTGTTAAGGACATGTGAATAGTTGTAGCTTGTTTTAAATGAAAAAAGCCCAAATAAAATGACATTAAGCTTAAAAACATAACAGGACATTACATGATACTATCGATGAAATCGAAATTTTTGTAATCTTAAGAATTTTTGTGTGGGGAGTGATAGAAGGAATGACAGTACTAAATTAATTTTTTTCACACCATGCTAGAGTAGCTATAAAAATATTTTGCACCAAATTTAAGCTTGAAAAACTGAATAGGTAACTTGAGAAACTTAGTGCATTGGATTTAGTGAAATTGTGCAATTTGTATGGGAGGTGGTAGAAGGAGTGGGGGGTTCTTGGTAATTTTTCTAGATACAACTATCATCACCATGCAATTGATATCTTTCAAATTTCAGATCAGTTAGATTCACACTTTTCAAGAAAATCGAGTTTTTGCAAAGTCGTGAAATTTTGTCATATTGTAAGGGAGGGGGTAGAAGGAGTGGAGCTAATCGGTTAATTTTTCCCGATAATAATAATAATACTAATTAAGGATTCATCAGAAAATGTTAGCTCGACAAAGTTATACGTACTGAGAAAATTGGTTTAGAGTATTTCATGAAAAAGTGCAGTTTGTGTGGGAGGTGGTAGAAGGAGTGGAGGGTTTTTGGTAAATTTTCTAGAAACAACTATAATCACCATGCAATTGATGTGTTTTAAATTTCAGATCAGTTAGATTCACACTTTTCAAGAAAATCGAGTTTTTGCAAAGTCATGGAATTGTGCCACATTGTATGGGAGGGGGTAGAAGGGGTAAAGCTAATTGGTTAATTTTTTCCCGATAATAATAATTATGCTAATTAAAGATGTAGTACAAAATTTTAGCTCGATCAAAGCTATACGTACTGAGAAAATTGGTTTAGAATATTTCATGAAAAAGTGCAGTTTGTATAGGAGGTGGTGCAAGGAGTGGAGGGTTTTTAGTTATTTTTTGAGAAGCAACTACAATTACCATACCATTTCATAGTTTCCATTAAAATTTGATTACTATAAGTTTTTGAAAATTAGTCACTTTGTATGGGAGGGGGTAGAAGGCGTGAGGGGAGAAAAATGAAACCTAAAGCAGATTACTCCCAGAGGCAGACCTAATAATCTGTGAAAGTTTCATTGCAATCGGTGCAGTCGTTTTTGCGTGAAAGCCGGAAAGACAGACAGACAGACAGAGAAATTTTTTAAAAACGTTTGATTCTGCTTAGTTATTGCTAAAGTGAAGCAAAAAACTTATTTATAGCCATTTATAAACAAATAACAGACAGACACTACAATTATATTTATATAGATTATTATTATTATTCATATACTTTAGTTAGGTCATAATTAGTATAAGTAATTGTTTGGGGTGTCGACCGACTTAACCTAAAAATGATAATTGAACAGATATGGGGAAGTGTGCAGATCTCACCCCAAGAAAACAAGCAGAGACTTCGACGATGTTACGGCATTGCCAATATTCCCAGCGTCAGATAGCTGATTTGTGTCATGTATCACAGTCCAGTATGCGTAATATTAAGCAAAAATTGGAGGTCGACATAGCGATCAAAGCGGATCGAGTCGGTAAATGCGGTCGAAAACGCATTACAACACCTCGAACTGATCGAGAAATACATCGTATTGCACTCGAGAACCGCCGAAAGTCTGGGCTCATCATAAAACAAATTCTTGACGTTAACGGAATGCAAATATCGGAGCGAACTCTCCGTCGAAGATTTGTAGAAATGGGCCTGAAATGTTGTCGGCCATTAAAAAAAACCAAAACTTACTCCTACCATGAAGGCCAAACGTCTGGGCCAAGACGCATCAACACTGGACACAGAAAGGCTGGAGTAAGGTTTGTGTAAAATAAAATTCAAGAATGGACATGTTTAGAATACGTTTCTTTATAAATTTATACGAAACCAATTTCGTGCAGGTTTGTTTGTCAGACGAGTCATCAATACAGATTCTTCAGGACAAAACTGAGTTGGTTCGGCGAAAGACGCATGAAAAATTCAATGAAAACTGCATTGTGGAATGCGTAAAATATCCTGCTTCAGTCATGATATGATCTGTCATCAGCAGCAAAGGGACTAGAAGGCTGTATGTCGTCCAAGGAACTATGTGGCAGGATCAGTATAAGAAAGTTCTGGAGGGAAACTGATCCGCAGACAGCAGAATGGTTTCCTAATAGGAACTTTATGTTCATGCATGACTCTGCCCCCTGTCAAAAAGCTAAATCTATTACAGAATACCTAAAAAGCAATCGGATCAACAAACTGGACTGGCCGGGAAACTCACCCGAATGGAATCCCATCGAAAATATGTGGTCAGTCCTTAAAACTGAAATATCAAAGGATAAAATCATAACCAACAAAAGAGAACTGATTGAGAATATCATCAGAGTTTGGCACAATACTCCAAAACTCCAAGAAGTAGCCAAATCATGCATAGAACGCATGCCACGCCGCATTCAAGCCGTCATACAAGCTACGGGCGGGATAACAAAATATTGAACAAAATGTATATTTTTTGCAATACACAACATAACCTATCTACAAATGATTAATTTTTATTCCTAAATACACTTACTAGTTTTACTTTATTATTCTAATAATAAAGTATTGTGATCGACACAGAAAAAGAAAAAAATTTGCTACCATGACATTTTTTTTTCGCGTTTCATGGCTAAATTACGCCGTCCACCGTACATACATATGGACTCGTATCTCCGAGACCGTTAAAGGTATAATGTTCGTTTTTGGGCAGATTGTTGATTGGAAAAGTGAGTTCCGATTTCTAAATTTTGGTTGAGTGTCAGGAGGCAGAGGGAGGCGGGGGAGGGAAAGAGTCAAAAACTTCACTTGCTAATATCTCCAACACGAATGCAGATAGGAAGCTGAAAATCAGCAGAGGTATGAAGAGGATTGTGGGACAAACTTTAAAAATAATCTAATTTGTCCATTGGCATCCGAAAAGGATGGCCGAGTTTTTTTTTCAAATGATTATATCGTCGAAATTACTAATCACAAGAAATATCATATTTCGGGACCATTAAAGTGGCATATAGATTCACCAGAATCAGCTTAGAAAGAGGCTAATTATTGTAAGGGGGAGGGTCAGAGGGGGATGCAAAGAAAAACACTTAAAAATGAATATCTCGACTGTCTCTTAAGCTATGTAATTGAAACTTGAAACGTATACTAAGCTTTATTAGTGAAATATGAAAAAATATAAAATGTGGACATAATAGTAGTGGGGGGAAATCGGGAGCATTTCAAATATTGCGCATTTTCCAAAACTGCAAATCATTATATCTCTAAATTGAGTACAGATATTAAATCAAAAATTTGTCAGATTGTAGAGCTATATAATCTTTAATTTTGGTAAAAAATTGAAGTTGAGGGGTGTAAGGGGAGGGAGGTGGAAAGCAAAAATGTTGAAAATTTTTAGTGATTTTTTTATGGCTCTGGTAAAAGATACAAAGTTTGAATTTTGCACGTCGATACATCTATTTGATATTTTTCCACAATGGCGCTACAGCCCAAATCGGACCTTGGCCTCCTGATATTCAGGTTCCTTAACATTTTTTTATATCATTTGTTTATATTACTTATTGTGGAAGGGTTGTTAGCCCTTCGCACAACCCTCATTCTACGAATTTTTCATTTTCGTAGATTGAGGTGACCAAGGTATATACAAGCAGGCAATGTGCTGGAATTATATATTGCGCCGACCAAGATTTGAACTCACGACCTTCGCATTACAAGACCAACACGCCACCTACTAGGCAACACCCTAGCTATCTATTTGATATAAAGGGTTTTCCAATAAGGACTTGACAACTTTTTTTCAAAATAAAATGCAAACCATTTGAGATATTTCAAAAACTTTATTATCGGGTTGAAGTACAATCAAAACATTTATGAATGGAACTCGACTTCGTTCATATGGCCACCGCGGGCACGTTTGCAGCGGTCGATTCGTTGGACCCAATTTTCGATGACTCGGCCACACATTTCGGCCGAAACGGCTGCTATTTCGTGTTCAATGTTGGCTTTGAGCTCTTCCAACGTCGTCGGCTTGTTGGCATAGACCAACGACTTGACGTGGCCCCAAAGAAAAAAGTCCAGAGGCGTTAAATCTCACGAACGAGGCGGCCAATCGACTGGTCCATTTCTTGAGATAACACGCTCACCAAACTTACTCTTCAATAAATCGTTTGTAACGTGTACTGTGTGGCTTGTGGCACCGTCCTGTTGAAACCACATATTGTCCAAGTCCATATCTTCCAATTCGGGCCAAAAATAATCGGTAATCATGGCGTGATAACGATTACCATTCACAGTAACGTGACGATCATTATCGTCGACGAAAAAATATGGCCCTATGACGCCGCCGGCATGCAAACCGCACCAAACAGTTATTTTTTGTGGATGAAGTGGTCTTTCATGAAGCACATGTGGATTTTCACCAGACCAATAACGCATATTTTGCTTATTGACGAACCCACTGAGCCAAAAATGAGCTTCGTCACTGAAGATGATTTTGCGATGAAATTGATCATCTTGGCGCATCTTTTCCAGAGCCCAATCGGAGAACGTACGTCGCTTCAAATGGTCCATCGGCTTCAATTCTTGATTCAGCTTGATCTTGTATGGGTGTAAACCAAGATCCTTACGCAAAATTCGCCATAACGTGGTCTGGGCGATGCCCAACTCTTGAGAACGCCGTGGAATTGACTGATTTGGATCATTTGCTACGGACGTTTCAACGGCAGCGATATTTTCGACACTTCGACCAACCCGTTGTCTCACTGGCACGGCAACATCACACAACGAATATGTAGACTCAAATTTTTGCACTAAACTTGTTACTGCCTGTCTACTAGGGCGAGAATTACGACCGAAAATCGGAGTTAACGCTCTTAAAGTAGCGGTCACCGACTCCGAATTTCTGTAGTAAATTTTTATAATTTGCAGACGTTGTTCCTTCGTGTACTTTACTATGATAAAAATGTTAAGTTTACTGAATAAATTGACAGTGACAGTTTGATGATTAGTGAAAGGGTGCGTTCACAAATTGAATTCAAAGTTGTCAAGTCCCTATTGGAAAACCCGATACATAGAAAAAAATAATAATTTGTTCCAAAATTGTTATGCACCGTAGTGGGGGTCTAACGTGCACAAGGCGGTTCATGTACAATGAAAAAAACACATAAGCTAAACATTTTTGAATGAAGTTTTAAGGTAGAAACTTGAAAATTTTTAAAATGCATTCAAAAACATAACAGAATTGATACTCTAGATGAAATGAAAATGACTTTAATATACCGGAAAATATGTCATCTCAAATTCTGTCGAATTGTGAATAGAAACTTTTGCATGGGAGGTGGTAAAAGTAGAGTGGGAGGTTCGTATTTTTCGTATATGACACCGAACATGGTTTTTGCTGAATTTAAAGTTTTAAGTTTTCATTATTTTTAAAAAGAAATTAAACATAGTTTTCCTGAAATTATGGGAGGTGGCAGAGGAAGTGGAGCGTTTAATATGATTTTGAAACTGCTTATCATCATCCTTATCACCATGCGTTGATTCAATTTAAAAGTCGATAGCCCTCACATACTTGAAGGAGAAATGCTTTTTTTGAATTTCTAATACAGATATTTGTATGGGAGGTGGTAGAAAGAGTGAAGCGGAGCTAATAATTTTTTCTAGCATATATTGCAGTTATTGAAAAACAAATTCTGGCAAAATTTTAAGTTTGTACTTTTTTTAGTTTTAATGGAAATCGATATAATGCATTTAACAAAAATTATACATTTGTATGGGAGGGGGTAGAAGGAGTGTACGGATCAAAACACGTTATTGGTATTTCTATTTTCATACTTTATGCAAAATATCAAGCTGATAGCTTTAATAGTTTCGAAGAAAATAATTTAATTTAAATTTCAAAATTTCGTAAGATTTGTACGGGAGGGGGTAGAAGGAGTGAGGTGAAGTTGACAATTCTTTTTAAAACTAATTGCAATTATAGTAGAATTAATTTTGACAAAATTTCGTCTTTTCAGCTTTACTAGTATCAATGAAAATCGAAAATATGTATTTTTCAAAATTGTCCATTTGTATGGGAGGGGGTAGAAGGAGTGAGGGGATCGGATCAATACTCCGTGATATTAATGACATCTATATCATAATACTTTAACCAAAATTTCAAGTCAATAGCTTAAATAGTTTCAATGTAAAATCAATTTCTTAATATTTCAAAATTTCATGAAATTTGTATGGGAGGGGGTAGAAGGAGTGGGGGATGTAGCCCATTCACGAACTTAAAGTTAATTTTTTGCTAAAAGTGACACAAAAAAATGTTTAGCACTATAGCTCAAAGCTTTCGAGAGTTATGCTGTAGACAGACAGACAGACGGTCACTCGGAATCGAGGTTTTTTAGCGACAACAAATATTTCTGTACCCTTGGCGACTCTGTGCGAGCGTTATTTCTTAGCGTTACAAGCGGTAAGGTAAACATAATATACTCTCAGATTTCATCTAGAGTATGAAAATCTCTAAAAGTTTGAAATATTACCTGCTCGAATATCTTTAAAACTTCTACCCCTCCCATACAAAATCAATTATCAATTATCACCCAACTATTAAAAGCTATCAATTTGAAATTTTGCATAAGAACTTACAAAAATAGTTGAAATGAAATTACGTTAAAAGTTTTGAAATAGTGCTTGCCCTTCTACCCCCTCCGATACAAAAGAATGATTTCGACCAACTTCATTAAATCGACTAATAGCCAACAAATTAAAAACTACGAACTTGAAATTTTGTACGACTTCCTTACAAGAGGAAGAAAATAAAATTGCGTCACAAATTTTACGATTCCCCTACCTCATATACCCCCTCCCATACAAATGTTTGGTTTCGTGAATGTAAAATACACCGAATCCTAAGAAAATTCTATGCAACTTCGTCTATGAAACTGACATTCTATACAGAGAATATTGGACGTGATTCAAGCAATCAATTAAAAAACTATTAACATTCACCCACCCTTACTATCACTCCTCACCCCTCCCCTCATAAAAACTCTAACTTGCATAAATAAACAAACGAAATATTGATTATGTGTACTGGAACTGGAATGTTTCCGCAAAGTATTGAATTGACAACTGCCCTACCCAAGAACCCCCTTTCACTTAGTCTTCCCTATCCACTCTAACCTGCATATTGACTTTCCACGCATCCGCAACTTGTCCCAAGAATAATAAAGTTTCGCCCGACTTGTTGGCAGTTTATTTAAAAATACATAATAACTTTAACTACTATATAACTATTGACTTTCAAAGTTTAAACTCACAAAATGCAAAGAAATAGTTTTGAGTATAATAATTTGGCCACTCTCTGTATTTTGTGCCTGATGGTAGAAGAAGTAACGAGATTCAAGTAATATTTTCCCTTTCATTTTAGATTCGCTACCAAAATATTTTTCACAAGATTTCAACTTCATAAATTTGATATATACTGAGAAAGTCTGTGTGTTGTACGTCGGAAAATGGTGCAGTGTATATGGGAGGTGAAAAAGAAATGTGTGGGTTTTAGTGACATCTTCAGAATATAATAATCATGAAAAAGTCACTCTTAAAAGAACAGATCAGTAGAATTAACACTTCAAGCAAATAAATTACAAAATTGTGAAATTGTGGCATTTTGTACAGGCGAGTGTACAAAGATTAAAGGTAATAATATGATAATTTATTTTCGTTTTACTATCGTAATAATCAGACTATTAGCTCGATAAAGTTAATACTTACTGAAAATAAACTGCCAACAAGTCGGGCGAAACTTTATTATTCTTGGGACAAGTTGCGGATGAGTGGAAAGTCAATATGCAGGTTATCACTATCAGGATTCCTTAATTCAAGGAATTGCCATAAAATCGATTCCAAGTATAAAAGATGGAAATCATTTTATCCTTTGGCTCATCATTTAGTGAAGGGACAAAACAAACGACAATATCCGTACACCAACACATTAATAAACAGAGCACAGTAAATATACAAAAACTAACATAAATTAGTGCCAACTAGCGTTCAGTCTGCGTCTTAAACATACTTTATCTATAGAGAAGTCAAATACATCAATATTCTCGATAACTTCTCTTGCAAGACGCGAGATCGGTTCACTCATACCATAGTTAGTCCGGTGAAAGCAAATCTGCAACAATCTAAAATGCCTCGGTAAAAATTGACCAACAGCAAATTGCATCTAACCCAAAAGTGAGGAGGAATCAGCCACCCCAGTGAGAAGTTGATGAGCAAAAACTACATCAGCAACTTCACGTCGTCTCGAGAGTGATGACATATTTAGCAACTGAAGCCGGTCAATATAAGGAGGAATACGAACTCTGTCATTCCAATTAATTAAGGTGACATAATGCTATTCTCACAAATTTGCGCTGAATAGATTCAATTCTGCCAATATGTACATCATAATAGGGAGACCAAACTTGAGAAGCATACTCAAGATGAGATTTGACAAAGGTGTTATACAGACTCAACCTAACAAAGGAATTGTTAAATTCCTTGGATAAGCGAGTGGTAAAACCCAGCATGGAATTACCCTTTTGCACAATCTTATTTATATGCAAGCCAAAATCAATCTTTTGGTCAAATGTAATGCCTAAGTCAATAACTGAATTAACACGATCTAAAATACAGTCATTGAGACTGTAAGTTACTACAAACGGTAAGAATTTCCGAGTAAATGACATTGCATGACATTTATCCAAATTCAATCGAAGACCATTATTGCGACACCAGTTACTAAAATTTAACTAATCCTCCTGAAGAAGATTATCTGAGTTAGAACTAATAGACCTATAGATTTTAATGTCATCAGCATAGACTTACCATCCTCAATAGCCAAAATAGATTTATTCGTAAACTCCATCAGATTAGTAACATTGGATCTATTCCTAACAAAAGGTTAGAGTGGTTAGCGAAGGCTAAGTGAAAGAGAGTTCTTGGGCAGGGCTGTTGTTAATTTAACAATATTTCATTCGTTTCTGCAAGTTTTGGTTTTTATGAGGGGAGGAGGAGGGTAATAATAAGGGTGGGTTGATGTTAATAGCTTTTTAATTAATTGCTTGAATCACGTCCAATATTCTCTGTATAGAATGTGTTTCATAGACGAAGTTGCATAGAATTTTCATAGGATTCGGTGCATTTTACATTCACGAAATCAAACATTTGTACGGGAGGGGGTAGAGAAGGTAGGGGAATCGTAAAATTTGATATGTAGTTTCATTTTGCTTCTCTTGTAAGGTGCTTGTATAAAATTTCAAGTTCGTAACTTTTAGTTTGTTGGTTATTAGTTGATTTAATGAAATTGGTCGAAATCATAGTTTTGTATGGGAGGAGGTAGAAGGGCAAGCGTGATTTCAAAACTTTTAAAGCAACTTCATTTGAATTATTTTTTTAAGTTTTTCTGCAAAATGTGAAATTGATAGCTTTTAAGAGTTAGCTGACAACTTATTTCTTAAAAATGCTCGAAAAAATAATTTTGTATGGGAGGGGGTAGAGGAGGTAGGGTAATCGTAAAACTTGTGATGCAATTTTCTTTCTTTTCTGTTGTAAGATGCTCGTACAAAATTTCAAGTTCGTAGCTTTTAATTTGTTGATTATTAGTTGATTTAATGAAATTGGTCGAAATCATACTTTTGTATGGGAGGGGGTAGAAAGGCAAGCGCGATTTCAAAACTAACGTAATTTCATTTCAATTGTTTTTGTAAGTTTTTATGCAAAATTGCAAATTGATAGGTTTTAATAGTTAGGTGATAATTGATTTCTTGAAAATGGTCGAAAAAATAATTTTGTATGGGAGGGGGTAGAAGTTTTAAAGATTTTCGACCAGTTAATATTTCGTATATTTAGGGATTTTTTTTAAATGCATTTCGCAAATTTTCAAGTTTCTACCTTAAAATTTCACTCAAAAATTTTCAGTTTATGTGTTTTTTTCAATGCACATGAAACACCTTGTGCAAGTTAGACCGGGGGTCGATTTATAACGATTATGGATCAAATTATTATTATTTTTCTATGTACAACAAATAGACGTATCCACATGCAAAATTTAAACTTTGTATCGTTCACCAGAGCCCTAAAAAAATCACTCAAAATTTTCGACATTTTTGCTTATCACCTCCCAACTTAAAATTACCAAATTTAACCATTATGTAGCTCTACAATCTGACAAATTTTCGATTTGATATCTGTACTCGTTTTTGAGATATAAGGATTCGTAATTTTGAAAAGTGCGCCATTTTTGAAATGCACCCCATTTCCCCCCACTACTATTATTTCAAGATGTTATATTTTTTTTTGTATTTTCCTAGTATAGCTTAATATAAGTTTCAAGTTTCAATTACATAGCTTAAGAGATAGTTGAGATATTCATTTTTAAGTGTTTTTCTTTGCACCCCCTGACCCTTCCCCATACAATAATTTACCATTCTCTAAGCTGATTCCGATGGAACTATATGCCACCTTGACGGTCCCAAAATATGAATTTTTTACGATAAGTAATTTCGAATATGTGTGTGTTGAGTTTTAGCTTCCTAGCTGTTACCATGGTTGAGATATTTGAATTCGTATTTTTCGGCTTAAGCGCTCCTCCCGCCTCCCCCTGAACCCGTACACCTCCCAAAATGGGTATCCGCCTGAGATCCGCAACTATCTATAATCCCCCAAAAATGAACTTTCTATCTTGACGGATTTGGGAGTTAATGTGCGCTGAGCGTACACACCGGCGTACGGCGGACGGCGTACAGACTGACGGATTTTTTTTTTGCATTTTTAGGCTTATTTAGTCATGAAACGCGAAAAAACAAAATTTCAGGGTAGCAAATTTTTTTTTTTTCCAAGTCAATCACAATACTTTATTATTAAAATAATAAAGTAAAATTGTTTTTTGTATATCATGAAATGATGCAGTTTGTGGTGGAAATTCAGAAAATGTGTAATTTTGTATGAGAGGCGGCAGAAGAGCCCATTTACGATTTTGACCTTTATTTTTCGACAAAAATAACGAGTATAGAATTTGAACCTTCTAGCTCAACGCATTCTCAAGCTACAGTATGGACGTTCAGTTTCCCGGTTTTCAACTTTTTATGTCACGATATTAACTTTTGTTTAATCTGTTTTTTCTCTGAGCCTTATTTCTTAGCGTTACAAAATTCGTTGAAGAAACTTATAAAATTCAGTTCATATGGATTGTAAAAATCCAAGAACATATTAATTTTTTAGTTTATAGTATTATACTACTGTGTTTTGTCGGGAGATTTACTTATTAATTATAACGATGACTAGATTATTAAATAAAAGCTGAGTTTGAATTTACCTCGTTCTTTTTCTGTGCTGCTAAGTTCGATGGCTGGTACACATGGTTTTGCTTTACTATTAAGTGTATTGGAAACATTGTTAATAATATTAGAGTTTCTATCTATTGTTGATGAAAACTTTGAAAAATTAAAAGAGCTCCAATTGGAAATATTACGAATTGTACCACTCCCCTCTTGGAAAAGTGAGGTAATGTCATTGTCATATGTACAACTGTTATTTCGAAATCTCTCTGTTAGTTCACTATTATTAGATTTCTCACATTTTTCACCGTTCACGAGAAAAAGAAAACTTATTAATGAACAAATTATAAAAGCGCACTTCATTTTAATTATATTATTTCTCATTCGATTTCGAATTGGTATTTAATTAGGCGATGTTTTCATGTTTGAAATTTAATTAAAAACTTTAGAAAGAAAAATAGCTTGCAAAAATTAAAGTTGTCTTGCAAAAGTATGCGCTTTAGTACTCGTATGTTGTAATAGTAAGAAATCAGTACAATTCTCGATTCATGTAACCACTTCGATAGTGCTCGGATGACTACTGCTAATTCACCGTCAGCATTGAGACTTTGATGGCGACATGTTTCATGTACTCGTACATACGTATAATTGCATAGCTCCCACCTTAATTATCATGCATTATATGCTATCGGTGCAAAATTTTGACGGTTGAGCTGCTTTCACGGTTTTAACAACATCGGCTTGAGTTTTTCCATTCGAAGAAAATCTTAACATAGGTAGTAATCGCATGTAAAGCCATTGTCTTCACTGGTGAAAATTGCATTAAATTTGGATTATGTAGTTGGAAGCTGACAATATCTTAAACGTAAGGTAAACTTAATATTTAAAATATATACTTATTCTATACAATATTTACAGAATCAACATTTGACAACAACTTTATTATTCTAAGGATTTATAGTACATGCAGTATTTATTATTTTTAGGACAAGTGAAGGATGCTCGTGGTCACAGATTGGGAAGACTAAAGCAACTGTATACCGCTAGTGTCGAGTTTGGCTTCGGAACGTTAAACGAGCTGTCACTCGTCGATATTTAAAAAGTCGACGAGCTCTTATTGAAAAGATAATAAAAGATCGCGATTTCACTAAAAACGTCTTGAAAGCTCGATTAGTAGCTCCATTCAGCACCAGCAGCAGAGGACGCGTTCCTATTCAGTAACTCTACTATATACTGCTCTCTCGATCCACGGAAGCGTTAATCGAGCTCTCACCCGGCTATATTTAAAAATATCTGCCAACAAGTCGGGAACAACTTTATTATTTTCGGGACAAGTTGAGGATACGTGATGAGCCAATGTGCAGATTAGGGTGAATATGGAAGTGAGTGGGGGTTCCAGGGCAGGGCTGTTGTCAATTATTTAACACTTAACCGCGATTACGATCAATAGCTCCAGTCAATAGAGTCAATATTTCATTCGTTTATTCATGAAAATTTGAGTTTGTCTGGGAAGAGAAGCGGATAGAAAGGGTGGGTAGATGTTAATAATTTTTTAATTGATTGCTTGACTCACGTTCAGAATTCTCTTTATTTAATATCAGTTTCATGAAATTTCTATGAAATTCGGAGCAGTTTATGCTCATGAAATCACACATTTGTATGGGAGGGGTAGAGGAGGTAATGCAGTTCTGCTTCGTTTCTATTGAAACGTATCGCTACAAGTTTTCAAGTTAGCTTTGAAAATATTTTTGTTCTATTGAAATTGGTCATATGTTTGTATGGAACGGTGTAGAAGGAGTGAAGCGATTTCAAAACTTTTGGTGCAACTTTATTTTCAAAAGTGTTTGCACAAAATTTCAAGACGATAGCTTTTAATGTGTTGCTAATAATTGATTTCTTAAAAATTGTCTATATAATACTTTTGTATGGGAGGAGGAAGAAGTTTTGAAAGTATTACCTATTTGTGGAAGTGTTTTTTGTAACGCTAAGAAATAATGATCGCCAAGGGTACAAAAACATTTGCTGTCGCTCGAAAACCTCGATTCCGAGTGACCGTCTGTCCATCTGTCTGTCCGTCTGTCTACAACATAACTCTCGAAAGCTTTGAACAATAATGCTGAAATTTTCATATATCATTTTTAGCAAAAAATTAACCTTAAGTTCGTGAACGAAACACATCTCCCCACTCCTTCTACCTCCTCCCATACAAATTTCATGATATTTCGAAATTTAAAGAAATTGATTTTTCTCCGAAACCATTTCAGCTATTGACTTGAAAATTAGGTAATAGTATAATGATATAAATATCATTAACGTTACCCCCTCGCATACAAATGCACAATTTTCAAAAATGCCTTTAGTCGGTTTGCATTGCAACTAGAAAAGCTAAAAGAACCAATTTTTGTCATAATTAATTTCATTAGAATTGCAACCAGTTTTGCAAAATATATAAACTTCCCCTCACTCTTTCTACCCCCTACCATGCAAATTTCACGAAATTTGGAAATTTTAACTCCAAAACCCTCAACTTTAAATTTTGAGAAAAAAAATACTATTGCAAATATGATTGATGTTGAACAAATTGGTTTTGATTCGAATACTCCTTCTACTCCCTCCCATACAAATGCACAATTTTGGTAAATGCATTAAATCCATTTTAATTGAAACTAAAAAAGGTACAAAATTAAAATTTTGCCGAAATTCGTACCTGCAATAAATGCTAAAAAAAATATGAACTTCCTTCGCTTCACTCCTTCTACTACCTCCCATACAAATTTTTGTATTGAAAATTCAGGAAAAGTATTTCTCCTTTGAAGAAGAACAAAGAGATCACTCTTAATATAATTTATAAGTATTATTATTAATAATTAAATGTATAATTAATATATAAACTATTTATATTATATATATACTAGCAATCGCCTGCGATTTTGATCGCGTAATAATCGTAAAATAAGCAATTTTTGAGAATGTAGTTAGTAATACCTTATCCGGGATATATAAACTGATTAGTTTAATGGCCCTTTGAAGAAAATGGTTTCTATTTTGTTGGAATCAGATCCATAAATTACTAAGAATGAAACCACGATACTCGCATTTGTATGGGACAGGCTCGTGATCAAATCAATCCCGTGATCTAAGACCATATTCGTATTGAAGAGCACTAAGGACATGTGAATAATTATAGCTTGTGTTAATTAAAAAAAGCCCAAATAAAATAACATTAAACTTAAAACCATAACAGGACTACGACTCTGCGTAAAGCCCAATCATACGATACTACAGATGAAATTTTTGTGATGTTAAGAATTTTGTATGGAAAGTGGTAGAAGGGGTGATAGTACTGAATTAATTTGTTTCACATCATGCCAGAGTAGCTATAAAAATGTTTTGTACCAAATTTAAGCGTCAAAAATTGAATAGCTACTGAGAAACTTAGTGCATTGGATTTCGTGAAATTGTGCAATTTGTATAGGTAGAAGGAATGGAGTGTTTTTCGGTGATTTTTCGAGAAACAAAACTGAAACATTTTAAATTTTAGTTCAGTAACGTTCACACTTTTCAAGAAAATGGAATTTTTGAAAAGTTGTGAAACTGTGTGACTTTGTATGGGAGGGGGTAGCAGCAGTGAAGCTAATCGGATCATTTTTCCCGATATTAATAATAATGCTAATTAAGGATTCTATACAAATTTTTATCTTTTTTGAAGCTATACGTATTGAGAAAATTGGTTTAGAGTATTTCATGAAATAGTGCAGTTTGTATGGGAGGTGGTAGAAGGAGTAAGGGGTTCTAAGTGATTTTTCGAAAAACAACTAGAATCATTATACAATTGATATATTTTAAATTTTAGAAATGTGACTTTCGCACTTTCCAAGAAAATAGAATTTTTGTAAAGTCGTGGAATCGTGTCATTGTACGGGATGGGGTAGAAATAATGAAGATAATCAGTTAGCTTTTTTCCCGATATTAATAATAATGCTAATTAAGGATTTGGTATAAAATTTTAGCTCGATTTTTATACGTTTATACGTACTGAGAAAATTGATGCATATTATTTAATGAAAAAGTGTAGTTTGTATGGGAGGTGGGCGAAGGAGTGGGGGGATTTAAATAATTTGTATATTTAAAGATTGCATTTGTAATAGAAATAATATATTCTAAGTTTCAAATTAATAGCTTTTATAGTTTCCAAGAAAATTTGATTATTACATATTATTAAAAATGAGTCACTTTGTATGGGTGGGGGTAGAAGGCGTGAGGGGAGGGAAATAAAACCAAAAGCAGATTACATCTCGGAGCATATCTAATAAACTGTGAAAGTTTCATTACAATCGGTTCAGCCGTTTTTGCGTGAAAGCCGGACAGACAGACGGACAGACAGAGAAGAATTTAAAAAACGGGAGTTTCTGCTTAGTTATCGCTAAAATAACGCATAAAACTAACTTATAGCCATTTCTAAACAAATAACAAACAGACACTACAATTATATTTATATATGTAGATATAAATAATTTATTAATACTATATAATTTTTACATATTTATAAATAATATATTAATTATTAATTTATTTTTTAATTTGTATAGATTCATTGATACATTCTCAACTATAAGCTCAGGGTTCTGGATTTAATTTGGTCTAGTTTAGCACCTTCTAATATAAAAGTATTCAACTGCAGTCACCCCCTGTCTAGACTAGATAGTAACCACCCAGCACTTGATATACAACTGTTTATTGAACCAACATTGTTCCTACCCAGTACAGAAAAAGCTAATTATGATTTTTCTAACGCCAATTTTCCTGCAATAACTCAAAATCTTCTTGACCATAATTTTTCTCTAATGGAATCTTTAACTACCAATGATGCGTTCGCTTATTTTTATGATGTAATTAATAAAATCATTGGTGAGCATGTTCCACTTAAAACTTCTAAAAAGATTAAGTATCCTAGTTGGTACTCTCAACGTGCGATTAAAGCATTGAAGGAGAAATCTTCTGCTCATAAATTATATAGGAAATACTAATCTGATGAACATTATAAAACCTTTTCTTACTTTAGAGCTGTTGCTAAGCGTGAAATCAAAACATGTCACAAGCTCTATATAGAAAACATTGAGTCAAATATCAATAAAGATTTGAAATTTTTTCATTCTTACACAAAGAGTTTGAAATTATCTAATTGTTGGCCTCAACACATGTACTTAAATGATATAATTGCACCTAATCCCCAACATTGTTGTAACTTATTTGCACAATATTTTAAGAGTACTTATGTACAGAGCAATTGTGATACTAATGTTCTGGACAGTACCAGTGATCGGGAAACTGCGTCAATATTTTTGCCACATATTAGCATTGAAACGGTTAAAGAAGCACTTTCCAATTTAGACACGAATAAAAGTCCAGGTCCTGATGGCATTCCCAACACCTTCTACAAAAGTTGTTTGAATGTTCCAAGTGGACTCTTATCAACCCTCTTCAATAAATCTCTACAGGAACAAACCTTTCCCACATTCTTAAAGCCCTCTTTTATTATTCCAATTTTTAAAAATGGAGACATTTCAAACATAACTAATTATAGACCTATTTCAATTTTAAACTTTTTATCTTTAATTCTTGAACGTACAGTATATACAACTTTAATAACTTTTATTACTCCACACATTTCTGAAAATCAGTATGGCTTCATTCCCGCAAAATCTACAATAACTAATTTATCAATTCTTACTGATTTCATCGCTTCTTCTTTGGACAATACCCTACAAGTTGATGTTGTGTTTACCGATTTCCAGAAAGCATTTGATAAGATAAACCATAATGTTATCATCAGGAACTTCAAGTTATTCGGATTGGATGACAATCTTGTGCAGTTGTTCCACTCCTATTTAACAGATCGTTCGAAAAAATGTTGTACTAAATGGTACTACTTCAAGAAACGTTTTTTCCACCTCTGGAGTTCCTCAAGGCTCAATCCTGGGCCATATTATTTTTTCCATCTTTATTAATGATATTACGCAGCACTTTTCTACACCCTCTCTTCTCTTTGGTGATGATTTAAAGATTTACTCATGTATTTTAAACGTAAGAGATTGTGTCTTATTGCAAAAAAATATTGAGTGTCTTGTTCGTTGGTGTGATAAGAATAAGCTGCAATTGAATACAAATAAATGTTCAGTTATGTCGTTCTCTAGAAAGCGCGACACAATTCTCTTTAATTATAGTATACTTGGTACAGACCTCACCAGGGCTTATGAGCAAAAGGATCTAGGCGTTATTTTCGACCCTAAGCTTACCTTTGATATGCATATATCGTACCTTACAAAGCTGCAAGTCGGACTACAGGATTCATATTTCGATGCGGTAAAAAGTTCCGAAAACCTGCTACATTTATTTATCTCTTTATTACGCTAGTTCGCACGTTGCTCGAATATGCTAGTGTGGTTTGGAATCCAATATATCAGGTATACAGCGATAAAATAGAACGAGTTCAAAGATTGTTCACTCGGCTCTTATACTTTAAAATGGGTTTTGAAAAAAATGAGTATCCACTCAGATTGCTTGACTTGGGGATGATATCACTTCACCATAGAAGAGTGTTGCTTGATGAATCGTTTTTGCACAAAATAGCATCCGCCAAAATTAATTCACCGGTTCTATTATCTAGATTGAACGTTTTTATAGGGTATAGGGGGAATCGTCAACTGAACGCAAGTACCTTCCGCATTCCAAAGCATAATACCAACATCATCGTATTCAATTTACTCACAACGAATTTTTCATGAGTATTGATATCCTCCGTTTTGATCTCATTGGCCTTAGATTCGACGTATTAGCGGCTCTTTTAACTAATGTCTCCCTCTTAATATTTTCTTTCATCGGCTTGCTCTACTTATTTGCTTATTTTTGATATTCTTTGCTTAGTTTTATCACTTTTTATCAATTACTTTATTATTATAATAATAAAGTATTGTGATCGACACAAGAAAAAAAAAAGTTTGCTACCCTGAAATTTTTTTTTTCGCGTTTCATGACTAAATTAGCCTAAAAATGCAAAAAAAAAAATCCGTCTGTCTGTACGCCGTCCGCCGTACGCCGACGTGTACGCTCGGCGCACATTAACTCCCAAACCCTTCAAGATAGAAAGTTCATTTTTGGGGGGATTGTAGATAGTTGCGGATCTCAGGCGGATACCCATTTTCGGGGGTATACGGGTTCAGGGGGAGGCGGGGGGAGCGCTTGAACCAAAAAATACGAATTCAAATATCTCAACCATGGTAACAGCTAGGAAGCTAAAACTCAACATAAATAAAGACGGATTTGTGGGACAACTTTTAAAAATAATTTAATTTTTTTATCCATTGGGGTGCGAAAAGGGGGGGCTTAGAACCAATTGTCGGCCGAATTTTTTTTTCAAATGATTATATCTTCGAAATTACTTATCGTAACAAAATCATATTTAGAGACCGTCAAGGTGGCATATAGTTTCATCGGAACCAGCTCAGAAAGCGGCTAATTATTGTAAGGGGGAGGGTCAGGGGGGGTGCAAAGAAAAACACTTAAAAATTAATATCTCAACTATCTCTTAAGCTATGTAATTGAAACTTCAAACTTATATTAAGCTATACTAGGCAAATACAAAAAAAATATAACATGTTGAAATAATAGTAGTGGGGGGAAATGGGGAGCATTTCAAAAATGGCGCACTTTTCAAAATTACAAATTCTTATTTCTCAAAAAAGAGTACAGATATCAAATCAAACATTTGTCAGATTGTAGAACTACATAATGATTAATTTTGGTAAAAATTTTAAGTTGGAAGGTGTACGGGGAAGGAGGTAATAAGCAAAAAAATCGAAAACTTTGAGTGATTTTTTTAGGGCTCTGGTAAAAGATACAAAGTTAAAATTTTGCATGTGAATACCTATATTTAATCCACATAGAAAAATAATAATAACTTGATCCATATTTGTTATAAACCGACCCCCCCCGGTCTAACGTGCACAAGGTGTTTCATGTGCATTGAAAAAAACACATACACTGAAAATTTTTTAGTGAAATTTTAAGGTAGAAACTTGAAAATTTGCGAAATGCATTTAAAAAAAATCCCTAAATATACGAAATATTAACTGGTCGAAAACCTTTAACACTTCTACCCCCTCCCATACAAAATTATTTTTTCGACCATTTTCAAGAAATCAATTATCACCTAACTATTAAAAGCTATCAATTTGAAATTTTGCATAACAACTAACAAAAATAATTCAAATGAAGTTGTTTTAAAAATTTTGAAATCGCGCTTGACCTTCTACCCCCTCCCATACAAAAGTATGATTTCGACTAATTTCATTAAATCAACTAATAATCAACAAATTGAAAGCTACAAACTTGAAATTTCGTACGAGCACCTTAAAATAAAAATGAAAGAAAATTGCATCACAAGTTTTACGATTCCCCTACCTCCTCTACCCCCTCCCATACAAAATTATTTTTTCGAGCATTTTTAAGAAATCAGTTATCAGCTAACTCTTAAAAGCTATCAATTTCAAATTTGGCATAAAAACTTATAAAAATAATTCAAATGAAGTTGCTTTAAGAGTTTTGAAATCGCGCTTGCGCTTCTACCCCCTTCCATACAAAACTGTGATTTCGACCAATTTCATTAAATCAACTAATAACCAACAAACTAAAACCTACGAACTTGAAATTCTATACAAGCACCTTACAAGAGACGCGAAAAAAAACTGCGTATCAAATTTTACGATTCCCCTATATTCTCTACCCCCTCCCATACAAATGTTCGGTTTCATGAATGTAAAATACACCGAATTTTATGAAAATTCTATGCAACTTCGTCTATGAAACACATTCTATACAGAGAATATTGGACGTGATTCAAGCAATTAATTTAAAAGCTATTAACATCCACCCACCCTTACTATTACCCCTACTCCTCCCCTCATAAAAACCAAACTTACAGAAACGAATGAAATATTGTTAACAGTCCTGCCCAAGAACTCCCTTTCACTTAGCCTTCCCTAACCACTCTAACCTGCATATTGACTTTCCACTCATCCGCAACATGTCCCAAGAATAATAAAGTTTCGCCCGACTTGTTGGCAGTTTATTTTTACTTTATGCTTATTTCGCTAATTTTTTCTTTACACCTTAAACATATCTAAATAAATTATTATGTATTTATATTTTATAATTATTATATTTTTTTTGCTACTACAACTTAGTTTAAACTAGTATTTAATTGAAGTACATACGAGTACGCATATGTTTTTTTTTATAATTATTATTATTTTGTTCTCTTCTAACATTGAATTACAACAGTTTAGTTTATAGGTTTAATATGGTTTTTGCATAAATAAATAAATAAATAAAATAAATAAATAATGAATAAAAAAAATCACTAAAAAAAATGAAGACTCGAAAAAACAAGTTGAAGATGCAAAAATGCAAATCCGAGATCTGAAAACAACAATGGACGACTATAAAAATATTGTCCGCTATTTGAAGGAAGAGAATATGAAACTTCAAAACGACAATGACATACTGTTCACACGAATTAATAACGTAGAATATATAAACTGCCAACAAGTCGGGCGAAACTTTATTATTCTTGGGACAAGTTGCGGATGAGTGGAAAGTCAAAATGCAGGTTAGAGTGGTTAGGGAAGGCTAAGTGAAAGGGAGTACTTGGGCAAGGCTGTTGTCAATGTAACAATATTTCATTCGTTTCTGCAAGTTTGGGTTTTTACGAGGGGAGGGGGAGGGGTAATAGTAAGGGTGGGTAGATGTTAATAGCTTTTTAATTAATTGCTTGAATCACGTCCAATATTCTCTGTATAGAATGTGTTTCACAGACGAAGTTGCATAGAATTGTCATAAAATTCGGTGTATTCTACATTCACGAAACCGAACATTTGTATGGGACGGGGTAGAGAATGTAGGGGAATCGTAAAATTTGATATACAGTTTTATTTCGCTTCTCTTGCAAGGTGCTTGTATAAAATTTCAAGTTCGTAGGTTTTAGTTTGTTGGTTATTAGTTGATTTAATGAAATTGGTCGAAATCATAGTTTTGTATGGAAGAGGGTAGAAGGGCAAGCGCGATTTCAAAACTTTTAAAACAAATTCATTTGAATTATTTTTATAAGTTTTCACGAAAAATTTGAAATTGATAGCTTTTAAGAGTTAGCTGATAACTGATTTCTTAAAAATGCTCTAAAAAATAATTTTGTATGGGAGGAGGTAGAGGAGGTAGAGGAATCGTAAAACTTGTGATGCAATTTTCTTTCTTTTCTATTGTAAGGCGCTCGTACAAAATTTCCAGTTCGTAGCTTTTAGTTTGTTGGTTATTAGTTGATTTAATGAAATTGGTCGAATTCATAGTTTTGTATGGGAGGGGGTAGAAGGGCAAGCGCGAATTCAAAACTTTTAAAGCATCTTCATTTGAATTATTTTTGTAAGCAAAATTTCAAAGTGATAACTTTTAATAGTTAGGTGATAATTGATTTCTTAAAAATGGTCGAAAAAATAATTTTGTATGGGAGGGGGTAGAAGTTTTAAAGGTTTTCGACCAGTTAATTTTTCGTATATTTAGGGATTTTTTTTGAATGCATTCCCCAAATTTTCAAGTTTCTACCTTAAAATTTCACTCAAAAATTTTCAGTTTATGTGTTTTTTTTCAATGCACATGAAACACCTTGTGCACGTTAGACCGGGGGGGGTCGGCTTATAACAATTATGGATCAAGTTATTGTTATTTTTCTATGTATAGACGTATCCACATGCAAAATTTAAAATTTGTATCTTTCACCAGAGCCCTAAAAAAATCACTCAAAATTTTCGACATTTTTGCTTATTACCTCCCTCCCCTTACACCTCCCAACTTAAAATTTTTTACCAAAATTAACCATTATACAGGGTGTAACTTGTGTGAAGCGTCAAACGGAAATGGGAGATAGAGGAACTTGTCCTGAGTGGAAAATCGTTTCACACATACTCCCGTTTTTGCACCGTTAAGGAGATAGCGCGATTGTAAGGATGAAGGATTTTCATCGTACCTGTGATCACTGTTTGATCTATAACTTCTGCCGTACTTACGCAATGGTCCCAAAATAAGAATTTTTTACGATAGGTAATTTCGAAGATATAATCATTTGAAAAAACAATTCGGCCGACAATTTGTTTTAGCCTCCCCTTTTCGGACGCCAATGGATAAAAAAATTAAATTATTTTTAAAGTTTGTCCCAGAACTTTCTCTATATCTCTACTGATTTTCAACTTTCTATCTGCATTCGTGGTGGAGATATTAGCAAGTGTAGTTTTCGACTTTTTCCCTCCCCCGCCTCCCCCTACCACCTAACACCCCCCCAAAATTTAGAAAATAGAGCTCACTTACCCAATCAACAATCCACCCAAAAACGAACATTCTACCTTTAACGGTCTCGGAGATGTGAGTCCATATGTACGGCGTACGGCGGGACGGATTTTTTTTTTGCATTCTTAGGCTAATTTAGTCATGAAACGCGAAAAAAAATAATTTCAGGGTAGCAAATTTTTTTTTTCTTGTGTCGATCGCAATACTTTATTATTATAATAATAAAGTAATACTCTCGACCAGTAAATCTCGACAATCGAAAAAAAGAGACCAATTCACGGGAAATAGCCCGATCTGGCATCACTGGAACTGTGTCGCATTGTGAATTCAACTTTTCTTAACCATTAACGTTTTTTTACACCTGACAACTCTGGCCGCGAATCAGAAAGGTAGAGTAAGCGGTAAGCTAAGTTGTTTCGTGTTTGGTTGTAGTTTTATGTGGTTGCGAAACAAAATGTTACGGGTATGCCGCAAATTACTTCGTTTTCCACGTTTTAAACCCGAATATCCTCAAAATCGATACTCCTAATCCGTGTAGTGAAAGTGCGATTTGGTTTTGTGTCCTGGTTGTATTAAAAAAAGAGAATTAAAGCACACGGGTCATCGAAACAAAAACCATTCATCTCGTAGCAGGTTGTTGAAGTCGACTCGTAGCCAGCATCCAGTTTTGTTTCGTGTTTAACAGTTATCACTCCGCAAAAGTTGTCGGCGCCAATGGCGGTGCACTGTGGCTCATATTTACTATTTCTACTGGTAATAGGTAGATCAGGTAGATGTTGTTGCAATTGTTCAGCTCAATGGACTGAAGTGTTTTTTCGAGGTTGAGAAGTTGTTAAGTTGCGGTCGCATTAATTGACTTAGAGACTCGGAAGGAGTCAATGCTCCTTGACTCTACGGGTTGAGGTGCTATAGCCAACGGAACCACTGACGATACAAACAAATTGATGTAACTTTGGATTATTTTAGAAAATTGTAAAAGAAGTGAGTACTTAACTATTTACCTATACAAAATGCATGATTTAGATCTATTAACGTTTTGAGATTTATCCCCATCGCTCAACGTATTGCGGAATTGATGTGTGGCATAAATGCGATGTATGTATGTATGTGAGTATTTTTACCGACTGAAGAGGGTTGAAAAGTGTAGATGGTAACGGAGAACAGACTGGCATTGGGGTTGACGTAGAACAGTAATATGCCGGCTTCAGTGTTTTAATGTTAGCCGGCGAGCATATTTCCTTGAACTAGTGCAATTTGCTGCGTTATGTCTCGCGAGTATTAGGGCTGTATAGTAAAATCGATATATTTCCTTGAGTTCGGTGATGTTTCGAGGCTTTCGTTTGTAGAGCTGGAGATACAAAGTGAAGTGTAATGTATTGCTGAAAGTTTGGTGATTCATTCAGTTATTTGTATATAAAATTGATTATAAACAGTGATGAGAATAAGGTTGAAGCGTAGGTTTATTAAATAGGTATAAATATTTGAAATAAATAAAAATGAATTAATTTTGCTTAATTTCATTGAACATCCGCCAGCCAATATCGTAAAGGTATAAACAATTTTAGATCGAAATAAACGCAAGAGAGACAAGTGCAATCAATCGCACTGAAATTTCGGTTAGTGTACAAGCCAAATTTATTTTACTGTAAACTACTGTGAGCGTCAAAATAAAGTGTACAGCATATATTAAACATTTGCGTCATTTATTTCTGTACTTTACAATGTGCTTTACTGAAATATTGCAGTCTTTCTAAAATCATTAAGGCGTACTTTAAAAGCCAACATAGTAAGTTAAGAGATCATTTCACCAAAACGGAAATAATGCAACAAAACAAAAAATTCTTCATATTCATAGCATCAAAATAAAGTGTACAGTTGTAATAAAAATTAAAAATAATACTCAAAATCCAGCCTTCAGTATTTAGTTTGCTTTCCTTTTGCCTTCAAAACAGCCTCTGGTCGTCTTGGCATTGATTCCACTAATTTTGATGTCACTTCTGGTGAAATATTTAGCAATTCGTCCAGTAAAGCATTTTTTAGGGTGTCTATGCTAGTTATGTTTCTCTTTCGTATTTCTCGGTCCAGAAGTTTCCATAAATGTTCAATGGGATTGTGGGGGGAGATCCAATTTTTGAGGTGCAGGATAAAGCAAATATTTCTTAACTATTTTGGCCATATGTTTAGGATCGTTGTCTTGTTGAAATATGCACGTACGATCCAACCCCAATTTTTCCAACTAGGACCCAAATTATCTTTCAATATGTTTAAGTATCCTATTTTATTCATTGTATTATCAATGAATACCAATCTGCGAACTCCATTTGCCGCCATACACCCCCACACCATCACCGAACCACCACCGTGTTTCACTGTCAATACAGTGTTTTTATCTCCTGATTTTTTCCTCTCCATATCATAGTCTGCGCTCTCTTCCCAACAACTTCAAACTTAGTTTCATCACTAAATAAAACGTTTTTCCCAAAATAAATAATGATGATTTCCGTACTTTTTGGCAAAATCAAGGAGCCGCTGTTGGTTAGGTTTGGATATGAATAGCTTCTTTCTCGGAACCCTTCCAAATAGACCATTATTATGCAATGCCCGTCTGATTGTGCTGGCGCTAACATTACGTCCTGTTGACCTTGAAAGGTCTTCCGCTACTTTCACGGCGCTAGTTTTCGGATCCTGTCTAACGGTTCTTACAAACTGGGGTGTTTCCATTTCACTTTCCATTTCGCTTTGGTCTACCAGCACCTGTCCGATTTTCTAACTTACCGAAGATCTCAAACTTGTCAATAATTTTTTGACGGTGTTATGGCTTCTATCAATAATTGAAGCTATTTCTCGCAACGATTTCCCTTCGATTCAAAATTTTACGACCAGTTCTCGCGTTTCCAAAGAAGTTTGCCTACCCATTTTCATCAAATTAAATGTAAAATAACTTTTTTTTACTTACACTTTAATCAGCACAACTGACGCGCAGGGAATCTATACATTTATACATATAAATATAATTGTAGTGTCTGACTGTTATTTGCCATTTCTTAAATGGCTATAAGTTAGTTTTTTGCTTTATTTTTGCAATAACCAAGCAGAAACACGCGTTTTTAAAATTCTTCTCTGTCTGTCTGTCCTGCTTTCACGCAAAAACGACTGAACCGATTGTAACGAAACTTCCACAGTTTATTAGGTATGCTCCGAGATCTGCTTTTGGTTTTATGTCACTCCCCTCACGCCTTCTACCCCCTCCCATACAAAGTGACACATTTTCAAAAATATGTAATAATCGATTTTTTTCGGAACTACATAGAGCTATTAATTTGAAGTTTAAAATACATTAATTCTGTTACAAATGCAATCTTTTAGTTTACAAATTATTTGAATCCCCCCACTCCTTCCACCACCTCCCATACAAACTACTCTTTTCATTAAATACTATACACCAATTTTCTCAGTACGTATAACTTCCATCGAGCTAAAACTCTGTACCAAATCCTTAATTGGCATTATTATAAATATCGGAAAAAAATTAATCAATTAGCTTCACTCCTTCTACCCCCTCCCATCAATCAAATTCCTGTTAAGACCCCCTATAGGGGCATAGGACAGAAACAACTCTCTTCCACAAGGCGCGATCCTGCGCATCGGCTTTAAGCTGTTGCCAGGACTTGTTTATTCCTCTGGCCTCCTGCTCAACTGCTCGCTTCCATGTGTTACATGGTCGACCAACCCGACGTCTTCCTTGAGGGTTATAATCCAGAGCCTGTTTTGCGATGTTTTGCTCTGGTTTCCTCAAAGTATGACCGATCCACTGCCACTTTCGCCGTTGAATCTCAATACCTATTTTAGTCTGGCGAGTTGTACTCCAAAGTTCGTCGTTGGAGATCACTTCTGGCCAGAATATACCTAAAATGCGTCGGAGACATTGGTTTACGAAAGTCTGTAGTTTCTTGGTAAGTCGAACGGTCACTTTCCACGTAGTACAACCATATAACAACACGGATTTGACGCATGCGTCAAAAACTCGCAGCTTCGTGCGAAGGGAGATCTCTCTTAACCTCCAGAAAGGGGAAAGGATACCGAAGGCCTGACGAGCTTTATTTAGCCGAGCCTCAACATCCTTTTCGGCTCCGCCGTCCATGCTGACAATGCTTCCGAGATAGCAAAAATCTTGCACCTCTTCCACATCCTGCCCATTAAGAACAATCGGTGTGCTTGCGTTCGAACCCATGTGCATGTACTTGGTTTTACGCACATTTATTTTCAGTCCCGCCTCTTTGCATTTAGAATGCAACGAGCGAACATTTGACTCTAAGTCCGAACGGGTATGTGCAAGCAAACACACGTCATCAGCATAATCAAAGTGACTTAAGATGTTAAATAGTCTCCATTGAAGACCTTTACCTTCCCCACCTTCCAGTGCAGCTTTCAAGATGTCATTTATTACCACCAGAAACAGGGCTGGTGATAATATGCAGCCTTGTCTGACACCCGTTCGCACAGGAAAGCTCTCGGACAGCTCTCCTCTATGCAAGACGCGACACCTTGCATCTTCGTAGGATTCTTTAATCATAGCTATGACCTTATTTGGAATACCTCTCCTACGCAAAGCATTCCATATGTAATCTCGCTTAACGCTGTCGAAAGCCTTCTCGAAGTCCACAAACATGAGATGTAGTGGCGAACCCATTTCGGCTGACTGCTCTAATATTATCCGTAGGGTATTTGTGTGGTCGGTACAAGACGACCCTTTACGGAATCCAGCCTGATAAACTTCGAGAGTGCTCTCGACGACATCACTAATCCTATTGAGAATTACCTTAGCCATAATTTTTGATACAGCAGTAAGTAGACATATACCACGCCAATTGCCACAATCCCGAAGGTCGCCCTTCTTCGGAATTTTCACAATGACGCCCTCCTTCCATTCAGTCGGATATCTTCCATCATTCCACACCTTAGTGAAGAGTGGGAGGAGTATATCGGCTGTTATTTCCGGGTCCGCTTTGAGGAGTTCGGTTGGTAGTCCGTCTATACCTGGAGCTTTCCTTCCCGCCATTGACCGAATGGCCGAAACTATCTCTTCCTTATCTGGGGGATCGTCCCTAATAGAGGATTGTTGCGGTTGGATGTTTGGAAGTTGTTCTGTTTCCGGAATATCTTCATCTGACAAGATGTTTAAAATATCAGAGAAGTATTCCTTCCATCGTCGCAACTGGTGTTCACTCATATTAAGGAGAGTTCCGTTGACATCTCTCACCAGGTGGTTGGCGGTGAAATTCCTGTTCGTCAACTGTTTCATGATTTTAAATAGTGAACCCATATCCCCAAGGTAAGCCGCAGATTCTGCCTTGTTTGCCAGATCTTCAATGGCCTTTCTCTTGTCGCGTCTAACAGCCTTTTTAAGCTGTATATGAGCATCGCGGTAGTTCTACCTCAAGTCGGGCGTTCGTTGGTTGACATCGGGTTGAGAGATGATTGCCAATTTGGCTTTTTTCCGATTGTCAACCTTGTCCCATGTGTCTTGTGACATCCAAGGTTTCTCACCGCTTTGCGCATATCCCACAGATTCTTCAGCACTAGTTAGAAAAGTGTTTCTGGTTGCCTCCCAATTGGCGTCCAGTGTGCGCATTTCATGTTCACCCAATGTGGATGACTTTTCGCGTAGAATGGTGGTGTATTCGAGTTTTTTGTTGGGATCTCTGAGTTTATCCACATTAAGCTTGCGCTTCATTTGAAGAATTTGTGGTCGTCGGATAGCTGCTGTACACAATCTCAAGCAGGCAACCATCAAGTGGTGATCGCTCCCCACGTCAGCTCCACGTTTCGCTCGCACATCGAGGAGACATCTTCTCCATCGACGACTTATAGCCAAATGGTCGATCTGGTTCTGAGTAACACCGTCAGGGGAAACCCAAGATGTTTTATGATGACTCTTGTGTGGAAAAAGGGTCCCTCCGATGACCATTTGCCGAGTACTACAGAACTCCACAAATAATTCGCCGTTTTCGGGTCTCTTAATCCAAGGTCGTGAAGGGTCGACCCAAGGGTCACCATGCCTCCCCATGACGTGTTCTAGTCCAGTGTTGTCTGATCCAACCTGGGCGTTCATATCTCCCGAGATGATAATAATATCACCTCTTGGAACACGTTCGAAGGTGGCACTCAGTTGGCTATAAAACTCCTCTTTGTCACCAGATGTTGCGGTATTAGTTGGTGCGTAGCACTGCAGAATTGTGACGTTTCTGACACTGGTCCTGAGCCTGACGACGATAATCCTATCCGAGATTGGTTCCCAGCTAATGAGACTGTTTCTCGCTCTCGGCGTAAGGACGAACGCCACGCCATTTCTGGCTTCATTTTCAGGGCCAATGTACAGAATAGTGTTTCCGCTAGGGGTTCGTTCTTCTCCTGATCCTGTCCACCTGACCTCGCTCAAGCCCAAGATTTGGATGTTATAGTGCTCCATTTCACGGTCGATCACTGATTGGCGGTGCAAGGACCGAGTAACCCCAGCTCTTCCCCCGTCATTCAATGTTCGAACGTTCCAGAAGCCAATCATAGTCCGTTTTCGAATGCCAAAAGTCGTTACCGTAGGATCAGTCCGTATCCGAGGCGATGTATCCGTTTCTCGTATCATTTAGGTCTTAAGATCACGGGTGATAAGCCCATGATCCAGTGAGTGTCCATTTGCCATTTTTAGGGCAAGCAGGACTGGCTGTGGGTGAATTCTACAGCCCCCATCCCAGAGGGGGATAGTTAGCTCAGGTCCGTGGAGTCGCTAACTCCAAAGATAGTTGCAGGAATTGGTAAAACCTCATACTACAACTACCCCCTTGCGGGGGTTCAAGCAAATAGGACTTCAAAATTTCGAGATAATGAGATTTATTCATTGTAGTCTCAATAAATTGCAAATTTTCAACTTCCGCAGCGGACAAGCGGACATACAGGCCCACACCATAACGCTGATACCTCTTTGTTTGACTGTAGCTTTCAAATTTTTGTTTTGCAATTCTGTATTTGGCTTACGCCAAACATATGAGGCTCCATCAGAGCCAAAAATATTCAATTTTGACTCATCAGCGAACATAACGGTATTCCAAAATCCAGAATCCTTATCCAAATGTTCCTTGGCAAATTTTAAACGGCACTTCTGATTTTTGGCGTTTATAAACGGCTTTTTACGTGCTATTCTACCATTGAACACATGCTCTCACAGCACACAGCAAATAGTTTCCGGGTAGCATGACTTGCCCAACTCAGCTTCCACTTCACTGGCAATTTTTGGAGCCGATAGTCTTGGGTTTTCCCAGATTTTCCGGACAATATAGCGCTCGTCCGTTGGATTGAAAATTTTGTTGGGGGCATTTCTACCTTTATCGTGCGTTCTATTTTAGCGGACAAATCGGTATATGATGCTCTGCACTGTAGAATCACTTAATCCTATCATCTCACCAATTTTCCTGCGCGAATGGCCACTTTTAAAATGACTGAGAACTAGTTCTTGCTGATCAATTGTAGTACGTGGTCCCATTTCGCAAAACTAATTTTTCTGCATGATCTTCGCAAAGAATTCAGCAAGACTGAACTTGAACACATAACGAATATAATGACTAAAACATAGAAAAATCAAATAACCGTTACATTGCAAGATAACGGATCATTGCACACCTGCAAAGTATTTGGTTGAAATAAGCTGTGGCATTATTTTTAGTTACTTTTTTCGTTTATAATTGTTTTAGAATATTAAAAACATATAGAAAAATAAATGAAGTCATATTTGATTAGTTTAAACATTAGACTAATAACCTGCGTTTAAATAATGTTGATATCTTCTTTAGTTTAGTTTTTATAGGCATTTAAAGATTTTTTCACGTGCTGGTTGAAATAAGCTGTGAGCCTCTGTATCTCACATAATGTACATACACTCCGCGACAACTGTTTATGACCAACCCAATTTTTCTAAGAATTCCATAATTACGTAGTAAAATTAAATGATCTGCTTTATCATTTTATTGCTTAGGTAAAGTAAGTAAGACGCATCTAAATTAAAATTATTCTCTTTCGCTACCTGCCAACAGAAATTAAATTGCCTAAAATAGTATTCAAAGGCGCGACAACTGTTTATGACCATCAGTTCAATTTCGTTATTTCTGGCGGATAGACGTGTTTAAAGAGGAAATTTTCGGGTTATTGTAATTCTTTGTAATTTTGTGCATGAACAGTTTTTTAGAAAGATTTAAATATTATTGAAATGGGAAAAGGAATAACTTTAACGGCTTTCAAAATTGGTCAAATTAAAATATTGAAGGATGCAGGCTGCTCAACTGGAGAAATTCGAAGAAAACTGGATAAAATCCATGACGTGATTATGCATTACCTGCGCGATCCGGAGAATTATGGGAAAAAGGGAAAGGGGGGAATAAAACTGCAACAACGGAAAAGGAACGCCGCAGTTTATTGAGACTTGCATCCAATGAACCACTTACAGCGAGAGAAATAGCAAACAGAGCATGAACATCTGCCAGCCTAAGGACAGTACAACGTATTTTAAAAGAATGTGCTCAACTGCTCGATCTACTTGATAGCTAAGCTAAAAGTGATTAAATAAATTTTAATAGAAATGAAATGACCTAAAATCAATATATATAAATTTAAAACGTTTAATTTCATAAATAAACGGACATTCCAATCCCTTACACAGATGGCCTTATATCTACTAGGGTGAAAACTGGAAGGAATTCGATGAAATCTTATAGCGCCATCCTTTGATAAAACGTTCACATTTTTTTATGAAAAAGAAGCATTGAAAATATTAATATAAGGATTAGCTCAAATAATATAAGGAAGAATTCAAACTTATTAAATAAGAGAAAAATAAGAACGGAAAGATGTCGCTCGACCTGCAAAAGTTTAAACTGATTCGTTTCCCCTCAAAGCGCGACAAATAAAGGCAATATTGCTAGTCTGCTTACCGCTTCACGTTTTTCTTCCTGATCAATTTTCGGCTAAATTTTAATGCTGGCAATACTTTGATCGAGAGTCAGACCTTGCGACTGAAAGCACTAGGTGGAAGCAATTACCTTAACGCATCTCCCCTTCCTAGAGAAGTCGAATTTGGACTTAGTGGGCGCGAAAATATTGCCATGCGCTGGCCGCCAGTCTGATGTTAAAGTTATTTATAAGCAAGAGGAAACCAGAGCGAAACATCGCCAATCAGGCTCTGGATTATAATCCTCAAAGAAGACGTCGGGTTCGTTGACCATGTAACACATGAAACCGAGCAATTGAGCAGGAGGCCAGAGAAATAAACAAGTTCTGGCAACAGCTTAAGACCGGTGCTCAGGATCGCGCCTTGTGGAAGAGAGTTGTTTCTTCCCTATGCCCCTTAACAGGAATTTGATTTGATTGATTTGTTATAAGCAAGAAGATCTGAAGCTATTTAAAAATTAAGCTAATGGGAAATCCATCACTAAGAATATTGTGTATATAAGCCCTAATATAAAACATTGATATCTTTCATTGGCAAATCAGCAGTTTTTGAAGGGACCGGAAATAATGAAAAATTAATTATAAACATTTTATTAAATAAACAAATATTTCTAAAAGGAGAAATTTTGTTTATTTATTTATTTGTTGACATATTCAGCAATAACAATAAGGTGGGCCGTATGAAATGTCTACTCGTGCGAAGCATGGGTAATAATAGTTTGAAAATTGTGAAAACTATTCTACCCCTTCTACCACCTACGTCATTTCAGGGAGTAAATATAATTTGATTTGAATTAGCACCTTTGACAAGTTATAGCCAGTTAAAGTAATTAGAACTTCCGCTTAAATACACTTAATAAAATCACTATTTCACTATTGGCAATAACGAGTTTGATTAATTTAATATTTAAGTACTTTACTTCAAACGTTTTTTCGTCTCCTGCTTAGTAGCGTTTTTAACAATTTTTTATTCAAATATTTAAAAACTAAGAGAAATGTAATTGAATAATGTTAACAATATATTTTTGTTTCTTTTTTAGATGCCTTGAACACTCGTTTTTTAAAGGACAGCAGAAGAAATGCTAGAAAACAAGAGCTACACATACATACAACCTGCGGGGTTATTTATTATTTTGCTTATATTAGTACAATCACATTCGTATCTGTTAATTGTAAGCGAAACAGTAGAACCTGGAACTGTTATCTTCAATGCTTCTGTATATAAATTAGGTTCAGAGCGACTTTACAAAATCAACACACATAGATCAGCTCACTATATTCGACATTTATTATATGTAGATTCCAATGAAGGGAAAATCATTTTGAAAAAGTCACTTAAATGTGACGGAATATATTATCCAAATCTCTTCACATTTTATGTCGACTCAACCACTACTCAATTGAGAAGTATTGACTATTATAGTTTACCATTGCGAATATTTATAACTGGGAAAAACTGCAATAATGATGACCGAGTTGAAAACGACTATGTTAAAGGCTATGAGCGAGTGCCAAAGCGTTTACGACGAAATATATCAAACCACTTGTATTGTAGAAACAAAATCGTCGAACGTAATCGAAGATCGAGTCAGCATTTGGGTAGCAGAATGAATCGTAACATCATCGACGCCAAGCAAATTATATCGGAAACATATGCATCGTATGCAATCCACACTACAGATAAATGGAACAAACTGTGTCTAAGACAATCTCAGTTTATAAACAGCTTAAATGCTTTCTTACCCCGATCAATATGCCAGAATTGCCAAGTGAATTTTTTACATGTGAGCGACGAACGATTCAAGATTGAAACCCGAAATCGCGACTTAGTAGTTAGTGATGATGTCTGTATTTATGAGCCGATATGGAAAGTTATTATTTCATTTAACATTCGGTGCAGTAGAAACGATATAGTTAATGGCGATCATCGACTTAAAATTGTTTATCATTATCAGGAGTTTAACGATACTGATATTGCCAAGCGTGTACGTCGCGAGTTGAGAAACCAAAGTCCATATTTTGAACAGGCATTGTATGTTGCAGCCGTTTTAGAAGAGCAACCTCCTGGAGCAGACGTGGTGACAGTGCATGCTCGCGACCCTGAAGATTCACCTGTTGTATATTCAATGGTATCACTTTTAGATTCCCGATCTCAGTCATTATTTAAAGTTGATTCGCGTACCGGTGTTGTAAGCACTTCTACCAGTTTGGATCGAGAATTAATGGATGTTCATTATTTTCGTGTCGTAGCTACAGACGATAGCTTTCCACCGAGATCGGGCACTACAACTCTTCAAGTGAATGTTTTGGATTGTAATGACCACAGCCCCACATTCGAAGCGGAACAATTTGAAGCTGCTATCCGAGAAGGTGCAACGGTAGGAACCACCGTTATAGCAATTCGAGCTACCGATCAAGACATCGGAAAGAATGCTGATATAGAATATGGAATTGAAAGTGTTACAGGAGGGGGAACAACCATTCATGAACAAGATGATCAGGCCTTTCGCATAGATGCGCGATCAGGAGTTATTGTAACGAAAAGTATCCTTGATCGTGAAGCTTCTGAAATTTATACAATGATCGTGACAGCAACAGATATGGCAACGCCTCAAAGTGAGAGAAAATCTGCTACGGCTTCTGTGGTGATTAAAGTCTTAGATGATAATGATAACTACCCTCAATTTAGCGAAAGGACGTACACTATTCAAGCGAATGAAGACAGTTGGAACGATAATAAAGTTGTAGCGCATATTAAAGCCACTGATTTAGACGAAGGAAACAACGCTGCGATACGATATGCAATTATTGGTGGAAATACCCAATCACAGTTCACAATAGATTCTATGACTGGTGATGTTTCCTTAGTAAAACCATTGGATTACGAAAGTGTGCATAGCTACCGTTTGGTTATTAGAGCTCAGGATGGTGGTAGTCCTTCCAGAAGTAACACTACACAACTTCTAGTGAATGTAATTGATGCTAATGATAATGCTCCAAGGTTTTACACATCCCAATTCCAAGAGTCAGTGCTTGAAAGCGTTCCTGTTGGATATAATATAATTCGCGTCCAAGCATATGATGCAGATGAAGGTTCCAATGCTGAAATAACATATAGTATTTCAGCTCGCGACGATAATTTCCCTTTGGCGGTCGATCCTCGCACTGGTTGGGTTCAAACAAAAAAACAACTTGACCGTGAAGAGCAATCGCGATACTCATTTCAAGTGATTGCTATAGATGGTGGAATACCACCAAAATCTGCAAGCTCAACTGTAGTCATAACTGTACAAGATGTTAATGATAATGATCCTACTTTTCGACCAAAATATTATGAGTCGACTATTGGAGAAGATCAACCACCGGGAACACCAGTTAATATTGTTACTGCTACAGATCCTGATGAGGATTCACGACTCCACTATGAGATTACATCGGGAAATATTCGAGGACGTTTCGCTATTACATCTCAAAATGGAAGAGGACTTATCACAATAGCACAACCTTTAGATTACAAACAAGAAAGACGTTTTCTTCTAACAATAACCGCTACAGATTCAGGGGGCCGAGCAGATACTGCTGATGTAAATATAAATATTACGGACGCTAATAACTTTGCTCCAATGTTCGAAAATGCTCCGTATAGTGCATCAATTTTTGAAGATTCTCCAATAGGAACTACAGTTTTCGTTGTGTCTGCAACAGATAGTGATGTGGGAATAAACGCTAAAATAACTTATTCATTAAATGAGGAACCGACAAATGGCTTAAAATCAAACGACCCATTTACGATAAACCCTAGTACTGGTGCTATAGTGACAAATGCTGCATTAGATCGAGAAACGACTAGTGTTTACTTATTGACAGTTACTGCGAAGGACGGTGGAAACCCAAGCTTAAGCGACACTACTGATGTTGAAATTAGTATTACGGATATAAATGATAATGCTCCAGTTTTCAAAGTTCCTCTCTATCAAGCGTCCATATCTGAAGACGCATTAATAGGTACTTCCGTAGTGCAAATTGCAGCCACTGACCTTGATATAGGATTAAATAGTCGCGTGAAATATTTATTGAGCGATAAAGATATGGAGGATGGATCCTTTGTAGTAGATACTACTTCGGGTACTATAAGAACTAATAAAGCCTTAGATAGAGAAAGCGTTGCCATATATCATTTAATAGCGATAGCTTTTGATAAAGGTACTCCTCCAATGAGTAGTACAGTAGAGGTTCAGATAAGATTGGACGATGTAAATGACTCTCCACCAATATTTACCTCAGATAAGTTAACACTTTACGTTCCAGAAAACTCACCAGTAGGATCGATTGTTGGTGAAATATATGCTCATGATGCAGATGAAGGAGTTAACGCCATCGTCCATTATTCTATTATTGGTGGTGACGATTCGAGCTCATTTTCATTGGTAACTCGACCTGGATCAGAACGCGCACAGCTTCTTACTATGACCGAATTAGATTATGAATCTGTTAGAAAGAGATTTGATTTGGTAGTAAGAGCTGCTAGTCCGCCTTTAAGAAATGATGTTCATGTAGAAATATTAGTTACTGATGTGAATGATAATGCTCCTGTTTTAAAGGATTTTCAAGTTATTTTCAATAATTTTCGAGACTGCTTTCCAAGCGGAGATATTGGCCGCATTCCAGCTTTTGATGCGGACGTTACCGACAAGTTGACTTACAGAATATTGAATGGAAACAATGCTAATTTGATTCGGTTAAATACGAGCTCAGGTGGATTAATGTTAAGCCCACAATTGAACACTAATGTGCCGAGATATGCCTCTATGGAAGTATCAGTAACAGACGGAATTAACGAAGCTAAAGCTGTAATGCAACTGGTAGTGAGATTGATTACAGAAGATATGCTATTCAATTCAGTCACAGTCAGGTTGAATGAAATGACAGTGGAAGCTTTTCTATCCCCACTTCTTAATTTCTTTTTAGATGGCTTGGCTGCTATTATACCGTGCCCAAAAGAAAATATTTTTCTATTTTCTATACAAGACGATTCAGATGTTAGTTCCCGAATATTGAATGTAAGCTTTTCTGCTTTACTCCCGGATATAAAAAATGAAGAGTATTACACTTCGCAATATTTGCAAGAGCGAGTCTATTTAAATCGTGCTATTCTTGCTCGTTTGGCTACGGTAGAAGTACTACCATTTGATGATAATTTATGCGTTCGAGAACCTTGTCTTAATTTCGAAGAATGTTTAACTGTTTTGAAATTCGGTAATGCCACAACATTCATTCATAGTGATTCTGTTTTATTTCGCCCTATATATCCTATTAACACTTTTGCTTGCCAATGCCCTGAAGGATTTACTGGCAGTAAGGAACACTACCTATGTGATACCGAGGTGGACCTTTGTTATTCGAATCCTTGCCAAAATAGTGGAAAATGTATACGTAAAGAAGGTGGTTATAGTTGCATATGTCAACATGATTTTACAGGATTAAATTGTGAGACCGAAATAAAAAATTTAAAAACATGCGAAACAGATCAATGTCAAGGAGGATATTCTTGCTTTCAAAACACTGATCATAATAGATCGTATACTTCAACATGTGAGCTGAAGTCACGTTCATTTACTCAAAATTCTTTTGTGACATTTGGAAGCCTACGACAACGCTATCGCTTTAATATTAAACTTAACTTTGCAACGATTGAAGAAAACGGATTACTTTTCTACAACGGACGTTACAACGAGTTGCATGATTTCATAGCGCTAGAGATACTTGACGGTCATGTATCTTTCTCTTTCTCGCTAGGCGATTCGAAACAAAACGTAAGAGTTGTACAGAACAAAAAAATATCGGATGGATTATGGCATTCTGTAGAAGTAATTTATTTAAATCGCACTGCTACAGTCGCGGTAGATAATTGTGATATAGCAATAGCATTACGACGAGATTTGGGAGATCGGTGGAACTGTGCAAATCAAACTACTTTGCCACTGGATAATAGATGTTATTCTCTCACCGAATCATGTCATCGTTTTCTGGATCTCACGGGGCCATTGCAATTAGGAGGTTTACCTAAAGTGTCTGCTCATTTTCCAGTTCAAACGAAGGACTTCGTGGGATGCATTTCTGATCTAATCATCGATCATCGGTTTATTGACTTGAATTCCTATGTAGCTGATAATGGAACTTTACCTGGATGTCCACAAAAAACGCCTACGTGTGCGTCAGAACCATGCTTTAATGGAGGCGTCTGCAGTGAAGGTTGGAATACGCATACTTGTGATTGCCCCGAAGGATTTATAGGGCATGCATGTCAAGAAGCTATACCGGGGCCTTGGAGATTTTTGGGGGACGGTATACTTAATTTCAATCCTTTATTACGACCTATTCAGATTCCATGGCTTACAGCGTTATCGATTCGAACTAGACAGCCAGATGCATTTTTAGTGCAGATACAAATTGGTCAGAATAGCTCAGCTGTTTTATCACTTCAAAAAGGAATTCTTAACTATATTTATGATGCAGAATCCATGTATTTGGCAGGAGCAGAATTATCAAATGGAAAATGGCACAGGATTGAAATAAAATGGGTCAACACTGAGATACATTTATCTGTTAATTATGGACAAAGAACTGGAGTTTTCCCGACTATTCACAAAATTCAAGGTCAATATGTTGGAAAAATTGTTTTTGGACGTGCCGATGCATCAATTGGAAATGTTGAAAATGTTTCCCCTTATAATGGATGTATACAAGACGTACGTGTAGGCGGATCTCAAAACATTCTGAATAGACCAACGGTTCGAGAGAATGTTGAAGATGGTTGCAGTTCTAAAAGCCAATGTCCTGAGTTTTGTCCTTCGTATTCTACGTGTTATAAAAGTTGGGATGAAGCTCATTGTGAATGTCTTCCCGGATATATTGGACATGAATGTGCTGCAATTTGCACCGTAAGTCCCTGTGCGGCTGGTGTTTGTCGTGCAGATATATCTCAGCCGAAAACATATCGCTGTGAATGTAATAGTACTTTCCATTCTGGAGAATATTGTGAAATAAATATTCAAAGACCCTGTCCCGCGGGCTGGTGGGGTGAAAAACAATGCGGTCCATGCAAATGTAACCTTCAGCAAGGTTATAATCCCGATTGTAATAAGACCACTGGCCAGTGTTACTGTAAAGACAATCATTATCAACCATTTAAAGAAACGGCGTGTTTACCATGCGATTGCTATTCAATAGGGTCCTTTGGCAGCAGTTGTAATCATTTAACTGGACAATGTGCATGCAGGGAAGGTGTAATTGGACGCAGATGTGATTCTTGTTCTAATCCTTATGCTGAAGTAACTCTGACGGGATGCGAAGTTGTGTATGATGCTTGCCCGAAATCTTATCATGCCGGAATTTGGTGGCCTAGAACACCACTAGGACAAAACGCTATTAATAATTGCCCATTTCCTGCTAAAGGAAAGGGATCGAGGCTATGCAACAATAAATCCGGACGTTGGGAGCATGCTGATATGTTTAATTGTACATCACAATATTTTATAGAACTTAGAACTCAACTATCACAACTAGAAAATTTCGAACTTGAATTAAATCCTTTTGTTTCTATAAAAATATCTGATAATTTACGATATGCCTGTGAAGCTGTAACGACTGGTTTAAGTCCTCTACAAATGCAAAGAAAAGATAAAATTCAGTCATTCTTTTTAAATAGAAATAAACGAAATGTTTGGGATAACGAATTTGAATCAAACTACATAAGTGAGAAGGTAAAATTTGTTCATAACTACCTATATGGCGCTGATATTCTTATAACTGAAGGTTTATTGCTGGAACTTATAAACTTTGAATTAACACAGAGTGGACTGAACTTGTCGCATAGCCAAGATAAAAACTTCGTTGGAAATTTAGTTTTTTGTGCAGGTGTGATCCTCAGTAGAAAATATAAACCGGAATGGGAGCGAATAGTTCAACTTGTTCATCGAGGTCCACATGATTTAGTTGATGCATTTAATAAATATATGATAGTGCTAGCTAGCTCTCAACCAGATACATATACGAAGCCATTTGAAATAGTTCATGCAAATATGGTACTTGCATTAGATACTGTAACATCACAATCTCTTTTTGGATATGAGTTTGATCAAATCAATGATTATCAAAGTACAAAGTACGTTAAACAAAATCAATTTACAACAGAGAGAATAATTCTACCAGACACGAGTGATTTTCTTCAGCATTCTGCTAAGCAAAAACCTGTTATATCGTTTCCAAAATACAATAACTATCTTCAAGACAAAACTAAATTCGATAGGAACACAAAAGTTTTAATTCCATTAGAAATGTTAGGTATAACACCTCCAGAAAAAAATGGATTTACTTCTGGTAATTATGATTACCGTGTTATTGTGAGTTATGCACAGTACAAAGATGTCGGTGCACTTTATCCCGAAGCATTTGATGAGACAATAACTAGACGTTGGGGCGTAGAAATTCAGATTGCGAGTCCAGTGCTTTCACTTACAATTTTAGTCCCAAGAGATAGTGACGAAATATCAAAAAATCCAGTGCCGCTATACATGGACAAAAACAAAAAAAACGTCGAACCAAGTGATAACCACGAATATAGAAATAATAGTCATAAAGAAATTGAAATTATGGCACATGACATTGAACCATATGAAATTGATAACGAAAAAATAAATTCAGAAGGAATACTCGTATTTAACGGTGAATCCGAAGATAACTCAACTCTAGATGTGCAAACAGTTTTACCAAGTATATATCTAGAAAATGATCATATGCCTTCAGAAATCCGGTTTAAACGACATATAGATAAAGGTAAACAATTGGGGATAATGTCAGAAAAACACATTATTTACAGATCCTTGGGGTCACCGCATCTTTCCCAAGCAATTCAACTTCAGATATCATTGAATATTGACCCCTTAAGATTTGGGCCAAGATCAAATCCGCAATGTGTACGATGGAATACGTTCTCAAATAGTTGGACTCGTCTTGGATGTCAAACCGAAATTCCCAATTATGAAACATTTCATTATAATAATCACATCTTGATAAATTGTACTTGTACACATATTTCAAATTATGCAGTACTTTTGGATGTAATTGATCCCGAGGATATTCCAGAATCATCTCTACTGGTTCAGATCACATCATACTCGACATTTTTGTTATCACTTCCGATACTTGTTCTTGTGTTGATTGCTCTGACACTTTTAAGAGGAATGCAAACAAATTCAAATAGCATCCATCAAAATATTGTATTTTGTGTGTTTTGTGCTGAGCTCTTATTTTTCATTGGGATGCAATCAAGAAGAAATCTTGTTGATAATGAATTCCCTTGCAAGTTGGTTGCTATTTTACTTCATTATACCTGGCTCGCAGCATTTTGTTGGACTACTGTCGACTGTGTTCACCTATACAGAATGCTTACAGAAATGCGAGATATAAACCATGGACCAATGGGATTCTATTTCTCAGTTGGATATGGAGCTCCTGCGATTATCGTTGGCTTATCAGTAGGAGTTCGAGCACATGAATATGGAAACAGTTTGTTGTAAGTATAGCTATCATTAATCTAACAAATATTTATTTATTTAATATTTATACAAAATTGTTATTAATTTTGACAGTTGCTGGCTATCTGTTTATGAGCCAGTTGTGTGGTGGCTAGTTGGACCAATCGGCGGAATGTCAATCATCAACCTTTTTATATTATTTGTATCGGTTAAATCAGCATTTACACTTAAGGATCATATATTAGGCTTTGGAAATCTTCGGACATTATTATGGTTATCTGTAGTTTCATTACCTACTATGGGAGTAATGTGGGTATTGGCGGTACTTGTGGCCTCAGATAATTCGGAGACTTTGAGTATATTACTATGCTGTGCGGTGCTAATTCATGCACTATTCTGTCTAATAGGATATTGTGTGATTAACAAAAGAGTTCGGGAGAACTTGCATATGACATTTCTCAGATGCATTGGTAGAAAAGTTCCATTGCTTGACTCATCTAATACACAAAGCAACAGCTTACATAATATTGATGCCGCTGGGAGAGGAAGCAGCTTTTTAGTTGGACCTTATGACACTTCAAGAAGAAATATTGGCATAAGTGCCTCAAGCACAACATCGAGAAGTACGGCAAAAACTAGCTCTAGTCCATACAGGTCAGTATAATGCTTAGATTTAAAATATATTAATGAAAAAATCCAAATTTTGGCTCATTGAGTTCGTCATCAAAATACATAATCGTTATTAATCAACGATGGAATACGCTATGACATTTTACACCGAACGATTTTAATATTCGTATGAATGTCATCAATTTCTTCATTTAAAGCTTAACATGTTTAGTTTTGATTGCATTTTATAAATAATTAATATATTTTAATTTGATATAATTGTATTTTTTTTATATTGCGTGTACAATATTTATTTCTTCTTCTAGAAGCGATGGACAATTACGCCATACATCTACTTCTACATCAAATTATAATTCGGCCAGTGAAACTCCGAGTTACATGTGTGGTTTCATGAATAATGTAGAAGGTAATTCATTTAGATATTTTTTTTTATATATACATATATCTAAAATGTTTATTATATAGTTAAAAAAAAGCGGCATCGCAAGGAGTCTGATTCTGGTTCAGAAACGGATGGCCGCAGTTTAGAGTTAGCGTCAAGTCATTCTAGTGATGATGAAGAATCTAGAGTTGGGAGAAACGCAGCTGCTCATCGGAATACAGGAACATGTACTACGCCTTATTTCTTACCGAACATTACGGAACATGTTCAAGCTACAACCCCTCCTGAACTAAATGTTGTGCAAAGTCCTCAATTGTTTCCCAGCGTTAACAAACCCATATATGCTTCTCGATGGTCGAGTCAACTACCCGAAGCATACTTACCATCTCCAGGAAATATAGGCCGATGGTCCCAAGAAACTGGATCAGACAATGAAATGCAATCTTACAAAACGAACTCACCAAACCCGTTGCCCAATCCTGATCTTCCTGGAAATAAATATGGACCAAATGAAGTTAGCTATGATATAAAAAATGAATCAGTTCCAAATAGTCATTATGAAACTGAAAAACAGTATGAACATGGACTTGTTGTTAATTACCTTCAGACTATGCATGATAGCCCCTATTTGAATAACATTACATACGACAATCAGCGACACATCGGCTACCATGGTCATAATAGTAGCTTATCATATATGCCTAACGACATTATAACGTCGAATATATGTAGACAACGAGAGAGTATTTTGAAGTCACCTCCGCTCTGCGGGGAGTCAGTACATAGCGTTCATTCTTTGCTGAAAAATGATTACCAACAACGAGCATTATCAGACTATCATTCAGATCGAATCTCAGAAGGATCCGATAAAAACGGATACAATTTTCCCTACACTGCCGAAGAAGATCATCTTAATATTTCGTTGTCTCGTAACCATAATTTACCAAAAGAAAAAAATAGCCAGAGCGTAGGGTCAAGTCAATTGTCTTCAAGACAAACATCGCGAACTTCATCACCAACAGTTATATCGCATATACAGGCATTGACACCATTAAACAGAATAATTGATAATACCAAGTAAGTGTTTCTATTTTATAAATTATTTTCTCTAAAGGCTTATAACATTATCCATTTATTGATAAATTTTTCAATTCTTTATTGCAACATTGCCACATACTAGAATTATATATTTACTCCTGCACGCAAGGCCAATTCCGTCTGTTTTGCAACTACTGAGGTATACCGATTCAACTAGCTGCTGCAAACAAACTGACCGCGCTAATTTTTAAGATATTAATTAAGAAGGACAGTCCTACCTGCTTATCAAAAAAAATTTTTTTTTAAATATCATTGCCCAGAGTAATTTTAATTACAAAGTCTCGATACTTTATTGTCACAATGTATACAATATATTGCGGTAAATGTCTGGAGATTTGCAGGACAAGGCTTTCAGAAAAGATGCCATGCGTTATACGCAATGCCCTTTTATACCTATGCAGGCAATTCTCTTCTTAAGTTCAGTACTTTCCCACCATACCAGCACACCGTATGTAACGATTAGTAGTATGATATATAAGTTTTGTTTCTCGATTCGTGAGGTCCTGAGTGTGACTCATTCGAATGTAGATATAAGGTCTTGAGTGTGACTCATTCAGACGTAAATATGAGGACTCGAATGTAAATTATATATGGTGGCGTAGTGGCAGCATTTTTTTTTATGTGACACCGGAACTAGAGGGGTTGCCCTTTTGTACTGAAGCACAGCTCCGGTGAGGGGGGAAGGATATTGGTTTTTGGGAATTAAGGGGATAGAGAAGGAAGTGGCTATGAATATTTTCCTTGAATTGCTGAATGTTGTAGTCATGCGGGAACACCGTGATGGGCAGCGAGTTCCATATTCGAACAGTCCCGTTTAAAAACGAATCACGAAATTTGACAGTGCGACCGAAGGTGGGGTTGAGAGAATACTTATGAGTGCGCGAAGCAGCTCTAGTATTGCGGGATAAGGGCATACATGGGGGCAATAGATTAAAGATTTCGTCAGAACATTCTCCATTGTAGTAGCGATACAAAAGGGTTAGGGAGCTTACAGTTCGTCTATGCTCGAGTGAATCGAGCGAAGAATTGATGTCAGAGTCTCCTATAATTTTAATAGTCCGAGACTGGATACCATCCAGATAGGAGAGAGAAGTTTCTTGCAGCTCCCGCCCATAGGTGCGAAATGAATTCAAGACGAGGTCTAATATAGGCCTTATAACTTGTTAATGGCCCAGAGGCGGTGAAGAAGTTTTTACATCGTTTTAGGTAGCCCAAGCATTTAGATACTTCCTTGGCGATGTTAAATATATGATCGTTCCAAGATAAGTTATCTGTGATTTGGATACCTAACATCTTAACACTTGAAGAAGTGGCTAGTGGCTGACCACTGAAGGTGATTGGGCCAAGGTTAGAGTCACGTTTGTGGGACACAAGACAGCACTGGGTTTTCGAAGCATTAAACTCAACTTGACTCTTATTGCCCCAGCTAAGAATTTGAGCCAAGTGGACATTCAATGACTGAACCATGTACCTACGTTGTTCTACTAAACTAGTACATCGGGCTGAGAACGCACTGTTGAAGTGATAGGAGAAGTCTAAGGTGCTGTCATCGGCGAAGCTATGTATAGGATTGAAAGTCATTAATAAAATCAGAAAAAAGGTGGGAGAAAGAACCGAGCCCTGAGGAACACCTGCGTTAATTTTATAAGAAGAGGAAACCACACCATCCAATACCACACGCATTGAACGATTGGCTAAAAAACTTTCAATCCAGTAAATAAGAGAGTCGCCCAAACCAATAGCTTTAAGTTTTATTAAAAGGGCAGTGTGTCATACTCTGTCAAAAGCCTTGGAAATATCAAGAGCAATAATACAAGATTCACCAAACTGAATGCTTTTGTTCCAACGTTCAGTGAGGGTAGTTAAAAGGTCTCCTGTGGAACGTTTTTTGCGGAACCCATACTGTTTGTCGTCAATAATATCATTGATATTGAGATATTCTATTATTCTATTGTTGATGATTGTTTCCATGACCTTGGTCAGAATTGAGGTTATTGCTATTGAACGATAATTAGCGGGATTGGTGCGTTCTCATTTTTTTGGAACTGGCTGAACATTTGCAAGCTTCCATGAAGATGGGACAGTGGAGGACGATAAAGTTTGCATAGAGGTTTAGCTAGAGAAACGCAGCAATTTTTAAGGTCAAGGGCAGGGATTCCATCTGGACCGGACGATTTATTAGCATCTAGATTCTTAAGAACTCAGTAAACGTTTCGCGGACGAATACTAATTTGTCCTAAGGAGGAATTTAGCGTAGTATACGTTGGAAGGCTAGAATTTGTTGGTGGTAAAGAAGAGTTGGCAGCGAATTGGTCCGCTAAGATGTTTGCCTTCATGTTAGGATCCGTAATAACCTCATTATTGTAGATTAAAGATGGAATCGAAGATGCAGAACTACTTCTGATGGAACGAGCGAGAGACCAGAAACTTTTACTGCCCTTAGGACTTCTTAAAATTTTTTGCCTCAGTTTCTGGTTATGCAAATATTTTTCTCGTTGTAAGCTGGATTTACAGAGGTTCCTTTCTTTTTTGAAATTAATCCAATTAACTTCGGATGGCAGCTGCTTATAAGCACGGTAAGCTGCCTCTTTAGCCCTTATGCTTGCTTCACAGCCCAACAGACAGTGGGATTATTTAAGCATGCATTTTCCAGTTGCTAATAATATAATTTCATCATATATTTCGATTGCAGCCAAAGCAATTATTCCGCGTCAGAATTTTGACTGAATTTGCACATCCTGGGAAGTGACTATCCAAAAGCAACTCCAATGTTTCTGTCAATGAGCGGTTCATGTACCATCGCATCTCTGAAGGAACGCGACTTCCGTAGGGCCTTTTAACAGAACTTTTTTAAGTTTATCCGCTTCATTCACTGAGCAAATAGTTGCGCAGCAGGGTTCTCTTCTTTCGTTTAGCGCTTACCTGCTTAGATGACGATGGTGTAACTGCCTTAGGTCACGTTCTTCAGTCTTTGCATCGACTCGCTACCGTTCTTCCTGGTGACCGAAGAATGTGTACTTCCATGTGACTTTTACATGCTATAAATGAAATTGTAAACTTGCCAGAATGTATTTATTTTAAATACAACTATCTTCTAAACAAGAGCTGCTGATCAGTTACTTTTTCCTTCGCGTAAATAAAAAATTTCCATTTTATTTTGCTGTATTATCAATTGAAAATAAAATCGCCCATGATTTTATTTATACTCTAGATGAAATCTGAGAGTATATACGCCGATCGGGATTTGAACTCACGACCTTCGTATTGTAGACCAGCATGCTACCCAGTAGGCTATAACCTATCAATTTCCTAAATTAAGCAGAAATTAAAAAAAAAAAAATCAATTTCGATTCTCTCCTTCTACCTCCTCACATACAAATTTCTATGTTCAAATTCAAGAAAAGCATTACTCCTTCGAACTTATGATAGCTATCGACTTCAAAATTAGAGCAAGGCATGATAATAAGGGTGTTGATAAACAATTTCATCCAGAACCTTCCACTTTCTCTACCACTTCCCTTACAAATGCCCCGGGAAAGCAATGTCCAATTTCTTTCTAAACTATGATAGCTACAAACTTTTAAATCAGCACGAAACATTTTGTGTAACACGTTCGGTGTCATTTACAAAAATTACAATCCTTCTTTTCTACCACCTCCCATACAATTTAGAGTATCACATTATTGGGCTTCACGCCCAATCATAATTCTGTTATGTTTTATATAAAAATCAGTATATATGCGTATACCAAGCTTCAGATTTCTGTCTGCCTCGGCAGTTTACTTAATAGATATTTGTGTTTTTTGCTATTGCATGGAGTTTTCAAAATCATTTCTATTTATTATTGGCGAGATTATAATGCAGTTCCAAAAATGCATCGACCTTTCGCTGACAGCACATCTTTTCCCGTTTTACTATATGTTTGTTCCATTTCATTTGCTACGCGGTCGATCCAAACAGTGATTTTTTTTAATCCTACGAGTAAAACTAGTTTAATCTTATTATGTTGCACCTTGCTAGAGATGTGATCGGCGTTTGCGTATTTATTTATCAACGACTATCTTGGACTGCAGGATTGAAGAACTTGCTCCAAATTTCAAACTTCTAGTTATCTGGCATTAATAGAAAATATTTGCTAAACATATACATTTCGAAATTTTAAAAAGTGATCTAAAATTATCTTATAGAGATTTTGACTTAAATTTTAGCTTCGTAGGTCTTAATATGTATATACGGTAAAATATTGTCAACTTTTTTTTTAAGCTCTGTAATTTTTTATTGGGTATTTTCGTCAACACTATATATTGAAATTCAAAGTGAAATATTCATCACAATCTTGTACTTTCAGCGCAAATGATGACGACGAGACAACCGTGTAACACGATTTTTTTAAGTATAAAGGTCAATTACGAAGCCATTATTCGTGTTAATAGTTGCAAGAATTATTTTTTTGTGTTAGCTTTAAATCAAAAATTTAAATTGAACTAATTAGGCGAGGATATTTTTGTACCATATAAATTTTTAAGTTCAACAATAATTTATTATAGTTTGTATATAAGTTATTAATTATATTGACATCATTATAATAACAAAAATGTATGCTTAGATAAGTTCAAATAAAATTAAAAATAGTACTTAAATATTAAAGTTTAATTGTAAAAATCTAAACGAAAAAACTGAAACTAAAATATGAAATAAGAGTCAATCACTAGTCTGAGCGATTCATTATTCTTTGGTTCCAAGATAAGAAAGCGTAGATTTCAAAACAACCCTATACAATTATATGTATATAGATGAAAAATAACATTACAATAATTACAATATCACCTACAGTTTATCATGAAGGCGCGGAACTGACAATGAAAACATAAAATACATTTATAATAGTAGAAAATAATATAAACAAATTTACAGAATACAGCGTTAGCGTCAGCTTTCACTGGACGAAGAGATGCTATGTCTGTATAGAGAGAACTTCGTAATTTTTTTGTAAAGAATATTGCACAGGAATGCAATTGGCGCACAAACAATTTTCTGTTGGTGGAAGAGTTTTGCATAGCTAGTGGGTTACTTCGATTAAAAATTAATAATCTGTAAGGCTTAGTTAAGTTCGAAAAGGATGTTGAGGCTCAACTAAATAAAGCTCATCAGGCCTTGGGTATCCTTTCCCCTTTCTGGAGGTTAAGAGAGATCTCCCTTAGCACGAAGCTGCGAGTTTTTGACGCATGCGTCAAATCCACGTTGTTATATGGTTGTACTACGTTCGACTTACCAAGAAACTGCAGACTTTCGTGAACCAATGCCTCCGACGCATTTTAGGAATATTCTGGCCAGAAGTGATCTCCAACGGCGAACTTTGGAGTACAACTGGCCAGACTAAACTAGGTATTGAGATTCAAACGCGGAAGTGGCAGTGGATCGATCATACTTTGAGGAAACCAGAGCGAAACATCGCCAAACAGGCTCTTGATTATAATCCTCAAGGAAGACGTCGGGTTGGTCGACCATGTAACACATGGAAACGAGCAGTTGAGCAGTTGAGCGGGAGTCCAGAGGAATAAACAAGTCCTGGCAACAGCTTAAGGCCGATGCTCAGGATCGCGTATTGTGGAAGAGAGTTGTTTCTGTCCTATGCCCCTATAGGGGGTCTTAACAGGAATTTGACTGATTGAAGGCTTCGTTAATTATTCTAAGATGCTTACTGCCTTGAATGTAGCGAATATTTTTGCACAGGTGCGAATTGTCGCATTTGGATTGACTACAGTCGAGGTTTGATAGTATGGAAATCCCGCTTTATGGTTTTTGCCCATTATAGTTTGAATATTTTTAATGACCGTAGCAACCGAAACTCGAATTTAACATTCTTTTTTTTCCGAAGTGGAAATGAAATCAAATCCACCTATTGGATTGGGAAGTGCCCACGCTGTCTCTGCTCCATGCATGCCTCATGCAAAAATGATGTCACCAAATTAATTGATGAACCGTTGGTTTTTCTATGGCTTTAAAAAGAATTATTGACTTAATAATTTAATGCTGAGACAAAAAAAATCTTCGCCATCAACTCACTTAGCACTGAAATTAAGTTCAATTTAATTTCGCTAAAGACTAAAAGCATGCAAATTACTTCTGTGTCATTAAAATGGTGTCACTGAAACTTCACGAAAACACAGTTCAAGTTATCCATGCGTGCGTCCGCAAGAGCAGTCAATTATTTAATGCAAATCTTTTTTAAACCAACATAAGTCAATATAATTGCTATTTCATTCCAATAAATAATAATGCCATAAATTGCAGGTGTACGTGCGTTAATTTGATTTCAAGAACATTTGATAATTCTAAAGATTATTTTGGTTAACCTTAAGAATAATGAACTTGCGCCCAAATTGTTGGCAGATATTTTAAAATCATTTTTAAAAAATTTAAAATAAAGCGGTCAGAATAATTAATTTGAACTCGGACCATTGCAAAATTTTCATAATATACGTAGAAAAATATTCTACATTTGTTGTAATGAAGGGTATATGATATGCGAAAGAAAAATTGGCCATAGTGTGCTGGTCCCTTTAAAAAAAAGAAAAAGCATAGATTTGATAAAACAAGCCTTGTTTAGTTCAAAAGTTAGTATTAAAAGTTGTCATTCACAATAACTATCGTCAGCTAAGCTTGAGTATAGATAATGTATTTTTACACTGCTTCATGGCAATCAGATCGAACTTTTGCATCAATCAAATATTATAAAAAGATTTTATGATTGCTCTATTAAAAAAAAACTGAATCAACTTTTTTCATATAATATTTTATATTGATAATTATTATTTTTTACGTGCGGTGGAAATCTTCACAGTCTGAGAACAAACTAGTTTTTATTATAAAATTAAATAGATATAAGTTGCATTATGAATATAATTTATACATATGTATAAAATCTGAATTTTTTCGACATATGTACATCAAATTCAAAACTATGTAAAATGGCGACAAATTAGTAACAAGGATTCTATAGTTACGTCTATAGCATGACAAGCAAGACAAGTGATATAGAAGTCTTAGACAGTACAGTTGACAACTTTTTCTCAAACTCGCAAAGTTCTTAAACATTTATTCTGCTGCAATTAATAATATCAGTGTCTATTTTAGTGCTGAATTTAGGCTTGGCTAATAAAACACAATCGGTAGACACGCAGATCAGAACATGTCCACAAATAAACATAATTTCAGCATTTTTTGGCAAACAAAAATCATGCGGATCTCGTTTTTGAAAGCCGGAATATATCGACCAAGTTTGACGGAAGAAGTTTACTGTTTTGAATATTTTAGTAAACTCTGCGAATTGGGCCGAAACTGCTGCGTCGAATGTAGACAGGCTTTAACTTACACATGAATGTATATGGGCAAAGCCGAAGTCGAAGCTGGTCTTAATTCATTAATTGTTACAACACAAAAGGTAGATGATATTATCGCAAATAGATTCAAAATCATGAATTTTTCTGGTTTTAACATCTTTGCAAGTTAGAGAAAAAAATAATGATAAATTCGCAGAAAACTTTCATCTGTTATGTTGCTTGTGATGCTATATACGCAGTACCTATTCGGCTTAATACTAGCTCTTGTACTATTAGGCTGTATTTTTAAAATTTACTCGTAAGTATTGTCTTATAATTTTCATAAGAATATGTTTATTTTACTAGTGTGTTAATGAAAAGATATTTCATTCGAAATTAAGTGTAATATTACAATGCAATAGAAATAAGTTTTAATGAATGTAACAAATTGCCGCCATGAACTGATTGACTTCTTAGCAGTTGCAGTAGTCATTGCATCCTTTTAAACCTCCGATTTTTTACATGATTAGAAGTCCATTAATTATATTTACTATAAAAATGTACTATAAATAAATTTTTAAATACTTAAATAAAAAATCTGTTTTGATTTCAAATAGATAAGCATGTGAATTAAAAGAAGCTAAGGTAAGACTACCGTTATATTTAATCAATAACACATAGGTGGCATTGTGCAAAATGTCGTAAATTAAGTTCAATGAGCTATCATAAATTAAGTACAGTGCACTAGCGGGGATCGAACTGCCATTTTTCCCTCTTGTACTTCCGACTACCGACCGGAGAAGTTACTTAACCGTAACCTATTGCCCACGAGTGTAATATTGGCCGTCAACCCCAATCGTGCGATACTCTAGATGAAGGAGAAATTTTTTATTTTAAGAAATTTTGTAGGGGAAGTGGTAGAGGGGGTGACAACATTGAACTAATTTTTTCACATCATTCATCATTTTTCATTTCATTTTTCATCAAAATGTTTTATACAAAATTTAGGATTCAAAAATGTAATAGGTACTGAGAAACTTAGTGTATTGAATTTAGTGAAATTGTGCAGTTTGTATGGGAGGTGGTAGAAGGAGGGTGGAGTTATTAATAAATTTCTTAGAAATAACAGTAAACATCATTTATTTGGCATAGCAGATCAGTAGCATTCATACTTTTCAGGCAAATCGACTTTTCGTAAAGTTGTTGTATTGCGTCAAATTGTATGGGAGGGGGTAGAATTTTTTTTGGTGTTAAGAATATTTCTAAATAAATGTTTAGTGCACAATTTCAGCTGAGTAAATTTGCCCAGAGTATTTCATGAAAAAGTGCAGTTTGTATGGGAGGTGGTAGAAGGAAGAGGAAGACTTATATAATTTTTATACAGCAAATATGAATTATTATAAGAGTAATATATTTCAAATTTCAGATCAATAGCAATTAAACTTTTCGAGAAAAGCCGATTATTGTCGAATTGCGAAATTGTGTCATTTTGTATGGGAGGGGGTAGAAGGGGTGAAGCTAATGGTCTAATTTTTTTCGGTCTTACTAATAATTCTAAATAAATATTTAGAGCTAAATTTGAGCTCGATAAATTTTATACGCACTGAGTAAATTGGCTTAGAGTATTTCATGAAAAAGTGCAGTTTGTATGGGAGGTGGTGGAAGGAGAAGGAAGACATGTATAATTTTTATACGATAGACTGAAATCATCTCAAAAGTAATATATTCAAAATTTCAGACTAATGGCTTTTATAGTTTTCGAGCAAATCCGTTTATAGTCAAATTGCGCAATAGTGTCATTTTGTACGGGAGGGGGTAGAAGGGGTGGACCGATTTGGTCCGTTCACGAACTTGACCTTACTTTTTTGTCAAAAACGACGTGTACGAAATTTGAGCTTTCTAGCTCAACGCGTTCTCATGCTAGAGAGGACACGGACGGACAGACAGACGGACGAACGGACATCCGGTTTTGAGATTTTTGAGTGATTATATGAACTTCTGTATCATTCATTTTTTTCTCCGAGCCTTATTTCTTGGCGTTACAAACTTTGTGGCAAACTTATAATACTCTCAGATTTCATCTAGAGTATAATAAAGTGTAACACGTTATATAATAAACAAAGTGTAAAAGCATAAAATAAAATCTTTTATTATTGAAAAACAACAATTGGCGACTAGATGACGGACTACACGAAAGATTTGCAACAACGAGACAGAAGAGGTTATATACGTGGTTTTCGGTGATTCCACATTTTATGGAACACGACCCAGGACAGGGTATATTACTTCGGCTAAGTGAATTACATCAAAATACGGAACAGACAACGAACACGGAGAGGATGTTGGCAATTAAATATAATAAAGTGCAATAAGTTATATAATAAACAAAGTGTACCAGAGCATAAAATAAAATCGGTTATTATTGGAAAACATAACAACTACATATAAAATTTTTCATTGATATAAACTGCAACACGATGTACACGATATATGAGGCTATGCGCGAGCATATCTATAGAAAATAAATTCAATTTTGTTTTCTATGATATTTTATTTATATGCTTTGCGACGAAAAAAAAAGAATAATTTGTAATTAAAATTACTCTGGGGAATGATATTTAAAAATTTTTTTTTTGATAAGTACATAGGTAGGACTGTCCTTAATTATTATCCCAAAAATTTGCGCTGTCTGTTAATCAGTTTGCTTACAGCAGCTGGTACACCTCAGTAGTCTACGGCGATTTTTGTTTTAATACCCTCGATCGTCTGAAAACGGGTCCCACAGAGCGGTAATCTCAGTTTCAAGGAAAAAGTCACACAGAGCCAAATCTGGTGAATACGGTGGTTGTGATTGATGCAATTTGTAGGTTTTTGGCCTTAAATTCGGCTACAATTGAGGCTCTATAAGATCGCGCATTTTCATCGTGGAAAATTCATGGATTCTCCTTTCGTAATTCCGGCCGTTTCTTACGGATTTGCTCACGAAAACGCTTCAATACGGTCAAATGGTACTCCTTATTGACCGTTTTTGACGGTTTTTTCGGTTTTGGCTAATTTTTTCCTTTATTCCAACGATTGTTGACTGGTTTGCATGTTAAACTCATAGACGACCCATGTCTCATCACCAGTTATGATGCGCTCCATGAATGTGGGATCAGAGTTCGCACGATCAAGCATGTCCAAAGTCACCTGTTTACGGTACTTTTTTTTGAAGAAAATTCAGCTTTATTGGATCGAGTCGAGCAAGGACGCGTTTCAAGGCCAAAGTATCCACCAAAATTGAACGAACGGACTCGCGAGAGATGTCGAGCTCTCCCGCTATCTCCCCAACACTGCCATGACGATTTTCGAACACCATTTCCTTCACTTTTCGAATGTTTTCGTCAGTTGAAGAGGTCGGAGGTCGTCCAGAAAAGACATGTCTTCAACGATCTCTCGACCGTCGCTAAAGGCATTGTACCTCTCGTAGGCTCGTATTTTCGATATTACTCAAATTTGGTTGGAAACACAACATTTGAGACAAATTCTTTGTTGGACTATTGAGGTGTACCGATTCAACCAGCTGTTGCAAACAAACTGATTAACAGACCGCTCTAATTTTAAAGACAGTCCTACTTGCTTATCAAAAAAATAAAATAAATGCATTTTTGAAAATTGTGCATTTGTATGGCAAAGGTTAGAAGGAGCGAGGGGATCGGATCAATTTTTTGAAGTTGATGATATTCATATCATTATACATTGACTTAATTGTCAAGGCGATAGCTTAAAATGTCTCGGAGAAAAATCAATTTCGTTAAATTTTGAAATTTCAAGAAATTTTTATGGGAGGGGTAGAATGAGACGAGCGATGTAGCCCATTCACGAACTTAAGGTTTCTTTCTTGCTAAAAATGACATAAAACGAATTTGAGCACGATAGCTCAAAGCGTTCGAGAGTTATGTTGTAGACAGACGGATAGACAGAAGATCACTCGGAATCGAGGTTTTTGAGCGACAATAAATATTTCTGTACCCTGGACGACTCTGTGTAAACATTATTTCTTAGCGTTACATACGGTAAGGCAAACACAATATACTCTCAGATTTCATCTAGAGTTGAAAAATCCGCCTGTCTGTACGACGTATGAGTACGCTCCAACAACATTCAAAGTATGAAAATTTCATTACCATGTTTTGGAGAGTGTGTAGTAAAAAAATAGGCGGGGTAAGGTTAAGGCTAGGGTGTAGCCTAGTGGGTAGCGTGTTGATATTGTAATGCGGAGGTCGTGAGTTCAAATCCCGGTCGGTCCAGCACATTGCCCGCTTGGATATACCTTGGTCACCTCAATCTACGAAAATGAAAAATTCGTAGAAAGAGGGTTGTGCGAAGGGCTAACAATCCTTCCACAATAAGTAATGAAAAAAAAAATGTTAAGGAACCTGAATGTCAGGAGGCCTAGGTCCGATTTGGGCTGTAGCGCCTTTGTAGAAGAAGGGGTAAGGTTAAGGTCAAAAACTGCGCTTTCTAATATCTCCACGTACAGGTAGTAAGTTGAAACTCGACATTCGCGTATATTGATTTATTGGGAAAAAGTGCAAATAAAGTTTTTTTTTATCCAGTGGGGCACAGAAAGGAATAGCTAAAAACCAATTGTTGGCCGAATTTTTTTTTTGCAAATGATTATTTCTTTGAAATTACTTAACAGAATAAGTTCATATTTTACGACTTATTTGGTGGCTCGTAGATCGACCATAATCAACTTAAAGGAAGGCCAATACTTCTATGGAGGAGGGCCACGGGGGTAGCAAACAAAAATTAATATCTCAACTATCTCTTAAGCAATTGAAACTTAGACCATATGTAAAGCTAATAAATAATAATAACATGTGGTCATAATAGTAAATAGGAGGGGGGGGGAGCATTTCAAAAATGTTTGGCTTTTCATAATTTCAAACCATAATATATCAAAATTGAATACAAGTATTAAATTGAATTTAAATTTTAGAGCTATATGAACTTTATTTTGGTAAAAAATTTTAGTGCGAAGGTGGTTAGCAAAAATGTCGAAAACTTTGAGCATTTTCTTAGGGTTCCGGTAAAAGCTACTAAGTTCAAATTTTTCACGTTCATACGATATACATAAAGAAAAAATAATAACTTGAACCCGAACTGTTATGCACCGAAGTAGGACCCTAACCGGCACAAGGCGTTTCAAGTGAATCGAAAAATCCCAACTTAAAATTTTTGAATGAAAAGTTAAGGTAGAAACTTCAAAATTTGCGAAATTTAAATAAAATGCATAAAAATTTAAAATATCAACTAGTCGAATACTGTTACAAATTTTACTCAAAAGTATTTATTAAAAAATCAATTATCGCCAAACCACTATAAGCTACCAACTTGAAATTTTGTTCAAACACTTTTAAAAATATTTAAAAAGCTGCATCAAAAGTTTTTAAATTACCCTTCTACCCCCTTCCGTACAAAAGTATGATTTCGACCAATTTCAATAAATCAACTAAAACCCAACAAATTAAAAGCTACGAACTTAGAATTTTGTACGAACACCTTTCAAGAGAAACGAAATAAAACTGGATCTCAAATTTTACGATTCCGTCCTTTACACCCTCCCATACAAATATTAGTTTCGTTTCGCAAGCGAGTACAGAATAGGAGTGATCTATTTTAAGAATTTTCATTTAGGACCGAAGTGGTGTATTGGTGAAGGCCATTAATATGGTTGCAAGTAATTGAAGTTCATTGAACTGTAATCATTAACTATTGATGTAATATTGTTGTAAGAATATTTAATATTCCGAAAGCTACACCACCCTAGCGTTACTGTATAGGAACGAACCGTCTCTTATTAGAGTTTGAACACCAGGTTCCAGCTCAGAGCGGGAAATTTTCAAATCGAAGATCTAAGGACAAATATTTTACCTTATTTTCTGCGATCGATTTTGTTTTCGTTGAAATTTTAGACTAAGCATAAATTTAAACTCCCGAGAAAGACGTTTCAAGTCTTTTTAGTGAAATGGCAATCTATTATCATATTTTCGGTACGAGCTGAAGGCGACTTTTTAAATATCGATAAGTGACGGCTCGATTAACGGCTCTGTGTCCAAACTCGAAAGAGCCGGAGATGGCTCGTACACTCTACATCACCCTAACCTGCATATTGACTTCCCACACTTTCTCAACTTGTCCCAAAGAATAATAAAGTTGCACCCGACTTGTTGGCGGATATTTTAGACTTAATTTTCTCATGGAAACGTTTAAGAAAAACATTCACAGTAGTAAACTTTTTCCAAGTCGATCTCAATTCTTTATTATTAGAATAATAAAGTAATAAAGCAAAATAGAACATTTAATTAATAATTTTTATCGAAATGATATTAAAAATGTGGTTAAAAATTTTTGATCTCATAGTAGTCGCTTCAATGGAGAGAATAGTTGGTAACATTGATCTTGCGACAAACCCTCAACGTGTTTATCACTTTTAATGGCGGAAGGGGCTTGCACTTTTTATAGTAAAAAACAAATGTTGTGGAAAATTCTTAGCAGCATTTAATTCATCAAAAATATGTTTGTATTTTAAAATCTATTGAATATAATTATCTCAAGATAGGCTGCTGAATATTATACAATTTAATCATGTCCTGAAATAGTCAATTTAATAATATATATCTTTTGTTTTAAATTATGCGTTAAATAAGTATTCCTTACCTTACAAATTGTTGTTGTTATGTTTGACGCAGCTTGCACTGAGATAACAGTAGATCTATCAGATTTATCTCTCCTTAATGGTTTAATTGCAGGTAAACCATGTACATCTGATTCCATTGCAATTGAGCCATTACTGATTAAAAATGCCACTTGAAACGAGTTATCAATAGTTTTCATTATGCTATCTGGATCGATAATTAGTTTATAGTATGGAATAGGTTGTTCATTATTTTCGGTGAAAATCTATTGAAGATGATATTGTATTTTTATTAAAAATAATTTTGTAAAATAAATATTTATTACCTTTCTGATTTGATTCAATACCAAATTTAGCTTTTGCGCTCCTTTATCTTGTTTCTCCAACTTCGAAACATCTTCAGGCCTTAGCAATTGTGACTGAAGTATTGTGAATATTAATTTTAAAGTATATTTTTATATAAATTATAATGCTTACATGCGTAGTTTTTTTTCTACGTCGCTCTGTCAAAGGTTTAACAATTATAGCAGGATCATGTTTAAGAGATCCCAAAAGGCACGGTGTGAACGTAGATGTTCTTGCAACTTTAATACCTATTTGTGCTAAATCGTCCCAATTTTCTGTCGTTGAAGTAAAAACTCTGCCAATCTAAAAATAATACGATATAATATTTAAAACGATGGTGTTTATTTATGAATATTGCATAGGATACTCTGCAAACTCCTCCTAACCTAAAAATCGTTTTGGGATTTTAATGCAAAAGTAAGAAAAGAGGAGGATTCAATGGCGTAATGGGCAACGAGCTTGCTTCAAAGTCAATAAGTCGAGGAATCGATTCCAACTCCAGGCAGTACATTTTTTTAAGCATGAATTTCTCAGTTGCTCCTGGTAATGAAAAATTATTTGAAATAAAAATGGGCAAACGATGTAGATGGTTTCTTTTCGCTTTCTATCACTCAGTCCAGCAAATATTTGTCAGTAGCAGCATGTACAAATGAAAAAAATATACCAGCCTCGCCACTCGTTACGTCGTTCTCACTCCCCTTCCCCTACTTTCCCAATCCAACTTCTTGCCGCTATGACTGGGTTTGTGCATTGCACATAAAAGCCGAGATCGCCTATAACACAGGTCATTCCGTAAAAAAAGAAGCTCAACAAGGAACAAGAATCCTCATGGCATAACCAACGACAATGGCCAGTTGCTTAATGATTTCGCAAACAGCAAAAATATTATAGTAGGCGACTACGTGCTTCACGCAATATTCACAAATGAGCGTCGGCATCACCAGATGGTCATAGCTTCAATCAAATAGACTACGTTCTGATTGAGAAAAGGGCTGCTTTCAGTATACTTGATGTACGAGCTCTTCGCATGCCAATTGTGACTCTTATCACTATTCTAAGCAAAGCTAAGTATCAATGCCGAATAACTTATCGTGAATACGCGAAAACGAGTAGATCTCGCAAATTTGATATCGATAAGCTCTAAGACGAAGCGCTGGCATAGGCGTACCTGTCATCACCACTGGATCAACACTTGACACCAATATATGAAAGCATTCACAATATGCCAGTGGAGAATATGTGAATGAAAATACGATACGGCATCAAATCCTCTGCAGAAGAGATATTAGGACATCAAGCCCAGCAGAAAAATTATGACTGGTTCGACCAAGAATGTCGCGATGCAATAGAAAGCTCGAATCTTACAAAATTTTTACTGAACGACTAACACGAGGTAAAAAAACATAACAGGACTACGATTAGGCGTAAAGCCCAATCGTGCGATACTCTTGATGAAAGAAAAATTTTTTGATTATAAGAAATTTTTTAGGGGAAGTGGTGGAGGGGGCGACGACATTGAACTACTTTTTTCACATCACGCTAGAATTGCGACCAAAATATTTTATATAAAATTTTGAATTAAAAAATTTAGTAGATACTGAAAAAATTACTATATTGGATTTAGTGAAATTGTGTAGTTTGTATGGGAGGTGGTGGAAGGAAGGGGGGGACTCAAACAACTTTTATACAGTAGATGTGAATTATCATGAAAGTAGTGCATTCAAAATTTCAGATCAGAATAGCATTTATAGTTTTCGAACAAATCCGTTTTTTGTCAAACTAGGAAATTATGTAATTTTGTATGGGCGGGGGGAGAAGGGGTAAAGCTAGTTATCTAATTTTTTTGGTTTTACTAATAATTCTAAATAAATATTTGGTGCACAATTTCAGATCGATAAATTTTATACGCACTGAGTAAACTGGTCTAGCAAACTGGTCGAAAAACTGCAGTTTGTATGGGAGGTGGTGGAAGGAGGGGAGGACACACATTATTTTTAAACAGATCGATAGATTAAAACCATCATAAGAGTATTACATTCCAAATTTCAGATCAATAGCATTTATACTTTTCGAGTAAATCCATTTATTGTCAAATTACGAAATTGTATAATTTGGGGGGTAGAAGGGGTGGAGCGATTTGGCTCGTTCACGAACTTGGCCTTACTTTTTTGTCAAAAACGAAGTGTACTGTAGCTCAACGAGTTCTCAAGCTAGAGAGGACACGGACGGATGGACGGACATTCGGTTTTGAGATTTTTGATTGATTATATGAACTTCTGTACCAGTAATTTTTTTCTCCCAACCTTATTTCTTGGCGTTACAAACTTTGTGGCAAACTTATAATACTCTCAGACTTCATCTAGAGTATAAAGATAGATACGATGAGCTTAGGCGATATGCAAATAAGACCTGGAAATGAAAACAAAGAGAATAGAATATGAAATGACCAAATAAAACATGAAATCAACAAGAAGATAAGACATGTGTTGTTATAAAAAAGCTAAATCGCGATCTGACTTAATAAAAGTTGCGATGCCAATGTTCGGCGCACATACTGCTCTAGCACACACTGCAACGATCGCGGCAAGTTAATCCTAGAATTTCTTAGCATGAACAATCTAAATGATTTTAATGTTGTTCATAATCCTGCCTTCAACAATAGAGTAAAAAGCGAGTTTATCGACCTGACTGCTTGCAACTAATTCCAAATCACTAGTGGTCTGCAACTGGAGGGTCTCGCAAGAACCATCCTTGTCAGACCACATGCGAATAATACCATTGACACATAGCACAGCTAAATTATTCATTAGGCCTAAATTAGCATTAACCGGCTATGTGTCATATACCAGTGACACATTGCACAGGTAGATTATTAATTAGGCCTAAATGATCACTAACAGGCTGTGTAATTTCGCCTAATGAACACCAAATTACCAAAATATTGATAATTTCTCTGCTAAATGATATCAACTAAATGTTCTTATATCTCACATAATTAGGGCTGTAATGATTAATAATGTATTAGAACTGGCCATTTCACATATGTTTTCATACTAGAAAGAAGAAGAAGAGACAGCTCTGACTTACATTGAGACCATAAAGTAAGGGCACTTTGTAAATAAAATTACTCTGGGGAATGATATTTCAAAATTTTTTTTTTTGGTAAACAGGTAAGACTGTCCTTAATTATTATTCCAAAAATTAGAGCGGTCTGTTAATCAGTTTGTTTCAGCAGCTGGATGAATGGGTTCACCTCAGTAGTCCACGGCGATTTTTACATTGGACAAAAATATGGAACAAAGAATTTGTCTCAAATTTCGTGTTTCCAACCAAATTTCATGTGCGGAAACATTGCGAATGATGGAAAAGGCTCACGGTGATTCAGTTGTATAAAAAAATGAGCCTAAGGGTGGTATAATGCCGTTAAGGACGATCGAGAGATTCTTGAAGACATGCCTCGTTCTGGACGACCTCCGACTTCTTCAACTAAGCAAATGGTTCTCGAAAATCATCAATGCCAGTGTTAGGGAGATAGCAAAAGAGCTCGACATCTCTTTCAAGTCCGTTCGTTCGATCGAAACACGACCTTTCTCGAATCTTTCCAATTAAACTGAATTTTATTTAAAAAAAAAGTACCGTGAACAGGTTATTTTGGAAAGGCTGGATCGTGCGAATTCTGATCGCACATTCATGAAGCGCATCATAACTAGTGATGAGACATGGGTCTACGAGTTTAACATGCAAACGAGTCAACAATCATCGAAATGGAGAAAAAAATTAGGCGAAACCGAAAAAACCACGACAAAGCTGCTCAAAAATCAAGACGATGCTCATTGATTTTTTCGATATTCGATGTTTGATCTATCATGAATTCGATCCGGACAAATGGTCAATAAGGAGTACTATTTCACCATATTAAAGTGTTTGCGCGCGCAAATCCCTAAAAAACGGCAGTAATTGGGGAAGGAAAATTCATGGGTTTTCCACGATGAAAATGCGCCATCGCATTGAGCCTCAATTGTGACCGAATTTGAGGCCAATAAAGCAATAAATTGCTTCATTCAACCACCGTATTCACCAGATTTGACCCCGTTTGACTTTCTCCTCGAAATTGAAATTACCGCTCCATGGAATCCGTTTTCAGTCGATCGAGGAAATAAAACAAAAATCGCCGTGGACTACTGAGGTGTACCCATTCTACCAGCTGCTGTAAACAAACTGGTTAACAAACCGCGCTAATTTTTGGGATAATAATTAAAGACAGTTCTATTACAAAAAAAAAAAAAAATTTTAAATATTATTCCCCAGAGTAATTTTATTTACAAAGTACCCTTACTTTATGGTCACGTTGTATATTAAATTTTTGAAGCGTGATTTAATGGCCCAGCTTTGAAAGGTGGCTTGCAAACGATTCCAAAACAGGACTACTGATTCTTTTTCTTCTTGTGGAACATTCCTTGCAAAATTGTATTGCCCACTGGCTATTCAACTTAACTTCTAAAATTTGACAGATGAGTGAGTGGCTCTTCTAAATTAGAAAAGTGCTATGTGTTACCTTTCTACTAACGATGAAGACGAGCTAAATTGCTAATTAGTAAATTAGTAATTAGGGTGTTATGTGCCACTGGAAATACATTAATCCTAATGAACACTATATTACCAAAATGTTATTCTTAACGATCTCAGCTAATGATCTCATTTTTCACATAACTAGGGCTATAATGATGAAAAATGTACTAGAGCTGCCCATTTTATATAAGTTTTACATGCTTGTAAGAAGAAGAACAGTGATTTTCTGACATCACTGACTTATATGAAATCTTTGAAGCGTGATTTAATGGCCCAGCTATGAAATATGGTTTGCAAAGAACTGTAATACAGGACTAAGGGTTATTTTTTTTCTTTTGGGGCCTTCCTCGAAAATTTTTATTGGCCATTGGCTATTCAATTTAGCTTTTAAAATTTAAAAGATAAGTGGGTGGCTCTTCTTAGTAAGGTCAAGTTCGTGAACGGGCCAAATCGCTCCACCCCTTCTACCCCCTCCCATACAAAATGACGCATTTTCGAGATTTGACAGTTTACCGATTTTCTCGAAAAGTATAAATGCTATTGAACTGAAATTTGGGATATATTATTTTTATGTCAATTTAAATCTACGGTATAAAAATTATTTGAATCCCCTTACTCCTTTTACCACCTCTCATATAAACTGCACTTTTTCATGAAATACTTTAAACCAATTTACTCAGTACATATAAAATTTATCGATTTGAAATTTTGAACAAAGTATTTATTTAAAATTATTAGTAAGACAAAAAAAATTAGATGATGAAAAATTAGAGATTAGATGATGCTTCACTCCTTCTACGCCCTCCCATACAATATGACATAACATCACAACTCTTCAAAAAGTCGATTTGTTTGAAAAGTTTGAATGCTAGAGATCTGCGATTGCGAACATGTTAAATGCATGCTGTTTATAGTTATTTCTGAAAAACTCACTAAGAACTCCCCACTTCTTCTACCACCACCCATACAAACTGCACAATTTCACCAAATCCAATACACCAATTTTCTCAGTACCTATTAAATCTTTGAAGGTGAAATTTTCAATAAAACATTCTGATAGCAACTCTTGCATGATGTGAAAAAATTGGTTCAATGTCGTCACTCCCCATATAAAATTTCTTAAAATCAAAAAATTGCCCTTCATCTAGAGTATCGCATGATTGGGCCTTAAGCCCAATCGAAGTCCTGTTATGTTTTATATCCTATCCAGCTGAAGTTATCCCGAGAAGAAAGAATCAAAAATAGCTTGTTTGAAGCTAGTCCTCAGCACTGTTGGTGACACATCGACTGACTTCTTAATGGAGTTCATGTTTTCAGATAATTGCGGGGCAAGCTTGTCTGCTGCGTCATTTCCTCACAGATCGCTATGAACCGGTATCAAAATTATCAGCTTATCAGGAATCTTGTATTGACAAGAAATCTCCCTTCGCATGAAGTTGCGAGCATTTGACGCAAGCCCCAAATCCGTGTTGTTGTATGGTGGGGCTACATGGAAAGTGACCGTGAAGCTTACCAAGAAACTGCAAACTTTCGTGTCTCGGACACATTTTAGGGATATTCTGGCCGAATGTCATCTCCAGTGATCTGATCAACTTTGGAGTATAACTGGAAAGACTAAGATAGGCATTGAAATTCAAAGGAAGATATCGGATTAGTCGGCCATGTAGCACAAGGATGCGAGCAATTCAACAGGAGGCTAAAGGAATAAATAAGTCTAACACAAAATACAGATCAGTTGTGGAAGAAAATTGTTTCTATCCTATGCCTCTATATCTCTTAACAAAAATTGTGTTTTATAGTTGTAATGAATACGTCATTTGAAAGTAAAGAGAATGAAATAGTTATCAGATCAGAACCTATGTTTGATTAACGTGAATACCTGCCTAAAGGGCCATAACTCCACGGTACTCTACGAACACGTATTATATTTTGACGACAAGGCATTATGCCCTCGAAGGTACCCATCTGTCATAGGTAGGTGTTACACTTGGTTGATTAAACGTAACTCCACATCGAACTCTAGCAGCATTTGGGCGTTAAACTGCACCACAAATGATCCTTCAACTAACTACCAGGGGTTGAAGTAAACTTCCATGTGCTCATTAACACCCATGGTACCGAAAAATATCTGGTCAGATTTCGTAACTCAAAGAGTTACTGCAGTCCACGAATTTAGCCAGGTAGTCGTTAATCGGGCAACATTTAAAAAGTAGACGAGCAACAACTTATACTGAAAAAATGATAAAAGCATGCGATTACACTAAAAATTACCGGAAACGTAATTCTCGAGAGTTTATATACAGTGCTGTGCAGAATAACAGGAGCAAAAATTAGGCTCATGCAAAAAGTATATTCTCTTATCAGTTGTTGACATCTTTAGTACGTAATTATTTTAAAATGAATTACCGTTAACCATCCAATCGTTTAAAAGGAAAAACCCAATTAGAGCTCTCATTGTGGTTTTATTTTTGGCAGTTATTAAATATTCGTCTACGAGAACAGTGTGCAAAAAATAGGCGTGGAAATATAATGTTATATTATTTACTGGTTTTGCTTGTGAAAATGTAAATAAATTCCTTATTGTTTCTATAGGTACCTTATTTAAGAGGTTATTTATTTTCTTAATGACAAATCTCTTCAGTTCAGAGGAAATGGAACGTAAACGGCACTGTACGGAAGAGGTGAGGAAAATCATTCGTAAACTGAGGAGAGTAGGCAAAACGTACAAAGTTATCGCCGAAACAGTGGGTTGTTCACAGAATATGGTAAATCTTGGGCTTGGTGTTAACACGTCGACATAAGAAGAAGGCTAGTAGAAGCTAATCTGCCAGCCAGAAGGTCTAAAAGGAGCCCATTATTAACATCTAAACATAGGCAACAGCGAAAATTGTTTGCGCAAGAGCATCTCGATTGGCCTAAAGAAAAATGGCGAAACATATTATGGTCGGACGAGTCCAAGATAAATTTATTTGGTGCAGATGGTACCAAGAAATTTGTACGAAGGCCTAGATCAAAGCAATTCTCTCCCGAGTACACCATCAAGACAATAAATGGCGGTGGCAGCGTCATGGTTTGTTGATGTTTTTCGTGGTCGTGTTGGTCCCATACACTGGATACTATGAACTCTGCACGATACATCGAAATACTGGAGACAACTATGTTTCCATTTGCAGAAGAGGAAATGCCCATTCGTTGGATCTTTCAACAGGATAACGATCCAAAACACACCTCAAAACCGGCTAAGGTCTGGTTTGAGCGCAATAGGATAAACGTTATGAAATGGCCAGCGCAATCGCCAGATCTTAACCCTATTGGCATCCTTGAGGTGATGTTAAGAACACGCTTGGCTACATTAGACACCGTAATAAAGAAGAATTATTGTAGTCAGTGAGAGCAGCTTCGGAGTGTATACCTGTTGAAAGGTGCCAACGATTGGTTGACTCCATGCACAGAAGATGCCAAGCTGTTCTAAAAAATAACGGATATGGAATTAAGTATTTATACATTTCCGAATGTTCTAAAGCAAAATTAAATATTAATTTGTGTCTTTTTCAGAATTTTAAGAAATACACCTATTTTTTTGCACAGCCCATCAAACTAAAATAATATTTAGGAGTAACTTTCGTTTTTCTTGCATAAACGAATAAAAGAACAAATTTTTGTGGGTTAAAAATACAGAAATATAGTTGCTATACATAAAGTTTACATTTTTTAAGTTCACACCTATTATTTTGCACAACGCTGTATATACTTGATCTAAAAGTTTTGCGTAAAAGATCGATCGCAGAAAATAAGGTAAAAACTATCTACAATTTGAAAATTTCCCGATCTGCGCTGGAACCTAGTGTCCAAACTCTAATTTGAGAGGGTCAGTTCCTATACATTAACTCTACTGCAGTCGAGTAATTCGCGACTGGTCGCACAGCTGAGGTACGTGGAGACGGCAAGTTATCAGATCAATAAAAAATCATATTAGGGCCGATATTTGTATGCAACCGACGATAGCGCTAGCATCGTGTGACATCATCGCCGTACGCTATGGCATCAGGATCTCCTGTACATTCGCTCTTAATTTGACCATCAGGGAAGCAGCAAATCAAGAAATTTGTTCTATATTCCAAATATAAACGTCCAAAAAAAATTAAATTGAAATTAAATTTTCGTCTGGCGAAAATTTACTACCGGATGACAGTTGCCAGGTTATTTGATGGAATAAGAATGTTATTTGGTGTGAGTGGGACACAAACCTTTTGCTGTTTGGTGTGAGTGGGACACAAACCTTTTGTTGTTTGGACACAAACTTTTTGTTATTTGGTGTGAGTGGGACACAAACCTTTTGTTATTTGGTGTCAGTGGGACACAAACCTTTTGTTGTTTGGTGTGAGTGGGACACAAACCTTTTGTTGTTTGGACACAAACTTTTTGTTATTTGGTGTGAGTGGGACACAAACCTTTTGTTATTTGGTGTCAGTGGGACACAAACCTTTTGTTGTTTGGTGTGAGTGGGACACAAACTTTTTGTTATTTGGTGTGAGTGGGACACAAACCTTTTGTTGTTTGGTGAGTGGGACACAAACCTTTTGTTGTTTGGACACAAACTTTTTGTTATTTGGTGTGAGTGGGACACAAACCTTTTGTTATTTGGTGTCAGTGGGACACAAACCTTTTGTTGTTTGGTGTGAGTGGGACACAAACTTTTTGTTATTTGGTGTGAGTGGGACACAAACCTTTTGTTGTTTGGTGAGTGGGACACAAACCTTTTGTTGTTTGGACACAAACTTTTTGTTATTTGGTGTGAGTGGGACACAAACCTTTTGTTATTTGGTGTCAGTGGGACACAAACCTTTTGTTGTTTGGTGTGAGTAGTGAAAAGTGACAATTAGTCCAGACATTATTCTTTTCATTCGATCCGATTTTTGTTCTAAAACTGCAGGGAAATTCCGATTTGAGTTTAAAATGAACAAAAATATTGCATATGCTACTGTGGGGTAGCCGTCCCGATTTAAATTGGAAAGGGGTTCATTCACTGTTAGGACCTACAAGAGGGGTGGAAATTATAGATGGCATGTCGATCCGCGTAGTTTATAGGAATAAGCTCCATAACAATTAACATCTCTCTTCATGCATGGTGTTAAGGCTCTTCCATTCTTGTCTTGTTATTCCATCGTGTTTGTTTGCTAAATTTTATAGTTTTCGAATTTAAATTTGCATTTTCGGCTAGTCTTAAGCATTCTTATATCAGTTACCAAAGTTTTGCATTTTAATTCGTGGCGAAAGCTGAATTAACTGCGCCTGTTTGAAATTTAGGGAAAGAATGGAGTTGCGAGTGGTTCCTGAGAAAATGGGTCATGAATTTTGCACTGAAAAGGCCTAACGATATGCGCCCCTTAAATAGTTATATACATACTATTGCAGTAAAAAACTCGGCGTCCAAAAATTCAGAACATCCAATTTTATTGATGACAGAACCGAGAAGTTCATGTCCCATTTTCATAACTTGAGCATCCATAACAGCTTCCGTTGTATTATTAGCATGATCCTGTGAGCTAGCCATTTCGTTGAGCTTATTGGACTCGCTGATGATATGAGAAACTTGGTTGACGGTATTGTTAACGCCATCGTTAAAATTCGTACTCATTCCTAGGAGTATGAAATAACTATTTAAAATATCACATAGGATACCCTAAAATCAAAATGCTTACGTAATTCGCTACCCTGATCCAGTAAGTCTTTATAGCGTAATTTTCTTTGAATGCTGTTCATAGTGTTTCCGGCTTTTTTAAAAAAACGATTAGATATAAACGAAATACGACAAAAGTAAACAAGAGAAGGCATGAACTGTCAGTTGCCCATACGGAAATTGGTCATTAATAACGCGTTTCAAAACCATCTACAGTGCAAGCCAGGTACCGAAAGTAGGGCAAGGATTGTTGTAATCCGTTAGAGCAAATTTCATACAATTTCGATATGAGGGCAGACTGCAAATGCACTAAGTTAAGTTCACGGTACATGTTATGTATAATGAACTATAAACAAAGCAATTTTAATCCGCGGTCGGAACTTTTTATACCGATTTTCCACCCTGAAAATGACAAAAAATGCGTTCTAAAAATAATTTTTAGTCCTTACAACAGCGATTTCAACATTTTTCTCGTTGGAAATGTAATTATAAATCGATTTTATCGATTTTAATCGGAATAAAACTAAATAACGTAAAAAAAAAAATACTTTTTGCATCGCCTCGACACTATTTTTAGACTTCCGGAAGGCAAAAATTAGAAAATTAAGACAAAAATGCCCGTTCGGGTTTCTTTGTGTTTTTAAGTATTTCGAATGACAGTTCGATTATTTAGTATTGCTTTGAAATTGCTTTATTTATTGTTCGTTATACATAGTAAGTATCGTGAATTTTTTTTAGTGGAACTCGAATTTGTCCTTATAACGCAATTATTCCGCAAACTTACATTTTTTCTTAGATTTATTCATATCTGTATACAGGGTGTTTGGTACTCCGTGTGCCACCTTGTAAGGGGTTATTCCTAGATATATTTTGTGAAAAAAATTGTTCTACGGAGATGGTCCATTTTCAATTTCCGCAGAGATCCAGGGTGATCAAGAAAAGTGTTTCGGACCTGTACTCTCACTCACTCAAAACGCTATATCTTGAAAACTAATAATTGCAATTCAAACTGTTATAGCTTGTTTTTTAGGGAATCAAATTACCTTTGATTTGGTGTAATAGTCCGTATTGCAACTGTACCCAATCCTGAGGTATTTGCCTCAGAACACAAATTTTTGATACTTTGGCCCTCAAAAATCTGGGATCAATGTAGTTTTTCTCAAAAAAACGCATTACAAAAATGTCGTTTTAATGTTGTTGTTTTATGTGCCATATTATTGCCTACGAAAGATGCATACATACTTATGACTTAGGTTTTCCCGTTTTCCAGGTAATAAGCGAAAATACATATGGCTTAAAAATGAAATGTGCCATAAAGCAACCCTCATTCTAAAAAAACTGCCTGAAATGTTGTTAAACTGAAATATTCTTATTGTCATTTAATAACTATTTAAATTATCGAGGAATGTCCTTTAATTAGTATTAAATTATCGAGGAATTGAATTAAATTAAAATGAGTTTCAACACGACTAGGTGCAGCACTTTGCCTTTTTTAATGGTGTACCTAACAAAATGAAAAGCGTATAAAAGCAAATCTTACTTCATATTGTTATCAGTTTTAGTTACATTGTTGGTGGTTGGATAGGTATAGACAGGGTAGGCATCTGATCGTCGTCATTAGGCGACGCCCAGTGTTGTAACTGTCATATACACATCAATTGTGCCCATCATACCTCCTCGTGGTAGCCACCGGATCCTGGTCTTGTCCATCCGGACTTGACTTGCTGAACTGATGGGCGCGAGTGCTAATGAAATAGAAAAATTCTAGCACTATAATATAATATGGCCCTCCAAGTTGGGGGTTGGGCGATGTGTTAACAACTCATCCTCGGAAAAAACACACCCGTTTCGAAACCTGAAGCAACGCCTCGGACTGGATTGATTCAACGGCAACGACCACGCAAACGAAAAATGGACTATTCCTTCGGATCTTGGAACGTGCGATCCCTGTACAGAGCAGGAGCAGTGAGAGAGCTTCTGGAACAGGCAGTCAAATACAATATAAACATAATTGCACTCCAAGAAACTAAATTATTAGGTAACGAGATTAATGACTTAAGATCGCACACAATTTTCAAAAGTGGGAAATCATCGGGAAGCCGGGAATTTGGAGTTGCGTTTATCGTCGACAAGAAGTTTAAACACCAAGTTACCAACTTCAAATCCGTCAATGAACGATTGTGTGCAATCCGCATCAAAACAAGTTTTTTTAATGTTTGGCTTATTAATGTCCACGCCCCAACGGAAGACAAAGACGACGAAGTTAAAGACGATTTCTACAGCACCTTAGAATCAACATTCGACTCCCTTCCGTCGAATGATATTAAAATAATATTAGGTGACTTTAACGCGAAAGTGGGCAAAGAAGAAGCATACATAGGGACAATTGGAAGGCATAGTCTCCATGATATTAGTAACGACAACGGCCAGAGGCTGACTGATTTCGCCAGCAGCAAAAACCTTATTATAAGCTCGACATGCTTCCCGCATCGTGACATTCATAAGAGAACGTGGGCTTCACCCGACGGAAGAACATTCAATCAAATAGACCATGTTCTAATAGAGAAAAGGACGGCCTCCTGCATTCTCGACGTGCGTACATGTCGAGGGGCTAATTGCGACACAGACCACTATTCGGTAAAGACCAAGTTTCGATGTTGAATCGCAAACCGAGGACACTCAAGAATACAACCGGTTCCTAAATTCGACATAGGGAAACTCAAAAACGAGAAAATAGTTGCGAAATATGCGTTAGCCTTGGAGAGGCACTTCGCGACAATGCTGAATACCACTGTCAGCATGCCAATAGAAGAAATGTGGCAAAAAATCAAAGATGGCATTACATCTGTCGCAGAGGAGGTGATAGGACAACAACCCCGGCGCAAAAGAAATGATTGGTTCGACAAAGAATGCCAAGATGCCTTAGAACGAAAAAATGAAGCTTACAAAATATTAACGGAACGGCCGACACGAGCCAAACAAGACAAGTACAAGGATCTTAGACGATTTGCAAACAAAATATGCAGACAAAAAAAACGGAAGTACAATAATGACGAAATTAAAAACATGGACGAACAATTTAAATTACACAACACAAGAGCCGCGTATTCCCTTGTCAAAAGGATGAAAGAAGGTTACAAACCGAAAACGACCCTATGCAAGGATGCGGAAGGGAACATTATAAGTAACACGGAAGATATAAAACTAAGATGGGCACAATATTTTGAACACCTTCTTAACCCGAGCCCATCACCTACACGAACAGCAGCAGCAGATACAATAGCAGGTATAACTGATGTAACAGCTGATGAAGGATCCGCTTTGAGTCCTCCCACACTCGAAGAAGTAAAAACAGCCCTAAGGAACCACCCAAACAACAAAGCGCCGGACACTGATCAAATCCCAGCTGAACTTCTGAAAGCCGGCGACACCTGCATAGCGCATCTCCTACATAGATTAGTCGCGGACATATGGACGCAGGAAATACTTCCTGAAGATTGGCGCAAGAGCATCATATGTCCAATTTATACAAAAGGTGACAAACTCTGCTGCGAAAACTACCGAGGAATATGTCTGTTGTGTACGTCTTATAAGATTTTGACGAAAATTCTAGAAAAGAGAATTAAGCCCTATGCTGATAAAGTAATTGGTTAATACCAAGGCGGATTTAGAGCTGGACGCTCAACCACGGACCAGATATTCTCAGTTAAACAGGTGCTGGAAAAGTGCTGGGAATATAATATTGATGTGCACCAGATATTTGTTGACTTCAAACAAGCATACGACAGTATCGACAGGCGCGTACTGTATAAAATCATGTTGGAGTTTGGAGTCCCACCGAAACTGGTTCGACTGACAAGAATGACAATGACTGAGTCTTTGTCATAAGTCAGAGTAGAAAACGATCTGACTTCCAGTTTTAAAACAGACAACGGCCTTAAACAAGGTGACGGCCTCGCACCAATGCTTTTCAACTTAACACTCGAATATGTTGTTCGGAAACTTCCCGTTGACACCAAGGGAACACTATGCTTCAAATCCACAACACTCGTAGCATATGCCGACGACATAGATATCCTTGCAAGATCTCTGGAGAGTGCTAAGGAAGTATTTGTAAACCTTGACTCGGTAGCAAGGGAAGTTGGACTACGCATTAATGAAAACAAAACAAAAATTATGACGCAAACTAGGAAAAAGACGCGAATCAGACAAAATATTACAGTAGGAGACTATAACCTAGAAAACGTAGACAACTTCATATATCTAGGGGCAAATCTATCGAAGGATGGAAGCGAACCCATCGAAATTAAAAGAAGGATAATGATGGCAAACAAGACTTATTATTCGGTACTTCCAATAATCAAAAACAAGAACGTGCACAGGAAAACAAAACTTAAGCTATACAAAACAATCATAAGACCTGTGCTATGCTATGGCAGCGAAACGTGGACATTAACTCAGGCGTCCGAAAAACGACTTAACGCCTTTGAAAGGAAGGTCCTCAGAAGAATCCTCGGACCTGTGAGGGAAGACTCGATCTGGAGAATACGATACAATAGAGAACTGTATGCCATCTTCGACAATCCAGAAGTGTCAACCCTCATAAAATTTAAAAAATTACAATGGGCTGGTCATGTGGACCGGATGGATGACGGAAGAATTCCCAAACGCACACTAAAAGGGAAAGTCAACGGACAAAGACCGGTCGGAAAACCACGAAAGCGCTGGGAGGATTCGATTGACGCAGACAGCAAATCACTGCTAAGATTTTCAAACTGGAGGACGCGGTCACTGAACCGAGATGGATGGAGGCAAAGCATTCAGGAGGCCAAAGTCCGATTTGGGCTGTAGCGCCATCGTAAGTAAGTAAGTAGTTACATTGTTAAAAGTAGAAGGTGCCACTAAAATTTAGCAAATAATTTCGAAATGCTTGAGTACACGAATGAAGAATATGCAGACATCATTTTCATTTATGGAGAGTGTCAGGCAAATACACGAGCGGTGCGATCTGTGTATCATCAGAGATTCCCTAATCGTCGGATACCTGAGAGGAGAGTATTTCAAGACGTTTACAGAAGGAATCAGGAAACAAGCAGCGTTAGGACAAGCAGAGTAAATACAAATCCTGCGCCGATAATCGCTGTTCCAACCAATGAAGGAATACTACATGCAGTTCAAAATGATCCATCAATCAGTATCCGACGCTTGGCATTGCAGTTAAACGCCTCTACGTGGAAAGTTTGGAGTGTCCTAAAAGCAGAGCGGTTGCATCCCTACCACCACACACCAGTGCAGGAGCTGTTACCCATTGATTTGCCCAAAAGGATGGAGTTTTGCAATTGGCTCCTTGAACGACAACTAAGTGACGAAAATTTTATGAACAACATTCTTTGGACGGATGAGTCACCAGGGACGGTATCACAAACTTCCACAACTTGCACACCTTGGCTCAGAACAATTCACAATTCACATACAAGAAGAGAGGCATAATTTCAGCACAGATTCAGACCCTAAATAGTTCCAATTACTTGCATTTTTTGATAAATGATCTACAGGAGTTATTGGATGATGTGCCACTGCAACGATTGGCTTCCCTGTTTTACCAACATGATTGTGCTCCAGCTCATTACGGCCGACAAATCACAGATTGGTTAAATTCCAATTATAGCAATCGCTGGATCGGTAGAAATGGACTGATACACTCGCCTGCAAGATCTCCTGATTTAACTATTATGGATTTCTTTGTATGGGGACGGATGAAGGACCTTGTCTACGCAACGGAAGTAGTAACGTTGCAGGATCTTAACACCAGAATCGATGCGGCAGCAACAGAAGTAAGGCAGCAGTTGAGGAGTATGAACACAAAGAGAACACTGGCAAAACGAGCTTTAGCGTGCATTCAAAATGAAGGTGGCCATTTTGAACATTTATTTTAATTCAGGAAATTTGAAACAAACCATAAAAACCATTCTTAAGTTCTTTTAGTTCAAGCGGAGAGTGTTGATCAACATATTCTTGTTTTTTGATAAAAGTGCTTTACTATTGGAATGATATTTTTTTCTAAGCTATGAAATTTATGCAATGCAAGCGTATACATCGTTTGTAGGCAATAAAATGGCACATAAAAAATAACATTAAAATGACATTTTTATAATGCGTTTTTTTTGAGAAAAACTACATTGACCCCAGAATTTTGAGGGTCAAAGTGTCAAAAATTTGGTTTTGAAGCAAATACCTCAGGATTGGGTACAGTTGCAATGCGGACTATTACACCAAATGAAAGGTAATTTGATTACCTAAAAAACAAGCTATAACACTTTGAATCGCGATTATTAGTTTTCAAGATATAGATATATATAGGTCCGAAACACTTTTCTTGGTCACCCTGTATCTCCGCGGATATTGAAAATTGACCATCTCCGTAGAACAATTTTTTCCTCGAAATATATCTAGGAATAACCCCTTACAAGGTGGCGTACGGAGTACCAAATACCCTGTATAATGAAGATGATAATCGCATTACATAATTTTGCAGTATTCCACAAATACGATCAAACTTCCATATTATTAGCAATTATTTACTTATTTATTACAAATTACACTAATTAACTATTTATTGTCCCACCGCAATCAATCTGAGAGAAAAAACATAACAGGACTACGATTGGGCGTAAAGTAGTACAGAGGTTGACGACATTGAACTAATTTTTCCTCATCACGCTGAAGTTGCTATCAAAATGTCTTATCCAAAATTTAGGATTCAAAAATTTAATGGGTACTGGAAAAATTAGTGTATTGCATTTAGTGAAACTGTGCAGCTTGGATTGGAGGTGGTAGAAGGAGGCGCGATTTCTTAAAGACTTTTTCAGAAATAACTATAAACATCACGCTTTTGACATGTCTTAAATAGTAAATCAGTAGCATTCATACTTTTCAGGAAAATCAACTTTTTGTTAAGTTTTGAAATTGTGTCAGATTTTATGGGAGAGGGTAGAAGGAGTAAAGCTAATAGTCTAATATTTTATGGCCTTACTAATAATTCCTAATAAATATTAAGTGCAAAATTTCAGCTCGATAAATTTTATACGCACTGAGTAAATTGGTTTAGAGTATTTCATGAAAAAGTGCAGTTTGTATGGGAGGTGGTGGAAGGGAGGGGAGCACTTAAATAATTTTTATATAATATATTGAAATCATCATAAAAGTAATATATTCCAAATGTCAGATCAATGGCATCTATGCTTTTCGAGCAAATCCGTTGGCTGTCGAATAGCTAAATTGCGTAATTTTGCATGGAAGGGGGTAGAAGGGGTAAGGCTTATCGTCTAAATGTTTTGATCTTACTACTAAATCTAAATAAGTTATTATTGTATAATGTGAGCGCGATAAATTGTATATGTACTAAGTAAATTGGCTTAGAGCATTTCAAGAAAAAGTGCAGTTTGAATGGGAGGGGGTGGAAGGAGAGGTAGGATGTAAATAATCTTTATACAGTAGATTGAAATTATCATAAAAGTAATACATTCCAAAGTTCAGACTAATAGCTTTAATATCTTTTGAGCGAATCTGTTTATTGACGAATTCCGAAATTGTATCACTTTGTTTGGGAGGGGGTAGAAGGGGTAAAACTAATCGTATAATTTTTTTGTTCTTACTAATAATTCCAAATAAATATTTAGTGCACAATTTCAGCTCGCTAAATTTTATACGCACTGAGTAAATAGGTTTAGAGTATTTCATGAAAAAGTACAGTTTGTATGGGAGGAGGTGGAAGGAAGGGAGGACACGCATAATTTTTATACGGTACATTGATATCATCATAAAAGTAATATGTTCCAAATTTGAGACCAATAGCTTTTATACATTTCAAGCAAATCCGTTTATTGACAAATTGCGCAATTGTGTCATTTTGTATGGGAGGGAGTACAAGGGGTTTCGCCCGTTTACGAACTTGATCTTACTTTTTTGTTAAAAACGACGTGTACAAATTTTGAGCTATCTAGCTCAACGCGTTCTCAAGCTAGAGAGCGAACGGACGGACAGACATCCAGTTTTGAAATTTTTGAGTGATTATACAGGGTGTTTGGTACTCCGTGTGCCACCTTGTAATGGGTTATTCCTAGATATATTTTGAGAAAAAAAATGTTCTACGGAGATACAAGGTGATCAAGAAAAGTGTTTCGGACCTGTACCCTCACTTACTCAAAACGCTATATCTTGAAAACTAATAATCGCAATAAAAGTGTTATAACTTGCTTTTTAGGAAATCGAATAACCTTTCATTTGGTGTAATAGTCAGCATTGTAACTGTACTCAATCCTGAGATATATATATATATTTACTTCTTAACACAAATTTCTGCTAGTTTGACCCACAAAATTCTGGGATCAATGTAGTTTTTTCCCAGAAAACCGCATTATAAAAATGTCATTTTAATGTTGGATTTTTATGTGCCATATTATTGCCTACAAAAGATGCACACATACTTATGGCTTAGGTTCTCCGTCCGTCCGTCTGTCGGTCCGCCCGCTTTTTATACTCTAGATGGAATCTGAGAGTATTATAAGTTTGCTCTAAGGTTTGTAACGCCAAGAAATAAGGCTCGGAGAAAAAAATGAATGATACAGAAGTTAATGTTATCACTCAAAAATCTCAAAACCGGATGTCCGTCTGTCCGTCCGTCCGTCCGTCCGTCTGTTCGCTCTCTAGCTTGAGAACGCGTTGACCTAGATTGTTCAAATTTTGTACACGTCGTTTTTGACAAAAAAGTAAGGTCAAGTTCGTGAACGGGCCAAATCGCTCCACCCCTTCTACCCCCTCCCATACAAAATGACACAATTGCGCAATTTGACAATGAATAGATTTGCACGAAAAGTATATAAGCTATTAGCCTGAAATTGGGAATATATTATTTTTATGATGATATAAATCTACCGTATAAAAATTATGCGTGTCCTCCCCCTCCTTCTACCACCTCCCATACAAACTGTACTTGTCATGAATTATTCTAAGCCAATTTACTCAGTGCGTATAAAATTTAGCAGGCTGAAATTGTGCGCCAAATATTTATTTGAAATTGTTAGTAAGGCCGAAAAAAAATTAGACGATTAGCTTCACCCCTTCTACCCCCTCCCATACAAAATGACACAATTTCGCAATTTGGCAATAAATGGATTCACTCGAAAAGTATGAAAGCTATTAGGCTGAATTGTGGGATATATCACTTTCATATTGATCTAAATTTACAGTAGAAAAATTATTGGCATCCTCCCTCTCCTTCCACCCCCTCCCATACAAACTGCACTTTTTCATGAAATGCTCTTAGACGATTTTCTCAGAACATATAACATTTATCGAGCTCATATTTTGTAATAAATTCTTAATCAGCATTATCACTAAGATCAAAAAAAAAATTTGATTAGCTTCACTGCTTCTACCCCCTCCCATACAATATGACACAGTTTCACAAGTTCACAAAAAATCGATTTTCTTGAAAAGTATGAATGTTACTTATCTCAAATTTAAGAGATGTAAATTTTATGGTATTTTTAGTTATTTCTGAAAAATTCACTAAAATCCCCCCACCCTTTCTACCACCTCCCATACAAACTGCACATTTTCACAAAATCTAACACACTAATTTTCTCAGTTCCCATTCAATTTTTGGAGCAAGCATTTTGAATAAAACATTTTTATAGCGAGTTTAGCATGATGGGGGAAAAATTAGTTCAATGCTATCATCCCTTCTAACGCTCCACATACAAAATTTCTTGGGGTCACAAAAAATTCTATTTCATCTAGAGTATCGTAAGATTGCGCATTACGCAATCGTAGCCCTGTTATGTTTTACCCTGCATTGAATACAGAGAAAATCTTAGACAAGAAAAATCTTGTACAAGAAAAATCTTAGACAAGAAAAATCTTATATCGGGTTCTCCAATAGGGACTTGACAACTTTGAATTCAATTTGTGAACGCACCCTTTCACTAATCATTGAACTGTCACTGTCAATTTATTCAGTAAACTTAACATTTTTATCATGGTAAAGTACACGAAGGAACAACGTCTGCAAATTATAAAAATTTACTACGGAAAAAAAAGTTGTCAAGTCCTTATTGGAAAACCCTCGGGTTTTCCAATAGCGACTTGACAGCTTTGAATTCAATTTGTGAACGCACCCTTTCACTAATCATCAAACTGTCACTGTCAATTTATTCAGTAAACTAACATTTTTATCATGGTAAAGCACACGAAGGAACAACGTCTGCAAATTATAAAAATTTACTACAGAAAAAAAGTTGTCAAGTCCTTATTGGAAAACCCTTTACAAGAAAAATCTTAGTTAAAACGTGTCTTTCCTTCGCTTCGGGCGTTGCCAACTTTGCAATTGGCAATTGGAAAAATATCGCTAACGAATTATAAAAAATTATCATAATAATAATAAAAAAAAAAAAAAAAATTAATAATAACAATAATTTTTCATATTAGCAGTCGGTATTGCGTACAAAGCTGCAAACAAACAAGTTAGGTCAGTTTTATTTTTCTTGTTATCTTCGTACTATTTACATTTACAACTATTTTAGGATTGGTGTTGATCACAAGCTAGAGTGTAACCTAGTGGGTAGCGTGTTGGTCTGGTAATGCGAAGGTCATGAGTTCAAATCCCGGTCGACGCAATATATAATTCCAGCACATTGGCAGCTGGGATATACCTTGGTCACCTCAATCTATGAAAATGAAAAATTCGTAGAAAGAGGGTTGTGCGAAGAGGTAACAACCGTTCCACAATAAATAATGAAAAACGTTAAGGAACCTGAATGCTAGGAGGCCAAGGTCCGATTTGGGCTGTAGTACCATTGTAGAAGAAGTAGAAGTTGATGTACAAGTTGCTTTAAATTTCCTCAAAACTCGTGAAAGTCGTTTCTATTTGCTAGAAGAAGAATCTGCTGCTGCTGAGGATTTTTTTCATGTTGTACATTACAGGTCAATTGAGTTACACCGCGGAAAATTTCGGGGTAAGAAATGTGACTTTTCCAGGTCGAGTTTATCTAGTGCGCAAACCATTTTTCCAGTAGGGCAGAATTATTTTTTAGAATAGAACAACTGCCAGAAAAAATGTTAAGGGCAAAAACGGGTCATATTTTTTTTAGAATAAAAATTACTATAAGATACGCCAACTAGACACACTTGTAATTATAAGCTAAGAAGAACACACCGAGCCCATCAAACGTAGCGATTTGAGAAATTGTCGATATCAGACCGAGACTATGAAATATGGGTTCGATTTCGAAGCCGAAATCGAAACAATTCCAGTACTGAAAACAAAGAAAACGGAACATGTTTCTCGAATCAACGGTTTGATATAACACTCTCCAGCAACGGTTTGATATAACACTGACATAACGTTTCGATAACGAACTGAGGACACGTCCCGATATCGCCAAGATATAGCGAATTGATATCAAACTGAAGCAACGTTTCGATAACGAACTAAAGACCCGTTTCGGTATTGAACTGAAACCACGGATTGCAGATCGATATCAAAACGTTTCACCAATTTAATATCGAACGGTTCCTTCAGTTCGACAAACATGTTTCGTTTTTCTCGTCTTGAATACTGAAATGGTCTCGATTTTTACTTCGAAATCGTAGCCTCAATTTAAAATTGAAATTTTCTAATATCGATACGTTCATGATATCAATTATTATTTGCATGTACTTCGATCCATTTAATTCCCAAGAAAAAAAAAATCTGAAAATTGAAAGTGGGGGTAAAATGAAATGCAGATGAAAGTATAAATTTAAATATGCATATCAATATATTTTTCATTCATTTTTAATCTTTGAAATATAATTTTCTTTTTTTATCGATCAGCGGCATATTGAAAGTGTTTCATCGCTGTCCTGTCGATGTTTTCAAATTTTGCATGGAATGCATCTGTAAATAATATTAAAAATAATTTTTAAATAATTATTATAAAAATTGAATCGTTATTACTTTTCATAGCACTGAATATCCGCAAGAATCTTGCCGATTTTTTATACTTGGTGCCCAGCCAAGTGAAATTTTTTGCGATCTCATCAGCAGATATGGCACGGATTCCGTGTTTTATGAAACTGCTTAGATCGAATGGCCCTTTACGTTCAAAATTATTATGCAGCAATAAAATAAATAATAAATTAATATGGTGCTTAATACCTACGAATAAAATAGTACTTACCAATGCTTGAAATTTGTCGGCATTAGTTGCGATGTTCAACTCATAAGCCAAAAGTTCATCCAGGTTGTAAATGGAGAAGAGGGCAAAATATTGTCCACGTTTTTGTTTTCTTTTTTGACAGCTCTTGCTTCCTTCCTCAAAGCTATAGTAGACTGCGTCAAATTCATTATAGCCTACATCATATTATCTATTCGGTCACAGACTTCCTCAAGGCAATTGCATTTATGTGGATTGGTTGGTGACGATGTCGGCAATGTTGCTGGATATAATTAAAATATTTATATAAGGTCCGTTTCATATTTATAAGGTCACTTAGTATTTTTAAAAATATGAAACTCTTACATGAATCTGTACACTACGGTTCCCCTAAAATATTCCATGCAACGGTGCAAATGGCACAGTGTACAAATACGCAGTTATTCGCTTACGAAATTCCCGTTATCTGAACGAACTAAATTTGCTTTTGTGTTGAAAATTGTACTAATAAAAAACTATAATAAAATCGAAAATAAAAACCCAAATGTACCGCCGCCACTGTCACCGTCTGGCTTCATTAGTATTTTTACTTGTCATCTGCAGTTATACAGTGGCTCACAGCTTATTTCGTACAGTGCTATTTTTAAACTATAGACCACTGTATCTTTAAAACTAATTAGAAAATCATGAAATTTTGAATGTAGATATAGAAAAACATGCTTATTGATTACAATAACTAAAAAAAAGTTTACAAAAATAAATTCTGACACTCTTAAGGCTGAAAAGACCGATGGTGCAGCAGAAACGCAGGCTACAGGTTATTTCATGCAGATACATACTTGTCTCCACTTCTGTCCGATCGTGTCGCGCTGTATAACGGGACTTTCTTTTTCTTTGCTTGTGAAGAATTGTCAATATTTAGTATGATATTTTACATGTAAAAGTGCTTTTTCAAAAAATGGATCGCCGGACGACAGTTGAGTAGCGAGAATTAGCGATAAGTCATTTCAAGAACGAGCTATCCCAGCGGAAAATTGCTCAATTTGTTAATTTGAGTCCCACCACAGTGCATAGTATTATTGAACGTTTCTTTCATGAAAATTGTATTCAAGATAAGGGCAGAAGCGCGCCAAACAAAGTTTTCAACTCGTCTGTCGAACGATTTATTGTACGTAAAATCAAGGCGAAGTTAACGGCTCCAAAACTGGTCATGGAGATACAGCAAGAATTAGGTAAGTCATGCAGTGCAGAAATTGTCCGCCGCGTGCTCCGAGACCATAACTTCAATGGTCGAGTAGCTAGAAAAAGCCATTCATAAGCAAAAAAAATCAGCTGATTCACCTTGCCTTTGCTAGAGAGCACGCCAACAAAAATTCGGACTTCTGGAACAGCGTCATATTCTTAGACGAGTCTAAATTTAATATCTTCGGCTCTGACGGCATGGCATACGTATGGCGGAAACCTAATACTGAGCTACAAAAAGAAAATCTAAAAGCTACAGTGAAGCATGGCGGCGGAAGCGAAATGATTTGGGCCTGTGTGTCGGCAGCCGAGATTGGAAATTTGGAGTTCATTGAAGGTAACATGGACAAAACCATGTTTTTCAATATTTTGAAAAAAAAAATTGATCCAGAGTGCTGCGAATCTTGAAATTCCAAACATATTCCGTTTCTACCAAGACAACGACCGTAAGCATAAGTCTGGTATTGTGCAATCTTGGCTGATTTGGAACTGCCCGCATGTTATGTCCCCGCTGAGTCCAGATATGAATGTAATAAAAAATTTATGGTCAATTTTGGAAAATGATATTCGGAAACATAGTATTTCCAACAAGGAACAATTGAAAAAAACTATTTTGGAGGAGAGAACGAAAATCACCCAAAAACTTGTGGATTCTATGCCAATGAGACTTAAAGATGTAATAAATACAAAGGGCTGCCGTACCAAATACTGAATTTTGTATAAAATTGAACTTTTTTCTGTAAATTAAGGCCTAAGTTTAAGTACATGAAATAAGCTGTGACATAGAATTAAGCAGTATTTTCATAATTTTAGTTAATTAAGTACAATAAATATTTGTTTAAAACATGGCATTTAAATCTTATCAATATTTTACATAGTTTTCCAATAACAGCGTAACAAATTTCAAATTCGTAGCTGCACGAAATAAGCCACTGTATATATATTCAAAACTAATCAACCAATCACTTTGCCATTAAACCAGTTCCCTCACCGAGGTTTTCATTTACGGATTTTCGGAAAAAAAAATTAGAGTTTCGAATGACTTCGGCAAAATTGTTTGATGTGAAACACTACATTTTCACTTGAATTGGTTTCGTGTATAATAATTGACTATTGCCCGCCCCTAAAACCGTACTCTCATACGTATTCCCTATCTACTACCACTTTAACGTGCGTATTGACCACGCATCCTCAACTTGTGCTAAGAATAATAAAGTTGCGCTGAATTTGTTGGCAGATATTTTTCTCTTTACTTTTTTTTTTACATAATTTGTACTCACAGCTAATTTTGCTCTCTCTGTTCTGAAGTTTACCTAGTATTGCCCAAGCACAAAATTATTAGCTAACATCACACAAAGACTTACGCGGTTAACCTACTAGCTTTACAGTCAACATGATCTATAAACTCAAAGTACAGCTTTGACATTACATTATTTATTTCAACAAACAATATTTCTCAGGGTTTTAAAATAGAAAACCAAAACAATAAATAAAATTCTACGAATGAATTATTATAATGACAATATTTTTTCTTTTGTATTTTGTTTATATAGGTACATTTTTGTGGGGAGATAGCTTTATTAAAAAGATACATGTGTAATCTTTTTTATCTTAACAATTACAATTCGCATTAGGTGCACCTTGCGGTTGATCCGTCAGTCGTTGGCCTTTGGGTCCTCCAGAAACTAATGTTGGGTCTGAGTCTAAGCTTTCCGACATTTTGTCGCAGATTATATCGACAAGTCGTTCAAATACCGCCTGAAAGATTCCTGTATTAAAGCTTAAATCGTTACAACGGTTTTTTTCCCTTACCTTAACGTTCACGTTTTCTTTTGCTGATGTCTCGAAGAATTCAACTCCTAATTGATCTGCTAATTGTTTACCTCGTTCAAAGGAGATGACTCTTTCATCTTCCATGTCACATTTATTTCCTACTAGGATTACTTGTGCGTTATCCCACGAATATGTCTTGATTTGTGTTACCCTGTATTTGTAAATAATTATTTATTATATTACTTTCATTTAATAAATTATCTCCATAAATAGAAACATGGGTACCGAATAATAATTTAAGACTGGGTGTGACAACTAAAGGCTGATGCTCAGGATCGCGCCTTGTAGAAGGGAACTGTTTCTATCCTATGCCCCTGTGGGAGGTCTTAATAGGAATTTGATTTTTTGGTTGTCTAGAATAACAGTTTCGGAAGCTTTGCATAAACTAAGCCTGCTATAAAATTAAAATTGGCATTTCTGTACTAAAATATGAGAATGCTCATATTTTTAGCTTTGTGCCTAGTAACGCATTAAGAACTCACAGTATATGGTATGTATAATGGTCAAAGCCAAAAAATATACCAGAATTATGATTGGGCGTAATCGAACATGGTAGGCAAATGTTTTGTGGTGAACTTAATGTTCGTAGCTTCCAAAATTTTTAAGAAAATTGTTTATTGTCTCTTCGCCCAATCGTAGTCCTGTTATGTTTTATTTGTTTATTGGTCAGTTGAGATTATGGGCACCTGTTAGAGAGATAGCATCACGGTATTATTTCGGAACGCACAAAATTTTTGGTTGAGTCCAGCCATTAGATATCTCCATGTCAAAATCGAATGATTTTTCTCCAACGCCGAGATAGGGTTCTTCCTTACAGGATACTTAAAGTGCTGGTGAAAATCCAAAAAAATATATAAAATATCGCACAGGTGGTGATCAGCCAAAATATCGAAAATTTTGAGAACTTTGCTTAGAGCTCTGATAAAAGTGTCGCGAATGGTTTCAACGCTATAAACTGAGTGATTTCGGCGTGGAAGACAAGGAGCGTCCTGGAGCGGCTAACAAGTTTTAAGACACAGAATTGGAGGCATTACTGGAAGATTCATGCCAAATGCAACAACAACTTACAGATTCATTGGTTGTGACTCAACAAGTGATATCACATCGTTTGAAAAGTTTGAGAATAATGCAAAAGCATGGAAATTGGGAGCTATACGAGTTGAAGCCAAGAATTTTCACATCGTTTGAAAAGCTTGAGAGTAATGCAAAAGCAAGGAAATTGGGAGCTATACGAGTTGAAGCCAAGAAACATTGAACGGTGTATGCGAGCAGCTGCTCCAACGGCCAAAAATCAATGTTTTTTTGCATCGCATCAGCACTGACAATGAAAAGTGGATTCATTACAATAATCCAAAGTGAAAAAAACGTGCTGATACCCCAGTCATGCATCAACATCGGCGGCCAATCCCAACACCTATGGCTCAAAAATCACGGAAAATCGCTACAAAAAACAACTAATGCGTTTGAGACGAGCATTAAAGGAGAAGCAGCCGCAATATGAGGAGAGACACGACAAAGTGATTTTGCTGCACGACAACGCATGTCACATGTTGCTCACGTCGTGAAAGTCTATCTCGAAACACTGAATTGGAACGTCCTACCTCACTCGCCGTATTCTCCAGACATCGCCCCTTCCGACTACCACCTATTCGGATCGATGACGCATGTCGTGGCTGAGCATTTTTACGAAGAAGCCAAAAATTGGGTCCATTCCTCAAAAGGAAAGCAGTTTTTCTTTAACGCGGAATCCGTATGCTGCCAGAAAGATGGGAAAAGTAAACTAAAAGCTAACAACAGACATTTCTTTGAATAATAAGTATTTAATCATTTTTGCACAATAAGGGCTTGCATTTTTAAAAAAAAACGGCGGTTTTCAATTTGTACTCCCACAACATAAAGAAAACAATAATAATTTTAACCAAAACTGGTTGAGCTGGGATGAGTCGGTTTGTTCGCATTCCTTCTTAACACCTTTGACACATTTTTATAACGAAAATTCCCAGTCTAGACCACAACCGGACATAGCTCAGCTAAATTGTGCCTTGCCACTTCGCAAGCCAGAATAGGCAGTGGCAACAGCGGCACAAACTCGGGAGAAGAACGCAAAAGCGGACGAAGCTATCGCGGCTCCGAGAAAAGAAAAATTTTCGCTGAAAACAATCGCTAAGAGCGGACTTGAATCAAAATAAAGCGTGCGGCACGTCGACTGCGACCCTAACGCCGAAACTCAGTGCGGTTTTCTGGCGAACGGGTGGAAAAAAGTGCGAAATCCGGGAGTAAAACGAAACTGCGACACGAGGCATCGGCTATCAAGAAAGGGGGGCGCAAAAATAAATAAAAAGACCTTCCGTGAAGAACTGCTTCCCAGGAATTCTGTGCGCTGCGGCCCGCAAAGTGCCTGTGGATTGTGCGTGTCGAGATGAAATAAACGAGCGGCGGGTCCCGGCAATTTCTCCGTCACCATAAACTGGAAATTCGTTCCGCCTGTGCAGGAGAAGGGACCTTCGGTTCATATCGTCCTCAGCGGCTCCGGGACTGTTTCGTTGCACCGCAAATTGAAGCAAACTGGCTGATTTTACTTGCTTCATCCGAGCGTTGAAAATTGCGAAGCCCCGCTTGCGTACGCTGTGTAATTTTAGGAAAGCGCGCGCCGCCAACAACGAGCGACGACAGCGCGACGAACGACGACAGCGACAACGACGAAATCGAGGAGCGTCTTTTTTATGTGTACTTCACCATCGCACACGCCATGTCCTTTTCGGACCAGAAAATTCGCATCCGTCCGTCGTCGAATTCGAATGCGAACAGAAAATGAAAATTGTGAAGTTTTTGTTTCGCGACTGATTGGGAAATCACGACGCGACGTGATTGCGAAAATCGCAAACTGGGGAAAACGCCATTTCCAATAACAGCATCGCCTTCGGTGGGGGTCACCGGCACCAGCAGCCGCAGTCTCGAACCTTTACAGCGCCGAGTTCTTCCATTATTAACTAAAGCTATAAATTTACATTAAAAGTCCCGTCTGTAAGTGTCCCTCCCCTGTACCGGAACACGTTCACCGATCCTGTTTAGGATCGCATAGGAAACATAAATCGTTCGTCTCTCCAGGACACAAGAATTCATATAAAATTCAATAGAGCGAGTGCAGTGAAAATCAAAGAAAAGAAGTGTTAAGACTCAAAACAGTCCCAACGATGAAAAAAGTCGAATTACCAAAATTTTATTGTTTTTAAATTCCGTTGTTAACTTGCATTCCTAATATTACGGTTCTAAAATTCAATTTGCTAAATTTCATCATCATAAAATTGTATGACTACCCTTACGGTATATCTTGCCTATAATTACATTGTACTGTTTAATTTCGCTCGGCCGATGTTGGTCGTCAGTTTTGTATTCCGAAAATAATAGACATTGACCCAGCGGTAAATTTGCTAATTAAAATACTAGTCGAAATGTTAAATTGAAATTCAAAAAGTATTCAACTCTGAAATTTGTCGTGACCGCGATCAGTTGGTTGTTAGCGCGTTCAAATCAATTTACTTAAACCTTAATAAATTGTAAATTTTGAGTCATTTGTTTTTTTTATTATTTAATTTCTAAACTAAATGAGAATGTTAGGAAGTTGTCCGGCATACGATCGAAGTCCGGCATACGATCGGAAAAAGAAAAAAAAAAACTTAAAAGTCTAATCAATTGGAAATCTGTAAAAATCGCGTGCGGTTTGAATGCAATCAAACCCGGGTTAAATACCGTTGAAGACCGTTCTGCAGTTCCGTAAATCATCGCGGTAATGTCGAGAAAATCGTGACAAATACACATGAAAACCGAAAACGATAAATCCGACGTTCGGAGCTGTTTCCTTAGAGCGACGAAGAAATAAAAAAAAATTAAAAATAGAAGTGTCTTTTGAGATCGCAAAAGAAGGCAATAGAGAAGAAATTATGTTTGAATTCAGTGCGGAAAGCGATCCCGATTTTTTTTCCATTATTATGAATGTTTTTTTTTGTCTTTTCGTCATCGAGAAAAAGAAGTAAAATATGACGAAAAAACTTAATAAGCGAGTTAAATATGAATAAATAATAAGCAAAATTAAAACTATTTTATAGTGAAGGTTAAAACCAAAAGTAATAATAAATAATAGAACAAAGAATAGTTTATGAATTAATTACAACTAGAACCCATTCAACGGAAAAACGAGAGATGCGAGAAAATGTGAATGCTATCAATCATCTGAACAATCATGCAACTCTCAAGAGTTTGAAAAAAATAACAGCAATTGCCGCAGCAAACACAACATTTTATATCAGCAGAGTCAACAGCAAATTCCGCAGCAAGCACAACATTTTATATAAGCAGCATCAACAGCAATTGCCGCAGCAAACACAATATTTGATATCAGCAGCATCAACAATAAAATAAACCAAGAAAGTGATGGATGGAAAGGACAGACAGGTTTTTATGTATTCGATAGCTTTAAGTTTTCTTGTTTCAAATCGCATTGCGTTGGATGACCTTAAAACATTTAAGTAACTTATCTTATGCATATATGGTATATTATTCCAGGATAAGAAACGTAAAGAGCGCTCTTTCGTGAATCAACCTATCTCCATTAATTAACATTATATCAATACTTTGATTTCAATCCAACTTTTGTCTAATCAAAAGCTTGTTGAAAAAAAACTTGTAGCAAATCATACTTTCGCCCTTACAAGATCTCCCTAATGAAAAAATAATCATTTAAGACTATTAACTTTTTTTTATTTTCACTATATGTACATTTTTTTTTTTTTACAGAATGACCTGTGTTATAGGCAATTTCGGCCTTTATGTACAATGCACAAACACAGTCATGGAGGGAAGGAATGGGATTGGGAAGGTTGGGGAAGGGGAGTGAGAACGACCGTAGCGAGTGGAGAAGCTGGTATATTGCTCAGTTGTACTGGCTGCTTCTGACAAATATTTGCAGATGTTATGGGGGACTGAATGATAGAAAGCGAACAGAAACCATCTACTGAGTATCTAGGCCTTCTTGAAGTGGAACTGTTTCACTTTTACACCGTTTCCCCATTTTATTGCGAATAATTTTTTATCACCAGTAGCAACTGAAAAATTTGCGCTTAAAAAAATCCCGTCTGGAGTGGGAATCGAACCCACGACCTATTGACTCATCAGATCGGTATTCTTTGCTGTATTGGTTTGGGGAAGATTCCATTAGTAATTTAAATGAATATATCGTAGTTAAGACCGAAAATTTTATAAACAATTACATAATAGTACTCACGAAATTTTCTTAATATTAAGTCATGTATAGTTAAGACAAAAGGGAGAGAAAAAATCAATAACTTATTGTTTTAATGATCTTGTCTATAGATTTCTTTTCGCATTCATTTTGATTGATCAATATTACTCTGTACAATTTCATATGTGATTATAACAAAAGAAAAGCAAAGGATTGAATTAAACAGTATGAAATTTAAGCAAATAATCAACTAGTTATCATTTAAAGGGCCTCCACATGTAACCTACACTTTTCCTCTCCCTCTCTCCATGGGCCTGATAGCTCGCAAATTAAAAATGTTGATTTGGTAACACTATTTAACCGCGAATAGGTGAGAAACGAGAGAAATGAACGATAATCTGGCGATGAATTAGGTTAGCGAAGAATGGGTCAGAAGTTCTTGGTGCGTGCGAGTAGTTAGCCGTGTAGAACCTCGTCTCTTCGTGAGGCTCTGACCTTGAAAAATTATCGGTGCTCTGTTATCAGAAGTGGGATCGCCATCGCGAAATAAGAAAACTAATTAATTTGTGTTAAGTGCTAGTTTACCTACAAATTCGGAAAAGAGACGATCGGTGAATGTCGGTTCTGGCGCGGGTTGGAGTAAGAGAGATGCGAATGAGAGTGTAGTTTCTGTGGTCGGACAGAATACTTTTAATCAAGGTGGAAACGTTGGATAGGAAAACGCAACCGTGCAGGATCGTTCATCAAATTCGCAAACTTCAACGCCAAATATTTCCGACTTATTCCAAGAATTTGTGCGACGCGCGGCTGGTTCTCATATAATGCCGACACCAATACCACGCCAGTCAGATTTACAGTTTGTCCCTTTTGATCCGGATAAATCGGCCGTTAGTATTGTTCAATGGTGTATTGGTGTTGACGAGTACGTGTCGCGAAATGTTTGTTCGGACTTTGAGATTTTATCGCGTGTTGGTATGGTGCTGCTAGGGAGAGCAAAAATCTGGTACTCTCGCTACGGTCATCAGTTTTGTTCGTGGTCCGAGCTTCGCGAACGCTCAGTAGGCGCTTTTTCGGGCGAAAGCGATGTGTGGAATTTACTGAAACAGTTAGTGACGTATGAGAGTTGTGACGCGGAATCTTACGAACAATATGTAATTGGAAAACATTCGCAAATTAGAAAATTGCCATTTTCCATGACAGACGAGGTACAAGCGAAAATTATAATCGGCGGCATTTTTGATCGCGGATTAAAGCGCAGTTTGTCTTTCGCGAAAGCACTTAGCACTGTCGCGCTTGTGCAGCAGTTGTCGTCTCTGTCTGAGAAGCCGCGACGCCGTGGTGAATTGAAAAGGTCTGTTCAATCGGAAATTGCACTTTCGGATTCGCCTAAACGTAAGCGGGAGGACCGGGAGTGCTCCAATTGCGGCAAAAAGGGCCCTAAGGAAGAGTCGTGTTGGGCTAAGGAAAGAGCTGATCGCCGGAATGTTAACCTGTGCAAAACGACATTACAACGCGATGCATCAGTTGCGGTAATTGAGGGCAAAATTTTGCGATGTATTTTTGATTCGGGGGCAGACTGCTCACTTATTCGAAGTGACAAAATCCTTGGTCTCGAGCATAAGCCTCTACCACATTTCGCCGTATTGGATCAGAATCAGTGCTTGTCAACGAGAAACTGGAGGTGGTTGTGGCATTTGAGGATATTTCAGTGGAAATGTCACTTTTCGTAGTAAGTGGCCAAAATATGATCTTCGATGTCATTGTCGGACGGGATATTTTGACAGACCCGTCGTTAGAACTTGTGGCAGATATTTTTCGATGGCTGTGATAGCTCAGTTGAGAGTTGTGTGAAGCTGGTGGAAGTTCGATGGATATAGACAAGATCGTTTGATCCTCTGAGCTATGGTTAAGACATTACTGGATATAGACAAGATCGTTTGATCCTCTGAGCTATGGTTAACACATTATTGGATATAGACAAGATCGTTTGATTCTCTGAGCTATGGTTTAGACATTATTGGATATAGACAAGATCGTTTGATCCTCTGAGCTATGGTTAAGACGGTCTTGAATATAGATAAGACCCTGTCGTCCACTGAGTTACTAGGTGTGATGAATTTGCAGGCATAATCGAGAGATTATTGAGAAGATTATTGAGAAGATTATTGAGATTTGGATGGATATATGATCAGTTAATTGTCAAAAATAGCAGGGTTGTTAAGGCTATAAAATTGTTTTGCGGAAATTGGTTCGTATAAATAAATGCATCCCGAACGTGATGCATGTCAGGATGGTCGTGATAGCTCGCAAATTAAAAATGTTGATTTGGTAACACTATTTAACCGCGAATAGGTGAGAAACGAGAGAAATTAACGATAATCTGGCGATGAATTAGGTTAGCGAAGAATGGGTCAGAAGTTCTTGGTGCGTGCGAGTAGTTAGCCGTGTAGAGCCTCGTCTCTTCGTGAGGCTCTGACCTTCAAAAATTATCGGTGCTCTGTTGTGCCCATACAAGGAAGAATTTATTGCAGACAGTATGGCTATGGCAGGGTGGGCAGGATAAGGCGACCTAACACCAGTCGTCATCGTCGAGGCATCTGATTGGGTCGATATCGCGATCAGAGAAAGTCCTATTTTCTGTTGCCTACCTGTTCTGGGGTAAGTCGACGTGACGAGCTCTAAAGCTCGTTTTGTTGTTTCAGACCATGATCATTATGGTCAGTATCGGTGCAGCGAACCCAAGCTAGCTAGACCACGGCAACACGCTAGCAAGTCGCACCAGCCCGATATTGCCACCGAGATGGACGTTGGTGGATCTCGGATCAGTTCATTCCTCGAACCCTATTATTTCCTTTTTCGGTTATTTCGATATCTTGTTATCGAAATAACCATCCCAAGACCTACTGAATTAAAACAAACTGATGAGTCGAAGTGGCGTTTTAAAGCGCATAAGCAGCATCACAAGTTTTGCGATGCCCTCAACTCTTACACCTCTTCCCATACAAATTTAAATTTTCATAAGTGTTGAGAAAAAAAAAACACAAAAACGCACAGTTTTTGATTGAAATATTAATTTAGGAAATTGAAAAATTGTAAATACAAATGATTAAGATATTACTTTCTAAGAATTACAAAATTACGCCCGAATTGTTAGCAAATTTTTTCAATTTTTGGTCCTATTCAGTGGCCACCATATTTCAGTTCCAAATTATTTCACCTTGAACAAAAACAGATATCATGGCCTCTTGAGGAGAGATTGGTCACTTGCTTTCGGGCGTTGGCAGACATGCATGATTATTTTATACCTACATATCTGTGTAATGTTGTCAGAGATAAAAGGAAAAAAGCTGGAAAACGTTCAAATTGAAAAAAAGTCATAATAATAATATCAATAATGCTTTTTAAGCCCTGGAAACGATTGCTGCACTTGTCAAGGAATTATTATAAACTGTACTTTTGAATTTTTATTTAAAATATATCTCACCAATCCTGAACTGAATTAAAACTCTCCTCATTTGTGATATCATACATCAGGATAAACCCCATGGCGCCTCTATAGTATGCAGTGGTAATCGTCCTGTATCGCTCTTGCCCGGCTGTATCCTGAAAAAATTATTTGTAGTTTTAGGTTAAATTGTTAAGTAATTTTTTGTTTGTTTAAAACAATAATTGATTGTTCGATCAAAACTTTATGCAAAAATTAAAATTTTTTTTTCTACTTCAGGGCACCTGAAGAAGATTATAACGTTTAAAATCTCCAAAAGTTTTCGATGTTGAGGAAATCTAGTACCATATTGATCACGGGCGAGATAGAACTATTATTAAATTATGGTTGTTAGAGAGTGTATTTATTCAGATGTGTGCAGTATAATTTCTATAAGAATTTAGAGATGAATGAAATAGCATATTAGAGACTACTGCTACAAGTAATTAGTAATTTTCGAACAGTTAAGAAGAATCAACATTGATCTTCTTATTCTTTTTATGTACTTTCGCGAAATTTTTAGTTTTACGTGTTGTTGAATGGACGGTGGGAGGGCTAGAGATAAAAACTACACTTGCTAATATCTTCACTACTAATGCAGATAGAAAACTAAAACTCGGATATCTAAGCAAACATAACAGAATAATGATTGGGTGTAAAGCCTGATCATGCGATACTCTAGATGAAATAGGAAAGAGTTTGATGTACCGGGAAATATGTCATCTATGTACATATGTATCAGATGAGAAGGGAGAGGTTTGTAATTAATTTATTATTCTAATAATAAAATATTGTGATCGCTAAAGAAAAAGTGAACTGCTAACAAGTCGGGCGCAACATTATTATTTTTGGGACAAGTTGGGGATGCATGGAAAATCAAAATGCAAGTTAGAGTTGTTAAGGAAGACTAAGTGGAACCCCCTTTCACAAGTGGAACCCCCTTTAGGGTAGGACTGCTATCAATTTAACACTTAATTGCGAATGCGATGAATAGCTCCAGTACATGTAATCAATATTTCATTCGTTTATGCAAGTTTGGGTTTTTATGAGGATACGAGGGGAGGGGTGATAGTAAGGGTGGGTAGATGTTAATAATTTTTTAAATGATTGCTTGAATTACGTCCAATATTCTTTGTATAGAATATCAGTTTCATAGACGAAGTAGCAAAGAATTTCCATAAAATTCGGTGTATTTTACATTCACAAAATCAAACATTTGTGTAGGAGGGAGTAGAGGAAGTAAGGGAATCGTAAAATTTGTGATGTAGTCTTAGTTCGTTTTGTAAGGTGTTCGAACAAAATACAACAAAAAGTTCGTAGCTTTTAATTTGTTGGTTATTAGTTGATTTATTGAAATTGATCGCAATCGTACTTTTTTATGGGAGGGAGTAGAAGGGCAGGTGCGATCTCAAAACTTTTAGCGAAATTTCATATTGATAGCTTATATATAGGCGATAATTGATTTCTTAATAATGGTCGAAAATATAATTAAGTTTTTAAGGTATTCGACCAATTAATATTTCATACATTTAGGGAGTTATTTCAAATGCATTTCGCAAATTTTGAATTTTCTACTTTAAAATATCGTTCAAAAAATTTCAGTTTTTGTGTTTTTTTCATTGCACATGAAACACCTTGTGCACGTTAGACCAGGGGAGCCGGTGTGTTTTTTCTGTATGTATGTCAAATAGATGTATTCTCATGAAAAATTTAAACTTTGTATCTTTCACCAGAGCCCTCAAAATATTATTCAAAATTTTCGACATTTTTGCTTACCACCTCCCTTCCCTTACACCCCCCAACGTAAAATTTTACCAACATTAGAAACTATGTAGTTCTACAATTTGACAAAATTTTAATTTGATATCTGCACTTAGTTTTGAGATATAACGGTTTGAAATTTTGGAAAGTGCACCATTTTTGAAATGCTCCTCATTTTCCCCCACTACTATTGTGTCCAAATATTATAATTTTCTCATAATTCGCTAGCACAGCTTCATATAAGTGCCAAGTTTTAATTACATAAGTGTTTTTTCTTGCATCCCTCCCCTCCCCTCGACCTTCCTCCTTACAATAATTAGCCTCCATCTAAGCTGATTCTGGTAGATCTGTATGCCACCTTAATGCTCCCAAAATATGAATTTTTTACGGTAAGTAATTTCGAAAATAAAAAAAAAAATTGGCCGGCAATTTGCTTTTAGCCCCCCTTTTTCGAACCCCAATGAATAAAAAAATTAAATTATCTTTAGATTTTGTGCCACAAACACTTCTATATATAAGTAGATTTTCAGGTTCCTAGCCAGAACTATAGTTGAGATATTCGAAAACCTTTTAAAAACTTAATAAAACTTTATCACAAGTTTTGCGATTCCCCACCTCCTTTATCCCCTCCCATACAAATGTCAGGTTTCGAGCATATAAAGTACACCGAATTTCAAAGGAATTCTAAGCAACTCTGTTTATAAAACTAACATTCTAAACAGACAATTTTGAACGTGATTGAAGCAAGCAATTTAACGCTTATCAACATCCAGCCATCCATCCATTCTTCTCCCTCCCCCCTCTCCCTCCATACAAACTCAAACTTAATAAATAAACGAATGAAATATTGACTATACAGTGCTGTGCAAAACTTAAGCAACTCACTAGATGTCGGAATGAAAAGGAAAATTGCAATCAAAATATAAAGAATTTTTTTTCCTTTTTTTTAATGTTGCTTAAAGTTCTGCAATAAAAAAAGTACATCAATATTTTAACTGTTCTTAAAAAAAAACAAAAACAAAATACAACAAAAAAAAGGCTGAAATTTAACGTATTTATGTAATGATATCAATCTACTTGATAAAAATTATTTCAATCCTGCCACTACCTCCCAAGTAAACTGCACTTTTTCATGAATTATTATAAACCAATTTACTCAGTACGTATAAAATTAATCGAGCTAAAATTGTGCACGACGCAAACTAGGAAAAAGACGCCAATCAGACAAAATATTACGGTAGGAGATTATAACCTAGAAAACGTAGACAACTTCATATACCTACAGGCGAACCTATCGAAGGATGGAAGCGAACCCATCGAAATCAAAAGAAGGATAATGATGGCAAGCAATACTTATTATTCGGTACTTCCAATAATCAAAAACAAGAACGTGCACAGGAAAACAAAACTTAAACTACATAAAACCATCATAAGACCTGTGCTATGCTATGGCAGCGAAACGTGGACTTTAACTCAGGCGTCCGAAAAACTACTTAACGCCTTTGAAAGAAAGGTCCTCAGGAGAATCCTCGGACCTGTGAGGGAAGACTCGATCTGGAGAATACGATACAATAGAGAATTGTAAGCCATCTTCAACAATCCAGAAGTGTCAAACCTCATAAAATTTAAGAAGTTACAATGGGCTGGTCATGTAGAGCGTATGGATGACGGAAGAATTCCCAAACGCACACTAAAAGGGAAAGTCAACGGACAAAGGCCGGTCGGAAAACCACGGAAGCGCTGGGAGGATTCGATTGACGCAGACAGCAAAACACTGCTAAGATTTTCTAACTGGAGGACGCGGTCACTGAACTGAGATGGATGGAGGCAAAGTATTCAGGAGGCCAAAGTCCGATTTGGGCTATAGCGCCATCGTAAATAAGTAAAGTAAAATTGTGCACGAAATATTTGAAATTTATTGGTAAGATCCAAAAAATATCGGCGATTAGCTGCACTCCTTCTACCCCCTCACACATAATAAGACACAATTTCAAAACTTTAAAAAAAGTAAATTTTCTATGAATGCTACTGATTTGCAGTTTAAAACATGTCCATTGAATGATGTTTATAATTATTTCAGGAAAAAGTCATTACGAGCTCCTTACACCTCCTATCCCCTCCCATATAAACTGCACAATTTCACTAAATCCCACACACTACTTTTAAATTTTGAAGCTTAATTTTTCAACTAAATATTTTGATAATTTTGCATAAAACATTTTGATGGCAAATCTAGCATGAAGTGAAAAAATTAGTTCAATGCCGTCATTCCATCTACTATCGCATGATTAGGCTTTACACCCATTCATAATCCTGTTATGTTTATACTCTAGATGGAATCTGAGAGTATTATAAGTTCGCTCTAAGGTTTGTAACGCCAAGAAATAAGGCTCGGAGAAAAAAATGATGAATACAGAAGTTAATATTATCACTCAAAAATTTCAAAACCGGATGTCCGTCCGTCCGTCCGTCCGTCTGTCCGTCCGTCTGTCCGTCCGTCTGTCCGTCCGTCCGTGCGCTCTCTAGCTTGAGAACGCGTTGAGCTAGAAAGTTCAAATTTTGTACACGTCGTTTTTGACAAAAAAGTAAGGTCAAGTTCGTGAACGGGCCAAATCGCTCCACCCCTTCTACCCCCTCCCATACAAAATGACACAATTACGCAATTTGACAATAAACGGATTTGCTCAAAAAGTATAAAAGTTATTGGCCTGAAATTCAGAATATATTACTTTTATGATAATGTCAATCTATCATATAAAAATTGTGCGTGTCCTCCCCCTCCTTCTACCATCTCCCATACAAACTGTACTTGTCATGAATTACTCTAAGCCAATTTCCTCAGTGCTTATAAAATTCAGCGGGCTGAAATTGTGCACCAAATACTTATTTAAAATTGTTAGTAAGGTCAAAAAAAATGAGATGATTAACTTCACCCCTTCTACCCCCTCCCATACAAAATGACACAATTTTGCAATTTAACAATAAATGGATTTACTCAAAAAGTATAAAAGCTATTGGTCTCAATTTTGGTATATATTACTTTTTTAATGATTTAAATCTACAGTACAAAAATTATTTGCTTCCTCCCTTTCCTTCCACCCCCTCCCATACAAACTACACTTTTTCCTGAAATGCTCTAAGCCGATTGTCTCAGAACATATAACATTTGTTGAGCTCATATTTTGTAATAAATATTTAATTAATATTGTTACTAAGATGAAAAAAAAAATATTTGATTTGCTTCACTACTTCTATCCTCTCCCATACAATATGACACAGTTTCACAACTTCACAAAAAATCGATTTTCTTGAAAATTATGAATGGCACTAGTCTGAAATTTAAGGGATGCCAATTTTATAATATTCCTAGTTATTTCTGAAAAAATCATCAAAATCCCCCACTCTTTCTACCACCTCCCATACAAACTGCACATTTTCACTAAATCAAACTCACTAATTTTCTCAATTCCCATTCAGTTTTTGGAGTAAGCATTTTGTATAAAACATTTTCATAGCTACTTTAGCATGATGTCGAAAAAATTAGTACAATGCTATCATCCCTTCTAACACTCCCCATACAAAATTTCTTGGGATCACAAAAAATTCTATTTCATCTAGAGTATCGTAAGATTGCGCGCAATCGTAGCCCTGTTATGTTTTTTTTTAGATTTGACTGGAGTAAAAATATTATAGTTTTAACAAAGCAGTAGATGTGCCCGTACTATTCAAGGGCAACAATAATTATTGGTAATTAAACACAGCTCCCGGATTTAGCTAAATGAGATGAATTAGCTGAGGGCATTAAGCTGATAAGTGATCGATATTTTGGTAAATTAGCGTATGAGACACAGCCGTTTAATGATAATTTAAACCTAAATTATAATTTAGTTGCCCTATGTGTCAGTGGTATTAGTCATGAAATGAAAAAAAAAACAATTTATGAAGGGAGCAATTCACTTTATTATTCTAATAATAAAATATTGTGATCGACACAAGAAAAAAAAAATTTGCTACCTTGAAATTTTTTTTCGCGATTCATGACTAAATTAGCCTATAAATGCAAAAAAAATCCGTCCCGCCGTACGCCGTACATATGGACTCATATCTCCGAGACCGTTAAGGGTAGAATGTTCGTTTTTGGGTGGATTGTTGATTGAGTAAGTGAGCTCTATTTTCTATTTTGAGGGTGTTAGGTGGAAGGGGGAGGAGAGGGGAGAGAAAAAGTCGAAAACTACACTTGCTAATATCTCCACCACGAATGTAGATAGAAAGTTGAAAATCAGTAGAAGGTTGTGGGACAAACTTTAAAAATAATTTAATTTTTTTATCCATTGGCGTCCGAAAAGGGAGGGGCTAAAAACAAATTGTCGGCCGAATTGTTTTTTCAAATGATTATATCTTCGAAATTAATTATCGTAAAAAAATTATATTTTGGGACCATTAAGGTGGCACATAATTCCACCGGAATTAGCTTAGAGGGAGGCTAATTATTGTAAGAGGGAGGGTCAGGGGTGGTGCAAAAAAAACACTTAAAAATCAATATCTCGGCTGTTTATTAAGCTATGTAATTGAAACTTGGAAAGTATATTAAGCTATACTAGGAAAATACAAAAAAATATATAACATGTTGAAATAATAGTAGTGGGAGGAAATGGGGAGCATTTCAAAAATGGCGCACTTTTCAAAATTACAAATCCTTATATCTCAAAAAAGAGTAAAGATATCAAATTGAAAATTTGACAGATTGTAGAAATACGCAGTTTTTAATTTTGGTGAAAATTTTAAGTTGGGAGGTGATAAGCAAAAATATCGAAAATTTTGAGTGATTTTTTTAGGGCTCTGGTCAAAGATACAAAGTTTTAATTTTGCATGTGGATACATCTATTTGATATACATACAAAAATAATAATAACTTGATCCATAATTGTTATAAACCGACCCCCCCGGTCTAACGTGCACAAGGTGTTTCATATGCATTGAAAAAAACACATAAACTGACAATTTTTGAGTGAAATTTTAAGGTAGAAACTTAAAAATTTGCGAAATGCATTTAAAAAAATCCCTAAATATACGAAATATTAACTGGTTGAAAACCTTTAAAACTTCTACCCCCTCCCATACAAAATTATTTTTTTGTCCATTTTCAAGAAATCAATTATCACCTAACTATTAAAAGCTATCAATTTGCAATTTTGAACAAAAACTTTTAAAAATAGTTGAAATAAAATTGCGTCAAAAGTTTTGAGATCGCGCCTGTCCTTCTACCTCCTCCCATACAAAAGTATGATTTTGACCACGGTAATTTGAGAACAATATGTTTGCCTCCCTCAAAGGCACTTTTTACGAGTAAAAATAACGTTATTATTAAAAAAATCTTAAAATCTGAAAGAAGAAGTTCGATATCTCGGCCCCGGATAAGTCAAATTGAACTTCAAGCCCCGCACTTCTTTATCAGAATGTCCACAATACAACGTGACTATAAATTTTAGTTGGAAATTTCATTTAGTCATTCTGCCTTAAAAAAGGAGTTAAGAAAAAATTTACTCGAAAAGTCATTTTCTAATAAATTCAGGTGAAATTTTTATGAAACCGGCTAAATTTGGGCTGAATTTTGATTCAGTTATTTAAAGTGCATTTATTAAGAGGTAATGCAGCAAATTTTGGTAGAATATCTTTTTTACAGTCTATGAGATACTCATTTCCTTCCAAAAACACAGATTCTTTGAAAATTGTCAACAACGTCTTGAATAACAGTCTATATCTCAGGTTTAAATAAACGAATTTAACAATGTACCACTCAAATGAAAGGTCTAAGTATCGAACCTCATTTTTAGTTTTTCGATACTGTTTAGTATAACGTAATAAAACTCAAAAAACCTCTAAAACAGACAAAAATTTGCGAATTTTGCTATTTTTCGAGTCTTTCCCCTACTTCCCCAGTGGCCGAAATATTTTTTATCGTAATACATCTATTTGATGTAAATACAAAAAAAGAATGAGGTTAAAAAAAACATTGAAATCGCAGCATTTCGCCAAACACACCTTTTTGATCTAATCCGACTAGACTATGATCAGTAGTCCCGAATATATTTAAAAAACATTACAGAATTATGATTGGGCTTTAAGCCCAATCATATGATACACTAGATGAGATGACTTTAATATACCGAAAAATATGTCATCTCAAATTCTTACGAATAGTGAATAGAGACTTTTGCATGGGAGGTGTTAGAAGTAGAGGGGGAGGTTTGAATTTTTCGTATATGACACCGAACATGGCATGCAAAATGTTTTTTGCTGAATTTAAAGTTTTTAGTTTTCATTGTTTTTAAAGAAATTGGTCATAGTTTTCCTGAAATTGGGGCTCCAATAGGAGGTGGCAGAGGAAGTGGAGCGTTTAAGATGATTTTGAAACTGCTTATCATCATCCTTATCACCATGCTTTGATTCAATTTCAAAGTCGATAACTCTCATATACTTGAAGGAGAAATGCTTTTCTTGAATTTACAATACAGATATTTGTATGGGAGGTGGTAGAAGGAGTGAAGCGGAGCTGATAATTTTTTCTAACACTTATTTCGATTACTAAGAAACAAATTCTGGCAAAATTTGAAGTTTGTACTTTTTCTAGTTTGAATGGAAATCGATCAAATGCATTTAACAAACATAACAGGGCTACGATTGCACGTAAACCACAATCTTACGATACTCTAGATGAAATAGAATTTTTTGTGATCCCAAGAAATTTTGTATGGGGAGTGTTAGAAGGGGTGATAGCATTGAACTAATTTTTTCCCCATCATGCTAAAGTAGATATAAAAATTATACAAAATGCTTACTCCAAAAATTGAATAGGGGCTGAGAAAATTAGTGTGTTAGATTTAGTGAAAATGTGCAGTTTGTATGGGAGGTGGTAGAAAGAGTGGGGGGATTTTAGTGATTTTTTCAGAAATAACTAAGAATATCATGAAGTTGACATCTCTTAAATATTTAGACCAGTAACATTCATACTTTTCAAGAAAATAGATTTTTTGTGAAGTTGTGAAACTGTGTCGTATTGTATGGGAGGGGGTAGAAGCAGTAAAACTAATCAAATAGTTTTTTCTGATTCTAGTGGTAATGCTAAATAAGTATTTGTCACAAAATGTGAGCTCGATAAATGTTATATGTTCTGAGAAAATCGGCTTAGAGCATTTCATGGAAAAGTGTAGTTTGTATGGGAGGGGTTGGAAGGAGAGGGAGGACTCAAATAATTTTTATACTGTATATTGAAATCATTATGAAAGTAATATAACCCGAAATTCAGACTAATAGCTTTTATACTTTTCGAGCAAATCCATTTATAGTCGAATTGCGAAATTGTGCCATTTTGTATGGGAGGGGGTAGAAGGGGTAAAGCTAATCGTCTAATTTTTTTTAGCCTTACTAAGAATTTTAAATAAATATTTAATGCACAATTTCAGCTCGCTAAATTTTATACGCACTGAGTAAATTGGCTTAGAGTAATTCATGACAAGTACAGTTTGTATGGGAGGTGGTAGAAGGAGGGAGAGGACACGCATAAATTTTATACGGTAGATTGATATTATCATAAAAGTAATATATTCAAAATTTCAGGCCAATGGCTTTTATACTTTTCGAGCAAATCCGTTTATTGTCAAATTGCGCATTTGTGTCATTTTGTATGGGAGGGGGTAGAAGGGGTGGAGCGATTTGGCCCGTTCACGAACTTGACCTTACTTTTTTGCTAAAAATGTCACACAAAAATTTTTAGCACTATAGCTCAAAGCTTTCGAGAGTTATGCTGTAGACAGACGCACAGACAGACAGACGGACAGACGGACAGACGGTCACTCGGAATCGATGTTTTTGAGCGACAACAAATATTTCTGTACCCTTGACGGCTCTGTGCGAGCGTTATTTCTTAGCGTTACAAACGGTAAGGCAAACGCAATATACTCTCAGATTTCATCTAGAGTATAAAAATTATGCATTTGTATGGGAGGGGGTAGAAGGATGTACGGATCAAAACAAATTTTTTTCACATTATTAATATTTCTATTTGTATACTTTATACAAAATATCAAGTTGATAGCTTTAACAGTTTCGAAGAAAAATAATTTAATTTAAATTTCAAAATTTCGAGAAATTTGTATGGGAGGGGGTAGAAGGAGTGAGGTGAAATTGATAACTATTTTTAAAATAAATTGCAATTTTAGAAGAATTAATTCTGACAAAATTTTGTCTTTTCAGCTTTACTAGTTTCAATGAAAATCGAAAATATGTATTTTTCAAAATTGTCCATTTGTATGGGAGGGGGTAGAAGGAGTAAGGGGATGGGGTCAATATTCCGTAATATTAATGATATATATATCATAATACTTTGACCTAAATTTCAAGCCGATAGCTTAAATAGTTTCAAACAAAAATCAATTTCTTAATATTTCGAAATTTCATGAAATTTGTATGGGAGGGGGTAGAAGGAGTGGGGGGATGTAGCCCATTCACGAACTTAAAGTTACTTTTTTGCTAAAAATGACACACCAAATTTTTTAGCACTATAGCTCAAAGCTTTCGAAAGTTATGCTGTAGACAGACGCACAGACGGACAGACGGTCACTCGGAATCGAGGCTTTTGAGCGACAACAAATATTTCTGTACCCTTGGCGGCTCTGTGCGAGCGTTATTTCTTAGCGTTACAAACGGTAAGGCAAACACAATATACTCTCAGATTTCATCTAGAGTATAAAAATTCGGAAAACGATGAATTTGTAATCTTGGAATCTACCCATGGCCGCCTCCACCAAACGCTCCATATCTCCTTCGCCTGGGATAGCATCCCATATATTATTTACGTACTTATTTACGATGGCGTTCAGCCTAAATCGGGCTTTGGCCTCATAACTCATCTATTATAATATGTAGATGGGACTATTGGTGGATAAGTATAATTATATTATAATTATCCACCAAAAATGAACTATCTATCGTCAAGGGTTTCGGAGAAATTGTGAATTGACTGTACACGTACGGGCTAACATAATATTATGTTACTAAATTATCTAGGTAGTTAAGTTAAGTTTTTTTTTATTAACTAATGAAATACTATAAACTTACCCATATTTGCAATTTGACTCTTTTATCATGTCGAAATACTGTTTTAACTTTGAAATCAATTCCCACTGTAGACACAAAGGCTGAAGTGAAGGAGTCATCTGCATAGCGAAATAAGAAGCTAGTTTTTCCAACACTAGAATTGCCTATAATTAGCAACTTAAACATATAATCAAAATTTTGATCTGCAGCATCCTTTTGCCATTTTGGATCACCACCACCAGCCATCTAAAAAGAATATGAAAGGAATACATTTATAATGTTGTTTAAATAAGTAGTTCAAAACTACAATGTAGCCAAGAGTGAATTATATTACGCATCGAAAGAACAATTTCCAATAGCTGAAAACTGATAAAATAATTTGCTCAACTTGATAATTTTATTTCGACCTCATCAAACTTATACCAATGACACATAGTGGTCATAACTATAATTTAACTAATTCTTAATTTAGCTTCTCTTCTTCGTTAGTAGATTGGTGACACAGCACTTTGCTAATTAACAAGAGAGAGAAATTGAATTGCATAGCCAATAAGCAATAAAATTTTGCAATCCTTAGTCCTGTTTTGGACTCGTTTGAAAGTTGTCTTTTATAGCTGGGCGTTGTTTAAATCACGCTTTAAAGATTTGTATAAATCAGAGCTGTCAGAAAATGATTTTTGTTTTTCTCTCTTGTACGAAAAAACTTTTATGAGAGCTCCAGATCTAGCACAATCTTCATCGTAATAGCCTAAATTATGAAAAAATTAAAGGATTTAGCTGAGACCATTTAGCTGATGTATGATCACTGTTTTGGTAATTTAGCTAAATTAGTGTGTAACACACAGCCGTTTGATGATAACTTACGCCTTAATTATAATTTAGCTGCGCTGTGTTAATGGTATTGTTGCGAGCTAGGGGATCGCCGATTTCAAAGGAAAACACAATTCGTTTAAAAATAATGAATAATTTTATTTAATCGCACTTTATACACAATTTCCCGATCACTTCACTAAATTCGCTCTAAAACTTAATTCGTACAACTCAGGAACACTGCCAATCTATCACTTGTACCGATTCGCGTTCTTCCACCGATAGGTGTCACCAAAATGACTAACTCGTTGTCTGAAAGTTGGCGGGTATTTATACTAAGTCTCCCAGACAGGTGTCGTTGTGTGTGTGTGTCTAGAAAGATTGCCTACATTGTGGAGTTCGGTAGAAGTTGCTGGAAACATGTTTATGGCGTTTGAAATGTTGATGGACTTCTCTCGATATTGCTGGGGACGTCGAGGTTGTCAGATTTATAACATTACCCTCTCCTTAGTCCCTGTTCGTCCCGAACAGAGTTGTTCACTTCCTCCATGGCACCCTGGTACTTTGTTAGTCGGTCTAGATGTACCACTTTCATTTTAGTGCGAGGTTTTTGATGTAGTTGAATCCGATAGACGACATCATTTAATCGGTTGATGATCTGGTAAGGGCCTTCCCAGTTGCGCTGTAGTTTCGGCGATCTGCCCTTCTGTCGTTTGGGATTGTATAACCAAACCAAATCGCCCTCTTGGAATCCTGATGAGTTCGCCCGTTGATCATACCTCGTCTTCATGCGGTCGGACGCCAAATCAATTTTATCTCTGACCAGGTTATAAATTGTCTTTAGTTGACATCGAAGATCCGAGACATAATCTTTAGCATTGGTTGGTTGGTCTGGTGGCACTCCAAACATTAGCTCCGCAGGGACTCGAATATTTCTTCCAAAGATGACTCGGGACGGAGTTTCTCCTGTTGTTGAATGCACCGATGTTCTATAGGCCATTAAAAATAGAGGGATGTGCTGGTCCCAGTCCTGTTGCCTCTCGCTGACGAGTTTGGATAGGTTTGAGTTCAATGTCCTGTTGAAACGTTCCACCATTCCATCGGACTGTGGGTGTAATGGAGTTGTCCTCGTTTTGTTTATTCCCAGCATTTGGCACACGTGTTTGAATATTTGAGATTCAAAATTGCGCCCTTGATCGGAGTGTAGTTCACGTGGCGCTCCAAATCTGCTCACCCAGTTAGTAACAATTTGTTCTGCGACGGTTACTGCTTCTTGGTTTGGAATTGCGTAAGCTTCTGGCCACTTGCTGAAATAATCAATGACCACTAGAATGTAGCGATTACCATTTTCTGATTCCGGAAATGGCCCAGCAATATCCACAGCAATTCTCTCGAATGGGACTCCCACGTTGTATTGTTGCATTTCTCCCTTTGATCTGCGGTGTGGGCCCTGACTCGATGCACACGTAGTACATTTACGGCACCAGTTTTCGACATCATCTCGGAGATGGATCCAATAGAACCTTTCTCGTATCTTTGCCAAGGTTCTGTTTACTCCCAAATGCCCACCGGAGGTACCTCCATGATATTCCTTCAAAACCTCCTCGATTTTACAATGCGGGACGATGGTTTGCATGTGATACGACTTTCCATCAGCGTTCTCCCATTTCCGTTTTAATAATCCGCCGTCTAGGTGAAGGGAGTTCCATTGTGCCCAATAACACTTTAAGGTTTCACTGAATTGTGAGATGTCTTTCCACTCAGGCCGTTTCATTTCGTCCTTCCATGCCATGATCGGTGAAATATCTGGATCTTTACGTTGGGCATCTTCCAGTTCTTGCTGATTCCATCCAGTCTTTGGTTCGGTCGTTATCCTCTGAATGGTTTCTCCGGCTTCTTTTCCTTCTACACGGTGACAATGCTTGCAGTTCGGTGGACAAGGACGACGTGAAAGCGCATCGGCATTACCGTGGATTCTTCCTCTTCGATGAATAATCTCGAAATCGTAGGATTCGAGCCTTTCGATCCATCTGGCTACTTGGCCTTCGGGGTTCTTAAACTGAAGTAGCCATTTAAGCGATGCGTGATCCGTTCGAAGAAGGAACTTTTGACCATAGAGGTATTTGTGAAAATGTTTTGTTGCTTCTACTATGGCTAGTAGCTCTCGGCGAGTTACGCAATAGTTCCTTTCTGATTTTGAGAGGACTCGGCTGTAGTAAGATAGCACTCTCTCCTGCCCATCGATCTCTTGTGATAGTACTGCTCCGATACCGACATTGCTGGCGTCAGTGTCTATGATGAAACCATGACCTGGTTTTGGATACGCCAGAACTGGGGAGTCGCAGAGTTGGTCTTTTATCCTCTCGAATGCTTCCTGGCACTGTTGACTCCATGTAAATGGCTTCCCTTTTTCTGTTAACTGATGCAGACATTTCGCCGTGTTAGCAAAGTCTTTTACAAATCGTCGGTAATATGTCGCTAAGCCTAGGAAGCTGCGCAACTGGTGTTTATCACTCGGAGTAGGCCAATTTTTCACCGCCAGTATCTTCTCCGGATCTGTCTTTACGCCATCAGCTGAAACGATGTGACCCAAGTACTTGACTTCTGCACTAAACAAAGTGCACTTTTTCGGACTCAGCTTTAATTTTGCCGCTCGCAGTCGCTGGAAGACTTCCTGCAGATTTTTTAGGTGTTCATTGAATGTTTTTCCGATAACGATCACATCATCTAGGTAAACGAGACAAGTTTTCCAACTCAGACCACGCAAAACGAATTCCATCAGTCTTTCGAACGTAGCTGGAGCATTGCACAGGCCAAATGGCATTACGATGAACTGCCACAGTCCACTGCCGACAGAGAATGCTGTCTTCTCTCTATCTTTTTCATCTATCTCCACTTGCCAGTAACCACTCTTCAGGTCCAACGTTGAGAACCATTTAGCATCGGTCAGGGTGTCCATGATATCGTCGATTCTAGGTAGTGGATAGCTATCCTTTTTCGTAACATCATTAAGTCGCCTGTAGTCCACACAAAAACGGGTACTGCCGTCCTTCTTCTTTACCAGCACTACTGGCGATATCCACGGGCTCTTTGATTCTTCGATGATTCCCTGATGCTCCATAGTTTTGACCATTGAATTGACTTCTCCTTGTTTCGCTAATGGTACTCTTCTTGGAGGTTGACGTATCGGTGTAGCACTTCCGGTATCTATACGATGTTTCACTAAGTTTGTTCTGCCATAGTCGTCATCACCGGTGGAAAAGACGTCGCTGAATCCTTCGATTAGATCTACTGCTTGCTTGTGTTGTTCTCCTCTAAGGTTGCTTGACTGAAGAAGTGTTGATGTTACATTGTCCTTCCTTCTTGGCTTATTTTTAGAGGGTACGTCATGTGGCTCTGCCTTGTCGATACTCGTCACCGCCGATATTGGTTCACAGCTGCCAATTACATCTCCTTTCTTTACGCTGGTAGTGCTGTCCGCAACGTTCAGGACTCTTATTGGTACCATCATCTTCTCATTCCTTTTTACGAGCGTTTTTCCTAGTATAAGACTTCGTAATGCAGGTGTCGTTTCCGGTTCTATGAGGTAGAATCGGTGGTTCCCGGGATCACCATCGAGCTCTGCCCAAATAACATTCTCGGATGACTTTGGTATATCCGCATCTTCGCACAATACAACTCGTAGCTTTGTTGTGTTGGATGATGTTATTTCCATCGGGATTTCAATATTCCGCCACTTCATTATTCGTTGTCCTAAGTCCAGCTGGATACCGTGTGGTTTCAGAAAATCCATTCCAAGGATACACTCATCGGTAATGTCAGCTACCACGAATACATGCGAGAAGGTCAAATCCCCAAGCTGTATGTCACGAGCTATTTCTCCATGGACCGTTGTAGTTTCTCCTGTAGCAGTGCGAAGTGCGTACTTCTTGGTGTTGTGAAGCCAAGTACGATCTACAAGGTCAGATCTTAGCACTGACCGTGTTGCGCCTGTGTCGACTGTTATGATGCAGTTTAATTTGCCGACTCGACCACTCACACATAAGTCGTTTTCACAACGATGTAGTCGAGAAACTGCGATGATGGTTCCGGGGGCGTCGATTCTACCAGCCAACTTCTGCCCCATGAAGTTGGCCTTTACTCGTTTCCCGGACTGTCATTAGGCGAAGCGTGCTCTTGTGACGGTTCGCCCCTTCCTCCTCTTTGTTTAGCAGCGCAGCCGGAACAGTAGTTGATCGCTTTTCTGGGTTTGCGGCAGTCGCGTCTTAAGTGTCCTGCCTGTCCACAATTCCAGCATCGGGGAGCACCAGATCCTTCGCTCCGCTTGGTGTACTCGGCTTTCTGGCACACACATTCTTCTACTATTTCTCGAACTCGATAGTTACTCCGCGAGCTTTGCTTGGCAGCTTCAAACGTCAGCCCATATACTAAGGCTTCGCCAATCGTTTTCTTACCTGCCAGTTTTAACGCCTGTTGCAGCTCTCTGTCCTGTACAGCATTGTTAAATGCGAAAACAGCTGTATCGTTGCGTTGCTCTGTTTGCGCATTAGGCAGCGATAATAGTGTGAGTCGTTCAATATCGCGTGCCAGCTCTTGAAGTGTTTCACCATTCTTTTGAGCTCGGTTGTACAGTTGAGTTTTGTAGATCTCTCGCATGTGGTCACTGCCGTAATGAAGATCCAATGTTTGGACTAACGTTGAAAAATCTTGTTGTTGCTCCTGCGGAATCGTTTGAAGAACCTCCGCTGGTGGGCCTCTTAACGCCAATATAAGAGCCGTTCCTCGTTCCAGATCATTCCAATGGTTGTTTCTTGCGGCAGCCTCAAATTGGGTCTTATAAATAGCCCACGGTGTTTGTCCATCGAAGATTGGAGCCTTGAGACCCTTGTGCGCAACATGCTCTGTCTTGATGACTCCGGTCGCTTTTACGTTATCGAAGTCCTTTTTTAGGCGTTCGACTTCTTCTTCGAAGACTCGAAGTTTCTTCTCTACGTTTTCTTCTATGGCCTTACCCATGATGTCTATTTTATTATTTTGCAGCTCCAATTTTTGGTTAAGGTTCTTTGAGGTCTGATCTAATTTCTGATTAATATCCGCCGATTGTTGCTCTAGTTTGTGATTAATGTCCGCAGATTGTTGCTTAATGTCCGCAGATTGTTGTTTAATGTCCGCAGATTGTTGTTTAATGTCCACTGATTGTTGCTCTAATTTGTGCATCATTTGTTGCATTAACTGTGTTAAGGCATCCGATGTACCAGAGCACTCCTCTTTACTAGCTTCTTCGATTTGGAACTCAAAACTATCTGCATTCTCACCCTCAGCCTCAAGTGTCTCGATCATACGGCTGACAAGTTCAGACTTGCTCCCTGTTGTAGGTAACTCGCGTCTATTGAGCTCTTCCTTCAGCTCCGTTACTTTTAAGTCTTTTAAATAACGCGGCATTTTCACTACCGATTATTTCCAGTTTTTCCGCGATTCGAATTCACTTAAATTTACGTCACTGCTCACTAAATTACTCGAGATTATTCGATTTCACAAAATTCTCACTGTCCGTTCGAGAATTTTAGTTCCGCGATTTTACTTCGCTAATTAAAGTCACTGTTCACTAGAGCACTCGAGAATATTCGATTTCGCAAAATTCTCACTGTCCGTTCGAGAATTTTAGTTTCACTTTTCCGCTCTCACAAAATTATCTGTTCCGTGAATTTTTAATTTCACTCGCGATTTTTAACCCGAATTTATCCTTGAAATCCCACTCTTCTGACACCAATTGTTGCGAGCTAGGGGATCGCCGATTTCAAAGGAAAACACAATTCGTTTAAAAATAATGAATAATTTTATTTAATCGCACTTTATACACAATTTCCCGATCACTTCACTAAATTCGCTCTAAAACTTAATTCGTACAACTCAGGAACACTGCCAATCTATCACTTGTACCGATTCGCGTTCTTCCACCGATAGGTGTCACCAAAATGACTAACTCGTTGTCTGAAAGTTGGCGGGTATTTATACTAAGTCTCCCAGACAGGTGTCGTTGTGTGTGTGTGTCTAGAAAGATTGCCTACATTGTGGAGTTCGGTAGAAGTTGCTGGAAACATGTTTATGGCGTTTGAAATGTTGATGGACTTCTCTCGATATTGCTGGGGACGTCGAGGTTGTCAGATTTATAACAGTATTATATACTTACACACATAATTTCCATAAGCTAAAGCTGTGTTTACACCGAATACGCAAAACCGAGCAAAAGCCCTCGATACTTATTTATTTATTTATCATAACAAGATAGTTAACATAATAATATATGTATACATATAATTGAAACTTGAAACGTATATTAAGCTACATTAGGAAAATATGAAAAAAATATAACATGTTGAAATAATAGAAGTGGGCGGAAATGGGGAGCATTTCAAAAATGGCGCACTTTTCAAAATTACAAATCCTTATATCTCAAAAAAGAGTACAGATATCAAATCAAAATTTTGTCAGATTGTAGTACTACATAGTGGTTAATTTTGGTAAAAATTGTAAGTTGGGAGATGTAAGGGGAGGGAGGTGGTAAGCAAAAATGTCGAAAATTTTGAGTGATTTTTTTAGGGCTCTGGTGAAAGATACAAAATTTAAATATTGCATATGAATAGATCTATTTGATATACATAGAAAAATAATAATAACTTGTTCCATAATTGTTATAAACCGAGCCCCCAGTCTAACGTGCACAATGTGTTTCATGTGCATTGAAAAAAACACATAAGCTGAAAATTTTTGAGTGAAATTTTAATCTAGAAACTTGAAAATTTAGGAAATGCATTTAAAAAAAATCCCTAAATATACGAAATATTAACTGGTCGAAAACCTTTAAAACTTCTACCCCTCCCATACAAAATTATTTTTTCGACCATTTTCAAGAAATCAATTATCACCTAACTATTAAAAGATATCAATCTGAAATTATGCAGAAGAACTTATCAAAATAGTTGAAATTAAATTACGTTAAAAGTTTTGAAATCGCGCTTGCCCTTCTACCCCCTCCCATACGAAAGTATGATTTCGTCCAATTTCATTAAATCAACTAATAACCAACAAACTTAAAGCTTCGAACTTGAAATTTTGTACAAGTACCTTACAAGAGAAACGAAATAAAACTGCATATCAAATTTTACAATTCCCTTACCTTCTCTACCCGCTCCCATACAAATGTTCGGTTTCGTGAATGTAAAATACACCGAATTTTATGAAAATTTTATGCAACTTCGACTGACATTCTATACAGAGAATACTGGACGTGATTCAAGCAATCAATTAAAAAACTATTAACATCCACCCACCCTTACTATATCACCTCTCACAACTCCCCTCATAAGAACTCAAACTTACATAAATAAACGAACGACTACTGCCCTGCCAAAGACCCCCTTTCACTTAGTCCTCCCTAACCACTCTAACCTGCATATTGACTTTCCACGCATCCTCAACTTGTCCCAAGAATAATAAAGTTTCGCCCGACTTGTTGGCAGTTTATTTATACTCTAGATGAAATCTGAGAGTATTATAAGTTTGCCACAAAGTTTGTAACGCCAATAAGGCTCGGACAAAGAAATATAATATATATAATATAATCACTCAAAAATACCAAAACCGGATGTCCGTCCGTCTGTCCGTCTATGTCCTCTCTAGCTTGAGAACGCTTTGATCTAGAGAGTTCAAATTTTGTTCACGTCGTTTTTGACAAAAAGGTAAGGACTAGTTTGTGAACGGGCCAAATCGCTCCACCCCTTCTACCCCCTCCCATACAAAATGACACAATTGCGCAATTTGACAATGAACGGATTTTCTCAAAAAGTGTGAAAGCTATTGGCCTCAAATTTTGAAAATATTACTTTTATGATGATATCAATCTACAATATACAAATTATGCGTGTCCTCTTCCTGCTTCTACCACCTCCCATACAAACTGTACTTTTTCATAAAATACTCTAAACCTATTTACTCAGTGCATATAAAATTTAGCGAGCTGAAATTGTGCACTAAATATTTATTTGCAATTATTAGTAAGACCAAAAAAAATTAGACATTTAGTTTCACCCGTTCTACCCCCTCCCATACAAAATGACACAATTTCGCAATTCGACAATAAACGGATTTTTTCAAAAAGTTATGCTATTGATCTAAAATTTGGAATATATTACTTTTATAATAATTGCAATCGTCTGTATAAAAATTATTTGAGTCATCCCCTTCCTTCCACCACCTCTCATACAAACTGCGGTTTTTTATGAAATACTCTAAATAAATTTACTCAGTATGTATGAAATTCATCGAGCTGAAATTATGCACTAAATAATTATTTAGAATTATTAGTAAGACAAAAAAAAATTAAGCGATTAGCTTCACTCCTTCTATCACCTTCCATACAATTTGACACAATTTAACAACTTTACAAAAAGTCGATTTTCCTGAGAAGTATGAATGCTACTGATCTGCAATTTAAAGTATGTCAATTAAATGATGCATACAGTTATTTCTAAGAACGTCATTAATAAATTCACACTCCTCCCACTACCTCCCATACAAACTGCATAATTTCACTAAATCCAATACACTAATTTTCTCAGTACCTATTAAATTTTTGAATCCTAAATTTTGTATAAGACATTTTGATAGCAACCTTATGTAAGAAAATTAGTTGAATGTCGTCACCCCCACTACCACATCCCCTACAAAATTTCTTAAAATAAAAAAAATTCTCTCTCATCTAAAGTATCGCACGATTGGGCTTTACGCACAGTCGTAGTCCTGTTATGTTTTTATTCTACCCTCCGCATCCATCGGAAAATAATCTAATGTTATTTATATTTTCCATTACAGTATTCCGTGGCCTATGGCAAAAGAACTACGCTATCTTACTGGATCCTTTTATGCATTCGTTTTCCATTCAGCAGAAAGAAAATGTGTTACTGGCATTCTGAGAGCTATGAGAGGAACGTTGACAAATGGTAAAGTTTTATAGATATATAATAACTGCCTGAGTAATCGGCCGCCTGGTTTGGTACCTTATACCATTGACACATAGCGGTCCTAATTATAATTTGGCTAATTCGTAATTTAGCTCGTCTTCATCGTTAGTAGATTGGTGACACACCGCACTTTGCTAATTAAGACGAGCCACTCACTCATCTGTCATATTTTTAAAAAGTTGAATTGCATAGCCAATAGGCAATAAAATTTTACAAGGAAGGCGACAAAAGAAGAAAAACGATCCTTTGTCCTGTTTTAGAATCGTTTGCGAGTCATCTTTCCTGGCTAGGCGTTTAAATCACGATTCCAAGATTTTGTATAATTCAGAGCTGTCAGAAAATGACTTTTCTTCTCTTTTGCACGACGAAGCTTTTATGAAAGCTTCAACTCTAGTACTACATTTTTCATCGTTATAGCCTAAATTATGAGAAAAATAAGAGGATTTAGCTAAATGAGATGATTTAGCTGAGAGCATGGTGAGACGATTTAGCTGCTAAATTATCACTATTTTCGTAATTTAGCTAAATAAGCGTATGACACACAGCCGCTTAATGATAATTTAGGCCTTAATTATAATTTATGTGTCAATGGTATTAGAGAGCGGGAGGTTTTTTTGGCTGTCAGAGCTAAAAATAAACTGTTAACAAGTAGAGCGCAACTGTATTATTCTTGGGACAAGTTGAGAGTGCGTGAAAATGCAGGTTAGAGTGGTTAGGGAAGTTTAAGTGAAAGGGGGTTCTAGTGCAGGGCTGTTGTCAATTTAACACTAATTGCGAATATGATCAATAGCTCCAGTACATATAATCAATATTTCATTCGTTTATTTATGGTTTTTACTAGAGGAGGAGTGATAGCATGAGAACGCGTTGAGCTAGATAGTTCAAATTTCGTACGCTTCGTTTTTGGCAAAAAAATAAGGTCAAGTTCGTGAACGAGCAAAATCGCTCCACCTCAAAATTACACAATTTCGTAATCAATCTTCACACTAGTGCTATTACTAAATTTTATGTTTTTTTTTTTGTATTTCGCTAGTATAGTTTTATATATGTTTTAAGTTTCAATTACATAGCTTAAGAGATAGTTGAGATATTAATTTTTAAGTGTTTTTCTTTGCACCCCCTGACCCTCCCTCTTATAATAATTGGCCACTTTCTAAGCTGATTCTAGTGGAGCTATATATCACCTTAATGGTCTCAAAATATGAATTTTTTTCAATAAGTATTTTCGAAGATATAATCATTTGAAAAAAAAAATTCGGCCGACAATTTGTTTTTACCCCCCTTTTCGGACGCCAATGGGTAAGAAAATTAAATTATTTTTAAAGTTTGTCCTACAATACTCTTCACACCTCTGCTAATTTTCAGCTTGCTATCTGCATTCGTGGTGGAAATATTAGCAAATGAAGTTTTTGACTATTTCCCTCGCCCCGCATCCCCCTTCCATCTGACACTGCTCAAAATTTAGACAATGGAGCTCACTTACCAAACTAACAATCCACCCAAAAGCGAACATTCTACCTTTAACGGTCTCGGAGATATGAGTCTATATGTACGGCGTACGGCGGGACGGATTTTTTTTTTTGCATTTTTAGGCTAATTTAGTCATGAAACGCGAAAGAACTAAATTTCAGGGTAGCACAATACTTTATTATTAACACAATACTTTATTATTAAAATAATGAAGTAAAATGGTGCACTTTCAGGAATTTTCAATTTTGAAAGGGAGGGGGTTTAAAACTCGATCGGTTTTTTAGAATAATTATATCTGCGGAATCGCTAAACAAAAAAGTTTATGTTCTTGGACCATTTAGAGGGCGTATGGGTGCATTAACTCCGCCATAGACGGTCCCAAGCCCGAGTTGAGAAAGGAGGAGGGTAAATGGAGTTAACCTGAATGGCCAGTAACACCAGTGCGTCTCAGGAAGTAGGCAAAAAGTATGACATAGTTGGACTTGCAGCATAGCTGTGAGAACTCCAGCATGTCATATTTAGCTCAAAACTCCCACCCTTTTTCTACTAGGGTGTAATAAATAAGTAGGACCGGTCCTCCAGGTCGGGGGTTGGGCGAGGCGCCGACAACGCATCACCGGAAAAAGAACACTGTCCAGAAACCTGAAGAACAGCCTCGGAAAGGATGGACTCAACGGCAACGACCCCGCAAACGAAAAATGGACTACTCTATTGGATCTTGGAATGTTCGATCCTTATTTAGGACAGGAGCTCTGAAAGAGTTTCTCGAAGAAGTGGCAAAACACAACATCAACATAACTGCCATCCAAGAAACGAAATGGCTCGGTAGCGAAATCATGGACATGAGATCACACACAATCTATCCAAGTGGAAAATTGTCGGGAAGCAGAGAGTTTGGAGTCGCTTTTGTCGTTGACAAAAAATTTAAACAGCAGGTCACGAGCTTCAAACCAATAAGTGAAAGATTGTGTGCAATCCGAATAAAGACTAAATTTTTCAACACTTGGTTGATCAACGTTCACGCACCAACAGAAGACAAGGACGATGTAACTAAAGACGAATTTTATGCCACCCTAGAGACAACATATGACTCACTGCCCTCGAATGACCTAAAAATTGTCTTAGGGGATTTTAATGCAAAAGTCGGAAAGGAGGAGGCTCATAGAGGAACAACAGGAGGGCACAGTCTCCATGACATAACCAACGACAATGGCCAACGTCTTATTGATTTCGCAAGCAGCAAAAATATCATAGTAAGCTCTACGTGCTTCCCACATCGCGATATTCACAAACGAACGTGGGCATCACCAGATGGTCACACCTTCAACCAAATAGACCACGTTCTTATTGAGAAAAGGGCTGCTTCCAGCATACTTGATGTACGAACTCTCCGCGGTGCGAATTGTGACTCTGATCACTATCTAGTCAGAGCTAAGTATCGATGCAAAATAGCTTGTCGTGGGTATTCGAAAACGAGTAGAGCTCGCAAATTCAATGTCGACAAGCTTAACGACGAAACGGTGGCGCAGGCTTACATGCTAGCATGTAATAAACACCTGACACCAATATATGAAAATATCCAAAGTATGCCAGTGGATAATGCGTGGATGAAAATACGAGACGGCATCAAATCCTCCGCGGAAGAGGTATTAGGATATCAAGCACGGCGAAAAAGTAATGATTGGTTCGACCAAGAATGTCGCGACGCAATAGATAGAAAGAACGAAGCTTACAAAATTTTTACTGAACGACCAACACGAGCCAAAAAAGAAAGATATGACGAGCTTAGGCGATATGCGAAAAAGACCTGCAGACGAAAACAAAGGAAGTACCATAATGACAAGATACAAAAAATGGACGACGACATGAGAAAAAATAATACTCGGGACGCATACGCCATAGTAAAAGACTTGAAAAAGGGATATAAACCAAAAACCAGTCTCTGCAAAGACGCAGAGGGCAATATCATCAGCGACACAGAAGAAATCAAAAGGAGATGGGCTTCATACTTCGAACATCTTTTGAATCCCATCCCAGTAGCACCGATAACGACAGACAACATTTCAATTCAAGCCTCAACTGACGAAGATGAACCATCATCGTCACCACCCACGCTTCCTGAAATCAAAGCAGCCCTATGTGACCAAAAACGAAACAAAGCGCCGGGAATTGACGAAATACCAGTTGAACTTCTGAAAAACGGTGGAAACTGTGTCGCTGAAATACTGCACAGCATGATATGCAAAATTTGGACAGAGGAAATCATACCCGACGACTGGCGAAAAAGCATTATATGTCCTATTTACAAGAAAGGAGACAAACTCTGCTGTGAGAACTACAGAGGTATATCATTGTTGTGTACGTCCTATAAAATACTGACAAAAATAATTGAACGTCGTCTTAAGCCCTATACTAATCAAATAATTGGCGAATACCAAGGCGGATTCAGAACCGGACGATCTACAACAGACCAGATATTCTCGGTGAAACAGGTGCTTGAGAAATGCTGGGAATATAACACAGACGAGCACCAAATTTTCGTAGATTTTAAACAAGCATACGACAGTATCGACAGGAGCGTACTGTACCAAATCATGCTTGACTTTGGAATTCCTCCAAAACTAGTCCGACTAACAAGACTCACAATGACGAACACTGAATCCCAAGTGAGAATACAAACCGATTCCACAACCAGCTTTCGAACGGAATGTGGTTTAAAGCAGGGAGATGGTCTAGCTCCTATGCTTTTCAACTTGGCACTAGAGTATGTCATCCGAAAAATCCCAGTCGACACCAACGGGACACTACTATTCAAGTCCACCCAACTAGTAGCATACGCTGACGACATTAACATTCTAGCAAGATCCTTCCCTAGTGCTAAGGAGGTATTTGTCAATCTTGACTCCGCCGCAAAAGAAGTCGGGTTGCGCATTAATGAAAACAAAACAAAAGTAATGACGCAAACAAGAAGGAGAACGCCAATCAGACAAAACATAACAATTGCGGAATATAATTTGGAGAGTGTGGACAACTTCATATATCTTGGGGCTAATCTAGCAAAGGACGGTAATGAAACAGACGAAATCAAACGACGGATAATACTAGCAAATAAGACGTATTATTCGGTACTTCCAATAATGAAATCCAAGAAAGTGCACAGGAACAATAAGCTGCGGATTTATAAAACTATTATACGACCTGTGCTCTGTTATGGCAGCGAGACGTGGACATTAACGCGAACTTCTTAGGTAGAAAATTTGGGAAATGCATTTAAAAAAAATCTCTAAAAGTTTGAAATATTAACTGGTCGAATATTTTTAAAACTTCTACTCCCTCCCATACAAAATTATTTTTTCGACCAATTTTAAGAAATCAATTATCACCTAACTATCAAAAGCTATCAATTTGAAATTTTGCACAAGAACTTAGAAAAATAGTTAAAATAAAATTACGGTAAAAGTTTTGAAATCATGCTTGCCCTTCTACCCCCTCCCATACAAAAGCATGATTTCGACCAATTTCATTAAATCAACTAATAACCAACAAATTAAAAGCTACGAACTTGAAATTTTGTACGAGCACCTTACAACAGAAAAGAAAGAAAATTCCATCACAAATTTTACGATTCCCCTACCTCCTCTACCCCCTCCCATACAAAATTATTTTTTCGAGCATTTTTAAGAAATCAGTTATCAGCTATCTCTTAAAAGCTATCAATTTAAAATTTTGCTTGAAAACTTATAAAAGTAATTCAAATGAAGTTGCTTTAAAAGTTTTGAAATTGCGCTTACCGTTCTACCCCCTCCCATACAAAACTATGATTTCGACCAATTTCATTAAATCAACTAATAACTAACAAACTAAAAGCTACGAACTTGAAATTTTATACAAGCACCTTACAAGAGAAGCGAAATAAAACTGCATATCAAATTTTACGATTCCCCTACCTTCTCTACCCCCTCCCATACAAATTTTCGGTTTCGTGAAAATAAAATACACCGAATTTTATGAAAATTTTATGCAATTTCGTCTATGAAACACATTCTATACAGAGAATATTGGACGTGATTCAAGCAATTATTAAAAATCTGTTAACATCCACCCACCCTTGCTATTACCCCTCCTTCTCCCCTCATAAAAACCCAAACTTGCAGAAACGAATGAAATATTGTTAAATTGACAACAGCCCTGCCCGAGAAACCCCTTTGCACTTAGCTTTCCCTAACCACTTTAACCTGCATATTGACTTTCCACTGATCCGCAACTTGTCCCAAGAATAATAAAGTTTCGCCCGACTTGTTGGCAGTTTATTTTTTGTTGCTTCAGTTCCCTTTACTTATTGGAAGAATATTTCATTGTTGTATCCCTGGTACTCGAGTGAGTTGCGTGCGATACGCAACTCTCGTAATGCTGCGTGGAATAGGTATACAAGGACAAAGAATGACACTGATTTTCGTACGTATACAGAATACTATGACTTATTTAAAGATTTATCTAATCATTTATATGCTGAATATTTACTTAAAGTGCAGTCGGATATTATTAGGGATCCCTTGAAGTTTGGAAGTATGTTAATTGTAAGCGCAAATCTGACGGTTATCCAGCTTCTTTCCAATTCCTTGGCAACAATAGTAATGATCAATTTACTATCTGTAATTTTTTTGCCACATTCTTCAGTGGATCTTTTTCTGGTAGTAACTTTATGCCTGACATGTCGTACTTTGATAGCTTTAGAGGTACTGCTTCAACTACTTTCTCTAGTATACCCATTAGTTATAATGATATAGTTAATCATATTTCTCGCCTGATGGATGTTGCTTCTCCTGGCCCAGATGGTGTTCCTGCAGTTGTCCTCAAACGCTGCTGTCTCTCTATTGCTGAGCCACTCTCACTCTTCTTTCAAAGGTCGCTAAAAATTGGAATTTTCCCGAACGTATGGAAGGCCTCCTTTATCATTCCGACTCACAAAAGTGGAGCAAAATCTGCTGTTGTCAACTATCGACCAATAGCTAAGCTGTCAGCTATTCCAAAGCTTTTTGAGTCTGTAGTGTATGAGTGCCTCTCGTTTCACTGTAAATCCCTGATTTCAAGTAAACAACATGGATTTGTCAAAAACAGGTCAACTGTCACCAATCTGATGGAGTTTACGAATAAATCCATTGTTGGTATTGAGGAGGGTAAGCAGGTGGATTGCATTTATACTGATTTTAGTAAGGCTTTCGATAAATTACCCCATTCCATTATTTTGTTGAAATTAGACATGTTGGGTTTTCCTACATGGTTTATTAATTGGATTAAGTCGTATCTACTTAATAGAACTTTTCAAGTTCTCTTTCGTGGTTTTAATTCTAAGCCATTTACTGCGCATTCTGGTGTTCCGGAGGGAAGTCATTTGGGACCACTTTTGTTTGTCTTGGCCATTAATGATGTTGCATCTGTTTTTAAATACTCTGAAGTACTTATTTATGCAGACGACATTAAGATCTTTAGGTCCCTTAGTTCTAACTCTGACAATTTTCTTCAAGAAGATTTGATTAATTTTAGTAATTGGTGATCTTCGTTTGAATGTGGATAAATGTCATGTTATGTCATTTACTAGGAAAGTCACACCGTTTGTAATTATTTATAGTCTTAATGACTGTATGTTGGATCGTGTCAACTCTATTATTGACTTAGGTATTACGTTTGACCATAAACTTGATTTTAGCTTGCATATAAATAAGATTGTGCAAAAAGGTAATTCTATGTTGGGATTCACCACACGCTTATCGAAGGAATTTAACAATCCCTTTGTTAAATTGATTCTTTATAACACCTTCGTTAGATCTCATCTTGAATATGCTTCTCAAGTTTGGTCTCCTTTTTATGCTGATCACATTGGTAGAATTGAATCAATTCAACGTAAATTTGTGAGAATAGCCTTATGCCACCTTAATTGGAGTGACAGAGTGCGTCTTCCTCCTTACATCGAGCGACTCAAGCTTTTAAATATGTCGTCACTCTCAAAACGACGTGAGGTAGCTGATGTAGTTTTTGCTCATCAACTTCTTACAGGGATGGTTGATTCTCCTACACTTTTGAGTTTGATGCAGTTTGCTGTTGGTCGATTTTTACGAAGGCAGCCTAGATTGCTACAGATTTGCTTTCACCGGACAAACTATGGTATGCATGAGCCGATTTCGCGTCTCGCGAGAGAAGTTAATGAGAATGCTGATGTATTCGACTTCTCTATTGATAACTCCGCCATAGACGGTTCCAAGCCCGAGTTGAGAAAGGAGGAGGGAACATGGAGTTAACCTGAATGGCCAGTAACACCAGCATGTCATATTTAGCTCAAAAACTCCCACCCTTTTTCTACTAGGGTGTAATAAATAAGTAGGACCGGTCCTCCAGGTCGGGGGTTGGGCGAGGCGCCGACAACGCATCACCGGAAAAAGAACACTGTCCAGAAACCTGAAGAACAGCCTCGGAAAGGATGGACTCAACGGCAACGACCCCGCAAACGAAAAATGGACTACTCTATTGGATCTTGGAATGTTCGATCCTTATTTAGGACAGGAGCTCTGAAAGAGTTCCTCGAAGAAGTGGCAAAACACAACATCAACATAACTGCCATCCAAGAAACGAAATGGCTCGGTAGCGAAATCATGGACATGAGATCACACACAATCTATCCAAGTGGAAAATTGTCGGGAAGCAGAGAGTTTGGAGTCGCTTTTGTCGTTGACAAAAAATTTAAACAACAGGTCACGAGCTTCAGACCAGTAAGTGAAAGATTGTGTGCAATCCGAATAAAGACTAAATTCTTCAACACTTGGTTGATCAACGTTCACGCACCAACAGAAGACAAGGACGATATAACTAAAGACGAATTTTATGCCACCCTAGAGACAACCTATGACTCATTGCCCTCGAATGACCTATAAATTGTCTTAGGGGATTTTAATGCAAAAGTCGGAAAAGAGGAGGCTCATAGAGGAACAACAGGAGGGCACAGCCTCCATGACATAACCAACGACAATGGCCAACGTCTTATTGATTTCGCAAGCAGTAAAAATATCATAGTAAGCTCTACATGCTTCCCACATCGCGATATTCACAAACGAACGTGGCCATCACCAGATGGTCACACCTTCAACTAAATAGACCACGTTCTAATTGAGAAAAGGGCTGCTTCCAGCATACTTGATGTACGAACTCTCCGCGGTGCGAATTGTGACTCTGATCACTATCTAGTCAGAGCTAAGTATCGATGCAAAATAGCTTGTCGTGGATATTCGAAAACGAGTAGAGCTCGCAAATTCAATGTCGACAAGCTTAACGACGAAACGGTGGCGCAGGCTTACATGTTAGCATGTAATAAACACCTGACACCAATATATGAAAATATCCAAAATATGCCAGTGGAGAATGCGTGGCTGAAAATACGAGACGGCATCAAATCCTCCGCGGAAGAGGTATTAGGATATCAAGCACGGCGAAAAAATAATGATTGGTTCAACCAAGAATGTCGCGACGCAATAGATAGAAAGAACGAAGCTTACAAAATTTTTACTGAACGACCAACACGAGCCAAAAAAGAAAGATATGACGAGCTTAGGCGATATGCGAAAAAGAGCTGCAGACTAAAACAAAGGAAGTACCATAATGACAAGATACAAAAAATGGACGACGGCATGAGAAAAAATAAAACGCAGGACGCATACGCCATAGTAAAAGACTTAAAGAAGGGATATAAACCAAAAACCAGTCTCTGCAAAGACGCAGAGGGCAATATCATCAGCGACACAGAAGAAATCAAAAGGAGATGGGCTTCATACTTTGAACATCTTTTGAATCCCATCCTAGTAGCATCGATAACGACAGACAACATTTCAATTGAAGCCTCACCTGACGAAGATGAACCATCATCGACACCACCCACGCTTGCTGAAATCAAAGCAGCCCTATGTGACCAAAAACGAAACAAAGCGCCGGGAATTGACGAAGTACCAGTTGAACTTCTGAAAAACGGTGGAAATTGTGTCGCTGAAGTACTGCACAACATGATATGCAAAATTTGGACAGAGGAAATCATACCCGACGATTGGCGAAAAAGCATTATATGTCCAATTTACAAGAAAGGAGACAAACTCTGCTGTGAGAATTACAGAGGTATATCATTGTTGTGTACGTCCTATAAAATACTGACAAAAATAATTGAACGTCGTCTTAAGCCCTATACTAATCAAATAATTGGCGAATACCAAGGCGGATTCAGAACCGGACGATCTACAACAGACCAGATATTCTCGGTGAAACAGGTGCTTGAGAAATGCTGGGAATATAACACAGACGTGCACCAAATATTTGTAGATTTTAAACAAGCATACGACAGTATCGACAGGAGCGTACTGTACCAAATCATGCTTGACTTTGGAATTCCTCCAAAACTAGTCCGACTAACAAGACTCACAATGACGAACACTGAATCCCAAGTGAGAATACAAACCGATTCCACAACCAGCTTTCGAACGGAATGTGGTTTAAAGCAGGGAGATGGTCTAGCTTCTATGCTTTTCAACTTGGCACTAGAGTATGTCGTGCGAAAAATCCCAGTTGACACCAACGGGACACTACTATTCAAGTCCACCCAACTAGTAGCATACGCTGACGACATTAACATTCTAGCAAGATCCTTCCCTAGTGCTAAAGAGGTATTTGTCAATCTTGACTCCGCCGCAAAAGAAGTCGGGTTGCGCATTAATGAAAGCAAAACAAAAGTAATGACGCAAACAAGAAGGAGAACGCCAATCAGACAAAACATAACAATTGCGGAATATAATTTGGAGAGTGTGGACAACTTCGTATATCTTGGGGCTAATCTAGCAAAGGACGGTAATGAAACAGACGAAATCAAACGACGGATAATACTTGCAAATAAGACGTATTATTCGGTACTTCCAATAATGAAATCCAAGAAAGTGCACAGGAACAATAAGCTGCGGATTTATAAAACTATTATACGACCTGTGCTCTGTTATGGCAGCGAGACGTGGACATTAACGCGAACTTCCGAAAAAGCAGTTAACGCATTCGAAAGAAAGGTCCTCCGAAGAATTTTGGGACCTGTGAAGGAAGGAACGGAATGGCGAATAAGATACAACCATGAGTTGTATCAACTCTACGACGAGCCAGAAGCTTCAACGTTCATCAAGCTACGTAAACTGCAGGCTGGCCATGTAGAGCGAATGGAAGACAGAAGAATCCCCAAACGTGCTCTTAAAGGCAAAGCGAGTGGTAACCGGCCAGTAGGCAAACCACGCAAGCGATGGGAAGACTCGGTTGATGAAGACAGCAAAGCCATTTTAAAAAACATAATAGGGCTACGATTGCGCGTAAAGCGCAATCTTACGGTACTCTAGATGAAATAGAATTTTTTGTGATCCCAAGAAATTTTGTATGAGGAGTGTTAGAAGGAGTGATAGCATTGAACTATTTTTTCCCCATCATGCTAAAGTAGCTATAAAAATGTTTTATACAAAATGCTTACACCAAAAATTGAATAGGAGCTGAGAAAATTAGTGTGTTAGATTTAGTGAAAATGTGCAGTTTGTATGGGAGGTGGTAGAAAGAGTGGGGGGATTTTAGTGATTTTTTCAGAAATAACTAAGAATATCATAAAATTGACATTTCTTAAATTTGAGACTGGTAGCATTCATACTTTTCAAGAAAATAGATTTTTTGTGAAGTTGTGAAACTGCGTCATATTGTATGGGAGGGGGTAGAAGCAGTAAAGCTAATCAAACATTTTTTTTCTGATCTTAGTGATAATGCTAAATAAGTATTTATTACGAAATATGAGCTCGATAAAAGTTATATGTTCTGAGAAAATCGGCTGAGAGCATTTCATGAAAAAGTGCAGTTTGTATGGGAGGGGTTGGAAGGAGAGGGAGGACGCAAATAATTTTTACACAGTATATTGAAATTATTATAAAAGTAATATATCCCGAAATTCAGACTAATAACTTTTATACTTTTTGAGCAAATCTATTTATAGTCGAATTGCGAAATTGTGTCATTTTGTATGGGAGGGTGTAGAAGGGGTGAAGCTAATCGTCTAATTTTTTTTAGCCTTACTAACAATTTTAAATAAATATTTAGTGCACATTTTCAGCTCGCTAAATTTTATACGCACTGAGTAAATTGGCTTAGAGTAATTCATGATAAGTACAGTTTGTATGGGAGGTGGTAGAAGGAGGGGGCGGACACGCATAATTTTTATACGGTAGATTGATATTATCATAAAAGTAATATATTCCAAATTTCAGGCTAATAGCTTTTATACTTTTCGAGCAGATCCGTTTATTGTCAAATTGCGCATTTGTGTCATTTTGTGTGGGAGGGGGTAGAAGGGGTGGAGCGATTTGGCCCATTGACGAACTTGACCTTACTTTTTTTCAAAAACGACGTGTACGAAATTTGAGCTTTCTAGCTCAACGCGTTCTCAAGCTAGAGAGCGAACGGACGGACGGACGGACGGACATCCGGTTTTGAGATTTTTGAGTGATAATATTAATTTCTGTATTCATCATTTTTTTCTCCGAGCCTTATTTCTTGGCGTTACAAACTTTAGAGCAAACTTATAATACTCTCAGATTCCATCTAGAGTATAATTAGCAGCTGGAGGACGCGGTCTTTGGATCGAGACGATTGGAGGCGACGACTTCAGGAGGCCAGGGCCCGATTTGGGCTGTCGCGCCATTGATGATGATGATGATGATTGATAAGCTAGGTTTAAAGCGTAGACTTAATACTAGTTGATGCCAATGTTTTGTCAATTTTTGTTCTGTGTTATTTATATTTATGTTTTTGGTGTAGGGATGTTATTGTTTGTTTCGTCCCTTCACTAAATGATGAGCCAGAGGATAATTCGATTTCCACATCTTAATTTGGAACCGTTTTATGGCAATTCCTTGCATTAAGGAATTCTGATAGTGATAGGTCGAAGTGATACTTTTCTATGGGAGGGGGTAGAAGGGCAAGCGCGATTGCAAAACTTTTAAAGGAATTTCATTTCAATTATTTTTATAAGTTTTTGTGCAATATTTGAAATTGATAGCTTTTAAGAGTTAGCTGATTTCTTAAAAATGCTCGAAAAAATAATTTTGTATGGGAGGTGGTAGAGGAGGTAGGGGAATCGTAAAATTTGTGACGCAATTTTCTTTCTTTGCTCTTGTGAGGTGCTCGTACAAAGTTTCAAGTTCATAACTTTTAATTTGTTGGTTATTAGTTGATTTAATGAAATTGGTCGAAATCATAGTTTTGTATGGGAGGGGGTAGAAGGGCAAGCGCGATTTCAAAACTTTTAATGTAATTTCATTTCAATTTTTTTTGTAAGTTTTTGTGCAAAATTTCAAATTGATAGCTTTTAATAGTTAGGTGATAAATGATTTCTTGAAAATGGTCGAAAAAATAATTTTGATTGGGAGGGGTAGAAGTTTTAAGGGTTTTCGACCAGTTAATATTTCGTATATTTAGGGAATTTTTTTAAATGCATTTCCCAAATTTTCAAGTTTCTAGATTAAAATTTCACTCAAAAATTTTCAGTTTATGTGTTTTTTTCAATGCACATGAAACACATTGTGCACGTTAGACCGGGGGCTCGGTTTATAACAATTATGGAACAAGTTATTATTATTTTTCTATGTATATCAAATAGATCTATTCATATGCAACATTTAAATTTTGTATCTTTCACCAGAGCTCTGAAAAAATCACTCAAAATTTTCGACATCTTTGCTTATCACCTCCCTCCACTTACACCTCCCAACTTAAAATTTATACCAAAATTAAAAATTATCTAGTTCTACAATCTGACAAATTTTCGATTTGATATCTGTACTCTTTTTTTAGATACATATAAGGATTTGTAATTTTGAAAAGTGCGCCATTTTTGAAATACTCCCCATATTCCCCACTACTATTATTTCAACATGTTATATATTTTTTATATTTTCCTAGTATAGCTTAATATACGTTTTAAGTTTCAATTACATAGCTTAAGAGATAGTTGAGATATTAATTTTAAAGTGTTTTTCTTTGCACCCCCCCCCCCCCCTTTCTGACCCTCCCCCTTACAATAATTAGCCACTCTCTATGCTGATTCTGATGGAACTATATGCCATCTTGATGGTCCCAAAACATGAATTTTTTACGATAAGTAATTTCGGAGATATAATCATTTGAAAAAATAATTCGGCCGACAATTCCTTTTTAGCCCCCCCCCTTTTCGGACGCCAATAGATAAAAAAAAATAAATTATTTTTAAAGTTTGTCCCCCAACCCTCTCTATATCTCTACTGATTTTCAACTTTCTTTCTGCTTTCGTGGTGGAGTGTAGTTTTCGACTTTTTCCCTTCCCCCGCCTCCCCCAAAACCCCCCAAAATTTAGAAAATAGAGCTCACCCAACTAACAATCCAGCCAAAAACGAACATTCTACCTTTAACGGTCTCGGAGATATGAGTCCATATGTGCGGCGTACGGCGGGACGGATTTTTTTTTTGCATTTTAGGCTAATTTAGATATGAAACGCAAAAAAAAAAATTTCAGGGTAGCAAATTTTTTTTTCTTGTGTCGATCACAATACTTTATTATTAGAATAATAAAGTAAAAATGGGACTAAATTAAAAAAAAGTCGAAATATACGGTCTAAATGGGACACCCCCTATAATATTAATCTCTTATAATAGATGTAAGGGTCAACAATTATAAATATGTATATCAAAATAGATTATACAGCTTGAGCAGTCGAAATTTTTCCAATTTCTACACATACAGTACACATATGTGCTTGATATTAGGAACATTTAAATTATAGATCTATATAAAAAAAAACTGTGGTCTAATCAATATTTATCATAGTTAACTCTAAAACCTCCGATCTGTTTCCAGTAGAAATGTTTTTAACATTGAAGTAGTGATAGCAATGTTTAATCATTATCAGTAATACCGACGCATAATATGAATTGACTAAAACCTGAGATGTTTTCGCCTTTGCATTGAATTTTGTTATTGACATATATTTCTCTCGCAATCTGTTCCACAAGTAATAAATTAAAAAAAAAAAAAAACGAAGGAAATATCAGAAATATCGATTAAATCATTGAGACATTTCTTGTGTCAAATTTATCTCACAGCATTATAACATTTTAAAGTTAAATTCTAAATCAAAACTCACGTTGAAATATCGACGACTATGTAGTTAGTAGGATAACTAATGCACGCACTTTCAATTAAAAAAAAACAACAACAGTAAAAAGTATTTTCTTCAAACACTAATAGAAAGGATGAATGTTAGGAGACTAACAAATATTTTCACTGCTGATCGATAAAGCACAGAAACCAGGCCGTGTCTATTCACAGATTCGTTTAGTTAGAGAAAAACTGTAGGTTTATTAATCAGATCAGCCTATTTCACCAGTTAAAGTTCTACCAAATAGTTTTCGTACTTAGTGCTTTTAAAATAAACGAATAATTTTTATCATCAATCTAGTTTACTCACATTTTTTATTTATAAATTTAAAGAATTTATACAAGCAAGTTCCTGAAATGTCACTTGTAAAAATCGGTCGTGTCGTTTTGCTGAAAATCGATGTGTAGGCTTCACCACATTCATAGCTAAATTTACCCCATGATTACAGCTTTCGGAAAATCCACCCACCTCATAAATTCAAGTTCCAGGTTCCAAACTTTTCTTCGTTTATAGCATTGATATAATAATGGCATAGACAGAGATGCAGGACATCTGTACTTAAAGCTTTTGACGCCATTTTGCTATTGGTAGTACTTTTGCGTCAAAGCTTTAATTCTGAATCTATTTGTTATCGAATTAGTCGTTTTAAATACAATCGTATTATAAAAACAAAATATAAGAGAACATATTTATGGTTGGGCGTAATGCCGCCTTTCTTATTTAATGTTTTTGCTTAAAATCGTTGTTTCAATGTTTAAATTTATACAAAACAGAAGCGTACGTTTCAATTTAAAATTTAGGAATCAAATCCATTCGCTTTCTAAATTACAATTTACGGCACATTAAATTCAGCCTAGAGTTACTCCATGAAGAAGAAAAAGGCGTTTTTAAAGAGTTATACCAGGTGACACATAGAGGTCCTAATTATAATTTAACTAATTCGTAATTTAGCTCGTCTTCATCGTTAGTAGATTGGTGACACATAGCACTTTGTCCTGTTTTTAAAAAATTTAAATGCATAGCCACAAAAGAAGAAAAATGATCCTTAGTCCTGTTTTGGAATCCTTTGAAAATCATCTTTCATATCAGGGCTCTTAAATCACGCTTCAAAGATTTCAAATAAGTCAGAGCTGTTAGAAAATGACCTTTCTTCTTCTTTCTAGCGCGAAAAAAACTTATATGAAATGGGCAGTTATATACTATGTACATCGTTTTAGGCTAAATTATGAGAAAAATGAGAGGATTTAGCTGAGAGCATTTTTCCGATAAATGATCACTATTTTGATAATTTAGCTAAATTAGCGTATAACACACCTGTGTATAATAATTTAGGCCTTAATTATAATTTAGCTATGTGGCAATGGTATTAGGTCATCAGCTTGACGGGACACTTTTGCCAAGTTCTTACTTCTTCATAGAGTAATTCTAAATCAGCCGGCTAGAGTCAAATAAGATGCCGCTACGTTAGATTTGCTCAGCTTTTAGCATAGAAGCAACAGCTCGGGTCGTAGTCGACTTGATTGGAGTGTGGGCATTGAAAAATGGATATCACATAAAAAAAAAGGAAGTAAATCACAGAAAATAATAGTAGTAGTCTTAACGAGATTGCATGCTTTTCTAATATCGCAAAATTATTAGTAAGTGATGAACGGGAGCAATCAGTACCAGTTCCTATGCAGCAATAGAGATATTTCTCAATCTGGTTCCCGTAATACAATTTACAAACTACTCAACACCGAAGATTAAAAACAAGTAGTTCTTGATATACCTGTCCCCGATTCTATGGTGACAAGACATAGTTTCACAAAACATTTATGGCAATCTTACCAGAAGACTGGATGCCCAACAGAGGCATTCCAAGAAAACCATCAATCATCTGGTACACATATGGTTCTAAAACGAACAGAAGGGCATGTGATGAAGTATTTGGAGTACGTCCCAGTACTAGTATATACGCCAGCATGCATGAATTACTGTTTTCCAAACTAAAATACATTGAACAGAACTACATATTCGGGAGAATATAAACAGAGCATACAAAAATGGAGACATATACATATTTTCTCGGACAGTAAAGTAGCAATACTAGCTTTACAATCATCTACAATATGATCAAAATTCGTGTGTGATTGCCTGCAGGTACTAATTGCACTAGAGAATAAAAACAGAGTAACCATTGTTTGGATCGCTGGACACAGTGGCTATGAGGTTATTGAACAAACTGATTCATTGGCGAGAAAAGGATCCGAATCTTATTTCGTACGTCCTCTTTCTTTTTGCGGGATACCACTCAATACTACAAAAACGAATAGAGCGCCCTTTACTAGGACTCGGTATCATACAATAAACATGCTAAGCTTTCTACGCCAAACATTCGGTGAAAAGAATTTCTGAATATCTGTAATTTTGTACTATTCCATACGTGATATCCTAAGCTTTATCAATAGTAAGAGACTCAATGGGGAACTCTACACCCATATACCGCAATAGGCCGCAGTGATAAAGGAATCTAATATAATCTAATCTAGTTAGTTTTTACTGGCATAATTTACAATGTGCTACACTGTTGACGTTTATACTCTAGATGAAATCTGAGAGTATTATAAGTTTGCTCTAAGGTTTGTAACGCTAAGAAATAAGGCTTGGAGAAAAAAATGAATGATACAGAAGTTAATGTTATCACTCAAAAATCTCAAAACCGGATGTCCGTCTGTCCGTCCGTCGCTCTCTAGCTTGAGAACGCGTTGAGCTAGATTGTTCAAATTTTTTACACGTCGTTTTTGACAAAAAAGTAAGGTCAAGTTCGTGAACGGGCCAAATCGCTCCACCCCTTCTACCCCCTCCCATACAAAATGACACAATTGCGCAATTCGACAATTAAAGGATTTGCTCAAAAAGTATAAAAGCTATTGGCCTGAAATTTGGAATATATTACTTTTATGATAATATCATTCTACCGTATAAAAATTATGCGTGTCCTTCCCCTCCTTCTACCACCTCCCATACAAACTGTACTTGTCATAAATTACTCTAAGCCAATTTACTCAGTGCGTATACAATTTAGCGCGCGGAAATTGTGCACCAAACATTTATTTAAAATAGTTAGTAAGGCGAAAAAAAATTAGACGATTAGCTCCACCCCTTCTACCCCCTCCCATACAAAATGACGCAAATTCGCAATTTAACAATAAATTATAATAATGATTTAAATCTACAGTAGAAAACTTATTTGCGTCCTCCCTCTCCTTCCAGCCCCTCCCATACAAACTATACTTTTTCATGGAATGCTCTAAGACGATTTTCTCAGAACATATAACATTTATAGAGCTCACATTTTGTAATAAATACTCAATTAGTATTATCACTAAGATCAGAAAAAAATATTTGATTAGCTTTACTGCTTCTACCCCCTCCCATACAATATGACACAGTTTCACAACTTCACAAAAAATCGATTTTCTTGAAAAGTATGAATGGTACTAATCTGAAATTTAAGGGTTGTCAATTCTATAATATTCCTAGTTATTTCTGAAAAAATCACTAAAATCCCCCCACTCTCTCTACCACCTCCCATACAAACTGCACAAGGATTGCGATTTTGAATCGCAATTGAAAAAAACCTTGCGTATATAAACTTAAACTGTTTAAACATATCTTAAAACTAAATAAAATATAAAATGCAGAATTTCTTAACATAAATACAAAACATGTTATGTATGTACATACTACATATGGTACATACATACCTAGTCTAGCCATAAATACTGTTACAAACTTTTTGAAGCACTGTTCAATAAAAGAGGTGTTATATGTTAAGAAATCATTGTTTATTTATTAAATGCATTGTCAACAACGGAAATTGCAACAAGTTATTCGAAGTGATTGCCTTTTGCCTTTACACAAGCCTTTAATCGAGCTGGCCACTTATCTATGGAAGCACGCACGACTTCAATCGGAAAGTTGGCGACTGCATGTGTAAGAGACTTCTTTAAGGATTCGATATTAGGATGTCTTTTAGAGCACGTCATTTGCTCTAAGACAGACCATAATTCGTAATCCAGCGGATTCAGGTCTGGGCTAGAGGAAGGCCAATCTTCAGCTTTAATAAAATCTGGAACATTTTCTTCAAGCCATTTTTGGGTTGACTTCGCCTTATGACCTGGTGCAGAATCTTGCTGGAAACTCCAAGGCTGATTTTTGAATAATGACGTGTTGAGAGGTTTCACTACACTTTCAAGGACACTTTCTTGATAAATTTTGGCAGACGTTTTGACGCCCTTCTCACAAAAATGCAACTTTGTCACCCCGTTGTAGCTAACACCCCACCAAACCATTACTGAGGCTGGATGATGACCTTTGAACCTTTTGGGCGACTTGAGAAGCTTCTCTGGCACTGCGAGCATAAACCCTATCGTTTTGTTTATTAAATGTTTCTTCGACAGTAAAAATTTTTTCGTCCGTAAACAAAATTTTACGGTGTTCTTGGTTTGCGTACCGGCAAAGTAATCGTTTTGATTTTTCCACTCTATTTTTTTTTAACGAATCTGTTAGTAAATGCCCGGTAGATCTACCATAAGCACCCAACCCCAAGTCACTTTTGATGATACGTGAAATTGTTCTTTGGGGTATTTTCATCTCACGCGATAAAATTTTTTGTTTCCGAAGAGGATTACGGCGAATTCTCTCGCGCACGGCTTGAACCGCTTGAGGTGTTCGAGTAGTTCGCGGACGGCCACTTCTTTCACGGTCACTTACTCCAGACGTATCATTAAATCTTTCAATAGCCCGATATACAAACATTCGGCTTATACCAAGGGTATGCAGAGTCTTAAAAATATCACTTGGTTGCATTCCTACTTTACGAAGTGCAATCACAGCAATTCTATTTTCTTTGTCACCCCAATCCATGTTCACTACACTAAAAATTAAACTCAAATGATGACAAATGCATCAAGCACAAGCGTACTATAGCGATTAGCTCAATTTTTAAGAAATGCAATATAACGGTTCCTTTCTGCAGGGTTGCCAAACCTTGTAACAATATTTATGGCTAGACTAGGTATAATAACAGTGCTTGATTAGAGCCACAGATTAGAGCAATGATGTAATAAGAGGGTTGTTTAAATTTCGCATTCTCTTTAGGAGCGAGCAGAGTCTAGTATCGGTTAAAGTTTTAATACCGAGCACTTTGGCTAATTCATGTGGGTGTTTAGTTGAACAATAGAATGGTATTTTAAGAATGATTTTTAATCATTTATTTTGAGCTATTTGTAACGTTTTTTCTTATGGATATTAGCGCTCTGAATCCAAATGGGAGCACCATAGGAAATAATGGGTTGAATTACTTGTTTGAAAACAAGAAACTTGTTATCGCTGGATAGTTGTGATTTTCTGTTAATGAGTGAGTATAATGCACTTATGCTTTTGGAGACCTTCGAACAGGGTTTTCCACATGCTCTTTAAAATGTAGTTTTCTGTGCAGGATAACACCGAGATATTTGATTGAATCTGACCATTCTATACATTGTCGTAGGAAGTTTATGGATCGACTTGGGAGGTTACAGCTCTTTCTTTTTTTTGTGAAAAAGATCGCTTGGGTTTTTGAAGGATTGATTTTGATCTGCCATCTGTGGTAATATTTATTTATTTATTTGAACTCTTGTACAAAAAGATTACAATTTCAATTAAACAAAAGCGAAAAATAAAAGAATAGCAAAGAGAAAAATTTAAACATGGAAGATGATAATTTCAACTCTTATTTTTAAATAAAAGAAAAGAAGAAGCTAAAGAACTAAGTTGGAGTCGTTCATGGTTCCTTTGCATTCTTAGCATCAAAGAGTGATGGTATACATCGAGAGAGGCTCGAGGAAGATTGAAGATGTCTGAATGCCTGGTTGAGACTATTCCTGGTCTAAAATTCAGGTCGTTACAGAGGTGGGTATTGAGCAGGTGGTTGCAAAGCTTGAAATGGAAGCAAGCATCGAAGAAGGTCCGTCTTAAATGCAGTGGCTGTAGGTGAAGTACTTCAAGTCTGCCATTGTAGTTGGTATTAATCTGTAGAAAAGGGTTCGAGTAAATCTACGCTGAACAGATTCGATGGGCCGAACATGGCAAGAATGGTGAGGGTTCCAGATGATGGAACAGTATTCTAAAATACTACGGACTAGAGTGGAAAATAGGAGAGCAGCACGGAGGTCGAACCCAACAAGTCTGTATGCCTTGTTAGTAATCTCGGAAAAATGATTGACGAATTTAAGTTTGCGATCAAAGACCACTCCTAGATCCTTTATTGTGGTTACTGCAGTAAGGATGATTAATAGAGTAAGAGAGAAAAGAGGAGGTAGCCTTATACGAGTACTCTATAGTAAAACACTTCTCTATGTTCAAAAAGATATCGTTGTTTGAACACCAACGAGAGACAGCAGACAAATCAGCCTGGAGAATTATGCCATCAGAGACGGAGGAAATTTCCCGAAACAATTTGAGGCCATCAGCGAATAAGAGACAGTTCGAAGATACAAATTGGGGCAAATCATTTATGAAGAGAGTAAATAATAGAGGACCAAGGATCAATCCCTGCGGGACACCAGAGTTAGCAAGAAACTCAGTAGAAGAGTATCCGCTGAACGTAATTCGGAGACGACGATCCGTAAGGTACGAATTGAACCAGTTAAGGAGAGAGCCAGAGACACCGTACCTTTCAAGTTTTGAAATAAGAATTTTGCAATTAACAGTGTTGAAAGCTTTTGAAAAATCGGTACATATGACTTGAATAGTATTTTGACGATCTAAGAATTAAGCAACGAAATTAGTGAATTCATATAAATTAGTAGAATTAGATCTTCCGACAAATCCCAAACAAATGTACAGAGTGGGCCAAATACAAGTTTCTTTTTAAAAATGCAATAAAATGAACAAAATTAAATTTTTTCCATGTATTATAGCTTAATTAGTAAGAGCAAACATGCCGATTAATGATGAAATACAATTTTGTTCAAGTGGCTGCCTCGGCTGGCTTCGCAGTAGCGCATTCTGTCACTCCAATTTTCCAAGACCATGTCGATGGTTTCGGGCTGTAGCTCACGGATTGCTTGGATGATATTGGCCTTAAGTGCTTAAATCGTTTCTGGATTGTTGGCATAACATCGGTCTTTCACGGTTTCCCAGAAAAAAAAGTCCAAAGGGGTCAAATCGCAGCTCCGAGGCGGCCAATTGACATCGCCAAGACACGATTTGGGAATTTGGTGCGTAAAAGATCGATTGTGGCATGGCACGCCATACTGCATAAACCAGAGGTCGTCCAAATCCACGTCTTCAATATCAGTAAAAAAAATGTCGGATAACATGGTTGTTCCCAGCCTCATTTTCGAAGAAAAATGGTCCAATGATGCCACCACTCCACAATCCGCACCAAACTGTCACTCACTGTGGATGCATTGGCTTCTCGACAATAACGTGCGGGTTTCCCGAGCCCCAGATGCGGCAATTTTGTTTGTTAACGTAGCCTCCGAAATGAAAATGCGCCTAGTCAGAAAAGATGATTTGTTGTTATGTTTTTGTTGTTTTGTTGTTGTTGTTGTGAACGTTGTTCAAGTGTAAAGCGACTAATTTCGTTCCGCGGAGGTATGATACTGACTGTCTGTCAAGATTTCGAGTGGGAAATAGCTTTCAGTGTCAAAATAATCTATGATTTGAAAAGAAACCAATAAATGGCCCGCGCTGTACATGCCAACCGACATATGGGCATGCATTAAAAAGTTTGCAGTACGAAGGGTATTGAATAATTTTATACACAATCTCATATTTCTAATTTATCTTAACATTCAAAATGTCCAAAAGACAATTTCATTCATTCATAAATCATACAAAACCAACGCTTTACTAGGGATTCACCTTGATTTATGAAATCAAATACAAAATCACGGTACTGGCTTCGCTAAAAGAAACAAAAAACCCGGCGCTGCACGCCTCGGTCCTGCGGACGGCTGGGCTTGGAACATACTTACACGACATTTCATTGAAAATATCATGGGTATCATAGGTAATTATGCGAATGCAGCGTTGCGCTAGCCGTTACACCCGCGTAACCCGCCTATAGGAGCTCGCTTTAACACTAGTCAAATTATAACTGAACGCCTTTTTTTTCTGTTTTTTTTTTTATTTTTTTTTATATTTTTTTTTCTGCTTTTTTTTTTTTTTTATATTTTTTTTCTGTTTTTTTTTTTTTTGCTTCGAGATTTTCGATAACGCATTTTGATGACGGTTTTTGATGACGATTTTCTTAACAGCCCCCGTAAAAGTATGTTCCATACTAAAACGTTCAGGAGATCAATTCAATTCTACATACGAAAAAAACGCACAGCTCAAGTATCCCTTTTCTAAGGATCATGTATTTTCGACCTGGTCATAGCCTGTTCAATATGAATTTCTGCCAAACTACGTCATCATTCGCCTTGAACTTTGTTTCGCCTTCGTGCTGGCACCGGTATTAAATTCGCCTGGATGCGAGATTGCGGCGAGCTTTTTCTTCATATGACTCTTGTACTGAGTGAGACATCTTTAAGTCTTCACTTATCTCTGCTTTTACACAAAAAATTTTCAACTAAACCTAACGGCATTTCTTCGAAAGTTGTTTTTTTGCTCTTACTGTCATTCAGTACATGTGCAGCTGCAACTCTATTAAGGGTTTATCGCTAATTTCGAACTGTAAGGACCGCAAAATGTCATCGCGAAAAGAAATTTATAGTGATGTCCGAAATTTGGTCGTCCAGTATAAAAAAGACAATAAATCGTGCTCGGAAATTGCGAAATTATTGAAACTAAGACGATTATCAACAATTTTGAAAACAATGCCAAACACCAGCACTGGAACTGTCCCCGAACCAACAAAGCCGGTCAAATGCTCTTCGATGAACTAGCTAAGGGAATTGGAATAGTTCTTCCTCCATCTGAACCTACATACCATCCACCTAAGGGGCTTTCTTCCACCCTAGACCTAGTTATAAGTTTTGGACTAGTTAATGTATCCCAACCAGAAACTACACAAGACCTCTCGTCTCCACATCTTCCGGTGCTGTTTTCCTTCTTGGACGAAGTACCATTGAATAATAACGCAGTAAAAATCCGTAACTATGCTAAAACGCGATGGAAAACCTACCACCGTCTCCTGAGCAACTCCTTACCTATCGATAAGCTCGACCTGTCAAAAACCACCCCCGCAATAATTGACGAAATGGTGAATAGCTTCTCGTCCAAAGTCATTGAAGCCGCCGAAAAATCAACTCCAAAAGCAACAATCAAGGAAAACATTATTACACTCCCTATAGAAATCAAAAATCTCATCTCTGCTCGTAACCAAAAAAGACGGCAATGGCAAAGATGTAGGGATCCCGCCTTAAAAAAAGAAGTTCTCTTCCTGCAAAATGAGATAAAATATGAAATATCTCAACTGAGAAACAAAAACTGGAATGCTGTCCTAGAAGGGTTAAACAAAGGGTCCACAAAATTCTGGAAAATTAATAAAGTTCTAAAAAATAGGGGAAGAAGTATACCTTATTTAAAAGTCAATAATAAAAACATTTATACTGACAGCGACAAAGCAGAAATATTAGCGGATCAATTCCACTCCGCTCATGACATCGCTGTAAGTAATTCTGCCCACGACCAATTCACCAATAATATCAATAATCAAATTGATAAATTGCTGTCGACTCCCTAAACAACATCCGAGCGGTTCCTTCTTTGCAAACCTGCTGATATCAGAAACATACTGCGCAGATCCAAAACCAGGAAAAGCCCCGGAAAAGACGACATACCTAACATTCTTTTGAAAAATCTCCCCAAAAAAGCAGTGGTTTTCTTGAGTCATATATTTAATAGTTGCCTGAAACTAGGATATTTTCCAAAATGCTGGAAAGAAGCCACTATTATAGCTATCCATAAGCCCGGAAAAGACTCATTCACACCCAGTAGTTATAGACCTATTAGTCTACTCTCCTCAATCTCCAAAATTTTTGAGAAAATTATCCTTCACCGTCTTCAACTCCACACCGACGAAAATAATATTCTCCCGGACTACCAATTTGGCTTTCGACAAAAGCACTCCACGTGTCACCAACTTCTCAGAGTCACTAATTTCGTTAAAAAGGCATTCCAGGACAAAAAATCTGTTGGCATGATCACGCTAGACATCCAAAAAGCGTTCGATACAGTATGGCATAATGGCCTCCTATCCAAGTTAGTGAAATACTCGTTTCCCAAATATTTAATCCACCTGATTGGTTCCTTTCTCTCACAGCGATCCTTTCAAGTAAAAATCAAATCATACAAATCGGAAAGCCGTGGGATTCCTGCAGGTGTTCCTCAAGGATCGTGTCTAAGTCCCCTACTCTTCAACCTATACACCTCCGATCTTCCTAAACACTCCACTTGTGAGTTAGCGACTTTTGCAGATGACACTGCTGTTTTTACAACATCAGTGGACCCTGCAATCATAATCAACAACCTGCATAAACAGTTTGCCCAAATTGCAGCGTATCTCACCAAGTGGAAAATAAAATTGAACACAGCGAAAACCGCAGCAATTTTTTTCACGAAAAGAAGAGCATCCCAGTATCTACCATCCCGTACACTCCACCTTGGCGGAGAAACTATACCATGGTTCAATAACATCAAATACCTTGGGATGTACTTAGACAAGAAACTGACATACCATCACCAGATCTCGTACGCTGTCTCCAAAACACTAAAGCTTATCAGGATATTATACCCTTTGATAAACCGGAAGTCAAAACTATCGATAGCAAATCAACTGCTTCTGTACAATGTGGTAATGCGACCATGTCTCTTGTACGCGTGCCCTATTTGGAATGGATGCGCCCAAGCACACAAAAACAAATTACAAATAACGCAAAACAAATGCCTTAAGCTTGTACTGAACAAACCCTGGTATTTCTCAACTAGACGCCTTCACCAACTGGCTGTTATAGACCTAGTCCAAGCACAGTGCAACAAACTGGAAACAAATTTTTTAAGTAGTTGCAAGAACTCGATCAACCCACTGATTCATTCTATCATGGAATAGTATTTAGCATTTAGTTTAAGTTAAGATAGCATAAGTTAGTTAGTAGTTTCCTTTTACTTTTAAGTTAAAATTTACAAAAGGTTTTTTAGTTTTCCCCTCTTTCCTTAAAGTATTAACTAGATCAAGCAAATGAATTACAAACCACTAATCCTAAACTCAACCATAAGTTGCAAAGGTTAATTCAATACCTGATCTCTAACATTAACAATCTAGCGTAAGCACCATATTATAAAAATCTTGGGAAATGAATTATATTATGAATTATGAATTTATGAAAACAGTGGTTCCATTGAAAATACGCCGCAAACAGGCCGACCGAAAAAGCTTTCGCGCAGAGACTTTAGTTAAATTTTAAAAGAAGTGAACAAAAATCCAAAACTAAGTGCTCCAGATTTGGCGAAACAAGTGGCTGCAGTAAGAAAAAAGGATTTCCATGCAAGAACAATCTCGAGGGCATTAAATTCTAATGGGTTTCAAAGGAGAACTCCACGTAAAAAACCATTAATATCCGCCAAAAACTGACTTCTGCGCTTAGAGTTCGCCAAGGCCCATATTAACAAGGACAATGATTTTTGGAATCGATTCCTTTTTACTGATGAGTCGAAATACAACATGTTCGAGTGTGATGGTTACAGTAAAACATGGAGAAAAAAGAATACAGCTTTAGAGACCAAAAATTTGATTCCTACTGTCAAGCACAGTGGAGGTAATGTTATAGTTTGGGGAACCATAGCTGCTTTTGTTGAAACTGCTATGAACCGCTATGTTTACAAGAACCTGTTGGAACAACATTTGAGGCCATCAGTTAAGAAGTTGTGCCTTGGAGAGAGTTGGATTTTCCAAGAGAACAATGATCCAAAGCACTCAGCACTTTTCGTCAAGAACAGGTTGTTCTACTACGCTCCCAGCCAGCTGAATACACCTCCCCCCTCCGCTTCTGGAGCGGAAAATTCGGAAATGTTGCATACAAAATAAAAATTTGTTGAGACTAGTCTAGACTTTTGTCATTCAATTTTTTATGTTTTTATGAATTTCTCTTTAAGTTTGTTATGAAAAGTTTTTGTTTTTTTTGTAAATGTATTTACGTTACTGAAAAAATGTGCATCAATGGATTTTTGATTAAAGCTTCCAATTAACCAGAACCTCAATATAAGGTGCTGCCATAAGCTTTCGTCCGCCACTGTATATTATTGTCTTGAGATTGTTAAAAAATGCACTGAAGGTCGAAAACCAGCCAACATTTGATTCGCGTTTTTTTTTTTTAAAACATCTGAAAGCTTCTTAGATAGTTTCGTAGAGGAAGTTTTCATATTATTTAACATCGGTTGTAGGTTTCTCAAATATGCAGTTTGAGTAGCATTATATTTATTTCAGTTTCCGGGGTCATGTAAAGCGCATGTGACCTAAACACGATTGAGCTAGATATACATATGTACATAGTTACACTCTTTCTTCTTAACGTATAAGAGAAAACAAAGCCAATATTCTTTTCATGTCAGTGCGTCTACATTCTGTCAAATTGTGGACATTATCTACTTATCCAGAAATTCTTTAGGATGAGCAAAATGAAGAATGCATTTTTAGTATGATTAAATGATTAATTGAAGTTCTTGTATAGTTATTAGCGAATATTAATGTGTGTGTGTGAAGATTGTTACTAGAAACCTTGCACAGTGCGAATTAATATAGTTTATACAGTGCAGTGTTTCGTTTTATCATATACACATTTATTCGTTCAGGAGAACGAAAGGACTTGGAAATATTTTTCTCCCTAGTTCTATTTATAGCTTCCAACTTCTGTTTTTGTACATGCTCTTAAGCTTTAATTACCATATTTTAGTAAGTAGATATATTATATTCTTATTGTGTATTGCATAAGGACTTGTATCTTTGTTCAATTTCTAAATTATTAATATGTTAAATGTGCGAATATCTCTAACAAAAACAGTATTAATTTTAATTTTTTTTCTGCGCATGTTATATTTTAGAGGCAAGTTTTTTATCTGGAAAGAAAAATATTTGATTTACCTGAAAGATACTATACGTATTCGAGGAGAACCAATGGAATACTATATTTATTTATTATAAATTTAAAAGCGAAAAGCTTTAAAAGAGGTTTTAATTTGTTTTTAGTCAAAAGATTTTAATACTCTAGATGAAATCTGAGAGTATCATAAGTGTGCCACGAAGTTTGTAACACTAAGAAATAAGGCTCAGAGAGAAAAAATGAATGCCACCGAAGTTTATATTATCTCGAAAATTTTCAAACTGGATGTCCGACCGTTCGCTCTCTAACTCGACAACGCGTAGAGCTAGAAAGTTTATTTTGTACATGTTGTTTCTTACGTAAGGTCAAGTTCCCACTATTTTATTAAATAATATAAACGTATAAAATTCATCGAACTGAAAGTATGTACCACATATATTATTAGCTTTCCTAATATGATTAAAAAACAAAAATTAAAAGATTAGCTGCACTCCTTTTACCTTTTATACACTATAACACAATTTCACAACTTACAATAACTTGATTTTCTTGAAAGGTATGATTTTTACTGATCTGCAATTTGAAACATGACAATCGCATGATGTTTATAGTTTATTTTCTTCTAAAAAAAAAAAAAAAATACAGTCAAACTTCCATAAGTCGAACGTCTATAACTCGAATTTTCTATAACTCGAACTAAATCAGGTGTCAATAGCATTTAGAGAGCAAATTGTATAAAATGTCACTTCTATAACTCGCATTTCTCCATAAGTCGAGTAAAAAAATGGCACGCGTATTCAATAAGTCGAATAATTCGGAGAGATCCCTGATAGCGGAGAAAATTTTTGTTTCTGTTTTTTGGGGAGTCCCTCATTTTCTCACATCAAAGTAAGTGGTTTGTTGTTTTGGGTTCTTATAGTTGGGGAAGTCCATATTTATAAAGAAATGTTTTATGAGGTTGCCGGTTGGTACACATTTCAGCTGCGCTTGTAAGTGAACACGAGTTCAGTTTACGTACTACGGTATATTAACACAAAATCGAAAAGTATAAATTAATTCAATAAATAGGAAGTGGATTAAAGAAAAAGAATGTAGCTTTTAAATGCGGTGTTCCGGCGAGTACAGTTTCACCGATTTTAAAAAATAAGGACACAATTATCACGAATCTGGTGCTGGGTGCAGCAAAAGAATTAAAAATCCACTATTCAAAAATGTCAATAATGCAGTTTTCGATTGGTTTAAAGAATCAAGAAACCAAAACTTGCCCATATCTGGAGGAATTTTAAAGGAGAAGGCATTGGAATTTGGGAAGCGGTTTGGAGAAAACGATTTTAAGGCAAGCACTGGTTGACTTGATAAATGGAAGCAAAGGTATGGACAAATATATAACTAACAAAAAGTTAACCAAATTGTGTGTCATACGTATGTATGTTGAATTGCACGCATGGTGAGTGTCATAAAAAGGCATGCGGTGAAAGCAGTGATGTTCGTGACGAGGACTGCCATAAATAGAAAACCGACGTTTTGCCCATCTATTAAAAAAGTATAATGAACGCGACATTTTCAATGCAGACGAGACAGGACTGTTCTTCAAATGCTTACCAGATAAGACACTGACTTTCAAGGGCGATAAATGCCATGGAGGCAAACAAAGTAAGCAGCGAGTTACATTATTGTTGGCAGCAAATATGGATGGAACAGAAAAATTGAAAATTCTCTTGATTGGCAGAAGAGGCAAGCCTCGTTACTTTCGTGGGGTTAAGTCGCTACCCGTTAATTATAAATCAAACTCCAGGGCGTGGATGACCGGAAAACTTTTTGAAGAATGGATTTGCAAATTAGATAAACAATTTTTACGCGCTGGACGAAAAGTATTATTATTCATTGATAATTGTCCTGCCCATCCAAAAGACTTACAAAGAAAATTGAAATCTATTGAATTGGCTTTTTGTCACCAAATATGACATCCAAATTGCAACCGCTTGACCAGGGAGTAATTCAAAATTTAAAGTGTCACTATCGAAGCAGAATCTTAAAAGAAGCATTAAAGCGTTTAGAGACAAAGAACAAACATGATATTACACTTCTGGATTGCATTAACCACATAACAAAAGCATGGGATATTGACGTCAAAAATCAAACGATTGCGAATTGCTTTAAAAATGTTGGATTTGGTCAGCATTCTACATGGGATGAAAAGGATAACATACCTTTAATTGTCTTAAATAATATTGATCAGGCAAGGAGTTTGATAGAAACTGATTACGAAGCATGGATAACGTTGAATAATATAACTTCCAATGCTCCTCGTGATGATTATATACATATTGAGATGGACAATGAAATTTGTACAGAAGGTTTTCTTACAGATGATGACATTATTGAGAATTATAATTCTGAATCAGTGACTCAGACTTTAATTGCAGTGGAAAGTGATGACGAGGATTCCGAAGAAGAATTTATTCAACAGCCTTGTACGAATGATATAGCGGATTCCTTGAGAAATTTGAATCTATATATACAAACGAATGAAAAAGCAACTGATGAACACTAAAAGGCTTTAAATAAACTGAAATTTCTTTTTATTGAAAATAATAAAGCAAAAGGAAATTTTCAGTCACAAATTACTAATTATTTTAACCCACTGTAACTATGTAGTATGTAGTACTTAATATGGAGTAAATAAAAATGTGAATTGAATATATGTAGTAATTGTAGTGTCTTTTAATAAATCCGCTGTTTTTGATAAACTGTTCTATAACTCGAAGTCTCTGTAAGTCGAACTATTTTTGTGGAGAATGGTGATTCGAGCTATGGAAGTTTGACTGTATCTTCCTTCCCACATGTACAAACTGCAATATTTCACTAAATCCATTACTCAACTTGTTTAGAACCTTTTCAATTTTGTTTAAAACATTTTGATAGCAACTCTTGCATGATATGAAAAAATTAGTTCAATGCTGCCCATCTATCACTCCCCATACAAAATTTCTTATAAAGGGAGTATCAACAAGAGGTGTAGAGAGCTTTCAATCGCAGTTACAATGCGCAAAATTCTAGCAAATTTTGATCGTAATCATGTGCCTTCTGGGAGGTGTGTACGCAACCTAATCAAATAATTCGAATAAACTGGCACAGTGCAAGATGTGAAAACACCGAAATGACTTCGCGCCGGACGTTTGACCGAAAATATCGCCACAGTAAAGGAAAGTGTTGAAAAGGACAAAAACACCTTAATTCGTCACCGTGCTCAAGAACTCGACCTATCCACGTCCACACTACAGCGAATGTTGACGAAAGATTTGACTCTGCATGCGTAAAAGGTCAAAATTACTCAAGAGCTGCAGCTAGCGAACCACCATCAGCGCGGTACGTTCTCTTATTGGGTCTTGGAAAACATGAATGGTGATGGCGATTTTCGCAAAAAAAATCGTGTTTTCTGACGAAGCGCTCGTCTAAGTTGATTTTGGTGGATCTGTATACCACCTTAATGGTCCCGAAATATGAATTTTATACGGTAAATAATTTCGAATATATAATCATTTAAAAAAAAAAATCAGCCGACAATTTGTTTTCAGTCCTCCGTTTTCGGACGCCAATGGATAAAAAAATTAAATTATTTTTAAAGTTCCCATAGCCCTCTCTATACCTATGATGGTTTTCAGCTTCCTATCCGCATTCGTAGTGGAGATATTTGCAAGTATAGCTTTTGACTCTTTTCCTCCTCCGCCTCCCCCACCCACCTGACACTCCTAAGAATTTAGACATTTCAGCTTTTATGAAGATTCCATTCTACTGTATAAGAAATATTTGTGTCCTCCTCCTCCTTCCACCACCTCCCATACAAACTGCACTTTTTTATGAAATACCATAAACCAATTTACTCAGTACGTATGACATTTATCGAGCTAAAACTATCCACTACATATTTATTTAAAATTATTAGTAAAAAAATTAGGCTCCTTCTACCCCTTCCCATACACAATTCAACAACTTTACAAAAAGTCGATTTTCTGGAATAGTTTGAATGCTGCTGATCTGCAATTTAAAATATATCAATTAAATGATGTTTACAGTTCTTTCTAAAATAGTCATTAATAACTTCACACTCCTTTTACCACCTCCTATACAAACTGCACAATTTCACTAAATCCAATACACTAATTTTCTCAGTACCTATTAAATTTTTGAATCCTAAATTTTGTATAAAACATTTTGATAGCAACCTTAGCGTGAAGTGAAAGAATTAGTTCAATGTCGTCACCCCCTCTACCACTTCCCCTACAAAATTTCTTAAAATAAAAAAATTTCTCTTTCATCTAGACTATCGCACGATAGTCCTGTTCTGTTTTATTATTGCAACGTGAACAATTTAAGACCCCCTTTAGGGGCATAGGACAGAAACAACTCTCTTCCACAAGGCCCGATCCTGAGCATCGGCTTTAAGCTGTTCCCAGGACTTGTTTATTCCTCTGGCCTCCTGCTCAACTGCTCGCTTCCATGTCTTACATGGTCGACCAACCCGACGTCTTCCTTGATGATTATAATCCAGAGCCTGTTTGGCGATGTTTCGTTCTGGTTTCCTCAAAGTATGACCGATCCACTGCCACTTCCGCCTCGGAATCTCAATACCTATTTTAGTCTGGCCAGTTGTACTCCAAAGTTCGTCGTTGGAGATCACTTCTGGCCATAATATTCCTAAAATGCGTCGGAGGCATTGGTTCACGAAAGTCTGTAGTTTATTGGTAAGTCGAACGGTCACTTTCCACGTAGTACAACCATATAACAACACGGATTTGACGCATGCGTCAAAAACTCGCAGCTTCGTGCGAAGGGAGATCTCTCTTAACCTCCAAAAAGAGGAAAGGATACCGAAGGCCTGACGAGCTTTATTTATACGAGCCTCAGCATCCTTTTCGGTTCCGCCGTCCATGCTGACAATGCTTCCGAGATAGCAAAAATCTTGCACCTCTTCCACATCCTGTCCGTTAAGAACAACAGGTATGCTTGCGTTCAAACCCATGTGCATGTACTTGGTTTTACGCACATTGATTTTCAGTCCCGCCTCTTTGCATTTAGAATGAAACGAGCGAACATTTGACTCTAAGTCCGAACGGTTATGTGCAAGCAAACACACGTCATCAGCATAATCAAGGTGACTAAGGCTGTTAAATAGTCTCCATTGAAGACCTTTACCTTCCCCACCTTCCACTGCAGCTTTCAAGATGTCATTTATTACCAACAGAAACAGGGCTGGTGATAATATGCAGCCTTGTCTGACACCCGTTCGCACAGGGAAGCTCTCGGACAGCTCTCCTCTATGCAAGACGCGACACCTTGCATCTTCGTAGGATTCTTTAATCATAGCTATGATCTTATCTGGAATACCTCTCCTACGCAAAGCATTCCATATGTAATCTCGCTTAACGCTGTCGAAAGCCTTCTCGAAGTCCACAAACATGAGATGTGGTGGCGAAACCATTTCGGCTGACTGCTCTAATATTATCCGTAGGGTATTTGTGTGGTCGGTACGGAATCCAGCCTGATAAACTTCGAGAGTGCTCTCGACGACATCACTAATCCTATTGAGAAATACGTTAGCCATAATTTTTGATACGGCAGTAAGTAGACATATATAGGGTTTTCCAATAAGAGGTGTTATTTTGAAAATTTTCCAGTAAAAGATCAATGGTTTCGGTGCTTGTGTGGCACGTAGCGCCGTCTTGTTGAAAGTAAACGTTGTCCAGATCAATATCATCCAATTCCGGTCATAAAAAATCATTAATCGTCTCTCGATAGCATAGAATCCATTCACCGTAACTGTTGCGCCAGCCTCATTTTCGAAAGTAAGGTCCAATGTCACACGTTGGAGGATGGAGAGGCTTTTCAACAATAACTCTTGGGTTTTCCGAGCCCCAGATGCGACTGTTTTGCTTGTTGACGTAGCCACCGAGGTGGAAATGGGCCTCATCAGTCAAGAATAGTGAATTTTAGTAATGTGAATTTTAATAATTTCAATGCGTTGTTGAAGCGTGTATCGTTCCATTTTTATTAATGGCGTAGTTTCTACTTGTCAAATGTCAAAAAATGACAGCTTCAAAAGTGACATCTACCGAAATAGAGGGCTATTCAAAATAACACCTCATATAGAATAACCCTATACCACGCCAATTGCCACAATCCCGAAGGTCGCCCTTCTTCGGAATTTTCACAATGACGCCCTCCTTCCATTCAGTCGGATATTTTCCTTCATTCCACACCTCACTAAAGAGTGGGAGGAGTATATCGGCTGTTATTTCCGGGTCCACTTTGAGGAGTTCGGTTAGTAGTCCGTCTATACCTGGAGCTTTCCTTCCCGCTATTGACCGAATGGCGGAAACTATCTCTTCCTTATCTGGGGGATCGTCCCTAATAGAGGATTGATGCGGTTGGATGTTTGGTAGTTGTTCTGTTTCTTGAATATCTTCCTCTGACAAGATGTTTAAAAATCAGAGAAGTATTCCTTCCATCGCCGCAACTGGTGTTCACTCATATTAAGGAGAGTTCCGTTGACATCTCCCACCAGGTGGTTGGCGGTGAAATTCCTGTTCGTCAACTGTTTCATGATTTTGAATAGTGAACCCATATCCCCAAGGAAAGCCGCAGATTCTGCCTTGTTTGCCAGATCTTCAATGGCCTTTCTCTTGTCGCGTCTAACAGCCTTTTTAAGCTGTATATGAGCATCGCGGTAGTTCTGCCTCAGGTCGGGCTTTCGTTGGTTGACATCGGGTTGATAGATGATTGCCAATTTCGCTTTTTTCCGATTGTCAACCTTGTCCCATGTGTCTTGCGACATCCAGGGTTCCTCACCGCTTTGCACATATCCCACAGATTCTTCAGCACTAGTTAAGGGAAAGTGTTTCTGGTTGCATTCCAATTGGCGTCCAGTATGCGCATTTCATATTCACCCAATGTGGATGACTTTTCGCGTAGAATAGTGGTGTATTCGCGTTTTTTGTTGTGATCTCTAAGTTTATCCACATTAAGCTTGCGCTTCATTTGAAGGATTTGTGGTCGTCGGATAGCTGCTGTACACAATCTCATGCAGACAACCATCAAGTGCTGATCGCTCCCCACGTCAGCTCCACGTTTCGCTCGCACATCGAGGAGACATCTTCTTCATCGGCGACTTATAGCCAAATGGTCGATCTGATTCTGAGTGACACCATCAGGGGAAACCCAAGATGTTTTATGATGACTGTTGTGTGGGAAAATGGTCCCTCCGATGACCATTTGCCGAGTACGACAAAACTCCACAAATAATTCGCCGTTTTCGGGTCTCTTAATCCAAGGTCGTGACGCGTCACCATGCCTCCCCATGACGTGTTCTAGTTTGTTCTAGCCCTCCTTCCATTCCGTCGGATGACTTCATTGCAACTAGCAAAGCTAAAAGAACCAATTTTTGTCATAATTAATTTTATTATAATTGCAATCCATTTTCAAAAAATTATCAATTTAACATTACTCTTTCTAACCCTACCCATACAAATTTCACGAAATTTCGGAATTTCAATTTAAATATTTTTCTTCAAAACCGTCAAAGCTACAACCTTAAATTTTGAGAAAAGTATATTGATGAAAATTTGATTTTTATGTGAATACAAATGCATTTAGTCGATTTTCATTGAAACTAGAAAAATACAAACTTAAAATTTTGCCAAAATTTGTCTCTTAATAATTGCAATAAATACTAAAAAAAATATGAACTTCGCTTCACTCCTTCTACCGCCTCCCATACAAATTTTTGTATTGGAAATTCAAGAAAAGTACTTCTCCTTCGAACATATGAGAGCTATCGACTTTAAAATTGTGATTAGGATGGTGATAAGCAGATTCAAAATCATCCAAAACCTCCCAATTTCTCTGCCACCTCCCATACAAATGCCATAAATTCACACAAAAACTGTTCAATTTCCTCCAAAATTAAGAAAGCTACGAACTTTAAATTCTGCATAAAACATTTTGTATACTACGTTCGGTGTTATATACAAAAAATACAAACCTACCCCTCTGCTTTTACCATCTCCCATACAAAATTCACTATTCGCTATTCGAATGAATTTGAGATGACATATTTGCCGGTACAATAAACTATTTACTTTTTCATTTAGAGTATAATATGATTGGGCTTTGCGCCCAAGGCGAAAACAAAGGAAGTACCAAAATGACAAGATACAAAAAATGGACGACGATATGAGACAAAATAAAACGCGGGACGCATACGCAATAGTAATTGCCCTAAAAAACGGATATAAGCCAAAAATCAGTCTCTGCAAAGACGCAGAGGGCAACATCATCAGCGACACACAAAAATCAAAAGGAGATGGGCTTCCTACTTTGAACATCTCTTAAAACCCACCCCATTAGCACCGATGACGATAGACAACATTTCGATTGAGACTTTAACTGATGAAGAATAACCATCATCGACACTATCCACGCATACTGAAATCAAAGCAGCCCTATGTGACCACAAACTAAATAAAGCGCCGGGAATTGACGAAATACCAGTTGAACTTCTGGAAAACGGTGAAAACTGTGTCGCTGAAATACTGCACAACATGATATGCAAAATTTGGATAGAGAAAATCATACCCGACGATTGGCGAAAAAGCATCATATGTCCAATTTACAAACTCAGCTGTGAGAATTACAGAGGAGTACCATTATTGTGTACGTCCAATAAAATATTAAAAAAAATAATTGAACGTCGTCTTAAGTCATATCCTAATAAAATAATTGGAAGGTGGATTCAGAACCGGACGATCTACAAAAGGCCAGATATTCTTGGTGAAACAGGTGCTTGTGAAATGCTGGGAATATAACACTGACGTGCACCAAATTTTCGTAGATTTTAAACAAGTATAACGACAGGAGCATTCTGAATTCCTCCAAAGCTAGTCCGACCAACAAGACTCACAACAATCAGCTTTCAAACGGAATGTGGTTTAAAGCAGGGAGATGGTCTAGCCCCATGCTTTTCAACTTGGCACTAGAGTATGCCGTCCGAAAAAGCCCAGTTGACACCAACGCGACACTACTATTCTAATCCACCCAACTAGTAGCATACGCTGACGACATTAACATCTTAGCAAGATACTTCCCTAGCACTAGGGAGGTATTTATTATATTGACTCCACCGCAAAAGAAGTCGGGTTGCGCATTATCGAAAGCAAAACAAAAGTAATGACGCGAACAAGAAGGACAACGCCTATCAGATAAAGCAAACAATTGCGGAATATAATTTGGAGAGTGTGGACAACTTCATATATCTTGGGGCTAATCTAGAAAAGGACGTTAATGAAACAGACGAAATCAATCGACGGATAATACTAGCAAATAAGACGTGTTATTCGGTACTTCCAATAATGAAATCCAAGAAAGTGCACATTAACGCGCGAACTTCCGAAAAAGTAGTTAACGCATCCGAAAGAAAGGTCCTCCGAAGAATCTTGGGACCTGTGAAGGAAGGAACGGAATGGCGAATAAGATACAACCATGAGTTGTATCAACTCTACGATGAGCCAGAAGCTTGAATGTTCGTCAAGCTACGTAAACTGCAGTGGTCTGGGTATGTAGAGCGAATGGAAGGCAGGAAAATTCCCAAACGTGCTCTTGAAGGCAAACCGAGTGGTAACCGGCTAGTAGGCAAACCACGCAAGACTCGGTTGATGAAGACAGCAAAGCCATATTAAAAATTAGCAGCTGGAGGACGTGGTCTTTGGATCGAGATGATTGGAGGCGACGACTTCAGGAGGCGAGGGCCCGATTTGGGCTGTCACGCTATTGACGATGAAACACAATATACTTTCGGATTTCATCTAGAATTGGCATATACAAGCTCCATTTCGGTCGTCTTCACTCTCCTTCCCCTATTTTTTCATTCCGATTAATACTTCTTTCCATGACTATGTTACACATTGCACATAATGGTGGAAAACCAAGTCGAACTGTAAAAAAATTGATTTAATTGATTATTTATATTTTAAGTCAGCCCTAATATTGATAACTTAACATTCTTATTGCTAAAGCGAAATAGTCAAATTAATTTTTGTTGTATAATTGACGATTAAATATACCTTTATGAATAATAATTATTTTTTTATTTTTCAGGATTAATTATTAATATAATAATTAGCAACTGACCTGACGAACAAAGGATTGATTTACTGTAAAAAGGTTGACCTCAATGAAAACCAAGTGGCTCAAAGCAATTAAAAGTTTAAAATCGGCTTCATCTATCTCAATAGAAAGGTAATTTTTTTTTAATATTTATGCACATGTGTATCATTTATTAATTATTTTTCATTTTTTTGTTAAGTAGAGAATCTTAGCAGGAAAACATTGACATATACCAAGAATAGTTCTCTTCTACAAGGCGCGATCGGCTTTTATTTGTCGTCAAGATTTATTTATTCCTTTTACCTCCTGCTTGACTCTTCGCTTCCATGCTACATGGTCGACCAACCCAATATCATCGGTTATAATCCAGAACTTGTCTGGAAACGTTTTTCTCCAATAATATCCGAAGGGTATTTGTATGATCTGTACGAGATAAACTTCGAGAGTGCTATTCACAATATCACTAATCTCTTACGAATCACCTTTGCAATGATTTTTGATGTAGCAGTAAGTAAACATTAGGATGGCTATTGCTACAATCCTGAAGGTCGTCCTTGATCGCTTCCCACGTCATCTCCTCGCTTTGTTCGCACATCGAGAGAATATCTTCTCCATCGTCAACTTAAGGCCAAATGGTCGATTTGGTTCTGAGTAGCGCCTTCAGATCAAACCCTAGATGTTTTATGGTGACTCTTGTGTTGAAAAAGGTGATGACCATTTTCGGGGGCCTAAAAAACTATAATTCGCAGTTTTCGGGACTCTTGATCTACGGTCGTGACGATGATTGGAATTAGTTACCATGCTTTCCCACGTGTTTTAGTACGGTATTGTTAGAGCCAACCTGGACGTTCATATCTCCTGAAATGATAATAACATCATCTCCTGTAACACGCAAGGATGCAAGGTGTCATCCAGTTTGCCACAAAACTGATCTATGTCCGACTGATCTATGCGACATTAGATTGTACGTAACAAACCAGAACTGTGACTATAATGTTATCCGATGTTATTAATTTAATATAATTAATATTAATGATATCCAATTTTATACGTACTGAGTAAATTTGTTTAAAGTATTTCATGAAAAAATGCAGTTTGCATGGGAGGTGGTGGAAGGAAGGAATGGACTCAAAAATCTTTTATACAGTAGATTGGAATTATCATGAAAGTAATATATTCCAAATTTAATAGCAGTTATACTTTTCAAACAAACCCGTTTATTATCAAATTACGAAATTATTTCACTTTGTATTTTTGATTTTACTAATAATTCTAAATAAATATTTGGTGCACAATTTCAGCTCGATAAATTTTATACGCACTGAATAAATTGGTCTAGAGCATTTCATGAAAAACTGCAGTTTGTATGGGAGGTGGTGGAAGGAGGGTGAGGACAGAAATAATTTCAATACAGTAGATTGAAACCATCATGAAAGTATTACATTCCAAATTTCAAAACAATAGCATTTATACTTTTCCAGTAAATCCGTTTATTGTCAAATTACGAAATTGTGTAATTTTGTATGGGAGGTGGTAGAAAGGGTGGAGCAATTTGGCCCGTTCACGAACTTGACCTTATGTTTTTGTCAAAAACGACGTGTACAAAATTTGAACTATCTAGCTCAACGCGTTCTCAAGCTAGAGAGGACACGGACGGACATCCGGTTTTGAGATTTTTGAGTGATTATATGAAATACTGACCTTCGCATTTTAGACCAACACGTTACCCATTAGGCTACTTCCAGGCTCTTTTACTGGTTTTCTCACCGTCTTTGTTTCTATATACTGGGTACCATCGGTTGTTTTTGTTTATCACATATACACAAAAACAACAAAACAAAAAAAATCATTAAACCACTTTTTTTTTGTGAGTAAAGTATATAGTTTTCAATTTCTTTTTATCTTTGGTTTTAGACGGAATGGCGCGAACATTGCACAACCACTTGGACAAAATGAGGAAGGAAAACATAGTTTGCAGGAGTATACCTACAAAAAAATAACTCCTTGTGATGTGTGCTCCCAGATTCTTCGAGGTAATATTGACTTTGAATGATTTAAGTCAACAGTAATTATAACATTTTAACATTTTGATCTCAAAACTTATGAATACTATATACTAAAGGACATACACGGCAAGGACTGCGTTGCCGCATATGCAAAATTAATTCACATGCTAGCTGCTCAGCTGAACTTCCTAAATGTCAAGTGAAGCAGAAACTACTCCGACGACAAAAAAGCACTTACGATATAGAAAATCGAGCAGGTGGAGAAGAAGAAGGTGAGTTACACATTCCTTCCTTATTTTTTTTTCTTTGTTCTAACATTGCAATATATGATTGCAATGTTAGAACAAAAAATGTAACGCTTAAAGCGCAATCGTAGTCTAGTTACTAGTTAGAGGAAATAGAAATTTTTGTGATCATAAAAAATTTTGTATGGGGAGTGTTCGAAGAGGTGACAGCATTGGACTATTTTTCCTCACATCATGATTGAGTAGCTATAAAAATGTTCTATACAAAATTCAAGCTTCCAAAATTGAATGGGTACTGAGAAAGTTAGTGTATTAGATTTAATGAAATTGTACAGTTTATATGCGGGGTGGTAGAAGCAGCGGACGGTTTTTAGTGTTTTTTCAGAAATACAATACTTTATTATTATAGAAGAATAAAGAAATATATTATAAAAAATCTTCTATGATATTGTTTTCAATCATAAGAACATATCTGTAAATTTTCGTCGAAATCAAAAATGGTCGAAGATATGGTCCGTTGAATTGGCTGAGAATCAACATATGGATCTTTCTTTCATAATTTTAGACCATTGGCTATTTAATTTAACGTTCAAAATTTGATAAGGAACTGACTCTTGTCCACTAGAAAAGTTCTATGTGGCAACAAAATGTGGAACGTATCGTGTAGTTTTAGTTAAGCGATTTCTATGAATATTTGTTTTATCTAAATGAACTTATGCACTTTGTTATATTGCTGACGTTTACTGTTTACTTTTCATTTTTTTCAGCTACACCAACTAAAGAAATGAACTATGAACTCAATAACAGCGGACAAGAAATGGTGGACTTAGCAGAAGATGTTGCGAAATTAGTATCATCTTGCAGCACTTCCGGGTGCCCATCGCCAGAAATTCCATTGGAGGTAATTTTTTCGATATTTCATGCATTCGAATTTAAGAGATCTTCCTATTCTAAAGGGTCGAAATTTTTTGTTTTTTAATGTTTAAATTTACTATATACCGTCAAGAAATACTATGTAAAAGAAATACATTTTGCAGATTTAATCTTATAAAACCCACTTTTCGAGGCACTTATATTATTTTACTTTATTATTCTAATAATAAAGTATTGCGATCGACACAGAAAAAAATTGCTACCCTGAAATTTTGTTTTTTCGCATTTCATAACTAAATTATCCTAAAAATACAAAAAAAAAACATCCGTCAGTCTGTAAACCGTACGTGTACGCTCCAACGACATCCCGAAACCCATGTAGATAAAAACTTCACTTTTAGGTGAATTTTATATTGAGTAGGGAAATTTCATTGCCTAAATTTTAGGGAATGTGGGGTGAAAGGGGAGGCGGGAGAGGCGGGAGAGGGCTAAGTTCAAAAACTACGCTTGCTTATATCTCTACTACGAATACAGATAGAAAGCCAAAACTGGATATTCGGATATACTGATTTATGGGAAAAAAAAGTAAAAATAAATTAAATGTTTTAACCAGTGGGGTACGAAAAGAAGGGGCCAAAAACCAATTTTAGCTAGGGTATAGCCTAGTAGTTAGTGTGTTGGTCTTGTAATGCGAAGGTCGTGAGTTCAAATACCGACCGGCGCAAAATATAATTCCGGCACATTGCCCGCTTGGGTATACCTTGGTCACCTCAATCTAAGTAAATGAAAAATTCGTAGAAAGAGGGTTGTGCGAAGGGCTAACAACCCTTCCACAATAAGTAATAAAAAAAATGTTAAGGAACCTGAATATCAGGAGGCCAAGGTCCGATTTGGGCTGTAGCACAATTGTAGAAGAAAACCCAATTTTCGGTCAAATTTTGTTTTTTTTTCAAACGATTATATCTTTAAAATTACTTACAATCAATTAGGTGGTATATAGATCAACCATAATCAACTTAAAGAGTGGCCAATACTTTTGAGGGGGAGGATCAGAAAGAAAAAAAATTAATATTTAACATATATTAAGAAATTGATATCTCGACTTTCTCTTTTGGAAGCTTAGAACACATATTAATCTGTACTAGCGGAATATAAGAAAATTATAATGAATGGAGTTTTTTTTAAAGCGGAGAACTTTATATTGGCAACATTTTTTTTCGTGATTGATAATTTGACAGTTCCCAGTTGTTTTGGGGTTAGTTTGATTTGTCAATTCATTATGAAGAGACTCACGCCGAAGCAACGTTTGTAAATGAGCGGAAGGAAGCATTGCTATTGATCCACAATTTCGTTTGAAATTGTTGTTCAGTGATGAAGCACACTTTTGGCTTAATCGCTATGTCAGAATTGCCGCATTTGGAGCGATGATAATCCACAAGCCATTGTGAAAACACCATTACATCCAGAATTTGATGCGCTTTATGGGCATTGGCCGTTGGTCCATATGTCTTCAAAAATGATGATGGTCCGAACCTTACGGTCAACGGTGAGACATGATTACTGACTTTTTCGTTCAACAGAATGGCGCCACATGCCATACAGCCCGCGATACAATTAATTGACTAAAAGAAACATTTGATGATCGATTAATTTCACGAAATGTTCATGCGAATTGACGCCATTGAATTTTTTTCTCTGGGGATATGTAAAGTCCCATGTCTGCGCCGATAAACCATAAACTATTGAACACTTGGAAGCCAACAATCGACGCGTTATTGCCGAAATACAGCCTGGTTTACTGCAAAGAGTGTGTAAAAATTTGACTTCCAGATTACGCCATGTACGCGACAGTCGCGGTGGCCACATGCCCAAAATCATATTCAAACGTTAATGCCATAAAATTATCTTTCAATTAAAGCGAGTTTCATGGATATTAAAAACATTTTTCTGTATTTTACTTCAATTTAAGCCGAGTACTGCCTCTAGAAAAACACCCCGTATTTGGATATAACGGTAGTGGGGAAAATAGGGAACATGTCAAAAATTGTGCACTTTTAAAATTTCAAGCAATTTTTTTCTAAAAATCTAGTGCACATATTAAGATGAGATTTTGTCATATTGTAGAGCAATATTATCTTTAATTTTTGTAAAAATTGTAAGAAAATTTCAGTGCAACCCATTTGTTTTCAGATTAAAATTCAATTTTATTCATCCAGAAAAATGATACGCAAGATTAAAGAAAAAAAAGTAAATAAAATTATTTACAAAATAATAAAAGTTATAACTATCGTAAGAAACAACGAGAAAAAAAAAGATAAATTAAGTAATAAAAGTCAAATTCAAACTACTAATAATATTTAAAATAAATTGATACTTATAAAACAAGTGATTTCTGAAACTGAGAACCTCGGCTGCACTCCGAATATGGCTTTGAAGTTTATTCCATAATTTAATTGAGTGGACAAAGTAGGAGCGCTGTGAAATCACCGTCTGCCATCGCGGAATCAATAAATTAATCGCATAGACCATTTGTCAGATACGTAAGTTTCCTGTTTCGATCACAATACTTGATTATTAGAACAATAAAGTAAAATTATTTTTGCGTGCTCTACAATTTTGGCATAGCACATTTTACAAACCGATTAAAATTAGAGTTTTTGTGATCTTCCTAAGTCATATGCTTATAACTTACGTTTCCGGTTAGCAGCCATGTTAAAAAAATAATAGCCCTCAGTCGAAAGCGGAACCCGATTTGTTTCCGACCAGTCCCACCCACTCCTGTTGTGATTTACTCGAGTTATCGTAAACCTCTGACAGCCACATAGATAAAGGAGGAAGCTGGTTTTTGGACTCCTGGGATCTCTAAACACATAAATCCATCAAAAAAACGGATGAAGAAACAGGACAAAAAAAAACTAAAGCTACCTACATATTATTATTTCATAATATTGGGAATTAAAAAAAAACAATTTCAGAGCAATGTCATAGCATACACAACATAAAATCATACACAAACTGAAAATTTTTGATGGAAATTTTAAGCTAGAAGCTTGAAAATGTGCAGAGAAAAAATCCATGAAAACATAACATATTGTTATAGACCTGGCAATGATCTTTCCTGAATATGCCAGAATTTTATAGAACAGTCCCCCAATATATAAAAACCCATAATCAAAGATCTAGAACCTTCCAGTATAGTCTAGACATACACCCAACGACACCCGACGGAAGCTTCGAGAATTAGGGAAATTGGTATAAAAACACGGTAGCTCTCAGCGAGCAGTCAGTCATTCAGCGATATTCATGAAAGACGCGAACCAGTAAAGTGCGATAGTAAAACACGCGACGGTATTGTCATAAAAAGCGATAGAAAAACACGCAGCGGTGTTGTCAACAAAAACGAAGTGATCGGGAAATTATATTAGAGTGCGAATAAATAAATTATCACTTATTTTTAAACGAATTGTGTTTTTACTTGAAATCCAGGCGAACCCCTAGCTCGCAACAATATTAAATGGTCGATTACCTTTAAAATGTCTATCCCTTCCCATGCAAAAGTATTTTTCGACCATTTTTAAGAAATCAATTATCACCAAATCGTTAAAAGCTATCAACTTTAAATTTTGTACAGTTTTAAATAAATTTAAAACAAAGTTGCACCAAAAGTTTTGCAATCCTCTTTCTTTTCTAGCCCCTCCCATACAAAAGTATGATTTCGAACAAATTCAATAAATTTACTAATAACCAACAAACTAAAAGATAAGAACTCGAAATTTGGTACGAACACCTCTCAAGAGAAAGGAAATAAAACTGCATCACAAATTTTACGATCTCCTCACCTCCTCTCCCTTGTTTGGTTTCGTGAATATAAAATACCCCGAATCATTGATGTAAAAAAAAACGTTTTGATTCGAATACTCCTTCTACCTCCTCTCATACAAATGTGCGATTTTGGTAAATGCATTTAATGGATTTTTATTGAAACTAGAAAAAGTAGAAACTTAAAGTTGTGCCAAAATTTGTTCCTTAGTAATTGCAATAAATGCTAAAAAAATATCAACTTCACTTCATTCCTTTTAACCCCATACACATTTTTGCATTGGAAATTGAAGAAAAGGTTTTCTCCTTCGAACATTTGAGAGCTATTGACTTTAAAATTGTAATAAAGCAATATGATAAGGATGTAGATAAGGATGTAGATAAGCAGTTTCAAAATCATCCAAAGTCTTCAATTTCCTCTGCCACTCATACAAATGCTTTAAATTCAGACAAAAATAATTTATTTAATCATAACAAGATAGTTTACATACAAATAGATTGCTTAATTTAATTTATTTTAATATATCCTAATATATTTAAATTTACCTTAATTAATTAAACACAATTTGATATACATATATGATATATCATAGACACTGGTGGAAGGATCAAGCGGGATGTGTGGACCTTACAAAACGGAGCGTAGTCTCAATTTATATGTCAGCTTACTTATTGGAGATGTATAGTGGGCGCTGAATTTGTTAAATACTCTACAGCATCTGTTAATAGGTTCATTTTGTCCGTAATCAGTACGATGTGCATATTCCTTAAGTGGTTTTGAATGTCTCGTCAGCCTGACATTGTCATTGAGTCTGAATTTATTTGAGATATGGTCAACCTTAATATCGCCATTCAAAACATCTAAGGTGAAACAGGATATGAGCATAGTTCTTCTAGAACCAAGGGGTAAAAGATTTAATAATTGCAGCCTAACTGTGTAGGGTGGAAGGTTTTCAAAGTCTCTAGGATCATACAAGTCCCTGAGAGCAAAAAGAAGGAATCGCTTCTGGATTGACTCTATTCTGTTGCTGTATAACTGGAAAAAAGGGTCCCAAATGGGACATACATATTCCAGAATAGGGCGGACAAGAGAACAGAATAAAGATTTGGTAACCCATACATTCTTAAACTCTTTGGCTCTTCTCTTAATGAACCCAAGAAGTCTATTGGCTTTCGAAATTATTCGATTATAGTGAGATTTGAAGCACAGTTTGTTGTCCAGTAGTAAGCCGAGGTCTTCAATTTGATCAACACGGTGTAGTTGAGTTCCACTTAAGACATAGTCATGGTGATATGAGGATGATTTACGTGAGAAACTTATAACGTGGCATTTACTGACATTAAGCTCTAATTTGTTCTGAATGCACCAATGATCTAGCGCAATAAGCTTGGATTGCAGGAATGCGGCATCTGCGGGGGAGGTTATGGCATGATATAATTTTAGATCATCAGCGTACATCAAATGTGAAACATTTTCCAATACTTCTGATAGATCTGAGATGAAAACAGTAAATAAGAGAGGTCCCAAGTAACTACCTTGGGGTACCCCAGAGGACACTAATATTTTCTTGGAAATAAGACCTTGAAACATAACAAATTGATTTCTATTATTAAGATAGGACTTAAGCCAGTCAAGTAAGGAACCTGTCACACCAATTTTTTTTAACTTTAAAATCAGGACGCTTTGCTGAAGTCGGTGTATATTGTATCGACTTGATGCCCATTTTCAAGCGCACAAAGCGTATCAGATACAAGAATCATGAGATTCGTTGTAATCGAGCGACCTTTTCTAAAGCCGTGCTGTTGGTCATTAAGAACAGGGTTGATCATATTAGTTAATTTATCGCAGACAATTTTTTCGAATAATTTCGGTATTGCTGATAGAATTGCTATACCTCTGTAGTTCTCAACTTTTCGTTTGTCTCCATTTTTGTGGATAGGTGTGAGATGCGATGATTTCCAAGCCGACAGTGACTTGTTGAAGAGAAAATGTAAAGGTCTTAAAAGTTGATGGGCACACTTTGATGAAAATAGGGGAGGAATAAGATCAGGACCCGGACCTTTTTTGGTATCAATAGTTTTGAGAGCGTCGAGCACCTCCTCAATAGACAATGAGATATTATCAATAAGTGTAGGAACCGAAATGTTGTGGGTTGAATCTGACTGGGCACCAAAAACCTATTGAAAACGGTCAGCAAACATATCGCAGATATTACACCGGCAAGAAGATTGCGTGATCCCATTGGACATGGTCACGGGATAACCCGAACTTTTTCGTTTTGTATTAACAAATTCGAAAAATCTTTTTGGTTCTGTTATGATGTCTTCACCAATTTTTTTTACATAACACTCATACGCAACCCGGGACTTAGAAGAGAACTCTGAGGCCAGCGTGTCATAGCTTCTCTGAAGATTCGGAGTAATCGCGCCCGTTTTCTTAAGTTTCTTAAATAGTTTATTTCTTCTATTCCGCAGTGATCGGAGGTTTTTATCTAACCAGGGCTCTGAAACTTTGTCTTTTTGTTTTATTACAGGGACATAATTATCGACAATTTTAAAGATCACATCGTAAAACGTTGTTATGGCATTGTCAAGATCATTATATGAGAAAAGGGATATCCAGTCTGTCGAAGACAGTTCGTTATTAATGCAATTGAAATCAGCATTACGGAAGTCAAATACAATATTATTATTGTAAGAGTGAACAAAATTAATGTTGTTGCATGCTAGTTCTACTATGATAGCAGAGTGATGTTGTGTATTAGAGAAAAGATTCTCCGCGTCAGAGGCAGGGCTAACAATCACTTCATCATATGCGTCTGTAAAGATCATATCAAGCCATCTTAAATTTTTATTGAGAAAATTCATTACCTAATGTAAGTCGTTATTATACAGTGTGTCGATAATAGTGGTGTCAATATCAGGTATAATAGTGTTATCGGAATGATTTGTCTGAAAAGAGATATTTGGACGATTGAAATCTCCGAAAAGGAAGATATTGTCATTCTCTGTTAAGGAGCAATTAACACTATGAAAAATTTCAAGAATGTCGTGGTATTTGTAGTCTTCAGAGTTAGGCTGGATATATACAACACCGATGTAAACATATCTAATTTATCAGTTTGATTTTGATAAATTTATGTTCAAAAAGTGTTGTTGGTGTTGTGTCTACAATCTCATTAGATAAAGATTTGTGAACTGCAATTAGGACACCCCCTCCTTTTGACAAACCTGTTGCGCTGTAATTCCTATCATTTCTGTATACGGTCCAGCTATTGTCCAGTATTTCTTCATTTTTGAAGGAGTCATTTAGGCCAGCTTCCGTAATAATAATGACATTAAAGTGACATGATTTCGCATCAATGAAGAGATTATTTATCTTCCCTCTGATGCCACCTCCGTTGAGGTAGAAAATTCGTATGCTAGTTTTAGAATTAGGAACGAAAAAACCGATTATGATCTTCACGACTTTTCTGCATATCAGATATATGCTTCGAGGAAACATGGGAACCGTATGTGGCGAGATCTTTATGGACTTGGTCAGGAGAAAGATTGAACTGCTCGTGGGAGCGTGTATAGAGCCGTTGTAAAGCTTCTAGATCCGTCGGAAGTCCTTCCTGTTGAATGGATAGTATCAGACTGGTTTTCGTTTTGCCATTTATACAGGTCGAGTCAGATTTATTGTGCATGTAAGCAAGATACAGCCGCACATTGTCAAATATTGTATGCTCTCTCAACCGTGATAATAAATATCTGTTCTCCTCGGAACTTACCGAATTCTTTGATAGCTTTACAACTGGGGGAACAAGTGGGTCGAAGAAAGGGGGGTTATTGTGACCAACGACTGCAGTATCAAGATTTGAGCAAGATAACTTTTCATTTTTATCTTCAACACATATTACTGATGACGAAGGGTAAGGATTGATTGTCTCGTCTAGCACGAAATTTTTGTAAGGACCCGGAACTATGATAGAATTCGAAGTAGGAATTGGGGCTAAACACGAAATAGGAACTGGGACTAGATTTGAATTAGGTAGTGGATTTAAAATTGGAACGTTAATGGAATGAGATAAACTGGTGTTAACGCGATTAGTTGTAGCTGTAGTAATGGTGTTAGTGTTAGTTTTATGGTGTATAGAATTGGGAAAAGTTTTTTCTTATTCGTACTCATTTTGTACGTATAATTATTATTGTTATTTTTATTACTATTTGTATTATTTTTAGTTTTGTTATTGTTTTTATTATTATAACTAATATTGTGGTTGTTAGTGGTATACTTATTATATTTTAAATTTGACTTCCAGTGTCGGATTTGTATGTTGTTCCATTTGAAGACATCAGATTTCGTGGTGAAGAAAAGCCAGTCATATTGCATGGGCATATAAAGTTTAAAATTTGTGTGTTTCGGTGTAATTCCACTAACTCTGCGGGACGGTAACTTCTTACACGTACAGCCTTTTATCGCAAATTGGTTCGCAAGGGTTTTGCATAGCCACGATGCATCCGAGTTTGGAGGAGCTCCCGTAACAAAATAAGCAAACGAATCGGTTGAATTTTTAACTTCGAGCTTATTGATCCTATTCACCTTATTAATTCTGGCATCCCAATCGGCTTGCGACCATGTTGCGTTGAATTTTATTAACGAGTTTTTCGGGGCGTCAGTAACTTTTCCAGGTAGGTGTATCTTTGGCAGCGAGAAAGTTTAAACGGGTGACAGCGAAAGTGTACGTATATGTAGATTTTCTTTTGAACTTTGAGGTGGATCGCAAACAAATCGGGAGACTGCTAGTTCGCGTTCGAAATCAACGAGTTTCGTTGTTATATCGTCGGCCTGTCTGATTTCGGACCTGGATGTTGTGTGACTCAATTGACTTGATACCTTCACGAGAGATTTGTCCGCATTCGTAACAAGTAGCTTAACGGATCTGACGTCATCATGGATACTGGTGAGCTTGCTTGTAACAGCGTTCACCTCCGCGAGCGAGACGTCTGTTATTGATGATACACCATTAGCAGACATGAAGCATCAAATATTTTTTACTTTTACTTTTTATAAAAAAGTCTTTATCGCAACCGGGTAAAAGCATTACAGGAGCTCGCTACCATACATAACTAATGCATTTGAGCCTAGCATTAAAGGAAAAACGGCCGCAATACGAGGAGAGTCACGCCCACATGTTGTTCAGGTTGTGAAAACCTATTTGGAAACACTGAAAGGGGACGTCCTACCCACCTGCTGTATTTTCCCGACATAATCCCTTCCGGCTACCACCTACTCCGATCGATGACGCATGACCTGGCTGAGCTGCATTTTTTTGGCGCGGCAAACGTAAGCTGCCGGAAAGATGGGAAAAAAGTTGTTGCTAATTATAGACAATATTTTTAAGAATAACTATGAACCATTTTCCCACAAAGGCTCAAATTTAAAAAAAAACCAGATTTACCATTTGTACTCCCAATCACGTTATATTTATATAATTACAAACTATTTTACAAATAAATATTATGTATTGTATATTTTAACTTTTCAGAACACATGTCGTCAGTTGCCAACAAAATTCTACATCGCCCTATATAATTTTAATGCCAGACATAAAGATGAGCTGGATCTAAAAGCTGGATATCAGGTAATGACATTGATAATGATAATAATAATAAACGGGTTATTCAAGATAGATCAAATAAATAGGTGGCTTAGGCTACTCTTCAAAGAAGGTTGCAACATTTCCTTCCATGGTTTGTGGTTACTGATCAGGGAGCTGCCAGTTATTCACCAATTCGGCTATAACTCTCTCAGTACCAAGAAAAGAAATATAAAAGCTGCCACGCATCGTCCAAAAAAGAATAGATAAAAAAACATAACAGGGCTACGATTGCGCGTAAAGCGCAATCTTACGATACTCTAGATGAAATAGAATTTTTTGTGATCCCAAGAAATTTTGTATGGGGAGTGTTCGAAGGGGTGATAGCATGGACCTAATTTTTTCCCCATCATGCTAAAGTAGCTATAAAAATGTTTTGTACAAAATGCTTACTCCAAAAATTGAATGGGAACTGAGAAAATTAGTGAGTTTGATTTAGTGAAAATGTGCAGTTTGTATGGGAGGTGGTAGAAAGAGTGGGGGGATTTTGATGATTTTTTCAGAAATAACTAGGAATATTATAAAATTGGCATCCCTTAAATTTCAGACTAGTGCCATTCATAATTTTCAAGAAAATCGAATTTTTGTGAAGCTGTGAAACTGTGTCATATTGTATGGGTAGAAGCAGTGAAGCAAATCAAATATTTTTTTTTTCACCTTAGTAATAATATTAATTAAATATTTATTACAAAATATGAGCTCAACAAATGTTATATGTTCTGAGAAAATCGGCTTAGAGCATTTCAGGAAAAAGTGTAGTTTGTATGGGAGGGGGTGGAAGGAAAGGGAGGAAGCAAATAATTTTTGTACTGTAGATTTAAATCATTAAAAAAGTAATATATACCAAAATTGAGACCAATAGCTTTTATACTTTTTGAGTAAATCCATTTATTGTCAAATTGCAAAATTGTGTCATTTTGTATGGGAGGGGGTAGAAGGGGTGAAGTTAATCATCTCATTTTTTTTGACCTTACTAACAATTTTAAATAAGTATTTGGTACACAATTTCAGCCCGCTGAATTTTATAAGCACTGAGGAAATTGGCTTAGAGTAATTCATGATAAGTACAGTTTGTATGGGAGGTGGTAGAAGGAGGGGGAGGACACGCACAATTTTTATATGATAGATTGACATTATCATAAAAGTAATATATTCTGAATTTCAGGCCAATAACTTTTATACTTTTTGAGCAAATCCGTTTATTGTCAAATTGCGTAATTGTGTCATTTTGTATGGGAGGGGGTAGAAGGGGTGGAGCGATTTGGCCCGTTCACGAACTTGACCTTACTTTTTTGTCAAAAACGACGTGTACAAAATTTGAACTTTCTAGCTCAACGCGTTCTCAAGCTAGAGAGCGCACGGACGGACGGACGGACGGACGGACGGACGGACGGACGGACGGACAGACGGACGGACGGACGGACGGACGGACGGACGGACGGACGGACGGACATCCGGTTTTGAAATTTTTGAGTGATAATATTAACTTCTGTATTCATCATTTTTTTCTCCGAGCCTTATTTCTTGGCGTTACAAACCTTAGAGCGAACTTATAATACTCTCAGATTCCATCTAGAGTATAATAAATAATGCAAATAGAATAAATATAATACCATAAAAAATAAACAAAAGAAAATGAATAGAAAAATAAAAACTGACAGCAAAGAAGAAATTTAACGTTAGGAAAGCTGATTTCACCTTACATTGGAGGTTCTGGCTCGTCATAGAGTTGATACAACTCATGGTTATATCTTATCGCCATTCCGTTCCTTCCCTCACAGGTTCCATAATTCTTCGGAGGACCTTTCTTTCAAATGCGTTAACTGATTGTTCGGGGAAGTTTGCGTCAATGTCCACGTCTTGCTGCCAAAACAGAGCACAGGTCGTATAATAGTTTTATATATACAGGGTGTTTGGTACTCCGTACATAACCTTGTAAGGGGTTATTCCTGGATATATTTCGAGCAAAAAATTGTTCTACGGAGATGGCCAATTTTCAATATCCACGGAGATACAGGGTGATCAAGAAAAGTCCTTCGGACCTGTACCCTCACTCACTCAAAACGCTATATCTTGAAAACCAATAATCGCATTTCAAAGTGTTATAGCTTGTTTTTTAGGGAATCAAATTATCTTTCATTTAGTGTAATAGTCCGTATTGTACCTGTACCCAATCCTGAGGTATTTCCTTCAGACCACAAATTTTTGATACTTTGACCCTCAAAATTCTGTGATCAATGTAGTTTTTCTCAAGAAAACGCATTATAAAAATGTCATTTTAATGTTGTTTTTTTATGTGCCATATTATTGCCTACAAAAGATGCACACATACTTATGACTTAGGTTTTCCCGTTTTCCAGGTAATAAGCGAAAATACATATGGCTTAAAAATAAAACATGCCATAAACCAACCCTCGTTCTAAAAAAACTACCTGAAATGTTGTTAAACTGAAATATTCTTTGTGTCCTTTAATTACTATTTAAATTATCAATGAATGTCCTTTAGGTAGTATTAAAATTATCGAGAAAATGAATTAAATTAAAATGAGTTTCAACACAACTAGGTGCAGCACTTTGCCCTTTTTAATGGGTTACCTAAAAAAATGAAAATCCTATAAAAGCAAACCATACTTCATATTTTTATCAGTTTTAGTTAAATTTGTAAAAGAACAAGGTGTCACTAAAATTTAGAAAAGAATTTCGAAATGCCTGAGTTCACGAACGAAGAATGTGCAGACATAATTTTCCTCTATGGAGAGTGTCAGGGAAATGAGCAAGCGGCGCGATCTTTGTATCATCACAGATTTCCCAATCGTCGAATACCTTACCCGAGAGTATTCCAAGACGTTTACAGAAGGATTAGGGAAACAGGCAGTGTTAGGACAAGCAGAGTGAATGCAAATCCTGCGCCGGTAATCGCTGTTTCAATTGATCAACGAATCCTAGCTGCAGTTCAAAATGATCCATCAACTAGTATACGACGCTTGGCATTGCGGTTTAACGTCTCTACGTGGAAAGTTTGGAGTGTCCTGAAAGCAGAACGTTTGCATCCCTACCACCACACATCAGTGCAGGAGCTGTTACCCATTGATTTACCCAAAAGGATGGAGTTTTGCAATTGGCTCCTTGAACGACAAATAAGTGACGAGAATTTTATCAGCAACATTCTTTGGACGGATGAGTCCCAATTCACCAGGGACGGTATCACAAACTTCCACAACTTACACACATGGGCTGAGAGCAATCCACATACAAGAAGAGAGGCATCATTTCAGCACAGATTCAGTGTCAATTTATGTGCAGGTGTCATTGGCAACGATTTTATTGGTCCTATTAGGCTTCCGCCTACCTTAAATAGTTCCAATTACTTGCATTTTTTGACAAATGATCTACAGGAGTTATTGGATGATATGCCACTGCAACGATTGGCTTCCATGTTTTACCAACACGATGGTGCTCCAGCTCATTACGGCCGACAGATCAGAGATTGGTTAAATTCCAATTATAGCAATCGCTGGATCGGTAGAAATGGACCGATACACTGGCCTGCAAGATCCCCTGATTTAACTATTATGGATTTCTTTGAATGGGGACGGATGAAGGACCTTGTCTACGCAACGGAAGTAGTAACGTTGCAGGATCTAAACACCAGAATCGATGCGGCAGCAACAGAAGTAAGGCAGCAGTTGAGGAGTATGAACACAAAGAGAACACTGGCAAAACGAGCTTTAGCGTGCATTCAAAATGAAGGTAGCCATTTTGAACATTTATTGTAATTAAGGAAATTTGAAATAAACCGTAAAAACCATTCTTAAGTTCTTTTAGTTCAAGCGGAGAGTGTTGATCAACCTATTCTTGCTTTTTTGACAAAAGTGCTAAATTATTGGAATGATAATTTCTTCTAAAATATAAAACTTATGCAATGCAAGTGTATGCGTCTTTTGTAGGCAATAATATGACACAAAAGAAAACAACAATAAAATGACATTTTTATAATGGGTTTTTTAGAGAAAAACTACATTGATCTTAGAATTTTGACGGTCAAACTGTCAAAAATTTGTGTTCTGAAGCAAATATCTCAGAATTGGATACAGTTACAATGCGGACTATTACACCAAATGAAAGGTAATTTGATTCCCTAAAAAACAAGCTATAACACTTTGAATTGTGATTATTAGTTTTCAAGATATAGCGTTTTGAGTGAGTGAGGGTACAGGTCTGAAGGACTTTTCTTGATCACCCTGTATCTCCGTGGATATTGAAAATTGGCCATCTCCGTAGAACAATTTTTTGCTCGAAATATATCCAGGAATAACCCCTTACAAGGTTATGTACGGAGTACCAAACACCCTGTATATCCGCACCTTATTATTCCTGTGCATTTTCTTGGATTTCATTTATGGAAGTACCGAATAATACGTCTTATTTGCTAATAGCATCCGTCGTTTGATTTCTTCTGTTTCATTACCGTCCTTTACTAGATTAACTCCAAGATATATGAAGTTGTCCACACTCTCCAAATTATATTCCACAATTGTTATGTCTGTTGTGTCCTTCTTGTTTGCATCATTACTTTTGATTTGCTTTCCTTAATGCGCGACCCGACTTCTTTTGCTTAGGACATGCCTCCTTAGAGTTAAAAGTCAACTGCTTCATTCAACAGTCAATCAACGACTGCTTTATTTCAGATGTATGTATAACAATGTTCATACTTTTATACACTCGTTATATTAGGATACAACTTGGCATTACTATTAGTACTATTAATAATGTTAATGTTATATCGAACTATCACTACACTAGAGAAGCATCTTGCTACGATGTTAATGTCGTCAGCGTATGCTACTAGTTGGGTGGACTAGAATAGTAGTGTAATTTCATGAAAAAGTGTAGTTTGTATGGGAGGGGGTGAAAGGAGGGGGAGGACGCAAATAATTTTTCTACTGTACTTTTAGATCATTATGAAAGTAATAAGTCCCAAAATTCAGACTAATAGCTTTTATACTTTTCGAGTAAATCCATTTATTGTCAAATTGCGAAATTGTGTCATTTTGTATGGGAGGGGGTAGAAGTGGTGAAGCTAATCGTCTAAATTTGTTTATCATTACTAACAATTTTAAATAAATATTTGGTGCACAATTTCAGCCCGCTAAATTTTATACGCACTGAGTAAATTGGCTTAGAGTAATTCATGACAAGTACAGTTTGTATGGGAGGTGGTAGAAGGAGGGAGAGGACATGCATAATTTTTATACGGTTGATATTATCATAAAAGTAATATATTCCAAATTTCAGGCCAAAAGCTTTTATACTTTACGAGCAAATCCGTTTCTTGTCAAATTGCGCAATTGTGTCATTTTGTATGGGAGAGGGTAGAAGGGATGGAGCGATTTGGCCCGTTCACGAACTTGTCCTTACTTTTTTGCCAAAAAACGACGGGTACAAAATTTGAGACTTCTAGCTCAATGCGTCCGCGAGCTAGAGAGGACACGGACGGACAGACGGACGGACAGATGGACGGACGGACGAACGGACGGACGAACGGACGGACGCACGGACATCCGGTTTTGAGATTTTTGAGGGATTATATGGACCTCATTTTTTTCTCCGAGCCTTATTTCTTAGCGTGACAAACTTTGTGGCAAACTTATAATACTCTCAGATTTCATCTAGAGTATAAAACATCGTTTTAAGTAATTTATTTCATAATAATTTTTTTTCTTTTTTTTTCATAAAACATAAAACAAAACAAAAATGATGATTACATATTATACTCCATAAAAATTTTAAAATTAAAAAACGAAAACAAATCCTGAATTGCAACAATAAAATGTCTGCGTACAAATATTTCTTTTCAAAATAAAACAATTGTTTTTCCTCGGTAATAGCTTGTGGGATATCCTCGTCTCTTTACTACTTCCCACAACCGTTTTAACATGGAATCTACCAGCTTCTTAGTGAAGGGGGGGGTTATTGAATTCCACTCCTGGATCAGGACTTCCTTGAGCATTACTTTCGACGGTATTGTGTGCGCTCGAATCCTTTGTTCCAAGTGATGCCACAAATGCTCTATTGGATTAAGGTCAGGAGATTGGGGCGGATTACGAAGCTGATTTTGGGCATTATACAGCAACCAGAGTCTTACTACCTCCGCAGTGTGCTTAGGATCGTTGTCTTTTAGGAAGTAAAAGTTGTCGCCTAAGCCCAAATGTTCTGCACTTTTCTTCAAATTGCGCTTGAGAATATTAAGGTAGTCTATTTTATTTATAATACTTTCATTACTATTAGTACTATAAACTCCATTTTTCCAGCTCCTCCACTAGCCATACACCCCCATATCATAACACCACCACCACCGTGCTTTACTGTTGGACAGAGATTTCTTACGTCGAAGGCCGCGTCAGTTTTTCTCCATGCAATCTTCCGACCTTTGATTCCAAAAATACAAAATTTACTTTTATCCGAGAAAATAACTTGTTTCCAAAATTCTTTTGGCTTATTTATGTGTTCCCTAGCAAACGCCAGCCGCTTGAGTCTGTTTACTGTTGTTATAAATGGCTTTCTACGGGCAACACGTCGTGATACCCATATTTCTTAAGAATTTTACGAACACCATCATCAGAAATAGACTTGCGGTACTTTGCTTTGATGTCCTTTGCCATATCAGCTGCAGTTAATCTAGGATTAGTCTCCATCGTTCGAAGCAAACTCCGAGTTTGCTGAGGGCTCAACTTTGGAGGACGGCCAGATCTGGGTTTTGGAACCAGACTTTTTATTCCTGGAATTTCAGACTATTTTTCGTTTCCGAATTTTACCGTTGTTTTAGAGTACAGTAACTCTCATTTTTGTTTTGTTTTATGTTCATAATGAAAAATAGGAAAAAAATATATTTCGGAATAAATTGTTAGAAACGATGTTTTTTATAGATATGTCGGATGTGTTGGGTATGTACGCAAACTTTTTCTGCCGAGTGTATGTACATACAACACCAGCCAAACCGACCGGAAAAAGGACAAATTTCCAAAGGAAAATGACATTAACTATAAGAGATTTTTTGTCTGAGAAAAAATACTTTCATTTCGTAAGTGTTGAAATACGGATCAGCGTATCCATAGTTTTCATCTAAGATTTTAAACGACAAATGGATCAGACTTCATGTGCTCCGCAACATTCATTGAGTGCAAATTATTTTCTTTTGAAATTTTCACAACACCAAAGGTCTTTAAATGGCACATGTTGACGGTTTAAGATTACTATATACTACAGTGGAGGACATAATTATAAGTTCACCAAAAAATTCATATAAAATTCACTCCTAATTCATTATATTTATTACGAATAGATGTTAAGAAAAACTTAATAATATATGTAACAAAACTGAAATTAAATTAAATTATTTCAACCATAAATAAAATTAAAATTCTTTTTTTTTTCTGTTAAATTAGGGTACATTATTGTAAGTTCACAAGGAATGTGCCACATATTTATTAATAAAATTATAAGGTTAATACTTCGTGTGGCTTCTTTTACATTTAATTACTTCAAATACACGTTTTGGCATTGAATTAACCAAGGTTTGTAATATTGTAACTGGTATTTCGTCCCACGTTCTTACTATTTGCTCCCTTAGCTCTCTTGTGTTTGAAAATTGCTTTCCGTTTTCATATACCGTTCTCGATATTATTCCCCATAGATTCTTTATGCGGATCAAGCTAGGACTGTAAGCTGGCCATTCTTAAACTGGTATATCCTTTGAGTTAAAACAAGCTTTTGTCTCTCGGGATACATGTATGGCAGCATTGTCTTGTTGAAAGACAAAATCTGGTCCAACAATTGACTCTGCGTGATCAATTATCAAGTCTTCGAGGAGTTCAATATACTTTTTCGAATTCATTCTTGTTGATATTGTGGCCAAAGGAAGCTTCCCATGGTAACAGAAGCATCCCCAAACCATAACTCTCCTTTAATTGTAGTGTAAGCTTTCTTTTTGTCCGTATTAAATTGTCTCTGCTACTCAGAATTCTTCTGTGCAAACTTGAGTCGTATTCATACTTTTGCCTATAGCTTTCTGCCGGACTAGCCCTTTTTGACGTTCATTTATGGTAGGTTCTGCCTGTTCGTCTGATAGTGTTAAACCTTTCTTTTAATTTTATGTAATTATTAATTACATATACAGATCTATTAAGCCTTCTTGCAATTTCCCGGTTGGAGAGGCAGTTTTCTTTGTAGGCATCGATTTTCGCCCTTTCCTCCATCGATAATACTCGTGGCATTTTTCTATAGAAAACGGAAAATGTAATTTATTTAAGAAAATGAGTTCCTCACAGTGCAATTAATTCACTTACTTAAAAACAAAAATTTCCAGTTAATTCCTCAAAATTTCGCAAACACAACTTTCTAATTTACTGAACTTATAAATATGTCCGCTTGAAATGCATAAAATATACTGACTGAATAAATTATAAGCAGAACAAATCAGGCTTATGACATAACAGTATTTCTTGGAATTCTATTTTACGGTACGCACAAAATAAGAAAGCATTCAAACTTGCATCCACATTTTAAGTGCAATTTTGTGAATGAACTTATAATTATATCCGCCACTGTATATTACTATAAAAATTGAAAAATTCTAGCATCATTATCACAAAATTCAGGTACACTACTCTATCGGTCAAGTACCTGAGCCACAAAATTTCAGTACCGATGAGTAATATTTCATTTTATTACTGCTAAATAAATGTAATATAAAGTTTCGAAAATTGTAATTTTTCTATATTCGGGTACTGTAAAGTTGCTGTAATTTTACAGTTTTTTTAACAGTGTACTACGAGAGCTATTCATCATAATCGTAGCTAAGTGTTAAATAACTGACAAATCCTTCCCCTAGAATCCACATTCTCTTAGTCTCCTCTATCTGGATTTCGTCTACCTGAGATTAATTTTCGCACACGACTTATCTCCAGAATTCTTCGTGAGCTCAATGTTCAAAAATCTGCAGGTCCCGATGGTATTACCCCCTTAGTCCTTAAAAATTGTTTTACGTTCCTGGCTAAATTGCTGCGCGATTTATTCCATCTCTCTTACTCTTCTGGGCACTTTCCGCGCACATGGAAAATGGCGAATGTTCAGCCGATACCCAAGAAAGGAAACAAAGCGTTGCCCGCAAACTATCGCTCCATTGCCATTACGTCCGTTCTGTCGAAAGTGATGGAAACGGCTGTGACACAAAATAGTCCGCTATCTTGAAGATAACAAACTTTTCAATGATCGCCAATACGGATTCCGTTCCGAACGATCTACAGGTGACCTCTTGGTATACCTGACGGATCGTTGGAACTCTTGCATCCATAAATTTGGCGAAGGTCAAGTTCTGACGCTTGACATCGCTAAAGCGTTTGACAGAGTTTGGCACAAATGTCTCCTAGTGAAGCTCAAAGCAGTCGGCTTTAATAATAACCTCTTAAAATGGATTGAGAGTTTCTTACATGAACGCACCATACAAGTCGTATTGGATGGCGTGGCATCTTCTCCCTTTCCCATAGATTTCGGAGTCCTCCAAGGCTCTGTTTTATCACCCACGCTCTTTCTTATTTTTATCAATGATCTTCTGTCGTCAACGCTCAATCCGATACATTGCTTTGCAGATGACAGTACCCTGGATAACATCTATGAATTCGACTCGATTATTAACGCTCACCGTGTCCTGGTAGCACCTGAACGTGCCGAACTATTTGGATAATTGAACTCTGACCTGAACCTAATCTTGGAATGGGGCAGGATAAATAGAGTAGAGTTTTTAAAACCTCAAAAACATAGGCCTGTCATCTTTCCCTTAAACGTGATGTCCCGGCGTCGGTTTCTAATGTAACCTTCGGTGGTGTTCTACTAGACTCTTCCGAATACTTCTCACTCCTTGGCATCAAAATAAATAATCATCTTAATTGGAATCAGCACATACTCGACGTAGTACTTGACGCTTCCAAACGCCTGGGAGTTCTCCGAAGTTGTAAAAACTATTTTACTCCCAGTGACCAAGCAAATATCTATAAGGCCTACATTAGACCACGCCTCGAGTACAATTTGCATTTATGGGCTGGGGCACCCAAAACGCAACTTGCGATGCTCGACCGTGTCCAGAGACAGGCGTTCCGACTAATTGGAGACGAAGCCATCACGGTTTCTATAGACTCCCTAGAGCGTCGCAGATATGTCGGAGTACTAAGCAGTGAGGAACTTGCTAAACGTATTCCACTTCTATACACATTTCCTAGAAACACTCGCCTAGATTCAAGCACTCACGAGTTAACTGTTAAGCTTCCAGCTTCCCGTACAGTGAAATATAGGCAGTCATTCATACCCCGAACTTCTAAGCTTTGGAATGCATTGCCAGAAGCCGTATTCCCATTGTCATACGACCTTCGACGTTTCAAACTCAACGTCCACCGGCATTTCAGTCTTTCCCTCCTTTTAATCCCGTTTAACCTTAACTCCTTTTTTTCCCTTACCGACATGACTGTGTAAATTACATTAAAGGGTGACCCCCTAAGTTGTGTTCGGCTACGTGAAAAAAAAACCTGCTACCACTCTGTCTGCATATTGACTTCTCATGCATCCTCAACTTGTCCAAAGAATAACAGTTGCGCCCAATTTGTTAGCAGATATTTAATTCATTGTAGTAGAACGTCAGGAATTTGTATTTGCCCGAAAAAAATAAGGAGGTTAGAAAAATTACAAGATTGACTAATGACCGGAAAAAGGTGAAAAACAAGTGGCCGTCCTTCTGCACAAATTTGTATTACGTATTATGAGCAATAAGAATAAAATTAACACGCCGATATTTTTAAAGTACGTTGTTATATTTTTATAGATCTTGATGTATATACTACTTAATACTTAAATCATTATAGCCATCAATAATAAATTATAATAACTGTCATTTACCTTTAATACTTACATTAGGTGGGCGTGTTGGATTCATCGGACGTAGATTGGTGGAAAGGTAAATGTGGAGACCGAGTCGGATACTTTCCATCCAAATACTGCACTAAACTTAACCCTGGTGAAAAACCTCTTAAAGTCACAGATAATATTAAAGTTGCAGAAAGCAACCGTAGCCAAAATATGCATTTATTGCGGGATCAGATAGTTATGCAGGTACGTTTTTAATTTCTCCAATTTGTGTTATCTTATGTAAAATAAAATTTATTAGATTGGTGAAGAATTTGATGGAGTTATAAGGATTCGTGCAGCTAATAACCGACAAGGAGTTTGTCCTGTGAAGTATTTACAGCATGTATGACAAAAAGATGATATAAAATGCGACTCCAATCAAGCCAAACCGAACCAAATTTCAAATGAACCTGGTCGTAAAATCAAAGTATGTGACCATTTACATTATGCAAAGACGAAAAGCGATAAGGACTGGGAAAACTGGGAACGAATACGGGAACAAAAATTAGAAAAAATGAAAAATATATGCTTCGAGAGTTATCGCGAATCAAAACGAGAAAAACTGCGACAACGGACAAAACCACCTGCTCTTGATCCTACCTGGTACACAGATAATATATATTCGAATCATTCAATCGATCTGGACGATGATTATTCACCAAGTTTTTCGAAGTTTCATTACATTGAAAAATTGCGAGATATTGATGGAACAGAAGATGGGGTTACAAATGGCAATCGATTTTGTATACAACGTTCGAAAAGTTGCAGAGAGTTCAAGCATCCCAAGTCGAGGAGCTGCTGTTTTGGTGGATATGATGTAAAATCCAAATCAGCAGTTCCAAAATCGCATTCGTTTACTATAAATGGCAATAAAACGGCACCGTTCGATGTTATGGATTATGAACCGACTTCAGCAAGAAAAACAAAAAAAAATGCTCCAAGTAAAGAATGTTGCAATATAGAAAACTGCCATCAAAATTATTGTACAAGTATTCACTGCACTTGCTCAAAGTGTTTCTTCGAAAACGTTTGCCATCATAATATGAAACCCAGTCATCACCATAGGCTTAATAGAACCAACAAACATCATATTTTGGCTGAATGGAGTGATCGCATCGGTAGGAGTAGAGAAAGATTTGTGTGCGACGACCATAGTATTCTTAAGAATGGTTCGAAGCGTAGATCGTGTTCAAGCCAGTTGTATACGCAATTCGAAGATGATTTTAATAATTGTGCTTACAATAATTCCGAAAACGAGGAGCACAGCGATTTAGATCAATTTGCGCGTTGTGGTAGAACTGGTACGAATCCGCAGGATACTGTTTTCCAGCTTCGTGACGATTATCTTCAAAACTATCAACCAGTTCGCAACAAGTCCTTGTTAGAAGTAAAACCTCCTAGTAAATATGATGACGATACGGCATCTGACTCCACTGACGTGGAATTGGAAGATTTCAATTTTGACATTGGAAAGTATTGGGAAACGATCGACAAACTACCGGTTCCATTGAATCTAAACTCGCAGCTGAAAAACAGGAATAAAAATCTCAAAGTTAATAATATAAGCTTGGATCGATACAATAATGGGACAGCTATTATTGATTACCATCAGCAACAAGAACGTATGAAAATTAAGAAAAGTCTATTAGAAGGAATGCCATCTCCTCAACAAAACCATTCGCATTTTTCATATTTTCAACATCGCCCGATTTCCTGTTCCCCATTTCGTCGACTAACGCACAAAGTCTGTCACAAAGGCGAGCCAATTTACAAGTATAACAATTTATCTCCACACGATAATCTTCAACTAAATCACGCACACACTAACAATGCTTTAAGTCTTATAAATAACATTTTTTCAATTTACAAACCTAACAAATATTCACCTGTAAATTGTCAACAATTTATTGAACGCAAGCCAGACATGTTCAAAAAAATTAATGTTTCCAGCACAAATCGTCCTCTAGCTTCTCCTGAGAGTGAGTATATGACGTCAATGAAACGACCACTAATTGTAAGTACAGAGCAACCGCATTTCAAGATAATTCCTGAAAAGTGTGGACTAAAAATATCTCCATTATACAGATGCGAGATAGGGGAAAAGAAAATGGTAAGATTAAAAAGCACATCCCGACCTCTTCAATTTCATCGATAATAGAACTACAACCAAAGTAAAATCCCAAAGATAACTTTAAAAATAACAACATAGAAATTAAAATATATACCATTTCCACACAAGAGAAACGTTTTTTTTTTTTTTTTTTTTTTTTTTCCAATTGAAAATAAAATTAGCAAGTTAATTTGGAAAAGAAATCTCTCGCTCTTCGCTTGGTTCTTGTCTCTTTCAGCACGCTGATAAAAAAATATAATATTTGATAAAAAAACTATTATTTGGTTGTGGTGAAACGCCTCTGAGGCACACTGGCACATCTGAAAAAACAACAGAATTATGATTAGGCGTAAGCCCCAATCACATGGTACTCTAGATAAAATGGGAAAGAGTTTAATGTACCGTCATCTTAAATTATTTCGAATAGTTAATAGTGACTTTTGTGTGGGAGGTGGTAAAAGCAGACGGGAGAGGTTTGTAACTTTTGTATATGACACCGAACGTGGTATGCAAAATGTTTCGTGCTGACGAAAGAAAGAAATTGAACAAAGTTTTTCTGAAATTGGGGTATTTGTATGTGAGGTGGCAGAGGAAGTGGAGGGTTTTATATGATTTTGAAACTACTTATCAACATCCTTATCACCATGCTTTGTTTCAATTTCAAAGTCGATAGCTCTCATATGTTAGAAGAAGAAATGTTTTCCTTGAATTTATAATATAGATATTTGTACGGAAGGGGGTACAAGGAGTGAAGGATGTAGCCCTTTGACGAGCTTAAAGCTACCTTTTTGCTAAAAATGACAACAAATTTCAACACGATAACTCAAAGCGTTCGATAGTTATGTTGTAGACAGATGGTCAGACAGAAGGTCACTCAGGATCGAGCGACAACAAATATTTCTGTACTCTTGTCGGTTCTGTGCGATCATTATTTCTTTGCGTTACAAACGGTAAGGCAAACGCAATATGCACTCAGATTTCATCTAGAGTACATATAACAACAGGACTACGATTGGGCGTAAATCATGCGATGAAAGAAAAATTTTTTATGCGGAGTTGTAGAAAGGGTGCCGGCATCGAACTAATTTTTTCACATCATCCTAGGAGTGCAATCAAAATGTTTTATATAAAAATTAAGCTTCAAAAATTTAATATATACTAAGAAAATTATTATATTGGATTTAGTAAAATTGTGCAGTTTGCTAAACTTTCTAAAAAGATAGACTTTTACTTTATTATTCTAATAATAAAGTATTGTGATCGACTTTGAAAAAAAATGTGCAATCCTGAAATTTAATTTTTTTTTTCGACTTTCATGACTAATTTAGCCTAAAAATGCAAAAAAAAAATCATCTGTCTGTACGCCATACGTCGTACATGTACGGTCAGAGCACATTAACTCCCAAACCCTTCAAGATAGAAAGTTAATTTTTGGGTGGATTTCGGACAGATGCAGGTCTCAGGCGTACTATAATTAGAACCAAAAACCACGAATTCGAATATCTCAACCATGGTTCTAGCTAGGAAGCTAGAAATTAGCATACGTATAGAAGAGGTTATGGGACAAAATCTAAAAATAATTTTATTTTTTGAATTTTTTTTCAATTGACTATATCTTGTAACCACCTTTTCAGGAGTGTACATTTATAATTCTACACCTGTATGAGCAAATTGTCCGTGACCACCCGACTCTGGCCAGCACAGTCGGAGTTGGGTCGTGTCGTCACAACCCATTCAGTTGAAGAAAAATTTCTCCAGATTGGAGTTGGAGAGGGGGGACGAAGGAGAAAACCAAATTACAACCAATTAGTGCTGCACTATCAAGCAACACAACTCTCAAGAATTATCATCTATATACCATTAACATCACTACGGCCTGGCCTGGATTAGTAGCGTAGGTTGACATTACTCATTGTGTTCTTCCCTGCATGAGATAGGTACTCATAGCGGCGGCGTTCATGGAAGAAAATAGTTGCTGCGGCAGCCAGGAGGCTTCCGTGGCGTAGCGGGCAGCGTGCTTGCTTCTCAGTCAATAGGTCGTGAGTTCGATTCCCACTCCAGACGGGATTTTTTTAAGCGCAAATTTTTCTGTTGCTACTGGTGATAAAAAATTATTCGCAATAAAATGGGGAAACGGTGTAAAAGTGAAACAGTTCCACTTCAAGAAGGCCTAGATACTCAGTAGATGGTTTCTGTTTGCTTTCTATCATTCAGTCCCCTATAACATCTGCAAATATTTGTCAGTAAGCAGCCAGTACAACTGAGCTATATACCAGCTTCTCCACTCGCTACGGTCGTTCTTACTCCCCTTCCCAAACCTTCCCAATCCCATTCCTTCCCTCCATGACTGTGTTTGTGCATTGCACATAAAGGACGAAATTGCCTATAACACAGGTTATTCTGTATAAAAAAAAAAAAAAATAAATAAACAGTATGGCCAGCCACGCTAGGACCCTTTGAATACGCTGTATATTGACGAGATGTGGATGATCGACGGCGGCATCTGATTTGATTGCATCGATGGCATCGAATATTGTTGCGGATGCTGTTCCCAGAGTACATACACCGAGTAAGAGCACTCTGTATATTGTCACGTGCTACCTCTTCAAATTCAGATTCTTACCTCTTCAAATTCAGGTTTTTTCTTTTGGTGAAACGTGTTCGCCAAGACCGCGACACTTCTTATCTCTCATTCTCGCACATGGCGTTCTTACAGCTTTTGCTCGCGTCGTATTCAACTTGGACGGCGGATGCGCGGGTCATGATCGGCGGGTGGTCGACGATTCTCTTTCCGCTCAATATTTTCGATATTTTTCGCTTGCTCTTGTCTAATAAAAAAAAATCTTTGCGAGAATGAAATGGAAAAATCTGATTAAATGTTCACTGTAAGCTTGAGAGAGAGGAAGCACACGTATCGGAGATGAAACACGAGTGTGTTTTCGGCAATTTTCGGAGCCGGGTCGTATTTTTAGCTGAGTGATCCTACTATATGTATACTATGCTCTTACCAGCTATCATAGACATTCCATCGACTATTTTTCCTACACGAAAATCGAGACGACCGATATCGATTGGTGCTTCGGTAGCTGCAGCTGTTTACTTGAATCTGTAGAAACGGCGGGCTTCTCTTTTTTTTTGTTTTTTTTTTCTCTTTCTGTGGCTTTGCATTTGATTTCGAATCGTCCGGTTGGGACGGATGTTGTACTTCGGATGACGCTTTTGGTTTACTTATTGGATCGGTTTGTGTGGCGTCTGTAGGAATGGGAATTTGTAATTTCACATTGCGACATTCCAATTGAATTAGTCCCGACTTGGCAGATCCGATTTCAGCTAAAAGTTGTTTCTTTTGTCGACTCAGTTCCTGTTTCTTTCAGGCAATTAGTTCCCGTTTGATTGCAAAAAGCTCTGACTTCAGTGAACCCAGAAATTCTTCAGCAACTTTATTATTCGAAACAAATTCACTCCAGATTGCTCATTTTTCAGTAATTTTTTTTCTTATACTCTAGATGAAATCTGAAAGTATATTGTGTTTGCCTTACCGTTTGTAACGCTAAGAAATAAGGCTCGCACTGAGCCGCCAAGGGTACAGAAATATTTGTTGTCGCTCAAAAACCTCGATTCCGAGTGACCGTCTGTCCGTCTGTCTGCCTGTCCATCTGTGCGTCTGTCTACAGCATTACTATCGAAAGCTTTGAGCTATAGTGCTAAAAACTTTTGTGAGTCATTTTTAGCAAAAAAGTAACTTTAACTTCGTGAATGGGCTACATCCCCTCACCTCTTCCACCCCCTCCCATACAAATTTCATGAAATTTCGAAATATTGAGAAATTGATTTTTCTTTGAAACTATTTAAGCTATCGACTTGAAATTTAGGTCAAAGTAATATGATATAGATGTTATTAATATCACGGAATATTAACTCGATCCCCTTACTCCTTCTACCTCCTCCCATACAAATGGACAATTTTGAAAAATACATATTTTCGATTTTCATTGAAACCAGTAAAGCTGAAAAGACGAAATTGACAGAATTAATTCTACTATAATTGCAATTTATTTTAAAAATAATTATTAACTTCACCTCACTCCTTCTACCCCCTCCCATACAAATTTCACGAAATTTTGGAATTTACATTAAATTATTTTTCTCCGAAACTGTTAAAGCTATCAACTTGATATTTTGTATAAAGTATACAAATAGAAATATTAATAATGCGAAAAAAAATTGTTTTGATCCGTACACTCCTTCTACCCCCTCCCATACAAATACAGAATTTTTGTTAAATGCATTTTATTGATTTCCATTCAAACTAGGAAAAGTACAAACTTCAAATTTTTCCAGAATTTGTTTCTTAACAATTGAAATAAGTGTTAGAAAAAATTATCAGCTCCGCTTCACTCCTTCTACCACCTCCCATACAAATATCTGTATTATAAATTCAAGAAAAGCATTTCTCCGTCAAGTATATGAGAGCTATCGACTTTGAAATTGAATCAAAGCATGGTGATAAAGATAATGATAAGCAGTTTCAAAATCATCTTAAACGCTCCACTTCCTCTGCCACCTCCCATACAAGTGCCCAATTTCAGGAAAACTATGTCCAATTTCTTTAAAAAGAATGAAAAATAAAAACTTTAAATTCATCAGAAAACATTTTGCATGTCATGTTCGGTGTCATATACAAAAAATACAAATCTCCCCCTCTACTTCTACCACCTCCCATGCAAAAGTCTCTATTCACTATTCGAAAGAATTTGAGATGACATATTTTCCGGTATATTAAAGTCTTTTTCATCTCATCTAGAGTATCATATGATTGGGCTTTAAGCCCAAACCATAACTCTGTTATGTTTTTACTAACAAAACTATAAAAATTAAATTGCCTGCCAATTTCAAATTTTGAAAATCATAATTTTTTTTATAAGTTTTATTAACTTTATAATTTAAGTTTTTTTTTTTATCTACATCAATTTTTTCCTCCAAAATCAAAATCTAAACTGACTAAGAAAAAAAAATAATTTTCTCTTTTTTTCTATACATACATACACCATACTCGATCAAAAAAAAAAATTCACTACAGTGAATTTTGACACGATCGTTACAAAGCCCCCCACCAAGATTTCAGATACATCTACCAAAAGATGTATATGAAACAACAACAAAAATAAAACGATCGTTTATTAATCAGCAGCGCCCAATGTGGGGTTCACCACAAAAAAAAAGAATTAGCCGGGCAATAAAATTTTACATCTTTAGCTGATGGGGCACCTTTGTCGCGTTTTTGTTCATTTACGTCCTCGACTCTTCTTCCGACTTTCAATTTTATACAAATCTAACTTTCTCTCGTTATTAATTAGATAATCGCAGTCGCGAGCTACCACCAGTGCACCAGTTTTGAAATGCTCCCCCACCACTATTATGTTAAAATTTTATATTTTTTTATAATTCACTAGTACAGCTTAATATATGATCCAAGTCTCCATTACGTAGCTTAAGAGATGGTCAAGATATCAATGTATAAGTGTTTTTCTTTGCACCCCCCCCCCCTCCTAACAACAATTAGCCTCCTTTGAAGCTGATTCTGGTTGGTCTGTATACCACCTTAATGGTCCAGAAATATGCATCTTTTGTGGTAAGTAATTTCGAAGTTTATAATCATTTGAAAAAAAAATTCGGCGGACAATTTGTTCTTAGCACCCCCTTTTTGGACCCCAATGGATAACCAAATTAAATTATTTTTAAAGTTTATCTCACAAGCCCTTCTACATGTATGTTGACTTTCAACTTCCTAGCTGGAACCATGGTTGATATATTTGAATTCCTAGTTTTCGGTCTTAGCGCCACCCCCCTCCTTCTGAACCCTTACACCCCCCAAAATCGGTGTCCGCCTGAGATCCGCAACTATCTATAATCCTCCCGAAAATGTGTATATATCTTGAAGGGTTTGGGAGTTGTAACCACCTTCTACACGATGGTTCATTTATAATTCTTCAAAATGTATGAAGCAATTGTCTGCGACCGACCTACTCTGGCCAGCTCAATCGAAGTTGGGTCGTGTCGTCGCAACCCATACGATTGAAGAAATGATTCTCCGGATTTGGAGATGGAGAGGGGGGAACGAAGAAGAAACCAAATTACCAACCAAGTCTTTTATGACTTACAAAGTCATTATTTATATATATAAAAAAAATTAAAATTCGTGTAAATTTCTAATTTTAATTAAAAATAATGTTTCCCTTTTTACAATAAATGAATATTTATATGTATACATACATATATTTTAATATATATTTTATATTATATGAATCAATAGACATATACTTGAGAAGGAAGAGAGAAAACAAAAATAAAAACTCACCCGAAAAAAATCTTTATGATGTCACACTCATACTTTCACTGGAATAATATAAAGTTAGTTTTATCCCTTTTTTCCCTTTCTCCCCCCTTCTTACTTGATGTAAGTTAATTCCTAAAAAAATTAGATGTTTTTTTAAATATACATATATGTATGTATATAAATTAACATAATAATCAAAAAAAAATAAAATAATAATAATAATTTAACAATTTTCACCACTCTTCTATATTTTTTAAAAACTCCCTTTCTTGACCTCAGCGTTAAGCCAAACAAGCCGCTGAGTACCTTTTCTTTTCTTGAAAGATGAAACCTCTTTCTTGTCCTCAGCGTACAGCCAAACAAGTCGCTGAATACCTTTTCTTTTCTTGAAAGATGAAAACTCTTTCTTGTTCTCAGCGTACAGCCAAACAAGTCGCTGAATATCTTTTCTTTTCTTGAAAGATGATATCCCTTTCTTTTTTCTTTTTTTTTTTAACAACCGGGATTGATCGAATCAAGAATCCGTACCTCCTTGGATAAAGGCGGAGGATTTTCTGGAAAACAGTTGCTGGATACCGTCAACACAAGTCAATGAGCGCGCAAAAAAACTTCAAGTGGAATCTTAGAAGGTGCCGCTTGATTGATTTCACATAAGTTAATTTCTTTTTCTTCGATGAAATGTAACTCTCGCCTCCACTCAAATCGTAGAATTATCGTAGATTTTTTTATAATTCAACCAGTATTCGATCCTTTTTGTCGAAATAAAACTATTCAACTCCCGAAAAAATAATTTTTTTTTTTCTGTCCCCTTTTCTTAATTACTCGATTCAAAAAAAAAAAAAAAAAATTACAGTGCGATCGTTACAGTGCGATCGTTACAGAGTTAATGAGCGCTGGGCTTACACGTCAACATACGGTGTGCGGCGTACGGTATGTCTTCAAAAATGATGATGGTCAGAACGTTACATTCGACGGTGAGCGGTACAGAGATGATTACTAACTTTTTCGTGCCTCAATTGGAAGGCATTAATGTCGCAGACATGTGGTTTCAACAGGACGGCGCCACATGCCACACAGCGCGCGATACAATTAATTTACTAAAAAAAAACATTTGATCGATTAATTTCACGAAACGGACCTGTTAATCGGCCACCTCATTCGAGCGATTTGATGCCATAAGATTTTTTTCTCTGGGGATATGTAAAATCCCATGTCTACGCCAATAAACCGGAAACTATTGAGCACTTGGAAGCCGACATTCGTAATTGCCAAAATACAAACATTAACGCCATAAAATTATATTTCAAATAAAGCCAATTTCAGGGATATTAAAAACATTTTTCTGTGTTTTATTTTAGTTTAAAGTTCTCCTCTAAAAAGAAAACCCCTGTACGACATTACCAATGGGTGGAGAGGGCGGTTGGGAGTTTAATCTCCTATGAGCACGGACCTGGCTCATGAAAATATCATGGATTCATTCATAATTATTTATGGTTCTGCTTCCACGAAATACAAAACATTGTATTCAAAGAGCCATTAGACTAAGCGGATTACACATGCCATATACATTACTAACTAACAAACATTTTCAAAAATTGCTTATTATTGCGATTCTTACGCGGACGAAGTCGCTGGCGATCGCTAATAACAAATAAATGTTAAGGAGCCTGAAGGTAAGGAGAGTTATATGTTATGTGGAAACTAAGGTTATGATATATTTTTGTGAAGCGTCGAGATTTTGAATTTCGCGTCTTCTTAGAGAATTCTTATCTGATTTATAGTACAGCACGTAAAACGATGAAAAAAATTGTTGTTAAATTATAATTTGTGTTTTATTAATCGGAAACCTTAAAATATCAGAAGAGGAGTACAAAGTAGCTATGTTTTAATATTACTCGTAAATTTGACAAAAATTGTAGTTTCGTTTCTTATTATCAAAATTCACATTTTTTTTATTATTGAAAAGTATCAAAAAATAAAAGTCGAGACTTATAAATTGATTATGCATATAAAGAAGTACAAAAGACAAAAAAGAAGCTGGCGTGTTAAGTTTGTAGAAATTCTTTTTTAATGTGATGTACTGGCTGTAATTTATTGTTTCTAATCTCCTATCTATTTATCTTTTATTATGACTATACTTAATCGAAATTAAATTTATGTTATCGTAAAAATTCGATTGTACATTTTTGCAATAATATTATATAAAATACAGATATATTAATTTATTCATACAAATTAAATTGAATCGAATATTATTTGCACAGATTTATCATTATACCATACGTACAACTTGTCAACTCTTAATATGCATATTAGCATACCGAAATTTTTTTTTAATTAATATAAGAAAATTATATATTAAATTTCATGAAACAATTCGCGATCTGAAACCTTTAGATATTAAAGGTGCAATTTCTGATGAATCTCGACCGCGAGACTCAGGTACGTAAAGTTTTGTTAAAATAAATAGCAGTGCACATGTTATTGAGAATGGCAGAAAAACAAATGCACCCCACGAAGACTGTAATGTAGGAAACAACATTCCTATCAAAAAATTACAAAGCCATGATGACAGACTACCCAATGACATCGTGGCCGGGCGTGGTCCAAGTTCCACGATTTCTGGAATAAACAGAACAGTAAAGAAAATATGTAAATATATTAGCTATTATATATATGTATGATAAAACATCAGTATAAACACATAGATAGACTTTTATAATCTAGATGAAATCTGAGAGTATTATAAGTTTGTTCTAAAGTTTCTAGCACCAAGAAATACTGCTCACCCAGAGTCGCCAAGTGTGCAGAAAAATTTTCTGTCGCTCACACATTTCGAAACCGGATGTCTGTCTGTCGGTCCGTCTGTCCGTCCGACTGTTCGCTCTCTAGCTTGAGAACGCGCTCACCTAAGAATCTCATGTTTTGTACACTTTTTTTTGGTGAAACAATAAGGTGAAGTTCGTGAACGGGCCAAATCGCTACACCCTTTCTACCACCTGCCATACAAAATGACTCAATTTCGGGATTTGACAATAAATGGATTTCAATATATTATTTTTATGAAGATATCAATCTATGGCATAAAAATTATTTTAATTCGCTCACTCCTTCCAACACCTCCCATACAAACTGCACTTTTTCATGAAATACTATAAACCAATTTAGTCAGTACTTGTAAAATTAATCGACCTGAAATTGTGCACAAAATATTTATTTGGAATTATTATTAAGACCGAAAAAAAATAGATTAGCTGCACTCCTTCTTCTGCAATATGACACAATTTCACAACTGAACAAAAAGTAGATTTTCTTGAAAAGTATGAATGCTACTGATCTGCAATTTGAAATATGTCAATTGAATGATGTTTATAGTTATTTCTGAGAAATTCATTAAGAACTCCCCACTCCTTCTACCACCTCCCATATAAACCGCACAATATCTCTAAATTCAATACACTAATTTTCTCAATACCTACTAAATTTTTAAACCTTAAATTTTCAATAAAACATTTTGATAGCATTTTATCGTGAACAAATATTGAAACCGTCGTAACTCACCTATGAGGCTTTGATAGCTCATAGAAAAAACCAGATGTGGTGAGGAAATGTTTCTTCGTGCAATAGTTTCTCTAGACCCCAAAGAATCCAAAAAGTAACATGTAACATTCTTATTGCAGAAATTGACCCTCCAATTAATGCACAGTATAATTATTGTTCGCACGAGGACATCTGCTGCCTTGCTTCGCTGAAATTATGATATTTTTACTGTAGTAAAAAAATAATAAATAATAGGACTACGATAATCTAGATGAAAGAGAAATTTTTTGATCTTAGGAAATTTTGTAGGGGAATCGGTAGAGGGGGCGGCGACATCGAACTAATTTCTTCACATTAAGCTAGAGTTGCTACCAAAATGTCTTATACAAAATTTAAAATTCAAAAATTTAATAGAGAAAATTAGTGTATTGGATTTAGTGAAATTGTGCAGTTAGTACGGGAAAACTTTTTCAGAAATAACTATAAACATCATGCTTTGGACATGTTTTAAAATGCAGATCAGTAGAATTCATACTTTTCAAAAAAATCGACTTTTTGTAAAGTTTTGAAATTGTGTCCGATTATATGGGAGGGGATAGAACGAGTTAGGCTAATCGACTAATTTTTTTTGGTCTTACTAATAATCTATACATATAAATATAATTGTAGTGTCTGTCTGTTATTTGTTTAGAAATGGCTATAAATTATTTTTTTGCTTTATTTTAGCAATAACTAAGCAGAAACTCAGGTTTTTAAAATTCTTCACTGTCTATCCGTCTGTCTGTCTGTCTGTCTGTCCGGCTTTCACGCAAAAACGGCTGAACCGATTGTAATGAAACTTTCACAGTTTATTAGGTATGCTCCGAGATATAATCTGCTTTTGGTTTTATTTCCCTCCCCTCACGCCTTCTACCCTCTCCCATACAAAATGACTTATTTTTAATAAAATGTAATAATCAAATTTTCTTGCAAACTATAAGAGCTATTAATTTGAAATTTAGAATATATTATTTCTATTACAAATGCAATCTTTTATTATTCAAACTAATTAAATCCCCCCACTCCTTCCCTCATCTCCCATACAAAATACACTTTTTCATTAAATACTAAAAACCAATTTTTTCAGTAGCCATCGAGCTAAAATTTTGTACCAAATCCTTAATTAGTATTATTATTAATATCGGGATAAACTAACCGATTACCTTCACTATTTCTACCTTCTCCCGTACAATGTGACACGATTTCACGACTTTATAAAAATAGATTTTCTTGGAAAGTGTGAAAGTCACAGATCTGAAATTTAAAATATATCAATTGCATAATGATTTTAGTTGTTTTTCGATCACTAAGAACCCCTCACTCCTTCCACCACCTCCCACATAAACTGCACTTTTTCATGAAATACTCTAAACCAATTTTCTCAATACGTATAGCTTTCATCGAGCTAAAATTTTATATAGATTCCTTAATTAGCATTATTATTAATATCGCGAAAAATTAACCGATGAGGTTCACTCCTGCTACCCCCTCCCATACAATGTGACACAATTTCACAACTGTTCAAAAATTATATTTTCTTGAAAAGTGTGAATGTTTCTGAACTAAAATTTAAAATATATCAGTTTTGTTTCTCGAAAAATCAACAAAAAACACTCCCCTCCTTCTACCACCTTCCATACAAATTGCACAATTTCATTAAATCCAATGCACTAAGTTTCTCAGTACCTATTCACCTTCTACCACCCATACAAAATTCTTAACATCACAAAAAATGCATCTGCAGTTTCGTAAGATTTACGCAGAGTCGTAGTCCTGTTATGGTTTTAAGCCTAATGTTATTTTACTTGGGCTTTTTTTTAATTAACACAAGCTATAACTATTCACATGTCCTTAGTGCTCTTCAATACGAATATGGTCTTAGATCACGGGATTGATTAGATCACGAACCTCTTCCATACAAATGCGAGTATCGTGGTTTAATTCTTAATAATTTATGGTTCTGATTCCAACAAAATAGAAACCATTGTTTTCAAAAGGCCATTAAACTAATCAGTTTATACATCCCTAATGTATAACTAACTACATTCTCAAAAATTGCTTATTTTGCGATTCTTACGCGAACAAAGTCGCGGGCGATCGCTAGTTCCAAATAAATATTTAGTGCACAATTTCAGCTCGATAAATTTTATACGTACTGAGTAAATCTGTTTAGAGCATTTCATGACAAAGTGTAGTTTGTATGGGAGGTGGTGGAAGAAGGGGGAGAACATAAATAGTTTTTATATGGTAGATGGGAAATATCATAAAAGTAATATAATCCAAATTTCAGATCAATAGCTTTGTAATTTTGAAGCAAATCTGTTTATTGTGAAATTGCGAAATTGTGTCATTTTGTATGGGAGGGGGTAAAAGGGGTGGAGCGATTTGGCCCGTTCACGAGCTTGACCTTATTTTTTTTGTCAAAAACGACGTGTATAAGATTTTCAATTTCTAGATCACCGCGTTCTCGAGCTAGAGAGGGCACGGACGGACGGACATCCGGTTTTTGATTATATGAACTTCTGTCTGTATCATTCATTTTTTTTCCGTGCCTTATTTCTTAGCCTTACAAATTTTGTGGCAAACTTATATTACTCTCAGAGCTTACTTAGAGTATAATAATTCATTTTTACGATGAGTTTTTTTGAGATTTGAGTTAAAACTTAGAATGAACCTTTATGATCCTCAAAATTAAAAATTTTTGTTATAAAACATAATGTTTTTAAATACAGAATAAAGAACTATTTTGAAATAAAAAAGATCGTACAACCGCATTTGTCACAAGACGGTGTACAAGTCCTGAAAAGTAGGTATCCCAGCGCAGAATTCATTAACTTTAACAGTAAGTTAAATTTGAAACGAAGTGTAAACGTACATTTAAAGCAGGTGCTTCGAATGCGATAGCAATATGTTTTCCTCTTTAAAGATGTGATGATAATGTTAAGTTATTTTTATACTAAGATACATTTAACATGAAAAATTAACGAAAACATACATCAGAAATCAGATTAAATTACGAAAATGTCAACGTTAAATTTAAACTTGATATTCACGTTGAAATTACATTAACTTTAATCACAATGTTAAAGTACACATTATATTTTATATATATATTATATATATTATATTTATATTTCAGTTCATTAATGAAATGTTTAGTTTTAATGTTTAGTTTTAATAAAAAATAAACTGCCAACAAGTCGGGCGAAACTTTATTATTCTTGGGACAAGTTGCGGATGAGTGGAAAGTCAATATGCAGGTTAGAGTGGTTAGGGAAGGCTAAGTGAAAGGGAGTTCTTGGGCAGGGCTGTTGTCAATTTAACAATATTTGATTCGTTTCTGCAAGTTTGGGTTTTTATAAGGGGAGGAGGAGGAGTAATAGTAAGGGTGGGTGGATGTTAATAGCTTTTTAATTAATTGCTTGAATCACGTCCAATATTCTCTGTATAGAATATGTTTCATAGACGAAGTTGCATAGAATTTTCATAAAATTCGATGTATTTTACATTCACGAAACCGAACATTTGTATGGGAGGGGGTAGAGAAGGTAGAGGAATCGTAAAATTTGATATGTAGTTTTATTTCGCTTCTCTTGTAAGGTGCTTGTTTAAAATTTCAAGTTCGTAGCTTTTAGTTTGTTGGTTATTAGTTGATTTAATGAAATTGGTCGAAATCATAGTTTTGTATGGGAGGAGGTAGAAGTGCAAGCGCGATTTCAAAATTTTAAAGCAACTCATTTGAATTATTTTTATAAGTTTTTATGCAATATTTTTAATTGATAGCTTTTAAGAGTTAGCTGATAATTGATTTCTTAAAAATGCTCGAAAAAATAATTTTGTATAGAAGGGGGTAGAGGAGGTAAGGGAATCGTAAGACTTGTGATGCCGTTTTCTTTCTTTTCTGTTGTAAGGTGCTCGTACAAAATTTCAAGTTCGTAGTTTTTAATTTGTTGGTTATTAGTTGATTTAATGAAATTGGTCGAAATCATACTTTTGTATGGGAGGGAGTAGAAGGGCAAGCGCGATTTCAAAACTTTTTACGTAATTTCATATCAATTATTTTTGTAAGTTTTTAGGCAAAATTTCAAATTAATAGCTTTTAATAGTTAGGTGATAATTGATTTCTTAAAAATGGTCGAAAAAATAATTTTGTATGGGAGGGGGTAGAAGTTATAAAGGTTTTCGACAAGTTAATATTTCGTTTATTTAAGGATTTTTTTTATATGCATTTCGCAAATTTTCAAGTTTCTACCTTAAAATTTCACTCAAAAATTTTCAGTTTATGTGTTTTTTTCAATGCACTTGAAACACCTTGTGCACGTTAGACCGGGTGGGTCGGTTTATAACAATTATCGATAAAGTTATTATTATTTTTCTATGTACATTAAATAGACGTATCCACATGCAAATTTAAGACTTTGTATATTTCACCAAAGCCCTAAAAAAGTCACTCAAAATTTTCGACACTTTTGCTTATCACCTCCCTCTCCTTACACCTCCCAACTTAAAATTTTTACCAAAATTAACTATTGTGTAGTTCTACAATCTGACAAATTTTCGATTTGATATCTGTGCTATTTTTTGAGATATAAGGATTTGTAATTTTGAAAAGTGCGCCATTTTTGAAATGCTCCCCAAGTCCCCCCACTACTATTATTTCAACATGTTATACTTTTTTAGTATTTTCCTAGTATAGCTTAATATACGTTTCAATAACATAGCTTAAGAGATAGTTGAGATATTCATTTTTAAGTGTTTTTCCTTGCACACCCCGTGACCCTCCCCCTTACAATAATTAGCCACTCTCTAAGCTGATTCCGATGGAACTATATGCCACCTTGGTCCCAAAATATGAATTTTTTACGATAAGTAATTTCGAAGATATAATCATTTGAAAAAACAATTCGGCCGACAATTTGTTTTTAGCCCCCCCTTTTCGGACGCCAATGGATAACAAAATTAAATTATTTTTGGAGTTTGTCCCACAACCCTCTCTATATGTCTACTGATTTTCAACTTTCTATCTGCATTCGTGATGGAGATATTAGCATGTGTAGTTTTCGACTTTTTCCCTCCCCCGCCTCCCCCTTCCACCTAACACCCCCCAAAATTTAGAAAATAGAGCTCACTTACCCAATCAACAATCCACCCAAAAACGAACATTCTACCTTTAACGGTCTCGAAGATATCCATATCCATATATAGTCCATATGTACGGCGTACGGCGAGACGGATTTTTTTTGTTGCATTTTTAGGCTAATTTAGTCATGAATTTCAGGGTAGCAAACTTTTGTTTTTCTTGTGTCGATCACAATACTTTATTATTAGAATAATAAAGTAAAATCATCGGCCCATTCTTAAAACCTTCAATTGTTATTCCAAAGTTAAGGTGTAGCCTAGTGGGTAGCGTCTACAGTGCGGAGGTCGTTAGTTCAAATTCTGGTCGACTTATAATTCCAGCACACTGCCTACGTGGGTATCTGAACCACCTCAATATACGAAAATGAAAATTCGCAGTCCTGTTATGTCTATACTCTAGATGAAATCTGAGAGTATATTGTGTTTGCCTTACCGTTTGTAACGCTAAGAAATAATGATCGCACAGAGCCGCCAAGGGTACAGAAATATTTGATGTCGCTTACAAACCTTGATTCCGAGTGACCGTCTGTCTGTCTTTCCGTCTGTCTACAACATAACTCTCGAAAACTTTGACCTATCTTGCTGAAATTTTATATATATCATTTTTAGTAAAAAAGTAACTTCAAGTGCGTGAACGGGCCAAATCCCCCGCTCCTTCTACTCCCTCCCATACAAATTTCATGAAATTTCAGAATTTAAAGAAATGGATTTTTCTACGAAACCATTTCAGCTATTGGCTTGAAAATTAAGTCATAGTATAACAATGTGAATACCATTGACGTCAAAAAATATTGATCTGATACTTTTACTCCTTCTACCACCTCCCATACAAATGCACAATTTTCAAAAACGCATTTATTCGGTTTTCATTGCAACTAGTAAAGTTAAAAGAACCAATTTTTGTCATAATTAATGTTATTACAATTACAACAGATTTTGTGAAAGCTACCAACTTCACCTCACTCTTTCTACCCCTTCCCATATAAATTTCACGAAATGCCGGAATTTTAACTAAATTATTTTCCTCCAAAACCGTCAAATGTATCAACTTTAAATTTTGAGAAAAGTATATTATTATAAATATCATTGACGTCGAAAAATTTGGTTTTGATTCAAATACTCCTTCAACCCCCTCCCATACAAATGCACAATTTTTGACAAATGCATTTAATCAATTTTCATTGTAACTATGAAAATTACAAACTTCAAACTTTGCCAGAATTTGTCACTTAATAATTGCAATAAACGCTAAAAAAAATATAAACTTCGCTTCACTTCTTCTACCACCTCCCATACAATTTTTGTATTGAAAATTCAAGAAATGTTTTCTCCTTCGAATATATGAGTAACAAGGCAAAGTAATTAGGATGTTGATAAGCAGATTCAAAATCATCCAAAACCTTCCACTTCCTCTACCACCTCCCATACAAATACCATAAATTCAGACAAATTTGTTCAAAAATTATGAAAGCTACAAACTTTAAATTCAGCAAGAAACATTTTGTAGGCTACGTTCAGTGTTATATACAAAAATTACAAACCTCCTCCATCTGCCCATACAAAAGTCGCTATTCACTATTCGAAAGAATTTGAGATGACATATTTTCCGGTACAATAAACTCTTTCCTATTTCATCTAGAGTATCATATGATTGGGCGTGTTTTTAATTTAAATTGCACACAAACTTTATTTATCACTTTTATAGTTTTTATGTCGCTTTTGTATTCGTGCTTATTCGCACCGTCGTTCACACGACTCTTTCGCTTTCCAATCTCTACTCTTTCGCTTCCGTATTTCGATTGGCTCTTCTTCACCAACGCTCGCCCATTTCATACCGTTCTTTTCAGTTCGCTGTCGACCACGCTTTGGTTACGCTTTGCGAGAACCAAGAAAAACATAGCCAGGCAAGCTCTTGATTAAAGTTCCCAAGGAAGACGTCGGGTCTGTCGACCATGTAGCACATGGAAGCGAGTAGTTGAGCAGGAAGCCACAGAAACACAAACAAGTATTGGCCACAACTAAAGGCCGAAGCTTAGGATCGCGTCTTGTGAAGGAGGACTGTTTCTGTTCTCTGCCCCTATTGGGGGTCTTAACAGAAATTCTATTGATTGTGAATAAAACATTAATTAGTTTGAAACTATGTCACTTGACGCAGCCAGCAAATCACTGCTAAGATTTTCAAACTGGAGGACGCGGGCACTGAACCGAGATGGATGGAGGCAAAGCATTCAGGAGGCCAAGGTCCGATTTGGGCTGCAGCGCCATCGTAAGTAATGTCAATATATAGATAACCGCAGATACTTTCTAAAGTGCTATCCAATTTAGTAACTTCAACATTAAATTATTTTTTCTAACTTTCTAGAATGGAATTGTACCGTTCAATAATATCAGAAGATTTTAGTTTATAAAATATAAGTTACTCACCAGATCCAATGAAATAGGGTATCGGTCCAATACCAATCTGATAGAAAAATATGTATATAAAAATACATGCTATGCAAGTGAACGGCAACCATGTTGCTAATTCCTAAAAAAAAATGACAATTATTTTTCTTAAATATTTTTTATCGCTAGTATATTCATACAATATAATAAACCACAAATGTTAGCGCGAACAAAGCAATTGCGCTTCCGACACAAGATGACATCATCAGAGGTCTTCGATTTACTTTTGCCATCAACACAGGTGAAAAAAATGCAGTTAGAAGGTTAAGGCAGCCTGCTCCCAAATTCGCCCACTCCGAATCGCTCTTAGAGAGACCAGCTTGTTGAAATATCGATACAGAATAATAAAATACCTATATATAAAAATAACATAATGGCAAATAATTAATTATTTTGTGCAAGAACTAAAAATCAACAAACAAATCATGATACTTTAGAATCTATAGACCGAAAGAAACTTATTGCGAAGAAACATGTCCTCCCCAAATCTGGCGAAAGCCTCATAGGTAAGTTTCGACGGTCACAAAAGTCTTCATACAATTGCGATTTGTGGATTATAGGCTAACAGATAAGTATTTTCCACATGAAATATAAGCCATATGATTCTCTTGAATACGAAAATAAATATGTATATTCAATATAATTCAAAACATAGAAAAATAAAAAAAATGAAAAAACTCGACCACAAAAGTCTTCATACAAGCGAAAAAATAAAGAAATATAGATTTTTTATAGAAATCAAATTAAACTTAATATCTTGTTGGGCCTCCATTGGCATCGATGACCACTGGAAGTCTTCTTGGCATCGAAATAATAAGGTTTTCAGCAACAGATGGCGTTGTTTCATTCCATGCTGTTTGTACAGCTTCCATGAGAGAGTTCTTGCTGGTTATTTTATATTTACGTACGCGTCTCTCTATTTCATACCAAATATGCTCGATCGGGTTGAGATCCGGCGATTGGGGTGGTGAATGCAATTGCTTTGGCACATTATACAGGATCCATTCTGTAATGATCATAGCGGTGTGCTTGGGTCGTTGTCTTGTTGGAATACCCAGTTGGTTCCGAGCTTTAAGCACTCTGTCGATGGTCTTAGGTTTTCCCGCAATATATTCAAATATTGATATCGGTCCATTATTCCTTCAATGAAGTATAACTTTCCTACCCCTGTCGCCACCATGGCTCGCCAGACCATTACGTTTCCTCCACCATGTTTAACCGTAAGAACGAGATTTACTTTCTTCATTACAAACTTTTCCTGGTCCATCGCAACCAAACATATTAAAGCCACTGTCATCCGTAAAAAGTACAGTTCTCCGAAATTCGAAGTCCTTCCTTAGATGCATCTTAGCGAAATCAAGTCGCTTTTGCCGATTTACTATAGATATAAACAACTTCTTCCTTGCGATTTGTATATGATACCCAGCAGATCGTAATGTTCTTCGCACGGATTCAGGATGTAAAACTTTACTGAAGTCATTCTCAATATATTTCGTTAGTTCAGGTGCACTTATCTTAGCATTTATTTCACACTTTTTCTAAAACTGATCGAATATTACTTTAACTTAACACCCTACGTTGTCCAAATCTTGGCTTATTATTTATACTGCCAGTTAAGTTGAATTTTTTTACAATGCTTTGGATTGTGGGACGACTCACTTTAGCGATTTCGCCCAAAGATTTTCCTTCCTGTCGCAATCTAACGACTAAAAGGCGTATATCCTTCGAAATTTATTTTCTAGAGCTCATTTTCCACTATGTCAATTCTAGCGCTTATCGAAACTAACTCTAAACAAATGGTGAAATACAAAAAAGCAATGCAATCAACTGTTTTAAAATTTCGGAGAAATGTATAGTTGAGAAAATGCAAGAAAAAGAATTAATTTTGCTGTATGTGCTCATCGCTCCTTTTTTGGTTTTTCTAAAGAAATAACGAATTCTTTTGGTATTCTTTGTTACTTTATTGTTTGGTTTATACTATTGCATATTTTAGCATTTTTGATTTGAAAACTAATCTTTGTTGTTTTCTTTATATAACATATTTAAGTGGTGTATGTAGACTTGTGTGACACTGTGTACATATTTCGACCTTTATGTCAGCGGATTATCCCTGATGTCAAGTATTTATCTTGCCGTTTTACTATCTCTTTCAGTCATTTGAGATAACACCAAAATAACGAAAGGGACTTCATCTAAAATCCGTAGGCCCATATCTCATCACAAGTTATGATGCGTTCCATGAATGTGGGATCAGAATTCGCACGATCAAGCTTGTCCAAAGTGTTCACGATACTTTTTTTTAAGAAAATTCAGGTTTATTATAGGAAACATTCGAGCAAGGACGCGTTTCATGACCAAAGTATCCACCAAAATCGAACGAACGGACTCGCAAGAGATGTGAAGCTCTCCTGATATCTCCCTAATATTGATATGATTTTCGAGCACCATTTCCTTCACTTTTTGAATGTTTTCGTCAGTTGAAGAGGTTGAAGGTCGTCCAGAACGAGGCATGTCTTCAAGGATCTCTCGACCGTAAAGCCCAATCGTGCGATAATCTACATGATTTTTGATTTTTTTTTTGATTATGTTGGGGAAGTGGTAGAGTGGGTGCCAACATTAAACTAATTTTTTCACATCACGCTAGAGTTGCTATCAAAATATCTTATACAAAATTTAGGATTCAAAAATTCAATAGCATTCATACTTTTCAGGAAAGTCGATTTTTTGTAAAATTGTATGGGATTTTTTGTAAAATTGTATGGGAGGGAGTAAAAGGAGTGAAGCTAATCGTCTATTTTCTTTTGGTTTTACTAATAGTTTTAAATAAATATTTAGTGCACAATTTCAGCTCGATAAATTTGATACGTACAGCGTAATTTTGTTTGAGTATTTCGTGAAAAATTGCAGTTTGTATGGGAGGTGGTGGAAGGAAGGAGCGAACTCGAATAATTATTATACAGTAGATTGAAATCATCATAAAAGTAATATACTCCAATTTTCATATTAATAGCTATTCAAAATATTCAAAATTTACCAATATCCGGGTTTGAATACCAAGGCCACCTTATCGTTCCATAAATCTATTTCGGGTCATTTAAATTTATGCCATGGATTTGATTTCTCGCATAAGCGTAAAATGCTTAGGTCGCACGAAAAGTCTTACACTTAATACAACAACAGCAATCAAACAACAATATACGAAAACCTTAGATAAGTTTTTCCGTATATTGTATGCCCTATTGCAATTGAAATGTATTGCAATTCGGCGGCTCGGGTGTTCAACGAAAAAGATCACTTGAGCACTTTTAACGTAGCGAAGAAAATCATGACGCAATTCATGAATGACCTCTATAGATTTTTGATCTATAGGAACGATTAATCACTACAGCATTTTCAAGGTAGAGAGGACACGGACGGACGGACGGACATTCGCCTTATTTCTTAGCGTTACAAACTTTGTGTCAAATTTATAATACTCTCAGATTTCATCAGAGTATAACAACAAACAATAACCAATAGAAGATGCCAATGAGCTAAATATTTTCGAAAATTTGAAGAGAGTTTTTTTAGTTCTCCATATTATGAAATAATAATGAGTAACTTTGATAATCGTGAACATTTTCGACATCCGTTTTTTGATTGGTTTACGTGTTTTGAGGTCCCAGGAGTCTGAAAACGAATTTTCTCGATGATGTCTGTTTGTGTGTGTTCCGACGATAACTCGAGTAAATCGTAACAGAATTGGGTGGCAGAGATCGAAAGAAATCAGGCTCCGCTTCGAACAGTATGCTATTGATTTTGAATATGACTGCTAACCGGAAAAGAATGTTATAGGCATTTAACATTGTAAAAAAATCATGAAAACTCAATTTTTAATCGGATCGAGAAATGTTACATGCAAAAATTGTGGAGCGGGCGAAAACTAATTTTATTCGCTATAACGGCTTTTCGCTAGACGTACGACTACCGATATATAAGATATTTTGGCTCAATTTAATCTGAATTCGCCACATATTCAATCGAATGAAAAAACATCCTGAGCAAAGTTTGTAGATATTCAGAACTGACCACTTCTTGGCATTCACACTTTTTCGATATTTTCATATCTTCTTAACATTTTCTTCAATTTTTGATCTTTTGTAATTGATGGAAATTGGTGCTTCATTCGACAAAATTCGCCATTCATTTCTGTACTATTTGGTAAACTTCTTCAGCCTAAATCGGACTTCAGGTTCCTTAACATTTTATTTATTATTGTGAAAGGGTTGTAGGCCCAAACCTCTGTCTACGAGTTTTCCATTTTCACAGATTAAGGTGACCAAGATATTCCCAAGCAGGTAGTGTGCTGAAATGGTCCTGGTCGACGTATAGACCAGGATTTGAACTCCTGACCTTCGTGTTGTAAACTACACCTTAGGTTGGGTTGGGTCAGTGGGATATTATAAGATGCCGTTAATGGTAATTTAATCAAAAAATTGAAAAAAAAAATTCCCCCCTCCCACCGATCAAAAAATCCGTACATAACACCCTTTTGGGTTTTCGCTTTCGGAAGTCTCAAACCCACATCTACACGACCACAAAATGGATTTCCACCCACTGGTCCAGAGGCTCCGCTAATTATGATGGTTTGTTATACTACAGATATTAAATAAGGGCTTATTGCGAGTTAACTCTTTCGCCATCTGCTTTGGCAAATTGGAAGATCAATTTACCATGCCGATCGCTAGAAACACTAAAAGCAATTAAAAGCCTTTTGGTGCAAAATGGCCGATGAAAGTGCGCAATTAGGTGCTGCACACATTGCGTTCAACAGAAATTTCAATCTGAATTTTACTAAATTCGCTTAAAAGTCGTTGTTTGGCGATCCGCTTTGTAATTTTGTACAATTTTTCTATACGCTGCTCCGAGGTGCAGAACTTTTATTATCATTCCATTTTCTATTATACATATATGCTGTAAGTGGCTGATGGAGATTCCCAGACCAAACGGTAGTACCCACAGACGTTTTTTTTAAATTCTTTGAAACATGAAAGTACTACAAAAAGCTTCAGATCCAAAAAATATTACACCCTAAGTCTCTGAAAAAAGCTTCAAAAGTTTCTCCATATAAAAAAAAATGTCAACATTAAGTAGATGACTACATTTTGACGAGATAAATTTATCAGCATCGGTTCGATTTCAGACATAACCGAGGAGTCCGGTTGCCCGGATATATCAGTTCCTCTTATGTATGTGCAGTCTTTTTGTGATTCGAAGTAATTTATTTCTGCTCTAAAACATTGATCTGATTAATTAAAATAAATTCCAATGTTAATTCTGAATGCTAATTTTCAATTCAACCGCTCTTATAAATTTAAAGCAATAAAACTTTATGTGCAGTGAAAGTGTGAAGTATTTAGTAATATTTTCAAGCAATAACATCATAAAAGCGTTTACATACCATGGCAAATATGTATGTTTCTACAAAATCGGAGATGAATAAAATAAACTAGTATCCATAATGAATATTGGAATCTATTTTAATTAATCGGATCAATGTTTAAGAGCAGTAATAAATTACTTGAAACAAATAAAAAATTAGTCTATATGCGGAACTTATATATCCCCGCCGGACCCCTAGTTTTAATTTATGCAAGATGTAGCATCTCAAAGAGATTGAATACCGACATAATTTTGCACAACTTAAAAAGGTAAGGTGATGCAGCTAGTGCCAATGATGACACAGCTAAAGAATATCCAAACATTTTGAAAAGATTAGCTACCAACCTGAACAAGTTTTCAATGTGGACGAGACAGGACTCTATTGGAAGTGAATGCCTGAAAGAACTTACACTTCAAAAAACGAAAAGCCTGCTTCTGGTTACATAGTGCCCAGAACGATTAACTTTGCTCCTTGGTGCTGCGAAGGATTTTCAGCTGGAGTTCTTGAATTGGACCTTGTACGCGTGCAAAGCCAAATATTTCGTCAATATTCGCTGCAGTGTGGACGTGGAGAGGTCGAGTTCTTGAGCACGGTGACGAATGGAGGTGTTTGGATCGTTTTCAACACTGTCCTTTTACTGCGGAGATATTTTCGGTCGAACGTCCAGGGCAAAGGCGGTTCGGTGTCTTCACATTTAACACTGAGCCAGTCTCTTGGAATTTTTTGAGTAGGTTGCGCACACTTGTCTCAGAAGGCACATGATTACGATCAAAATTTGCTCGAATTTTGCGCATCTTAACCGCGATAGAACCCGAATTTTCGTAATAAACTTCAACGAGCGTTCCATAATAAATTTCCCGCGTTTATAGATGACAAAGTGTCAACATTTAACAACTGTCAAACGACTAGCTATCAAATAATAGGTCTTCCCAACCCTACATCACTTGCTTAAGCACCCTAGATATCCGAAAATATATGGCCCTTTAAAGGTAACAAGAAACAATTGCCCGTCATTTGGAAGTCCAACTAGAAAGCTTGGATAACTAAGAATCTCTTCGAACACTGTTTCAAAAATTATGTTTACAAGATAATAATTTTAGCAACAAAGCTTTTTGATTTTAGTTAACGCTCCAGGACATCCAGTCGCTTTATTCGAATTATTTGAAGATGTAGAAATTGAGTATCTTTCCAAAAATACAACAGCTTTAATCCAGCAAAAGGATCAGGATGCAAAATCTACTTTTAATGCATATTCTTTACGAAGAACTTTTCGGAAGCTTATAGATGATACCGATAGTGAATCTTCGATCAAAAATGCAACATATGCTAGTAAAATGCAGAGAACCTCTTATAAAGAGCCACAAAAAGAAGCTGCAAGCAACGCAAGACAATGACGTTGGAACAATTTTTTAAACCTGGCCAGCGAAAAGTGATGACAACATTATGCAATATTATTACGACTTACCGATTTTTCATGTTCGTCTACAGATTAGAACAGTTTTTAAACATTTTAATTTATGTTTTTATACTCTAGATGAAAAATGAGAGCATTATAAGCTTACCATCCATAGTGTAGCCTAGTGAGTAGCGTGTTGATCTACAATGCGAAGGTCGGGAGTTGAAACTCCGGTCTACGCATAATTCCAGCACACTGCCTGCTTGGGTATACCTTAGTTACCTCAAGCTACAAAAATTAAAATTCGTAGATAGAGGGTTGTGCGAAGGGCTAACAACCCTTTCACAATAACAAATAAAATGTTAAGGAACCTGAAGGTCAGGAGGCCAAGGCCCAATTTGGACTGTAGTGCCATTGAAGTAGTGGTAGATCCAGTTTTTAACGCTAATAAGGCTCGGAAAAAAAATTAATTACACAGAAGTTTATGTTATCACTCAAAAATCTCAAAACCGTATGTCCGTCCGTCCGTGAGCTCTCTAGCTTGGGAACACGTAGTTAGGAAGTTCAAATTTTGTACACGTCATTATTGATGAAAAAGTAAGGTCAAGTTCGTTAACAAGCCAAATCGCTCGACCACCTCCCATAAAAAATGACTCATTTTCAATCACATAATAATAATTTGGAATTTAGAATATATTATTTTTATCCACCACCTCCCGTACAAACTGCACTTTTTCATAAATCGTAACAAACCAATTTGCTCAGCATGTATAATATGTATCGAGTTTAAATTGTACTAAATAATTAATTAGCATAGCTATTAAGATCGAAAAAAAATTAACTGATTCGCTTTACTCCTTCTACCCCTCCCACACAATGTGACACTTTTTCTACAAAAAATCAATTTTCATAAAAAGTATGAATATTACTGGTCTGAAATTTGAGAGATGTCAATTGTATAATATTGCTAGTTTTCACTGAAAAAAACACCCCCACTCTGGTTTGGTGAATGTTGAACCTAAAAAGTAACATGATTTGCTTGTTGCAAAGTTTGACCATGATATTTTAGCTCAATGTTATACAATTTTTAATTTTATATATTTATATTATATTATCTACTCACAGCATTCACTCCAGACAGCTGTTGACCACCTTGGAAAGCACACACAATAACAATTGGTAATAGTAACGTTGGATCTCTTAGAACCGACCACAAGGACCTAATTTCGACATTTGAAGCCATCTGTTTTTCCATTTCTTCTAATTCTTTAGTTATAAGATCGTTGTTATTACCACGAAGTTTTTGTAAAGTTCGTCTGGCTTTTTCGGTTTCTCCCCGTATAATATATAAATATTTTGGACTTTCTGGGTAATAATATGCTGGTAAGTAGCATATTACGACTAAAATTATGTAAGCAGATAAAGCGTATTCCCATAAGGACTCCGATCCGAAAATATCTTTAAGGCTCATAATCTGGCCAACTATAACACCACCCGTAACTCCCATAGAGCAAAATACTCCAAGAGTTCCGCGCAATGGTAATGGCGCCAGTTCTGTATGATAAATAGGTAGAGTCGCAGTGGTTAAACCAGATGCTAACCCTACTATTATTCGGCCTACCATCAACATTTCAACCGAATTAGCCAAACGACAAAATTGCAAAAATACTGCTCCTATGACAAAAAGAAGGCCGCAAATTAGAAAACATCCTTTTCTGAAAAAAAGTAACATTTATATTAATTAAAATAATTGAGAATAAATAATTTTAAAATATTTGTTAATCGAAAGCTGAGAACAGCAACAAGAAAATATATAAATGCATACAAATAATTATAAAAGAAATTTCCAACTATTTAAGCCAAGACCAACATATTTTATCATATTTAACATCCTAAAGTAACTTCTTTCTAAATTACAAAAAATTGTTTTTTTTTTCATTTTTCATTTCATATCTGTTATTCAAATGCATAAAATGAACAACCTTTTTTATTACATTCTTAAAAACAAACTAAAGCTTCCGCATTTAATATGTGGAGCAGTAGGAAAAAGCTCACTAACTGGAGCATGTAGATTTCTGGGTGCAGGACCGTCGCGTGGTAGTACGCCCCACGGCTTCAGACTTGAGCAAAACTCAAAAAATGTTTTATTTTTATCCTCCAGATGAAATCTGAGACTATTATAAGTTTGCTTTTGTAACGCTGAAACCGGAGGTCCATCTGTCCGTCCGTCTGTGCGTTCTCTAGCTTGAGAACACGTTGAGCTAGGAAGCTCAAATTTTTTACACATTCCACTCCTTCTGCCTCCTCCCATACAAAATGACTCAATAAACGGATTTTCTCCAAAAGTATGAAAGCTATAGATTTGAAATTTAGAATATATTATTCTTATGATGGCTTCAATCCACCGTATAAAAATTATTTGAATCGCTTCACTCCTACCACCTCCCATGCAAACTGTTGAAATACTATAAAACAATTTAGTCGGTACGTATAAAATTTATCAAGCTGAAATTCTGCAATAAATATTTATTTAGAATTATTAGCAGGATCGAAAAAAAATTGACTGATTAGCTTCACTCATTCTACCCCCCTCCCATACAAAGTGACACATTTTCAGAACTTTACATAAAATCGATTTTCATGAAAAGTATTAATGTTATTGATCTGAAATTTGAGATATGTCAGTTGCATAATGTTCATGGTCATTACTGAAAAATACACTGAAAACAACCCGCTACTTCTATCACCTCCCATGCAAACTGCTCAATTTCACTAAATTTAAAACACTAAAGCTTAAATTTTGCTTAAAACATTTTGATAGCAACTCTACCATGATGTGAAAAATTAGTTCAATGCCGTAACCCCTTCTACCACTCCCCATACAAAATTTCTTAGATTCAAAAAATGTCTCTTTCACCTTGAGTATCGCATGATTGGGCTTTATAACCTATCGTAGTCCTGTTATGTTTTATACCCGACCTCACGACGTTTTCTATCTAACTAGATTTTCGATTTGACGTACCATAACGCCCTATTATTACGATAAATGTCGATAAACTCACGAAAAAGCTTCTCACTAATCGACATTTCTGAACAAATGCCGGCCGGGTTGCAAATATCATAGTGTTGAGTTACCCATTCATGCACATCAAAATGTCCTATAATCACAATTAAAAATATTTTTGTCCCACTTCACAGTTTTTGTCCCTTTTGAATTACAGTCATGCATTTGTATGGCGTCACAATTCTGCAGTGCTACGCATCAACTAATACCGCAACATCTGGTTACAAAGAAGAGTTTTATAGCCAACTGAGTGCCACCTTCTAACGTGTTCCAAGAGGTGATATTATTATCATCCCAGGTTGGATCACACAACACTGGACTAAAACACGTCATGGGGAGGCATGGTGACCCTTGGGTCGACGCGTCACGACCTTGGTTTAAGAGACCCGAAAACGGCGAATTATTTGTGGAGTTTTGTAGTACTCGGCAAAGGGTCATCGGAGGGACCCTTTTTCCACACAAGAGTCATCATAAAACATCTTCGGTTTCCCCTGATGGTGTTACTCAGAACCAGATCGACCATTTGGCTATAAGTCGCCGATGGAGAAGATGTCTCCTCGATGTGCGAGCGAAACGTGGAGCTGACGTGGGGAGCGATCACCACTTGATGGTTGCCTGCTTGAGATTGTGTACAGCAGCTATCCGACGACCACAAATTCTTCAAATGAAGCGCAAGCTTAATGTAGATTAACTCAGAGATCCCAACAAAAAACACGAATACACCACTATTCTACGCGAAAAGACATCCACATTGGGTGAATATGAAATGCGCACACTGGACGCCAATTGGGAGGCAACCAGAAACATTTTTCTAACTAGTGGTGAAGAATCTGTGGGATATGTGCAAAGCGGTGAGAAACCCTGGATGTTGCAAGACACATGGGACAAGGTTGGCAATCGGAAAAAAGCCAAATTGGCAATCATCTCTCAACCCAATGTCAACCAACGAACGCCCGACCTGAGGCAGAACTACTGCGATGCTCATATACAGCTTAAAAAGGCTGTTAGACGCGACAAGACAAAGGCCATTGAAGATCTGGCAAACAAGGCAGAATCTCCCAGATAAAGAAGAGATAGTTTCCGCCATTCGGTCAATGGCGGGAAGGAAAGCTCCAGGTATAGATGGACTACCAACCGAACTCCTCAAAGCGGACCCGGAACAGCCGATATACTCCTCCCACTCTTTACTGAGGTGTGGAATGAAGGAAAATATCCGACTGAATGGAAGGAGGGCGTCATTGTGAAAATTCCGAAGAAGGGCGACCTTCGGGATTGTGGCAATTGGCGAGGTATATGGATACTTGCTGCCGTATCAAAAATTATGGCTAAGGTAATTCTCATTAGAATTAGTGATGTCGTCGAGAGCACTCTCGAAGTTTATCAGGCTGGATTCCGTACCGACCACACAAACACCCTACGGATAATATTAGGGCAGTCACTCGAAATGGGTTCGCCACTACATCTAATGTTTGTTCGACAGCGTTAAGCAAGATTACATATGGAATGCTTTGCGTAGGAGAGGTATTCCAGATAAGGTCATAGCTATGATCAAAGAATCCTACGAGGATGCAAGGTGTCGCGTCTTGCATAGAGGAGAGCTGTCCGAGAGCTTCCCTGTGCGAAAGGGTGTCAGACCAGGCTGTATATTATCACCAGCCCTGCTTTTGGTGGTAATAAATGACATCTTGAAAGCTGCACTGGAAGGTGGGGAAGGTAAAGGTCTTCAATCGAGACTATTTTATATCTTAACTCACCTTAATTATGCTGATGACGTGTGTTTGCTTGCACATAACCGTTCGGACTTAGAGTCAAATGTTCGCTCGTTGCATTCTAAATGCAAAGAGGCGGGATTGAAAATAAATGTGCGTAAAACCAAGTACATGCACATGGGTTCGAACGCAAGCACACCGATTGTTCTTGACGGGCAGGATGTGGAAGAGGTTTTTGCTATCTCGGAAGCATTGTCAGCATGGACGGCGGAGCCGAAAAGGATGTTGAGGCTCGGCTAAATAAAGCTCGTCAGGCCTTCGGTATCCTTTCCCCTTTCTGGAGGTTAAGAGAGATCTCCCTTCGCACGAAGCTGCGAGTTTTTGACGCATGCGTCAAATCCGTGTTGTTATATGGTTGTACTACGTGGAAAGTGACCGTTCGACTTACCAAGAAACTACAGACTTTCGTAAACCAATGCCTCCGGCACATTTTAGGAATATTCTGGCCAGAAGTAATCTCCAACGACGAACTTTGGAGTACAACTGGCCAGACTTAAATAGGTATTGAGATCCAAAGGCGGAAGTGGCAGTATATCGGTCATACTTTGAGGAGAGCGAAACATCGCCAAACAGGCTCTGGATTATAATCCTCAAGAAAGACGTCGGGGTGGTCGACCATGTAACACATGGAAGCGAGCAGTTGAGCAGAAGGCCAGAGGAATAAACAAGTCCTGGCAACAGCTTTAAGCCGATGCTCAGGATCGCGTCTTGTGGAAGAGAGTTGTTTCTGTCCTGTGCCCTATACGGGACCTTAACAGGAATTTGATTGATTGATTGATTTGTATGGCTGTCGTACCAATACCAAGCCAATATCTGTGTCACTCCCTACACTGTTTTGAAAGAGTCGTGCGAATAAGGACTGAGGAGTTGTGTGAATAAGGCTATGACATAACATGTATGAATGACCAGGAAGATGTGTCACAATAGTAATGGCATACATACATACAATTTGTCTAACCTCAAATGAGGTATGAATGTGGAACACACCTCATTTGATATGAGGCGAATTGTATGCATACCACTATATAGGTATGTATGCGAACCCGCCATGTGGCTTGGTACATTTGAGTGGTACATCTGAGGTGGGGCATTGTACCGCCTCAAATTTCAAATGAGCCGCTCATACAAACTTGGGACAAAAATTCTTGTCCCACCCAACCCTAAAATATCAAACCAAATGAAAGTTTTTGCCGACGGCCGCGACCGACAGAATTTCACCACACTTACAAATTCTCATTAATGTCAAAAAACTCAAAGCCAACTCCTGCAGACGGACTGCAAGTGTGTGCGCGAAACTGGCCTGCAGTCCGGAATCGGCTGGAGAAATGTAAATGAATGGAAACCACAGTACACACTGATGGAAACCATAAGCTACGTATACACTTGAGCATAAACACCGAACGAGGCAAAGAGATGCGAGACACTTGCCTCGAACGAGCCCGTTTTGCTTCGAACAAAATCACCCGAGGCAACGAACGAAGCAGCGATCCGACCATTCGCTGTCATTCGGAGCTAAATAGTTTCGGACTATTTGCCAGTAAACTATTTTCAGAAATTAGGAAAAATTTCGCATTATATATACATATACACATTGTAAGATGCAGTGCCTTCTCGTAACGCCTATAGCTACTCCATGGAATACTAGAGGCGCTTTCCCATAGTTTGGCAAAGCTGAAGTTCTGTTCTTGGAGCGAAATTTAAAAAACCTTTTTTTGGTACGTTTTGAACATACACTCGGCAGAAAAAGTTTGCGTACATACCCAACACATCCGACATATCTATAAAACATAACAGGAGTACGATTGGGCATAAAGCCCAATCGTGCGATACTCTAGATGAAAGAGAAATTTTTGTTTCTTAAGAAATTTTGTAGGGGAAGTGGTAGAGGGGGTGACGACATTGAACTAATTTTTTCACATGGCGGTAAGGTTGCTATCAAAATGTTTTATACAAAATTTAGGATTTAAAAATTTAATAGGTACTGAGAAAATTAGTGTATTGGATGTAGTGAAGTAGTGCAGTTTGTATGGGAGGTGATAGAAGGAGGGGCGAGTTTTTAATGACTTTTCAGAAATAACTATAAATATCAGGCTTTTGACATGTCTTAAATTGCAGATCAGTAGTATTCATACTTTTCATGAAAATCGACTTTTTATAAAGTTGTGAAATTGTGTCATTTTTTATGGGAAGGGGTAGAAGGGGTAAAGCTAATCGCCTAATTTTTTTTTGGTCTTACTAATAATTCTAAATAAATATTTAGTGCATAATTTCAGCTTGGTCAATTTTATACGCAATGAGTAAATTGGCTTAGAGCATTTCATGAAAAAGTGCAGTTTGTATGGGAGGTGGTGGAAGAAAGGGGAGGACTCTAATAACTTTTGTACAGTAGATTTAGACCATCATAAAAGTAATATATTCCAAATTTCAAATCAATAGCATTTATATTTTTCGAGCAAATCTGTTTATTGTGAAATTACGAAATTGTGTCATTTTGTTTGGGAGGGGGTAGAAGGGGTACAGCTAATTGTCTCATTTTTTTTGGTCTTAATATTAATTTTAAATAAATATTTTGTACACAATTTCAGCTTGATAACTACTATACGCACTGAGTAAATTGGTTTAGAGCATTTCATGAAAAAGTGCAGTTTGTATGGGAGGTGGTGGAAGGAGGGGGAAGACACAAATTATTTTTATAGAGTAGATTGGAATCATTATAAAAGTATTACATTCCAAATTTCAGATCAATGTCGTTTGTACTTTTCAAGGAAATCCGTTTATTGTCAGATTGCGAAATTGTGTCATTTTGTATGGGAGGGGGTAGAAGGGGTGGAGCGATTTGGCTCGTTCACGAACTTGACCTTACTTTTTTGTTAAAAACGACGTGTACAAAATTTGAACTTTCTAGCTCAACGCGTTCTCAAGCTAGAGAGGACACGGACGGACAGACGGACAGACAGACAGACGGACAGACGGGCGGACGGACGGACGGACATCCGGTTTTGAGATTTTTGAGTGATTATATGAATTTCTGTATCATTCATTTTTTTCTCCGAGCCTTATTTCTTGGCGTTACAAACTTTGTGGCAAACTTATAATACTCTCAGATTTCATCTAGAGTATAAAAACATCGTTTCTAACATTTTATTCCGAAATATTTTTTTTCCTATTTTTCATTACTTCATTATGAACATAAAACAAAACAAAAATGAGAATTACTGTACTCTAAAACAATGATAAAATTCGGAAACGAAAAATAGTCTGAAATTCCAGGAATAAAAAGTCTGCGTTCGAAGCGTATAAAGGGAAGTCAAAGTCTTTGAGTTGCAGTTAAATCATTAATAACAATAAAGTTTGTGTAGGAAAGTTGATAAACGTGTTTTTATCTAAGGTTTGCTTTAAAAATAATTTGTGAAAAACGTTAAGTAAGAGATGTCTAATAAAGGAAAGGAAATTGAATTTGGGGAAAGGAAAATTATCGTGGATTTGTGGGAAAAAGGTACGTCATATCATGAAATAGGTGCAATAGTCAGCAGAAGTCATTCATCTGTCCAACGAGTAGTAAACAACTTCAAAAACACAGGAGTTTTGGTTTCAAAACCCATATCTGGCCATCCTCTAAAGTTGAGCACTCAGCAAACTCGGAGTTTGCTCCGAACGATGAAGGCTAATCCTAGATTAACTGCAGCTGATATGGCAAAGGACATCAAAGCAAAGAACTGCAAGTCTATTTCTGATGATGGTGTTCGTAAAATTCTTAGGAAATATGGGTATCACGGACGCGTTGCCCGTAGAAAGCCATTTATGACAGTAAACAGACTCAAGCGGCTGGCGTTTGCTAAGGAACACATAAATAAGCCAAAAGAATTTTGGAAATAAGTTATTTTCTCGGATGAAAGTAAATTTTGTATTTTTGGAATCAAAGTTAGGAAGATTGTATGAAGAAAAACTGGCACGGCCTTCGACGTAAAAAATCTCTGTCCAACAGTAAAGCATGGTGGTGGCGGTGTTATGATATGGAGGTGTATGGCTAGTGGAGGAGTTGGAAAAATGGAGTTTATTGAAAGTATTATGAATTAAATAGACTACCTTAATATTCTCAAGCGCAATTTGAAGAAAAGTGCAGAACATTTGGGCTTAAGCGACAACTTTTACTTCCAACAAGACACCGACTTTAAGCACACTGCGGAGGTAGTAAGACTCTGGTTGCTGTATAATGCTTAAAATTTTTTTCTCAAAATGTATCTAGAAATAACCCCTTACAAGGTCGTGCACGAAGTACCAAACACCCTGTATAATATCAGTGCATTGATATTTTGCAGAATAACTCATAATTTTGAATAGGGAAGTAATAAATAGAAAGTCTTGCTTACCTTCCGAATCTATCAGCCATCCATGCTCCGCCCAGAGAACCGATAGCACCACCAATTAAAAATACCGAGACTATAGCTGACCATAAAATATTCAAACCAGCATAGTCCATTTCATATCCGTAGTTATTTAGTATTGTTGTATTACACCATTCCCGAATAAACTGTAAAATAAAGATTAATAGAATATATAATAGTTACTTGCTTATAAATTTTTTTTTAATTATTCTAGAAAACTACCCGTATTTTCATCTGCGCACTGCGCTTAAACCTTAGGGATTGCAAATGGAAGTGGTAGCTGGGCTGTTGAAGGGTTCAATCAGAAAAACGTGGTCCCTTCCACGCATATTATTGTTACACAATGCAATGCAATAATACAAATAACTGCGTCAAACTAGCAGCGAGCAGTAATCAAAAACGGAGTTGCAATAAAACAAAATTATGTGATTTTGAAGTGCCCAGTTTATGATTTTTGTGCTCTTTTAGATAAGCTGAAAAAAAGATTTGGAAGGTACTTTGCTAGTTTAACTTCAAAAAAGCAGGTCAAAGAATGGAAACCCTAAAATCCCAAAATGACTTCACATATTCTTCGAACACAGTTATTTAGTGTAGTTTTGGGATTTAAGGAGTTCCATCCTCAGAGTCCTGTCAATCAAAGGATATTTCTTTTAATAGCACCGAGAATAACTTGAAGACCAACCTTTATTACAATGCAATTATATCGGTAAACAAATTTGGAATGAGGCTAAGGTGGAGAGAGATGAAAGTGACGAAATTTGAAATTTTGTTTTTTCGCATTTCATGACTAAATTAGCCTAAAAATGCAAAAAAAAAATCCGTCCCGCCGTACGCCGTCCGCCGTACATATAGACTCATATCTCCAAGACCATTAAAAGTAAAATGTTCGTTTTTGGGTGGATTGTTGACTGGGTAAGTGAGCTCCACTTTCTAAATTTTGGAGAGTGTTAGGTGGAAGGGGGAGGCAGGGAGGGAGAAAAAGAGTCAAAAACTACACTTACTAATATCTCCACCAGGAATGCAGATAGGAAGCTGAAAATCAGTAGAAATATAGAAAAAGTTGTGGGACAAACTTAAGAAATAATTTAATTTTTTTATCCATTGGTATCCAAAAAGGGGGGGGGGGGGGGCTAAAAACAAATTGTCGGCCGACTCTTTTTTCCAAATGATTACATCTTCGAAATTACTTATTATAAAAAATTCATATTTTGGGAACATTAAGGAGAAATATAGTTCCACCAGAATTAGATAGATAGATAGATAAATATTTATTCAACGTACTACAAGATTATAAACTCTTATTTAAAAGTACAATACATTACAGGAATTAATTCAACAGATAGAAATGAAATAAAAAATGAGAGGAAAAAAAAAATGTACTTAAGTAACAAAATAATAATATAAGAAAAAAAAAAATATAAGAAAAAAAAAACCAAATCCAAAATTAGAATAAAATCGTATTATATAATAGAAACAGTAACGACAGGAAGAAAAAAAAAAAAAGAAAAAAATAGATTAAAATACATTTGTCAATACAAGCTTTCTGAATGCACTAGGGTCAACTGCACGCCGAACTTTTTCAGGAAGATTATTCCAATGTCTAATTGCTTGAACGAAGTAAGAGCACTCATTTACAGATTTGGAAAAACGCGGAACAAGAAGTTTAAGGTGTCTTGTAGAGTTCAAGGCTACAATGAAGTCACCCAAAGAAGAAGGCTCGCCTGTATGATAAACACCAAACAAAAATATCAGAATTTTACGTTTCAAGTATACCGATAGCGTACAGCCGAGTATAGCGTGTTTGAAGGGTGATACATGATCATGACGTCGCAACAAAAAAACAAAGCGTGTGCAATCATTAAAGGCAATGTCTAATTTACGTTGGCAATTAGAGTCGAATTTAGGAAATATTAAACTGCCATACGTGAAGAAAGGAATTATAAGGGATTTCACAAGTCTGAGTCGAATGCTAAGCGGCAAGATACTAGCGAAAAGCCATAGCCGACGCAAACCACCGTACACTTTTCTTAAAATGGTAGATACATGGTTGCAGCAGGTCATTGAGGAGTTTAGCGTAATTCCTAAATTTTTAACAGCAGGACTGAAACCAAGACATGTACCATTCATCATAACACAAGGCAAATTTAATGATTCATGATTCTTAATACCTGGATAATAGACGATACATTGTGACTTTTTCTCATTAAGTACTAATCTATTTTCGGTTGACCAACCAAAAACTCTTGCGATATCATCATTAATACGCGCAACACAATCATCAATAAGACCTACCGGTCTACTTAAGTAAAGCTGAACATCGTCAGCATACATATGAATATTGCAATCTTGCAGTACGCTTGGCAAATCATTGATGTAGAGGCTAAAGAATAATGGACCCAGTATAGAGCCTTGTGGTACGCCCCGCAAGAGTGGTAGCGAAGAAGAGACGTCATCACCGACCCGTACCGCCTGGCAGCGGTCATTCAAGAAATTGTGCATAAGTTTTATGGCGCTAGGGGTAAAATTGAATTTTGATGATAGTTTATCAATGATTATATTATGGTCTACAAGGTCAAATGCTTTAGAAAAATCAAGTAGAACAAGGTATGTTACCAAATTCGAGTCCATGGCGGCTCTAATGTCGGAAGTTACTTTAAGAAGCGCCGACTCACAACTATGTTGCGTCCGGAACCCAGATTGCCAGCGTGTCAATAAACTCTCCTTTTTTAAAAACTCCTGTATTTGAATGGACATAACTCTCTCGAGAACCTTAGATAGAAAACACAAAATACTAATAGGCCGGAAATCAGTGACTGCATTAGGAGAATTCGTTTTTGCTATCGGCAGTACTGAGGCAACTTTCCATGCCATAGGAAAGGTACCCTTGGATATACATGTATTTAAAATATGTAGTATATGGTGGCAAATAAGCGGAAGAAGAAATTTAATAAATTTAGGATGTAGAGTGTCAGGACCAATAGCATTCGATTTTATGGAGTTAATAGCTGAGAGCAGCTCAGGTAAGTCGATGCATCGAAAAGAAAAGGAGTTATTTGTTTTAGTATATATTTCATTTGAAGACGCTGAGGTGGTCTGAAACGATATTTGGCAAGTATTAAGGAAGTGGTTATTGAGTTCATCAGCCCCAAAATTACAGGTCGTCGGTTCCTTTCCACAAATACCAGCGTTCCTTAAATTGGCCCAAATTCTATTGGAGGATAATGCAGGGTCAAACTTTTGACTATAATAAGAACGCTTGGCATTCCTGATAGCTGTTGTAGCAATATTTCTCGCAGATTTATATAACTTTTTAGCATGATTCGTTTTTGAGCGGCGATATTGGCGGTAGAGATACTCTCTTTCGGCTATTAAGGATGATACTTTATGGGTAATCCAAGAACATGCTAAGTTGTTTTTTATTTTTACCTTTCGTAGTGGTACACACCTATCATGAAGGTACGTCATAAGCATATTAAAGTGTCTCACCTGGTCATCGACATCCAACATATAAAAAACTTCGTCCCAAGATAATAAATTGAACTCATTTGTAAAATTTTCTAAATTTAAGTCGTTATAGTTCCGATAACTGAAAGATTTAATCGGGGTACACTCATTAACACATATATCATAGCTCATAAAAAGTAAATCATGATCAGTGAAGCTAGGAGGGCTCGTTTGGTCGAAAAATAGTACTCGGTTTTTGTCCGACGTAAAAAACATGTCTAACAGAGAAGGATTGTTACAACAACAGAAAGTGGGTATGGAGTTAGTGATAACTTCTAGATTAATGGACTGAAACAAATGAAGAAAGCTATCTTTACGATTGTTATGGAGAAGTAAATCGACATTAAAGTCGCCTCCAACAATAACATTATTGTAGTGACGTGTATGGGTCGCCATTGTTTCCATGAAAAAAGCTGCTACATCTTCATTAAAACACCTTGGAGGACAATAAGTTACCGTGAGAATGGCTTTCTCGGAACCCCCATCAATTTCAACGCTGAGAAATTCCATAGCTCCAGATTCGGATCTAGATACAACCCTGGCATTAATGTTACGCTTTACATAAATTGCCACCCCGCCACAATTTCGCTCCTTACGATCGTTACGAAATAGCTTATATCCCGGCAAGGAGACAGTAGCGCTAGGTACATGACTCTTCAAATGTGACTCGCTTACCAAAATTGCATGAAGATTTAGGTTTTGTGTGATGGAATGGATATCACAAATTTTATTTTTGATGCTTCTTGCATTCAGGTGACAGACATTTAGACCTTTTGTTTTACGACAAAAGGTATTCATGAGTGCTCTTACCGTTTCCAATTGCAATTTAGCCATTACCATCGAACAGCGTACAACCGACGGTGCATTCAGACAGCCTGTATATTGACTTAAAAGTTACAAAAAAGAAAATATAATAAAATATAGAGTAAAGAAGAATGTGAAAATGAAAATGGTTAAGCAGAAAAAAATTAAAATGACTCATTTGCATAAGAATACTAAGCTATGTGATGATTCGCGTCTGCTCCGTAGTTTTGGTGTTGCTGCAGGTCAGTGATGTTGATAACTTTCACGAGCGGCGTCGACTCTTTTACTTTCACGTGCACCACTCCATTCAAAGTGCATGTCATGTGCAACAGGCCTTGCCGTCGTAGTTTTAGTGCCTCACGCAGTATTGCACTGTTTGTTTGCGTGAGGCTCTCGTTAGAATCACCTTAGAGAGTGGCTAATTATTGTAAGGGCGAGGGTCGGGGGTGGAGGAAAGAAAACACTTAAAAATGAATATCTCAACTAGCTCTTAAGCTATGTAATTGAAACTTAAAACATATATTAAGCTATACTAGAGAAATACGGGAAAAATATAACATGTGGAAATAATAGTAGTGGGGGGAAATGGGGAGCATTTCAAAAATGGCGCACTTTTCAAAATTACAAATCCTTATATCTCAAAACCGAGCACAGATATCAAATTAAATAAACTGCCAACAAGTCAGGCGAAACTTTATTATTCTTGGGACAAGTTGCGGATTCGTGGAAAGTCAATATGCAGGTTAGAGCGGTTAGGGAAAACTAAGTGAAAGGGGGTTCTTGGGCAGGGCAGTTATCAATTTAACACTTTGTGGAAACGTTCAAAAGCTCCAGTATATATAATCAATATTTCGTTCGTTTATTTATACAAGTTTGAGTTTTGTGAGGGGAGGGTTGAGGGGTGATAGTAAGGGTCGGTATATGTTAATAGTTTTTTAATTGATTGCTTGAATCACGTCCAATATTCCTTGCATAGAATGTCAGTTTCATAGACGAAGTTGCATAGAATTTTCATAAGATTCTATGTATTTTACATTCACGAAACCAAACATTTGTATGGGAGGGGGTAGAGGAGGTAGGGGAATCGTAAAAATTGTGACGCAATTCTATTTCCTTTCTCATGTAGTGTGCTCGTACAAAATTTCAAATTCGTAGCTTTTAATTTGTTGGTTATTAGTTGATTTAATGAAATTGGTCGAAATCATACTTTTGTATGGGAGGGGGTAGAAGGGCAAGTGCGATTTCAAAACTTTTAAATTAAACTGGTCGAATACCTTTAAAACTTCTACCCTCTCCCATACAAAATTATTTTTTCGACCATTTTTAAGAAATCAATTATCACCTAACTATTAAAAGCTATCAATTTAAAATTTTGCAGAAAAACTTCTAAAAATAGTTAAAACAAAATTGCATCAAAAGTTTTGAGATCGCGCATACCCTTCTACCCACTCCCATACGAGAGTATGATTTCGACAAATTTCATTGAATCAATTAATAACCAACAAATTAAAAGCTACGAAATTGGAATTTTGTACAACTACCTTACAAGAGAAATTCCATCACATATTTTACGATTCCCTTACCCCCTCTACACCTTCCTATACAAATCTTATGAAAATTCTATGCAACTTCGTCAATGAAACTGACATTCTATACAGAGAATATTGGACGTGTTTCAAGCAATATATTAAAAAACTATTAACATCCACCCACCCTTACTATCACTCTCTTTCTTGCGAAACTTTCTCTTAGTAGGTTAGCTTTTTCGATAGCATCAATGACGGTACGGTTGCCATCAGCTAGATGTGGTATTGAAGATGAAATCAAGTTGTCGCTTTGACAAATGACCAGTAAGATCTCAAGCCTTCAGGGCACTGCCGGACCTTCCGTCGAAGTTTTTGGTCATGCTCAAATTTAATATTTCTTGATGCATTGAAAAGTTCTCTGTTGCCATGTGCTTTATTGCCTTTAAATTTTTGAAATGCTTGTTTCTTGGCCTGAATGGCATTGAGACAATTCTTACTGAATCCAGAGTTCTTCGACGGCTTGACTTTCTTATGATTGGAAGATATATAGAGCTTCATGCCTTTCAGGATAATCTCGATGACAAGCCTACTGGCTTCATCGCAATCAATCGAAGCACAACTTCCAATTAAAGACATTAACGTAATCATTTATTTCTCCGAAGCTTACCTGCAGGTAATGTTATGAACATTGAAATCATGTCTTTGGCTCAGTAATTTTATCCAGATATAGTCAAACTCTGGGTCCTAAATGGGGAACTAATTGGAAAGACACATCATCGCGGATGTAAAGTATGACATTTCACTGGCGAAATAGGGTGGTCTCACGAAACAGAATAAAACTGCTCACTTTCCGGTAACACCTCAAATTCTCCAAGTGCTATACTATTCAAAAGTTGACCATGTTCAAAATATTTTTAGACTTTAAGAAATAAAGTTGTGCAAAAAATAAAAGTAATAAAAAGAATAAAAATGATATAAAAAATATAACAGGACTACGATTGGGCGTAAAGCCCAATCGAGATGAAAAAGAAATTTTTTGATTTCAAGAAATTTTGTAAGGGAAATGGTATAGGGTGTCGTCAACTAATTTTTTCTCATCACGCTAAAGATGCTATCAAAATGCTTTACACAAAATTTAGATTCAAAAATTTCATAGGTACTGAGAAAATTAGTGTTTTGGATTTTGTGAAATTGTACAGTTTCTACGGGAGGTGGTAGAAGAAGGGGCGAGTTCTTAAAGACTCTTCCGGAAATAACTATAACCATCATACGCTTGTTATGATTTAAATTGTAGATCCGTAGCATTCACACTTTCCAGGAAAATCCACTTTTTGTAAAGTTATAAAATTTTGTCAGATTGTATGGGAGGGGTAGAAGGAGTAAAGTTAATAATCTAATTTTTTTTGATCTTACTAGTAATTCTAGATTAATATTAAGTGCACAATTTCAGCTCGATAAATTTTATGTTTATGAGTAAATTGGTTTAGAGTGCAGTTTGTATGGGAGGTTGTGGAACGAAGAGAAGAACTTAAATAATTTTAGATTGAAATTATAATAAAAGTAATATATTCCAAATTTCAAATCAATAGCATCTATACTTTTGGAGCAAATCCTTTTATTGTTGAATTGCAAAATTGTCTCATTTTCTATGGGATGGGGTAGAAGGGGTAAAGCTAATCGTCTAATTTTTTTGATTTTACGAATGACTTTAAAATAAGTGATTAATGCACAATTTGAGCTAGATAAATTTTATAGGTACTGAGTAAATTTGTTGAGAGCATTTCATGAAAAAAGTGCAGTTTGTATGGGACGGGGTGGAAGGAGAGGAAGAATACAAATACTTTTTATAACGTAAATTGGAATTATTATAAAAATAATATATTCCAAATTTCAGACTGGTAGCTATTATACTTTGCGAGGAAATCAGTTTATTTTCGAATTGCGAAATTGTGTCATTTTGTATGGGAGGGGGTAGAAGGGGTAAAGCTAATCGTCTAATTTTTTTTTGGTCTTACTAATAATTTTAAATAAATATTTTGTGCACAATTTGAGCTCGCTAAATTGTATACGCACTGAGTAAATTGGCTTATAGTATTTCATGAAAAAGAACAGTTTGTGTGGGAGGTGGAGGAAGGAGTATAAAAATTATGCGTATCCTCCTCAGTTTTGTTTTGAGCTACGATCTCCTCATGGTGAGGTGGGATATGTGAGTTGCGGCTATTGCAAGTTCCATGGGTTACGCGATTAATGTGAGAGTGCGAACAAAAACTCTTGGATTTATAGTGATGATCCTTGCGGCAATTTTATTGGCGATAGACCGTAAGCAGTATGCATTTGCTCTGCTCTCTTTTAAATTTTCAATCGCAATGTGCGATTGTTGTTTTAAAAGAGCAGTGAATAAAATCGGAGGTTTGTAAAATAGCATGCCATCTCTAATCCTGACTCGATTGCGTTCGATCGTTGTTTCGAACTTTGGATAATAAAAGAAAACCATTGCATTCCGAAGTGGAAATGGAGGAAATGGTCACTATGCCCACTGAGCTGGTGGTGCTAAGCATGAGATTGGGTCTGCCTGATTGTTAGATGCAGGATTTCGCAGAAAACTGTCTCTCTGTTAATTTAACACAAAATCGGATTTAAAATCGTTTTTGTTAGTAGAAAATTAATAAATTGGAATATGTTAGTAATTATGTATTGTTAATTACGACACCCCTGAGTCTTATGTATTTGGCTACCAGATAAAATACTGTACAAGTGAAAAATTACAATTTTTGTTTTATTCGATTCTATTCTACAATGGCCCAAATCGCGTTTTGGCCGCCTGACCTTCAGGTTCCTTAACATTTTGCATTACTTAGTGAAAGCAGGCTCTCGCTTATTATTTACTTAATATAACAGCAATCATACTTACATTAGATGGACTATTTATTACTCCAATATTATAACCAACAGGTATTGCTGACCCTAGTGTTGTGGCAACTCCGACGATGGTTAACAAATTACCCCACTGGACATTCTGGAATAAAATAATACAAAAATAAGAATATGAATATGATTTATGATTATATCCTATACAAAAGTGGTCTGGTGTTCACATTTTCAGTACACCCATATCTAACTTTATAATTTTAATAATAAAGTATTGTGATCGACAGAGGAAAAAAAATCTGTAATACTCTGAAATTTTATTTATCCGCGTTTCATGACAAAATTAACCCAAAAATGCAACAACAAAAAAACTGTCTGTATGTGTGCCGTACGTGTTTGCTCCAAAGACTTTCAACTTAGCCGAAACCCTTCCAAGTAGAAAATTCATTTATGGGTGGACTGTAGATTGGGTAAGGATATTTTATTGCCTGAATTTTAGCGAGTGTGAAGTGAAGCAAAACACTTACAAATTAATATCTCAACTATCTCTTAAGATATGTAATTGAAACTTGTAACATATTGAAGTGCGCAAGGGGTCGCTGGAATTCCAGTAAAAATTAAACAAGTTCACTTTAAATTAAAATAACCGGAAATTGTAATTTCTCATTAACTCTCTCAAAAACTTTTGCCGTTCACCAATTGTCACTTTTCTATTTCCGATTGACTATCGGGACTTTCGACGCGACCACCCGATCTTTGCTCTTTCGCTTCCCAATCCAGTCTGACTCTTACGTGCTCGCCTTTTTATATGGTTCTTTTCCTGCTTTTCGTCTGCTTTTCTTCTGCTTCTGAGTATGCACGAGCAGTTCGAGGTCACACGCAATTGATAATCGCGGATTGTTAATGATGTGTGTGTTCAGAATAGTAGAAAACTGAAGAATGTGAATATTCTATGAACGGCGTAATAGTATATACATAATAGTAGTGCGGGAAATGAGAAGCATTTAAAATATGTTGCACTTTTCAAAACTTCAAACCGTTATATGTCAAAATCCAATACAGATCTTAAGTTGAAATTTTATCAGATTGTGAGTCTATCACTTTGGTTTTTCAAGTTAGATGGTATAAGGAAAGGGAGGTAGTGAGCCTAAATTTTGAGTAATTTTTTAGGGCTCTCGTAAAAGATACAATTTTCAAATTTTGCACGTGTACCTATTTGATGTACAGAAAGAAAAAATAATATTGTAAATTGAACCAGATCTGTTATTCACCGAAGGTGGGCCACAAGGCGTTTCATGTGTATTGAAAAAAACACAAAGACTCAAAATTTTTGATTAAAATTTCAAGCTAAAAACTTCAAAATTTGCGAAATTCATCAGAAAAAAACATAACAGAATTATGATTGTACGTAAAGCCCAATCAAATGATACTCTAGATGAAGAGTTCATTGTGCCGGAAAATATGTCATCTCAAATTCTTTCGAATAGTGAATTGTGTCATTTGTATGGGAGCTGGTAAAAGCAGAGGGGGGAGGTTTGTAGTTTTTGAACTTAATCTACAAAATGTTTCATGCTGACTTTAAAGTTTGTACATACCTTTCATAATTTTTTAGGAAATTTTTGTCTGAATTTATGGTATTTGTATGGGAGGTGGCAGAGAAAGTGGGAGGTTTTGAATGATTTTGAATCTGCTCAACATCCTAATCACCACGCTTTGTTACTCATATGTTCAAAAGAGAAATACTTTTCTTGAATTTTTAATACAAAAATTTGTATGGGCGGTGGAAGAAGGAGTGTAGCGAAGCTCACATTTTTTTTTAGCATTTATTGCAATTATTGTGGCAAAATTTTAAGTTTGTACTTTTTCTAGTTTCGATGAATCGATTAAATGCATTTACCAAAATTGTGCATGTGTATGGGACGGGGTAGAAGGACTATTCGAATCAAAACCAAATTTTTCGACTTCAATGATATTTGTAATGGTATACTTTTCTCAAAATTTAAAGTTGATAGCCTTGACGGTTTTGGAGAAAAATAATTTGGTTAAAATTCCGAAATTTCGTGAAATTTGTATGGAAGGGGGTAGAAAGAGTAAGGTGAAGTTGATAGTTTTTCCAAAATTGATTGCAATTGCAATAAAATTAGTTATGACAAAAATTGGATCTTTTAGCTTTTCTAGTTGAATTGCAAACCGAATAAATGCATTTTTGAAAAATTTGAATATGATTTCGGGCATGTGGCTGCAGCGGCTGGCGCGTACATGGTGTAATCTGGAAGTCTCAATTTCACACAGTCTTCGTAGTAATAACGCGTCGAATATTTCCAAGTGTTCAAAAGTTTCTGGTTTCTGGTGCAAAAAAATCTAATGGCGTCTGCGACATTAATGCCTTCCGATTGAGGCACGAAAAAATTAGTAATCATGCCTTTGTACCGCTCACCGATGACTGTAACGTTCTGACCATCATCATTTTTAAAGACATATAGACTAATGATTCCACAGCGCACCAAAAGGTGACTTTTTCTACATCACTACATCAGTGGTGTATACACAATGGCTTGTGGATTATCATCGCTCCAAGTGCGCCATTCTGGCTTACTGACATGGCCATTTAGCCAAAAGTGTGCCTCATCACTAAACAAAATATGTATGTAAAAATTTGACTTCCAGATTACGCCATGTACGCGCCAGCCACATGTCCGAAATCAAATTCAAACATTAATGCCCTATATTATCACTCCAAAATCCGTCCGTGTCTTCTCTAGCTTGAGAACGCGTTCAAATTTTGTACACGTCGTTTTTGAAATCGATCCAGCTCTTCTATCTCCACCCACACAAAATACCACAATTTCGAAATTTGACAAGAAATAAAGCTATTGATCTGAAATTTGGAGTCTAATATTTTTGTGGTTTAATCTCTTTTCACGACCACCAATACAAACTGCACTTTTTCATGAAATGCTATAAAGCAATTTAATCAGTCTGTATAAAATTGATCAAGCTGAAATTGCTGAAATAGTAGTAAGACCGAAAAAATAGATGATTAGATGCACTTCTAATCCCTCCTATACAATACGACACAATTTTGCAAATTTACAAGCCCCCGACCTATTGACTGTGAAGCAAGCACCATGCCCACTACGCCATGGAAGCCAAAATCTTACCAGTGATTAGCTGTCTGCGTCAATCGAATCCTCCCCACGCTTCCGTGGCTTTCCGACTTCCGTGGCTTTCTTTGTTCGTTGACTTTCCCTTTTAGTGTGCGTTTGGGAATTCTACCGTTATCCATCCGCTCCAACTGACCAGCCCATTGTAACTTCTTAAATTTTATGAGGGTTGACACTTCTGGATTATCGAAGATGGCATACAATTATCTATTGTATCGTTGAGACTCGATCTGGAGAATGATCGAGTCTTCCCTCACACTTTCAAAGGCGTTAATTAGTTTTTCGGACGCCTGAGTTAAAGTCCACGTTTCGCTGCCATAGCATAGCACAGGCTTTATGATGGTTTTGTATAGATTAAGTTTTATTTTCCTGTGCACGTTCTTGTTTTTGATTATTGGAAGTACCGAATAATAAGTCTTGTTTGCCATCATTATCCTTCTTTTGATTTCGATGGGTTCGCTTCCATCCTTCGATAAGTTCGTCCCTAGGTATATGAAGTTGTCTACGTTTTCTAGGTTATAATCTCCTACCGTGATATTTTGTCTGATTGGCGTCTTTTTTCTAGATTGCGTCATAATTTTTGTTTTGTTTTCATTAATACGTAATCCAACTTCCCTTGCTACCAAGTCAAGGTTTACAAATAGCTCCTTAGCACTCTCCAGATATCTTGCAAGGATAACTATGGGGTCGGCATATGCCACAAGTTATGTGGATTTGAAGCATAGTGTTCCTTTGGTGTCAACGGGAAGTTACCGAACAACATATTCGAGTGTCAAGTTGAAAAGCATTGGTGCGAGGCCTTCACCTTGTTTAAGGTCGTTGTCTGTTTTAAACCTGGAAGTCAGATAATTTTCTACTCTGACTTGTGACAAAGACTCGGTCATTGTCATTCTTGTAAGCCGAACCAGTTTCGGTAAGACTCCAAACTTCAACATGATTTTATACAGTACACGCCTGTCGATACTGTTGTATACTTGCTTGAAGTCAACAAATATCTGGTACACATCAATACTATACTCCCAGCAATTTCCCTGCAGCTGTTTAACTGAGAATATCTGGTCCGTGGTCGATCGTCCAGCTCTAAGTCCACCTTGGTATTCACCAATTACTTTGTCAGCATAGGATTTAATTCTCTTTTCCAGAAATTTCGTCAAATTCTTATAAGACGTACATAACAAAGATATTCCTCGGTAGTTTTCGCAGCAGAGTTTGCCACATTTTTTATAAATTGGACATATGATGCTCTTGCGCCAATCTTCAGTAAGTGTTTCTTCTACAATGGCACTACAGCCCAAATCGGACGTTGGCCTCCTGACATTCAGGTTCCTAAATATTTTTCATTACTTATTGTAGAAGGATTGTTAGCCCTTCGCACAACCCTCTTTCTACAAATTTTTCATTTTCGTAGATTGAGGTGACCAAGGTATATCCAAGCAGGCAATGTGCTGGAATTGTATATATTGCGTCGACCGGGATTTGAACTCACGACCTTCACATTACAAGACCAACACGCTACCCACTTGGCTACACCCTAGCTAAGTGTTTCCTGCGTCCATATGTCCGTGACTAATCTATGTAGGAGATGCGCTATGAGGGTGTCGCCGGCTTTCAGAAGCTCTGCTGGAATTTGATCAGTGCCCGGCACTTTGTTGTTTGAATAGTTCCTCAGAGCTGTTTTTACTTCTTCGAGTGTGGAAGGATTCCAAGCGGATCCTTCGTCAGCTGTTACATCAGTCATACCTGGTATTGGGTCTGCTGCTGCTGTTCGTGCGGGTGATGGGCTCGGGTTAAGAAGGTGTTCGAAGTATTGCGCCCATTTTAACTTTATATCTTCTGCATTACTTATAATGTTCCCTTCTGCATCCTTGCAGAGGGTCGTTTTCGGTTGGTATCCTCCAGTACATATACATAGCCTATATTTTCGTTTATTTATGCAAGTTTGGATTAGTATGGTCGGGAGGGCGGGAAGGAGGGTGGAGAGAAGGGAGAAGGTGGAGAAAACGGAATGGAAGGGGTGGTTGGTTTTAATCAACAATTTTAGCATTTTGAATTTTTTTCATTACACATAAGATACCTGAAACAGGTTAGGGCCCTTCTAACATAACATAACATTTATGATTCAAATTATTCACCGCGAGTAAACTCTTTTGTTCACCCGTCCACGTTAAATTATTTCACTTTTTTTGTACATCGCGAAACTAGTGAATACACTATCCACTGGAGGGTTGTGCGTATTTTGGTGCATGTACCGATGAACTAATGGCGAATTGAATTAAAGTAAGGGAAAAAAACAAACATTTTATTTATTTTAATCACTTGTCAACGTTGGCGATTCGCAAAAACTACGCAATATTCATTAGCGTAATTATATAACTATTTCTTGTTTACTAGTCATTTTCCTGCAGGATGCATATTAGAATTTAATACACGTACCGCGGGATAATGCTGACAGAAAGTCTGGGTATTCAAATTTCTAAAAATATGGCCTGAAGATGAGCACAAAAGATGCTTGTCACGAAAAATGATCTGTTTGAAAAATGTGTACAGAAGGTGCTTGAAATGTACAATAACAAACAAAATGTTTCACTTTAAGAAGAATTTGCGTTAGGATGCTTTGATATGTTGCGATGATAAAACATGGTGACTTCTACCATTGACGACACATATCGCAGCTAAATTAAAATTAAGGCCTAAACGATCATTAAACGGCTGTGTGTCATACGCTAATTTAGCTAAATTATCAAATTAGTGATCATTTATCAGCTAAATGTTCTCAGCTAAATCATCTCATTTAGCTAAATCCTCTCATTTTTCTCATAACTTATACCATTGACACATAGCGCAGCTAAATTATAATTAAGGTCTAAATTATCATTTAACGGGTGTGTGTTATACGCTAATCTAGCTAAATTAGAAAAAAAGTGATCATTTAGCAGTTAAATGCTCTCAGATAAATCATCTCATTTAGCTAAACCCTATCATTTTTCTCATAATTTAGGCTACAACGATGAAGATTGCGCTAGAGGTGGAGCTTTCACAAAAGTTTTTTCGTGCAAGATAGAAGAAGAAAGGTCATTTTCTAACAGCTCTGACGTCAATAAAACTTTGAAGCGTGATTTAAACACCCAGCAATGAAAGATGATTTGCAAACGATTCCAAAACAGGACTAAGGATCGTTTTTCTTCTTTTGAGGCCTTCCTTGCAAAATTTTATTGCCTATTGGTTACGCAATTCAACTTTTTAAAAATATGACAGATGAGTGAGTGGCAAAGTGCTATGCGTCACCAATCTACTAACGATGAAGATGAACTAAATTACATCAACGGCAACAAGATGCATTAGCTCATATTGTTCGTCTGATAACAGTGGTAGTTTAATTCGAAAGATCATTTGATTGAGTAGTAAGCGTTCTTTGATAATCATAATGCTATATAGTTAAAACAGGTCATTATTTTTAACTGGTAGTCGGAGAGATGCTGGTAAATTTTCTTTGATAAACTGTGGTTCTACTTGTATATAGTTGATCGGGGCAGGGGATTGATTTCTCCTTGATGAATATCAACCAGGACATTTATCACGGTCACTTGGGATCGTTGATAGTTGCTAATGATAAGCATTAATCTAACTACAAGTGACGTAAAGCTCTGAGTGACTTTTTGTTGCGTCATGTTGTTCATGTGATTGATAGTTTGATTTAAGCCAACTTGAATTGCTTTCCAACTATTTTTTTGTGATCTAACATGATGTTAACGTAGAGTCGATAAGAGATATCTGGTTCTTCCTTACTTCCAAAAGGTAGTCTTGATTCCGTTTTACGTTGTCAATTATGTGTGCCTTTTTTAGCATACTCCACATCTAAAACTCCAAATAGAGCGCTTGCGATGTTACCAACTATGTTTAAAGGGGCTCTTTATACTCTAGATGAAATCTGAGAGTATTATAAGTTTGCTCTAAAGTTTGTAACGCCAAGAATTAAGGCTCGGAGAAAAAAATTAATGATACAGAAGATAATATTATCACTCAAAAATCTCAAAACCGGATGTCCGTCCGTTCGCTCTCTAGCTTGAGAACGCGTTGAGCTAGAAAGCTCAAATTTTGTACACGTCGTTTTTGACAAAAAAGTAAGGTCAAGTTCGTGAACGGGCCAAATCGCTCCACCCCTTCTACCCCCTCCCATACAAAATGACACAGTTGCGTGATTTGACAATAAACGGATTTGCTCGAAAAGTATAAAAGCTATTGGCCTGAAATTTTGAGCATGTTACTTTTATGATAATATCAAGCTACCGTATAAAAATTATGCGTGTCCTCCCCCTCCTTCTACCACCTCCCATACAAACTGTACTTGTCATTAATTACTCTAAGCCAATTTACTCAGTGCGTATAAAATTTACCGGTCTGAAATTGTGCACCAAATATTTATTTAAAATTTTTAGTAAGGTCAAAAAAAAATTAGACGATTAGCTTCACCCCTTCTACCCCCTCCCATATAAAATGACACAATTTCGCAATTTGATATTAAATTGATTTACACGAAAAATATAAAAGCTATTAAACTGAATTTTGGGATATATTACTTTCATAATAATTTAAATCCACAGTAGAAAAATTATTTGCGTCCTCCCTCTCCTTCCACCCCCTCCCGTACAAACTACACTTTTTCATGAAATGCTCTAAGACGATTTTCTCAGAACATATAACATTTATTGAGCTCATATTTTGTAATAAGCACTTAATTAGTATTATCACTAAGACCAGAAAAAAACATTTGATTAGCTTCACTGCTTCTACCCCCTCCCATACAATATGACACAGTTTCACAGCTTTCAAAAAATCGATTTTCTTGAAAAGTATGAATGGCACTAGTCTGAAATTTAAGAGATGTCAATTTTATAATATTCGTAGTTATTTCTGAAAAAATCATTAGAATTCCCCCACTCTTTCTACCACCTCCCATACAAACTGCACATTTTCACTAAATCTAACACACTAATTTTCTCAGCTCCTATTCAATTTTTGAAGTAAGCATTTTGTATAAAACATTTTTATAGCTACTTTAGCATGATGGGGAAAAAATTAGTTCAATGCTATCACCCCTTCTAACACTCCCCATACAAAATTTCTTGGGATCACAAAAAATTCTATTTCATCTAGAGTATCGTAAGATTGCGCTTTGCGCGCAATCGTAGCGCTGTTATGTTTTTGTTCTCAGACCGTTCCTTTTGGATGAATATAACAGAAATTCATTTTTATTATCCATTTCATTGATTACCTTGTGAAACAGTGTTACTGTGTGCATGCACGATTGCTCCTGTGACATACGATGTTGAGCTAGTTGATTCCTCCTTTTAATGGCTCTAGTTCCATCCAATGTGGTTTTAAGTACTACATCCCATTCAGTATGAGATTTTCTATCACCCTACTTTCAAAGTAAATTCCAGGTGAAGTTTGGAATGTTTTAGTCTTCACCTGTTGTCCTAGTATCGGTAGAATTCAGATTTTCATTAAGAGACACAGCAACATTGACTTCATGTATCGAGGTTTTGACACTTGAGGTACCCGTTGTCGACACTGAGTTCAAATCCGGCCGCCTATCGCTAACTCGGTCGGCTTTGTCATTAAGCTTGTACGTATTTGCTCGTAAAGATTCCAATGCCGCAGAAAGATTTGTTGTTTCTTGTTCTATTGGTAGCGGTGCTAGTTTGCGAATTGGTCCTCATAGAATTCTTGAGGTTGTTTTTATGTCAGCTACTCTAATCAATCCATCATTTCCTCTTATGCACTGAATGCCACGTCCTAACTGCAATTTTAGAACGGGAAGATTGTCTTCCTTGAGTACAACTATCATCCCCGGTCTAGTATTGTGACAGTTTCCATTTCTATCTATGATGTAATTCGCTGAGGTGTTCTGTAGACCATCTTTGCCAAAATTTGTGTTTTATGGCCGAAATAAGTTTCCATATTTGTAAGAGTTTTTTAATTGTAGATTGACTGCGAACGTCTACGCAACTGGTTAAGGGAACACCTATTCAGAAGTGACCTGGCGTCAAGGCAGTGAAATCATTGGCGTCCGTTCATATTTTACTGGGGAGGAAGACACATTTCCCATTATGAAGTATTTTGGTAACTTTACTGCGGCCTCCCAGAGTGAAATGCCCTTGGCCGAATGAAGTCAAACTTTGTTTGTCTTGTAGTGCACAAGTTTGAAATGCTTTCCTTGGCTCTTGCTAGCAAAATTCGTGGAGTTCCATTAACTCCTTTCTTGCACCCACGAAGTTAGTGCCCCTTGGTTAATATTTTTAACCGATTCATGGGATTGGGAAAATTTTTTCACACCTGGAAAACAAATTTTATAGTACCTATCCATAAATCAGGGGATAGAAAAGAAAAAATATACTACAGGCCAATGTGTATTCAGACAGTTATTCCTAAAATCTTTGAGAGTCTAACCAAATTTGTCCTTTAACTCATAACTTAATTATTCCTAACCAGTACCGAAAGAAGGTTAACAGCTAACGATTTTTCAACGATTATATGTACTTTTATAACGAATTTACTCCCACTACAAGAACCAGAAAATTCAATTATTTTATATTCTGATGGATGTACATCTCAAAATCGTAATGCAACATTATCCAACGCATTATTAATTGTAGCGGTTTTAAATAATATTATTATTATACAGAAATATTTGGAGAAGGGTCATACCCATATGGAGGCTGATTCTATGCATTCATGCATTAAAAGGAAGCTTAGGAATCGAATGATAAATATCCCTGCGGATTACATTGAAGTTTGCAAAGAAGCAAGACAAAATCCGAGGCCATATAACGTTCAGTATTTGCACCATGAATATTTTAAGAACTTCGAGGGAATTAAATTTTAGAATAATATTCGTTCAGGGAGAAAACCAGAGGATCCCGCAGTAACAGATATTCGTGCCCTTAAGTACACTCGGTGGAAAAAGTTTGCGTACATATCCAACACATCCGACATATCTATAAAAAACATCGTTTTTAACATTTTATTCCGAAATATTTTTTTTCCTATTTTTCATTACTTTATTATGAACATAAAACAAAACAAAAATGAGAATTACTGTACAACAACGGAACGGAACGAAAAATAGTCTGAAATTCCAGGAATAAAAAGTCTGCGTTCAAAGCGTATAAAGGGAAGTCAAAATCTCTGAGTTGCAGTTAAATCATTAATAACAATAAAGCTTGTGTAGGAAAGTTGATAAACGTGTTTTTATCTAAGGTTTGCGTTAAAAATAATTGCTGAAAAACGTTAAGTAAGAGATGTCTAATAAAGGAAAGGAAATTGAATTTGGGGAAAGGAAAATTATCGTGGATTTGTGGAAAAAAGGTACGTCATATCGTGACATAGGTGCAATAGTCAGCAGAAGTCATTCATCTGTCCAACGAGTCGTAAACAACTTCAAAAACACAGGAGTTTTGGTTTCAAAGCCCAGATCTGGCCGTCCTCCAAAGTTGAGCCCTCAGCAAACTCGGAGTTTGCTCCGAACGATGAAGGCTAATCCTAGATTAACTGCAGCTGATATGGCAAAGGACATCAAAGGAAAGTACCGCAAGTCTATTTCTGATGATGGTGTTCGTAAAATTCTTAGGAAATATGGGTATCACGGACGCGTTGCCCGTAGAAAGCCATTTATAACAACAGTACGCCTCTAAAAAAAACACCTTATACAGTGGCGGATAAGAGTCTACGGCAGTACCTTATATTGAGGTTCTGGTTAATTGGAAGCTTTAATCAAAAATCCATTGATGCACATTTTTTCAGTAACGTAAATATATTAATATAATATAACAAAAACAAAAACTTTTTATAACAAACTTAAAGAGAAATTCATAAAAACATAAAAAATTTAATGGGCAAAAGTCTACGGCAGTCAGTGCTGGCTGACTTATACACAAAAAATTTCCAACTAAACCTAACGGTATTTCTTCGAAATTTGTTTATTTGTTCTTACTGACATTCAGTGTGCAGCTGCAACTCTATTATAGGTTTAACGCTAGTTTTGAACTGTAAGGACCGCAAACTGTCATCACGAAAAGAAATTTCTAGTGATGTCCGAAATTTGGTCGTCCAATATAAAAAAGACAATAAATCGTTCTCGGAAATTGCGAAATTATTGAAACTAAAACGAAGTTCTGTTTATACCATTATCAAAAATTTTGAAAACAGTGGTTCCATAGAAAATAAGCCGCGAACTGGTTGACCGAAAAAGCTTTCGCGCAGAGACATTAGTTCAAATTTAGAAGAATTGAACAAAAATTCAAAAACAAGTGCTCCAGATTTGGCGAAACAAGTGGCTGCGGTAAGAAAAAACGATGTCCATGCAAGAACAATCTCGAGACCATTAAATTCTAATGAGTTTCAAAGCAGAATTCCATGTAAAAAACCATTAATAATATTAATGGTTTTTAATATATATTAATATAATATCCGCCAAAAACCGACTCCTGTGCCTAGAGTTCGCCAAGGCACATATGTATCAACAAGGACAATGATTTTTGGAGTACTTTTTACCGATGAGTGGAGTAAAAAGAATACGGATTTAGATACCAAAAATTTGATTCCTACTGTCAAGCACGGTGGAGGTAATGTTATGGTTTGGGAAGCCATAGCTGCATCTGGGGTCGGCAGATTGACTTTTGTTGAAACTATTATGGACCGCTATGTTCACAAGAACCTGTTGGAACAACATTTAAGGCCATCAATTGGAAAGTTGTGCCTTGGAGGGAGTTGGATTTTCCAACAGGACAATGATCCGAAGTACACAGCACTTTTCGTCAAGAACTAGTTGTTGTACTACGCTCCCAGGCAGCTGAATACGCCTCCCCCCTCCGCTTCTGGAGCGGAAAATTCGGAAATGTTGCATAAAAAATAAAAATTTGTTGAACGAAGCACTCATTACAGAATGGGAGAAAATGGCATCCGCAGAAACTGGTAATTTAGTCGCCTCTATGCCTCGAAGACTGCAAGCAGTAATTGATGCTAAAGGGGGTCCAACCAAGTATTAAGCCAGCAAATAATTTTAAAAATTCCGATACGTTTAGTTGGAAATTTTTTGTGTATAAGTCAACCAGCACTGACTGCCGTAAACTTTTATCCATTCAATTTTTTATGTTTTTATGAATTTCTCTTTAAGTTTGTTATGAAAAGTTTTTGTTTTTTCATAAATATATTTACGTTACTGAAAAAATGTGCATCAATGGATTTTTGATTAGAGCTTTCAATTAACCAGAACCTCAATATAAGGTACTGCCGGAGACTTTTGTCCGCCACTGTATTTCATTCAAGAAACCGGTTAAAAATGATAATTTTTTTCTTTACTCGTAAAAGTTGTAAATTAAATGTTGACAATTTCATGTGATAGCATTTCTCAATACATAGCATCAATGTTTTCGAAACTCTCGTATTGAACGCGATAGTTCGCATGTTTTAAATGTGATTATAAAATAAGAATGATAATAAAGTTCCATTATGTAATTCTATAAACTTGAAAACCAACTAATAGAGGAATAATTATATACACTATATTATACATCATCATGGTCATAAAATAATTTAGCTGACGAACGCTTAAAATTCAAATAAATACAAGCTGAGAGGGCAGATGGATTTATCTCGCATTATAGCTGAATAATACTGTGAACCACGATTCGTGAGATAACCTTAACAACATAGTTTATATATAAAATACATATAATCGCAGAAGTCACCTTTGAACAATGTAAATGAAACAGCAAAAAATGTAAAAATCAAATCACCTTTAAGTCAGACTGTGGGATTCGCGCATGTGGTAATGCAACTAATGTTACAGTTTCCCTGTTATCACCCATTCTCACTTTTAACCAAGTTCAAAAAAAAATGTCGATTTTTTATAAATAACAGAAACTACCGACGGCTCAAAACTATTACTAAAATAAACTGTAAAAATTTCATTACAATTGAAGCTATCACTGCTTGAAAGTTACTTCGATCTGCCTGCCTAAAAGGAAAGTGCTTTGTCAGTTTTCCTTCATTGTGCACACACATGTGTCAACCCATCCAAAATTTTTTTGTTTTCAGCAAAGAAATACGAAAACAACAAGGTAGAAGGATCAACGCAAATGATTATGAGCGCTAAAGCACATGGATAAAAGAAAGTGAAATAAATGCTAGAAACCACAATAATACAGTAACTAGATATTAAGCTATTCGAACTGAACTATGAAATAATAAATAAAATTCTAAAGGTGATTCACAACATTCGTCGAAAGCTAAATGTCAAATGAATAGAAAACCTCATATGGTGAGTGAATACAACACTTAAAACATCGATGACATAAAATTTAAATCCCGCGGGAAATTTTCAAATTTCAGATTAATTTTAATATTTTATTCGAAATTCATTTTGACTATAGTTACTCCATGGGACACTAGAGGCGTTTTTCCATAGTTTGGCAAAGCTGTTTTTGGAGCGAAATTTAAAAAAAGTGTCGACTTTTTTTTGGTACGTTCTGAACACCAAGAACTGTGCGCAGTTTGTAATACTTAACTAAAAAGTCACAAACAAAAATTTTGAAGCAAATATTTATCTTAGGGTGCATGAAATTGGCAAAAGAAAACGGTTAAACTCACCACTCCATGAATGGTGAAATGGCGACGGTTAATTTGCAGGTGTCGGTTGTGACATTTCTGCCATACTCTACCTCTTGCATGGAGGTACTCTAGTCAGGAGAAGAAGTGAAGAAGTATAGCATAACATGCGGAGTCCCACTGGGCTCAGTACTAGGACCCGTGTTATGGAATATACAATATGATGACATCTTACGACTTCCAGTACCAAGAGGCGTACAAATAATTGGCTACGCGGATGATATAGCAATCACTGTGGTAGCAAAAGACTTACAGAGCATCAACAACGTAAGCACTAATGTGATTTCCGACATTAAGAACTGGCTTAGAGCATCTTATCTAGAGCTAGCTGCACAAAAAACAGAAGCAGTTCTTATTACAAGCAGAAAACAAAGAGAGCATATCACGTTAAATATAGATGGACTTGAAATTTTATCCCAAAACTCCATTAAATACTTGGGTTTTATGATTGACGCAAAACTATCCTTTAAGACGAACATCGAAACTCCGCCCTATGCAGAGCAATGGTGAACATTCGAGGACCTAACCAAAACAGGAGGATACTTCTTTCAAGAGTGACGCAAAGTGCTGCACCGATATGGAGTGAAGCACTAAGATACAAATCTTACGCGAATATGTTAAAAAACCTCATAGAGTAAGTGCGTTAAGGGTATGTAGTGGATTTCGCACAATTTCATATGACTCCGCGAATGTCGTAGCTGGTTTACTTCCGCCAGACACGATCACAAAAAGAATACGATGAATCGATGCTTAACAGTGGAAGAGAGAAAAGAAGAGCAACGGATAAGTACCAATGCCTGGCAGCTGCAATGGAACATAGTAAACAAAGGCCGCTAAACGTATAGACTCATAAGAAACGTAGATAAGTGGATCGGACGGAAGCAGGGTGAAGTAGATTACTACATGACCTAATTGCTGCCAGGGCATGGCTGTTACAGAAACAATTTGCACAAATATGGCCATGACTCCTCTGCGTCATGTCCAAGTTATACAGATGTAATAGAAAATGCAGAGTATGTATTCTTTCACTGTCCAGTCTACGAAATGGACAGAAGGAGAGTCGAGGACATCGTTGGAGAAAATATTAACCCCGACAACATACATAGTCCGACATATGCTGAGTAGCAGCGAAATCTGGAATGCGGTGACTGAGTTGTGCGTGACAGTTCTCACCGAGCTCAGGAGACTCGAAAGACTACGTACGGAACTATCTGAGACAGAAGTGCCTACAACAGCTAGAACAGTTGGTAGTTGAATGAAATAGGCAGTGACATATGCAGGGTGACATAAGACATTACATGTAACAGTAAATTGACGTTTGAGCTTTATGTTCCTCCCTCTTCCTGACTAGAGTCACTGTATAACTGAGCTACTCGGTCCAGGAGTCTGGCAGATAGCTATTTTAGTACAAAAATCGCACGTGCTAAAAAATTTGGTACTAAAAATCGAACGTTCGAAAGATCAAAGTGTTGGTGAAAATAAGTGTAGACTGTGTAGTCATTCTGACATATCCCAGTAGGGAGTGGAATCATTACCGCGCCGATGATTCTTACCATGAAGCTATTACAGCTACTTCCTGTCGTAAAACATAGATTATTTTAACATTGCAATGTCATAGGCAAGCATTCGTTTTTTCTACTTTCTGCATTACAAAGAATCGACATAGGAATCTAGGGAAACGAATGAATCATGTAATGATTGGAAAAAAATCGACAATATAATGGAATGGTTACAAAAGAATAGAAAGCAAATTAATCTTTGAGAAGGTATTCTAATATTGAGGGAGCCATTCATTTTGAATTAATATTGAAAAATGTAATGAAATTGGATCCTGCTTTTGATATGAATTCAGTATTTTAAATTCTGTTGCTATAATTTAACTAATTTTGTTGCTGGAAAAATGCGACTTAAGATTTTTTTTCTCGCAATGAACAACTTGTATAATTTTACGGGAATATTAGAAAGCAAACGGGTTATGATAATAATACTGTTTTCTATTATTAATCTTTCGTTTTGTGCGCGGCACGTTTTGAAGATGATCATTTATTTTATGCAATCTCCTCACATTATCATTACCTCTTTATGTAATGCCTTCACATTACTTCAGAATGCATTGTAAATTTCTTAGGTCGATTTGAATGATTTCTCAATTTGAATGATTTTTAATAAAAGGGAATAGATTGCAAAAATCCCTGTTGGGATGTTTTTCCGCCATGTGTCAACAAACAGAATCATAAACTAGACTAAAAACCTGTTTGGTAAAGATGTGTGGGTGCAGAAAATTGCAAAATAAAATTGAATTTTTGGCTGTTTCTAATGGAATGGCACAATGATATTAATTTTTCAGGGCACATAATCGAATTCCAATTGCATTTTGATAAATATCTAACCGAATATGTATATACACCAAAAAATTCAAACTTAACGGTTTCAACTCTGATACGCATCTGCCAGACTCCTTTACCGAGTTGCTCAGTTATACAGTGACTCTATTCCTGATGATAAAATTAACGGTTGTCCCGCGGGGTAGTGGGTTAGGCGAGGTGTTCTTAGCGGGTTCAAGTCCCGCACTTCAAGGCTTTCAATGCTTTTCCCAGCGTTAAAAAAAACTATGTCCAAATATATGCATGCGGGTCTTACTAAGTAAAAGTAAAGGCGGGGAAAAAAGCGTTTGCGAAGTATTTTAAAAGCGCCTAATTTATCGCGAGAAAGTGCTTCGAATTTGCTAACATTTTAACATAACATGTCCGCTGAATTAAGAGTTTCGCTTCAGTTTTGACAGAAGCGATTTTAAAACATATTTTAGAAGCCATTTTAAAGCGTATATTTTGAATTGAGCAAAAAGTGCGATTTAGAGATCATAAGTGGTGTAACGAATAAGCAAGAGATTTTTTTCAAGTCGATAAGTCGATTTGAACCTCGGATCCTAGATCGCAAAGCAGACAACCACTGAGCTATCTTCACGAAACGTTTAAATCAGTCAAAAACATGTGACTATAAGCCTCTTTTCCCCAACGTCTTTAGAAGCGATCTATCAAAAGATAGTTTGTAAAAAATGTAAAATAGAGGATCAGATCAGTATTTACAGATCATTGGTGAATAATGCATAGAAAATTCAGTCACGTAGGTACTGTTGGTTGCTAGTATATATTTAAATAGTTAAAACTTTAGTGTAAAATATTCTCACTGAAGCCGGTTTCATTTTCCGTTGAAATAAATTGCTCGAAAATCTCAAAATCCAAAACCAAAATTATTCGACTCACTACACAACTTCTGTAGGAAAGAAAGCCTAAAAATAATGTCGTGGCATCACATTGCAGAGATATCTATTGATATTTATACTGCATTTTATAGAACTCCATTGCTAACTAAACTCCACAAAAGTTGGTTTGTGTCTAGTTCAGTTCAAATTGTAGCAAATTGGCAACGCTGAATATAATACTCGAATTGGCAGCATTGCTCGGCCTTGTAACTGTCAGGTTTGTTATGACAACTACATTCGTTATAAGCCGCTTTTTGTTTTATACGTCAGCAACTGAGATAAAAATGAAGATAAAATAAGTTGGTTTTATAGCGATTTCGTTACGTTGTCATGAGTTTTTTTTTGTCATTCATGCATTTATTTAAATTCAAGTGCATTTATTGCCCAGGAAGTTCTCCTAGTTCGCTCAAGTAAATCCGCGAAAGACCAAATATGATTTCACATGAGACTTTTCTTGAATATTCGGCAGTCTTAACAACAATTATTCAGTTCTTAACGGGCGTGTAAGATGTGAATTGCAGATTAGTTGTCTTTACGAGCCTACAAATTTTTTTCGTTTTTAGAATTGTCTGCCGAAAGTACGTTGAGAAAAAAAGCACCGGCGATTCTTCTGGGTTCCCTTTCGTTTGCGGGTTTTTATCGTTTGTATTCTATGCTTATGAGGAAAACGCAGCACTTCTAACACTAAAAATTATTTCAGGTGTAGTTTATGGCTTCGATATGGGTATATGACTGGCGAGAAAATCGTTATTATGGTAAATATTGTTGGGACACTGTTAATGCTGATGTACACACTAGTTTATTACATGTTTACCATAAATAAAAATGCATATATAAAACAATTATCATTGGCATTTATCGTAATAATAGCATCAATGATATATACGAGTTCTGTGGAGGACCGAACGAAAGCAATTGAAGTTATGGGTAAGGATTTGCAACTCGTACTTACCGTCTCTGCAACGGTTAGTCCCATATTTAATTAAAAATGTTTTTCGTGTATTTATAGGAGTTATATGTTGCGGCGTAACTGTACTCTTTTTCGCGGCACCTCTTACAATGCTTGTTCACGTCGTCAAAGTGAAAAATTCCGAAAGTCTTCCGTTTTCATTGATAACTGCATCATTTTTTGTATCGCTCCAGTGGACGATTTACGGGCTCGTAATAAACGATACATTTATTCAGGTACTTTTTATGTGTGCAAGTATAATCTTAAGCCTGTCCTAATCTAAAATGAGAAGTGGTCAGGAGTTATCACATTTGTTGGAATGTGTGATATACTTTATGGACGATATATACGTAATCTCAAATACAGTTGATGAAAAAGGTATTTCTACACCAAAATACTATTTTATAAAGAAACATAGGTGGACTACGATTGCGCGTAAAGTCCAATCATACGATACTCTATTGTGCAGTTTGTATGGGAGGTAGTAGAAGTAGTGGGGGTTTTTAGTGATTTTTTCAGAAATACAGTCAAACTTGTCTATAACGAACTGCTTTATAACGAATTTTTCCATACAACGAATTGATTCGATGAACTCTGCTTTTTCGCGAAATTCCCGGAACGATTTGATCTCCTTATTACGACTTTTCTTTATATCGTATTTTTTTATTATGCATTTTTAACTTCTTTATAACGAAGTTTTTTATAAACAAACGTGGGGAATCCCGTGGCAACGCAAACACCGACTGAAATTAATATTAGGAGAAATACCTTTATGCATATGTAATAGTTCCGCTATATTACATATGCATAACATATGTATTTAGGGGAGCCCCACGAATACTATGAACAGACAGTCAAACAGTGGCATAATAATTATGAGTTCAGTTTTGTTCGCGGACTTTTCTAAAATGAAACATAAAAGCTTTACACTAAAACAAAAGTTATTGATTATAAAGTGGAAAAGGGAGAGCTAAAGAAGAAAGATATTGCTGAAAAATTTGGAATTTTCGCCAGTATATTATCAACAATTTTAAAGAATAAAGAACAGATTTTAGAATTTGCAAAGGTTGAAGAGTTAAATTCTACGTGTAAAAAGTGTCATCCGTGTATTTTCGAAGATGTCGACGAAGCTATGCGCAAATGGACAGTTGCTGTCCGTGAAAAAAACTTCCTTTGCCTGGGCCAATTATGAAGGCAAAAGCCAAAGAATTTGCTGAAGCATTAGGACACCCGGATTTTAAAAGCAGTTCTGGTTGGTTGGATGGCTTCAAAAAACGGTATGGTATTGTCGAAAAAACACTGTGTGGAGAAAATGCTGACGTAAACTTGCAAAATCGTGATGGGTGGTTGGATAGCGTTTTGCCAAAGTTATTGGAGAAATATTACAAAAGGGATGTCTTCAATGCCGATGAGACAGGCCTATTTTTTAAATGCCTACTACTACTACAGTGAAACTTGCACAAGCCGGAACCCTAATAACGCGGAAACCTGTCTAAGAGGCACATAATTGCCAGTCCCGAAGTTTAGGTCAAAATAATCCATATATATTGACTTGCATAAGGCGGAACCAGTGTATCGCGAACCCGGAAACAAAACACAGGACAATTTTTATCTCGTGGGACCTATGTATACAGGGTGTTTGGTACTCCGTACATAACCTTGTAAGGGGTTATTCCTGGATATATTTTGAGCAAAAAATTGTTCTACGGAGATGGCCAATTTTCAATATCCACGGAGATACAGGGTGATCAAGAAAAGTCCTTCGGACCTGTACCCTCACTCACTCAAAACGCTATATCTTGAAAACCAATAATCGCATTTCAAAGTGTTATAGCTTGTTTTTTAGGGAATCAAATTATCTTTCATTTATTGTAATAGTCCGTATTGTACCTGTACCCAATCCTGAGGTATTTCCTTCAGACCACAAATTTTTGAGACTTTGACCCTCAAAATTCTGTGATCAATGTAGTTTTTCTCAAGAAAACGCATTATAAAAATGTCATTTTAATGTTGTTTTTTTATGTGCCATATTATTGCCTACAAAAGATGCACACATACTTATGACTTAGGTTTTCCCGTTTTCCAGGTAATAAGCGAAAATACATATGGCTTAAAAATAAAATATCCCATAAACCAACCCTCGTTCTAAAAAAACTACCTGAAATGTTGTTAAACTGAAATATTCTTTGTGTCCTTTAATTACTATTTAAATTATCAATGAATGTCCTTTAGGCAGTATTAAAATTATCGAGAAAATGAATTAAATTAAAATGAGTTTCAACACAACTAGGTGCAGCACTTTGCCCTTTTTAATGGGTTACCTAACAAAATGAAAAGCCTGTAAAAGCAAACCATACTTCATATTTTTATCAGTTTTAGTTAAATTTGTAAAAGAACAAGGTGTCACTAAAATTTAGAAAAGAATTTCGAAATGTCTGAGTTCACGAACGAAGAATATGCAGACATAATTTTCGTCTATGGAGAGTGTCAGGGAAATGAGCAAGCGGCGCGATCTTTGTATCATCACAGATTTCCCAATCGTCGAATACCTTACGCGAGAGTATTCCAAGACGTTTACAGAAGGATTAGGGAAACAGGCCGTGTTAGGACAAGCAGAGTGAATGCAAATCCTGCGCCGGTAATCGCTGTTTCAATTGATCAACGAATCCTAGCTGCAGTTCAAAATGATCCATCAACTAGTATACGACGCTTGGCATTGCGGTTTAACGTCTCTACGTGGAAAGTTTGGAGTGTCCTGAAAGCAGAACGTTTGCATCCCTACCACCACACACCAGTGCAGGAGCTGTTACCCATTGATTTACCCAAAAGGATGGAGTTTTGCAATTGGCTCCTTGAACGACAAATAAGTGACGAGAATTTTATCAGCAACATTCTTTGGACGGATGAGTCCCAATTCACCAGGGACGGTATCACAAACTTCCACAACTTACACACATGGGCTGAGAGCAATCCACATACAAGAAGAGAGGCATCATTCCAGCACAGATTCAGTGTCAATTTATGGGCAGGTGTGATTGGCAACGATTTTATTGGTCCTATTAGGCTTCCGCCTACCTTAAATAGTTCCAATTACTTGCATTTTTTGACAAATGATCTACAGGAGTTATTGGACGATATGCCACTGCAACGATTGGCTTCCATGTTTTACCAACACGATGGTGCTCCAGCTCATTACGGCCGACAAATCAGAGATTGGTTAAATTCCAATTATAGCAATCGCTGGATCGGTAGAAATGGACCGATACACTGGCCTGCAAGATCCCCTGATTTAACTATTATGGATTTCTTTGTATGGGGACGGATGAAGGACCTTGTCTACGCAACGGAAGTAGTAACGTTGCAGGATCTAAACACCAGAATCGATGCGGCAGCAACAGAAGTAAGGCAGCAGTTGAGGAGTATGAACACAAAGAGAACACTGGCAAAACGAGCTTTAGCGTGCATTCAAAATGAAGGTAGCCATTTTGAACATTTATTGTAATTAAGGAAATTTGAAATAAACCATAAAAACCATTCTTAAGTTCTTTTAGTTCAAGCGGAGAGTGTTGATCAACCTATTCTTGCTTTTTTGACAAAAGTGCTACATTATTGGAATGATAATTTCTTCTAAACTATAAAAATTATGCAATGCAAGTGTATGCGTCTTTTGTAGGCAATAATATGGCACAAAAGAAAACAACAATAAAATGACATTTTTATAATGGGTTTTTTAGAGAAAAACTACATTGATCTTAGAATTTTGACGGTCAAACTGTCAAAAATTTGTGTTCTCAAGCAAATATCTCAGAATTGGATACAGTTACAATGCGGACTATTACACCAAATGAAAGGTAATTTGATTCCCTAAAAAACAAGCTATAACACTTTGAATTTTGATTATTAGTTTTCAAGGTATAGCGTTTTGAGTGAGTGAGGGTACAGGTCCGAAGGACTTTTCTTGATCACCCTGTATCTCCGTGGTTATTGAAAATTGACCATTCCGTAGAACAATTTTTTGCTCAAAATATATCCAGGAATAACCCCTTACAAGGTTATGTACGGAGTACCAAACACCCTGTATAAGACGGAAATCTTCTTCGAAGTTTTTTTTCGTTTTGATTATTTTTGTTTTGTTCCCTTCAATTATTGAAAACCGAAGAACAAACGCACGCAGCTCAGTTTGAGAAATGGAAACGCGAGAAAAATGAAGCTCTCTCCGCTCTCCGCTCTCTGAAGAACAAGAAGAAGAAGAAATAACGTGCAAAATTAACATGTTTCGGTTCCGAATGGTTCCGAACGGCTAAAAATAGAACGGGCGAGAGTGAACCGACTAGATTGTTTATACGGAAGGTTTTGATTTTTGACTGTTGTTCGCCATCCAAGTTTTGTTAATTGTTTTAGAGAATACCAAAGGTTAGGCATTTAATCTTACTAAATCAAAAAGTTGTTGAATTTAATGATAATCTGTATTTCAGTAAAAATGTCGAAAAAGTTAAATACACTAACCTTAAAGAAAAAATAGAAGTAATCGATGGAAAAGAAAATAATGGCTTGTCGATTAAAGATCTTCAAAACAAATTCAAATGTGGGAAGACACAAATTTATGAAATTCTGCGGAATAAAGAAGACATTAAACTACAATGGACGGCGACTGATAATTTGCACATCAAAAGGAAAGCAAGAGTCACGGGAAATGAAAAAATCAATGAAGCTACTTTGCGATGGTTTGCTGCAGCTCGTGCAAAAAACTTGCCTATTTCTGCACCAATTATACAGGAAAAGGCTAAAGAAATTGCTAGAAGTTGCACTGTATTGATTTTAAAGCCTCTAATGGTTGGCTTGCCAGTTTTAAAGCACGCCACAAAATCGTTTTCGCCAATGTTTGTGGGGAAGCAAATGATGTGTCAGCAGTTACGACCAAAGAATGGACCGAAATGTTGAAAGATCTAACAGCAGGATACGATCCTAAGGACATTGGTAACGGCGATGAAACGGCTTTATTTTTTCGCTCCTTACCAAACAAGACGCAATCTTTTAGAAAGGAAAAATGTAGTGGTGGAAAGCAGTCCAAAGAACGGCTAACAGTGTTCTTGTGCGCATTTGCTGACGGATCCTTTCAAAGCCTTTGGTGATAGGGAAAGCGCTTAAGCCACGATGCTTTCAAAATATCGATAAAGAAAAGCTCCCTGTAATATGGCGGGCTAATAAAAAGGCTTGGATGACAACATCAATAATGGAAGAATGGCTTTTACAATTTAATAGTGAAATGAGGCGGCAAGGTAGAAACGTCTGTTTATTTTTGGACAATGCAACCTCGCATCCAAGCCTCAAACTGTCAAATGTTAATTTGATTTTCTTTCCACCAAACACAACGAGCGTGTATCAACCTATGGACCAAGGAGTTATTCAGTGTTTCAAAACGCATTACAGAAAACGAATTCTTTGTCGGTTGGTTGCAAGTATTGAGGAGTGTAATAACGTGTCTGAATTAACAAAATCCATTACTTGCCTTGACGCAATTTATTGGATTAAGCAAGCTATCGCGAATTTTCGAAAAGCTGCATTCTAAACTGTTTTATCAAAGCTGGCTTTGGCTTGGGAATAATGGAATCTGTACCAGTTGTGGATAATCTAGGCAGAGACATATTCTCGCTAATGCTAGCTGCTGACATTGAAGAAGTTTCAGTCGTCGATTATGTGAATATTGATTCCAGTGCTTATACTGAAACTGATGTAATTGACTTAGAGCAAATCGTATCATCGGTTGCTGAAAATGAGCAGGTTTCATCTGAAGACGACGCCGACGATAATTTACAGGAAGTTTCGAAATTTGCAGTTTTAGCTGATTTGAAAACGATTCACTGCCATGCTGCGAATACGAATAATACGCGTATGATATCTCAGGTGTTCGAGTGGAAAAAACAGGTTGAAGAAGATATTGTTTCCAAAAGCGCGAAGCAGTCACTAATTACAAATTGTTTTACATCAATAAAAAGATGAAAAGAAAATTGAGCTGACCTTGTTTTTTAATATTAATTATTATACTCTAGATGAAATCTGAGAGTATATTGTGTTTGCCTTACCGTTTGTAACGCTAAGAAATAATGCTCGCACAGAGCCGCCAAGGATACAGAAATATTTGTTGTCGCTCAAAAACTTCGAATCCGATTTGCTGTCTGTCCGTCTGTCCGTCTGTCTACAGCATAACTCTCGAACGCTTTGAGCTATCGTGCTGAAATTTGTTGTGTGTCATTTTTAGCAAAAAAGTAACTTTGTGAACGGGCCACATCCCCCCACTCCTTCTACCCCCTCCCATACAAATTTCACGAAATTCCGAAATTTTCAGAAATTGATTTTTCCTTGAAACTATTTTAGCTATCAACTTGAAATTTGGGTTAAAGTATAACGATATAAATGTCATTAATATGACTGAATATTGGTCCGATCCCTTTACTCCTTCTACCCCCTCCCATACAAATGGACAATTTTGAAAAATACATATTTTCGATTTTCATTGAAACTAGTAAAGCTGAAAAAACGAAATTTTCTCAGAATTAATTTTGCTATAATTGCAGTTTATTTTAAAAATAATTATCAACTTCACCTCACTCCTTCTACCCCCTCCCATACAAATTTCATGAAATTTTGAAATTTAAATTAAATTATTTTTCTTGAAAATTGTTAAAGCTATCAACTTCATATTTTGTATAAAGTATACAAATACAAATAATAATATTACGAAAAAAAATTGTTTTGATCCGTACACTCCTTCTACCCCCTCCCATACAAACGTATAATTTTTGTTAATGCATTTTATCGATTTCCATTCAAACTAGCAAAAGTACAAACTTCAAATTTTGCCAGAATTTGTTTCTTAATAATTGATATAAGTTTTAAAAAAAATTATCAACTCCGCTTCACTCCTTCTACCACCTCCCATACAAATATCTGTATTATAAAGTCAAGAAAAGCATTTCTCCTTCAAGTTTATAAGATCGACTTTGAAATCGAATCAAAGCATGGTGATAAGGGTGATGATAAGCAGTTTGAAAATCATCTAAAACGTTTCACTTCCGCTGCCACCTCCCATACAAATGCCCCAATTTCGGGAAGACTATGACCAATTTCTTTAAAAATAATGAAAACTAAAAACTTTAAATTCAGCAAAAAACATTATGCATGTCATGTTCGGTGTCATATATGAAAAACACAAACCTCCCCCTCTACTTCTACCACCTCCTATGCAAAAGTCCCTATTCACTATTCGAAAGAATTTGAGATGATATATTTTCCGGGATATTAAAGTCCTTTCCATTTCATCTAGAGTATCATATGATTGGGCTTTAAGCCCAATCATAATTCTGTTATGTTTTTTTATTGAAATTGAATTTAATTTTTGTTTGAATTGAATTTAATTAAATGTATCTATTATTAAAAGAAAATTTAATGTTTTTTTATTGCCAATTCCGCATTGCCTTATGTAAACCTAATAACACGGAATCCTGTATAAGACGGACATATTACTCGGTCCCGTGCGATTCCGGCTTATGCAAGTTTCACTGTACTAACATTCCAAACATGAAAAATGTTTTGTTAGAAAAAGGAGCAAAGAGAGGATTACAATGATGGCCGGATGCAATATTACTGGATCGGAGAAGCTGAAATTGCTCGTTATAGGCAAAGCCGTTACTTCAAAGGAATCAAAACTCTGGAATTGGATTATGAATACAATTCAAAATCATGGATGAACTCTGAAATTTTTGAAAGATGGCTTTTGAAGCTGGACAAACAATTTTCTTGCCAGAAAAGTAAGATTTTACTATTCGTGGATAACTAAACGGCACATCCCAAAAGTGTTCAAGACAAATTAAAAAATATTGAGCTAGTATATTTCCCTCCTAACATGACATCTGTACTACAACCGATGGATCAAAGTATTATCTATAACATTAAACAACATTATAGAAAGCGAATATTGATGAATATCTTAACAGACATGGAGGAAGAAAAACCTCCAGTGTCCAGAAATTTACTTGATACAATTCGGAATTTAAATAAAGTGTGAACTTTCGACGTGTAGCCGGAAACAATTGCAAACTGTTTTAGAAAGTCAGGATTTGAAAAATATGCTGTCGATTCTACTTCACTTCTCTGGGATGCAGACGACATTTTATCGTTGTCACAATTAAGAAAATTGTGGTCTTCGCGTGAAGCTTTGTTAAACAATTACAATTTAACACTGAAGGATTTTATTAATGTTGACGATGGTGTGAGCACTTCTGAGACTCACTGACGCTGATACCCTAGTTTTTTATTAATTATTTATAGATTCTGATGAAGATGAAGAGTTTAGGCAACTGTAAAAAAATTACTCACTATGGAGGCAATGTCGTCATCAGAAAGAAATAAATTTAAATTTTTGTAAGTTCTGTTTATAATATAAGTTTATGTGTACTTGTATGTGGTAACGTATTGCATTGAGTGTTGGATTACTACATACATATAACGAAATAAAAAAGAATTGAATATTTTTTTTTCATTTCTCTGTAACGAATTTTCTTTATAACGAAGTAAATTTTCCGGTCCCTTGACGATTCGTTATGGGCAAGTTTGACTGTAGCTATAAATATTATGAAAATGACGTATCTTAAATTTTAGACTAGTAAGATTCATATTCTTTAAGAAAATCGAATTTTGGTTGTGTTGTATGGGAGGGAGTAGAAGCAAAGAACAAATCAGTTGATTTTTTCCGATCTTAATATTAATACTAAATAAGTATTCAGTACAAAATTTGAGCTCGACAAATGTTATACGTGATAAAATTGGCTTATAGTATTTCATGAAAAAGTTCAGTTTGTATGGGAGGTGGTGGAAGGAAGGGGAGGCCTTAAATAAATTTTAAACAGTAGATTGGAATCATTATAAAAGTAATATATTCCAAATTTCAGATCATTAGCATCTATGCGTTTTGAGCAAATCCGTTTATTGTCGAATCGCAAAATTGAGTCATTTTGTATAGGAGGGGTTAGAAGGGTAAAGCTAATCGTCGAGAAAGAAAAGATTTCCACATTCTACACTGTTACGCTTTATTGTTCGTGACGTTTCGGTCTCTGTTGAGACCTTTATCAAACTGATCGACAATTATTATATATAAAAGGGGGGTTAATTGAGTGTGGGAAGGGTAATTCAGGTTAAATTAGTTATTTAATTAGTATGGAATAAACAAGTTCTGGCAACAGCTTAAGGCCGATGCTCAGGATCGCGCCTTGTGGAAGAGAGTTGTTTCTGTCCTATGCCCTTATAGGGGGTCTTAACAGGAATTTGATTGATTGATTGATTGAATTAATATCAGGCAGTTAAATTAGTTAAGGATTTCTGGGTAAGAATTTTGTTTTTACCAAATTTTAAGGCAGGTAGCCAAACTACTGATAACTTGTTTCCGGTGTCTCGGTTGAAGTTCTGTGGATGATTAAAAATTTCTATTGCTTCTCGTACTATTGGTTGATAATATTGATTTGTCCTGGCCAGAATTTGCACATTGTCGAAATCGATTATATGATCCTCTGTCGTTGCATGTTCCGCGATCGCTGATGACTGTATATGGTTTTTCTGTGTGCATCGTTGATGCTCGTTGATCCTTGTTTGGACTGTGCGTCCCGTTTCTCCTATGTATACTTTATCGCATGTACTTTGTATACACCTTCATTCTCCAATGGTTTTTTGTCCTTCCGGTTTCTTAAAGTTCCTCGGATAGTAGTCGGGGTAGTGAAACGTCACGAATAATAAAGCGTAACAGTGTAGAATCCGGAAATCGTTTCTTTCAATTCGAAATGCACTGTGAACACATTCACCAAACCGCTAATCGTCTTATTTTTTTTTTTTTGTCTTACTAATAATTCTGAATTTTGAAGTTATTAGTATACAATTTGAGCTCGAGTGTTAAGTTGACAGCAGCCCTGCCCTGCCCTAAAGGGGCTTCCACTTGTGAAAGGAGGATCTACGTAGTCTTCCTTAACCACTCTAACCTGCATATTGACTTTCCATGCATCAACTTGTCCTAAAAATAAAAAAATTGTGCCCGACTTGTTGGCAGTTTATTTATAATATTTTTTTTTTTACAAAATCTCAATTTTTATTTTTCACGAAAAAATGCAACCTTCTGCTCTTCTTAATAGTTTTTCAAAAAAAGTCTCGATCTTCACTTTTTTTGTTCGACGAAAACGTTTCACGAGCTCCTTGATTCTTTCAAAGTTTTGCGATCAATTTTTTTGTGCGCAGGATTTTTTGCGTCTACCCTTCGGTAGGTGTGGACACAATACCGCGAGACGTCGATCGGTACCCTATCTTGATGCCGAATGGCGCAGCCGCTTGCTCTCTCGTCGTGTGATGTTTCGATCATAGCTTAATTATACGTAAACAGTTTACAAAGTGGAGACTACTTCTCGAAATGAACACACCAATATGCGTGCAATCTTCACGCACACATGCGAACAATCTACATGTAAAATATCCCTTAGTAATCAGCTGTTGAAATTTTTAGAAGGTATAACCTTGATCGAAACAATCAAAATCATTCATTTGAGAGGTAGGAAGTTTTTATGCGAAAAATTATTTTTGGTCTATGGGCAAGATAGCAAGTCTGTGCACTCTGTCCTCTTTTACTCTGGTTTCGATGGAGTCCTCGAATCCGTCGTCTCACGTAAGCGGAACTGATAGCAATATGGAAGGGCAAAATAAACAAACAATAATATTAAACCCTATTCCGATTCATTGGGCCATGCTCTATCTATTCGTATTCGCATGTATTCGCGAATGCTCAACAAATTCGGTTTATGGATGCGAAAGATAGCCACGCGAAATACTGCCATAACCGTGGTCAGAGTAAGTTGTTCGAATTTCATTCTACGTACCAATCCTTAATTTTTTTCCTTCCTAACAATGTTTCGGTTTATCGATTAGCTTCATCCGGGTTCACTCGCCACCTGTTTGTGTTGAAAAGGAGATAGAATAATTGTAAATAAATAAGCGGCGCGTCACTCTGAGCGTGCCTTAAGTGGTTTTGTTATACTAAAGCTCAGGTGTGGGGTCCAAGACGCCCGAAAAAAATCATCGTTTTTAAGTTTTTTTTTTTAAAAAAAGTTGGAAAGGCGTGGTGCTAAAAATCGAAAATGGTGTCGAAACTTTCAAAGAAAGACCTCGTAGGGGCATTGCGGGCCGCGGGCGGATTCCGATAAAGAAAACCAATTGAAAAAACTTGAACGACGGAAGAAAATTTTAATTCTTCAACGAGAATTGCGACAGCTACAAATAGAGGTAAGGCCTGCGCGGGGCCCAGAGCAGACAAATTTCTCGGACATCGAGAATGCTGTAGAGCCATTTAGTTGAGATGATGCCGTGAACAAGTGGATCGCCGACTTCGAAGAAGTCACTTCGTCCTTGGAATGCGACGAGCGGACAAAGTGGCTGAGTGCACGTCGATTAATGACGAGAACTGCTAAGTTATGGCCTCGAATGGAGGCCCCGGAGCATTGTGTGGCACTACGACGATCCTTACGACTAAAATTTTATCGAACAACGACGAGACAAGAAGTATACTAGACTTTCTATAAGTATACGAGACTTTCTAAGAAAAATCAGTATTTATCTTTTGTAACCGAGCACCAACTTATATAAATCAGTTAATAAAGATTTTGAAAATAACTTGCATTTATGCACTTACGACCCTCACTCGATTCCGAAGCTCGCTTATAATTCGAGTGGTCTGCAGACGTCGCCGAGTTGCTCTTCCAGTTCTCCTTCTGTGTCTAATTGTTCGGATTTAGAACTTCGCGCAAAATTAAGAACTTTGGATAAGTTTGGTCCCCATGAATTTAGCGATGTGGACACTGAATTGAATAACGCTACCAATATAGGGTATGATTTCCATCTTGCTGTTAACTCGCTATGTAATACTGAACCTTCAGTAGTTAGTGATACATTTATGAATACCGCTGACCTTTATGTCAATGAACCAATAGCCTCCCCTGATCTGAACATACACGTCCAGTTGTCGCCACCAGTGGTGTACAAGCTTACGTAAGTGATGAAAGAATGCTACTTGAATACGGACGATAAAGAAAGACAACCACTGGATTACGAAATGGGGATTAGGCTTACAACTGACGTCCCCTTCTACTGCCCTCTGCGACTCTTATCTTTTAGGGAAAAGCAGAGGTTAATGGGATTGTTTCAGATTTGCTCGAGAGAGGCATTAATAGGTAAAGCGAATCGCCATACGCTTTACCAATTGTTTTGGTTAAAAAGAAATCCGGAGAAACACGTATGTGCGTAGATTACAGAGTGTTGAATAAACTAACAGTGCGTGATATTTACCACCTGCCGCTGATTGAGGATTGCCTTTAATACTTAGAAGAGAAAAAGTACTTCACCCTTCTAGATTCGAAAAACGGTTTTCACCAAGTGAGTATGGCGCCAGATTCGGTTCAGTATATTTCATTCGTCACACCCGGCAGCCAGTTTGGATATCGCAAGATGCTGTTTGGTCTGAAAAATGCCTCCTCCGTATTTCAACGCTTTATTTCTTTCGTATTCCGAAACTTTACGCCTACAAATAAGATTATGTTATATAGTGGCCGACAAAAGTCTACATACGGCATAAAGGCATACATAACATCACTATTTGAAAAAGTAATGATGTAGTCTTGTTTATAATCTGTTTTTATTGACACGTAACAAAAAAATTTTTTCTCTAATATAAACTTAACAATCTATTCATAAAAAAACTAAAAAATAGCATTGACAAAAGTCTACGTACGATCATAAGATCTACCAAAAACTTCATTAAGGAATTTACATTTCATTTCAAAACTTAATATTAATATTTTGTTGGCCCACCATGGGAATCTACCGCGATCAGATTTTCTAACTCGATAGGCGTTATTTGACTCCATTCCTCAATGAGCTTCTCTTTTAGCATTGTAACACTTCTAATGTCGTGTTTTCTTATTTTTTGATTCAGAAGCTCCCAAACGTGCTCGATGACTTTCAAGTTCGGACTTTGTGGGGGGTATATTGAGATGTCTTAGAGCATAATATAGTAGCCCACTGCGCGGCTTTTGTAGTTGTTGAATATGGTTTTAACTGTCGATTTACTTAAATACAACAATTTGGCTATTTCTTTCGTTTTGATGTTTTACCACCAATTTCCGTACTTCTGATGACATTTCCTTCCGAGAAGCCATCGTCACAGGTGCGGCCTTATCGAAACTGCTCAAACTGTAGCGTAACGCGAAACGCAAATGCCAAAACTTGATAAACGGTACTTCCCGTTGTAAAACAGAACCGCACAGTAGCATAAAGAATGATTTACCCAGCCGTATGTAGACTTTTGTCAATGCATTTTTTTAGTTATGTATGAATAACTTGTAAAGTTTATATTGGAGAAAAGATTTTTTCGTTAAATATATATCAATTAAAATAGACTTAGAACATAACTGCATCATTAATTTTTTAATTAGTGCCATGGGGCTTGTCAAGTAGCGAAAATAGGGGTCGTATGTAGACTTTTGTCGGTCGCTGCATATGGGCGATGTTGCCATTGCAAGTGAAAATATGGCCGACCATATCAGCATCGTTCCAAGTGTGTTGAGGTGTATTTCTGACAATGCGCGGGATATAGTATAAAGTATATGAGAAGGGTATTAAGTCCAGTGATCAACACATACGGTCAATACGTAGTTATCTTATGCTACACAATGTTAGACATACATTTTTAGGGCTGAGTTCTTACTTCCATCGTTTTGTTCCGAATTTTTCGAGAATTGCAAAACCATTTTATAACCTTCTGAAAAAGGATACGGTGTTCAATTTTGATTCCGATTGTGTTCAAGTGTTCGGAGTTTTTCGTGATTTATTATCTTCTGCACCATTGTGGGCGATTTATAATTTTAAAAGTAAGATTGAATTGCATTGTGATGCTAGTTCTTTGGGCATTGATGCAATGCTGCTGCAACTTCGGAAATATGGTAAACTCCATCCAGTAGCGTACTTTTCGAAAAGCGCCAGTGTTCCGGAGTTTAAGTATCATAGCTTTAATTTAGAGACGTTAGCTATCATCTATGCGTTGCGACGCTTCCGTGTGTATTTGGAAGGCATTCCGTTTAAAATAATCACAGATTGCAATTCGTTGACGCTTACTTTGAACAAGAGAAATATTAATTCTCGTATCGCCAGGTGGGCTGTTGAGTTAGAAAATTTTAACTATTCCGTTCATCATCGGAAGGGTAGTAGAATGGGCCATATCATGTCTTAAGTCGATGTCATGTTGTTGCAATCGTGGATACTGAGGAGATGGATTTCCAACTTAATGTGGCTCAGAGTAGAGATCCCGTTATTTCAGTCTTATGATATGCGAGATGGTGTGGTATACCGGAAGAGTAGAGCTTGTCAATTGCTCTTTTAAGTTCCGAGGGAAATGGAACAGAATCGTATGCGTCATGTTCACGAAAAGATAGGCTATTTGGGACATACGAAGACTTATAAACAGCTCCTCATGCATTACTGGTTTCCGAAAATGAATGATAAGGTCTCTAGTTTTATTCAGAACTGCATACGTTGTATTGTGTTTTCCGCACCAGCTCGATCGGTCGAGAAGAACTTGTATCCTATCCCGAAAGAGCCAATACCGTTCCGAGCTGCAGTATGTGGCGACAGTGAACACTGTTTTTGTGAATATCGCGATCGCGAACATCTTTCGTCTCGCTCGATTTTACTTTCTTTTACGAACCATCACAGTACACAGTCGCACACGTACTCGCTTTCGAGACTATAAACTAACTAGAAACGACAGACTTTTCTTCCATTGACGATACAACACAAAAAAATTCCCACAAGTATTGCGAACGCTCACCACCTGTCTGTCGGTGGTCACAGTTCAAATAGAAATTTTGTGAATTGTTGAAAAGGAGATAGAATAGAATAATTGTAAATTAATAAGCGGCGCGTCACTCTGATCGTGCCTTTAGCAAAAACGGACGTGTTTTATGTTTTTCGTTTTTTTTATACTAAAATTTTTATTTTTATACTAAATTAAAGGCCATTATCACCTTTGGTTTGGTGAATGTTTTCACAGTGCATTTCGAATTGAGAGAAAAGATTTTCGGATTCTACACTGTTACGCTTTATTATTCGTGACGTTTCGGTCTCTGCTGAGACCTTTATCAAACTGCAAGTTTATTTTATTCAGTTTAAAAATTTTAGTTAACAGACAATCGATTGAAAAACTTAGCTGATTGCGCACAACACTTTTGCGCGCTACAGTTATAAAATTGTTTATTTATTAATTATAAAGCATATTTCTCTTCCATTTCAGTTTCCGAATTTCCTGGGTTGCTTGCTGTCCATCGCACAATTAAGTTTATTCATATGTTATCCATCGAAAAAAAATAGTGGGCCCTCGTATAAATTGATGGACCAAAATGCGATATTTTAGTTGTCGTGACTTTCGTATAACTCGGTTTAAAATGCAATAATATTACAAAACTTAAATTTTCGTTAAATATAATATTTTTTTTAGATATGTATGATTAATAAATTGTTAAATTTGATTTATTATGAGTCGAAATCTATTTTAAAATTTGTAATTGATCTACAATATATAGCTTTGTTGTGGAGTTCAGTAGAGGAGTTAATTAAATTGCATATAACAGTTTTTATTTTCCGAACGTTACGATACATGTTTAATTGAGACTAAAAGAATGGATGTCATTGGGCCAGAGGGGACCAATTTTTCTATGCAAGCAAACAGACAGACAACATCTCAATTGAGGTTTCAACTGACGACGAAGAATCATCAGTAACACTGTCCACGCCTGATGAAATCAAAGCAGCTCTATCTGACACAATACAAAGCGCCGGGAATTGACGAAATACCAGTTGAACTTCTGAAAAACGGTGGAAACTGTGTCGCTGGAATACTACACAGAATGATATGCAAATTTGGACAGAGGAAACCATACCCGACGATTGACGAAAAAGTATAATATGTCCAATTTACAAGAAATTCTGCTGTGAGAATTATAGAGGAATATCATTGTTGTGTACGTCCTATAAAATACTGACAAAAATAATTGAACGTCATCTTAAGCCCTATACTAATGAGATAATTGGCGAATACCAAGGTTGATTCAGAACCGGACGATCTACAATATATCACATAATCTCGCTGAAACAAGTGCTTGAGAAATGCTATAACACAATGTTTGTAGATTTTAAACAATATTGACAGGCGAGTACTGTACCAAATCATGCTTGATTTTGGAATCCCCCCAAAACTAGTCCGAATATCGAGACTCACAATGACAAACACTGAATCCCAACTGAGAATACAAAGCGATTCTACAACCAGCTTCCGAACGAAATATTGTTTATTAAATCAGGACGATGGTCTAGCTCCCATGTTTTTCAACTTGGCACTAGAGTATATTAAGACAATAAAGTAGCAGGAATTTGCAAGTAAAATTACACTGAGAAATGATATTTTAAAATTTTTGTTTGTGGTAAGCAGGTGGGACTGTCCTTAATTATTATCCCAAGTTAGCGCGTTCTGTTAATCAGTTTCTTTGCAGCAGCTGGTTGAATCGGTACACCCCAGTAGTCCACTGCGATTTTTACAATGGATAAACATATGGAACAAAGATTTTGTCTGAAATTTTGTTTTTTCAACCAAATTTCATGTGCCGAATCATTTCGAATGTTGGAAAAGGGTTACGGTGATTCAGTAACATCAAAAATACGAGTGGTACAATGGGAGAGACATGCCTCGTTCTGGAAGACCTTCGATCTCTTCAACTGACGAATGCATTCAAAAAGTTAAGGAAATGATGCTCGAAACTCATCATGCCAGTGTTAGGGAGATAGCAAGGGAGCTCGACATCTCTCACGAGTCCGATTCTTTCAATTTTGGTGAATACTTTGGGCATGAAACGCGGCCTTGCTCGACTCTTTCCAATAAAGCTGAATTTTCTTAAAAAAAAAGTGCCGTGAACAGGTTACTTTGGATATGCTTGATCGTGTGAATTCCGATTCCACTTTCATGGAGCGCATCATAACTGGTAATGAGACATGGGTCTATGAGTTTGACATGCAAACCAGTCAACAATCGTCGGAATAGAGGAAAAAAATGAGCCGAAACCGAAAAATCACGTCAAAGCCGCTCAAAAATTAAGACGATGTTCATTGTTTTTTCGATATTCGGGGTTTGATCCATTATGAATTCGTTCCGGAGGGACAGACGGTTAATAAGGAGTACTATTTGACCGTACTGAAGCGTTTGTGACCAAATCCGTAAGAACGGCCGGAATTATGGACGGAGAATTCATGGATTTTGCTCGACGATAATGCGCCATTGCATAGAGCCTCACTTGAGATCGAATTTGTGGCAAAAAAGCAACAAATTCCATCAACCAACCACCGTATTCACCAGGTTTGGCCCCGTGTGACTTTTCCTATTCCCGAAACTAAAATTACCGCTCCGTGGAACCCGTTTTCAATCAATCGAGGACATAAAAAAAATTGCCAAATGAGCTGAAGGCCATACCAAAAAGTGCTTATGGAAAGTGTTTCGAGGACTGGAAAAAACTCTGGCATATGTGTGTTGCATCTAATGGGGATTAATTTGAAGGCGACAAAATAAATATTGACTTTGGGCCTGGGAGCGCGGACGAGGTGGTGAGTAAAAACTCGCGTTCAGAATGAATAAATAATACTTTATTAAAACGATTAAAACTGAGAAGAATGAAAAAGACCGAAGAAGACTGAAGCCAAGAATGAAGACTGCAAACCGAAGCGAAGAAACTGAAACTGCAAACTGAACCGGAAAGGCCAGCGCGACTGCTTTTTAATCCACGTCTTTCTGCTGACGCTGCGGCGTGTCTGACTGCGTACTTTGGCTCCACTTTTGCGCGATAAGCTCCAGTTAATTGCTGATCGCGCGCGTTGTCGGGCATGCCACTTGATAACTTTTTCGTTGCATATCTGGCGATATGCAAAAAGGGACCGTTCGCTTGTGCGCGATAAGCACGTATACGTCCGCGAGGTGCGCAGAGTGTATTGTCAGCATCTCTGGCGATATGTAAAAAGGGATCGCTTGCTTTTGCGCGATAAGCACGTATACGTTTGATGTCATTGACGCTGGAATGTGTCGACGACGTCGTATCGCCACATGACAATTAATTAAATATTTTGCGTTTTATTTAAAAATTCCTGGTACTTTATTGTCTTAATGTATGTCGTCTGAAAAATCCCAGTCGACATCAATGGGATACTACTATCCAAGTGCACCCAACTAGTAGTATACGCTGACGACGCAAGATTGTTCTCTAGTACTAAGGAGATATTTGTCAATCTTGACTCCGCCGCAAAAGAAGTCGGGTTGCGCATTAATGAAAGCAAAACAAAAGTAACGACGCAAACACGAAGGAGAACACCAATCAGGCAAAACATAACAATCGCGGAATATAATTTGTGGACAACTTCATATATCTTGGGGTTAATCTAGCAAAGGATGGCAATGAAACAGACGAAATCAAACGACGGATAATATTAACAAATAAGGCGTATTATTCGGTACATACAGGAACAATAAGATGCGAATATATAAAACTATTATACGACCTGTGCTCTGTTATGGCAGACATGGACATTAACGCGAACTTCTGAAAAGCAGTTGAACCATTCGAAAGAAAGGTGCTTCGACCTGTGAAGGAAGTAACGGAATGGCGAATAGGATACAACCATGAGTTGTATAAACTCTACGACGTTCATCAAGTTACATAAACTGCAGTGGCCTGGCCATGTAGCGCGAATGGAAGAAAGACGAATCCCTCAACGTGCTCTTGATGGCAAAGCGAGTGGCAACAAACCAGTGGGGCAGTGCACATGAAGTGCCCTCTTAGCTGGGAATCATTTTTTGTAATAATAAAGTGAAGCCAATATCTGTTTCGACCAAGTTATACCTTTTGTAGGTTTTACACCAATGAAGGTTAGCTCAATAGACATATGTCTGCCGTGATTGGAGGAATGGCCCCAAAATGAAATCTATTTAAACTTATTGCAGTACATGAGTTCGCAGTTGTTATATCGGAATTGTAAAAATGATTGTTTAATAAAACATTCATTTCGGATCGTTCAAATACTCCTTTCTCAGAAAATCAGCATTGATTGGCCTCATCGTGGACCAGCAGAATGCCAAAGTTTTGCTTGGTATGTGATCATCAAATTTCTGTTAAGACCCATAGGACAGAAAAAGCTCTTTTCCCCAAAGCGCGATCCTGAGCATCGGCCCTTAGATGTTGCCAGGACTTGTTTATTTCTCTGGCCTCCTGCTCAACTGCTCGTTTCCATGTGCTACATGGTCGACCAACCCGACGTCTTCCTTGAGGATTATAATCCAGATCCTGTTTGGCAATGTTTCGCTCTGGTTTCCTCACTTTCCACGTAGCACAACTATATAACAACACGGAATTGACGCATGCGTCAAATACTCGCAGCTCCTTGCGAAAGGAGGTCTCTCTTAACCTCCAGAAAGGGAAAAGGATACCGAAGGCCTGACGAGCTTTATTTAGACGGGGCTCAATAACATTTTCGGCTCTGCCGTCCATGCTGACAATGCTTCCGAGATATCAAAAATCTTGACCTCTTCCACATCTTGTCCGTTAAGAACAATCGGTATGCTTGTGTTCGAACCCATGTGTATGTACCTGGTTTTGCACGCATTTATTTTCAGTCTCGCCTATTTGCATTTGGAATGCAACGAGCGAACATTTGACTCTAAGTCATCAGCATAACCAAGGTGACTTAAGATGTTGAATAGTCTCCATTGAAGATCTTTACCTTCTCCACCTTCCAATGCAGCTTTCAAGATGTCATTTATTGCCACAAGAAACAGGGACGGTGATAATATGCAGCCTTGTCTGGCACCCGTTCACCCAAGAAAGCTCTTGAACAGCTCTCCTATTAAGAGAACTACTCCTTCCATCTCCGCAATTGGTCTTCATTCATATTATGGAGAGGTCCGTTGACATCTCTCGAGTGGTTGGCGGTGAAATCCCTGTTCGTCAACCACCTTACACATATCACGCAGATTCTTCAGCACTAGTTAGCAAACGTGTTTCTGGTTGCCTCCCAATGTGGATGACTTTTCGCGTAGAATATCTATCCACATTAGCCTTGCACTTCATTTGAAGAATTTGTGGCCATCGGATAGCTGCTGTGAACAGTCTCAAGCAGGGAACCATCAAGTGGTCATCGAATGACCAAGAAAGAGCAACATCTACACTCGACCAATAGGAAACTCGGGCGACTACTTTATGAACACCTGCACTATAGCATGATGATCCAATGTACGGGGACCTTGAGTATTCGACCAACCAGCAAATTACACGTATAGACTCAACCGATAGGAAAAATAATCAAACGTGAACGAAATAATTCTGAACACCTGCGACCTCGCATGTAAAGTAAAGACCTCTTTATAAAGAAAGCAACGACAGCGGTCGGGAGACAAAATGATAAGTCGGGCGAGGATTAAATGCTTCACAGGTCTCAACAAATAGAAATGAAGGTCTCCAACAAAATTAATACGGCCAAAGTCGTGTTATAGCGTAGTTTTTCGTCATCGAGACAAGGTGGCAACAGGGAAAGGAAGTGCTGAGGCGATGGGCACGTATGTGTGGGTATGGGTGACTGGGGAATGGCGAAATTCGGGCGAGCTTTCAAGCGGTAGCGATCGAGCTGGGTGTATCGTGTCCGTGTGCGTTTTTAAATTATTGGCGTTTTATAACAATACGGTGAAAAATAAACAGGCGGGTAAAATTAGATTGGGGTGTTTTATTTTCGTTAAGAAGTGGATTAAGATATAACAGTAGAGAAGCGGCCGACTGCGATAGGGCGACACAGAAAGACTCGGGCGACGATGAATTACTTTATAGAAACCAACAACAACCACACGTGTGGCAACAAAAGCAATATAAAAGGGAGAGCGTTTTTGGTGAACAGTCGGTCAGCCTGGTTTGGAGTTGATGGGTCCGTCGAAGTTTAGAAAGTGAAAGAGTGAAGATTGTTACACCATAATTTGTGAGCAAAAAAAAACAGTGGCAAGTGAAAAGTGATTTAGTTAAATTAAGTTTTGCGGTTAAATTAAAGTGAACTTATTAAACCCTTACGCATTTCAATACTTTAATAGCTATTGCAAACCCTTTCATCTTCACGCAGACTTTGTTTTACACTGGGAGCACATCTTTATAAGTGTATAATCAATTGTTGTATGGGATAGCTAAATTGCAATTCGATATTATAGATGATTTGATTTGATTGATTTTGATTTTATAAATTTAGCAACATCTATCTCACAGTCTAGCCTTACAACAGCGTATAATCTCTGCTGGACTTACGACTACCGCCCTGCTATCACCCCTACCCCTTTCCCTCATAAAAACACAAACTTGCACAAATAAACGGATGGAATATGGATTTTATGGAACTATTGATCGTATTCGCAATTAGGTGTTAAATTGACAACAGCCCTGTCCTAGAACTCCCTCTCACTTATTTTTCCCTAACCACTCTAACCTGCATATTAACTTTTCACGCATCCTCAACTTGTCGCAAGAATAGTTAATTTGCGCCCGATTTGTTGACAGTTTATTTATATTTGTTTTACATTTATTTTATTTTCATTTATTATTTCTTTGTTTTTATTTTACTTTTGCTATAATTTTTTTCTCCCACAATTTATTTCTTACATTTTTTTTGCGCGACAATAATTTTATGAATTGCATTCATCCCTTACAGTGTTTTTTTGTGATTGTTGGTACTGAAATAAAACATTTTATGCCACGGAACTTCACGTTGCAAATTTGCTTGTGCTACTGAAAATAACATCACTTTAACCATCACATCTTTTTTCAGGTTGAAACTGAAAGGAACTGCTGAGCTTAATATTTTCAATATTTATTTAAATTAATACATAATCTACCTAATTAATACTATTTAAATATGTTTATGTCTACCGAAAGGCGCTGTCTTGATTGTTAAATTAGTTTCGCTCTTGCTGTGCTCTGGCAGTTTTGCACTGATATGTGCTCTTTTCAGAAGACTTTTCTTATGATCGATTTCACTTATTTGTTTGATCTCTACAGTTTGTAAGCTCTGAGCTCGATGAAGACTCAACCTTAGGGGTTTTTTTGGAGGAGCAGGACTCGCTAAAGAAAGATTTACTGGTGCCAAGGAGAGATCCAATAATTGTTTTCTATTGTGCACTCCAGCTTCGAGATCCGTTTTTTTCACGACAAGTACGCTTTCGACTCCACATTTCCGAAAATGTTCTCCTTTTTCAATAAGTTTCCGCTTCTCGAGACTGTAATATTAATTTTAGATGGAATACCATATTATGAAATTTAATACAAATAAATAAGATTTAACTTACGCATTATAATGCAAATGTTCGACACTACGAGTGTACGACTGTTGATTAGTTGGATAGAGATCAGTGTGGTGCGAGTCGCCAATATATTTTGGACGGTGAAGGGATGCACTATTACCCATACGAGCATTTGTTTTAGAAAGAGGCGCAATATCGCTGTTTATAGATATTTTTGACCCTCCAAATGGTTTAATTGGCCGGTTGTAGATACTCTCAGTATCACTGTAACACCCATTTTCTTTTACGAGTCTCTTGTTAAAGTGCGGCAACGAACCCACTTTGTTTAATTTGACGAAATTACCATCTACCAGTTTGTTGACGTTATCTTTCGAATTTATATGTGAACCCTGCGAAGATTGTGGCAATGAGATATTTATGCTCGTCACATGGCCAGAAATTCCGCTGGTGATTCGAGTATTGTGCGTTTCGTTGCCCTTCCGAAGCTCAACCACTTGTTTCTCTAGGAAAGAAATTCGACGCTGTAACATAAAATTATTTTCTTGTGGATTGAGTTTTTGTTTCCGAATGACGACAAGTAAGCATGTCCCAGTCGATCCAATTGCGTGCATTAGATCATCACGAGTTTCATAAGACACAATTTTTCCATTAACTTCTAGTATCCGATCTCCTCGAATTAAGTCTTCTCCATCCAAAGCCCATTCAATGTAGATACCGGGTAAATTAGGCATTGGGTTTGCACTCCACCGTCCTATAGTAGCTTGAACGGCATGTAGACTTAGATTAATACCAGACTGAATGTTACTGGAAAATAAAAACCTTTATATGGTTGTATATTGTAAATTAATACTTACAAATTACTTAAATAAGGTGTTTGAACATGACTTAGATCTATCTAGTTGCTGTTGAAGCTGTCGTTCCTTTTCCATCAGCGACAAAAGTTTCAATTCTTCCCGTCCTAGAGCATATTCAAGTTCTGCTTGTCTTATCCTTACATCAATGTTGCTTTAAGAAAAATTTAAATTGTGGTTAGTCTGTTAGTCTATCTTTACTTATAATAGAGTTTCTACAGGGTAGGCCATTTAAAGTTGAGCCATTTCTTTCTGAAAAAAGGAACATAAAAAAAACGGTGGCCAATCAAAATCACCATTTTTCGATATCAATCGCCCGGGGAACAACGGTCGCAATAAATTGATTGTCGCTCGAGCTGTATGGCATGTAGCCCCATCCTGTTGGAACCAGAAGTTATCCATGTCATTTTCACGAATAATGGGCATCGCGAATTCCGTCATCATGGCTCGATACCGCTCACCATTGACTGTTGTCGTGGCTCCATCATCGTCTTCGAAAAAATACGGTCCGATGATCATATTCACGCAAACACCGCATCAAACTGTAACTTTTTGATCGTAAAGAGGCTGTTCTTGAATTAATTGAGGATGTTCGGTGGCATAAAATCGACAATTTTGCTTGTTTAAGCCTCCATTCAACGAGAAATGTGCTTCGTCTGACATGATGATTTTTCGCCAAAAGTCAAGTTCGTTTTCAGTCATTTCGATGGCACATTTGGCAAAATTGGTATAAATTGTCTTCGAATAACGCTTCCAACGCGGTATGACATTAGTCTATCAGTCAGCGCGGTCAAAAATGACAGGGTTGCCAGATGGATCAACATTAAATGGCCTACCCTGTATGTACATTGAAGAGATTTTTGGAAAAATTATGATCCTAAATTTGGAATTTTTGCCTGTTTATCTGTTTGTACGTATAACATTTTTCAATACCAAGTATTCAGCACTGAAAGCCAGTACAAAATCGTATCTTGAATTTCTGATTAAGAACGACATTTAGGCTTAACTAGAATCCAGTATTTTTTGTAAGTACGAGTATTATTGAATTCAGTTCTTTTACAGTTCTGATTAAGCATATTTGATACATCGCGTAAAGTGGTCAAAGAATTGATAATCTATACATATAAATAGTATGCAGTGTCTGTCCGTTATTTGTTTATAAATGTCTATAATTTAGTGTTTTGCTTTATTTGAACAATAACTAAGCATAAAAAAAAGGTTTATGAGATTTTCGTCTGTCTGGCCGGATTAACCTCAAGAATGGCGGAACCTACTGCAATAAAACTTTCACAGTTTGTTTGATATGCTTGGAGTCATAATCTACTTTTGGTTTGCGTCAATTCCCAACGTCTTCTACCACCTCCCATACAAATATTCCAATTTCTTCAAATGAAAACTATTTTTTTTTTTGTTTCAAAATGAAATTTTTGTTTTCTGATTTCATTGTAGTAAAACGGACCAAGATTATTTAATTTCCCTCCCTCTCCTTCTACTTCACATACAAAATCTGTTCTTTTCACAATTTTTTTACCATTTTCTTGGAATGTGTCAAAGTTATTCACCTAAAATTTGGTATACATTGTGACAAAAAATACCGATAATCTATACATATAAATATAATTGTAGTGTCTGTCTGTCTGTCTGTCTGTCTGTCTTTCCGGCTTTCACGCAAAAACGGCTGCACCGATTGCAATGAAACTTTCACAGATTATTAGCTCTACCTCTGGGAGTAATCTGCTTTAGGTTTTATTTTTCTCCCTTCACGCCTTCTACCCCCTCCCATACAAAGTGACTCATTTTCAAAAACTTATAATAATCAAATTTTCATGGAAACTACGAAAGCTATTAATTTGAAATTTAAAATATATTATTTCTATTATAAATACAATCTTCAAGTATATAAATAGTTTGAGTCCCCCAACTCCTTCCACCACCTCCAATACAAACTAAACTTTTTCATTAAATACTATACTCCAATTTTCTCAGTACATATAGCTTTGATCGAGCTAAGATTTTGTATTAAATCCTTAATTAGCAGGGATCTTCAGAGAGAACCCAACAAAAGTGGATGTAAAAAGCGTAGGTAGCCACTTTGGACTGGTACATCGCCGGCCATACCAGCAAAATCGTAGCCATCCTACATCGGCTGAGATTTGTTAAGAACAGGCTATGCCAAAAAGCCATTGATGTCGTAGGTATTTCGGCTACCTGTAGCAACCAACCTGCGTAACCTACTCACACATTCAAACAGTAAAATTTCGTCCCTAGCGTGGTATCTATCGTATATGATTAGCCAGCGTATCCTGCGGGGGCTATTTTAGTACGTAAGATGTGAGGCACAAAAACAATAGATGTATTAATAGGCGGGCGATTTGGTTGGTATTCGCACCTTAGGGAAATACCATATCTTTTACGGTTTTTAAAGTGCTTAGTGAGTACGACTTCTCGCTGGGTTCATTCGTTATATAGTATGTATTGTGTATTGTGTCAAACGTCAAGTGCTGCTTATGACGAAAACATAGAAAGTTTATCCAATTCAGTTTTTTCAATCATATGCTGTTGATCGTCTATAAGTGAAAAAGTCTATTGGTGATTTTTGACATTATATTTTGATTTTTGTCAGTGAGTAATTCTAAGTAAAGGAAGTTAAAATACGTACAAGTAATTATTAATTGAAATTAAGAGAAAAATCTATTGCTGCGTTTTAATATTATATTTTGATTTTGGCAAAAGAGGCCTTACACTAATAGTGATTTCTTTTCTAGAATTTAGTTCGCAGAAATTTTTTTGGAATAGAACATAAAAAGGGCTGAACTCTCAAGAAAATATGTAAGGGTTAAAACGGGGTAACATTTTTCGCAGAAATTAGTGTAAGCAGATTATATATGAAATATACCGTACATTACTATGAAAAGCACATTGTATCGATATTTACGCGGACGAAGTTGCGGGTATTTGCTAGTTTGTAAATAAAATTACTCTGGGAAATGATATTTCAAAAAATTTTCAACCAGCTGCTGTAAACAAACTGGTTAACATACCGCGCTAATTTTGAGATAATAATTAAGGATAGTCCTACCGGCTTACAAAAATTTTTTTTTTTTAAATATCATTACCCAGGGCAATTTTATTTACAAATTATCGGTACTTTTTTGTCATAGTGTATGACGTGTTAGTAATAACTAGCAAATACCCGCAACTTCGTCCGCGTAAATATCGATACAATGTGCTTTTCATAGTAATGTACGGTATATTTCATATATAATCTGCTTACACTAATCTCTGCGAAAAATATTACCCCGTTTTAACCCTTACATATTTTCTTGAGAGTTCAGCACTTTTTATGTTCTATTCCAAAAAAATTTCTGCGAACTAAATTCTAGAAAAGAAATCACTATTAGTGTAAGGCCTCTTTTGCCAAAATCAAAATATAATATTAAAACGCAGCAATAGATTTTTCTCTTAATTTCAATTAATAATTACTTGTACGTATTTTAACTTCCTTTACTTAGAATTACTCACTGACAAAAATCAAAATATAATGTCAAAAATCACCAATAGACTTTTTCACTTATAGACGATCAACAGCATATGATTGAAAAAACTGAATTGGATAAACTTTCTATGTTTTCGTCATAAGCAGCACTTGACGTTTGACACAATACACAACACATACTATACAGGGTGTTTGGTACTCCGTACATAACCTTGTAAGGGGTTATTCCTGGATATATTTTGAGCAAAAAATTGTTCTACGGAGATGGTCAATTTTCAATATCCACGGAGATACAGGGTGATCAAGAAAAGTCCTTCGGACCTGTACCCTCACTCACTCAAAACGCTATATCTTGAAAACTAATAATCATAATTCAAAGTGTTATAGCTTGTTTTTTAGGGAATCAAATTACCTTTCATTTGGTGTAATAGTCCGCATTGTAACTGTATCCAATTCTGAGATATTTGCTTCAGAACACAAATTTTTGACAGTTTGACCGTCAAAATTCTAAGATCAATGTAGTTTTTCTCTAAAAAACCCATTATAAAAATGTCATTTTATTGTTGTTTTCTTTTGTGTCATATTATTGCCTACAAAAGACGCATACACTTGCATTGCATAAGTTTTATAGTTTAGAAGAAATTATCATTCCAATAATTTAGCACTTTTGTCAAAAAAGCAAGAATAGGTTGATCAACACTCTCCGCTTGAACTAAAAGAACTTAAGAATGGTTTTTACGGTTTATTTCAAATTGCCTTAATTACAATAAATGTTCAAAATGGCTACCTTCATTTTGAATGCACGCTAAAGCTCGTTTCCTGCAACGTTACTACTTCCGTTGCGTAGACAAGGTCCTTCATCCGTCCCCATACAAAGAAATCCCTAATAGTTAAATCAGAGGATCTTGCAGGCCAGTGTATCGGTCCATTTCTACCGATCCAGCGATTGCTATAATTGGAATTTAACCAATCTCTGATCTGTCGGCCGTAATGAGCTGGAGCACCATCGTGTTGGTAAAACATGGAAGCCAATCGTTGCAGTGACATATCATCCAATAACTCCTGTAGATCATTTGTCAAAAAATGCAAGTAATTGGAACTATTTAAGGTAGGCGGAAGCCTAATGGGACCAATAAAATCGTTGCCAATCACACCTGCCCATAAATTGACACTGAATCTGTGCTGAAATGATGCCTCTCTTCTTGTATGTGGATTCCTCTCAGCCCATGTGTGTAAGTTGTGGAAGTTTGTGATTCCGTCCCTGGTGAATTGGGACTCATCCGTCCAAAGAATGTTGCTGATAAAATTCTCGTCACTTATTTGTCGTTCAAGGAGCCAATTGCAAAACTCCATCCTTTTGGGTAAATCAATGGGTAACAGCTCCTGCACTGGTATGTGGTGGTAGGGATGCAAACGTTCTGCTTTCAGGACACTCCAAACTTTCCACGTAGAGACGTTAAACCGCAATGCCAAGCGTCGTATACTAGTTGATGGATCATTTTGAACTGCAGCTAGGATTCGTTGATCAATTGAAACAGCGATTACCGGCGCAGGATTTGCATTCACTCTGCTTGTCCTAACACTGCCTGTTTCCCTAATCCTTCTGTAAACGTCTTGGAATACTCTCGGGTAAGGTATTCGACGATTGGGAAATCTGTGATGATACAAAGATCGCGCCGCTTGCTCATTTCCCTGACACTCTCCATAGAGGAAAATTATGTCTGCATATTCTTCGTTCGTGAACTCAGGCATTTCGAAATTCTTTTCTAAATTTTAGTGACACTTTGTTCTTTTACAAATTTAACTAAAACTGATAAAAATATGAAGTATGGTTTGCTTTTATAGGCTTTTCATTTTGTTAGGTAACCCATTAAAAAGGGCAAAGTGCTGCACCTAGTTGTGTTGAAACTCATTTTAATTTAATTCATTTTCTCGATAATTTTAATACTACCTAAAGGACATTCATTGATAATTTAAATAGTAATTAAAGGACACAAAGAATATTTCAGTTTAACAACATTTCAGGTAGTTTTTTTAGAACGAGGGTTGGTTTATGGCATATTTTATTTTTAAGCCATATGTATTTTCGCTTATTACCTGGAAAACGGGAAAACCTAAGTCATAAGTATGTGTGCATCTTTTGTAGGCAATAATATGGCACATAAAAAAACAACATTAAAATGACATTTTTATAATGCGTTTTCTTGAGAAAAACTACATTGATCACAGAATTTTGAGGGTCAAAGTATCAAAAATTTGTGGTCTGAAGGAAATACCTCAGGATTGGGTACAGGTACAATACGGACTATTACACTAAATGAAAGATAATTTGATTCCCTAAAAAACAAGTTATAACACTTTGAAATGCGATTATTGGTTTTCAAGATATAGCGTTTTGAGTGAGTGAGGGTACAGGTCCGAAGGACTTTTCTTGATCACCCTGTATCTCCGTGGATATTGAAAATTGGCCATCTCCGTAGAACAATTTTTTGCTCGAAATATATCCAGGAATAACCCCTTACAAGGTTATGTACGGAGTACCAAACACCCTGTATAACGAATGAACCCAGCGAGAAGTCGTACCCACTAAGCACTTTAAAAACCGTAAAAGATATGGTATTTCCCTAAGGTGCGAATACCAACCAAATCGCCCGCCTATTAATACATCTATTGTTTTTGTGCCTCACATCTTACGTACTAAAATAGCCCCCGCAGGATACGCTGGCTAATCATATACGATAGATACCACGCTAGGGACGAAATTTTACTGTTTGAATGTGTGAGTAGGTTACGCAGGTTGGTTGCTACAGGTAGCCGAAATACCTACGACATCAATGGCTTTTTGGCATAGCCTGTTCTTAACAAATCTCAGCCGATGTAGGATGGCTACGATTTTGCTGGTTTGGCCGGCCATGTACCAGTCCAAAGTGGCTACCTACGCTTTTTACATCCACTTTTGTTGGGTTCTCTCTGAAGATCCCTGCTAATTAAGGATTTAATACAAAATCTTAGCCCGATCAAAGTTATATGTACTGAGAAAATTGGAGTATAGTATTTAATGAAAAAGTTTAGTTTGTATTGGAGGTGGTGGAAGGAGTTGGGGGATTCAAACTATTTATTTACTTGAAGATTGTATTTATAATAGAAATAATATATTTTAAATTCCAAATTAATAGCTTTCATAGTTTCCATGAAAATTTGATTATTGTAAGTTTTTGAAAATGAGTCACTTTGTATGGGAGGGGGTAGAAGGCGTGAGGGGAGAAAAATAAAACCTAAAGCAGATTACTCCCAGAGGTAGAGCTAATAATCTGTGAAAGTTTCATTGCAATCCGTGCAGCCGTTTTTGCGTGAAAGCCGGAAAGACAGACAGACAGACAGACAGACAGACACTACAATTATATTTATATGTATAGATGTATAGATTGGGAATAATGAAAAATTAATTGAAACCCCTTTTAGCACCTCCCGTACCAGACTCATCTAAAATTTCCCACTCCTTTTAAGTAAGAATCCTTAGGTTAATAACACGCGGATAATTCAAATATCATGACATCATTAATGAAGTGAAACTTCTAGTACGAGCGTATTCGAATTTTCATTATACCATCACTCTTTTTGTCATGGTGAAGAGTCCGTGGAAGCAAGAAACGATTTTTGATATCGTTGAGCTGTTGGATATGGGCACGAGGGTTGCGGCCAATGAGCGGGGATTATGAGCCTTGAGATTCATCGAAATAGTTTCAGATAACCAAAGCGACTCGGTTGTCGATTGAATCGCTGGGTTGTTCGATATGGCCGCGCGGGTATAGCGGCCAATGACCGGGGATCACGAGCTGTGCGAAGGTAGCGAAGTTCATTGGTTGCTGGATTCATAACAAAAATGACAGATTCATACAAATTTTGTTCGCTTTTGTATGATGCAGACACCGCTGGCGTCGTAGGGACCGCGTTTTTTTAAATACGTGTTAAAGATAGTTAAGCGTTTGTTAATAACTTTATTTATAGTGCTCGGCGTATAATTATTATACGTTCATATTGGTGTAATAGATTTTTAATTGAAAAAGCGCAAAGTTATATCTCGGTTTCTCGGATCGAAGAGAATCTGTTATTCCTATTTTGCAGAGTTTTCGGTTAATTTTTACACGTAAAATTGTAGGATTTTAGTTATTAAAAAGTTTGCACTCGCGTAATGAGCAGCATTTGATTTAATTATGTTTTTTTTTCTGTAAACTGCAAACGTATCGATACCATCAACTGAAATTGTAGCTATTTCATAGGCAAGGACCAGCCTATGGAATAGCTACAATAAGAGTTGTTTGTTTTGATATGTTTGCGATTTACAGTAAAATAAAAATTTTAATTTTGTTGCAATTGCAGTACTTTGGATAATGAATTGCTGTTTCTTGATCTCCTTTTTCCTCACTACCATCTTTAACATGTCCTTTTTCTCTCATCGATTCACATGGCTTTGTTTTTGCGCCAAAAGTTTCACTTCACCAGTGTGTCGTGAAAGAAGAAAAGCACAACTCGATTATTCTTACTGATTTGGTCTTAAAAAACATAACAGGCTTTACGCTCAATCATACGATACTCTAGATGAAATTGGAAATAGTTTGTTGTATTGGAAAATATGTCATCTTAAATTCTTTCGAATAGTGAATTGTGACTTTTGTATAGGAGGTGGTAAAAGCAGAGGGGGAAGGTTTGTAATTTTTGTATATAACACCGAACGTAGTATACAAAATGTTTCATGCTGAATTTAAAGTTTGTGGCTTTCATAATTTTTGAGGAAATTAAACAATTTTTGCCTGAATTTATGCAGTTTATAAGGGAGGTCGCAGAGAAAGTAGGAGGTTTTGGATGATTTTGGATCTCCTTATCAACATCCCAATCACATTGCTTTGTTACTCATATGATCGAAGGAGAAATACTTTTCTTGAATTTTCAATACAAAAATTTGTATGGGAGGTGGTAGAAGAAGTAGAGCGAGTTAATATTTTTTTTAACATTTATTGCAATTATTAAGGGACAAATTTTGGCAAAATTTAAAGCTTATACTTTCAATGAAAATCGATTAAATGCATTAACCAAAATTGTGCATTTGTATGGGAGGGGGTAGAAGGAGTATTCGAGTCAAAACAAAATTTTAAAGCATCAATATACTTGTAATAGTATACTTTTCTCAAAATTTAAAGTTGATAGCCTTGACGATTTTGGAGAAAAATAATTTTGTTCAAATTCCGAAATTTTATGAAATTTGTATGGGAGGGAGTAGAAAGAGTAAGGTGAAGTTGAAAATTTTTACAAAATTGGTTGCAATTGTAATAAAATTAATTTTGACAAAAATTGGTTCTTTTAGCTTTGCTTCTAATTTGTCACTTCCAGTTGCCTGCAGTATTTCGCTGATTTCTTAACTCGGGACACTTATCTTAATGAAATGGGGTACTTATTTTCTTGAAATGGAAGCAAAAAGGAATTTGCTGAGCTACACAAATTATAGAAAGAGAAATTTATTGCAGCTGTAAAACACTTGTCGGTTTCTCATATAATTCGTCCTACAACGCATAATGTTAATTGTGCTATATGCAGCATTTTTAAAATTTTTGAATTTCTAAAAATAGAGATATCTACGGATAAAATGCTGATTAAAAATACATATACATAGTTCGTTCCTTTGTTGTATTCCATTTGTCTCCATGTCTTTTTTAAATAATGTTTATTACGGCACAATTTTAGGCGTACTAGTGAAAGCAATTTCCGGAAATTGTGATTTTTGTTCTTTTGTGTACATTTCCACTTGAATATTCATGAACAAATTTATTCGTTACTTACTTAAGATATTACACCTGCATTCATGTCACGAAAATCGTTTGATTCACGTGTTAGCCATAATTTCATTTTCATCGCTAACAGTACTAACTCCTGTTGTTAAGTTAATCGGAGGAAAAATATTTTTATTGTTTTCGAAAAGTACTTTAAATGTAACAAATTCTGGTACATATATCATCTCTCTAGCATAATTAGGCAATGAGAAATCGCGGTGGCTGCTAACTTTAGATTTAAGATAGCAGTTTGCTAATTTCTCGGAAATGCTTGAAGATACAAATTTTATTTTGACGTAACAAAATAGCAGCAAATAAGTAACAAAATCACTAGTTATTTTTTTTTGCAGGCAGCAGTGGACTGCTATATTTATATACATAAATATATCCGTGAAAATGACAGTAACACGGACGATGCAACCAGTCGTAACAATAAAAGGAGCGAACTGTATTCCAAGTGCACAGACCATCGCACAATAGAAGTAGAAGTTCAAATCGTATCCTTTTTTGTCCCTGCCGCTTGCACCCACAGAAAAAATACGATCACCATTTTCGCTCTTCCGAACGAAAAATGTTAGGGGCTCGTTTAAATTTCATCACCAGGGCCAGAAATTTCTGTGTTCGTCTCTGATTTTAGAAAAGATTAAAGAAAAAGACACCGCTGTCGAAAAATGCTATTTTATTTTCAAGTCTGATAGTTAATGGACATGTTTTAAAAGTTTCAGCTTTATACTAATTTGCCAGTGCTTTATACGTGGTTCCTGTTCTAATAATTGTAGTTTAAATTTAACGTTTTTTTCATGCCATGTACTTACTCTGAAATATCCAGCTTTTGTAATCCACTTCGCAAATTTTGAATAGCTATTCTCTTGTTATCTGCATTTCTTTGTATTTCCTTCAAATATTGTTCAGTTTGTACACTATTAAAGTCTTGAGGGAGCTCTAAGCAAAGCTTTTGTATTGTTTGTAATCCAAAATCGACTCCAATGTGGTGCACAGAATCTTCATTCTGTAGAATCGATTCAATTTCCCTGGGCAATAAACGAGTTGAATTTCTCGATGATATGGTAGCATTAAGGGATATGCTTTTTCGCTTCCGTCCCAAATTCGAAGAACTTAGTGAAACTTCAATATTGGCCATCTAAAATAATCAACATTAATAGATTAACATATAACAAAAAAAAGTAAGTAAGATAAAACAGTGGATTTTTAATTTATTACTTTATTATTCTAATAATAAAGCAACCAGCAGTCTCTAAGTGCCATATTATTCATTAGTCACCAATGATCTGTAAATGCTGATCTGATCCTCTCTTTTACAAACAACTGGACACGTGCTTTAAGATAGCTTCTAAGGGTGTTAGGGAAAAGCGCTTTAATAGCGGCTTATATTCACACGCTAATGACCCACTTAATCGTTAGGTGAAGATGACTCAGTGGTTAACGAGTCTGCTTTGTGATCTAAGATCAAATCTACTTTTCGACTTGCAAAAAAAAAAATAAATAAACAGCCAACAAGTCGGGCGCAACTTTATTATTTTTGGAACAATTTGAGGATGCATGGAAAGCCAATATGCAGATTAGAGTGGTTAAGTAAGACTAAGTGGTGGTGTATAGATAGAGTAGGCATCTGATCGGCGTCATAAGGCGATACCCAGTGTTGTAACTACACATCAATTGTGCTCATCATACGTAGCCACCGGGTACTAGTTTTGTCCATCTGGACTTGACTTGCTGAACTGATAGGCGCGAGTGCTAATAAAACAGAAAAATTCTAGCACTACAGTATGGCCCTTCAGGTTGGGGTTGGGCGATGTGTTAACAACTCATCCTTGGAAAATATCGGGTTTTCCAATAGGGACTTGACAACTTTGAATTCAATTTGTGAACGCACCCTTTCACTAATCATCGAACTGTCACTGTCAATTTATTCAGTAAACTTAACATTTTTATCATGGTAAAGTACACGAAGGAACAACGTCTCAAATGGTTTGCATTTTATTTTGAAAAAAAGTTGTCAAGTCCTTATTGGAAAACCCTTTATTAGGGGAATACAACGGTTCCAATAGGGACTTGACAACTTTGAATTCAATTTGTGAACGCACCCTTTCACTAATCATCGAACTGTCACTGTCAATTTATTCAGTAAACTTAACATTTTTATCATGGTAAAGTACACGAAGGAACAACGTCTCAAATGGTTTGCATTTTATTTTGAAAAAAAGTTATCAAGTCCTTATTGGAAAACCCTTTATAAACTTGTTTCGAAACTTGAAGCACCGCCTCGGATTGGATTGATTCAACGGCAATGACCACGCAAACGAAAAATGAAATATTCCTTCAGATCTTAAAACGTGCGATACCTGTACACAGCAGGATCAGTGAGAGCGCTTCTGGAACAGGCAATCAAATACGATATGAACATCATTGCACTCCAAGTAACTAAATTGTTAAGTAGCGAAGTTACTGACATTGGATCGCACAGAATTTTCAAAAGTGGGAATAAATCGGAAAGCCGGGAGTCGTCGACAAGAAGTTAAAACACCCAGTTACAAACTTTAAACCCGTCAATAAACGATTGTGTGCAATCCGCATCAAAACAAAATAAACTGCCAACAAGTCGGGCGAACTTTATTATTCTTGGGACAAGTTGCGGATGAGTGGAAATATGCAGGTTAGAGTGGTTAGGGAAGGCTAAGTGAAATGAAGTTCTTGGGCAGGACTGTTGTCAATTTAACAATATTTCATTCGTTTCTGCAAGTTTGGGTTTTTATGAGAGGAGGAAGGGTAATAGTAAGGGTGGGTGGATGTTAATAGCTTTTAAATTAATTGCTTGAATCACGTCCAATATTCTCTGTATAGAATGTGTTTCATAGACGAAGTTGCATAGAATTTTCATAAAATTCGGTGTATTTTACATTCACGAAACCGAACACTTGTATGGGAGGGGGTAGAGAAGGTACGGGAATCGTAAAATTTGATATGCAGTTTTATTTCGTTTCTCTTGTAAGGTGCTTGTACAAAATTTCAAGTTCGTAGCTTTTAGTTTGTTGGTTATTAGTTGATTTAATAAAATTGGTCGGAATCGTAGTTTTGTATGGGAGGGGGTAGAAGGGCAAGCGCGATTTCAAAACTTTTAACGTAATTTCATTTCAACTATTTTTGTTTTTATGCAAAATTTCAAATTGATAGCTTTAAATAGTTAGGTTATAATTGATTTCTTAATAATGGTCGGAATCATACTTTTGTATGGGAGGGGGTAGAAGTTATAAAGATTTTCAGCCAGTTAATATTTCGTATATTTAGGGATTTTTTTTAAATGCATTTCGCAAATTTTCAAGTTTCTACCTTACAATTTCACTCAAAAATTTTCAGTTTATGTGTTTTTTTCAATGCACATGAAACACCTTGTGCACGTTAGACCGGGGGGGTGAGTTTATAACAATTATGGATCAAGTTATTATTATTTTTCTATGTACATTAAATAGACGTATCCACGTGCAAAATTTAAACTTCGTATCTTTCACCAGACCCCTAAAAAAATCACTCAAAATTTTCAACATTTTTGCTTATCACCTCCCTCCCCTTACACCCCACAACTTAAAAATTTTACCAAATTTAATTATTATTTAGTTCTACAATCTGACAAATTTTCGATTTGATATATGTACTCTTTTTTGAGATATAAGGATTTCTAGTTTTGAAAAGTGCGCCATTTTTGAAATACTTCCCATTTCCCCCCACTACTATTTTTGCAACATGTTTTATTTTTTTTGTATTGTCCTGGTATAGCTTAATACACGTTTCAAGTTTAAATTACATAGCTTAAGAGATAGTTGAGATATTAATTTTGAAGTGTTTTTCCTTGCACCCCCCCTGACCCTCCCCCTTACAGTTATTAACCACTTTCTAAGCTGATTCCGATGGAACTATATGCCACCTTGATGGTTCAAAAATATAAATTTTTTGCGATAAGTAATTTCGAAGATATAATCATTTGAAAAAACAATTCGGCCGACAATTTGTTTTTAGCCCCCCCTCTTTTCGGACGCCACTGGATAAAAAAATTAAATTATTTTTAAAGTTTGTCCCAGAACCCTCTCTATATGTCTACTGATTTTCAACTTCCTATTTGCATTCGTGGTGGAGATATTAGCAAGTGTAATTTTTGACTTTTTCCGTCCCCCCGCCTCTCCCTTCCACCTTACACCCCCCAAAATTTAGAAAATAGAGCTCACTTACCCAATCAACAATCCACCCAAGAACGAACATTCTACCTTTAACGGTTTCGGAGATATGAGTCCATATGTATGTACGGCGTACGGCGGAGACGGATTTTTTTTTTTGCATTTTTAGGCTAATTTAGTCATGAAACGCGAAAAAAAAAATTTCAGGGTACCAAATTTTTTTTTCTTGTGTCGATCATAATACTTTATTAAATAATAAAGTAAGTCTTGAATGTTTGGCTTATTAATGTCCATGCCCCAAAGGAAGACAAAGACGACGAAGTTAAAGACGATTTCTACAGCACCTTAGAATCAACATTCGATTCCCTTCCGTCGAACGATATTAAAATAGTATTAGGTGACTTTCACGCGAAAGTGGCCAAAGAAGAAACTTACATAGGGACAATTGGCACAGTCTCCATGATATTAGTAACGACTACGGCCAGAAACTGACGGATTTTGCCAGCAACAAAATTTGAAAAATTGATTGTAAGCTCGACATGCTACCCGCATCGTAACATTCATAAGACCCGACGGAAGAACATCAATCAAATAGACTTCTAATAGAGAAAAGGACGGCCTCGTGCATTCTCGATGTGCGTACATGTCGCGGTGCTAATTGCGACACAGATTACTATTTGGTAAACACCAAGTTCCGATGTCAAATCGCAAACCGAGAACTCCCAAAAACACAACCGGTTCCTAAATTCGACATAAGAAAATTCAAGGATGAGTAAGTAGCTGCGAAGAACGTATCAGCCTTAGAATGGCACTTCGCGCCAATACTGAATACAACGCCAGCATGCCAATAGGAGAAATGTGACAAAATATCAAAGATAGCATTACATCTGTTGCGAGGAGGTGATAGGACAACACCCCCAGCACAAAAGAAATGACAGGTTCGACAACGAATGCCAAGATGCCTTAGAGCGAAGAAATCAAGCTTACAAGATATTAACAGAACGGCCGACACGAGACAAACGGGACAAATATAATTATCGTAGACGATTTGCAAACAAAATATACAGATAAAAAAAACCGGAAGTACAATAATGGCGAAATTAAAAACGTGGACGAACATTTCAAAGTACACAACACTCGTGCCGCGTATTCTCTTGTTACAAGAATGAAAGGGGAATACCAACCGAAAATAACCCTCTAAAAGGATGCAGAAGGGAACATTTTAAGTAATGCAGAAGATATAAAATTAAGATTGGTGCAATACTTTGAACACCTTCTTAATCTGAGCCCATCACCTGGACGAACAGCAATAGCAGGCACAATAGCAGGTATAACTGATGTAACAGCTGATGAAGGATACACTTTGAGTTCTCCTACACTCGAAGAAGTAAGAACAGTCCTGAGGAAACATCCAAAAAACAAAGTGCCGGGCACTGATCAAATTCCAGCTGAGCTTCTGAAAGCCGGCGACACCTGCATAGCGTATCTCCTTCATAGATTAGTCACGGACATATGGACGCAGAAAACACTTGCTGAAGATTGGCGCAAGAGCAAGAGAGGAATATCTCTGTTGTGTACGTCTTATAAGATCCTGACGAAAATCCTAGAAAAGAGAATTAAGCCCTATGCTGACAAAGTAAATGGCGGATTTAGAGCTGGACGATCGACCACGGACTAGATATTCTCAGTTAAACAGGTGCTGGAAAAGTGCTGGGAACATAATATCGATGTGCTGACTTCAAGCAGGCATACGACAGTATCGACGGTCGCGTACTGTGTAAAATTACGTTGCAGTTTGGAGTCCCACCGAAACTATTCGGCTTACAAGAATGACAATGACCGAGTCTTTGTCAAGAGTCAGAGTAGAAAACGATCTGACTTCCAGTTTTAAAGCAGACAACGGCCTTAAGCAAGGTAACGGTCTCGCACCGATGCTTTTCAACTTAACACTCGAATATGTTGTTCGGAAACTCCCCGTTGACACCAAAGGAACACTATGCTTCAAATCCACACAACTCGTAGCACATGCCGGCGATATAAATATCCTTGCAAGATCTCTGGAGAGTGCTAAGGAGGTATTTGTAAACCTTGACTCGGTAGCAAGGGAAGTTGGACTACGTATTAATGAAAACAAAACAAAAATTATGACATGGAAGGAGTGGGGTGATTCGAATAATGTTTCAGGTTAGAGTGGTTTGGGAAGACTAAGTAAAAGTAGTTTTAAAGAAGGAGGAATCACATACAATATTCTCTGTATAGAATGTCAGTTTCATAGACGAAGTTACATAGAATTTTCATAAAATTCGGTGTATTTTACGTTCACGAAACCAAACACTTGTATGGGAGGTAAGGCAATCGTAAAATTTGTGATGCAGTTTAATTTCGTTTCTCTTGTATGGTGTTCGTACAAAATTTTAAGTTCGTAGCTTGTTGCAAAAATAAAATAAATAAAAAAAAAAACATATTTCTATTTATTTTTTCTATTAATTAGCTGTCCCACCAATCGCCTCGAAAGCAATTTCCTTGCTCCAACGTATTGCATAAAAATGAATTAAATCATAAAAAAAATAATAATAATAACAACAGTGTACAATAACCATTGAAAAAGTATACGACCGGAAGCTGGAGCAAAGGCGAAAGGTCGAAAGATGACCAGGCCGAAAAAAGGGAGTGCAGTGTTTTTTCGCGCTAGAGAGGCCGACGTGAGCAGTCGAAGCATTGGACCTAAGAACATTTTTTTTTGTTTTTTTACTTATAAGAAATTAAGTTTTTGAAGAAAATATTGTAAAAAATATAAAAAAAAAATCAAACGCAAAGGAATTTATAGCGATCCAAAATCGTTACAGAAAGTTGCCTTGGATCCATCTACACGAGCTTTTCCGAATTCATCGCTGCGAAAAAGGACCCGAACGACTTCATTGCTGTTGCTTGCATTAGCAAGGTACCATTTTTTTTTCTTCTTTTACATTTAATTAAAAACAAAAAATATAACAGGGATACGATTGCGCGTAAAGCCCAATCATACGACACTCTAGATGAAATTGAATTTTTTGTGATGCCAAGAAATTTTGTGTAGGGAGTGGTAGAAGGGGTGATAGCATTGAACTAATTCTTTCCCCATCACGCTAGAGTAGCTATAAAAATGTTTTATACAAAATGCAACCTACAAAAATTGAATAGAAACTGAGAAAATTAGTGTATTAGATTTGGTAAAAATTGTGCAGTTTGTATGGGAGGTGGTAGAAAGAGTGGAGAATATTATACGAATATTAGAAAATTTCCATCTCTTAAATTTCAGACTACTAAGATTCATACTTTTCAAGAAAATAGATTCCTTGTGAAGTTGTGAAACTGAGTCATATTGTATGGGAGAAGCAGTAAAGCTAATCCCTTAATTTTTTCCGATCTTAGTGGTAATGCTATTTAAGTATTTAGTACAAAATATGAGCTCGATGTATTTTATATATTCAGTGAAAATCGGCTTTCTTGAAAAAGTGCAGTTTGTATGGGAGGTGGTGGAAAGAGTAGGGGAATTTAAATACTTTTTATACCATACATCACATTTATGGTAAAAATAATAAATTCCAAATTTCAAATCATTAGCTTTCATAGTTACCAAGAAAATTTGATTAATGTAAATGATAAAAAATGAGTCATTTCGTAGGGGAGAGTGTAGAAGGGGTGGAGCGATTTGGCTGGTTCGCAAACTTGACCTTACTTTTTCGCCAAAAACGACGTGTACAAAATTTAAATTTCCTAACGACCGTAACGAGTGGAGAAGCTGACATATTTTTCGGTTGTACTGGCTGCTACTGACAAATATTTGCAGATGATATGGGGGACTGAATGATAGAAAGCGAACAGAAACCATCTACTGAATATACAGACCTTCTTGAAGTGAAACTGTTTCACTTTTACATTGTTTGCCCGTTTCATTATGATTAATTTTTCAACGCCAGTAGCAATTGAGAATTCGTGCTTAAAAAAATCCTTCTGTCTGGAGTGGGAATCGAACCCATGACCTATTGACTGCAAGCACGCTGCCCATTACGCCACGAAATCCACATGAAACACCTTGTGGCCGTTAGACCTTACCTTTGGTGCATAACAATTGTCGAACACATTATTATTTTTTCTCTAAGTATATCAAATAGATATGACCGCATGGAAAATTTAAACTTTGTATCTTTCACCAGAGCCTTAAGAAAATCATTCAACATATTCAACATTTTCTCTTATCACCTCCCTCCTCTTACACCCCCCAACTTGAAATTCTTACCAAAATGACAAACTATGTGGTTTTACAGTCTGACAAAATTTCAATTTGATATGTTTACTCGATTTTGAGATCTAACGGTTTGAAATTTTGGAAAATATACCATTTTTGAAATGCGTCCCATTCCCCCCACTACTATTATGTCCAAATGTTATATTTTTCTCGTATTTTGCTAGCATAGCTAAAAATTTGTGGCAAATTTCAATTATATAGCTTAAGAGATAGTCGAAATATTAAATTTAAAGTGTTTTTATTTGCACCTCCCCTGACTCTCTCCTTGCAATAATTAGCCTCCCTCTAAGCTGGTTCTGGTGGATCTATATGTCACCTTAATGGTCCGAAAATATGATTTTTTTATGGTAAGTCATTTCAAAGATATTCATTTAAAAAAAAATCGGCTGACAATTTATTTTCAGCCCTCCTCCTCCCTTTTCGGACCACAAAGGATAAAAAAAATAAATTTTTTTTGAAGTTTGTCCCACAAACCCTTCTGTATACCTATATCTTGATTTTCAGCTTCCTAGTTAAATCCATGGTTGAGATATTCGAATTCTTAGTTCTCGGTTTGAGCGCTCTCCTCGTCTCCCCCTTAACTATGACACTCCCCAAAATGGATATCCGCCTGAGATTCGCAACCATCTACAATCCACCCAAAAATGAACTTTCTATCTTGAAGCGTTTGGGAATTAATGTGTGATGACCGTGCGGCGTACAGACTGACTGATTTTTTTTTGTGTTTTTAGGCTATTTTAGTCATGAAATTTTTTTCCAAGTCGATCACAATACTTTTGTTTTAAAATAATAAAGTAAAAGTACGCAGACAATTTTTCTATACAAATTTATTTTTATTGACATAAAGGTTGCGAATTTTTAGTAATATCTGGTGCTATGTTTAAACTCTACCCAGTGCTGCCCAATTGCAAAATTGCTAACCAACTTCACTCATATGTAGAGTTACTCAGGGTTACCCTATAAAATTCACAATTAACATAATCTTTAACTTTTGCCTGAAACCGTTTTTGATAGTAAATGTGGCTTAGCGTTAAAAATTGCCGATAACCTGAAACACAAATTAATATCGCATTGTGATTTAATTCAAACCTTGGCTTCTAAATTTTCCAACTGCGACATTATCCTTACGAGTTTTTTAAAACGATTTAACCCAGTCTGAAAAGAAAGTGTTATTAATTATTTAATGTTCAACTTGATGTTAAGTAGATGAAAAAAAGACAAAAGGATATTTATTATTTTTAAATGCTCTATATTTCAAACCACTGGACTGAAATGAGAAAATTAAAGTCATTAAGGAGCATATTTTCCCATAGATGTGCCTTTCATGAATTCCAAAGTTTTACACAGAAATTTTTACTCAACAGGCATTGTGATATAATAATTAAGTCAGTTACTGATGGGCATGTTTACGTCCTTTTCAGGATATGAAGCGCATATGGTTTTGATCTCGTCCATTCCCATTGGCATCGAGTACTGAGGAAAAATCATCATAGAAATCGTTGACTTTTGTTACGAAAATTTGCGGTCAATCGCAGTTACGATGCCAAATTTAGCAAATTTAGATCGTAATCAAGTGCGTTCTGAGACGTGTGTGCGCGGTGTGAAGACATCGAAACGAATTCCCGCCGAAAATTTCGCCGCAGTGAAGGAAAGTGCTGAAAACGACCCGAACACCTCTATTCGTCACCGCGCTCAAGAACTCGACCTCTCCACGTCCGCACTGCAGCGAATATTGACAAGAGATTTGGCTGTGTATGTGTACAAGGTCCAATTAACTCAAGAACTGCAGCAAACAAACCCGTGAGTGATTCAGGAAAAGCCAACGTACGTCCGGAGGAGAGCCGTTACAGTCAATGTAGTGCATTACAGACGCATGATAAACATATGGCCGGAAATGGAGTATATGGACACGGACGACCTCTACTTTCACCAGGATGGTGGTACGTGCCATATAAGTTGTTCCATACATAATCCCCATGTGTCTACTTTATTACCATCTCTCATACAAAATGACTAATTTTCAATCATTTACAGTAATCAAATTTTCTTGGAAACTATAAAAGCTAAAAATTTGAAATTTTGAAAATATTATTCTTATAAATGTGATGTATGGTATAAAAATCATTTGAATCCCTCCACTCCTTCCACCACCCCCCATAAACTGCACTTTTTCATGAAATACTCTAAACCCCACTTCGACCCATCGTCAGTTCTGTACAATCACTTACCAAAAACTGGCTAAGGCTCTCGCGACTGAGTTACGTCCATTATTAGGTAACACATCACCATCATCATCATCAATGGCGCGACAGCCCAAATCGGGCCCTGGCCTCCTGAAGTCGTCGCCTCCAATCGTCCCGATCCAAAGACCGCGTCCTCCAGCTGCTAATTTTTAGAATGGCTTTGCTGTCTTCATCAACCGAGTCTTCCCATCGCTTGCGTGGTTTGCCTACTGGCCGGTTACCACTCGCTTTGCCTTTAAGAGCACGTTTGGGGATTCTTCTGTCTTCCATTCGCTCTACATGGCCAGCCCACTGCAGTTTACGTAACTTGATGAACGTTGAAGCTTCTGGCTCGTCGTAGAGTTGATACAACTCATGGTTGTATCTTATTCGCCATTCCGTTCCTTCCTTCACAGGTCCCAAAATTCTTCGGAGGACCTTTCTTTCGAATGCGTTAACTGCTTTTTCGGAAGTTCGAGTTAATGTCCACGTCTCGCTGCCATAACAGAGCACAGGTCGTATAATAGTTTTATAAATCCGCAGCTTATTGTTCCTGTGCACTTTCTTGGATTTCATTATTGGAAGTACCGAATAATACGTCTTATTTGCTAGTATTATCCGTCGTTTGATTTCGTCTGTTTCATTACCGTCCTTTGCTAGATTAGCCCCAAGATACACATCACGCTGTGTTATAAATTCCGCTAATCTAGTAGAGATTCTTCAGAAAATCAACTTGAAACCAACAGATTTTTTAGTCAGCCTAGACGTGGAATCACTGTTTACCAACATCCCGATTAAGGACACCTTAAGTATCATCAGGAAGCTCATTCCGGACAAAAGGTATAACTTAATAGAACTTTGTTTAAATAATACTTTTTTCAGCTCTAGGGAAACTCTATAAGCAAACGGAAGGAGCGGCAATGGAATCTCCAATTTCACCGGTGGTAGCGGAAATTTTCATGGAGGAACTCGAAAAGAATGCACTGAACTCAGCTCCATTAAAACCGAAACTGTGTCTACGGTATGTGGATGACACCTTCATCATTTGGCAACATGGGAAAGAAGAGCTCGACAAATTTTAAGCACACCTGAACTCACACCACGAGAAAATTAAGTTCACCATGGAAACAGAATGCAATATGAAACTGTCATTCTTGGCTGTACTCGTAGAAAGGGATGATACGTCGCTAAGCTTCGGGGTATATAGGAAACCAACTCACACCAACAGATATCTCCACGCTCATTGTCATCACCACCCAAGCCAGAAAACAGGCGTACTGAAGACCCTGATACACAGAGCTCGACGTATAATTGAAGGAAATCCGGGCAGTCTACGAAAGGAAAAGGAACAGTTGAATCGGGCATTCACAGCAAATGGATACAAAACGAGCGAAATTAACAAGGCGTGAAAACCGAAGCATGCAAGAACAACAGAACAGGAAGACACTGAAGAAGGAAATACAGACAAACGATGGGTAAAACTACTTTACATCCAGGGCACTACGGATAAGATAGGGAAAATCCTTCGAAGATCCAACATCAAGGCAACATTCACTACCCCAACTACTATCCGAGGAATTTTAGGAAACCAGAAGGAGAAAAAACCATTGGAGACTGAAGGAGTATACAAAGTACCGTGCGGCTTATGCGATAAAGTATACATAGGAGAAACTGGACGCACAGTCCAAACAAGGATCAACGAGAATCAACGATGCACACGGAAAAACCAGCGATCGCGGGACATGCAACGACAGAGGACCATACAATCGATTTCGACAATGTGCAAATTCTGGCCAGGACAAATCAATATTATCAACGAATAGTACGAGAAGCAATAGAGATTTCCAGACATCCACAGAACTTCAACCGAGACACCTGATACAAGTTATCAGCAGTTTGGCTACATGCCTTAAAATTTGGTAACAACAAAATCCGTACCCAGAAATCTTTGATTAATTTAACTAGCTGATACTAATTAATTAACCTTAATTACCCTTCCCACACTCAATTAACCCTCTTTTCTAAGATTCTCTTTTGTAATTGTCGATCAATTTGATAAAGGTCTCAGCAGAAATCGAAACGTCACGAATAATAAAGCGTAACAGTGTAGAATCCGGAAATCTTTTCTTTCAATTCGAAATGCACTGTGAAAACATTCACCAAATCATTACTTTAAACCAATTTCCTCAGTACATATAACATTTATCGAGCACAAATTTTGTTCTAAGTCCCTAGCATTATAATTAATATCGGGGTAAAGTAAACCAATTAGCTTCTCCTCTTCTATCCTCTTTCATATAATGCGACACAATATCCCAACATTTAAAATATTAGATTTTCTTGAAAAGTAGGAATATTACTGATTTACAATTTAAAATATATCAGTTGCATGATAATTATACAGTCATACAAATAAGTATTCGTACACGCGTCGTATCGTGCTTTACTGTCCTGCAACAGTTAAAAGAGCTACATTTTATTAACAAAAAATGTCTCTAACTCTTCTAGGAACACTACTCTCTTATATTAACTAAAAAAAAGTACTCTTTTCTGATCGTATCAACAGAAAAGTGAGAAACAGTTCCCGAGAATTGAAACAAAAAAGTATTCGTACAGCAGCAATGCAGAAAGAATAATGCCGTTATTCCGCTGCCGATAGCGATCATTCGTATTGGGATCAGTCTTGTGATAATTGTCAAGTATTTATCAAGTGTTTTCTATTATTGTTAAGCAAATAAAGAATTTAATGGAAATCCACTACAAGATTTCCATTAAATTCTTTATTATGGGATGAAAAGGCAAAGAAACGACAGAAGGAGAAAGGAGAATTATTCTTTCCTTACACAATCAATGCAAATCATTGCGTTATCGTTGGGAGACCACGCTCAACCGTTCAAAGCATCATTGATAGATATTGTGTCACGAAAAGTCTTACGAATCAACCAAGATCAGGACGACCAACATTATTAACGGTCAAAGATGAACGCAGTATATGTAGAAAAGTAAGACAAAATCCGAAAATTACAGCTTCAGCGATTGCGGCAGAGTTAGCGGAAAAAATAAAATAGACGTTTCTGGAGAAACAGTTAGAAATTTGCTCCGCCGTGCTGGTTACAACTCTCGAATCGCTAGAAGAAAATATTACATAAGCGAAAAAAATAGGAAGGATCGATTAGAATTCGCCGAAACGATGCGAAATCATGGAATAGACTTCTTGGAAAAAAGTTATATTTGCTGATGAGAGTAAATTTAATATTTTTCAATCAGATGGCTTTTGTAGAGTGTGGCAGAAGCCAAATACCGAACTCCATGTAAAAAATTGATGTCCAACTGTTAAACATGGGGGTGGGTCCATATTAGTATGGGCTTGTATGAGCGCTTTTGGAGTTGGTGAAATACACATTATCGACGGTATTATCAACCAGGATGTGTATATAGACATTCTCAAGCAACATCTATAAGTGCTGAAAAAATGGAAATCAGAAATGATTTTATATTTTTCCATGATAACGACCTGAAGCATTCAGCTCTGAAAACGAGAATTTGACTGCTATATATACGCCAAAATGGCTTAAAACTTCAGCTCAATCGCCTGATGTGAATGCCATCGAGCATTTGTGGGATATGGTCGAGAAAAAAATAAGGTTAGCTAAAATAACCGAACCACTTTAAAAGAAGAGATTGTGAAGGCTTGGCGTTCAATCACAGCAGATGTGACAAGGAATTTAGTTGAATCCATGCCAAGACGCTTAAATGCAATTATACAATCCAATGGCAACCCGACGAAGTACTAATGACGGTATTTATACAGATATTTGATAAAAAATTTATCATATAAAAATGTCAAAATATCAGGTGTACGAATACTTTTTTGTATACATTTTCCAGACGACTCTCGGTATTTTACTTATCATCCAACTATAACCAAAGAATTCCAATTTTTTTAAAATTATAATTAAAACTGTATTATATTATACATACAGCTGCAAAAAAAATAATAGCACCAATGTCACCAACAATCTTTCCAAAGGCATTGTAATTCTATTTGTTAGCTTAAATAACTAATGAACACATTTTTAAAAGTAAAAAAGTTTTATAAAAATTGTATGATAAAAATATTTAAGGTTTCATTTACCATTTGAAAGCTATTTAAGCATATCGTGTAAAAACATAAAAATAAGGCGAAAAAAAAATTGCACCACAACAAATAGAAAAAATTAATTAGTTTTATTAGTATGCGATAGTTATCTGTTCCAGCTGATGACGTCCTTCAGTTTTAATATTTAGTTGCGTGACCTTTATTGGAAGTAACGGCTGCACAACGTTTTGGCATTGAATCAACCAAGCTCTGGCATCGACTTAGCGGAATTTCGCTCCAGGACTCCTTAATCACATTCCAAAGTGATTCGTTGCTAGTTGGCTTGGCAGCAGTAGAGTACCTCCATGCAAGAGGTAGAGTATGGCAGAAATGTCATAACCGACACCTGCGAATGCACCATCCCCATTTCACCATTCGTCTAGTGGTGAGTTTAATGATTTCTTTTGCAAATTTCATGCACCCTAAGATAAATTGTCGCTTCAATATTTTTGTTTGTAACTTTTTAGTTAAGTATTACAAACTGCGCACAGTCCTTGATGTTCAGAAAGTTTAAAAAAAATCGACACTTTTTTTTAAATTTCGCTCCAAATATCGGGCTTCAGCTTTGCCAAACTATGGAAAAGCGCCTCTAGTGTCCCATAGAGTAATATAGGCAGCAGCAACTGCTTTTTTTACATCAGCCCACAAATTCGCAATAGGGTTGAGATCTGGTGACTGCGCAGGCCACTCCATGACGTTCACTGAATGATCTCTGAACCATTTCTTTGCTTTCTTGCTGGTGTGTTTGGGGTCGTTGTCTTGCTGAAAGACCCACAGCAAAGGCATCTCGTACTCTGCATAAGGTAGTATAATTTTTTCAATTATTTCAACGTAAACGTGTTGGTCTATACTTGTTTTTATCCAATGTATTGGGCCTATGCCATAATGCGAAAAGCAAGTCCACACCATTACACTTGACCCCCCATGTTTAATGGTTTTACATGTGTATTGAGGATTGTATTCTGCATTCGGAGGGCGTCTGACGTATGAACGAGAGCCTTTTCCGCTATACAGAACAATTTTGCTCCCGTCTGACCATAAGATGTTCCTCCATTTTCAACTGGCCAATTCAGGTGTTCTTTTGCAAACTCAATACGTTTGGCTACATGCTTCACACTTAGGAGTGGAACTTTTCTTGGGCTACAGGCTTTTAAATTGTGATGTCTTAAACGATTACGAACTGTTTGCACCGTTGCAGCTATATTGAGATCCTTTTTCAGTTCAGTTGCCGACTTAAAAGGCTCCTTCTTGCTCTGGCGGATCAACCGATTTTCAAGCAACTTCGCGTTTACGTCCACGTGTTTCAGCTTTTTCTTGGAAAGTTATGGCATTGCGTATCATTTTGTTTCAACATCCAACAAAATGACGCACTTCGCTATAAGCTTTGCCCTCTGAAATAAGTTTTCGATTAAAGTCTCTTTTTTCAGCACTACAATGCTTTCCGCGACCCATTTTTTATTAAATTTGTGTAAAAACTAACGAAAACCGAACAAGAACACTTTAACTTGTACAGGGGTCAAATTAATAAACTCAACTAATGTGCTCTTCAACAGAATTGTCAGTGGTGCTATTATTTTTATACTCTAGATGAAATCTGAGAGTATTATAAGTTTGCTCTGGAGTGTGTAACGCCAAGAAATAAGGCTCGGAGAAAAAAATGATGAATACAGAAATTAATATTATCACTCAAAAATCTCAAAACCGGATGTCCGTCCGTCCGTCCGTTCGCTCTCTAGCTTGAGAACGCGTTGAGCTAGATTGTTCAAATTTTGTACACGTCGTTTTTGACAAAAAAGTAAGGTCAAGTTCGTGAACGGGCCAAATCGCTCCACCCGTTCTACCCCCTCCCATACAAAATGACACAAATGCGCAATTTGACAATAAACGTATTTGCTCAAAAAGTATGACAGCCATTGGTCTGAAATTTGGAATATATTACTTTTATGATAATATCAATCTACCGTATGAAAATCACGCGTGTCACCCCTCTCCTTCTACCACCTCCCATACAAACTGTACTTGTCACGATTTACTCTGAGCCAATTTACTCAGTGCGTATAAGATTTTACGAGCTGAAATTGTGCACTAAATATTTATTTAAAATTGTTAGTAAGGCTAAAAAAAATTAGACGATTAGCTCCACCCCTTCTACCCCCTCCCATACAAAATGACACAATTTCCCAATTCGGCTATAAATGGATTTGCGCGAAAAGTATAAAAGCTATTAGTCTGAATTTCGGGATATATTACTTTCATAATAATTTCAATATACAGCGTAAAAATTATTTGCGTCCTCCCTCTCCTTCCAACCCCTCCCATACAAACTACACTTTTTCATGAAATGCTCTAAACCGATTTTCTCAGAACATATAACATTTATCGAGTTCACATTTTGTAATAAATACTTATTTAGTATTATCACTAAGATCAAAAAAAAATATTTGATTAGCTTCCCTGCTTCTACCCCCTCCCATACAATATGACACAGTTTCACAACTTCACAAAAAATCTATTTTCTTGAAAAGTATGAATGTTACTGGTCTAAAATTTAAGAGATGTCAATTTGATGATATTCTTAGCTATTTCTGAAAAAATCACTAAAATCGCCCCACTCTTTCTACCACCTCCCATACAAACTGCACATTTTCACTAAATCTAACACACTAATTTTCTCAGCTCCTATTCAATTTTTGGAGTAAGCATTTTGTATAAAACATTTTTATAGCTACTTTAGCATGATGGGGAAAAAATTAGTTCAATGCTATCACCCCTTTTAACACTCCCCATACAAAATTTCTTGGGATCACAAAAAATTCTATTTCATCTAGAGTATCGTAAGATTGCGCTCTACGCGCAATCGTAGCGCTGTTATGTTTTTCCTTTTATTTTGCATTTTTCTCTGACAATCGCTTAAATTGAAAAGAACCGTTATCATTATGAACAATAAACTGTTTTCTGCGGAAAGTGAACATGTTGTGTGATATATTTATCAGCAATGTACAAACAATTTTCGACACGAAATATTTTTTTTTTTAACAAATAGAAAAAATGTCGTAGTGGTGCTATTTTATTTTTCGGCACTGTATGTGATATATTCTAATTGTGAAAGTTTTTATTTTGTCTATTGTTCCTTTTATTTTGAAATGAATATAAAATTATAGAAAAAAATCCGCTGTACGAATACTTTTTTGTATGACTGTAGTTGTTTCTCGAAATATTATCAAAAACCTTCTTCTACTGTCTCCCATACAAACTGCACAATTTCACTAAACCAATACACTAATTTTCTCAGTACCTATTAAATTTGTAGAGCTTAAATTTGGTGTAAAACATCTCTGCTGCTATTCCTACTACATGATGTAAAGGAAATTAGTTCAATGCTGTCACCCCTTCTACTAACCCCATACAAAATTTTTTAATATCACAAAAATTTCTATTTCATCAAAAGTATCGTATGATTGGGCTTTACGCGCAATTGTAGTCCTGTCATGCTTTTGAGATTGATGCTATTTTATTTAGCATTCTTTAGAATTAACACAAGCTTCAACTATTTACATTTCCTTAACGCTCTTCAATACGTACATACATCTCATATTACTCTGCCTGCACAGGCTTGCTCCATACAAACACGAGTATCTAGGTTTCACTCTTCGTAATTTATAGTTCTGATTCTAATAAAATACAAAATATTGTTTTCAAAGAGACATTAAACCAAGCAGATTATACATATATCCCACATAATGTATTACAAACACATTCTCAAACATAAAAGAATTATGATACTCTAGATGAAATGAGAAAGAGTTCAATGTACCGGAAAATGTGTCACCTCCAATTCTTTTAAATAATTAATAGTGACTTTTATATGGGAGGTGGTAGAAGCAGAAGAGGAAGGTTTGTAATTTTTGGATATGACACCTAATGTGGTATGCAAAATATTTCGTATTGAATTTAAGATATGTAGCTTTCATTATTTTCAATTGGAGATAGTTCTCCTGAAAATGAGGCATTTGTATGGTAGGTGGTAGAGGAAGTGGAGCGTTTAAGACGATTTTGAAACTGCTTATCATCATCCTTATCACCACGCTTTGATTCAATTTCAAATTCGATAGTTCTAATATATTCGAAGGAGAAATGTTTTCCTTGAATTCATAATACAGATATTTGTATGGGAGGAGGTAGAAGGAGTGAAGAGGAGCTGATAATTTTCTTAGCATTTATTGCAATTATTAAAAAACAAATTCTGGTAAAATTTGAAGTTTATACTTTTTCTAGTTTTAATGGAAATCGATATAATGCACTTAACAAAAATTATACATTTGTATGGGAGGGGGTAGAAGGAGTGTACGGATCAAAACAAATTTTTTACTCGTTATTGATATTTCTATTTTTATACTTTATGCAAAATATCAAGTTGATAGCTTTAACAGTTTCGAAGAAAAATAATTTAATTAAAATTTCAAAATTTCGTGAAATTCGTATGGGAGGGGGTAGAAGGAGTGAGGTGAAGTTGATAATTTCTTCAAGGCTGATTGGAATTATAATGAAATTAATGCTGGCAAAAATTCATTTTTATAACTTTGCTAGTTTCAATGAAAATCGAAAAACTGCATTTTTCAAAATTATGCATTTGTATGGGAGGGGGTAGAAGGAGTGACGGGATCAGATCAATATTCAGTTATATTAATGACATCTGTACCGAAATACTTTAACCTAAATTTCAAATCGATAGCTTTAATAGTTTCAGAGAAAAATCAATTTCTGAAAATTTCGGAATTTCGTGAAATTTATATGGGAGGGGGTAGAAGGAGTGGGGGATATAGCCCGTTCACGAACTTAAAGTTACTTTTTTGCTAAAAATGACAACAAATTTTAGCACGATAGCTCAAAGCGTTCGAGAGTTATGCTGTAGACAGACGGACGGACAGCAACTCGGAATCGAGGTTTTTGAGCGACAACAAATATTTCTGTACCCTTGGCGGCTCTGTGCGAGCATTATTTCTTAGCGTTACAAACGGTAAGGCAAACACAATTTACTCTCAGATTTCATCTAGAGTATAAAAATTGCTTCTTATTACGATTTTTATGCGGAGTTGCGGGGATCGCTAGTTCTAAATAAACATTTCATGCAGAATTTCTGCGCGGTAAATTTCATACGTACTGAGTAAATTGGATTGTTCAGTAAAACGTGTAGTTTGTGTGGGAGGTGGTAGAAGCAGTGGGAGGTTCGAATAATTTTTATACCGTATATTGAAATCGTTATAAATAGATCAATAGCTTTTACCCCTTCCATAAAAAAAAAAAACCATTTTCGGAATTTGGCAATAAACTGATTTTGTCGAAAAGTGAAAATCGATTTATTGCTAAATTTCGAAATTGTATCATTTTGCATGGGAGGGCGTAGAAGGGGTGGAACGAGAAACGAACTTCACCTTACTTTTTTGTCAAAAACGAGGAGTATAAAATTTGAACTTCCTAGCTCAGCGCGTTCTCGAGCTAGAGAGAACACGGTCGGACATCCGTTTTTGAGATTTTTGAGTAATAATATGAACTTCTGTATCATTAATTTTTTTTCCCGAGCTTTATTTCGTAGTGTTACAAGCTTTGTGGCAAACTTATAATACTAATACTAATAATAACTTAGACAAAAACTGTTATGCACCGAAGTGAGGCCTTACCTGCAGATATGAAAAAATAAACACAAGACCGCAAATTTTTTGATTGTCGTATTGGGCTAGAAACTTTGAAATTATGTAAGTATTAATTTCTTTCTTTATTTATTTATTTATTATTTTTTTTTGTAGATTTCAATATTTTAACAAATTAGAAATCAGTGCAAATACACCACGCACAGGAGTCATTTATATTTGAATCGCAATAGTTATTATACATAATTTTCACTTGCAACTTATTTATGTTCGCGAGCTACAAAACGACACATTCTACACACGTATTTTGAAATAATTATTTATTTAAAATATAATAATTAAAATTAACTCGAAATGAAAAATAAGCGAGAACTAATTTTCAATCAGTCTGTTCTATAGGCAGAAGAATAAGACAATACGCACATGGCTATCTTCTACACACAGGTATACATAATTATGATGCTCATACTTTTGAACGTTGACCTCAGTGTGAAATGAAGACAATAGACTTAAATTTCAACGTTGTTCCCTTAAATGCAGGTGCCGAGATCGCCTGTGTATAAAATAAAATGCGCAATGTAAAAAGATGTGGTTGGCTGAGAACTCCATGAACCGTGACACTTTTTTCTTTCTTCAACATTTGCAGTAGGTTGTTGCAGGTATAATACATAGCAGAATTACCAATGGTACAACCAATCTAATGGAAACACTCGTCATGAAACAAAATTAGTGTTTTCATTTAATTGGAAGCATGAATCACCATATCGATATTTAATCCTAGCACGCTGTTCAAGTGAAATGAAATTTTTGCATGCAAAATATTAACAATGTCACTTGATTTTTCGTATATAAATTATCTTGAACAGTGTAAACGAAAACAAAAAAAAAGCAACGTATTACTTTATTATTCTAATAATAAAGAATTGTGATCGATAAAAATTTGCTACCCTGAAATTTTGTTTTTTCGCGTTTCATGACTAAATTAGCCGAAAAATGCAAAAAAAAAAAAATCCGTCTGTACGCCGTCCGCCGTCCATTACATACATTAACTCCCAAACCCTTCAAGATAGAAAGTTCATTTTTGAAAGGATTGTAGATAGTTGCGGATCTCAGGCGGATACACATTTTGGGGGGTGTACGGGTTCAGGTGGAGGCGGGGGGAGCGCTTAAGCCAAAAAATACGAATTTAAATATCTCAACCATGGTAACAGCTAGGAAGCTAAAACTCAACACACATATAGAGGGGTTTGTGGGACAACTTTTAAAAATAATTTAATTTTTTTATCCAATGGTGTCCGAAAAGGGGGGGCTAAAAACAAATTGTCGGCCGAATTGTTTTTTCAAATGATTATATCTTCGAAATTGCTTATCGTAAAAAAATCATATTTTGGGACCGTCAGTGTGGCATATAGTTCCTTCGGAATCAACTTAGAGAGTGGTTAATTATTGTAAGGGGGAGGGTCAGGGGGGGTGCAAAGAAAAACACTTAAAAATGAATATTTCAACTATCTCTTAAGCAATGTAATTGAAACTTAAAACTTATATTAAGCTATACTAGGAAAATACAAAAAAAATATAACATGTTGAAATAATAGAAGTAGGGGGAAATGGGGAGCATTTCAAAAATGGCGCACTTTTCAAAATTACAAATCCTTATATCTCAAAAAAGGGTACACATATCAAATCGAAAATTGTCGAACATTTTGAGTGATTTTTTTAGGACTCTGTTGAAAGATACAAAGTTTAAATTTTGCATGTGAATACGTCTATTTGATGTACATAGAAAAATAATAATAACTTGATCCATAATTGTTATAAACCGACCCCCCCGGTCTAACGTGCACAAGGTGTTTCATGTGCATTGAAAAAAAACACATAAACTGAAAATTTTTGAGTGAAATTTTAAGGTAGAAACTTGAAAACTAGGGAAATGCATTTAAAAAAAATCCCTAAATATACGAAATATTAACTGGTCGAAAACCTTTCAAACTTCTACCCCCTCCCATACAAAATTATTTTTTCGTCCATTTTTAAGAAATCAATTATCACCAAACTTTTAAAAGCTATCAATTTGCAATTTTGCATAAAAACTTACAAAAATAATTGAAATGAAATTACGTTAAAAGTTTTGAAATCGCGCTTGCCCTTCTACCCCCTCCCATACAAAAGTATGATTTCGACCAATTTCATTAAATCAACTAATAATCAACAAATTAAAAGCTGCGAACTTGAAATTTTGTACGAGCATCTTACAACAGAAAAGAAAGAAAATTGCATCACAAGTCTTACGATTCCTCTCCTTCTTCTACCCCCTCCCATACAAAATTATTTTTTCGAGCATTTTTAAGAAATAAGTTGTCAGCTAACTCTTAAAAGCTATCAATTTCAAATTTTGCATAAAAACTTATAAAAACAATTCAAATGAAGTTGCTTTAAAAGTTTTGAAATCGCGCTTGCCCTTCTACCCCCTCCCATACAAAACCATGATTTCGACCAATTTCATTAAATCAACTAATAACCAACAAACTAGAAGTTACGAACTTGAAATTTTATACAAGCACTTCACAAAAGAAGCAAAATAAAGCTACATATCAAATTTTACAATTCCCCTACCTTTTCTACCCCCTCCCATACAAATGTTCGGTTTCGTGAATGTAAAAAACACCGAATTTTATGAAAATTCTATGCAACTTCGTCTATGATACACATTCTATACAGAGAATATTGGACGTGATTCAAGCAATTAATTAAAAAGCTATTAACATCGACCCACCCTTACTATTACCCCTCCTCCTCCCCTCATAAAAACCTAAACTTGCAGAAACGAATAATATATTGTTAAATTGAGAACAGCCCTGCCCAAGAACTCCCTTTCACTTAGCCTTTCCTAACCACTCTAACCTGCATATTGACTTTCCATTCATCCGCAACTTTTCCCAAGAATAATAAAGTTTCGCCTGACTTGTTGGCAGTTTATTTTTTCGCGTTTCATTCACTAAATTAGCCTAAAAATGCAAAAAAAAAATCCGTCCCGCCGTACGCCATACATATGGACTCATATCTCCGAGACCGTTAAAGGTAGATTGTTCGTTTATGGGTGGATTGTTAATTGGGTAAGTGAGCTCCATTATCTAAATTTTGGGGAGTGTCAGGTGGAAGAGAGAGGCGGTGGAAGGGAAAGAGTTAAAAACTACACTTGCCAATATCTCCGCTACGAATGCCGATAGGAAGCTGAAAATCATCATAGAGGTTGTATCAAAACGTAAATGGACTGCGCACTAAAACTCATGCGATATTTGCTTCAAGTCAGAATTCTTCTTATGATGTTATTGCTTTTACTGAAACGGGACTAAACTGTAGCTTTTCTGATAGCGAGCTCTTTAGTTCAGACTACCAAGTCTTTCGTAGGGATCGTTATGTTTCCGATTTGAGATTGAAAGATGGTGGGTTGTTATTAGCAGTCCGTAGCTGCACTAATTGTGTAGTTGTTGACGTGCCGAACCCTCACTGTCTGGAGATCTTGTGTGTTAAACTTGTATTTAGCAATAAGGATATCTATGTCTTTTTGACATATATTCCCCCTTCGAGTCCTTTTACTTTATACGAAAAAACAGTTGACTGTATAACGTTTGTTCATAGGACTATGAATATGTCTGACGAACTCATTTTACTGGGTGATTTTAATATTCCAGGTCTTTCTTGGTCATTTTTTGACGATGATTCTACGCTTTTAGTTTCGGATGCTTCGTCCTCGCTTGAATGTTTTTTGTAGATAGTATATTTGCACTTGGTCTCCACCAACTTAGTCTTGTTCGGAATTCCTATGAAAGACAGCTTGACCTGGTTTTTTTATTTTGACTACTGCGCCTGTTCCGTGGAAGAGAGCTTATCATCAATTTCGATCATTGATGTCTTACACCCTGGTTTGGTGAATGTTTTCACAGTGCATTTTAAAAAGATCCACTGAAAAATGTGGCAAAAAAATTGCAAATAGCAAATTGATAATTACTATTGTTGCCAAGGAATTGAAAAGTAGCGGAATGACCATCAGAATCCTTTATCAAACTAGTTTGATAAAGGTCTCAGCAGAGACCGAAACGTCACGAATAATAAAGCGTAACAGTGTAGAATCCGGAAATCTTTTCTTTTAAGTCTTACACCCTCCTATTAAAATATTTCTTATGATTGACGAGGAGCATATTTTTAGAAAAATGTTAAGGAACCTGAATATCAGGATGCCAAGGTCCGATTTGGGCTGTAGCGCCATTGTAGATATTTTTAGCCCTAGTGAGAAAGAACTAACTTTTGAATTTAACAAAGCCGATTTTTCACGGTTGGACAATCTAATCTCTAATTTCAACTTTGATGAAATTTTTGACAATCCTGATTTTGAGGGTACCGTAGTTGATTTTTATTATATTCTATACAAATTTTTTGTTGCTTCAGTTCCTTTTACTTATCAGAAGAATATGTAATTGTTGTATCCTTGGTACACGAGTGAGTTGTGTGCGATTCGGAACTCTCATAATGCTGCATGGAATAGATATACTAGGCCAAAGAATGACGTTTGCATGAAGAATATTGACTTATTCAAAGATTTATCTAATCGCTTGTATTCTGAATATTTACTTAAAGTGCAGTCGGGAATTGAAGTTTTGGAAACTGTAAACGTAAATCTGATGGTCATTCCGCTACTTTTCAATTCCTTGGCAACAATAGTAATTATCAATTTGCTATTTGTAATTTTTTTGCCACATTTTTCAGTGGATCTTTTTATTGTAGTAACTTTATCCCTGACATGTCGTACTTTGATAACTTTAGAGGTACTGCTTCAACTACTCTGTCTGGTATACCGATTACTTATAATGATATAGTTAACCATATCTCTCGCCTTAAGGATGTTTCTTCTCCTGGCCCAGATGGTGTTCCTGCAGTTGTCCTCAAACGCTGCTGTCTCTCTATTGTTGAGCCACTCTCACTCCTCTTTCAAAGGTTGCTAAAAACTAAAAACAAAAGTGGTGAAAAATCGACCAATAGCTAAACTGTCAGCGATTCCAAAGCTTTTTGAGTCTGTAGTGTATGAGTGCCTCTCGTTTCACTGTAAATCCCTGATTTCAAGTAAACAACATGGATTTGTCAAAAATAGGTCAACAGTCACAAATCTGATAGAGTTTACAAATAAATCCATTGTGGTTATTGACGAGGGTAAGCAGGTGGATTGCATTTATACTGATCTTAGTAAGGCTTTCGATAAATTACCCCATTCTATTATTTTGTTGAAATTAGACATGTTGGGTTTTCCTACATGGTTTATTAATTGGATTAAGTCATATCTACTTAATAGAACTTATCAAGTTCTCTGTCGTGATTTTACTTGTAAGCCATTTACTGCGCCCTCTGGTGTTCCGCAAGGAAGCCATTTGGGACCACTTTTGTTTGTCTTGGCCATTAATGATGTTGCATCTGTTTTTAAATACTCTGAAGTACTTATTTATGCAGACGAAATTAAGATCTTTAGGTCCCTTAGTTCTAACTCTGACAATTTTCTTCAAGAAGATTTGATTAATTTTAGTAATTGGTGATCTTCGTTTGAATGTGGATAAATGTCATGTTATGTCATTTACTAGGAAAGTCTCACCGTTTGTAATTATTTATAGTCTTAATGACTGTATGTTGGATCGTGTCAACTCTATTATTGACTTAGGTATTACGTTTGACCATAAACTTGATTTTAGCTTGCATATAAATAAGATTGTGCAAAAAGGTAATTCTATGTTGGGATTCACCACACGCTTATCCAAGGAATTTAACAATCCCTTCGTTATATTGATTCTTTGTAACACCTTTGTTAGATCTCAACTTGAATATGCTTCTCTAGTTTGGTCTCCTTTTTATGATGAGCACATTGGTAGAATTGAATCAATTCAACGTAAATTTGTGAGAATAGCCTTATGCTACCTTAATTGGAGTGACAGAGTTCGTCTTCCTCCTTATATCGATCGACTTGAGCTTTTAAATATGTCGTCACTCTCGAAACGACATGAGGTAGCTGATGTAGTTTTTTCTCATCAACTTTTTACAGGGTTAGTTGATTCTCCTACACTTTTGAGTTTGATGCAGTTTGCTGTTGGTCAATTTTTACCAAGGCAGCCTAAATTGCTACAGGTTTGCTTTCACCGGACAAATTATGGTATGAATGAGCTGATTTCGCGTCTCGCGAGAGAAGTTAATGAGAATGCTGATGTATTCGACTTCTCTATTGATAAGCTGTGTTTAAAGCGTAGACTTAATGCTAGTTGATGCCAATTTTTTGTCAATTTTTACTTTATTATTTCAATAATAAAGTATTGTGATCGAATTGAAAAAAAAAAAAAAAAATTGCTACCCTGAAATTTTGTTTTTTCGCGTTTCATGACTAAAATAGCCTAAAAATGCAAAAAAAAATCCGTCTGTCTGTTCGCCGTCCGCCGTACGCCGGTGTGTACGCTCAGCGCACATTAACTCCCAAACCCTTCAAGATAGAAAGTTAGGGAGGAGGGATTGTAGATAGTTGCGAATCTCAGACGGACACCCATTTTGAGGGGTGAAGGGTTCAAGGGGTGGCGAGGGGAGCACTTAAACCGAAAACTAAGAATTCAAATATCTCAAACATGGTTACAGCTAGGAAGCTAAAAATCGACATACATATAAAAGAGTTTGTGGGACAATTTTTAAAATTAATTTAATTTTTTATTATATCTTCGAAATTACTTAGCATAAAAAATTTATATTTTTAGACCATCAAGGTGGCATATACAGTGCCGGAAAAAAAGTTTAAAAACATGGTCTCTCAACCCACAATCATAGCTCTGAAACAAAATTCCTTGTGCACACACCTATGAAACTTTGCATAGAATTGCAGTGCCGCATTTCTTATAAGTCTTCAAAGCGAAATTTGTTTATAACAACGCTAAAAAAAATTGTGACGACAGTTTCGATTTTATCTGGTATTATTCGTGGAAAAAAGTATGGAAACACATCTCTTTTTCATATAATTCGAGTTTATTTAAAGGAAATAACATGTTTTTCTTAGTATTTAGTGCTTCTCCCTTTTGCTTTTAGTACAGCCTTGCATCTCCTCTGCATTGAGTCCACCAACTTTTCGCAAAATGAAACCGGGATATTTTGCCATTCTCTAATGATTTCATTGTACAGTGCATTCCTAATAGAAATTTTTGTGTGTCGAATTTTACGCTTTACATGTTCCCATAGGTGTTCGATTGGATTCAGATCTGGGGATTGTGAAGGCCATTCCATAACACTCACTTTTTCCTGTTGGAACCAATCCTTAACTAAACGCGAAGAATGCTTCGGATCGTTATCTTGTTGGAAAATCCAACGTAACGGCATTTCTTCTTCAGCATATGGAAGCATATTGTTTTGCAATATTTTCAAATACCGATACCGATCCATTATCCCATCTATCCGAAAAATTGGGCCAACTCCAGAACGTGAAAAACATGCCCAAACCATTACCGATCCTCCGCCATGTTTAACTGTTGGTAATTGATACCTTGCATTGTACCTTTCACCCCGTGGTCTTCTAACGTAATCTTTTCCATCGCTTCTAAATAGTTGAAATTTACATTCATCACTCCACAGAACTATATTCCATTTGCTGGGAGTCCAAAGAATGTGTTCTTTTGCAAATGTTAGTCTTCTTGCAATATTGGCTTTTGATAAGAGTGGCTTCTTCAGTGGAGATCTTCCAAAAAGGCTACTTTCCATCAATCTATTTCTAATTGTCCGATCTGTCACATCTGAAATACCTCTGTTCTTTAACTCGGCGTTGATCTCAGTGGCCGTTTGTCCTGGTTTTTGTTTAGACATCCTTTGAACTATGCGATCGGTGGTTGCTGTTGTTGTTCTAGGCCTCCCTGACTTTGGAGCACACTCGACTGTCCCTCGCTGATGAAAGTTTTTAATAGTTTTCGAAATTGTTCCTCTTGGTATATCAAGTTTTTGTGAAATTTGAATTTGTTTTGTTCCGTTATTGTACATAGAAACGATTTTCTCCTTCAAATCCATTGAGTACAACTTACACTTCGGCATTTTTAATTATGTTTCATAAAAAAACTTTAATTGGAGTTAAATTTAATTCAGTCGCCCAACAAATAACTACTAATGACATTAAATTTCAAAGTAAACGGTTCTAATTAACTTTTTGACAACAAAAACCGTTTTGTTTCCATACTTTTTTCCGCAAGTATTACCAGACATATTCGAAACTGTTGTCACTATTTTTTTTAGAGTTGCCATAATTAAATATCCCTTTAAAGATTAAAAAGAAATGGGATACAGCTATTCTATGCAAAGTTTCATAGGTGTAAGTACCAGGAATTCTGTTTCAGAGCTATGATTGTGGGTTGAGAGACCATGTTTCCAAACTTTTTTCCAGCACTGTAGATCCACTGGAATCAGCTTACATAGAGGCTAATTATTGTAAGGGGGAGTTGCAAAGAAAAATACTTAGAAATCAATATCTCGGCTATTTGTTGAGCTATGTAATTGACACTTGGTACTTATATTAAGCTATACTAGAGAAATACGAGAAAAAAAATATAACATTTGGACAAAATAGTAGTGGTGGAAAATGGGGAGCGTTGCACTTTCCAAAATTTCAAACTATTATATCTCAAAACTGAGTAGCAGATATCAAACTCAAATTTTGTGAAATTGTAGAACTACATATTTTTGAATTTTGGTAAGTTTTACGTCGGGAGGTGTAAGGGGAGGAAGGTGGTAAGCAAAAATGTTGAAAATTTTGAGTGATTTTTTTAGGGCTCTGGTAAGAGATACAAAGTTTAAATTTTCCATGTGGATACATCTATTTATTATACATACAGAAAAAATAATACAAATTCTGCAATTGTTGTTATGCACCGACCCTCCGGGTCTAACGTAAACAAGGTGTTTCATGTGCAATGAAAAAATACATAAACTGAAAATTTTTGAATGAAATTTTAAAGTAGAAACTTGAAAATTTGCAACATGCATTTAAAAAAAATCTTTTAAAGAATGAAGTATTAATTGGTCAAATACCTTCCAAACTTCTACCCCCTTCCAAACAAAAAAAAACAAAAATTATTTTTTCGACCATTTTTAAGAAATCAATTATGTATCACCTAAAAATTAAAAGCTATCAATTTGAAATTCTGCACACAAACTTTCGAAAATAGTTGAAACGGAAATGCGTCAAAAGTTTTGAAATCGCACTTGCCCTTCTACCCCGTACCATACAAAAGTATGATTTCGACCGATTTCAATAAATCAACTGCTAACCAACAAATTAAAAGCTACGAACTTAAAATTTTGTACGAGCACCTTACAAAAGAAACGAAATAAAACTGCATCACAAATTTTACATTTCCCTTACCTGCCCTACTCCCTCCCATTGGTTTCGTGAATGTAAAATACACCAAATTTTATGAAAATTCTATGCAACTTCGTCTATGAAACTGACATTCTATGCAGAAAATATTGGACGTAATTGAAGCAACCAAATGAAAAATTATTGACATTGACCCACCCTTAATATCACCCCTCCTCCCTCCCTCATAAAAACCCAAACTTGCATAAACTAATGAAATATTGATTACATGTAATGTACTGGAGCTATTGATCGTATTCGCAACTAAATGTTGAATTGGATCATCTCTGCCCTAAAGGGGGTTCCACTTGTGAAAGGGGGTTTCACTTGTGAAAGGGGGTTCCACTTGTGAAAGGGGGTTCCACTTAGTCTTCCCTAACCACTTTAACTTGCATATTGACTTTCCATGCATCTTTAACTTGTCCTAAAAATAATAAAGTTGCGCCCGACTTGTTGGCAGTTTATTTATTTTGTGTTATTTATATTTATGTATTTGGTGTAGGGATGTTGTTGTTTGTTTCGACCCTTCACTAAACGATGAGCCAGAGGATAATTCGATTTCCATGTCTTAATTTGGAACCGTTTTATGGCAATTCGTTGCATTAAGGAATTCTGATAGTGATATAATCCATGATTAAATGTCAGAATATTTTCAACCATTGCTTTTTACACTAAAAGCTGGGCACAAATGACGCAGCAGCAGTCGTCCTTGATTCTAGTGGGTATGACGTCATGGTTTTTTGATTTCATAAGACCACCTGTATAATTTTTATACGATCTTGTCGTAAAAACCTGATTTGTCGAAAACAACAGAAAATCAAATTAAGGACGGAATTATTACTTGAGTGCATACTTTTTCGTAGTAACTAAAATTCTACAGTTTTTCGTGTGAAAATTAACAATAAAAAATTCACAATATGAATAACAGATTATTTTCGATGCGAGAAACGGATATTTAACATTGATTGTGCTTTTTTCAAATATATTGCATCTACATATGTATATCAACGTATAATAATGACACGCCGTGCACTATAAATAATACCAACACTTAACTATCTTTAAACTGTTAAAAATAATCGCGGTCCTTATGACGCCCGCCGTGTTTACTCCATACATAAGCTAACGAGTTTGTATAGAACTGTCCTTTTTGTTATGACTCCAACCAACCAACTTTGGGTTGAGCTTTAGAGGGCTTTAACTGAGCACAGTTGAAACTATGACAAGCATATGACGTTTCAAATAGGACCGAAATCCCAGTAGGAAATCTGTCAATCTCATTGGTAGTTTCTTCTGATAATTGTAGACTACGGTGCTGAAGTTAATTGGGTCGTCTCACTTCTTTCACAATTTGCCATACAAACTGTACTATTTCGCGAAATGTAATAAACCACCTTTCTCAGTACGTATAAATTTAATCGATCTGGAATTTTAAAAAAACGCTGATTTTATTGTTGTTTCCATAGAAATCATTAAAATAGCGCCCTTCTTCTTCTACCACCTTAAAAACAAACTGAACGATTTCACAAGATACAGTGCTCTTATCTCAATTGTTGAAACAAACACTTTTTGTAAAGTGGGTAGTAGTAAAGCCCTAGCTCTAGAAAGCTTTGGTAGCAGCTGTTGTATGATGTGAAATAAGTTCGATGGCATACAATATATAATACAGTAGATATCGTTTATAACGTCGGTCAAGGGACCGACATAATTAGGTCGCTATGTCCGATAGTCGCTATATCCAAAAACGTTAAAAATAAAGGAAGAAAACGTTTATTCATGAAAAAGTAATTAAAAAATTGCAATGTGCACATATATATAAATGTTTCATTGAATCTTAGAAAAAAATTCTGTTAATTTTGATTGTTTGCAAAGACGCTTGCTTTCTACAAACTTTTCCTCAGTTATCCTTTCTAGATGGGATATGGCGAATTCTGTCTTTGCTTCTTTTGATTCGGGGTTGAAAGCGAAATAATTTCGAATTATTTGAACTGCGGATAATGCTTCTTTTATGGATGGTGGCTCAAATTCGTCCAGCTCTGCTTCAACACTTCTCATTGCAGCATCTGATTCTGGATCCGAATTTCTTACAATTTCATTTTCTGTCATGTTACCCTCAGTTATGACTTCATCGTCTACGCTCGCAAAGTTTTCCCAATTTTCATCAGTGGTTAAACTATGCACGGGTAGCTCGCGAACCCATTCTTCGAGTGGTAAGTCTTCTAAGACAGAATTTTGATTTGAAAGCCGCAGCCATTCGATAACTGGAAGATCGTCCTCTTCGGTGAAATCCGCTTGTGGATGAAATCCAGCATGTGCGAAGCTATTGGATATGGTGCTTTGTGAAACGCGATCCCAAGCTTTAGACACCAATAGAATAGCATCCAAGACGTTCATTTTATTGTGGTAAGAACCCGTAGTTTCAATGCTTTCTAAAATTTTCATTATTTGAAGTTTTCCCGTCCTTTTATTATTATGTCTATGTAATTTGATACCCGCCGTCGTTATATACGATAGATTTATACAATAGTTCGGTCGCTATGTCAGTTTAATCGCTATAACCGATGTCGTAATAAGCGATACGTCTACATAAACGTCTCATAAAGTCTCAAAAATTCTATATTTCATCTTAATTACCGTATGATTAAAATTGATATTTTTCTTTATCTCGGACTGCCAGCCGCGCTTTGGAAAATTTAGTATTTTTCCCATAATCAAACTTTTGAGTGGCAAATTGAGCTGCCTTGACAGGAAAGAGTTCCGTGAAATCTTCTACCGATTTTGAAGTCTCGGTAACATGGCTTTCGCTTTGTGCCGAGATGTTAAAAACTTAGCGCAAATTAGAAGCTGAGTGCCAAAAAAAGAAAAATGATCCCTTCTCCAACACCATCAGCTTGAGAACTATGATAACTGGGGAATTTTTATACAATTTTTCTGTGACTACTATGAAGCGAAAAATTTAAATGTGTTATACCATTGACACATAGCGCAGCTAAAATATAATTAAGGCCTAAATTATCATTAAACGGCTATGTGTCATACGCTTATTTAGCTAAATTACCAAAATAGTGATCACTTAGCAGCTAAATCATCTCATTATGCTCTCTGCTAAATCATCTCATTTAGATAAATCCTCTCATTTTTCTCATAATTTAGGCTAAAACGATGAATAATGTACTAGAGCTGGAGCTTTTTCATGGAAGAGAAGAATCCTAGCTGCACTTTTCTGGATCAGACCAGACTAACAAATAAAACAAATTCTGCAAGAGAAATAAAAATATATTTAATAACTTTTATTTCTAACAATCAGGAAGCAATGCAACGAAATCTTAAGCCTAATACTTTTTGTGCTAAATGAAATAAGTAAGTTTTCTTATTTATATATTAAAATATGTTAAAGACACAACATGCATATATAATTAATTAAAAAATTGAAATAAATATTGAAGGAAATTATGCACAGAGGTAATTGTTGTAGTTAATGCGTATTGTTTCCATCCAATTTCCACTTCTGGAAAACCTGTAAATGTATTTGGTTAGTATATTATATATATAAATATGTATACATATAAATAGAAAATAGAAAAAAAATTACATGCATATTTAGATAATATCAAATTAAATCAAATTCCTGTTAAGACCCCCTATAGGGGCATAGGACAGAAACATCTCTCTTCCTCAAAGCGCGATCCTGAGCAACACGGATTTGACGCATGCGTCAAAAACTCGCAAATTCGTGCAAAGGGAAATCTCTCTTAACCTCCGAAGGCCTGACGAGCTTTATTTAGACGAACCTCAATATCCTTTTCGGCTCCGCCGTCCATGCTTATAATGCTTCCGAGATAGCAGAAATCTTGCACCTCTTCAACATCTTGTCCGTTAAGAGCAATCGGTGTGTTTGTGTTCGAACCCATGTGCATGTACTTGGTTTTACGCACATTTATTTTCAGTCCCGCCTCTTTGCATTTAGAATGCAACGAGCGAACATTTGACTCTAAGTCCGAACGGTTATGTGCAAGCAGACACACGTCATCAGCATAATCAAGATTACTTAAGATGTTAAATAGTCTCCATTGAAAACCTTAACCTTTTCCATCTTTCAGTGCAGCTTTCAAGATGTCATTTATTATCACCAGAAACAGGGCTGGTGATAATATACAGCCTTGTCTGACACCCGTTCGCACAGGGAAGCTCTCGGACAGCTCTCCTCTATACAAGACGCGACACCTTGCATCTTCGTAGGATTCTTTAATCATAGCTATGACCTTATCTGGAATACCTCTCCTACGCAAAGCATTCCATATGTAATCTCGCTTAACGCTGTCGAAAGCCTTCTCGAAGGCCACAAACATGAGATGTAGTGGCGAACCCATTTCGGCTGACTGCTCTAATATTATCCGCAGGGTTTTGTGTGGTCGGTACAAGACGACGGATTCCGGCCTGATAAACTTCGAGAGTGCTCTCGACGATATCACTAATCCTATTGAGAATTACCTTAGCCATAATTTTTGATACGGCAGTAAGTAGACATATACATATATACTATGCCAATTCCCACAATCCCAAAGGTCGCCATTCTTCGGAATTTTCACAATGACGTCCTCCTTCCATTCAGTCGGATATCTTCCTTCATTCTACACATCAGTAAATAGTGGGAGGAGTATATCGGCTGTTATTTCCGGGTTCGCTTTGAGGAGTTCGGTTGGTAGTCCGTCTATACCTGGGGCTTTTCTTCCCGCCATTGACCGAATGGCGGAAACTATCTCTTCCTTATCTGGGGGATCATCCCTAATAGAGGATTGTTGCGGTTGAATGTTTGGTAGTTGTTCTGTTTCTGGAATATCTTCCTCTGACAAGATGTTTAAAGTATCAGAGAAGTATTCCTTCCATCGCCACAACTGGTGCTCACTCATATTAAGAAGAGTTTCGTTGACGTCTTTTATCAGGTGGTTGGCGGTGAAATTCCTGTTTGTCAACCGTTTCATGATTTCAAATAGTGGACCCATATCCCCGAGATAAGCCGCAAATTCTGCCTTATTGGCCAGATCTTCAATGGTATTTCTCTTGTCGCGTCTAACAGCCTTTTTAAGCTGTATATGAGCCTCGCGATAGTTCTGCCTCAGGTCGGGCGTTCGTTGGTTGACATCAGGTTGAGAGATGATTGCCAATTCCGATCGCCTACCTTGTCCCATGTGTCTTGCGATATCCAGGGTTTCTCACCGCTTTGCACATATCCCACAGATTCTTCAGCACTAGTTAGAAAAGTGTTTCTTGGCGTTCAGTGTGCGTATTTCATACAATCACTGTTGATTTTTTTTTTCATTTTTAGGCTAATTTAGTCATGAAACGCGAAAAACCAAAATTTCAGGATATCAATTTTTTTTTTCTGTGTCGATCGCAATACTTTATTATTAGAATAATAAAGTAATAAGCATCACAATTAGATTCACCTTAGTGGCTATGAATTTTTCTATCATTTTTTGTGTATTTCTGTTGGCGGAAGACATAGTTCGTTGTGAAATTTATGTGGAAGAAGATATTTTTTTATTTTTTATGCTTCAATTTATGAGAGTTACAAGTCTCATGCAAGCGGCTATATGATTTTCAGCGGGAATCGCAACCCTCCTGCAACCCCCTGTTGTACTGTTTGAATACTCATTAAATAAAGCTGCAGAAAATAGCTCAGTGAAAACTGTCGCTGCCTCACAGACTATTAATTTTAGTCGTCAGATTTTGCTCGTTTTTCGTAGAGCTCACTTAAATTGCCTCAGATGAAATCTTTGTGTCCGGAGTTACTTAGAATTCCTATAAAACTCGTTATATTTCATATGCAGGAAAATAAACATTTGTATGGGAGGAGGTAGAGGAGTTGAGGCAATCGCAAAATTTATGATACAGTTTTATTATGTTTTTCTTGATTGGTGTTCGTGCAAAATTTCAAGTTCGTAGCTTTTAATTTGTTGGTTATTAGTTGATTTATAAAAATTGAACGAAATCATACTTTTGTATAGCAGGGGTAGAAGGGCAATGGGAATTTCAATACTTTTGATGCAGCTTTGTTTTAAATGTGTTTGTGCAAAATTTCAAATTGATAGCCTTAAGCGGTTTGGCGATAATACCTTTCTTAAAAATTGTTGAAAAATACTTTTGTTTGGGAGGGGTACAAGTGTTGAAGCTGTTCGACCAGTTCATATCTTAAACTTTTACGCATTTTTTCAAATGTGTGTCTTAAAATTTTTTTCTAATTTTTCAAGAAACTCCTCGTTGAGGTTAGGGCCCGCCTTCGGTGAATATCCTTTCAGGTTCAAATTATTATTTTTCCTTTATTTATATCAAATGGAAGTACTCGTATGCACTTGCAAAATTTGAACTTTCTACCTTTTACTAGAGTCCTAAATAAGTTACTCGAAATTTTCATCTCGCAGCGAATTCAGGTTAATTTAGCCAAAATGTCATAGCGAAAAACCGCTGGAGTAAATATTAGATTGTTGCATATGAAATGGCGACTTTCACGATAAAGTGAAGTTAGTTGCGATTTTCATGTCTCAAACTGCCGCCAGGTGGCTCTGGAAGTAATGAATATTGAATTATAAATAATCCTACATTTGGTCAAGGAACATTTCAGTTTTGGACTTCATTGAGATCGGAGAGAAAAAAAAAATAAAAAAACATGGAATCGAGTCAAAAACGGTTAATTTTTCTTTACGAGTTCAAACTTGGCCACAACGCAAGTGGGGCAATCAAAAATATCAACAGGGCATTTGGAGCTCACATAGTAAGCGAACGAACCACACAGCAATGGTTCAAAAAATTCCGATCAGGAGATATGACCCTTCAAAGTGAGCCATGCGGTCACACAGTAACATCGATATACACGACGAGCTGCGTTTACTAGTGGAGTCTTACTCACGCCAAACTGTAAGGGACATTGCAGAGAAACTGGGCGTACACTAATTGGCAGTTTTCCGGCACTTGCAACAGCTTGGAAAAGTCGTGGATACCGTACGAGCTTACTGAGTAAAAAACGGCCTCATGTATCAAAAATAACGGTTAAAAAATTAAACGAGTTGCAGTTTGAGCCTCTCCCTCATCCACCATATTCGTCAGACCTCTCGCCAACCAATTACCGCTTTTTTAAATATTTGGATCATTTTTTGGCGGAGAAACAATTTAACAATAAAGCAGCCATCAAAAATGCCTTCAAGGAATTTCTCCAGTCTAGAAAGTCGGACTTCTACGAACCTGGCACAAATGCACTTGTATCTCGTTAGGAGAAGTGTATTGCATCTGCTGGTACCTATTTTGATTAATAAAATTAAGTTTTATAAGATTTAAAGTTGTTAGAACCTAAAAATATTTGTTTTCGCTCGCTCTACAACATTGTCATACAACATTTTTCGACCCAATTAAAAATAGAGTTTTTGTGATTTTTTTCATGTTATATGCTTATAACTTTCTTTTCCAGTTTGCTGTTATGTTCAAAATCAATAGCATTCTATCCGGAGCGGAGCCCGATTTTTTCCGACTACTGTCACCCAATTCTGTTGAAAGTTACTCGAGTTATCGTCGGGGCACACACATACATACATAGATGCACAAACAGACATCATAGAGACTTAGCCTACTGGAACCTCAAAACATGTAAATCCATCAAATCAAAACGTGCACCGTTTTAGCAATCCATGGAATTTCTTATGAATAAGTGAAAATTTTGAATTTTGTGTGTAGAATTTCTCGTAAACGAAAAGTCTGATCGCTTCCACTTGTTCGCAAGCGCAAAGTCTTTTTTTTTTAGATGAAGATTCTTGCCAACAACGGTATAATACCTTTTTCACCCTTTCCACCTCATTTGGGATTCTCGAAGTGTGGAATCCATGTAAAATTGCCGAAATTCATAGTAAAACGACAAAATAGGAATTTGGCCCAAAGAACAAAATTAATGTTTAGAGTATCTTCTATAATCGATCCTCAGACATAAAGATTGAAAAGTGCACCGATTTCGAGAAAAAATACTGACACCGTCATAACCTACCTGACGCTTTGAAAGCTCATAGCAAAAAATGAGATGTGGGGTATGTTTCTTCGTGAAAAAGTTTCTCTCGACACCAAAGAATCCAAAAAGTAACATGGGCTTGTTGTTGTTTTTTGGCTATTGCATTGTGTAATTAGAGATTTCTTCAAGAGGAAGCTTTTTAACATACGAACTTGAGTGTTAAATTCTTCGGAATTGCCATACTCAGCAGTTTAGCGAGCTTGATTTGGCTATGATGATAAAAAACATAACAGAATTATGATTGGGCCTACAGCCCAAACATGTGATACTCTAGATGAAATTGGAAAGAGTTTATTGTACCGGAAAATATGTCATCTCAAATTCTTAATAGTGAATTGTGACTTTTGTATAGGAGGTGGTAAAAGCAGAGGGAGAGGTTTGTAATTTTTGTATATAACACCGAACGTAGTATATAAAATGTGTCATGCTGAATTTAAAGTTTGTAGCTTTGATAATTTTCGAAGAAATTGAACAATTTTTGCCTGAATTTATGCATTTGCATGGGAGGTGGCAGAGAAAGTGGGAGGTTTTGGATGATTTTGAATCTCCTTATCAACATCCCAATCACATTGCTTTGTTACACATATGTTCGAAGGAGAAATACTTTTCTTGAATTTTCAATACAACAATTTGTGTGGGAGGAAGTAGAAGGAGTGAAGCGAAGTTCATATTTTTTCTAGCATTTATTGCAATTATTAAGGGACAAATTCTGGCAAAATTGTAAATTTGTACTTTATCTAGTTTCGATGAAAATCGATTAAATGCATTTTCTAAAATTGTGCATTTGTATGGGAGGGGTAGAAGGAGTATTCGAATCAAAACCAAATTTGTATATTTGTATGGGAGTAAGGGGATCAGATCAATATTTTTTTTAAAGTAATGATTGATATTCACATTATAATACTATTACCTAATTTTCAAGTCAATAGCTGAAACGGTTTCGGAGAAAGATTTCTTTAAATTTCTAAATTTCATGAAGTTTTTATGGGAGGGGGTAGAAGGAATGGGGGATGTGGCCCGTTCACGAACTTAAAGTTACTTTTTTGCTAAAAATGGTATATGACAAATTTCAGCACGATAGGTCAAAGCTTTCGAAAGTTATGTTGCAGACAGACGGACAGACGGCCACTCGGAATCGAGATTTTTGGCAACAGCAAATATTTCTGTACCCTTGGCAACTCTGTGCGAGCATTATTTCTTAGCGTTACAAACGGTAAAGCAAACACAATATACTCTCAGATTTCATCTAGAGTATAAATATTCTGATGAAAAATATTCTTTAGCAGCAGAAACGATAGCCTTTTCAAAAACAAAAATGATACGCTGAGGATTCAAAAGTTCAATGATAAATTTGATAAAAAACATAACAGAACTATGATTGCGCGTAAAGCGTAAATTAAATAATTGACAAAAACTTTGCCGAAAAAGAACTCCCATTTACTTAATCTTCCCTATCCACTCTATCCTGCATATTGACTTCCCACGTATCCGCAACTTGTCCCAAGAATAATAAAGTTGCTCCCGACTTCTTGGTAGATATTTTAAAAGACTTATTAACTACTCTCCACTCTTTCTAGCCCTCCCAAAAAATTTTTTCATTTTTAAGTTTAAGAAAAGCATTTCCCTTGGAACGTAAGAGAATCGCCCCTAAATTTTATATAGTGGCGTTGTACCATATTCTGCTATACTCACCTATGATGCATCTTTACTGAAATACGAGGCTAAAAGGAATGCAGCAGCGATAACAAGAATTTGGAACAAAGCAAATCCGAGCGCAATATACGAAACCAAGTCAATATTCATTTTCAGGACGTCTTTGAGTTTGTTTAAACAGCCCTCCTGTAAAATTATTTACGATATCATTATTTATTACGTGACTAAGAGTTAAATTTGCATGTTACCTGATAGTATTTATCTTTAAATAGCGGCGCAGCGTTTTTACAATCACTTGTAGCGCTATCAATGTATTCAGGAACGCAGCAACTAGCACGTAGTAGCTGCGTGGGTGATTGCTCGATCCAGTCAGCTGGCGAATCTACACCGCAGCACATGAAATCTCGTTGAACCATATCGAATACTTTCATGTCCTTCTCATCGTTGGCCTTTATCGCATTTTTCAATTGATTAGTAAGTCGTGAAACTAATTCTGGTTTATATATGAAAAACGCAATTGCCAAAGCTATTTCAGCTAGGAAAATTATCAACACTAGAAATCCGTACTAAAAGAAAAATATGTTACATACATAAAAATGTTAAGACTGAGGGATGTTTTGAAACGACTCTCTTACTATTCGAAGCAAACGTGGCGACCTTCTGATTACCCCACAGCAACCAAATAATGCAACCCCAAATATAACAATTCCTAGAATTATCAAAACTATTCCAGCTACACATAGTTGTCCTTCAGTAAATCGACTAAAATATTCAACATCTGCGATGATCAACGCCGCTATTATGATCATTATGATGCCAGTTAACTGAAACATATTTTAGAACATTTTATTAATTATTAAACGTAATAAGTGCTAACAAGTAGCTGATAATAAAATAAAAATAACAATCAAATAATAAAATGACAAGTTCGAATAATCAAATAAAAACAATAATATAAAAAATAAACTGCCAACAAGTTGGGCGCAAGATTATTATTTTTGGGACAAGTTGAAGATGCATGGAAAGTCAATATGCAAGTTAGAGGGGTTAAGGAAGACTAACTGGAACTTCCTTTCACAAGTGGATCCCCTTTAGGGCAGGGCTGCAGTCAATTTAACACTTAATTGCGAATACGATCAATAGCTCCAGTACATGTAATCAATATTTCATTCGTTTATTCAAGTTTGGGTTTTTATGAGGGAGGGGTGAGGGGTGATGTTAATATCATATCATATTCTTTGCATAGAATGTCAGTTTCATAGACGAAGTTGCATAGAATTTTCGTAGGATTCGGTGTATTTTACATTCACGAAACCAATCATTTGTATGAGAGGGGGTACAGGAGGTAAGGGACATGTAAAATTTGTGATGCTGTTTTATATCATTTCTCTTGTAAGGTGCTCGTACAAAATTTCAAGTTCGTAGCTTTTAATTTATTGGTTAGCAGTTGATTTATTGAAATTGGTCGAAATCATACTTTTGTATGGGAGGGGGTAGAAGGGCTGGCACGATCTCAAAACTTTTGACGCAGTTCCGTTTCAACTATTTTCAAGAGTTTTTGCGCAAAATTTCAAATTGATAGCTTTTAATAGTTAGGTGATAATTGATTTCTTCAAAATATCGAAAAATTAATTTTGTATGGGAGGGGATAGAAGTTTTAAAGGTATTCGACCAACATTTCATTCATTTAGAAATTTTTATACTCTAGATGAAATCAGAGAGTATTATAAGTTTGCTCTAAAGTTTGTAACGCTAAGAAATAAGGCTCGGAGAAAAAACCGGATGTCCGTCCGTCCGTGCGCTCTCTAGCTTGAGAACACGTTGAGCTAGATAGTTCAAATTTTGTATACGTTGTTTTTGACAAAAAACTAAGGTCCAGTTCGTGAACGGGCCAAATCGCTCCACCTCTTCTACCCTCTTCCACACAAAATGACAGAATTGCGCAATTTGATAATAAACGGATTTGCTCGAAAAGTATGAAAGTTATTGAATTGAAATTTGGAGTATATTACTTTAATGATGCCTTCAATCTCCCTCCTTCCACCACCTCCCATACAAACTGCACTTTTTCATGAAATACTCGGTGCGTACAAAATTTAGCGAGCTGAAATTGTGCAAATACTATTTATTTAGAATTATTAGTAAGATCAAAAAAAATTAGATGATTCGCTACACCTCTTCTACCCCCTCACATACAAAAGGACACAATTTCGCAATTCGACAATAAACGGATTTGCTCAAAGAGTATAAAAGCCATTAGTTTATAATTTGGAATATATTACTTTTATAATGATTTTAATCAAATGTATAAAAATTATGTGTATCTTCCCTCTTCTTCTACCACCTCCCATACAAACTGCTCTTTTTCATGAAATACTCTAAACCAATTTACTCAATGCGTACAAAACTTATCGAGCTGAAATTGTAGATTATTATAATATTCATTTAGATTTATTAGTAAGACTAAAAAAAATTAAACCCCTTCTACTCCCTTTCATATAATCTGACTCAATTTCACAACTTTACAAATAAACTGCCAAAAAGTCGGGCGAAACTTTATTATTTTTGGGACAAAATGCGCATGTGTGGAAAGTCAATATGCAGGTTAGAGTGGTTAGAAGACTAAGAGAAAGGGGCTTCTTGGGCAGAGCAGTTCCCAATTTAACACTTTGCGGAAACGTTCAAAAGCTCCATATTTCGTTCATTTATTTATGGAAGTTTGAGTTTTCATGAAGGGAAGGGTGAGGGGTGATAGTAAGGGTGGGTGGATGTTAATAGTGTTTTAATTGATTGCTTGAACCAAGTCCAATATTCTCTGTATAGAATGTCAGTTTCATAGACGAAGTAGCATAGAATTTTCATTGGATTCGGTGTATTTTAAATTCACGAAACCAAACATTTGCATGGTAGGGGGTAGAGGAGGTAGGGGAATCGTAAAATTTGTGACGCAATTTTATTTCCTTTCGCTTGTAAGGTGCTTTGTACAAGCACCTTTCAAGTTTGTAGCTTTTAATTTGTTGGTTTTCAGTTGATTTAATGAAATTGGTCGAAATCATACTTTTGTGTGGGAGGGGGTAGAAGGGCAAGTGCGATTTCAAAACTTTTAACGTAATTTTATTTTAACTATTTTTGTAAGTTTTTGAGCAATGTTTCAAATTGATAGCTTTTAATAGTTAGGTGATAATTGATTTCTTAAAAATGGTCGAAAAAATAAATTTGTATGGGAGGGGTAGAAGTTTTGAAGATATTCGACCAGTTGATTCAAACTTTTAGAAATTTTTTTTAAATGCATTTTGCAAATTTTCAAGTTTCTACCTAAAAATTTCATCCAAAAATTTTCAGTTTATGTGTTTTTTTCATTGCACATGACACACCTTGTGCACGTTAGACCCCCACTTCGGTGCATAACAATTTTGGAACAAATTACTATTTTACTTTATTATTATAATAATAAAGTATTGTGATCGACACAAAAAAAAAAAAAAGTTTGCTACCCTGAAATTTTTTTTTTTCGCGTTTCATGACTAAATTAGCCCAAAAATGCAAAAAAAAAAAATCCGTCTGTCTGTACGCCGTACGCCGACGTGTACGCTCAGCGCACATTAACTCCCAAACCCTTCAAGATAGAAAGTTCATTTTTGGAGGGATTGTAGATAGTTGCGGATCTCAGGCGGATACCCATTTTGGGGGGTGTAGGGGTTCAGGGGGAGACAACTTTTAAAAATAATTTAATTTTTTTATCCATTGGGGTGCGAAAAGGGGGGGCTAAAAACCAATTGTCGGCCGAATTTTTTTTTCAAATGTTGCCCCACAATCTCCTCTATACCTAGTCCTGCCATAAGTTCTGTCACATAATTTCTCACATTGGCAACAACTTTATTTTATGAGTGACATTTCAATATCGGCCAGTTTTATAAACGTCATAATGTTGTTGACAGTTGATGGTCATTTAAAGTGTGTTCGTTAACGTGTGAAGATGGAATGGGGTGTAATAGAAAACCGAACTGCAGTGATTGCACTACATAAGTGTGGAAAATCCGCGAGTGAAATTTTCAAGTTGTTGTGCCCGTTAAAAATAACGCAAAGATTTGTGTATCGTGCGATCCAGAGATATAACGCGATCCAGACTATTGAAGATCGACCTCGTTCTGGACGTCCGCGTGATGTACGTTCTTCTGCTGCCATCAAAGCGGTCGAGAGTCGAATTCGTCGAAATCCGCTTCGTAAACAACGAATCATGGCTCGAGAGATGAACATCTCCACCCGAAGTATGTCTCGCATCATAAAATCTGACCTCGGGATGAGTGCCTTTCGACGATCAACGGGACATTTGCTGACTGAGCAGTTGAAGCAAATTAGGAGCACCAGATCGAAAGAGCTCCTTCGGCGGTACGGCAACAACAAACATCGAGAAATTTTATTTACCGATGAAAAAATTTTTACGGTGGAGGAACATTTCAACCGCCAAAATGATAAGGTGTATGCCCACAGCTCCGCAGAAGCCCGAGAAGTTGCCACTAGGGTACAGCGAGGACATCATCCAGCATCAGTCATGGTATGGTGGGGTGTCAGCTACGAAGGGGTCACCGAGCTTCATTTTTGCGAAAAAGGCGTAAAAACTGCAGCGACAAATTATCAAACGGACATCCTGGAGAGATGTGTGAAGCCGCTGAACTCTACGCTATTCAACAATCGACATTGGGTTTTCCAGCAAGATTCTGCGCCAGCCCACAAAGCTCGAACCACACAAGCGTGGTTGGAAACCAATATTCCACAGTTTATAAGGGCGACGGAATGGCCTTCTGGGAGCCCAGATTTGAATCCCCTGGACTACAAACTGTGGGCGGAGTTAGAGTCCATGGTGTGCACGAGACGACACCCAAATATCGAGAGCCTTAAGCGATCTTTGACAGAAGCAGTAGCTAATTTTCCGCTAGAAACAGTGCGTACTGCTATCGATGACTGGCCCAACAGATTAAAGAGCTGTGTTAAGGTTAAAGGCGGCCACTTTGAATAATTTGTTGCTTATTTTACTTCCATTAGTATGCCAAAATAAAATATATTTTCCTTTGTCAAAAACTCTTTTTCATTTATACAAAAATTGCCCATATACGTGTGACAGAACTTATGGCACGACTAGGTATGTATGTTGATTTTAAGCTTCCTAGCTGTAACTATGGTTGAGATATTTGAATTCGCATTTTTTGGCTTAAGCGCTCCCTCCGCCTCCCCCAGAACCCGTACATCCCCCAAAATGGGTATCCGCCTGAGATCCGCAACTATCTACAATCCCCCCAAAAATGAACTTTCTATCTTGAAAGGTTTGAGAGTTAATGTGCGCTGAGCGTACAAGTCGGCGTACGGCGGACGGCGTACAGACAGACGAAAACGAAAACATTTTGATAGAAACTTTAGCGTGATGAGAAAGAAATACCCCTAAAAAATTTCTTGAAATCAAAAAATTTATCTTTCATCTAGAGCAGAGCGAAAGAAGAATGAGTGCGAAAACGGACTATGTCGCCTATAGATCAAAAAATTTTTCGCATAAAAAACTCTTACCTCCCAAATGAACGATTTTGATTGGTTCGCACTTTAAACAGCTGATTACTAAGCCATATTTTACACGTAGATTGTTCGCATATGTGCGTGGAGATTGCACGCATATTGGTGAGCTCAGTTCGAGAAGTTCTTTCCCGTTTGCCAACTGTTTGCGTATAATTAAACTGTGATCTAGAGTATCGCACGATTGGGCTTTACGCTCAATCGTAGTCCTGTTATGTTTTTATTTATTTTACTAGCAAACGCCCGCGACTTCGTCCGCGTAAAATAGCAGTAATAAGCAATTTTTGAGATTATGTGGGATATATAATCTGCTTACTTTATTGGCTCTTTGAAGACAATGGTTTGTATTTTGTTGGAATCAGAACCATAAATTATTAAGAATGATAGCATGATACTCGCATTTGAATGGGAGAGGCTCGTGATCAAATCAATCCCGTGATTTGAGATCATATACGTGTTGAAGAGCGTTAAGGACATGTTAATAATTGTAGCTTGTGTTAATTAAAAAAAACCAAATAAAATAACATTAAGCATAAAAACATAACAGTACTACGATTGTGCGTAAAGCCCAATCATGCGATACTATGTATAGATGAAATCGAGATTTTTGTGGTGTTGAGAAATTTTGTATGGGGAGTGGAAGAAGGGGTGACAGCACTGAACTAATTTGTTTCACATCATGCTAGAGTAGCTATAAAAGTGTTTTATACCAAATTTAAGCTTCAAAAATTAAGTAGGTACTGAGAAACTTAGTGCATTGAATTTATGAAATTGTGCAATTTATATGGGAGGTGGTAGAAGAAGTGCGGGGTTTTTGGTGATGTTTCGAGAAACAACTATAATTATCATGCAATTGATATACGTTAAATTTCAGATCTGTATCATTCAAACTTTTCAAGAAAATAGAATTGTTATATAGTCGTGAAGTTGTGTTTCGTTGTATGGGAGGGGTAGAAGAAGAAGCTACTCGGTTAATTTTTTTCCCGATATTAATAATAATGCTAATTAAGGATTTAGTACAACATTTTAGCTCGATAAAAGTTACACATACTGAGAAAATTGGTGTAAAGTGTTTCATGAAAAAGAGTAGTTTGTATGGGAGGTGGTGGAAGGATTAGGGGAACTCAAATAATTTGTATACCAAAAGACTAGATTTCTAGTAGAAATAATATATTCCAAATTTCAAATTAATAGCTTTTATAGTTTCCAAGAAAATTTGATTAATATATATTTTTGAAAATGAGTCACGTTGTATGGGAGGGGTAGAAGGCGTGAGGGGAGCGAAATAAAACCAAAAGCAGATTACATCTCGGAGGACACCTAATAAACTGTGCAAATTTCATTACAATCGGTTCAGCCGTTTGTGCGTGGGGCCGGACAGACAGACAGACAAAAAATTCAAAAACATGTTTTTATGCTTAGTTATTCGTAAAATAAAGCAAAAAACTAACTTATAGCCATTTATAAGCAAATAACAGACAAACGACCGCGACTTCGTCCGCACAAAAATCGCAATAATAAGTAATTTTTGAAAATGTAGTTAGTAATACATTATGTGGGATATATAATCCGCTTACTTTAATGGCTCTTTGAACACAATGTTTTGTATTTTGTTGGAATCAGAACCATAAATTATTAAGAAAGCATGATACTCGCATTTGAATGGGAGAGGCTCGTGATCAAAACAATCCCGTGATTTGAGATCATATACGTATTGAAGAGCATTTCGGACATGTGAATAATTATGGCTTGTGCTAATTAAAAAAAAAGCCCAAATAAAATAACATTAAGCTTAAAAACCTAACAGGACTACGATTGTGATATTATGAAATTTTGTATGGGAAGTGGCTGCACTGAACTAATTTGTTTCACATCATGCTAGAGTAGCTATAAAAATGTTTTGTACCAAATTTAAGCTTCAAAATTTGAGTAGGTACTGAGAAACTAAGTGCATTGAATTTAATGAAATTGTGCAATTTGTATGGGAGGTGGTAGAAGGAAAGGAGGTTTTTGGTGATATTTCGAGAAACAACTATAATCATCATGCAATTGATATATTTTAAATTTCAGGTCTGTATCATTCACGCTTTTTAAGAAAATTGAATTTTTGTAAAGACGTGGAATTGTGTCACATTGTATGGGAGGGAGTAGAAGGAGTGAAGCTACTCGGTTAATTTTTTCCCGATATTAATAATAATGCAAATTAAGGATTAAGTACAACATTGAAGCTCGATGCAAGTTACACGTACTGAGAAAATTGGTGTATAGCATTTCATGAAAAAGTGCAGTTTGTATGGGAGGTGGTGGTTTTAAGTGAATTTTTGAGAAACAACTATAATCATTACGCAATTGATATATTTTAAATTTCAGATCTGCATCATTCACGCTTTTCAAGAAAATCGAATTTGTAAGGTCATGGAATTGTGTCATATTGTATGGGAGGGGGTAGAAGGAGTGAAGCTACTCGGTTCATTTTTCCCAATATTAATAATAATGCAAATTAAGGATAAAGTACAACATTTAAGCTCGATGAAAGTTACACGTACTGAGAAAATTGGATTGAAATTGAATAGCCTTTCATGCAAAAGTGCAGTTTGTATGGGAGGTGGTGGAAGGAGTAGGGGGATTCAGATAATTTGTATACCATAGATCACATTTCTGATAAAAATAGTATGTTCTAAATTTCAAATGATTTGCTCCAATCGTTTTGAAGAAAATTTGTTTAGTATATATTTTTGAAAATGAGTCATTTTGTATGGGAGGGGTGGAAGGCGTAGGGATATTGAAATAAGACCACACGTAGATTACATCTTGGTGCACATCCAACAAACTGTGAAAGTTTCATTACAATCGGTTTAGCCGTTTTTGCATGAAAACCGGAAAGACAGACAGACATACAGACAGAGAAAATTTTTAAAAACGTTTGTTTCTGCTTAGTTATTGCTAAAATAAAGCAAAAAACTTATTTATAGCCATTCATAAGCAAATAACAGACAGACACTACAATTATATTTTATGTACAGATATAGATTTTGGTAACACGTGAGAGCACCGCGATCTTTTTGGCCTATTGTGCGTTAATTATCCCTTTACACTACCATAACTCGCTTTGGCTAATCTAAGTATCTTTAAGGGAGCCATGTTGGCTAGTTCATCAGTTGTAAGGAAATCTTTTCCCAGAAGATTGAACTTTTTCCTTGCTACTGCCTCGCAGTGTCATAGGACATGCTCTGGCGTTTCTGAGTCTTTGGTACAAAGGCAGCAGATGTCGGTTTCAGCTGTACCCATATTTTTGAGGTGGTGGCTTACACTCCACTATGCTCCGTCAACAAACAAGTCCTGGTAACAGCTTAAGGCCGATGCTCAGGATCGCGCCTTGTGGATGAGAGTTGTTTCTGTTCTATGCCCCTATAGGGGGTCTTAACAGGAATTTGATTGATTGATGCCCCGTCAATAGGCCGATTAGAATACTAATATCACTCTTGCTGAGTTTTAGAATATCCTCCGCTTCGTTTTGTTTTTTGTGGTAATTTCTTTGAGATTGATAAGCCTGAAAGTCTATTCCAGTAGATTCTATGCTCTTGTTCAATCCACTCTCTAAGTGTAAGGTTGAAGTATCCTTTTGGTATTCCACAGAATGGCTCTGGTTCAATAAAATTTGTTTCCGCGGCATTTCTTGCGAGGCGGTCTGCCTCTTCATTTTCCTCAATCCCTGTATATCCTAGGACTCACATTAGTGTTACTTTGTTCCTTTTTCCCAGGATGATTAGGTTTTGAAGGCAGTCCCAAATAAGCCTCGATCAGTGTTTGTTGGATACTAGAGCTTTGAGAACTGGTTGACTATCCGATAAGATATAGATATTGTATTGCGATGGGCTTTCCTAATATTCTCTTGGATACATAGCTCCATTGCAATAAGTTCGGCTTGGAAGATTGTGGCTTCATTACCAGGAGGTTTTGAAACCGAGAAGTTAGGACCTATGACACCGGCCCCAGTCCCCTTAGAGGTACGCGAGCCAACTGTGTACCAGATGGTTGATCCCTCTTCCATTTCAGGTAGCATGGGTTGCCATTCCTTGCGTTCTCTGATTATTACTTTGAATGGGGTTTCAAAGTTGAATTTTCTCGGCATAAAATCGGACAGTGTTGAGGTTAGAACCTCAATTCTCGAATTTTTTAAGATTTGGAGGTGACCTCTAAAATCCCCCAACTTGTAGTTGTTATCACTCTGTATGCGTAAAACCCCTTTGATAGCCTCCTTTTATTTGGAAATGTATCGGAGGGATGTTTAGGAACATTTCCATTGCCGCCATAGGACAAGTTTTCATTGCTCCTGTGATACAAAGATACACTAGTCTTTGAGTTTTTTATAGTATAAGCTGCGTTTTTTATTGTAGTAGTTTAGTCCATCAGACTGTTGATCCGTATGTGACTATTGGGAGGATGATTGTTCTGTAGCACCAGTAGATCATCTTGGTCTGTAATTCCCATCTTCTGCCAAATAAGCTTTTGCAGGACTTTAACGCCTTTAATGCTTTGGCATGAGTCCATTCTATATGTTTGTTCCAGTTGAGTTTGTTATCAAGTATCACACCAAGATATTTGACCTCATCTGAAAAGAGGAGTTCCATTTATAGAAGGAGGTGTTGTCTAGATTTTCCTTCTATTCGTAAATGGTACTACCACGAGCTAAGACTGGCTATAGTTAATATTGCAATTAAATACTCGTACCATCGCGACACCTAACGGATAAGCCTTTAGTGTACGATATTCAGATTGCACGTAGTTCTTAGTACGGAAGCTGGTGGGGAGGGAGAGAGGTTGGTTATGTTAGATGTTAGTGCGACTGTATCATATGTGGTACACAATTCTTTTACCCAGAACTCCTTATTAAAAACACGAATAAAAGAAGTTTTTCTGCTTTCACTTAGTAACGAACTGGTTGCACAAATCATAGACATCCAGCCATAAAATAAAATTGAGGTCCGCGCGACCTTAGTTGCAGATTAACGTGGCCTTGTTGAAGTGCCATTCGGAAGGTTAAAACTACTATATTACACCCAAATAAATAGATTTATATCACAAATCTTGACATACTTCTCGGAGTCTATCGTATATGCCGACATTTAATTCACTAAAATCTGTAAATATTATATCTTACTATAAATCTTGAGAAAGCAATCTAATCTATGAGAAAATTTATTGCGACACAATAAAAAATTTATCGGACAACTAACTGGCGTTTTGTATAAATAGCCAGAAGTCTCATCTCGAAAACATTAGTTCTGTTCAAACATGCATTCTTTAAGTGCTTTTTTATTCGGTGTCCTTGTGACCGTTACTGTCGCGTATTCCGTAGATATTCAACCTAAAACCTTTCCAGTCGATGGTATTCAAAGTTTTCCGTGGCTCGTTTTAATTAGCCTGATTCCCGATGGTTATAGTCCTCCCTGGCATATAGGAAGTGGCTCAATCATATCAACAAAATGGATAGTGACGCTTGCGAACGTAAGATACTGCTCACACGAGCAACAATTAAAGGTGCATTTCAATCGATCGAACTTCGACGATCCAGCTGGATCCTTTGGAATGACAATGGATTGCTCTCATATTACGCAATATCCAACGGGATTTGATGACATCGCTCTAATTCAACTTCCAATAGCGTTGACAATCTCCAATACTGTTCAGCCAATATCACTAATCAGTGACAACGCTAACTACGATGCTGACACCGTATTAGTTCAACCAGTCGTCAATAATAACTTGCCCTTAACCTATGATATATTCCAAGTGGTAAACAACGACATTTGCTTTGCGGGCTCCTCCGATTTCAATGCGTTATGCACGAAGAACTCCTACGATACTGACGTTAACTCGGATTTCTTGCATTACTATGGAGTTGGAATTGTTCTCAATTGGCAATATTCTCCACGTTTGATTGGCATTGCCGCCTATCAACTGCCGGGTTCGAGGATGCAGGATGCCGTTGATCTCAGAAAATATGTAAAATGGATTAAATTAGTTACTGGAATTGAGTCATGTGCAGATTCAAATTCCAGTGAAGGGTCATGTTCAAGTGGACAGTCAGATGAAGAGTGAAGTGTGACAACCATTGGCTGAAGGTCAGGAGGCCAAGGCCCAATTTGGGCTGTAGTGCCATTGTATTGCTATAGTAGCATAAGATATTCAACAAATTCAATTTTAAATCCTAATTATTATTATCCTAATGTATAATATAATATATTTTTAATAATTTCGCACAGTTTATGAAGTCTTATTTTCATTATTGTAATTCCTGACCTTAAGGAATCATGGCAACTAAATAACCGGTTTTGTTGAAGATCAGCTATTTTTCAACTGGAAAGTGCTGCAATGGAGCCAAAAGGCCCGTCACAATTAGCCATGATATGAACCAAACCACGTCCAAGCTTCCAATCACAATATCGGTCTGAGAAAATCACCATTGGAAAAAAAATGACAGAAAAAGTTTGTGTTTTTGTATGGTTTCACCATTTGTGAACAAGAGGGACTCCGTTCATTACGAAATTTCTGCGATCTCTGTCAAAACAAGACTTCCTTGGCATTTCCCCAAGCTAAGCTATATTTTCTAATACTACATATAACTCTGAACGAAGCGCCATTTTTTCATCCAAAAACCCCAAAAATTGGCTGAGTTGAATGAATTTTTGAAGTTTTCTAATAAAAAAAAACCTTGTTTTGATTTATTTTGGTTTAAAGTTTGTCAATTTTCAAGAACAATTCAGCGATACAAAACCATATTTGAAATTCATACAGATGACCCTTTGTCTTATAATTTTTTGCATAGATTTTAAATTTGCAAAGAAATTTGATTTTACTATTGTCCTTTTTTTGTTATGATTAAAATTGCGAAGGAAGTAATAAAAATCATACACAGACGAACAAAAGTGTTCGCCACTCGACGTAAGTATATCGACTTTAATTGTTCATAGCATTTTCCAGAAACATGTACATATATAAGAGAATTCTTACGAAAACACTATCTTTGTATTTTCATTATAACATCTTATACGGAGCAATGTTTCTTATTGCCTCCATTCCAAGAAAAAATCGAATAATTTAGTTGTGGTACGAGTTTCGCTTGGACAAAAGTATTCGCCAAAAAAATTGCAGGACTTTACAAATAATATAGAACAAATTTACTACTAGTATACGAATGGAGATAGTTTTCAGTCTACGACACTTTTGCATATCTTACTGATCGCGATTGCGTTTGTGAGGTATTTTCCGAGTTTTAAAAGTAAATAAACTGCCAACAAGTCGGGCGAAACTTTATTATTCTTGGGACAAGTTGCGGATGTGTGGAAAATCAATATGCAGGTTAGAGTGGTTAGACTAAGTGAAACGGGGTTCTTGGACAGGACAGTTGTCAATTTAACACTTTGCGGACACGTTCAAAAGCTCCAGTATATATAATCAATATTTCGTTCGTTTATTTATGCAAGTTTGAGTTTTCATGAGGGGAGGGGTGAGGGGTAATAGTAAGGGTGGGTGGATGTTAATAGTTTTTTAATTGATTGCTTGAATCACGTCCAATATTCTCTGTATAGAATGTCAGTTTCATAGACGAAGTTGCATAGAATTTTCATACGATTCGGTGTATTTTACATTCATAAAACCAAACATTTGTATGGGAGGGGGTAGAGGAGGTAGAGGGGAATCGTAAAATTTGTAACGCAATTTTATTTCCTTTCTCTTGTAAGGTGCTCGTACAAAATTACAAGTTCGTAGCTTTTAATTTGTCGGTTATTAGTTGATTCTATGCAATTGGTCGAAATCATACTTTTGTATGGGAGAGGGTAGAAGGGCAAGCGCGATTTAAATACTTTTAACGTAATTTCATTTCGACTATTTTTGTTAGTTTTTATACAAAATTTCAAATTGATAAATTTTAATAGTTAGGTGATGATTGATTTCTTAAAAATGGTCGAAAAAATAATTTTGTATGGGAGGGGTAGAAGTTTTAATGATATTCGACCAGTTAATATTTCAAACTTTTAGAGATTTTTTGTGAATACATTTCGCAAATTTTCAAGTTACTACCTTAAAATTTTTTTTTCTATGTATATCAAATAGACGTATCGACGTGCAAAATTTAATCTTTGTATCTTTCACCAGAGCTTTAAAAAAATCACTCAAAATTTTCAATATCCTTCGCCTTTCACCCCCCAACTTAAAATTCTTACCAAAATTAAAGACTATATACATAGCTCTACAATCTGACAAATTTTTGATTTGATATCTGTACTCAATTTTAAGATATAATGATTTGTAGTTTTGAAAAGTGCGCCATTTTTGAAATGCTCCCCAATTCCTTCCACTACTATTATGTCCACATGTTAATTTTTTTCATATTTCGCTAGTAAAGCTTAGTATACGTTTCAAGTTTCAATTACATAGCTTTAGAGACAGTCGAGATATTAATTTTTAAGTGTTTTTCTTCGCACCCCACCTGACTCTCCCCTTTACATTAATTAGCCTTTTTCTAAGCTGATTCTAGTAGGTCTATATGCCACCTTAGTGGTCCCAAAATATGAATTTTTTGTGATTAGAAATTTCGAAGATATAATCATTTGAAAAAAAATTTGGCCGACAATTTGTTTTTAGCCCCCCCTTTTCGGACACCAATGGATAAAAAAATTAAATAATTTTTAGAGTTTGGCCCACAATCCTCTTCATACCTCTGTTAATTCTCAACTTCTATCTGCATTCGAGGTGGAGATATTTGCAAGTGAAGTTTTTGACTCTTTCCCTCCCCCGCCTCCGCCTTCCAACTGACACTCCCCAAAATTTAGGTAATGGAGCTCACTCACCCAATCAACAATCCACCCAAAAACCAACATTCTACCTTTAACGGTCTCGGAGATATGAGTCCATATGTACGGCGGGACGGATTTTATTATGAAATAAATTACTTGAAACGATGTTTTTTATAGATATGTTGGATGTGTTGAGACAGACTTTTTCTGCCTAGTGTACATACTTTTCAAACACCTGTAATAGAGCAATACCAATTGCTACAATACTCTAGATGAGATGGGAATATAAAAATATGTCATCCCAAATTATTTCGAATAGTGATTAGAAACTTTTGCATGGGAGGTGGTAGAAGTAGAGGGGGAGGTTTGTATTTTTCGTATATGACACCAAACATGGCATGCAAAATGTTTTTTGCTGAATTTAAAGTTTTTAATTTTCATTATTTTTAAAAAAATTGGTTATAGTTTTCCTGAAATTGGGGCATTTGTATGGGAGGTGGCAAAGGAAGTGGAGCGTTTAAGATGATTTTGAAACTGCTTATCATCATCCTTATTACCATGCTTTGAGTCAATTTCAAATTCGATAGTTCTAATATATTCGAAGGAGAAATGCTTTTCGTGAATTTATAATACAGATATTTGTATGGAAGGTGGTAAAAGGAGTGAAGCGGAGCTGATAATTTTTTATAACAGTTATTTCAATTATTAAGAGACAAATTCTGGCAAAATTTGAAGTTTGTACTTTTTCTAGTTTGAATGGAAATCGATAAAATCCATTTAACAAAAATTATGCATTTGTATGGGAGGGGGTAGTAAAAGTGTACGGGTCAAAACAAATTTTTTTCGTATTATTAATATTTCTATTTGTATACTTTATACAAAATATCAAGTTGATAACTTTAACAGTTTCGAAGAAAAATAATTTAATTTATATTTCAAAATTTCGTGAAATTTGTATGGGAGGGGGTAGAAGGAGTGAGGTGAAGTTGATAATATTTTTAAAATAAATTGCAATTATAGTAGAATTAATTCTGACAAAATTTCGTCTTTTCAGCTTTACTACATTGAATGAAAATCGAAAATATGTATTTTTCGAAATTGTCCATTTGTATGGGAGGGGGTAGAAGGAGTAAAGGGATCAGGTCAATATTCCGTGATATCGGGGTAGAAGGAGTGGGGGATGTAGCCCATTCACGAACTTAAAGTTACTTTTTTGCTAAAAATGACACACAAAAATTTTTAGCACTATAGCTCGAAGCTTTCGAGAGTAATGCTGTAGACAGACGGACAGATAGCAACTCGGAATCGAGGTTTTTGAGCGATAACAAATATTTTGTACCCTTGGCGGCTCTGTGCGAACGTTATTTCTTAGCATTACAAACGGTAAGGCAAACACAATATACTCTCAGATTTCATCTAGAGTATAAAAATGCATTGACAAAAGTCTACATACGGCAAGGTAAATCATTCTTTATGCTACTGTGCGGTTCTGTTTTATAACGGGAAGTATCGTGTATCAAGTGTTGGCATTTGCGCTTCGCGTTAGGCTACAGTTTGGGCAGTTTCGATAAGGCCGCAGCTGTGACGATGGCTTCTCGGAAGGAAATCTCATCAGAAGTACGGAACTTGGTGGTAAAACATCGAAACGGAATAAAATCTTTCGGAGAAATAGCTAAATTGTTGAATTTTAATAAATCGACAGTTCAAACCATATTCAACAACTACAAAAGTAGGCCATCTGTTGAAAACAATCCGCGCTATGGTCGACCGAAGAAGTTGGTTCGCAGAGATGTCTCCTTTATTTTGAAAGATGTGAACCAAAATCCAAAGGCGCATGGCACAAAATTTGCAGAGGACATAGCAAAACGAACAGGAACCACGGTGAATTCAAGAACAGTTCAAAGAACATTAAATAATAATGGTTATCACAGCAGAAAACCACGTAAAAAACCTCTTATAGGCGAAAAAATCTGAAACTTCGCTTAGAATTTGCCAAAAAGCATCTAGACAAAGGACTTGATTTTTAAAAGAAGGTATTATTCACCTATGAATCGAAGCATAACATATTTGGAAGTAGCGGTTGAGCTAAAGTTTGGAGAAAGGAAAACACAGGAATGGACCCGAAACACATAATTCCTAGTCAAACATGGCGGTGGCAATGTGATGGTTTGGGGTGCTGTCGCAGCGTCGGGTATAAGAATATTTGTTGCTCATGGTCATGGTCATGGATTACCATCTCTACAAAACCATCTTGCAACACAATTTAAGGGAATCGGTCGATAAGTTGGACCTTGGTGAAAGCTGGATATTCCAACAAAACAATGATCCCAAGCATATCGCTCAAATTGTGAAGGACTGGATGCTATATTGTGCTCCAAGACAGCTCAATACACCCCCACAAAGCCCGGACTTTAATGTCATCGAGCACGTTTGGGAGCTTTTGGATCGAAAAATAAGAAAACACGACATCAGAAGTGCTACAATGCTAAAAGAGAAGCTCATTGAGGAATGGGGACCAAATAACGCCTAACGAGTTAGAAAATTTGGTCACATCAAACAAGACTACATCATTACTTTTTCAAAAAGTGCTGTTGGGCTCGTCAAGCAGCGAAAATAGGGGCCCTATGTAGACTTTTCGGCCACTGTACCTAAATGAAGTTAAACGTGGATTAGATTTTGTGTTCACTAATGTTGATGCGAGCGAAACTATGGAGCAAAATAAATCGCATTTACAAACACTTTTTCACCGTCTTGTTGATTATGAATGAACATTAAATCCATCCAAGTGCGTTTTTGGAGTGCCATTTTTGGATTTCTTAAGCCACACCATAAATGAACATGGTATCTTGCCATCAAAATACAGAATAGCAGCCATTTTAAACTTACCCAAACGAACTTCTAATCGTCAAATCCAACAATTTATCGGTATGATAGCATACTATCACCGATTTATTTCCAAACTCGCAGAACTAATTGTACCTATACACTCATGTGTAACGGAACTGAGTAAGAAACCAAAAACCAAAGACAAATTTTTTTGGATAGCAATCTGTGAACAAGCATTCAATAAAGCTAAACTGGCGCTATCAAATGCAACTTTGCTAGTACATCCTCTATCAAATCCGACCATTGGAATAACAACTGACGCTTCCAACATCGCAGTGGTAGCCGTTCTACAACAGCTCAAAAATTACAATTAGGATCAATTAGGATTATCTCATTCAAATTTTGGTAAATCCAGTATCAATCTTAAACTGATTACAGTTCCCATAAGAACCGAAGAGCTATGGCGTGAAATAAGCACTGGTAAAAATCGTCCATTCGTCCTTCAGGACATGCGTAAGCCGATGTTTGACAAATTACATACTCTCTCTCATGATGGAGTTAAAGAAACTCGTCACAGCGTAACATCCAAGTACTTTTAGCCTTCAATGAACCAAGACTGCAATACCTGGTTACGAGCCTGTATTCCTTGTCATAAATCAAAAGTGCATAGACACACAAAAACAATGCAAGGACGATTCCCAATTTCTTCCAAACGTTTCGATCATCTTCATCTGGACATTGTTGATCCCTATCCCCTTTCGAAAGTTTTTTCATACGATCTCACCATACTTGATAGATTTACCCGCTGACCGGAAGCTATTACGCAAAACACGAAATTTCAGGTTAGTATTTTTTCTTATGTGTCGATCAACAATACTTTACTATTAGAATAATAAAGTAACCATCCTGGGTCCTCTTATATGAATATTATACATCTGATTTAATTCGCAGCTTCAGAATATTTCGCCTTTGTAGGCTTGCGTAGAACTCCGCCATAGACAGTCCCAAGCCCGGTTTGAGAAAGGAGGAGGATGGAGTTAACCTGAATGGCCAGTAACACCAGTGCGTCTCAGGAAGTAGGCAAAAAGTATGACATAGTTGGACTTGTATAGATGTGAGACCTCCAGCATGTCATATTTAGCTCAAAACTCCCACCCTTTTCCTACTAGTGTGTCCTCCAGGTCGGGGATTGGGCGAGGCGCCGACAACACATCACCGGAAAAAGAACACTGTCCAGAAACCTGAAGAACAGCCTCAACGGCAACGACCCAGCAAACGAAAAATGGACTACTCTATTGGATTTTGGAATGTTCGATCCTTATTTAGGACAGGAGCTCTGAAAGAGTTCCTCGAAGAAGTGGCAAAACACAACATCAACATAACTGCCATCTAAGAAACGAAATGGCTTGGTAGCGAAATCATGGACATGAGATCACACACAATCTATCCAAGTGGAAAATTGTCGGGAAGCAGGAGTGTGGAGTCGCTTTCGTCGTTGACAAAAAAATTTAAACAGTAGGTCATGAGCTTCAGACCATTAAGTGAAAGATTGTGTGCAATTTGAATAAAGACTAAATTTTTCAACAATTGGTTGATCAACGTTCACGCACCAACAGTAGACAAGGACGATATAACTAAAGACGAATCTTATGCCACCCTAGAGACAACCTATGATTCACTGCCCTCGAATGACCTAAAAATTGTCTTAGGGGATTTTAATGCAAAAGTCGAAAAGGAGGAGGCTCATAGGAGGAACAACAGGAGGGCACAGTCTCCATGACATAGCCAACGACTTATTGAGTTCGCTAGTAGCAAAAACATCATAGTAAGCTCGACGTGCTTCCCACATCGCGATATTCACAAACGAACGTGGGCATCACCAGATGGTCACACCTTCAACCAAATAGACAACGTTCTAATTGAGAAAAGGGTTGCTTCCAGCATACTTGATGTACGAACTCTCCGCGGTGCGAATTGTGACTCTGATCACTATCTAGTCAGAGCTGAGTATCGATGCAAAATAGCTTGTCGTGGATATTCGAAAACGAGTATAGCTCGCAAATTCAATCTCGACAAGCTTAACGACGAAACGGTGGCGCAGGCCTACATGTTAGAGTGTAATAAACACCTGACACCAATATATGAAAATATCCAAAATATTCCAGTGGAGAATGCGTGGATGAAAATACGAGACGGCATCAAATCCTCCGCAGAAGAGGTATTAGGATATCAAGCACGGCGAAAAAATAATGTTTGGTTCGACCAAGAATGTCGCGATGCAGTAGATAGAAAGAACGAGGCTTACAAAATTTTTATTGAACGTCCAACACGAGCCAAAAAAGAAAGATATGACGAACTTAAGCGATATGCGAAAAAGACCTGCAGACGGAAACAAAGGAAGTACCATAATGACAAAATACAAAAAATGGACGACATGAGAAAAAATAAAATGTGGAACGCATACACAATAGTAAAAGACTTAAAAAAGGGATATAAGCCAAAAACCAGTCTCTGCAAAGACGTGGAGGGCAACATCATCAGCGACGCACAAGAAATCAAAAGGAGATGGGCTTCCTACTTTGAACATCTTTTGAGTCCCATCCCAGTAGCACCGATAACGAAAGACAACATTTCAATTGAAGCCTCAACTGACGAAGATGAACCATCATCGACACCACCCACGCTTGCTGAAATCAAAACAGCCCTAAACGAAACAAAGCGCCGGGAATTGACGAAGTACCAGTTGAACTTCAGAAAAACGGTGGAAATTGTGTCGCTGAAGTACTGCACAACATGATATGCAAAATTTGGACAGAGGAAATCATACCCGACGATTGGCGAAAAAGCATTACATGTCTAATTTACAAGAAAGGAGACAAACTGTGCTGTGAGAATTACAGAGGAATATCATTGTGTACTAATCAAATAATTGGCGAATACCAAGGTGGATTCAGAACCGGACGATCTACAACAGATCAGATATTCTCGGTGAAACAGGTAGGTGCTTGAGAAATGCTGGGAATATAACACAGACGTGCACCAAATCTTCGTAGATTTTAAACAAGCATACGACTGTATCGACAGGAGCGTACTGTACCAAATCATGCTTGACTTTGGAATTCCTCCAAAACTAGTCCGACTAAAAAGACTCACAATGACGAACACTGAATCCCAAGTGAGAATACAAACCGATTCCACAACCAGCTTTCGAACGGAATGTGGTTTAAAGCAGGGAGATGGTCTAGCCCCCATGCTTTTCAACTTGGCACTAGAGTATGTCGTCCGGAAAATCCCAGTCAACACCAACGGTACAATATTATTCAAGGCCACCCAACTAGTAGCATACGCTGATGATATTAACATCCTAGCAAGATCCTTCCCTAGTGCTAAGGAGGTATTTGTCAATCTTGACTCCGCCGCAAAAGAAATCGGGCTGCGCATTAACGAAAAAAAAAACAAAACAAAAGTAATGACGCAAACAAGAAGGAGAGCGGCTATCAGACAAAACATAACAATTGCGGAATATAATTTGGTGAGTGTGGACAATTTCATATATCTTGGGGCTAATCTAGCAAAGAACGGTAATGAAACAGACGAAATCAAACGACGGATAATACTAGCAAATAAGACGTATTATTCGGTACTTCCAATAATGAAATTCAAGAAAGTGCACAGGAACAATAAGCTGCGGATATATAAAAGTATTATGCGACCTGTGCTCTATTATGGCAGACATGGACATTAACGCGAACTTCTGAAAAGCAGTTGACCCATTCGAAAGAAAGGTGCTTCGAAAAATTTGGGACCTGTGAAGGAAGTAACGGAATGGCGAATAGGATGCAACCACGAGTTGTATCAACTCTACAACGAGCCAGAAGCTTAAACGTTCATCAAGCTACGTAAACTGCAGTGGGCTGGCCATGTAGAGTGAATGGAAGACAGAAGAATCCTCAAACGTGCTCTGAAAGGCAAAGCGAGTGGTAACCGGCCAGTAGGAAAGCCACGCAAGCGATGGGAAGACTCGGTTAATGAAGATAGCAAAGCCATCTTAAAAATTAGCAGCTGGAGGACGCGGTCTTTGGATCGAGGCGATTGGAGGCGACGACTTCAGGAGGCCAAGGCCCGATTTGGGCTGTCGCGCCATTGATGATGATAATGAGGCTTGCGTAGATATACATTGCTGTGACTGCTTACAAATTTTTTTAATTTTTAATTTTCTCCTAGTGGCGATATACCCCATACACGCAAACTGCTACAACACATATCAAACAACAATTCGAGTCATGTTTTAGTTCGGATTTAAACATTCTTGCAATTAGAGTTCTTTACTTACCGCGAACAAAAAATTCAGAACAAATAATAACGTTTTCAGTAAATTGGAAGTTAATTCCATTTTGAGTTATATTTTTTCAAACTGTCGATAAGAGAATTAACGTATTTAATAAATATGCCAGAGGCACTCGACAACAACTGCGAAATGACCGATATTATGGAAATGCACGAAGTAACTGACGAGCTAAACTACCTAACTTTCGGTAGTCATAGCTAGAGCACACGAACTTTAACTTGAAACAGTTTTGGTTAGTTTTACGTGTATGTTAATGAATGAAAACTTGAAAGGGATGTCCACTACTTTTATTATCGTCAACGCAGAAAAAAAAAATATGCTACCCTGAAAATTGTTTCTTCCCCGTTGGGTGCAACGTTATTATTATTCCGTCAAGTTGAAGATGCTAGGTTAGGGTCGTAGTAGATAGAGACTAAGAGGATGAAGTTCTTGGACCGGGCTATAGTCAATTATTAAACACTCTACGATAACGATCAATAGCTGCAGTACAAAAATTCAGCATTTCATTCGTTTATTTGTGTATGTTTGCATTTGAATGGGAAGGGACGGGGTGGTACAAGGAGTGAGTGCGTGTTAATAATTATTAAATTTATTGCTTGAACCACATATAAATATATCTGTATAAAATGCTATTTCCATAGACGATGGGAATTCGATGTGTTTTTTACCGATCGACTAGACAAAAAAAAATTTGTTGCATTGAAATTTCGTTTTTTTTGCGTTTCATGACTAAAATAGCCTAGAAAAAAACTGTCTGTACGTCGTACGCCTTATACCGTCCGCCGCATGTGAACGCTCATCGCACATTAACTCCCAAGCCCTTTAAAATAGAAAGTTCGTTTTTGAGCGGATTGTAGATGGTTGCAGTTCTCAGGCGGACACCCATTTTGGAGAAGGAGGCGTGAGGGAGCGCTAAACCAAAAATTAAGAATTCTAATATCTCAATCATTGTTCTAGCTAGGAAACTGAAAATCAACACGTCTAAAGGTTTGTGAGACAAACTTCAAAAATAATATAAATTTTTAATCCATTGAGGTCCGAAAAGGGGGGCTAAAAACAAATTGTCGGCCGAATTATTTTTATTACAATTACCAATCAGCCGCATATTTGGCTGAGTTATATTACTGGGTATACTGTGATTACGATTGTCAATGCCAACATACTGACATACTGAATCGGTTTGAAATGGCGAACTCCAAACCAATCTTATCACCATTTAATTCAAATCAAAAGTTGTTCGCCGATATGTGTCCCAAAGAGAATCAAGATCATAAGGAGATGAAAAACATGACACATCAAGAGGCAGTAGGATGTCTCATTCATGCAGCAGAAGTGTCCCACCCTGAAATATGCTTTGCAGTAAGCTTAGTGAGCAGGCATAACAACAACCTTGACAGTGCCCACTGATATGGCTGTGAAATACGTCTGCCCAGCTGACCCCCACTTCATTAAAAATAAACTGCCAACAAGTCGGGCGAAACTTTATTATTCTTGGGACAAGTTGCGGATGAGTAGAAAGTCAATATGCAGGTTAGAGTGGTTAGGGAAGACTAAGTGAAAGGGAGTTCTTGGGCAGGGCTGTTGTCAATTTAACAATATTTCATTCGTTTCTGCAAGATTGGGTTTTTATGAGGGGTAATAGTAAGGGTGGGTGGATGTTAATAGCTTTTTAATTAATTGCTTGAATCATGTCCAATATTCTCCGTAAAGAATGTATTTCATAGACGAAGTTGCATAGAATTTTCATAAAATTCGGTGTATTTTACATTCACGGAACCGAATATTTGTATGGGAGGGGGTAGAGAAGGTAGGGGAATCGTAAAATTTGATATGTAGTTTTATTTCGATTCTCTTGTAAGGTGCTTGCATAAAATTTCAAGTTCGTAGCTTTTAGTTTGTTGGTTATTAGTTGATTTAATGAAATTGGTCGAAATCATACTTTTGTATGGAAGGGGGTAGAAGTTTTAAAGATTTTCGACCAGTTAATATTTCGAATATTTGGGGATTTTTTTAATTTAAATGCATTTCGCAAATTTTCAAGTTTCTACCTTAAAATTTCACTCAAAAATTTTCAGTTTATGTGTTTTTTTCAAGACCTTGTGCACGTTAGACCGGGGGGGTCGGTTTATAACAATTATGGATCAAGTTATTATTATTTTTCTATGTACATCAAATAGACGTATCCACATCAAATTCCTGTTAAGACCCCCTATAGGGGCATAGGACAGAATCAACTCTCTTCCACAAGGCGCGATCCTGAGCATCGGCTTTAAGCTGTTGCCAGGACTTGTTTATTCCTCTGGCCTCCTGCTCAACTGCTCGCTTCCATGTGTTACATGGTCGACCAACCCGACGTCTTCCTTAGGGTTATAATCCAGAGCCTGTTTTGCGATGTTTCGCTCTGGTTTCCTCAAACAAAGTATGACCGATCCACTGCCACTTTCGCCGTTGAATCTCAATACCTATTTTAGTCTGGCGAGTTGTACTCCAAAGTTCGTCGTTGGAGATTACTTCTGGCCAGAATATTCCTAAAATGCGCCGGAGGCATTGGTTTACGAAAGTCTGTAGTTTCTTGGTAAGTCGAACGGTCACTTTCCACGTAGTACAACCATATAACAACACGGATTTGACGCATGCGTCAAAAACTCGCAGCTTCGTGCGAAGGGAGATCTCTCTTAACCTCCAGAAAGGGGAAAGGATACCGAAGGCCTGACGGGCTTTATTTAGCCGAGCCTCAACATCCTTTTCGGCTCCGCCGTCCATGCTGACAATGCTTCCGAGATAGCAAAAATCTTGCACCTCTTCCACATCCTGTCCATTAAGAACAATCGGTGTGCTTGCGTTCGAACCCATGTGCATGTACTTGGTTTTACGCACATTTATTTTTAGTCCCGCCTCTTTGCATTTAGAATGCAACGAGCGAACATTTGACTTTAAGTCCGAACGGTTATGTGCAAGCAAACACACGTCATCAGCATAATCAAGGTGACTTAAGATGTTAAATAGTCTCCATTGAAGACCTTTACCTTCCCCACCTTCCAGTGCAGCTTTCAAGATGTCATTTATTATGCATCTTCGTAGGATTCTTTAATCATAGCTATGACCTTATCTGTATATGTAATCTCGCTTATCCACACGTATCCACATGCAAAATTTAAACTTTGTATCTTTCACCAGAGCCCTAAAAAAATCACTCAAAATTTTTGCTTATCACCTCCCTCCCCTCTTAAAATTTTTAGCAAAATTAACCACTATGCAGTTCTACAATCTGACAAATTTTTGATTTGATATCTGTACTATTTTTTGCGATATAAGGATTTGTAATTTTAAAAAGTCCGCCATTTTTGAAATGCTCCCCATTTTCCCCCACTACTATTATTTCAATATGTTATATTTGAAAGAAAAGATTTCCGGATTCTACACTGTTACGCTTTATTATTCGTGACGTTTCGGTCTGTGCTGAGACCTTTATCAAACTGATCGACAATTACAAAATACAATTATTATATAGAAGCAAGGGTAATTAAGGTTAAAATTAGTTAATTAAGGTTAATTAAAATAAAATAAAATAATAAAAATTAAAAATACCCCCGCAAGGGGGTAGTTGTAGTATGAGGTTTTACCAATTCCTGCAACTATCTTTGGAGTTAGCGACTCCACGGACCTGAGCTAACTATCCCCCTCTGGGATGGGGGCTGTAGAATTCACCCACAGCCAGTCCTGCTTGCCCTAAAAATGGCAAATGGACACTCACTGGATCATGGGCTTATCACCCGTGATCTTAAGACCAAAATGATACGAGAAACGGATACATCGCCTCGGATACGGACTGATTCTGCGGTAACGACTTTTGGCATTCGAAAAAGGACTATGATTGGCTTCTGGAACGTTCGATCATTGAATGACGGGGGAAGAGCTGGGGTTACTCGGTCCTTGCACCGCCAATCAGTGATCGACCGTGAAATGGAGCACTATAACATCCAAATCTTGGGCTTGAGCGAGGTCAGGTGGACAGGATCAGGAGAAGAACGAACCCCTAGCGGAAACACTATTCTGTACATTGGCCCTGAAAATGAAGCCAGAAATGGCGTGGCGTTCGTCCTTACGCCGAGAGCGAGAAACAGTCTCATTAGCTGGGAACCAATCTCGGATAGGATTATCGTCGTCAGGCTCAGGACCAGTGTCAGAAACGTCACAATTCTGCAGTGCTACGCACCAACTAATACCGCAACATCTGGTGACAAAGAGGAGTTTTATAGCCAACTGAGTGCCACCTTCGAACGTGTTCCAAGAGGTGATATTATTATCATCTCGGGAGATATGAACGCCCAGGTTGGATCAGACAACACTGGACTAGAACACGTCATGGGGAGGCATGGTGACCCTTGGGTCGACCCTTCACGACCTTGGATTAAGAGACCCGAAAACGGCGAATTATTTGTGGAGTTCTGTAGTACTCGGCAAATGGTCATCGGAGGGACCCTTTTTCCACACAAGAGTCATCATAAAACATCTTGGGTTTCCCCTGACGGTGTTACTCAGAACCAGATCGACCATTTGGCTATAAGTCGCCGATGGAGAAGATGTCTCCTCGATGTGCGAGCGAAACGTGGAGCTGACGTGGGGAGCGATCACCACTTGATGGTTGCCTGCTTGAGATTGTGTACAGCAGCTATCCGACGACCACAAATTCTTCAAATGAAGCGCAAGCTTAATGTGGATAAACTCAGAGATCCCAACAAAAAATTCGAATACACCACCATTCTACGCGAAAAGTCATCCACATTGGGTGAACATGAAATGCGCACACTGGACGCCAATTCTAACTAGTGCTGAAGAATCTGTGGGATATGCGCAAAGCGGTGAGAAACCCTGGATGTCACAAGACACATGGGACAAGGTTGACAATCGGAAAAAAGCCAAATTGGCAATCATCTCTCAACCCGATGTCAACCAACGAACGCCCGACTTGAGGCAGAACTACCGCGATGCTCATATACAGCTTAAAAAGGCTGTTAGACGCGACAAGAGAAAGGCCATTGAAGATCTGGCAAACAAGGCAGAATCTGCGGCTTACCTTGGGGATATGGGTTCACTATTTAAAATCATGAAACAGTTGACGAACAGGAATTTCACCGCCAACCACCTGGTGAGAGATGTCAACGGAACTCTCCTTAATATGAGTGAACACCAGTTGCGACGATGGAAGGAATACTTCTCTGATATTTTAAACATCTTGTCAGATGAAGATATTCCGGAAACAGAACAACTTCCAAACATCCAACCGCAACAATCCTCTATTAGGGACGATCCCCCAGATAAGGAAGAGATAGTTTCCGCCATTCGGTCAATGGCGGGAAGGAAAGCTCCAGGTATAGACGGACTACCAACCGAACTCCTCAAAGCGGACCCGGAAATAACAGCCGATATACTCCTCCCACTCTTCACTAAGGTGTGGAATGATGGAAGATATCCGACTGAATGGAAGGAGGGCGTCATTGTGAAAATTCCGAAGAAGGGCGACCTTCGGGATTGTGGCAATTGGCGTGGTATATGTCTACTTACTGCCGTATCAAAAATTATGGCTAAGGTAATTCTCAATAGGATTAGTGATGTCGTCGAGAGCACTCTCGAAGTTTATCAGGCTGGATTCCGTAAAGGGTCGTCTTGTACCGACCACACAAATACCCTACGGATAATATTAGAGCAGTCAGCCGAAATGGGTTCGCCACTACATCTCATGTTTGTGGACTTCGAGAAGGCTTTCGACAGCGTTAAGCGAGATTACATATGGAATGCTTTGCGTAGGAGAGGTATTCCAAATAAGGTCATAGCTATGATTAAAGAATCCTACGAAGAAGCAAGGTGTCGCGTCTTGCATAGAGGAGAGCTGTCCGAGAGCTTTCCTGTGCGAACGGGTGTCAGACAAGGCTGCATATTATCACCAGCCCTGTTTCTGGTGGTAATAAATGACATCTTGAAAGCTGCACTGGAAGGAGGGGAAGGTAAAGGTCTTCAATGGAGACTATTTAACATCTTAAGTCACCTTGATTATGCTGATGACGTGTGTTTGCTTGCACATACCCGTTCGGACTTAGAGTCAAATGTTCGCTCGTTGCATTCTAAATGCAAAGAGGCGGGACTGAAAATAAATGTGCGTAAAACCAAGTACATGCACATGGGTTCGAACGCAAGCACACCGATTGTTCTTAATGGACAGGATGTGGAAGAGGTGCAAGATTTTTGCTATCTCGGAAGCATTGTCAGCATGGACGGCGGAGCCGAAAAGGATGTTGAGGCTCGGCTAAATAAAACTCGTCAGGCCTTCGGTATCCTTTCCCCTTTCTGGAGGTTAAGAGAGATCTCCCTTCGCACGAAGCTGCGAGTTTTTGACGCATGCGTCAAATCCGTGTTGTTATATGGTTGTACTACGTGGAAAGTGACCGTTCGACTTACCAAGAAACTACAGACTTTCGTAAACCAATGCCTCCGACGCATTTTAGGAATATTCTGGCCAGAAGTGATCTCCAACGACGAACTTTGGAGTACAACTCGCCAGACTAAAATAGGTATTGAGATTCAACGGCGAAAGTGGCAGTGGATCGGTCATACTTTGAGGAAACCAGAGCAAAACATCGCAAAACAGGCTCTGGATTATAACCCTCAAGGAAGACGTCGGGTTGGTCGACCATGTAACACATGGAAGCGAGCAGTTGAGCAGGAGGCCAGAGAAATAAACAAGTCCTGGCAACAGCTTAAAGCCGATGCGCAGGATCGCGCCTTGTGGAAGAGAGTTGTTTCTGTCCTATGCCCCTATAGGGGGTCTTAACAGGAATTTGATGAATTAGTATCAGGTAGTTAAATTAGTTAAAGATTTGTGGGCACGGATTTTATTCTTACCAAATTTTAAGGCAGGTAGCCAAACTGCTGATAACTTGTATCCGGTGTCTCGGTTGAAGTTCTGTGGATGCTTCGAAATTTCTATTGCTTTTCGTACTATTCGTTGATAATATTGATTTGTCCTGGCCAGAATTTGTACATTGTCGAAATCGATTGTATGGTCCTCTGTCGTTGCATGTTCCGCGATCGCTGATGACTGTATTTGGTTTTTCCGTGTGGATCGTTGGTGCTCGTTGATCCTTGTTTGGACTGTGCGTCCCGTTTCTCCTATGTATACTTTATCGCATGAGCCGCACGGTACTTTGTATACTCCTTCAGTCTCCAATGGTTTTTTGTCCTTCTGGTTTCCTAAAATTCCTCGGATAGTAGTCGGGGTAGTGAATGTTGTTTTGATGTTGGATTTTCGAAGGATTTTTCCAATCTTATCCGTCGTACCCTGGAAGTAAGGTAGTTTTACCCATCGTTTGTCTGCATTTCCTTCTTCAGTGTCTTCTCGTTCTGTTGTCCTTGGATGCTTCGGTTTCCACGCCTTGTTAATTTCGCTCGCTTTGTACCAATTTGCTGTGAATGCCCGATTCAACTGTTCTTTTTCCTTTCGTAGACTGCCCGGATTTCCTTCCGTTATACGTCGAGCTCTGTGTATTAGGGTCTTCAATACGCCTGTTTTCTGGCTTGGGTGGTGGTGTGAATGAGCGTGGAGATATCTGTTGGTGTGAGTTGGTTTCCTGTATACCCCGAAGCTTAGCGACGTATCATTCCTTTCGACGAGTACATCCAAGAATGGCAGTTTCCCGTTGCTTTCTGTTTCCATGGTGAACTTAATTTTCTCGTGGTGTGAGTTCAGGTGTGCTAAAAAAGGAAAAGAAGGATAATGATGGCAAACAAGACTTATTATTCGGTACTTCCAATAATCAAAAACAAGAACGTGCACAGGAAAACAAAACTTAAACTACATTCGGCAGAAAAAGTTTGCGTACATACCCAACACATCCGACATATGTATAAAGTATTTCATCGTCGCCCGAGTCATTCTTCTGTCACTCTCTTGTTGCCGTTGCTTTCATGGTAAAGACCTCGCAGGTGTTCCGAATTATTTCGTTCTTGTTCAATTCTTTTTCCTGTCGGACGAGCCTATACGTGCAGTTTGCTAGTTGGTGGAATGCTCAATGTCCCCGAACATTCGATGATCGTGCGTTCTATAGGACTGGTGTTCATAAATCAGTCGCCATAGCTCCCTATCGGTCGAGTGTAGTTGTTGCTCTTTCTTGGAAATTCGATAGCCGTGGGTATATTTGTTTTTGGTTGAAGACCTTGACATTCCGATTCAAGTCGCTTATCGTTCCTTATAGTGTTCGTACGCGCTCATTAATTTAATGAAAAGCAACTAGAGGTGGCATTTCGCATTTACTTTCGAGTACAGTAGAAGACCGCGGATAATTGATGAACAACTAAGGCTAACATGCAACAGTATTTTACATTGACTGTGTGTGTAAAATTAGTAAACTGTATATATAGAATAGATATTGGGTTTTTAATATTATTTTCAAGGAAATTAACAAAAATTAATTATTAAAAACATTACAAACATAAAAAAGAAAAGAAAATAACTTTATAAATAAAAAATACTATTTAAATAAATATTTTCCAAAGCTTTGCCTTATTACAGCTTCTTCTATTTTTATACTCTAGATTAAATCTGAGAGTATATTGTGTTTGCCTTACCGTTTGTAACGCTAAGAAATAATGCTCGCACAGAGTTGCCAAACGTACAGATTTATTTGTTGTCGCTCAAAAACCACGATTTCGAGTGACCGTCTGTCCGTCTGTCTACAACGTAACTATCGAAAGTTTTGACCTATCGTGCTGAAATTTGTCATATGTCATTTTTAGCACAAAGTAGCTAGTACATGAAAGGGCTACATCCCCCCAGTCCTTCTAAAAAATTTATATTTTTCCGAAACCATTTCAGCTATTGACTTGAACATTAGATCATAGTATAATAATTTGAATATCATTAACGTCAAAAAATATTGATATGATCCCCTTACTCCTTCCACCCCTCCTACATAAGTGCACCTTTTTTCAAAAATGCATTTATTCGGTTTTCATTGCAGCTAGCAAAGCTAAAATAACCAATTTTTATCATAATTAATTTTGTTACTATTGCAACCAATTTTGAAAAAATTATCAACTTCACTTCACTCTTTCTACCCCCTCCCATACAAATTTCACGAAATTTCAATTAAATTATTTTTCGTTAAAACCGTCACAGCTATCTACTTTAAATTTTGGGAAAAGTATAATATTACAAATATCATTGATATCGAAAAATTTTGTTTTGATTGGAATACTCCTTCTAACCCCTCCCATATAAATGCACAATTTTGTTAAATGCATTTAATCGATTTTCGTCGAAACTAGATAAAGTACAAATACAATTTTGCCAGAATTTGTCCCTCAATAATTGCAATAAATGCCAAAAAAATATGAACTTCACTTCACTCCTTCTACCGCCTCCCATACAAATTTTTGTATTGGAAATTCAAGACAAGTATTTCTCCTTGGAAGATATGAAAGCTATCGACTTTAAAATTATAGCAAAGCATATGATTAAGATGTTGAAAATCATCCAAAACCTTCCACTTTCTCTGCCACCTCCCACACAAATGCCATAGATTCAGACAAAAATTGTTTAATTTCCTCGAAAATTATGAAAGCTACAAACTTTATATACAGCACGAAACACTTTGTATACTATGTACGTTCGGTGTTATATACAAAAATTACAAACCTTCCTCTCTGCTTTTACCACCTCCCATGCAAAAGTCACTATTCATTATTTGAAAGAATTTGAGATGACTTATTTGCCGTTACAATAAACTATTTCCTATTTCATCCAGAATATCATATGATTGGGCTTTACTGCCAATCATAATTATTAAATATTCTCGATCTTGTGTCCTTTGAAAATCGATGCTCTGGCACCGATCAAATATTTCTGGTCGAAAATATTTCACTGGTTGTCTGTTTAAATTTAAAATTATTAAGTTTAACACATTCGATATTGATAAAGGGCATCACAAATCAGTTATTATGTTGTTCATCTATGTAACATGGAAACGTTGATATCGTCCTTATGAAAAGCTTTAATTTTTCTGGAATAATTTCGCTATTATCGGCAAGATCTTTGAACCTATCAATTGTCTCGATTTCTCCCACGTCAAATTGTCTCGATAGACTACTCGTTTTCCTTTCGCCAAAGGGAAATTTTCTGGTTTAACTTTTCTTGGATCTAATGTAGAAATATCTTTTAGAAGCTCTCCGTTTCCAGGATTTAATTCAGAACTGAGCCTTGAAGTCATACTATCGATCATACTTTACAATAATTGTTTGCTATTAATTGGTACAATTCTTAGATTACGCACCAAATATTTCCAGGTTTTAATAGCGAACGCGGTTCTTTCAGCAGGGAAGGTTCCAAAACTTTCCAAAATTCGAGAGGAGCTGTTTCGTCTTGTTTCATAACCGAGTCGACGTAAGAAATTTCCAATTCAACAGATGAAAACCGCAACCATGATTGAATTTGCAATAAACGCAACTAGAAGGAGCTAAAAAAAATGTGTGGATTGCACAAAATTTAAAAAAAAAGAATAGAACTGCATGGGAATGGGATATGCATGTGCTTAGGGTGATGAGCAGGTGACCTGGGAACTCGCGACATTTCTCCGATACTCGTTTGTTACAGATGTTCTCGTTTGCCAATTGAATGATTTGATGCAATTATTAAACTGATACATTTATCCATGTAAAAAAATATGCGTTACAAGCTACTTCCATGAAAAATAATGCAACGGAATAATGAAAACACGAGATATGTCGCACCAATTTTTATGCAAATATCCGATTCCCGCTTATATGCATTATGTTATTTTTATGTATAGTGACTATTGTATGGGAGATAGTAGAAAAAGAGGGGGGCGAAATAGGACAGCTTTCCTGAAATTGGGGCATTTGTATGGGAGGTGGCAGAGAAAGTGAAGGATTTCATATGATTTCAGAACTGCTTATTAAGATCCTTATCACCATGCTTTGTTTAAGTCGATAGCTCTTATATGTTCGAAGGAAGAAATGCTTTCCTTGAATTTATAACATAGATATTTGTAGGAGGAGTGCAGCGAAGCAGATAATTTTTTTAGAATTTATTGCAATAAATAATAGACAATAATAGCTAGGGTATAGCCTAGTTGGTAGCGAGTTGGTCTATAATGCGAAGGTCGTGAGTTCAAATCTCGGTCGACGCATAATTCCTGCTTGGGTATACCTTGGTCACCTGAATTGACCGAAAATGAAAAATTCGTTGATATAGGGTTGTGCGAAGGTCTAACAACCCTTCCACAATAAATAATGAATAAATGTTAAGGAACCTGAAGGTGAGGAGGCCAATGCTCGATTTGGGCTGTAGCGCCATTGTAAAAGAAGAATTAATAGATAAATTCTGGCAAAATTTTAAGTTCGTACTTTTTCTGCTTATATTGAAAATCGATATAATGCTTATACCAAAGTTATGCATTTGTATGGGAGGCGGTAGAAGGAGTATACGGATCAAAAAAATTTTTTTTTCATTGTCAGCGATATTTCTATTATTAAACTTTCAACAAAACTTCAAGTCGGTAGGAATTGTAATGAAATTAGCACTGGCACATTTATTCATTTAACTTCGCTAGCTTCAATGAAAATCGAATAAATACATTTCTGAAAATTGTGCATTTGAAAGGGTAGAAGGAGTATGGGGATCGGATCAATATTTTGTGAAGTTGATGATATTTACATCAGTATATTTTGACCAAAATTTCAAGTCGATACAGTTTCGAAGAAAAATTAATTTCTTAAAATTTGGAAATTTCATGAAATTTGTATGGGTGGGGTAAAAGGACTCGGGGGATGTAGCCCGTTCAATAACTCAAAGTTACTTCTTTGCTAAAAATGACACAAAGAAAATCAGCACGATAGCTCAAAGCGTTAGAGAGTTATGTTGTAGACAGACGAACACTCGGAATTGAGGCTTTGATTATTTCATGCAGATATTTGTCATCACTTCTGTCCAATCGTTTCGCGCTGTATAACGGGACTTTCTTTTTCTTTACTTTTTTTGAAGAATTGGCAACTAGCTGTAGTCAATATTTAGTGTGATATCTTACGTGTAAAGGACAAGAAGTGCTTTTTGAAAAAATGGATCGCTGCACGACAATTGAGCAGCGAGAATTAGTGATAAGTCATTTCAAGAACGAGCTATCCCAGCGAAAAATTGCTCTATTTGTTAATTTGAGTCCCACCACAGTGCAGAGTATCATTGACCGCTTTGTTCATGAAAATCGTATTCAAGATAACGGCAGAAGCGCGCCAAACAAAATTTTAAACTCGTCTGACGAACGATTTATTGTACGTAAAATCAAAGCGAACCCAAAGTTAACGGCTTTAGTCGCGGACATACAGCAATGACTAGGTAAGTCATGCAGTGCAGAAACTGTCCGCCGCGTGCTCCGAGACCACAACATCAATGGTCGAGTAGCTTCAAAAAAGCCATACATAAGCAGAAAAAATCAGCTAAGTCGCCTTGCCTTTGCTAGAGAGCACACCAACAAAAATATAAATGTTTTAAATAAATTGTAAATAATTTATAAAATATTTATTAATAAATTTAAATAAAGATTTCATTTTAATAAAAACCGCCCCCAAATTTTTATTTTTAATAAAAATTTTATTTAAAAATATTTTAATTTTATTAAATAATAATATTCTATTAAATAAGTAATATTTGAAATATAAATACTATATAAAAAATTTAATTTAAATAATTCATAATAATTAATATTTGTGAACAGCGTCATATTCTCAGACGAGTCCAAATTTAATATCTTTGGCTCTGATGGCATGCCATACGTATGGCGGAAACCTAATAGTAAGCTACAAAAAAAATTTAAATGCTACAGTGAAGAATTGGCGGTGGAAGCGTAATGGTTTGGGCCTGTATGTCGGCGGCCGGGATTGGAAATTTGGAGTTCATTGAAAGTAACATGGACAAGACCATGTACCTCAATATTTTGAAAAAAAAATTTCCTCCAGAGTGCTACGAATCTTGAAATTCCAAACATATTCCGCTTCTACCAAGACAACGACCCTAAGCATAAGTCTGGTATTGTACAATCTTGGCTGGTTTGAAACTGCCCGCATGTTATGTCCCCGCTGGCACAGAGTCCAGATATGAATGTAACAGAAAATTTATGGGCAATTTTGGAAAATAATATTCGGAACATAGTATTTCCAACAAGGAACAATTAAAAAAAAAAACTATTTTGTTGGAGTGGATGAAAATTACCCTAGGAACTACCCAAAAACTTGTGGATTCTATGCCAAAGAGACTTGAAGATGTAATAAATGCAAAGGGCCACCATACCAAATACTGAATTTTGAATAAAATTTAACTTTTTTCTGTAAATTAAGATCTAAGTTTATGTGCATGAAATAAGCTGTGACATAGAATTAAGCAGTATTTGCATAATTTTTGCTAATTAAGTATTACAAACAACAATTGTGTTATTTTTGAAGTTCCTAACTTTAACAATAAATATATTTGTTTAAAATATGGCATTTAAATCTTGTCAATATTTTACATAGTTTTCCAATAAGAGCGTAACTAATCTCAAATTTGTAGCTGCACCAAATAAACTGTGAGCAACTGTATATAATGCAAAAAAGAACGACCGTACTTTAGAATGAAAGAATAGTTTTAAATATTAAAATCGAAAGATGTAACTGTTTATACTCTAGATGAAATCTGAGAGTATATTGTGTTTGCCTTACCTTTTGTAACGCTAAGAAATAATGCTCGCACAGAGCCGCCAAGGGTATAGAAATATTTGTTGTCTCTCAAAAACCTCGATTCTGAGTTGCTGTCTGTCCGTCTGTGCGTCTGTCTACAACATAACTCTCGAACGCTTTGATCTATCGTGCTGAAATTGTTGTATGACATTTTTAGCAAAAAATTAACTTTAAGTTCGTAAACGGCCACATTCCCCCACTCCTTCTACCCCCTCCCATACAAATTTCATGAAATTTCGAAATTTAAGGAAATTGATTTTTCTCCGAAACCATTTCAGCTGCCGACTCAAAAATTAGGTCATAGTATAACGATATAAATATCATTAACCTCAAGAAATATTGATTTGATCTCCTTACTCCGTGGTAGATACAAATGAACAAATTTCCAAAAATGCATTTCTTCGGTTTGCATTGCAACTAGCAAAGCTAAATGAACCAATTTTTGTCATAATTAATTTTATTATAATTGCAACTAATTTTGGAAAAACTATCAATTTTACCTCACTCCTTTTACCTCCTCCCATACAAATTTTCCGAAATTTCGGAATTTCAATTAAATTAGTTTTCTTCAAAACCGTCAAAGCTATCAACTTTAAAATTTGAAATAAGTATACTATTTTAAATATGATCGATGTCAAAAAATTTGGTTTTGATTTGGATATTCCTTCTACCTCCCCCCTATACAAATGCACAATTTTGGTAAATGCATTTAACCGATTTTCATAGAAACTAGAAGAAGTAGAAACTTGAAATTTTGCCAGAATTTGTCCCTTAATAATTGTAATAAATGCTAAAAAAATATCGCCGTCACCTCACTCCTTCTACCACCTCCCATACAAATTTTTGTATTGAAAGTTCAAGAAAAGTTTTCTACTTCGAACATATGAAAGCTATCGACTTAAAAATTGTAACAAAGCAATGTGATTAGGCTGTTGATAAGCAGATTCAAAATCATCCAAAATCTCCCACTTTCTCTACCACCTCCCATACAAATACCATAAATTCAGACAAAAATTGTTCAATTTCCTCGAAAATTATGAAAGCAAGAAACTTTAAATTCAGCATGAAATATTTTATATACTATGTTCAGTGTTACATGCAAAAATTACAACCTCCCCCTCTGCTTTTACCACCTCCAAAACAAAAGGTAAGTAAGTATTTCAACTTTTATGTTTTTTATGATGATTCGGTGCAAATCGTTTACATGATTAACTTTACTGTCCATACCAGCCGCCTTGAAGCGACTGCCGTCAATAATTGTTTTCCTCTTTTTTAGGCAACGGGAAAATTTCTGTGACTGCACGTTTGAAAAGTCCAGAAGCTGATTTTAGTTTTACGTCATCCCTTGGATAGTCTTCTACGATATGTCCAAGAGGCTGTTTAAATGTCGGCACTTTTTCGAGTTTCAAGAGATCGCGATCTCCCTATGCGATATTATTCCGCTTATCGCAACACTTTCTTCGTTGCAGCTAACTGTTGAGATATACCTTATAAAATCTTTTCCAGAAATGCTGTTGCATGTATTCCACTCGATTATAACGATCGAGTCGGTTGTAAGACGCATCTGCTAATTCCGGCTCGTTGACGACAACCAATTAAAAAATGGCCTGGCGTAAGAGGCAGAAGATCATTTGGATCGTTGGATATAGGCGAAGTCGGTCTAGAATTCATTATAGCTTCAATTTGACAAATTAAGGTGGACATCTCCTCAAAAGATAGTTTTTCGTTGAGAAGAGCCTTTCGCAGATGAGTCTTGGCGATCTATAGTCCGCCGAAATGCGGAGAACGTGGTGGGATAAATGACCATTCAAGTCCTTCTTGATTACACCAATTGTGTACATTAAGACAATAAAGCACCGGGAATTTGTAAATAAAAAAAAAAAAATTAATAAATGAATTATTTAATTTAGGTTTTGGATTAGGTTGTGGTTTCATAGAACCACAATGCACTGGGGGCTATCTAATTAGGCCCATTGCACTCCCCCTATTGATTATAAGATGGAAGTATCTCCTCTTGTACTACCCACTTCGTAGCAGGTTCGAATGTTGGACGCCTCTGAGGTATTTAGTTAATTGTCAATATTTATTTTGTCGCCTTCAAAATAATCCCTATTAGAAGCAACACACATATGCCAGCATTTTTTCCAGTCATCGAAACACTTTTCATAAGCACTCGTTGGTATGGCCTTCATCTCCTTCGGCGATTTTTGTTTTATGTCCTCGATCGACCGAAAACGGAAAAAGTCGCACGGAATCAAATCTGGTGAATACGGCGGTTGATTGATGCAGTTTATTGCTTTTTTGGCGTCAAGTTCGGCCACAACTAAGGCTCTATGCGATGGCGCATTATCATCGTGTAAAATCCATGAATTCTCCATTCATAATTCTGGCCGTTTTTTAAGGATTTGCTCACGCAAACGCTTCAATGTGGTTAAATAGTACTCCTTATTGGGCATCTGTCCCTTCGGAACGAATTTATAATGGATCAAAACTCGAATATCGGAAAAAACAATGAACATCGTTTGAATTTTCGAGAGGCCTCAGCGTGTTTTTTTCGGTTTCGGCTCATTTTTTCCTTCCATTCCGATGATTGTTGACTGGTATGCATGTCAAACTCATAGACCCCATGTATTATCACCAGTTATGATGCGCTTCATGAATGTGGAGAATTTGCTCGATCAAGCATGTACAAAGTGACCTTTTCACGATACTTTTTTTTAAAAAAATTGAGCTTTACTGGAAAGAGTCGAGAAAGAAAGCGTTTCATAGCCAAAGTATCCATCAAAATCGAACGATCGGGTTCGCGAGAGATGTCGATCTCTCCTGCTATCTCCCTAATACTGGCATGGTGATTTTCGAGCACCATTTCCTTCACTTTTTGAATATTTTCGTTAGTTGAAGAGGTCGGAGGTCGTCCAGAACAAGGCATGTCTTCAACAATCTCTCGACCATCCTTAAAGGCATTGTACCACACATAGGCTCGTGTTTTTGATATTTCTGAATCACTGTAAGCCTTTTCCAGCATTCGCAACGATTCCGCACACGGAATTTGGTAGGAAACACAAAATTTGAGACAAACTCTTTGTTCCATATTTTAATCCATTGTAAAAACCGCGGTGGACTACTGAGGTGTACCGATTCAACCAGCTGCTGTAAACAAACTGATTAACATACCGCGCTCATTTTTGGGATAATAATTAGGGACAGTCCTACCTGCTGACAAAAAAAAATTTTGAAATATCATTTCCCAGGGTAATTTAACTTTTCGGTAATTTGTTGTGGCCAACAAAAGTCTACATACGGCCCCTATTTTCATTGCTTGACGAGCCCAACAGCACTATTTTAAAAAGTAATGATGTAGTCTGGTTTATAATCTATTTTTATTGACACGTAACAAAAAAAAATCTTTTCTCTAATATAAACTTAACAATCTGTTCATAAAAAAACTAAAAAATAGCATTGACAAAAGTCTACGTACGATCATGAGATACTCCAAAAACTTCACTAAGGAATTTACATTTCATTTCAAAACTTAATATTAATATTTTGTTAGCTCACCATGGGCATCTATAACTGCCTGCAAGCGTCTTGGCATTGATGCGACCAAATTTTCTAACTCGTTAAGCACTATTTGACCCCATTTCTCTTTTAGCATTGTAGCACTTCTAATGTCGTGTTTTCTTATTTTTCGATCCAGAAGCTCCCAAACGTGCTCGATGACATTCAAATCCGGGCTTTGTGGGGGTGTATTGAGATGTCTTGGCATATAGTAGCCAGTCCTTCACGATTTGAGCGATGTGCTTGGGATCATTGTCTTGTTAGAATATCCAGCTTTCACCAAGGTCCAACTTATCAACCGATTTCCTTAAATTGTGTTGCAAGATGGTTTTGTAGAGTTGGCGATCCATGACACCATCGCTGCGCCAGCATCCCAATCCATCACATTGCCACCGCAATGTTTGACTGTAGGAATTAGGTGTTTCGGGTCCATTCCCGTGTTTTCCTTTCTTCAAACTTTAGCTCTACCGCCACTTCCAAATATGTTATACTTCGATTCATCGGTGAATGAAACCTTCTTCCAAAAATCAAGTCCTTTGACTAAATGCTTTTTGGCAAATTCTAAGCGAAGTTTGCGATTTTTTTCGCGTGGTGTTCCGCTGTGTTAACTATTATTATTTAATATTCTTTGAACTGTTCTTGGATGCACCGTGGTTCTTGTTCATTTTGCTATGTCCTCCGCCAATTTTGTGTCATGCGTCTTTGGGTTTTGGTTCACTTCTTTCAAAATAAAGGAGACATCTCTGCGAACCAGCTAATTCGGTCGACTACTGCGCGGCTTATTTTCAACAGAGAATCTGCTTTTGTAGTTGTTGAATATGTTTTGAACTGTCGGTCTACTTAAATTCAATAATTTGGCTATTTCTCCGAAAGATTTCCTTTTGTTTCAATGTCTTACCACCAAGTTTCGTATTTCTGATGAGATTTTCTTCCAAGAAGCCATCATCACAGCTGCCGCCTTATCGAAACTGCCCAAACTGGAGCTCAACGCGAAGCGCAAATGCCAAAACTTGATAAACGGTACTTCCCATTATAAAAAAGAACCGCACAGTAGCATAAAGAATGATTTACCTAGCCGTATGTAAACTTTTGGCAATGCATTTTCTTAGCTATGTATGAATAACTTGCAAAGTTTATATTGGAGAAAAGATTTTTTTGTTAAATATCAAATAAAATAGACTTAAAAACATAACTGCATCATTACTTTTCTAAATAGTGCCATGGGGCTCGTCAAGTAGCGAAAATAGGGGTCGTATGTAGACTTTTGTCGTTCACTGTAAATATTTTATTTTACTTGATAATAATTTCGGACAAATCTCATTAATAATTTTATGAATAAATATGTTTATATTGTAATTTATCCTTTCTTGAATGCTCATAAAGTTCAGTGCTTCCAACATATCCCTAATTGCTGTATATCGGCTACATTGCAATATAATGCGCATACCCCTATTTTAGGCTTTATGCAGTGCTTCTACATCAGTTTTATTCAACTTAATTAATACTGTGCAACAATATTCAAAGTGTGGCGCTACGATTGATTTATATATTGCTACTCTAGTATATGCTGATACACTGGAACCAATTCTATTAAGAAACTATATTTCTTTCCTACCTTTTGAATGATATGTTCCCTATGTTTGTTAAACCGAAGAGTAGCATCTATAATAACGCTCAAATATTTTATTTCACCATCTTTTGACATAACTTCAATATTCAAATTAACATTTGCCCTTTCATGTCTGACTAACATACATTTTGTTTTACTCAGATTAACTTTTAATTTATTTCTACAAAGCCCCGTCTCAATCATATGTAGTACTTCATTCAATTTTCTTTCTATTTCATTTGACCTATCGCTAACAATATAGACCAGCATATCATCTACAAATAGTTTAATTTGGAATTTGTCTCTAAATAACTTACAATATCATTTATATATCAAATAAATAGTATTGGTTCCAACACTGATTCCTTTGGGACCCCGTTATTATTTGCCAAATTTCGGGATTGCGCATTGTTATATTTAACGTACTGTATCCTATCAACTAAATAAGACTCAAACCATTTATAGGCCATCCCGCTTACTCCATGCTGCCAAAGTTTTTCAACAATAATTCCCTATTTACCATTTCAAATGCCCTTTTCAGATCTAGAAAAATAACGCCAATAATATGTTTGTTACTTAGGCATTGGTTCCATTCAATTATCAGTGTCTGTAATGCAGTTTCACGTGAATATGATTTCTGGAACGCTGACTGATGTTCTGAAAGTAAATTGTTCTACTCTAAGTAGTCCGTTAGCTGTTCTTTAACAATTAATTCTAAGACCTTCTCGTAAATCGTAATATATTCCAAATTTCAGATCAATAGCTTTTATGCTTTTTGAAAAAATTCGTTAATTATCGAATTGCGAAATTGTGTCATTTTATATGGGAGGGGGTAGAAGGGGTGGAGCGATTTGGCCCGTTCACGAACTTGTCCTTACTTTTTTGCCAAAAACGACGTGCACAAAATTTTAACTTTCCAGATCAACGCGTTCTCAAGTTAGAAAGGACACGGACGGACGGACGGACATCCAGTTTTGAGATTTTTGAGTGATTATATGGACTTCTGTATCATTAGTTTTTTTCTCCGAGCCTTATTTCTTAGCGTTACAAACTTATAATACTCTCAGATTTCATCTAGAGTATAATTAGCAGCTGGAGGACGAGGTCTTTGGATCGAAACGATTGAAGGCGACGACTTCAGGAGGCCAGCGCCCGATCTGGGCTGTCGCGCCATTGATGAAGAGGACTTCCGTTGCAGGAAAATTGGTGAATAACTAGTTCAATGAAGTTCTAGCAAATTTGGTGCAGGCATTCGTTTCATCAAATTAGCTATTGAACCACGTATGTTTGTGTCTTTTATTCTTACGTAGTTGAAGAAGTTGTAATGACCAGGGAAAACGTTAAAACAATCAATACAAGAATTATTTTGTTGCAAAACATCACAAGAAAGTGGTGCATGATATTTATGTAGACATGAAATAGGCAGTAAGCGATTTATCTTATTTTATTCACCGTAACGCTTTTGTCGTGCAATATTATCTGCCTTAAGACTTCGAACAGATTACACAATAATATTCCAAATAATATAAAACATATTTTCGGATATAGGAATGTATGTTATAAGGTTCGATAAACTTGTGTTTACTGATTAGTGCTATGGTAACCATAAGTTTTCAAGTGAAAATACTAAGTATGATTTTTCTTGCTGGTCAGTAACCTAAGAATTAAAATCAATATTTCCATAGTGTATTGTGTGGAGCTCTCCTATTTCAGGATGTATGCGTGTTTACATCCTTCTTTTTGTGGTCAGATTATTTTCATCGATTTTACAATATTTGTAGACAGGGCTGTGTAAAAAGTCCAATATAGTTATTTACTTTCAAGTTACACTAGATTTGTGGACATATATCGTTGCATATTTGCAAATTAGTGTTTTGTGATAATGTGAGTGGGAGAAGGGGTAACAGCACTGAATTATTTTTTCTCAGATCATGCTAGACTTGCTATCAAAATGTTTTCTACAATATTAAAGCTTCAAAAATTTAATAGGTACTGAGAAAATTAATGTATCAAATTTAGTGAAATTGTGCAGTTTGTATGGGAGGTAATTGAAGGAGTGGGGGGTTTTTAATGACTTTTTGGAGAAAAAAAAGCTACAAACAACATACAATCGACATTTTTTATATTGCGGATCATTAGCGTTCATCCTTTTCAAGATATGAACTTTTTGTAAAGATGTGATATCATGTCATATTGTAGTGAAGCTAATCATTTATCTAATTTTTTTTTTTTTGTCTTACTAATAATTCTAAATAATTATTGTGCGCACAATTTCAGCTCGATAAATGTTATACGTACTGATTAAATTGGTTTATAATACATATTTCATTAAAAAGTACAGTTTGTATGGGAGGTGGTGGAAGCAGTGGTGGGATTCAAATAATTTTTATACCGTAGTTTGAAAACGTTATAAAAATAATAAGTTCCAAATTTCAGATCAATAGCTCTTATACTTTTGCAGAAAATATATTTATTGTCAAATTCCGAAATTGTGTCATTTTGTACGGGAGGGAGTAGAAGGGGTGGAGCGATTCTGTCCGTTCGCGAACTTGTCCTTACTTTTTTGTCAAAAACGACGTATACAAAATTTGAACTATCTAGCTCAGCGTGTTATCATGCTAAAGGACACGGACGGACGGACCGACGGACATCCGGTTTTGAGATTTTTGAGTGACAATATAAGCTTCAGTATCATTCATATTTTCTCCGAGCCTTATTTCTTAGCGTTACAAACTTTGTGGCAAACTTAAAATACTCTTTTCATCTGGATTATAAAAATCAAATTGTAATGATGGAAATAAATTTTAGTTAGTTATTTGGATCATGGGCTTATCACCCATGATCTTAAGATCTAACTGATACGAGAAACGGATACAGCGCCTCGGATACGGACTGATTCTACGGTAACGCCTTTTGGCATTCGAAAACGGACTATGATTGGCTTATGGAACGTTCGAACATTGAATGACGGGGGAAGAGCTGGGGTTACTCGGTCCTTGTACCGCCAATCAGTGATCGACCGTGAAATGGAGCACTATAACATCCAAATCTTGGGCTTGAGCGAGGTCAGGTGGACAGGATCAGGAGAAGAACGAACCCTAGCGAAAACACTATTCTGTACATTGGCCCTGAAAGTGAAGCCAGAAATGGCGTGACGTTCGTCCTTACGCCGAGAGCGAGAAACAGTCTCATTAGCTGGGAACCAATCTTGGATAGGATTATCGTCGTCAGGCTCAGGACCAGTGTCAGAAACGCCACAATTCTATAGTGCATCTGGTGACAAATAGGAGTTTTATAACCTAATGAGTGCCACCTTCGAACGTGTTCCAAGAGGTGATATTATTACCATCTCAGGAGATATGAACGCCCAGGTTGGATCAGACAACACTGGACTAGAACACGTCATGGGGAGGCATGGTGACCCTTAAGTCGGCGCATCACGACCTTGGATTAAGAGATCCGAAAACGGCGAATTATTTGTGGAGTTTTGTAGTACTCGGCAAATGGTCATCGGAGGGACCCTTTTTCCACACAAGAGTCATCATAAAATATCTTGGGTTTCCCTGATGGTGTTACACAGAGCCAGATCGACGATTTAGCTATAAGTCGCCGATGGAGAAGATGTCTTCTCGATGTGCGAGCGAGACGTGGAGCTGACATGGGGAGCGATCACCACTTGATGGTTGCCTGCTTGAGATTGTGTACAGCAGCTATCCGACGACCACAAATTCTTCAAATGAAGCGCAAGCTTAATGTGGATAAACTGTGAGATCCCAACAAAAAACGCGAATACACCACTATTCTACGCGAAAGGTCATCCACATTATGTGAATATGAAATGTGCACACTGGACGCCAATTGGGAGGCAACCAGAAACACTTTTCTGAAGAATCTGTGGGATATGTGCAAAGCGGTGAGAAACCCTGGATGTCGCAAGACACATGGGACAAGGTTGGCAATCGGAAAAAAAGCTAAATTGGCATCTCTCAACCCGATGTCAACCAACGAATGCCCGACCTAAGGCAGAACTACCGCGATGCTCATATACAGCTTAAAAAGGCTGTTAGACGTGACAAGAGAAAGGCCATTGAAGATCTGGCAAACAAGGTAAAATCTTCGGCTTACCTTGGGGATATGGGTTCACTCAAGGAGGATATACATATATTAAGGAGTGACTATGAGCATGATTTGCCGAGTAAGAAAATGGGAATGAAAGTATTTCCCTCCTTTACTGGCGAATTGCTCGAAATTTTTCGAATAAAATCGTTTCGCTATCTTTGTCTGGCATACTTAGGCCCAATGCAACTATCTCTGTCCCGCGTTAAATTGTCCGAAAAAATTGACAAATTTTCGAAAGAATTGTTTCGCTATCCTTTTTTGGCATACTTAAACCCGATTCAATTATCTCTGTCCCGCGTTAAATTGTCCGTTGCTAAAGTGCTTAGCTTAGACACGAACTAAAAATTAATACAAATTGAAAAAATAAAGATTTCTGAAATAAAACAGCAAACTCCATTCTACTGAATCTGCGGCTTTCCTTGCGGATATGGGTTCACTATTCAAAATCATGAAACAGTTGACGAACAGGAATTTCACCGCCAACCACCGTGAGAGATGTCAACGGAACTCTCCTTAATATGAGTGAACACCAGTTGCGGCGATGGAAGGAATACTTCTCTGATATTTTAAACATCTTGTCAGACGAAGATATTCCAGAAACAGAACAATTACCAAACATCCAACTGCAACAATCCTCTATTAGGGACGATCCCCCAGATAATGAAGAGATAGTTTCCGCCATGGTCAATGGCGGGAAGGGAAGCTCCAAGTATAGACGGACTACCAACCGAACCCGGAAATAACAGCCGATATACTTCTCCCACTCTTTACTGAGGTGTGGAATGAAGTAAGTTATCCGACTGAATGGAAGGAGGGTGTCATTGTGAAAATTCCGAAGAAGGGCGACCTTCGGGATTGTGACAATTGGCGCGGTACATATCTACTTACTGCCGTATCAAAAATTATGGCTAAGGTAATTCTTAATAGGATTAGTGATGTTGTCGAGAGCACTCTCGAAGTCTATCAGGCTGGATTCCGTAAAGGGTCGTCTTGTACCGACCACACAAATACCCTACGGATAATATTAAGAGCAGTCAGCCGAAATGGGTTCGCCACTACATCTCATGTTTGTGGACTTCGAGAAGGCTTTCGACAACGTTAAGCGAGATTACATATGGAATGCTTTGCGTAGGAGAGGTATTCCAGATAAGGTCATAGCTATGATTAAAGAATCCTACGAAGATGTCGCGTCTTGAATAGAGGAGAGCTGTCCGAGAGCTTTCTTGTGCGAACAGGTGTCAGACAAGGCTGCATATTATCACCAGCCCTGTTTCTGGCAGTAATAAATGACATCTTGAAAGCTGCACTGGAAGGTGGGGAAGGTAAAGGTCTTCAATGGAGACTATTTTATATCTTAACTCACCTTGATTATGCTGATGACGTGTTTGCTTGCACATAACTGTTCGGACTTAGAGTCAAATGTTCGCTCGTTGCATTCTAAATGCAAAGAGGCGGGACTGAAAATAAATGTGCGTAAAGCCAAGTACATGCACATGGGTTCGAACGCATGCACACCGATTGTTCTTAACGGATGTTGAGGATCGGCTAAATAAAGCTCGTCAGGCCTTCGGTATCCTTTCCCCTTTCTGGAGGTTAAGAGAGATCTCCCTTCGCACGAAGCTGCGAGTTTTTGACGCATGCGTCAAATCCGTTTTATTATATGGTTGTACTACGTGGAAAGTGACCGTTCGACTTACCAAGAAACTACAGACTTTCGTGAACCAATGCCTCCGTCGCATTTTAGGAATATTCTGGCCAAAAGTGATCTCCAACGACGAACTTTGGAATACAACTGGCCAGACTAAAATAGGTATTGAGATTCAACGGCGGAAGTGCACTGGATCGGTCATACTTTGAGGAAACCAGAGCGAAACGTTGCCAAACAGGCTCTGGATTATAATCCTCAAGGAAGACGTTGGATTGATCGACCATGTAACACATGGAAACGAGCAGTTGAACAAGAGGCCAGAGAAATAAATCCGTCCTGGCAACAGCATAAGGCCGATGTTTAGGATCGCGCCTTGTGAGAAAGAGTTGTTTCTGTCCTTTGCCCCTATAAGGGGTCTTAACAGGAATTTGATTGATCAGTTCAACACCAAACACATGTTAAAAATTATTTGAAATATTTAGATATTTATAAATATGTATATTACAAAAAAATATTAGGTTTTCAATTCTTTTACAAAAAATGTTGGAATAAAAGTTAAGGGTATCATAAATATTGAAAACATTATAAATACATCTGTAATTTATGAGTTTTTGCGTTATGACTGAAGTATGAACTAAATTTATTTTTGCTTAAACTGCATATAAGACCGTTGTGCAAACTCATTTTCGAAATTCAACAATGAAGTAGTAAATAGCATATACCATTTGCTCTTAAAATATAATTTTCATTGTATATTTACATTTAAAATATAAAAATTATATTTGCATTATATTATTGCTTAAAGATAATTTGTAGTAGCAAATAAGCAAACGGTATTACTGTGGAATAATTAGTAAGCTGACCGCCTCTTGTGATTGCGAATATGATTCGCCAGACAACAAGCAAAAATAAATCCAACCAACTGTAAAAAAAAAAAAAATTAGAATTGTAATGAGTAAAGGCAAAATATCATTTTTTAATTTACCTCAATAACGATAATACCAATGCCAACATATCCAAGAATGTCAATATGCTTACGAATAAAGTTCTTTAATGCTGGTTCGCAACCAATTTGGAAAGATTCTGCCGGAGTACAAGTAGGGAAATTGGTATCAGGTGGACAGCAAGATTTTGGAAGTGCAACGATTGATAAACCATAATCGAGAGGTCCGCTCTTTCCACAACATTTAAGCTAAACAAGAAAATAATACAAAATCATTAATTAACGATTGCAAAATTTATACAATATATTCAACTTACAGCTGCTTGAATTCCCTTGAATGCAGACGAATCGGTTTGCGCAGTGCTCCATAGTTTATTGATTGCCTTAGTAATAATATCGTCTTGATTTGAGCGTGCGACAAATATGTAAACAACCAATGCAATATCCAAAACTATTAATACGAATAGTGCAACTGCATACTAAAAAAATTATGTATTAAATTTACATGTCATTGTTAAATACAATTATGTAATACGAACCGTCATAGACATACAATACGACTCGCGAATCGCTCCGCAACAGCCGAAAAATGCAATTATGAATATCAATGAGCCCAATACTATAAGGCCGATAGGAATTTGCTGAGCTCCAAGTTCATCGACAAATTCTTTGAAGCTACTTACATTAGATAAAAACAAACTGCCGAGAACTATGAATACTATGCCGCATAGCTGAAACAAGAAAAATGTATTATATTAAAAGAAATTAAATAATATTACGAACTAGTAATAAATCTTGAAGAATTTCATTCGCGCATGAACACGTTACGTTTAGACTTTAATAAAACGTATACAACTTTTAAATCTGAACGCATTTACTGATATCTAATATGTTTTAAATTTCGCATAAAGCAAAATGTTATTAGTCCAATAATAATGTATTATAATCGACGTGGAAAAAGGGAAGGCTAAAAATAACAAATTTTTTTTTAAATGACCCAACCCAACTCTCTTTTTACACGGTCTTTTTTACACGATTTATAAGTAACACGGTACAGGAAGAAAAATAAATATTACTTTTTTCCACGAATTTTTTGTTGCAACATGTTTTCAAAATATATACATATTATTGCCTATAAAAGATGCGCACATACTTATGACTTAGGTTTTCCCGTTTTCCAGGTAATAAACGAAAATACATATGGCTTAAAAATTAAATGTGCCAAAAAGCAACCCTCGTTCTAGAAAAAATGCCTGAAATGTTGTTAAACTGAAATATTCTTATTATCCTTTAATTACTATTTAAATTATCGAGGAATGTCCTTTCATTAGTATTTAAATTATCGAGGAAATGAATTAAATTAAAATTAGTTTCAACACAACTAGGTGCAACACTTTGCCTTTTTTAATGGTGTACCTAACAAAATGAAAAGCGTATAAGAGCAAATCTTACTTCATATTTTTACCAGTTTTAGTTACATTGTTAAAAGTAGAAGGTGTCACTAAAATTTAGAAAATAATTTCGAAATGCCTGAGTACACGAATGAAGAATATGCAGACATCGTTTTCATTTATGGAGAGTGTCAGACAAATACACGAGCGGCGCGATCTTTGTATCATCAGAGATTTCCTAATCGTCGGATACCTGACAGGAGAGTATTCCAAGACGTTTACAGAAGGATTCGGGAAACAGGCAGCGTTAGGACAAGCAGAGTAAATGCAAATCCTGCGCCAATAATCGCTGTTCCAACCGATGAAGGAATACTACATGCAGTTCAAAATGATCCATCAATCAGTATCCGACGCTTGGCATTGCAGTTAAACGTCTCTATGTGGAAAGTTTGGAGTGTCCTAAAAGCAGAGCATTTGCATCCCTACCACCACACACCGGTGCAGGAGCTGTTACCCATTGATTTGCCCAAAAGGATGGAGTTTTGCAATTGGCTCCTTGAACGACAGCCAAGTGACAAAAATTTTATGAGCAACATTCTTTGGACGGATGAGTCCCAATTCACCAGGGACGGTATCACAAACTTTCACAACTTACACACCTGGGCTGAGAACAATCCACATACAAGAAGAGAGGCATCATTTCAGCACAGATTCAGTGTCAATTTATGGGCAGGTGTGATTGGTGACGATTTCATTGGTCCTATTAGGCTTCCGCCTACCCTAAATAGTTCCAATTACTTGCATTTTTTGACAAATGATCTACAGGAGTTATTGGATGATATGCCACTGTAACGTTTGGCTTCCATGTTTTACCAACACGATGGTGCTCCAGCTCATTACGGCCGACAAATGACAGATTGGTTAAATTCCAATTATAGCAATCGCTGGATCGGTAGAAATGGACCGATACACTGGACTGCAAGATCTCCTGATTTAACTATTATGGATTTCTTTGTATGGGGACGGATGAAGGACCTTGTCTACTCAACGGAAGTAGTAACGTTGCAGGATCTAAACACCAGAATCGATGCGGCAGCACCAGAAGTAAGGCAGCAGAGGAGTCTAAACACAAAGAGAACACTGGCAAAACGAGCTTTAGCGTGCATTCAAAATGAAGGTGGCCATTTTGAAAATATATTGTAATTAAGGAAATTTGAAATAAACCATAAAACTCATTCTTAAGTTCTTTTAGTTCAAGCGGAGAGTGTTGATCAACATATTCTTGTTTTTTTTGATAAAAGTGCTAAATTATTGGAATGATAGTTTTTGCTAAACTATAAAACTTATGCAATGCAAGTGTACACATCTTTTGTAGGCAATAATATGGCACATAAAAAAACAACATTAAAATGACATTTTTATAATGCGTTTTTTTGAGAAAAACTACATTGATCCCAGAACTTTGAGGGTCAAAGTATCAAAAATTTGTGTTCTGAGGCAAATACCTCAGGATTATGTACAGTAACAATGCGGACTATTACACCAAATGAAAGGTAATTCGATTCCCTAAAAAACAAGCTATAACACTTTAAATTGCAATTATTAGTTTTCAAGATATAGCGTTTTGAGTGGTTGAGGGTACAGGTCCGAAATCCTTTTCTTGATCACCCTGTATCTCCGCGGATATTGTAAATTGACTATCTCCATAGAACAATTTTTTTCTCAAAATATATCTACGAATAACCCCTTACAAGGTGGCACACGGAGTACCAAACACCCTGTATACATAACATATAACAGAATTCAGAATTATCATATGATACTGGGAGAGAATTTAAAGTACCGAAAAAAATTTCATCTCAAATTCTATCGAATTGTGAGTAGTGACTTTTGTATGGGAGGTGGTAAAAGTAGAAAGAGGAGGTTGTGTTTCATACGAAATTTCAAATTAGGTTTCATAATATTCAAGGAAATAGGAGCATTTGTATTGGCAGTGGCAGAGGAAATGGAAGGTTTTGGATGATCTTGAAAGTGCTTATCAACATTCTAATCATATTGCTTTGTTACAATTTTAAAGTCGATTGGTCTCATATGTTCGAAGGAGAAATCCTTTTCTTGAATTTCTAATATAGAAACTTGTGTGGTAGGAGTGAAGCGAAGTTAAAAATTATCTTAGCATTAATTATTAAGTGACAAATTCTGGTGAAATTTTCAGTTTATACTTTTTCTAGTGTCAATGAATATCGATAAATGCATTTAACAAAATTGCGCATTTGTATGGGGTAGAAGGAGTTGTGTGAGAGTGCTCCAAAAGTGAGGTGAGGTGAGAATGTTATTAAATAGTGCACTTAAGTCCCGTACTTTATCAGGACGAAGTAGAGCGGTCCCATCTACAACATAGGAAAATAGATTTGGTATTCTTATTCCAAAAAACGAGATAGTAGTGCACTTACTAATATTAAGAAGTAAGTTATTTAATGCAAATCAGCTATAAGATGATATGATTGATTGATTGAGCTATAAGAACGCATAAGGTTATTGTGTAATGATAAATAATCATTGTGGATAGATATAATTTTATATATTAAAAATCTGTGATTAGAACAGCAGAGCAAATGCAGACTACTTACGGTCTATCGCCAATAAAATTGCCGCTGTCACCAACGAACTCGTACGTCCCACCTCACCACAACCAGATCGTAGCTCAGATCAAAGCTCGCCAAACAAATCGGCGCTTTATTTACCACTGCACTCATCCCACATCACCGATCAGATCGTAACCCACCGATCAGATCAAAGCACCTCATCCACCACAGCTCGCACCAGCTCTAAGCTCATCGGTCTACTCACTGCTCGTAAGGCCATAACCTGCTCATCGTTCATTCATTACGATACCTGCTCAGTGCATAAGCATGAGATTGTGTCTGCCTGATTGTTAGATGCAGGATTTCCCAAACAATTGCAGTTTTGTTTTTGTTTTGTTTTGATTAGTGTTTTTTTTAATCAATATGTGAAATGAATACTTTGAATTTTTCGGATTTGTTTCATTTCAGTTTTCTGTGCTCTTCCGTTTAATTCATTTTGTTGTTCTGTTTCAATTTAAATCATTGCTAAATCAAAAAAAAAACAACATTGAAACAGCAGCTGTTTTCGGAGATATTTATCACTATAGCAGTTTTTGCCATCCCCGCTCACTAGCATGGAGAATAGAGGTGAAAAAAAGTCACTGCAATTAGAAGAGCTACTCGTTTTCACAGGTATTGAAAAGAGCAATCGCAATCGATCACAGCGATTGAAAAAGAGCAGGCTTTTGCCATCCCAAGTCGTCAGCACAGAAAAAATGTTCGGAGTCAACAAGAAATATACGCACTCACGTCATTAATAAACAGTGGTCCAAGATAACGACCTTGAGGAACACCGGAAGTATTATAAATCTCAGAAGATAAGGCACCACAGAATAACTCTTTTTGAATACGATTAGTAAGATATGACTTGATCCACGAAACAAAACCCCACAGGAAAAACAAGCATGCTAAGCAAAGGGAGTGAGAACGAGTGGTGTAGCTTTTATGTTTTTTCATTTGTACTGGCTGATACTGACATATATTTGCAGATGTTTCATGGCTGTACTAACTTCAACATTGTTTTTTTTTCCGGTTTACAGCTTTAAATATTAGTTAATTTAATGAAATTGGTCGAAATTATACTTTTGTATGCGAGGAGGTTTTTGGAGTTTTTGATCGAACTTTGTTTTAAACTTGTTTAGTACATTTCTAGTCCATAGCCTTTAATTTGACGATTTATTACAAATGGCAAAATAAAAATTTTGTATGGTAGAAGAAGAAGGATGTCATGCATTTTTAGTAAACCAATTTTGCAAAGTATTAAGTTCTTAGGATAATAAGCCAATTAAAAATTCATGATTATCTTTTCTTTATTCACTACGCTTGAGAAACATTTTCCCGCACTATGGTGCATAATAGCTTTGGTCTAAATAAGTATTTTTGTGTGCGTGGATATATCTTCTTCTTCAATGGCACTGTATTTAAATCGGACCTGGGCCTCGTGACCTTCAGGTTCCTTAACATGTTTTTTTAATTGTTATTGTGGAAGGGTTGTTAGACCTTCGCACACCCTCTATCTGCGAATTTTCATGTCCGTAGATTAAGGTGACCCAGATATACACACGCAGTCAGTGTTGAAGAACTATGCGTCGACCGGGATTTGAACTCACGACCTTCGCAATGTAGATCAACACGCTACACCCAGGTGTTGATACATTCATGTATATAATTAGAACTTTGTATATTTTACCCGAGAACTAAAAAAATTATTCAAAGTTTTCGATATTTATCAAAATTAGAAACCACATGCATAGCTTATATCGATAGATAGTATCTAACGAAATTTCAATAATATATCAATAACATCTTGATATCGGTAGTCAAATACGAGATAAAACGGTTTGAAAAGTTAAAAAACGTACTATTTTTGTAATGCCGAATTATAGTAAATTCTTAAAGTTAAGTGTTCATCATCTTAAAATTGGACGTTAAGCATTATCGAAGTTCTTTTGTTTATAATTATTTTTTTTTCGACCTTCCTCACGTCCACCGCCACTCCTCTCAAGGTTGGCACTTAGACTATTTTTCTAAAATGTGATATTAGAACGCTGAATATTAACTTAACTAATTCTTGTAATATATTTTTTTAAATTTCCGAATTTCCCTCGCACCTAATAATATACGTATAAGTACACATAGGTCAGCAATGTAGGTCTACTATCTATTATTGATTGATATGTAGTTTCATAAACAGCTAAATTTTTAAATGACCCCGATTCGGGCTTACTACTGAAACAAAGAAATAGGGTTTTACAGTAAATCTACAAACTTTCAACATTATAATATTAAAAAGGATTGATTGAGCTAGTAATCGATTAAAATTTTAATGGTGCTACAATTTACCTGAATGTCACCAAAATTTCAACGCTACATAATTCCAAAAATCGATCACGTAAAGCAAAAAACTGGGATATGAAAAGTGGTATAAATAATCTATGAAAACACATTTTGCGATTAGGTAAACACTTATTTACTACACATAGATATAGATTTACCTAATAAGATATCTACCACATGATAACATCCATTTGATAAGAAAGAAATAATTCACGCAAGTGCAAACATTATATCACAATGATTCATAAGCTTAATATATAGTCATACCAAAAAAAAAATTTATTTATTTAATATGCCAATAAACATATGACTAAGACTCAAACACAAAGAAACATCCCCATTGGAACGGTAATGGTTATCACATCGATTCAGTATACATTACCTGACCCCTATGATCGCGATTTTCTAATTGAAAAAGAAGATCGGACTGGCAACTTAATGCATTACCATTCATTGATCTAAGAACTAGTGGCAGGCTCATTTCTATCGTTTTGCTGTGAACATAAATGCCAAAGCATGGTTGTTTAGCTACTTTTTGTAATAGTGATCTACACATGGATGCTTGGATTTCGCATTGGTATGAATGTAAAGTCCGTAATGCGAGATATTGCCATATTTTTTTTTTTTTGAGATTTTTAGACACTATCTTCTTCTTATACAAGTCATACAAATCTGAAATTTCGATTACACTGTAGGAATTTGTCTTCCAATCATTAGCTTATCAAGTTTATCAAAATCGACTGGCTACTGTTTCTCTACTACTACTAAATATTTTAATTTAGCAAAACAAAAAACAACAGGACTGCGATCACCCATCAAGCCTAATCATGCAATACTCTAGATTAAATAGAAATTTTAGTAACTTTAGGAAATTTTGCATTGGGAATGAAGAAGGGGAGACAGCATTGATGCAATTTTTTCACAGCATGCTAGAGTTCCGCGTAACGCTGTCGAAAGCCTTCTCGAAGTTCACAAACATGAGATGTAGAGGCGAACCCATTTCGACTGACTGCTCTTGTTTTTTAGTACTTCGCAAATATACATTGCCAAGTACTAAAAAACTCTACGATTCGCTATTTTTGGGTTTCTTAATCCCAGATCGTGACGTGTCGACCCAAAGGTCATCACGCTTCACCATGACGTGTTCCAGTCTAGTATTGTCAGAGCTATCCTCATATCTCCTGTGATGATAATATCACCTCTTGGAACACGCTCGAAGGTGGCACTCAGTTGGCCATGAAAGTACTCTTTTTCACCAGGTAATGCAACATTAGTTGGTGCGTAGCACTGCAGAATTTTAACGTTTCTGACCTTGGTGTTGGGTCTAACGACGATAATCCTATCCGAGATTGGTTCCCCAGCTGATGAGACTGTTTTTTTCTCTCGGTGCAAGGACGACCGCCAAGCCATTTTTGACTTCATATTAAAGGTTCGTTCTTTTCCTGAACCTGTCGTCCTGACATCGCTCAAGCCCAAGATTTGAATTCAATAGTGTTCCATTTCACGGTTGATTCACTGATTGGCGGTGTATAGACGGAGTTACTCCAGCCTTTCCACCGTTGTTGAATTTTCAAACGTTCCAGAAGCCAATCATAGTCCGTTTTTGGATGTCAAAAGTGGTAACCGAAGAATCCGTTCGTATCCGAGGCGCTGTATTCGTTTCTCGTATCAGTTAGATTTTAAGATCACCTATGATAAGTATTCAAGTGAATACATTCTGTGCTTTGCCATTTACAGAAAATAGTAACTTTCGACGATGTAGTAACATTATTTATATGAAAAATCAGCTTAATTTCGATTTGTTTTCAGTACATTTACATCAAAAGTAAATCGAAATTCGTCGGTGTGTAGAAATAATAAGTCGACTTTTCGTACTGTGTATCCGATGATCAACAGTTGATCTAATTCATATGGTAGATTCTCTGTCAATTACACTGGCCATATGTACATATAAATTGAAACACGAAGACAACCATATCATACATGATAGAAAATTAATACATACGTATTTTTCTTTACTATTCTAAAAATGCTTCAAATAGTTTAATTGAAATATATTTTTCTACAATTTTTTCCGAAAAACGATTTCGTTTGCCCACTATCAAAGCCCTCTATAGTAGAAAGCCGAGTAACTGAATCCAACAACAACACGTTAGAGTCATAACAAACATGACAGTTCCATACAAATTCGCGTGCTTTTGTATGGAGCAGACACGGCGGGCTTCGTAAAAATCGCGTTTATTCTTAAATGCAGTGTTAAAGATAGTTCAGCTTTCTAAGGTATTTTAATAATAGTGCTCGGCATGTAATTATTACACGTTGATATGAGTGCAATCGATTTTTAATTGAAAAAAGTGCGATCAAAGTTAAATCTCGGCTTCTCACACCGAAGAAAATCTGTCACTCATATTGTGCAGAGTTCTCCGGTTAATTTTCACACAGAACATTGTAAAATTTTAGTTATTGCGAAAAAGTGTGCACTCGCGTAATATTTCCGTGCTTAATTTGATTTAATTATGCTTTTGTGTTGTTTTTACGATAAGTTCGTCAAAAATAATACAGGTGGTCCTTTGGAATGGAAAAATCCATCACGTCACACCCGCTGGAGTCATTCAAGATGGCCGCTACGTCAGTTCTGCCCAGCTTGAGATGTAGAAAGCTTTGTCACTGTCATTGAACAGACTAAATATTTGTTCAACGTTTGAATTGTGCGACGGGATAGCAAAAAGGTATTGGACAATTTTCAAAAATTATGTATAGCTCTAAATTTGTATATTGAATTAATTTGACCCATTTTTCGAGGGATAATTTTTCAATAAATGATTTTTCTGAGACATTATGACATAAGAACATATTTAACGCCTGAAGTTGATCGATACTTTTCGAGTCATCAATAATATTTTTTCAGAAAGAAGTTATATACAGTAATGTATAGAACACCAATCAGAAATAATTTTCAAACTCAACTCATTGCGCACACCTTAGATTTAGATATTGAATTTGAATTGAGTATATTTGTAACAACTTATATTTAAATTGATTTTTTTCTTGTTCTTGTAAACAGAAAGTCGCGAAAATTATTATTCGATCTAAATTTCGATGAATTTCATTTAAAATATCATCACTTCGAAAAGAGAGTTTGAATCTCTTTCTAATTTTTGAATACTCAAATAAAAAACACTAACTAAAGAGAACAAGCAAAATAAATAGCCTTCATTTAAAGGATGTGATTATTGCAAGGAATACGCCTTTAGAGGCTGATACGATTTAATGGGTAAGATGTTAATAATCCACGCCAGCCGAAAAAAGGATTTTTGACTTTATCGCTTCAGCGCGCACTGCAAAAAGTGAAAATTGTATACTTACTATAATAGTAAACATTCTATGTCGAAATCCCAAGTCTATTGCGTGATAAAAAGTATTGTTTAATACATGCTCTAAACATTAAAATTGTTAGTCACAATTGCCTCCATCAAAACTACTATACCTAATGAATTTAATATGAAGATAATGGCGTTTTTAGTCCTCCTACAACATTTACTCTATATACACAGAATAGATTGCAAGATTTGTAAGGGAAAGTTCGGCAATTGACGGAAATAAAACAAAAATGAAATGATGGGGATGTTATAATTCGGTACTAGTCATAGTGCTGCCTATTATTATATCTTTAATGTGATTTTTGCTTTTTTTGGGAATAAAAATATTTCGTAAAAAAAAGGAATGGCCTATTATTTGACAGCTGGTCGCTTGATAGTTGCCAAACTTTGACATTTGTCTCACGTGAAAAATTTACCATGGAACGCTACACAATCGTAGAATTTTATTACGAAAATTCGCGTTCAATCGCAATTACGATGCGCAAAAATCTAGACGTGTGTGCGCAACCTACTCAACAAATTTCAAGAGACTAGCTCAGTGCAAAATGTGAACGAAACGACTTCGCCCCGGACGTTCCGAAAATATGGCAGCAGTGTTATTGATAACGACCCTACCCACATCCATTCGTCACCGTGCTCAAGAGCGCGACCTCTTCACGTCCACACCGCAGCGAATGTTGACAAAAAATTTGACTCTGCAGCTGGCGGACTATGAGCAGCACCGTACGTCCTCTGATTTAGTGTTGGGTAGGACAAGAATTTTTGTCCCATGTTTGTATGAGGGGCTCATTTGAAATTTGAGGTGGTACAATGTCCCACCTCAAATGTCCCATTCAAAAGCTCCATGTCCCATTCATACATACAATGTCCGTCCCATTCATACAATTTGCCTTTTTGAGGAGCAATGGTAGCAAATGAGCGAAAAATGACGTATATTGCGCTTTTATGTGTGCGCGTAGAGTATTTTAACCCTACTAACACCGTTTCTTATTGAGATGCGGTAGTAAAATGACGTATTATTAGGTGTGGCATTTGTGGGTTGAGTTTATAATATACATTCTTTTTTATTTTATTTATTCTTATTTAATTTTAAAAATTAAAATACAAAATCTCCTTAATTAATATCACAAAAAAATACATTCTTATTTATTTCAGTTATTCTTATTTACACTTATTCGGTTTCACTAGGGTTAAAACACTATACTAGCCATGTAAGTCAATCCAACAACAAGTTGTAGTCACAATAAAAATGACAGTTCCGTTCGCCAGCTTTTGTATGTAGCGGACACGGCGGGCTTCGTAAGAATCGCGTTTATTCTTAAATGCAGTGTTAAAAATAGTTCAGTTTTCCAAATTACTTTATTAATAGTGCTCAGCATGTAATTACTACACGTTGATATCAGTGCAATAGATTTCTAATCGAAAAAAGTGCGATGAAAGTTAAATCTCGGTTTCTCCCATCGAAGAGAATCTGTCATTCATGTGCAGAGTTCTCCGGTTCGTAATATTGCCGTGCTGAGAGCTTTACTTTCAGCCATACAAATGCATGGGACAAAACCCGGTGAAGTGAGTGTGATTTGAGTTTTACAAATGCATTGGTACAGCAGCCATACAAATGCATGTTTTTAATTCAGATGCGACAAAAGCTCTGAAGTGGGACAAAAACTTTGAAGTGGGACAACAATATTTTTTGTAGTGATGGGACATTTTGACGTGCATGAATGGGACATTTGTACCACTTCTTGTATGAGTAACCCAACACTACTCTGATTGGGTCGTGGATACAAATCCTGCTGCTCAAGTAAAATTATAGGAAATGCAAAAAAAATGGACAGATAAACGAGAAAATCGAGGTCGAAAAAGGAAATTAAGACAACGAGATGTAAACAAAATAATCAAATTGTCCAACGATGTTCCTTTTGCGACGTCAACAACTATTAACCAGGATCTGGAATTAGCGGGCAACACCTAATCAATTCAGCAGAAGTCCAAGAAAGACATCACTTTTACAACCGCGACATGTGGAGAGTTGAATTATATTCGCACGGGAACATCGCGACTAGTCAATCAGTCAATGGCGAAATATTCTTTGAAGCGATGAGTCCAAAATCGTGCTATACATTTGGTTGCGGCGGAAGACGACAATACATAAGATGACCGCGGAACGCCGCTTATGATCCAAAAAATACATTAAAGACACCATGCTTAAGGTGGTGCGAAAATAACTCTTTGGAGTCTTTCTCATATTTTGGCATGAACCCCCAAGTCTATGTTCACTTATTGAAAAAAGTCATGTTACCACATGCAAAGGAAAATATGCCCCTGTAGTGGGTCCCAATGCAAGATAATGACCCTAAGCAGACCAGTAGACTAGCTTAATCGTAATTTAATGCTAGTTTGTGCTCATGTCCATACATTTGAAAACAGGAAAACTACAAGATTGCCTGTTTTTCACATTCTTATGTTGCCACCTTGTACTTCTAAGCTCACGCTAAACTGTTGGTATTATTGCATTGTCCAAACTCTATTAGGAGAGCAGTGTTAGTGTGTATCGAGTATATCTAGTCCAAACTCTATTAGGAGAGTAGTGTTAGTGTGTATTGAGTATCTCTAGCTCAATCTCGGTTCGCATCTAATGGCGTTCATGTTATGGAATGGCCATCTCAATTTGCTGACCTCAACCAAATGACTGACGTTTGAAAATATGCAAATTGCTAGTTTCACCAAAACGTTTTTGTTAAAAATACACGGGCGGTATTTTAAAACAAACGAATTATGTTTATAAATGATTAGCTTCCCGTGAACTTCATGTGAATAATTAAACATTAAGCCAAAAATACTTTATTCCAATATTGTTAAGATTTCTTTCTTAGACTAATTAGAGCACTTGTTAATGGTAGACACATAGGATATAAAGGAGCTTGTTCCCTATAAAAACATAATTCTACGTTTTTAGCGAACCTCATCGTTTTTTTAATTTTTTCCATGACTATCCCAAATCGCGTCATTGCGGCTTAGATAAATTGAATTCGTCACCTGAGCAAAATGGCGGATATGTGCTAGAGATTTCTCAGGGGAACTTTATAGAGATAACTCGTACGGCATTTATACATGGTGACACATTAAATGGTGTATACTACACTAATACCGACTAAATGATATGATAAAAATCTCTAATCTATGAAGTTGACTAATTTATTTTCTGGGGAATTACAAACCTAATTCTACATCACAGAACAATGGAAATCATATATCATACAAATAATTCATCTGTTTTTATGGAATTAATAAAGTAATCCGAAAAAAAGATGAAATAATGAGTTTGCAACAAGTGGCATACACACAAAATTCATAAACGGCGATTAAAATTGAGAAACACACGCGTAGTACAAAATTTCGACATCCAACAGGTCTTTTACAACTGTGTGATAGTATCTTTTTTAAGAATGATGACTAATCCGCTAACTCAAACCTATACTCAGGAGAAAAGGCCGAACTTACATACATACTCATGCAAAAAAAAGGCCAGCAATCACCGAAATGATGCCATTTCTCTTGGTACAGTGATATCATACTCAGATCAACATATATAAACATAAAACCTTGAACAGACAATAAATTCCAGCCTGTCTAATACACACACGCTTCTTCCAACCAAATACATACTAATTAAAAAAAACATGTTTTGCCTCATCCAACTTCGAAAGGTACTCGCCCAATTCTTAGTGCGTTCGTTAAATATTAAAGATAAACTACAAAAATTGGAGCGGCTACCTAACTACGTACATATTTAATGCGTTTTTTCAGTAATACGGAAATCACTAACTATAAGTAATAAAAAATAGAATACTTACCGCACACAACAAGTTGAATAAAAATAATAAATATTTGACCATAGACATTCCGCAACCCATCTTGCTTTTCAAATCACTAGCAAAAAAAATAACGAATTAGCAAAAATATTAAAATGCGTAGATGCTAACTCAAAAAAATACTAAGAGAAAATCGACTATAAATTTGTTGATAATAAATATGCATAAATTTACATCAAGTGTTCACAAGTTGAAAAAACTACCGCGTTACTATGTATTTCGAGACCTGCGTTCCAGACCACTCTTCTCGTTAGCGAACAATTCAGTACTGTACTCTCTGTGTGAAGTGTGTGTGAACGTAATTAAGAACTTACTTGTCGTCACTATAGTTACTCTATGCGACGCTTAAAGCGCTTCGCTTTTAGTTAAACTACACGACACTAGAGGCGTTTTGGACGACAGTTTGGGAAGCTGCAATAACACTTGTGAGTGCGCAAATTTTTTTTTTTTCAGAAATGTGGTTTCGAGTAATACGGCTTTACTCTACTAAAGTGATAATATATGCGTCACATCAAATCGTCAGTGTATTAACATACAGTGACCGAAAAAAGTCTACATACGACCCCTATTTTCGCTACTTGACGAGCCCCATGGCACTTATTAAAAAAGTAATGATGCAGTTATGTTCTAAGTCTATTTTAATTGATATTTAACATAAAAAAACTTTTCTCTAATATAAACTTTACAAGTTATTCATACATAACTAAAAAAAATGCATTGACAAAAGTCTACATACGGCAAGGTAAATCATTATTTATGCTACTGTGCGGTTCTGTTTTATAACAGGAAGTACCGTTTATTAAGTTTTAGCATTTGCGCTTCGCGTTAGGCTACAGTTTGGGCAGTTTCGAAAAGACCGCAGCTGTGACGATGGCTTCTCGGAAGGAAATCTTATCAGAAATACGGACCTTGGTGGTAAGACATCGAAACGATAGAAAATCTTTCGGAAAAATAGCCAAATTGTTGAATTTAAGTAAATCGACAGTTCAAACCATATTCAACAACTACAAAAGAAAGTTCTCTGAGAGACTGTTCGGACAGCAAGGCTGCGCTTCTGGCACTCTACTCCTACAGGACTACGTCCAAACTAGTGTCTATTTGTACACACAATTTGAATCGCCTAGCGGCCATAATGAAAATTTTTCTAATTTGGATACCGGGTCATAGCGACCTGCTAGGTAACGAGGCAGCAGACACGCTTGCACGGCAAGGATCTGCAAACATCACTTCCACTAGGAAGTGAGTCGATGTAGCACCAATAGTGCTGAAGACTGGCTTCAAACAAAGTATTTTGGGTTCTTTCTTGGCATGGTGGCGGTGGCTGGACAGCTGCAGAACGGCAAAATCCTTTTGGGAAGAACGGAATAAAAATATTACAGCTCAACTGCTACAACGTAGTCGCTATAGCATCCGAACTGTTTTTGGCCTGACCACAGGTCATTGCTAGCTAAAGCTGCACGCATTTAGGATGCGGATTGCGAGCGGCAACCTTTGCAGAGCTTGCGAGGAAGACGAAGAATCTATCGAACATTATGTTTGTCGCTGTCCGCAAATCTCCAACAGTCGTCTCCTTTGATTCTTCTCAGGACTAAACGACCTCAGAGGCGTCCAACATTCGAGCCTACTACGGTTCGCAAACCAAACCAAGTGGTTAGAATAAGAGGAGTGACTTCAAATATCAAATATCAATAGGGGGTCCCAGTGCATTGCGGTTCTATGCAACCACCCTCCTATAACCTAAACCTAAACCTAGCGAAAATCGAAGTGAAGACACAATATAAACATATAACGATCACGTACTTAAAAAGGAAACGTGCATACAAACATGGTAAGATAAGCGAAGTGTTAACTCTAAGTGTTCAACTCCTTATGTCGATTACAGTGCTCTCTGTGCAAATAAAAAAAACATCTGAATACAGTACGCATGAAAAACTTTGCGTTTTGTCTTGCTCTTCTTCAAGCTCTTGCATACTTGTCGAATGTTGCAAACCGTTCATTAGTACGTGAAACCTACCAAATCAATTTTTTATCACTTACAAAATTCTGTAAATAAAAGATATTTGCAAAATAAAACCGCTAAAAAGTTACATAGACACGTTGCACGCAGACATATCAAAATCAAAAGCGCCAAATATTGGGTTGGACAGGTTGTCCTAATTCTTTCAGGTGCCTTGTTCTTTCTTCTTCATAGAGTAACTTTAATCTCACTGAATGACGTTTGTACTTTATATTTCTGTCTCGCTCTGGGTTTAGGTTCTTGTATGCTTGTCGTGATATGATTGGAGTGCACAATGGGCATGGAATTTCATCATTTCTTTCACCTTGTTGTTTTATTTCGGTGGAAATCCGAAACCGGAAGATGTAGAGACCTAGAACCCAGAAAAGGCACACATTGATGATAATACCTTTCCATTGGTATTTAGTTCATTTATTTCGATTCATCAGTTTAGGCTCTAGAGCGGTTACAAAAAAGATCTTTTTCTCTTACATAAATTGTATCCATAAAGTACCGGGAATTAATAATTAAAATTACCTTGGAAAATAATATTTCGCAAATTTTTTTGGTAAACAGGTAGGACTGTCCTTAATTATTATCCCAAAAATTAGCGCGCTCTATTAATCAGTTTGTTTACAGCAGCTGGTTGAATCGGCACATCTTAGTAGTCCACCGCGATTTTTGAAATGGAGAAAAATATGGAACAAAGAGTTTGTCTCAAATTTTATGTTCCCAACCAAATATCGTGTACGGAAATCAAACTGTCAACTGTCAAATGTCAAGCTAAGCGGTTTTTCGTTCGCTCCGCTTTTATTTTAAAGTTAAGTAATCTTAAACCTACGAAAGTCATCAAAATAGTAGTTTTTCAATTGTTTACAAGTATATAAGAACTGTAACCATAAAATTTCAACGCTAGAGGTTTCATCGTGAAGGAAAACGTACAAAAAATTTCGACACCAGCCTACGAAACAAGGAACAACAAGTCCATTGTCAGATCTATCATAAATGGCGAACTGTCAAATGTTAAGCTAAGCAGTTTTTCGTTCGCTCCGCTTTTAATTAAAAGTTAAGTAAATCTTAAGCCTACGAAAGTCATCAAAATAAGGTTCATCGTGAAGGAAAACGTACGGAAAAATGTCGACACCAGCCTACGAAACAAGGAACAACAAATCCAAGGTAATTCTTCCCGCTGGCCAACTACCGCCAAATTCTTCAACTTCGGCATCAAAGTTGGAAAAAACAATAGATTCCTTCAGTAAGCAGCTTGAAATGATGCAAAATTCCATCGAAGGACTTAAAAATGAATTTCGATCATTCGAGGAGAGGATTTGGGCCAAAATAGGAGACAAATTCACGACACTACACAAAGAGGTTAATGAAATGTCAAAAACTGTTTCTGCATTTGATGAAAGGATTGAAAAAATTGAGCGTAATTTAATTGCGACCGAAGTTCTTATGACCGGACTTCCCGAGGTGCGGAATGAGGACGTCAACACAATATTCAACCACTTTTGTTCATCCATAAACTGCGTTGTACCTTACAACCAAATACTGCAGTTCCAAGCAAGAAAAAAAAAGAAGGCACGAGATCAAACCACTATGCTGATCAAATTCAACAACACGCTTGATAAAAATAAATTTCTTAGATGCACATTTGCGAAACTAAAGACGGCAAAGAAGTTCACTTTAAGAGACGTTGGCTTAAACAACGATTCGCCCGTTTTTATTTCTGAAAATTTAACACCGAAAAACTATAAGCTGAGACGTCTTGCCGATAGATTGAAGCAACTACAAAAACTACATTCCGTACTTATCAGGAATGGTCAAGTACTTATAAAATTGGGACCCGATGACAAGGAAATACTTGTTACCAGCGAAGATGAACTGTTAAGAGCGGCAGCTGATCCTATAGAAATTTTGCCCTAGTTATTTAAAAATACATTTTACTTAATCACATTATTTTAGATACTAACCCGCTTGTTATTTTTACAACTTTTTAAACATTTACTATAATTTACATATGATATAAATAATGAATTTAGAGGATTTTAAAAGCAATAATACAGTTATAGTGGAGAATTTGGATGATTTGAAGTTAGATGGAAGTAACATTAACGTTTTACACATTAACATTCGAAGCATAAACAGAAACTTTGATGAATTGTTATGCATGCTAGCCAGCGTGAACATAAAAATACATGTTCTTATACTCGGGGAAACTTAGCTGAGGGAGAGTAATGATCTGTACAATATTGAGGGGTATAATAGTTTATTTTACAATGCATTAAATAATAAAAACGATGGTATAGCAATTTATATTGACAATACGCTTCTAGTAACAAATATAGTGGGGAATATCTTGCATGGTATAAGTAGTTGTAGTTTTGATTTATCGATAGACAAAAATAAAACTCTAAGAGTTACTGCTTTATACTGCTTACCATCAATAAATAAACATAATTTCATTGATGTTCTTGATGAATACTTACAAAGCGTGAAATCGGTACGAAATCACGCTTTGATTGGTGACTTCAACATAGACATTCTTTCGGATAGACCTACACGAACATCTCATGATTTTCATACTACTTTAAGCTCTTTTGGTTATTTATCGACAATAAATGAATATACACGAGTAACTGATACGTCAAATACTTGCATTGACCATGTACACCTAAAATCATCTGAGATAAACACATTTATTGCATACGTTTTGAAAAATGATTTAACTGATCACTATCCGGTGGGTTTATCGATACCTGTAAGGAATGAGAGAATTAAAGAAGACACTAACTATACTCACTCAATTGTTAATCAGGGGGAACTAGTAAGAGCTGCTTCAATTATAGACTGGAACGATATTCTTATGACCAGTGAACCAAACATAGCCTTGAGTAGTTTCATGATTAAACTAGATGAATGTATACGGTCTTGCCAAAAGCCCAAATCTCTCAATCTCAGAAAGAACAAAAAAATTAAACCCTGGATTACAGCTGGACTCTTAGTGTGTTTACGAAAACGTACAAAACTATATAAACAAATCGTTGCAAGTCCTGGCGATGTAACTTTAGTCAGCACATATAAAAAGTATAGAAACTTCCTAACAACACTTATTAGAAGAGCAAGGGATGATTACTACAAATTAAGAATAAAAGAAGCTCATAATGTATCCAAGCTGTGGGGAGTTATTAAAAATTGTTTAGGTAAGCAACAAAATCGTAGAGTAAAAGTAGACTCAATTGCAACTGACAATGAGACTATTTATTTTAAGGATGATGCTGAAGCCATATGCGAAAAATTTAATGAATTTTATGTCTCAACTGGCAAAAGGCTTGCACAGAACATAGAAAATACCTGTCAATGCACTACCAAAATATTTAATCAAATACGAGTACCTCGTGTAACTGAGACCCTGTTTTTTGTTCCAGTAACAGAAAATGAAGTTAAAGACACCATTCAGCAACTCAAGGGTACAAATGCTACAGGTCCTGATAATATATCGACTAGCTCTGTCAAACTCATAAAGCAATATATTAGTAAGCCATTAGCTCATGTTTTCAACCTATGTCTGACAAATGGATGTTTTCCCGATAATCTGAAAGAATCTCTAGTAATTCCTATTTATAAAACTGGAGCAAAAAACATTATGTCTAATTACAGGCCCATATCTCTCTTACCAGTAATCTCAAAAATACTGGAAAAATGTATCAAAGCAAGATTGATAAATTTCGTTGAGAAGCATAATATATTAGCAAAAAATCAATATGGTTTTCGCACTAACCTGAGTACAAATGATGCAATCTATAAACTAACGAAAACAATATATAAAAATCTTGAAGATGGTCGGAAAACTATTGCAGTATTTTTAGATCTACAGAAAGCTTTCGATACCGTGCATCATTCTACCCTCTTATATAAATTAGAATTAATGGGACTTCGAGGAAAGCCCTTAGATCTCATACGTAGCTATTTGTCTAACCGAAAGCAAAGGGTTAAAATAGAAGGGAGAGTCAGTTCTGCGAAAATCACTGATTACGGTGTTCCTCAGGGTAGTGTTCTGGGCCCACTTTTATTTATATTGTACATTAATGATATGTTTAACATCACCGATTCTGTGGATGACCTGATCGCTTTTGCAGACGATACTGTATTGTGTGTGAGTGACTTCACATGGAAGGAAACCTATCAAAAAGCATCGGCTGCAGTTACTAAACTAAAAAGATGGCTTGATGCAAATAGGTTGACAGTAAATATTGATAAATCAAAATATATGCATTTTAGTGCAAACAAAAAGGGAATTCCATCAACTAACTTGAAGCTCACAGTTCACTCCTGTAATTGCGAATCGCACAACACCTGTTCCTGCAGTTCACAATTTGAAGTGGCCACATCTATAAAATATCTAGGAATAATTATAGACAATAATCTGACATGGAGAAAACAGGCAAATTCTGTCTCTCAAAAACTTCGAAATATTCTTCCTAGTATCCGTCAGTTAAGGAATATTATGGAGATTGTGACACTAAAATCAATATACCATGCTCTATTTGAAAGTGTTCTTCAATATGGTATTTTGGGATGGGGTGGTGCGTGTAAAACTAATTTATACCCTATCAGTATTGTTCAAAAAGCAGCTATTAAACAAATTCTTAGGAAGCCAAATAGATATTCGTCGCACCAAGCATTCTTAGAACTAAAAGTTTTAGATCTGAATAGGCTATATAAAAAGGTAGTTCTTCTCCACGCACATAGAACACAAGCTTTTCAAATCTGCGATCATGGTCCGACCTACAAGACAAGATTTCGTGAAAATTTAAAGAAACTAACTGCAAAGTGTAAGCTGACAAAGACACAGCAACATGCATCATATTTACTAATAAAGTACTTTAATGAACTTCCACTTGACATCAAATCTAGTATAAATAGTTTCACCTTTAAAGTAAAATTAAAAAATTGGCTTCTCTCTTGAAATTCTAATATTATATAATAATATAATATAAATTTGCGCTCACAAATTAAAGACATAAAATGGTAAATTAACAAGTGGATTAGTATTCTTTTTATATTTTTCATACTATTCATTTTAACTTCTTAGTTTATTTATTACTTTTTTTCTCTTTGAATTATTTTCTCACTTATTATTTTTTTTTCTTTTTTTGATCACTTTAAGACTTAAACAAAACGCTTAACACAAGCATGCTTATAAAGCGTTAATAAATTTGTACGAAATAATGTATTTGGTATTATATGAAATAAATTATTATTATTATTATTAAAAAAAAAAAAAAAAAAAAAAAAAGAATCATTGTGAATGTTAGAAAAGGCGTACGGTGATTCATTAATATCAAAATCACGAGCCTACGAGTGGCACTATGCTTTTAAGGACGGTCGAGAGATCCTTGAAGATATGCCTCGTTCTGGATGACCTTCGACCTCATCAACTGACGAAAACATTCAAAAAGTAAAGGAAATGGTGCTCGAAAAAGCTGAATTTTCTTCAAAAAAAAGTACCGTGAACAAGTCTCTTTGGACATCCTTAATCGTGCGAATTCTGACCCCACATTTATGAAGCGCATCATAAGTGTTGAACGAGTTTGACATGCAAACTAGTCAATGGAATGAAGGAAAAAAATGAGCCGAAACCGAAAAAATCACGCTAAAGTCGCTCAAAAATCAAGACGATGTTCATTCCTTTTTGCGACATTCGAGGTGATCCATCATGAATTCCTTCCGGAGGGACAGCCGGTCAATAAGAAGTACTATTTGACCGTATTGGAGCGTTTGCGTAAGCAAATCTGTAAAAAACGACCGGAATTATGGAAGGAGAGTTTTTCCACGATGATAGAGCCTCAATTGTGATCGAATTTAAGGCTAAAAAAGCAACATCAATCAATTCCCGAAACTGAAATTACCACTCCGTGAAACCCATTTTCAGTCAATCGAGGACATAAAACAAAATTCTCTGAAAAAGCTAAAAAGTGTTTCGAGGACTGGAAAAGACGCTGGCATATGTGTGTTGCATCTAATGGGGATTACTTTGAAGGCGAAAAAATAAATATTGATAGTTAATAAAATATTTTCCTTAACCTTCCTAACCACCCTAACTTGCATATTGAGGTTTCACGCATTTTCAACTTGTCCCAAGAATAATAAAGTTGCGACCGACGTGTTAACAGATATTTTTTTTATGTACATACATCAAATGAATGTATGCACGTGTAAAATTTGATCTTTGTATCTTTTACCAGGCCCAAAAAAATTGCTCAAAATTTTCGACATCCAATCATCAGTTTAATGTAGCGAAAAAAATATCTCAAATTTTTTCTAATAGTGAATAGTGACTATTGTATGGGAGGTGGTAATTTTTGAATAAGACACCGAACGTGGTATGCGAAATGTTTCGTGCTGAATTCAAAGTTTTTAGCTTTCATAATTTTGAAAGTAATCGGACATTGTTTCTCTGAAATTTCGATATTTGTATGGGAGATTGCAGGGGAAGTGGCAAGTTTTGGATGATTTTGAAGCTGTTTATCAACATTCTTACCACCATGCATTATTGCAATTTTAAAGTCGATTGCTCATACATGTTCGAAAGAGAAATGCTTTTTTTGAATTTCTAATATAGATATTTGTATGGGATGAGGTAGAAGGAGTGGCGCGAAGTATGTATTGCAAATTCTGAAAAAAAAAGTTTCTAGTTTTTTTAGTTTTAATGGAAATCTGCATAATTCAATTACCAAAATTATGCATTTGTATGGAAGGGGTTTGACGAAGTGTGCGAAGCAAAACAACATTTTTTGTCGTTAACACGAAATCGCATATTTAAGTGAAAATGTAGTATTTATAAACAAACAATTTTACCGAAGCCGTTGGAAACCTTAATTTTTTTTTGGAAAAGCCTTAAATTGAAACCTTGTTAATGGAACTGGTGTAATGGCAATACGATAGATTGATTGGTTTTGAAGTTAGTAACACTTTCATGCAGGAAACTTTTAAAAAACACATATAAATGCAAATTTTAAAAAGTGTGAGAAAGTTTTAGTTTTTTTCTCCATAACCGACAAATAAACCTTTCTACGAACGGAACTGGTTAGAAAGTTTTCCAAATTTCAAAGTTTTATTAACGATTTTACATTCTGAAATAGCTATTTGTTTTGCTGAAAAAGCTTTATTTGGATTTTAAGTTCTTTGCGTGTAAATAACATTTTTTCGACCCTGTTTCTTTATTAGTACAAAGATTGATTTATTGTGAGACGAAAAAAATAAATAAAAATAAATAAAATAAAAATTTCCTAGTGAATATTTTTCAATTCAACTACAGCCATCCAGCTAATCGGATCGATCTTTTTCAGCTAATTTACTAACTATTAGATTGTTGCAGATGAAATGGCGACTTTCAAAGAAAAACATCAACAGGGCATTTGGAGCTGACACAGTAAGCGAACGAACCACAAAGCGATGGAAAAATTCCGATCAGGAGATATGACCCTTCAAAGTGAGCCATGTGGTCACCCAGGACCATCGATGACAACGACGAGCTGAGTTTACTCTCTTCAATGGCGCTACAGCCCAAATCGGGCCTTGGTCTCCTGAACTTCAGGTTCCTTAACATTTTCATTATTTATTGTGGAAGGGTTGTTAGACCTTCGCACAACCCTCTATCTACGAATTTTTTATTTTCGTAGATTGAGGTAACCAAGGTATATTCAAGCAGGTAGTGTGCTGGAATTATGCGTCGACCGGGATTTGAACTCACGACCTTCGCATTGTAAACCAAACACGCTACCCACTAGACTACACCCTAGCTGAGCTGAGTTTACTAGTGGAATCTAACTCACGCCAAACTCCTCATTTATCAAGAAAAAAAATTAAACGAGTTGCAATACGAAACTCTTCCTCATCCACCATATTGACCAGACCTCTCGCCAACCGATTACCACTTTTTTAATCATTTGGATCATTTTTTGACGGAGAAACAATTTAACAATGAAGCAGCCATCAAAAATTCCTTCGAGGAATTTCTTCAGTCTTTAAAGTCGGACTTCTATGAAACTGGCATGAATGCACTTGTATATCGTGGGGAGAAGTGTATTGCATCCGTTAGTACCTATTTTAATTAATAAAATTAAGTTTTATAAGAGTTAAAGTTGTGTGAAATTTCACTAGCAAAGTCGCCATTTCATCTGAAACAAACTAATACTAAAACTACTTTGAGCTAGTTGCATGATTTTTCGATTCGAAATTACCTCAACTTCAACGAAAACGCCTATTCGGTATATACGGCCCCTTAATGATATTTGCATTATTATTCTTTGCTCAAAATTTTCAGTCGATAGTTTTTACAGTTTCGAAAAATAATAATTTAATTGAAATTTCGACAATTTTGTATGGGAGGGAGGTGAAACTTTATTGTTTTTCAAAATTGATTGCAATTATAGTACAAAAATAACAGGATTATACCATTGACACATAGCAGTCCTAATTATAATTTAGCTAATTCGTAATTTAGCTCGTCTTCATCGTTAGTAGATTGGTGGCACACAGCACTTTGCTACTTAAAAAGAGCCACTCACTCATCTGTCATATTTTTAAAAAGTTGAATTGCAAAGCTAATAGGTAATCAAATTTTGCAAGGAAGGCGACAAACGAAGAAAAACGATCCTTTGCCCTGTTTTAGAATCGTTTGCAATAAGGGGTGGAAGGGGTGGAATAAAAAAAACTCAATATTAATATAATTACAGTATTTTTCCTGCTATCTGTTTTGGTAAATGTAATAGGTACTTTTTACAGGTGATTCGTTATTTTCTTTTATTATCTTATGTTCCCTGACTTCTAAAATTCTTTGAATACAATAAAATTTTATTAAATGTACATATCAATCATAATATTGATATAATTAAAGATGAAGTTGAAAAAATAATAGATAACATAAATTCAGCAAAACACGGTTTGATGACACGATCAATTTTGAGTTCAGATGAAATTGAACAAAATAATGTAACATTTGATGAGTTAAAGGAAATTAAAATTATTGCACTAATTAAAAATGAAATTTTAATATTTGTTATCAATATACCAATGTATACTGCACCCCTTTTATCATATTATGTTAGAAAATTACCAAATAAGAATAACGAAGTGTTAGATATAAAAGAAAATAATGTTATATACTACAATGGATATTACTACAAATATACTAAAATGTTTAAAAATTTAAATAAACCAATTGAATGCATAAAAGAAACAAATTGTATAACGAAAGTATATGACAATGTTACTAAAGTTAGAAGAAAATATTGGAATAAAACACTACGATAAAAACTTGTGTTGTTTTTGTTCCTTGTTAACGAAAGATAAATTTCGTAACTGAAGTCTACGTAGTTAGTTAGGCTTGTTCTTCTGGCGAGCTTAATGGAACGAGTCAGGCTGTTTTTCTGGCGAGCTTTGGCGAGAACTGGCAAAATTATTATTTGATAAATAATTAGATACGAATCCAATCCAGTTCTTCATAGCTAGACGTTCAAATCACGATTACAAGATTTTGTATAGTTCAGAGCTATCAGAAAATGACTTATCTCTTCCACGACGAAGCTTTTCTAAAAGCTCCAACTCTAGTACTACATTCTTCATCTTTTTATTATTAATTATGAGGAAAATGAGAGGATTTAGCTAAATGAGATGATTTAGCTGAGAGCATGATGAGATGATTTAGCTGATGAATGATCAATATTTTGGTAATTTAGCTAAATTAGCGTATGACACACAGTCGCTTAATGATAATTTAGGCCTAAATTATAATTTAGCTGCGCTATGTGTCAATGGTATTACGATTGCTCGTTTGCAATTTCAGTATGAATAAATGGTTCGCTTGATATTGTGAAACATAGTCCACAAAAGCTCCATTTAAGCGTCCTTCTCGGTAAGAAATGCGACAAAATCATCTTCCGGAATGTTTAGAATACTTTTCCTAATTTCATCTGTAATTTAGATAAATTATAAAAAAAAAACTGTAGTAAAATTGATTTTTTTTTGCATTCATTCTTGAATTTCACCAAAATTGGGTTTATTAATATAATACAAAATTTGAATCATTCATACTTGAATACTCAAAATCTAAATATTCTAACTCCACTTCCTCACTACTAAACTTATTTACCCGCACTATCTTGGGTACACCCGCGAACTCAATCGTAAAAAATCCGAAATACATGTTCGTCAAAAGTCAAACCAATTATGATGCAAATTTGACAATCGAATAAATCTCATAAAGCTTTATACCTAGTCCTGCCATAAGTTCTGTCACATAATTTCTCACATTGGCAACAACTTTATTTTATGAGTGACATTTCAATATCGGCCAGTTTTATAAACGTCATAATGTTGTTGACAGTTGATGGTCATTTAAAGTGTGTTCGTTAACGTGTGAACATGGAATGGGGTGTAATAGAAAACCGAACTGCAGTGATTGCACTACATAAGTGTGGAAAATCCGCGAGTGAAATTTTCAAGTTGTTGTGCCCGTTAAAAATAACGCAAAGATTTGTGTATCGTGCGATCCAGAGATATAACGCGATCCAGACTATTGAAGATCGACCTCGTTCTGGACGTCCGCGTGATGTACGTTCTTCTGCTGCCATCAAAGCGGTCGAGAGTCGAATTCGTCGAAATCCGCTTCGTAAACAACGAATCATGGCTCGAGAGATGAACATCTCCACCCGAAGTATGTCTCGCATCATAAAATCTGACCTCGGGATGAGTGCCTTTCGACGATCAACGGGACATTTGCTGACTGAGCAGTTGAAGCAAATTAGGAGCACCAGATCGAAAGAGCTCCTTCGGCGGTACGGCAACAACAAACATCGAGAAATTTTATTTACCGATGAAAAAATTTTTACGGTGGAGGAAGATTTCAACCGCCAAAATGATAAGGTGTATGCCCACAGCTCCATAGAAGCCCGAGAAGTTCCACTAGGGTACAGCGAGGACATCATCCAGCATCAGTCATGGTATGGTGGGGTGTCAGCTACGAAGGGGTCACCGAGCTTCATTTTTGCGAAAAAGGCGTAAAAACTGCAGCGAAAAATTATCAAACGGACATCCTGGAGGGATGTGTGAAGCCGCTGAACTCTACGCTATTCAACAATCGACATTGGCTTTTCCAGCAAGATTCTGCGCCAGCCCACAAAGCTCGAACCACACAAGCGTGGTTGGAAACCAATATTCCACAGTTTATAAGGGCGACGGAATGGCCTTCTGGGAGCCCAGATTTGAATCCCCTGGACTACAAACTGTGGGCGGAGTTAGAGTCCATGCTGTGCACGAGACGACACCCAAATATCGAGAGCCTTAAGCGATCTTTGACAGAAGCAGTAGCTAATTTTCCGCTAGAAACAGTGCGTACTGCTATCGATGACTGGCCCAACAGATTAAAGAGCTGTGTTAAGGCTAAAGGCGGCCACTTTGAATAATTTGTTGCTTATTTTACTTCCATTAGTATGCCAAAATAAAATATATTTTTCTTTGTCAAAAACTCTTTTTCATTTATACAAAAATTGCCCATATACGTGTGACAGAACTTATGGCACGACTAGGTAATAAATAAGAATATAAACATAACAGGGCTACGATTGCGCGTAAAGCGCAATCTTACGATACTCTAGATGAAATAGAATTTTTTGTGATGCCAAGAAATTTCGCATGGGAAGTATTAGAAGGGATGACAGCATTGAACTAATTTTTCCCCATCATGCTAAAGTAGCTATAAAAATTTTTTGTACAAAATGCTTACTCCAAAAATTGAATGGGAACTGAAAAAATTAGTGAGTTAGATTTAGTGAAAATGTGCAGTTTGTATGGGAGGTGGTAGAAAGAGTGGGGCGATTAGAGTGATTTTTTTCAGAAATAACTAGGAATATTGTAAAATTGACATCCCTGAAATTTCAGACTAGTGCCATTTATACTTTTCAAGAAAATCGATTTTTTGTGAAGTTGTGAAACTGTGTCATATTGTATGGGAGGGGGTAGAAGCAGTGAAGCTAATCAAATATTTTTTTCTGATCTTAGTGCTAATACTAATTAAGTATTTATTACAAAATGTGAGCTCTATAAATGTTATATGTTCTGAGAAAATCGTCTTAGAGCATTTCATGAAAAAGTGTAGTTTGTATGGGAGGGGGTGGAAGGAGAGGGAGGAAGCAAATAATTTTTCTACTGTAGATTAAAATTACTATGAAAATAACATATCCGAAAATTCAGACTAATAGCTTTTATATATTTCGAGTAAATCCGTTTATTGTCAAATTACGAAATTGTGTCATTTTGTATGGGAGGGGGTAGAAGGGGTGAAGCTAATAGTCTAAATTTTTTTGGGCTTACTAACAATTTCAAATAAATATTTGGTGCACAATTTCAGGTTTCTAAATTGTATACGCAATGAGTAAATTGGCTTAGAGTAATTCATGACAAGTACAGTTTGTATGGGAGGTGGTAGAAGGAGAGGGAGCATACGCATAATTTTCGTACGGTAGATTGATATTATCATAAAAGTAACATACTCCAAATTTCAGGCCAATAGCTTTTATACTTTTCGTGCAAATCCGTTTATTGTCAAATTGCGCAATTGTGTCATTTTGTATGGGAGGGGGTAGAAGGGGTGGAGCGATTTGGCCCGTTCACGAACTTGACCTTACTTTTTTATCAAAAACGACGTGTACAAAATTTGAACTATCTAGCTCAACGCGTTCTCAAGCTAGAGCGCGCACAGACGGACGGACGGACGGACGGACATCCGGTTTTGAGATTTTTGAGTGATAATATTAATTTCTGTATTCATCATTTTTTTCTCCGAGCCTTATTTCTTGGCGTTACAAACTTTAGAGCAAACTTATAATACTCTCAGATTTCATCTAGAGTATAATAAATAAAAACATAACAGGGCTACGATTGCGCGTAAAGCGCAATCTTACGATACTCTAGATGAAATAGAATTTTTTGTGATCCCAAGAAATTTCGCATGGGAAGTATTAGAAGGGATGACAGCATTGAACTAATTTTTCCCCATCATGCTAAAGTAGCTATAAAAATGTTTTGTACAAAATGCTTACTCCAAAAATTGAATGGGAACTGAAAAAATTAGTGAGTTAGATTTAGTGAAAATGTGCAGTTTGTATGGGAGGTGGTAGAAAGAGTGGGGCGATTAGAGTGATTTTTTTCAGAAATAACTAGGAATATTGTAAAATTGACATCCCTGAAATTTCAGACTAGTGCCATTTATACTTTTCAAGAAAATCGATTTTTTGTGAAGTTGTGAAACTGTGTCATATTGTATGGGAGGGGGTAGAAGCAGTGAAGCTAATCAAATATTTTTTTCTGATCTTAGTGCTAATACTAATTAAGTATTTATTACAAAATATGAGCTCAATAAATGTTATATGTTCTGAGAAAATCGTCTTAGAGCATTTCATGAAAAAGTGTAGTTTGTATGGGAGGGGGTGGAAGGAGAGGGAGGAAGCAAATAATTTCTACTGTAGATTAAAATTACTATGAAAATAACATATCCAAAAATTCAGACTAATAGCTTTTATACTTTTCGAGTAAATCCGTTTATTGTCAAATTACGAAATTGTGTCATTTTGTATGGGAGGGGGTAGAAGGGGTGAAGCTAATAGTCTAAATTTTTTTGGGCTTACTAACAATTTCAAATAAATATTTGGTGCACAATTTCAGCTCTCTAAATTGTATACGCAATGAGTAAATTGGCTTAGAGTAATTCATGACAAGTACAGTTTGTATGGGAGGTGGTAGAAGGAGGGGGAGGATACGCATAATTTTCGTACGGTAGATTGATATTATCATAAAAGTAACATATTCCAAATTTCAGACCAATAGCTTTTATACTTTTCGTGCAAATCCGTTTATTGTCAAATTGCGCAATTGTGTCATTTTGTATGGGAGGGGGTAGAAGGGGTGGACCGATTTGGCCCGTTCACGAACTTGACCTTACTTTTTTATCAAAAACGACGTGTACGAAATTTGAACTATCTAGCTCAACGCGTTCTCAAGCTAGAGCGCGCACAGACGGACGGACAGACGGACGGACATCCGGTTTTGAGATTTTTGAGTGATAATATTAATTTCTGTATTCATCATTTTTTTCTCCGAGCCTTATTTCTTGGCGTTACAAACTTTAGAGCAAACTTATAATACTCTCAGATTTCATCTAGAGTATAAAAATCATATATATCGTACACATCTGCTAGTCACTCGGATAAAATTTATCCCCCGTCGTTTAAAAGGGCTATGAAATAGACGAGCTTATTTCCTTTTTGCGAAATCATGTCATGTTGATATACAATTCATCCCTCAATATATAAAATTATCTACCAAACAACCACGTTTGTTTCTTCGAATTTTTGAAAAAAAAAATAATCAATCTTAGGTTGGAATAAAACCTATTTGGAAAGTAAATAAATACACCTTTGTTTCTAATGTTTTGACATTCTTTCGTGGTTTTTAAGATCGAATGCATATTGAAGGGAAGATAAAAGATATTGAATTTTAGAATTTATTCAATAAGTATCAGAATCATTTTAATACACAATAAAATCAAATTTATCTTGCACAATTATAAACGGAATCCTATATATTTTTCTCAGTATGCACTTTTAAAAAAAAAAGCAATATACAAATTTTTCATAAAATTGATTTTCATAAAAGCCATACTAATTTTCGTATACATGACTTTTATATTAAAAAAAGAATATATCAGTTCTTTTCCACCAATATTTTTAACCGTGCACACTCCTTCCACCACCTCCCATACAAACTGCACTTTTTATAAAAAAAAAAATTTTTCGCAGTTCGTTTCATATTTCTCGGGCTCTAATTTTTTACAAGGGTACAGAAATATTTGTTTGTCGCTCAAAAACCTCAACTCCGAATGACTGTCTGTCCGTCTGTTCGTCTGTCTGTCTGTCCGTCTGTCTACAACATAACTCTCGAACACTTTGAGCTATCGTGCTGAAATTTGTTGAGTGTTATTTCAAGCAAAAAAGAAACTTTAAGTTCGTGAATGGGCTACATTCACCCACTCCTTCTACCCCCCCTCATACAAACTTCATGAAATTTCCAAATTTTGAGCAACTGATTTTTCCTCGAAAGTATTTAAGCTATCCACTTGAAATTTGGGTCAAAATATAATGGTGTAAATATCATTAACACACATCACAAAATATTGAAGTGATCCCCGCACTTTTTCTACCGCCTACCATACAAATGCACAATTTTGAAAATTGATATTTTTTGATTTTCACTGAAACAAGCGAATGCTGAAGAGTTTTTGTCACAATTAATTCTGTTATAATTCCAATCTGTTTTGCAAAATCATCAACTTCAGCTTACTGCTTCTACCCCATCCCACACAAATTTTTTGAAATTTCAATTAAATGTTTTTTCTTCGAAACTGTCAAAACTACCGACTTCACACTTTGCAAAAAGTCATACAAATGCATAATTTTAGTAAATGCAATATATCGATTTCCACTAAAACTAGAAAAAGTACAAACTTTAAATTTTGCCAGAATTTGTCCCTTATTAATTGCAATAAATGCTAAAAAAAATATCAGCTTCTTCTCACTCCTTCTACCCCCTCCCATACAAATATATATATTATAAATTCAAGAAAAGCGTTTTTCCCTCGAGCCTATAAGAGCTATCGACTTAGCAATTGAAACAAAGCATGGTGATAAGAATGCTGATAAGCAGTTTCAATATCATCTTAAACCCTTCACTTCCTCTGCCACCTCCCATACAATTTCAGGAAAACTATGTCCAATTTCTTTGGAAATAATGAAAATTGCAAACTCTAAATTCAGCACGAAATATTTTGCATTCCACGTTTGGTGTCATATATAAAAATTGCAAACCTCCCCTCTCTGCTTCTACCATCTGCCATACAAAACCCACCATTCACTATTCGAAAGAATTTGAGATGGCATACCTATTTTCCGGTACATTAAACTCTTTTCCATTTCATCTGGAGTATCATATGATTGGGCTTTACACCAATTTTTTTAGTTTTTTTCAGTTGATTACATCTTCGGAATCACATAAGAAATCAAGTATCACCATTAAAAGCCATTAACGTAAGATTTTGTACAAAAACTTCTAAAAATAGTTAAAACAAAGTTGCTTCAAACGTTTTTAAGCCCCTCTTGCCCTTCTACTCTCTCCCATACAGAAATATACTTTTTAGAACAAACTTAAAACGGAATTCATAAAAACGTAAAAAAATCACTTGACAAAAGTCTACGTACAGTGAATGCTTCCTTACTTATATGTAGATAAAATGTTCGGGTAAACATAAAAGTATTTTTTCAAATATTTTTCTTTTCAGTACTTTGTTGGGTCCCCTTGAGCAACAATTACTGTTTGCAGTCTTCAGGCATAGAGGCGACTAAATTACCGGTTTCTCCTGGCGTTATTTTCTCCCATTCTGCTATGAGCGCATCCTTCAGCGAATTCTTGTTTTTTATAGAGCACTTTCGAATTTTTCGCTCAAGGAGCTCCCATACATGCTCTATTGGATTTAAATCCGGGCTTTGGGGAGGATGATTAAGCTGTCTGGGAGCGTAATATAATAACCAATTCTTGACGATATGAGCTGTGTGCTTTGGATCGTTGTCTTGTTGAGAAACCCAACTGCTTCCAAGGCACAACTTCTCCACTGATGGCTTCAAATGTTGTTCCAACAGGCTTTTTTATACAAAGCGATCCATAGTGCATTCAATAAATGCTAAACTTCCGACCCAGATGCTGCTATGGCTCCCCAAACCATGACATTGCTTCCACCATGCTTGACGGTAGTAGGTACCAAGTTTTTTAGACTTAAGACAGTATTGTTCTTCCTCCAGATTTTGGAGCAACCATTACATCCACGAATGTTGAATTTGCACTCATCAGTAAAAAGGATTCACTTCCAAAAATCCATGTCCTTGTTAATATGAGGCTTTGCGAATTCTAGGCGCAGAAGACGGTTTTTAGCTGATATCAATGTTTTTTTACGCGGAGTTCTGCTTCGAAAACCATTTCTATTCAACGCTCGCGTTATAGTCCTTGGATGTACAATCTTGTCACTCACCGTAGCGATTTGTTCCGACAAATTTGGAGCACTTGCATTAGGATTTTTGCCCACTTCCTTCAAAATTAGGCTGAAGACTCTCCGCGAAAGTTTTTTCGGTCGACCAGTTCGTGGCTTGTTCTCAATAGATCCGGTGATTTCAAAGTTTTTTATTATTGTTTGCATTGAAATTCGTTTCAATTTCAATAATTTCGCGATTTCACCATACGACTTATTGTTTTTTCTGTATTGAACGACCAATTTTCGCACATCACTGCAAATTTCTTTTCCCGATGAAATTTTTTCGACTTTACAGTTCAAAACTAGCGATAAAACTATGTATTGTAGCGTTGCAGCTGCACATGTACAACAAACAAACAAATACTTGGAAAAATGATGTTATGTTTACCCGAACATTTTGTCTATAAGTAAGCAAACATTGACTGTACGTAGACTTTTGTCAAGTAATTTTTTTACGTTTTTATGAATTCCGTTTTAAGTTTGTTCTAAAAAGTTTTTGCTTTTGTTTTTTTATAAACATATTTTCGATAGTGAAAAAAAATGCATCAATGTTTTTTTGATGAAAGCTTCCAATCACCCAGTAACTCAATATAAGGTGCTGTATGTAGACTTTTATCCGCCACTGTATATTAAACATTCTTTAGCGTAATAATTTAAAAGTAATTTGATACTTTTAAATGTACAAAAAATTTTAATTCCTTATCTAAACTATTTCTTATGGTTTAGTTGTTTATCTTTATTACTCTTATTTTCTTCATAAGGGCATTTGTTTATATTATGCGCATTCGATTTGCAACCATCGCAATAATATAATCTCTTATATTTATTCTTATCCATTATATTTCCGGTAGTCGGCATTTTCATAAGTTTTTTACGGTCTCAGATTTCTAATTTATTACCCGCGCGGAATTTGGGTGATTAATGAAAAAGTAATGTTTCCGGTTGAATTAGCGATTTTACTTTATTATTCTAATAATAAAGTATTGTGATCGACACAAGAAAAAAAAAAGTTTGCTACCCTGAAATTTTTTTTTTTCGCGTTTCATGACTAAATTAGCCTAAAAATGCAAAAAAAAAAAAATCCGTCACGCCGTACGCCGTACATATGGACTCATATCTCCGAGACCGTTAAAGGTAGAATGTTCGTTTTTGGGTGGATTGTTGATTCGGTAAGTGAGCTCTATTTTCTAAATTTTGTGGGGTGTTGGGAGGAAGGGGGAGGCGGGGGAGGGAAAAAGTCGAAAACTACACTTGCTAATATCTCCCTCACGAATGCAGATAGAGAGTTGAAAATCAGTAGACATATAGAGAGGATTGTGGGACAAACTCCAAAAATAATTTAATTTTTTTATTAAAGAGGGGGCTAAAAACAAATTGTCGGCCGAATTGTTTTTTCAAATGATTATATCTTCGAAATTATTTATCGTAAAAAATTCATATTTTGGGACCATCAAGGTGGCATATATTTCCATCGGAATCAACTTAGAGAGTGGCTAATTATTGTAAGGGGAGGGTCACGGGGGGTGCAAAGAAAAACACTTAAAAATGAATATCTCAACTATATCTTAAGCTATGTAATTGAAACTTGAAACGTATATTAAGCTATACAAGGAAAATACAAAAAAAAATATAATATGTTGAAATAATAGTAGTGGGGGGAAATGGGGAGCATTTCAAAAATGGCGCACTTTTCAAAATTACAAATCCTTATATCTCAAAAAAAAATACAGATATCAAATCAAAAATTTGTCAGATTGTACAACTACACAATAGTTAATTTTGATAAAAATTTTAAGTTAGGGGGTGTAAAGCGAGGGAGGTGGTAAGCAAAAATGTCGAAAATTTTGAGTGATTTTTTTAGAACTCTGGTCAAAGATAGAAACTTTAAATTTGGCATGTGGATACATCTATTTGATATACATAGAAAAAATAATTTGATCCACAATTGTTACGAACCGACCACCCCGGTCTAATGGGCACAAGGTGTTTCATGTGCAGCGAAAAAAACACAAAAACTGAAAATTTTTGAATGTAATTTTAAGGTAGAAACTTGAAAATTTGGGAAATATATTTTAAAAAAATCCCTAAAAGTATGAAATATTAACTGGTCGAATACTTTCAAAACTTCTACCCCCTCCCATACAAAATTATTTTTTTGACCATTTTTAAGAAATTAATTATCATCTAACCATTAAAAGCTATCAATTTGAAATATTGCATAAGAACTTATAAAAATATTTGAAATGAAATTCCTTTAAAAAGTTTGAAATCACACTTGCCCTTCTATCCCCTCCTATACAAAAGTATGATTTCGACCAATTTCATTAAATCAACTAATAACCAACAAATTAAAAGCTACGAACTTGAAATTTTGTAAGAATACCTTACAAGAGAAGAAAAAGAAAATTGCTTCACAAATTTTGCAATCCCTCCACCTCTTCTACCCCTCCCATACAAAATTATTTTTTCGAGCATTTTTAAGAAATCAGTTATCAGCTAACTCTTAAAAGCTATCCATTTCAAATTTTGCACGAAAACTTACAAAAATAATTGAAATGAAATTCCATTAAAAGTTTTGCAATCGCGCTTGCCCTTCTACCCCCTCCCATACAAAAGTATCAGTTCGACCTATTTCATTAAATCAACTAATAACCAACAAATTAAAAGCTACGAATTTGAAATTTTGTACTAGCACACTACATGAGAAAGGAAATAGAATTGCGTCACAATTTTTACGATTCCCCTACCTCGTCTACCTCTTCCCATACAAATGTTTGGTTTCGTGAATGTAAAATACATAGAATCTTATGAAAATTCTATGCAACTTCGTCTATGAAACTGACATTCTATACAAGGAATATTGGACGTGATTCAAGCAATCAATTAAAAAACTATTAACATCCACCGACCCTTACTATCACCCTTCACCCCTCCCCTCACAAAACTCAAACTTGCATAAATAAACGAACTGGAGCTTTTGAACGTTTCCACAAAGTGTTAAATTGATAACTGCCCTGCCCAAGAACCCCTTTCACTTAGTCTTCCCTAACCACTCTAACCTGCATATTGACTTTCCACGCATTCGCAACTTGTCCCAAGAATAATAAGTTTCGCCCGACTTGTTGGCAGTTTATTTGTTATTGTTCTCAGAATAACGTTTCTGGTTGAGTCATCGGTTTCACTTGTTGCGAAATAACGGATTTCACTTGTGGTGAAACTGATGATGAGGTCATCGGAATGTCCGTGGATATGACTGTATGAACACCTTTCAAAAGAAACAAAATAAAACTGCATCACAAATTTTACAATTCCCCCCACCTTTTCTACCCCTCCCATAAAAATGCATGGTGTCAAGAATCCCCATTCACTTAGTCTTCCACATCCACCCTAACCTGCCTATTGACTTCCCATGCATCCTCAACTTGCTCCAAGAATAATAAAGTTGCGCCCGACTCGTTGGCAGATATTTTTTATTGGATACATATTTTGTGTAAAACCTCTTATAACATTAAATTTATCCATGACATCATAATATTATACAATACATATATAGAGAAGTCAAGTTGCTTGCTGTCCGAAATCTGTCAGTTTTGCACAGCTTTTAATGTAGAAAGCTATGTTTGCATGCTCTGGCTGTATATACATATGTATGTATAACAGACGCTTTGAGTTTAACGCGAAAAAGCACCATTTCTATTGAGTCGAATGAACATTAACAAAATCAATGACAAGAAAATATGGTACATACAACATTATTATTGTCAAACTAATAAATTCATGAAACGTAATATCTATGACATTTGCCTGATAAATAGAACTTAACTCAAAAAATCATTCCGATCTCCCAATGCTATTTAAGTCATACTTCTCCCGAATCTCATTTATTTTTGTGTGTGCTTTTCATTCGCTTTAAGAGTATCGCATTACTATACAATCGTGCATCTATAATGGCTTGTGCAGGATTTTGGCATACAGGAACTCGGTACTAACCAATATTAGAAGGTCATTACGAATGTTTTAAAATCCTAAAATGGCATTCAAGTGCTTTGTATTAAGGAGTATCTAGGGAATATTCTGCTTCACGGATTTTCAGTTAAGAGCTACGACCTGACGATGCTTTTCAGTTGATGATAATTTATTATTGAAATTTCTACTATTATTTCTAAAAAGTACTGACTAATGGTTGGCGATGTAGGAGACTTTACCCTACTCCACTAAAGTCTACAGCTTTCTGGGACTTTTCATTTTCCCTGCTCCGTGAGCAGGACCAATAAGGAACGATAGCGACAGTCGCAGCAGCACCAATTTTCGATTTTCAGTTCAGTGTGGTTGTGAAAGTTTCCAGTGCATGTCGAAGGAATCCGTGTCGACTTTTGTGCTGCTTTCTTGCGATTCAGTATCACTTGAACCTAATTTTCTTCCTTCTTCCGATTAATATTGGAGGTCGCAAAATCATCAAAGTTGAAATTATTATAACATTTAGTATAGTAATGCTCAAAAACTAATAAGTCAAATCAATATTTATTTCGTATGATGTTGAAGGAAGATTCCTAGGCCTAAAAAGTTTCATCCTAAAGCTCAATTTTTAGTTGCTGCAAGCTGCAGTCTCATTTTTCGAGGTCACCGAACAAAGTTCCCATAGTATAGAAACTTGCAATGCACTCTGCTGTTCAAGTGGCATATTTTTCAAACGTGGATCTCTCCTTGAAGTAATGTCATCATAAATGCTATTCATTGTCCGATTTTGTCCGAAATTGTGTAAAAAGTTTATTCGTGAAATAAAATAGATATCTGTCCAATTAGTCAAAGACCAAGTCGTGTGTGATGACAATAAGCAAAAGGATTAAATGCTTCAAGTATCTTGTTTATAGCTACGTGGTTCTACTAACGGTAAGTTTTCATTAGCAGAACGATGAAATAGATTTTCATCCTCGTATTAAACTGGATGTGATTCTAGGTGAATACGGAAATTGGTTAACATGAAAATAGTTTCTGATCCAAAACTTTAGTGTTTCGAAAAAAAAAAAAATTTCTTAGTATTTGTATGGGAAGTAGTAGTAAAATTGTGGATTGTAAAATTTGTGATGCATATATTTTTGATTTATTTTGAAAAGTGGGTGTACACAATTTCACATTGCTTCTAAGTTTTTAGTTATGTTCAATTTATTTAAAATGGTCGAATAGATACTTATAGGTACATGTGAAAGGCTAAAATGGGTGTAATGATTAGACCAATTAGTAAAAAAATCTTTTTTCTTCGAACATATGAAAACTTTCAACGTGAAAATTAGTACAGGGCATGGTAATAAACAAGTCCTGGCGACTATTAAGGACCAGTGCTCTGAATCGCGCCTTGTGGAAGAGAAGTCTTAACCAAAAAATTGATTGATTAATGGATGGAAATAATAATACACTGAAACCCTCTGAAGTGCCCACCTCTTCACAGTGATCAGCTGCTCAATAGTGTATTTTAAATATTAAAACACTTACATTAGGCGTTTTTTCGTTCTTGGTGACCACCTTCAAAATGTACACTGTACAGATTCTTCTTTTTCAGCAATGGCGCTATAGTCTAAATCGGGCTGTAGCCTCCTGACCTTCAGGTTCCTTAACATTTATTTTTGATTGTGAAAGGGCAGCTAGCCCTTCGCACAACCCCCTATCTACGAGTTTTCATTTTCGCAGATTTAGGTAGCCAAGATATACTTACGGAAGTGGCGTGCTGAAATTATACATCGACCGGGACTTGAACTCCCAACCTTCACATTATAGAACAACACGTCACCCACTACGCTACACCATATCTCACTGCAGGGATTAATTTTCATCTAAGTGTTCATTTTCTAGGATTTCTACCTGTTCCAGATTTCCACTGAAATTCCAATGAAATTCGGTGTATTTTATATGCACGAAACCTAACATTTATATGGGAGGGGGTAGAGGAGGTGAGGAAATCGTAAAAATTGTGATGCAGTATTGTTAACTTTCTCTTGAAAGGTGTTCGTGCGAAATTTCAAGTTCGTAGATTTTGATTTATTGCTCGGAATCGAAGTTAACGATTGCAGATCTCACACGATTTTTACCAGCGGTAAAAAGGAAGCAGAGAGTTCGGTGTCGCCTTTGTGGTAGATAATGCGTTCAAACAAGTCGTAACGAAATTTACACCGATCAACGAACGAATCTGCTTAATCCGGTTCAAGTTGAAGTTCTTCAGCGTTTGATTCTTCAACTGCCATGCTCCTACAAAGCAGAAAGATGATGTCATTAAAGATGAATTCTATGCCCGACTTGACAGCACTTTTGATGGGTTGCCCTCCAATGACATCAAAATTCTATTAGGAGACTTCAATGGTAAAATTGGCAACGAAACGTTTCATTGGGGCATATCATGAGTGCATAGCCTCCATAATGAAACGAACGACAATGGTCAAAGACTTATTGACTTCGCTAGCAGTAGATACCTAGTCATAAGCTCCACCTGCTTCCCGCATAAAAATATTCACAAAATAACATGGACATCAGCAGATAGGCACACGTTCAATTAAATTGACCACGGTCTCATCGAAAAAAGGGCTGCCTCCAGCATTCTAGATGTCAGGACTCTACGTGGCGTGAACTGTGACTCGGACCATTTTCTTTTTCCAGCTAAGTACCGCTGCCGCATAGCTAACAAGGACGACACTAAAAGGAACTGGGCTCCGGAGCTCAATATGTAATAACTGAAGGATGACACAACGAAAGTGGAATATATGACCACAATCAAAGCACATATTGAGGCAATACCTCAGGCTGAGCCTGAGGAAAGTATTGACCAAATGTGGCAGAACATTAAGGATACTATTCAGCGCGCTGCTGAATACACGTTAGGACATTTAAAGCGGAGAAAACGAAAGGACCGGTTCGATGAGGAATGCCAAGAAGCTATCACCAAGAAAAACGAAGCATATCGACTATTTCTCGAAAGACGAACACGAGCTAGAGAGGACAACTATCCGCGGCTTAGGCGAGACGCCAAGAAGATCTGCAGACGAAAACAGCGGAAAATGAACAATGACAAAATTTTATTACTGGACGAAAACCTGAAGAAAAATGACGTGCGAGCAGCTTTAATACCGTGAAAGAAATGAGGCAAGGTTACAAACCGCAAACTACCCTCTTTAAGGACGAAGAAGGCAACATCATAAGCGACGCTACTAAACGATGGGTACAGTACTTCCGAACCCTGTTAAATAGAACGACATCACAGACTGAACCGTTTATAATTCCGGAAAATCCAGATGGCCCATTGCTCCAACTTATGATGAAGTAGAGACAGCCCTACATAATTTAAAGTCGAATAAGGCACCCGTAATTGAAGGAATCCCTGCAGAACTCTTGAAAGAAGGTGGAATAGAGCTTACCAGTCGAATATTTAAATTCATTGCTAAAATCTGGACAACTGAAAAATTACCCGATGACTGGTGGGAGAACATTATATGTCCGGTATACAAAAAGGGTGATCATCTGCGTTGCGAAAATTACAGAGGAATTTCATTGTTGTGTTAAATTCCTGTTAAGACCCCCTATAGGGGCATAGGACAGAAACAACTCTCTTCCACTAAACGCGATCCTGAGCATCGGCCTTAAGCTGTTGCCAGGACTTGTTTATTCCTCCTGCTCAACTGCTCGCTTCCACGTGTTACATGGTCGACCAACCCGACGTCTTCCTTGAGGATTATATCATCATCATTGTTGTGTACGTTTTACAAAATTTTGTCGAAAATTATCGAACGAAGACTCAGTGAATACGCTAACATCATCGGAGAATATCAAGGTGGGTTCAGATCCGGGCGATCGACAACGAACCAGCTATTCTCAGTAAAGCAGGTGCTAGCAAAATGCTGGAAATATGATATTAATGTGCACCAGCTGTTCATCGATTTTTATCAAGCATACGATACTGTCGACAGTAATGCTCTGTACAGAATAATGATTGAACTAGGTGCCCCACCGAAACTAGTTCGGTTAATAGGAGCCACGATGGAAAAATGAGTGCAAAGTAAAAATCCAGAACGAGCTGACTCAAAGCTTTTCAATGGAATCAGGTCTTAAACAAGGAGATGGCCTCGCCCCCATGCTCTTTAATTTGGTGCTCGAACATGTCGTCAGGAAGGCAACTTCAGTAACCTCAATGGACGCCAGAGGTACGCTACTAGTAAAATCCGCACAGTTGGTGGCGTACGCAGACGATGGGGATATTCTGGCCCGACCAATACTGTGCGTTAAGGAAGTATTCCAGGAATTGGAGTCGGTAGCGGGTGAAGTAGGGCTCAGGGTCAATGAGGCGAAAACTAAATACATGACCCAGACACGAAGGACTGTCCCAGAGAGACAGAACATTACTATAGGTGAATGCAACTGCGAGCAGGTGAATGAACTCGTATACCTGGGAGCCCTTCTCACACAGGACGGCAATGAGCGACATGAAATTCAAAGAAGAATCACGACATCTAACAAAGCATTTAATGCGGTCCCACAATGAAATCAAGGAAGGTCCATCGAAATAATAAACTACGCATCTACAAGATACTAATTCGTCCTGTGCTGCTATATGGATGCGAAACATGGACCATGACGCGGGTGTCGGAGAAGGCAATCAACACGTTTGAGAGAAAAATTCTTCGGAAGGTGTACGAAGCAGTTAAGGAAGGAGATGATTGGCAACTATTTGACGACCCACCAGCATCTGTCGTGATAACACTGCGCAAGCTACAATGGGCTGGCCACGTGGAACGAATGCACGAGGAACGAATCCAAAAACGAGTGCTCAAGGGCAAAGCTCAGGGCAACTCACTGCAAGGAAAGCCACGAAAGTGATGGGAGGACTCAGTCGACGTAGATTGCAGATCGCTTCTTGTTTTATCAGACTGGAGGACGCGGTCGTTGGACCGAGACAACTGAAGGAGGTGCATCCGGGAGGTCAAGGTTCGATTTGAGCTGTAGCGCATCATCATCATCATCAGATTTTAATTTGTTGGCTATTAGTATATTTATTAAAACTGGTCGAAATCATACTTTTGCGTGGGAGTAGAAGGGCAAAGGGAATTTTAAAACTTTTGACGCAAATTAGTTTTAAATAATTTTAGAAGTGTTTGTACGAAATTTCAAGTTGATAGCATTCAGTGGTTTGGTGATAAGTGATTTCTTAAAACTTATTCAACAATTTTGCCAAAATTATAAATCATAGAGTTCTACGATTTGACTAAATTTCAATTTAATATTATTATGAGATTTTGAGATGTAATGGTTTGAAATTTTGAAAAGTGCACCATTTTTGATATGCTCCCCATTTTCCCCCACTACTTTCTTGTCCAAAGGTTATATTTTTCTCATATTTCGCTAGTATAACTTAATATTATATTCCCAAAATGTTAAAGAGATATGAGTCCATATGTGCGGCGTACGATGTACAGACAGACAAATTTTTGAAACGCAAAAAAACAAAATTTTGCTAATTTTTTTTTTCTGTGTCGACCATAATACATATATACTTTATTATTAGAATAATAAAGTAAAATTAGTTTTTATTGAGAGTAAATATTTTATAACGTTTTATTTATAAAGGTCCAAAATACATGGCTCGTTCGACCAAGGTACAAGTAATAAGTACTACTTGCACCTTGGACCGTTTTAACTTTATTTATACTTTCGTTCATAAAATTAATAGTAGTCCATTCTATGAAAATATTAAGATGACATTTTGAAGCTGATATTTGTATTTTTAAAACAAGATAAACGAGAAATATCATGCAAAATTTTGTAAGTTATAGTGCATTAAGTGAAAAACTGACTAAGGTACCTGACCTTCACCTATATGCACTATTGAGCTATTGATTGTAGTCGCAGTTAAGTGTTAAATAATAGACAACAGCCCAGCCCCCCCATTCACTTAGTCTTCCCTGTCCACTCTAACCTGCATGTTGACTTCCTACGCATCCCAAACTTATCCCAAGAATAATTAAGTAGCGCCCGACCTGTTGGCAGATATTTTGTACTCACAAATTGTATTTTTACATTTACGTAGCAGAAAGTGTAATCGCTAACTGCTTAATTCATGCTACTGCAACCATAAACAGATTTTTCCTTAATTATGTTGTTTAAAATTCTATTTTCTAGGTTACTGGTGCAGCACAGGTGGTTCTTGGAGCCGCTTTACTGTGGGGTCATGTCGGATACTACGGAATAGTGCAAAATAAGTTTTGGGCTCCCGCATCGATCTTATTGGCTCTTGGACCGATTACATTTATATTATGCTGGTTAGGATGTCAAGCAACCAGCCAAAAAAAGCGTTGTCTCTTGGGAGTGGTAAGTTTAAACAAACCTACATATATGCGATACATACGAAAAATTCAAACTAGATATTATTAATACTATGGTTAGCCGAAACTCGTGGACTTCCAAAAATTGATTTCAAATCAAAGAGACTACACCTTTCATTGGAATAATACGAGTACCTTGAAGCATTTGGTAATCTGTTCTGTAAAGTATAACTAATTTTGTTTTTAGATCTGAATTCGTTGACTTCGAGTTACCCGAATAGGACAAAATCTATACATAAATATAATTGTCTGTTTGTTATTTGGTTATAAACGGCTGTAAGTTAGTGTTTTGCTTTGTTTAAACAATAACTAAGCATACAAAGACCAGTTTTGAAGATTTTTCTTTTATCCGTATTTCCGGATTTAACTCAAAAACTACTCAGCCAATTCTAATGAAACTTTCACAGTTTGTTAGGTATGCTTGAAGCCATAATCTGTTTTTAATTTTATTTCAATCCCCTCCCGTACGAAATGATACATTTTCAAAAATATGCAATAATCATAATTTTCCTGGAAAGTGTAAGACCTAATAATTTTAAATTTAGAATAGATTATTCCCGTCATAAATGGTATCTATGATATACAAATTATTCGAACCCCCTCTCTCCACCACCTCCCATATAAACTGCACTTTTTCATGAATTAATATTATTAATATCGGAGAAAATTAACCTATTAGCTTCGCTCCATGTTGAAAATATTGTTAAAATCAAATTTAATTGTCACATTTTGAATATTATCGCAGATTTAATGAAACAATTTTGTACTAGAATGAATCATATGTAATAGAATTTAAACATGCCCTTGAATTTCAGTGGCACTTTGTACATTACAGAGACCGGTCGCATTTTTATCAAGAAATAGAAATCGAATTGGATCTTTTAATATTTCCACATGGTTACGAAACCCTGGGGCATTTTAGTAAAAAATTTAGTAAAAGTCCAACTCATAGAATCGGTATATCGAAGCACCTGTCGCATTTAGGTGACTAAAGTAGTTAATGCCGCCATCGCGTATATCGCATCGATACAATGCTGAACACGTGTTAATTCTATTACCACGATAATCGAAAAATTATCGGAGTTACTCGCTCTATTAAAATCGGCGCACAGAAGTTTGCGCGTCGTTAATGTAACTGTACATCGAAAACAAATGCAACTATTGCAGGGTTAAGCCTGGGGAACATTGGAGGCGAGAATACGATGCAAGCGTGTGGCTTACTGCTGGTTAGAAAGAAAAGGAAACACTCTCATGAATTCCCAGATAGGAGATATATAAGTGAATTTTCACAAGGCTGATAATCTCTTTTCACCAAAAGATTTCGAAACTGTTCATTGACTTGTAAGACAGAATTTAAAAATACCACAACTTGGTCCTTTTTTTTTTATTACTATTATTTATTATTTATATAAATTATAATTTAGGTACCACCGGGCTCGAGTTCCTGCCGCGAATCTGTAAATAGTAAAAAGCAAGTGTGAGCAATTTGGTAAACTAGTACTGCAGTCTTTAAGCTAACACTACACACAAATTATAACGGAGTCGTTTATTCCTTACGGAGACGGGCGTGCAATGGATGACAAGGGAAAGTACCGCACGAGTCATCCCGCCCCGACCAACCGTCATCACCAAGCCGAGCGTACAATGATACAAGGTGAAATAACGCGCAATGTATCTGCCCCGTTCTTGATGGTCATGAGAATTTTCTTAGTGTTACTAAAAATCTGGAGACGAGCGTGCAATGGCATCAAGGATAATAACGCACAAGATAACCTGCCCCGAATCCGTGAATATCAAGCCGAGCATGCAATGACACAAGGGGAAATAGCGCGCAATGTGTATGCCCCGTTCTTGATATCCTTTCCAAAATTGTCAAGCGTGCAATGGAGTTAGGGGAATACACGTACGCACAAAACGCCCGCTTCGTACAATTCGAAACCTCTGTACAGGGACACACTTTTACACCACAGTATTGAGGGGAAATAACGAAACCTCAATACAGAAAGGAGTCAATGATATACATATTATTACTCGATTATCAAGCAAAGAGCTTAGCAAAATGTAACTAAAAATACCGAGACACCGAATCAACACTCAGTGAATACTCGCTGTATTCACGAACACGTAATGACACATGATTTACTTAATTTAAAAATTCAATTATATAACTGAGGGAAAACAAGAAAATATAATAGCTACCCAAATAAACTCAGTGAATACTCACCCTCAATGCGATAACTTTGCACTGCACTTCACACTAACCTCACAACATTAATGGCACTGATCAACCGAAGTCCCGATGTACATGCTAAACATCGCGATCGGTAAAATCGACATGTCCTACAAACACATTCAAAACATCATTCACATGTAATTTCTTATATATTTCACACTTCATTTATTTAATCTTTTCATAACCATTCTTATAAACCCATTTATACTTAAGGATCAACGGGAAAATCCAAAACACTCCATCCTTTAAAAACAATCTTTCGCGTCTCATTTACATTCTGTTCTATAACCTACCGTCATAAAACCAGTCATAAGTAAGGATCTTCGGGGAAAACTCAACAACATACTGTTCCAATTAAGCAAAGACTTACAGGCTCTTCAGAGGTGTTTTATCGATGTTTTGCTATCAGGGTTCGTTATTTATCAACAACAAATAAACATTTACGCGTAACTCATACGTCAAATACTTGCATGGACCATATACGAGTACACCTAAAATCTTCTGATATAAACACATCTATAGCCTCCGTTTTGAGAAATGATCTAACTGATCACTATCCATCGTTTGTTGATTTGATGTTTTCATTTATTATGTCCCTGCTACCAAGCGAAAAGATAACGTATCAGAACGTAAAAGTGAAATCACGTTCGATCTCCTAGGGGCAAAGGGCGACACTCTTCAGTTAGTTAACCTTACATCGTTATTTTCTCGCCTTACTCGTAGGATCGAAATTGATGCACTATATTTTTCATACATAGAATCTACTGGAAGTAGCACCCCAGTCTACGGAGAACTAGCCGAAAGCATTTTGGGCGAGATTGGAATGGCATATGAAAACATTCTATTATTAACACCACCAGACCAACGAAAACTGGGGAAGCTAATTGCCCCTTCTTCAATGAGAGTGGAAGAAGTGATGTCAGGGGAAATCAATAACTCGGGACTAAATTCATCAGTAGCTGATGAAACCAAAGTATCTCTGCGGAAACTTGACTTGGAGAGTAAATTGGAGTACTTCTTAGAAGGCTCAAATAGACATATTCGAGCAATAATTCTGGTGGAACAACACCGCAAGAGGCCCGCCGACAAGATCGCGAACGCATTCATCATCATCAATGGTGCGACAACCCAAATCGGGCCCTAGCCTCCTGAAGTCGTCGCCTCCAATCATCTCGATCCAAGGACCACGTCCTCCAGCTGCTAATTATACTCTAAATGAAATCTGAGAGTATTATAAGTTTTCTCTAAAGTTTCTAACGTCAAGAAATAAGACTCGGAGGAAAAAAATAAATATGCAAAAGTTCATATAATCACTCAAAAATATCAAAACCGGATGTCCGTTCGTCCGTCCGTCCGTGCGCTCTCTAGCTTGAGAACGCGTTGTACTCGACAGTTCAATATAGATAGTTTGTACACGTCATTTTTAACAAAAAAGTAAGGTCACGTTCGTGAACGAGCCAAATCGGACCACCCTTCTACCCACTCTCATACAAAATTACACAATTGCGCAATTTGACAAACGGATTTGCTCGAAAAGTATAAAAGCTATTGGTCTGAAATTTGGAACATATTACTTTTATGATGATTTCAATTTACCGTATAAAAATTATTTGCGTTCTCCTTCTCCTTCCACCCCCTCCCATACAAACTGCACTTTTTCATAAATTGCTATAAACCAATTTAATCAGTAAGTATAAAATTTATTGAGCTCGAATTGTGCTCTAATAACTTATTCAGAATTATTAGTAAGACAAAAAAATTAGACAATTACCTTCATCCCCTCTACACGCTCCCATACAAAATGTCGCAAATTTGCAATTCGAAATAAACGGATTTGCTCAAAAAACCTTGATGCTATTGATCTGAAACTTGGAATATATTAGTTTTGTGATGATTTCTATCTACTATGTAAAATTATTTAAGTCCTCCCCTTCCTTCTACCACCTCCCATACAAACTGTACTTTTTCATGGAATACTCTAAACCAATTTACTCAGTGCGTATAAAATTTATCGAGCTGAAATTGTGCACTTAATATTTATTTAAAATTATTAGCACGGCAAAAGAAAAATTAGACTATTAGCCTTACCCCTTCTACTCCCTCCCATACAATCTGACACAATTTCCCAACTTCACAATGAGTGGATTTTTCTGAAAAGTATGAATGCTACTGATCTACAATTTAAAACTTATCAAAAACATGATGTTTGTAGCTATTTCTGAAAAAGTCTTTAAGAACTCGCCCATCCTTCTACCACCTCCCATACAAACTGCACAATTTCACTGAATGCAATACACTAATTTTCTCAGTAGATCTTTGAATCCTAAATTTTGTATAAAACATTTTGATAGCAACTTTAGCATGATGAGAAAAAATTAGTTGAATGTCGTCAACCCCTGTACCACTTCCCCTTTAAAATTTCTTCAAATCAAAAAATTTCTCGCACGGGCTTTACGCCCAATCGTAGTCCTGTTATGTTTTTTTAAGATGGCTTTGTTGTCTTTATCAACCGAGTCCTCCCATCGCTTGCGTGGCTTGCCTACTGGCCGGTTACCACTCGCTTTGCCTCTCAGAGCACGTTTGGGGATTCTTCTGTCTTCCATTCGCTCTACATGGCCAGGCCACTGCAGTTTACGTAGATTGATAAGCGTTGAAGTTTCTGGCTCGTCGTAGAGTTAATACAACTCATGGTTGTATCCAGAGTACTGTATGTACATCGAGTAAAATAACTTCGTGTATTGCCTGGGTTAACATGTTTTTCATGAGAGACCTCTGAAATTCGACGTCATTATCTCTGAAAAAAGAGAGAAAAGTACTGACGGACTCGTTCGCTACGTGTCCCGCCGAGTCCGCGACACCTCTTATCTCTCATTCTCGTACATGGCGTTCTTACAGCTTTTGCTTCAACTTGGACGGCGGGTGCGCGGGTCATGGTCGGCGGTTATTACAATTTCGCTTGCTATTGTCAAATAAAAAAAAATCTTTGCGAAAATGAAATGGAAAGATCAGATTAAATGTTCATTGTAAGCTTGAGCGAGAGGCAACACACGTGTCTGAGAGAGTAAACGCACGTGTGTTTTCGAAACCAAGCCGCATATATAGCTGAGTTATTTTACTAATTGTACTGTGGTTGTATCTTATTCGCCATTCCGTTCCTTCCTTCACAGGTCCCAAAATTCTTCGGAGAACCTTTCTTTCGAATGCGTTAACTGCTTTTTCGGAAGTTCGCGTTAATGCCCACGTCTCGTTTTCATAACAGAGCACAGGTCGTATAATAGTTTCATATATTCGCAGCTTACTGTTCCTGTGCACTTTCTTGGATTTCATTATTGGAAGTACTGAATAATACGTTTTATTTGCTAGTATTATCCGTCGATTGATACCGTCCGTTTCTTTGCCGTCCTTTGCTAGATTAGCCCCAAGATATATGATGTTGTCTACACCCTCCAAATATATATTCCGCAATTACGTTTTGTCTGATTGGCGTTCTTCTTCTTGTTTGTGTCATTAATTTTGTTTTGCTTTCGTTAATGCGCAACCCGACTTCGTTTGCGGCGGATTCAAGATTAACAAATACCTCCTTAGCACTAGGGAAGGATCTTGCTAGGATGTTAATATCGTCAGCATATGTTACTTGAATAGTAGTATCCCATTGGTGTCGACTGGGATTTTTCGGACGACATACTCTAGTGCCAAGTTAAAAAGCATGGGGGCTAGACCATCTCCCTGCTTTAAACCACATTCCGTTCGAAATTTGGTTGTGGAATCGGTCTGTATTCTCACTTGGGATTCAGTGTTCGTTATTGTGAGTCGGACTAGTTTTGAAGGAATTCCAAAATCAAGCATAGTTCGGTACAGAGGAGGGCTCTGTACCGAACTATGCTTGATTGGAGGACCAGTTCTACTTATTTATTACACCCTGATGAAAAAAAAGGTTGAGAGTTTTCAACTAAATATGGCATGCTGGATTTCTCACAGCTATGCTGCGAGTCCAACTATATCATACTTCTTACATACTTCCTGAGACGCACTGGTGTTACTGGCCATTCAGGTTACCTCCATGCTCCCTCCTCCTTTCTCAACCGGGGTTGGGACCGGCTATGGCGGAGTTGCATGAGCGCATTGAATAGTAAAAATTGGACGATGCAAAAAATGCGACTGTCACTGCATCGAAAAGAAACAGATCTGATGGTAGCACACCAATAGCTCAGTTCTGGAACTCTCACTGTGTATTTCTCACCAAAACGTCATTGCGCATAAGAACTCATCCTGTAACAGTTAGAAAATATCACTGAAAGGAAAACGACGAAAAATTTGAGAATGCTGTTTTTGTAGAGCTATCGAGTGAGTTTTTGGCATTTAAGAGTAAGCCGGTTGTCACGCAATTAACGTTCAAAAATAATCTTGCTAATATCTCTACTACGAATACAGATAGAAAGTTCAAATTTGACTTTCGGGTATATTGATTTATGGGAGAAAAGTGAAAATAAATAAAAAATTTCCAGTGGAGTATGAAAAGAAGGGACTAAGAATCAATTGTCGGCCGATTTTTTTTTATGCATCCTGTGCTCCTTATTGGAATTACTTTGTTTTCTTTCCATAGTTCTTTTAGTAATTGAAGGCGATCCCAAACGAGCTTTGATCAAATACGATAAGCTAGGATTGCTGCTTAGTTCAATAAAATTTAATAAGGTTCTAAAAGTTGTATTACGATTATTTAGAAAAAAAAAACTGATATATACATTTAACCCTTTAACTATTTAATTTCGATTCGAAAAACTTTTGCTGTTAGCTTAATTTTTTAATCATTGAGCGCTCATCAAGACAAAGAAATGCTTGGATCAACATTTTTTTGAATTTCTCAGAGCTCTCAAATTTTAGATTTGATTTTATTTAGATTTGTTTTTCCATTATTTACAATAGTTGAACCGATTCAGTTGTAATTTTGACTTGAATTGATGGTGCTTACCGGAAGAGGTTATAGCGTGTTATTCATTCTCTACTAGTATACTTGTATACTCCAATGAAAAGTTCTCACTGCAGTTCAAGGAAAACCTTCAACTGTTGATACATTGGTTGCGGGTCAACGACAGTTTTTCAATTTGTAAAAAACGGTGTAAGAAAATTTTCACTGACTTAGCCCCCTCTTTGGCAGAAATCCTAGTTACGCCACTGTGTAATACCATTGTTACAGCCTGTAGTTCTGAAAAATCCTCAAGCACGATTTTTTACAAACATTTGCAAAAATTTGTATTTTTTTGTCCTGTAATATTTTCGACAGCAAATAGCGATTACGGCAACATTTACAAATTTCTTTACCACATTGTTGAACTTGTATTTCTTTCATTTAATTTCGTTAATGATACTCTAGATGAGATCTGAGAGTATTATAAGTTTGGCACAAAGCTTGTAACACTAAGGCTCCGAGAAAAAAATTAAAGATATGGAAGTTCATATTATCACTCAAAACCGAAAGTCCGTCCGTCCGTCCGTACGCTCTCTAGTTCGAGAACACGTTAAGCTAGAAAATTAAATTTTTTTACACGTCGATTTTGAGAAAAAAGTGAGATCAAGTTCGTGAACCGGCTCCTTGGCATAGTGGCAGCCAATAGATCGTGAGATCCAAGCAGTAGGATTTATTTAAATTCGAATTTTTCAATTGCTGCTGACAATGGAAAATTATTCGAAATAAAATGTTCAAACGATGTTAAAGTGAAACAATTTTTGAAGGTCTATATACTCAGTATGTTAGATGGTTCGTTTTCTATAATTTAGTCTCTCATAACATTTGTCAATATTTTTCAGTAGCAGCCAGTTCAACTAAAAAATATACCACCTTTGCCACTCGTTACTGTCGATTTCATTTCTTTTCCTTTACCTTCCCATTCCATGTAACAAGCTGCTATTTGTTTAACTTTAAACCGACTAAAATTAAATTAATAATAGGGTTTTTGACTAATAATAATTGCGTTTTCTCGTTTCAGTTTAGTGCCGTGTTGGTAGCAATCATTTGCATTCAATTCGTTATATGCGGATGGTCATTGGCTATGCGAGAAACTTTGCCATCATCTGTAGAGATCTATGTAGATGATTCATTTGTGGATTTTTTAGAAAAACGAGCTAAAGTTGACAACCTTCATATCTGGAATCGCATGCAGTCTCAGGTAATTGCATATAGCTTTAAATAACCACTGTTAATTTAATTTAATTATTGCACGCATTTAGCTGTTTATACTCTAGATGAAATCTGAGGGTTTTTTAAGTTTGCCACAAAGTTTGTAACACCAAGAAAAAGGGCTTGGAGAAAAAAAATGAACGATACAGAAGTTCATAGAATCACCCAAAAATCTCATAACCGTGTCCATCGGTACACGTCATTTTTGACAAAAAAGAACGGTCAAGTTCGTGAATGGGTCAAATCAATTCACCCCTTATACCCATCCCATACAAAATGACACAATTTCGTAATAAGTCAATAAACGTATTTGCTCAGCAAGTATAAATGCTATTGATCTGAATTTTAGAATGTAATACTTTCATGATGAATTCAATTTACTATATATAAAAATTATTTGTATCCTCCCCCTCCTTTCACCACCTCCCGTACAAAATGCACTTTTCATGAAATGCTCTAAACCAATTTAATCAGTGCGTATAAAATATATCGAGTTGAAATGGTGCAATGAATATTTATTTATAATTATTAGTAAGACCAAAAAAATTAGACGATTAGCTTTACCCTTTCTAGCCCCTCCCATACAAAATGACACCATTCCGCAATAATAAACGGATTTGCTCGAAAAGTATAAATGCTATTGATCTGAAATTTGGAATATATTACTTTTATGATGATTTCAATCTGTTTAATATCGATCGATATTATATAAATATCTATCAATAGTAAATAAATGTATAACAATATAAATATCTATCAATATCAAATAAATGTGCATCAATATCAATACACTAACAATTTCAATTCATTCATTTCAATTAAAATTATCTATTATTCAATGTAACGTAAAAATTCCATACAGATAGTATTTAATTACAAACGTGCAATTTAAGCAAATCCATTAAATTAAATTCTCACAAGTCTTTTCATGCACTTGTCGCGTAAGTCGCATTATATTGCATATGCCAGTTCGTTAGCTGAATCAAGGCATGATATTGCGTCTGGTTTCTTATCGCTAGAACTATGTATGGAAAGGCTTGTGGACCAAAAATTCTTCTATTGTTTCCCACGATAATACGATGTAAATAATTGTATAAATTAGTTAGATTAGTTGAATAAAATTTAGTTATCCATTAACTCGAACACGTTTTACTCCATGCCTCGTACCCGAACATATCGTGTACTGGTCCAAGACCTTAACACACCTACAAGGAATCTTGATGTTACACTAAGTTTCAATCCGACTCCAAATATCCAAAGAGAATAGTTTGCAACAAACACAATCTACTGTATAAAAGTTTTTTGAGTCCTTCCCTTTCTTCCACCACCTCCCATACAAACTGCACTTTTTCATAAAATACTATAAACAAATTTACTCAGTTCGTATAAGATTGATCGAGCTGAAATTGTAAACTAAATATTTATTTAGAATTATTAGTAAGACCAAAAAAATTAGACGATTAGTTTCACTCCTTTTAACCTCTCCCATACAATCTGACACAATTTCACAACTTTTCAAAAAGTCGATTCTTGAAAAGTGTGAATGCTACTGATCTGCAATTTAAAACATGTCAAAAGCATGATGTTTATAGTTATTTCTCAAAAATTCATTACGAACTCGCCCCTTCTTCTACCACCTCCCATACAAACTGCACAATTTCACTAAATCCAATGCACAAATTTTCTCAGTACCTATAAAATTTTCGAATCCTAAATTTTGTAGTATAAAACAATTTGATAACAACTCTAGCGTGATGTGAAAAAATTAGTTCAATGTCGTCATCTCCTCCACCACTTCAAAATTTCCTAAAATACAAAAAATTCTCTTTCATCTAGAGTAGTCCTGTTATGGTTTTTAAATAGCTTCAGACCTTTTTGCTTATAAATAACTTCAAATCTTTTTGTGTTCTCATGTCATAGCGATATAGAGTTGTTCATGTGAAAATACATAGTCATTTTGAGAAAATTCAAATGGTGATGATGGTGATGAACTTGAATCTTGCCAACAAGTCGGGAACTTTATTATTCTTGGGACAAGTTGAGGATACGTAGGAAGACAATATGCAGGTTAGGGTGGATAGAGAAGACTATGTGAATGGGGATTCTAGGGCAGGGCTGTTGTCAACTATTTATCACTTAACACTGCGATTACGATCAATAGCGATCAATAATTTTTTAATTAATTGCTTGAATCGCGCAGAAAATTCGCTGTACAGAATGTTAGTTTCATAGACGAAGTAAATTCCACAAAATTCTCGGTGTATTTTATATTCATGAAACCATACATTTGTATAAAAGGGGATAGAGCAGGGGAGAGAATAGCAAAATGTGTGATGCAGTTTTGTTAAGTTTCTTTTGAAAAGTGTTCGAAGAAAATTTCAAGCTCGTAGCTTTTAATTTGTTGTTTATTATTTGATTTATTGAAATTGGTCGAAATCATACTTTTGTATGGGAAGGGGTGGAAGAAGGGCAGGGGATTCCAAAACTTTTGATGCATTTTTGTTTGAAATATTTATAGAAGTGTTTTTCAAGTTGATAGCTTTTAATGGTTTGGTGATAATAGATTTCTTAAAAATGGTCGAAAATTTTTTTTGTATGGGACGGGGTAGAAGCTTTGGAGGTATTCGACTATTTAATATCTTAAACTTTTAAGCATTTTTTTTAAATGGATTTCACAAATTTTCAAGTTTATGGCTTGAAATTTCACTCAAAAATTTGGAGTTTATGTGCTTATTTTTTCAAATACACGTAAAACACCTCGTGCAGGTTAGAGCCTCTCTTTGGTGGATAACATTTTTGGTTCAAATTAATATTTTTTCTTTATGCATATCAAATGAATGTATGCACGTGAAAAAATTTAACTTTGTATCTTTTTCCAGAACCCTAAAAAGATTAGTGAAAATTTTCGACATTTTGGCCCACCATCTCGTTACCCTTACACCCCCATCTTAAAATTTTTGAAAAAATTATAGATCATATAGCTCTAAAATTTGAGAAAATTTGAACTTAATACCTTGAATTTTGAGATATAACGGCTGGAAATTTTGAAAACCCCACTACTATTATGACAAAATTTTATATTTTTCTTGTATTCCGTTAATATAGCTTAATATACGTCTTAAGTTTCAATTACATAGCTTAAGAGATAGTTGAGATATTCGTTTTTGTGTATATCCTGCCTTCCATCCCTCCCATCCCAAACAAAAATAAACTATAAGAGCTAATAATTTGAAATTTAGAATATATCATTTTTATCATAAATGTGATGTATTATATACAATTTTTTTGAGTTCTCCTACTCCTTACACCACCTCCTATACAAACTGCATTAAATATTATAACCCAATGTTCTCTCCCCGCTCTTTCCCCCCCCCTCCCCCAATTTCACAACTTTACAAAAATTAAATTTTCTTGAAAAGTATAAATGTTACTGATCTGAGATTTAAAATGAGTCAATTGCATGACAATTACAGTTGTTTCTCAAAAATTTACTAAAAACCCCACTCCATCTTATGATGATGATGCAATAGCGCTACAACCCATATCGAGCCTTGACCTCCCGGATGCACCTCCTTCAGTTGTCTCGATCCAACGACCGCGTCCTCCAGTTTGAAAAATCGAGAGCGATCTGCAATCTGCGTCGACTGAGTCCTCTCATCGCTTTCGTGGCTTCCCCTGCGGTCGGTTGCCTTGAGCTTTGCCCTTAAGCACTCGTTTTGGGATTCGTTCCTAATGCATTCGTTCCAGGTGGCCAGCCCATTGTAGCTTGGGCAGTTTGATCACGATAGATGCTGGTGGGTCGTCACATAGTTGATACAGCTCATGGTTGTATCAAATTCGCCAATCATCTCCTTCCTTAACTGCTCCGTACACCTTCCGATAAATTTTTCGCTCAAACGTGTTGATTGCCTTCTCCGACACCCGCGTCATGGTCCATGTTTCGCATCCATATAGCAGCACAGGACGAATTAATATCTGGTAGATGCGTAGTTTATTGTTCCGATGGACCTTCCTTGATTTCATTATGGGGAGGACCGCATAAAATGCTTTGTTAGCTGTCGTGATTCTTTTTTGAATTTAATGTCGTTCATTGCCGTTCTTTGTGAGAAGGGCTTCCAGGTATACGAATTCATCCACCTGCTCGAAGTTGTATTCGCCTATAGTAATGTTCGGCTTCTCTGAGACAGTCCTTCGTGACTGGGTCATGTATCTGGTTTTCGCCTCATTGACCCTGAGCCCTACTTCACCCGCTGTCGACTCCAACTTTTGGAATACCTCCTTAACGCAAAGTATTGATCGGGCCAGAAAATCCTCGTCGTCTGCGTACGCCACCAACTATGCGGATTTTACGAGTAGCGTACCTCTGGTGTCCATTGAGGTTACTGAAGTTGCCTTCCTGACGACACATTTGAGCACCAAATCAAAGAGCATAGGTGTGAGACCATCTGCTTGTTTGAGACCTGACTCCATTGGAAAGGTAAACTCGTTTTGGGTTTTTACTTCGCACTCATTGTTTTCCATCGTGGCTTTTATTAACCGAACTAGTTTCGGTGGGACACCTAGTTCAATCGTTATTCTGCACAGAGCATTATGACCGACACAATCGTATGCTTGATAAAAATCGACGAATATATAATATCATATTCCCAGTATTTTGCTAGCACCCGCTTTACTGAGAATAGCTGGTTCGTTGTCGATCGTCCGGATCTGAAGCCACCTTGATATTCTCCGATGATGTTGTTAGCGTATTCACTGAGTCTTCGTTCGATAATTTTCGTCAAAATTTTGTAACACGTACACAACAATGAAATTCCTATGTAATGTTCGCAACGCAGACGGTCACCCTTTTTGTATACCGGACATATAATGCTCTTCCGCCAGTCGTGGGGTAATTTTTCAGTTGTCCAGATTTTAGCAATTAAATTAAATGTTCGACTGATAAGCTCTGTTCCTCCTTCTTTCAAGAGCTCTGCAGGGATTCCGTCAATCCCAGGCGTCTTATTCGATCTTTAATTATGTAGGGCTGTCTTTATTTCATCATAAGTTCGAGCAATGGGCAGTTGATCTCCATCTGGATCTTGTGCTCATTTACAATGAAACGTAGAATTTACGCAAGCTGCGTTGAGCTTTATGAAAAGCTGCGTTGAGCTTATCTCCGCATTCTTCACCGCGTAATGGTTTAACGCATCACGACGATTTTCGGTTCAACACATTTCGTTTTCCAAACTCGCGATTATTTATCAAACATTTTAGAATACTAAAAGCTTGTGTTAACAAGCATTAGCTATGTCCCCTTTTCATTCATAACATATTATTAATTGAATCTCAGCGGGATGCTATACATTTCACTCATTTCTCCACTCTATAAATTTCCCCAGGATACTCGCCAACCTGAACGCGTACACGAGTACACCGTCAAACGCTTGCCTTCTTTTACGGTGAAATTTAGGCAGTTCCCAACGAGTAACAACCTCTAGTGCTTCAAGGGCAATGTCCAGCGTCACTTTCGTCTCTCCACCCTAATAAGCCCAACTTTTTATTTCCAATTCCTATACCGACATAGCATTATAGGGTGATCCCCTAAGTTATACTCGGTGCCATAAAAAAGAAAAGAAATTATGCGAACATATATTTCAGTTTGTTATTGCTAGCGTTTTTATTATTTCCGGGTCATTAATGTATTCTATAAATTTTCTTTTCAGCTACAATGCTGCGGTGTAGATGGCCCTTTAGACTATAGAAGGTTGGCTATACCATGGTCTTGTTGTTCACGACCGGATGACCCCTTTGAATCCGTTTGCAAGACGCACTATCAGCGAGGCTGCCTAGCTGTACTAACAGAACAAATACGAAATAGATTATTCTATGCATGCATTGTAGCAATTGGTATTGCTCTATTACAGGTATTTGAAAAGTATACATAGGGTGTTTTTTTAGAGGCGGAAAACTTTAAATTGAAATAAAACACAGAAAAATGTTTTTAATATGAAATGGGCTTTGTTTGAAAGATAATTTAATAGTATTAAGGTTTGAATATGATTTCGGGCATGTAGCTGCCGCGGCTGGCGGATACATGGCGTAATCTGGAAGTCCAATTTTCACACACTCTTCGCAGTAAATCAGGCTGCATTTCGGCAATACTGCGTCAATGTTGGCTTTAAAGTGCTCAATAGTTTCTTGTTTATCGGCGTACACATGGGACTTTACATATCTTTAGAGAAAAAAAATCGAATAGCGTCTAATCGCACGAAAGAGGTGGCCAGTTAACAGGCACATTTCGTGAAATTAATCGATCATCAAATGTTTTTTTCAGTAAATTAATTGTTTCGCGCGCTGTGTGGTATGTGGCGCCACCCTGTTAAAACCACATGTCTGCGACAATAATGCCTTCCAATTGAGGCACGAAAAGTTGGTAATCGTGTCTCTGTACCGCTCACCGTTGACTGTAATGTTCTGACCATCGTCATTTTTGAAGACATGTGGACCATTGATTCCACCGGCCCACAAAACGTATCAAACGGTGACTTTTTCTGGATGTAATGGCGTTTCGACAATGGCTTGTAGATTATCATCGTTCCAAATGTGGCAAGAAGAATTGCATAGCCATTTAGCCAAAAGGGTGCTTCATCACTGAACAAAATGTGTGTGTGACAATTGAGATTACGCCATGTACGTGACAGGCGCGGCGGCCACATGCCCGTAATCATATTCAATTATTAATGCTATCAAATTATCTTACAAATAAAGCCAATTTCATGAATATTAATTTCTCTGCCTCTAAAAAAACACCCTGCATACATATATACATATATTTTTTTTAATTACATTGATTTCATCTTCTAGAGTATTGGAGTATTTTGTGCACTACAACTTGGACATCTACTCGGAAAAGCTGAAACTAACGAAGACATTACCTCTGTTGCGAAACGTCAACACGAACTTTTGCCATTATCAATATACGACAAGGGTAGACGAGATTTGGCATCTCCAACACCCTTATCACCGATGGCTCCGGGCCATCGCCTTTTAAAAACTGCTCCGCCCCCGCCACCACCGTCTATGCCGAAATGACAAACAATAAGTTTTTAAGACAACTCGAAAAGAAAATATTAAGCAATAGTTAAGATTTGCTCACTGTTGCATGTGATAAATAATCAAAATGGAAAGCAGAATAGAACAAATAGGCAGGATATTACATTTATTAGTAACTTAAAATATCTTCACTGTGTTTTATGCAAGAACAAAATATGTTCTAGTTTAGATTCAAAAATTCCATTGTATTTTTCTAATTACTGTTACATAATAAGTAGAAATGTTGAAGAATCAGTTGAAGAAATAGGAATAAAACCAAAACCTTTAAATTTCCATTGACTTCCATAAATAGTGCTGTTATCCCAAGGGATCATTTTCAAATTTGGTACTGTTTTTTTTTTTTCAATCTATATCTTTTCCATTGGAGATGTGGGCCAATTCGGTATTTAGTGTCCTGATCTTTAAGTTTCGAGTAATTTTTTTCTGAGAATGATTTATTTGTCTTTACAATTTTTCTAATAAGTCACTCGTCTAAGTCTTCAATTATTTTAATACGCTATGTCAAACTCATATTAAGAGTTTATTCTTCTACAGTAACAAGTTTATACAAAACTACGATCAAATATTTTTTTCGAAAGAAATATATCTAGAAACCCACTGACAAATCTCCTGAATTATACTAAATAGGAATACCGTTTCTTTAAAGGAGCTATCAATTCTGTTAAGAGATTAATAGTCATTAGCGATATAAATATTTCGAATTATTCAAATAAAGTTCAAATATTTATATGATTTTTGGTGTTTTTCTTTAACAAAAAACTGCACAGTTCTTAGTGTTCAAATCATATCAAAAACAAAGTTGCCAATTTTTCAAACTTCGGTCCAAATATAAAGCCACACTTCTGATAAACTATGATAAAGTGCCTGTAGTTTATAACTACGATATAATTGAGTATAACTACGATATAATTGTGTATAACTACGATATAATTGAACTTAAAGTTACTGTATTGGACTACGACCTCTTCTGCTGGTGTCGAGTTTGGCCTCGGAGCAGTCAATCGAGCTGTCACTCGTCGATATTCAAAAAGTCGACGAGTGACAGCTCGTACTGAAAAGATGATAAAAGATTTCGATTTAACTAAAAACGACTTGAAACGTATTTTTCGATAGTTCAAATTTATATTTGGCCTAAAATTTCTACAAAAAATCAAATCGATCGCAGAAAATAAAGTAAGATACTTGGCCTAAGATCTTCGATTTGAAAATTTCCCGCTTTGCGCTGGAACATGGTGTCCAAAAAAGAGAGTCCGTTCCTATACAGTAACTCTAATCGAACCCAGCTAAATCTTCAGACCGGAAACAGTACTTTCGCGACCGTGGGTTGGAATCGCGCTAGAAGAAAGGATTAAGAAGATGACCTAGTTCATGGAGCTACGAGGAGGTGTCCACAACCAGAAATACAGTCGGAAACGGATAAGTGCAAAACAGATAAATGCAAAACACTGGCTTATATACAGCTTTTTCTTACTCGTTGCCATTCTCTCAATATCTCTTTCATATTTGCTCGCATAAGTGCAAAACGGATAGGTGCAATTTCTGCACAAATTACTTGATCCTAGTATTATGTTCTTCACTAATCTAAAATGGCTAAGTGCAGTATGTACAAAGTGTAATTTATGATCTAACGGTTAAAAATTTCAAGGCAAGCTGAAGCACTATACATTGCACTGCACAATATAGGGAAACATAATGATTTGTTTGATACCAACTGTCAATTCATATTTTCAATGACAGTTGGTATCGAACAAATCTCTCTTTTTCCGTCTTCGAATGTTCACAAAGTTTATTTAACATATGTGCATTTATAATGTTGAAAGGTTTAAGTTCCAGATAAAGATATCATCAAAGAAGTAATGTATGGAGTGAGTCGGAGTGTATTGTAGCATTGAGAAGGACACAATGAAATTGTTGAATCGTCTGTGTCTGTATGGTATCAAAAACTTCGATTGAAAGACTGCACTATAACAGAAGCTATGATAATAGAAAGGCGAAAAAAGGTAACTAACCTTCGCTACACGGAAGAATAAAGAATAATATAAGATATATAATATAAGAATATTGTTTCTTTGGGAAATTATGGATTAAATTAACAATTTCCCAAAGAAACATTTTCCCTTGACGGGAAATTCTGTGATCCCAATTGATTTTTATGTAGGGCATTACTAAATAATATAACTGTCAGTACGTGGAAACTTTCAATTCGTTCGGGCTTAGTTAAACGCGATAAATAATTTAAATTTTTTTCCTTCCGGAAGGCTCAGACTGATAAACTGGTTGTGTTCTTCAAATATTTATTTTCTTGTAATTCAAGTAATTGTATTTATAATAAAAATACCGCCGAGAAAAATGACGAAATGACCGTTTTAGAAGCTTAAAAATGAGATTTTAAAACGCAATTTTCCTTATTTTTCGAAAATCGTTAATAACCGTACCAAGCGCTCAAAAACCACTTAATCTATCGGTTTTTTACATGATAAATTAGTAAAATTCATTTTTGTGCATTTTAAAATTGTCCGCAATACGCTACTTGTACCAAGAGAAGCAAATACTACTTTTTTACACGAGTTTTTCGTTCAAACATGTTTGCAAAAAAAAAGTTTTATTGTTTTTCATAAAATACATTGGGACCATAAATTACCGGCAATTTGTAATTAAAATTAGTCTGGGAAATTATATTTCAAATTTTTTTGATAAGCAGGTAGGATTGTCCTTAATTATTATCCCAAAAATTAGCGCGGTCTATTAATCAGTTTGTTTACAGCAGTTGGTTGAATGGGTACACCTCAGTAGTCCACGGCCATTTTTACAATGGATAAAAAAATGGAACAAAGAATTTGTCTCAAATTTTGTTTTTCCAACCAAATTTCATGTGCGGAATCGTTGCAAATGTTGGAAAAAGCTTACGGTGATTCAGTAATATCAAAAACACGAGCCTTCGAGTGGTACAAGTTGAGAGATCTTTCAAGACATGCCGTGGTCCTGTTATGGTTTTTTATTTAAGAAATTAATTGCGTTTTATGGAACTAACATAATATGGGTTTCCATTATTTTGTGCACGGTTTTCTAGACAGCATGTAATTATTTTTTCATCTTACACATTTTTTTTTTTTAATTCTGGTATACGTCTTCGATTTTACTATGAGTGTCATGTCTTATTTTACACCCTTTTTTAAACGGTTTTCGTTGGAACGTATCTACCGTGTAAAAAGAGTTAGTTATATATATGTTTGGTTGTGCAATTCACTCTTACGATGGAACACTTTTCGGCGTAAGTAATCGTAGAAATCGTTGAAACTTTTCAATTTCTTTAGTGCTTGAACTGAATGGTGTATTACGAAGAAACTGCATAAGTCAGCTTTAGTTTAGCTGATGTATCGCACCCCACCTTACAAACCCAAAATTGCATACATAAACGAATGAAATATTGATTCCATGTATTGGAGCTACTGATCATAGTCGCAGCTAAGTGTTAAGTGATTAACAACGCCCTGCACGGTTACAAACAAACTCGAAAATACTCAGCGCCCATAATTCGATAGTAACTAAAAGTTTCGGTGTCGACTTCGATCGGCAAAAGAAAAAAATGCAACTCGAGAAAAAATTCAACTAGAAATTTCACAACTTTCATACTGAATAGAATCTGAGGAACCCAGTGACACTAGTTCTGCGTACCTGGTATTGCACATTAGAATTGTAATGTTTTGTTACACCGAAAAAATATGCAATGCTTAATTTCCTAATCAATATAGCTGGAGTTTTTAAGGTATAAAGCGCCATAATCTTGGCATATTTAACGATGTTATAAGGTGAGTTGTGCTCTATATTTAGCATGAAAATAAAGGTCAAAGAATAATATCAATATGACATCCACTCTCAATCTTAACATCTGAAATTCATTACAAGGTACATTTGGAAGACTTGCGCACTTCGTTTTTCATCGGTTCGATGCATGTCCTGTTTTCATTTGCTATCAAATGCCGACCAATTGAAAAGCATTTTGACAGTCTCCTCCATTATTGCATGAAAACGAACACCGTGTTGACGGTAGTAACACAAAGCAGAGCAAACGGAAAAGTTGATCGATCGCTTATAAACAAAATGCTAAGAACTCGAAGTTATTTTGCATTGTTTTTCGAAAACAGCCAATCTAGAGGTACTGAAGATTGCATTGAAATACTGCTCTCAGCACTCTTTGCTTATTTGTAAATATAAATAGCAAAAGATTATGAAATATGAACAATATTTAATGAATATGGATAAAATAAATATTGTTTATTTCATTTAAAAATCTATCAAGAGTAAGTCTTGAAAAAAAAAAAAATAGTGTCTTAATTTTTCTGATGGTAAGCATTTCCCTGCTTTTTTCAATTCCATCTTAAAGGCAAGGGTCATACTTCCAGGAGCTCACAAAATAAATCGCTATTGAAGAAAATCTCAACTAAAACCAAAAAAATTTAGTTAAAGAAAAAGCAACATTTTCAGTTTAAGATTTTCAACCTTTCGAACTTCGCTTTTACTTTATTATTCCAATAATAAAGTATTGTGATCGAATTTGCAAAAGGAAAATTTGCTAACCTGCTATTTTGATTTTCCGCGTTTCATGACTAAATTAAACCAAATAAACTGCACAAGTCGGGCGAAACTTTATTATTTTTGGAACAAAATGCGCATGCGTGGAAAGTTAATATGCAGGTTAGATTGGTTAGAGAAAGGGGCTTCTTGGGCAGAGCAGTTCTCAATTTAACACTTTGCGGACATCAAATAGATGTGTCGACGTGCAAAATTTAAACATTGTATCTCTTACCAGAGCCATAAAAAAATCACTTATATTTACTATGCATACAGTCCTTTTTTCCTGTTTATTAGCTGAAATAGCAATATGCAAGGACGTTTAGTTTTATGCTGTTTTAGCCTTACATACAGCTAACATTCCATTTTGGCATGGTACCATAAATGTTTCATTTAAAAGCTAGATTGGCCAAGCAAATGGGTAAATTGCTAAACTGCTTAGGAATACTGCTTTATTACATTGTAGCATTTCACACTCGATGAATAATGAGGTGCTTGTAAAGTGTGGCCCATTAGTTTTTATCAGTTAAAGTTTTACTTCACAGTACGGTCTAAACAATGTGTGACAGCCCACAGACTTGCTGTCTTTCCCATTGACAGAGAAATTTTTGACATAAAAAAATTCTGCTTCCCAAATGAACGATTTTTATTAGTTTGCACCTTCCAAAAGGTATCAACTGATGACTGAAATTATATTTTCTCAATTATTTTCACAACAGCAAATTTTTTTATTAATTCACTTTTATTATCGGGAACTCCAAAATTGAAAGATTTTTACTTATTTCTTTTTAAAACACAATTTACTCTAACTTTTTATTGTACAATTATATTTTCACAATAGGTATCTTTAGGTAACTTTAAATTTCAAGTTTTAACTTTGGATTCTTTTTCAACAACGCTTATTTTTCGAAGGCTTCTTGGCCCTTTTATACTATAATATTGCTTAAATTAAACATTCTTTAATTTAATTGTTTAAAAGTAATTCGATATCTTAATATATGAAAACTGTCGGGCGCAACTTTATTATTTTTGGGACAAGTTTAGGATGCATGGAAAGTTAACATGCAGGTTAGAGTGGTTAATGAAGAATAAGTGGAACCCCCCTTAAGGCAAGGCTGCAGTCAATTTAACATTTAGTTGCGAATACGATCTACAGCTCCAGTACATGTTATCAATATTTCATTCGCTTATGCAAGTTTGGGTTCTTATGAGGGGAGGGGTGATAGTAAGGGTAGGTGAATGTTAATATTTTTTTAATTAATTGTTTGAATCACGTCCACAGACGTCCTGTATAGAATGTCAGTTTCATAGACGAAATTGCAAAAAAATTTCATAAAATTCGGTGAATTTTACGTTCACGAAACCACATTTGTATGGGAGTGGGTAGAGCAGGTAGGATAATCGTAAAATTTCTGATGCAGCTTTATTTCGTTTCTCTTGTAAGGTACTCGTACAAAATTTCAAGTTCGTAGCTTTGTTGGTTACTAGTTGATTTTTTAATATAGTAATAATATAACAAATAATAATTTTATCATCAAACCCTTTTTTTCGTATTTAACTACGACTACGCATAGAATTACGTTTTGAATAGCCCTGCAGGGCTTTTTATCATCAAACCCTCTTTTTCGTATCCAACTACGGCTACACATAGAACTACTACTACCAAATAATAAATTAAAAATGATTTTCTATAATTTTTAATAATTTCCTAAGTGAAACATTTTCCATCGGCGGAAAATTATGTTATCCCACTTGGTTTTTGTGTTTGGCAATACTAAATAATCGAACTGTCATTCGGAATACGGATAAACAATAAACGGTCGTTAATTTTTCGTTTAATTTTTTAATTTTTGCCTTCCGGAAAACCAAAAATATGTAACAAATAGCGCCGGGACAGTGTAACAAGTGTTTTTGTATGTTATTGACGTTTATCGTGTGTTTATAATTAAAATTCCACGAAGAAAAACGGCGAAATCGCTGTTTTAAAGACTAAAATAAACTGCCAACAAGTCGGGCGAAACTTTATTATTCTTGGGACAAGTTGCGGATGAGTGGAAAGTCAATATGCAGGTTAGAGTGGTTAGGGAAGGCTAAGTGAAAGGGAGTTCTTGGGCAAGACTGTTAACAATATTTTATTCGTTTCTGTAAGCTTGGGTTTTTATGAGGGGAGGAGTAGGGGTAATAGTAAGTGTGGGTGGATGTTAATAGCTTTTTAATTAATTGCTTGAATCACGTCCAATATTCTCTGTATAGAATGTGTTTCATAGACGAAGTTGCATAGAATTTTCATAAAATTCGGTGTATTTTACATTCACGAAACCGAACATTTGTATGGGAGGGGGTAGAGAAGGTAGGAGAATCGTAAAATTTGATATGTAGTTTTATTTCGCTTCTTTTGTAAGGTGATTGTACAAAATTTCAAGTTCGTAGCTTTTAATTTGTTGGTTATTAGTTGATTTAATGAAATTGGTCGAAATCATACTTTTGTATGGGAGGGGGTAGAAGGGAAAACGGAATTTCAAAACTTTTAACGTAATTTCATTTCAATTATTTTTGTAAGTTTTTAAGCAGAATTGCAAATTGATAGCTTTTAATAGTTAGGTGATAATTGATTTCTTAAAAATGGCCGAAAAAATAATTTTGGAGGGGGTAGAAGTTTTTAGGGTTTTCTACCAGTTAATATTTCGTATATTTAGGGATTTTTTTTAAATGCATTTTGCAAATTTTCAAGTTTCTACCTTAAAATTTCACTCAAAAATTTTCAGTTTATGTGTTTTTTTCAATGCACATGAAACACCTTGTGCACGTTAGACCGGGGGGGTCGGTTTATAACAATTATGGATCAAGTTATTATTATTTTTCTATGTACATCAAATAGACGTATCCACATGCAAAATTTAAACTTTGTATCTTTCACCAGAGTCCTAAAAAATCACTCAAAATTTTCGACATTTTTGCTTATCACCACCCTCCCCTTTCACCACACAACTTAAAATTTTTACCAAAATTAACCATTATATAGTTCTACAATCTGACAAATTTTTGATTTGATACCTGTACTCTTTTTTGAGATATAAGGATTCGTAATTTTGAAAAGTGCGCCATTTTTGAAATGCTCCTCATTTCCCCCCACTACTATTATTTCAAGATGCTATATTTTTTTGTATTTTCCTAGTATAGCTTAATATAAGTTTTAAGTTTCAATTACATAGCTCAAGAGATAGTTGAGATATTCATTTTTAAGTGTTTTTCTTTGCACCCCTCCTGACCCTCCCCCTTACAATAATTAACCACTCTCTAAGCTGATTCCGATGGAAATATATGCCACCTTGACGGTCCCAAAATATAAATTTTTTACGATAAGTAATTTCGAAGATATAATTATTTGAAAAAACAATTCGGCCGACAATTTGTTTTTAGGCCCCCCTTTTCGGACGCCAATGGATAAAAAAATTAAATTATTTTTAAAAGTTGTCCCACAAACCGCTCTATATGTGTGTTGAGTTTTAACTTCCTAGCTGTTACCATGGTTGAGATATTTGGATTCGTATTTTTCGGCTTTAGCGCTCCCCCCGCCTCCCCCTGAACCTGTACACCCCCCAAAATGGGTATCTGCCTGAGATCCGCAACTATCTACAATCCCCCCAAAAATGAACTTTCTATCTTGACGGGTTTGGGTGTTAATGTGCGCTGAGCGTACACACCGGCGTACGGCGTACAGACAGACGGATTTTTTTTTGCATTTTTAGGCTAATTTAGTCATGAAACGCGAAAAAACAAAATTTCAGGGTAGCAAATTTTTTTTTTTCCAAGTCGATCACAATACTTCATTATTAAAATAATAAAGTAAAATCAGTTTTTAAAACGCATTTTTCGGGTAGAAAATTGTTATAAAAAGTGCCGAGCGCGCTTTAAAATTTGTTTATAGCCAGTTCTCTATTTATAATAACTACCGTGAACTTTTTTTTAGTTCATTTTCCACTTCGCGAATATAACAAAGTTGTACCTATTAATACTAATAAATGAATGTGGACCTTACAACCAGTCGCAGTCCTGTTGTTTATTTTTATTTTTTGCGCAACAAGAATACACGATGGTGGCAGCCCTGCTAGTAGGAAGTGACAAATTTTCTTGTGGCAAAGCCCTCTATAGTAGAAAGCCGAGTAACTGAATCCAACAACAACACGTTGGAGTCATAATAAACATGACAGTTTCATACAAATTCGCGCGCTTTTGTATGGAGCAGACACGGCGGGCTTCGTAAGAATCGCGCTTATTCTTAAATGCAGTGTTAAAGATAGTTCAGCTTTCTAAGGCACTTTATTGATAGTGCTCGGCATGTAATTATGACACGTTGATATTAGTGCAATGGATTTTTAATTGAAAAAAGTGCGATCAAAGTTAAATCTCGGATTCTCACACCGAAGAAAATCTGTCACTCATATTGTGCAGAGTTCTCCGGTTAATTTTCACACAGAAAATTGTAGAATTTTAGTTATTACGAAAAAGTGTGCACTCGCGTAATATTTTCGTGCTTAATTTGAACTAATTATGCTCTTTTCTTGTTTTCGGCAAAACGTGTTTTTACGACAAGTTTGTAGAAAAATAATACAGGTGGTCTTGTGAAATGGAAAAATCCATGACGTCATACCCACTGGAGTCATTCAAGATGGCCGCTACGTCAGTTCTGCCCAGCTTGAGATGTAGAAAGCATTGCTTGTGGTGTTAATAACATATGACAGACGAGACAGATAGATGACAGATGACAGTCCGCCCATTACGTTTTAATAAAACACGACGACGGCATTAAAAGTTATTGTATTTTGCCGCATGGCTAGTGACAAAATTGTCCTCTGAAAAAATGACAGGGACAATAGTGTATGTGGAGATTCATATGGAACAATTGGAACAATTATTGAATTACTTTTCGAAACGATTGTCATGAAAATTTGTATAATTTACCTAATTAATGTGATTTGCAGAAATTTGTCGTTTGTTCTTGAGACCTTGATTCGAAAAATTAAAATTTTACTAAAAATGGAACCAATGGATACAAGATCGCAGGTGTACGTTTTTCGTCCTTACGAAATTGTCAAAATGAAACCGAAAAAGAAGTTTTTCAGCGAGTTTCCGAAAGGTAGGAGCGGGCATCGTGTAGTTTGCAGCGATTCGGATATGTTCTGTTTCGGTGGTTTCAATCCGGATATTCCCAACAGACCTCGGCGACGGAGCACAGCATATTTATTTCAAGAGCTGTGGAAGTTTAATTTCATGTCGAAAGAATGGACGCTTTTTTTTGGACCTTCTACAAGAGGTATGCCCGAAGAGTTGGCTTCGAATGCGATGGTGCTAAAGGGTGATATGTTGGTGGTAAGTACGAAATATATAACCGGACCCCAAAATGTGTCTTCGCCTTTTTTGATTTTAAAATTTTAATCTATTACAGTTTAAACCGGCACTTAGCGAGTTAAAATACTCACCAAGTCTGAAATATCAATACGTAATTCAGCCTACTTCTATAAAAATCGTGTGTTTAACTCGCGTGTTGCGAGGGCCTAACATTTTAAACTTAAAATCAATTCCTATGATGCAACTTGATTTCTGGGCATTGTATCTATTTCTTAAGTTGCGAATCACGATTTTAATAGTTTCCTTGCATTACACGTCAAATTAATGGTAATTACAACGAGAACTCTTCTCACTCATTAAAAGCGGACATTTTAACTTGAAAAGTGGAAAATTTTGCAAAAATTACAACAGAAGAATACATCTGTTGAGACCTCTTAAGTTGATTATAAGATTCCTATTATAAAGCTATTTCGCCTTTGTTCGATTTGATGAATGTTTACACAGTTCATTTTGAACTTATTTGTCAAACTGGTGGACAATCTGAACAATTAATTTAATGATATGTATTTATAAAGAAGGGAATTGATTGGTGTTGGGAATTATTTTGATTAGTGTGAGATAATTAAATTAGTTAGAAATTCACGTGTACGAATTTTGTTCATACCAAATTCTAAGGAAGGTAGTAATACCGACGATAGATTGTCTCAGTTGAATTTCCTTGGACGTTTAGAATCTCTATGGCTTCCCGTATTATCCTTTGGAAAAAATGATGACTGAACCTCGCTTCTCCAATATATGTAGATGTCGAGCCATAAGGTATTTTTTTTTTTTTTTGTTCCTCTAGTTTCCTAACATTCCGCGGATATTTGTGGAGTTGTAGATGGCATTATTTTTGTTAGGTTAGGATTGGCTTAGAGGAATCAGTTTAAAAGACACGTTATGACAATATTTATTGAGCCTCGAACTTTAACTAAACTTAACACTTTTACTTATCTATAATTATTCAGCTGAGAGACTAATACTAATGTATAACTATTCAACTGCGAGACGAATATTTTTATGCAACATATTTCTTTTTTCAATAATTCAGTGTACAGCTTATTTTAAACTTTATTATCAGATTAATCAAAGAATTGAAGTAAGATCAAATTTCATTGGTTCTTTTACCAACCTTCCTCCGCGAGTAGTAATAACATTAGATGCCGATTCTTCGTTTGTGCATAGTTCTGTAGTATTTAAATTTTTAGTATGTGGCTCATTATTAGTCGCTTCCTTACTGAAAGAATTAGGAGAATGCAAACTTCATTGTTTTTATGTGATTCAATTATGTTTTGTCTATTACGACGTGACATTACCTTTAATGCATCCTAATCCTGTCAAAATCTATACATATAAACGTAATTGTAGTGTCAGTCTGTTATTTGTTTAAAGATGACTTTAAGTTAATGTCTCGCTTTATTTAGACAATAACTAATCATAAAAACACATTTGTGAAATCTTCGCTATCTGGATTTATCTCAAAAACGGCTGAACCGAATGTAATGAAACTTGTAGACGTTATCAGCTCTTGGTTTTATTGCAATCCCCTCATTTGAAATTTAGGATATGTATATTATTTTTATCAAAAACGTTATGTATGGTATACAAATTATTTGAATGCCCCCATCTCACATACAAACTGCACTTTTTCATGAAATACTATAAACCACTGTTCTCAGTACGGATAACATTTATGAAGCTCAAATTTTGCACTAAATCCTTAATTAGCATTATTATTAATATCGGAAAAAATAAACCGATTGCATCCTTCTACCTACATATCTCATACTATGTGACACAAATTCACAACTTTTCAAAAATTCGATTTTCTTGAAAAGTATGAACGTTAGCAATCTGTAATTTAAAATATATCAATTGCATGATGATTGTAGTTGTTTCTCTAAAAATCATTAAAAGACCCCACTGCTTCTACCACCTCCCATACAAAATTCCAATTTCACTAAATTCAATACACGAATTTTCTCAGTACCTATTCAATTTTTGAAGCTTAAATTTGGTACAAAACAATTTCATACCTACTCTAGCATGACGTGAAGCAAATTAGTTCAATGCTATTATACAAAAATTTCTGCAGATCACAAAAATTTCTATTTTATCTATAGTATCGTACGCTTTATCGTAGTCCTGTTATGTTTTCGAGCTTAATGTTATTTTATTAAGACCTTTTTTAGAATTAACAGCTCCTTAACGCTCTTCAATACGTATATGATCTCAAATCCCTCCGTGAGCACGGGCGTGTCCCTTATAAATACAAGTATCATGGTTTCATTCTTAATAATTTATGGTTCTGATTCCAACAAAATACAAAACATTGTATTGAAAGAGCCATTAGACTAAGCAGATTATGCATACCACATAATGTATTACTAGCTACATTCTCAAAAATTATTTATTATTGCGATTCCCTACGCGGACAAAATTTGCGGGGGATCGCTTATATATATATTAGCACCCTCTTTTGCCGGGGACTGAGGGCCAGTACGAAGGAACTCCATCTCCTAGTTTTTTGGGCTGGTTCGCGCCATGATTTTTACAGAATGAATGTTTGCTGTTATTTTCACCTCAACATGTTCATCAATTGGGCTAACAGTGGTCGCCGACGTGTGTCCGAAGAGCTCGTTGAGGAAAGGACAACTGTCAAACTTAATTCCTTGCTATTGCCCTGCCAACGGCGAACGAGGGCCTTGCGACACACCGCGCCTGCTAGGTTTTGGCTATAAATATTTAATTTATTTAAGAATATCCATTTGGTGCGTAATCAAAGAAATTACCAAATTTTTGCAATGTGTAGTCGATAGGACAACTTCAAGACTCTGTTCTAAATCAAATCCTAAAAGATGTTTTTACATTAGATCCAAGAAACATAAAACTAGAAATGTCTGTTTTCGGGAAACTAAAATTGAGTGAATATGCAGACGTGGAAAAAATCGGATAATTGAAGGGTTGAGAGATCTTACTGACAATAGCGAAATTATTCCAGAAAAATTAAAGCCGATGTCAACGTTGCCATGTTTTACAGCTATTATAATAACTTTGTAATGTTTTTTATCAATATTATTGGTTCGTGTAATATGAAAAGTCGACTGAGAAGAAGAAATTTTTTTTTTTTTTTTCAATAAAATTTTTTTTATTTTTATTCAAAGTATGCACCCATATCGACGCACATTTGCCATTTAAGCGGAAGTTGATTTATGCCCTTGCTATAGAAACCGGTGGCGGCGGGAGGCGATGAACTGCTCAAACGCACGTTTTACAGCATTATCGGAATCGAACAATTTTCCTGTTAAGAAGTTATCCAAATTGCGAAAGAAGTGGTAGTCTGTTGGAGCAAGGTCTGGCGAGTATGGTGGGTGACGCATAGTTTTCAACTCCAACTCCTGTAGTTTTGCCACGACGATGTGTGTCGTATGTGGTCGAGCGTTGTCATGCAAGAGGAGTGGTGACGATCGATTGACCAATTTTGGTTGTTTAACCGCAAGTTTTGCCTTCATCGAGTTGCTGACAGTATACATCGGCAGTGATCGACTGACCAGGTTTCATCAAGCTGTGGTGGATGACACCAGCGCCAGACCACTAAGCAGTCACCATAAGCTTCTTCTGGTGGATCTATCGTTTTGGGGAGTGCTTTGGTGGTTCATCTTTGTCCAACCACTGCGATGAACGCTTGCGGCTATCATACATGATTCACTTTTCGTCACACGTGACAATTCGATTCAAAAATGGATGGATTTTGTTGCGGGAAAGGAGCGAAGGGCATGTCTCAAGTCGACGTTCTTTTTGAGCATCAGTCAAATCGTGCGGCACCCACTTGTCGAGCTTCTTGAAACTTGCCCATTTCAGCCAAATGAGTCAAAATTCTTCTTAGTTACACCGAAGATCGCTGATAATTCCTGTGCACTTTGGCCGGGATTCGCCTCCACGCTGGCCTTCAGGGTATCACTATCCACCTTAGTTTCAGGTCGCCCACAAGGCTCATCGGCCAAGTTGAAATCACGAGATCTAAATTTTCTGAACCAACGTTGCACTGTGCGTTCTGTAGCCACTTCAGTGGGGAAGACATCGTTAATATTGCGAGCTGTTTGCGGCATTGTGATTCCACCGTGGAACTCGTACTTCATCAACACACGAATTTCCGATATTTCTATCGCTTTACGTTTTGCCTTCTAAAAAAAAACCACTGAATATTTTTTTACAGTTCGACAAGATTTGATAAGAGAAAGAATTTACCTTTCAAAAAAGAAAAAAACACCAAATGTCAAAACAGCATCTGCATAAAAATATTTTTAAAAATAAAATTTAATCTAAAAAAATTAATATTTTAAATTAAAATAATTAATAATTATTAAAGTTCGTGATTTTCATTTAAATCATTTCTGCGCTTTCGTGGTTTTTTGTGCATTACAGTTCAAACTTCGAAATATCATTTTTGCCAAACTACCGCTGTAATACAGGAAACTCAAAACGTGCTATTTTACAATTATTACTCCCAAATTTATTAAAGTTCGTGATTTTCTGCTATACCATGGCAAACTGTGGGAAATGTATGGAGACAGTACAGCGAAGATCGGATTCGGTAATTTGCAGTGTATGTAGTTTGGTCTTACACCTGAAATGTGGAGGCCTCACTGCACTTGATTTTACATTATTAAAAGAACAAAACAACTTGAAATCATGGTCATGTCGAGACTGTCTCAATAAAAAGAAAACAGAATCCCGTACTGACTGCACTCCCGTTAAAGTTCATCAAACCATGACTATGTTATGGTTGAAGGCGGCTGGCGATAATTTTTTTATAATTTTCAAATTATTTCGCGCTGAAATTCGAAACTGACACTTCAGAGTTCGAAGCAGGCAGATTTGAGTTCAGTGTCGATCATGACCCGCGGCCAACTTCAGGTGTCAGCACGCCGCATGGAGCGGAAGGAAAGAAAAACGAGGAGTCGGTTGTGGTTTATCGTCGGGAATTGAGCTCGTTTCGCGTGCGGGTTAAAATTTTTTTTCCCAAAATTTATAAGTCGCGTCATTCAATTGGCTTACATCGAAACTATCGAGACAAAACCCGACAGTTCCAGATACCTTTTCGTCTGTCAGAAACGCATTGCGGTCCCTTTGGAAAACGAATGAAGGTATAAAAAGGTTATGAAATTCCGGAGTTTTGTTCCGTTATTTTTTTCTTATTTTCTTCGCGTTCCCCTCGTGCAGTTCATTTGCATCGTCCGGAAGAATTTCTGCGAGGAATTGCTGTCTCGTGCGTTTTAAGCAAAGGAGCAGCAGGGAAGCAGCGGCGGCAGCAAGGAAATCATTGCGTGTGCGAGATCCGGAGCGACATAGCGACAGGCGGCCGTGAGTATCGCGTGGCAAAACCTTCCAAGGGGTCAGCAAGTGATTCAACATACCGATCTCGACGATAAGATTTTCGTGGCAAAGAAAGGTATTTTACCACGACGTAAACGTGGTCGTTCAGTCGGCGTTTCGATCAGTAGCGGTAGCCAAAATACATCGTCGAATGATGCGCACAGGACGTCAAATGATCGCAGTACGCATAGCGTTCGGTAAGTCCTTTGGAACCGCCCTTTCATTTTGCAATTATAAATTGGCCGAATTAAAGCCAAAGCTCCGATAGTTTTCGTATCGCAGCGACAGCGACGTCAGCCCGAAGGAGTGCAAGAACCGAAACGCAAGTGAAGTTCAAGGTTCTCGATCCGCTGTCATAATTAAACTTTGTGCTTGCACGGTGTGAAAATAATGAGAAGACGACAGTCGTTCGAATAACCGCGCCGAGTTCTTCCATCAGCATGAAAAGCCCCGACTTTAAGTGTTCCGCCGCGTAACGGAGCACGTTCTCCAAATCCCAGAAAAATCGCATAAGAAACCTGAAACGGTCATCTATCGAGTGCAAGAATTCTTATAAAATTCAAAAAAATAAACCGATGCAGTGAAAATCGACGGCATATAGGAGAAAAAAAAAAAAAAAAAATATTAAAAACAAGTGCTTGCAAGTGATCGGGCCGACCATAAGTTCCCGCCATTTTGAGAGTCGTGTCGTGGTGTCGGGTAATTGAATTGCAACTATTCCGTTCGAATTCGAACGCCGGTCCGCCTGTAGCTGTGATATGTACAGCAGTTCGGTACTGTCATGTGTACGGTAATGTGATTTAATTTATGGACAGTTTTGAGTCGGTCGTAATTTTATTGTTCTTGGTGACGCTTTTTGCAACCATTATTTCGAGACGAGACGGTTTGCTACGAGTATAAATCAAGGAAAACTTAGAAGCAGTGCGAAAGAAAATAGCGGTGAGAGTGAGTCAAAACTGTTATCTTTTATCTTGATCGCTGCAAATCTCGGTTTTCAAAAAGATTTAATGAACCATGACGTCACTCATCCCGTGGCGGAAATCTGTGACACTCTCCTTGAGATTCCGATCAGCGCGGACATGTGAAGCGCCCTTGTCGTATTCGTTTGATGCTTTATAGATGCTTCCTCATCGAAATGTAACATTTTGTTAAGCAAACGCTGTTTTATGTGGGAAGAAAAAGAAATAAAGAAAAAGGACAGAAGAAACCAAATCATTCAAGCAGAACTAAAAGAAATCCGTAACCAACAATAGCACCGACAATTATTTTCAAGAATCAAAAAAAAATAACCGCAATGAATTCTTTTAGAGAAAGCTTTAATTTCCGCGTTCGCGAGAATTATACGAAAATGCATTTCTTTATCTCGACGTATATTTTATGCATTATCCCTAATATTATTCAATTTTAACTATTTTTTTTTCTAATAGTAAAATTTATCCTATTGATTAGAATTAACAAATCTTCGAATGACCGATGAATCTGTTTCGGTTAATTATTATTCTATTTGGTTTATTTTTATTTTTTTTCATTATTATAACCTAAAATATTAAGATATTTAAATATTCTATTTAATTTTCGACTTCAAGAGTCCTCATATCAAAAATCAAAATATATATATATACAAAAAAACAAAACATAACATTACATACAATCTAATACGCTATATATCGAATTGAAATTGTAATGCCTACCTTACATGTGTAAATGAGCTTAAACTATGGGAGATTAAAACATATTTAAATCAGGAAACACACACACACTCACTAACACAAACATTTACTAATTATCATAATATATTACTAAAAAGATAATCAACTAAAGTCGGAAAGTGCCCTTGAAACGAAATTAATTTCGTTTTAAATGGATTTTCATTAATGTGATTTCACAAACTAAATTTTTTTTCCATGGAAAAAGAAAAAAGAAAGAAAGAAAAAAAGAAAAAAAAAATATAAATTGCAATTTATTTCCGTAAAATTGCTTTCGGCATTATAAATTAAAATAAGCAATTGAACTGCATTGTTGTGTTTGTGTCGCATCAATTTTTCAAATATAGTAATTCTCACCAATAATAATTTTTAGGATGTAAGGTTTAGCAGATTGATTGATTTTAAAAGTTATATATTATTTTCAAAATGCATACTGTGGAATTAAAAGAAAGAAAAAAAAAGGAAACAAAATAACTGAATTTACAATGAACCACTGAATTTATCATTTGAAGGCCCTCTTAAACTTCCACGGATCCTCCTCCTCTCTTCTTGGGGCCATACGAAGAAGACTTCGCGGAAGGTGTATGGCTAAGGTTGGGTGGGCAGGTTGGCGTCAATCCAACAGACGCCGTCGTCGAAACATCTGGTCGAGTCAACTTTCGTGACCAGTGTAGTTCTATTTTTTCGTTGTCTTCCCGACTTGGATAAGTCGACGCTGCGAGTTCACTACTCGCGATTTACTTTGTTATGACAGGCCACAATTGGGTTTCATGACATCCTAGTGCAGCGAACCCCCCCTATACGCCTACCGTAGCTAGACCCGGCATCAAGCTAGAGCGTCGCACCAGCACATATATGTCACTGAGATGGATGTAGGTGAATCTCAGCCCGGTCAATCCCGAACCTTACTTTCCCTTCGGTTTATTCAGATGCATGGGCATCGGAATAATCCAGCCTAGGCCTCCAAAACATAACAAAATGGCGCCCAACGTGGGGCCTGAAAGGATCCTAAACGGAGCCCGAAACAGCCTCACGAGTGTGATACCGATCGCGCGATGCATTGACACACGAGACGGAAAGATTCCGTGTAAAATTCGGTGCATCTAAGGACTCTGACTGTCGCCGGAGACAGTTGTTTTAGCCTGCACGGCACCTATAGTCCATCGTGTAAGCTTTTTGGAGTTCTGCTCGCCTGTTACGGTGGCGGAAGTGTCTCGTTTGTGGTTGAAGTTTTCCCAACGAAGAACTCACTGGCAACCTTCAGGCGCCAATGATGTTCCTTGGGATAATTTCTTCAACAACCGAGATGGTTTCGTCGTCTGAACTAGCGAGAGATGAGTGAAACAGGATGTGTGTTTCATTGGTAGGCATAGGTACCCTCTTGACAGCGGGACTTGGCTTGTCTTGGCGGCCAAGTTGTCCGACAGAGGGCAGAATGCTCATGTCTGCGAATGAAACATCCATTTCTGTCCAATTACGGAATTTTCGGAAGTACCTTTATTCCTTGAATCCTATCCATGTAGAGTAACTTTCGTTTCCTTTTACAAAATTAATCATTTGGATTAATTTCGCGTTTTGATTGTGGTTGAAAATTTAACGTAGTTTTTTAAATTTTTTTTGCTCTTGATGAACATTTTCTGAATCCTTTCCGCCTGGTCACGTGTTGACGCGACTAGATGTTTTGACGACACCTGTAAGAGAGAGGAGTGGATTTGTGGAAGTGAAGAGAGGCCTTTGATTTTTTTTTGATTCAAATATCTAAAATTTTTTTTTTCTCGATCTCGATTGCGAAAAAATTCTCTTTCAACTCGATTTTCTTTGTTGGGGTGGTATTGACCTAAGTGAAGTAGTATATAATTTGTTTCTGCCTCGTTTCCGTCGCTACGATTTCGTTCCTTTCTCCATTGCGAAGAGGACAACTTCGAATAAACTACCATAATATATAATATATACAAGTATAGCGAAGCGAAGCGGAACAAAATGTCACTCTTGCGAACACCCGAAAGAACTATGGGGACAAATTGTACGGTCTGCCAGGAGGATGTGCTGCTGGGGGAGGCGATGCAAACGAAATGCAGTCATTATTTCCATGCCGCATGTCTCTTGAACTGGGTGACCACGAACAAGAATTGTCCACTTTGTCGGAACACACTTGCTCAAAGCGATTATTGGAGAGTCCAGGGTGTAGAAGGCGCGACAGCTCGTACGGGTCCTATCACCAGAAGTAAAGGTAGTAAATCCAAATCCAATCCGAGCGGTATTTCTCTCTTGGAGTTAAATTTAGATCCACCGTCGGATACAGCGGGTCAAGCCCTATACGCCGTGGACGGTACGATAACAACGACAGATAATCGAAGTAGACCAATGTCTCGAAATTTGGCTCGTCATTCCTCCTTTACGGAACCTACACATCCAAGGACTCAAGAAAACGTTAATTCACGGCGAACGCCAAAGCGAAATGAACTTCTAACGGATCAGCCGCGAGCGACTCTCGGAGTTGACGAGATCACTCGGCTGATGCGTCAAGTTATCCAAGAAGAAAAAGCTCGTGAACTCCGAGAGTTGCCCGCGACGTTCAACGAGCCCGATAGGTCCAGAATTCCGGCGAACGATTTTCCATCGCCACAAGATTTCCGATATCCACCACCTTTATCTGGAGTTAGACAATGGCCCGACACCTATGAGTTAAGACGACGATCATCAAGCAGTCCTATTCGTTCCTGGGGTTTAAAATACACGGGAGATAATTCAGTACTTAGGGCACAGGAATTAATTTTTCGAGTTGAAGTTCTTGCACGGAACAGCTTTGGTAATCGGATGGATTTTGTGGCAGCTCACTTTCATCTCCTCTTACAAGGTCGGCCTAACAAGTGGTATTGGATTTGGTATCGATCCAATCTCATCCCTGCTTGGGCTGCCTTACGTCCAGCTTTTCTTCAAGCTTGGGGAGATGATTGTAGCGACTACGACGTCCGACGACAACTATATTCTAAAAGACAAGCACCTTCCGAGCCGTACTCGTCTTATGAACAGGACATGCTTGAGCTGCGCACTCTTTTGACACAACCCATGAACGAAATGGAATTCGTCGAACTGGTGCGAAATAACCTAAACTCGATCAACCAACAACAAATGGCATTGCAATCTGTCTACTCTTTGGAAAATCTACGTCAAGTAGTCTGTCGATTGGAAAGTGTCCGAAAGGCTTGTAGATCTAATTCTTACAACGCTTATCCTAGCAGAGCAATTGGTATGCGAGGAGAGTTCCCGAGAGTCGCGGAGTTAGACCCTCCTCCAGTTTCTCAGATTGTGGGTGAGGACGGAGATGCTGACCACCTCGCTCAATTAGCAGCTATGAACGCCTTAGAGTGTTGGAATTGCGACCAACCAGGGCATGCCTACAGAGATTGTGAGAGTAGGACTAAGCGTATCTTTTGCTATGGTTGTGGAGCGAAGGAGGTGGTCAAACCTCGCTGTCCAACGTGCAGTCGGGGAAACTGGAGGTCGGACAGACGAGCCGTGGGTCTCCCTCGTCCAACCATTCAACACCCATCAGAAACTGCACCGACACTTCCCAAAGACTAGACCTGAAAAATTCAACACCTTGCAAGAACGATCTCACTTCACCAAAGATATTGATTTTGCCAAGAGTTGAAACTAACGTACCAGATTTGGCGAAACCATCCCCGATAACATTATTACGCAATAACCCTATTCATCTTGTTCAAGCCAAGCATGCTCCGCGGAAGCCTTACCATCTTCGACTTCGCGAATACATGGAGGCGCGAACAAGGATCTTCAATAACCCCCCTCTTATTGTACAAACTTCATCTATTTCCCAATTTCAACCTTCCATTTTCCCAACCCCTAAGAAAGCAATTCTACGTCTGCGCGAGTTTTGGCGTAAAGTTCGGATGAGAAAGAAGACTTTAGTGTCTTCAATTATACCTGAACCTTACGACATTCGTCCCTATGCTACGGTCTGCATATTCAATGTCAAGCTTAAGGGCCTACTCGACAGCGGTGCAAGTATTAGTTGCTTAGGATCCAATTCGCTAGAACGCCTAGAGCGAGCGCAAGTGAATTGGAAGCCGCTTTGTAGCGAGGTGAAGACAGCTGATGGAGCTTCACAGAGAGTGGTAGGTAGTGTGACGACGGAAGTTATCTTTCGTGACGTCTCAAAACCAATCACCCTCTACATTGTGCCTACACTATCTCAAGATTTATATCTTGGAGTAGATTTCTGGCGGGCTTTCCAACTTGCCCCAAGCATCATCAGTTGTGTCGAAGAACTACCCGCTTCACTACAATATGAGACTAATACCACGCACATCTTAAGCAGAGCAGATGTTTTAAGGCTCGAGAACGCCAAGTCAAACTTTCCGTCATACGAAGTTCAAGGACTGGGAAAGACTAACGTTCTCGAACACGTCATAGATGTGGGAGATGCTACACCCATCAAGCAACGCCACTATCCGGTATCACCTGCGATTCAAAACCTCATGTATGGCGAGGTCGATCGCATGCTGAAAATGGGAGTGATAGAGGTAAGCCAGAGTGCGTGGAGTTCGCCGGTTGTATTGGTGAGGAAACCTGGTAAAGTGAGGTTATGTTTGGATTCGAGAAAGGTCAACGAGGTGACGGTGAAAGATGCATATCCTTTACCTCACATCGATGGCATTCTAAGCAGGTTGCCACGAGCCAACTTCATAACTTCACTTGACTTGAAAGACGCCTTTTGGCAGATTCCTCTCGAAACCAAGTCCCGAGAAATGACCGCATTCACAATCCCTGGCCGACCTCTCTATCACTTTACCCGAATGCCGTTTGGTTTGTGCAACGCACCACAACGCATGTGCCGTTTGATGGATTTAGTCATCCCACCGGAATTGAAGGACCAAGTATTCGTTTACTTGGACGATCTGTTGTTGATCTCGGAAGATTTCAACTCTCACCTTGTTTTGCTCGCAGAAGTTGCCGCTTGCCTTTCAAAGGCGGGGTTAACGATCAACGTAGCAAAAAGTAAGTTTTGTTTGAAGGAGGTGAAATATCTCGGCTACATAGTTGGAGATGGAGGCCTGAAGACTGATCCCGACAAAGTCTCGGCAATAGTCGATTACCCCTCGCCTAAGTCCGTACGTCAAGTTCGACGCTTTCTTGGCATGGCAGGTTGGTATCGACGCTTCATCAACAACTATGCGGCTGCTGTTTCACCTATTTCAGACACGCTGAAGAAGTGTGCCAAGTTCACATGGACTCCGGAGGCCGAAACTGCGTTTCAGTCTGTGAAGTTCATGTTAACTAAAGCACCCGTGCTAATTAACCCTGATTTTCGGAGGTCATTCACCATCCAATGCGACGCAAGCAAATCTGGGGTGGGAAGTGTCCTCTTCCAGGAGAACGACGACGGGTCGGAATCTCCTGTAGCATATATGTCCCAAAAGCTCACTTCCGCTCAACGCAACTATAGTGTTACTGAACAGGAATGCTATGCTGCTGTGTTGAGCGTGAAAAAATTTAGAGCGTACGTGGAAGGGACATCGTTTAAGATCGTCACGGATCATGCGAGTCTCAAATGGCTGATGTCCCAAAAAGATCTCAGTGGTCGTTTGGCTCGCTGGAGTTTGAAGCTGCAGGGCTTCGATTTTGTGATTGAGCACCGTCGTGGGAGCCTGAACGTGGTACCTGACGCTCTCTCTCGTGTATACGAAGAGGGATTAAATGCGCTGATAGACGTTGCCCCTTTAGTGGATTTGGAGGCTGCAGATTTTTCCAACGAAGAATATGCAGAGCTCAAAGCCACTATTGAGTCAAACGCCGATCGGCTTCCTGACGTATGCGTGAGAGATGGCTTCGTGTACAAGCGCACAGTGCCTCACAACGGAGACCCAATCGCAGAAGACCAAGCCTGGAAGCTTTGGATTCCATCGAGTCTGACGTCCGCTGTGATAGCTCAGGCTCATGAAGCGGACACCACGGTTCACGGTGGGTTCGCCAAAACGCTAGAGCGCATCAGACGATACTTGTATTGGCCCGGGATGACTACACAAGTTCGCGAACGAGTTCTTTCGTGTGAGACTTGTAAAGAAACGAAATCCCCGAATCGTCCGCTCAGAGCAGCAATGGGAGAGGCTTTCAAGACGCAGAGACCCTTCCAACATCTCTACATTGATGTACTTGGACCATATCCTAGAACCAAGTGCGGTAAAATTGCTATCCTTGTAATCCTGGACCACCTGTCCAAATTTCCCATCCTTCATCCCCTGCGTAAAATTACGGCAGCAGAAATCACGACGTTCCTGGAGCGGGAGGTGTTCCATACGTTTGGTACCCCCGAGACCATTCTATCCGACAACGGGTCGCAGTTCAAGTCAGCGACATTTAACTCTATGCTTTCGAAGTATGGAGTTAAACACCTATATACCCCAAAATACTCGCCTCAAGCGAATGCATCAGAGAGAGTCAACCGATCTGTTTTAGCGGGACTCCGAGCGTTCATCATTGAGGATCAGACACGATGGGATGAGAACTTAAGCAAAATTGCCTGTTCTCTTCGGAGTTCAGTCCACCAAGCCACTAAGTTTTCTCCTTATCAGGTTTTGTTTGGCACTCACATGATGACGCACGGTCAAGACTACTCTCTGTTGCATCGTTTGAAAGCGCTAGGTGATGCGGACTTGCAACTTCGACCTGCCGAAGGAATCTCGATCGTGAGAGATCTAGCGCAAGCCAACATCCAAAGTGCACACGAGAAGAGTAGCAGGCGTTATAACGTGCGAACGGCCAAAGCTCTATATAGAGAAGGACAAGAGGTATATCGAAGAAACTTTACCTTGTCCACAGCCACACAAAACTATAACGCCAAGCTAGCGAAGAAATTCTTGCGGTGCCGGATTCGGAGTGTGCTAGGGAACTCACGATATGAGTTAGAAGATCTTGGAGGCAAACGTGTGGGCATCTACCACTCCAAGGACATTAGACGATAAACTTCCAACTTCTGACTGTATTCATTGTCTATGCCCGGCTGACTCAGCGTGAGCATGAGACTAACAACCCCTTTTCAGCTCGATCGGCGTCACTCCTAAAAGGGATAACGGCGACCGATCTGTGTTGTTATGGTTGAAGGCGGCTGGCGATAATTTTTTTATAATTTTCAAATTATTTCGCGCTGAAATTCGAAACTGACACTTCAGAGTTCGAAGCAGGCAGATTTGAGTTCAGTGTCGATCATGACCCGCGGCCAACTTCAGGTGTCAGCACGCCGCATGGAGCGGAAGGAAAGAAAAACGAGGAGTCGGTTGTGGTTTATCGTCGGGAATTGAGCTCGTTTCGCGTGCGGGTTAAAATTTTTTTTCCCAAAATTTATAAGTCGCGTCATTCAATTGGCTTACATCGAAACTATCGAGACAAAACCCGACAGTTCCAGATACCTTTTCGTCTGTCAGAAACGCATTGCGGTCCCTTTGGAAAACGAATGAAGGTATAAAAAGGTTATGAAATTCCGGAGTTTTGTTCCGTTATTTTTTTCTTATTTTCTTCGCGTTCCCCTCGTGCAGTTCATTTGCATCGTCCGGAAGAATTTCTGCGAGGAATTGCTGTCTCGTGCGTTTTAAGCAAAGGAGCAGCAGGGAAGCAGCGGCGGCAGCAAGGAAATCATTGCGTGTGCGAGATCCGGAGCGACATAGCGACAGGCGGCCGTGAGTATCGCGTGGCAAAACCTTCCAAGGGGTCAGCAAGTGATTCAACATACCGATCTCGACGATAAGATTTTCGTGGCAAAGAAAGGTATTTTACCACGACGTAAACGTGGTCGTTCAGTCGGCGTTTCGATCAGTAGCGGTAGCCAAAATACATCGTCGAATGATGCGCACAGGACGTCAAATGATCGCAGTACGCATAGCGTTCGGTAAGTCCTTTGGAACCGCCCTTTCATTTTGCAATTATAAATTGGCCGAATTAAAGCCAAAGCTCCGATAGTTTTCGTATCGCAGCGACAGCGACGTCAGCCCGAAGGAGTGCAAGAACCGAAACGCAAGTGAAGTTCAAGGTTCTCGATCCGCTGTCATAATTAAACTTTGTGCTTGCACGGTGTGAAAATAATGAGAAGACGACAGTCGTTCGAATAACCGCGCCGAGTTCTTCCATCAGCATGAAAAGCCCCGACTTTAAGTGTTCCGCCGCGTAACGGAGCACGTTCTCCAAATCCCAGAAAAATCGCATAAGAAACCTGAAACGGTCATCTATCGAGTGCAAGAATTCTTATAAAATTCAAAAAAATAAACCGATGCAGTGAAAATCGACGGCATATAGGAGAAAAAAAAAAAAAAAAAATATTAAAAACAAGTGCTTGCAAGTGATCGGGCCGACCATAAGTTCCCGCCATTTTGAGAGTCGTGTCGTGGTGTCGGGTAATTGAATTGCAACTATTCCGTTCGAATTCGAACGCCGGTCCGCCTGTAGCTGTGATATGTACAGCAGTTCGGTACTGTCATGTGTACGGTAATGTGATTTAATTTATGGACAGTTTTGAGTCGGTCGTAATTTTATTGTTCTTGGTGACGCTTTTTGCAACCATTATTTCGAGACGAGACGGTTTGCTACGAGTATAAATCAAGGAAAACTTAGAAGCAGTGCGAAAGAAAATAGCGGTGAGAGTGAGTCAAAACTGTTATCTTTTATCTTGATCGCTGCAAATCTCGGTTTTCAAAAAGATTTAATGAACCATGACGTCACTCATCCCGTGGCGGAAATCTGTGACACTCTCCTTGAGATTCCGATCAGCGCGGACATGTGAAGCGCCCTTGTCGTATTCGTTTGATGCTTTATAGATGCTTCCTCATCGAAATGTAACATTTTGTTAAGCAAACGCTGTTTTATGTGGGAAGAAAAAGAAATAAAGAAAAAGGACAGAAGAAACCAAATCATTCAAGCAGAACTAAAAGAAATCCGTAACCAACAATAGCACCGACAATTATTTTCAAGAATCAAAAAAAAATAACCGCAATGAATTCTTTTAGAGAAAGCTTTAATTTCCGCGTTCGCGAGAATTATACGAAAATGCATTTCTTTATCTCGACGTATATTTTATGCATTATCCCTAATATTATTCAATTTTAACTATTTTTTTTTCTAATAGTAAAATTTATCCTATTGATTAGAATTAACAAATCTTCGAATGACCGATGAATCTGTTTCGGTTAATTATTATTCTATTTGGTTTATTTTTATTTTTTTTCATTATTATAACCTAAAATATTAAGATATTTAAATATTCTATTTAATTTTCGACTTCAAGAGTCCTCATATCAAAAATCAAAATATATATATATACAAAAAAACAAAACATAACATTACATACAATCTAATACGCTATATATCGAATTGAAATTGTAATGCCTACCTTACATGTGTAAATGAGCTTAAACTATGGGAGATTAAAACATATTTAAATCAGGAAACACACACACACTCACTAACACAAACATTTACTAATTATCATAATATATTACTAAAAAGATAATCAACTAAAGTCGGAAAGTGCCCTTGAAACGAAATTAATTTCGTTTTAAATGGATTTTCATTAATGTGATTTCACAAACTAAATTTTTTTTCCATGGAAAAAGAAAAAAGAAAGAAAGAAAAAAAGAAAAAAAAAATATAAATTGCAATTTATTTCCGTAAAATTGCTTTCGGCATTATAAATTAAAATAAGCAATTGAACTGCATTGTTGTGTTTGTGTCGCATCAATTTTTCAAATATAGTAATTCTCACCAATAATAATTTTTAGGATGTAAGGTTTAGCAGATTGATTGATTTTAAAAGTTATATATTATTTTCAAAATGCATACTGTGGAATTAAAAGAAAGAAAAAAAAAGGAAACAAAATAACTGAATTTACAATGAACCACTGAATTTATCATTTGAAGGCCCTCTTAAACTTCCACGGATCCTCCTCCTCTCTTCTTGGGGCCATACGAAGAAGACTTCGCGGAAGGTGTATGGCTAAGGTTGGGTGGGCAGGTTGGCGTCAATCCAACAGACGCCGTCGTCGAAACATCTGGTCGAGTCAACTTTCGTGACCAGTGTAGTTCTATTTTTTCGTTGTCTTCCCGACTTGGATAAGTCGACGCTGCGAGTTCACTACTCGCGATTTACTTTGTTATGACAGGCCACAATTGGGTTTCATGACATCCTAGTGCAGCGAACCCCCCCTATACGCCTACCGTAGCTAGACCCGGCATCAAGCTAGAGCGTCGCACCAGCACATATATGTCACTGAGATGGATGTAGGTGAATCTCAGCCCGGTCAATCCCGAACCTTACTTTCCCTTCGGTTTATTCAGATGCATGGGCATCGGAATAATCCAGCCTAGGCCTCCAAAATACATAACAACTAGCTTGGATGATGTGTTACAAAAAATGAATGACCTCGTTGAAAGTAATAATTTTCTTGCGAAACAATATGAAGATACATTAAATTTGCTAAAAGATTCTATGAAGGAGATCAAAGAATTAAAAAGTAAAGTAATTGAGCTTCGGAATGTTAACAAGGAGTTGTCGCAACGGATGGATCACCTCGAGTCGAAATGCAACGTATACGAACAAAGCAATTTACAAGACATGATTGAAATTAATGGAGTGCCACCAGCTGTAAACGAAAATATTGATATTACCTTAAAAAAGATATGTAACGAACTTTCTTATAATAACATATCGAGTATAATGCATTGCTACAGACGTCGATCTACAAATGGACAGCCATCGGAAAAAATTATCTTAAAATTTCAATCTATACCGCAAGCGAAAGAATTTCTTAAACTACGTGGAAAACAAGCTATCGAAGGAAAAGCCTTTTTCGTCAATGAATTCCTGACATCATTAAATCGAAAATTATTCTGGCAAACTAAATTGAAGGCTAAACAAATGAATTATAAATTTACTTGGTACAAAGATGGAATGATTTATTGCAGAAAAGCTGAGGGAGCCAAAGCTATCCGTATAAGGTCGGAAAAAGATTTGTCTTTTTTAATTTAAAATTCACCATTATTCTTTCACTCATTGTAACTAAAAATCTAGACAACCACAAAATTGCAAAATATTTTCATTTTAATTTAAAATCAACAACCATTTATCCTTATTTTTCACTATTTTGTTTATATTATTTTGATTTTTCAATTAATTTAAAAAATTTCAATATAAATACATATTATTCTTTCTGCAATGATATGAAGCATTACACAAAAATAATAATACTCAATAATTATAAATATTCAAATTTCAAATTAAGAATTATTAATATCAACCAACCAATATTTATCGCTAAATTTAGAACAAACTCTCTAACAAAATCTAATTTTAAAAATTTACATTATTTTACCTCCTCAAACATTTTAAACTTTCCTTACACAATTGTTTATATACTGCTTATAGTCCTACTACAACTTCAAATTAAAAATAAATCACTACTGCAATGGCGAATGACCTAATAAACTATATTGACAATAATGAACTATTAGAAGAGGCCTTCTGCCAAACCGCTAATGATTTCAATTCATTAGTGAATAGCGTTCATTTACCGTTTACTGTATTCCACACTAATATTCGAAGCATCAAAAAAAATTTCGACAATCTAGTTTTGACTTTGTCACAATATGATCCATTCGATGTAATTGTGCTCACAGAATGCTGGAACCCTGATGATTTGAGAAACCTACAAATACAGGGATATCAATGCTTCAAAAGTAACACTGTAATTAACCAAAACAGCGGCGTTGTATTATACATAAAAAATAATTACAATATTAACACTGTTGATGAAATCAATTTTAGTGGTGCTACTGGTCTTTCAGCTATTATAAATATTGAAACTAATATATCCCTTAAAATAATTGGAATATATAGATCACCTAATTACTGTCAATCGACATTCAAAGACGAATTAAACATTATTCTTACTTCGATTCATGACGAAAATGTGTTACTATTGGGAGACATTAATATTGACATTAAGGATGCTCAAAATATTTTAAGCAATAATTACATTAATATGATAAATGAGAAAGGATTTACATCACTTGTTAATAATGCGACTAGAGAGAATAATTGTATTGACCATATTTTTTCCAAAATCAACCTTAAGAAATTTTCCAATATTATATCAGCAGTAATGCAAACTGATATTACAGATCACAGAAGCACGTCTGTGATTCTATGCTCGAATAAAAAACACCTTTCTGAAGACAGAAGTACAATAACAAGACAAACTATAAACTATAATATTCTTACCGATAGAGCTAAATGTTTTAACTGGGATCTTATATTAAATTTAGATGATGTAAATGAATGTGCTGAGCTTTTCCATGAAAGTTTACAACAAATAATTCAAGATAGTACTCAAATAATATTAGAAACGAATAAAAATAAAAAACTGAAACCTTGGATTACTGATGGACTTGTTAAGTCTATACGAAAAAGAGAAAAATTATACAAAGCAATCCAAAAATCTCCAAACAAAATTAAACTTATTAATTATTATAAAAAATATCGCAATAAATTAAATGAAATCATAAAAAAAACTAAAGCAAACTATTTCGAAACAATGATAACAAATGCAGGCAATGACGGGAAAAAAATATGGAAAGCAATTAACTTGGCAATTGGGAAAAAAAGACAAAGTCTTCCTATCAATATCATAGCACACAATGGCAAAGAATTAGAAGTGGGTAATAACACTAAAACAATTGCAACTGCCTTCAATAATTATTTCACCAACATTGGGAAGACTATGGCCGATAATATTAAAAAAGGAGAAACAAATAATCAGAATTGCGAATATTATCAAAAAACTACAAATATCAACCCAATTGATATGGTTACTGAAGATGAAATAATTTTGTTAATTAAGAACATGTCGGGCGGAACATGTCCGGGTTTTGACGAAATCTCTGTCGAATGCCTTAAACACATTAATATATTTATTTCTAAACCACTAGCTCACCTCACTAATTTGAGTTTCAAGTCTTGTCAATTCCCTCAAATCTACAAAACTTCAATAGTAACTCCTATTTACAAAGCTGGAAATAAAAAACTGATTGAAAATTATAGACCAATATCATTAATTTCCAATATTGCCAAAATTATTGAAAAGGCTGCCAAAAACAGATTAGATCAGAATATTGAAAATCAAAAAATTCTTTCTCACAACCAATATGGTTTCAGAACCGGTCACAGTACTCATGACGCCATAGCCCTGCTAAGCACAAAAATTACGTCATCTCTTGATATCGGTAATAAGCCCTGCGCAATATTTCTTGACTTAGCAAAAGCATTTGATTCTATTCCACACAGAAAAATTATACAGAAACTACATAGATTGAATATAAACCAAAATTTGATTAATTGGATCACTAGTTACCTATATGAACGAAAACAACGAGTTAAAATTTTGAAAAAACACAGTAATTATCTGTCGTTCGAATACGGAGTACCACAAGGGACAGTGCTAGGGCCTCTATTATTCATATTATATGTTAATGATATCTATTCGATATCAATTGAAGGAGAACTGATTTCGTTTGCAGATGACACAGTACTTTTTATAGAAGACTGCTCTTGGGAAAGAGTCAATATAAAGGCTAATTATAGCTTATTGAATATTAAAGAATGGTTAGATCATAACTCCCTTACTTTAAATATTTCAAAAACAAATTATATCGTATTTAAACTGACTCAACATGGAGACCCAATTAATATAGACATCAGGATTCACACAAATCAGTGTGGTACAAATTGCCAGTGCCCCCCACTAAAAAGAGTCCCGTCCACCAAATATCTAGGTATTACATTCGATGAACACCTTAAATGGGAAATCCATATCTCCAATCTTATATCCCGTCTACGAAAACTTATTCCAATTTGCCTCGAAATAAGATCTTTTCTGCAAATAAAAACTATCAGGATATTTTACTTCTCCATGATTCACTCACTACTACAATATGGAATAATTGCTTGGGGTAATAGTAACTCTAGTTTTCTTTCACCACTTAATATCGTCCAAAAATTATTAATAAAAATTCTATTGAGAAAAAGTAGACTTTATCCTTCTGATAAGTTATATTCGGACTTACAAGTACTTTCAATTGAACAAATATTCAAACTAATATCAAGTATTCAAATACACAAAGAAATCAAAAAACTTATTCATCCGGTTAACTTAAACTTCACTAGGGCTGGCACTTATGAATATATATTGCTACCGAAACGAAAAACAAAAGTTGGCCAAAACCATTATTCATACTCTGGGGTCAAATTTTATAATGCCTTACCTTCAATAATAAAAAAAAGCAGTAATATTGAAACCTTCAAAACTAATATAAAAATATATTATTATAAAGATATTGGTTAGTTGATATTATTTCATTTTCCATTTAACAATCAATTTTAAAAAAAAGTTATTACTATAATCTTAGATTGAAAAATTTGCTTGAATTAGATTTAAATTCCTACTGAATAATTTGTGAAAATAATTATAATCTGAATAATGTAACTTAAACTTATGTATTAATTCTTAAATTTAAGTATCTTACTTTCCTAAGCTTAATATATTGTAAAAATTATATACTAGTTATCGACTCCTCACCCCTATCACAAGAATAATCCTTAAAAGGGGGAGTAGTGCATTAATTCATTTAACTTGGAATTTGTAAAAACAATAATTATAATGCATTAAAAAAAAAAAAAAAAAAAACAGCATCGCATTTGAAGTCAACGAAGTGATCTTCCCGACATTTCATATTACACGACACGATAAATGTGTCAAACTTGCTTTTAAATTTAAATGGACCACCACTAGATCAATTTCAACCAGAAAATATGTCCCATCGTGGCAAAGAGAGCAGCGATCTTCAAATGACACAAAATCGAGAGTATGAATGAAAATGGAAAAAAGGTGTAGTAAAAAAAATCGATGGAAAATATAAAATAAGTATTACTTATACATAAAGTTAGCTAGGGTGTAGCGTAGCGGGTAGCATGTTGGTCTACAATGCGAAGGTCGTGAGTTCAAATCCCGGTCGACGCATAATTCTAGCACACTACCTGCTTGGGTACACCTTAGTTACCTCGATCTACGAAAATTAAAATATGTAGATAGAGGGTTGTGCGAAGAGCCCAAATCGGACCTTGGCCTCCTGACCTTCAGGTTCCTTAACATTTTCATTACTTATTGTGGGAGGGTTGTTAGCCGTTCGGACAACTCTCTATCTACAAATTTTAATTTTCGTAGATTGAGGTAACTAAGATATACCCAAGCAGATAGTGTGCTAGAATTATGCGTCGACCGGGATTTGAACTCATGACCTTAGCATTGTAGACCAACACGCTACCCACTAGGCTACACCCTAGCTCATCTTTCTAATAATGTATAATAAATTGTTGTGTAGGAAAATTAAATTGCAGTTCGATATTGTTGATGATTTTATAAATCTAACAACATCTGGTGACTACTCTTACCTTGCAACAGCATATACGCTCTGCTGAACTTACGACTACAGGCCTGCTTCTACCCCTCCCATACAAAAGTATGATTTTCAATTAAATCAACTAATAGCAAACAAATTAAAAGTTAAATTAACTAATAGCAAACAAAAAACAAGCTATATACGAAAACCTTTCAAGAGAAATTAAATGCATCACAAATTTTAGGATTCCTTCAACTCTCCTACCATATACAGAAATGTATGGTTTCATGAATATAATATAAACCGAATTTCTTAGATTTTAAGTTCGTCTATGAAATTAACATTGTATTGAATTTCTGACGTGATTCAAATAATCAATTAAAAAATTATGAACATCCACCTATTCTTTGTATTGGCCCCTTCCCCCCTCCCATTCAAACCCAAACTTGCATAAATGAACGAATGAAATATTGATTATATGTACTAGAACTATTGATCATAATCGCAGTTTAGTGTTATTGACAGCAGCCCTACTTTAGAATCTTCATTCACTTAGTCTCCCCTGTCCACCCTAGCCTGGATATTGAATTCCGAAACATCCTCAACTTACCCAGAGAATAATAAAGTTGCGCCCGACTTGGCAGATATTTTTATTTCGTTAAAACAGCGGAATGACCATTTACATTAAACTCCATCAAAAACAGTGTTATTCCGATCGATTCAGCAAAGTTGTTGGTGTTAATGGCCTGGAGTTTAAATTAACCAGCAGTGACCGAGTTTTACAGAGAAGAGAGGTAAAAATGGTATCATTTTCGGAATCACAGTCCCGCAGAACTCTGTATTAACAAGACAAACATTTTTTTCTCGCATTCGAGCAACATTTCTTCGGAAATTTATCAAAAAAAAACATAAGCTCCCACATCCAATGACAACATGATCATCGGCTTGAGGTTCCCCTGCGTTGAAGATTCGTGAACAGTAAGAAGTACTTGAATTCAGATGTAGGTACCCTCTTTATAGGCGCTGGTATTGGTAATGGCCACCCTCCTTCTCGTTTTACCTTCTTTCTTATAATTGCGAACATTTTTCAATTTCAGTCACTTTTCTTCAAACCTGGTCGATACTAAAAAGTTTGTTCCGGTACAAGATTTTGTGTGCTTCTACTTCTATTTGCTCGTAGGGTGTTTACTCTGCTCGGATGGGCTAATTATTAATCTTTGCATCTATTGTTATTAATCTTAGTTTTGATTATTTGTAAATACAATTTTAAAATTATTTCATTTCTTTTTTTTTAGATTTTTGGTGGAACTGGATTTCCATTCGGAGAAGCGTGTTCTAATAAATGTCATATACTTTGCACTGATCCCCTCAAACCGAGTATTACACATCTTGATGTTGAGGGAGATCTCCCACCACCTCTTTACGGGCCTGCAGTTATAGTTCACGACCAATATCTCTACACTATTGGAGGAACTACTGGATTTGATTACTCGTGCGATATATATCGTTTAGACTTGTTGACAAAACGTTGGGAATGCGTTTATATTTGTAAGCCTGAGATTCAAGATGACCCTAATGGCCGCTACAGACATGAAGTTGTGCAGTGTGGATCATATATATATATATTGGGTGGCGGAACTTCCGAAACAGTATTTGATATGGAAGTAATCCCTTTATTTGATTTACAAGTACAAAAGTGGTTATATGTGAAAACGAAACCTGACACTCAAGTAAAAGCAACAGGTGGTTATCCGGAAGCAAGGCGTTGTCATTCTTGCGTTCAATATGAAACAGATAATGGTGTAGAAGCTATTATAGCTGGAGGTTGTGCTGAAAATCAATATTTTTCGGACATTTGGAAATTAAATTTAAATACTCTCGAGTGGAAACTAATTTCTACAACTCAATTGCCGTATCCAATTCATTTTCATGATGCTGGCATATGTGGTAATGGTTGCATGTACATATTTGGCGGCATTAAAATGAGTGGACAATTAACAAGAACTAGTGACCTTTATAAAATGTGGGTGACGATACCAAAATTAAGTGAAATATGTTGGGACGCGTTAAGCTATTATAATCCAAATTTAAAAGCATGTTCGAAAGTCGATCTCTTACATCAAGGAGTACCTCAAAAATTTGTTAGCCGCATACCCGATATTTAATGAAATGTATTAATATTTTTATTATAATACATTAATTATTATAATATAATATAGTTGCAATTAAATTAATACTACTACACTGTTTTATTCTAAAAGTTGTCGCCGTTATAATTATTCTGGTAAAAATTAAAATATTGAATTCGTGGAAGGTCTTGTAAAATTTGAGTTGAAATTGTAATAAAAAGTAATGTTTTCTGTTTTATTGATAAAATAAATTTCAAAATAATATTAAACTTTTATGTAAGTCAGAAAACTATAAATATTTCGTCAAATTTGAAGGTAAGTAAACTATCTATACAATACCCGACTGGTCGCTTTTTAAATCCCAAGAATTTTTATAATGCTTATTGTCGATATTGCAGTTCGTAATCAATGTACAAAGCCGACTGATTTGGACTTATCTTTTAGATTATTATATTCTAGAATTTTATTGAGAATAAGACAGCAACTTTAATAAATTCTAACTATATTGCATGAAAAAGTTTGAAAAGATTCAAAGAAGGCATATAATCATAAACCCCGAGCGATGTGCTCTGTATTAGTAATGTCAAATTTCGTTACTTTTCGGTACCAGTAATTATTCGTTACTTTTAGAAGAGAAGTCGTTACGTTTTTTTCGTTACTAATTACTATAGGTAATCGTGAATCGCTATCGATGTGAATGTTTTCACAGTACATTTCAAATTGAAACTGAGTTTGATAAAGGTATCAAAAGAGACCGAAACGTCACACATAATAAAGTAAACAATGTAAAATCCGTAAATCTTTCCTTTCAATGCTATCGATTTCGTTGTGCTAGCGTGTGTACATAATCCTCACACTAATAATGACTTCCTACCCTTGCCACCCGAGCTGAGAGCCACAGCTCTGACCGGCGACATTCTTGGTGTTGAAAGAATCGGGGAAAAACAGATCAATAGAAATTTAAGCATATTCGTTCGCGTTCTTGCTTTGAAAGTGTGATATGCACAATAGGTTTTCGGAGCACTCATGTGATGTAAAGAAATCAAGCAACCAAATGTTTCTTTCGGTAAAGGCACTTTTCATGCATCACATCATATTAGGTACGGATACTCGAGAAACGATATATTATAATTTCTTTTTTTATTTTGTCATGCACTTTGACCAAAAATCATGTAATGTAGCTGTGGGTACCAGTCGAACTGAAAGAAGAAAGGATGTTGTGTGGCGCGTCCTGCAACAACACCAACACCCCTGCTACACACCATGGACACCTACCTTCCGAACCAAAAAAATAAATACCTAGCCAATATGGCAACTCGAATAGGACTGGCAACAGCGGGACTGGGTGAAAAGCAAAAGACAACGATCCAAAAAAAACGGGGAGTTGAGTTCTGGAACTGATCGCGGACGGGCGTGTGAAAAAAGAAAAGATCGACGAGGCGCTTTTTGTCTGATTTTAATTGATTTTTTGCGAGTGTATCAAGGACGGAATGCGTGCAGTTTTGGTTTAATTCGAAGAACAAGTCGAGATCTTGGGAAATCATCGGCCGAAATAAAAATCGCGAAAATTTGGCTCGCTAGCGTTTCTTCAATTTACAGAAAGTCGTTCGAAAAGTTATCGCCGTTAAATGGAAAGAAGAATTTAGCATTCCGCACGACGATATCTCGGCACTCGCTTTTCAAGCAACATGTAAAGAAAAAACAAAAAAAAATCTCATCGGTCGTGAACAATTAGAGCACGTGATGGCTGCCGATGCCTGACGGCAATCAGGGAGTAAAATTGAATCGAGTGTTCGCGAAGAAGCAACTAATGGCCAGATCGTCCGCCAGGCTTAAAATTAGCCCGGCGGCCTGATCAATTCCTATGCTTTCTGTCATAGCCATCGTGAGTAGCACTGTTTTAAGCCAGCATCCTTCGCACGGCCTTGCACAAATAATTGTATACGATTGCCGGTGTTAATTTTTTTTTACATCTAATACACTCGAGGTGGTGTGTTATGTTCTTATATTTAAATGTACCCAATACTTAAAATAAGCTAAATAAATACGGTGCCTTTAACGTTTGCAATTAGATCCAACTTCATACCTTAACGTCATCGAACATTTCCTATTTACGGCGGATCACAAAATTTCACAAATTCTGGCCTTGTGGCACACAGTACAATAAATAAATCTACACATCAAATTAATACACAGTGCTTTTTTTTTATTTACAACTACCTACAGCTACAACACAACAGTGAATTGCAATAAACAAGAGAATTTCGTGTATTTGAATTCGATTTTTGAAACTCGTGATTTGGCGCGATAGCATTATTTAATTGAATATTTTCCTACCAAATCGAAAGAAAAGCTTCAGTACAAATCCTCAGCCGTATATCAGTTCCGTAAAATTTTTGTTTGCCCAGTTGTGGAAATTTGCCACATAATAAGTCGTTTGAAGAGCGACATCGAAAGCAATTTAACGGTCTACTTATCCCAACGCAAACGCCATTCAGGCGGCCCAACAATAATGTGTTTCGAAGTTAGGCCATAGATTTGGAAGCGCACGATCACTGGGTGCGAAATAGGGCGATAGAATTAGCTGCGACAAGTGTTTCATGATGATTATTTAGCCAACCGGACCAATGATTGTAGAGTATATTCGAATTCGTTTTTAATTTGAACGGATTGACTTCGTTTTACCGCCTGTCCGTGAGCGATACAATTCACTTGGAAGTATAAAGGGAAATCGCGGGACCGGGCAAGAATTTCACACTGATACTCAATAGCAGTAAGTCAAAAATTATAATTCTTTCATTTCTTTTCAATTCATTTAGAATCAAAACTTTAGTTATAATGTAAAAGTAATTTTTTTGATAGAGCCAAAGGGATTGTTATATTTCCGAGAATCAGAATCGTTCCTAAGCTTAATTTCTTAACGAAACTATATCAGATGTAAGGTTTCAAAAGTGTTGTTTTTGAAACAGTGGATTTTGCTGTTCTTTTAAGCATAGTGATTTATATAGATCTTTAAAATAAATTGGTAATACATACTTGAATTAATTCAAAGAAGGAAAGAATCACACAAAAAAAGAATAAAAAGCAGCAAAATGCAAACAACTTCAAAATTTATTGGATATTATTTTTATTAAACTATCTTTGTTGTTTAAAGATGGAAAACATTATATATAAAAAAAAAGAAAAGAAATGTATATAAACAATCGGAAATGCGCATAAAATTATATGAAATTAATTTTTATTTAGAAAACCAATTTGGACTTGCAACAAATTGTATGAGCGAGAAAATATGAAAAAGGAAATTATAAATTATTTATTACATAAGTTTTAAGTTTTTAAACTGATACAATAACGTAAGAAGAAATAATAAAAAGATAAATAAAAATATATTTGGGATTATACTCTCTTATGTAAAAATGAAATGAAAAGAAAAACATAACAGGGCTACGATTGCGCGTAAAGCGCAATCTTACGATACTCTAGATGAAATAGAATTTTTTGTGATCCCAAGAAATTTCGCATGGGAAGTATTAGAAGGGATGACAGCATTGAACTAATTTTTCCCCATCATGCTAAAGTAGCTATAAAAATGTTTTGTACAAAATGCTTACTCCAAAAATTGAATGGGAACTGAAAAAATTAGTGAGTTAGATTTAGTGAAAATGTGCAGTTTGTATGGGAGGTGGTAGAAAGAGTGGGGCGATTAGAGTGATTTTTTTCAGAAATAACTAGGAATATTGTAAAATTGACATCCCTGAAATTTCAGACTATTGCCATTTATACTTTTCAAGAAAATCGATTTTTTGTGAAGTTGTGAAACTGTGTCATATTGTATGGGAGGGGGTAGAAGCAGTGAAGCTAATCAAATACTTTTTTCTGATGTTAGTGCTAATACTAATTAAGTATTTATTACAAAATATGAGCTCAATAAATGTTATATGTTCTGAGAAAATCGTCTTAGAGCATTTCATGAAAAAGTGTAGTTTGTATGGGAGGGGGTGGAAGGAGAGAGAGGAAGCAAATAATTTTTCTACTGTAGATTAAAATTACTATGAAAATAACATATCCGAAAATTCAGACTAATAGCTTTTATACTTTTCGAGTAAATCCGTTTATTGTCAAATTACGAAATTGTGTCATTTTGTATGGGAGGGGGTAGAAGGGGTGAAGCTAATAGTCTAAATTTTTTTAGGCTTACTAACAATTTCAAATAAATATTTGGTGCACAATTTCAGCTCTCTAAATTGTATACGCAATGAGTAAATTGGCTTAGAGTAATTCATGACAATTACAGTTTGTATGGGAGGTGGTAGAAGGAGGGGGAGGATACGCATAATTTTCGTACGGTAGATTGATATTATCATAAAAGTAAAATATTCCAAATTTCAGGCCAATAGCTTTTATACTTTTCGTGCAAATCCGTTTATTGTCAAATTGCGCAATTGTGTCATTTTGTATGGGAGGGGGTAGAAGGGGTGGAGCGATTTGGCCCGTTCACGAACTTGACCTTACTTTTTTGTCAAAAACGACGTGTACAAAATTTGAACTATCTAGCTCAACGCGTTCTCAAGCTAGAGCGCGCACAGACGGACGGACGGACGGACATCCGGTTTTGAGATTTTTGAGTGATAATATTAATTTCTGTATTCATCATTTTTTTCTCCGAGGCTTATTTCTTGGCGTTACAAACTTTAGAGCAAACTTATAATACTCTCAGATTTCATCTAGAGTATAATGAAGAGGAGATAGTAATCTTTCAATAAGGGCCCTCTTCTAACCTCCACAGCTTCCTCCCCCTCTCTCCATGGGGCCAGACAATAAAGATTTGTTGGAGACTGTTTGGCTAAGGCAGATGCGCTATGCAGGTGTCGCCGACTTTCTGAAGCTCAGCTGAAATTTGATCAGTGCCCGACGCTTTGTTATTTGGGTGGTTCTTTAGGGCTGTTTTTACTTCTTCGAGTGTGGAAGGTGTTACATCAGTTATACCTGTTGTTATGTCTGCTGCTGCTATTCGTGCGGATGATGGCCTCGGTGTTCAAAGTATTGCGCTCATCTTAGTTTTATATCTTCCGCACTACTTATAATGTTGCTTTCTGCATCCTTGCAAAGGGAATACGTGGCTCTTGTGTTGTGTAATTTAAATGTTCATCCATGTTTTTAATTTCGTCATTATTATACTTTCGTTTTTTCTGTCTGCATATTTTGTTTGCAAATCGTCTAAGATCATTATATTTCTCCTTTTTGGCATGCCCTGTATACAGGGTGTTTGGTACTCCGTACATAACCTTGTAAGGGGTTATTCCTGGATATATTTCGAGCAAAAAATTGTTCTACGGAGATGGCCAATTTTCAATATCCACGGAGATACAGGGTGATCAAGAAAAGTCCTTCGGACCTGTACCCTCACTCACTCAAAACGCTATATCTTGAAAACCAATAATCGCATTTCAAAGTGTTATAGCTTGTTTTTTAGGGAATCAAATTATCTTTCATTTAGTGTAATAGTCCGTATTGTACCTGTACCCAATCCTGAGGTATTTCCTTCAGACCACAAATTTTTGATACTTTGACCCTCAAAATTCTGTGATCAATGTAGTTTTTCTCAAGAAAACGCATTATAAAAATGTCATTTTAATGTTGTTTTTTTTTGTGCCATATTATTGCCTACAAAAGATGCACACATACTTATGACTTAGGTTTTCCCGTTTTCCAGGTAATAAGCGAAAATACATATGGCTTAAAAATAAAATATGCCATAAACCAACCCTCGTTCTAAAAAAACTACCTGAAATGTTGTTAAACTGAAATATTCTTTGTGTCCTTTAATTACTATTTAAATTATCAATGAATTTCCTTTAGGTAGTATTAAAATTATCGAGAAAATGAATTAAATTAAAATGAGTTTCAACACAACTAGGTGCAGCACTTTGCCCTTTTTAATGGGTTACCTAACAAAATGAAAAGCCTATAAAAGCAAACCATACTTCATATTTTTATCAGTTTTAGTTAAATTTGTAAAAGAACAAGGTGTCACTAAAATTTAGAAAAGAATTTCGAAATGCCTGAGTTCACGAACGAAGAATATGCAGACATAATTTTCCAGAAAATGATTTTGACAATATCTCAAGCGCGGTTCGTTTAAATGAGAAATTCCGGGTATTTTTTGATCATAATTTACATAAAAACATAATGACAAAACAATATTTTTATATTTTTTAAAGTACAATATATTAAAAAGACTTTATATGTATGGTTTCTTATAACTTTTTTTTATACCCCATTTTTCAATTTCAAATCGATCAAAATTTCGATTATCCTGAACTGACCGTTCAATTGAACTATCTGAGGAATTAATAAGCTTTCTTCTAGGTACATGTCGCAAAGCTTTGTTCCAATCACCGTCGGCTTTAACATCGAGAAGAATATTTGTCATTTGATTCAGAGTTAGACATTTTCCGGAGCCAGATCCCCAGTGCAAATACCTATCAAGAGGAAGGCGCCCCATGCGAAGTCCCAGCTTTTTCGCTTTTGCTAATGATAGCGGTTCATTGTTTGTCTGAAAGTAATAAAAATACGCCAACAATGTATATAAATTTGCTGGCCATTAGGCTAAGAGCTATTACCTTATCAACCATACAACCAACAATATATATATCGTCGTGATTGAAGTTATTAAGATCTTCTTTGCAATGTGGAGTCAAGTAAACCAACTGTTTTTTATCGAATAACTCAGTGAAACATTTTTCATGGATATTCAGAGGAAACCACGGTTCATACATAGTAGGTATATACTTTTCTAGATACTGCATTGTTGAACAGCTAGCATTGGAATTGCACAAATGTATATCGAATGGATCTTTATGAACTCGATTTTCAGCGAAGCACAAGGTAAGTTGTTTCGCAGCATTCATAGCTTCTCGCTTATTCATGTGATCATCATAGGAGCAATCAAAAACAATTTTTTGTCCGAATTGCATGGCCTGGATTAGTCTGTAAATAGAAATTATTTATTGTATTATAAGAACCTATACTACCATCCGCGTGCTTAAGCTAATATCTTCAAATTCAGTTCAGCGACTACTAGTTTATGGTCCAGTATAGTGCAAGTGAAAATGTCGCATCACTTCAAAAAAAATTTTTTTAACCACTTCATAGAGGCAATAGAAATATCACATTCATGCAAGTCAATAGTAGTAATGCAAGTCAATAGTAGTAAAAGTAAATGTCCGCGTTTCGAGAGAGTCGGGAGTCGTGCGAATCAGAGTTGTTACTTTGATACAACTGTATCATAAATGCAATTTAAAACATAATTAATGGAAAGTAACCATTACAATGTACAATGTGGAAGGTTATAATGTAATAGCAAGAAGACAACATAACAAACTAAAAAAAAATACATTTTAGTTTTTTGGCTCTCCTGAAAATTTCACTTTTTCAAGTTTTCTTCGGAACTATAAAAGATATCAACACGATTTGTTTTTTGTTTTAAAGGTAGTATCAATACCTAGCGAAATGGCTGAGATTATTTCGATTAATTGGCGGATTTTTTAAAAATTTAAAAATCGAAAAAAAAAGTTTTTTTTCATGTCATAATTCTGAATCCAATTAATATTTTATTCAATTTCTCTACAATAAATGTTTATTTTTGAAGTGAGAACATGTACGCAAAATTTCAGAGAAATCGGCCCAGTAGCTTTCTAGAAAAGTGTATCTAAAAATCAGGTTTTTTCTATTGAAAACGGCTGAGTAAGCAATAACTTGAAATTTGGTTCAGCGACTACTATTTTATGGTCCAGTGCAGTGCAAGTGAAAACGTCGCATCATTTCAAAAATATTTTTTATCACTTCATAGAGGCAATAGAAATGTCTCATTGTCACCCCTTCTACGTTTCCCCAAACAAAATTTCTTGAGATCATCTAGATTTCTAGTTCATCTACAGTATCGTATGATTGAGCTGTATGTGCAATCGTAGTTCTGTCATGTTTTTTTAATTTATTAGAATTTAATATCGGGTTTTCCAATAGGGACTTGACAACTTTGAATTCAATTTGTGAACGCACCCTTTCACTAATCATCGAACTGTCACTGTCAATTTATTCAGTAAACTTAACATTTTTATCATGGTAAAGTACACGAAGGAACAACGTCTCAAATGGTTTGCATTTTATTTTGAAAAAAAGTTGTCAAGTCCTTATTGGAAAACCCTTTATTTATAATATATCATTTTTTATATTTTTTTACCCATTCATCTGCTGTAAACAAACTGATTAACAGACCGCGCTAATTTTTGGGACAATAATTAAGGACAGTCCTACCTGCTTACCAAAAAAAAATTTAAAATATCATTCCCCACAGTAATTTTATTTACAAACTAGAAAACGCCCGCGACTTCGTCCGCGTAAAAATAGCAATAATAAGCAATTTTTGAGAGTATAGTTAGTAATACATTATGTGGGATATATAATCTGCTTACCTTAATGGCTCTTTGAAGAAAATGGTTTGTATATTGTTGGAATCAGAACTATGAATTATTAAGAATGAAAGCATGATACTTTCATTTTTATGGGACAGGCTCGTGATCAAATATGTGTTGAAGAGCGTTAGGGATATGTGAATAATTGTAGCTGGTGTTATTTAAAAAAAAAAAAAACAAATAAAATAACATTAAGCTTAAAAACATAACAGGACTACGATTGTGCGTAAAGCCCAATCATACGATACTATGTATAGATGAAATCGAAATTTTGGCGGTGTTAAGAAATTTTGTATGGGGAGTGGTAGAAGGGGTGACGGCAGTGAACTAATTTGTTTCACATCATGCTAGAATAGCTATAAAAATGTTTTGTACCAAATTTAAGCTTCAAAAATTGAGTAGGTACTGAGAAACTTAGTGCATTGAATTTAATCAAATTGTGCAATTTGTATGGGAGGTGGTAGAAGGAGTGAAGGGTTTTTGGTGATTTTTCGAGAAACAACTATAACTACCATGCAATTGATATACTTTAAATTTCAGATCTGTATCATTCACACTTTTCAAGAAAATCGAATTGTTATATAGTCGTGGAATGTGTCTCATTGTATGGGAGGGGCTAGAAAGAGTAAAGCTACTTGGTTAATTTTTGTCGCAATATTAATAATAATGCTAATTAAGGATTCAGTTCAAATTTTTACCTCGATTAAATTTAAATGTACTGAGAAAATTCGCTTAGAGTATTTCATGAAAAAGTGCGGTTTATATGGGAGGTGGTGGAAGGAGAAGGAGGTTTTTGGTGATTTTTTGTTAAACAACTATAATAATCATGCAATTGCTATATTTTAAATTTCAGATCAGCAACATTCAGATTTTTCAAGAAAATCAAATTCTTGTGAAGTCGTGAAACTGTGTCACATTGTATGGGAGGGGGTAGAAGGAGTGAAGCTAATCGGTTAATTTTTTCCTGATATTAATAATAATGTTAATTAATGATTTAATACAACAGTTTGGCTCTATGGAAGTTACACGTACTGAGAAATTTGGTGTAAACTAATTCATGAAAAAGTGTAGTTTGTATGGGAGGTGGTGAAAGGAGTGAGGAAACTCAGACAATTTGTATACCAAAAGACTGCATTTATAATAGAAATAATATATTCCAAATTTCAAACTCATAGCTTTTATAGTTTCCAAGAAAATTTGATTAATATATATTTTGAAAATTAGTCACTTTGTATGGGAGGGGGTAGAAGGAGTGTGGGGAGTGAAATGAAACCAAAAGCAGATTTCATTCCGATGGACACTTAACAAACTGTGCAAGTTTCATTGCAATCGGTTCAGCCGTTTGTGCGTGAAAAGCGGTCGTACAGACAGACAGACAGACAGACAGACAGACAGACAGACAGACAGACAGACAGACAGACAAAAATTTCAAAAATGTGTTTTTATGCTTAGTTAGTGCTAAAGTAGCTCAAAAAACTAACTTATAGCCATTTATAAGCAAATAACAGACAGACACTACAATTATATTTATATGTATAGATTCCCGGTACTTTTCGGTCACAATGTATAGTAATAGTGAAAAAAATGTTAGCTGTGGAATTTCATGAAAATGTACCCTAGATTGCCCAAAAATTAAATTATTATTGTATTTTCTCGATACTAGCGAAGGATACTATAATGAAAATACTATTTTATAAATAAATACTTACAAAAATTATATATTTTAATATTTTAGGTATATACAACTGTGAGCAAAATAATAGCAGTGCTTGATGTTGTAATTTTAATTTTGAAATTGGTGCTCATCTCATATTGCATTCAAACGCCATTTATATCTGAGATCTGTCTCACAACCACCGCATTTTGAATTTACATTTACGGTGAATCACCCAATTATTCTGAAAAAATGACATTTTTAGTGTGCAAAATAATAGCAGTGTGTTTTACATTTAAAAAAAAAAAACAATTATTACTTCTTTTATAATGTAATTTTGTTGCATGATTAAAGGTAAAGTGATATTTATTAAATTATGATAGATTGAGATCTTAATGAACCTTATCGATAGTTGAAATGGGTCGCGGTAAACAATGTTGTGCATGACAAAAAAAACCCTCATGAAAAGGCTATTGGCTGAGGGAAGGACCTTTAAGTTTATTCAAAACACTATAAGCTGTTCAAGTAGAATAATAGCAAATGCAAAAAAAAAAAATTATAGATAGGCGAGAAAATCGAGGTAGGAAAAGAAAATTAACACGGCGAGATGTAAACAAAATAATCAAATTGTCCAAAGATATTTTAACATCCGCGACATGTGGAAAGTAGAATTAAATTCACACAGGAACATCACGACTGGTCAATCAGTCAATGGCGAAATGTTCTTTGCACCGATAAGTCCAAAATCGTGCTATTTGGTTGCGGCGGAAGACGACAATACATAAGGTGACCGCGGAATGCCACTTATGGTCTACGAAATACATTACGGTTAAGCATGGTGATGCGAAAATAACTGATGTCATTCTCAAACCGTGAATGCAAAATTCTATGTTGACAAATTGACAAAAGTCATATTACCATATGCAGAGGAAAATATGCCAGTGAAGTGAGTCCTAATGCAAGATAATTACCCTAAGCATACCAGTAAAGTAGACTAGCAAAATCTTGTGTGATCACCTCATTCTCCTGACCTCAACCGCGTTAAAAATCTTTGGGTGAATTTCATGTTTTTGAAACAGAACCTTGATCGATTCTATGCCGCTGTGCAGCTATTTTGTTTAATAAAGGCTTTAGCACTAAGTATTAACTTATTTTTGAACCATTTTATTGAATTCAGGTTTTTTTTATTAATCTTTAATGTAACCGGCAAATATTTGCACAGCAAAAAGGAATTCCTCCTTTCAAAAATAAATATTATGTGTTCAGAATATGGTGCGAATTTGAATATAATGTAAGAATATTGTTGCATGTTAGCCCTAGTCAAATATTCATCTTTCACTGAACGCGAAAACAACAAATCTCATCGCACACACACACGCACGCGCATATACACACAAGTTCTACTGAGACTCTAGATTAATCATACAGCGTATGTCTAGAACAAAAACCACACAGGCAACAAGAGCGATAAGAGAAAGAAATAATTCGGACCACCTTGCGCACTTCAATATTAAATATACAAAAAATTCGGTTTGTAAACTTAACAAATTAAGAGATGTGTCTGTTTTTAGACAATTTTTGCAATTGAAGATGAAGTCTGCACTTTTGATAATTAATCGAGTCGCATTTCGAACAAACATAGAAAATAAATAGATTGATAAATCAACACCGAAACCATTAACATTCTAAATTTCAGGAAGAAAGCGTTCCCACATATAAATCAGTACCGAAATCTATACATATTGTTATAGATCTGGCAATGATCTTTCTGGAATATGCCAGAAGTATGGTGAACAGTATCCCCCAATATGTAAAAAGCAATAATTAAAGTTCGAGAAGCTCGAGACACAACCAACGACACCTGACAGAAGCTCCGAGAACTAGGGAGATTTGCTATACATTTAAAGCACGAAACTGACATACGGAAGTCAGTCATTTTAATGATCGAGACGCGAACCGGTGCAAGAAAAGCGATAGTTAGTGCAAGAAAAGCGGTGTTGTCATAAGAAAAGCGATAGAAAAACAAGCAGCGGTGTTGTCAGAAGAGTGTGAAGTGATCGGGAAATTGCATAAAAGTGCGAATAAATAAATTATCACGTATTTTTGAACGAATTGTGTTTTACTTGAAATCCGGCGAACCCCTAGCTCGCAACAATATAAATATAATTGTAGTGTCTGTAATTTGTTTATAAATGGCTTTAAGTTAGTGTTTTGCGTTATTTGAATAACTAAGCAAAAAAAAACACGTTTTTGATATTATTGTCTGTACGGATTTAACTCAAAAACATAACAGGGCTACGATTGCGCATAAAGCGCAATCTTACGATACTCTAGATGAAATAGAATTTTTTTTAATCCCAAGAAATTTTGGATGGGGAGTGTTAGAAGGGGTGATAGCATTGAACTAATTTTTCCCCATCATGCTAAAGTAGCTATAAAAATGTTTTATACAAAATGATTACTCCAAAAATTTAATGGGGACTGAGAAAATTAGTGAGTTAGATTTAGTGAAAATGTGCAGTTTGTATGGGAGGTGGTAGAAAGAGTGGGGGGATTTTAGTGATTTTTTTCAGAAATAACGAGGAATATTATAAAATTGACAACCCTTAAATTTCAGATTAGTACCATTCATACTTTTCAAGAAAATCGATTTTTTGTGAAGTTGTGAAACTGTGTCATATTGTATGGGAGGGGGTAGAAGCAGTGAAGCTAATCAAATATTTTTTTCTGATCTTAGTGATATTACTAATTAAGTATTTATTACAAAATGTGAGCTCTATAAATGTTATATGTTCTGAGAAAATCGTTTTAGAGCATTTCATGAAAAAGTGCAGTTTGTATGGGAGGGGGTGGAAGGAGAGGGAGGACGCAAATAATTTTTCTACTGTAGATTTATATCATTATGAAAATAATATATCCCAAAACTCAGACTAATAGCTTTTATACTTTTCGAGTAAATTAATTTATTGTTAAATTGCGAATTTGCGTCATTTTGTATGGGAGGGGGTAGAAGGGGTGAAGCTAATCGTCTAATTTTTTTTCGCCTTACTAACAATTTTAAATAAATATTTGGTGCACAATTTCAGCCCGCTAAATTTTATACGCACTGAGTAAATTGGCTTAGAGTAATTCATGACAAGTACAGTTTGTATGGGAGGTGGTAGAAGGAGGGGGAGGACATGCATAATTTTTATACGGTAGATCGATATTATTATAAAAGTAATATATTCCAAATTTCAGGCTAATAGCTTTTATACTTTTCGAGCAAATCCTTTAATTGTCAAATTGCGCAATTGTGTTATTTTGTATGGGAGGGGGTAGAAGAGGTGGAGCGATTTGGCCCGTTCACGAACTTGACCTTACTTTTTTGTCAAAAACGACGTGTACAAAATTTGAACAATCTAGCTCAACGCGTTCTCAAGCTAGAGAGCGAACAGACGGACGGACAGACGGACATCCGGTTTTGAGATTTTTGAGTGATAACATTAACTTCTGTATCATTCATTTTTTTCTCCGAGCCTTATTTCTTGGCGTTACAAACCTTAGAGCAAACTTATAATACTCTCAGATTCCATCTAGAGTATAAACAGCTGACCCGAGTGTAATGAAGCTTTCACAGTTTGTTAGGTGTGCTTGGAGACGTAATCTGCTTTTGATCTTATTTCAATCCCCGCACGCCTTCTACCCACTCTCCCATAGAAAATGACCTATTTCCAAAATATATAATAATTAGATTTTTTTTGGAAACTACTAGAGCTAATAATTTGAAATTTAAAATCTTTAGAATAATCTATGGTATACCAATTATTTGAATTTACCTCAGTTCTTCCATCGCCTCCCATACAAACTGCACTTTTTTATGAAATACTCTAAACCATTGAAATCCTTAATTAGCATTATTATTATCGGGAAAAAAATAAACCGATTAGCTTTTCTCCTTCTATGTATATCCTTTCATGCAATGTGACGCAATTTTTCAAAAATTGGTTTTTCTTGAAAAATATGAATGTTATTGATCTGCAATTTAAATTGCATGATGATTATGGTTGTTTCTCAAAAAAACACCAAAACAATACAATACTTGAAGGAGAAATGCTTTTCTTGAATTTATAATACAGATATTTGTATGGGAGGTGGTAAAAGGAGTGAAGCGGAGCTGATAATTTTTTATAACAGTTATTTCAATTATTAAGAGACAAATTCTGGCAAAATTTGAAGTTTGTACTTTTTCTAGTTTGAATGGAAATCGATAAAATCCATTTAACAAAAATTATGCATTTGTATGGGAGGGGGTAGAAGGAGTGTACGGATCAAAATAAATTTTTTTCCCATTATTAATATTTCTATTTGTATACTTTATACAAAATATCAAGTTGCTAGCTTTAGTAGTTTCGAAGAAAAATAATTTAATTTAAATTTCAAAATTTTGTAAAATTTGTATGGGAGGAGGTAGAAGGAGTGAGGTGAAGTTGATAATTATTTTTAAAATAAATTGCAATTATAGTAAAATTAGTTCTAACAAAATTTCGTCTTTTCAGCTTTACTAGTTTCAATGAAAATCGAAAATATGTATCTTTCAAAATTGTCCATTTGTATGGGATGTGGTAGAAGGAGTAAGGGGATGGGGTGAATATTCCGCGATAATTATGACATCTATATCATAATACTTTGACCTAAATTTCAAGTCGATACCTTAAATAGTTTCAAAGAAAAATCAATTTCTTAATATTTCGAAAGTTCATGAAATTTGTATAGGAGGGGGTAGAAGGAGTGGGAGGGGGTAGAAGGAGTGGGAGGGGGTAGAAGGAGTGGGAGGGGGTAGAAGGAGTGGGAGGGGGTAGAAGGAGTGGGGGGATGTAGCCCATTCACGAACTGAAAGTTACTTTTTTGCTAAAAATGACACAAAAAAAGCACTATATCTAAAAGCTTTCAAGAGTTATGCTGTAGACAGACAGACGGTAACTCGGAATCGAGGTTTTTGAGTGAAAACAAATATTTCTGTACCCTTGGCGGCTCTGTGCGAGCGTTATTTCTTAGCGTTACAAACAGTAAGACAAACACAATATATTCTCACATTTCATCTAGAGTATAAAAATTGCTTATTATTGCGATTCTTACGCGGAAAAATTCGCGAGCAATCTCCAGTCTTAAATAAATTTTTCGTTTTCGTAAAGAAATCGGGTGGTTCTTTGTTACGATTTTCTCATTTGCCTTTGGAACGAATTCGTTTTTTGTTTACAAATGCTGTCAACCACTTCATTTATCTATATTAACGAATTCGTAATGATGGCTGATACGAAAACTTATAGAAATCTCTACAGATTTAAGATAGAACCCGAATGCATTACAACTTTCTTATTTGCAAGGAAACCGAGATTTTTCTGGAATCAACCACTTCATACATTTTTATACTCTGGATGAAATCTGAGAGAATTAAAAGTTTACCACAAAGTTTGTAGAGAAAAAAATTAATGATACAGAAGTTCATATAATCACTCAAAAATCTGAAAACCGGATGTCCGTCCTATCTAGCTTGAGAACGTGTTGCGATAGAGAGCTCAGATTTTGTACACGTCGTTTTTGACAAAAAGTAAGGTTAAGTTCCCTCCCATGAATGTAATACTTTTATGATGATTTCAATCTACTGTATACAAATTATTTGTTTCCTCCCCTCCTTCCAACACAATTCATACAAACTGCACTTTTTCATGAAATGCTCTAAACCAATTTACTCAATGCGTATAAAATCTATCGAGCTGAAATTGTGCACTGCATATTTATTTAGAGTTATTAGTAAGGCCAAAAAAAACAATTGACGATTAGTTTCACTCCTTCTACTACCTCCCATACAATCTGACACAACTTTACAAAATGTCGATTTTCCTAATAAGTATGAATGCTACTGATCTACAATTTAAAACATATCAAAAGCATGATGTTTATAGCTATTTCTGAAAAAATCATTAAAAACTCGCCCCTCTATCTACCACCTCCCATACAAACTGCAAAATTTCACTAAATTCAATACACTTATTTTCTAAGTACCTATTAAATTTTTGAATCCGAAATTTTGTATAAAACATTTTGATGGCAACTCTAACGCGATGTGAAAAAATTAGTTTAATTTCGTCACCCCCTCCACTATTTCCCCTACAAAATTTCTTAAAATCAAAAAAATTACTCTTCTTAAAAAATTGGGTAATAATTGTTTTTGTTGTTCTTTTAGTTTCTTTCCTGCTGAACTTGTACTTTTTTTAATGTTACTTTTTGAAATGCAGTAAATAACATAATTGACAATAAAAAAAATTATATAACATACATACATAAATGAAATGTAATATTTTTTGATTAGAAAGTTCAAAAATTAAGTTTATTTTCTATGTGTAAGCTCATTCTTGACATACTGTAGCTGCTTTCTACGTTGCGTCCCTGTACTTTGTTCGAAACCTACCAGGAGATTTACCTGGTTTGACGATGATTTAATTAATTTGAAAAATCGTAAAATAAAAGCTTGAAAAACTTACTCGCTCTCAAAGAGTGATGCGGACTACAGAATTTACATAAACTTATGTAATTGGCTTATATGTCAGTCACGGGCTGCATATAACCAATACCTTTTTACTGAAAAACTCTTTTTACATAAATTAAACCGAAAGAATTGTGGAGTTTTGTCAACTCTAAGAAAAACTCTGATGGCTATCCTACCAATATGTTTGTTAATGATGTAGTCAGTATTGATCCTACTACAGTTAGTAACTTATTTTCTAACCATTTCCGTACCGCTTCGTAGTGAAGTTTTTCCTATATTATAGAAATACGCAACTATAATTCCCTTGCTTAAATCTGACAAAAGAGATAATGTAAGTAATTATAGGCCTATTTCGAATTTTCCATGTGTTACGAACCTATTGGAGTCCATTGTGTGTGATGTAATGTATTTTCATTCCAGGTCGATTATTGGTCCATTCTAACATAGCTTTGTCAAAGGCAGATCCACTGTAACTAATCTTATGGAATTCTCGAACTTGTCTTTCTGCTATCGAAAACTGGCAGCAGGTGTATTGCATACATACGGACTTTAGTAAGGCCTGCGACAAAAAAAATTCATTGATCTTCACAATCGATCAGATTTACGTTCGGGGTATAAACTCTGCCTATCTCTCGCTATATATCCACACTCAAACTGAAAGACCAAATATTTTAGCACTTGGCGAATGTAAAGTGTTACCGGCAAGTGAACAGCTTTATTCTTTTTCTAGATATCACCTTATTCCAACTTTTTGTCGCCAACGGGGTGTCGCACTCTATGTCCACGATGATGTGTCTTTTCAATTAGTTCCCTAGTTGGAGAACTGCTCCAATCCAGAATTTAACCATATCTGGGTAAATTACTAATCCAAAGACATGTCATTCGCTTCAGTTATGTTTATAGAAACCCAGCAAAGACTGCAGCGAATTTGTTATTAGAACTGGATGCATTATCTGGATTTATCCAGTCTATATACACTGAAAACCCTGACGCTGAAATCGTTATGGCGGGCGATTTCAATGTTCATAACATTGCCTGGCTTAAACTTTCCTCTACTACGGACCAGGAGGGGCGTGATACTGAACTTTTTGCGTCAATAAACGGTTTAACACATCTGGCAAACCAACCTACTCGCTTACCAGATATTGCAGGACATTTTCCCAACCTTCTTAACCTTTTTCTCACTAGCCAGCCTGACAAATATTCTGTCTCTATCATATCCCCATCACCAATTGGAAATACAGATTATTCTTGATTTGTGCACAATTCTCAGTTACAGCATTAAAACCGCTGACAATCAAGACACCTCGAGAAATATTTGGTATTTCAAAAGAGCCAATTGGGGGACGCTAAATAAATTCTTCATTGACTTTAATCAGAAGTTATGCTTTGATTCCAATGACTATGATGAAGCTTGTAGACTTCTTACCGTGATTATCCTAAAAGGTATAAAGCTCTACATACCTTTCAACCTGCTAACAGATACCTCTTTATTGCGTCAATAAATGCCTGGAAATCCATACTCAAGTGTTTTAAATTTGAGCATGACCAAAAAACTTCGACCGAAAATCCTTCAGTGCCCTAAAGCTTCGAGATCTTACTGCTCATTCGTCAAAACGCACAAAAACAATCTCTTTTCTGCTTCAATACCACCTCTTATTGATGACGACCGTACCGTGATTGATCCTATCGAGAAAGCTAACTTATTAGCAGAAATTTTCGCGAGAAACTCCCGACTTTCACCTTCAAATCAACCGCCTCCCTCTCTAAATGATTCTGGTTTTTCGCTGCCCATACTAAATTTTCCCACATGACTTATTTCCAGGATCCTTCAAGAGCTCAATATTCACAAATCTGCTGCCGGACGATATTCCTTCCATTACCCTCAAAAAGTGCTCCTCTTCTTTAGCGAAACCTCTTTGCAATCTTTTCCACCTAGGAAGCAAAGCGGACCCCACCAACTACCGCCTGATAGCCATTACTTCAGTGCTCTCGAAAGTAATGGAAACTGCTATCAATCGCGAAATCATTAAATATCTCGAGGATAACCGTCTAATACATGATCTTCAGTATGGGTTCCGTTCTGGAAGGTCGACGGGAGATCTTTTGGTCTACTTGACAGAACGCTGAAGGTCAAGTTCTTGCACTTGACATTGGAAGAGCTTTTGACAGAGTTTGGCATAAATATCTCTTAGTTAAGCTTAGGGCCACAGGTCTTAATGCTACCCTTGTTAAATTGATTGCGAGTTTTCTACCAGAACGCACTATATAAGTAGTAGTAGCTGGCGTTACTTCTTCCTCCTTCCCAATAGATTCCAGCGTCCCTCAAGACATTGTTTTATCTCCAACTCTTTTCTTAGTTTTCATCAATGACCTTCTGTCATCTACTCTCAATACAATCCATAGTTTTGCAGATGATAGTACTTTAGATAACACATATGAATTTAACTCTGCTTCGGAATCAAAAAAGCACTCTATTGCTGTCAATCGCAATGAATTATTCAGTTCGCTGATCGCAAATTTCAACTTGATCCTGAATTAGAGAGTTGAACGCCTCCAAAACACAGGCCTGTCATCTATTCCTTTAAATGTAATGTTTCAGTATTATCTAAAAATGTGGCTTTTGGTGGCGTACAACTTTGCACTTCGGATAATTTCACTCTTATTTAAAATTAATGACCACCTGAACTGGGCCCAGCACATCTTTGATGTTGCCCTCGACGCCTCGAAACGTCTTGGTGTGCTTCGGAAGTGCAAAAAACATTTCACGCCGACGACCTTGCAAAACTATAAGGCAAACATTAGACCACGTTTAAAGTGCAATTCCATTGTTTGGGCTGGGGCACCCAAAACACACTTCGCGTTGCTCAATCGTATTCAAAAACATGCGTTCCGACTGATTGGAGACGATACCATCACGTCTTCTATCAATTCTTTCGAGCATCGCACAAATGTCAGAATAGTCAGGATGTACTATCGATACTTCCACGGTAAATGCAGTGCAGAACTAAGCCCACTCATCCCTCCACTATATACTTTTCCCCAGGATACTCGCTAAGCTGAACGCACGAGTACACCGTTAAACTACTGCCTTCTCGTACAGTAAAATTTAGGCAGTCATTCATTTCTCGAAAGTCAAGACAGGAACACATTACATTTAAAACAAGAAGATACAGCCGATACAGAGATTACATACGATCATTCGGGGAGCTGCTGATAGGAACTGTTGGCCATTTTTTTTTTATTTTGCTGATTTTTTCGCAGTGAGAATCAGAAAACTTCAATTCGTTCGCATAATTTGGAAAAATGCAAAGATTTATTGCACGCAATATCTTAGTGAGGTCTGTTTGATAAATCGCCTCCACGTGGTGCAGACTGGGTAATGCTAAAAGATCTACAGATAGGGGGTAATAAGCCGAATAGCTTGCTGCTAGAAGAAGGTACATGTACCACGGAAAAAATTCAAACAAGGCATACGATCTTGCCTGCATGCCAATGCAAAATACATTAACACCGGCACAGAAAATGCCTACAAAAAGAGCAGCAGCGGCCATGAACGTACTGACGTGGAGATTTGCAAAAGAGGAATTCCATGTTGCCCTCCTACAAGAACCAAGTGCGAAAATTGACACGTATCAAAAGAAACTTCATTATCAGACCATAGACATATCTGTGATATTAAGACTTAATTTAGTTATATAAAACAATAAAGAAATCCTAAACGTACCAACTGAATTCTTTACCAGTCAGTCCTAAAGTACGAAATAGGTATCGAAGAAGAAAAATAAGCAGCCCAGCAGCAGTGATAAAATCACAAACTCGTAAACAATATTATTAATGCTTACGAACAAAGTTGTTCTGTTCTACACAAAAAAGCGCCAAGTAAACACATTGATGGAATAAGAAACTAGAGGAAAAACGCAAACAAACTAGGAAATTGTTCAATAAAGCAAAAACTTTTGGGAACTGGGACGAATGCAGATACTCCCTTATTGAATATAACAAACTTCTAAGAAAGTTTAAAAAAAAAAGAGTCTTGGAGAAGATTTTGTGAAGAGTGATCTTCCAACGGCCTCAAGGCTCCAAAAGGTGTTGCTAAACGAAACCCCGATAGATATCGGACTATTAGAGAGACCGGATGGGTTCTTAACCAAAAGCAGCATGGAAACTCTTGAAGTGTTATGGGCAACACATTTCCCAGGCTGCAAGATAATTAACAACATTAAAGATTTAGATGTATCGTCAAACTACGATCAGCAAAAGTATTGCTGGGAAAATCTTCACTCCGGACAAGATCAGATGGGCGATCAACACATTTGAGCCCTACAAGTTGTAGATAAAATATTCCCCGCATTACTGCAGAAGGGGGTGGAGGTCCTAATGCCAATTATGATAAGCATCTTTAAGACCAGCTTTGTATGGGGATACATCACAAAAATCTGGAGGAAAGCGAGAGTGGTATTTGTACCAAAGGCAGGGAATCGTCCCAGTGAACAGCCTAAGTCATATCGCCCTATAAGTCTTACCTCCTTCTTTGTCAAAACGATGGAGAAGTTAGTGGACATTCACATAGGGACGAGGTTTGTCTTAATAATAACCAAAATGCCTACCAAAAAGGCAAATCAAAAAGGTAAGACAAATCAAAAAGGCAGAAGACCACAAAGAAATTGCCCTTTGCGTATTCCTAGATATAGAAGGAGCATTTGACAATACTCCCAATGAAGCCATAATAAGTGCAGCTAGGAAAAAGGGTTTGGAAACGGCCACGATAACATAACATGGATACACGCCATGCTAAAGAGCCGAATGACAACCACGAATCTAGGTGATAGCACATTGACTGCACAGACCTATAGGGGCTGTCCCCAAGATGAGGTACTATCTCCACTTCTTTGGTCAATTGTAGTAGATGTGCTTCTTGACCGTCTAACAGACCAAGGATACGAAGCAATAGGATATGCCGATGACCTCGTCATTATCATTAGAGCCAAATATGATTCACTAATATCGGAAAGGATACAATCAGCCTTAGAGGTGATAATGAACTGGTGTCAGTCTAAGAACTTGAACATTAACCCAAGTAAGACTGAGATAGTACCATTTATAGAAGGAAAACCCACATCATACCTTAAAATATCTAGGTGTTATACTGGATAGTAAACTTAACTAGAACAAACATATTGAAAGGACTCATGCCAAAGCACTAAAGGCATCTTGGACCTGAAAAGCTTATTTGGCAGAAAATGGGGATTAAAGTCCAAAATGATTACTGGTGTTACAGAACAATCATTCTCTCAATAGTCACATACGGATCAACGATATAGTGGACTAAACGAAAAGGGCAGCTTACGCTACAAAAAATCCAAAGGCTAGCTTGCCTTGGTATCACAGGAGCAATGAAAACCTGTTCTACAGCGGCAATGGAAATGTTCCTTAACATCTCCAAATAAAATAGGAGACTATCAAAGGGGTGTTACGCATACAAGAGAAAAACAATTACAAATCAGGAGATTTTAGAGGTCACCTCAAAATCCTAAGAGACCGAAAAATAGGTTTAAACTTCCATTATCGGACGCTACGCCGACAAAATTCAACTTTGAAGCCCCCTTCAAATTTATAATCAGAGAACGCAATAACTGGCAATCCATGCTACCTGAAATAGTAGAAGGATCAACCATCTATACAGATGGCTCGCGCACCTCTGAGGGGACAGGAGCCGGAGTCAAAGGTCCTAACTTCACGATTTCAAAACCACTCGGCAAAGAAGCCACAATCTTTCAGACAGAACTAATTGCAATGGAGCTATGTATCCAAGAAAATATAAAGAGAGCACATCGCAACAAATCTATTTATATCCTATCGGATAGTTAGGCAGTTTTCAAAGTTCTAGCGTTCAATAAACACGGATCTAGAATAGTAAAAACTAATTACCCTGGGGAAAAGGAATGATGTAACCTTAATGTGGGTACCAGGACATATGGGAATTGAGGGAAATAAGAGAGGCTGATCGCCTAGCAAAAAACCGAGCAGAAATAGATTTTATTGGTCCAGAGCCATTCTGCGGAAAACCAAAAGGATACTCCAACTCCATACTTAGAAAATGTTTAGAACAAGAACATAAAATCTACTAGAATAGACTTCCAGGCTTGTCAATCTCAAAAAAGCTGATCCTACTACAAAAAAAAAACAAAGTGGAGGACATAAACCACCACCTCAAAAATATGGGCTTAGCTGAAACCGACATTTAACGCCTCTGTCTCGAGGAATCAGAAACGACAGTACACATTCTATGTCACTGTGAAGCAATAGCTAGGAAAACACGCAATCATCTTGTGAAAGGTTTCCTTTCTACCGAGAAACTAGCAAACATGGCTCTCTACTCAAATTAGCCAAAGCTATTTAGTTATGGTAGGATGAAGGGGCTATAAACGCACAATAATATAATGATAATAAAATCATTAGTGAGAGTTGTTCATTGAAGATAGCATTTGTTTGGAAAAAAAATCTCAAATTAACATCCTGCTAGATAATTGTCAATCTGAAATAACTTTGAAATCTACATAAATAAATTACCTTACCGGTTATTATTCCAATGATTAATAGTTGTGTCATAAATTCGAAGAAACAATGTATTTTGAGAAAGTCCATATGACAGATGCGGATTAGACTCCGATTCCAATTTCTGGGAGGCCTTCCGCACTTCGGCTGCCTCTCGCTGTATTTTCTTCCTGTCTGCCTTATTTTCATCTTTTCGTTCTATTTGCCATAAAAAAGAATAATATTTGCGTCGAGCCGTTTTTGAACTTAAAGCAATCGCATGTGCCCAATGCTTATCCAACATGAGATCTGGGTTTGGAACCCTGTGACCTTCTTGCCGCAGCACATCGACTTCCAATTTGAGGATCTTCAATTTCTTCTCTTCATCTGCAGTATTGATATCTATTGCTTGCGCGAAATTTGGTTTATTATGGACCAAATATTGCGACAACCAATTTATCCGGAAAATAGGGGACAATAATTTTCTATGGCATTCTGAATCACTCCTAGAATTGCTTAATCGATTAATTACAGAAACTTGCCGCAGACTAAACAAATTCCGATGCATTCTGCGTAACCTGCCAAAACTTCCACACTTTAAATTGGAGTGGATTGAATTCGCTATGAATCACTGCGTTCACTGTCACACTGTCTGCCTGATTTACAGTGAAAAATCGAACTTACGCAGACTACGCGGTGGCGCTGTCAGTTCAAGTTGAAATATATGAATTTGTTTGAAGGAGGATTACTGTATAAGCTAAGCAGAACAGACCGTTCTCAGGTTTTGGTCTTGGGTAATACAGTGCCCTTCATAGTTTGCTCAAAGTTGAGCTTCTAAAACGGCCATTTCATCATTTTTCGGCGGGATTTTCATTAGAAACACAATAACTTGAACTAAAAGAAAATAAATATTAGGTTGTTGCAGATGAAATGGCGACTTTGCTAGTGAAATTTCTTTAACTATTATAAAACTTAATTTTATTAATCAAAATAGGTACCAGCAGCTGCAATACACTTCTCCCTACGAGATATAAGTGCATTTATGCCAGTTTCGTAGAAGTCCGACTGTCTAGACTAGAGTCACTGTATAACTGAGCTACTCGGTCCAGGAGTCTGGCAGATAGCTATTTTAGTACAAAAATCGAACGTGCTAAAAAATTTGGTACTAAAAATCGAACGTTCGAAAGATCAAAGTGTTGGTGAAAATAAGTGTAGACTGTGTAGTCATTCTGACATATCCCAGTAGGGAGTGGAATCATTACCGCGCCGATGATTCTTACCATGAAGCTATTACAGCTACTTCCTGTCGTAAAACATAGATTACTTTAACATTGCAATGTCATAGGCAAGCATTCATTTTTGCTACTTTCTGCATTACAAAGGATCGACATTGGAATCTAGGGAAACGAATGAATAATGTAATGATTGGAAAAAAAATCGACAATGTAATGGTCGCAATAGAATCTACGATGGAATGGTTACAAAAGAATAGAAAGCAAATTAATCTTTGAGAAGGTATTCTAATATTGAGGGAGCGATTCATTTTGAATTAATATTGAAAAATGTGATGAAATTGGATCCTGCTTTTGATATGAATTCAGTATTTTAAATTCTGTTGCTATAATTTAACTAACAGCAACAAGCTGGAAAAATGCGACTTAAGATTTTTTTTCTCGCAAAGAACAACTTGTAAAATTTTACGGGAATATTAGAAAGCAAACGGGTTATGATAATAATAATGTTTTCTATTATTAATCTTTCGTTTTGTGCGCGGCACATTTTGAAGATGATCATTTATTTTATGCAATCTCCTCACATTACCTTTCAATGCATATCAAATTCCCTAAATAAACTGCTACTTTATGTAATGCCTTCACATTACTTCAGAATGCATTGCAAATTTCTTAGGTCGATTTGAATGATTTCTCAATTTGAATGATTTTCAATAAAAGGGAATGGATTGCAAAAATCCCTGTTGGGATGTTTTTCCGCCATGTGTCAACAAACAGAATCATAAACTAGACTAAAAACCTGTTTGGTAAAGATGTGTGGGTGCAGAAAATTGCAAAATAAAATTGAATTTTTGGCTGTTTCTAATGGAATGGCACAATGATATTAATTTTTCAGGGCACATAATCGAATTCTAATTGCATTTTGATAAATATCTAATTGAATATGTATATACACCAAAAAATTCAAACTTAACGGTTTCAAATCTGATACGCATCTGCCAGACTCCTTTACCGAGTTGCTCAGCTATACAGTGACTCTAGTCTAGACTATAGAAATTCCTCAAAGGCATTTTTGATGGCTGCTTCATTGTTAAATTGTTTCTCCGCCAAATAATGATCCAAATGTTTAAGAAAGTGGTAATTGGTTGGCAAATATGGTGGATGAGGAATAGTCTCATTGTGAATAAAATTCCAAGTATTTACGTTCATATTATACTTTAAATTTATTTATCAGTAATCTAAATAAATAATTAATTTATAAATTTAGACATTTAAAAATATCTAATCATACCTTTTTAGTTCGATGAGCGTGCTATCTACATATTCTTTTATCTTTTTTCTCATTTTAATGCCTTCTTTAATGACATTTTGAAAAGCATACTTTGTTAAAATCTTTTACAGCGGTAAAAGAATCGATTGTACGCACTTACAATAATAAATTAAAATTAAAATTAATACTAATCGTAACACTCATACTGCAACTCGTTCAATCATTTCACCATTATTCTTGATATACGAGGTCATGTTTTGCTCAGTAAGCTCATGCGGAACCTACTTATCAAGCTTTTTGGCTTTTCCAAGCTGTTACAAGTACCGGAAAACTGTTTCTCTGCAATGTTCCTTACATACGACGAGGAAATGATTTATAAAAGCAATTAGTAGGACTCGCTCGAGAAGGAAAAGATTCACACGACAAGGGGAATGATTCGGCCGACAAGATGAATATAAAAAGGCGAGTGTTTTTTATGCAGTCAATAAGTCTGGTTTGAGCTATCGACGAGTCAGCCGATCGATGTTTAGAAAGCGAAAGAGTTAAAGTTGGCAAGCGATAATTTGTGAGCGAAACAGTCTCAAGTGTAAAGCGATTTAGTTAAATTAAATAAAGTTATGCGGTTAAATTAAAGTGAACTAGTGGTTTTATTTTTACTTGAAATCCAGCGACCCCTTGCACACTTCAATACAGGGTGCGCCATCTAAATGTGGTCGATGGAAATATTGAATAACTTGAACAATTCTCAATCGATTTTGGAAAACTATTTATTTTTATAAAATTTGAAGCTTTACAATTTTTTCCATCCAGTTTCCAAAAACAACGTCGATCAAATGACCACCTTTATTGCGGATACAAAATTCAGCTCTTTTTCTGGCATTTTCCATGACATTTGCCAGCATCTCGGGTGATATCGCAGTGATTTCGGCTCGAATATTGTCCTTAAGCTCGTCTAAAGTCTTCGGTTTGTTGGCATACACTTTGCTTTTTAAAAATCCCCACAAAAAAAAGTCCGGTGCCGTTAAATCGGGCGATCTCGGTGGCCAGTCAATATCCCGCCCTTCCGATACCACACGTCCTGAGAACTTTTGACGCAAGAAGTTCATCGTTGATTTCGCGGTGTGACATGTCGCGCCGTCTTGTTGAAACCAAAAGCCTTTAAGACCTTTTTCACGCATTTCTGGTAAAACAGAGTGTGCCAACATCCATCGATACCGATCCCCATTGACAGTTTCCCCAACTCTGAAGAAGAACGGACCAATGATGGTTTTTGAGCAGACACCGGCCCAAACAGTCACTTTCTGATCATGCAGTGGAGTTTGATGTATAGCATGAGGATTTTCTTTCCCCCAAATGCGACAGTTTTGTTTATTTACAGTGCCAGATAGCGTGAAATGGGCCTCATCAGTCATTAAAATTTGCTCCCAAAAATTGGGTTCCGATTCACTCACTCGAATAACGTTATTGACGTAAGCCACGCGTCGCGGATTGTCTGTTTCCAATAATCTTTGGGTTAACTGCACTTTATATGGAAACATATCCCGATCATCTTTCAGAATCCTCCTCAAAGTTGTTCCACTGATGTTTAGTTGCTGAGACCGGCAGCGGTACGAGACAGAAGGATTCTCTGCAACACTCCGTTGAACAGCTTCAATATTTTCATTTGATCGTCGATTTGCATGTGGACGGTCCGCTACCCACCCGTGATTCTCGAAATTCGAAGCTAAGCGACGAATAGTGTCACTTTTAGGCGCAGAACGACCGCGATACTTTTGACGATACGCACGCTGTGTTGCAACAACTGAACGATTGCATTTAATGAACATTGTCACTATTTCCGCGCGTTCTTCGGGCGTGAATCGATTCATGGTTAAAATTGTAATGCAATAACCTTTCCGAAATGTGTTCGACGACGTCAATCGGTTTAAATCTGTCAAAGTTATTCAATATTTCCATCGACCACATTTAGATGGCGCACCCTGTATAATAAATCATCGAAACAACTTTTTATAAGAAATACAAAAACTGTAGGAGACCGGGATTTTATGACACATGAAATATTTTGACTCTGAGCCCGATCAATAAGATGAGAGAGAGAAGGCGACGCCCCTCGAAACCCAAATTTAAAATTGTTTTTGTATTTTTTTGTCATATTCTGCGGCCTAAGCAAAATTTTTGATTGAAACCTATTTTAATAGCTGTCAATTTCAAATTTTGTACAACATTTTTTTAAAAATAATTAAAACGAAGTTGCGTGAAAAGTTTTGAGATCGCGCATGCCCACAAATTTTACGAATCTCTTACCTCCTCTCCCTCTTCCCATAGAAATGTTTGGTCTCATGAATGGATAATACACCGAATTTTATGAAAATTCTATACAACTTCGTCTATGAAACTGACATTCTATACAGAGAATATTGGACGTGATTCAAGCAATAAAAAATTATTAACATTCACCCACCCTCATAAAAAACCCAAAGTTGCATAAATAAACGAATGAAATATTGATTATATGTACTGGAGCTGTTGATCATACTCGCAATTAATTGTTAAATTGACAACAGCCCTGCCCTAGAACCCGCTTTCACTTAGTGTTCCCTAACCACTCCAACCTGCATATTGTCTTTCCACGCATCCTCAACTTGCTCCAAGAATAATAAAGTTTCACCCGACTTGTTGGCAGTTTATTTATTAGGTTTCATTAAATTTTGTTTGCCTTTCAATTATGTACTGGATGAAAATTAACGAGCAGCGTATAAAATCGATAGGGGACATATTACTATGAATTAAAAAAAAATGCACATTTTTATTAATATTACATACTTGTAATGTACCAGATTTAAAAATGGAAATACATTTACCGATTTTCAAATGACATACTAGAAACAATGAACCTACAAAATGTATTATTATTCAATCCCGTATAATTTCAATGTTCGGTCCATACTAGTTGAAGCTAAATACTGTGCATGTTTACCAAATCGAACGCCAGTTGCCAAGGCAGTATGATTGTTGAAGAGCTTCAAATCTTGCCACTGTTTGCATAGATAAATTCTGAAAATAAACAACATTAGCAATGAGCAATTAATATTGTCTTAATTCTTATTTCTTACCTAACATCGGTTCCAGCAATAGCTAGATATGTTCCACTTTGATCGAAGCATAAGTCTTTGACTTCGTATCCATCGTCCAATTGAATAGTTTTGAAATTTTTCAATTTTCGCAAGTCCCATAATTTAACGCAAGCATCGTCTGCGGCCGTTGCCAAGTAATAACCATTCTCTGAAAAAGATATGGCTGATATTGGACCTGAGTGACCAGGAAAATTTGCCACATTGCTTTGTTCTTTTAAATCCCAGATTTTAACTTGAGAATCATCGGTTCCGGTACCAAAAATCAAACCATCAGGATGGAATTGTGCTGTGGTTAGACCTACTTCAGCTGTATCAATAACCTAGGAAAAATATGTATAAAATGTCATGAACGCATAATTATTATAGACGGATACCTTGGTTAAAAGTCGGCCAGTTCTAATATCTGAAAAAGCCCAGTGTTTGTCCAATGAAGTTGAAAGAACATAATCGCCAGTTGGATGCAATGATAACCCAGTCACTGGTCCATCGTGACAACGCAAAAGCAATTGCGTCTGGCAACTGAAATTAAAAAAAAAGTTTATAAATTTACATATTCACCTAACTTGATTCGTGTATTTTTTTTAAGCTAGCAATTAAAAAATTATGATTGAGCGTAAGATCGCGTCATTAATGACAAGCCACCCGTAAGAAACGTTAAGAAGAAATGTTTCATTCCATGTTGTTCTAACGATGTCCTTCTAAACATCGTTGAAGTTCTTGAGTTTTTGTCAGAAGACTCGCTGCCATTGGTGCAACTTTAATTAAATCCCATTATACATTTACAAAATAATAGAAATAACAAAAATATTTCTTAATTATAATTTTGTTCATGATTTTTGGTTCATATGAAGTCCATATATGATCCAAGCGAATTTAAGTAAAAAGCGATATGTTACCAAAAACTTCGTCCAAACGCATTCATGAAAACGATTCTATAGAGTCTAAGCGGTACCATTAGTTTACGTCGATGGTGAGGGATCATGCAGAAGTACTGGTATAAGTTTCAGGCTGCTCTCGTGAGCTGCACTGTCTTTATCATGAACGACTGTAGGGTGTCTTCGTTTTATATAGTCATGTAGTACGCTTGCAATATTGTACAGGATTCAGAGTTAACTACTTACATTTAAATACAATAGGAAGTGAAATTGAATTCTATCAATAAAAATAAAAAAATACAGGACAGTCAGTTAGAGGATCACGAAATGTAATACTAAATAAGAGCATGCAGTGGTTTGAAAATTGAATCTAGAAGCACACAAGTTCGAACTGATGCATGTCAGTGTCTGATTTTTAAAATTTTATTTATTAATTAATTTTTAAAGATGTTGAACCGAAACCAAGTAAATTTGTAGTTAATACAAGAGCCCCTCTCAGTTTTATGCACTGCATGTTTGCCAGTGTTTTTGTCAATTCTTAATTCAGTTTTTAAGCTAGGTTATTGTATTGGCTAAAAATTTACTTGGTTTTGATTTTATTGTGTCGTCGTCTCCGGTTTGCGTGTTTTGTGTTGCCGATTTTGAATTCGCACAGTGAAACAAAACCATATATTGCTGTGGAAACCTGTATAGAAAAAGTTCATTGTATTTCTATTGTTCTCATTTTCAGGGTTTTGCGGAAAACTTAATAGTGCCAGTTTCATTTTTAGGTATAACAGTGTGTGTATGTGTTTCCCATTATGTGTGTATGTTTCTCATTAATACCAAGCTTATTTAATACAAAAAATAGTCCTCATGCCACAGCGGGTCACGTGCAACGCCGTGGGGGACTGCTAGTAATGTATAAATAAATAAATATCAAAATTGCAACGATAAACTAATTGTTAACGCTAACTGAATCGAGTTTAATTAATCAAAAATTAAAGGAGTTGAAAGCAAAGAACTCCTTAGTTATTCATATTTGAAGGATCTCGGTTGTAGAAGGCGTGAGAGAATTTTGATTAATGTTGCTGAATGTCACCAGATAATTGTTGACTTCAAATAGGTATCGACAAGAGTGTACTGAATAAAATCATATTGGAGTCCCACAGAAACTGAATCGACTTACACTCTGAAAAGTGCTAAAAAAAATATTTATAAGCCTTGACCCAGTGGAAACGGAAGTTAGACTACGTATTAACGGAACCAAAACAAAGTTATGACACAAACTAGATGCAAGACAGACAAAATATTACAGTAGGAAAATATAACTTTGAAAACATAGAATCAAACTTATCGAATGGATAGAAACGAACTCATAGTGATAAAAAGAAGAATAATGTTGGGGTACAAGACGTATTATAAAATAAAAACGTACACAGGAAAACTTAAACTATATAAAACAATAATAAGCCCTGTGCTATGCTATGGCAGCGAAACTTGAGACAGTAACTCAGGCATCCGAAAAATTGCCTAACTCCTTTGAAAGAAAGGTCCTCAGAAGAATCGTCGGACCTGGGACGGAAGACTCGATCTGAAGAATACTATACAATAGAGAATTGTATGTCGTCTTTGACTATCAAGAAGCGCCAATCCTCATAAAATTCAAGAAGCTGTAATAGGCTGGTACTGCGAAGCGGATGGATGCCAGAACAATTTCCAAACGCATACTAAAAGAGAAAGTCAATGGACAAACACTTGTTGGGACACCACGGAAAAGCTGGGAGGATTCTATTGTCGCAGACACAAAATCACTACTAAGATTTTCAAACAGGAGGACGCGATCACTGAACCGAGAAGAATGGAGACGGATTATACAGGAGGCCAAGGCATGATTTGGGCTGTAGCGCCATCGTAACTAAGTTGAAGATTTATTATTTAACTTACTTTGGCACGTTCCAAATACGAATAGTGGTATCAGGAGATGCAGTTATGACAGTATCTTCATCTGGATGATAAATGACCTTGGTAATCTTTTTCGTATGTCCTTTTAAAATCGCGATTACTTGTTCAGTGTCCTTATTGAACACAGTAGCATTCTTATCGTTCCCACCGGTTAAAATTTTACTGTGATCTGCGCTGTTGATATCAAGCGCCAAGATACCAGGAACTGACGCTGAATGCAACCCCTGCAACAGAAAAGTGTGCGTGTAAGATAATAGTTCAATGAAATTAAAAACTAAAAGCTTACGGGATGGGATGCAATTGTAAGAAATGTTCTAATATGGTCCTGTGTAACAAGTTCTTCAGGAACAGTGCGACCACGTCTTTTTCGGTCCTGTGTGAGAACAGTAGCCTTGTCCTGCAGTCTTTGTATAACTTCAGCACTCATTCCAGCTTGTTCGATAGGCTGCGTTGCAGTACCCGCCGCCTCGGCTGCTATAGAAGGTTGCGCAATTCCTGTAGGTGCAGCGGTTATTCCAGCTTGAGGTTTTAAAGTAGCCAAAGCTTCACGAGCTGCAGTTACTTCTTTGTTGAGACGGGCAATTACCCGGCATGCGGCATCATGCTGATATAAGGCATGGCTTAATTCTTGGCGGGCTGTTTGCAGCTGCTGTCGCAAAGTAAACGTATGAAGCATAAGTGCATCCCATTCATCTTGCATTGTTTTCAAAGTGGCTGGAATACTCGTGGCACTTGGTGGTTTCGGCTTCACTATCGGAAGCGTTTTTAACTCAATGAGATCTCCAACTTTGAGTTCCTTTCCGTTTATAGGATCGCAGCCATTTTCCAAAATGTATTTTTCAATTATGCGCTTCTCAAAAACAGCACCGGATATTTGAGAAACCACAGGAAATTCGGGAACTTCATTTGTGACTAGAGTAGAAATTAATTGTTAGCGGCATTTTTCTTAACCCCACTTTAGCTTTAATCGGGTTGTGAAACAATTTAATGTGACGAATCATGCAAAATGGAAAGTACTTACTTGCGCACACCAAAGCCATTTTAGAACATTTATAGCTTCTTTCTCAAAGAAAATAATAGTACCAAGTTTACCCCGCCTTATATATAAACGATTTAAATGACACTTCGAATCGAACCTAATGGACAATCAGAATGAAACTGAAGTTGGCTGCAATATTCGTGCACTACCAAAGCAGTTTAAATATAATACGTTCACAGTTTACAGAGTGAAGAGAAGAACTTCTGATTATTCGACATCAAATCAAGGAATATACATGAAATGGAGAATCTAACTCTCCAATTCTGTGAGATAGCTTTTACAAGAACCATTCTTCTTAATGGACGAAGGTGGTTTGAGTTTAAACTATCAAAGGGTCAAAGCGAAAACAAAAGTTTAGTGATACATAAATTAAAATTTTTGGTAAATTTGATGTAACTTTTTTCCATTAAAAATAACTTAGTAATTAAAATAAGTTAGTAGTTAGTTATTTTGAACTCTCTCCTTAAATTATTAAGAAGCAAACAAAAACAGTTCATACGACAAATACAACACTTCCACTAATTTCTTTTCAAACCGCATTTATCCAGTTCCACATTAATTTCCGTTGATCACAACATGATTCACCGTTGCAATTGTTTTTCGCATTCTGTTCAATCATGTAACCCAAATTATTCTCTTAATAATAATTTCAATGGTCAATCTTGTAAACTCTCTTTTGCAATTCAATATCAATACTTTATACCATAGCTCTCTAAAGAATTATGTACAGTCCACTAAGAGCTTCGGTAGCATACCGACCAAAATCGACCGATAATAAAGCTATTATAATTATTCAAATCGTGAGTATTTTTATTAAAACCGATATCCGCGTCCCGACATTATCTGCTAGAACATAGGTCCGTCGAGCCGGATACCACGACTTATTATTTAATATAAAATCTATACGTGAAAATAATTAATCATACGAGAAAAAAAAATACGGTAACGGTTTCATTATACTAATGAGCGATAGTTGCAGGCAGAGTTTCTGCTTATTAACAGTGCCGTACGAACTTAGTACTCGCCGCGTGTTAACATAGCCGGGTGAACATAGCGCTTGTCTATTAACAGTGCCGTACGAACTCAGTACTTGCCGCGTGTTAACATAGCGCTTGCTTATTAACAGTACTGTACGAATTAATTAATTCTTTTCGCATGAATTTTCAATACGGTATTCATTAAGGATGTTCACTATATTAGTCATTATCAAAATATCTACGTTAATTATCTTAATTAATTCTTTTCGCATGAATTTTCACTACGGTATTCATTAAGGATGAACACTATATTAGTCATTATCAAAATATCAACGTTAATTATCTTAATTAATTCTTTTCGCATGAATTTTCACTACGATATTCATTGGTGATGAACACTGTACTAGTCCAAAAGATATTAGTATATTAACCAGCAGGAATGGTCCATATAATAGACACTAGGAATTAGAGATATATAGACACTAGGATTTGTAAATATATAGACACTAAGAATTGTAGATATGTAGACACTAGGAATTGTAGATATATAGACACTAGGAATTGCAAATATTAGACACTAGGATTTGTAAATATATAGACACTAGGAATTGCAAATAATAGACACTAGGATTTGTAGATATGTTAGACATTAGGAATGTTCACAATATGAATTATCTTAATCACCATATTAACCAGCATAATTAATTATTTTCCTCATGAATTTTCACTATATCATTCATTAAATAATGAACCACCATATTGATATATCACAATTAAATGTTTCCTCCTAATTGTCACTAGATTATTCCTTCTAACTGATCACTGTATAAGAGATGTCATTATTAGTAAAAGAGAATTAAATGGATTGTGCAAGTTGGAAATGAAATTATAAAGTTTTTTGAATTGGAAGATCACCTCTAGCCTCCACGACTCCTCCTCCTCTCTTCTTGGGGCCATACAATGAAGACTTCGCGGAAGAAGTATGGCAAAGGTTGGGTGGGCAGGTTGGCGTCAAACCACCAGACGCCGTCGTCAAAACATCTGGTCGAATCAATATTCGTAGCCAGTTGCAGTTCCCTTTTTTCGTTGTCCTTCCGACTTGGATAAGTCGACGCGGTGAGCTCACTACTCGCGATTTGCTTTTGTTATGACAAGCCAATTGGGTTTCATGACCTTCTAGTGCAGCGAACCCCCCCACGACTCCCGCAGCTAGACCCGGCATCAGCCAGCGCGTCGCACCAGCACCTAGAATGTCACTGAGATGGATGTAGGTGAATCTCAGCTCGGTCTATCCCGAACCTTACTTTTCCTTCAGGATTATTTTGGCTTTAGTGTTGAAATAATTCTCTCCTAGGTCTCCGTGACATAACAACTGGAACAAACATATAGAATGGACTCATGCCAAAGCATTAAAGGCATTTTGGGCTTATTGGCAGAAAGTGGGGACTAAAGCCCAAAATGATTTACTGATGCTACAGAACAATCATTCTTGCAATAGTCACATACGCAGCATGGTTGAAAAGAACAGCTGGGAGCATCAAGCCGGATGAGTCCACGGATATCAGTCCGGGAGAAAAATATCCCGCGGTTAGAAATAATCACGGGATATTTTCCTCAAGAGACAGACACGTCAGATGATGATCATTGATCATTGATGCTCAAAATGTTGGTTTGTGCGCCTCAAATTGGAAGGTGCTTAGCAGGAGAGTAGAGGGCACAAACACTATTATTTTATAACCTTCTCCATCGACAGCCAATCGATGGAGAAGCTTAAACTAAAGGGGCACACAGTCTGCTATAAATTTTCAAGCGTGACTCTCCGCCCAAAGGTTAAAGAGCTCGCCATAACTCTAAATAAGCTTACAGTTATTCAAGCGAATCTCCATCATGCAGCAGCGGCCATGGACACAATAACATGAAAATTATCAAAAGAGGAATTCCATATTGCCATAATACAGCAACCAAGAACCGCGAAGGGTAAAATTATTGGTATCCCTCAACAAATGGGTAAGTTAATTTTCGATAAAAGAAGAGCTGCAATTCTAATATCACCAGAAATTAATTACTTGAATATGCCTATTTTGATCCGAACAGATTTAGTAGCGGTGGTGGTGAAAATACCAAAGACAGACAAGAGGTGATAATTGCTTCGGGCTACTTTCCTGGTGAGCTAGGGTGTAGCGTGTTGGTCTTACAATGCGAAGGTCGTGAGTTCAAATCCCGGTCGACGTAATATAATTCCTGCACACTACATGCTGAGATATACCTTGGTTACGTCAATCTACGAAAATGAATAATTCGTAGATAGAGGATTGTGCGAAGGACCAACAACCCATCTACTATAAATAATGAAAAAAAATGTTAAGGAACCTGAAGGTCAGGAGGCCAAGACCCGATTTGGGCTGTAGCGCCATTGTAGATGTAGACTTTCCTGGTAAGGTGCTAGATGCTCCACCTCAAGGCGTCATGCAGCTTATGGAATACAGCAGAAATACCAGTCATTCTGGGCTGTGACGCCAACGCCCACCACACTATCTGGGGAAGTAGTGATATCAACAAAAGAGGTGAATCACTTTTGGAGTGCCTTGCTACTAACAACCTAGATATAATAAATAAAGTTAACAAACCGACCTTCATAATGTTGCGAGCTAGGGGTTCGCCGGATTTCAAGTAAAACACAATTCGTTTAAAAATAAGGGATAATTTATTTATTTGCACTTTTACTTAATTTGCACTTTAACTAGTTCACACTTTTACTTAATTCGCCTATCTGGCACTACCGCCGCGTATCGCTTCCACCGGTTCGCGTCTCGGTCATTAAAATGACTGACTGCTCGCTGAGAGCTACCGTGGTTTTATACCATTTCCCCCTGTTCTCGAAGCTTCTGTCGTGGATATTTTCGGGTGTATGTCTCGACTATTCTAGATCCTACATTTTGGAGTATACGGTTCTGTAGTGTGTATGTCTAGACTATACTAGAAGATTCTAGATGGCATTTTACATTTTGGGGGTTGTTCTATATAGTTCTGGCACTTTCGGGAAGATCAATATTGCGTGGTTGTCAGATCTATAATAATAAATTCATATAGGTAGAAAGTACTTGACCTAACCATAACAAGCCTCTCCCGGTTACCAAGAGCGAAAATTGGCAAGTATCAAAAGAAGCTTCATTATCAGATCATAGGCATATCTGTTTTGACATTAAGACTTCATTTGGCTATATAGGAGAATACAGAAACCCTAAACATACTAACTGGGATCTTTACCAGTCAGTCCTAGAGTACGAACTATGTATCGAAGAGAAACCAATGAGCAGCTCAGACTGCATTGATAAAATCACGAACAAACTCGTAAGCAATATTATTAATGCTTACGAACAAAGTTGTCCTGTTCTACACGAAAAAAGTGCCAAGCAAACACTTTGATGGAATAAGAAACTAGCGGCAAAACGCAAACAAACTAGGAAATGGTTCAATAGAGCAAAAACCTTTGGGAACTAGGACGAATACAGAGAGTCCCTTACTGAATATAACAAACTTTTAAAAAAGTTGAGAAAGAGTCTTGGAGAAGATTTTGTGAAGAGATAGATGATCTCCCAACGGCCTCAAGAGTCCAAAAGGTGCTATCAAAAGACACCCCGACTATTAGAGAGATCGGGTGTGTCCTCAACTAAAAGCAGCATGAAAACTCTTGACCTGTTATTGGCAACAGGCTGCAAGATAATTAAAAACAATTAAGATTTAGAAGCAGAGGAAAGGACGTACCGTCAAACTCCGTTCAGCAAAAGCATTGCTGCTAAAATCTTCACTCCGGAAAAGATCAAATGGGCAATCAACACCTTTAAGGCCTACAAATCGACGGAGTAGATAAAATATTCCCCGCATTACTGCAGGATCTGACAACACTGGGCTAGAACACGTCATGGGAGGCATGGTGGCCCTTGGGTCGACGCGTTACGACCTTGGATTAAGAGACCCGAAAACGGCGAATTGTTTGTGGAGTTTTGTAGCACTCGGCAAATGGTCATCGGAGGGACCCTTTTTCTACACAAGAGTCATCATGAGACATCTTGTGTTTCCCCTGATGATGTTACTCAGAACCAGGTCGACCATTTGGCTATAAGTCGCCGATGGAGAAGATGTCTCCTCGATGTGCGAGCGAAACGTGGAGCTGACGTAGGGAGCGATCACCACTTGATGGTTGCCTGCTTGAGATTGTACACAGCAGCTATCCGACAACCACAGTTCTTCAATTGAAGCGCAAACTTTATGTGGATAAACTCAGAAATCCCAACAAAAAACGCGAGTACACCACCATTCCGCGCGAAAAGTCAGCCACATTGGGCGAATATGAAATACGCACACTGGACGCCAATTGGAGGAAGCAACTAGAAAAACGTTTCTAACTAGTACTGAAGAATCGGTGGGATATGTGCAAAGCGGCGAGAAACCCTGGATATCGCAAGACACGTGGGACAAAGTTGGCGATCGGAAAAAAGCCAAATTGGCAATCATCACTCAACCCAATGTTAACCAACGAACACCCGACACAGAACTTCCGCGATGATCATATACAGCTTTAAAAGGCTGTTAGACGCGACAAAAGAAAGGCCATTGAAGATCTGATCAATAATGCAGAATCTGGGGCTTACCTTGGGAATATGAGTTCACTATTTAAAATTATGAAACAGTTGACGAACAGGAATTTCACCGCCGAACACTAGTTGCGGCGATAGAAGGAATACTTCTCTGATATTTTAAATATCTTGTCAGAGGAAGTATTCCAGAAACAGAACAACTACCAAACATTCAACCGAAACAATCCTCTATTAGAGATGATCCCCCAGATAAGGAAGAGATAGTTTCCGCCAGCATGCCAATAGAAAAAATGTGGCAAAATATCAAAGATGGCATTACATATGTTGCAGAGGAGATGATAGGACAACAACCCCGGTTTATAATAATTGTAGAACATATTATTATTTTTTTCTATGTATATCAAATAGATGTATCCACATCAAAAATTTAAACTTTGTATCTTTCACCAGAGCCATAAGAAAATCACTCAAAATTTTCGACATTTTTGCTTACACCTCCCAACTTAAAATTTTTGACAAAATTAACGACTACGTAGTTCTACAATCTGACAAATTTTCGATTTGATATCTGTTTTGAAATATAAAGATTTATAATTTTGAAAAGTGCGCCATTTTTGAAATATTCCCTATTTCCCCCCACTACTATTATTTCAACATGTTATATTTTTTTCATATTTTCCTAGTGTAGCTTAATATACGTTTCAAGTTTCAATTACATAGCTTAAGAGATAGTTGAGATATTAATTTTTAATAGTTTTTCTTTGCCTCCCCTTAAAATAATTAGCCACTCTCTAAGCTGATTCCGGTGGAGCTATATGGCACCTTATTGGTCCCAAAATATGAATTTTTTACAATGAGTAATTCCGAAGATATAATCATTTGAAAAAACAATTCGGCTGACAATTTGTTTTCAGCCCCCCCCCCTTCCCCTTACGGACGCCAATGGATAAAAAAATTAAATTATTTTTAAAGTTTGTCCCACAACCCTCTCTATATCTCTACTGATTTTCAACTTCCTATCTGCATTCGTGGTGGAGATATTAGCAAGTGTAGTTTTTGACTCTTTCCCTCCCTCCGCCTCCCCCTTCAACCTAACACCTCCAAAATTTCAGAAAATAGAGCTCACTTACCCAATCAACAATCCACCCAAAAACGAACATTCTACCTTTAACGGTCTCGGAGATATGAGTCCATATATGTACGGCGTACAGCGCACAGATTTTTGTTTTGAAACAAAACGCGAAAAAACAAAATTTCAGGGTAGCACATTTTTTTTCTGTGTCGATCACTTTATTATTAGAATGGTAGTTGCAATGAAAACCGAATAAATGCATTTTTGAAAATTGTGTATTTGTATGGGAGGGGGTAGAAGGAGTAAGGGGATTGGATCAATATTTTTTGAAGTTAATGATTTTTACATTATTATACTATGACCTAATTTTCAAGTCAATAGGTGAAACAGTTTCGGAGAAAAATCAATTTCTTTAAATTTCAAAATTTCATGAAATTTGTATGGGAAGGGGTAGAAAGAGTGGGGGGATATGGCCCGTTCTTCCTGGATTGCCATTTATGTTATCATAAATCAGTAAAAATATTAAACAGATTTGTTCCAGGTTATACATATTTTTATTTGTCTATAAAAACACTTTTCTTACTTTTAATTTCTACGTCTCCTAACTCGAGATATTCTCCATGCATTGGGCTCTTCATATTTATTAAATAATGGTTCTAATCTCTGATTCTTTTTGAACTTACTGAGCTTTGTAGGATCTGAAAATCTAAAAAATGACGGTGCGAATTCAACTAGCCATTTGGGATCAATAGTAGTAACCTCTCGCATATATTCTTTGGTTGTTTGGACCAACTCATGGTAAACAACCCATTCTGGTTGCCTATTGAATAGGGCACTTGACGGATGAATATAAACAACTTGTGAGTCTACTAAAGTTCGATAACCTTCTTGTGGGTCTTTTTTCGAAGCATTTCTAAAGAAACCTGAGCAAATTGCTTTTTGTATTCGAACTGTATTCTTCCCAGTTGACACAACATCTAACTTATGGCGATCCATTATACCAAGAAGCTGTTTTCGAACGTCTTGTGCTCGCTTTAATGTTCGGATTTGAACAAAGTTTTCATAGCACCAGGCATTTGAGAACTTATTATTTTTCCAACTATTGTATACAGCTAGCAGCGTCAAGTGATCTCCTTCAGGTTGGTTGAATTTAGCTTTCTTCTGATCAGCTAGAGATTGTTTGTCTTTAGGCCGGTAAAATACATTTTGCACGCTCAGCATTGATACAATTGTTAAAACTTCATCAGAGCAATGTAGTGCAACCGACATAATTAACATTTTTGAAAGATTTGGTTCCAATGGAAATTCAGCCATGCGACGACCAAGCCGAGTGAGAAGCCCTTCGTCATCAAGAGCAGAAAGAGAATGCAATTGTTCCAAGGCCATTACCAACGATTCAACTGGTGGAGCGTCCATGAAATCGAAATGCAGTAAATCATTGATGCCCATTGTTTTGAGCTGCAAAACTGTTGTAGCTAAATTTGTTCGCTGTATCTCCGGAACAGGGGTCGGTAGCATTTCGTCACGGTATGCTCTTTCTGTATACAGTCGATAAGTTTTTCCAGGTCCAGTCCTTCCAGCCCGGCCAGCTCTTTGTTTAGCTGCTGCCTGCGAAATCGGTGTAACCACTAAAGAATCCATACCAGTCTTCGAATTGTAGACTTTTTGTTTTACAAATCCAGGATCGACGACATAAAATATTCCATCAATTGTCAGCGAAGTTTCAGCAATATTCGTGGCAATTACTACCTTACGACTGCCAGCCGGTGCTGGTTCGAAAATTCTTGTTTGCATTTCAGATGGTAGAGCAGAATACACTGGTAGAATAATAAGTTCGGGAACATCAGGACCTAGACTCTTCATTCGTTCGTAAAGAATTTCGCATGCAGTATCAATCTCTTCTTGGCCTGTTAAGAATAGTAAAATATCACCTGGCGGTTCTCGTAAATGAATTTGCATAACAGTAATTAATGAAGCGTCTAAGTAATCAGTTTCGGGTTCTTTTGTATATAAAACTTCGACAGGAAAAGTTCGACCTGGTATAGTGAAAATAGGAGCCTCAAAGAAATACTGTGAGAATTTGACAGCATCAAGTGTTGCAGATGTAACAATTAGTTTTAGTTCAGGCCGTTTTTGTACAGCTTGTTTAAGTAAACCAAATAAAACATCGGTGTGAATAGTCCTTTCGTGAGCTTCATCCAACATTATAACTGAATAAGACTTGAGATCTAGATCCATCAGGCATTCTCGCAATAACATACCATCGGTCATGTATCTAAAGAAAGAAAAAAAGTAACATTAATAAATCACTGTAAGTTTAACTAAGGCAATAAGCTTACTTAATCGCAGTTTCTGGACTTGTACAATCTTCAAAACGAATAGTGTATCCAACTTCTTGTCCCAATCTGCAGCCAAACTCTTCAGCAACTCGTTTAGCAACAGACATTGCAGCAACACGTCGCGGCTGCGTACATCCGATTTTCCCTCGGCCAGTGAACCCACATTCGGCTAAATATTGTGTTATTTGAGTTGTTTTACCGGAACCCGTCTCACCAATGACAATAAGTATTTGATTGTCTGTTACAGCCTTTTGAAATAAAAAAAAATATAATTAGCGTAAAATAAAATATTAATGGGTTCGCCACTACATCTCATGTTTGTGGACTTCGAGAAGGCTTTTGACAGCGTTAAGCGAGATTACATATGGAATGCTTTGCGTAGGAGAGGTATTCCAGATAAGGTCATAGCTATGATTAAAGAATCCTACGAAGATGCAAGGTGTCGCGTCTTGCATAGAGGAGAGCTGTCCGAGAGCTTCCCTGTGCGAACGTGTGTCAGACAAGGCTGCATATTATCACCAGCCCTGTTTCTGGTGGTAATAAATGACATCTTGAAAGCTGCACTGGAAGGTGGGGAAGGTAAAGGTCTTCAATGGAGACTATTTAACATCTTAAGTCACCTTGATTATGCTGATGACGTGTGTTTGCTTGCACATAACCGTTCGGACTTAAGAGTCAAATGTTCGCTCGTTGCATTCTAAATGCAAAGAGGCGGGACTGAAAATAAATGTGCGTAAGACCAAGTACATGCACATGGGTTCGAACGCAAGCACACCGATTGTTCTTCACGGACAGGATGTGGAAGAGGTGCAAGATTTTTGCTATCTTGGAAGCAGTGTCAGCATGGACGGCGGAGCCGAAAAGGATGTTGGGGCTCGGCTATATAAAGCTCGTCAGGCCTTCGGTATCCTTTCCCCTTTCTGGAGGTTAAGAGAGATCTCCCTTCGCACGAAGCTGTGAGTTTTTGACGCATGCGTCAAATCCGTATTGTTATATGGTTGTACTACGTGGAAAGTGACCGTTCGACTTACCAAGAAACTACAGACGGATTTGACGCATGCGTCGAAAACTCGCAGCTTCGTGCGAAGGAAGATGTCTCTTAACCTCCAGAAAGCGGAAAGAATACCAAAGGCCTGACAAGCTTTATTTAGCCGAGCCTCAACATCCTTTTCAGCTCCGCCGTTCATGCTGACATTGCTTCCGAGATAACAAAAATCTTGCACCTCTTCAATATCTTGTCCATTAAGAACAATCGGTGTGCATGTACTTGATTTTGCGCACATTTATTTTCAGTCCTGCCTCTTTGCATTTAGAATGCAACGAGCGAACATTTGACTCTAGGTCCGAACGGTTATGTGCAATCAAACACACGTCATCAGCATAATCAAGGTGACTTAAGAAATAAGTGGTGTGGTGGTGTCAGAAGTGGAATGTGACTACTCAAAGGAAATATCTCAGAATATAAAAAGTGATAAACGAATTTAACAATAATATCGAAACGCAAAATACAAAAAAAAAGTTGAAAAAACGTGGTAAACGGTTTCGAAAAAAGTTTTCTAATAAAAAAATTTAAGTGCTACAATGGGAAAGAAAAATAATAACATATAAGTTTAAGCGTCGAGACGCGAGACAGTGAAAGACTAAGACACTAAAAATATTTTTAGACAGAGAAACTGAATTTCAAAGCACTCGTCGGGACGATCAAGATGTTTTCGATTTTGATAAAAATTATTTTCAATGCGAATCCATTCGTTTTAAGGAAAGAATCGGATGAGCTTCAAATCTCGAAATCATCAGCGTTTGAAAAATGCTCATGCGTTAATGTCAGCGACAGAAATCCTAGTTCAGTCGGTGAAAAGTCTGTCCCATGTGAATCTTGTCTAAGATTCATGCCGTGGTCAAACCTCAGTAGATGAAAATCCTATATTTTCATCTCGCGATACAAGCGATTCTTGTCCTGATTTTAGTGGTCAAGATCGAACCATGGATTAAAGAAATCTAAGACACGGCTAAGCTTTTAAAATGGTCAGATCTGCATGTTCAGCTATATTCGCGTCAACTGTTAAAAGTTACCGCAAAACTTGCGTTACGATCTAAGTGAGATATTAATTCGTGGCACAATTTGAAAAACTTTCTCTTAAATGAGTTTGGTACTCAACTCAATTCAGCGGAAATCCATGCCAAATTAGCTCAGCTCAGAAAAACATCCGAATGAATCGTTTCAGGATTATTTCTTCGCTGTAAGAAAATTGGGTCAACTAGGTAAACTAAAAGATATAGCAATAATAACTAATGCAATCAACGGGATTAGCGATAGTGATTGGCATAAGAAAATTTTGTATGGTGTTCATAAATGGAAACAATTTAAAGAGAAATTGGACATTTACGCGGGTGTCGGTAAATCTATAAACGAAAATTCTTGTCGCGGCGCATTTCCTTAACGATCGTTTCATAGGCAAAAAGTTATTTCTGGTCAACGAAAACTAATTGAATGTTTTGGCGCCAAGTATAACTATAAAATAAGGGGATCACCCTTTAATGTAATACACAGTATAGGAAGTGGAAGTATTAAGGCGAAAAGAGACGAAAATAAACGGTGGACAATATTCTTGAAGCACCGCAGGTTGTAATTGTTGAAAAACAAACTAGCTGGCAAATCGTTCCAAAGTCTTGACGTTCGGGACATGAATGACTGCCTATATTTCATTGTACAAGAAGGCAAAGGCTTGATCGTGTGCGCGTTCAGCTTGGCGAGTATTTCGAGGAAAAGTATACAGTGAAGGAATGGGTGCGCTTAGTTCCGTACTGCATTTACCATGGAAGTATCATAGTAAATGGTGAGTACTCCGGTAAAAATGGACCTCTGCCCAAAGACCGCCGGTTAAGATCGAAAGATTTCAAGTATTTCGATTGCAATGGATATGGGTATTTAAGCCAAGATTTGTGATATGAATGATAATAATAGTGCCGGGATTACATTAGTGAAAAAGTACTTTTATTTTCGTGAAGACATCTGAATAAAAAACTCGAATTATTTACAAACACACACTTTAGGTACTCTTCAACAAAATTTTACAACTTTTCAAGATCAAAAAGAAACTCTAGCAAGAAAAATCGATGAAATGAGACAAAAATTTAATTCGATTAAAGACGAAAATGCCGTGAAATTGACTGTAATAAAGACCAGTCAAACAAATAAGAAGAATACGCTGCTTTAGTGAATAGCAGGTAAATGTACATATGTATACATTAGAGAGATCCTATTTTTTCAACTTTCTAAAAGTCTTGCTCATTGCAATTAGTTCAATGCTGTCATCTTTTCTACCACTCTACATACAAATTTTCTTAAGATCACAAAAATTTCCATTTCATCTGTGATTGGTAGTCCTGTTATGTTTTCGAGCTTAATGTTATTTTATTTAAACTTTTTTTTGGAATTAACACAAGCTACAACTATTTACAACGCTCTTCAACACGTATATGATCCCAAATCCCCCCATGAGCACGAGCGTGTCCCATACAAATACAAGTATCATGGTTCCATTCTTAATAATTTATGGTTCTGATTCCAACAAAATAAAAAACAATATATTGAAAGAGCCATTAGACTAAGGAGATTATGGATCCCACATAATGTATTACTACCTACATTCTCAAAAATTGCTTATTATTGCGATTCTTACGCGGACAAAATTTGCGGGGGGTCGCTAGTATATTATAATTAGCTCATAATTTCAAAGTTTTATGATATTTAAGTAAGACACTGGACTCATATCATACTCTAATAACTTCACATGTATTCCTGAATGTTCTAATTTGTATAGATTAGAATATAATATGAGAAATAAAAGTTATAGAAAACATTTATCATTTTCGGTGATTATGTATCTTTGTATCAATTTATTTTCATGTTAATACAATGTACCATTTTTAATATAATTATATCAAAGTGGCAACGCTGAGATGAACTTCCCACGATAGAGCAAGTTATTAACAATACGATACTTGCTACTAATAGATTCACACCAAACCCCCTTCTGACTGACGAAACACGCTGTTTAGATTCGTCAGAGTGCAACACCGGAGATACAAACTTAGCAAGCGATGACATGCAAAAGGTTAAATTAAAATTGATGGAAGCGTTTCGAAGCAGGTATTTAAAAAAAAGGGGATAAAAGCATCTTAGCATCAGATGGGTGACTAGGTTGATGATGAATTAACAAAAAGGAGTGCGAACATTGACCGCTGCGCATGAACAATTTCGTATATATACATACCCAGGTAATTTTAAGCAGTAAAAATAAATACTACGTGTTTAGGATGCGATAAGGTATCAGTTTGATGCAGATGACAAATATTATTAAAGATATCCAAGAAAAGCACGATTTACTTTGACAGAATATTTTTGCTTGTTAGTCCCAGTCGTTCATCAAATATTCGCGGTCTTCCACTGCACTTGAAAGTAATGTGAAATGTCAGCTGTAATTGTTTATCATCTACCACTCAACACTGAAACAAATTAATGCGCGCGTACGAGCACTATAATGAACACCTGTATTATACAACGCATGATCATTGAGTGTTCGGCGATCTTGAGCATTCCACAACCAGCGAACTACACGTATAGCCTCGACCGACAGAAAAAAGAATCGAACACGAACGAAATAATTCTGAACACCTACGAGATCTTTACCAAGAAAGCAACGACAGCGATCGGGCAACAAAAGAATGACTGAAGATGAAATGCTTTATGGGTCTCAAAAAACAGTAATAAAAGAACACGTGAGGAAGAAATTAAGCGATAATTTGGAAGCGAAAAAGTTTCAATTGCGATTTAGTTAAATTAAATAAAGTTTTGCGGATAAATTAAAGTGAATTGGTGGTTTTATTCATTTACTTGAAATCCAGCGTCTCCTTGCGCACTTCAAAATTTTTGATTTGTAAAACCTAATTGAAAATATATACGAGTTATGGAACATCAGAATTATTGTCATGTTAGACAAGTCGCAAGGAACCTCTGAACTGAATATGCACAGCTCAAAATAATAATAAAAAAAGTAGAGGACATATGTTAGACGATATAATCAAACCTCTTAGTTAATTACACGATGAACAAGTCTAAGCTGGCCTCAGAGTCGGAGTTTGAATTCAAACAAATTGCAGACAGGACAATGACAAATACATACCGATTGCAATGTTGAGGGTAACGGAGTCGTTTTCTTGTTATTTACAGAATTTTTTGTTGAGGACGACCTATGTCAAAGAAGCCATGTAATAGAATTTTCTATTATCAGATATGGACGATCTGTATGTCAGGGAGGCTGTGTAAGCATGAATGACTTGCACCGGTTGCGTTGAGCTAATCTCAGGAGGCCTTAAATACGGAAATAGTCTCCGAGAAAACCTTGGAATTCAGGATTCGACTTGTGATGGAAAATAGGACAATTTAAATATTTTCTCAAGAGAATAAGGTCGTCGAATTATTAGGCAAGTTGTACACACATTATTAAAAGAAACAAAAAAACTCGTCGTTTACATATACAACATAAATGTGAAAATACAAACCTTTATCAAGTCGTCACGTAGTTTAAAAATTGGAAGAGATTGTCTCTGTTCGATTAAAGACAAATCCGTCTTTTTTCCAAACGATGACTTCTTACCGCCAATAACATGTTTCTTCCATTCTGGAACTTCTTGTGGTGTAATACCGATACCACGGACATTAGCAGCCAATGCTCGACTGTCCTCTAGAAAAGAAATCGAAAATTTAAAAAAGAAGAAGTTATAAATCGACTTCTTACCGTCTGGTAACGGGTCTATCCAGTTTTTATTTAAACTTGTCGGTATTGTATCCATTTCTTGTTCTCTTTGCAACATTTTCTGCTCTCTCCGTTCCTTAGCTAAGGCCGATTGCATCATTGCAGCTTGTGCTAAAGAACCATCAGGATTCTTAACAATCCTAACAGGTGAGAGATCATGTAAAGCTCTTCCATGGCCTTGTAAAAACGGAGGTTCCTCTTCAACGATCTCTATTTCAATATCAGCCTCATCATCCTCATCTTTCGGGAGCAACCTATAAAACACATTTATTAGATTCGATAGAAAAAAAATATTTATTTATATTTACCCAGTTTCTTCATCAAAATCAGGCAACTCGCTACGATCGATAACTCCCGAAGATATCATTTGCTTGATCTCCCAACGCTCTGGACTGGATATTCTCGTTACGCGCTTTCTGCTCTCGTCTTCGTCCCCTTCAATATTGGTTTGCAAGTGGAGCATAGAAGTTCCACCCAATGGCCTATCAGGATTTCGGTCCCTTAAGTTGCCTTCTCTCTGCGAATGTGATAAGTGATTTAAATCTCGACCAGTAGCTTGGTCGACTTCTTTCATGGAAAGAGAAACTTTTTGTCCGGTTATAGACATCACTTTGATTTTCACAAGAGCGCCACGTGAGACAACTTCCGCAACATCTGTAACTCGCCCTTCTGAACGAAGTTGTGAAATATGTACAAGTCCCTCCCAACGTTTCCGAAGACCAAAAATTTGAACAAAGCATCCGAATGGGACAATGTTGGCTACTTTTCCGCTGTAAATTTTTCCCGGCTCAGGATCGTCTTGCATAGGAGTTGGACTACTACTTTTACGTGCCTCGCGAGATCGGCTACGGCGATGTCGCTCACGATTTCTATTTCGAGAGGTGCTCCGTCGATCCCGCTTTCGGGAATTACTACGTCGATAACGATTTCGAGAAGTACTGCGGCGCTTCCGCCGTTGAGACTCACTACGGCGTCTTCTGTGACGTGAAACACTTTTCCGATTGCTGGTTCCGCTCCTATTACGTTCTACCGATGTAGACGCGCTACGTCTGCGACGGGTTTCGCTTCGATCTCTTTTGCTAGTTCTACTGCTTCTTTGTGTAGATTTATTGCTCCTTTTTTCAATATCTCTTTCTTTTGATCTACTTCGACGTTTTTTTTCTATAGACTGACTACGACTATGTGATTTTCTTTTTTTTATATCAGTTTCTTTACAATCCTTTTCGCTATATTTCTCTGGAATCTTATCTGATTTACTTGGAGCTAAAGCTTCTAACTCAGCCATCGCATGGTCAATTACTGAAATAGATTTTTTCTGGTCTTCTTCAAGCTTAACATTTTTTTGATTCGGAATAGCCAAGCCTGGAAATTTTATTGCCAATGAGTGATTCGACTCCGCTGACCCATTTAAAGCTGTTAAAGAACTTGATCCAGTCGAAGGCTTCATTAATTGTATAATACGCAGTAGATTACTAATAAATGAATCCGGGAATTCCGCTCCATTTTCAATCAGAACCTTTTTGAAAGTTTCGAAGGTTGCATTTTTATATGCAATATCTATAATAAACTCGGCTAAAGGAAAACGTTTATATTATTACTACTGATCAAACATAATATATATAACAAACTCACCTAAATCCTTGTCGTTTAAGCCTAAGTGATTATCGAGTTCTGTGCATATCTTTGACACTAAGGACAAGTGCTCTAATTTCTTTAATTCATCCATTATCCCTTGTTAACTAAACCAGAAATACACTAAAAATAAAAGCGAAATTTACGGATTGCTGCCAAATTTTACAAGACATTACAGACCAACCTCTAAGTGTCAAAAAAAGAAAAAGATACGCATGCGTATCAAAGAGCTTACAACTGGAGAAAGGGCGAATCTCACCGAGTGAGAAGCATTTTTAGTTGGTGGCAGACGTCATAGTCAGACATAGTTCGCAATGGCACGGAGCGCAATTTTTTGTTTGCGGAATTTTTTTGCATTCTTATAACTTAAGGTCGTATATACCGAAAAGGCATAAGGTTGAAAATGAGATAATTTTGAGTCGAAAATGCGAATAGCTCAAAATAGTTGTCAATCAATCAATCAAATTCCTGTTAAGACCCCCTATAGGGGCATAGGACAGAAACAACTCTCTTCCACAAGGCGCGATCCTGAGCATCGGCTTTAAGCTGTTGCCAGGACTTGTTTATTCCTCTGGCCTCCTGCTCAACTGCTCGCTTCCATGTGTTACATGGTCGACCAACCCGACGTCTTCCTTGAGGGTTATAATCCAGAGCCTGTTTTGCGATGTTTTGCTCTGGTTTCCTCAAAGTATGACCGATCCACTGCCACTTTCGCCGTTGAATCTTAATACCTATTTTAGTCTGGCGAGTTGTACTCCAAAGTTCGTCGTTGGAGATCACTTCTGGCCAGAATATTCCTAAAATGCGTCGGAGGCATTGGTTTACGAAAGTCTGTAGTTTCTTGGTAAGTCGAACGGTCACTTTCCACGTAGTACAACCATATAACAACACGGATTTGACGCATGCGTCAAAAACTCGCAGCTTCGTGCGAAGGGAGATCTCTCTTAACCTCCAGAAAGGGGAAAGGATACCGAAGGCCTGACGAGCTTTATTTAGCCGAGCCTCAACATCCTTTTCGGCTCCGCCGTCCATGCTGACAATGCTTCCGAGATAGCAAAAATCTTGCACCTCTTCTACATCCTGTCCATTAAGAACAATCGGTGTGCTTGCGTTCGAACCCATGTGCATGTACTTGGTTTTACGCACATTTATTTTCAGTCCCGCCTCTTTGCATTTAGAATGCAACGAGCGAACATTTGACTCTAAGTCCGAACGGGTATGTGCAAGCAAACACACGTCATCAGCATAATCAAGGTGACTTAAGATGTTAAATAGTCTCCATTGAAGACCTTTACCTTCCCCACCTTCCAGTGCAGCTTTCAAGATGTCATTTATTACCACCAGAAACAGGGCTGGTGATAATATGCAGCCTTGTCTGACACCCGTTCGCACAGGAAAGCTATCGGACAGCTCTCCTCTATGCAAGACGCGACACCTTGCATCTTCGTAGGATTCTTTAATCATAGCTATGACCTTATTTGGAATACCTCTCCTACGCAAAGCATTCCATATGTAATCTCGCTTAACGCTGTCGACAGCCTTCTCGAAGTCCACAAACATGAGATGTAGTGGCGAACCCATTTCGGCTGACTGCTCTAATATTATCCGTAGGGTATTTGTGTGGTCGGTACAAGACGACCCTTTACGGAATCCAGCCTGATAAACTTCGAGAGTGCTCTCGACGACATCACTAATCCTATTGAGAATTACCTTAGCCATAATTTTTGATACGGCAGTAAGTAGACATATACCACGCCAATTGCCACAATCCCGAAGGTCGCCCTTCTTCGGAATTTTCACAATGACGCCCTCCTTCCATTCAGTCGGATATCTTCCATCATTCCACACCTTAGTGAAGAGTGGGAGGAGTATATCGGCTGTTATTTCCGGGTCCGCTTTGAGGAGTTCGGTTGGTAGTCCGTCTATACCTGGAGCTTTCCTTCCCGCCATTGACCGAATGGCGGAAACTATCTCTTCCTTATCTGGGGGATCGTCCCTAATAGAGGATTGTTGCGGTTGGATGTTTGGAAGTTGTTCTGTTTCCGGAATATCTTCATCTGACAAGATGTTTAAAATATCAGAGAAGTATTCCTTCCATCGTCGCAACTGGTGTTCACTCATATTAAGGAGAGTTCCGTTGACATCTCTCACCAGGTGGTTGGCGGTGAAATTCCTGTTCGTCAACTGTTTCATGATTTTGAATAGTGAACCCATATCCCCAAGGTAAGCCGCAGATTCTGCCTTGTTTGCCAGATCTTCAATGGCCTTTCTCTTGTCGCGTCTAACAGCCTTTTTAAGCTGTATATGAGCATCGCGGTAGTTCTGCCTCAAGTCGGGCGTTCGTTGGTTGACATCGGGTTGAGAGATGATTGCCAATTTGGCTTTTTTCCGATTGTCAACCTTGTCCCATGTGTCTTGCGACATCCAGGGTTTCTCACCGCTTTGCGCATATCCCACAGATTCTTCAGCACTAGTTAGAAAAGTGTTTCTGGTTGCCTCCCAATTGGCGTCCAGTGTGCGCATTTCATGTTCACCCAATGTGGATGACTTTTCGCGTAGAATGGTGGTGTATTCGAGTTTTTTGTTGGGATCTCTGAGTTTATCCACATTAAGCTTGCGCTTCATTTGAAGAATTTGTGGTCGTCGGATAGCTGCTGTACACAATCTCAAGCAGGCAACCATCAAGTGGTGATCGCTCCCCACGTCAGCTCCACGTTTCGCTCGCACATCGAGGAGACATCTTCTCCATCGGCGACTTATAGCCAAATGGTCGATCTGGTTCTGAGTAACACCATCAGGGGAAACCCAAAATAGTTGTAGTAGTGATAAATTAACTGAAAAAGAGCCGTCCAACTAGCTGGATAACCAGTAGCTGACTGGAAAAAATTACTATGAAAATTCGTTGTACCTGTAAATGGTCATAAAATGTAAATGGTTGCGTAATTTTTATTATTTTTATTTTTTCGGCTAACAATAAATCAATCTTTATGCTTATAAAGAAACAAGGTCGAAAAAATATCATCATGCAAAGAATTTGAAATCAAAATCAAGTTTTTCAACCAAAAAATTGCTACTTCAGAATATACTAACTAATCATGTTGCGTTTAAACCAGTTTCCTCACCAAGGTTTAGATTTAGAGATATCCAATAAAAACTAAGGTGTCCAACGGCTTCGATAAAATTGTTTGCTTCTAAAACACTACATTTTCATTTAAATATTCAATTTTATGTATACGCTCCGTTAAATGTGAAAGGAAGAGCTTATTGTTCGGTAGTTATAAATAAGATTTTTCATTCGTTAAGAAGCGGTGTATTGCGTAAGGCCTCCTAAAAACGGAAAATGAAGGGAATTCGTTTTCAAGTGTCCAGAAACTGAGGCAAAAAATTTTGAGAAGTCCTAAGGGCAGCAAAAGTTTCTGGTCTCTCGCTCGTTCCATCAGAGGTAGATCTGCATCTTTAATTCCATCTTTAATCTACAATAATGAGGTTATTACGGATCCTAACATGAAGGCAAACATCTTAGCGGACCAATTCGCTGCCAACTCTTCTTTACCACCAACGAACTCTAGCCTTCCAACGTATACTACGCTAAATTCCTCCTTAGGACAGATTTGTATTCGTCCGCGAAACGTTTACCGAGTTCTTAAGAATCTAGATGCTAATAAATCGTCCGGTCCAGATGGAATCTCTGCCCTTGTCCTTAAAAATTGTTGCGCTTCTCTAGCTAAACCTCTATGCAAACTTTACCGTCTCTCTTTATCGTCCTCCATTGTCCCATCTTCATGGAAGCTTGCAAATGTTCAGCCAGTTCCTAAAAAAGGAGAACGCACCAATCCCGCTAATTATCGCCCAATAGCAATAACCTCAATTCTGTCCAAGGTCATGGAAACAATCATCAACAATAGAGTAATAGAATATCTCAACATCAATGATATTATTGACGACAAACAGTATGGATTCCGCAAAAAACGTTCCACACGAGACCTTTTAACCACCCTCACAGAACGTTGGAACAAGAGCATTCACCAGTTTGGTGAATCTTGTGTTATTGCTCTTGATATTTCCAAGTCTTTTGACAGAGTATGGCACACTGCCCTCTTAATCAAACTTAAAGCTATTGGTTTGGGCGACTCTCTTATTTCCTGGATTGAAAGTTTTTTAACCAATCGTTCAATGCGTGTGGTATTGGATGGTGTGGTTTCCTCTTCTTATAAAATTAACGCTGGTGTCCCTCAGGGGTCGGTTCTTTCTCCCACCCTTTTTCTGATATTTATTAATGACCTGCTATCTTCAACTTTCAATTCTATACATAGCTTCGCCGATGACAGCACCTTAGACTTCTCCTATCACTACAACAGCGCGTCCTTAGCACGATGTACTAGCTAAGTAGAACAACGTAGGTACATGGTTCAGTCATTGAATGACGACTTGGCAAAAATTCTTAGTTGGGGCAATAAGAACCAAGTTGAGTTTAATGCTTCGAAAACCCAGTGTTGTCTTGTGTCCCACAAACGTGACTCTATTCTTGACCCAATCACCTTCGGAGGTCAGCCACTAAACACTTCTTCAAGTGTTAAGATGTTAGGTATCCAAGTCACAGATAACTTATCTTGGAACGACCATATATTTAACATCGCCAAGGAAGTATCTAAATGCTTGGGCTACCTAAAACATGTAAAAACTTCTTCACCGCTTCTGGGCTATTAACAATTTATAAGGCCTATATTAGACCACGTCTTGAATTTAATTCCCACCTGTGGGCGGGAGCTGCAAAAACTTCTCTCTCCTATCTGGATAGTATCCAGTCTCGGACCATTAAAATTATAGGGGATTCTGACATCACTTCATCGCTCGATTCACTCGAGCATAGACGAACTGTAAGCTCCCTAACCCTTTTGTATCGCTACTACAATGGAGATTGTTCGGACGAAATCTTTAATCTCATGCCCCCATGCACGCCCTTACCCCGTAATACTAGAGCTGCTTCGCGCGCTCATAAGTATTCTCTCAACCCCACCTTCGGTCGCACTGTAAAATTTCGTGATCCGTTTTTAAACCGGACTGTTCGAATATGGAACTCACTGCCCATCTCGGTGTTCCCGCATGACTACAACATTCAGCAATTCAAGGAAAATATTCACAGCCACTTCCGACTCTATCCCCTAAATTCCCAAAAACCAATATCCTTCCCCCCTCACCGGAGCTGTGCTTCAGTACAAAAGAGCAACCCCTCTAGTTCCGGTGTCACATAAAAAAAAAAAAGTGTAACTTCCATATTATAGCGAGTTTTAGATTTAATTTTTGAATATTATCGGTTTCCACAAAGGATATTAAGAATATTTTATGTGATGAACTAAAAAAAATTAATGCAAATGGTCATTGCTTCTTGCACTAAGTCAAATTTAGCTCAGAAATATTACGCGAGCACATAGTTTTACTACCATCGTTAATGGCACAGCCCAAATCGGGGCCTGGCCTACTTTTACTACCATGCAAACTAAAATTTTACTAATTCCAGAACACTATTTCTCAGTACCAATTATATAAACTTTGCTTTACGTCCAATCGTAGTCCTGGTTTGTTTTTTGTTATGAGTCCAACCAAAGCACTCTAAACTTTGTAGTCATAACAAAAATGACAGTTCCACATGAATTCGCTCGCTTTTTATGGACAGACACCGCGGGCGTTGTAAAAATCATGTTTATTTTTGTAGGCAGTGGTAAAGATAATAAAGTGCTTGTAAAATATTGTGCTCAGCGTGTCATTATTATACGTTGATATCGGTGATTTTTAATTATAAACAGCGCAATCAAAGTTAAATTTCGGTTTCTCGCATCGAAGAGAATCTGTCATTCATATTGTGCAGAGTTCCCGGTTAATTTTCACACGGAACACTGTAGAATTTAGTTATTACGAAAAAGTTTGCACTCGCGTAATGTTTCCATGCTTAATTTGATTCTTTTGTGCTCTTTTCGGGAAATCGTCTTTTTACAACATCATACAAAAATGATGCAGGTGGTCTTATGAAATGGAAAAAATCCACGGCGGTTTATGTCGTTTTTAGTAGAGTTACTCTGTGAAGAAGAAAGAATAAGGCATCTTAGATCAACCTGTCAGATTGGGCGCTTTCAATGCCTTCTATAGTAGAAGGCCGAGTAACTGAATCCAACAACAACACGTTGGAGTCATAGCAAACATGACAGTTCCATACAAATTCGAGCGCTTTTGTATGGAGCAGACACGGCGGGCTTCGTAAGAATCGCGTTGATTCTTAAATGCAGTGTTAAAGATAGTTCAGCTTTCTAAGGCACTTTATTGATAGTGCTCGGCATGTAATTATGACACGTTGATATTTGTGCAATGGATTTTTAATTGAAAAAAGTGCGATCAAAGTTAAATCTCGGCTTCTCACACCGAAGAAAATCTGTCACTCATATTGTGCAGAGCTCTCCGGTTAATTTTCACACAGAAAATTGTAGAATTTTAGTTATTGCGAAAAAGTGTGCACTCGCGTAATATTTTCGTGCTTAATTTGAACTAATTATGCTCTTTTCTTGTTTTCGGCAAAACGTGTTTTTACGACAAGTTCGTCAAAAATAATACAGGTGGTCCTTTGGAATGGAAAAATCCATGACGTCATACCCACTGGAGTCATTCAAGATGGCCGCTACGTCAGTTCTGCCCAGCTTGAGATGTAGAAAGCATTGGCGCTTTTCATTTTCATATGTATTACACGCATACGTGTCCGTGTAACTTTTTATTGGTTTTAATTCGCAAATATCTCTTATTTGCACAACTTTTAAAAGATGACAATTTAATTCGCTTGGTATCACGTACTAATGAACGGTTTGCAATGACATTTGCTTATTTATCGCATGCTGGAAAGTAGGTGGGAGTTTTTTCAAATTTAACGGAAAACCTGGTTATCACCTTGACCGAACTCTATTACCAGGTGCCTTGCTCTTTCGTCTCCATAGAGTAACTCTAGTTTTTGGACGACCAATATAAACCCCGATATAAATTTCAGTTTACTTTTTAATATCTGTTTCGTAACATTATCTTTCGTAGCTAGAACTATGTTTACGTACACGTCTACCACCAGTGATAGTAGTTTGTGTACAGACATGTCACCGCCAGAGGACCAACGTCACAGGGAAATGACAATATTGAACCGAAAAGACGGACAGTGCACGAAACTAGAGCTCAAGGGGCACATATTGCGGAAGACCAACGCTTCGGTGAATTTTTTTCTTTGGAACTAAGGAGTCTTAAAAAAAACCGAACCAAACCTGAATTTGAATTTTTTGGACAAAACTTTTTTTTTTAAGACGAATAAGGAAATTCGATAGACGTTCGTATCGTTTAAGTTTTATTTATTTGCCATGGAATTACAATAAAAGAACATTATATCTTCCATAATAATTTATATTTTATTCATTTGTCAAGATATAGCCCCATTTGTTACAAAGTAGTTTAGAAAAGTTTGTTAAACTTTCTTTGCACCTTTACTCGAATTATAAACACTCGGAGTAAGCCTCTGCATTGGTGATTCTTCATTCCTCTATGTTTCAGATGCTATCCTGTTCCTCATCTACTTAACTTCGGCTAAAATATGTTTTCTAAATATTCTCCATTTCGTGACCGTAGCTAGTCATCATAATGTAAAACGGCCTTAAAGGGTTAAAAGATCTTTTGGTCACTTAACTAACAGCTTATGAGACTAGTACCAGGCCAGTATATCATCAATATGGCGGTGATAGCAGCATGCAAGGGCCAGAGTCCAAAAGCTTTCTGTTTCAAAAATGTTTCGCATAAAAATTCCTACCTTTTAAATGAATGATTTTGAATGGCTTGATCCATATTTATATAAATATGGGTATAAACCTTTCAAAAATTTAAACAGCTGACGACTGCGACATTTTACACGCAGATTGTTCGCATGTGTGCGTGTAGATTGTACGATTATTTGGAGAAGTTCTCTTCAATTTGTAAACTGTGTATGTATGTATATTAAAACTTTGGCAAAGGCGGGATGTCAAAAATCGGTCTGTCATGCTGCGATAACCACAACAATAAGTCATTGGAAATTGATACGAACATATAGTTAGTTTTTTGAAGCTATGTTGAAACCGAAGGCACTAACGCAAGTTCTTAGCCAGGCAAATACTGGCGGCATCGAAAATACCTTGTAAGTATTTAGGATTGATATTAGTTACAAAAAATAGAACGGACAAATAAACAAACGAAAAAAAACAGGTTGCTTAGTCAAGAAGGTGCCTTACTGGCCTATTCTGGCTATGGGGATCGTGATGCTCGAGTCACTGCTGCTATCGCAAGTAACGTTTGGGCAGCTTATGAAAAACATGGACGCAATGCCTTTCGTGAAGATCGACTGCAGTTTGTTCTCCTCGAATGCGAGAATGGTCATGTAGCCGTCACACAGGTAAATGATCACATTTTATATATTGTTCACCGCTGAACCTGCAAAAATGGACATGATAATTAGTTACAAGCCTTCCCTCTGGCGGTCAGTAATGTTATTTGAGGAAAAAGACTCGTTTCACACGGTGCAATGAAAAACTTAAATGGACTGTTTGCTAGGCTACAGCGTTAACAAATAATTTAGAACGGATCTATAGCTATAGTATATGGACTAGCAAATAGCGATTTACATTGTGACCAGAACGTACCGGGATTTGTAATTAAAATTAGTCTGGGAAATGATATTTCAAAAATTTTTTTTGGTAAGCAGTTAGGATTGTTCTTAATTATTATCCCAAAAAGCGCGTTCTGTTAATCAGTTTGTTTACAGCAGCTGGTTGAATGGCTACACCGCAGTAGTCCACAGCGATTTTTGCTTTATGTCCTCGATCGACGGAAAACGGGTTCCATGGAGTAGTAATTTCAGTTTTGAGGAAAGGAAAGTCACACGGGGCCAAATCTGGTGAATCCGGTGGTTGATTGAATTCGTTGCTTTTTTGACCTCAAATTCGGTCACAATTGAGGCTCCATGCGATGGCGCATTTTAATCGTGGAAAATCCATGAATTCTCCATCCACAATTCCGGCCGTTTTTCAAGGATTTGCCCACGCAAACGCTTCAATATGGTTAAATAGTACTCCTTATTGAACGAATTCATGATGGATCAAACCTCGAATATCGAAAAAAAACAATGAGCATCGTCTTGATTTTTCAGCGGCTTTGGCGTGATTTTTTCGGTTTCGGCTCATTTTTTTGCCTCTATTCCGATGATTGTTGACTGGTTTGTATGTTGAACTCATAGACCCATGTCTCATCACCAGTTATGATGCGCTCCATGAATGTGGGTTGAGAATTCGCACGATCAAGCATGTCCAAAGAGACCTGTTCACGATACTTTTTTTTAAGAAAATTCAGCTTTATTGGAACGAATCGCACATTGGCCAATGGATCCACCAAAATTGAACGAACGGACTCGCGAGAGATATCGAGCTCTCTTTGGCACTGGTATGACGATTTCTGAGCACCATTTCCTTCACTTTTTGAATGTTTTCGTCAGTTGAAGAGGTCGGAGGTCGTCCAGAACGAGGCATGTATTCAAGGATCTCTCGACTTTCCTTAAAGGCATTGAACTACTTGTAGGCTCGTGTTTTTGATTGTACTGAATAATCGTAAACCTTTTCCAACATTCACAACGATTCCGCACACGAAATTTGGTTGGAAACACAAATTTTGAGACAAACTCTTTGTTCCATTTTTTTATCCATTGTAAAAATCGCCGTGGACTACTGAGGTGTACCCATTCAACCAGCTGCTGTAAGCAAACTGATTAACAGACCGCGCTGATTTTTGGGATAATAATTAAGGACAGTCCTATCTGCTTACCAAAAAAAAATTTTAAATATCATTTCCCAGGCTAATTTTAATTACAAGTTCCCGGTATGTGCTGGTCACAATGTATACCTAAGGCTGAATTTACAATGCGACGCAGACCTTCCCTTTCTTACTCCCAATGTCGATGGTGTATCGCATGTTACGATCGATTGCAGATTGGCACTTTTTGCGCTATGATATGATGCTGCAATTTTTTCAGTATAGAAGACGGGACATTAAATCATATAAAATCACTCTAAAATCTGAAAAATCTTGGATGAAAGAGGCTGCAACCCGGTTGGAATCCTCTTGTGTCAATACTATTAGAGTTATTATCTTTGATTAACAAGCAATGCCATACTATATGTCATAAATACTTTGAATTTTTTTACACAATTTATGAAAACCGAAAACTCAACTAAATCAACAATAGTCACCAAATACGAAATAACATACGACCATGTGAATCGTGCAATCGAAAAATTGATAGCGTTCGCTTATCAAGAAAGTCGAAGCTATTGATTATTGTGAGAAGTTGTGATATTCTTTGTAGTAAGTATTGAAGTGCGCAAGGGGTCGCTGGATTTCAAGTAAAAATGAAACTGCTTCACTTTGATTTAAAATAACCGCAAACTTTTATTAATCGCTTTCTTTAACTTTCGCTTTTACACTTTCGACTCTTTCAATTCCGCCGTTACTCCGTCGACTTCGATGTGTTCGCATACTGAATCTCCACTGTTGATCCGACGGCGTATTCGCTTATCAAATTCGATTACAGGACTTACTCTTGCTTGCCGATCACAGGACTTACTTGATTAATGTCGCTTGCTGAACTCCGCATGTAGACATGCTCCTTCCTGTTGATCACAGGCCTCACCCGCTCACTGATGCTTATTGAACTCCACCTGTCGATCACAGGACTTACCTGCTTATTGCCGCTTGTTGAACTCCACCTGTCGATCATATATTATTCCTTCCTGTCGAACACAGGGCTTACTCTTGCCTGTCGATCACAGAACTTACCCGCTTACTTTCGCTTGATGACGGTCATACGACGCTGGTTATCATCCGCTACCCGCTGGTGGCTAGCAGCACTGACAAAGTATATAGAACGGTCTCTAATTCACCAGCCGCTGCTAAGATCGCTCGTGTGACTGCTGGTAGGTCATTCGTCTGTTTTCGTCAATCATATTCCTCACAGTAGTTATGTTTTCCTCCATAATAGCGTCTAGCGGCTGGTAACCCAACGTCGTGTGACCCGTGCATAACTGTCACTTGCTGAAGTCCGTCTGTCGATTAAATGATTTACTCCTCCCTGTCGATCACAGGAGCTACCCGCTGACTGTCGCTTGTTGAACTCCGTCTGTCGATCACAGGGCTTACCCGCACACTTGCTCACCCTTCCCAAAATTGCCCGTTGACTCTCCTACTCAAATGTTAACTTACAACTGACTGTTTTCACGAATGCTCGCCCTTTTTATACACAGCACTACGACGTGTTTTCTGATTGTCGCCAACCGTCGTTCATACGACGACATGTTTCGCTGAGTGTCGCTCATGCGATGACGTGTTTCGCTGAAATTAAGCGGTTAAGTTCGCTATGAAATCCGGGTATTGCAAAAGCGGATCGTTACTTAGAATGTCCGTGCAATGTTCGAAGCATTTAATACAGCGTTCGTCTACTGTGATTGCGTTTTCTCTCTTTTCTCGGGCATTCAAAAAAGAAAAGCAGTTAAAAACTAATATCTCAACTATCTCATGAGCTATGAAATTGAAACTTAAAACATATATTAAGTTATACTAGCAAAATACAAAAATATATATAGTATATAAATAATTTGTTCATAATAGTGGGGGAAATGAGGAGCATTTCAAAAATGGTGCACTTTTCAAAATTTCAAACTGTCATATCTCAAAATTCAAAACAGGTATTAAGTTTAAACGATATATCATTTTCGTAAAATTTTTAAGATGGGGGGTGTAAGGGGAACGAGGTGGTTGACCAAAATGTCGAAAATTTCCACTAATTTTTTAGGGCTCTGGTAAAAGACACAAAGTTAAAATTTTGCACGTGTATACATCCGTTTGATATTAATAAAGAAAAAATATTAATTTGAACCAAAACTGTTATCCACCAAAGGGCGCCCTAATCTACACGAGGTGTTTCACGTGTATTGAAAAAAAATAAAAAACTCAACATTTTTGAGTGAAATTTCAAGATACAAACTTGAAAATTTGTAAAGTTCATATGCTTAAAAGTTTAAGATATTGTCTAGTCGAATACCTCCATAATTTCTACTCCCTCCCATGCAAAAGTATGATTTCGACCAATTTCAATAAGTTGATTTATTATTATTATAAACAACAAATTAAAAGCTACGAACTTGAAATTTTGAACGAACACCTTTCAAAAGAAATTTAACAAAACTGCATCACAAATTTTGATATTTCCTTACCTCCTCTATTCACTCCCATACAAATGTATGGTTTTAAGAATATAAAATACACCGAGAAATTCATAGAATTTACTTCGTTTATGAAACTAACATTTTGTACAGCGAATTTCGAGCGCGAATCGAGCAATCACTTAAAAAATTATTGACAAGCAATCATCTCCTCTATCACTCCCCTCGCCTTCCCATACAAACCCAAACTTGCATATATAAACGAATGAAATATTCATTCTATATATTGAAGCTATTGATCGTAATCGCAGTTAAGTGTGAAATAATTGATAACAGCCTTGCCCTAAAACAGTTGCATAGTCTTCCCTATCCACCCTAACCTGCATATTATCTTCCCACGTCTCCTTGTCCCAAGAATAATCAAGTTGCTCCCAAATTGTTGGCAGATTTTTAGAGGTTACGTTGGAAATTTTGACGTAAGATTATTCAAATTATTAATTATGAAGTACACTTCCCCAATAGTTCAAATACTATAGTTTACCCTGAAAAACATTCCATGTCCAATTTTGTAGGAAAAGCGCCATGCTAAAGTCTTAATTTCAGGTTGCGAATCTTTTGCTTTGCCTCTATGCAAAGGAAATGGTTGGTCTTGGTCTTCTAAAACAAAAAGCTGGTGCTCTCTCGAAATATTTGGAAGGCCCCTTGAAAGAAATTGCATCCTCATAGTTTTCTTATTTTTAAGTTTATCAATTGTTAGTTCGAGTATTAATTTATAAATAAAATATGAGATGTAATAAATTGCTGACGTTTTTTAATTATATATAAGGAGTTGGAAGTCTAGATATGCTGGAAACTGAGCAAGTTAAAAACTTTTGAATTCGTACTATGCAGAATTGTTACAATATACAGAGGGTCCCGTAAGTTTGTTCGTAGGTCGAAATTGTTTATAAGGTACAATTAAGCATACTATGGTATAAGTTGGAAGTAATTAATAACGGTTAGAAAGGTTAACATGGTATTAATGTTTTGTTTTGTCTTAGTTATATTATTCTTAATTACATTTTACAATGTTCTTAGGAACAAAACAGAAGTTATTCCCAGGGATCAATCTGAAAATTTGTTTCGATTAAGGCCATTTAGATTTAATAGGTTGTATTGGCTGAACACGATGTATAAAAGGTAATAAAATGTAGAATGTAGTAAATAAGAAGTGCTCGAATACGTGCTCCTTAACTCGCTCCAGTCATGGAAAATGATTCAATTTTTGCATTTCTCTCAAGGCCTGCCAGAATATTCATTTATCATATTATGCAAGTTTCCACAAGAGAAAAATTTCGGCATTGTTTCCTTATATTTTTTCAATTTAGTTGCCAAGCACCTCAGCATTACGGCCTGATTATCTAAAGAGCCTTTTTTTTAGTTTCTGTTACCGAATTATTCATAAGCACACCTTCACGATCGCATTTAATTGACGACTAAATGTGTTCTGATCTGATCGAGCAAAACTGAGTCGTTGTAACGGTACTGAATTTTCCAATTGAAGAAGCTGCATGCAATTATTTATGCATCTGAACTACGCAGTAGGCTTTATTCTTTCAGTGAAGAGTAGAAATGATTTATATCTTTGTTACAAATGACAAAAAGCCAAAAATTATTGCATTCATGGTTCAGTTTTGCACGTCAATGTACAGTGACCGACAAAAGTCTACATACGACCCCTATTTTCGCTACTTGACGAGCCCCATGGCACTAATTAAACAAATAATGATGCAGTTATGTTCTAAGTCTATTTTAATTGATGCAGTTATGTTCTAAGTCTATTTTAATTGATGCAGTTATGTTCTAAGTCTATTTTAATTGATATTTAACAAAATAATCCTTCTCCAATATAAACTTTACACGTTATTCATACATAACTAAAAAAATGCATTGACAAAAGTCCACATACGGCTAGGAAAATCATTCTTTTTGCTACTGTGCGGTTCTGTTTTATAACGGAAAGTACCGTTTATTAAGTTTTGGCATTTGCGCTTCGCGTTAGGCTACAGTTTGGGCAGTTTCGATAAGGCCGCAGCTGTGACAATGGCTTCTCGGAAGGAAATCTCATCAGAAGTACGGAACTTGGGGGTACAACATCGAAACGAAAGAAAATTTTTCGGAGAAATAGCAAAATTGTTGAATTTAAGTAAATCGACAGTTGAAACCATATTCAAAAACTACAAAATCAGTTTCTCTGCTGGTTCGCAGATATGTCTCCTTTATTTTGAAAGAAGTGAACCAAAACCCAAAGGCGCATGCCACAAAATTGGCGGAGGACATAGCGAAACGAACAGGAACCACGGTGCAAGGTCCAAGAACAGTTCAAATAACATTAAATAATAATGGTTATCTTAGCAGAACACCACGCAAAAAACCCCTTATAAGCGAAAAAAATCGCAAACTTCGCTTAGAATTTGCCAAAAAGTATCTAGTCAAAGGACTTGATTTTTGGAAGAAGGTTTTATTCACCGATGAATCGAAATATAACATATTTCGAAGTGGTGGTAGAGCTAAAGTTTAGAGAAAGGAAAACACGGGAATGGACCCGAAACACCTAATTCATACAGTCAAACATGGCGGTGGCAATGTGACGGTTTGGGGTGCTGTCGCAGTGGAAATGTTAGGTGTAGGAAATTTGGTGTTCATTGATGGTGTCATGGATCGCCATCTCTACAAAACCATCTTGCAACACAATTGAAGAGATTCGGTCGATAAGTGGGACCTTGGTGAAAGCTGGATATTCCAAAAAAACAATGATCCCAAGCATATCGCTCAAATTGTGAAGGACTGGCTACTATATTATGCTCCAAGATAGCTCAGTACACCCCACATTGTCCGGACTTGAATGTCATCGAGCAGCTTTGGGAGCTTCTGGATCGGAAAATAAGAAAACACGACATTAGAAGTGCTACAATGCTAAAAGAGAAGCTCATTGAGGAATGGGGTCAAATAACACCTAACGAGTTTGAAAATTTGTTCGCATCAATGCCAAGACGCTTGCAAGCAGTTATAAATGCTCATGGTGGGCCAACAAAATATGAATATTAAGTTTTGAAATGAAATGTAAATTCCTTAATGAAGTTTTTGGTGGATCTCATGACCGTACGTAGACTTTTGTCAATGCTATTTTTTAGTTTTTATACTCTAGATGAAATCTGAGAGTATTATAAGTTTGCCACAAAGTTTGTAACGCCAAGAAATAAGGCTCGGAGAAAAAAATGAATGATACAGAAGTTCATATAATCACTCAAAAATCTCAAAACCGGATGTCCGTCCGTCCGTCCGTCCGTCTGTCCGTCTGTCTGTCCGTCTGTCCGTCTGTCCGTCCGTGTCCTCTCTAGCTTGAGAACGCGTAGAGCTAGAAAGTTCAAATTTTGTATACGTCGTTTTTAACAAAAAAGTAAGGTCAAGTTCGTGAACGAGCCAAATCGCTCCACCCCTTCTACCCCCTCCCATACAAAATGACACAATTACGCAATTTATCAATAAACGGTTTTTCTCGAAAAGTATACATGCTATTGATATGAAATTTAGAATATAATACTTTTATAATGATATCATTTTACTGTATAAAAATTACATGTGTCCTCCCCCTCCTTCCACCACCTCTCATACAAACTGCACTTTTTCATGAAATGCTTTAAACCAATTTACTCAGTGCGTATAAAATTGATTGAGCTGAAATTGTGCAGTAACTATTTATTTATAATTATTAATAAGACCGAAAATTTTTAGACGATTAGCTTTACCCCTTCTACCCCCTCCCATACAAAATGACACAATTTCACAACTTTATAAAAAGTCGATTTTCCTGAAAAGTATGAATGCTACTCATCTGCAATTTAAAACATTTCGAAAGCATGATGACTTTAAACAGTTGTTTCTGAAAAGTCATTAAAAACTCGCCCCTCCTTCTATCACCTCCCATACAAACTGCCCTACTTCACTACATCCAATACACTAATTTTCTCAGTATTTTTAAATCCTAAATTTTGTATAAAACATTTTGATAGCGTCATGTGAAAAAATTAGTTCAATATCGTCACCCCCTCTACCACTTCCCCTACAAAATTTCTTAAGATACAAAAATTTCTCTTTCATCTAGAGTATCGCACGATTGGGCTTTATGCCCAATCGTACTCCTGTTATGTTTTTATGTTAAGTTTATATTGGAGAAAAGATTTTTTTGTTACATGTCATTAAAAATAGATTATAAACAAGACTACATCATTACTTTTTTCAAATAGTGCTGTTGGGCTCGTCAAGCAGCGAAAATAGAGGCTGTATGTAGACTTTTGTCGGCCATGTCATTGATTTATTATATCAATTGTAGATAAACATGCAGATCATTTTTCATTGTCGTTAAATTGCTACCAATTGTCCAATTATCGGATGTGCCAAACGGTAGAAATATAAGAAATAAACATTGTTGGGCAACCATTTGACCATAAGTCGCCGAAGGTGAAATCTCCTCTATGTGCGAGCGGGGCGTGGAGAGCGATTATCACTTGATGGTTACAGCACAAAATTTGACCGACGGCCACAGATTTTTCACTTAAAACGCACGTCTAATGTTGATCATAAAAGAATGTTGATAATCCTAAAGATCCAAACAAACAACGCGAATACATATTTCACTATTCTATGCCTCAAGTTATCAACGTTGGACGGCATGCGCAAACTACACAAAAGAAGAATAACATTTGCGGCGATGGAAGAAATACTTTACTGATATTTTAAGCATCTTGTCAAGTGCACCAAGTGAATCAAACGAAAATCTACAACAGTCCTCTATTATACCTAGTCGTGCCATAAGTTCTGTCACACGTATATGGGCAATTTTTGTATAAATGAAAAAGAGTTTTTGACAAAGGAAAATATATTTTATTTTGGCATACTAATGGAAGTAAAATAAGCAACAAATTATTCAAAGTGGCCGCCTTTAGCCTTAACACAGCTCTTTAATCTGTTGGGCCAGTCATCGATAGCAGTACGCACTGTTTCTAGCGGAAAATTAGCTACTGCTTCTGTCAAAGATCGCTTAAGGCTCTCGATATTTGGGTGTCGTCTCGTGCACACCATGGACTCTAACTCCGCCCACAGTTTGTAGTCCAGGGGATTCAAATCTGGGCTCCCAGAAGGCCATTCCGTCGCCCTTATAAATTGTGGAATATTGGTTTCCAACCACGCTTGTGTGGTTCGAGCTTTGTGGGCTGGCGCAGAATCTTGCTGGAAAACCCAATGTCGATTGTTGAATAGCGTAGAGTTCAGCGGCTTCACACATCCCTCCAGGATGTCCGTTTGATAATTTTTCGCTGCAGTTTTTACGCCTTTTTCGCAAAAATGAAGCTCGGTGACCCCTTCGTAGCTAACACCCCACCATACCATGACTGATGCTGGATGATGTCCTCGCTGTACCCTAGTGGCAACTTCTCGGGCTTCTATGGAGCTGTGGGCATACATCTTATCATTTTGGCGGTTGAAATGTTCCTCCACCGTAAAAATTTTTTCATCGGTAAATAAAATTTCTCGATGTTTGTTGTTGCCGTACCGCCGAAGGAGCTCTTTCGATCTGGTACTCCTAATTTGCTTCAACTGCTCAGTCAGCAAATGTCCCGTTGATCGTCGAAAGGCACTCATCCCGAGGTCAGATTTTATGATGCGAGACATACTTCGGGTGGAGATGTTCATCTCTCGAGCCATGATTCATTGTTTACGAAGCGGATTTCGACGAATTCGACTCTCGACCGCTTTGATGGCAGCAGAAGAACGTACATCACGCGGACGTCCAGAACGAGGTCGATCTTCAATAGTCTGGATCGCGTTATATCTCTGGATCGCACGATACACAAATCTTTGCGTTATTTTTAACGGGCACAACAACTTGAAAATTTCACTCGCGGATTTTCCACACTTATGTAGTGCAATCACTGCAGTTCGGTTTTCTATTACACCCCATTCCATCTTCACACGTTAACGAACACACTTTAAATGACCATCAACTGTCAACAACATTATGACGTTTATAAAACTGGCCGATATTGAAATGTCACTCATAAAATAAAGTTGTTGCCAATGTGAGAAATTATGTGACAGAACTTATGGCAGGACTAGGTAGTGACGTTGTTTGCATAGATCTTCTGTCTTAATCCGAGTCAATTAAACCGAATAAACACATCGAATATCGTTTGCTGTAAAATTATTTAATAATTTATTAAAAAATACGTTTGTTTCATGATTAAGCCAAGCAGGATTCGCACTTTAGAAATCGCCTTGATAAAACAAATCCAACTCATTTCTTCGCAAGTTATTTTCATGGTGTTCGACGGTGTAATTTTGAAACCCTGTAGCGCTTCCTTGGCCGCATCACTCTGTAACTTGGTGGCGAATTCAAATGAAAATAATCTGCGTTTCAGTGATATTTTCCACCGTCTCTGAAGATAACGCGAAATCTTTCGACGATGCAAACTAAAGCGTACCAAAAACAGCAAACGTTTCTTTCACCTATGATCGGGTTGAGATTCTCAAAAGCTCTTAAACATAGGGAACACATCCGTCGACCGTCAACAAATTTGAGTAAATTTTTTAGGGCTCTGGTAAAAGATACAAAGCTCAAATTTTGCACTTGCTTACATACATCCATTTGACATACATTAAAAAAAAATAATAATTTGAACCAGAATTGTAGTAGCGGAAACGAGAAGCATTTCAGAAATTTTGCACTTTCCAATATTTCAAACCGTTATATCTCAACATTAACAAATTAAAAAAATTTCAGATTGTATACCTGTATCATCTATAATTTTGGTAAAATATTTAAGTTGGGGGTGTAAAGGAAGGGAGGTGGTAAGCCAAAAGGTCGAAATTTTTAGGGCTCTGGTAAAAGATATAAAGTTCAAATTTTGCAAGGCCATACATATGATATACATAAAGAAAAAATAATAATACGAGCCAGAACTGTTATGCACTGAAGAGGACTCTAACCTGCACAAACTGTTTCATGTGCAATGAAAAAACACAAAAACTGAAAATTTTTCATTGAAATTGTAAGCGAAAATTTCGAAATTCCCTCCAATACCAGTTAGTCATAAATACTTATCCTAACTATTATCCCACACACTAATCCTACTAAAACTCAAGTCTAACTAACACCTCTACCCAAATTAATCATAGTTCCCTATACCCTAGTAAGAAACGTATATGCTTTACCCTTAAATCTACATTATTCCAAGAATCCATACATCACAGTCACAATGAATACACGTCTGATTTTCAAACTGCGAAAAATTTGCAACACTTCGGAAAACATTACCAAAAACAAAGAAAACCTTTTTTCTGTTTACCTTTGATAATTCGTTTATTATGTGAGTAAAAGAGAACATGTGGGCAAATATGAAATTTTTTTTTTTTTCATCGAGTGTAAGCAAATTTGATATCAATGCTAACTGGTGATCTCTTGCTTTTGTTTAGATCGACTTGCACACTTGCGAACGCTTGGTACTATAGCATTGGTTCGTACATCAGAAGAAAATAATTTTTTCGAGTTTTGGCTGTCAGCGACGCACGCTATGTGGAACAGCGGAGAACCTTCTGAAACGAATATACAGGTTAATAAAAGCATAAGCTTGCGTAATTCAGAAGCAATTAAGTCGTGTGATCTGCAATTTAAAAGTGAAATAATAAAGTTAGTGTAATTAATTTTAAAATGAACAAGTTGTATTTTACTTGAAATCCAGCGAACCCGAGCACACTTCCGATATTATTTTTCTCCAAGGCCGACGTAGATTTCTTCCATATAATTTATAGATAATAATAATAATAAATTTAAACCACAGATATAAATGCAAGTATAAAATAAAGTATGAACTTCAGTTGTTCAAAAATTATTAAACTTTATAGATCGTGAATAACTACACCGCTTACAACATCGATCTGGATGATCATTTTTCAAGTTCTATTGTGATTTACCTGCTTATTTACTTTCTTAAATTAATCTGTTGATATTTATTCGCTAGTCGTACTGCAACACACGACCATACAGTATGCGAATGTATAAGACTCATAGGGGCTGTGTTTAATCAGCGATAATTATTGTTGGCCTTGAACCGCCGGGCTCATCTGCTGTCGTGCTTCGCTGAAATTGTGATATGTATACTCTAGTCAAAACGTATGAAAAAAAATATCTGTAAAAGAAATCTGGAATTGGAACCCAGGCCACCCGCATGGCGTGTGAGTGTTCTACCATTGAGCCACTAATGTCGATAAATTCATCTCGCCAAAATGTAGTCACCTACTCAATGTTCACAGTTTTCTTTATTTGGGAAACCCTTTAAATCCTTTTTCGGCGTTTTAGGGTTTAATATTTATTCGATTTTATAGTACTTTCTTGTTTCAAAGAATTTAATAAAAAAAAACTCTAGGTCTGTAGGTGCTACCACTTGGTCTGAAAATTTTCATCAGTCACTTACATCCAAGCATATATGTTAGAAGATGCAAGTTTACACATATTAAATTTGAAGAAGCGTTGCATGTACAAAACCCATACTAGCTAGTTGTCTTTCTTAAGTTTCACGAAATAGCATTAAAATAAGCTCTCTCTAGACATATTTTTAAATTTTTTTTAATATTTTTAATTTTTTTTACAGATTTTTACATTTTACACACTATTTAAGTACGTTGTTACATTTCCTACGGTAACTAACTAAGACATATTTTTATCTTATAAGCTTTTGTTACAGAGATTAGCTATTAAATTCGACTAAATTTATTTATAATGCCATTTAGTTTCATTGTAATTTTGATAAAAGAGCCTTGAAAAATCTAAATTTCCGATTAAGATAATTTTACTTTGCTTTATGAAACTTAGCAGGCCTTCATCACTTAAAAACGTAGGTCGAGCAGTATCAACGCAATACAAAGTTTTGAAATGCCGGGGATAATAAATAAATATGATTTTTCGTTATTGGACGAGTGTAACACGAATTCAATAAAAATAAAAGTTTAAAATGATTGAACATTGGCGCTCAGAAACTTGATTTTACAACTTGATACTGTGCATTGCGTTAATTCTGACCATCTATTAAATTATACATTTGTTTTTGAAATATGCAGCTTTTAATACAAACGTAGTAGTTTTCTATACAATCCGGAGTAATGTAGTACAATAATATATTTATGGAGCACAATTTGGTCATTTTGATTCATATGAACAATTTTTTAGTGAATAATTCTTCCACGTTCAGTTTATTAACTTTACAAAATATTGAGCTATGACTACATACGTCAAACAAAATAACAGGAGATACATTCTAGCGAGTAAAAATACTCTCAAGGGTAATTCATATATATATTTTTTTTGTAGATCGTCAATCGAAATAATTATCTGTGTTCTGCAAAATGTACTACTAAAATACGCAATAAAAATATATGCTATAAAATCAATCCGAGTTATGAAATTAAATTTCAAAAATTTAGCCTTGCGCTTTACCATTCAGCATTGCTTTAGCTACTCCATTTGTTTTCTTCTCAAGATCATCTTGGTCTAAAAAGTAAATTTTAAATCGAGATAAAAATATGCCTATGTAATAAATTAATTGATTTCTCCATTAGATGATAAAAAAATGTGAATAATGAATGCTGTGTTAATAGCATAAATAATTCATAATAGAAAACGCACATGAGGTGATTGCCAACATGAAAAGATTTTGATTGATTTGAAAATAATCTCTGCTTCAAAGGCATCTTAATAACTTTCCTATAGAACAAATTTTAAGCCTTGATATCATCATTGCAAAATCAGACAGATTTCGTTTTGATTGAACATATTCTGCATTGTTGGCATATATTAATTAGTCATCAGGCGAATGTTTGAGGTTTTTAAATGAAAATCACACCAAGCAAAATTCTTAACTATCCGATAGGTAGTTGCACTAAAACAACCTTAAATAGTAGTAGCTACTCTATTCATTTTCAGCCAAGCACAAACACCTATCATTAGTTTTTTATCTTATACAGGGGTGCAAAAACGATTTAAAATCATGCCACCGTACCCAATTACTTGAAACACGCGCTTCTCATCACTACATTCACATTGTGACAATTTGATTAATATTAATTGAATTAGAACTATAGATATCGATCAACCGGAAGAAGTCTTCGGGACTTATATATATTATTTTGAATCTAGCAAGGCTATTAAATCTAAGTATTATCTGAATTCAAATAAAGGTGTGACTATTTTTTTTTTAAGTGAATTAAATTTTTGATAACTGATACTTCAAGTCCGAAACGGTGACTCAATACAAAATATGATTCTACGAGTAGAAATTCTTAATAATAAGGCATTGTTGAAGACAATTATAACATGTGGGCTCTAAAATATTCTTTTTAATTTCAGACATGAAAATTATAACTTCCACCGTCTTAGCAATCCATGAAATTTTTTATGAATAAGTGAAAATTTTGAATTTTGTGTGTAGAATTTCTCGAAAACTCACCTATGAAGCTTTGACAGCTCATAGCAAAAAATACTAGATTGGCAGGGGGTATGTTTCTTCGTGAAAAAGTTTCTCTAGACCTCAAAGAATCCAAAAAGTAGCATAAGATTCTTGTTGCAGAAATTGACCCTCAAATTGTTGCACTATGTAATCGCAACTTTATTCGATTCCCAATCATCATCTTCGCTAAGATATGGCTTGCTGGTCTTAATTGGGATCAAACACTCTTTGTAGAATTAACACAGGAGTGGTCCAATTTCATAAATCCTTTGCTTCTATCGAGAATATACAAATTTCACGATGGATTCTTTTAACGAACGAAGATAATATAACACTTCACGAATTCGCCAATGCATCCATTTCCAACACGACCGAGCAAAAGTTCATCACAATCATTATGGCCAAAACAAAGGTAGCGCCAGTAATCTCTCTCAGTTGTGCGGGGCCAGTCTACTCTCATCTCTCATGCAACGACTCAGACAAGATTTAGGATTGAACCAAGTTCGCATGTGCGACTGGTCAGATGCCATGATTGTCTTAACATGGCTTCGCTATCATCCCAGTTACTAGACAACATTCGTAACGAATCGGACGTACTTCAGCAAAGCGATAATACCAACTGGAGACATGCTCCAATAAAAGAAAACTCCGCTGATCTAGCTACCAGGGAATTGTTCACAAATCAGCTGATAAACAACTCATTATGGTGGCACGGACCAGAATGGTTATCAAAATCTGAGTCCTCATGGCCGAATCAAAAGTTAATTTATACAGATTTGGAAAAACGAAACGTGAGATCTCTTTTAATCCAACCAGAAATCATCAAATCTATTATTTCATTGGACGAATACTCATCATACATCAAACTTCTCAAAATCACAGCATCCTGTTTACGTTTCATTTGCAATTGTAGACAAAATGGATCAAATCCAAATTTGTCCTTTCAAGCAGTATACGAATTGGAACAAGCATTTATGTACTGGATTCATTTTGTTCAGGAACAACATTACTCGAACAAAATAATTGAGATACAAAATACAAGACAATGCCCAACTAAAAAAAATCAAGACCGACTACTTGAATTCGTCAAAAATATTACGAGTCACTGGTCATCTTAAACATTCTGATTTGTCATCCAATAATTCTACCGTACGATGATCGTTTCACGAAATTACTTACTTTCCGATATTACGAGACAATGGTCCATGGTGGGTTGCCATTAATGCTAAGTCAAATAAGGCGACGATTCTGGATACCCAAACTCAAGAGTATGGTTAAAACGATCATTTTTAATTGCACCACATAGTTCCGTCAACGAAAGGAAACCGCGTATCAGTTAATGGGTGATTTACCAAAGGAACGAATTACTCCATCACGTCCATTTTCGTCAGTCGAAATCTACTACGCAGGACCGATCTTAATCCGAATATCCAAAACCCGAAATAAAAAAGGATACATAGCAATTTTTGTGTGCTTCGTTTCGAAGGCTATCCACCTGAAAGCCGTAACCAGCTTGACCACAGATGCTTTCTTGGCAGCATTGCGGCGCTTCATAGCGAGACGAGGTTTATGCAAAACCATTTATTCTGATTGTGGGACAAACTTCATTGATGCTAAGGCAAAACTTGCTAAAGAGTATGATCAATGGCAAAAAAGGGCCATACGAAGTAGCTGAGCAGCTCGCAAACGACGGGATTGATTAGAGGTTCATTCCTTCTGGCTCTCCTCGTTTCAGTGGTATATGGGAGGCGGGCGTTTGTTCAGTGAAATATCATCTGAGCAGGATTGCAGGCAACACAAACTAGACATATGAAGAACTCACGACTGTGCTCGTCAAATTGGAGCATGTCTAAATTCAAGATCTAACATATATATCCCTTGCCAAATAATCCCAATGATCTGAACAGTCTGACACTGGGACATTTTCTCATTGGCGACGCACTCTTCTCACCCCCACAATCTGACCTGACTCAAGTAAAACAAGTTGAGCTCAAAAGTTGGCAACTGCTGCAAAAGTTGTTTACAAGATCTTTGGCAGCGATGGAGGTCCGAATATCTTAATACATCGCTCAGCATCGTTCAAGGCGGAAAGCCATTCGACCTAATCCAATCGTAGGACACTTAGTACTTATCAAGGGCGAGACTACTCCCGCTCAATTGATTACTAGGACGCATTATCGCAGTATACCCCGGAAAAGATGGCCTTGTTGGAGTTGTCGACATAAATATTCAATATTCAACTTTAACAAGATATACAATATACATAGAAAATTTGTGTAATGCCCCTCGATTACTCAAACTCACAATAATGCGTAAGCGCCTTATTCCAGTAACCATTTACTATACATTCGTATAGATGTAATTTCATACACAGTAAAAAAGTATTACTTTAACTTATAAATCTTACTTACTTCAACCTATTTTTCTATTCTTATTAATACCAAAAGGCGAGCCGGAGCGCCTGAAAACTTCTAGTTCCAGGAGTCTCTACTTGTAAGAAGCAAATATCAGTAGTATAAGTAGTACTCACATCAACAGCTATACGAGAATCTTTGACTAGATATTGAAGCCAATGGTTCTTGATTTTTCAACGTTGTACAAAAAACACTTATTTTTATGAAATTTTCTTTATCATTTTGATGCATTCAATCAGTTTGCATATTAATAAGATTGTGCGGAAGAGTAATTCTATGTTGCACACGTTTATCCGTGGAATTTAAAAAATCCTTTGTTAGAATGAACACGAATAAAATTAGAATCAAATCGGTTCAGCGTAATTTTGTGAGATTAGCTTTATGTTTCCTTAATTGGAACGACAGAGTGCGTGTCACCTTATACTGATCAACTCCAGCTATTTCATCACTTTTGAAACGACGTGAAGATGTATATTAGTATTTTTCATCAACTTCTTACAGGGTTAGTTGAATCAATCTTCAACACTTTTGGGTTTGATGCAGTTTGCTGTTGGTCGATTTTTACCGAGGCGTCCTAGATTGCTACATATTTGTTTTCACCGGACAAACTATCGCGTCTCGTCAGAAAAGCTAATAAGTATGTATTCGACTTCTCTTTCGATAATTTGCGTTTAAAACGTAGTCTTAACGCTGATTAACAACAATTTTTGTTAATTTCTTGTTTTATTTTTATAGTATGTAGCTGGTGTCGGGATGTTGATGTTTGTTTCCCTTCACTAAATGATGAGCCAGAGCGTAAATCGACTTCTTTCTATTAAATAAGCAATTCTGATAGTGACAGATAGGAAATCCTCCACATATGAGTTCTATTTAAAACTACAGTGTATATGTATATTAAATGTTTTATTTTTAATGAGGATGAACTGGAATGAAAAACAGCATTAAATTAGTTGTATATTGGGTGCGGCTAAAATACGATGGATTTTCATTTAAGCGCTTTATGTTACACGTATCATTCGAATAACTTTAACTTTACATTAATAACTGGCAAACTCAATTCCATGTTTTAATATTTAATGTATGTATGAGGTACAACAAATTGGAGCAAATTTATATTATTTAATTTGTGCCATTTTATGAGTAGTCCTCTATTTTATAAAGAAATATAGTTACTGTACGAAATACAATTCATTTTAACAGCAAAGACAGGAACATTGAAACACTGGTGTTGAAGGCAGAACTTTAATGTTGTAATTCATTATAGTCACATTATAATACAATTTACTTCTTCTTCATCAATGGCGCTACAGTCCAAATCGGGCGTTGGCCTTCTGACCTTCAGGTTCCTTAACATTTTCATTATTTATTGCGGAAGGGTTGTTAGCCCTTCGCACAATACAATTTACGCTTGAGCGATAATACAGTCCCAGGATCGAAAATAGCAATAGAGAAGCTCGTGGGCTCGATATTACTCAAGAGATCAATTATAAAAATATGAATTGGTTTGTTCTTCGAAATAAATGGATAAAAAATGTAAAAGCAAAATATGGACTACGTGTATGTTATTTTAAAATTATAAAAATTAGTACCCAAACCACAATCAATATCAATGGTTACCCACACCATCAACCATTATAATCTGTATTATATTCCATACAATCAAAGTATTGGATTATACTGATGAAATTTACAAAATAAACATTTGATAATATTAGCTAAAGCTCAAGCGCCGTGTGCAATAAAAACATACAACTAGAAGGTTGTATACTGCTCATATCATTGAAAAGTGTCTGAAAGCAGTTAAGTAAACCCAATATCATGAATTTCATATTATACTATTTCAATGATATTTTGTAACAGGGCTGATGTTGTTATAATTACATGCAGGTTAGACAGAAAAGTATACGAAAGAATTTATCAGATAGTATAGAAATTTCCGAGTCACTAAATAAAACGAGAGTAATGAAGATTTTCACGTTCATGAGCCATATTAAGATTTCAATAGGAAACAAATGCATCAACAATATATTGTATAACTACATATTACTGCACGTTCATCGAAAAAAGCGTTGGAATTTATTTTAAATAGGTTTAAGTAATTATTGTTGAGATTATAATTTAAAAGTTATTAATGCCAGATAGTAGTAGCAGTTTTTAATATTATATAACTATTTCTATAGATATATGATTATCATTCATCAGCAGTAGCCATATACTTCGTTTCCTTACCATGCAACGAACGACAGAATTTCTCGGTTATGCTCCAATCTTCTTTTAGCGATAAATTAAACATTGAGTAATTAGGATCACCCGTAACATCCTTCAAAACATTCAAAAATGATGGCATACAGTTTTTAAGCGCATCACCGGTAAGCGAGGAATATGTTTCCAATAAAATTAGGCCTTTACATCTGTAATTTTATAGATAATATTAACTGTGATCAACAATTTGAACGTATGTTTTTGTCTTACCTAGGATGACTTGGCTCTTTGTATATGTCCAATTGAAAGTATTGATTGTTAACAAGGAAGCATCTTCGTTTCTTGTATATAGTAAAATGGGCATCGTCACGTTGAGCCAACAAATTCATATAATCACGGTTGGTAAGTTGAGTTTTCACTTCAACTGACTGACCATGAAGATGCGGTCGACGAATTGTATGAATATAACTCCAGTGATTTTTTTGGCCACGTTTGCGCAAACGTGCTTGTATTTTTGGTCCTGATGATTGTAAATAGTGATGTACAACATCAAAGTCTTGAAATGGTGGGAATTCGATATCAGATGGTAAAGCTGCAACTGTAAGTGAACAAAATAAACAAAATAAAATCATAGTTCATATAATATTACTGAAAAAATAAATTTTGGTGAAATATAATCACAATATAGTGTATCAGTATCTCGATGACAACATTCAAAAATTACTAAAAAATTTACATAAAACTGTACATTTTGAATGATTGATTTCTTTTTCAAACATTCAACATAACTTAAAACCCACAGTGAACCTAACACTTCGGTTCCTCTACGTGTATTTAATAATTCATTGTCCGCTGCGAAGGTATTTAATGCTCTCACAACTATTAATGTTAAAAAAGGACCACATCCGGATCTTATTGCTCCTTTATTCTTATCACGCCCATTAACTACCAACACCTCTATAAACTTTCTCTACAACAAGTCACTGTTTTTACGAATTTTTCCTTCAGACTGGAAATCCTCGCATGCACAATAATGGAGACAAACAAGTGTTGAGAACTACAGAGTTATAGCATTCCTATCAGCTATACCGAAATTATTTGAAAAAATTATTTCCGATAAAATGCCCAATATAATCAATCCTATTCTTATTGACCATCAGCACGGCATTAGAAAAGGGCACTCAACCATGACTAACCAAATCGATGCAATATACACTGACTTTAGCCAAGCCTTCGACCGAGTTGAAAACAATATCCTGATTTTAAAGTTAAAAAAAAAATTATGTAATAGGATTATTACTCGACTCTGAACTACTTCCATTTGGAACCGCTTTTCTTTTATTCAATATCTTTAGTTTAGATCTATTGGAAGTAATAGAAAATGTTTCACATCTGTTGTGCACCGACGATCTGAAAATTTATACCATAACCTCACCCGCAGAAGCCGTATTCTGCAAGCTCGTTGTTATATTTGAGTGGTCTAGTCAGAACAAGTTAGAACTTAATGTCAGAAATGTTTGTTGAAGTCAACAAATACCTGGTACACATCAATGTTATATTTCCAATTCTTCTTCAGCACCTGTTTAACTGAGAATATTTGGTCCGTCATCGATCGTCCAGCTCTAAGTACGCCTTAGTAATTATTTACCAATTACTGTGGCTTTATTCTTTTTTCCAGGATTTTTGTCAATTTCGTCATTATTGTACTCTTGTTTTTTTTTTCGTCTGCAGGTTGCAGGTTTTGTTTGCAAATCGTATAAGATAGTTTTGCATATTATTTTAAATACAAATTTTTGGAATTTAAGGAAGTGGTACTTTGGTTTGATAGCACCTTGATTGGGTGTATTGTCATCGTAGAGCTTCGCTATAAATGGGACTTTACATATAGGAAAGTGATATGTCCGGACTGACGGACACCTAGTTTTAGATTCTTAGAATCTTAAATAAAAATTCCTCAAAAATCAGATGTCGAATTTCGATCAAAATAGTTCGTCTCTTATTTATAAACTAAAAATCAGAGGTGGGCATTGCGCTGTACCTGAAAGAGTTTCTTTAGACCGCAAAGAATCGTAAAAGTAAAATGGCGTTCTTATTGATTTTTGACAGTTGCATCGTATTAGTAACATAAAACAAAAACGATATACGCACCCAAATATTTAAGTTTCCTTGAAGTTGTTTTAAGTCGATCGCCAGTATCGATGCCTAATTTCTGACATACACATTCAATCAATCTATTCATTTTAGTTTCAAAGTCTGTAGAGTTGTCAATAACATCAAAATACGGATGGCCTACCCATGCCGCAGCAGATTTATAATCCAGTTCTCGTGCCAAGTCGACACCCTCAGAACGGCAAGCATGTTCCTGGAATTTGAAAATATAATTTTAAAGTTGCAGTTCTATAGCACAATATTATTTTTATCAAACCTCAATTGTATAGAATTCTTCAGCACCATTAGCGGCAGATACTAAATGTAAAATTTGATTGTAACGATTATCGCGCAGCTCGATGGGATTCCAATTATTGCTCATCATCATTCTTTCCCATTTTTGTTTAGATATGTCTATTTTCAAGAGTTTATGAATTAAGTTTTAGCTTTTTACAATTTTTAGTTTTTAGAATTTTTAGGGGTTAAGAAAAAGACAGAAGAAAAAATAGTAAATGAGTGAAATCGATCAAATCCTTAAATTCAGCCTTACTGTAGTTGCAACCAGCAATCCCTACGTAACTAGAAGAGCCCATATAATATCGCGTGGAGCGTACTGGATTTTGAAACACACGACGTGAACATCACAACGTAGTATACTGTAGTGATTTTTATACTACGATGAAAATATCACAATTTACTTAATGCTCAGAGGAGGTGGGAATGGACGAAGCTGGGGATACTCACCCCGGGCGCCCGGCACCAATTTGAAATTATTGCTTTACAATCAGCCTAACGAGTCTTAAAGTCGGTACCGATTAGAAATATTGAATTTAATATACATCTTAAATTGAATTATATGACCTTTCAAGGCCCGTACCCTACATATTTGGATTCGGACACCCTTGGACTCGAAGCTTGGGTTATAGGGCCTATTAGTGCTAACTTCCACAGGGCCTCGCTTTAAATATTTTTATGAAAACACACAGTCATTTCAAACTATCAAAGTTAAAATTTACAATATATAGTTACACAATAGTTATCACAATATTTATGGGATTTGAGAGGATGGAGTTAAAACCAATATTTTTTTTAAATCATGTATTTCTGAAAACTCTATATTTGTACGGGATGGAGTAGACTGACCGCAAAATTTGTTGTCTATTTTAATGTTATTCATATCCATTATATGTATTTTGGTCAAATTTTCAAGTCGATAGCTTTGATAGTTGTGAAATTTGTTTGGGAGGTAGAAAAAAAGTTTCTTTTTTGCTAAAAATTACATTGAAAAAAATATCAGGTCGATAGCTCAAACCGTTCAAGGTCACTCGAAATCGAAGTTTTAGAGCGCCCTTTATGGTTTTTTTTTAGAACACTTAGACGTTTAGAAGCGTCGAGGGCAACATCAAAGATGTGTTGAGCCCAATTTAGGTGATCGTTAATTTTAACGCCAAGAAGTGTGAAGTTATCCGAGGTACAAAGTTGTGTGCCACCAAAGGTCATATTTTGAGATAATTCAGGAACATCACGTTTGAGGGATAGATGACAGGCCTGTGTTTTAGAGGCGTTGAACTCTACTCTATTTTTCCTGCCCCATTCCAGGATTAAGTTGAGGTCCGAGTTCAGCGAACGGAATAACTCCATGCGATTGGAAGCAATAGAATGCTTGTGTGATTCCGCAGCAGAGTTAAATTCATAGGTGTTATCTAAAGTACTGTCATCCGCAAAACTATGGATTGGATTGAGAGTGGACGACAGAAGGTCGTTGATAAAAACTAAGAAAAGAGTTGGAGATAAAACAGAGCCTTAAGGGACGCCGGAATCTATTGGGAAAGAGGAGGAAGTAACGCCATCTAGTACTACTCGTATAGTGCGTTCAGAAAGAAAACTCTCAATCCATTGAACAAGGGTAGCATTAAGACCTATGGCCCTAAGCTTTGCTATGAGACATTCAAGCCAAACTCTGTCGAAAGCTTTTGCAATGTCAAGTGCAAGAACTTGACCTTCGCCGTGTTTATGTATGCATGAGTTCCAACGTTCTGTCAAGTAAACCAGAATATCTCCCGTCGACCTTCCAGAACGGAACCCATACTGCCGATCATGGATTAGCTGGTTATTCTCCAGATATTCAACGATTTTGCGATTGACAGCAGTTTCCATTACTTTCGAGAGCACTGAAGTAATGGCTATAGGGCGATAGTTAGCAGGGTTCGCTTTGCTTCCTTTCTTGGGAATTGGCTGAACATTCGCAACTTTCCACATACGTGGAAAGCACCCAGAAGAGTAGGAAAGATAGAAAAGATTGCGAAGAGGTTTAGCTAAAGAAGAGGAGCACTTTTTAAGGGTAATGGGGGGAATACCGTCCGGACCAGCAGATTTGTGGATATTGAGCTCTCAAATGAACACAAATCAAAGTAGACAGCAAATCTACGAGCACTTTACATTTTTCTTATCGGGCGTTGCGGATTCTTATCTCTTCAACCGCTTAGTTGATAAATGACTGCTTCGTGAACTTGAGTTCTTATGCTCAAATCCAATGTTGGGGGAAAGATGTTAAGAAATGCTTTTTGGCTTTACGACCGATTAGGAAATGGAACGGAAATAATAACATAGAACTACCAAACAATGTCCCAATTCCATTCAATTCAAAAATAGAAAATTAGAGAGGATACGAAGAAAATATGCATTTAGGGAAAAGTTAATGTATTAGGTTGTTGCAGATGAAATGTTCGCTCGTTGCATTCTAAATGCAAAGAGGCTGGAGTGAAAATAAATGTGCGTAAGACCAAGTACATGCACATGGGTTCGAACGCAAGCACACCGATTGTTCTTAACGGACAGGATGTGGAAGAGGTGCAAGATTTTTGCTATCTCGGAAGCATTGTCAGCATGGATGTTGAGGCTCGGCTAAATAAAACTCGTCAGGCCTTCGGTATCCTTTCTCTTTCTGGAGGTTAAGAGAGATCTCCCTTCGCACGAAGCTGCGAGTTTTAGACGCATGCGTCAAATCCGTGTTGTTATATGGTTGTACTACGTGGAAAGTGACTTACCAAGAAACTACAGACTTTCGTGAACCAATGCCTCCGACGCATTTTTCTGTCCTATGCCCCTATAGGGGGTCTTAACATGAATTTGATTGATTGATTGAGATTAAATGGCGACTTTGCTGGTGAAATTTCAAACAACTCTTATAAAACTTAATTTTATTAACCAAAATAGGTACCAGCAGATGCAATACATTTCTCCCAACGAGATACAAGTGCATTTATGCCAGTATCGTAAAAGTCCGATTTTTTAGACTGAAGAATTTCCTCGCATTTTGATGCTGCTTCATTGTTATTGTTTCTCCGCCAAAAAATGATCCAAATGTTTAAAAAAGTGGTAATCGGTTGGCGAGAGGTCTGGTGAATATGGTGGATGAGGAAGAGTCTCATACTGCAACTCGCTTCATTTTTTTATCGTTATTCTTGATACATGAGGTTATTTTTTGCTCAGTAAGCTCATGCGGAGCCCACTTATCAAGCTTTTTGACTTTTCCAAGCTGTTGCAAGTGCCGGGACACTGTCGAACAGTGTACGCTCAGTTTCTCTGCAATGTTCCTTACAGTTTGGCTCGACGTTGTCTATCGATGGTCATTTGAAGGGTCATATCTCCTGATCGCCATTTTTCGAACCATCGCTGTGTGATTCGTTCGCTTACTTTGTCAGCTCCAAATGCCCTGTTGATGTTTTTGGTTGCCTCCCTTGCGTTGTGGCCAAGTTTGAACTCGTAAAGAAAAAGTTACCGTTTTTGACTCGATTCCATGGGGCCAAGGTAGAAGCTCTTGCTGAATTTCGTTAAAAAAAAAGTAATTTGACGACCTTTGTAGACAGGAGCATTATCTTGCTGCAGTATGAAGTCCTCCCCAATCAAGGCCTTTGCTGACTGGAAGGCGTTATCATTAACAGTTGCCAAATAAACGAACTGGATAACCTTTCCTTTTAGTTCAACCAGTTTTCCTATACCATTTTATGCCATACAGCCCCAAACCATTATTTTTCCGCCATTGTGCAGGCGAAACGGAATGGTTCGCTGTTGTTTTTTTTTCTTAAGGCGGGAGTGGTACGATAATATTCTTTGCCATATGATCCATCTAACGGAAATGCTAACTCATCTGTCCACAAAATGGTTTTCCAGAAGTCTAAAGGCTTATCAATATATTTTTTTGCAAATTCCAGTCTGCGAACTTTATTTTGTTCCGATATAAAGTATACCTTCCTTTTTACATAACATTTTTTTTTTGCATCCTCCAACCTCCATCGAATCGTTATATGACTTATTTTGTGTTCACAGTGCAAGTTAACATTTTGAAGCAATATTTTAATTGGAATTGAGTCATCTTTAGCCACTGCTCCAATGATTTTCCGATCTTCTCTATTGGATGTAACACGCTTTCTACCCCTACCAGGTACCGTTTTTAAAGTTTTTGTATTAATTTCCGAACTTGATACAAAACGGTATTTCTATGACACTTAAATTGTTTTGCTATATTAGTCAAAGTAGCCCCAGCTCTGTACTGACTAATGATATATACTTTATCCTCGAATGACAGCTCTCGCACTTTCGGCATTTTCAATATTTAATTGTCACACTTGTATTAAGCATGAAAATTAAAAATTAATTAATTGAAAAGTTAATACCTTACTGATTTCAGATGAAATAACTAACGGCTGTCTCATATTTTATCAGAAATAATAGTGTTACCATGGGGTACAAATAATTTTGTGAATAAATTTCAATGGTACAAATAATTGTGTTAAAATGTTTTTTGCTTTTAATTCCTTTGCCTTAAATAAATTGCGTTATTTTTATTATTGCGTATTTTAAGGACATTAGTTGCTTCCTTTTCCTCCAAACATAATTTTCTCTAAAGCTGTTAAGCGCACTTTAAACATGGCTTAACTTGAAAATTTGGAATTTTTTCCATGGTACAAATAATTTTGTGATGCATAGTAGTATTACACTCGTATGTACATAAACAGATTATTTTTAATCTATTACTGAATTTTGCGATTGATTTGATTTTCATTTTTCTTTGACATTAGATTAGTTACAGTAAACATGAATATTATGAGATTAAAAAAAACTGATAGGTAAATTAGAATTTAACTGTGCATACATATACATATATATAAAGCTCAACCAATAAGAAATATTGCATTGTCATATACTCACAAGCAGAAGCATCCATTACACCACGATCGCATATTATCAGACAATTACGCATACTTGAATTTCCGAGCTCGAAGTACGTATTTTCGATTTGGACCATTGTTCGAATCAAATTTTCTTGAAATTTGAAAGCTAAAATTAAATAACGAAATTATATAATTAAAATTATTTTGATTTAGTAAAGAATAATTAGATTGATTATGGATAGGTATTACATAAATATGTTTTCGATGTTACGAATATTATAGAATATAAAACATTTTATTATACAAAATTATTAGCTAGCAGCGCAAAAATATTCTACTTCAGAGTGAACTACTGTAGTGTGGAGAACGAAAAAACTATAGGTGTTACTTATTGGGTAGACATTTTAAAGTAATAACAGACCACAAATCTCTTCAAGGAATGTTAAAAAAAAATAGCAGATACGACTTGTAGGATGCTAAGGTTTCAGCAAAAACTTTCAGAACTCGATTCCAAAATAGAATACAAGCCTGGGAAAAGTATCTACCATGCTCTCAGTAGAATGCCAAAAGTTTCGCATAAGACTGACCAATCTACACTTGAATCTTGTTTAGTAACTACTCGTTCTCAAACTCGAATAGCGACGGAGAGGGGTACCAACTCGATAGCAGGAAGCGGGCAAGCAAAAACCCCCAAGAGAGACACCAGATATTGTAAACATGTCCCAACCACAGCAAATTCAACAAATCTTGCATTATTATCACGATTCGCGATTCAGTGCACTTTGAACGAATAAAACGCTAGGTAGAACTAGACGCAGGTACAGATCGCCTAGAATGAGAAAATATATTGATAACCACATAAGAAAATGTTTAAAGTGCTAAAAAAATAAAAACTTGCGGCCTGTGAAAATGCCTAAGGTAGTCCCACTAGTATCAGACAGACCTTTGGAAATGATATATACATCTGGAAGACGGAGGGAACCTGCCGAAGTAGCAATAATGCTCGTCTGCCGCCACAGCCATCGAATATGGATGCGTGGTTTATGAGCCTGGAATTCTGTTTACTGCGTGCGGAGTTCGATCGTTAGAACGGATCTCCAAGATGCGATACGAGCAGCTCCGAGAACTGGTTCGTTTGATTACATTCGTAGTTGCAGCATCATCTGGGATCGTTGCCCAGTTTACAAAAATCGCGGACTCGGATGCAGATGTTCTAAGCACTCGTTGCGTCAACCAAGTAGACACGTTTACTTCAACCAGCAACGAGTAGTTGACTCAAATTCGAACGACAATCGCTCAACTTGTGAAATCATTCGAGGAATTCGGCAGAAGTTGAGCTAGACCGATGCATTGTAGTGCCAGTCGCAAGTCGCGATTCAGCCAAAAATGAGTTGAAACGTAATTCTCGAGAGTATAATTTTATACTTGGCCTACAACTCTTGCGGAAATAAAGATTGATCTCAGAAAAAAAGGATAAAATAAAGAGAAAATAATAGCCATGGTTTCTATACAGTAATTCAAAAGTGTGCCAATTTTAAAGATTTTAATTTTCAAGTTTGCAATAAAAATTAGTGCAATTTTACTTTATTATTCTAATAATAAAGTATTGTGATCGACACAGAAAAAAAAATTTGCTACCCTGAAATTTTGTTTTTTCGCGTTTCATGACTAAATTAGCCTAAAAATGCAAAAAAATCAGTCCCGCCGTACGCCGTACATATGGACTCATATCTCCGAGACCGTTAAAGGTAGAATGTTCGTTTTTGGGTGGATTGTTGATTGGGTAAGTGAGCTCTATTTCCTAAATTTTGAGGGGTGTTAGGTGGAAGCGGGAGGCGGGGGGAGGGAAAGAGTCAAAAACTACACTTGCTAATATCTCCATGACGAATGCGGATAGGAAGTTGAAAATCAGTAGAAATATAGACAGGGTTGTGGGGCAAACTTTAAAAATAATTTAATTTTTTTATCCATTGGCGTCCGAAAAGTGGGGGCTAAAAACAAATTGTCGGCCGAATTTGTTTTTCAAATGATTATATCTTCGAAATTACTTATTGTAAAAAATTCATATTTTGAGACCATTAAGGTGGCATATAGCTTCACCGGAATTAGCTTAGAGACTGGCTAATTATTGTAAGGGGGAGGGTCAGGGGGTGCAAAGAAAAACACTTAAAAATTAATATCTCAACTATCTCTTAAGTTATGTAATTGAAACTTGGAACATATATTAAGCTATACTAGGAAAATACAAAAAAAAATATCACGTTTTGTAATAATATTATGGTAGTGGGGGGAAATGGGGAGTATTTCAAAAATGGCGCACTTTTCAAAATTAAAAATCGTGATATCTCAAAATTAAGTACAAATATCAAATCGAAAATTTGTCAGATTGTAGAATTGCTTGCTAATTTTCGTAAAAATTTTAAGTTGGGAGGTGTAAGGGGAGAGAGGTGGTAAGCAAAAATGTCGAAATTTTTGAGTGATTATTTTAGGGCTCTGGAAAAAGATACAAAGTTTAAATTTTGCAGAAAAATAATAACATGTGGCATAATTGTTATAAACCGACCCCCCCCCCCGGGTCTAACATGCACAAGGTGATTCATGTGCATTGAAAAAAACACATAAACTGAAAATTTTTGAGTGAAATGTTAAGATAGAAACTTGAAAATTTGTGAAATGTATTTAAAAAAAAATCCCTAAATATACGAAATACATATTAACTGGTCGAAAATATTTAAAACTTCTACCCCCCCCCCCCCCCATACAAAATTATTTTTTCGACCATTTTCAAGAAATCAATTATCATCTAACTATTGAAAGCTTTCAATTTGAAATTTTGCATAAAAACTTTTAAAAATAGTTGAAATAAAATTGCGTCAAAACTCTTGAAATCGCTCTTGCCCTTCTACTCCCTCCCATACAAAAGTATGATTTCGACCAATTTCATTAACTAATAACCAACAAATTAAAAGCTACGAACTTAAAATTTTGTACAAGCACCTTACAAGAGAAATGAAATTAAACTGCACCACAAGTTTTATGATTCCCTTACCCGCTCTACCCCCTCCCATACAAAAGTTCGGTTTCGTGAATGTAGAATACAACGAATTTTATGAAAATTCTATGCAATTTCGCCTATGAAACACATTCTATACAGAGAATATTGGAAGTGATTCAAGCAACCAATTAAAAAGCTATTAAAATCCACCCACCCATATTATTACCCCTCCTCCTTCCCTCATAAAAACACAAATTTGCAGAAACGAATGAAATAGTGTTATATTGACATCGGCCCTGCCCAAGAAGTCACTTTCACTTAGTCTTTCCTAACCACTCTAACCTTCATATTGACTTTCCAGTCATCCGCAACTCGTCCCAAGAATAATAAAGTTTCGCCTGACTTGTTGGCAGTTTATTTTATTAAAGTCTAAACATCTGTGCCTTAGTAAAAATGTTAGAACGAGGTATTTTTATTAGGTAATGAAGCCGTACAAACGGAATCTTATCATGAATCGATAAAATGGAAAAATTTTCTGTCGGTTTGCATTTTATAGACCTAACTGGATTATTTACGAATCATTAAGTAAGAGTTCGTAGAATGTCAATTCTGAATTATACGTAAGCGTAAATAAATTATTTTCCATTTAGAATACATACGTCGCCTCAGTGCTACAACTAAATAGCTGTGAAATTAACGTGCTTGGAATGAGTTTCAAAAGGAATCCTTAACTAAGCTCTGTACTGCTAAACAATTAGAAAACTGAAATACAAACTCCTATGATATTATTTAGTAATATAAGTTGAGAAATTCTAAATCAATTACGTATTTAATGCTACAACTTGATTTGTCGATTTATCCAATTGCTTTTGTTGAATTTAAGATATAAAGTTGTAGCTTTAACACGACATATAAGCTGTGTAAACCGAAATTCCAATAAACTATTAAGCCAAGATGTATCACTAATTGATTATACAAAGTTTGAAATCTACGATATATTCAGCACAAATGCCACATTTGAAACTTATTTTACAACATTTATTCACTCTTAATAAATTCTTTCGGCTACAATTGGCCTGGATACTATCGACAAATGTATTATTATGTATTTGGTTGAATTATGTATCAGGTATTGACTTTAATGATATCGAAAAATGAGATAATGTATATTGAACTCCGGGAGAATCAAATTCATAATTTTTTGAAATAATTAAAAGCTTTCACATTTGATTAAAAGTACGTGATTTGGGCTCATAACACAACTTCAATTCTGATAAATTTTTATGCAAGTATAATAAACTATTCGAGAATAAACATATAATATATTATTGTAAAGACTTACCTTCATCATGCGTTAGATCCGAAAATTTAACCCCTCCACTGCAAAAATAAGTATTCCGTAACGATTACTAGATATATAAAATCATAAAATAGAACTCGAAAACATTGTTTTAATTTTCATTAATAATTAAAATGCATCAGCCTTATAATAATGTAAGATTTCGCAAGTTTGAACAGTTATTAACAAAAAGAAATATATTTTAATTCTTGTGAAACAAAACTATTTGAAAAAAAAAATTATTTCTAAAGATTTGATTTGAATGTTTTATTATTTTGAATGTTTTCAATAAAATAGAGAATGCCAAAAACTTAATAGGCATTTACCTGAGCAGTACTGTGGCCGTTTCAGGCACGCGGAATACCTGAAAAAATTGATATAAACTAACGCTCATTTCGGCCTAATACAGGCAAATTCAACAAATCGTATACGAAATAAACAAATATTAAAAAAGAGCCAGTAATTTAGTAATGAATTGAATTCATTATGTAATATTTTAATTAAGAAAGAAAAACTATAATATATTTGAAATATAATTATATTTACTAATAATAATCATATATATAAATAAAACACAGAAAATATTGTTTGTTCGATAAAAAGAAATCAATCATATTAATTCCCGAAATCACAAATATATTATATTTCAAAAATATTAGAGAAAAACTATAATTGATACATTTTTTTTATTTTGATGAGCTATAACTTTATTTACGGTAATTCAATCAAGCGTCATAGATCCAAAGCACCACAAACTATGTTAAATTGTGGAAGCAATTCGAGTACGAGTAGTGGAACTGAACTCTAAACTTCGATATGTGCATTATGCTTGGGACCATATTACGTATTAAAAAGACTATTTTTGGCAGCAATTTGTTCACATATGAATGAATATGGATGTTAAATGAATTCTTCTATAAGAGACTAGTAAACCTTTTTAGAGCGTTATACATTCGGCAAATGACTGATTTTCTAAAAATCTACCAAGTGTATCAATCTGATTCAGATAATTTACTTTATAGTGCAACTAATCACACATTTTTTCAGAAATCTATCCACGCTTTCCAAAACAAATACAAAACATTACATCGATTCTCGTGGATTATGGATTTCTTACGCAAGATAAGCATGGTGCAGAAAAATCTTTCAATTCATAATTACGGTCAAAGTCACTATTTACTGCTCTAAAGAATATGAGATGATATATTTCCCGATGCATTTAAGTCTTTCCCATTTCATGTAGAGTATCACATGATTGAACCTAGGGTGTAGCGTAAAGGATAGCGTGTTGGTCTACAATGCGGAGGTCGTTTGTTCAAATCGCGATCGACGTATAATTATAGCATGCTGTCTACTTGGGTATACCTTGGTCACCTCAATCAACGAAAATGAAAAATTCGTAGATAGAGGGTTGTACGAAGGGCTAACAATTCTTCCCCAATAAATAATGATAAAGAACCTGAAGGTGAGGAGGCCAGGGCACGATTTGGGCTGTAGTGCCATTGTAGATAGATTTAGATCACATGATTGACCGAAATGCCCAATCAAGAGATAGATGAAATGCTTTTCTTAAATTTCTAAGATAAGAGAAATTTGTATTGAAGAGGCTAGAAGGAATTGAGCGGGGTGGATATTTTGTAATTTTAGTTTTTTTTTGGAATTTATTGAAAATATTCTGGCAAAATTTCCTGCTTCTACCATTTCTGGTTCTAATGGAAGTCGTTGTAAAAATACATTTCTTGAAATTCCGTGAAATTTGAATGGGAGGCTGTACAAGAAGAGAAGGAATATAGCCCGCTCAAAAAGTTTCAGTTTCTTTATCGCTAAAAATGACATACCAACAAAGTAAGGTGCTAACCATGCCTACGAATCCATACAATTTTGATTTCATTCGTTAAATTCCGTTAATGCAATATTCACAAAATAAAACAATTTAAATAATTTCTGTCAAACTATGTATTCTATTAAAATAACCAATTAACTGCTTAATGCCTCATTCTCAAAGCTATGCAGCCCTGACGTAGATTAAAGAGGATATCGATTTCAAAATATGACCGACTGCAGTCGCCGTATTTTCCCCCCTTGCTATTCGCCATGTAATGCTTTTTACCCGCGCCACGAAAGATTTCGTTTCAACATTTTTCATAAGAAGACTAAATAATCTAACTTCGAATCAATTTCTAGGATACGTTGACGTAAAAGTTGGAAGTAAGGAAGTGCGTAAACTCCTGCGTCTTACTACAAACTACTTCATACAAGTGCATACATTTAAGGAGGTGGGTGCACAGTTCAGGCTTCCAGGTATTTCGTATAGCAAAACGTGCTCTGTTTCGGTACCTAATTTTCAGCTTCGCCTCAACGTCAGATTTTGCACACAATTTCTTTAATGTATTAAAAACCTTAGTACATGAGCAAATTAGAAAATTTTGAATAAAAATAAGCTTAAGAATTATTTTAAAAAAAAAATTTATAAAAAAAAATACTCCTTTTTTCGTTTATATTCGGAAAAGGGCGGACTCTTCATTCGGTGTGTTCATTTGCTAATGTGTGAAACTATATAGTCAGTGTTTCTATAAACACATAACAAAATAACAAAAACACATTTAAGCAATGAATAATAGGTGACGGACTAGGGTCATCCTGCGCCTGCCGTACAAGCAGCAAACCTTTACAGCAAATCTGAGGCAGTTTCCGTTATCCAAAAATGTGCAGATTTTTGTGTGATGTACAGAAATAAGTTGAAAATGATAATGTAAAAAAATATACTGACAACAAGTCGGGCGCAACTTTATTATTCTTGGAACAAGTTGGGGATGCGTGGAAAGTCAATGTGCAGGTTAGAGCGGTTAGGGAAGACAAAGTGAGAGGGGGTTCTAGGGCAGGGCTGTTGTCAATTTAACACTTAATTGCGAATACGATCAATCGCTCTAGTATTTATAGTCAATATTTCATTCGTTTATTAATGCAAGTTTGGGTTTTTATAAGGTGAGAGAGGAGGGGTGAAAGTAAGGATGGGCGGATCTTAATAATTTTTTAATTGATTGCCAATATTCTATGAATATAATATCAATTTCATAGACGAAGTTGTAAAGAATTTTCATAAAATTCGGTGTATTTTACATTCACGAAACCAAACATTTGTATGGAAGGGGCAGAGGAGGTGAGTGAATCGTAAATTTTTGCGAATTTTCAAGTTTTTACCTTAAAATTTCATTAAAAAATATTTAGTTCTTGTTTTTTTCATTGCACACGAAACACCTTGTGTACCTTAGACCCCCCCTTCGGTGCATAACAATTGTGGAACAAATTATTATTTTTTCTCTATATCAAAAAAATGTATACACATGGAAAATTTAAACTTTGTATCTTTCACCAGACCCCTAAAAAAATCACTCAAAATTTTCGACATTTTTGCTTACCACCCTCGCCTTACACCCCTTCCACCCACTTCAAATTTTTACCAAAATTAAAGACTATGTAGATGACCTAGTATAGCTAAAGAGATAGTCATTTTTAACTGTTTTTCTTTGTATCCCTTCCCCTCCCACCCCATTACAATAATTAGCTTTCCTCTAAGCTGATTCTGGTGGATCTCTACACAACCTTAATGGTCCCAAAATATGAATTATTTATGGTAAGTAATTTCGAAGACAATCATTTAAAAAAAATGAGGCCGACATTTTGTTTTTAACCCCCCTTTTCGGACCCCAATGGATAAAAAAAATTTAATTATTTTTGAAGTTTGTCCCACGAACCCCTCTATATACCTAGTCCTGCCATAAGTTCTGTCACATAATTTCTCACATTGGCAACAACTTTATTTTATGAGTGACATTTCAATATCGGCCAGTTTTATAAACGTCATAATGTTGTTGACAGTTGATGGTCATTTAAAGTGTGTTCGTTAACGTGTGAAGATGGAATGGGGTGTAATAGAAAACCGAACTGCAGTAATTGCACTACATAAGTGTGGAAAATCCGCGAGTGAAATTTTCAAGTTGTTGTGCCCGTTAAAAATAACGCAAAGATTTGTGTATCGTGCGATCCAGAGATATAACGCGATCCAGACTATTGAAGATCGACCTCGTTCTGGACGTCCGCGTGATGTACGTTCTTCTGCTGCCATCAAAGCGGTCGAGAGTCGAATTCGTCGAAATCCGCTTCGTAAACAACGAATCATGGCTCGAGAGATGAACATCTCCACCCGAAGTATGTCTCGCATCATAAAATCTGACCTCGGGATGAGTGCCTTTCGACGATCAACGGGACATTTGCTGACTGAGCAGTTGAAGCAAATTAGGAGCACCAGATCGAAAGAGCTCCTTCGGCGGTACGGCAACAACATCGAGAAATTTTATTTACCGATGAAAAAATTTTTACGGTGGAGGAACATTTCAACCGCCAAAATGATAAGGTGTATGCCCACAGCTCCATAGAAGCCCGAGAAGTTGCCACTAGGGTACAGCGAGGACATCATCCAGCATCAGTCATGGTATGGTGGGGTGTCAGCTACGAAGGGGTCACCGAGCTTCATTTTTGCGAAAAAGGCGTAAAAACTGCAGCGAAAAATTATCAAACGGACATCCTGGAGGGATGTGTGAAGCCGCTGAACTCTACGCTATTCAACAATCGACATTGGGTTTTCCAGCAAGATTCTGCGCCAGCCCACAAAGCTCGAACCACACAAGCGTGGTTGGAAACCAATATTCCACAGTTTATAAGGGCGACGGAATGGCCTTCTGGGAGCCCAGATTTGAATCCCCTGGACTACAAACTGTGGGCGGAGTTAGAGTCCATGGTGTGCACGAGACGACACCCAAATATCGAGAGCCTTAAGCGATCTTTGACAGAAGCAGTAGCTAATTTTCCGCTAGAAACAGTGCGTACTGCTATCGATGACTGGCCCAACAGATTAAAGAGCTGTGTTAAGGCTAAAGGCGGCCACTTTGAATAATTTGTTGCTTATTTTACTTCCATTAGTATGCCAAAATAAAATATATTTTCCTTTGTCAAAAACTCTTTTTCATTTATACAAAAATTGCCCATATACGTGTGACAGAACTTATGGCACGACTAGGTATATTGATTTTGAGTTTCCTAGTTAGAACCATGAGTGAGATATTCGAATTCTTTGTATTCGGTGTTAGCGCTTTCCCCCCCCCCCCTCCCCCTTTCCCCACCGCCTCTCCTTAACCCTTACACCATCCAAAATAGGTGTCCGCCTAAGATCCGAAACCATCTACATTCCACCCAAAAATGCACTTTTTATTTTGAAGGGCTTGGGAGTTAATGTGCGCTGAGCGTACATGTACGGCGTACGGACAGACGATTTTTTTTTTTAGGCTTTTTTAGTCATGAAACGCGGTAAAACAAAATTTTAAGAGTATCAATTTTTTTTTCCAAGTCGATCACATTACTTTATTATTAAAATAATAAAGTAATTAATTTATTCATACTTTTTACACTGCCCCCCTTAATCTATAATTGAGAATACGAATAAAACGTAAGCCAATTAAGCACAAATCTTAACATCAAGACAATAGAAGTTATAATCGTCGACTATAATTCAGATCCGCTTATACAATTTGCGACAATAAGGAAGATTTTTTAATTTAATCGTATTAAGGAAAATTCTCATGGGGTGCGTGTAATGTTTTTGTCATTCTTAAATCGATCAATGCATACGTATAAAATAAAATGACAGAAGTTGTGAACACAAACTCAAATCCTGAATCCTCCAAAATTCAGACTAAGTAAATGGGAGCTCTAGGGCAGGTTCATTCGTTCATTTACGCAAGTTTGAATGTGAAAGCTTTGGGTGGAAGTTAATAATTTTTTAATTGATTAATTGCATCATGTTCGAAGTCTTTGTATAGATTGCTAATTTCATAGATGAAATTAAGTGTATTTTATATTCATGTAACAATACATTTGCATGGGAGGAGTTGGGGGAAGCGTAAAATTTGTGATGCAGTTTTATTTAGTTTTTCCTAGTAGGTGTTCGTATAAAATTTCACGTTCGTAGCTTTCAATTTGTTGCTTATAAGTTTATGTATTGAAATTGGTCGAAATCCTACTTTTGTATGGGATAGGGTAGAAATAGTGAAGCGATTTCAAAACTTCTGATGCAACTTTGTTTTAAATATTTTTAAAATGTTCTTACGAAATTTTAAGCTGACAGCATTTAATGTGTTGGTAATAATTGATTTCTTAAAAATGGTCGAAAAAATGTTTTTATTTGGGAAGAGATAGAAGTTTTGAAGGTATTCGACCAGTTAGTACGCTTTTTTTTAAAATTTCGGTTTCAACTTCCTTTCTTAAAATTACAATAAAAAATTTTTTCATCCTCTCCTCCCCCCTCTCCCCCCGCCAGCAAATATTGGCCTCCTTCAAAGTCAATAATAGTGAAGCTGTACACCACCTAAATTGTCCTAAAATATCGATAGAATAGTAAACAAATGTGTTAAGTGACAAATTTGGGAAAAAAATTGGGTTAGGTGACAATATCAAGTTTTTTTGTGTACTATCGACTGCACAGTTATGGCGAGATACAGCGCCTTGCCGGTAGTGGTAAGTACATTGACTATAGAAGAACTTTAAGGCTAATCTAATTTCAAATGCGTTTATCTCAAAATTAACAGGTAGGCACTTATCACATTTGTGTACCATGGTATTGATATTTTTATTTTTTTATTTCTTCCCAATGATCTCGAGTTTCAGCTTTCTGTCTGCATTCGTAGTGCAGATAACAAGTGTAGTTCTTGACTCTAGGTAATGGAACTCACCTAATCTATTATTTACCATAAATTCTATCTTTAACGATCTGGGAGATATGAATCCATATGTACGGCGTACGGACAGATGGATTTTTCTTTTTTGTATTTTTAGGCTAATTTAGTTATGAAACGCGAAAAAAATTTCCTGTCGATCACAATACTTTATTATTAGAATAATAAAGTAAAATAAAGCGTCGACCTTCATTAATATTACTCCACCCAGTTTCATGAAGATTATATTGGGTGGAGTCATATTAATGAAAATATGTGCCAAGTTGATAGAAGACTGTTTTTGTTCGGTTTCATACAAATTTAATTTTTTTTTCTAATTTTATTCTAAGCTGCAATTAAACTTTCAGCATTTTATCAGTATAATGAAGTAGCACCAAGCTTTTCGGCTATTATTTACTCTTTATTTTGAAATTTGGCTTGTCGACTTGAAAGAATTACAGTTCTAATTAATTAATTCTTACATACTGGCATCTTATATATAAATAGTTATGCTAATATATCTTGACTTATATATTCTTTATACGAATGGTTTAAATAAATTTCAATTCACCTTCCATCCCAAATTCTCGAAAAATGTACACAATCGTGATTGGCCGGTCGTTTTTCCACCACAAGGACCTGTAATTGAAAAAAAAATTTGATTGAACAATTTCTATTAAGAACCATAACATGACATCATATTTTATTTTAATTATATTGACGTGCGCTAGCGATCGCTAGATTCCAAGTAAAAATAAAACTAGTTCGCATTTTCAAAATTTATTTCTTCTACTCTTCTACAATGGCACTACAGCCCAAATCGGAACTTGGCCTCCTGATATTCAGGTTCCTTAACATTTTTCATTACTTATTGTGGAAGGGTTGTTAGCCCTTCGCACAACAAAATTTATTTAACACCCTTTAATTTTTTTCTTTTCTTTTAAGGCACCGATTTCAAGTTAGAGGATCACCCTTTAATGCTATGCACAGTTGAGTCAAAATAGGTAGGAGTATAATGGACACTAAAAGAGTTTGGGCGGGGAGAGACAAAAGTCCCGGTAGACGTTACTCTTGAAGCATTGCGGATTATACTCTTTGGGAAAAAACACCAACTGGTAACGCGTTTCACGGCTTTGTATTAGATTGTTGTAGATGAAATGGCGACTTTCGCAATGAAGTGAAGTTAATTGCAATTTTTATGTCTCAAACTGCCGCCAGGTGGCTCTGGTAGTAATGAATATTGAAGTATAAATACTCCTACATTTGGTCATGGAATCATTTCAGTTTTGGACTTCATTGAGATCGGAGAGAAAAAAAACTAAAAAAACATGGAATCGAGTCAAAAACCGTTATCTTTTCTTTACGAGTTCAAACTTGGCCACAACGCAAGGGAGGCAACCAAAAACATCAACTGGGCATTTGGAGCTGACACAGTAAGCGAACGAACCACACAGCGAAGGTTTGAAAAATTTTGATCAGGAGATATGACCCTTCAAAGTGAACCATGTGGTCACCCAGGACCATCAATAGACAACGACGTGCTAGTGGAGTCTGACTCACGCCAAACTGTAAGGGACATTGCAGAGAAACTGGGCATACACTATTCGACAGTTTCCGCACTTGCATTAGCTTGGAAAAGTCAAAAAGCTTGATAAATGCCTCATAAACTAAGAATAACGGTCAAAAAATGACTCATGTATCAAGAATAACGATGAAAAAATTAAACGAGTAGCAGTATGAGACTCTTCCTCATCCACCATATTCACCAGACCTCTCGCCAACCGATTACCACTTCTTTAAACATTTGGATCATTTTTTGGCGGAGAAACAATTTCACAATGAAGCAGCCATCAAAAATGCCTTCGAGGAATTTCTTCAGTCTAGAAAATCGGACTTCTACGATACTGGCATACATGCACTTGTATCTCGTTGGGAGAAGTGTATTGCATATGCTGGTACCTATTTTGATTAATAAAATTAAGTTTTGTAAGAATTAAAGTTGTTTGAAATTTCACTAGCAAAGTCGCCATTTCATCTGCAACAACCTAATACTTTGAGAAATAAAAGATTGCATATATTTCACTGTACGGAAGGAAGGTTTGACGGTATACTCGTGACCGCGTTCAGCTTGATAAGCATTACGCGGGAAAATCAACATCCTGTGTAAGTTGTTGTAGAGTTTCGCTCATTCCTGTACATTGCGAAGTTGCGTCTTTTCCCGCATGTGATCTTCACCGTATCAAGGGTCACCAGCACCAGGAACTGAAAGTCGCTTTGTTGTTCGGCGGTGCTCGTCTGCAAATTTCAGCCGTAGATCCCTGTAACGCTAATATCAAGGCCGTAAGCTCGCTCCTGATCCGTCCAATGGTAGGTAGTGGCCGCCGCTTCAAATGAAGTCTTGCAGAGAGTCCAAGGTGTTTGACCATTGAAGACTGGACCCTTTAGATTTTTATGATCGACGCTTTCGGATTTAATGACGCCAGTTGTTTTCACCACTTTTTAGCCGTCTACTTCTTTTCTACTGGAGATGCCCTCAATCTTGCCAATATTTTCGGTGATCCTCTGCTCTAGAACCGTTTATTGTTCTAGAAGTATCCAACTATTCTGCGATTCGTTTACCTAGTGCCTCCATTTTATTGTTTTGTAGTTCCATTTTTGCATTCAGTTCTTCTCCCGGTTGATTTTGCTGATTGAGATCTTCTTTTAGCTCACTCGCCTGCTAACTTTGCTGGTCCAAATTTGCCATCATTTGGTGCATCAGCTGCATCATCGGGTCTAAAGATCTAGAACTTTCGGCCACACTTTGCAGTATTTTGTTCGGCCTTCTGCTCGATGAGAAACTGATAAATGTCGGCATTGTGTCCTCAAATGCTTTCAACTTCCGGTTTACAAGCTCTGCCTTGTATCCGGCCGTGGGTATCTTTCGTTTACCGAGTTCTTCTTTCAACTCCGGCACCTTCAAATCTTTCACATAATACGGCATTTTCAATTCTTTTGCGACACGAAATTCTTTTATTGTACATTATAACTTCTCCACACAATATCGCGCAGCGGAAACAAATCACAGAAATTTTCACTGTTTGTTCGGGAAATTTCTACCGGTCACTCGATTTTAATCACAGCATCCCGCTTGAGAACTTAAAAATTGATACATAAAAACGACCTATTGGCTGTGAAGCAAGCACGCCTCTTTACTAACTCGAAAGAAGTTCAAACAAAATATTTCAAAAATATCTGGCAGCTAGTCGGGCGCAACATCGAAATTCTTGGAGCAAGTTGAAGATGCATGAGAAGTCAATATACAGGATAAGGTGATAGTAAAAAGGAGAGACGAAAAGATAGAGTTTCTAGTGGCGGGCTATTGCGAATTTGTCAACACTTAACTGCGATTGTTTATCAACAGCTCAAGTGCATAGTTTCAAAATACTCTGTACAAAAACATTTATATGGTAGGGGAAGGGTTTTGGGGATTCGTAAAATTTGTGATACAATATTTTTTCATTTGATTTGTACGGACAAATTTCGAGTTCGTAGGTTTTAATATGTTGTTTATTTTTGGGTGAATGTCTTCACAGTGCATTTCGAATTGAAAGAAAAAATTTTCGGATTCTACACTGTTACGCTTCGTGACGTTTCGGTCTCTGCTGAGACCTTTATCAAACAATTTGATTAAGATCTCAGCAGAGACCGAAACTTCACGAATAATAAAGCGTAACAGAGTAGAATCCGGAAATCTTTTCTTTCAATGTTGGTTATTGGTTTATTTATTGAAATTAGTGGATTTTATACTTTTGTATGGCTGGTGGTAAAAGTGAGGAATTTTAATTTTTTTGATACCTAGCACTATGATTTGGTGAATGTTTTCACAGTGCATTTTGAATTAAAACGAAAAATTTCCGGATTTTACACTGTTTGATTGTTACGTTTCGGTCTCAACAGAGACCTTTATCAAACAGTTTGATATTAAATTATCGAATAAAGTGATATGAACTTTTCGTGTTTAGCAATTCGGAAGATATAATCATTTGAAGAAAAACAATCGGCCGAAATTCTGTTTTAAGCTCCCCCAAAATTGTCTACAACAAAATTGTTAAATTTCTATGATCATAAAATTATATAATCTGGCAAGTCTGATCAGTATGAGCATCTATACCGATAATAGATCTGTGCCGCCGGTGCACGTGTTTTTGTAATTGAGTCATGTAAGAATACTATTTTGCACTTTTCGATTTCATTATACGGGAAAGGAAATGATAGAACAGTAATTTAACTATAAATTAAGTTCGAGTGCTCTAATGCTATTTTAAGTAAAGTTTACGTCAGAGCTATAAAACTGATCGTACACTGAACGCAACCGAACTAATTCGCATAAAATCGTAACCAAAACCCAATGATTGGGAAATCAATGCAATTCTTCTTCATATTCCTGATCATGTGAACTCTGAAAGCTACGATAAAGAGCGATTGCTTTTATAAAAATAAGCTTGCACGTTGCATAAGCCCCGCTCGTCACATGCTTGTTTGCCCAAGTCATTTCAATTTATCAGTGGAAAATGTCCAGAGATAGCATTTTTTCTGTAAATATAAAGTATAACCTTGCCTTACTTACCTCCTGTCAAGACGATTTTATATATTCGTTTTGTTTCCATTACTATGCTTTCCCTGTTTCGAGAAATTCTTACGTCTCTGAATTCTTTTTTGGTTGAAATCAAAGTTTTTGAACTGCTCTGGTTTGCAGCTTTGATCTTCAATCGTTGCGGAAAAATGTAACTTTTACCGCTCCTTGTTTTATTTACTTATAAATTATAATTCAGGTAATTTTTTAGATATATTCGCACTATCACAGATTTGAATTATTACAATACAAAAAAAGATGCTTTTAATATGAGTACACGACCGATTTAAACAATTATTCCGGTTAAAATATTTATCAAATATACTTTGTATGAAACATCTTGAATGTTGGTCAAAGTTGGATTTTAACACCGTCTGCCATTCATTGACCACTTAAGTAAAAAAACTGTTAGACGAAACGATTCTGTCAAGAATGAAAGCAATCCCAATAATTGCTGTCAAAAGATAAAAAACGTGGTCTAGTATGAATTAGAACCATATATGTACTATAAGGTTCTAATGTCAATGCGCACGCACTCATTTCACAAGTCAAAGTTAGGGTTTCTGCACAGACTAAGAAGAACACTACACTTCACCGTGTGGATGGATTCACAACGCTACGCAGGTAAGCAGAACATTATTGAATTAAGGCTACAATTCTACAGTTACTAATAATAAATTTATATTCCTTACGGTAGTCTTTTCCATAAATGTAAATTATTGAATTTAATTTATTGCTTTTATTTTAATTATTTAAGAATTCATCGATATATGCGAACCCACGGCGAAGGCTTCAAGTACGCCCAACTTGTTGGCTTTTTTTTTGTAATTGAAATTTTTGATTTTTGCTGCAGAGTAAACTTCCAAAAATAATAACCGCCAATCTATAACTGAAATTTGGCTGAAAATTTGACAAGTATGATTACCAATTTAGTAAAAATTAAAAAAAAAAAAAATTCGAGGAAACGTAGTGGCTGTTAATTTTATTTCTTCTTTTTTTTTTAATTTTTGTTCAATCGCGGTATTTTAATTTTATTTTGTACTAACAAATACCCGCAACTTCGTCCGCGTAAATATCGATACAATGTGCTTTTCATAGTAATGTACGGTATATTTCATATATAATCTGCTTACACTAATTTCTGCGAAAAATGTTACCCCGTTTTAACCTTTACATATTTTCTTGAGAGTTCATCACTTTTTATGTTCTATTCCAAAAAAATTTCTGCGAACTAAATTCTAGAAAAGAAATCACTATTAGTGTAAGGCCTCTTTTGCCAAAATCAAAATATAATATTAAAACGCAGCAATAGATTTTTCTCTTAATTTCAATTAATAATTACTTGTACGTATTTTAACTTCCTTTACTTAGAATTACTCACTGACAAAAATCAAAATATAATGTCAAAAATCACCAATAGACTTTTTCACTTATAGACGATCAACAGCATATGATTGAAAAAACCGAATTGGATAAACTTTCTATGTTTTCGTCATAAGCAGCACTTGACGTTTGACACAATACATAATACATACTATATAACGAATGAACCCAGCGAGAAGTCGTACCCACTAAGCACTTTAAAAACCGTAAAAGATATGGTATTTCCCTAAGGTGCGAATACCAACCAAATCGCCAGCCTATTAATACATCTATTGTTTTTGTGCCTCACATCTTACGTACTAAAATAGCCCCCGCATGATACGCTGGCTAATCATATACGATAGATACCACGCTAGGGACGAAATTTTACTGTTTGAATGTGTGAGTAGGTTACGCAGGTTGGTTGCTACAGGTAGCCGAAATACCTACGACATCAATGGCTTTTTGGCATAGCCTGTTCTTAACAGATCTCAGCCGATGTAGGATGGCTACGATTTTGCTGGTTTGGCCGGCCATGTACCAGTTCAAAGTGGCTACCTACGCTTTTTACATAAACTTTTGTTGGGTTCTCTCTGAAGATCCCTGCTAATTAAGGATTTAATACAAAATCTTAGCTCGATCAAAGTTATATGTACTGAGAAAATTGGAGTATAGTATTTAATGAAAAAGTTTAGTTTGTATTGGAGGTGGTGGAAGGAGTTGGGGGATTAAAACTATTTATATACTTGAAGATTGTATTTATAATAGAAATAATATATTTTAAATTTCAAATTAATAGCTTTCATAGTTTCCATGAAAATTTGATTATTATAAGTTTTTGAAAATGAGTCACTTTGTATGGGAGGGGGTAGAAGGCGTGAGGGGAGAAAAATAAAACCTAAAGCAGATTACTCCCAGAGGTAGAGCTAATAATCTGTGAAAGTTTCATGGCAATCGGTGCAGCCGTTTTTGCGTGAAAGCCGGAAAGACAGACAGACAGACACTACAATTATATTTATATGTATAGATTTTTATTCGCAACCCTATGTCTTTTATTTCATTTCGAAGTTTCAATTAAGGCTAGGTACTCAGCTCGAGCTAAACTAAATATCCAATGCTTTTGGTATTGCCAGCTAAATATCCGTGGAAATTTCACGCATAAATTCCGCTCAGGCCGTACTCACCTACGCAGCTAAATGGAAGCGAAAAATGTAATGTCTCCACAGGGGAAATTTGAATCTGTCACATTTCACGAAGCTAAATCGCGCGTGTGAAATGAGAAGCATTCTTTATGTGACAGTAGTGCGCTAAAAATGAAAACCGGTATTGTATATGTTCTGTATCTGTGTATATGTTCTTCACAAGTGTTGACGACTCTCCACTAAAAATTCAGTTATCCATTTAAATGACCGCTAAATACAGCCAAGTGAACATTTAGTTTAGCTCGAGCTGAGTACTAGACTTAAGGGGTTATACTAGTCTGGAAAAAAAATTTTTTTCTAAAATTTTTTTTTTTGGCTTAAATGATGTATAAACTATCAAAGAATAATATCTTAAAGCAATTTTGGCTGAAAAGTGACTAAAAATAATTTTTTTAGCCTGTTTTTGTAAGTGCTTTAGAGTGCACATGCATGCGTCATAAAACTTTAAACGTGTTTTTCTCGAAACTGGGTTTTTCGAACTGGCGTTGAAATTTTAACTGTTGCTTCTTAGATAGATAATCTGTGGAAGTACACAAGGTTTTTTTGATTGATAAAAAATTACGTTTGTTATAAACAATTTACGGTTGATTTTTACCCCAAAAATCGAAAAAAAAAAATTGAAATTGATGCCAATTTGCGAATTTTCAAAAACAATAAATTATCCCGTGTACTTCCAAAGAAGAAGTAATATATTTTAAGAAAAAAAATTATTTTGGTCTAGGTGCTATAGGAGTGCTGAAACCGACTACGCCGTTTGCCGCCTCGGAAAAAACATGGTTTTAACTAATATAGTTTCACGGCACCATTTTGTATAAAAAATTGGCAAAAAAATTGACAAAAAAATTGTGTGTATGCCTAAATATATGTCTAATTATACTTCAAAATTTCATTTCAATCCATTCATTAGTAACCGAGAAAAAAATTTCCAAAAAAAGATCCATTTTTCAGCACTCCAGACTAGTATAACCCCTTAAGTTGGAAATTTTTATAGTTTTGAAACAGCATTTACTTTAATGAATCCAAAATATGCCGTATTTTGGCCGATTAGTTAATTTGTGTGTGTTTTCTGGTCCAAAAAATTAAATTTTAAATTGGAGATATTAAGGCATGTGCCTATAATTTGAAATCAAATAAAAACCCCAAGAACTGGAAAGTAATCACGAATGAGGAAATAAAGGAACGTTAAAGTCAGGCAGGCGTTTCAATTTCTTTGGATCGAAATCAAGGAGGATATATAAAAGGAGTACCTGATAGTCTGTCTCATGTGGGAATATTTTTTGATTCGGAAATTTTCGAAAATTGTGTCCAAGCTTAACTTGGCTTCAAACTTTTACAAAAAAAAATACCATAATTTGTATTCTCTCTTAGTTGCTAGTATTCAGTCAGCAATAAACTAATTTTCAGTACAATGGAGTTTGCTGTTTCATTTCAGAAAATTTTATTTTTTCAATTTTTATTAGTTTTGGTTTGTGTTTAAGCTAAGCACTTTAGCAACGGACAATATAACGCGGGACAGAGATAGTTACTTTGGGTTTAAGTATGTCAAACAAGGATAGCGAAACAATTTTTTTCGAAAATTTGACAACTGTTTCGAACAATTTATCGTGGGAAAGAGTTAGTTGCAATATTTTTAAGTGTGGCAGACAAAGATAGCGAAACGATTTTTTTCGAAATATTTCGAGCATTTCGGTAGCAAGGGAGGGAAATACATTCATTCCCATTTTGCTTACCAGGCAAAGCATGCTCATAGTCACTCCTTTTTATATATCCTCCTTGATCAAAATCGAAACGTATTCTACTTAGCTTATACAGAAACCCTACTACATACAAGTTCATGTATTTCAACTTCAAATGACAACGCCACCGCGTAGGCTGGCCGCGTGAGGGACACGTTTCAATATAAAACAGGCGTCAGTTGTTATGTCGTTCGTTGCATTGGGAATCAAGAGTCATATTTTCTGTGAAAAATGATGAAATCCGAGTAGAGATTTCATTTCTCATGTCTGGAGTCAACTAATCTTTTGGATAACTAAGAGTTGAGTTTATATTGAATTTTTTAATTGATAGGGTTGTGTGAAAGGTGAGAGAATTAAAATTGAGCTAGGAGTCTTATATTTTGCGGAAGTTTATCGTAGTTTACAATTCCATAAGAAATGGACAGAGAAGTTGCAAGTTTGGGTAAGTGTAGGTTATAGTTTCAAATATTAAGTGATTCTAAATGTGACACGTTTATAGGTTCGATTTATACATCAGAGAATAGAGGAAGTGACGAGTCTGGCGATGGATCAGCCGCACACCCTTTTAAAACCGTTTTGCGTGCTATGCATTATGCTGGAAAGGAACCTTTTCCTTCTATATGGGTTGACGCACAAAACACCGACAAGCCTGAATATGAAGAGGCTTCCAAATCAAAATTAAAAAAAAATATTAAAATCTGGTCTAGGGAGAGTATGAAATCCTCCGAAAAATCGAAAAAGGAAACGGAAGATGAACTGAGAAGACAAGAAAATCTTGAGGAGGCAAGAAAAGTAGAAATTTCAGAAGATCCTGATTGGCAGCCTGCTAAATTAATCAAAATCAAAGATGGGATCAAAGCTCGTGATAGTCGGGTTAAAATATTTGGCTGGGTACATCGTCTGCGACGCCAAGGAAAAAGCTTGATGTTTATCACCTTAAGAGACGGAACCGGGTTTTTACAATGTGTTTTGAATGATAAACTATGCCAAACTTATGATGCCGTAGTTCTCTCAACTGAATCTTCAGTTTTATTATTCGGAACACTGCAAAAGCTCCCTGACGGAAAAACGGTAAGAATAATGTTCTCTCAAGCCAATTTCATATCTATATATTTTTTGCTAAATTTTACACTTTTAAATTTTAAATGTGCAATTTAGTCTCATGCGTTCTTACATTAATTAAAAGTTCTGCTTTCACGATGACTTACACTGCAAAATGTCGGTAACTAATGTTAGAAAGCTTATGACTAATTACTTCATCGGAGATCTTATCGCAGTTTGGCAATGGTGGAGCTAATATTTGGCAAAGTGTGATTTTTTTTCATTTTTATCACCAATAACTGTGCGCAGTTTAACTAAAACCTCACAATCATTTTGAACAAACAACATTTTTTATTTTGGATAAAATTTGGAAAAAGAAAATCTATGCTGTCGATTTTGACAGACTAGTGTTTTATTCATCTTACATGCAGTGATTATGTAAATGATTAATATAAGATATTCCAATCCTATGGAAGAAATTTTACACATTGAGATACGTTGAGATTGAAGGAAAAGGTTTCAAACACCCAGATTTCATGATTCCCGCTAATTGGCCACTACGACCACGCCTATATCCAACAGCCAAGCGATTCAATCGGCGACCGTCCCTTTAGGTGTTTGAAACCTTTTCGATCAAACGTATCTCAATGGGTAAAATTTCTTCCATAGGGTTGAGATATCTAATAATATTGATTGTCTTTGGTAAAACCTATGATCAGCTATGTATGGGCAGTAGTGAAAATACTCTATGGAGAAGAATAACACCTGGTAATATGGTTCGGTGAAGGTTATATCCAGCTTTTCCGTTAAATTTGGAAAAGTGCCCACCTATTTTCCAGCATGCGATAATTAAGCCAATATGATTGCAAACCGTTCATTAGTGCGTAAAACTTACCAAATAAAATTTGCATCACCTATGTTATGGTATACACATCTTTTGTGTACTTGCTCGTATCAGTCACAATTTTTCTCATTAATTGAAACTTTTCAAAAATAATAATTTCTTCAAGATCTCCGAACGCAAACGTAATTGAAGGGGTGTTATTTAAGGCATATTGCAAATGATCTTCAATGCTTTCAAAGTTGGGAAACAAAAATTAAAGATTTGATGTTTATTTATCCCATAGCGAGCTAGGTTTGGAGCAGCAACTGCAGAATTTTTATTATTAAACTCCCCCTCACACAGAGCTAGGTTTTGGCTAACACTGCGAAGTTTTTGACTTGTTAATTCACGAGCTACTGTTACGCAAAGTGTAAGAAAATGAGTCGAACTTAAACGAAAAATGTCGATTTTCGCGTATTTCTCAACAAAATTTCGACCTCCAGCAATATAACTCTATAGCTCCAGTTTAAGAAAAGTGCATTTTCAGAGTCAAAATACTATAGCTTTATCCTTTAATTTTAAAAAGGAACCGTGAATGGAGCAAAACACATGGAACAAGGTGCCAACGGAAAAAGCCTAATTCACAATCATTTCCCAACCAGACGTCAACAAAAGAACTTTCGACATAAGACAGACTTGCCTGTTGATGGCGTTGTTGCTGGTGTAAATTCAGGTAGAAGGTTGTTATATTCAAAACTTGAATGCTATATGCGACAAATTATAACGATGCCGGGATGACATTTGATGATTTGACCAAGAGCTCATTTCGAAGGAGGAGTATGATCTTAGCACGACGAGTTTACTTAGTGCAGGTTGACTGTCTCCTGACACTACCTGGGACGATTTTGCAAAGATGTAATATGTGCTTCATAACTGGCAACGTAACATAGCAGCACAGAGCTCTAGTTTCGGAATTGATTTTTCGAAGTTACTACTTTAGTTTTAGCAGCAACAAGCAAGGTAGTAGAGTGTTCTGACCCAACATTGCGGCAATACATCACGGCGGCATATGCCTCTTCAGAGGAGTCGCAAAATCCTTGATTCTCATACTCAACTGACACAAATAATAATCCTAGTCGACCTTGAGCTCTTGAAAAAGTATTTTTAACCGAATTGTTAGCGGTGCTAAAAAACCTGGGGATTAAAAATCCGTGAGGCCTCTGAGGAACTACCGTTTAGTGCATAAGAGTTGACTCGGAATAGAAATCTGAAATGAGAAATGGTTTGGTGAGTGATTCCATCGCAGTCCCAATACCTTCGTCGAGTTCGCTTCGAAGTCTACTTTCGAACATCCCACACTTTCGCAGGGAAGAGTGTTTATTAAGCTTCAACAGTTGGATATCCATTTACGAAGATTGAATCACCCTTTATTAGCTGTTTGCAGATTCTTATCTTTCAACACCAGAAAGTGCATCATCAACGTAAAAGATCCAGCTTCAGGGAATTCTACTTTATAGTGCAAGTTGTATTAACGTTCTGTCTGCAAGAAAGGGATCAGAGGATGTTTCATACGTAACCGTCTGTGGGCAGTAGTAATGTATAGATTCATCAATGGTGTTTCTCCAGACGATTCTTTGGAAGTTTTGGTGAGGCTCGACGACTAAAATTTGGCGGTACGTCTTTTCGATGACCGCTGAGAAGACATATACATGTTTGCGAAACCGTAAACAAACTGCAAACAGATGGCTTTGATTTGATGGTCGAGTTAATAAGCAGTCATCTCATCCGATTGGTTGCCTGAGCGAGTCGCCAAGGATGAGTGAATTTGGTTCCTTATAGGGTAGCTGCGCGATGTATCTTCCATTAGGTGTTCGAGAGTGCGTTTTAGCGAGGTGTTGCTCTGCTTGGGTTGGTTCTGCAGTGTAGGATGCTTCTAACTCCCAAAAGCCATAAGTCGATGTGTTCTTGTACTATATGCGTTGAGAACGAATGGTCGTTCGATATTGGCCTTGTAGGGATCTGTCCTGCAACAACACATCCGAAGAAAGTAGAGATGGCTGTATCACTGCCATTGATAGTACAGCTTGATTCAGATTAAAGAATATTAAAAAATGTATCAGCTCCAGTCAGTATGCCGATTTACCAGGGATGTGAAAATTTGGATCTGCCCATTCCAAGTTTAAAAAAGTTGGGTGCTCTCATTTGTGAAATTGGGCAAATTGAAACTAATTTTTGGCACAATGTTCGCTGATATATCGAAAGATGTTTTCTTGTCATGGAGCGAAGCGTCAAGATGGTTAGTCCTCTCGTTGTATTTGTCAAAGAAAATCCCTTGGTTGGAATTCAAATTTAACGAAAAAGTCGGCTATTACCTTGACCGTGCTCTAGTACCAGATATCTTGTTCTTCTTCATATAGTAACTCGAAATTTTTCGAAACAATTCGAACCAATCTGCCATAACAAAATCATTTTCCCACACAGGAATGAAATGTCAATTTTGAATGGAATTTGCTGTAAAAATATTTTTTTGCTATCTACATATTAGCAACCTGAAATTTAATCATTTTTCAGGAAACTTCAATTTTTGTTCATCAACTCGCGAAAATTGTACGATTAAAAGCTTAATCAATTCAAAGTTAGCTGCTAGTTTTATATTGAGAATATCAATGTACGAAATTCAGATCTTCGGTATTGATTGCTGCAGATATTTTTAATATTTTCGCAACTATAATGCTGCTGTTTCGTGTAGCTCACAATATTGTTACATGTCAGCTTTAGTTGCTTATCATCTACCACTCAAAACTGAATCAAATTAATGTGCGCGTAGGAACACTATAAGGAACACCTGCATCAACTCGATTGGAAGGTCTCTGCATTCAGTAATGAAAGAACATGTGTACTCGGTAACCATATAGAACGCGCGATCATCGAATGTTCAAGGCCTTGAACATACACGGGCAATGTAGAAAAGCAACAACAACCATGGGCTCGAACTAAAGGGAAAAAACTGACGACCAGGCAATGCTTTATAAAAGCAATTAACAGCTCTCGACTGAGAAGAAAAAGGCTCATACGACAGAGAAAAAACTCGGACGACGAGGAAATACTGTATAGAAAGAAACAACAACTGCACATAGAAACTCGTACGACAGAGAAAAGACTCGGTCGACGAGGCAATCTTTATAGAAGCGATTACCGGCGTTCGGCCGAGAAGTAAAAGATTCACATGATTCACAAGTGAAAAGTGTAAAGTTATTTAGTTAAATTGAGTTTTGCGACTGAATTAAGGGAGAGGGGAGGGGTGGGTGGTAGAAGGGGACGGTGGATGTTAATAATTGTTTAATTACTTGCTTGAATCACGTTCAAAATTCCCTGTATAGAATGTTTATTTCACAGACGAACTTTGGTAGAATTTCTATGAAAGTCGGTGTATTTTATATTCATGAAACCAAACAACCAAGCATTGGAAGGTGTTCGTACAAAATTTCAAGTTCGTAGCTTTTCATTTGTTGGATATTAGTTGATTTATTGCATTTGCTCGAAATTATATTTTCGTATGGGACGGGGTAAAAGTGCAAGGGAGATTTCAAAACGTTTGCAACTTTGTTTTAAATTTGGTTAAAATTCAAGTTGATTAATATTTTGGTTATAATTGATTTCTTAAAAATGGTCAAAAAAATACTTTCGTATGGGAGGGGCTTAAAGTTTTAAAGGTATTCCAGTTAATAGCTTGAAATGTTATGCATTTTTTTGAAAATGGTTTTCGCAATTTTTCAAGTTTCTAGCTTAAGAATTTTTAAGGTTTTGTGTTTTTTCAATATACATGGAACACCTCATGCAAGTTAGGAGGCGTCGCTTTGGTGTATTAAAGTCCTGATTCAAATTATTATTTTTTCTTTATGAATATCAAACTTATGTGCACTTTGTATGTTTTACCAAAACCCTAAAAAATTACTCAAAATTTTCGAGATTTTGGCTCACCACCTCCCTCGCGTTAAGCGAGATTACATATGGAATGCTTTGCGTAGGAGAGGTATTCCAGGTAAGGTCATAGCGATTATTAAAGAATCCTACGAAGATGCAAGGTTTCGCGTCTTGCATAGAGGAGAGCTGTCCGAGAGCTTCCCTGTGCGAACGGGTGTCAGACAAGGCTGCATATTATATCACCAGCCCTGCTTCTGGTGGTAATAAATGACATCTTCAAAGCTGCACTGGAAGGTGGGGAAGGTAAAGGTCTTCAATGGAGACTATTTAACATCTTAAGTCACCTTGATTATGCTGATGACGTGTGTTCACTTGCACATAACCGTTCGGACTTAGAGTCAAATATTCGCTCGTTGCATTCTAAATGCAAAGAGGCGGGACTGAAAATAAATGTGCGTAAAACCAAGTACATGCACATGGGCTCGAACGCAAGCACACCGATTGTTCTTAACGGACAGGATGTGGAAGAGGTGCAAGATTTTTGCTATCTTGGAAGCATTGTCAGCATGGACGGCGGAGCCGAAAAGGATGTTGAGGCTCGGTTAAATAAAGCTTGTCAGGCCTTCGGTATCCTTTCCCTTTTCTGGAGGTTAAGAGAAGCTGCGATTTTTTGACGCATGCGTCAAATCCGTGTTGTTGTTGTAGTACGTGGAAAGTGACCGTTCGACTTACCAAGAAACTACAGACTTTCGTGAACCAGTGCCTCCGACGTATTTTAGGAATATTCTGGCCAGAAGTGATCTCCAACGACGAACTTTAGAGTACAACTGGTCAGACTAAAATAGGTATTGAGATTCAACGGCGGAAGTGGCAGTGGATCGGTCATACTTTGAGGAAACTAGAGCCAAACAGGCTCTGGATTATAATCCTCAAGGAAGACGTCGGGTTGGTCGACCATGTAACACATGGAAGCGAGCAGTTGAGCAGGAGGCCAGAGGAATAAACAAGTCCTGGCAACAGCTGAAGGCCGATGCTCAGGATCGCGCCTTGTGGAAGAGAGTTGTTTCTGTCCTATGCTCCTATAGGGGGTCTTAACAGGATTTGGTTTGATTGACCTCCCTCTCGTCCCACCCCTCAGCTTGAAAATTGTACTAAAATTATAGATCGCATCTCTGGATTATAATCCTCAAGGAATACGTCGGGTAGGTCGACCATGTAGCATGGAAGCGAGCAGTTGACCAGGAGGTCAGAGGAATAAATGTCCTGGCAACAGCTAAAGGCCGATGCTCAGGATCGCGCCTTGTGGAAGAGAATTATTTCTGTTCTATGCCCATATAGGGGTCTTAACAGGAATTTGATTGATTGATATATCACTACAATCTGAAATTTCAACTTAATATCTATGTATATGTAATTGTATCAACAACAACAAAATTTAAACCTGCCTTGAGCATTGTAAAGGAAAGGGACTCTATTTGGTAGTTTACCTTAAGTATCATTGCAAATAAGTAAATCAAAACACACTTCAGTTGATAAATATATATATTCTAAATAATAAAATATAAATTTCAGGCGCCAGGTGGACATGAATTACTTGTTGATTATTGGAAGTTGGTTGGATTAGCACCTCCTGGCGGTGCTGACAGTATTCTGAACGAAACCGCGCATTCCGACGTCCAGCTTGATAATCGTCACATTATGATCAGGGGTGAAAATACTTCAAAGATATTGAAAATGAGATCGATAGTAACACAGGCATTTCGAGATCACTACTCAGATCGCGGGTATACTGAAGTTACGCCTCCGACACTGGTTCAAACACAAGTTGAAGGCGGTTCCACACTGTTTAAACTGCAATATTTCGGGTAGGTAAAATATTGATATTTTTAATTTCAGGTTTAACTTATGTTTAAAATCTGGATTTACTTTGCGAGTATATGGTTTTTAATCGAAGTTTGTAACGCTAAAGGTAACAAAATGTTTGCTATCGCTCACAAATTTAGAGTTCCAATGAGTACTACAGTACAGTGAGACTATAACGCTTTGAGCTATCAAGCTGATTTATTTTTCATTGTCATTCCAAATATCAACCTGAAAATTGGTACAATGGTAGATAGAGATGAGAGAGAGTTGACTACTAGTTTCAAAAAATCCTCCCACTTTCTCACTGAACCGAAAAATATGTGTGCAATATTGTGTATGTAATTTTTAAGGAAATCGATACATTCTATTTCTGAAAGTGTTTGAATGGAAGGGGTGAATGTAGTGGTGATCGGATTAGAGAAGAGTTTCGATGCTAATTCTATTCTCATTGTTATTGGTAAAAATTGCAAGTCGGTATCTTTGATATTTTGTAATAAAAATAAATTTTAAATATTGAAATTTCATAAAATTTGTATTGGAGGTGGTAGAAGGAGGGATGATAGGGTAAAATTTTATATCGATAACTCAAAAGTTATTATGTAGACATACGGACAGAAAATCACTAAATTCATGCTTTTTTATCTTTTAAGCAAAGAAGAAAATTTTTTAGCTTCTACCATCTCCTATAAAATTTTCGTGCAATTTCAAAAAATTTATTTTTCTTCGAAAGTGATGAAGTTATCAGCTTACAAATTTGATCAAAATATAACAATGGTATAGTTTTTTGTTACTCATCCAAGATGCAATACAAATGTCTCATTCATGTCCATTCACTTCAAAAATATATGTGTACCACTTCACAGTTTTGTCCTATTTGAATAACACTCATGCATTAGTATAACTTAGCAGCGAAGTTACTGAATAATTGTATCACTTGACAATTTTTTGTTTTGTCACATCTTAACGAGAGCAACATACATGCTGAAACGAAACTTTGCTGCAAAATAAAGTTTGACAGCTTAGGCATTGACGGCATTTTGTTTGGCATTGTAAGTATGATGCAATGTATTTAATAATACGTCATTCGCACCTCATGAACGTCTTATATGTAAGATCGTGTTACAAAATGCTACCCAACACTACAATGTTAACACCATTAATTTCTGTTCCGCTTTTTTGAAAAAACATGTACCAAAAAATAAAAAAAAAACATGATTTTTCAGTAGAGCAATTTCACTGATAACACTTTTTTATTTTCGTCATTTCTAGTTCTTAAAAAGTCTACCGACAATTTCTTTTTAGCCCAAGAGCATAGGAATTAAATGGCTAAAATATTTCAGTCTTTGAATCATTGAATTGAATGCTGCATCCAAACTTTAAAAGTGTCCAGTCATTATTATATCTTGAAATGCAGGTAAATGCGTATTAAAAAAAATAAGAAATTTAATTTATTGAGTGTTATTTTGTGCGAAATTATAAAAAGTAGAAAGTTGCCGGAACTATAAACATTTTCTCAACAACATTAAATGTTAAAGCGGAATTAAAAACACATCCGTCTCATTTTACCTTATTATAGGGAGTACAAACTGAAACTCGCTGTTTCCCAAAAGAAAGCAACAGTAAATGCAGATCAGAAACGTCACATGGAAAACTTAGACATCTGTCAACAACTCCAAATCTTTAGATTTGTGAAGTTTTATCGGCGTCATATAGTTTTTTGTGCGCGGATATGTCGCGGTTTAAGCCAAATAACCGTCATTTGCGGGAAGTTGTGCTTCTTGCCTTCAATTCAAAAAAATGTGCGGCTGAGGTGCGTCGAATGATTGTTGAAATTTATGGTGAGGGTGGTATTAGTGAAAGAACAGGTCGCGAATAGCTTAAACGCTATAAAATGGGTTAAAGATAAGGAGCGTCCCGGAGCGGTTGAAAGCTTGAAGACGCAGAATCGGAAGTATTATTGGACGAAGATTGATGCCAAAAGCACCAAGATCTTGCAGATTCATTGGGCGTAACTCATCAAGCCATTTCATAGCTTGGGAATGATGCAAAAGCAAGAAAAATGGGTGCCATACGAGTTAAAACTCCTGTTAAGACCCCCTATAGGGCATAGGACAGAAACAACTCTCTTCCACAAGGCGCGATCCCGAGCATCGCCCTTTAGCTGTTGCCAGGACTTGTTTATTCCTCTGGCCTCCTGCTCAACTGCTCGCTTCCATGTGCTACATATTCGACCGACCCGACGTCTTCCTTGAGGATTCTAATTCAGAGCCTGCTTTGAGGAGTTCGGTTCGTAGTTCGTCTATACCTGGGGCTTTCCTTCCCGCCATTGACCGAATGGCGTAAACTATCTCTTCCTTATCTGGGGGATCGTCTCTAACAGGATTGTTGCGGTTGGATGTTTGGTAGTTGTTCTGTTTCTGGAATATCTTCCTCTCACAAGATGTTTAAAATATCAGAGAAGTATGTATTCCTTCCATCGCCGCAACTGGTGTTCACTCATATTAAGGAGAGTTCCGTTAACATCTCTCACCAGGTGGTTGGCGGTGAAATTCCTGTTCGTCATCTGTTTTATAATTTTAAATGGTGAGCCCATATCCCCAAGGTAAGCCGCAAATTCTGCCTTATTGGCCAGATCTTCAATGGTCTTTCTGTTGTCGCGTCTAACAGTCTTTTTAAGCTGTATATGAGCATCGCGGTAGTTCTGTCTCAAGTCAGGCGTTCGTTGGTTGATCCGATCGCCAACCTTATCTCATGTGTTTTGCGACATCCAGGGTTTCTCACCGCTTTGCACATATCCCACAGACTCTTCAGGACAAGTAAGAAACGTGTTTCTGGTTGCCTCCCAATCGGCGTCCAGTGTGCACATTTCGTATCCGCCCAATGTGGATGACTTGTCGCGTATAATGGTGGTGTACTCGCGCTTTAAATTGCAGTCTCTAAATCTATTCACTTTAAGCTTGCGCTTCATTTGAAGAATTTGTGGTCGCGGGGTAGCTGCTATGCACAATCTTAAGAAGGCAACCTTCAAGTGTTGATCGCTTCCCACGTCAGCTCCCCTCTTCGCTCTCATATCGAGGAGACATCTTATCCATCGGAGACTTATAACCAAATGGTCGATCTAGTTCTGAGTAACACCATCAGGGGTTGAAGGCAAAATCGTGGGGATACCGCAGCTATGCACCAACATCGACGGACAAGCCCAACATCTATGGCTCGAAAATCATGCTATGATGGGACCAGCTTGGCGTGGTGTATTATAAGCTGCTGCAACCGGGCGAAACCATCACGGGAGATCACTACAAAAAAGAACTAATGCGTTTGAGCCGAGCATTGAAGGAGAACCGGCCGCAATACGAGGAGAGACATGACAAAATGATTTTACTGCACGAGAACGCTCGGCCACATGTTGCTCACGTTGCAAAAATCTATCTGGAAACACTGAAATGGGACATCCTACCCCAACCGCTGTATTCTCCAGATACCGTCCACTCCGATAGCACATGGCCTGGCAAATTCGGGCGATTCGTGGATCGGCTCAAAAGAAGAGCAGTTTTTTCGACGCGGGGTCCGTATGCTGGCAGAAAGATGGGAAAAAAGTTATGATAGCGATGGGCATTTCTTTGAATAATAAATGTTTAACCATTTCTGCACAATAAAAGATCGAATTTAAAAAAACGGCGGTTTTTAATCTGTACTCCCAATATTTTAATAATAAAGTATTGTGATCGACTTGGAAAAAAAATTGCTGTTCCGAAGAAATTATTTTTGTCGTGCTTCATTATTTAATTAGCCGAAAAATGCATCTTAAAAGAGAAAGTAGTGATGTAAAATTTGTTTTTTTAACAACTTGCAAAAAATTCTTAAAAAATATCAATTTCGCTTCACTCCTTCTAGCCATAAAAAATTTCTCTATAAAAAAAACTAAGAAAATCATTTTATACTCACCACCTCCGATACAAAATTTACTATTTGCCAAACTCAAACTCTTTGCCATATTATCTGCAGTATCGCATGATCGGACATTACGCCCTATCATATTTTGTGTTTTTTAATTCTTCCGAAAACAGGAGAACAGATGTGTGTGGGGAAAAGGGCAGATACATCCCTGTATTCCAAAATACCTTAAAATTGACTTCGAAAAGTACATGAATGATGTTTTATGAGTGTAGCCCTAAATTGTAAACGCAAAAGCTGAAATTATCTAAGATTAAACTTTTTCCAAAAAATTTTCATTAATTTGGGCTTGACCACGGAGAGTTAAGAAAAGTTTTGTGTAAAAGACCAATGTGATATTAATACTTTTTTTTTAATTTTCAGGGAAGAGGCGTACCTCACACAAAGTTCTCAACTATATCTAGAGACATGTCTTCCCGCTTTAGGAGATGTTTATTGCATTGCTCAAAGCTATCGAGCAGAACAAAGCCGAACTCGCCGTCATTTGGCTGAATATTCCCATGTTGAAGCCGAGTGTGCATTCATCACATTCGATGATTTATTAGATCGTTTGGAGGATTTAGTTTGTGATGTTGTTGATCGTGTTTTAAAATCATCCTTTGGTTATCTCGTTCATGAATTGAATCCGAATTTCGTAGCACCTAAAAAACCGTTCCGCAGAATGAACTACGAGGATGCAATTATTTGGCTTCGTGAAAACAATATCAGCAAGGAGGATGGATCTTTTTACGAATTCGGCGAGGTTTGCTTCTATATATACATATATGCTTATTAACATTTAGTGATTTTTATATGAACGTTTTTAGGATATTCCAGAAGCTCCTGAACGTAAAATGACTGATACAATTAATGAACCAATTATGCTATGTCGTTTTCCTGCTAGTATTAAATCATTTTATATGGCAAAATGCGAGGATAAGAAAGAGTTAACGGAAAGTGTTGACGTACTTTTGCCTAATGTTGGGGAAATCGTTGGAGGTTCGATGAGGATTTTTGATTCAGAGGAGTTATTAGAAGGATATAGTCGAGAGGGAATCGATCCGAAGCCATACTATTGGTATACTGATCAGCGTATCTATGGAACACAGCCGCATGGAGGTTATGGATTAGGATTAGAAAGATTTTTGTGCTGGCTTCTAGGCAGATATCATATTCGTGAAGTATGCTTATATCCAAGATTTTTAGACAGATGCAGGCCATAAGATGGTTTTTGTACTTTTTAATCAAAATATAATGCTTCTTCTGATATATCGCAACATTAAATAATAAAGGATATTCTCATGAAAGCTCTTTTTCGTTTTCAGATTTTCAACTTATTAACTGCAGTATTTTAAATAGGTTTATTAAATTGATAATTGGTATTAAGGGGAACCTGATTCAGAAAAAATATTTTTTTTTATTATTTACGGGAAACCACCAGACTTTCGTCATTAATTGGTTTCAAAATAATGCGAAGCGTACCGAAACGATATTTAACGAAGGAACATAATACCAGCACATGTTTTTATGTTTATAAATATAATATTTTTTTATTTAGCAGAAAAGATATGGATCAAATCTGGAATTAACTAATTTATGTTGCATTCGTTCTAAAATTTTACCTTTAAAAAAATATTTAAATATACCATAGCGTCGTAAAGCGGGGTAATAATTTTGGGACGTAAAACTAAAACGACATATATCGGTGAAAAGCATAACGGGCTTCATTTGCATTTATATTTCTGTGTTGAATCAATACATAAAAGAACGTTCGAAGATTTGAAGTTCTCCTAGATATTTAGGTGTAGTAGAATTAAAAAGAAACCGTTCAATTGTGGTATGAACAGTTATGTCAGTATATGTATTGGAAAAGACAATTAAAAACATATTAAAAACATAACAGGGCTACGATTGCGCGTAAAACGCAATCTTACGATACTCTAGATGAAATAGAATTTTTTGTGATCCCAAGAAATTTTGTATGGGGAGTGTTAGACGGGGTGATAGCATTGAACTAATTTTTTCCCCATCATGCTAAAGTAGCTATAAACATAACAGGACTACGATTGCGCGTAAAGCGCAATCTTACGATACTCTAGATGAAATAGAATTTTTTGTGATCACAAGAAATTTCGCATGGGAAGTATTAGAAGGGATGACAGCATTGAACTAATTTTTCCCCATCATGCTAAAGTAGCTATAAAAATGTTTTGTACAAAATGCTTACTCCAAAAATTGAGTGGGAACTGAAAAAATTAGTGAGTTAGATTTAGTGAAAATGTGCAGTTTGTATGGGAGGTGGTAGAAAGAGTGGGGCGATTAGAGTGATTTTTTTCAGAAATAACTAGGAATATTGTAAAATTGACATCCCTGAAATTTCAGACTAGTGCCATTTATACTTTTCAAGAAAATCGATTTTTTGTGAAGTTGTGAAACTGTGTCATATTGTATGGGAGGGGGTAGAAGCAGTGAAGCAAATCAAATATTTTTTTCTGATCTTAGTGCTAATACTAATTAAATATTTATTACAAAATATGAGCTCAATAAATGTTATATGTTCTGAGAAAATCGTCTTAGAGCATTTCATGAAAAAGTGTAGTTTGTATGGGAGGGGGTGGAAGGAGAGGGAGGAAGCAAATAATTTTTCTACTGTACATTAAAATTACTATGAAAATAACATATCCGAAAATTCAGACTAATAGCTTTTATACTTTTCGAGTAAATCCGTTTATTGTCAAATTACGAAATTGTGTCATTTTGTATGGGAGGGGGTAGAAGGGGTGAAGCTAATAGTCTAAATTTTTTTGGGCTTACTAACAATTTCAAATAAATATTTGGTGCACAATTTCAGCTCTCTAAATTGTATACGCAATGAGTAAATTGGCTTAGAGTAATTCATGACAAGTACAGTTTGTATGGGAGGTGGTAGAAGGAGGGGGAGGATACGCATAATTTTCGTACGGTAGATTGATATTATCATAAAAGTAACATATTCCAAATTTCAGGCCAATAGCTTTTATACTTTTCGTGCAAATCCGTTTATTGTCAAATTGCGCAATTGTGTCATTTTGTATGGGAGGGGGTAGAAGGGGTGGAGCGATTTGGCCCGTTCACGAACTTGACCTTACTTTTTTGTCAAAAACGACGTGTACAAAATTTGAATTATCTAGCTCAACGCGTTCTCAAGCTAGAGCGCGCACAGACGGACGGACGGACGGACATCCGGTTTTGAGATTTTTGAGTGATAATATTAATTTCTGTATTCATCATTTTTTTCTCCGAGCCTTATTTCTTGGCGTTACAAACTTTAGAGCAAACTTATAATACTCTCAGATTTCATCTAGAGTATAAACAGGCTAACAGAAATGGAGAGAGACGAAAGTGATGGCGGACATTGCCCTTGAAGCACTGGAGGTTGTACCTGTTGGGAAACACTTTGGCTGGTAATGTGTTCCAAAATCTTGACGTTCGAGAAATGAATGACTGCCTAAATTTCACTGTACGAGAAAGCAATAGTTTAACGGTGTTCTCATGCGCATTCAGCTTGGCGAGTATCCCAGGGAAAAGTATGGAGTGAAAATTATGGAGTTCTGCACTGCATTTACCATGGAAGTACCGATAGTAAATGCAAAGTACTCCGACATTTTTGCGATGCTCGAGAGAATCGATAAAAGACATGGTGGTCTCGTCTCCAATCAGTCGGAACGCATGTTTTTGAATCCGATCGAGCAACGCGAGGTGTGTTTTGGGTGCCCCAACCCAAACATGCGAGTTATACTCAAAACGTGGTATAATGTCTTACGTTGATATGTAGAAGGGGGAAATTTCATTAAAATTCCTTATAAATAAGTTAAAACTTCGTCGTAAGGATCAATTGGCTGAAAAGCATACATGTTCAGAAGAAGCGTTCAACAAGGCTAAATCTCACTTTAACTAAATTTGGATTACACTAAAATTATTTGTATTGACTAACTACTTAATTTCAGTGACGGTAGATGTTGGTTTTAGTTCAATGATAAATTTAGAAAACAAAGCTGCAACTCAACAAATTTACTCTCAGGAGATGCATATTAAAATATTAGGTTGTGTTAATTTTTATGCATTTGTATCATTTAATAAAACAGAAAAACCAATGCTTAAATTACCCGTGGAGTCGTGTTCGTAAAAATAGCAGTGCGAAGACGAACACACTTAACTTGAATTTTGCTGCACTTGCGAAATTCATTGTGACAAAGCAGAAATTAATTATTCAAAAAAAAAAAATGACCAATCCTGACAACAGTTCATGTTTTTGGGGAGATTCCTGCTTGTCAATTTCTAGTGCTCGATAAAACCGCGAGCGTGGTTTGTTCGAGCTTATTCAAAATTGGCAAATTGGTTTTTTTACTTTATTATTCTTATAGTAAAATTTCTTCCCTAGAATTTTGTTTTGCAGCGTTTCATGACTAAATTAGCCTAAAAATGAAAATGTTTATACGCCGTACGTGTACGCTCAGTACACATTAACTCCCAAATCCTTCAAGATTGATGGTTCATTTTTCATTTTTGCATCGATTGTAGATCGGTGCTGATCTCAGGCAGGCTCCAATTTTGAGGTTGTAGGGGTTAATGGGGAGGCGGGAGGAACACTAGAACCGAAAGCTTCGAATTCAAATATCTCAACCATGGCTCTAACTAATTAAAATTTTATTTCCATTGAGTCCGAAAAGGGAAGACTAAAAACAAAGTATCGATCGAATTTTTTTATTAAAATGATAATATCTTCGGAATTAATTACCATAAAAAAATCATATCTTAGGATTAATAAGGTGGCATACAGAACCATCGTAATCAACCTAGAGGGAGGGCTATTTTAGTAAAGGGGAGGATCAGCGGGGTGCAAAAAAACACTTAAAATTATCCCGACTATCCCTTAAGCTATGTAATTAAAACTTGGAACATATATTAATCTGTACTAGCGCAAATTTAAGAAAAATATAACATTTGGACATTATAGTTGTGGGGGGAATTGGAGAGCATTTCAAAAATGTTGCAATTCTTAAACTTTTAAACCGTTATATTTCAAAGTCCAGATATTAAATATAAATTGTGTCAGGTTGTTGAGCTCTATGACCTATAACTTTGGCAACTAGGGAGGTGGTTGGCCAAAATGTCGAAAACTTTGAAAAATATTTTTAGGGCTCAGGTAAAAGATAAAATGTTCAATGCATCTATTTGATATAATTACAGAGAAAATAATAATTTGAACCAGAACTGTTATGTACCGAGGTATTTCATGTGTATCGAAAAAAAACTCAAAATTTTTGAGTGAAATGTTAGCTACTAACTTGAAAATTTGTGAAATTAATTTTAAGTTCAAAATATTAACTGTTTGAATACCTTCAAAACTTCTACAAAAGTATTTTTTTGACTATTTTTAAAAAATCGATTTTGTGCAAACACTTTTAAAAATATTCAAAACAAAGCTGCATCGAAAGTTTTGAGATCCCTTTTGCCCTTATACATCCTCCCAATTTCGTTAAGTCAACTAATAAACTGCAAACTAAAAGTTACGTACTTGAAATTTGTACGAACACTTCAAGACAAACAAATAATCATAAATTTTACGACTCCTATTGCTTCAAATTTACTGGAGCTATTGAGTCCAATCACAGTTAAGTGTTAAATAATTGACAAAAGCCCTGCCCTAGAACCTCCAATCACTTAATCTTCCCTATCCACCATAACCTGCATATTGACTTCCCACGCATCCTCAACTTGTCCTAAGAATAATAAAAAGTTGCGCCTGACTCTTTGGCAGATATTTTATAAAAAAAGGTAAGAATAGTTCACTTTAAAAAGAAATTGTGACGGTTTATACTGCATCGCTACTAACCGACTTAGCCGTGGGATCCAGATAGCTCAGTGGACAGCACGGCCGCTTTGCAACTCAAAAATCCCCGTGGTCAAATCTCACTACATTCACGGTATTCCCTTAGCGTCTAAGGCAGGGCCTGCTTACACAAGCCTTACTGACAAGTCCGTCGTAAGCAGGCCTGGGACGAAACGCAACACAGCGCTGTAGCCGCTCACTCGCTACAAAATTATTGTATATTTTCATTAGTTAAAATGGGTCGAGGAAACACGGAAGAAACACAAATACTATAAGGCAATGCTTAAAAGGGGGAAAAAATGTTGGCATGTTTAGCGAAAATGATTGCAAATGCAAAAAAGTGGAAAAGGTCCCAAGAAAAAGAAGCGGTAAAAGGAAAACAACAAATTTGGAGAGAATTTGAACTCTACTCAAATTCGCCAGGACCAAAATCTTAATATTAGTACTTCAACTAAAAGGAAACTGTTCATAAATGAAAACCTGAGAGGAAGAAGACCCAGAAAAGTTATCCTGCTAAGCCAGAGAAGTTTTGGTGTGGCCATCGCAGCCAACACACTTTAATCCTATCTAGAGCTTGTGGGTAGACGTAATTATGGAAAATCCCAAAAATTCCAAAGAATTGTTGACAGTTATTGAGATTTATGAAAATATATTCCAGTTGACAGATGTCGCACACTTGTTGGTTCAATGCAACGTAGATGCTCCGCGGTAATTAAAAATAAATCATGTGGGACGAAATACTAGTTTTTATTTAAACTGAATTATGGATAAATAATCATAAACATACTAAAAAAATTTCTATGGTGAAGATGTAACATTCTTTAGGTTATTGAAATCACTGCTATTCTAATGAACAGTATATATTGTTACTCTCTTTACAATGGCGCTACAGCCCAAATCGGACCTTGGCCTCCCGATATTCAGGTTCCTTAACATTTTTCATTACTTATTGTGGAAGGGTTGTTAGCCCTTCGCACAACCCTCTTTCTACGAAATATTGTTACACTATTATTAATATTTCAACCATTTGAAATCAGGAATCGTATTTAGTTTTTTAATAAAAGCTATATGAGCAATAAAGAAGATAAAAAATAACTGTTTATGTTCAGTAATTTCAAGCTTAGCAATATTTTGAAAAATGTACAGAAAAATTTAGCGCACTGCTATTTTATCGCATATGGCTGTATATTGAATGGATGTGTGAGGAGTCACTCCACTCACTGTATCAGAGTCTGGCAGAAATGTCACAATCGACACCAGCGAATTCAACTTCCCCAATTCACCATTCGTGGATTGGTGATAAATTGCCCCTTTAAAATTTTTGTTTGTGATTTTTAAGTTGGGTATTAAAAACTGGGCACAGATCATGATGTTAAGAACGTACCAACAAAAAGATCGACACTTTTTTTTTAAATTTCGCTCCAAATATCGGGTTTCAGCTTTGCCAAACTATTGTAAAGCGCTTCTAGTATACCGTGGAACAACTATAGATGTCTGCACATGCAGAATTTGAACTTTGTATCTTTTACCAGAGCCTTAAAAATTTTGTGCAAATTCTCATCATTTTGGCTCACCACCTCCATCACGAACCCTCTCTTATTACAGTATGGACACTAGGTTCCAGCACAGAGCGGAAAATATTCAAATCGAAGATTTATGGCCAAGAATTTACCTTATTTTCTTCGATCGATTTTCTTTTTCGTTGAAATTTTTTAGTGAAATCGGTATATTTTATCATATTTTAATAGGTGTCACTCGTTGCCTTTTAAAAAATATTGACGAGCGACACAGCTCGACTAACGGCTCCATTGCCAAACTCGAAAAAGCCGAAGAGAGTAGACAAAAAGTTCATTAGTACGTAAAAGCCTCTCAAATAAATCTTAATCACTTAAAAATGCTGCAAATAAAAGATTTTCGCGAGGTAAACCACTAAAAAGTTACACGGATCCGCAGAACGAATATAACATGAAAATAAAAAGCTCCCACCTTGTCAGTTTGCCCAAACTCTTAGGTGCCTCTAGGCATAACTAGAGCCTAGCTTTTCAATGTAGAAATCCATATAGCGGGCCAAGCTCGCGTGCAGTTATCATCTAAAAGGGGCATCCCTATATTTTTTGAGCATTAAGATTATTTTATTTGAAATTTTTCTAGGATTAGCATAAACTATGTTACAACAACGAAGACAGCAAACACTGCTAAAATTTTCAAACTGGAGGACGCGGTCACTGAACCGAGATGGATGGGGCAAAGCATTCAGGAGGCCAAGGTCTTATCCTTTTATCCATTTTTTTTATCCATTTACTGCCAAACGTTGGGTGATTTTATATCCTAAAAATAACCTCGATGTGGCAACACTAAACCACAGCAGTTCGTTTGTAGTGATATTTGTGTACTTGAAGGCTAACCTAAAAACATAGAATTTTAAAGTAAGTTTTCGTGCATTTTTTGACATAAATTGGCATTAATACAAAATGTAGTTAGTTACAGTATAAGCTCATTTCTGCATTTGTCCGTTTACTGAAGTTTTACCTGTTTTTATGTTGACGTTTACTTTAAGTATGCTTAAACCGAGTTTCGCTAGAAAATTAAAAACAAAAACCGCAAAAAATTGCGTTTAAAGAGCTTTAAACCACGATTGATTCGAGAACTCCTATCTAAGTCAAAACTTTATAATTATATTGCGTATTATTCTTGTGGCAATATTGTCCTGTGTTTTGATTTCCTTAATATACCAATTGTACATATATTACCAGAGCGTGCACTATCTGTCAGGAAATATCTGATCCGTAGTATGAGGTTCAGCATAATGTCCTTATTAATAATAATAGCAACTTGTTTCCTTTATAGATGTACGTTAATTTTCGGAAAACGTAGCTGTAGCAATTATTATCGTATGCAGACGATTGTCATAATGTAATTTGTTTAGTTGGGCCCGAGTTAAGTAGATCTTGCTCAATTTTATGCCGAACTCTAAGCAGTCCTGTTGTTTTTAACATAAATATGTCTAATGGCTTGACTTAGACATATGACAACATCACCGAAGTCAAGCAGCAAAGAACACTTGTTGTACTGAAATGGGATCCCGCTTGTATGTTCTCACTTTAATTTACCTGCCTTAACGGCAACATACACATACATATGATTTTTAGTTGGTGCATATAAGTTTCATTCCCCTCCTTTAACAATAAATAAAAAAAAAAAGTTACGGACAATTTTAGATACTCACGTATATCTACGATTTAATAAGCAATATCATATTTAATGTTTTTTTAGAGCCTAAATAATGTGACATGACGGCGGCTTTACTCGAAGGTAATAAATGAATGTTCGAATTACTTCGAAAAATGTTAAAAAGAACACAAAACGTAGCCTTTGGGATGTCTTTGTTACTCCTTATGAACATTATTGCCGTTTCATCAAATAAAATAACCAAGGTAGTTAAATTTATGTTTATGTTACATTAAATAATCTTTTAATTCATTATTTCAGTATTTATGGAAAAATGAAAATTTTGAAAACCCCTTTTTCTGCACATATTTCAAGGCGTCCCTATTTACAGTGTATTTAGTTGCAATAGTTAGTTGGAAGGAATGCACAGATAACAAGAAATATTCGGTATTGATGTATTAATAAATTTTTATATTTATTTTGGTTTGACGATTTTGTAGGTTGTAGATCAGTCTACAGAAGAGGACACATATTTTTCACATCATTCCAGTTTGGTACGTATTTTATTACTAAAATATTTTAAAGCTTGACATTTTTTTATTATTTTCTTTTTATCTTATTCTTATTTTTCCTAATGTTATAGATTCAGAAAAAACAATAAACCCCAATTCTTTGTATCGGATTGGCCAAATGACCCGTTTGGATTGTTAACAAACCAAACCTCAAATACCTAGATTTATTTTAATCCATATCAGTTTGTACTTGTTTGATTCGTGATATATGAGTTTAGTTCGACTCGAAACTGCAATAATATCGGTTTTGTTTTATGTAATTATAATTAAACTAGCATATGAACCCGTGATTTGCACAGGTGTTTCATAACAAAAGGAAGGGCATTTAGCAAAGTAGTACAATTTATTTTTATTTTAGTAGTACCCTCTATAATTGATTTAAAACAAAAGTACAAAGTGAAATCTAACCAAATCCCTCCACTTTTTCTACCACCGCCAATACAAACTGCAAATTTCACGAAATGCAATGCATCCATTTTCTCAGCCCTTGTCGAACCAAAGAAGCTCTAAATTTGTGTTGCAATGAGAGATGAGAAAATTAAAACTTTTAACAACTCCCATACAATGCGCAGTTTGAACATATGCGTTAAAGCAATTTCCAAGGCAAACGTGCTCTAATTGAATGTAGGGAAGGAGTGGAGGCACTCTTAATAATTTTATTCGGTAGACTCCAAATAGATATAGAATAAAGCATTTCATTTGAAATATCAAGTCAATAACTTATGTAGTCTCTAACATTTTGTATGGGAAGGGGTGAGGGGATTTGACCTGTTCGTGAACCTTACTTGTTGGGCAAAAATAACGTGGACACAATTTGAAGTTTCTAGCTCAAGACGCTCTTAAGTTAGAGGAAAGCGAAGGACAATAAGCGAACGACAATAAAAAGACATTTAGCTCAACAATTATAAGTCAGAGTAAAAAGACTTTACATTGTGACCATAAAGTACCGGGACTTTGTAATTAAAATTAGTCTGGGAAATGATATTTCAAAAATTTTTTTTTTTCGTAAGCAGGACTGTCCTTAATAATTGTCCCAAAAATCAGCGCGGTCTGTTAATCAGTTTATGTTTCAGTTTGATATTAGAGAAAACACTAGTGAACGTGAACAATACGAGGATCGTTGCCATAATAGTGCTGAACGTGTCGGTGAACACTACCAGCGTCAAAAAAAGAAAATGTGATTGGCGACTGTGAGCCAATTCTGGCGATAACTAGGATCGATGAAAGCGAGAAACAGGACGTGACACAGAACAAACGGACAAATAGAAGCGAAATTATATTAGCGCTTCTCCAGTTAAGCAACCTTCAAAGAGAGCATTTCCAACAAGCAGTACATCTTATCGATTAATACCAGGAAATATTTTCAACAAGCGATGCAGATTACGGAAGAAAGAACATTGTGAACCGCCGGAAGTGATATACCGATACGTCAACCTCCGAGAAGAGTTCCGTTAGCGAAGATCGAGGAGGTGAATGTAATGATTACCATTGTCACAGGGCTTCAAAGAGCTGGAGAAGCAACTTTCCGAGTTTGTTGTTATAGCATATCTAACACCAGAAAAGTTTTCACTATTGACACCGATGATAGCAATTTGGGAATCGGAGCTGTTCTCTCACACGAAATCGACGAACAGGAGAAATTGCTATCGTTTTACAGTCGAGTGCTCTCAAAATCTGAAGAGAACTTAGCAATCGTAGAAAAGCCGCAAAGAACTTCCATAAATACCTACATGGACAAAAGTTCATCCTTCGAACGGACCATGCATCGCTGAAGTGGCGAGATGTATAAAGAGACTGGAGTCCTTTAATTTTGAGATAGTTCATCGAAGGGGAAAAACTCATGGCGCTTTCAAGACGACCACGCCAGCCGAACTGCAAATATTGCCACTGTCTCGGGGAAAAAGAATTCAAAGAGAGTTTACGACTTGTAGCAGCGAACCCAACGGATGGATGGAAACAGCAGGACCTGGAAAACGCTCAACGTTATATGGCATGTATAATCTACTTAGTTTAATGGTTCTTTGAACATACTACTTTGTATTTTGTTGGAATCAGAGCCATAAATAATTAAGAATGATATTTGTATGTTAAACTCCCAACCGCGCCCCTCCTCCCATTGGTATTGAAGTTTATGCACTTTTTTTTATCCTACGACTTAAGAGGATTGGGATTTTAAGATCATATACGTATTGAAGAGCGTTAAGGAATTGTAAATAGTTGTGGCTCGTGTTATTTCTAAAAATAGTCAAAATAAAATAAAATTAAGTTCAAAAACATTACAGCTTAACGATACCTAAATGATAGAAATTGATCTTAAGAAATTATTTACTGAGAAAATTAATGTATTGGATTTAGTGAAATTGTGCAGTTTGTATGAGAGGTGGTAGAAGGAGTGGTGGTTTTTTAGTGATTTTTTCAGAAACAACTATAATCATTATGCAATTGATATGTTTTAAATTGCAGATAAGTAATAAACACTCTTTTCAATAAAATCAGATTTTGAAAAGTTGTGAAATTGTGTAACTAAGAAAACTGGTTTATAGTATTTCATGAAAAAGTGCAGTTTGTTTGGGAGGCTGTGGAAGGAGTGTGGGGATTCGAATAATTTGTACACCATACACATTTATGATAAAAACAATATATTCTGAAATTCAAATTATTAGCTTTTATTATTTCCAATCGTTTATTTTTGAAAATGAGCCATTTTGTATGGGAGGTAAAATGCGTGAGGGGATTGAAATATAACCGAAAAATAGATTACGGCTTCAAGCATATGGTACTGAAATTTGGACATACAGACAGAGAAAAATATCAAAGTCGTGTTTTTAAGCTTAGTTAATGGCAAAATAAAGCAAACTTATAGCTATTTAGAAACAAATAATAGACAGAAACTACAATTATATTTATATAATATGTATAGAAGTATAGATTATGTTGGTAAAATAATCGGCTCTGTTTTCAGATGCAATGAAATGTTATTGTGTCAGCAAAAATAACTTTGATAAAAAGCATTATAAATGAGTTGCTACGCAGTGGAGTAGTAAAAACAAAAAAAAAAGATAGTAAATCTACTGCGAATGAAGTAAATACTCATCACTGCTATCAGATCGTAAATGTTGTACCTATATATTATTCAAAGCTATATGCAGAAATGGCTGCGAATTGGTCTTCATCACCATTTTCCGTTTTATGAAGATATTTAGTTATGTTTTCTTCATTTTTTCCAGAGTGGTTCTTCATTCATTCCAATACGAGTGGACACTGTTTCCAGTACTGAAAGTGATGATTCAAGTATACGTTGTGTGCGATTTAGTAAAATGGCCGAAGTTCGTGAAATGTCCACACACGAGGCTTCTGATGCAATAATTTCACGATTATCTTATGCAGCGAGCCTTCGAATCCACAGACAGAAAGCTCAGCATAAAATAGCTCGTACGGCTTTAATATTTTCCATTCTAGTAAGTTGAAATATTTATTTATAACAAATTGCAAAATGAATGAATTATACATGACTACATGTAATATGACGTGATTGCATTTTGTTTTTATTTTCAGTGGTTTCTAGCTTCATACATGTTTCAATTATCGCTACAAATAAGTGAAGAATCAACGGTAGTTATAATGAGCTCAACCGTTAGTTTCTTCACATTGATTTTATCGGCTGCATTTTCATCTGGAGTTGATAAGTTTACGATTTCTAAGTTATTTGCAGTTCTTATTAATATAATGGGTGTAATTATAATGTCTGCGACCGATATTGCGGAGTTGAAATTTTCCAGAGGAAGCTTTTGTTCACTTTTAAGTGCATTTTTTTATTCGTCGTGTTTGGTTTTTGTCAAAGCCAAAAATGATAATGAAAACAAAATAGACATACCTTTACTATTTGGTGAGTATATATAATTTTATATAATCTTTTTAGAAAATTGAATCCAAGAATTGCTCAGATGAAACAGACTTATAGATATACTTATTAAATAAGGGATTAACTGTTGAGATAGTAAATAATTTCTATACCCGCTTTTTGAAGGGTCTGCGAATAATTCGGTTCTGCGATTAAACCGGGTTGGGGTAATCTTTGATATTGTTAGGTATGCGTGAAAATTTATTACGCTGGTTGAATTGGTGGTAGATAGAAACGTTGCGTGCATTTTAAGTTCAATAATACAGTAGCCACTCGATTATACGAACACGCGGTTATAAAAACGTCGCGTATATACGAACTACTATAATTTCATATGGAAATTCGATTATGTGAACCAAGAGGTCATATAAAAATGTGTTGGAAAAAAACACGTAGTATCAGCAAATAGGACTAACACAAATGAAGTTATATATAAGTAATCTTTCTATTCATAGTTGAAAATAGATAGATTTGTATGTATATGTGTATTTAGCTCTTAGAATATATATACAGGAAGACTAAATCTGAAAGAGAATCGAAGCAATTCGGATTGTTGAAAATAAAAAAGTATGGAAGCACACAATATATGCCAAAAATTTTATTCTGCAAAAAATTATGTAAATTAAGAACATTTTTTTTTCACACGCAAAAGAATTGATCTTCTCCATTTGGAATGCAATTGATCTACCTTTTAGCTGCACCGCCTTTTACTTTTGTGATATCTTGAAATCGGCGTGGCAGGTTAAAAAAGAAGTTTTCATAGTATTTATCTGTAAAACAATCCCAAATTCTCTTAATTATAGTGCGTAGTTCTTCTTTTTTCGTAGCAGGTTTAGCACATAGTTTTATTAAAAATGATGTCCTGGAATATCTATAAGCGACAGATCTGGCAACAAAGGAGTATCGTGTTCTAGAAGTCAGGCTTTGCTTTACTGGGCTGCATGACAACTATCGCCACCTTGCTGTGAAGTGAAGCGAAAAAGCGGTCGGATCTGCACTAAAAATCAGGGATTCGCGAGCACTTAGGGAGATAAAAAAACATAACAGGACTGCGATTGGGCGTCAAGCCCAATCGTGCTATACTCTAGACATAAGAGAATTTTTTTTAATATAAGAAATTTTGTGGGGGAAGTGGTAGAGGAGTTGACGACATCACGCTAAAGTTGCTATTAAAATGTTTTATACAAAATTTAGGATTCAAAAATTTCATAGGTACTGAGAAAATTAGTGTATTGGATTTAGTGAAATTGTGCAGTTTGTATGGGAGGTGGTAGAAGGAGAGGCGAGTCCTTAATGACTTTTGCATAAATAACTATAAAAATCATGCTTTTGACATGTTTTAAATTGCAGATCAGTATCATTTATACTTTTCAGGAAAATCGACCTTTTGTGAAGTTGTTGAATTGTGTCAGATTGTATGAGAGTGGGTAGAAGGAGTGAAGTTAATCGTCTAATTTTTGTTTGTCTTACTAATAATTCTAAATAAATATTTAGTGCACAATTTCAGCTCGATCAATGTTAAACGTACTGAGTAAATTTATTTCGAGTATTTCATGAAAAAGCGCAGTTTGCATGGGAGGTGGTGGAAGGAAGGGGAGAACTCGAATAATTTTTATACAGTAGATTGAAATCATTATAGACGTAACATATTCTAAATTTCAGATCAATAGCTCTTATGCTTTTCGATCAAATCGGTGTATTGTCGAATTGCTCGAAAAAGCTAATCGACTATTTTTGTTTGACTTCACATAATTCTAAATAAATATCTAGTGCACAATAGTGCTCGATAAATTTTATACGCACTGAGTAAATTGGTTTATAGCATTTCAGGTTAGTTTGTATGGGAGGTGGTGGAAGGAGGGGGAGGACACAAATAATTTTATGCAGTAAAATGAAATCATCATAAAAGTATTATATTCCAAATTTCAAAACAATAGCATTTACATATACTTTCCGAGAAAAATTGTGCGAAATTGAGTCATTTTGTATATGAAGGGGTAGAAGGGGTGGAGCGGTTTGGTCCGTTCACGAACTTGTCCTTACTTTTTTGTCAAAAATGCCGTGTACGAAATATGAACTTTCCAGATCCAGTATTATTAATTTTTTTCTCCGAGCATCATTTCTTAGCGTTACAAACTTTGTGGCAAACTTATAACACTCTCAGATTTCATCTAGAATATAAAAAGGATGAAAGCATTACCAGAAGTAACTGTAAATTGGACCAAAAATATAAAAAAGGAGTTATCCGTTGATATCTGAAGAACATTGAATAAATTAGAATAATATAAAATCATAGCAGTCTTTATGAAAAGTTTCGTTTAAGTTTCGTATTACTTTTTCACTATTTTCATCAATAGCCACCTGGAAATTGGACTTGCTCCATAAGACCGAGTTCCACTGTTCTATTCCCTCATCCAGGATAATAATCTTTTGATCGCTAGTCAGCAGAGGTTTTTTCTAGATCTATAAATTTTTGAAATATTAGATTGTTGCAAGATGAAATGGCGACTTTCGCGATGAAGTGAAGTTAGTTAAGATTTGCATGTCTTAAACTGCCGCCAGGTGGCTCTGGTAGTAATGAATATTGAAGTATCCAAAATCATGGAATCATTTTAGTTTTGGACTTCATTGAGATCGGAGAGAAAAAAAAATAAAAAAACATGGAATCGAGTCAAAAATGGTTACTTTTTCTTTACGAGTTCAAACTTGGCCACAACGCAAGGGAGGCAACGAAAAACATCAACAGGGCATTTGGAGCTGACACAGTAAGCGAACGAACCACACAGCGATCGTTCGAAAAATTCTGATCAGGAGATATGACCCCTCAACGTGAGGCATTTGGTCACCCAGGACCATCGATGACAACGACGAGCTGAGTTTACTAGTGGAATCTGACTCACGCCAAACTATAAGGGACATTGCAGAGAAACTAAACGTACACTATTCGACAGTTTGCCGACACTTGCAACAGCTTGGAAAAGTCAAAAAGCTTGATAAGTGCATCATGTATCAATAATAGGGGTCAAAAAATGCCTCATTTATCAAGAATAACGGTCAAAAAATTAAATGAGTTGCACTACGGAAATCTTCCTCATCCACCATATTCACCAGACCTCTTGCCAACCGATTACCACTTTTTTAAACATTTGGATAATTTTTTGGCGGAGAAACAATTTAACAATGAAGCAGCCATTAAAAATGCCTTCAGTCTAGAAAGTCGAACTTATACGAAACTGGCATAAATGCACTTGTATCTCGTTGGGAGAAGTGTATGGCATCTATTAGTGCCTATTTTGATTAATAAAATTAAGTTTAATAAGAGTTAAAGTTGTGTGAAATTTCACTAGAAAAGTCGCCATTTCATCTGCAAGAACCTAATAGTACAATAAATTATATACCGATTTTTCACTTATTCGACCAACCGTATAAACACCATATCCTAATTATGCGTTTTCTTCAATTTTAATTGAAGAATCACGAAATCAATTTGTGAGATGACTCTCTCTGCCACTTTGTCGAAATGAGAGGCATGGCTTGTTCTTAGCGGACCGTTGTAGTACAAAGAGTTGTAATGCTGGGGGAAAAAGTAGCTGAAGTAGGCACACAGCTTTGTATGTTACTTAAGAGTTAAAATTGTATTATTATTTTTGAATAGGTTAGGATCAATTCTCTTGCGTTTGGATAGTATATTCTGTCTTTTGTTTGGATGCATAATTGAAATTTCTTCACCGCGTGTTACAAGTTCTTTGGTGCGTAATTGGTGACTTACTGTGAAAATAATAGATATCCGATGGCGTCGATTGAAAATTGCACAAAAGAGAAGAAAAGTAAAGTAATTCAGGAGTTAGTGAAAGGCATTTCTCCAATTGTCTTTGCAAGTAAATACGATGTGGCAAAATCCACTATTAGTGTCATAAAAAATAATAGTGCCAACATAGAGCAGTCAGGATGGCAACATTTTATTGGATCATAAAAACAAAAGAGTTTAAGAGAGGGAGAATACCCGGATATGGAACAAGACCTCTACCGATGGTTTCTCAATCGAAGGGAAGAGAATGTCTCAATTGTTAGTTACTACATGAAAGTTGAAGCTTAGCGTATTTTTGTAACTAGGAGTCCGGCGGTCCGGATGTATTAGTTGCTCATGTGCGCAGTCCTTTTTTGATTCAAGGGGAGCAAAATATCGTAGCCGAAAGGCTCGTTTTTATTTTTTTCGATTCAATTATCATACGGGGCAGTGCGATTTGCTCTTGCTCCATGCTAGAGCACAGCAAAGTGCCAATGGAAACGTTATAAGATACTAGTAGAAAATTTTAATAAAAATCCCTGTTGCCTTAAAGTCTTTTTCAATTTGTTTGATATTTATTGAATAAAATCTTAATCTTTTTTTCAGGATTCGTAGGGCTTTGGAATTTGCTGCTAATGTGGCCAATATTTTTTATTCTTAACCTGCTACAAATTGAAATATTCGAGCTACCAAGTCCAAGACAATTTATGGTACTATTTTTCAATGGTTTTCTTAGTACAGTATTGACAGATGCATTATGGCTATGGGGATGTTTTTTGACATCTTCATTCTTGGCAACGATAGCTGTATCATTACAAATACCATTGTCTATGCTCTTTGATATATTTTTAATCGACACACCATACACAATATCCTTTTATTTCGGACTGATTCCATTACTATTTGTAATTATTTTTGTATGGTTTTTAACTAAATATGAGGATGCTGATCCGATGCTTACATTTATGCAAATAATTTATAGAAAAGTATTTAAATTTCGTCCTTCAAGCACTATGAAGTAAGTAATAATGTATTGGAATCATTATCGGAATCTAATATTTTATTTTCTATTTTCAGAATATCAGATTTAGAAGAACAACATGTGTCTCTTATCGATAATCATGAAAATTAAATAATTTTATTGGATCGTTTTGTAAAATATGTTAGCTTTCGTGGCAGCGTGTTTGCTTTACAGTCAATTGGTCGTGGGTTCGATTCCCACTCCAGGCAGTAGATTTTTTTAAGTACGTATTTTTCAGTTGCTACTGGCAATGAAAATTATTCGAAATAAAAATGAACAAACGAAGTAAAGGTGAAACAGTTGCACTTCAAAAAGGTCTGTATACTCAGTAGATGGTTTCTGTACGCTTTTTATCATTCAGTCCCCCATAACATCTGCAAATATTTTCAGTAGCAGCCAGTAAAACTGAAAAAATATATCAGCTTCACCACTGTTTACGGTCGTTCTCAACCCCCTTCCCCAACCTTCCCAATCCCATTCCTTCCCTCCATGACTGTGTTTCTGCATTGCACATAAAGGCCGAAATTGGTCATTCTGTAAAAAAATTTTCTTTTAATTTGTACATGGTGTTTTGATATAATTTAATGGGTCCAAGTGCACAAAGCTATTTACAAGGAACATGCAAATGTCATACATATAAAATAAATAAAACTGGTAAAAGATATTGGGTTAATTAAAAAGCGTATTTTATTTAAGTAATTATTTATTCTTTATAATTGAGGCGCTCAGTTACAAAACTCGATTCTTGCATTTTAAAAAAAAAAATTAAGATGTCAGTGGTTTTTAACAGACATCACTGCGCTCTTTCAGTTAGTGTGGTGAAAAATAAAAAATCGCTCCTTCCCCTTGTTTTTAGCCACTGAAAGTTGATGCGATCTCCAAAAATTTTCCCTTGTTTTGACAAGTATTAAAACTGCTTCCTTGCGTAAAACAGAACAAAACTCGCTTGCAACCATAACATGCGTACGTGGTATCTCTTTGTCGAGTCTTTTGTTTGTATTCTCTCTGTTTCAACTCTACTTTTGGAGTAATTGTTAGCAATTTGAAGGTTTTTGTAATGGAAGAAGTGAATCTTACAAGAAAAAGGAAGAGTGAGCCTCAAAAGTGAAAGAGAAACATAACCAAACTTGAAAGGTAAGAGTAAGATTTCAAAATTGATTGTTTGGCTATGTTCAGTATTCTGCTTTTCAAAGTTAATTTCATTTAGTATTAAATAATTATACATACAAGGCCATGACTCTTCCTCAAATGCCAGACCGCCGTCATGGTAAGAAGAAAGTCTTGCTTTATGAACAGCTTAGTATACAAGCCATTCGCAGATTACATGAAAGATTTTATTCCAACGTTTCTAAATCGGCTCAAGACGGTTTTATTCTCAATCATACACATCAAATATTTACCAAAATGTGTCAAACTGATAAAGGATCAACACAGGTTATTATCAAATACTTCATGAGCAAAACAAAGGAAATATGGGGGTAGCAAACCTAGAAGTTTTTTTTTTCATGCTTTCACCTATCACTACCTAGCCTAAAGGACGTTTTCGTTTTCAGGTTTGTCAAAAGGCGTTTTTGAAGATTCTGGGCATATCAGCAAAAACTGTTCTGCGACGGTAATCCTGGTCAAGGAATAAGAATATGATTGACTGGTATGTTATGAAAGTGATTATCAAATACAGAGACTTGCGTGAATAACAAAGCTTTATACGTACTGAGTAAATTGATTTGTAGTATTTCATGAAAAATTGCAGTTTGTATGAGAGGGGGTGAAAGGAGTCGAGGTATTCCAATAATTTTTATACCGTAGAATGGATTCATCATGGCAATAGTAGCATCAAGCCGGACGACTCCACCAACATGTTCGTCGCCGGTTTGCTTCTACGATAGTCGATGTTCCAGGAACCGAGAATATTGAGTTCGTGTGTGTAGCTGTAACACTCGGAAACCGCAAGCTGTACATCGTTACTGTATACATCAGATCGCCTTCACCTTCTTCAGTTTACGATGCGGTTTATAATGCGTTTGAAACCTTGCTTGGCCTTATGAATCCATCAGACGATATTTTAATTCTGGGCGACTTTAATTTACCACAAATACAGTGGCTACGCTCTGATGATAATGAGGTTTGTATGTCGCCTTCGTATTCCTCCTGTGCCCGACATGAAATACAATTTGTGGACAACATGCTTGCTACGGGACTTTTCCAAGTGTGTCCAATTTCGAACGATCATGGAAGATTTTTGGATCTGATTTTCTCATCTGATGCCAGCGTTACGACGATTGATAGATGTCACAGTCCTTTGCTGCCTGACTTGCCAATTCATCCTGCGCTTCACGCAACATTCAACTCTCAGACAGAGTTTACGAACTCGAAATCTATTGTTAGTAATTATTTTAATTTCGCCAAAGCTGATTTTGAAACTTTAAATCTTGACATATCCAATTGCGATTGGTCGTCTGTATTGAATGAATCTGATGTTGACAAAGCCACTTCTAATTTTTACACGATCTTAAATGGCTGCTTTCTGCGTTGTGTTCCTGTAGTTTGTTCGAAACCTACCAGGAGGCTTCCCTGGTTTGACGATGATTTAATTAATTTGAAAAATCGAAAAACGAAAGCTTGGAAAACTTACTCGCTCTCAAGGAGTGAGACGGACTACATAATTTACATAAATTTATGTAATTGTTTTATAAGTCAGTCTCGAGCTGCATATAACCAATACCTTTTTACTGTTAAAAACTCTTTTAAAGATAAACCGAAACAATTCTGGAATTTTGTCAACTCTAAGAAAAACTCTGATGGTTATCCTTCCAGTATGGTTTTTAATGATGTAGTCAGTGCTGATCCTACTACAATTAGCAACTTATTTTCCAACCATTTCCGGACCGCCTTCAATTGCAGTACGCCGCTAACATCCGTTGGCAACTTTCAATATATGTCACAGTTTCCTTCTTCGTCCTTGGTTCCTAAAGATCTTTTCATTGACGACTCCACTATTTTGAAATACATTGATAAACTTGCTTCTAATTTCTCTAGTGGACCAGATGGTGTTCCCTCTTCTGTGATTAAAAAGTGTAGTTTATCCCTTTTACCTATCCTTGGGTATCTTTTTAATTCATCACTTCGTAGTGGAGTTTTTCCTATGTCATGGAAATACTCAACTATAATGCCCTTGCTTAAGTCTGGTAAAAGAGACAATGTAAGTAATTATAGGCCTATAGCGAATCTTCCATGTGTTGCTAAGCTATTTGAATCTATTGTGTGTGATGTAATGTATTTCCATTCCAAGTCGATTATTGGATCATTCCAGCATGGCTTTGTCAAGGGCAGATCCACTGTAACTAATCTTATGGAATTTTCGAACTTCTGTCTTTCTGCTATCGAAAACGGGAAGCAGGTCGATTGTATATACACCGACTTTAGTAAGGCCTTTGACAAAATTGACCATAATATTCTTGTGCATAAGCTCGGCCTGCTTGGTTTTCCTGATATTTTCGTCCTTTGGATAAAGTCGTATCTTAGTGATCGCATTCAGAAAGTACACTTTCGTGGAGCCTTATCTTCTGAAATATTTAATACTTCAGGCGTTCCCCAAGGTAGCCATCTAGGACCACTTCTATTCCTTCTCTTTATTAATGACGTGAGTTCGTTTATCTCTAACTCGAACATTCTTCTCTATGCCGATGATGCGAAAATCTTTAAGATTGTCTCCAGCAGCAATGATTGTCTATTATTGCAAAGTGACATCTCGCGTTTTCATGACTGGTGCTTACTTAACAATTTACATCTCAACATTAATAAGTGCACTGCTGTTTCGTATTCTAAGAAGAGAATATCAATGAATTTTGACTATGTTGTAGATGGATGCTTTTTACTTCGTTCTGACAAAGTACGTGATTTGGGCGTACTATTCAACTGTAATTTTACCTTTGATGATCACGTGAATCACATTGCTGGTAAAGCGAACGCTATCCTTGGTTTTGTTAGGAGACAATCGAAAGAATTTAATGATTTCTTTACAACGAAAATGTTGTATTGTGCATTCGTCCGATCTATCCTAGAATATGCTAGTCCTATCTGGTCACCATTTTATTCCGTTCATATAGATAGGATCGAAGCAGTTCAGCGTCGGTTCTTAAGGTTTGTCCTTCAGAGCCTTCCCTGGTCCGATCCACTTAGGTTACCGCCATATATTGATCGTTTAAATCTGCTGTCTATGGATTCCCTTGAGAAAAGACGGATACATGCCAGAGTTGTTTTTGGTTTTAAAGTAATTTCAGGTATAATTGACTCTGACAAATTGCTGTCTATGATTAAATTCAACGTTCCATGTCGTCCTTTGCGAAATTATGAGCTTTGCAGAATTCCGCTGCATCGCACTAACTACGGGTTTTATGAACCAGTTTCATTCATGTTAAGAGATTTCAATATCTTCTTCTCGCAATTGGATTTTCACATGAGTGTCCCACAAGTAAAAAGTCAGCTTTCTTGAGGTTAATAATCTTTGATTTTGTAAAAAGTTTAAATTTTCATGTACTTAATTCTGTTTTATTATTGTTTTATTATTTTTATTCTTTTTTTTATTGTTTTCAACTGTGGATAAATGTAGTAGTCAACTTTTTTTGATGAAATAAATAATTATTATTATTATTATTATTATTATTATTATTATTAACATCAGAGCTGTCCGGGAGGAAAATATTTCACGATTAGAAATAGTCACGGGATATTTCTCTCACGAAGAAGACTCGTCAGAGGATATGACGACCCTCATCAATGCCCAAAATGCTGGTTTGTGCTTCTTGAATTGGGATGTCATCAGTAGGAGCAAAGAGGGCACAAATACAATAATAACCTTTTCCTTCGACGGCCAATCGATGGAAAGGATTAAACAGAAGGGGCACCTAGTCTGCTTCAAATTCTCGAGTGTGATTCTACGCTCTAAAGCCATGGAGGTTAGAAGCGGCAAACCGCAACCTAACGAATATGATCAAAAGCCTGAATAACATAAAAGTTGTTCAGGCGAATCTCCATCATGCAGCAGCGGTTATGGACGTACTGACGTGGAGACTCGGAAAGGAGGTATCCCATGTTGGAAATGTAATATATGCCAATATATACGAACAAAGCTGTCCCGTTCAACACAAGAAAAGGACAAAACAAGCACCTTGGTGGAACGCGGACTAGCGGCAAAACGCAAAGAAATTAGGAAATTTTTCAATAGAGCAAAAACTGGAACGACGACAAAAACTCCCTTACAGTATACAATAAACTTTCAAAGAAGTCAGAAATAAAGTCATGGAGAAGATTTTGTGAGGAGATAGATGATCCCCCAACGGTCTCGAGATTCCAAAGATGTTACCAAAAGACACTTTGACTGATATCGGACTTTTAGAGAGATCATATGGATCCTTAACGAAAAGCAGTATGGAAACACTTGAAGTGTTATTGGCAACACACTTTCCAGGCTGCAAAATAATCGACAATAACGAAAATTCAGAAGAAGAGGAAAGGATGTATCGTCAAACACCATTCAGTAATTGTATTGCTAGTAAAATCTTCACTCAGGATCAACACTTTTAACCCCTACAAATCAGCCGGAGTAGACAAAATCTTCCCTGCCTTACTGCTGAAAAGGTTAGAGATCATAATGCCAATAATAATAAAGATCTTTAAAGCAAGTTATACATGGGGATATATCCCAATTATTTGGAGGAAACCGAGGGTGGCCTTCGTGCCAAAGGCAGGCAACCGTCCAATTGATTAGCCTAAGTCATATCGCTCTATTAGTCTCATCTCCTTCTTCGTCAAGACGATGGAGAGTAGTAGTAGTGCGCCTTTACAATAGGACCTAACAAAGTATGTCTTAATAAGAATCAACATGCCTACCAGAAAGGCAAATCAAGGCAACTATACCGAAGTTGTACCCAAATTTCTCACCGCGATGTCGATTCATGTTTTTTAGTTTTTTTTTTATTTTATTTTGCAGTTTGAATAATCTACAAAATTACGAACTTATATTGTTTGGTGAAAAGGAAAAATAATGATTTTTTAAACTGTTCAAATTGGTTGTAGAGTTTTTACTAGTTCCAGAATATTATGTTTCTAATGGTTGTGTGAGCTTTCCATTAAATAAATTGAATTTAAATTTAAATTATGGTTGGGAGCATTAGTGCGAATAACCCTTTCAGTGTGACAACAAATGGAAGTAACATCAGCAGAAGGAACTATAATAACTTCTCTTGTCTTTGCAACATTAAGTTATTTACGATCCTCCATGCTCTGCTAATAGAGTAAGCTTATAATCTGAACATTTTACAGTTCTGTTGACGATCTAAACTACATAGCCACTTATGTTACTGTCAGTACATTCCTGAAATTCGGAGAGATTGGTGAGGTTCAGCATCGAGATTATATATCTTTTTCTTTTGGACCAGATCTCCTTTCCTCCGGTCTGCCATGCTGTGAGATCCAGAGGAAGCCCATTGTCTGTTGGTAGAAAGGAGTCATCAATTTCGTTACACGTCCATATTTAAGGCATTTTACGTCACTGAGAACTTTAAGATGCTGACAGCCTCCAGGTCGTCGGCATTACCTCAGGACTATTGATTTGATGAGTTAGCATAGACTTCATTGCCGTTACAAATTGCGTATAAGTAGGATTATTATTTCCCCCAAACCTAATTCTAACTGCACAAAAGAAGAGCTTTGTATGGTCTTGACTCATTTTGTATGAATGAACATTTTCAATGAGTTCTTCTTGAGATAAAGATCTTCGAAAATTTTTATCCAACAGTGTTTCGGAATAGTTCTCCAAATTAATTTTTCCTGTTTGTGAAGAAACTATAAATTTAGTCCAGAAAAATAACAAGTAATAGCATATCACTTATAGCAAAAACCTTTTTTTTGTTGAATCGATTATTTTAATTTAAAGTAAATAATTCGATTTCTATAGCTCAGCTGGTTTTTAGTTTTTCAAAACGACACTTTCCCCTTCATATTGCCCTAACTAAAAAATGGGTCCAAGATAAAAATGCTTAAATTAATGGTTTCCTTTACAAAAACTGCTACCATACATTCAAAAATTATTTTATTCTATTTTACATAGTTACAAATATTGTGGAAATAAAATAATTACAAAATTTTCTCTAAAAATAGAAAACTTTGACAAGCAGACACATTTTTCAAAAAATTCAAAATCAGAAACTTGTTCCATATGAGATAACCTAGCAAAACTCCCATATGTAGTTCTAACCTCTTTGATTTGTACTAAAAATAATTTTATCCGATATTTCAAGTCGTTGTAATTTTTTTTTTTTTCATACAAGAAATTCATTTCACTGAACAGCATTCTAGACTTAGGCGATAATAGTAGAATAAATTCTTAATTTAAAATCTATCGACACCGGTGTGCAATTTGGTATAAAGGGAAGTAAATGAAAAAAAAAAGAAAAAAATTTGCATTTATTTTATATTAAGTCATTTATCGAATAAAATTTGACGTTTGGCTTTCAAAGCGTTCGAATCGAACAGCCTGGATGCCAAGTGAGTCATATTTCCTACATGTGAATTAACATTCATTAATGCGGTCATTTTCTGCGACGATCCTCGCAAATCAACGTCAACATTTTCTCGAAGTATAGCACCATTTAAATTATTCTTAGAACTACTTAGTGTATTCTTTTTTTGCTGATTTATTTGTATTCCTTCTTGAATGCCATTGTTATTAGTTTGTGATAATTCAGAGAGTGGAGATTTTGATGTTAATTTGTTGTAGCCAACTAAACATTCAGAAATACCAAATGTATTAATTGAATTTTCAGCAAATAATTGGTTTGGCACTTTTTTTCGTTTTTCAAATTCTTCTGGTGTTATATATCCGGATAACTTAGTGACCTTACTATTTATTTTTCCCATATTTATATTCTCATATGAATAAAGTTGATCTATTGTCTTTCCTTGAGTTACACAATATGCATATTTTTTCGCTAGGCTAAAAAAAAAAAATATATATAAATTTGTATGTATGAAAATTATGAACAGCTCACCTCAACATTATGTCACTTGCACTTCCAGATCTTTTAGGTAACTCTAAAAAAATACGCTTTACAATTCTAGCCAAAATAGATGCATACTGCTTAAAATTCGGATGTTCAACGGTAATTTGTTTATTTTGAAGCGCCTGCGAGACTGCCCATAAAAGTTTCTAAAAAATAAAGTTATTAGTAGAATATGTTTCCTAGCTAATTATTAAAAGATTATATTGTAATTATATGTAAACTTAAAATCTCTTTCAAAAATCAGACTACGAATTGAAATAAACTTGATGAAAACTTGAGTTAAGTTTTTGGTACATCCCAAGGAGGATATATAAAGTGCCTGATAGGCTGTCTCATGTGAGAATACTTTGATTTGGAAATTTTTGAAAATTGTATCCACGCTTAACTTGGCTTCAAACTTTTACAAATAAAGAAAAAACAACAACATAATTTGTATTGTCTCTTGGTTGCTAATATTAAGTCAGCAAAATAATTTTCAGTACAATGGAGTTTGCTGTTTTTTCAGAAATCTTTATTTTTTCAATTTTTATTAGTTTTTGGTTCGTGTCTAAGCTAAGCACTTCAGCAACGGACAATTAAACGCGGGACAGAGATAGTTGCACTGGGTTTAAGTATGCCAAACAAGGATATCGAAACAATTATTTCGAAAATTTGACAAAAACTTGCACATGTATGCAAGAGACATATGTACTAATACCTAGTCGGTATCAGTCTACACCGCCTTATCCAGAACGATGTACACACTGGTTGGTGCGAGACCTACATATCTAAATTTCTTCCTATCTCTGGGTCAAGGAGCCCGCTTGTTACGCAACTTCACGCTGAGGATATGATTACTTCCTAAAGAAGCAGCAATCCATAAACCTGAATATAGGTTACGCTGCAAACAGATAATTCTCTGCTCGCGATGTAGGCATCAACAAACAACCACCACGCGCACCCCGAAGAGACCTTACCATGGTCATATGGTCCTGCTTCGACCCATACACTGCAGTTAATGTCCTGAGCATAAAAAGACACTAGTTCGTCACCAAAATGCAATGTACTCAACATAAAAAAGACGTCTTCTGTTCGGTGGGAAATTATGAACATGTAAAGTAGAAAGTAGAAAGCTTTGGCAAAACTCGTCACACATAACAATCTTTAACGGTATATCAAAACACCAATTGAGTCTCGTGCATCAACTATAAAATTCTTTCCACAAGAACACTACTTAACAAATTTTGGTTGCATTTTGTATAGATTTGACAGTAAATTTTCGATTCTTCGCTAGAGTTTACTAGCTCTTACATAAAATTGTTATTCTGTTATTATTGATAAATTAAAAATGATATTTACCTTTTTATGATTTTCTGACAATTCTCTAACATGGAATTTTGTATCCGAGCTAGTACGAAATATAGGATTTCCTGTTAATCTAGTAATTTTTGATGTTGCTTCACAAAAACTATGACTTTTATACTTAAATGTGCGTGGTGCTTGAGCTTTGAATTCGGTTTGATCTATTTCTTCACCATTATCATTTACGTCTTCACACCTTTTACGTTTCAAACATAAGTGTGGAAATCTTTTGTCATTTGTGATAGTTGAAATTGGGTTTATCATAGGTTGTGAACTAGATTTTTCGATATCTGATTGAGAGAATAAGGCTCGTTTCGATTTTTCGCGATTCGTGAGCCCAACATTAAATGAAATTTCAGAAATCAATAATTTTTTCTTTAATGAATCTTGATGTAGTCCAGAGATGGGATAATCATTTTTGTTATAAGTCGTTTTAGCCGCCTTTGACGTTGAAGTAATTTCTGGTGAATAAAATATATTAGCATATATGAATTCTTTTACTAGCATCCCTAAACTTACCACCAATCTTTATCCTGTCAAATAATTTATCTCTTGGTGTAATTATCCTGGGTTCCTTCCGAAATTCAGATTTTCTTAAAAAAAAACTTACGTATAAAAACGTTTTTAAACTATTTTAAATAGTCACATACTTTGATTCTAGGATAATTTGTTTGTTGCATCCATATAATGTTTGATTAGATAGTATGTTTGCAGAGGAAAAAGTGGCTCTTCGTTTTGCCAAATGGCTTAGGCGAGTGCTTGGTGACTGTAGAAGCATTCTGTAATTATTCCAATTTAATACATAAACACAATTTAAATTATTATATAGAAAAAATAATTATTATTAATTATTTGGGTAAATATTTTGATTTGGGAGGTGTAAGTGCAGAGAGGTAGGGAGCCAAAATGTCGAAAATGTTTAACAGTTTTTTTAGGATTCTGGTTAAAAATAAATATAAAGATCAAATGTTGCACGTGCATTAATCCATTTGATATACATAAAAGAAAAACAACAATTTAGACCAAAACTGTTATGCACTAAATTGGCCCTTACCGCGTAATTCAAATTTTTCGATTCCGAATCGTATGAAATAGGTAATACTGGATTTTACGTATTTCTCGAAAAGCGATAAATTTACCTGGTGAAAAAGCGTATTTCAAAATTCTATCGCCTAAGCTAGGGTGTAGCCTAGTAGGTAGCGTGTTGGTCTTGTAATGCGAAGGTCGTGAGTTCAAATCCCGGTCGACGCAATATATAATTCCAGCACATTGCCTGCTTGGATATACCTTGGTCACCTCAATCTACGAAAATGAAAAAATCGTAGAAAGAAGGTTGTGCGAAGGGCTAACAACCCTTCCACAATAAGTAAGATAAAATGTTAAGGAACCTGAATATCAGGAGGCCAAGGTCCGATTTGGGCTGTAGCGCCATTGTAGAAGAAGTAGAATTCTATCGCCTAGAAAAAAATTTCGCATACGAAAATTTTCCGGAACGGCGTAACTGGAAAAATTGTCGGAGGACATGGAGATGTGTAAATGTGTAATTGGATACCGTACAATAGCTTGCGCTGATTAGTTAGTTTCATATTTCGTTATAAAAATTTGTAATTTTGTGTTTACCAAAACAAAGTAATTCACTGGGATTTTTCTACAATATGAAACTTACATTTATACAGAAGTGCATTTACGATTAAGCAAGTATTGTCGGATAATTTTTAGAACTAAAAAAACGTTTTGTGGATTAAATTTAAGAATTATAGCTACCTGTATTTCAAATGACTGAAATACTAACTTTTATGTAATTTAAAACACAACTCAATTTTGGTATACTACTTTTGTTAAATTTTTATTAAAAGTAGACTTTATCTTATTTTATTAACTATCATTTACCTTGTTTCTGTAATTCGTTTGTTTGTACTTGATTGTGAATAATATCTAACAAAAGACGAGCTTGTTTCTGCCCCAATAAACCGTTCCACTAGAGACAAATTAAGATATTCAATCTTTTCTGTTGTTGCAGATAAATTGAAGCTGAAAGAAATAAAATATATTAATGTACGAAAATAATAAATAAGAAAAAATAATTTTCGAGCGCTTTATTACATACAACAGGACACGTGCATTAAGATCGCTTCTGAAGATGTTAGAGAAAAACATATGCCTTGGCTGTCCACTTCTAAGGCGTCTTATAAGATATAGTTTCGCTTCTGATCGACGATTAAATCTTTTACCTTCTGGTTCTAGAAGAACTATGCTCACATCGTGTTTTACCTTAGATGTTTTGAATTGCGATATTAAGGATGACCCCATCTCAAATAAATTCAGATTCAATGAAAATGTCAGGCGACATTCAAGACCAATTAAGGAATATCCTCATCGTACAGATTACGGACAAAATGAACCGATTAAAAAATTTAGCGTACACTACATATACACCTACAATAAGTAAGCTGACATATAAACAGAGACTACGCTCCGTTTTATTAGGTCACCACACCCCGTTTGACCCTTCCGCCAGTGCCTATCAGACTTATATCAAATTGGGTTTAATAAATTAAGGTAAATTTAACTATATTAGGTTATATTAAATGAAATTAAATTAAGCAATTATTATGTAACTAATTATCTAGTTATGATAAATAAATAAATAAACTGTCTATGTAGGGCATTGGTTATGCCTATGTAGGGCATTGCTTCGCCTTTCTAGATCCCACGTTCAAATCTACTTCTCAAATTGCAAAATAGATCTCTTGTTTGTATGTTACATATGCAGGACAAACACAAAACGGGCCCAGGAATGGAATTCAAGCGGGACCCTAAAATTTTTCGTATATAATTCTGAGGGGTAATATAGGCTACATGAAAAGAATATTGGCGGTGAGAAACGAATGTGACGGTGGACGTTTTACTTGAAACATTTAAGGTTATATATGTTACGAAAAGTCCAGCTTGCAATACATTCCACAGTAAGGTTGTAATTCGAGAAATAAAAGTTTCTCGCAGTACTGATTGATGAAAGTTTATTAGTGCGTGTTCAACTTGACGACTATTATCTCTTTCACGTGTGGGCGATTTTAAAATCCGCTTGATATGAATGTTCGTCTGGCTTTTATGCAGATGGTTGAATATGGCCGACCGAAAGGAAAAAACAAAGAAGTTCAGAATACCGCCGTCTTTTCAACTACGAAAGCTTTGGAAAGAGCTCGCAGTATTATGGAAGTGTTTGCGATCCGCAGCATGATCTTAGCTGGTGGGCTATAGCGGTTGGAGTTTTTTTTTATATTGCAGAGGGGAACATTTGGGAAAATTTTAGATCGGGCGTAATTCTTCTGGCTTTAAGAATAAAATTCTTGGTTCGCGACATAAAACTTCTGATCTCTCGCACCGCAACTTTCTACCGGACGTTGGATGGAGCCGTTAACGATAAGTGACTCAAACTTTGTGTTCGGGTGACGTGGAGAAAAACATCGCAAGACCGTTAGGACGAGCATTCTTCTCGACAACCGGCGCAGATCTCGTTCACTTTCAGTTTCATCTGCCGGCGGAATCGGTCACAAAAAAAAGGAAGATGTCCACGGAGGAAATGGAATCAGTCGCGTGGCTAGGCTCGAAATTTCTTTGTTTGTCGCTGGTCTTTCGTGAAACTCTTGGAAGGAAGAGGCGTACAGACGTTGTTTGCGAGCGGAACAGCGAAAAATCGCTGAAGGATCACAGATAACTGTGGATTAATTCTAAAATTAAATTTTCAGTTTGTGCTGACTGAGAGGCTTGAATGCGGTGTGCGAATAATCCAAATCGATTCGTCCCCGAACTCTTTCACTGTTATATTCGTCTAACCAAACTAGAAATGGTTCACCACAAGTTCACTACCGATTTTTATTTAATGGCATTTTTTATTACTGACAAGCATGTCCGCTTTTATCGAATAGTTTAAAAAAGCGCAATCCAATGCAGATAAATGTAGCGCTGTGAGTTAAGGAATTTTTTTAACTGGTCGAGAGCTAGATTTGAACTTGGGGATCTAGAATCACGAAGTGACCGGTCTAACCACTGAGCTATTTATACCCAACGGCTAAGTCGGTCAAATGTAGATAACTACATATTTAAGACGCAACCGAAGTCCAAAAAGAACGATTCATGTGCTTTTTCCTAACATCTTTAGGAGAAATTGCAAAGCGCTAGACAATTTTTCTATGTACAGAAGCGCTCGAAACTTGCTTTGTAAGGAATACTTTTTATTATTCAAATTTAACGCGCGTTCAAAGCACTTGAAATGTTCCGAAGCGAAGTGCTCTTTATGCATTTTTAACCAAAACGTTTGTGAAATTTCTGAGCTTTGTAATCTTTTTCCACAATTTTACTTTATTATTATAATAATAAAGTATTGTGATCGACACAAAAAAAAAAAAAGTTTGCTACCCTGAAATTTTTTTTTTCGCGTTTCATGACTAAATTAGTCTAAAAATGCAAAAAAAAAAAATCCGTCTGTCTGTACGCCGTCCGCCGTACGCCGACGTGTACGCTCAGCGCACATTAACTCCCAAACCCTTCAAGATAGAAAGTTCATTTTTGGAGGGATTGTAGATAGTTGCGGATCTCAGGCGAATACCTATTTTGAGGGGTGTACGGGTTCAGGGGGAGGCGGGGGGAGCGCTTAAACCGAAAAATACGAATTCAAATATCTCAACAATGGTAACAGCTAGGAAGCTAAAACTCAACATACATATAGAGGAGTTTGTGGGACAACTTTTAAAAATAATTTAATTTTTTTATCCATTGGAGTGCGAAAAGGGGGGGCTAAGAACCAATTGTCGGGCGAATTTTTTTTTCAAATGATTATATCTTCGAAATTACTTATCGTAAAAAAATCATATTTAGAGACCGTCAAGGTGGCATATAGTTCCATCGAAACCAGCTCAGAAAGCGGCTAATTATTGTAAGGGGGAGGGTCAGGGGGGGTGCAAAGAAAAACACTTAAAAATTAATATCTCAACTATCTTCTAAGCTATGTAATTGAAACTTAAAACGTATATTAAGCTATACTAGGCAAATACAAAAAAAATATAATATGTCGAAATAATAGTAGTGGGGGGAAATGGGGAACATTTCAAAAATGGCGCACTTTTCAAAATTACAAATCCTTATATCTCAAAAAATAGAACAGATATTAAATGAAAAATTTGTCCGATTGTAGAACTACATAATGGTTAATTTTGATAAAAATTTTAAGCTGAGAGGTGTAAGGGGAGGGAGGTGATAAGCAAAAATGTCGAAAATTTTGAGTGATTTTTTTAGGGCTCTAGTGAAAGATAAAAAGTTAAAATTTTGCATGTGAATACCTATATTTAATGTACATAGAAAAATAATATTAACTTGATCCATATTTATTATAAACCGACTCCCCCGGTCTAACGTGCACAAGGTGTTTCATGTGCATTGAAAAAAACACATAAACTGAAAATTTTTGAGTGAAATTTTAAGGTAGAAACTTGAAAATTTGCGAAATGCATTTAAAAAAAATCCCTAAATATACAAAATATTAACTGGTCGAAAACCTTTAAAACTTCTACCCCCTCCCATACAAAATTATTTTTTCGATCATTTTCAAGAAATCAATTATCACCTAACCATTATAAGCTATCAAATTCAAATTTTGCAAAACAACTAAAAAAAATAATTAAAATGAAATTGCGTTCAAAGTTTTAAAATCGCGCTTGCCCTTCTACCCCCTCCCATACAAAAGTATGATTTCGACTAATTTCATTAAATCAACTAATAACCAACAAATTAAAAGCTATGAACTTGAAATTTCGTACGAGCATCTAACAACAAAAATGAAAGAAAATTGCATCACAAGTTTGACGATTCCTCTACCTCCTCTACCCCCTCCCATACAAAATGATTTTTTCGAGCATTTTTAAGAAATCAGTTATCAGCTAACTCTTAAAAGCTATCAATTTCAAATTTGGCTTAAAAACTTATAAATATAATTCAAATGAAGTTGTGAAATCGCGCTTGCGCTTCTACCCCCTCCCATACAAAACTATGATTTCGACCAATTTTATTAAATCAACTAATAACCAACAAACTAAAAGCTACGAGCTTGAAATTCTATACAAGCACCTTACAAGAGACGCGAAAAAAAACTGCGTATCAAATTTTACGATTCCCCTATATTCTCTACCCCCTCCCATACAAATGTTCGGTTTCATGAATGTAAAATACACCGAATTTTATGAAAATTCTATGCAACTTCGTCTATGAAACACATTCTATACAGAGAATATTGGACGTGATTCAAGTAATTAATTAAAAAGCTATTAACATCCACCCACCCTTACTATTACCCCTACTCCTCCCCTCATAAAAACCCAAACTTACAGACACGAATGAAATATTGTTAACAGTCCTGCCCAAGAACTCCATTTCACTTAGTCTTCCCTAACCACTCTAACCTACATATTGACTTTCCACTCATCCGCAACTTGTCCCAAGAATAATAAAGTTTCGCCCGACTTGTTGGCAGTTTATTTATTATGTTTACCATTAAAAAATAACTTACCACACTCCATGATGGTTAACATTTAATATATTTGGCCAGTCCATGTTTGAAACTTCGACACAAGAATGCGATGACTTCAATAATGTACGATTAATACATCCACCAGAATTTGTGCGATCTAACAATTTATTAAAGAAACTGTAAATTTTATCTTTATATTCTGACATCGCACTAATCACATCCAACTGAATTATAGTAACGGAAGGGGGCGGTGGAAGCCCGGATAATGATAATTTCATACGGCGTAACATTTCTTGTTCTCGTTGATTAATATTATTTATTAAAGGCAAGGTGCCACAGGATGCATCAGTATGCTGTTTAATATATGCAGATTCATCAAAAAGATCGTCTTCAAGAAATAATTCAGGCGATTTTTCATTTTTTGTCGTATCAATGTCACAATTAGTTGGAGTTCGGTCGCTGCATTCTATAGACGTTTGAGAAGATTCCACGATTTCATTTTTATTCGTTTTTATTTCATCAACTACAAACGAATCTATTTCAACCAAACCGTTGTCAATACCAGTGTTCTGAAGATCAATATTGTATTCAGACATAGTTTTTTCGAACTGATTGCTTTTTAAATTATTATTATATTATTATAATAAAGAACGAACAATCAGTTTTATTATCGTTCACATTACTGTCAAGCACTCATATAAAACCCGACGAACTATATCTGAAATGTTATAAAAAAAATGATTTAATGATTAGACAAATTTATAGCAACCTAACAATATTACTCATAATACTAATAAATACTAATAATATAAAAGTATTTTTTTTGTCCACAACGATTGATTTTTGTTTTATTGCTAAAGATACGTAAAATGTAAAGTGCTTAGGAATGCGCTTTAAAGCCAGCAGTGAAGCGCTCCGAATATGCTTTACTTTTCTTAAATAAATTTAACATTGCGTATCATTGCAGACAAGCATTTCTTTTCCCCCTTGCTTGAAGCGCTTGAAAAGCGCAACGAAAAATCTTTTTTTTTCAAATCGATTTTATAGAATAGTTGAAAAAATGGAATCCAGTGCAGATAAGTTTAGCAAGTTAGACGTTACGTTCATGAATTTTTATTCAATTTGCACTGAGCTCTCTATACCCAACGGTTGAATAACTCCGCCATAGACGGTCCCAAGCCCGGTTGAGAAAGGAGGAGGGGAGGATTATTGTAACCGGAATGGCTGTAACAGACTAGCGTCTCCGGAAGTAAGAGGGGTAAACATGATGAAAAACCCGGTGTGCTCAGACTTGCAATCTAGTGTCAAAACTCAGACACGCATGAATACTCTGAAGCAATAATCCAGGCCAAGATCGAAAGATCCGATTAGGAGATTGGCGTATACACGGAAGAGGGATATTAAGATGGAGACCAGTAAAATCTTAATTATGGCATACTGGAAAATGAATATATACAAGATAGCATTTGGGCTGGTGACTGTGTTATTCTGTTACCTCAGTAAGCAGGAGTGACATCCTGCAGAAATGGCTTTCAGGCTAATACCACAGCTGCCTCCGTCCCGTTAAAACCCTGGCAGGCCTGAAAGTACGCTCGAAGTTCATCATCATTCAGTTGGTAGTGTAGGCTCAGATGTAACATTCCTGACTAACACTGATCCGGCCCTGAACGCAATTCCTCATAAAGGTTTGTGTCAACCCCTGCATGGCCTCACTGCTTGCATAGACAACCATGGGATCTTAAAGTGACTACACATATGAATAGAGATAACGACTTTCAGTGGGGACCCTTCAGACATGAGTTTAACCAATAATAATAGTAATAGTAATAATAGTAATAACAATAGCAATAATATTAGCAACGAAGAAACAAATAGATGTAACAACCCAGAAGATAAAACACCATTTGCAAGAAGTGCGCGAATAATTCGATCCCCGGAGAAACTGATGAGCAAAGACGACGTCGCACCAACGCAGTCATTGCCTTCATGTCCTGATGGAAGAATTTCCCCGGCGATAGTAATTGGTGAAGAGGAAGACCGTAAGTTTGATGCTCTTGATAGGCTGGGTGATAAAATCAAGGAGTTAGTCGAAATGATGGGTGGTGGAAGACGAACGATCCACCAACCTATGAGAGACGCGGTGAGTGCAATCGTGGCTATGCACAAACGCGCTACAAGGGACATACGTCGTCAAACGGAGACAGGGAAGTTTGATAAAAGCGCCCAAAAGGACATTCGTCGACAAGAGGCAGGGAAGACTGATAAAAGTGCTCAAACCTCGCCATCATTAGAGTGCATCAATAATGATCGACAACAAAAAAAGGGAGATAAAGGGCACCTGAAACGAGCCACCCCAACAAAAAAGCACAGAAAAGAAAGCGCTCCCGTAGATACTCGTAGCATACGACTGGATGAAGTACCAACAGAAAAATTAAGAGAGAACGAACCTAAAGAAATAGGATGGACGAAAGTCTTAAAAAAAAAAAGATAAATAGGCGAGATAAACGTCTAAGTATGAAATCCAAACCTAAAGCGGTTAGACCCGATGCAATAGTCATCACCAAAACAGGAGAGATTTCATACAGTGACATCCTACGATTGGTGAAAGGGCACGAAGCATTGAATAAATATAGCGAAAATGTGTCAAAAATAAGGAAGACAGCAAAAGGACAAATGCTGTTGGAACTTAACAAGCAACGAAATGAAGACTCAGAGGAGTTCAAGAAGGAGATAGAAAAGGTCCTGGCGGCAAAAGCAGAAATTAAAGTTCTTACGCAAGAAACTCAACTAGAACTGAAAGATCTAGATGAAATTACGACAAAGGAGGATATCGTAGATGCTATACGTATGCAGATAGAGGGGTTAAGTTCCTTCAACCCTTCTTGGATCAAGTCAGTTAGGAAGGCTTATGCTGGAACACAGACAGCTGTGATTAGAGCGCCGACAGAAACCGCGAATAAACTTATCAATAAGGGGAAAATTAAAGTAGGATGGGTCGTCTGCCGATTTAGAGAAACAGTAAATGTAACGAGGTGCTACAGGTGCCTTTCTTTCGGCCATTTAGCAAAAGCATGCAAAAGCACCGAAGATCGCAGTACAAGATGCATGAAATGCGGTGAAGCAGGCCATTTTGCGAGAGATTGCAATAGCCTACCATGCTGCATGCTATGCAAAAGCAACGGAGGTGCCGACTCTAACCATCCTACAAGCAGTCGAATATGCCCCGCATACCTAGAAGCACGCAAAAGTAAAAAAACATGAAAATAGTTCAGATTAATCTTAATCACTGTGAAGCGGCTCAGGATATATTAAAGCAGAGAATATACGAAGAGAAATTTGACGTAGCGATCATTAGTGAACAATATCGAAACTTAGGAGATCTAGGATGGATTTCAGACAGAACAAAAAAGGCAGCAATCTGGGCCTGTGGAGACAAGACTTTCCAAGATAAGCCACACACTGATAACCAGTACTACGTAAGAGGAAAGGTTGGCGGAATAAATATATATAGCTGCTATATACCACCGAGTGTTGGCAACGATGAGTATGAAAGGATTCTCGATGGACTCACGATCGATGTTAAGTCAACAAGCCCAAATATCATTGCTGGTGACTTCAACGCATGGGCCACAGAATGGGGAAGCAAACGCACGAATGGAAGAGGAAATATGCTACTCAAAGCCTTTGCGTCGCTTGATGTCATCGTTTTAAATAGCGGGCGCAAAAACACATTTGAAAAAAACGGAAGAGGTTCCGTAATAGACATTACATTTGCGAGCAGAACATTAATCCACCACACAGAATGGCGGTTAAGTGATGCATACACGCATAGCGACCATCAGGCAATAATAGTGACAATTGATCCTGCTAAAAGAAATCGTCAAAAGCGCCAGCATGCGAAAGCGCAGACAAAAGGATGGAAAGATAATACACTAGATGAAGAAATCTTCAAGATGGTACTGAATGCCGAACATGATCCGCAAGAAGGTATAGAAAATCATGCTCAAAGTGTAGTAAGCGAACTGAGTAAAGCCTGTGACGCGGCAATGGTGAGAAGAAAATCTCACAACGTACGGAAACCAAACTACTGGTGGAACGATAACATTGCTCGGCTACGCACTGCATGTCACAAAGCTAGACGACAGCTGCAGCGGAAAAGAACAACCGTAAATAGTAGTACTCTAAACGAGATATACAAAGAAGCCAGGTCAGACCTTAAAAAGGCAATTAGGCAAAGTAAACGAGAATGTTTCAGAGAGCTTTGTAGCAATATGAACGGCAACTTATGGGATGGAGCATATAGGGTAGTGATGTCGAAACTGAAGGGACCAAGGGGACAAGCACCAACGTGTCCTATACTTATGGAGAAAGTGGTCGAATCACTATTCCCGAAACGCTCCCATAGTAATGCTCCTGCAATAATAGAAAGTCCCACTGAAGTGAATAACGAGCCAGCGGTGGTGACTGCGGAGGAGGTACTCCAAGCAGCTAAGCGGCTCGAGAACAATAAATCGCCAGGATTAGATGGCATACCAAATAGAGCGCTTAAACTAGCTATAAAGCTCAATGCAGACGTCTACGCAGAAATGTACACGAAATGTCTAAAGGATGGTATTTTTCCCAAAATATGGAAACGTCAACGTTTGGTTCTACTCCCGAAACCAAATAAACCAACCGGAGAGCCGAGTTCTTACAGGCCGCTGTGCATGCTTGACTCCCTGGGGAAAATCCTGGAACGGTTAATTCTGAACAGATTAGAACAACATCTACAAGAGAATGAAAATATTTCAGAGAATCAATATGGATTCCGCAAAGGGCGCTCTACAGTCGACGCAATAAAAAAAGTAATAGACATTGCTGAAAAGGCCATTGAAGGCAGCAGATGGAAGAATGGTTCTAAAGAATACTGCGCTATAATTACATTAGACGTCAAAAATGCATTCAACTCGGTGACGTGGCCTCACATAATTAATGCTCTATTAAAATTGGAAACTCCACCATACCTCGTACGAATGGTCAGGAGCTATCTCGCAGATAGAGTATTACTATATGATACCGAAGAAGGAGTGAAGAAGTATAGCATAACATGCGGAGTCCCACAGGGCTCAGTACTAGGACCCGGCAGAAAAAACAGAAGTAGTTCTTATTACAAGCAGGAAACAAAGAGAGCATATAACGCTAAATATAGATGGACTTGAAATCGTATCCCAACCCTCCATTAAATATTTGGGTTTTATGATTGATGCAAGATTATCCTTCAAGACGAACATCGAAACAGCCAGCGCAAAAGCAGGACGAGTGAACTCCGCCCTATGCAGAATAATGGCGAACATTGGAGGACCAAGCCAAAACAGAAGGATACTTCTTTCAAGAGTGACGCGAAGTATCATAATGTATGCTGCACCGATATGGAGCGAAGCACTGCGATACAAATCTTACGCGAATATTTTAAAAAAAACCCCATAGAGTAAGTGCGTTAAGGGTATGCAGTGGATTTCGCACAATTTCATATGACGCCGCGAATGTCATAGCTGGTTTACTGCCGCCAGACATACTAGCTGCTGAAGCACAACGATTGTATCACAAAAAGAATACGATAAATCGATGCTTAACAGCAGAAGAGAAAAAAGAAGAGCAACGGATAAGTACCAATGCCTGGCAACTGCAATGGAACACCGTAAACAAAGGCCGGTGGACATATAGACTCATAAAAGACGTAGATAAGTGGGTCGGACGGAAACATGGCGAAGTAGATTACTACATGACCCAATTTCTGTCAGGGCATGGCTGTTATAGAAGCTATTTGCACAAATACGGCCATGATTCCTCCGCGTCATGTCCAAGTTGTACAGATGCAATAGAAAATGCAGAGCATGTATTCTTTCACTGTCCAGCCTACGAAATGGACAGAAGGAGAGTTGAGGACATCGTTGGAGAAAATATTAACCCCGACAACATAGTTCCACATATGCTGAGCAGCAGCGAAATCTGGAATGCGATGACACAGATGTGCGTGAAAGTTCTCACCGAGCTGAGGAGACTCGAAAGACTACGTAGGGAATAAGTAGTTGAATAAAATAGGAAGTGAAATATACTGGGTAACATAAGACTTATGTGACAATAAATTGACGTTTGAGCTTTAAGCTTTTAAGCTCCTCCCTCCTCCTGACGAAATACTTAACGGTTGTCCCGGGGGGTAGTGGGTTAGGCGAGGGGTTTTTAGCGGGTTCAAGTCCCGCACTTCAAGGCTTTCGATGCTTTTCCCCGCGTTAAAAAAAAAAAAAAAAACCCAACGGTTGAGTCGGTCAAATGCGTGTAACTTTATATATGTATAAGACGCAACAGAAGTTCAAAAAGAACGATTCATGTGCTTTTCCTCACATCTTTAGAAGCAATTGACTTTTTCTCGCTCGAAACTGGCTTTGTTAGAACTACTTCAAATTTTAAGCGCTTTATAAGCAACTCTGTGCCAAAGCGCTTGAAATATTCCAAAGCAATTTTGAGCAAAGCGCTTGTGAAATTTCCGGGAAGTTTACCTGATTTTAAATGTATGGGTTTTTTCAATTGAAATGTGATTTTCGTAAAAATTATAATTTTGCTTACATCACTACGCAAAAAATGTTAAAAAAAAATAAAATTTCGGACAAAATTTCCGCTCAATCTCTGAACATGTATTGGCCAAACTCTACTGGAGGAGTACCGTTTAGAGTAACTCTATGAAAAAGTCAGCTCTAAGCTCGAACGTCGTTCATATGGAAGCTCAATCGGTGCTCGATTGCCGTTTGGGGCATCTGATATATTCTATTATCTTTCTTTGTATCTGTTCACTGTTCAGCTCAGTGATATCAAAGATTATCAATCATATAAGATATCCCAAGCCTAATTGATAGTCTTTGGTGATATCTACAGACTGCACGTGCTCAGTGCTATTACTTTACACTGAAGAAGTACAGTAATGAATGAACAGATCGTAAGTGAAGTGCGATTGAGATTTGTTTAGCAAGCTTTGATCTGATCGGTAGGTTTTATGATCTGATCGGTGAGGTGGGACGTGCGAAGTGGTCAATGAGGTGCGCTTTCCTGGGTAAGCGACCATTTGTTTGGCGAGTTTTGTTCTGAGCTATTATCTCGTCAGGGTGAGGTGGGACATTTGAGTTGTACTTACTTACTTACGATGGCGCTACAGCCCAAATCGGACTTTGGCCTCATGAATACTTTGCCTCCATCCATCTCAGTTCAGTGACCGCGTCCTCCAGTTAGAAAATCACATTTGAGTTGTGGCTGTTGCAATTTCCGCTGATTTATGTTGCAGTCCACTGTGTCGATAAGAGCTTTACGTTCTTCATTGATGCAATTGCTTGTGTGAGTAATATCGTGTGAAAATAGAAAACAAGAGACCCTTTTGGTTCGGTTTTCTATGACAGAGTGTTTTTTTTATTTGGTTTGTTGTGTACATGCAATGCGATTGACATTTTTGCTATCCTGACTCGATCGTTTTTTTCATAATTTGGATAATAAAAGAAAACCTCTTCATTCCAAAGGGAAAATGAGTGAAATGTTCACTATGCGCACTGAGCTGGTGGTACTGAGCATGAGATTGGGTTGAGCTTTTCCATAAAATTTAAAAAAGCACACACCTTTGTATATGATTAGTGATGTAGAGAGCAGTTTATCAGGCTGGATTCCGTAAAGCGTCGTCTTATACAGACCATACAAATACCTCACGGTGTTCGACAGACTTAAGCGAGATTGCATATGAAATGCTTTGCGTAGGAGTGGTATTCCAGATAAAAAGCAATAATTAATTAATCCTAGGAAGATGCAAAATATCGCGTCTTACATAGAGGAGAGTTATCCAAGATCTTTCCTGTGCCAACGGGTGTCAGACAAGGCTGCATATTGTCACCAGTCCTGTGTCTGGTGGTAATAAATAGCATCTTGAAAGCTGTAATGGAAAGTGGGGAAGGTAAAGGTCTTCAGTGCGTACTGTTTAACGCCTTAAGTGACCTTTGTTATGCTGATGATATGTGTCTGCTTGCACATAACCGTTCAAATATTTGCTCGTTGCATTCTAAATACAAAGAGGCAGGCCTGAAAATAAATGAGCGTAAAACCAAATACATACACATGGATTCGAACACAAGTGCACCGATTGTTCTTAACGGATAAGATGTGGAAGAGCAGTAAAATTTTTGTTACCGCAGAAACATTGTCAACATGGACATCGTAGCAGAAAAGGATATTGAAGGCCTTCGGTTTGCTGTCTTTTTTCTGGAGGTTAAGAGAGATCTCCTTTCACACGAAGCTTCGCCAAATCCGTGTTGTTATATGGTTGTCCGACATGGAAAGGCTTACCAACAAGATGCAACTCAGGCGAGTACTGTATAAAATAATGTTTGGAATTACACCGAAACTGGTTCAAATAATAACCTAGTCTGTCACAAGTCAGAGTAGAAAATGATTTGTTAGCATTAGAACTGACAACGGCTTTTAACAAGATGACGGTTTTGTACCAATGCTTTTCAATTTGACACTTGAATATGTTGCTCAGAAACTTCCCGTTGACACCAAGGAACACTATGCTTCAAATCCACAGAACTCGTAGCTAGAGATGGTATGCTATTTCACATACCTGCGATTTTTTCACTGCTATTTGAAAAGAGCAATCGCATACTGCGATTGAAAATTTAAAAGAGCTGCGATTAGAAGAGCAGAGCAAATGCATACTGCTTACGTTCTATCACCAATAAATTGCCGCAATGATCATCGCTACAAATCCCAGAGTTTTTGTTCGCACTTGCACATTAATCCCGAAACTCACGCATTCCACGCAACCCCGACGAGATCGTAGCTCAGAATAAAGCTCGTCAAACAAATTCGTTTGGCTCAATAGAGTAATCCTTTTTTTCCAGAAAGTGTACCTCATTGAACACTTTGCACCGCACGTTCCAAATCATCGATCGCTAAGCAAATCGTAATTTTCCTACATCTATCAATCAGGCACGACTCAATCTCATAGCTCAGCATAGTGAACACTTCCCCCATTTTCCCCTGGGAATGAAAAGGTTTTCTTTTACTATCCAAAGTACGAAAAAATGATCGAGCGCAATCGAGTCAGGATGGCAAAAATGTCAATGGCATTTCATATACACAAGCCAAATAAAAAACATAACAGGGCTACGATTGCGCGTAAAGCGCAATCTTACGATACTCTAGATGAAATAGATTTTTTTGTGATCCCAAGAAATTTTGTATGGGGAGTGTTAGAAGCGGTGATAGCATTGAACTAATTTTTTCCCCATCATGCTAAAGTAGCTATAAAAATGTTTTGTACAAAATGCTTACTCCAAAAAATGGAATAGGAGCTGAGAAAATTAATGTGTTAGATTTAGTGAAAATGTGCAGTTTGTATGGGAGGTGGTAGAAAGAGCAGGGGGATTTTAGTGATTTTTTCAGAAATAACTAAGAATATCATAAAATTGGCATGTCTTAAATTTTAGACCAGTAACATTCATACTTTTCAAGAAAATAGATTTTTTGTGAAGTTGTGAAACTGTGTCATATTGTATGGGAGGGGGTAGAAGCAGTAAAGTTAATCAAATATTTTTTTCTGATCTTAGTGATAATGCTAAATAAGTATTTATCACAAAATGTGAGCTCGATAAATGTTATTTGTTCTGAGAAAATCGGCTTAGAGCATTTCATGAAAAAGTGTAGTTTGTATGAGAGAGGTTGGAAGGAGAGGGAGGACGCAAATAATTTTTATACTGTATATTGAAATCATTATGAAAGTAATATATATAAATTCAGACTAATAGCTTTTATACTTTTCGAGCAAATAGTCGAATTGCGAAATTGTGCCATTTTGTATGGGAGGGGGTAGAAGGGGTGAAGCTAATCGTCTAATTTTTTTTAGCCTTACTATTATTATTATTATTATTACTAGGGGAACTCGCGAGAGCACTGCGACCTTCTTGGCCTATTGTGCGTTTATAGCCCCTTCACCCTATTTTAACTCAATAGCTTTTGCTAATTTGAGAATCTTTAAGGGAGCCGTATTGGCTAGTTCCTCCGTAGAAAGGAAGCTCTTTCCAAGAAGACTGTGTCTTTTCCTAGCTACTGCTTCACAGTGGCATAGGATGTGTACTGTCGTTTCTGAGTCCTCTAGACAAAGGCGACAAATGTCGGTTTCAGCTAAGCCCATATTTTTGAGGTGGTGGTTTACTCCACTGTGCCCCGTCATTAGGCCGATTAGGATACTAATATCCTTCTTGCTGAATTTTAAAATATCCTCCACTTTGTTTTTTTGTGGTAGGATCAGTTTTTTTGAAATTGACAAGCCTGGAAGTCTATTCCAGTAGATTTTATGTTCGTTTTCTACCCACATTTTGAGTATGGGGTTAAAGTACCCTTTTGGTTTTCCGCAGAATGGCTCTGGACCAATAAAATTTGTTTCTGCGCCTTTTTTTGCAAGGCGATCAGCCTCTTCATTACCCTCAATTCCCATGTGTCCTGGTACCCACATTAAGGTTACATCATTCCTTTTTCCCAGGATGATTAGGTTTTGAAGGCATTCCCATACTATCTTCGATCCATGTTTGTTGGATGCTAAAGCTTTGAGAACCGCCTGACTATCCGATAGGATATAAATGGATTTATTGCGATGAGCTCTCCTTATATTTTCTTGGATGCATAGCTCCATTGCAATTAGTTCGGCCTGGAAGATTGTGGCTTCTTTACCGAAAGGTTTTGAAACCGAGAAGTTAGGATCTTTGACTCCGGCTCCTATCCCCTCAGATGTGCGGGAGCCATCTGTATACCAGATGGTTGCTCCCTCTACAATATCAGTTAGCATGGATTGCCAGTCCTTGCGTTCCCTGATTATAACTTTGAAGGGGGTTTCAAAGTTGAATTTTGTCGGCATCGCGTCCGATAATGTGGAAGTTATAACTTCGATTTTCGTGTCTTTTAGGATTTTAAGGTGACCTCTAAAATCCCCTGACTTATAATTGTTTTTCTCCTGTATGCGTAACACTCCCCTGATAGCTTCCTTTTTTATTTGGATATGTATCGGAGGAATGTTAAGGAACATTTCCATTGCCGCTGTCGGACAGGTTTTCATTGCACCTGTTATACCAAGGCAAGCTAGCCTTTGGATTTTTTGTAGCGTAAGTTGCGCTTTCCTTTGTAATATTTTAGTCCACCATATCGTTGAACCGTATGTGACTATAGGGAGAATGATTGTTCTGTAACACCAGTAAATCATTTTGGGCTTTAATCCCCATTTTCTACCAAATAAGCTTTTACAGGCCCAAAATGCCTTTAGTGCTTTGGCATGAGTCCATTCTATATGTTTGTTCCAGTTGAGTTTGTTATCCAGTATAACACCTAGATATTTTACCTCATCTGAAAAGGGTATTGTTGTTCCATTTATTACAGGAGGTACAATGTGGTTTATCCTTCTATTTGAGAATGGTACTATCTCAGTCTTCCTTGGGTTACTGTTCAAGTTTTTAGACTGACACCAGTTCATGATCTCCTCTAAGGCTGATTGTATTCTTTCCGATATTATTGAATCATATTTGCCTCTAATGATAATGACAAGGTCATCAGCCTTACTAACAATTTTAAGTAAATATTTAGTGCACAATTTCAGCTCGCTAAATTTTATACGCACTGAGTAAATTGGCTTAGAGTAATTCATGACAAGTACAGTTTGTATGGGCGGTGGTAGAAGGAGGGGAAGGACACGCATAATTTTTATACGGTAGATTGTATTATCATAAAAGTAATGTATTCCAAATTTCAGGCCAATAGCTTTTATACTTTTCGAGCAAATCCGTTTATTGTCAAATTGCGCATTTGTGTCATTTTGTATGGGAGGGGGTAGAAGGAGTGGGGGGGATGTAGCCCATTCACGAACTTAAAGTTACTTTTTTGCTAAAAATGACACACAACAATTTTTAGCACTGTAGCTCAAAGCTTTCGAGAGTTATGCTGTAGACAGACAGACGGTCACTCGGAATCGAGGTTTTTGAGCGACAAGAAGCGTTATTTCTTAGCGTTACAAACGGTAAGGCAAACACAATATACTCTCAGATTTCATCTAGAGTATAAAAACACCCGGTCATCGATCGCATACAAGCCAAATAACAAAAAAAAAAACCGGTCATCAGTCACATGGCATATATACAAGCCAAATAACAAAAAAAAGACAACCGGTCATAGAATACCAAACCAAAAGGGTCTTTTGTTTTCTTTTTTCACACGACATTACCTACACGAGCAATTTCATCATGAACAACGTAAAGCTCTTATCAGATCCCGAAACCCATGGAAGTCGAATTTTACCCAAGTCCCACCGCTAAATATCAATCGCGCGAAGAAAGAGCTTGAACGTCGTTATTCCGATTGCTCTCGATTGCTCTTTCGTTGCTCGATAGCCACTTGGCATATCTGATATATTCCATTGCCTTCGAATCTGTTATATCGCTCGCGATCAGCGATATATCAGCTCTGTGATATTAAAGACTATCAATCATATAAGCTATCCCAAACCTATATTTGGTGATTGATATTGACACTGAGAGCACGAGCAGTGTGTGCTCTCAGTGATGTTGCTTTAGACTAATGAATGAATGAATTGGAGCTAGATGAAACGATTGCGATATTTTGATCGGTGGGATCTGATCTGATAGGTGAGGTGTGGAACGTCCGAAGTGGTCAATGATGCGCTTTGCTAGAGTTTTTTTGACGGATTTTGTTCTGAGTTTCGATCTGGTCGGTTGGTAGGACATGTTGCGGCTATCGTAAGTTTCGCCGATTTATGTTGCAGTCCACCGTGTCGATAAGAGCTTTACGTTCTTCATGATGAAATTGCTTGTGTGGTAATGTGTGAAAAAAGTAAACAGTAGACCCTTTTGGTTTGGTTTTCTATGACCGGGTATTTTTTTTTATTTGACTTGTATATATGCGATGCGATCGATAACCGGGTGTTTTTTTTATTTGGCTTGTGTATATGAAATGCGATTGACATTTTTGCCATCCTGACTCCATTACGCTCGATCGTTTTTCCGCACATTGGATAGTAAAAGAAAACCTTTTCATTCCCAGGGGAAATGGGGGAAGTGTTTACTATGCGCACTGAGTTGGTGGTACTGAGAGATTGGGTCTGCCTGATTGTTAGATGCAGGATTTCGCAGAAAATTACTATTTTGTCTCTTTTCTTTTTAATTGCGCACTAGCATGGATAATAGAGGTGGAAAAATCACTGCTATTGGAAGAGCTGCTCTTTTTCACAGATATTGAAAAAGAGCAATCGCAGTGGATCACTGCGATTGGAAAAGAGCTGATTTTGCCATCCCTACTCGTAGCATATGCCGACGACATAAACATCCTTGACTCGGTAGGGATGTTGGACTACGTATTAACGAAAATAAAAGTTATGACACAAACTAGGAAAAAGACGCCAATCAGACTAAATATTATAACGTAGCTTTGCATACCTAGGGCCAAACTTATCGAAGGATGGAAGCGAACCCATCGAAATTTGACGGTACTTCCAATAATCAAAAATCAAAAAAACCCAGGAAAACTAAACTAAAAATATATAAAACAATGATTGGCCCTGTGCAGCGAAACGGGGACATTAACTCAGGCGTCCAAAATATTATTTAACGCATTTGAAAGAAAGGTCCTTAGAAGAATCCTTGGACATGTAAGGGAAAACTCGATCTGGAGAATACGATACAATAGAGAATTGCATGCAATCTTCAACAATCCATAAAATTTAAGAAGCTGGAATGGGCTGGTCATGTGAATCGGATGGAAGAATTCCCAAACGCACACTGAAAGGAAAGGTCAATGAAGGAAGACCGGTCGGAGAACAACGTAAGCGCTGGGGGGATTCTCTTGACGCAGACAGCGAATCTCTACTAAAACTGAAGAACGCGGTCACTGAACCGAGATGGATGGAGGCAAAGTATACAGGAGGCCAAGACCCGATTTGGGCTGTAGCGCCACCATAAGTAAGTGACCCATATCCCCAAGGTAAGCTTATTCCACCTTATTAGCCAGCTCTTCAATTGATGATTTCAGCATCGCAGTAGTTCCGTCTTTGTTCGTGTCGCTAAGTTTAACTGAATTAAACTTGCGCTTCATCTGAAGAATTCGTGGCCGTCGGACAACTGTTGTGCATTATCTCAATCAGTGGTGAGACTCCACGCTTCGCTCGCAAATTTATGAAATAATCGACTAAAATTGGGCTTTCATTTTTGGCAATTATAGTATAAAAAACAAGGTTATGTTCCGGTTTGCCGCATAAATTCAATACATAATTGATTGGGACGGCGAGTGATTCTATTCTATAATTGCAAAAGGAAATACTCACGTTTTATACGGTTGGAACGGCCAACTGGTCATCATTCATTTTACAATCCAGCAAGCACCTTACCAATTTGCTCACAACAGCGTACAACACAGGGCATTTAATTACCTACCTCTATATCAATTATAAAAGTATCAATGGATGTAGATGACGTTTGCTAATATAAGTCAAATAAGTTCGGTTTATTGGATAGATACCGAATTATTGGTTTGGCAGAATTTGCCGCGTACTCTGGTGGCGACTAGAAGAGAACCATTCATGAAACTTGAGATAGCGGGTACAAGAACCATTCTTCTTAAAATAAAAATTCTTCTTAATAATACAAGAAAACTTGAGATAGCGGGTACAAGAACCATTTTCACACATTTAATCCAGCAACGGTTTTAGCCTTCAGCTTGCAACGGTTTAGGGTTTCTCTTATTACTTTATTATTCTAATAATAAAGTATTGTGATCGACAAAAGAAAAAAAAAAATTTGCTACCCCGAAATTTTTTTTTCGCGTTTCATGACTAAATTACCCAAAAATGCAAAAAAAAAATCCGTCCCGCCGTACGCCGTACATATGGACTCATTTCTCCGAGACCGTTAAAGATAGAATGTTCGTTTTTGGGTGGATTGTTGATTGGGTAAGTGAGCTCTATTTTCTAAATTTTTGGGGGTGTTAGGTGGAAGGGGGAGGCGGGGGAAGGAAAAAGTCGAAAACTACACTTGCTAATATCTCCACCACGAATGCAGATAGGAAGTTGAAAATCAGTAGAGATATAGAGAGGGTTGTGGAAAAAAAATTAAAAATAATTTAATTTTTTTATCCATTGTCGTCCGAAAAGGGGGGGGGGGGGGCTAAAAACAAAATAAAAATATAACCTGTTGAAATAATATTAGTGGGGGGAAATGGGGAGCCTTCCAAAAATGCTTCCCAAACATTTAGCACGTGCATTTAGCCGAGACACTGCATTAACCGAGTATGTGATGCCATATGTAATTCTAGTACTAAGTCAGTCGGTCAACATCATGCCGAGCGGAGCAACATCGTGCCAAGCAGAGCAACATCGTGCAGCAACACCCGCTGACAGCTATGCAGTTGTTTTAACTTAAACCTCAAAACGCATATTGCCAATGCCTTCTATAGTAGAAGGCCGAGTAACTGAATCCAACAACAACACGTTGGAGTCATAACAAACATGACAGTTCCATACAAATTCGCTCGCTTTTGTATGGAGCTGACACGGCGGGCTTCGTAAGAATCGCGTTTATTCTTAAATGCAGTGTTACAGATAGTTCAGCTTTCTAAGGTGCTTTATTGATAGTGCTCGGCATGTAATTATGACACGTTGATATTAGTGCAATGGATTTTTAATTGAAAAAAGTGCGATCAAAGTTAAATCTCGGCTTCTCACACCCAAGAAAATCTGTCACTCATATTGTGCAGAGTTCTCCGGTTAATTTTCACACAGAAAACTGTAGAATTTTAGTTATTATGAAAAAGTGTGCACTCGCGTAATATTTTCGTGCTTAATTTGAACTAATTATGTTCTTTTCTTGTTTTCGGCAAAACGTGTTTTTACGAAAAGTTTGTAGAAAAATAATACAGGTGGTCTTGTGAAATGGAAAAATCCATGACGTCATACCCACTGGAGTCATTCAAGATGGCCGCTACGTCAGTTCTGCCCAGCTTGAGATGAAGACAGCGTTGATATTGCAAAATAAATATCTGATTAGCGTTTTATTTTTCATCGAATTGCGAATTGTTTTTCTGTATATTTTATGTGGTTTTTAGTGTACGGTATATAAATAAATTGAACATTCTGATTCGTAAACAAGTTACATGGTTTCCCGATAAAATCGCATTGTTGACTTTTGAAATGGATAGTTCGCCGGAGCATATGGTTTTTCAGGCTTTGCAAGCTGCTTGTAGTCAGGTAAATACCACTCTAAGCAAAAAGTAAAAGGACTTTTCAAATAAAACACAAAGTATAAGTTTATTGTTTGATATCGATGTTCTATCCTTTAAAGTACTCCCCATTGCATGCAATAACTTCTGCCCACGTTTAATCCAATCTTTGAAATACTTTTCAATCTCGATTTTCGATATGATTATTAGCTCCACCAGCGATTTTCGTTTTATGGCATCAGTTGAATCAAAACGGGTTCCGTAAGGTGTTTTTTCAAGCGGCTGAATAGGAAAAAGTTGCAAGGTGACATGTCAGGAGAATAGGGTATTTGTTGAATTTTGGCAAAAACTTATCGAATAATAATAAAGAATTTTCTATGACTTTGAATTGAGTTTTGCTGCTAAACGTCTCATACCCAATTCATCGCTCAAAATCTCTCTTTTACTGATCCATCCAATATTTTAGTATCTTCTACTACCTCCCTGACAGTCAAGCGCCGATTTGCCGTGATTTTCAATTTGATTTTTTCAATGTTTTCATGGGTTATTGCTGTTGATGGACGACCAGGCGAGTTTCAGCTTCAGCTGACTAACGACCCTCTTTGAAAAAATTGTCCCATTGCAAAACTTTTGATATCGATAAACTTCCATCACCAAATGCATTTTATGCAGTTTCTTCGCAGCCATTATAAAAATCACAACAATGCAAAAAGTTTATGTAAAAAAACTAATAAACTATTGGACATATCAAGCTGAAATACGAACAGGTCTGCCACCATGACAAAAAATACCATCATGCTATGATTTCGGTGCGAATATTAAATTCAAACTACTTTTTGCCCAGATTAGTATATTGTATATAAATAAATAGTTCTAAACCCATCAACATTGTAATTCCAAAAGGTTTAATTCTTGGCACTGCTGTTACTCTACTTGTCTATATCCCATACCTGTAAATCGGATTATGCTTCGACGGAGACCGAGCTGCTCATATGGGGATATTTTCTTCTTTCTGAATAAAAAAAATATTCTTTAGCGTATCCTTGTCCAGAATACATGTATAACTACTTATATCTACTTATTTGCAGGATACGGTTATAATAAAGCAGGCGGAAGAAAAACTATCTGAATGGGAAATTGAGCCAGGCTTTTATTCTACATTACTAAGCATCTTTTCTAACGTCGCAGTGGACGTTAGTGTGAGATGGATGGCTGCTGTCTATTTTAAAAACGGGGTTAATAAGTACTGGCGGAAAAATGCCAAAAAGTTAGTATATAAACATAGCTGTATGAAATTAATTTGATATTGATTGTGATCTACTTTCGCAAGTGAAATTCAGCACAATGAAAAAAGCCAGATTAGAACGCAACTAATCTTAAATTTCAATGAACCAGTGCATCAAGTAGCAGTCCAAATTGCAGCTTTGATTGGAAAAATAGCTAGGTATGTATTTTTTAAAAATCATGTAAAGCATAATATATTTATTAATATTAATAGACTGGATTGTCCTCGCGATTGGCCTGATTTAGTACCTGTACTATTAGAGACAGTTCGATCAACAGAAGAGCTTCAACAACACAGATCTTTACTTGTCCTTCAGCATGTAATTAAGGCATTATCATCGAAAAGAATGATGGCAGACAAGAAACTGTTTGAGGTAAGATTTTTAAAACTATGATAATGTTGCGAGCTAGGGGATCGCCGATTTCAAAGGAAAACACAATTCGTTTAAAAATAATGAATAATTTATTTATTGCACTTTATACACAATTTCCCGATCACTTCACTAAATTCGCTCTAAAAACTTAATTCGTACAACCCAGGAACACTGCCAATCTATCACTTTCGCTTACTTACACCGATAGGTGTTTTCCATGAAACTGTCACTGAGTTACTGGATTCCTTGTCGTGAGCTCTGGCTATTTATAATGAATTTATCCGAGTCTCGAACCTTCTCTGGTGTATGTTTTTCTGCTGAGTCTGGACTATTCTGGAAGTTACTAGATGGCGTCGGGTGTCATTGTTTGTGTCTTTGAGAAGTTACTAGAAGCCCTCTACATGTTGGAAGCATATTCTAAATAGTTCTGGCAGATTTGAGAGAGATCATTGCCAGATCTATAACATTACCCTCTCCTTAGTCCCTGTTCGTCCCGAACAGAGTCGTTCATTTCCGCAATGGCACCGTGGTACTTTGTTAGTCGGTCGAGATGTACCACTTTCATTTTTGTACGAGGTTTTCGCTGATTCCATCCATCCTCTGGTTCGATCGTTAACCTCTGAATGGTTTTTCCGGCTTCTTTTTCCTTCTCACGTTCGCATTCTTTCTCCGTTTCCTTTTCGCGCTCATTCTCCTCCTTAGCGGCACGTTTACTTCCCTTTTCTCGTTCCGCATTCTTCCTTTCGCGATCTTCTCGATCATATCGCTTCCCATGTTTGGTCTTGTCACGATTATTCGCATGAAGTACTTGACCGTCACGACTTCTACCCGTTCGTTCGCGATCCTTATTCGATTGTCCATCTTTGCTTCCATGATCTTTCCCGATGTATTGTTCTTGTTGCAATCGAGCTTGCCGACTCGGGGTTTTCGATCGACTCCGGCGTCTTTTATCAAAACCGTGTGTAAGATTTGAACTCTGACGACTAGTTCTTGACCACGAACTACCTGCCCGATTTCCATCTTCGCATTGGTTAGCAGCGCAGCCGGAACAATAGTTGGTCGCTTTTCGGCAGTCGAGTCTCAAGTGTCCTGCTTGTCCACAATTCCAGCATCGGGGGGCACCAAATCTTTCGCTCCGTTTGGTGTACTCTGCTTTCTGACACATACACTCTTTTGCTCTTTCTCGGCCTCGATAATTACTCCGTGAGCTTTGCTTGGTAGCTTCGAACGTCAGCCCATATACCAAGGCTTCGCCTATCGTTTTCTTACCTGCCAATTTCAACGCCTGTTGCAGCTGTCTGTCCAGTACAGCATTGTTGAATGCGAAAACAGCCGTATCGTTGCGTTGCTCTGTTTGCGCATTGGGCAGCGATAATAATGTGAGTCGTTCAATATCGCGTGCCAGCTCCTGAAGTGTTTCACCATTCTTTTGAGTTCGGTTGTACAGCTCTATTTTGTAGATCTCTTTCATGCGGTCACTGCCGTAATGAAGATCCAATGTTTGGACTAACGTTGAAAAATCTTGTTGTTGCTCCTGCGGAATCGTTTGAAGAACCTCCGCTGGTGGACCTCTTAACGCCAATATAAGAGCCGTTCCTCGTTCGAGATCATTCCAATGGTTGTTTCTGGCGGCAGCCTCAAATTGGATCTTATAAATAGCCCACGGTGTCTGTCCATCGAAGATTGGAGCTTTGAAACCCTTATGCGTAACGTGCTCTGCTTTCATGACTCCGACTGCTTTCACGTTATCCAAGTCCCTTTTTAGGCGTTCGACTTCTTGTACAATCCCGGATATCTTTTCCGTAATTTGCTCTTCGAAGATTCGAAGTTTCTTCTCAACGTTTTCTTCTATGGCCTTACCCATGGTGTCTATTTTATTATTTTGCAGCTCCAATTTTTGGTTAAGGTCCTTTGAGGTCTGATCTAATTTCTGATTAATGTCCGCTGATTGTTGTTTAATGTCCACCGATTGTTGTTCAAATTTCTGATGCATGTCCGCTGATTGTTGCTCTAATTTCTGATTCATGTCCGCAGATTGTTGCTCCAATTTCTGATTTATGTCCGCAGATTGTTGCTCCAATTTCTGATTTATGTCCGTTGTCACAGCTGATTGTTGATCTAATTTGTTCATCATTTGTTGCATTAGTTGTGTCAGAGCATCCAATGTACCAGAGCACTCCTCTTCACGAGTTTCTTCGCTTTGGAACTCAAAACTATCTGCATCCTCGCCCTCAGCCTGGAGTGTTATATTTGGTACTCGGGATTAGGTTGGGAGTAGGTAGCAAGAATATGCACACACCGTGACTGTTCATGATCAAGCGCCTTTATTATATTTTTTATTTAGTTGGTAACATTTTAGTACCCGACTGGGTACGTTCAATACTTAATATATTACATCTTCCCCTTTCAATAAAAGTATAAAAGTAAAATGAAATTTATGTTGTTCATAATTAATTGTCTATATATCTCAAAGTATGAAAATCAAATAAAAATTATATTATTCCATATTATTTTTCTTGACTATAATTATTATCTACATCTTCCCTTCTATTAATTTCAATAATTTTACATTTTTACTATTTATTTTAATTTGGTATGAATTATTTTAATATCTAGAAGTAAATTTAATTTATAAATTCAATGGGTACATTTTTTTTTTTTTTTAGAAAATATTCAAATTACATATATTTGATATAAGAATATTAGAAAATAAAGTACATCTTTTAACTTGTATATTTACATGTCGTATGTTACAATTCATCCACAAGGACATGATTATTCAAAAGTTTTTTTTTTTTTTTTTTTTTTAATTCTCTTTAAATAGTAAGAATTTCGTCTTATTGTTTTTCCGGTTTGAAGAATTTTAATCCAGTAAGATCTTGGTGCTAAATCTTTTTCAATTACTACTGCTTCGGTCCATGTACTTCCATTTCTATACATAACTCTTTCACCTCGCTCAAAGTCAGGTTTCTGAACTGTAGTATTTCTTATTTCTATTTCTTTTTATATTAAAATTGTTGGATAAATTAGGCATAACAGAAAATTTATAGTTGGAGGTTTTTGTTGGAAGTAATGTACGTGTAGTTCTAGCCATTAGAAGTTTGTTCGGAGCCTGATCTAAACCCTTCAGAGGTGTATTCCTATATTCCATTAATGAAAGCCAAAGTTCCTCTTCTCCTGCTTTTTTCAACATATTCTTTGCTATTTGAACAGCTCGTTCTGCTAGACCATTTGATCGTGGATAGATTGGACTTGAAGTAACTATTTTTATTCCAAACAACTTTCCAAATTCCCTAAATTCTAAACTATTAAAAGGAACGTTATCTGCTACTATCTCCATAGGTATCCCATGTACTGAGAAAATATTTTTCAATTTCATAATAATTTCAGACGCATTTTTCTTGTTTAATTTTAAAATATCGATATATTTGGAGTGATAATCTATAACAACTAAATAATTCTTGCTTTTAAATTCAAAAATATCCATTCCTATTTTCATGTAAGGATATTCAGGTATATTATGCGGCAAAAGACGTTCACGTCTAGATGCACTGCGAAATTTTTGACAAGTTGTGCAACTTGCTACTAAATCCTCAATGTCTGTATTTATTCCAGGCCAGTATACGACTTCTCTTGCTCTACTTTTAGTTCTTTCTATACCTAAATGTGATCTATGTAATACTGTAAGTATGTACTTCCTCATTGTTGAAGGGACAAAAATTTTGTTATCTAAAAATATTATATTATCTTCTATTACTAAATCATTTTTGAATTTCCAAAAGGGTTTTACATTTTCGGACAAAGTGTCCTTAGCTTTGGGCCACCCATTTAAGATCACTTTTTTCAATTCTGATAAAATCATATCTTTGTCGGTTTCTTTTTTAAATTCTAGTAATTTTTCATCACTAACATTTACTGAATGAACTACTTCACTTACTCCATTCACTGTTTCTGTATTGTCACTCTTGTTATAGTACCTCGATAATAAATCAGCGATATACATTTTATTGCCAGGTACAAACTGAAGTTCTAAATTATATTTTAACAATTTAACTTTCATGCGTTGCAGCTTTGCTGACGCAATTTTATTGATATCTTTCTTCAGTATACCTAATAAAGGCTTATGATCCGTTTGAATAATAACTTTTTTCCCATAGATCCAGTTATGAAATTTTTGACATGCATAGCAGATAGCCAACATTTCCTTTTCGATCTGAGCATATCTCCGTTCAGCATCAGAAAGACTTTTAGATGCAAACGAAATGGGAGTATCATTCTGCATAATACAACATCCTACGCCGTTTTGACTACTATCAGTTTGGATTACTAAGGATGCTTTTGGATCATAATGCTTTAATACTGGAGCATTGATTATCATTTGTTTTATACGCTCCAGGCAATTAGTATGTGGCGTTTGCCAGTGAAAAATTACATTTTTCTTTAATAATTCTCTCAAAGGGTTTGAAATCTCTGCCAAACTTGGTATACTACTGCGCATATAATTGACCATACCTAATAATTTCTGAACATCTTTTTTAGATTCCGGAATGCCAATATCTAGAATTCCTTGAATTCTTTCCTTGTCAAACGAAATACCCTGATCGGATATTATATGTCCTAAGAATTTAACTTCTTTGACACAATATTGCAACTTATCTTTGTTAAATTTTATGTTAAGTTGTTTAGCTCTCTCTAAAACCTTCTTTAAAATTTCTTGATGTTTCTCAATTGTTTCTGTAGCAATTAGAACATCATCTATGTAAACAACAATATCTTCAATGTTTCTAAAATTTTCTTCATTAAGTTTTTGAAAAGTTTCCGGTGCTATTTTTAGCCCAAATGGAAGTCTTAGAAACTTGTAGTTACCAAATGGCGTGCTGAATGCACAAAGATTACTTGAATCATTGTTTAATTTTATTTGAAAAAATCCATCCTTTAAATCCAAAACACTGAAATATTTTTTATTAACTAGTGTTGGTAAAATTTCCTGAAATGTCGGAATTGGATGATTTTGATCCTTAAGATTTTTATTTAAATCTTGTGGATCTAGACAAAGTCTTAATTTCTTATTCAGTTTTTCAATAATAACCAAATTTGATACCCATTCATGTGAGCCATCACATTTCTCTATAATTCCCATGCCTATTAGCCTTTCCAGTTCTATTTTCAATGGTTTTTGTAAAGTTATTGGGATACGTCTGCTCGGCTTAACAACCGGAGAAGCACCTTCTTTCAACTTTATTTCAAAATTTTCTTTAAAACAGCCTACACCCTCAAATAGACCATTATATTCTTGTATAATTGATTCCTTGCCTGAACATTTCACGTTGTATAGCCTTTTCACTAATTGTAGGCTTATACATCCCATTAATCCTAATATCGGCGTTGACTCGCCGTCTACTATAAAAAATTTTTCATTGCTAATCTCATTTTTAATGCAGCATTCCAATGTAATTTCTCCTATCACGTTTATTCTCCGACCTCCATAAGCAATCAGTCTGGTATCAGTTGGTCTAATGCTCGCGTTAGTTACTTTTTTGCATAGATGAAATGGGAGTACATTAACCTCCGCTCCTGTATCAAGCTTGAAATGAATAATTTTATTATTAATTTTAACCTCTTCAATCCAAAACTTATTATTTTGGTTCAAAATATCACCTGTAATTGCATCTATGTAAACCGAATCACAACACTGTTTTTGACAGTTTGACTCACTTACTGTATTAATATTTTTTGTTCGACAGACTACAGCAAAATGATTTTTTCGTCCACATTTTTTACATGTTTCGTTAAATGCGGGACAGTTACCGTACTTGTGAATTGAATTGCAATATTTACATTTTGTTTTTACAGTATTCGATGAATTTATCCTATCTTTGTGTTTATTACCAGCCAACTGGTTAACATTATTTTTATTAAAATTTTTATAAATGGCCTTCACCTCTTTATTATTATTCGTAACTTTATTTAGATTTTCTTTCTTATTGTAAAAATTTTTATTTATTGAATTTACCTCCGACATTGAATTTGATCGAGTTGACTTTTGTAAAGTTGACGACTGCGCTCGTGACACCTCATTTGCTCGAGCCATATCAACTGCTTTTCCCATTGTTAGGTTTTCTGCTTCTAATAGCCGCTTTTGGAGTTTTTCGTCGTAGACTCCAAGAACGATCCGATCCCGAATCATACGATCTTCTAAGTCGCCATAGCCACAAGACCGCACCAACTTCTTCACGTCCATAAAAAAAGAGTCAAAAGTTTCTCCCTCCTTTTGATTTCTGTTGCAAAAGATGAAGCTTTCATACACTTCATTTTTTTTGGGCAAGCAAAATTCATTAAATGCCTTTATGACTGCATCATAACTTTTGCGATCAATGTCAGACAGCTGGAAGGTATTGTATACCTCAATCGCTTGTGGTCCAACTGCATTGAGAAAAACCGCAATTCTAACGGCCTCCCCTTTTTCATGCAACTCAATTGCAGTGGCAAAAATTTTATAATTTTGATAAAAAATTCGCCAATTTTCTGCCAGGTTACCATTGAGGTTTAATTCCTCCACTTTCTTTACATAATCCATATTTATATGCAAAGTACCAACTTTTTTCGGTCTACCACGCGGTCTATTCTCCGCTTTTATTTTATTTAATGATAATTGGTCTTTATATTTACCCATACGTGTATGTCCATTTATTTTAATTACACTTAAACTTTTTATTTTTGTAATTGTTTTACACTTTCACTTTGTTATTTGGGATTTTTATTAAATTTCGAAATCACTTTCGGTTCTTTTTTTTTTTTTCTCTCAGCTGCGCCATGTTATATTTGGTACTCGGGATTAGGTTGGGAGTAGGTAGCAAGAATATGCACACACCGTGACTGTTCATGATCAAGCGCCTTTATTATATTTTTTATTTAGTTGGTAACATTTTAGTACCCGACTGGGTACGTTCAATACTTAATATATTAGCTCAGCCTGGAGTGTCTCGATCATACGGCTGACAAGTTCAGACTTGCTCCCTGTCGTAGATAACTTGCGTCTACTGAGCTCTTCCTTCAGCTCCGTTACTTTTAAATAACGCGGCATTTTCACTACCGATTATTTCCAGTTTTTCCGCGATTCGAATTCACTTAAATTTACGTCACTGCTCACTAAATCACTCGAGATTATTCGATTTCACAAAATTCTCACTGTCCGTTCGAGAATTTTAGTTCCGCGATTTTACTTCGCTAATTAAAGTCACTGTTCACTAGAGCACTCGAGAATATTCGATTTCACAAAATTCTCACTGTCCGTTCGAGAATTTTAGTTCCGCGATTTTACTTCGCTAGAATATTCGATTTCACAAAATTCTCACTGTCCGTTCGAGAATTTTAGTTCCGCGATTTTACTTCGCTAATTAAAGTCACTGTTCACTAGAGCACTCGAGAATATTCGGTTTCACCAAATTCTCACTGTCCGTTCGAGAATTTTAGTTTCACTTTTCCGCTCTCACAAAATTATCCGTTCCGAGAATTTTTAATTTCACTCGCGATTTTTAACCCGAATTTATCCTTGAAATCCCACTCTTCTGACACCAATTGTTGCGAGCTAGGGGATCGCCGATTTCAAAGGAAAACACAATTCGTTTAAAAATAATGAATAATTTATTTATTGCACTTTATACACAATTTCCCGATCACTTCACTAAATTCGCTCTAAAAACTTAATTCGTACAACCCAGGAACACTGCCAATCTATCACTTTCGCTTACTTACACCGATAGGTGTTTTCCATGAAACTGTCACTGAGTTACTGGATTCCTTGTCGTGAGCTCTGGCTATTTATAATGGATTTATCCGAGTCTCGAACCTTCTCTGGTGTATGTTTTTCTGCTGAGTCTGGACTATTCTGGAAGTTACTAGATGGCGTCGGGTGTCATTGTTTGTGTCTTTGAGAAGTTACTAGAAGCCCTCTACATGTTGGAAGCATATTCTAAATAGTTCTGGCAGATTTGAGAGAGATCATTGCCAGATCTATAACAATAAATTAGCTCAAAAGCTTTCACAATAAAAATAAGTAAATCATTTTTCCTCCAGTGAAAGCTTTGGAACATTGATAAAGAATTAAAGCTAGAAACATGAAACGCAGCACGAACAGTTTGCATACCAATTGCAATGACATATTAAAAAATATAAACCACCTTCTCCCACTTTTTACTTTTCCTAAGAATTTGAGATAACATATTTCCTGGTACATTAAACTCTTTACCAAATCAACTATCACCAGAAAATTAAAAGCTATCAATTTGAAATTTTGTACTAACCCTTTTAAAATTATTTAAAGCAAATTCCTATTACAAATTTTATATTCTAATATTATACAAAAGTATAATTTTGACCAATTTCACTAACACTGACCCAGTCCTTCTATCACACCCCATACAAATGCAAACTTGACGAATGAAATATTAAAATGTGATGGTGCTATTGATAATAATTGCAGTGATATGTTAAATAATTGATAATAGCCCGCCCCTAAAACTACAACCCTCTAAGTTACTACCTTTTTAAACTGCATAGAAGAGCGCTCAGGAATGATTATGGTGTTGTAGTGCAGCTAATTATTTTTGTTGATCTTATTTATTTATATTTAGATAAAATTAAATAAATGCACTACTTAAAAATTGATTAACATTTTATTAATACAAAATTTTATAAAATTTTATTATTCTTAAATGAAGTTTGCTTTATTTTTAATTTCAACCACCCTGTGTGAATATTTAATATCAACTACCATAAAAACAATTAATTCTATATTTTTCATTATATCGGTTCACTTGATTTAAATTAAAAACATATAAAGTATATTTCTGTCAGTGAAATTGTAAAGTATATTTGTAAGTGTAAGATATATTTGCAAGTGGAATTAATTGGTTGATTTCTTAAAATTCAACCAACTCTCCAGTGTTGATATCACGCTTCGGTTGTAATTAATGTCATTTTATTTCAACGTATTTGCTTACTGAAAGTCTATATTTCGTATTGAAGAGCGAATCGAAAGGTATTAATCGCAATGGGATCATCATCATCATAACCATACCTCTGCAGATATCGTAACAGGATCTACAATTTCTAACGAAGCACGTAATTGTAAAGAAATATTGGTGATGGACTTCATTAATGAATCTGACAAATGATTAGCTTACTCTTATGAATAAGATTGAAGCATATTGCAGATAGATCTGTTAATTACCTAAATTTTATAGCTCATTTTTCATCTCATTCAAAGATTAGTCTCAAAATTTACTTTTAAAATTTTAATTCCATTATTGGTCTTGGCAGAAGAAATATGTAAATCGATCAATATATTAGAAATAAACTGCCGACAAGTCGGGCGTAACTATTATGCATGGGAAGTCAATATGCAGATTAGGGTTGATAGGGAAGACTACGTGTATGGGGTTTTTAGGACTGTTGTTAATTATTTAACTACGATTACGATCAATAGCTCCAGTAGGTAGGATCAATTTTTCATTCGATTATGTATACAATTTGGGTTTGTATGGGAGGGGGGTTCGACTTAAGGGGTGAGTGGATGTTAATAATTTCTTAATTGATTTCTTGAAACACGTTAAAAATTTTCTGTATAGAACATAAGTTTCGTAGACAAAGTCAATTCGGTGAAATTCGGTGTACTTTACATTCTTGAAATCATACATTTGTATGGGAGGGGGTAGAAGAGCCAGCGCGATCTCAAAACTTTTGACGCAATTTCATTTCAACTATTTTTAAAAGTTCTCGTGCAAAATTTCAAATTGATAACTTTAAATAGTTGGGTGATAATTGATTTCTTATAAATGGTCGAAAAAATAATTTTTTATGGGAGGGGGTAGAAGTTTCGACCAATTAATATTTCATACTTTTAGGGATTTTTTCCAAATGCATTTCACAAATTTTCAAGTTTTTAACTTAAAATTTCATTCAAAAATTTTCAGCTTATGTGTTTTTTCAATTGCACATGAAACACCTCATGCACGTTAGACCGGGGAGCCGGTACATAACAATTGTGGAACAAATTATTATTTTTTTCTATGTATATCAAATAGATGTATCCATATGAAAAATTTAAACTTTGGTATCTTTCACCAGAACCCTAAAAAAATCACTCAAAATTTTCGACATTTTTGTTTACCACCTCCCTCCCCTTACACCGCCCAACTTAAAAATTTTACCATAATTAAAGACTATATAGTTCTACAATGTGACGAATTTTTCATCTGATATCTGTACTCGGTTTTGAGATATAACGGTTTGAAATTGTGAAAAGTGCACCATTTTTGAAATGCTCCCCATTTCTCCCCACTACTGCTACGACCAAATTTTATATTTTTCTTGTATTTCCCTAGTATAGCTTAATCTATGGCTTAAGTTTCAATTACATAGCTTAAGAGATAGTTGAGATATTAGTTTTTAAGTGGTCTTTGCACTTGACCGTCCCCCTTACAATAATTGGCCGCCCTATAAGTTGGTTCTAGTAGATCTGTATTCCACCTTAATGGTCCTAAAATATCAATTTTTTAAAGTAATTACGAGATATAATCATTTGAAAAAAAAATTCGGCCGAAAATTTGTTTTTAGCCCCCCCCCCCTCCTTTTCGGACGCCAATGAATAAAAAAAATTAAATTATTTTTAAAATTTGTCCTACAACCCTCTCTATACCTATGCTGATTTTCAAATCCCTGCATTCGGAGATATAAGAAAGTGTAATTTTGGACGCTTTCTCTTCTCCTCCCCTTTCCACCTGACACTCCCCAAAATTTAGATAATGGAGCGAACGAAAAACGAACATTCTTCAGTCTCGGAGATATGAGTCCATAAGTACGGCGGGACGGACTTTGTTTTTTGCAATTTTAGGCTAATTTAGTCATGAAACGCGACAAACGAAATTTCAGGGTATGAATTTTTTTTTCTGTGTCGATCACAATACTTCAAATAAATATGTAACCCAGTTTTTAATGGCAATACAAAGTTTTTTAGCAAAGTTTATGTTCTGATCACGTGTGTAAGTGTACTGTAGAACAGAAGATGGCTAAGTAACCTAATCTCGCGAATAGAAATTGAAACGTGTAACGATCTTGCTGGTAAACGGCTCTCTTTTCTCAAAGTCCTAAAATCTAGTATAAGATAGGTTAGTTTCGTTAGTAAATAAAAAACAAATAAGTTCAATTTAATTTAACCGCAAAACTTTATTTAATTTAATTAAATCGCTTTTCATATGGCTTTTGTCAGCCGAATCTTTTCCTTCTCGGTGGAGCGCTGTTAATTGCTTCTATAAAGTATTTCATCATTGCCCCAATCTTTTCCCGTGTGGTGGTTGCTGCTTTCTATAAAGAATTTCATCGTCGCCCGAGTCTTTCCGTTTCGCGTGATCGCAGTCGACCGCTTCTCTACACTGCCCGTGTATTTTTGTTGGAGACCTTCGATGATCGTGGGTGCTAGGGTGCACGTGTTCTTTCATTACTGTTTGCTGAGACCTATAAAACATTTCATCCTCGCCCGAGTCATTCTTCTGTCGCTCGATCGCTGTCGTTCCTTTCTTGGCAAGAACCTCGCAGGTGCAATTCTTTCGTTCTTGTTCGATTCTTTTTCCTGTCGGTCAAATCTACATATGGGTCATTCTTTTACAAACCGTACGGATTTGCCGAAAAAATTAACGTCTGTTTCTAGAATCGCTTTAAATTTTTTTTATGTGTTATATACATGAAATAAACCGACACGTATGCGGGGATTTTTTTTAAATTGTTTATTTTAAAAAATATGGATGTTTAAACATTTTGAGAATCGTTGGTTTTGCTCTTCTTAAAAAGCTAATAACTTCGGTTCTATTTGTCCCACAGATTTCGTTTTTATCTCATTTTAAAGGTAATTTTGTAAACTTTTTATTACATTGTTCCAAGAAAATTGTTTTGTTAAATAATTGTAGTTATTAGCAATTAAAGCGCTTAAAGTCGATTTTCATAGTTGCGCCCAGTCGATAAAAAATTGAAAAAAATACCATCGTATTCCTTGATTGATCCTCTAAAAAATCCATTTAAAAAAAAAATGGAGAAATAACGGGATCAACAGAAAAAAAATAATTTGCACCACCGGGCGCGCTACACGACGAAACGATTCAGTGTGTTAGTGACGCGTCGTTTTTATTATTCCTCTGCGTTAGCCAAAAATCCTGAATTTATTTATTTTAAGGATAATAATAATAATTGAAAGGAATATGAATTTATTCATCAAAAAATAGGCTGTAATGTATTAGAAATGCATTTTTTCACATGGCAAAGGTGCGTGCGACGGTTTGGGTGGAACGTTGAAAAGGTTAGCCGCTAGAGCGAGCCTTCAACGAATCAACAATCCGATCCAAACACCAAAAGAATTGTTCGAATGGGCAAATTCATCTCTGCCTAATATTAATTGTCACTTTGTAGACAACGAAGAGTATAAAGAGGAGACGAAGATATTAGCATCTCGTTTTCAAGCAGCGATAACAATTAAAGGAACTTTAAAGTACCATAGTATGATCCCACAAACAATTAATAAATTGCACGCTAGACCATTTTCTATGTACGAATATCCGACAGAAGTAAGAATCATGAAGTAAACCTCAATAGCAATATTCATCTGAATTTTTGTCTTAATTTTAACTGTTTGTTAATAAATTATAATTATATGCGATTGTAATTTTTTTCCTTACACCGATCTCGGATAATATTGAAGCATTTTATACCTTCACAACAAACACTTAAATGCATTTCTAATACATTACAGCCTATTTTTTGATGAATAAATTCATATTCCTTTCAATTATTATTATTATCCTTAAAATAAATAAATTAGGGATTTTTGGCTAACGCAGAGGAATAATAAAAACGACGCGTCACTAACACACTGAATCGTTTCGTTGTGTAGCGCGCCCGGTGATGCAAATTATTTTTTTTCTGTTGATCCCGTTATTTCTCCATTTTTTTTTTAAATGGATTTTTTAGAGGATCAATCAAGGAATACGATGATATTTTTTTCAATTTTTTATCGACTGGGCGCAAGTATGAAAATCAACTTTAAGCGCTTTAATTGCTAATAACTACAATTATTTAACAAGACAATTTTTTTTGGAACAATGTAATAAAAAGTTTACAAAATTACCTTTAAAATGAAATAAGAACGAAATCTGTGGGACAAATAGAACCGAAGTTATTAGCTTTTTAAGAAGAGCAAAACCAACGATTTTCAAAATGTTTAAACATCCATATTTTTTAAAATAAACAATTTAAAAAAAAATCCCTGCATACGTGTCGGCTTATTTGATGTATACTACCTATGGAAAAATTTTGGAAGCAATAAAAAATATGTCGTCCAATTAGGTGTACGGTTTGTAAAAGAATGACCCATATACGTGTAGTTTGCCATAGGTGGAATGCTCAAGGTCCGCGAACACTCGATTATCGTGCGCTGTATAGTGCAGGTGTTTATTATAGTGCTCGTACGCGTGCATTCATTTTATTCAGTGTTGAGTTGTAGATGATGATGAATAGAGCTGACATTTCACATTACTTTCGAGTACAGTTGAAAACCGCGGATATTTGATGAATTACTCGGACTAATATGCAACAGTACCATAAAGCAAGTGCTTAGTAATTATAAGCAGAAGCATATTAAAATAAGATTTCGATTTAATAATCTCAGAAATGTTTGAATTTCATGAAAGAACTAATTTAAATTATAAATCTAATATAAACATTCCCAACTTACCCCAAGAATAATAAAAAGCGAGAGTTAAAGTTTACACTTATGGCAAATCGTTGGATTCAAAAATTAACATGGAAATTAATTTCACTAATCTCCATTATAACGAATGAAGTTAGTAAAATATGAATTATAATAAAGTATTTCTTTCTGGCAGATACATTGTTGAGGGCGTATAAGAATGAAAATTTTGAAAATTTAGATCATTTGTTATATGAAGTTGTACATTCGTTTAGTTTTAGTGACGATTTGTGATTTAATAAAATTAGAAATAAAAAAGATAAGTAATCAGTCTTGTTACCTAAAAATATTCTATTTATTCACACTTGTGAGAAACATACAGCAAAAATTTGCGGTTACTTCTAATACCATAATATCTCAGATATTCATTTTTCAAAGGTAGGGTGTGATCTATTGAATTTAGTGCCAAGACTATTTTGCTTCAGTTGACTATGGTTGGAATATAAACTTGCCAGTAAAACTTCTTCAAAAGTAATAAAATTTCGAAAAACAGAATATTTTCACAACATTTCAATTGACGGGCTGAGAATCAGAAGGGTACAAATGCAAATTCAAATAATATTAAAAATTAATAGTGCTGGAATTTCATTTTTAAAAGTGCCTCCAAGTGTGTACGAAACACAAACAAACAATTAACAGTACTACTAGCAGTAGTAGTACAAGTATATCCTCCCAAGAATAATGAAGTTGCGCCCGACTTGTTGGCAGATTTTTTAAATTAATTATTGCTTTTTCCTAGACTTATGGAAAAAGCAATCATTAATTTAAAAAATCTGCCATATATTTTCGCTAGGCAGTAACTATCAATGGACGCTCTTCTGTTAATCTCGAGTTTGTCCTCCGAGTCATTAATCAAGCTGCCACGCGGCGAGATTTATTGTAATAATCGACGAATGACTGCCCATACTAAAATCAGATTTCATTAAAAAGTAAATATCGGGAGTTCAAATATATATGTACTTCGCCTATAATTCCTGTGAAAAATATAAAATAGATAGCAGAAAATAAGGTGAAGGTAATCTTTGATTTGAAAACATCGTATAAATTAGAGATACTCTATGAAGAAGAAAGAACAAGGCACCTTAAGAAGTTCGGTCAACTTCTCTAAAATGCTCCCTTTTTATTACCATTTATAAGCGTGCGGTTTACCAACCACCGGTTTCTTGATATACGGATTTGGTACTAGCCCGATCAGCTGTTAAGTGAAATCGGGCCTTGGCCTCGTGACCTTCAGGTTCCTTAACATTTTTTTTTTCATTATTTATTGTGGATGGTTTGTTAGCCATTCGCACAACCCTCTATCTACAAATTTTCCATTTTTTTCGTAGATTGAGGTAACCAAGATATATCCAAGCAGATAGTGTGCAGGAATTATATTACGTTGACCGGAATTTGAACTCACGACCTTCGCATTATAAGACCAACACGCTAACCACTAGGCTACACCCTAGATTGTAATTATGTTTTCGGTTAATCGTGCTTAGACGAAATCGTACATTAATGATGATCTTATAAAATGATGAAAATCCACGACGTTGGAGTCATAATAAGACTTGATTTGTCATCTCTGAAATCTCTGCCTTCATAATGTTCTACGTCCTTTAAAAACCAACCAGCTTCACCCACTCGTTACGGTCGTTCTCACTCCACTTCTCCTATCCCTCAATCCCATTCCTTCCCTCCATGCCTGTGTTTGTTCATTGCACATAAAAGACGAAATTGCCTATAGCATAAATCATTCTGTAAAACAATAATTTCAATACTGGCTTGCAAATTTAACGAAACACTTATTCAATTTTTCCAATTCAGCTGATTATAAATAATGTCCTTTTCTTTTTCAGGAACTTACTAAAAGCGTTTTTGGATTCATACTAAATCTTTGGGATGGTTTTACGACTTTATTTATCCAAAGCTTGCATGCGAACAACTCTACCGAAATTTCGATCAACTATTTAGAAAGGGCCATACTGTCTTTGCGCATAATCAGAAAATTAACTATATACGGATTTCATAAGCCTCATTATTCAGAAGATTGCATGATGTTCTTAGAAGCAATATTTCGTCGTGTAAAAGAATGCATTGAATGCCGTTACGAAATTAAATTAAGAAATGGAGATGCAAATTTACTAGAATTGATCGAAAAGTTTATTTTAAAGCAAACGAAGATATTGAACGAGTTTTTGGAGCAGCATCCGCTATCTTTTGTACATTTAGTACCTACAGCTTTGGAGTTTTCCTTCAATTATGTTTTTTATTCTGGCACATCTATGATATTTGATGGCAATAGTATCAGCTTTGCAAACTTTATTATTCATTGTATAAATTTAATGAAAGGTATACTTTCGAGTACAGCGTATAATGGATACGTGCAAGATTTGAAGTGTCTTTCGTATTCTGGTGACGTCGAAGTTTCTGTGGCAATAAACGCAAAGAATAATTTTTTTACTGCTGAACGGTTAAGCTATATTTGCGATAAAGTTATAACTCATTACTTTTTACTAACGCAATCTGATCTTGATTTATGGATGGAGGATCCCGAGAATTTTGCTTCAGATGAAGGAGGAGAAAGTTGGAAATATTCATTACGCGTAAGTTAAATAGCTTTAGATTTTGTGAGCAGTTTAGCAACACAACACTATTTACTACTCAATGACAGTGTAATATATTAGGAGCACAAATAAGTTTTCGCCGTTTTCTATTGACAATTAGGAATGTATTGTGAAAGAATGGTACATTATCTTTTATTCACAGTATTGTCCATCATTAGCCACTACTTTTTTCCCATCTTTCTGGCAGCATTCGGATACCACGCCGGAAGAGCTCGTCATCTTTGTGGCTATCGACCCAATTTTTAGTATTTTCATATTATGTAAAGCGCTGCTTAGACAGGCCATGTCCCATCGACCGGAACAAGTGATAATCGGAAGGGCCAATGTCTGGTGAATACGGCGGGTGGGATAGGACTTCCCAATTACGTGTTTCCAAAAAGGTTTTGACTGGCGCCGCAACATGCGGATGAGCATTATTACGTAGGAGAATAATTTTGTCGTGTCTGGAGTAATAATGGGCATTAATTGTGCTCGGTAGAGAGCTCCAGTCATGGTTTCGCCCGGTTTGAGCAACTCATAATACACGACACCAAGCTGATTCCACCAAATGCAGAGCATGAGTTTTTTCCATGCATATTCGGTTTAGCTGTCGATGTTGAAGCATGGCCAGGTGATCCCCATGATTTTTTCTTCTTTGGGTTATCGTAGTGGATCCATTTTCCACATCGGCAAATACATTAGCTCACCGCCTACGGCACCGGTTCGGATTGAGCATCTACGCCCGACGGATAAGTTATCCTCGTCTGAACTTCGGCATCATATGTTTCACTCCCGATAGACATCAAAAGTTTCATTTCGACAAACAACAAGATACCTAAATAGTGATAAGGTTTGAAATGCAATAGATAGCATTGTTTAAAACAATTTGATTTTTAGACGGATTTGCTATAGTGAGTTGGCGAATTGGGTTAATGAATTAAATTTGAGCCCGTAAATTTATCTTGGTATTGTATAATCTCACGGAATCCAATTTGTTAATTGTACATCTGTTATTTAGTTTTAAACCTCTTATTTAATTTTACACCTCTTATTTGGTTTTACACCCATTATTTGGTTTCACAGCGGCTGTGTGGGCTTACATCGATTATTTAGAAACCGAGTGCCTTTTCTTAAGGACTTCGTCGAAAGATTCTTTTGACATATTTTATCCTTATCACTTCGCCTTATTGGCAGAAACCAAAATTAACAAAGTAAAAGTTATTACTAGTAATCGTAATCGAACGCTGCGACTGACAGTGTTGTAGCATCACTAAAAAAGGAAAGAGGAAACAATATCCGTTTATATTTCTTTAATTATATTTATGTTTTTACATGCTTTAATTTTTAGGACAAAACTCAACATTGTTATTGCTATTTCCGCGGATAAATGAGAGCAAACCTGACAGTCATAACTAACTCTCAGGTAAAAATATCAGTAAAGCCGAATCTAATTATTTTAGCTGGAAATGGTAAATTGGTGATTTTTTTGTACGCCGTAGCACGAAAGGGGGGAAATTGACCAATTTTTTTTTTGATTAATATGTTGTATAAATGGCTGAATGTTATCACCAGCCCTGTTTCTGATGGTAATAAATGACATCTTATGTCTACTTGATTAGGCTGATGACGTGTTTACTTGCACATAACCGTTCGGACTTAGTCAAATATTCAAGTGCTAAGAGCCAGGACTGAAAATAAATTGGGATCGAACACTAGCACATCGATTGTTCTTAACGGGCAGGATGTGGAAGGTTTTTGTTACCTCGAAAGGAAAGCTCAATAAGTACAGTTGTAGGTGGCTTTATTGATTTTGCTATTGAAGGCAAGCTACGGTGTAGCCCAGAGGGTAGCGTGTTGGCCTATAATGCGAAGGTCGAGATTTCAAATCCCAGGCGATATATAATTTCAGCACACTACTTCCGCGGGTATATCTTGGCCACTTCAATCTGTGAAGTAAAAATTCGATGTGCGAAGGTCTAACAACTCTTTCACAACAACGAATAAAATGTTAAGCATCCTGAAGGTTAGGAGGCCAAAGTTCAACTTGGACTACTTCTTCTTCAATGGCACTACTCATTGAAGAAGAAGAAGTATCGAAGGTGTGAGTACAGTCGTCTGTCGTACATTGTCCCTACGATAACATACCCTTGGTTGTATTGTATTATTGAATGCAAATACATAAAATACAAGAACGTTACTACTTTTTTTGTGAAAAAATTTAAATTGGGAAACTGAAACTGCTATAATAAGGCCACCCACCTTACAAGAGTTACTTTATATGTCAGTATTTTACTTATGTGGGTATTTGAAGATAGTAAATCTCAAATACTAGAAGGAAGGAGCGACAATCTAAAGTTTTTTCCCCAGCTCAAAAAAATCCGCGGCTGTTGTCTGACACTCGTTTGAATAAGAAAGCTCTCGGATATATATCAAAGGTCGTAGTATTCGTCCGTATCCGCATTCGTTGGTTTCTTAAGAACACGGGTAATAGGCCTATGATCCAGTGAGTGTCTATTTGTCATTTCGAAGGAATGCAGGACTGCGGGCTAACTCTACTGCCCAATCACACAAGGGTGTTAGCATTTAATATATTCATCACAATAAGGTCATTATTTTCAGCAAAACAACATTGAACGCATCCCACCAAATGTAAAGTCCCAATATTCTGCTCATATCAAATCAACTTCCATTGTGTTGCTAATGATTTATAATTTACTTTATTATTTTAATAATAAAGTATTGTGATCGATTTGGAAAAAAAAAATTTGCTACCCTGAAATTTTTTTTTTTCCATTGCATGCCTAAATTAGCCTAAAAATGCAAAAAAATCCGTCTGTTTGTCCGCCGTACGTGTACGCTCAGCGCACATTAACTCCCAAACCCTTGAAGATTTTCGGGCGGATCGTAGACTGGTTCTGATCTCTTGCGAACACTAATTTTGGGGGGAGCGATAGAACCGAAAATAGTAATTCGAATATCTCAACCATGCTTCTAGCTAGAAAGCTGAAAGGAATTTGTGGGATAAACTTTAAAAGGAATTTAATTTTTTTATCCATTGGGGTTCGAAAAGGGAGGGCTAAGAAAAAATTTAAGGTCGAATTGTTTTTTTTTCAAATGATTATATCTTCGGTATTACTTACCATTAAAAATTCATATTTTAAAACCAATAAAATGGCATACAGATCCAGCATAATTAACTTAGAAGGAGGCCAATTATTGTAAGGGTGAGGGTCAGTTTGAATTGGTTGTATGTGTTCTGTTAGCAATTATAGTCATATGAAATGAAATTAGTTTGATCCCGCCACCCGCACAAAAATGACAAAATTTCACAACTTTATAAAAAAGTCGAAGCCAATGTTCTGAAATTTTAATCTTAGCATTTTTTTAGTGATATTATTTATTTTTTCTTAGCACATTTGATATCCTCCCACTCTTTCTACTTCCTCCCGTTCAAACTGCACCATTACACGATATACAATATACCGATTTTCTGAGAAGGTACCTATCAAGGTAGTAACGAAGCTGATATTTGACTAAAGGATTTTCGTAACAATGTGGAAAAGATGTGGAAAAATAAGTTCGATGCCGCCACTTCGATTTTTTTGGAAAGTATAAAAGTCGCTCATCTAAAATTTGAATCGTAGCAATTCTATATTGATTTCAGCTGTTTCGATAAAATTCGTTGAAATCTTCTCACTCCTTCTGTCACCTGCCATACAAAAATCGCATTTTTAGTGATAAGCATTAAAACAATTTTCAGCACAATAATGCTCTAAGACATAATATACTTTTATTTTTTATAGAATAATTTGTGTTATAGATATTTTCGCTAGAGTGTAGCCTAGTGGGTAGGGTGTTGGTCTTGTAATGCGAAGGTTGTGAGTTCGAGTCCCGGTGGATGCAATGTATAATTCCAGCACATTGCCTGCTTGGATATACCTTAGTCAACTCAATCTACGAAAATGAAAAATTCGTATAAAAAGGTTTGTGCGAAGGGCTAAGTAAAGAAAAATGTTGAGGAACCTGAATGTCAGGAGGCCAAGGTCCGATTTGGGCTGAAGCGCCATTGTAGATGGAGATAGATAGACATTTTCGGCATTTATGTGCAATGCACAAACAAAGTCATGAAGGGAAGAAATGGGATTGGGAAGGTAGGGGAAAGGGAATGAGAACGACCGTAATGAGTAATGAAGATGGTATATTTTTCAATTGTGCTGGCTTCAAATGACAAATATTTGCAGATGTTATTGGGAAATAAATAAATAGAAAGCGAACAAAAAATCTACTGAGTAAATAAACCTTCTAGAAGTGGAACTGTTTCACTTTTACATTGTTTGCCATCGTTTTTCACTGTCTGCTACTGGCAGCAACTCAACTCTGTGCTAAATAATCATTCTGCCTGGAGTGGGTATCGAACCATGACCTATTGACTGTAAAGCAAGCACGTTGCCCACGTGGCGTGGATTACTGATGTGACAGGAAAATCATCTTCTAAAGTCGTTGAAACTTCCATTGCATCTAGAGTATTGCAAGATTGGGGCTTACCCGCAATAGTACTTCTGTTATGTTTATACTCTAGATGAAATCTGAGAGTATTATAAGTTTGCAAAAAAGTTTGTAACGCCAAGAAATAAGGCTCGGAGAAAAAAAAATGAATGATAAAGAAGTTTATATAATTACTCAAAAATCTCAAAACCGGATGTCCGTCCGTCTGTCCGTTCGCTCTCTAGCTTGAGAACGCGTTGAGCTAGAAAGCTCAAATTTCGTACACGTCGTTTTTGACAAAAAAGTAAGGTCAAGTTCGTGAATGGGCCAAATCGCTCCACCCTTTCTACCCCCCCTTATTTGAGTCCTTACCTTCCTTCCACCACCTCCCATACAAACTGAACTTTTTCATGAAATGCTATAAAAAAATTTACTCAGTACGTATAAAATTGATCAAGCTGAAATTGTGCTTTAAATATCTATTTATAATAATTAGTAAGACCAAAAAAATTAGACGAATAGTTCCACTCCTTCTACCCCCTCTCATACAATCTCACACAATTTCACAACTTTACAAAAAGTAGACTTTCCTGAAAAGTATGAATGCTACTGATCTGCAATTTAAAACATGTCAAAGCATGATGTTTTTAGTTATTTCTGAAAAAATCATTAAGAGCTCGCCCTCTTTCTACCATCTCCCATACAAACTGCACAATTTCACTAAATCCAATTCACTAATTTCCTCAGTACCTATTAAATGTTTGAATCCTAAATTTTGTATAAAACATTTTGATAGCAACTCTATTGTGATGTGAAAAAATGAGTTCAATGTCGTCACCCCCTCCACAACTTTCCGAACAAATTATCTTAAGATAAAAAAATTTCTCTTTCATGTAGAGTATCGTTTTACGCCCAATCGTAGTCCTGTTATGTTTTTAATTGTGCATAATTAATTATTTTAGTTTAATATTTCAACACTTTCTTTTTCAGCCTTGCACGGAGACATTTTTTTCAACTTTGTTCAATAAATTTAGGCAAGATATGACAAATGAACTTATGAAGTATATACGTAAAGCTCAAATGATTGTCTTAACAAAAAACTCAGATGTTAAAGACATTTTACTGAAAGATGCTATTTATAACGCCGCTGGACTTTCTGCCTTTAATTTATTTGATGAGGTAAGCCGTTATTTATTTCACATACATATATCGATTGCACATTTCGTGGTCGCAAAAAAAATATGTTTTTGCTTAAATACTTCTAATACCTGGTAAGGATATGCTCCCAAAGTTTTAGAGAGAAATTAGATATATACAATATGTAATAGATAGCTAGAGTCTTGGGAGTGAAGTAAGTTTTCGCGATTTCTTAATTTTTTTTTTATTCGTGACTAGTGAGCGCGAAAGAATCGTAATAATATGTAATTTTTGATAATATAGTTAGTAATTTCTAATATACCGTTAATCTGACTAGTTGAATGCCTCTTTGTACACAATGTTTTGTGTTTCGTTGGAATCCGAAATATAAATTATTTATTTAGAGGAATCACTTACTCGTGAGTATGCTACAAATAGCTCTCCATAAGTAAAGCAGTATTTCTTTAAATTTAGACTTACTTTTCTAATGATTTGTTAATTGTCTTATCAGCGCATAGGTTAATGGGAAATCGTGGGCGTTAAGATTATCAGGGATGATTGCTCGGTATAATCAAGATCTGTTGATCAATATATTTTCTTTGAATTAACCATTTTTCGTGCCAGAGAAATCATAATAACTCGATCGATATGGAGCGGGATCATTTTACATTGTTGTCTAAAAAAGGAAAAAAGCCACTTATCTCAAAATTGTGATATTCAAAGCGTCGTAGTGGCAAAAATATTTTGTATAATGTGAAAGAACTTTACAGTTATTCAAAGATCCCGTCATCCCGTTATTGAAGAATAAATAATGTTCTTAAGCGATTTGTGTAAAATTGTAGTAGATAAACTTTATTAATGTGAATTGTGGAGCCATAGCATTTGAATGGGACAGTTCCATGCGCGCGGAGATTTCGGGGTTCCTAACACCCCTCTTCTCTTTATGGTCAAGTGTATGAAGTTTTTTCTTATCCTCAAGACTCTTACTTAAAAGGATTAGGATTTTTGAAATTTATTGATGAGCATTAAAGAAATGTAGGTAGTTGTATTTTGTGTTGTTCTATAAAAAGTGTTAATATGTATAATAACATTAAGGCTCTTCTTTACCTGTCGTCTTCTTGTTTGGTGGGTTTTGTAAAATTTTGCACCTATAAAGTTTAAATCTGTACTTTATGCTAGTCACTTAGTAGTTTAACTCATCGCAAAAATAGAAGAACCAATATTTTAATTAGAAATTTAAGAAATTCAACTTGCGTCGTATTTATTTCAGCTTTGGCCGTGAAATAAATTACAGAAATTTGGTAACTAATGTAAAAACGCGTAAGATTGGCCGAACGTGCACTTTTATACTTAAAAGTGTAAAATCCACTTCTTCCAACGAGATACAAGTACATTTATGCCAGTTTCGTAGAAGTCCGAATTTCTAGACTGAAGAAATTCCTTGAAGGCATTTTTGATGGCTGCTTCATTCTTCAATTGTTTGTTCGCTAAAAAATTATCCAAATATTTTTAAAAAAAAAAGTAGTAGTCGGTTGGTGATAGGACTGTCGTATTAGAAAGAGTCATGTTGAATCGTTCTTGATACATGAGGTCGTGCGTTGTCATAAAGCAGCATAAATCCATCTCTGTTTATCAATCTGGACCGCTGAGCCCTCAATTTCTAATGCATTTCAATTCTTCTCTGCATTAATGGTTTCACCACGTTGGCAAAATGAATAGTGAATAACTCCAGTTGCAGACCAGCAAATCTCTATCTATATGTTCATCGGATGAAGGCATTTAGCCAGTGTGCCGATCGTCGACGATTGTCGTACAATATCCACTTTTCATCACATAACACTATTATGTTCAGGAACGAATCATTTCTGTTTCGGGAGAACAGAACTGAAAATTTCCATTCGACACGCCATGTTTTACTCGGTAAGCGCATGCGGAACCCACTTATTAAGCTTCTTGACTTTTCCAGCAAGTGTCAGGAAACTGTCAAATAGCGTACGCCCAATTTCTCATTCATTTACTGTATCAACTCCATATGCCTGCTTTCTTCCGTTGCATTATGTCCAAGAAAGTAAAGAAAAAGTAACCGGTTTCGACTCGCTTCCATGTTTTTCTTTTCTTTTCTTTCCGATTTCAATGAAATCTACAACTAAAATGATTCCACGGCAAATTTAGGGGTATTTATACTTCAATATCCAATACAATCAGTGCTCCTGATGGCAGTTTGAGACATAAAAATCGCAACTAACTTCAGTTCATGGCGAAATCAATCATTTCATCTGCAACAGCCTAATACAACATACAATATGTTTTTATATTATTCTTCTTTACTTCTACAATGACACTACAGGTAAAATCGGGTCTTGCCCTCCTGACCTTCAGGTTCCTTAACATTTTTTTTCCATTACTTATTGTGGAAGGTTGTGGGAGGTTGTTAGCCATTCGCACAATTCTTCATCCAGGAATTTTTCATTTTCGCAGATTTAGTTGACCAAGGTATAGCAAGCAGCGTGCTGGAGTTATACGTCTATCGGAATTTGAACTCACGACCTTTGCGTTATAGACCAGCATTCTACCCACTAGGCCACACCCTAGCCATTTATATATTATTAGTATCTTCTTTTTCTTTTTTACTTCACGTACTTAAGCCAATCAATAACCACCAGCGCGAACAAAAAAACAAGTCCCCCAACGTAGTGGGACATCTCTTTCAATTTCAAATCCCTCCATTGGGGATTACGACAATTTCGTGCATGGAGAAACAATTAACCCTTATCCACGTACTTCAATCAGAGCTCCGTCTATCGTTAACATCAGCGAAAGCAATATTCCTGCGCGTGAAATACCAGATGCTACTGCCGTAAAAATTCAAAATTCCTTAACTGTCTTCTTCCACCAGTTGTTAAGACCACAATAAACTCAGAGGGTTCCTCTGAAAACAGATACTTACTGTCGCGATTAAGAGATCACCGAATTTTTGACAATTCGCCTATCTACAGGGTGGGCCAAATACAGTTTCTTTTTAAAAATGCAATAAAATGAACAAAATTAAATTTTTTTCCATGTATTATGGCTTCATTAGTAAGAGCAAACATTTCCATTAATGATGGAACACAACTTCGTTCAAGTGGCTGCGTCGGCTGGCTTCGCAGTAGTGATTTGTTATGTTAATTGATTTTTGGGCGAAAAATCATCTTTTTTGACGAGGCGCATTTTCATCTCGGTGGCTACGTTAGCAAGCAAAATTGCCGCATCTGGGGCTCGGAAAACCCGTACGTTATTGTTGAGAAGCCAATGCATCCACAGAGTGTGACAGTTTGGTGCGGATTGTGAAGTGGTGGCATCATTGGACCATTTTTCTTCGAAAATGAGGCTGGAAACAACGTTTCAGTCAGCGGTGAACGTTACAGAGCCATGTTATCCGACTTTGTTTTTACTGAAATTGAAGTAATTTTTGATTTTGATAATCTAGTGTAGCATTTTTAATGCTCTAGGTATGTGCTTGTTGAAAAATCATTCTCTCTAAGTCTCTTCGAGTTATATATTATATATATTTAATTTATCCTTTTTTTACGTGAGAAAATTTTGACAATTAATTGAAATATTTTTATGAATACCAAAATATGAAAATATTTTTCTTTTTAGGTTGATTTTGACACTTGGTTCACAAACCAATTGATCGACGAAATCAAAATTAATGTTCCTAAATTTCGAATTATACGCAGAAGAGGCATTTGGCTCATAGGTATCGATTTTTTTTTGCACATATTATGTAGAATAATTTATCACATTTTTCTTAGGAAGGTGGACTGGAGTTAAATTCTTTCGCAGTTTAAGGCCGCAAGTCTATGCACTATGTTTAGAACTACTTCAACAAAACGAAGATATGTCCGTTCGATTGGAGTCTTCTAAGTTAGTATAATAAAAGCAACTTTTATAATTTATATTTTAATTCTTTAAATTTAGAACTCTTATGACCACAATGGATGATTTTGAGTTTGAACCGCAACCATTTCTGCCATATTTAGAACCATGTTTCGCGTCTCTCTTTGTATTGTTGAAAGAAGCAAAGGAATGCGACACAAAAGTATTGTTTTTACTATAGTCTATGGTCTTAAAAATTAAAAACTTTTTATCTTTAGATGAACGTTCTTTGCACAATGTCTTTCATAGTGGATAAAATGAGTGATAATATACCATCTCAAGCAGATAATTTAATTACATATCTACCTCTACTTTGGAAAGAAAGCTCAGATCATAATATGTTAAGATGTGCTATAATCTCTACTCTGGTAAAGTTAATATTCTTGGAATTATCGATTCTATTAATTGTCATATTATAATGGTTTTTCTATGTAGCTTCAAATAGTCAAAGCATTGTGTGATATACCTACCAACC